>OY992537.1:127290222-129993300 GCA_963921195.1 Pegoplata infirma
AAGATCCTAAGTGCTAAATATTGAGTTGCTAGTAACATTATTTCCGAAAGTGTGAAAAGTGACCCATTGTTCCTTTTAAAATAAGAATTTTAAAAACTGGACTTCATATGTTTTTGTTCCGCGAGAGGATCCTACAGTATAAATTTTAAGTTTATAGGAGCATAAGTTTAGATGAGGCAAAATGTACCGAATTGCCCTATTTCGGCCTTAGAAGCGGGTTTTCAAAAAAACTCTTCAGAATGTTTTTTTCCGCGAGAGGATTCTATAGTCCAAATTTGAAGTTTCTAGGACCATTAGATTTAAAGATACAAAAATTGTCCTATTTTCACCCTTTTTACCCCTTTAGCAGCGGAATTTCCAAAAAGTACTTATTTTGGAAAATTATTTCGGCGAGAGGATCCTATAGTTCAAATTTAAAGTTTTAAGAATTATTAGTTCATACGACAAAAAATGTAACAAATTGACTTATCCCCCCCTCCATCCTAAAAAGCGGAAGTTAAAAAAACCTTTTCTCAGAATGTTATTTTCGCGAAAGGATTTTATAGTTCAAACTTTAAGTTTCAAGGAACATTAGTGCATAAGGAACAATGTGTACTAAATTGTCCAATTTTCCCCTTAGAAGCGAAATTTTCAAAAACTTATTTTCCCAGAATGTAATCTCCGCGAGTGGATCTTATAGTCCAAATTTCAACTATCTAGGACTATCAGTTCAGCAAATACAAAATGGCCCTATTTTTTAATTTTTTCCCCTTTATAAGCATAATTTTCATAAAAGTACTTATTTTAAAATGTTATTTCCGCGAGAGGTCCAAATTTCAATTTCAGAAAATAAAATCGCCAAATTTAAATCAACAAACATCAATTGTTAATTTACCAAACATGATATCAACCAAACATTTAGTAAAAACGGTCCTACGTTAGTCCCTAATACAAAATTTCGATTTTGTTTTCAGCAAACTTAGTCAAGTAATTTTATTTAAAAATAATTTTATCATGTCAACAAATAGTTTTTGTGTTTGTTGAATTTCTTTGTTGAAAAAAATAAGATTTTTTACGTTTGTCAGATCAACAAATTGTGTTTGTGTTTGTTGAATTTCTTTGTTGAAAAAAAAATTAAGATTTTGTACGTTTGTCAATACAAATAATAATTTTGAGAGAGCTATTACAAACTCGTTTATCATTTTTTTTTACATTTTTTTCAACAATCAATATTTACAAACGTTAGTTGATATCACAAATTTCCGTATAAAAAGTTTATTGTTTTCACAAATATGAGGGTCAATATAACAATTCGTTGTTTTCTGTGAATTCAGCAGATACAAAATTGCCCTACTTTCCCCATTTTTTGCTCTTAGATTCTAAGGCTTAGAAGCAGAATATTCTAAAAAAGTGCTTCTTCCAGAATGTTATTTCCGCGATAGGATCGTACAGTTTAAGCTTCAAGTATATAGAACCATTAGTTCAGCAGATACAAAATTGCCATACTTTCCACCTTTCCCTTTTGAAGGGGTAAAAGGGGAAAGTACCCTTTTACCCCTTCAAAACGGAATTTTCAAAAGAGTACTTCTTTCAGAATGTTTTTTCCGCGAAAGGATCGTACAGTCCAAATTTCAAGTATCTAGGACAATTTTCCCACATAGAAGCGGAATTTTTAGCAAAATACTTACTTTAGAATGTTATTTCCGCTAGAGGACTCAAATTTCAAAATTACCCTTCTTCCCCCTTTTTCCCCCATAAAGCAGATTTTTCTAAAAAAGTACTTCTTCAAGAATGTTATTTCAGCGAGAGGATCGTACAATCCAAACTTCAAGTATCTAGGACCATTAGTTTAGCAGATTCAAAATTGACCTCCTTTCCCCATTTTTTCCCCTTTAAAAACGAATTTTCAAAAAAGTACTTCTTTCAGAATGTTATTTCCGGGAGAGGAATGTGAAGTTCAAACTTCAAGTATCTTGGACCATTAGTTCAGCAGATACAAAATTACCATACTTTCCACCTTTTCCCCCCGGAATTTTCAAAAAGTACTTCCTTTAGAATATTATTTCCGCGAGAGGATCGTTTATTCCAAATTTCCAAATAGACCATTAGTTCAAAATAACCCAAATTGCCCTATTTTTCACCTTTTTCCCCCTTAAAACCGGAATTTTCAAAAAAGTACTTTTTTCAAAATGTTATATTCAAAATTTCAAGATTGTAGGACCATTAGTTCAGAAGATACAAAATGTACCAACTTGCCCTATTTTCCCCCTCCCCCCACCTTAGAAACGGAATTTTCAAAATATTACTTTTTTCAAAATATTATTTCCGCGAGAGGCTCCTAGAGTTCAAATTTCAAGTTTTTGGGACCATTTGTTCAGAATATAAAAAATGTACCAATTTTCCCTATTTTCCCCCCTTGGAGGCGGAATTTTCCAAAAATATTTTGTTCAGAATGTTATTACCGCGAGAGGATCCTATAGTCTAAATTTTGGGTTTCTGGGGGTCAGAAGACAGAAAATGCTCAAATTGTCCTATTTCTTCCAAATTTGAGTGATATAATTAATAAATTCCCAAAAACTAAAAAAAGGAGAAACAAAATTTTGAGTAAGAAAAATGAGTAAAAAACTTTTTCATTTAAAAAAAAATCAGTGAAAATAAAATTTTAGAAAAAAAATTTGAGTGAAAAAAAGTTTTGAGTGAAAAAAAATTAAGTAAAAAAAATTTAAGTAGAAAAAAAAATAGAGTGAAAAAAATTTTGAGTAAAAAAAAAATTCAGTAAAAAAAATTTGAGTAAATAAAAATTTTGAGTGAAAAAAATTTTGAGTGAAAAAAATTTTGAGTGAAAAAAATTTTGAGTGAAAAAAATTTTGGGTGAGAAAAATTTTGAGTGAAAAAACTTCAAAAAAAAGTTCAGTGAAAAAAAATTTTAGTGAAAAAAAATTTGATTAAAAAAAATTTTGAGTGAAAAAAAATTTGAGTGAAAAAAATTTGAGTAAAAAAAATTTTGAGTGAAAAAAATTTTGAGTGAAAAAAATTTTGAGTGAAAAAAATTTTGAGTAAAAAAAATTTTGGGTGAAAAAATTTTGAGTGAAAAAAATTTTGAGTGAAAAAACTTGAAAAAAAGTTCAGTGAAAAAAAAATTTTAGTGAAAAAAAATTTGAGTAAAAAAAACTTTAGAGTGAAAAAAAATTTTTAGTGAAAAAAAAATTTGAGTGAAAAAAATTTAAGTAAAAAAAAATAGAGTGAAAAAAATTTTGAGTAAAAAAAAATTTTGAGTGAAAAAAATTTTGAGTGAAAAAAATTTTAAGTGAAAAAAATTTTGAGTGAAAAAAATTTTGAGTGAAAAATTTTAGTAAGAAAATGTTTTTTTCCCCGAGAGGATACTATAGTCCAAATATCTAGTTTGTAGGACCATTAGTTCAAAGTTTAACAAATTGCCCTATTTTCCCCCTTTGTCCCCCTTAAAACCGGAATTTTCAAAAAAGTACTTTTTTCAAAATTTTATTTCCGCGGGAGTATCCTATGTTCAAAATTTCAAGATTGTAGGACCATTAGTTCAGAAGAAACAAAAAATACCACCTTGCCCTATTTTCCCCCCTCCCCCCACCTTAGAAACGGAATTTTCAAAATATTACTTTTTCCAAAATGTTATTTCCGCGAGAGGCTCCTAGAGTTCAAATTTCAAGTCTCTGGGACCATTTGTTTAGAATATAAAAAATGAACTAATTTTCCCTATTTTCCCCTTTTTCCCCCCCTTGGAGGCGGAATTTTCCAAAAATATTTTTTTCGAAATTTTATTTCCGCGAGAGGATCCTAGAGTTCAAATTTGAAGTTTCTAGGACTATTAGTTCAAAAGATACAAAATCCCCCAAAGGGCCATATTTTCCCCCTTTTGCCCCCCTTAGAATCGGAATTTCCAAAAATCCCTTCTTAGTGGGTGGTTTTGTCGGAAGCCGAACCTACATTCCAAATTTCAAGTCTCTAGCTTCAGCGGTTTGGGCTGGGCGATGATTATTGCCAATCAGTCAGTCAGTCAGTCACCACACTCTTTTATATATATAGATAGATTTGTATTCCATTGAATGGCTGCTGTGCAGGCTTTCAAATAATGCAAAAAATTTAATTTTTCGCATTTTCAACCACACTCATAGAAATCCTACAGTATTCCTTACTAAAAAGTTGCCAGTTTTTACTAATTGTTAGTATTAAAGGGCCCTACAACGCGTTAGTCAATTTTTACTAACGCAGTTATAAAAAAACGGTAAACAAATTTTAAAGCGAAAACCTATCCAAAACCGATTTTGACAAATTTTTTAATAAAAAAATTGGATCAAAAAAATATAATTATTGAGCTTGAAATTAAATTGAGCTTAGAAATTAAAAAAAAAATATATATACATTTATTTTTATACCCTCCAACTACAGTACGCATCGAAATATCGTTCGGGGACCCCATAAAGTGTATATATTATTGATCAGTGATCGATTCTAAGACATTCTAGCGATGTCCGTCCGTCTGTCCGTCTGTCCGTCTGTCCGTCCGTCTGTAGTTAACACGATACAGTCCAAAATAAAAGAGCTAGACTCCTCAAGTTTGGCACGAATATGTCTTGTGGTCCTAGGCAGGATAAGTTCGGAAATGGGCAAAATCGGACATGGGGGAAAAAGTTCCCTCTTGAAGAACTAAACCAACCTCATAAAAAAAATCACTTTTTACATGATTTTTTGTCCTTTTGTTTAAAAAATTCAATATTTTTATGCTACAAGAAGATCAAAGTCCTGCATTTGGACCCTGAGAATTAGAAAGTGTCGTTTTTTTGGTCCGCCCCCCCCCCTTTTATTGGTGTAGAATAAAAAAAATTAAATTATGATAATATTGCATTTCTTTAGTGCAAAAAACATAGGAATGAATTTTTAAACACATATTTCAGAGGAAATTTGTCCCCCCCAATCACCACGACCCCCCTCCCCCAAAAAAAAAAACAAACGCCCCTGCATTTTTTTTTTATTTTTTTTGCATGTTGGAGGGTATAAAAGATTTGGCACAGCCGAATTTAACACTCTTACTTGGTTTTTTTTTTTTTTTAATGGAAATTTGCTATGTGCGTTTAAAAAAAAAATATTCAAAAATGTAAATTTTACCTTTTTGGGTGTCAAAAATAAGTTTCCAAATTTTTAAAAATTACTAACAAAAATTATTAAAAAATCGGTAAAAAAATAAGTATTCAGTAAATTCCAAGCTCAAAAAATAACTAAATTTATACTGTAAAACTAAATTTATACTGTAAATTACTAAAAAAGTAGTAAAGTTAAAGTTATAACACTTTTACTGTATTTTTTACTGTAGGATTATTCTGGGTGCATGAATAACTAAAAATCTGGACGTGATGGAAAAATTTGGAGAACAGATTTGGAATCAGGAGATCAAAGTCTACAAAAATTGTTCACCAGAATTCAAACCGGAAAATGAGTGTTGAGCGGTGTTATTGATCGGAAAAAAATAAGTAAGATTTTGGATTTTTTTGAATTAAAAAATTTGCGATGCATCATATTTATTAGTTTTGATGCGTTGAGCACGAATATCAAAAATTCTTTGAAATCGTTTAAACGGGTTTCAAGATAACGCTATTTGAAATTTTCAAAAATGTCGGTTTTATCCTTCGTCAAGAATTTACATATAAAATTTCAAAAAATTGTTCCTTGACCCTTTAATGCAATGATTCCCAACCTTTGATTCTCGCCCCACTGGGGGGCAATTAAAATATTTTAGGGGGGCAACCAGCAAATTTTAAAATTTTTTTTTTTTTAAATTAACTAAAAAAAAATATTAAATTAACTTCAATTATTTAGTTAAAAGATCAAAAATTTTACTAAAAACTTTGTTTAAACTAATATTTGAACAAAAATTTTGCTAAACCACCAGAAATTACGAATTTTAAAACAATTTGCAAAATTCGCATTTTTTTTTTAGTGTAGGGGGACATTTTGGTTTTTTTAGCTCAAAAGTGGGACATGGAGCAAAAAAGGTTGGGAACCATTGCTTTAATGGATCTTCAGATAATCTTCCATTAAAACTTAATTTGAGCCAAATCCGATCATTTTAATCAGTGGCGATCTTCGATCAAAGTTTCAGATTTCTTGAAAACTGTCACTTGAATTTTAAGTTTTTTAAAAATAAAAAATGGAAGATCTTCCTACCCCCTATAAACTTCTTACTCTCCAAAGAAATTTTCCAAATCTACAGAAAAAAAAATTAAGTAAATTTTTAATACTACCCAGCAAAATTTTCTGTTCCAAATAATCGGTTCCTGAACCCTGCAACCGGTTCTACTTAACATTCCAGAATCAATGATTTTTGTTTGAAATTGTCCCGAAAGCAATCGTTTTTTAGAGCAAGTAGTTTTTTTGAAAAATAATTTTACATAGAAAATTTTGTTGTGATTACCGTAGAATGTATTTAAGAATCTAATGAACCAGGAATTTGTTCCAAAAAATTTTCCTGGGTATTGAGTAAAAAATTAGTCAATTTTGCACAAGTAAACGATTTAATTTCATTGAGTAAACTTTTAATAAAAATTTATTAAACGTATGCCAAAAAGTTTGAGTAAAATTTTGAAATTGACACAATTAAAATTTTATTCAAAATTTTTCTTTTTTTTTTTAATTAAGATTTTAATTGTGTCAAGTAAAAATTTAATAAAAATTTATCAATTAAAATTCTGATTAATTTTTATTTAAAAATAAAAATTGTTTTATTCGACCTTTAAACTATTATATTTTAAGGAGGTTTATTCTGGCTCGAGGTCATTATTTTCTTTACTAATTAAAACCATGATATTCTCATAGCATAATTTTCAAGAAAACTATTTTTTGTTTTAAATTTATTTATATTGGTCATTTTTGCAAGACTTAATCGACACGTGTTTCGGAATTTGTCAAATTCCATTGTCAAGATTATTTAGCAAAAAATAGAAACGATTTACTTCAAAGTAGCAAACGAGTCTAATGACAAATCGTTTGTGCACAAACTAAAATATTAATACATATTCGCCTCTATTCACAACAAAAATTAGAAAGACGAAGAAATTGTACCATACTAATAAGGCAACGATGACCTCGAGCCAGAATAAACATCCTCAAAATATAATATTGATGCTGATCAGCATCACGATTTTTAAACCTATTTTTTTTTTTTTTTTTTCATAATCCACATTGAATTTTTGAGCCATATTTTTTAAAAAAGTCAAACAAGAATTTTCAGAAAAAATTAGCATTAGTGGACCAAAATCATAGTTTGGAATTTTGTTGACAATTCATGTTCAGCAAGCAAAAATTAGTTTGGAAATATATATTGCAAGATGAAATTAATTGTGTAAGATAAAGAAAACCAAATATGCAAATAAAATTGCAAAAAAAATATTTTTGTTCTGATATTTACACTAGGGTGACTGACCATTTTTTTCTGAACTCAAATCAGTACGCACAAGGTTTTTTTTTTTTTTCTTGAAATAACTCTTTGAAACCTCTTTTCTTTAGGAGACAAAAGATTTTTCGGTTAAATTGACAAAATTGGGGTCAATTATTAGTATTTCATTAAAAACAACTGTTAAAAAACAGCTGCTATAAACTGTTGTCGTAATTTTGCAGAAAATTAATTTTAATTCAAACAATTCTTATGAATGTTTTGATCGTTTTAGTGCAGAAAATATAACAATACCCAAAGTTTTTGAGAATAAAGTCCCTAAGATTCTGAGAACTTTTATCCTTAAGATAACTCTTCCGTTAAGAAAACTTCCCAAATAATTAGAAACTGTTTTTAAATAGCTCTGATGTTTTAAGCGTTTTTTCCAAAAAATTCTGATTACATTACCTCATTGAACATCTAAGAATCATTTGGATTCATGCAATTACATTGTCTTTCTTAAAAAAATAGAAAATCCATCATCCTGTGAACTTTTCGTTATAGAAAACCTCAAAGTTTCTGTGCGCCTTTTCATATAAATTTATGAAGGTCAAAATTACATCATGCTCAGACACATGTCAAGGAACCTCATGATTCACAAACTCTAAGCTCCTCGTTTAAATTCTAAATTCCAAATAATCCCATTGTTAGATTTAGATTATTTTATAGATTCAAGTTTTTGCATAGAATTTTCAAATAAAATTATTTTTTATGTTAAAATTTTCAAAAAATCGGTACAATCAGTACATATTTCAAAAAATCAGTACAAATCAGTACAACATTTTTTGATCAGTACACGTGATAAAAAATCAGTACATGTACTGATCAAATCAGCACCAATGGTCAGCCTAATTTACACCATAGATGAGGGCCGTTTTACTGAATATTTTGCCATCAAAAAGTAATTTTAGTGAAAATGGAAGATAGAGTGTTGTGATATAGGCCCTGGAATATAATATAATATATGGGGCATTCCACACCAAATGTCCAGCGAAAAAAAACATGTGTCCCGTAAAATTCTGAATAGGTTGTATGGATAGCCCTATATGTAACTAAGAAAATTGCGTTTTTGGTTTTTCAAATTTTCGAAAACTGGGCTTAGGAGGCGTGGTCAAATATTGAAAAAATGGTACAATTTGTGGTGAGTTGCCTTGATTAAATATTTATCACATTAAAACGGAATGCACCACAATGTCAAAAATTTACGTTTTTATATAGTTTTGTATGGGCTATCGATTAAATTTTTTTTTTTTGGAAAATTTTCAGAACCCGTTCTGAAATTTTCCATTTTTTAAAAAAGTCAATTTATCAAAAATTTGGCCACTTTTTTTTTCTTTTTTATTTATTTTTTTTAAAAGTTTAGATGTTTGTCCATCCACACAAAAAAAATCAGAAACACGTTCACATTTTTTTTTCGGGAAAATCGCATTTGAACTTTAAATTTCATAACAATTTTGTTATTTGTAGGCTGACCATTTGTACTGATTTGATCAGTACATGTACTGATTTTTGATCACGTGTACTGATCAAAAAACGTTGAACTGATTTGTACTGATTTTTTGAAATATGTACTGATTGTACTGATTTTTGAACATTTCAACATAAAAAATAATTTTATTCGAAAATTCTACACAAAAACTTGAGTTTCCATAAAATAAGTCTTCAAGGTAGTTTTTTTTTTTTAATTCTGACAATAAGATAAATTATAATGAATTCTAAAGAGCTAAGAATTCGAAAATCAAGAGGTTTACTAAAACGAAAAGTTCACGGGATTATGGAATTTTTATATTTTTTTAGAATGATAATGTAATTGGATGAATAAATGATTCTTAGATGCTCGATGAGGTAATGTCATACGAATTTATTGGAAAAAGCGCTCAGAACATCAGGTCTATTTAAAAAAGACTTGCTTATTATCTGGGAAGTTTTCTAAAAGGAAGAGTTATTAAAAGTCCTCAGAATCTGTTTATTCACAAAACCTGTGGGTTTTTCTTATATTTTCTGCACCGAAACGATCAAAACATTCGAATGAAGTTGCTTGTAGTCAACAAAATTTTCAGCAAAATAACGACACAGTTTATCAGTTGTTTTAATCAGTTGTTGTTACTGAATACTAATTAACCCCAAGTTTGGTAGTTTAAGAAAAACTTTTTCAGTGTTGGAAAAATCATCAATGTTTCTTAAAAATCATCTGTGTTTTCCCACAGAAAACCGTTTTCCGAGAGTTATTTCTAGAAAAAAAAACATAAAAACTTGTGCGTACTGATTTGAGTTCAGAAAAAAATGGTCACCCTAGTTATTTGCTTGTATTTCTTTGTGTCAACAGAGCGTATGACGAATATTTATGCAATTAATATTACTCATTCGCAACTTTAAAACAAAGAAATACAAGCAAATAACAAAATTGTTATGAAATTTAAAGTTCAAATGCGATTTTCTCGAAAAAAAAAGATGAACGTGTTTCTGATTTTTTTTGTGTGGATGGACAAACATCTAAGCTTTTAAAAAAATAAATAAAAAAGAAAAAAAAAAGTGGCCGGATTTTTGATAAATTGACTTTTTTAAAAAATGGAAAATTGCAGAACGGGTTCTGAAAATTTTCCAAAAAAAGAATTTTTAATCGATAGCCCATACAAAACTATATAAGAACGTAAATTTTTGACATTGTGGTGCATTCCGTTTTAATGTGATAAATATTTAATAAAGGCAACTCGCCACAAATTTTACCATTTTTTCAATATTTGACCACGCCTCCTAAGCTCAGTTTTCGAAAATTTTAAAAACCAAAAACGCAATTTTCTTAGTTACATATAGGGCTATCCAAACAACCTATTCAGAAATTTACGGGACACATGTTTTTCTGTAGCGGGACATTGGGTGTGGAATGCCTCACATATAATATAATTTCAAATGATTTCAAACATTATATAGAAAATTGTCGGGAAGCCCCTAATATATAATTAGATCAGAATAATTATTATAAATTGCATTTAGTCTTGCAATTTTTATACATTTGTAATAGCCAGCCCCAGCTGTATTTTATTCATTTTACTGTGATTGTGTTAGTAATTTGGATAGTAATGTTAGTGTGTTGATGTTGATTTGAAATGAATTAAAATAGACAAAATGAAAACAAAAACAAAAAAAAACTTAAATAGTTTTCCAATTAAACTTTATCCTTTATGTTTCAAAAGTTATATAGAAAGCAAAAAAAAAAAAACTTACCGGTTTCATGCCATGTCGCCTCTTTTAACCGCAAAGAAATTATTTACAATTTTTTTTTACTATTTTTTCATACTTTTTGAAAACTTTTGGTGATGAATATTTAGTGGAAATGTCTTCTTGAGCATGCGAATGTTGAATGTTCTTAAAATTAAGATTTATATAAAGGTGCATTAATTGTAAAATACAACTACTGGAAATTGTAATGGTAGCTGTTGTTTGGATTATCCAAATTGGATAACAAAAATTTCGATTTTAGTATGATATTTACACAGAAAAAAAAGGCGAATTGTTATATTGACCCCCATATTTGTGAATACAATTAAATTTTTCACTGAAAGTGCTCCTATACGGAAATTTGTAATTTCAACAAACGTTTGTAAATTTTGCTTGTTGAAAAATTAATTTTGTTTTTTTCAACAACGAAATTCAACAAACACAAACACAATTTGTTGATCTGACTAAACTAAAAAATCATAATTTTTTTTTTCAACAAAGGAATTCAACAAACACAAACACAGTTTGTTGTTTTGACAAATGAATTTTTTTTTTCAACAAAGAAATTTAACAAACACTATTTATTGACATGATAAAAGAATTTTAGAATAAAATTACTGGACTGAGTTTTTTCACAACAAAATCAAAGTTTTGTATTATGGACTAACAGGCTGCCGTTTTTACTAAATGTTTGGTTGATTTACAAATATTGTTTGTTGATTTAAATGTGACGATTTTATTTTATGTGTTAGAAATTCCAATTATCTGTGCGCGGAAAAAGCTACACTTGTTTAAAGAGACTCGATATCATGACGCTCGATGTACACTCCCAAGTAACTAATCTACGATCTGTCAAATTTTACACTTAAACAAATTTTAGCACTCAGACAAATTTTACACCTAAAATTTAACGACAGATAATTTAGTATAAATAATTATTTTTGTAGAAAAATTTTCTACAAAAAATAGTATTTTAAATTTTTCTTAAATGTATTCACCTGATTTGTCAATATATTCATTTCAATTGCGGAAAAGGCATAATTTATCTACTTGTAATAGATTTTTTTTTTAGCTACTGTATATAAATCTTTGATTCTTATGTATTTCTGAAAAAAATTTCGAATATCTTAAATTTATGTTTTGTTTTCTTCATTAAATCTGACTTCCTTTTAACCTATAAAAATTTCCTCTTTTAAAACATTAATCAAACACTTGAAATATTTGTTGTATTGTAGTGAGTAAAAATGAATAGAAAACAAAAAATATTGCTATCATTAACTAAATAATAACTCAACTCATTTAGAAAACAACTTCAATATCGTGGATATTGAAATCGTTAATGTTCTACAAATCTGTTCAATTAGAATTTGTTGTTTAATATTTGTTGATTTTAACACTTTGTTTATGAGCTTATTATCAAACACCTGCTGTGCTTTTGTAGATTCCTCAATATAGAAAATTGCATTTTTTCGATAAAAAATTTTACACCATTTCTGTATTTTATTTTGTTTTTTGAATTTTATGGATTTTTATTTTTTTTACTTCGAATAAAAAACATCAATTCACTGTCGGACAAGCAAAAAATCGGATACTTTTTTTTATGGGACGGCTATAAAATCACAAAATTTTGTAGTTTTTGCTGAACCGATCGGCTGCAGCCGATTTTTCATCAATAGTTAAACAAAAAAGACTTTAAAGTTTAGAGATAACACATTTATACCCGTGATTGCTAAAACTACACTCAAAATAATAACTCTGTTAAATTACAGAAAAACTCTGCTACTTTAACAGAGTACACCATACTTTACCAGCTAACAACATTTCTTGGTAATTTTACTAAAAAACTCTGTAAAATGATTTTCACAGAAAAAAACTGTTAATTTACAGAGTTGATAGTAAAATATTTGTTAAATATGAAAGCTTTTTTACAGAGAAAACTCTGTAATTTTACCATAAAACTCTGTAAAATGATTTGGACAAAAAAAAACTGTTAATTTACAGAATTTCTAGTAAAATATTGTTTAAATAAACCACCATTTAGCAAGGAAAACTATGAAATTTACATTAATTTGATGCAAAAAAAAATTTGCAGAAAAAACTCTGTAAATTTACAGAGTTTCGTTAAATGCATGTTATTTTGTAAAATTTTTATAAGATTTCTGAAAAATAAATTTTGATAACTTTTTTGCTACTTTTTCAACTTTTTCTCAAAAAAAAAAAAAAAAAATACAGATAAAATTTTGATGTTTGGTAACAAAAACAAAAACTACTCAAAACAGAAAACTTTTTTAGTTATAAAAAAATACGAAGTTTTAGCAAAAAAAACCCTGTTAATTATCTGTAAAATTAAGATTACAAAGTAAAAAGTAATATAACAGAGGAAACTTTGTTTTTTGTCACAACAAAATACAAAGTTTTTTCTTTAAATCTGTGTTTTGACAGAAAACTCTGTCAAATATCTGTTGAATTGAGATTACAGTCATTTTACAGAGTATTTTACAGAGTTATTATTATGAGTGTAGGCTTCTTTAAATAATTACAGAGAAAAGCTCATACTATCGAAAAATTTGAAAAAAAAGTTTAAAATCAGAACCCTACCTTAAATAAGATTTGATTTTTGATAATCATATTTTCGTTTAGATCAAGGTTGGCAATCGAAACGAATAACGGTATCGATATCGGTATTGGTATCGTTTTTTTATTTATTTTGGTATCGGTATTTGAGATGAATCGGTTACGGTATTACCGATACCGAAACGTCGATACCGGTACGTACCGGTATTATCGAAAAAAATGCTAAAAATATAAAAAACGCATAAAAACTTAAAAAAATATTTTTTTTTCAATTTTAATACAAAAACACGTATTTACGTATTTATTTTTAGCATTTTTGCTAAAATGCCCTTTAAAAATGTGAAAAAAAATTAAAATAGCATTTTCTTAGAGGGTCGGCGGGGACGTTGCCGGACCACACTTACAAAAGGGGGCGGGCCGAGAAAACTGTAATTTTCTTATCCCCTTGATCAAAGTGCAAGACTTTGAAGTTATTCTGACATAAAAATGTTTCACTTGTTAAAGAAAAGTAAAAAAAAACAAGTAAGAAAATTATAGTCGGTCAAAACTGACCATATAATACCCTACACCAGAGTTTCCCGGAAAATGGGTCACATGTACCGATTAGATCTATATTTTGTCAAATCTTTAATAAGCGTAAAACGTAATCACAAATTAAATTTGAGTGAAATAGGCTTCTATTTGTTGACAATAAACCACTTTAACCAAATTTTTAAGCCAAATTTTCCCAGGGGATCTAAGTCCAAAACTGGTCCGATGATTATCAGATTTGATAAGGTTATTTAGGTACGCGTTTAACATACACAAACAAAATTTTAATTAAATGTTTTCTATTTTCATGAAAGAGAGAGATTACCTGCCAAATTTCGAAAAGATACCTATTTTAATACGGTTATTATAGTCATTTGAGCCAAAACTAGAGAGGACCTTTGTATGGGGGCTAGGTCTAAATATGGACCGATAAATCGACTCAAAAAGTGATCCTGAGTCGATCGGTATACTTAAAGGTGGGTCTAGGACCAATATTTCGGGTAGTTACAAACATATGCACAAACTCATTATACCCTGTACCACAGTTTGGTGTAGGGTATAAATATGTAAAAAAAGTAGAAGAGTTAAATTCGACTTAACCGAATCCATGAATATCCCCGGTGCCCTTTAAAAGTGATAGTTAGTTTTCTAACTTAAAAAAATTAACAATTTTGGTTAGAAATATTTTATTTTGAGTAAAAAACTTTTTTTTAGCCATTTTTGAAAAAAAAAATTAAAACATTTTTTTGAGTGTAAAATTTTTTTCGAGCGTAAGTTTTTTTTGCTTAATTGCAAAAATATTTGTGAGTGACAAAAATACTTTGTAAAATAATTTTCTGACGTTCTTCAACACGTGAACTAAAGGTGGAACCAATTTGAAATTCACGGTTTTGCTAATAATAATTTTTGAACCACGAAGTCCTATAAATATCAAAAAAAAAAATCCTTGGGCACCCACATCGGGGATTAAATAAAAATCTCCAAAAAACTAAACTATACTAAGGGGTTCAGAAAGTTTCTATTGAGAGTCTTAATGATTTCAAAAAAATTTCGTGAAAATCAATAATTTTCTTCTGCTCCCGCATAGCGGTTGAAGTATGATTTTTTATACCCTCCACTCCAGTGATAGAGGGTATATATAAGTTTGTCATTCCGTTTGTAACACCTCGAAATATTGGTCTAGGACCCCATAAAGTATATATATTTATGATCCTCGATCGATTTTAAGTCGATCTAGCGATGTCCGTCCGTCCGTCCGTCTGTCTGTCCGTCCGTAGAAAACACGCTAACTTTTGAAAGACTTTACAGAGGCTACTAAAGTTTGGCATATATGTTTGTCATTTACCTGGTCAGGTTGGTATTTCAATCCAGCCAAATCGGTCCAGTGGTTCAAAAGTTATGAGCAAAAGAGTAAATTTCGGCAAGGGTGTTTCGCGAATTTACGAGACAAAAACCACGATAACTTTCGAGAGACAATAATGAGACCACTGAAGCTTGGCATAAATCTTTGCCGTTCCCCGGGTCTGTTTGGTATTAAATTTCAGCTCAATCGGTCCAGTGGTTCAAAAGTTATAAGCAAAACCCTGAATTTCAGATTAGTTTCATCTAAAATGCCACGTGTTTTAACAAGTTTTAAAACCATTGGTGGTAACTAAACTATGCTTTTCAAACTTGTTTAATTTTAAAGCAATGCTTTTTAAGCTTGTTTAGTTTTAAAAGCATTGGTAACTTAAAAATTACACTCGAAAAAAATTTTACACTCAAAAAAAATTTTACACTCAAAAAAAATTTTACACTCAAAAAAGAATTTACACAAAAAAAAATTTAGTTTTTTTTTTTTACAAAAATGACAATATTTTGTGTACATACGTACGTGCATACACTCAGAAATATTTTTACAGTAAAAAAAACATTACACTCGAAAAAAATTTTACACTCAAAAAAAAATTAGTAATTTTTCTTCTTTTTTTTAAAAAAAATGACAAAAAAAGAGTTTTTACTCAAAATAAAATATTTCTAATCAAAATTGTTAATTTTTTCACGTTAAAAAATGTACTACCCTTTAAAAAAAAATGCATTGTGGAGGGTATTCATAGATTCGGCAAAGTCGAATTTAACTTTTCTACTTGTTTTTTTTTTTAATTTTTACTTAATCCACGATGTGGGTGCCTAAAGATTTTTTGATTTTTTGAGACTTCGGGGAGGCATTTGGAGTACGATTTTTCATTTACAAAAACCAAAAAAATTACAAATTTTCTATAATTTTTTTTTTTGTAAAAAAAACATGTTTTTTTAGGAAAAACCGTTTCAATACCGGTACGTACCGGTACCGAAGGAAAAGATTTTTGGATACCGGTATCTGATACCAAAACTTAGTTTCGGTATTGGTATTGGTACAGGTATTCAATTTAAAGGGTTTTGAAACGGATAACGGTATTGAAAAGGTATCGATTGCCAACATTGGTTTAGATCAATTATATTTTTAATTTTTTTTTAGTGAAAATTTTACATTTCGTATGCAATATCTGAGAATTTTTCAATAGAAGAAATTGTTCCTACATAGAAAATATCAGATTCTGAGAAATTTTTTATAAAGATTTCTTTCCATAGCAAAAATATCTTAGAATCAAAGACTTTTTTCTATTAGAAAAATTTTCAGATTCTAAGAACTTATTTTCCACAGAAAAAATCTAAGAGTCTTAAACCATTTACACAGAAAAAAATATGGAGGAAACAAATTTGAGTAATCACTTGTTTAAATTTAAAAACAAAAATTGACTAATTTTTTAATTGACGCAATTAAAAATTTACTTAAAAATTTTAAAAACAATTTAATAAAAATTTAATAGTTTTTTAATTTTTTTTAAACTCTCATAGTTTTTTGAATTCTCGTTTAGTTTATAGTTTTTTGTGTATGTATGTAAAAGTTTGTAATCGTCTTTATAAAATTTTCCTATGTTTTTGAGACATAAATATGCTTGGTAAAGTTTGAAAAAACAAGTTTTTTGTTTTTTTTTTGTACAAAAATTTAAAACTTTTTTAAACTTAAAAAAAAAAAAAATAAATGGATAAATTTTGAGTAAATTTTTAATTGTGTCAACTAAAAATTTACTCAAATTTTTTTTCAAACATTTAATAAATTTTTATTTAAATTTACTCAATACTATTAAATCGTTTACTAGTGCAAAATTGAGTATTTTTTTACTCAATAGTATTAAAAATTTACTCAAATATTTTTTTTTTCTGTGTGTCTTTCATTTCATTTTGAATACGGCCGTCAGATTTTAAGATTTGTTTCGTATAAAAAAAGTTTTAAATTCTGAGAACTTTTTTCTATAGAAAAATTCTCAGATTCCGAGACCATTTTCTTACAGAAAAAGTTTTAGATTCTGAAACCTTTTTCTGTCTGAGATTCATATAGAAAAAGTCTTAGTTTTTAAGACGCTTTTTCTATAGAAAAAATCCCAATTTTTGAGTAATTTTTTTTATATACCCTCAGAAAAAAACTATTGTTAAACTAGCAAAAACATGGTTAAAATTACCAAAAAAACTGTATTTTTAGACCTTGCAAAAATTTTGGTAATATTAGAAAAACCATTTTGCTAATCAAAAAATTAGGAAAAAATGGTAAAATTACAAGAATACCATTTTATTTTTGAAAAAAATCAACCTTGTAAAATTATAAAAAAAAATTGTAAAATTACCAAAAAAAAGGGTAAAATTGAAAAAGATAAAAAAAATTGTAATTTGGTCAAAAAAACTGTTTTATTTAGAACATTTTTTCTCTCTCTGATTAGTACACTCAAAAAATTATGTAGGTAAATTCCAGTGAATATTCACTTAAAACAAATGAAATTGTATTTAAAAACCATTCCACTGTTTTTTCATTTAAAATAAAAACTCATTACAGTCAATTTTAAATGTTAATTTAATAACTAACCAAAAGATTAAAAAACAAGTGAATATTCACTTATTTTGTATTGGAAAACAGTAAAACTATAGAAGAATTTTTTTACTGCCGAAATTGAATGGAACAGAAAATTCAGTTTTAAGACAGTAAATTATTTTTTTTAAACTACAAAAATAGTAGAAAACAAGAAATCCTTTATAAAATTAATGATTTTTCTTTTAAAATAACTTTACTGATTACTTTTTTAAATACTTAACCTACAAACAGTTAATGACATAATTTTCTTAGTGTACACTAACAATAAGAAAATTATGTCATTAACTGTTTGTAGGTTATTTTAAAAAGTAATCAGTAAAATTATTTTTAAAGAAAAATCATTAATATTATAAAGGATTTAATTTTTTTAATGTTTCTGTAGTTTAAAAAAAATAATTTACTGTATTAAAAACGAATTTTCTGTTAAATTTAAATTCGGCAGTAAAAAATTTCTTCTATTGTTTTACTGTTTTTCAATACAAAATAACTGAATATTCACTAGTTTTTTAATGTTTTGGTTAGTCATTAAATTAGCATTTAAAATTGACTGTAATGTGTTTTGTATTTTAAATGAAAAAACAGTGGAATGGTTTTTAAATAAAATTTCATTTGTTTTAAGTGAATATTCACTGGAATTTACCTACATAATTCTTTGAGTGTAGTTGATTTAAAATTTGGTGAATATACTAAAAATTTTGCAGCCTATTTTTGAGCACCACGTTCTTTAAATATAGTAATAGCAGCATCAACCATTACTTAAGTGGTTGGATGGTTTCTTCGGCTTGATGGTGGCAGCATCTTCTTTTGCCTTCTTCTCAGCAGCTGTTGTTGCAGTCATAGTGACATAGTAATCCATCGACCGTTTTGTAGATCTGGCATCACCAAAGATAATTGGAAAATTCTGGCAATGCCAAACTAAAGTTCAAACGCAAAGCAAAGAGAGACAAAAAACAATCTGCATTCTCACTGTAAAACTGGTATCTTCCATCTCGCTCACATTTCGATTTGTGATAAAATTTCGTAAACAATACCATATGGTTTTTGTTTACTACTTTTTCAAACGCCATTTGTTGGACTACTCTATGACTCTGGTTGCAGTAACTAGACTTCCAACAACATCAACATCCAAAATGATTTTTTTTAACACTTAAACACTTTAAACAAACATTTTAGAGACCAACACTTCACTTTTTTTATATTTTTCTGCCATTTTTTTAGCTTAAGTAGAACAAATGAGAATTGCGTAGTAGTCTACACGTAAAACTTGTAAAAAATTAACAATTTTTTTTTTTCGAATTTTAAATTTTTTTTATATGTATTTAAAAAAAAAAAAAATAAAAAAAACTTTTGGATATTGAAGATAAGATATTTAAGTATGTGTTAGCAACTTTTTATTAACAATTTAGCTGCCAAATTTTAAAAATGTTTCATATAAAATTATCAAAATGGTAAAATTAGCAAAAAATATGGTAAAAAATACTAAAAATTGTGTAGCCTATTTTTGAGCACCACGTTCTTTAAAGTTACTAATAGCATCATCAACCATTATTCCAGCCGATGGATGCCTAAAAAAACTAGCAAGAAAATATAGTAAAAATACTAAAAAATTGTTGTATTTTACAAATAGCAAATTGCAAAAAAAAAACTGTAAAAGTTAAATTTTTACAATTTTTTTTGCTAAAGTTTGGTTGACGTAAATTACAACACCTTTTACTAATATTTTGACTAAGTTATTTTTTTGAGTGTACGAAAAAATTCGTAAAAAGCCGGATTTTAATATTAAGATTTAAAACTTTATGTAAACCGTAAAGTGCAAGATTATAAGTTTTCGTATTTTCAAAATATTTTTTTAAAATTTTAATAATTTTAGTAACAAATAAATTTTAATTTGTACTTTTTGCTAATTTATGCCAAAATATGCAAAAATATGCACTTAAAAGTTGGAAATATGCATTTAAATCAGGGTTGGCAACCGAAACGAATAACGGTATCGGTAACGGTATTGGTATCACATATTTTTTATATCGGTAACGGTAAAGGTAACGGTATTTTCGATTATTTCGGTAACGGTAAACCGTTACCGAAACGTCAATACCGGTACGTACCGGTATTATGAATAAAATACCAACAAGTCACATTTTTTTTTAAAACACGTAAAAAGTAAAAAAAAAATAAAAAAGCTGTTAAATTTAGTACATTTTTCATACATCCTCTTATTATATAAAAACGTTTGTGCGGGGTACATGTTACTTAAACTTAAGAACCACTGGACCGAACTTGGACAATATATTAGTTTAGTCTGGAGCTAGGTTTCTCTTAAGTTTAAATCGGATAGGTGGCGCTGCTGTAGCTGAAATTCAGAAAATATATTTTGAAAACAAATACAAGTTTCCTGATAAAATTTGGACCTGATAGGTGGCGCTGTTGTCGTCATGATTCCATTTTATGTTTTTGTGGTACAATCTGGTTAAAATTTACAAGATATATTTATTAAACCAAAATAAGTTTCCTAATAAAATTTGGACCCGGTAGATGGCGCTGGGGTGAAGTTTTTAACAAAATTCTTCATTTCAGTGAAATTTTACAGCACTTCTTAATGTATGTATGCTTCGTCATGAGAAAATTAGTATATATGAATGGACCCTATATATGGCACCGGGAGAAGCTATTTGATATTCACGTCTGAGTCAAACCGGGCAACGTCGGGCGCTTCAGCTAGTAATAATATATGTACTATAGACTGTCCCTTATCTTGGAAATGTTGAGACGGTACCCGCTCGTTTTTTTCCATTTGACTTAAAGATAACTCAGGAAAAATTTTACACTTCTACGACCACACCTTCCCTAAGCGACGGCGCCTTAAAGAGCGGCACCTTAAAAATAATTTGCCCATACAAACCAAACATTTTTTATACCCTCCACTTAGTGATAGAGGGTATATATAAGTTTGTCATTCCGTTTGTAACTCATCGAAATATCGATCTGGGACCCCATAAAGTATATATATTCATGATGCCCGATCGATTTTAAGACATTCTAGCGATGTCCGTCTGTCTGTCTGTCTGTCTGTCTGTGGAAAATGCTGTCGCGGACAAAATATTGCACAGAGATGACTGAAACTTAACATATTTATTGGAAGTTCTCCCGAGAAGTTTGGTATTGCATTTCAGCGATATCGGTTCAGCGGTTCAAAAGTTATGAACGAAAATGTAAGCACACCTCTAAAATTTCAGTACATTCAACATAACCTAAAAATACAAAAAGCTTTAATTCGGCTTCTGGTTGACATATGTGAACATAATTGAACACAAAATGGTATTTAAACAAGTACGAACATATTTTTTGACAAAAAAAGAAAAAAATCGCGGATTTTTTTACCAAAATTTTTTTTCGCGGAAATTTTTTTTTTCAAAAGTAATTTCCTTTTAAATAAAGTTTTTTGCAATAATCTTTTTGAAATTGTGGAGGGTATCACTACATTCGGCAAGGCCGAATTTAAATTTTTTACTTGTTTTTTTTTTTATTTTGATTAACTTACTCACGACAAAAAAATTGGTGGGATAAGGCTTTCAGCTCTAAAAAATGTTTCACTCACATTTCTCTTCGGAACTTTTAAAGTGAATTGCGAATGTGATCATTGGTTGGACCGATTACCACATTTACTTTGCAAGAATTTAGCTTATTGCGAATGTGGTCATTAGTTGGACCGACATCCTCATTGTGTTTGTTAAATTAACAATACGATTGGCAATAAACAAAAATTTCGTATATTAACCAAAAAATACGTATATTAAAAATATTTTACTGTTTTTAATCCAGAAAAAATTTAAATCAGTAATATTAAGACAACCGGAACAAAACCGATATAATACCGGTAAATATCGAATAAAGGTAACGGTTTTTTTTATCGGTAACGGTATTTAAAATTTTTTATTTCGGTATTGGTAACGGTAACGGTAGTCTATATCAAAGGGTTTTTAATCGGTAACGGTATTGAAAGGGTAACGGTAGCCAACACTGATTTAAATCTAAAATAAGCATTCTCAATAAAATAAGAAAAAATATGCAAAAACAAATTGATGCCATTTTAATTCAAATTTTAGACATTCAACAAAAATCATGCATTTGCATGGAAATCACATCACTAGTCGTCAGTAATAATATACTGATACTTATGTTAGTATGAAATAATCAATCCAGTTACTACTTTCTGTGAATCAAATCTATTTTCAAATACAATTGGAAATGCTGTATTATCAGTGGCAATCTTCTCTTAGTTAATGCATCTATTTTCTTTTGTATATTTATTTAAAATTAACACTTTAATTTGTTATTTTAACAAAATTTAATGTAAAACACTCCATGAAAATTCCAAGTGCTTTTTTTTCTTAATTTTGTTTAGGAAGTTCCCTTTTTTTATTTTTTTTTTTAATTGGCAGTGTATAATATTGATCCAGAAATTCATAATTGAAGTTTATTTTTCAAAATCCAAATATGTATTTGATGTTTTTCAGTTATTCTTCTTTTTCCACATTGAGATTTATGTTATCACACACTGGTTGATTATTAAGAGATTTTTACTTATTCTTAAATATCTTTTTATTCTAAGGGCATTTTTCAACTCTACGGGGGACCTTTGTGGTTTTATATGCATCTGATATTTTATTTGTTTAAGTTTTTTTTTGTTCTTATTCTAGTCGGTTCAAATATATAAAAGATCTTTGATGATGGTTAAGAAAATATTTTGATAATTTTAATCAAAAGATTTTTATAAATTTGAAATCGTAAATTTTGACTTTAATTAAGTATTAATAAGACCACCCAAAAAATAATAAACATATACAAATATGTAAATAATTCCAAAAAATCCAGCAAGGCAATGTAGAGTAAAGTTATTAAACTTTGAGTAGGTTTATTCAAGCTCGAGGTCATTGTTTTCTTTACAAGAATATTATTTTTCTGTTTTAATTTTTGTTGGTCATTTTTGTAAGACTTAGTCGACACGTGTTTCGGAACTTGTCAGATTCCATTGCACAAAAACACTTTTTCAGTAATATCCAAATATAAACGAATATTTTAAGCAAAAAAAAAAAAAGTTCGAAAAAAAATTTTTTTTCTGATGTTTTCGAAATTCGAAAAAAATCTATATTTGCTTCACCCTAGAGTCGTATATATCATAATAACTCAAAAAAGTCTAGAAATAATTACTATCATTAGAATCCTTCGTATACAACTTCACTTTAACTTTTAGTAACCAAGATTTTTTTTTTTAAAAATATGTAATGAACTGAGAGTCATTAAATCATTTCATTCATTCCAAACCATTTAGTAATAATAATAATAATTTCTAAAAGCTCATACTCTTTACCATACAAAGCATAATAATTCATTAAGGATGTTAGACGGAAAACAAGTGCTTGAATTGAATGAAACAAAAAAAAAACGGAAAAAAACAAAACTCATAAATGGCACTGGAACAGAAGTCATAGAACAATAATATAAAAATATCACTTCCGTTGGTTGCAATAAAACAAAAAAAAAAAAAGTAAAACACGAACAAAAATTCTCAAAACAATCAATAAAAAGGGGTGATCTCCAACATACCAACAAAATGATGCAGGACAATAAACAAATCGACCCTTTAGTAAAATACCTGCCTAGGATGTTTGATAAGTAAAAAACCTTATTAATTATACAGTGCAAGAACCAAAATCAGAATGGGATGAAACCAAAAGCAAATGACATATTTCATAACAAATCCCTCAAGGATTTTTTTGGTTCACCACTAGATTTTTTTAAGCGCATTTGAAGTTGGTGAACTTTTATTATAATCATAATAATAATTGCGTGAAAACTGTATAAGTGGCGTATGATTAATATTGTAATTACCTTAAAATAACCCAGGCAGAAACTGCCAACCGTTCCAAAGAAAAAGTCTCGGCAAAGCACTTTATTTTTTGTGTAGAAGGTAGTATGAATTCGAAAAAGTGCTTTCAAAGCGCTTTGCCAATGTTTTTCTATTTTAATCCGCTCAAAGTATAAATTTTTTATTAAAATTTATTAATTTTCATAACAATTGGAATTTTTTTATTTCCCTGCAGGATAAGTGGCGGTCCTTGATAGTTCTCATGATATGTCACTTATACACAATGACCTACATATTACAAACTTGACACCTTTTATGTAAAAACACCTGTTTATTTCGTGAGGAAGAGTCTTAAACTCCAGATACATCACCCTTAAACTCCGGATACATACCCGTTTCGGTTCAATACACCACTTTTTTCGGGACTTTTTAAAATTTTTTCCTAAAAGCATTTTTAATTAATTTTTTATTCCAAAACGCAAAGAAAACTGCAAACTAATTTTTTCCGGGACTTAGAAAATTGTTCAAAGTTTGTTCAAAATTTTTTTATCCTAATAAACGAGTCAATCAATTTTTTATCCCAATTTAATTAATTTCTTTATTCAAATAAACACCAAAAAAAAGATGTGTCTTATGGACTTATGTATAAAATTTAAATACGTCCCATTTTTTGTTCAAAAAGTGCTATAATAGTACCATATTTTTTGTTTTTAAAGCGCTTTCAAAGCGCTTAAAAATAGCAACGGCATACCGTTTACCGTGGTTATCATTTTGGACGCTGGGAGAGTACTAAACTGTGATGCTTTCCCAGCACATAAGCGACCATAGAAGGTACTTTGCCAGCGCTCTCCCGTTCGAATTTTTCTGCCTGGGAACAATCATACGCAACGGTGTACAATTTTTTATTTTAATAATTTGGCCGATTGCAGCGAAATTCATACCGGTTATTTAAAGTTAAAATGTCTATTATTTATTTTTATTTTTATTTAATTATTTAATTCCTGCACAACAAGATAAATCTTATAATAGAGTACAGGAATGATTATGATAAGCAATTTAACGTAATTTCGAGCTTAAGTTTGGACACTGGACCCCACATGTCAAATAGAGGCACCACTAGGGGGAATGTTTAGTACACAAAAACTTTGAAATTCTTTAAAATCAATAACGTTAAATTCATATAAAAAAAAATCTAGCGCTCAACTAAAAGAAACCTTGAGGGTTTTGTTATGTAAAATGTCAAATGTTTCTGTTTTTGAGAAACTGGTAATTGAAAATGTATCCATCTACACATTAAATTCATAAAAATATTAGAGATTTCGAGAAAATTTGGATTTGCATTTTAGACAAGATATTTGCTACACTCAAAAAAAAGTGAACTAAAATCTGGGAAAATTAACTCAATTTTGAGAAAAAGAGGGAATGATTTGGCTCCAAAGATTTTTTTTCTTGGTTTTAGTTCCTAATTTTCCCAAAAATGAGGAAAACAAAGTTATTTAATTTTAAGCCAATTTTAACTAGAAAATGGGAAAAATTATACTTCACATTTTAGAAATAGATTGGGTCTTGACCCTGGACCCATGGGTTCGGACCCCATTTAACTCGAGACCCCGTTGGGTCCTTTAAGGGTCCCCATAGATTTTGACCCAAAATTTGTGTCCGTTTCGCTCTAACTTGCTTAGTTTTTGAGATACGGTAAAAAGGGGCCTGATAGGGTCTTGAGAATCTTAAAAACCGGATAACTCAAAAACTAGGGCTTTCGGGTATTTTGCGGAAGTGTTCTACGAGTCAAGAGCTAAAAAAAATGCCGTTGGACTTTTTCTCGTATTGGCAGTATTTACCGCGATATGTGTATATATAAAATCTCGGGAATTTCAAAATTTAGATCTAAAATTAGGGTCTTGAGACCCCGACAGATATGCAGAGCTAGGCTATTCCATATCTTTCTTTGTAGTCTTTCTTTTGAAAATTTCATCCGTTTTGCTCTATCTCGCTTAGTTTTCGAGATATCGCCATTTTGAATTTTTAACTAAATTCTAAGAAGTTATTTACTAAATTCTCAGAAGTCATTAACTAGATTCTAAGATGTACACTTCCTCAATTCAAAGAAGAGAAATACGATGATGTTTTTTTTAGTAAATTTTAACTAAACTTGAACTAAATTGTTTTTTAAGAAATATATCTTAAAAATAAAGATACGATTCTTAGATTTGTGGAAAATTTCTTTGACTGTAAGAATTTTTTTCCTAATATTTAAAAAATCCATTTAAAGAAAACTTTGAACTAATTATAAGTAAATGAACTAAAATTTTTTCCTCATAGTTAAGAAAATTTCTCATTTTTAAGTTAAATTTAACTAAATTTTAGGAAAATTTATGATAAATTTTCTAAGACATTTTTTCCTTAAATTTAGTTATGTCTTTTTTTCAGTGTAAATTCATAAATAAAAATTTCTGTTGGTCTCGTTTTTATACCCTCCACTTTAGTGATAGAGGGAAATATTGGTCCAGGACCCCATAAAGTATATTTATTCATGATCCTCGGTCGAATATAAGACGATCAAGCGATGTCCATCCGTCCGTCCCTCCATCGGTCTGACCGACGCGTCGGTCTGTTGAAAACACGCTTACTTTTGAAAGACTTTTCTGAAACTGCTCAAGTTTGGCATATCGCTACATCAAAATACGAATGTCGTATATATTTTTTTTTAATTCTTATAACGCCCTTTTAATTATAATTACATTAAAGTTAACTTAGGCTGGTAAAAGACTATATTCAATCCAAAACTTAAGAAAATCCATTGGACAATTTTGAAGATATTGGATATTTAAAACCGTCTTCCGAAATACCCGCTTTGCAATATAAGACATTCATATCTTGAGGTACACTCAAAATAATCACTCTGTTAAATTACAGAGATACTCTGCTGAGCCAGCAGAAAATACCATAGATTTCCAACCAGCAAGATTTTTTGTTATTTTACAAAGAAAACTCTGTAAAATGATTTCGATAAAAAAAACTGTAAATTTACAGAATTATCTGTAAAATATTGATAAAAGCGACCAGAATTTGACTATTTTATTTACTATTTGATTTCTGGTCAAATAGCCAATCTGGTGTTGACAATTGAAAAATGCCATCGAGTAAATTTGCCCGCTTTAATGCTTAAAAATTGTAAATTTACTTTTTTTTATTTTTGTGAAAGTTTTTTACGAGTACCTCCAATTTTACACGACATCCTCGTAAAATTTTCCAGGGTTTATAATTACAGAGCAATAAATAAAAATACAGTTGAAATTTTGTATTTTGGTTACGAGAAAAAACATAAGTATTTTATAAAATCTGTATTTTAACAAAAAACTCTGTTTGTTATCTCTAAAATAGAGATTACAAAGTAAAAAGTAAAATTACAGATAAAATTTTGTTTTTCGGTTACAAGAAAATACAAAGTATATTATTAAAATCTGTATTTCGACAGATAACTTTGTCAAATAACTGTCGAATTGAGATTACAGTCATTTTACAGAGTTTTTAACAGAGTTATTATTTTGAGTGTAGCGATATATGCTGGTCAGATCAGTGTAGAAAGATACTTTCGGTATCTTAAACCTTTTCTGTAGAAAAATAGAATAGAAAATTTTTTAATATTTCACAACCTAAGAAGTTTTCAATGGGAAAAAAACTCCCTAAATCTGAGAATTTTTGTTTACGAAATTTTTTTCTAAATATAGAAAATTTTGGTGTGAGAATTGCATAAGTAAGACGTCATTATTTTCTTTACTTATTTAGGCTTTGATATTCTCATAGAATATTCTTTTGAAAAATATTCTATGAGAATATCATAGCTTTAATAAATAAAGGAAATAATGACCTAAAGCTAGAATAAACCTATTTAAAATATTTTTGGATACATTTTAAAAGCTTTTCTGTATCAAAATGCCTCAGAATCTCAGAAGTTTTCTATTGGGATAACGTCTCAGAATCCTAAACTTTCCATTAGAAAATTATATCAGAATCTGGGTCTTTTGCTGTCAGAAAAATGCTTTAGAACCTGAAAATTTCTTGAAGATACATTTTTCAAAATATCAAACATTTAAGTTTTTGTTATTATAGGAATAAATTTTAAAAATTTGAAAATGTTTCTATAGAAAAAATCATAATAAATAAGAGTTGAACAGTAAAAAACTTTCACCAATGATTCAAATTTGACCTGAAGTTCCCTGCAAAAAAAAAAAAAAAAAATTTTGAGCAAAAAAAAAATTTATTCAAAAATTTCTGCACACAAAACCAAATGTTGTGTGTTCACTCACAGACGGGCTGTAGAATTAGCACCGTCATCTGTATAAATGGGTGGTATAGATATTAAGGAATCGGAAACTCTTGATGTTCTGGTCATAAAAAGACAGTGTAATGTCCGATGAAATAAGCACACACAGAAAACAGATTCAGTTGTTGCAACTGAATTGTTTGCCAACTGAATTTTTGCGGTTGCACCAACTACCACAATATTCAGTTGCCTCTACTGCCAATTCAGTTGTCTCTACCGGTAAATATCTATTATAAGAACCGAATATTTTTATGTTAAAATTGACATTGGTTATAGTGATCGAATTTTAAAAAGCGTTATACAGTTGTACCAATCAATATTTTTTTTAAACTGTTTCTTTTGAAATAAAATTTTTAATATTTTTTCAAGCAATTTTACTAATTTATTTGATATCAAAATTGTTATAATTTAAAAATTGAAATAAATACATACAATAGAAAAAATAAATTACAACTAATAATTCTGATAGAAAAAATTTAAAATCTAAGAATTTTTCTAAAAAAAAAAATTGTCTTAGAATCTGTGAGACTTTCTAGAGCAAAAATAACTCGAAGTCAAAATATATCTCTTAAGAAAAGATGTCAATGAAAAAATCTAAAAAAATATCTCAGAATCCGAGGATTTTTCTACAGAAAAAATGTCTTAGAATCTGTAAAAGAATATCTTAGAAAATAAAATAGAATATCTTCTAAAGAAAAAATGTAGAAGTATCTGAGAATTTTTCCTATTGAAAAGGTCTAAGATAATGAGGAATAGTCTCAAATTTTTCCTATAGAAAAAGTCTCAGGCTGGATTTTACAGTCAATACTTAAGTTTAAGTAGGGACTTAAGTACGGGGGTTTTCAAGCAGTTTGGACCGTTTGAATGTTTTTTTTCAGGCGGTATTGTCTATGGATGTTTTTTAAAGCAAGAATAATTGATTTTTAGTGTAAAATTGGTTCGCATTGCTTGAAAATCCCTGTACTTAAGTCTCTACTTAAACTTAAGTATTGACTGTAAAATCCAGCCTCAGATTCGGAGAAAAAGTCTTAGGTTTTAAGAAATATTTCCTACAGAAAAAGTCTCAGATTCTGATAATAGTTTTGGGTAAACCTTTGTTAATTTCAATATTCTGGCATTTATAAACCTAAAATTTGTTACCACTCACAGGACATTTTGGACCCTATGGATTTCTTGGAAACTGTTCCATAGGTTTTTATAGTTGGCTCAAAATTATAGTTGTGTGCATAAATATCTAAAATAAGATTTATTGATTTAAATTGTTTGTATTTCGGCCGTAGTATCAACCTACCGTCAAAATTTTTAATTTTTTTCACAGAATTTTAAATTAGTTTTATTTTAAAATTTAAAACACGTCTGAACACAATTACATTTTTCTTTTAACTAATTTCTATTTTAATTTTTTTGACGTTTTAGTTTTGTAATCGAAATTAAATCCTAACGACCAATTATTAGTTAAGAATACCAATACAAATTTATAATTTAGTCAAATTTTTCAAAAATAAAAAATTATTGAAAATTTGGTTAAGTTAACCAACATTTTCAGTTGTGGATACTATTACCTAATGTTTTTGCAATTTATTAATTTAAACAAATGATTATTGGTCGAGAGGGAAAATAAAGACTAAAAGAAACAGTTGCACTTACTAATTTTTTTTCAAAAACTTTATTAGTTTTAAGTTTGGGTATATTAACCAAATTATTAGTTGTTGATACATCCATTCGGTTACGATTGAAAATTAATTATTACTACTGTTATTTATTTGGTATGGTGATAAAAAATTTACAATAACAACTAAAAATGTATAAGATTTATCAAAATTCCGTTTTCATAATGGAATTCCAACTAAACATTTCTCTGTGTGCATATTTTTCAAGTGTCGAAAGAAGAATTCTAAGGTCTTGGCTTTATGAAAACGCGTAAAAACTACTTTACCTCGTCCGATATCCGCACTATCTATACCACCTATATTCGACCGAAAATGGAATACAACTCCCATATATGGGAAGGAGCTTCAGTGTCTCTTCTGAATCTTCTGGACCGTGTGCAAAAGGGTGAAGCTTATTAATGACAAAAGCGTATCTAACTCTATTGATTCATTAGAAAGTCGTCGGAATGTAGGTTGTGTGACACTGCTCTATCGAGATTTCCATGGGAAATGTTCTGCTGAGATAAGCGAACTCATACCCTGAACCCGTGTTTTTGTTCGTAACACTCGCTAATCGAGTAATCAATTGTCCAGTCTATCGCATAACGCAATGATTCGTTTCTCAGTCGACCTATACGTATGTGGAATAATCTCCCCGCTAAGTCTTTCCTGACACATTTAATCTAGAAAGGTTCAAGTCAAATATTCATAAACACGACTCCCTCTTTTATCCCTCCCACACATATCTTTCCCGATATCAACACAACGCACTGCATTTGTAGGGGGTATCCCCTGAGTGTTGGCTCAATAAAAAAGAAAAATAATTTTGAAAATTGGTATAGTGTGCAATAGGGTGGGTCGTTTTGCCACTTTTTTGTCGGATCGAAACGCTATACCCGGCAAAAGTTGTCTACCCAGATGGGTATTACAGATGTGAATTTTTTTGGAAATCGGTTGATATCTTCTGCTCTCAGAATGGGCTCAAAGTTTCGAAATTTCGGCTAAAAATCCCAAAATGCCAATTATTGAGGCTCGAAAAAGCGGTTATTTTTTTTTGGTAAAGATATGTTATTATAAACGTTAACTCCATTTTAGGCATCAAAATGCAGTTTTAATCCCTCCTGGTGGTCCAGGGAATACCCCCGATATCCAAAGAGGATATGAATTTCGGCTAAAAATACCCCAATTGATAATTATTGTGGTTCGAAAAAGTGGCATAAATTTTGGGTACAAATATGTTATTTTAGACGTTAAATCCCTTTAAGGCATCAAAATGCAATTTTAATCCCTTTCGGAAATCCAGGGAATACCCCCGATATCCAAAAGAGAAGTGAATTGCGGCTTACAATAACCAAATTGACAATTATTGAGGTTCGAAAAGTGGCATTTTGTTTGTGTAAAGATGTGTTATTTTAAACGTCATCTCACATTTATGCCTTAAATATCAATTATTAACCCCCCTTGGGGGTCAAGGATCGGAGAAAGATGGAAGTTTGGGCATTTTTTTAAACCTTTCAAAGCTATTTTTGGTTATATGGAACATTGATAATTTTATAGTTCTCGCCGAGACTCAACTTATTGTCAAAATCAATAAGTGAGTGTATGGGAGATATTTCAAGCTAGATTTTTCTAGATATATTTATATATTTTAATTTTGTTTGGCTAGAGGTTATCAAAAAGTGTTTATATAGTAACTAAATCTAGTGGAGTAAAGAGAATATTTTAAAAGTTATATTTTCTGTAGAGGTGAATTCTTCGAAAATTAGAAGAATTAATAGGAAAATCCATGCAATGGGCAGGTTGCCATTTGCATTTTATCGAAGTACCATTGCGAGTTCTCTTTAAGCATATCGACGGCCAAACATCATGTCCCAATTTGTTCAAAATTACCCGGATATGAAAAACTTCCTGTGGTGTCATTTATAGCAATTAAATGTGATCCTCTTTATCACAGTTCCGAAGAGCTTAAAAAACTCAGTAAGGACTTCAAATACTTGTATCTTATAGCTAAAGCTATTGATTCGGCAGAATGCTGGAAGGTTCTTGCTTCCATGATCCCTGGAAAATTGAACAAGGCTTGTAGGTTGACAACTGCAAAGCAAGGAACCCATAGAAATAGTTAAGTTCATACCTAAAGTCTATGTGGTGATGCAACTCAGAATTAATACGCATCATTCCATTGCTGATAGCCCGCGTCATGTTTTTGAGCCAATTTGTAGATCACGATATTGACCAAAGAAACACCAAACAGAGAAAATTCGTTTCTCGGTCGAACTAGCCGTATGTGGAATAAACTCCCGCAAAAATCTTTCCAGTAGGCTATAATTTAGAAAAGTTCAAATAAAATGTCTACAAACACTACTCCCTCTTTTCTTCTCCTCATAACCTATTTTCCTAATACCAACACAATGCATTGCATTAGTAGGGGGCATCCCCTGAGTGTTGGCTCAAAGTAAAAAAAAAAGCTGTAGTTCATTCATCCATTCAAACCAATGCGTTCTTTGCACTGCCCGAAAATATTCTTCTCGCGATGATGACAGATTGTCGACTTGCTGTCCGTCAAGATACACCAAAAAGAATTCTTAGTACTCAAGAAGAACAAACAGGGAATCGTCATCAGTTCATTCGCTACAATATTATTCCAAGGCTAAATTTTGAGGCCACTGATTACGTGGAAATGATCTTCTGGGAAATTACTGATGTTTCTAACACAGTACCACCCGTTTTAAGGATGCTATCAAATAAATAACTTATTGACAAACTTTCACTTCCTGAAAACAAAGTTTCCGTTCCATTCAGTAGCAGTCGAACGAACAGTAAAATTAGTATCTGAAGCAATATCTAGAGTGTGCGACAGAAACGCAGGGAATGGCATAATAAAAGCGGATTTAATTTCTAGACAAGCTCCAAAAAAATTTGAATTCAAATCTCAATTTTGACAATTTTTCCTGATATTGAGGGTGGGAAGGTATCGTTAAAAAATAGCATTTTAAGGCATCTTTACCCATATATAATGACACTTTATCTGGACTTGAATTTTTTACAATTTTGGAAATTCACCTCCCACTTAGGATATCGGGGGTATTCCCTGGATTTCCGAAAGTGCTTAAAATTGCAATTGATGCCTGAAAGGAATTAAACGTCTAAAATAACATATTTGTACCCAAAAATTATGCCACTTTTTCGAACCACAATAATTATCAATTAGGGTATTTTAAGCCGAAATTCACATCGTCTTTGGATATTGGGGGTATTCCCTGGACCTCCGGGAGGGTTAAAACTGAATTTTGATGCCTAAAATGGAGTTTACGTTTAAAATAACATATCTTTACCAAAAAAAATAACCGCTTTTTCGAGCCTCAATAATTGGCATTTTGGGATTTTTAGCCGAAATTTCGAAACTTTGAGCCCATTCTGAGAGCAGAAGATATCAACCGATTTCCAAAAAAATTCACATCTGTAATACCCATCTGGGTAGACAACTTTTGCCGGGTATAGCGTTTCGATCCGACAAAAAAGTGGCAAAACGACCCACCCTAGTGTGCAACACACATAAAATAAGTCTTTGTTAGTTTTAATATTTTCTTCTATCCACAGTTAATCTCAATATTTCCTAATCAACCTACGTATTCTCATGCTGGTCATAAAGAGGTCGAATTACATGGCTAGAATCAAAAGCAAACATCGAATAAAAATAAAAGGGTAAAGTTACTTACTTACACCATCAACTCATCAATATTTATGTTTATGCTCTGTTAAAATTGTTGTTAGTTCATAGAAATCATATAAATGAAATCCTTGTTTCTTTGTGTCCTTCACAACTACAGAAAAATAACAACAATTGAACATTTATTTATATGTTCGTATATGAAAAATTGTATAAAAAGTCCTGCAATAAATTTGCGAATAAAGAAAAAAATTATACAAAACAACAACCATTGAATCTCATGACTTTTGTTCATTTTTCTGATTTGAAAACCGTCTTCCACCTTCTTCTACTTACTCTAAACGGAACAAAAGGTTACAAAAATGATAAACGGATATAAATGTTGTATTTCATTTTATACTTTCCTGCTTTTTTCATTTTCCTGAATATTTGTACCCTATTTTTGTGGTAAGTTATGTTGGCTGATCATATGATTTGAATTTGAATTGGGTTGACCGTTTCTTACTGAACTTGAATCTGTTCGCTGTGATTCTAAAAAAAAATTTAGAAATTCTTTCTGATGCATTTTTCTAACAGTAAATAAAATAACAAAAAATATCGTAATTTTTACTAGTAGTTTTCGTAAAAATATAAAGTAGCAAAAAATCTTGTCAAATCCCTAAAAATCTTTGTTTTATAGCGTCAAAAAGTTGTATGTTAACAATTTACTTGGTGAAATTTATGTTTTCAAACGCAAAAATTTCAAGAAAACATTGTATGTTTATAAGAAAACTTCTTGAATTCACAAAAAAAATTGTAATCTTGCACAATTATTTCCCAAGTGTCCGGGCAAATTTTTATTATAGTGGTCCTAAAAAATATATGGTACAAATTTGAGGTCAATGGGATTAAATTAATAATTTTATGAAAAAAAAACAATATCTTGCGACACATCATACCTATTAATTTTAATACGCTGAACACGAATATCAAGGTATTTTTAAAATTTGCCAAACGGTTTTCGCGATATCGTTATTTGAAATTTTGCAAAAATGGCGGTTTTTTCATACGTTCTAGAAATTAAAAAACAAATCGCAAAATTTCTTACCCTTGACCCATTCAAAGAGTTTGACACAATCTTTCATTCAAAATTAATTTGAGCCACATCCGATCACGGGGCCCTTCGATCAAAGTTTTGATTTTTTACAAAATTTCAACCAAAAACTCTAAATTTTGATCGAAGGATTAAAATGGTCTGATTTGGCTCAGATTAAGTATAAATAAAATCTTGTCTCCAGCTCTATAAAATAGTCAACGGAAAAAAATTTCAAGATTTTTTAAAAAAATTTCTAGAACGTAGGAAAAAACAGCCATTTTGTAAAATTTTTTGAGAAATTTCAAATGGCGATTACTCAAAAACCGCTCGACTGATTTAAGATATTTTTTGAGATTTGTATTCAGCATGCCCAAATTAATAAAAACCAGTGATAGCATTACATTCGGCTATGCCGAATATTTTATACCCTCCAAAATGTAAAAAACAATATAAAAAAATCCTGGGGCGTCTTATTTTTTTTTTTGGGGGGGGGGGGGGGGTTGGTGGGAGACGTTGGGGGGCACATTCCCCTTGCGATTTTGAACTTCTTCTGAAATAAGAATGTTGCATTTGCTTAGCAAAAGTACACAAAATCCTAAAAAAATTTGAATAGGTTGGTTTCGTTCTCCAAGGGGGAACTTTTTTCCCCTTGGTCCGCCTAGGAATGTAAAACATATTCGTGCCAAACTTCGGAAGTCTAGATCTTTTAGTTTGGACTGTATCGTGTCCTATACAGACGGACAGACAGACGGACGGACATGTCTTAGAATCGATCACTGATCAATAAAATATACAAAGCTCTTTAAAAGGGTCAAGGGTAAGAAATTTTATGATTTTTTTTTTTTTAAATTCTAGAACGTAGGAAAAAATTTTTAAGTTCTTTGATATTCGTATTCAGCGCATCAAAATTAATAAGTATGATGTGTCGCAAGACATGTTTTTTTATCTTTTTTTCAAAACATTTCCAAAAATTTAATCCTGTTGACCTCAAACTTGTACCACATAAGTTTTAGGCTGTAGAGAATAAAAATTTGCCCTGACGTTCAAAATCGTAAGAAAAACTTTTTTGCCATACAACAAAATGCCAGTGGTAGAGGGTATAATGTGCTGATGTTTGTGCACTCAAAATAAAACATTAGTAGATTTACTAATTTTTTTTTGCTAATGTTAGTAAGCTAACCTTAAGCAAGTTTTTAGTTGAGATTATTATGTTAGCAAAAATATCTTGTAAACTTCATTTAACGCATTAGCAATTTTAAACAAAATTTTAACAAATTTTTTTGCTAAATTTAAAATTGAGTTGACCAAATTTTTACAAGATTTTTTTTCTAATATTAGCAAAAATAATTGTAATTTTTTTTTTAAAGAAAACTTAAAATGGCGCTATCTCGGAAACTAAGCCAGATAGAGCAAAACGGAGGCCATTTTTGGTTCTCGAGCTCTCTTCACATTCAACATTGGATCCAAAAAAGTTAGCATTCCCGAAAATTTTAAAATGCTCATATCTCGGTAAATATTGTCTACACGATTAAAAGTCCAAACGCATTTTTGTAGCCCTCAACATGTAGAACAAGACCGCATATATTACTCCGAGTAATATTTTTGAAGTTATCGCGTTTTTTAATTCTCAAAACACCAGTGGTCCCATAAAATCACGTATCTCAAAAACTAAAGCCTGAATTACTTTAAACGTGCATGAAACGTAGACTCTTAAGCAAAATTCAGCGAGTAAAAATAGTACAGAACATTTTTATTTATGTTTTGTGTGTGTCTAACGCATTGTATTTTTTGTCACATCAAAACGTAGAGAAATTCTGTTGAAAATAGAATTTCTCTACGTTTCAACGTGACAAAAAATACAATGCGATAGACAAAAACAAAACACAAATAAAAATGTTCTGTACGTTTTTTACTTACTGAATTTTGTTAAAGAGTCTACGTTTCATGCACGTTTAAAGTAATTCAGGCTTAAGCAAGGTAGTGCGAAACGGACATAAATTTATGATCAAGAATTATGACGATCTTTAATGAACCCAACTGGGCCTAGGCTAATCGGGGTCTGGACCTATCGTGTCCGAACCCAACACAGACGGGACAAATAAAAAAAGGGACCAATTAATTGATGGTTTAATTACCATTTAATTGATGTGAATGGTAATGAAATTTTTTTCATTACCATTGGTTGTATCAATTGAACCAATTTAATTACTAATCAATTTAATTACTAATGAAAATTAAAAAAAAAAAAATTATTACCATTGGTATGGCATCAATTAAAAAAAAAATAATTACCATTAGTAAAAGTCGTCACAATATTGTCAAAATCGTTAATATTTGGAAATATCTGTTGTTTTTATACCCTCCACTTAGTGATAGAGGGTATATATAAGTTTGTCATTCCGTTTGTAACTCATCAAAATATCGGTCTGAGACCCCATAGAGTACATATATAATTGATCAGTGATCGATTTTAAGACATTTTAGCGATGTCCGTCTGCCCGTCTGTCTGTGGTGATCATAGTCAAAATATTACACAGAGATGACTGAAACTTAACATATTTGTTGGAAGTTCTCCTGAGCAGTTTGGTATTGCATTTGAGCGATATCGGTTCAGAGGTTCAAAAGTTATGAACGAAAATTTAAGGACTCCTCGAAAATTTTGTTACATTCAACATAACCTAAAAATACAAAATGTTTTAATTCGGCTGCTGGTTGACATATGTGAACAAAATTGGACACCAAATGGTATTTAAACAAGCACGAACATATTTATTGACAAAAAAAGAAAAAATCTCGGATTTTTTTTACCAAAATTTTTTTTCGCGGAATTTTTTTTTTTAAATCTTTTTTAATTTTTTTTTTTCAAAAGTAATTGTGGAGAGTATCAATACATTCGGCAAGGCCGAGTTTAACTTTTTTACTTGTTTGTTATATGGTGTTTTAGTTTTTCACATTTTATAAACCAAACACACATTGATTGCCTTTGTATAACACAATATTTGAAATTTTTATTTGAGTTTTGTGTTTTGTCTTTAACATTTTCATATTTTTTTTTTGAAAAACATACTTTAATGTTTAAATTTATAACTTTTCAAAAAAAAAAAAACAAAAATGTGCCAACCAAAGCTTTTGCAACCAATTATAATTGGTGTTTTTCAACAATTGGTGCATTTCATTACCATTGGTAATTATTTTTTTCAAATAAAAAAAATTAATTACCATTAAATGGTAATGAAATTTTTTAATGAAAAATTCCCATCTATGGAACCCAATGGGGTCCTCAAATGTGCTTGAACTAAGTTGAAAAAACAAAAATTTCAGTTAACTAATTTTTAGCAAAACATTTTTGCTAACTTTACCAAAAAAATTGTGGGTTCAAATCAGCATATTTTCTTGTAGGTTTACAAGCTTTTTTTTGCTAACATTACATTTTTTTTTTTTTTTTGAGTGTAACAACCCGAAATATTGGTCCTAGACCCACTTTTAAGTATATCGATCACTTAGAATCACTTTTTGAGATTCACTTTTTGATTTAGCGTCCGTCCGTCCGTCTGGCTGTCCATTTAAAGCTGTAAACACGATACAGGTCGTAATTTTTAATCAATTGACTTAAAATTTGAAACTTAAGCCTCTTTTATCCTAAGGACGAAGCCTACACTCAAAATAATTCTACAGTAAAAGGTTTAGTAAGTGATATTGTACCAAAATCTACTAATTGGTTACTAATTTTAGTATCTTCAAAGTACTATCATTAGTAATTTTTACTGGTTTTGACTAATATTAGTTAAAAATTTTAGTATTGGTTACCAATTTCTGCACTAGGTCCTTTTGGACTAAAATTAGTTAAATTTTTAGTATTGAATACCCACGTTTTTTTTTGGGTGTATTAAAATTGAAAAAATCAATTTTGGCTCAAATGACTTTAATAACCGTATAATAATAGATATATTTTCGAAATTTGGCAAGTAAACGTGTTTTATCTCTACAAAACACCATTCTGAACCCATTTTCCGGAAAACTCTGGTCGGTCTTGATCGACTATAATTTTCTTACTTGTTTTCTTTTTTTAAAATAGATAATTTTATTTTTATATTCAAACCCCTCTATCTAAAAAAACACAAATTTTCAGAAGAGCCAAAAAAACTGCTTATATCCCGTATTATTAAAGTAATTAAAATCCGATATTCTACAATATTTTTTTAAATCAACTTTTGAATCTCACATATAATTTGTTTTTAAATTTTGACCTACTGGGGATTTTATGATATAAAGAGGGTTTTGTTTCTCAAAAATATAAAGTACATGAATGAAAATGGTCAGGTTATGCATTTTAATAAAAATAAATTATTATTATTTCATTTACGACATCGGTAAATTTTTAACGTGTTTATTAATGATAACGGCTTATAAAAAATTCCGAAATCTTGGTTTTGGTCCACAGGTGCTGATTTTTAAGATAAAAATGTTTTTTTTACCGAATTCATCTCAAAAGTTGACAAACTGTTTACTATGTTACACTCAAAAAAAAAAGTTTGTAAAATGACATAAAATCCCCGTGATTTTACGGGGCAGGTTTTGTAAAATATGTACTAGCAAGAATCCCCGTAAAGTTACGGGGATAATTTGTAAATTGATTTAACAAAAGAAAATGTAAATTTACAATTTTTTTGTAAAATATCATCTTCGAGGTGAACATTTTTTTTTGTAAATTTGCAAAAAATTTGGTAAATTTACAAAACAAAATTGTAAACTTACATAAAAAGGTTGTTATTTTACAAGGAAAAATAAAAAATGAAAAAAATAAATTGTAGATTAACAAATTATTTGGTTAAACTACTGTTTTTTATGCAAAAAACTTGTAAATTTACAATAAAAAGTGGTAAATTTACAATTTTTATTGTGTATGTACCATTTTTCCTTATTTTTTTGCCGTAAAAACAGTAGTTTAACCATAAAATTTGTAAATTTACAATATTGTTTTTGTATTTTCTATTTCATTTTTGTAAAATTACAACTTTTTTCGTAAGTATACAATTTTGTTTTTTAAATTTTCATATTTGTTTTGTAAATTTACAAAAAAATTGGTTTATTTACATATTGGATTTGTAAATTTAAAGGTTTTTTCCATTGGTGCATCTTATTTTTCCTTCTTCGGCAGCTGGAGTAGCACTTCAACAACCTGAAAAGATTTTTTTTCACTTGAGCACTTTTAACAAACTTTTTAATGTATAACACTGCACTTTTTTATTTTTTTTCGACATTTCGTTTTTCTTAAGTAGAACATATGAGAATTGCGAAGGAGGATACACAAGAAATTTCTTATATTTTCAGGAAAAATTAGTCAAAAAATAAAAATTTTTTTTTGAATTTTTAATTATTTTCACAAGTGTTTTTAAAAAATCAAAAAAAAAAAATTGGCTATTGTAGATTGGATGTTTAAGTACCAGTTAAAATAAGAAAAATTTGATTTTTCATAATTGGCAGCTTTCTATTGACATTTTAGGTACCAAATTTAAAAAAAAATTACCAAAAAAATTTGGTAAAATCACCAAAAAAAATAGTAAAAATACAAAAAAAAACTAGAACAATTATAAAGTAGAAACACATAAAAATTGTGGTATTTTACTTAACGCAAATTACCAAAAAAATAGTGTAAAAATTATTTATAAAAAATTATTTTTAACTAAATTTTTTACTCCAAAACGCAAAAAAAAAAAAAATCTGAACTTAGAAAATTTTTGCGTGTCCTATTGTTGAATAATTAATTTTTTTTTTTTTGTAAAACAACATTAATTCTAGTAATAAAATAAGTTTTGTAAAATTATATTGGAATTTTGTACTTTTCAATACATACATTTCAAACTGAAAACCTTGTAAACGATCTTAAAAAAAAAATTTTTGTAATAAAACATTTTTTTGGTAAAAAGACTAAATAACATCAAGTAAAATTATGTTGTACAATTAAAGTTTTCTTGTGTAAAAAAACTAAACACCTTGTAATATTTTTTTAATTTGTAAAATAATTCACTTTTTTGTAAATTTACCTAAAAAATTTGCAAAATAAATTTACCAACATATAATAGTAAAATTACAAAGCAAACTGTAGTTTTCGGTTTATTAAATATACAACAATTTTTGTAAAAAGACAAAAATATTAGTAAAATAGAATTACAAGACCTTTTACTTGTAAATTTACAAACTTTTTTTTTTGAGTGTACGTAAAAAATAGTAAAAAAAAAATTTTAAACACGATTTTAGTCCACAGATGCTGATCAGCACTGATTATTAAAATTAAAAGTTTTGTTTCATAATGTACACAAGACATCCAAATTTTTACCCATATTTTTAAAAAACGACAAACAGGAATTTTCAGTACACTCAACCAAAAATCATTGTATTCCCAAAGAAAATCGTTGTAAATTCAACAGAAATCATTGTTGATTTTGACCCTACAAATATTTATGTTGATTTCAATAAAAATTGTTGTAAGTTTTTGTAAAAGTTGTCAACTCGTTTTTTTGTAAATCAACTCGTATTTTTGTAAACTCAACTCATATTTTTGTTGATATAAGAAATTTTATTAATAAAAAAAGCTTGTTGTTATTTGATAATATTCTTTTATTAAATAAAAATCACAATATTTGTTAGAATTATCACCGGCTTTTTAAGCTGCACAAGATTTTCACACACACTTCGTTTATTTATGTTATGCACTCGTAAGCCATTCTCCAGTTTTCTAATGACACCAAATTAAAAACCTTAAAAAAAAAAAAAACAAAAAAAAAATATAATATAGTACTTATGAATACATAAAGTAACCAATGTATTTTATTACTTACCAAATATTTACAGATCAAAATCTGATCATCAGATCCTATTTTTATTCATTTTTATAATATTAAATATTTTTATAAGAAACAAACACATAAAATAATTTTATAAGAGACAAACAAATTTCACATTGCAATGCATTGCTACCAACTTGATAATATAAAAATGAACGAACAGGGTTGTTTTTTCTTTTTTGGTTTTATCTATTGAGTTCTGTATAAGCGTTGTAAATAGTTGATTCAACTTTACTGATTATTCAACGATATCAACATTAATTTTTGTTGAATACGGCAATATTCTGTAAAACTTGATCTACAATGTGTTTACTAATTTTTCTACTAAGATATTTCTATGCGTGTAAAAATTAGCATCAGTGGACCAAAATTATGGTTCTGGAATTTTATTGACAAATTCATGTTCAGCATTCAAAAATTAGTATGAAAATAATTTAATTATTTAAAAAGATAGAGGTTTTTGTATTAAGAGATACTTTAGGTTAGGTTAGGTTAGGTTGTAAGTGGCTGCTGACGTTTTACGTCAACACACGTAGACTCTGAGGTCCATTGTGATACCACGGGATCGTAATAGGTTTCCCTACTAGTCCCTGTCGTTAAACCAGTTTGAGCTTCTTATGAAACTCCTTAGATGTTGTATTTTGACATCCGACAAATCAGAAAGATCGTACAGCTCCCTAGATCCCAGTGAAGCAAGTCGCTGACCAGAAAGTGCCGGGCAATGGCAAATAAAGTGTTCGATAGTTTCCAACTCCTCTTCATCCATGCAACTTCGGCAAAAGTCATTCGACGGCACATTTAACCGCTCTGCGTGCTTCCCTATAAGACAGTGTCCGGTAATTATACACTCAAAAAAATACGTCAGTAAAAAAGTTTGTAAAATTGTTTGTATCCCAAGTTTACAACTTTTTTACTAAATTGTACTAAAAAAATATTTTTTTGTAATTCGTTTTAGTAAACTCGCGTTACAAACTATTAATTTTTTACTGATTTTTTAATAATTTTTTCAGTTGATTTTTTAAAAATTTCGTATTAACTTTTCGGTTTTCTTTTCTAGAAAAGTAATGCACTAATGAAATACAAAAAGAAAATGTTATTAAAATATTTGGAAATTAAAAAGAGCATTTAAAAAAAATATATAGTTAGTTATTTTTTTATTTTAATGGTAAAACTGCGCTTTGATGAGTATGAATATGTTTATTATTTTCAATATTGAATTACACTTATTTGTCTGCTTCATTGTAACTACTTTGTTTTCTTTCAAATAAAAACATATATAAAAAAGGGAACAAAATGCAGTAAAGAGAATATATGCAAAATTCAAAAAAAACACCGACCTTTTTCAATTCTTTTTTATTTCTTCTCCACTTGCGGCCCTTTTTTGTTTTACGCTATCTGCGATTTTTTTTTCTTGTGTGCAGTGTACACAAAGGGTTGATTTCTTAATACTCAGAATAGTTTTGGTAATTTTGTGTACTTTTCTTCATGCCTTTCTTTCTATTATTCAGTTGGAAAATAGCATTTAAAGTGACAACGTCGCGGAGCGGAAGAAATAAAAAAATGTACAAACAACAAAATATTACAACACAACCAAATGGTAAAGTATTTTTTGTTTAAAATTAACTCTTTTTTTAGGACAATAAATAAAACAAAATAGAAAATGATGAAAGCAGGTAACAACTGTATATTTATGTGTTCCATTTAAATAATATCAATATAATGTATTTTTTATTCTAGAACACCAATTTATTCAACACAATTTTCAAAGCATTTATTTTATGTGGTATGTAATTTATATTTTGTACAAAAAAAAAAAATGTATTCAATATTTTCTCTTACATATTTCAGGTAAAAAATTCAATCAAAATCTGACTTGCATTGAAATACTAATGGCGACAACAAGCGCAATACGCAGTTTACATATAGTAAAAAAATACCAAAAATTTAAAATACACAATTTACAATTTTTTTACAAAAAAATTTAGTAATACTAATTTTTTTAGTGTTTTTTGAGATTACTAATTTTTGAAAACCAAAGTTTGTAATGGTAACTGAAAAAGTTATCGGGCACAAATTGAAAACTTTATTAGTAATGGTAACAGACTTTTTTGTAAGGAATACTAACAAATTTTTATGAGTGTAGAAACCACCGTCGAAATCTCTTCTCTTGGAAGCGATATCAGCTCACTTGTGCGCCCCTGATTAAGAGAAGGCCAAATCAGTCGTGTTGTCTCACACGTCCATCCATTTGCCCATCTTTGATTAGTCTCCGTCGCAGAACAAAGCCGTAGGTTTTGCTTGCAAGTTTCTAGAGGCATACCAACACATTCCAATTCTGTTGGAACCTGTAAGGTAGTTCCTAGTCTTGCAAGCTCATCGGCTTTGCAATTCCCTGGAATGTCTCTGTGCCCTGGGACCCATATGAGTCGTATGTTAAACTGCTTGGCCATCTCATTTAAAGACGTGCGGCAGTTAAGGGCAGATCTTGTTTTCAGAAACATTGAATCCAGGGACTTGACCGCGGCTTGACTGTCAGTATAGATGTTGACTGCGGTTGTAGACAAGACATTGCAGCTCAACCAGTCAGCCACTTCCTTTATTGCCAGCATCTCTGCCTGGTAAACACTGCAATGATCTGGCAATCTACGAGCCAGGCTCAATCCAAGCTCTTCCGAATAGACCCCAAAGCCCACTTGTTCGTGCAGCCTCGATCCATCTGTGTAAAAATTTATGGTAGCTCCACTACCCGGAGTATCCCCCATCCAAGACTCCCTGGATGGTATCATAGTGGTAAAGTGGCGCTCAAAGAGGCTCAAAGAGGGAGCACAGTCCACATTTTGTGGTATTGTTATCTTTTTCAAGATCGCGCTATGGCCACAATCACTGCTCCTCCATTGCAGCGTGCTATTAAGTCGAATTGCCGACGCAGCCGCATACTGCCTACCCAATATGTCCAAGGGTATCAGGTGAAGGAGGATTTCTAATGCAGCCGTAGGTGTAGTACGAAGAGCACCAGTGATGCACATTGACGCCATTCTCTGTACCTTCGTGATAAAGACAAAGTTCGCTTTTGTTTCCAAAGCAGGCCACCAGACAATGATTCCATACAACAAAATTGGACGCACCACTGCTGTATAGATCCAATGAACGACTTGAGGGCTAAAACCCCATCGTTTTCCAATGGCCCTTTTACAGGAATACAACGCAATCGTTGCTTTTCTCACCCGTTCCTCAATATTACGCCTGAAATTCAGCTTGCTTTGTCGAAAGCAACCTCGGGTCAATCACTCTACGCAAATATGAGTCTATCATTCGTTCCATTGTCTTTAACAAAAAAGAAGACAAACTAATTGGTCTGAAATCCTTCGGAGCTGTGTGGGAACTTTTCCCAGCCTTCGGGATAAATACGACTCTGGTATCCCTCCATTTTAAAGGAATATACGACCAGTTGATGCATGCTGTGTATAGATTATACAGCAACGGGGCTATATAGTCCAACACTTGCTGCAACTCAGCCGGAATTATACCATCAGGTCCCGGGGATTTATAGGGCCTGAAGCTTTTTATCGCCCATATTAATGTTGGCATATTTATTATTTCCGAAGCAATTTCAGATGCTTGGGCGTCAGAACGTTCCAAAGCTTGAAACGGCGTCATGGAATTGCCCGGAAAATGCGTGTTTAAAAGGAGATCCAGCGACTCTCCACTGGAGGAAGACCACACCCCATTAGGATCTTTCAGGTATCCTAGGGTGCAAGGAGAAGAAGCCAGAACCTTGCGCAGCCTGGATGCCTCAGAAACGTCTTCTATGTTTCCACAGAAGTTTTTCCAAGAATCACATTTTGCATTTCTGATCATCTTTTTATAACTCTTAAGTTGCAGCCTGTATGCAGACCAGTCCTCGTCCGCTCTTGAAAATTTAGCCTTATTAAAGAGCTTTCTGCAGGAATCTCTGCTCGTCTGCAACTCATTTGACCACCAAGGTGGCTTTTTTTTCCCTCTAGGCTTTGCAGAAGGGCAAGACGCATCCAGGCACCTATTACAAACATTTGTTATATGGTCAACCAGACAGTCAATTTCCGCTAAACTATGCGGTTCAGATAGGGGTACTTCATCCAAAAGCAAAGAAAAAGTCTCCCTATATTTCACCCAGTTTGTTCTTCTCAGATTTCTAGAGACTGTCTCAACCGGGGCACGCTCCCTGAGTAAAAACTCAATGTAGCGATGATCTGAGAAAGAATGCTCTTCCAAAACTCTCCAGTCATCAATTCTGTCAGACAATGTATCTGATACAAGTGTTACGTCAAGAACCTCTTGCCCCGTACTTGTAACGAAAGTTGGTTCACTACCCTTGTTACAAATATACAGGTTAGTGCTTAACAAAAACTCCAAAAGTGATTCGCCTCTATCATTTGTGTCTGTACTACCCCATATCGAATGATGTGCATTAGCATCACAGCACACTAGTAACTGGTGTCCCCTAGATTCAGACTCCCGAATCAGACCGCCAACCTTCTCCGGGGGTATTGGCCCCGGATTAGGAAAATACGCAGAGGCGAGCCAAATAGATTTCCCATGAAGCTCTAAGCTAGCCGCTGTAACATCCATATCACTAAAAGTTGATAAAAAGAATATATTTAAGCCATTTTTCGCCAATATGCAGGCTCTTGGTGAGCCCTCACCTTTGGCAACCATCAACTTAAACCCAGGGGTCTTCAATCCGCAAACCCTGCCACCCCGCACCCAGGGCTCTTGGATAAAAACCAAGTCAACTGCTCCTGTCGTCAGGCGCAGCAATAGTGCAGCTGAGGCTGCCTTACAGTGATGGAGGTTTATTTGTAGGAACCGCAACATCTTGCTTTTTTTCCACCATCCTTTCCACCACCGTGTTATTGGCTTCATCCTCCGTGTTATCATAGAGGTCGCATTCGTCCCCAGATTCGGTGTCGAATAAGCCAGATATGTGTCCCATCTGTTCTGAATCGGAGGCAACAGAACTCTCCGAATTCCTCACTGCATGGGCCTCGTCCTGAATGTCACCCATAGTGGCATCAGCTTTATCCTCCGTGCCATCACAGAGGTCGCATTCGTTACCAGATTCGGTTTCGAAAATGCCAGATGCATCTCCCATCAGCCTAGAATCGGTCAGCTGAATATCAACCTTTTCCAGATTCTCCTCCCCAGCCGACTCTGCCACTGGCTTGTCTGCTTCCAAAATAGGCTTCTGGTCGCCCTTGTAGACATTGACTCTTATATGAAAAAAAGCCAAATCTAATAATGCCGTCAGTCCTGGCTAAAAGCGGAAGCGATTCCTCATTAACCAAGACCACTGCTTGACGACGAGCGCCCTCCATCTCACCCAATCTGGCAATTTGCCAATTCTGAGTTGGAAGGTCAGGATTGCAGACTTTTATCATCTTTAGAATCACCGCAGTGTCACTTGTAGCCATTGGGATCCATGCATGAGCTCTGGGTTGCGAGGGGATATCATGTTTTTCCACAACGTCCAGTCTGGCTCCAGGCCATAACTCTCCCACTTGGCTAATGGCAACCTTAAACACGGCTGCGGATCTTTCGTTTCCAAAAGCAACGAGTTTTACTCGCCCCTGATACCAACCTGCGTTGACAGTAGTAGGGGGAAAATCAGGCATACTCTCAAGAAGCCTATAGTAGATTTCATTTAGTTTAGTTTCAACTAAACTCCACTTGTCCCTTGGAATACTACAATCCCCATTTTGCCTGTTTATCACAGCCCTAACGAAGTTACCTTTCACCACTTCACTAAAAGACTGAGTCCAGACGTTGCCGGTCACCTTAGATCTTTTAGGTAAAGGTTTCTCGTCGGGCGAGCGCAACCTTTTACCAGACTTCGATGACGAGGCCGAAACAGCGCTCTGTTTGTCAGATGCGCGCATTGCCGAAAGTTTGTCCTGTTCTTCAATGACTCCTTTCGCCCATGATAGCGACGCCCTCTCACGTTCGGAGAGCTTCGTTCCATCGAGTTGGCTTAGTCTGTTAATTATTTTCAAACAAAGCCTTCTCTGGTTGTGCCTGACCTTTGATGGCTTAAGTTTCTTTTTCTTTTTACCACCAATATTAGGCTGAGCACCCCTACCAGAATCAAGGCCGGACTTCAAGGTCGCAACCCTAAGACCAGTGCTAGGACCAGCACCAGTCGGTGAGGCAGAGCCTCGAACTAAATCGGTATCATTTGTGTCCATATTTTCATTTTCCTTGATGTGGTAATGAAAATATCACAAAAATACCTATTACGAACAAACCTATTACGAACAATTTTAGTAATTCAATTTATAGCACGGAGTTAAAATAAAACACGTCCACACTCGTCAACAGTTGAACGAGATACTTAGAGAAAACCAAAAGTGCAAATAAAATAACAAAAGAAATATTTTTGTTGTGAATTTTAAACCATAGATGAGGGCCGTTTTACTGAATATTTTGCCATTAAAAAGTCATTTCCGTAAAAATGAAAGATAAAGGGTTTTGAATATAGGCCCTCGATATTCTAGTTTATCAAAATCCGATTGTTTTATACTCTTGACCCACATTATGAAAGTATGTTTACTAACTTTGTTAACATGGGTCTAAAAGCCGATAAAGGATAAATCTAATATATTGTTGATATATTCAAAAATGTCCCAGCGATGTTCGTCTGTCCGTCAGTTCTAGCTCGTCGTAAGGATCATTACTTTCAACTTTATTATATCCACTACAAATCGTTGTAGAGTATTTTACGAAATGTTATTATCGCCTTTACTTCTCTTTCATGTTATTTTTGATTATTTATACCATTTTTATTGATTTCATTTTATTTCCTTTCATAAAAGTCTCATATTGAAATTACTTTGTACTCCTACTTATGTTTGTCTTGCTAAAACATTCAATACAATAGATTTTTCAGTATCGTATGAGTAGCAGGAATAATCATTGTAATATATAAAAATCGTTCACATAAAAACTTGCAATATGATGAGTAAAGGAAGTCAGTATTTTTTTTTTTGGGTAAAAGATAATAGCGCAACAAAATTTCAAACTTATCAATATTTTGACTTTTTCTCTATTGTAAGGATTATTGCAATAAATGTTTATTGCCAAAAACTGAACTAAAACGGGTGGAAGGCAGAAGTTTATTCATAAAGGAAATTATTATGTTCTGTAATGAAATGGATAAAATGTCTAGAAAAGTTGAAAAGGGTTAAAAAAAAGCTCACAGTAAAGAAATGTCATTGAAAAGTCAACATAAATATATTGTACAATAAAAATTGTTTGAAAGGAAAATATGTATGTAATAATAAAGACTTTAAAACTAATTTATCGAACTACACCATTTCCAATTTTAATTCAGAAAATACAAAATATATTTCAAAATATTCCAATTATATTTCAGAAATTTCCAATTATATTTCAAAAATTTCCAATTATATATATATTCGATTAGAGTTTTATTCTAGTTCGAGGCCCAAAAATATTTCTATTTTTTGGGCCTCGAACTAGAATAAAACTCTAATCGAATATATATACATATATAAAGGCCGAATAAATACATTTTATTTTTATGTACCTTTTGGTACTAAAAATAAAATAACAACATTTAATTTCCAATTATATTTCAAAAATTTCCAATTATATTTCAGAAATTTCCAATTATATTTCAAAAATTTCCAATTATAATTCAAAAATTTCTAAATATAATTCAAAAATTTCCAATTATAATTCATAAATTTCCATTTATAATTCAAAAAATTCCAATTATATTTCAAAAATTTTCATTTATATTTCAGAAATTTCCATTTATATTTCAAAACTTTCCATTTATATTTGAGAAATTTCCATTTATATTTCAGAATTTTCCATTTATATTTCAGAAATTTCCATTTATAATTCAGAAATTTCCAATTGTAATTCAGAAATTCCCATTTGTATTTCAAAATTTTCTAAATGCTTTTCAAAAAATTCCGTTTGTATTTCAAAAATTTCCATTTGTATTTCAAAATTTTCCAAATGCTTTTCAGAAAATTCCATTTATATTTCAAAAATTTCCAATTATATTTCAAAATTTTCCAATTGTAATTCAAAAATTTCCATTTGTATTTCAAAATTTTCCAAATGCTTTTCAGAAAATTCCATTTGTATTTCAAAAATTTCCATTTGTATTTCAAAATTTTCCAAATGCTTTTCAGAAAATTCCAATTGTATTTCAAAAATTTCTATTTATATTTCAAAATTTTCCAAATGCTTTTCAGAAAATTCCAATTGTAATTCAAAAGTTTCCATTTATATTTCAAAATTTTCCATTTATATTTAAGAAAATACAAATTGTATTTCAAAAACTTTCTAAATAAATTTATAAAATTGTAAGTGTAGTTCCCAACACTTTGTAGTTATGATAAGTTCATTATAATTCAAGATAAATTATCAAAACTTGCAGAAAAACTTAGTCTTTCTTTGTGGAGGATTGTGGAGGAGGCTCCCATACAAAACATTTTTAAAAAATTTGATCCTACCATTCTAACTTACCCTAAAGTGCCCCTAGTGGGGCCAAATGTATGACCGACCTCCATTATTTTATTAATTCCAAAATTTTTTGCAAACATACCTACAATGTATCTTTAACCCTTAAGGTGCTCCCCATACATTTTTTTATTTTTTATAAATTTGTTTTATTAAACCAGCTCCTACCGCCCCTACCGTGCCTCCTAGAGAGGCAAAAATTACGACCAACCCCCATTATTTTTTAGTTACCAACATTTTGTCCGAACATCATAACACCCTATCTCCACTCATTAAGGGGCTCCCATGCATTATAAGAACATGTATTTTTAAAAACTAATAAAAAAATAAAAATAAATGTATGGGGACCCCCTTAAGAGTTGAAAATAAAGGGTAGGTATATTCTGATAAAATGTTGGAGTTGAAAATATATTGGGGGTCGGTCATACATTTTACTTCTTTAGAGGCACCCTATGGACAGTTAGAGCGGTAGGAGAAAATTTTATAAAAATGTCATTTTGTATGGGAGCCCCCTTAGGAAGTGTAAATAGAGGTTTGGTATATTCAAGAAAAATATTGGGGGCAGAAAATTAATGGGGGTCGGTCTCACATTACACCCCTCTATGGGCAGTTCTAGGGCAGTTGTGGGGCTTTTTGGGGATTTTAACCTCTTTACGCGCAATTTTGACCCCGATGAGAAGCCATATGGCACCACCCCACCGCCCTTATTTTTTGGCTCATGCTTTCGTTTTTGAACCTATCAAAATTAGAGGGTGTCCTGGATCGAAATCGAAAACTGGTGAGCTATCCCACGCCTAATAGTGCAAATTGAAGAACCGTTTTTTGTGTTCCAAAGTTAAAAAAAAAAAAATTCATAGATATCCCACTCGCATCCCACTAAGCGACCCCATAGCTCTTAAAGGAAATCACCTAGGCTTTCTTTTGAATCAAAAAAAAAGGGCCCAATTTGAGGAAAAAGTCAAAAAAGTTTTGAATTTTTAAGAAAAATAATCAAAAAATTTTTTTTATTTTTTTTATAATTTTTTTTCAAAAGACTGAAGAAATAGCTGTCTAAACTATTTGGGACACATTTTGCTAAAAACAGTAGGTAAGAAGTAACATGGATGAGAATAAACACCTCTTTTGCCAAAATGTCAAATTTCGACCCCCTCTAACTCAGAGAGTCCTTGACCGATCTCGTTGAAAAATTGTGTCTGAACTGCTATCCAATAGGAACCTTGGTGCAAATTTCATCCCGTTCGAAAGACATCGGTTTCAAAAGTTGTGTCAGTTGACACGAAAACCCCCATATATTTGATGTTTCTGGCAAATCGGTTTATAAGGGTTAGAATACTTCCCTTGTAAGATACGTTTATATACATATGTATGACTACTTTTGTAGATGCATTTTCATTATTTCTGGTAAGTTAAGAAAAATGTTAACCACTTTCTATTAAAAAATATTGATGGTGTATAGGGTTCCGGATAGTCTGATAGTTTCTATAATATTTGTATCATAAAAAATACACTTACAATTTTCTTAATAAAATTATAAACTGTTTGAAATACAATTTGTATTTTCTTAAATATAAATGGAAAATTTTGAAATATAAATGGAAACTTTTGAATTACAATTGGAATTTTCTGAAAAAAATTTGGAAAATTTTGAAATATAAATAGAAATTTTTGAAATACAATTGGAATTTTCTGAAAAGCATTTGGAAAATTTTGAAATACAAATGGAAATTTTTGAAATACAAATGGAATTTTCTGAAAAGCGTTTGGAAAATTTTGAAATACAAATGGAAATTTTTGAAATACAATTGGAAAATTTTGAAATATAATTGGAAATTTTTGAAATATAAATGGAATTTTCTGAAAAGCATTTCGAAAATTTTGAAATACAAATGGAAATTTTTGAAATACAAATGGAATTTTCTGAAAAGCATTTAGAAAATTTTGAAATACAAATGGAAATTTCTGAAATACAATTAGAAATTTCTGAATTATAAATGGAAATTTCTGAAATATAAATGGAAAATTCTGAAATATAAATGGAAATTACTGAAATATAAATGGAAAGTTTTGAAATATAAATGGAAATTTCTGAAATATAAATGGAAATTTTTGAAATATAATTGGAATTTTTTGAATTATAAATGGAAATTTTTGAATTATAATTGGAAATTTTTGAATTATATTTAGAAATTTTTGAATTATAATTGGAAATTTTTGAAATATAAATGGAAATTTCTGAAATATAATTGGAAATTTTTGAAATATAATTGGAAATTTTTGAAATATAATTGGAAATTTCTGAAATATAATTGGAAAATTTTGAAATATAATTTGTATTTTCTGAATTAAAATTGGAAATGGTGTAGAATAACCTGTTTGTAATAAATTTGCGAAAAAACGCGTTTCGTTTGGAAAGGGGAAATTCACCTCCCCCCTCCAGACCAAATCTAAAAAAAAAAAAAACGAAAAAGAAAAAGAAAAGGAGAAAATGTTCTAAAAATTTGTTCCGAAGGAAAAAAATTTCGAAATCCGAAAATTTTTTTCATAGAAAAAAATTTTAAAATTTTTTTATGGCAAATTTGAACATTTTTAAAGGGAAAATGTGCTTAATCTGAAAATTTTCCAGTTTTCGGTTCGGTTGAGTCTCAAAAGGATTCGAAATTAAATGAAAACAATAAATGAAAACACTTGATCATGTAATAAAAATTATTATATTAGGGGGTTTTCGTGTCAACTGACACAACTTTTGAAACCGATATCTTCCGATCGGGATGAAATTTGCACCAAGGTTAGTCCTATTGGATAGTAGTTCAGACACAATTTTTCAACGAGATCGGTCAAGAACTCTCTGAGTTAGAGGGGGTCGAAATTTGACATTTTGGCCAAAGAGGTGTTGATTCTCATCCATGTAACTTCTTACCTATTGTTTTTAGCAAAATGTGTCCCAAAGAGTTTAGATAGATATTTCTTCAGTCTTTCGAAAAAAAATATAAAAAAAATAAAAAAAAAAATTTTTGATTTTTTTTCTTAAAAATCCAAAACTTTTTTGACTTTTTCCTCAAATTGGGCCCTTTTTTTTTTTTTTTTTTTTGATGCAAAAGAAAGCTTAGGTGATTTCCTTTAAGAGCTGTGGGGTCGCTTAGTGGGATGCGAGTGGGATATCTATGAAAAAAATTTTTTTTTAACTTTGGAACACAAAAAATGGTTCTTTAATTTGCACTATTAGGCGTGGGATAGCTAACCAGTTTTCGATTTCAATCCGCGATACCCTCTAATTTTTTTAGGTTCGAAAAAGAAAGCACGAGCCAAAAAATGGGGGCGGTGGGGAGGGGCCATATGGCCCCTCATTGGGGTCAAAGTTGGGCGTAAAGAGGTAAAAATCCCCAAAATGTCCCAAAACTCCCCTAGAAACGCCCCTGGAGGGGTGCAATGTGAGACCGACCTCCAATAATTTTCTGCCCCCAACATTTTTCTTGAACATACCTTACCCCTATTTCCACTTCCTAAGGGGGCTCCCATACAAAACATTTTTAAAAAATTTGATCCTACCATTCTAACTTACCCTAAAGTGCCCCTAGTGGGGCCAAATGTATGACCGACCTCCATTATTTTATTAATTCCAACATTTTTTGCAAACATACCTACAATGTATCTTTAACCCTTAAGGTGGTCCCCATACATTTCTTTTAATTTTTATAAATTTGTTTTATTAAACCAGCTCCTACCGCCCCTACCGTGCCTCCTAGAGAGGCAAAAATTACGACCAACCCCCATTATTTTTTAGTTACCAACATTTTGTCTGAACATCATAACACCCTATCTCCACTCCTTAAGGGGCTCCCATACATTATAAAAACATGTATTTTTAAAAACTAATAAAAAAATAAAAAAAAATGTATGGAGACCCCCTTAAGAGTTGAAAATAAAGGGTAGGTATATTCTAAGAAAATGTTGGAGTTGAAAAAATATTGGGGGTCGGTCATACATTTTACATCTCTAGGGGCACCCTATGGACAGTTAGAGCGGTAGGAGCAAATTTTATAAAAATGTCATTTTGTATGGGAGCCCCCTTAGGAAGTGGAAATAGGGGTAAGGTATGTTCAAGAAAAATGTTGGGGGCAGAAAATTATTGGAGGTAGGTCTCACATTGCACCCCTCCAGGGGCGTTTCTATTTGAGTTTTGGGGCTTTTTGAGGATTTCTACCTCTTTACGCCCAACTTTGACCCCAATGAGGGGCCATATGGCCCTTCCCCACCGCCCCCATTTTTTGGCTCGTGCTTTCTTTTTCGAACCTAAAAAAACTAGAGGGTATCGCGGATCGAAATCGAAAACTGGTTAGCTATCCCACGCCTAATAGTGCAAATTGAAGAACCGTTTTTTGTGTTCCAAAGTTAAAAAAAAAATTTTTTCATAGATATCCCACTCGCATCCCACTAAGCGACCCCACAGCTCTTAAAGGAAATCACCTAAGCTTTCTTTTGAATCAAAAAAAAAAAAAAAAAAAAGGGCCCAATTTGAGGAAAAAGTCAAAAAAGTTTTGGATTTTTAAGAAAAAAAATCAAAAAATTTTTTTTTATTTTTTTTATATTTTTTTTTCGAAAGACTGAAGAAATAGCTATCTAAACTCTTTGGGACACATTTTGCTAAAAGCAATAGGTAAGAAGTAACATGGATGAGAATCAACACCTCTTTGGCCAAAATGTCAAATTTCGACCCCCTCTAACTCAGAGAGTTCTTGACCGATCTCGTTGAAAAATTGTGTCTGAACTACTATCCAATAGGACTAATCTTGGTGCAAATTTCATCCCGATCGGAAGATATCGGTTTCAAAAGTTGTGTCAGTTGACACGAAAACCCCCATTAATTTTATATTAGAATCAAAAAATGTTTGTCAGAAAATAAAAGTGTTGAATGTCCGTAAATCTAAAATATTTTTAAAAAGGAAAATTTGATATTTATAATAAAATATGTATGTACATAAAAAATTATTTCAGAATCTTAAATTGTGTTATAAGAAGTGGCCCGAATCTTTAAATTATATGAAAAATGTGACTCAAGCGTTAATAACACTGTGCAACAAATTTTGGGTCATCGCATTGAGCCTCAATGCCTTCAACGCCATATAAAAGTAGACCATCAAGTGGACAAAATCACCAAAGGGTTTTGCAAAGTCAGGTCGGATTTCTTTTTTATAGCCCACTGAAGTTTTCATTTTTTTATCAAAGGCGTTTGGAAAACGTCAAAAATACTATAATAAGAACACATCTGAGCTTCAAAATATGTTTTGATGTCTTCAGTGAAATTTTATGGTGGTTCTTTTCTTAGAACATTTTAACCCTCTAACTGCCATTTTAAGGGGTCATTTTAGTCCTTTTTCAAAAACTAAACACAGAAGTCTAATAAAACGTCCATTTATGGGGTTAAAATGTTCTACAAATATTTTCCTCATAAAATTTCACTAGGGGGTGTCAAATGGTAAAAGTTTGTGCGACATGCGCAAAGTGCTTAAAAAGGGTCAAGTATAAATAATCAATGTTTGTTATTTTTTTTTACCAAAGCAGTGTTAAAAAATATCGACAAAAAACAGTGGAAATATACTTTTGAGCTTAAAATGATGTTCTGATGTGTTTTATAAAATTTTATGATGATTCTTTTCTTTAACCAAATTAACCCTCTAGCTCCCGTTTTAAAGGGTCATTTTTGTCCTTTTTTAAAAGAAATACAAAAAAGTCTATAAAAAAAAGCAGTTAGAGGGTTAAAATGTTCTACAAATATTTTCTGCATCAAATTTTACTAGGGCACGTCTAACAATAAGACAGAAAGTTCGTCCTGCATACAGAAAATGCTTAAAAATTTTAAAGTATTCAAATTTTTTATTTTTTTTTTTTTGGCCGAAATAAAAAAAAAGTAGTTTGGTATTGCATTTGAGCGAAATCGGTTCAGCGGTTCAAAAGTTATGAACGAAAATATAAAAATACGTCGAAAATTGAGGTACATTCAACATAACCTAAAAACACAAAATGCTTTAATTCGGCTGCTGGTTGACACATGTGAACAGAATTGATCACCGAATGGTATTTAAACAAGTACAAACATGTTTAAAAAAAAAAAAACATTTGCGTCAAATTTTTTTTTTTATCAAAAAATTTTTTTCGCAGTTTTTTTTTATTTTTTTTTTTTTTGTTTTTTTGCAAATAAACTTTTTACATCGTTGAGGGTATTAATCCATTCGACAAAGTCGAATTTAACTTTGTTACTTGTTTTTTTTATATTTCGGCCCAAAAAAAATATAAAAAAAAATTTGAATACTTTAAAATTGTTAAGCATTTCCTATATGCTGGGCTGGACTTTCTGTCTTAGACGTGCCCTAGTAAAATTTGATGCAGAAAACATTTGTAAAACATTTTAACCCTCTAACTGCCTTTTTTTATGGACTTTTTTGTATTCGGCTTCATTCGGCTGCTGCTTAACACATGTGAACAGAATTGATCACCGAATGGTATTTAAACAAGTACAAACATATTTTTTTACAAAAAAAAAATATTTTCGTCGAATTTTTTTTTACCAAAAAATTTTTTTTGTCGATTTTTTTTTAAATGTTTGTTTTGTTTTTTAGCAAGTAAACTTTTTTACATTGTGGAGGGTATCAATACATTCGACAAAGTCGAATTTAACTTTTTAATTTGTTTTTTTTTTTTATTTCGGCCCAAAAAAAAAATAAAAAAAAATTTGAATACTTTACAATTTTTAAGCATTTTCTATATGCTGGACGAACTTTCTGTCTTAGACGTGCCCTAGTAAAATTTGATGCAGAAAATATTTGTAAAACATTTTAACCCTCTAACTGCCTTTTTTATAGACTTTTTTGTATTTCTTTTAAAAAAGGACAAAAATTACCCTTTAAAACGGGAGCTAGAGGGTTAATTTGGTCAAAGAAAATAATCATCATAAAATTTTATAAAACACATCAGAACATCATTTTTAGCTCAAAAGTATATTTGCACTTTTTGTCGATATTTTTTAACACTGCTTTGGTAAAAAAAAATAACAAACATTGATTATTTATACTTGACCCTTTTTAAGCACTTTGCGCATGTCGCACAAACTTTTACCATTTGACAACCCCTAGTGAAATTTTATGAGGAAAATATTTGTAGAACATTTTAACCCTCAAAATGGACATTTTATTAGACTTCTGTGTTTAGTTTTTGAAAAAGGACTAAAATGACCCCTTAAAATGGCAGTTAGAGGGTTAAAATGTTCTAAGAAAAGAACCGCCATAAAATTTCACTGCAGACATCAAAACATATTTTGAAGCTCAGATGTGTTCTTATTATAGTATTTTTGACGTTTTCCAAACGCCTTTGATAAAAATATAAAAATTTCAGTGGGCTATAAAAAAGAAATCCGAACTGACTTTGCAAAACCCTTTGGTGATTTTGTTCACTTGATGGTCTACTTTCATGTGGCGTTGAAGCCATTGAGGCTCATTTTTCTTGTTGCACAGTGTAATATGTACTTATAAATCTGAGACTATTTCTATCGAAAAAGGTACAGAAAAACTAAAATTTTTCACATCCTCAAACATTTTCTTCTTTGGATTTTTTTGGAAGAATTCCAAATTCTAAAAGTTGGCACTTATTTATAGGAAAAAGGTCTGAGACGTTTTTTAGATAGGAAAAAATGGTCTAAGAATCTGAGACAGTTTTCTAAAGGAAAACGGTCCGGAAACTCTGAATTTGAGACTTATTTTAAGGAAAAATGTCTCAGAATCTGAGTATTTTTTAAAAAGCAAAGGGTTTCAAAGTCTGATACTTTTTATTGGTGAAAAAAGTCTCACAATCAGAAGTAAAAAAGGGTCTTAAAATCTAAGCATTTTCTTTAGGATAAGGTTTCAGAATTTTCTGAAGAACTTTTTCTGAAGGAAAAAGATCTCATAATCTGAGACTTTTAATACATGAAAAAAATTTCAGAATCCTAAACTTTTTCTATAGAAAAAGGGTCTCAGAATCTTAAATTTTTTCAGTACGAAACAAATCTTATAATCTGGGACTCCATAGGAAAAATCTCAAAAATACTTTTTCTATAGTAAAAGGTCTCAGAATCTGAGATTTTTTCTGTGAAATAAAAGTTCTTATAATCTGAAAATTTTTTTCTCAGATACTGAGATATTTTTCGTTAAGAAGAAGTCTTAGTTTCTCAGACATTTTCCCTATAAAAAATCATTTCTTGACGAAAAATGTCTCAACATCTGATAGTTTCTATGTAGGAAGAATTTCTTCTATTGAAAAATTCTCAGATTTAGACTTTTCTATACGTCAAATGTGTAAGAACCTAGACTTTTTCTGTGTATACGAAAATGTACAATTTTTTTTTTTAAACAATTAAAAAAAAATTTATCTCAACGAAAAATGATCATAAAAACAAACCTCCTTCGGCAGGGAGTGGAGATAGGGCGTAGGTATGTTTTAAAAAAATGTTGGAGGGTAAAAATAAATGGGGGTTGATCCTACTAATGATCCCTCTCGGACGCACCATTGGACCGGTAGAAGCTGATTAAATAAAACAAATTTACAAAAAATAAAAAAAATGTATGGGGACCGCTTTAATAGTTAAAGATATAGGGTAGGTGTGTTCTGAGAAAATGTGTGGATTAAAAAAATATTGTGGGTCGGTCATACATTTTATTGCTCTAAGGGCACTCTTACGGCAAATTTTAAAAAATGACATTTTGTGTGGGGGGGCCCCCTTAGAAATGGGAGATAGGGTATTAGTTTATTCCGAAGAAATGTCTAGACGTAAAAATTAATGGGGGTCGGTCTTGGAAATGACCCCTTTATGACGCACCATTGAAGCAGTAGAAATGATTGGAAAATTACAATAATTTTTTTTCAAAAAATTTAAAAAAATAGTAATAATCGTTATCCCATGATCCTACTGGGCAAAAATTTTTAGAATCGATAGAAGTTTGACACAAAAAAAATTCAAAAAAATCGAAGAATACAAAAATTTTCAAAAATGAGATTTAAATTTTAAAACTTAAAAATCGCATACTTGAGCTTTCAAGAATTTTTTGGGATTTTTATTTTAAAGTACGTAAAAAAACAAAAATTTTGAAAAGAAAATTTGAAATTTGGACCATTATTGAAGAAGTTACTAGTAAAAGAAGTTTGAGTAAAAGAAGAAGAAACTTTCAATTTTTAAAAATTCGAAATTTACAACGAAGGAGTTTTCGAAGGGTACTAAAAACTGTAAACAAATAAGGAAATATAAACAAATAAGGAAAAACATAGAGATTAGTGGGTCTAGTTTCTGAGTCAGAACCTTTTGTTTTGGTGGGGCTGTGTTATGATTGCCACAATCATGTTTCTTTTCTGCGTGTAATGACAGAAACATTAGTCACCTATTTTATATCACATTTATATCCGCGTTAAAATATTTAAAAAATAATTCCCATGCATATATAACGGCCTCATATTTCAATAAATGTGTCAAATTCAATTTCATTCAATAAATCAAAAATTTCATTCATATTCTGCAAAATGTATTGGTTGTAGTAAAATATTTTACAAATTTATGAAATTCAAAAAAAAAAAAAAATAAATAAAAAATATCATGTCAAACGTTAAGTGAATTCATAATTTTTTGGAAATATTCATTTGGTATGAATTGAATTATAATTTAAGCAAACATATGTTAAATGTCATGTTTGAATTTTCATTTCGATCATTTGGTTATGATAAACGATTGAATTGAGTGCGTTGAGCTACTTTATTATGAATTTTTATGGACAAGTCTTATACCAATTTTTATATTTGGTATTCTGATGGCATACCATCGAAACAGTCAGGCGAACAAAAAAAAAATAGTTATGATGAATTTATGATAGGATTTTAATGTTATTACTTATGTTTTTATATGTTTGTATATGCGTCTTTAATAAACGTGTGATTATGATTATGATAATGGAAATTATTGGTTGTTTATATTTAGCTACTGTATAATATTCAGATTTTTTTAATGGGGAGGAACTTATTATTTTATTTAACATTAATTTTTTTGAAACAAAGGAGAAAAGAGAAGATAAAAGAGAGCTACATAATGACAAAACTAAGTTAAATTCTCAGTCTACAGTGGCAATTTTAAAGCAATACGAGACGTATACTTATTGCAAGTTAAAAATTATTTATTACTCATACGCTTCGACGACTACTTTTTTCGGAAAAAACAACAAATTTGAAAACACCAGAATTTACTTTATTAAGGATTTGATATGTGCTGAATCCGAATCTGACCTTAGAATTTGCCTATAAGGTTTTGAGATATATCTAAGCATGTTAATTTTGTATGAAAAATTATTTAAAATTGACAATTGTTATCTGAGAAATAGTGGATAAAGGTGGTCAAGGGTAGATAACATGTAAATCAATCTTAATATGAAAAAAAAACCCGGACTTTCGCTATATTCATGGTGTTTTCCCTATGAATACATATATTTTCGCTATGCCGGAAAATAAAAAAGAAATGTAGCGAAAAATTTATCGAATACGCATAAATAGCGAAAATTTCATGAAAATAGCGAAAGTTCGGACATTAACTTTAGGTTAAGATATCTTAGAGACGGAACAAGTGATTACAAATCCCGCGTAAAAATAAGCATATATTACAATATATAACTTGATACAAACATAATAAATTATGTATGATTATACATCCGTGAGATATTTTCTAAATTTTTTTTATGCAGTCATATGTAGTAATATATAATTTAATCATAATTCGGATTAAAAGGTGTACGGTTGATATAATTAAATAAAATAATATGAGGGTCAATACAAAATCTGTTTTTCTGTATAATTTAACATCAAATTATATATAGCTTATTCTGTTCCATATAAAACTTTATATGTTTCCAATTAACCAAAAATTTTCTAAGTTTTTTAGGCAAAGTATAAGAAACTTTTTAAAATGTTCCTAAACATTTCCTTGTTAGGGTTATGTATATCACCTATCTGGTTCGAAGCGTACCCAAACATTTTTTTGTTTTAGAAAATTATATGTTTGGTGAATGTATCGTTGACCTGTGGTGTATCTCAACCCAAACCAAAAAACACAAGGATTTTATATGGTTTTATGCAATTAGATCTAATTAGATCCAGCAATATATGGCAATGTCTGGTCAAAACTCGGATGAAATCAAATCGTATTTTATACAAGTTGATATTTTTTAATGCAAAAACATCCACCATTATTCGGATCAAATTGCGTATAAATATATATTGTGTTACATATCATTATATATTGCATCATATAAAAAATTTTACTCGGGATGTTAAACTTTTATTTTAAATGTTCCCTTTAAAACATAAAAGTAACGATAAAATATCTTCCAAAAATAAATTGCACTCTAATGAGCATATTTTATTAAATTATATTTCCATATAAATTTATGATACCGGAGAGGTTTTGGGAAAGCAACTTGTCTACATTATTTGAATTGAGTATGGGGTTTTTTTTGAAAGTATTTCAACAAATATATTTCATGCATAACAAGTAAACAAATATTATTGTTGCTAAAATTAAATTAAAATATAAATAAAATTATGTCAAAATTTTCTATATTTTATTTTATGATGACTTAAATGGTTTAAAAGTATGTACTTACTGTGTATGTGTCAATAAATAGGGGTGTGTTTGATATAACGAGGAAGTAAATTCATAGCTTTTATGCAATCTCAACAAAAAATTGTTAAGCAAAAATAGTATAAAATAGAGTAAAAAGTCAATTTAAATTTTGAAAAAATTTTTTCTTCAAAATAATTAAAAAAATTCCAGAATTTAGTAAAATTTAACTAAAAGTTGGAAACTTTTTTTCAAATGTGAATCATATATATTTCACATATTATTACATATATGAACATATATATTTAATATATGAGAGCAAATACGAAAATTCGCGGCATGTGGACAAACATATATGAAACATATATGAACACATATGAACATTAGGGATATAACTTTTTGCAATTTTTGCAAATATCAAAAATACCACCCCATAGCCGTGCAGAGCATGTAAAAATATAAAAAAATATGGTGCCACTTTTCCTCTATCGTGAAAAAAGTTTCCGCACCGAAAGCGTTGAAGTTTTGTCTATATTGTCTTAGTGAAATCAATCAAAAATAGCTAAAAATTTTCGTGACCCCCTCCGATTTTGATGAAATTTGGTTTAGTTGTAACACTAACAAGGGAAGTATCTCAACCCATATGAACCGATTTGCATGAAACGTAAAATATGGGGGTTTTCGTGTCAACTGACACAACTTTTGAAACCGATATCTTCCGATCGGGATGAAATTTGCATCAAGGTTAGTCCTATTGGATAGTAGTTCAGACACAATTTTTCAACGAGATCGGTCAAGAACTCTCAGAGTTAGAGGGGGTCGAAATTTGACATTTTGGCCAAAGAGGTGTTTATTCTCATCCATGTAACTTCTTACCTATTGTTTTTAGCAAAATGTGTCCCAAAAAGTTTAGATAGCTATTTCTTCAGTCTTTCGAAAAAAAATATAAAAAAAATAAAAAAAAAATTTTTTGATTTTTTTTCTTAAAAATCCAAAACTTTTTTGACTTTTTCCTCAAATTGGGCCCTTTTTTTTTTTTTTTTTTTTGATTTAAAAGAAAGCTTAGGTGATTTCCTTTAAGAGCTGTGGGGTCGCTTAGTGGGATGCGAGTGGGATATCTATGAAAAAAATTTTTTTTTAACTTTGGAACACAAAAAACCGTTCTTCAATTTGCACTATTAGGCGTGGGATAGCTAACCAGTTTTCGATTTCGATCCGCGATACCCTCTAATTTTTTTAGGTTCGAAAAAGAAAGCACGAGCCAAAAAATGGGGGCGGTGGGGAGGGGCCATATGGCCCCTCATTGGGGTCAAAGTTGGGCGTAAAGAGGTAAAAATCCTCAAAAAGCCCCAAAACTCCCCTAGAAACGCCCCTGGAGGGGTGCAATGTGAGACCTACCTCCAATAATTTTCTGCCCCCAATATTTTTCTTGAACATACCTTACCCCTATTTCCACTTCCTAAGGGGGTTCCCATACAAAATGACATTTTATAAAATTTGCTCCTACCGCTCTAACTGTCCGTATGGTGCCCCTAGAGAAGTAAAATGTATGACCGACCCCCAATATTTTTTCAACTCCAACATTTTCTCGGAATATACCTACCCTTTATTTTCAACTCTTAAGGGGGTCCCCATACATTTTTTTTTATTTTTTTATTAGTTTTTAAAAATACATGTTTTTATAATGTATGCGAGCCCCTTAGGGAGTGGAGATAGGGTGTTATGATGTTAAGACAAAATATTGGTAACTAAAAAATAATGGGGGTTAGTCGTAATTTTTGCCTCTCTAGGAGGCACGGTAGGGGCGGTAGGAGCTGGTTTAATAAAACAAGTTTATAAAAAATAAAAGAAATGTATGGGGACCACCTTAAGGGTTAAAGATACATTGTAGGTATGTTTGCAAAAAATGTTGGAATTAATAAAATAATGGAGGTCGGTCATACATTTGGCCCCACTAGGGGCACTTTAGGGTAAGTTAGAATGGTAGGATCAAATTTTTTAAAAATGGTTTGCATTGGAGCCCCCTTAGGAAGTGGAAATAGGGGTAAGGTATGTTCAAGAAAAATATTGGGGGTAGAAAATTATTGGAGGTCGGCCTCACATTGCACCCCTCCAGAGGCGTTTCTAGGGGAGTTTTGGGGCTTTTTGAGGATTTTTACCTCTTTACGCCCAACTTTGACCCCAATGAGGGGCCATATGGCCCTCCCCACCGCCCCCATTTTTTGGCTCGTGCTTTCTTTTTCGAACCTAAAAAAATTAGAGGGTATCGCGGATCGAAATCGAAAACTGGTTAGCTATCCCACGCCTAATAGTGCAAATTGAAGAACGGTTTTTTGTGTTCCAAAGTTAAAAAAAAAATTTTTTCATAGATATCCCACTCGCATCCCACTAAGCGACCCCACAGCTCTTCAAGTAAATCACCTAAGCTTTCTTTTGAATCAAAAAAAAAAAAAAAAAAAAGGGCCCAATTTGAGGAAAAAGTCAAAAAAGTTTTGGATTTTTAAGAAAAAAAATCAAAAATTTTTTTTTTATTTTTTTTATATTTTTTTTTCGAAAGACTGAAGAAATAGCTATCTAAACTCTTTGGGACACATTTTGCTAAAAACAATAGGTAAGAAGTTACATGGATGAGAATAAACACCTCTTTGGCCAAAATGTCAAATTTCGACCCCCTCTAACTCAGAGAGTTCTAGACCGATCTCGTTGAAAAATTGTGTCTGAACTACTATCCAATAGGACTAACCTTAGTGCAAATTTCATCCCGATCGGAAGACATCGGTTTCAAAAGTTGTGTCAGTTGACACGAAAACCTCCATATATATAAAAGAGACAATTATAAGGTTGGGGTGTCTCGGCTTATCGGCGATATCGGGGATTAAGGGGTTCAAAACATGAGTCAAAAAATGGCGAAAAAATCGTTTTTTGGATTTTTCAGCCATTGCTTTCTAAGGAACTATATGATGTTTACATATGAGAAGAAAGGTATTTTTAATGCCCATCCAACGGTGGCATAACCTTGTAAAAAATCGGCTTCTTTAAATACTTTTTTCATGAAAATGTGAAAATTTGGGGGGGTATTTATATGAAGACATAGACCTACGATGTCCATATGAATACGAAATAATCTTTATTAAATTTAAGTCGACACGTATTTTTGCTCTTGACGATATTCTAGTTAGTTCGGGAGTTATCGAAATTTTCCCGAAGGTCCACATTGTTTCATAAGGGGACAACGAAATTTGAAAACTCGGATATGGCCGATAAGCCGAGACACCCCAACCTTAAAATCGTCTCTATTTTATATATTTTAAGTTTCAGACAAATCGGTTCATAAGGGTTGACATACTTCCCTTGTAAGTGATAAACTGACACACACTAATTTTCAGCCCTTTAAGTAAACAGTGGGCGAAAACACGGAGGGTCAAAATTTCCCCCAAAATCTCCCAGTCGCGACACTTTGAACCGTAAAAACTTAATATCGTTGGTTCTATTTTAGCTAGAAAGCCCATTTTTGGCTTGTTTTGAAGCTCATAATATGCTCTACAAGACTTACCATAAGACTTACCTTATTTTAAGGTCGTGATATACGGAGGAGAAAATGGGGAGGATGGTATCCCCCGATTTTTTTTTTACTTTCTAATCTTTGTGAGAAAGTCCTAAAGAATATATTCTGTAGCTACAAAAGCACTTATGATATAAAATTTTTAATGTTAAAGAGTGTTGGGATTTGGAGATTTTGGGGAAAATTGTGAAAAATTTTGATTTTGAGCGATCCCATTGTTGTCCCAACATAAAAATTTTAGGATATGTTTATTAGGACTTGCACTTTGAGAATACCAAGTAAAAAAAAACTCGGGGGATACTTCCCCCCATTTCCTCCACCCTTTGTCACGACCTTTAAATAAGGGGGGCACCCTTCCTTTTTTTCTAAAATTTTTTGGTTAAGGTAGGTATTGTAGAGCGTACTATAAGCTTTAAAACAAACAAAAATGGGCTCTGTAGCTACAATAGCACTTATGATATTAAATTTTTAAGGTTCAAGAGTGTTGCAATTTGGAGATTTTAGGGGAAATTGTGAAAAATTTTGATTTTGAGGGATCCCATTGTTGTCCCAACTTAAAAATTTTAGAATATATTCTTTACGACTTTCTCTATAAGGTTATCAAGTAAAAAAAAAATCGGGGGATACCATCCTCCCCATTTTCTCCTCCCTTTATCACGACCTTAAAATAAGGGAGGTAACCCTTATTTTTTTCGAAAATTTTTTGGTTATGGTAGGTCTTGTAGAGCATATTATGAGCTTCAAAACAAACCCAAAATGGGCTTTCTAGCTATAATAGAACCAACGATATTAAGTTTTTACGGTGTAAAGTGTCGCGACTGGGAGATTTTGTGGGAAATTTTGACCCTTCGTATTTTCGGCCCCTGTTGACTTAGAGGGCTGAAAATTTGCATTTGTTAGTTTTTTACGTAGTGTAAGAACTTAACCAAATTTCATCAATATCGGAGGGGGTCAAAAATATTCATGATTGATTTCACTAATAATGACCCCAAAACAGTTATTCTTGTCTTAAATAAGTTGTTTTTTGTTAAAATTCTTATATAATCTTTAATACCGAACTATTTTTCATAAGTCTAATGCAAAAATTTGATCAAATCGCGATATTTAAAAAATCATTATTTTTAAAAAAATATAAATAAAAATTTAAAGCACTTTAGAAATCTCTTTCGGTGCGGAAACTTTTTTGACCGAATCAACCTAAAAAATAGTTTTTTATTATTGGAACAACATTCCCCAGATGGTACTGGAGTGGTATTTTGCACTCAAAAAAATGTTATATCCCTAATGAACATATATGAACGCATGCCATATATGTGCAGTGTACACTAGGGTTATGACTTTTTGGATTTTTTTGCAAATATCAAAATTTACCTGCCCTAGCCAAAAAGGCCATAAAAAAATATTAAGAATTGTATTTTTACTTTTTCGCTTCCGTCAAAAAAGTTCCTGCACCAAACGAGATGAAATTCGGTCTATATTTTCTTAGTTTGACTAAAACTATGAAAATATGAGACTAAAACGATGCATAGGAAAAGCTATTTACGGTCAAAATGACGAAAGCTTTTTGGAGGGACTTTTTTTATTCCTTCAAGATTAAAATTTGGCGGTTTAACCCTTAACTGCATAATGTTATCTATTCATAACGTTAACTTTGGCAGCATGTAGCTCCAAAAGTAAAAGTCCGCGCGGCTTTATTTTTATTCGTAAGTGTTCACAAGATCTTTTTTTATATAATTCATTCACTGGATGGGTTAAAATTACCTTAATTTTGAAAAATAGGACTTAAAACAAAAAATATATGTGAATTTTTAGAAATTGCGTTTGGTGCGGAAGGTTTTTTCTTGACAAAATGACCCGCCAATACGATTTTTAATATTAATTTTGTATTGTCTATCATGTGGTGATAGGTAAAAATTTTGTCAAAAATGAGTCATAACCCTAATGTACACATGCCGCCAATTTTTGCATGTGTTACATATATTTACATATATGAACAAATATGTCCATATTTGGACCATATATGATTCACATATAAACATTTTTCACTGGCATAATTATTTTTCAACAAAAAAATTTTTTTTTTCATCAAATTTTTTTTTATTACATTTTTTTGTTTTCATAAATTTTTTTTTTTTTCATCAAATTTTTTTTTTTCATTAATTTTTTTTTCCATCAATTTTTTTTTTCATAAATTTTTTTTTTTTCATCAAACTTTTGTTTTCATTAAATTTTTTTTTTCATCAAATTTTTTTTTTTCATTAATTTTTTTTCCATCAAATTTTTTTTTTTCATAATTTTTTTTTTTTCATCAAACTTTTTTTTCACCAATTTTTTTTTTTCATAAAATTTTTTTTTTCATCAAACTTTTTTTTTATCAATTTTTTTTTAAAAAATTTTGTTTTTTCATCAATTTTTTTTATCAAATTTATTTCATAATTTTTTTTATCAAATTTATTTCATAATTTTTTTTCATCAATTTGTTTTTTTGCATCAAAATTTTGTTTTTTATCAACATTTTTTTTCATCATTTTTTTTTTCATTAATATTTTTTCATAAAAACTTTTTTTCAATATTTTTTTTTTTATATTTTTTTTTCATCAATTGTTTTTCTTCAAATTTTTTATCAAATTTTTTATTATAAATTTTTTTCTCACCAAATTTTTTTTTTTCATATTTTTTTTCATATTTTTTTTTTACACCAAAAAATTTTTCTTTTCATCAAAAAACTTTTTTTCATCAAAATTTTTTTCACAAAACTACTTTTTCACTAATTGTAAGTCCAAGCTATTCGCATAAAAAATTTCCATTTCTTTATCAAATGTACATAAAACAAGTGAGAGTGTTATATTCTTCGGTGCCAAATCTTTTATACTCTCCAAAATGTAAAAACACTTTTTTGCACTTATTTTTGTACTCACATACGAAATGTACAGCTCTTTTGGTTTTTTAATAGGGTCCTCGACTGGTATTTCTATTCGTTTTGCCTGGAATAGCAAAGTAACATAACATTATTTTTTCTACAAAAGCTTTGCTTTGGCAAGTACACCGAAATCTTCCGCAAAACATTATCATAATTTAATGTTTTGGGCAAGAGTACAAAAATTCGCAGGCATTTTTAAATATGTTTTGTACTTGTTTAAATACCATTCGGTGATCAATTCTGTTCACTTGTGGCAACCATCAGCAGAATTAAAGCATTTTGTATTTTTAGGTTATGTTGGATGTACCAAAATTTTCGAGGTGTCCTTACATTTTCTTTCATAACTTTGCAATACCAAACTGCTTAAGTAAAAACAGCAAGTAAATATACTTATTGTTAGTCTTATTGTTAGTCATATCTGTTTAAAAGTTTGGCCGTGATCACCATTTCCACAGACGGACAGACGGACATTGTTAGAATGTCTTAAAATCGATCACTGATCAATAGGGATGAAATTTTCATGCACTAAAAAATCGAAAATATGCACTTAAAATATGCGCTAAAAAATTCAAAATATGCACTAAAAAACTTAAAAATGTGCACTAAAAAATAAAATGTTTGCAATAAAAATCTTGTTTTCATAGAAAAAATTTCTTAAAAAGCTAAAAGTAACGCCGGGATTAAAAAGTACCATCTAAAACTTTATATAAGTAAGATTTTTTTAGAAATTAAGACAATCTATATAAAAAAATTTAAATAAAAAAAATAATTTTTCTTATTTCCAAAATAAATTGTTAAAATTTAAAATAGTTTTTGAAACAAATAAATTTCAAATTGTGTTTTTGCTAATTTATGCCAAAATATACACGTAAAAGTTGAAAATATGCACAAAATATGCATTTAAAACCAAAATATGCAAAAGTATGCAATTTCACCAAAACATGCAAAAACAAATCGATGCAACTTTAACGCAAAATAGGAGGTAGCAAAAAATCTAGTAAAGTTACGAAACGTCATTGTAAGTTTTATCGCACCAAAAAATTGTAAATTTGCAATTTTATTGGTAAAAATCTTGTAAAATTACAAAGTTTTTGGTAAAAAGCTTGTAAAATTACAAGGATTTCTTGTCAAATAGGAGGTAGCAAAAAAAAAGTTACAAGTTTTTCTTGTTATTTTACATTTTTTTTTGAGTGAAAGAAAAAAAAGGGAAAAAAGAAAAGAAAAAAGAGAAAAATTTTCTAAAAAAGTTTCCAAAGGAAAAAAAAAAAATCCGAAAAAAAACAATATTTTCTAATTCTCTGGGTCCAAGGGCAGTACTTTGAACTTCTTGTAGCATAAAAATGTTGCATTTGTTAAACAAAAACACAAAAAATCACGTAAAAAACATGTTATTTTTCAGGACCCCCTGGTCCGATTTTGCTCATTTACGAACTTAGCCTGCCTATTAACATAAGACATATTTGTGCCAAATGTCGGGAGTCTAGCTCTTTTATTTTGGACTGCATCGTGCTAACTACAGACGGACGGATAGACAAACGGAATCGATCTTAGAATCGATCACTGATCATAATATATATACTTAATGGGGTCCTAGACCGATATTTTGATGCGTTACACACGGAATGACAAAGTGAGTATACCCCCATACTGTAGTTGGAGGGTATAAAAATTGCACTGTTGGTGTATCCAAGAAGAAGTAAATTTTTTTTTATTTTTTTGTCGCTTCATATGAAACTAATGTTTTTGGTAATGTAATTTATATTACACGACCCTGGTTTGTAATTCAAAAGTGTTAAAATTCATATTTATTTTAAGTTAAAAAACTTTCTTTTTTTTATTCTGCACGATTTATTAAACTGCAAAATAATGCACAAAAGATCGAATGCATGTGATAACGGTTCGTCATATAATAATTTTATTTTATTATTTTATGTTGGTTTTAAATACAAAAAAACTGCATAATTTTTGCAAAAATTACATATTCATACATTATTTTTTTTGCTTATTTCTTTTCGAATGTTAATGTTGATGTTAAAATGGTCAAATGGAGTGTTTGGTTTATATGCGGGACATATGAGCGAACGCACTGTGAAATGGCACCAATATTCTTATGAATTATGAAGAATTATGTCTAGGCTTGTGTTTTTTTTTTTTTTTTTTGTTATTTTCCAAATGATGGCCTATGGATCAGAGTTGCATGAATTGTATGTATTTACTCAAATGCAGAATGTTTAATATACCGCTTTATAAATATGCATTAATATTTATATTTATTCATAATTAGGGTGACCAATATAACATTTATCTTAATAATCTAAATATGTAGCTGATATACAGTGGCCGTCAATACATTGCAAACTTTTCTATAGTCGACTATTTTTTTAACAAAATGCTTTATAGAAAATTTTCCAAGCTTCAATTTAAGCTTAATAGTGTCCAGATTAAAAAAATATTATATGAGATGAGAGGGTCGCTCTGGAAAATGAAATTATTTATTTATATTTTTTTGAAATATTTCTAAGTCGATTTTTTCCAAGTTCAAACATTAAAATTTTTAAAAATAAAAATTAGTGATCAAAGAATTTTTCCAATAAATCGAACGAATAATGAAATTTTTCAGGAACAGTTTAAGAAATCCGCATTTTTAGATCTTTAATTTGTTTGACCATGTTAAGGTTAAGTTTTTTTTTTATAAACATTATAATATAAAATTTTTTGTTGATAAAATTTAACACTTGCTTTACTTTTTATGTCAGCGCTGAGAAGGCACATGATTTCACTGCATATTCGTGGCGTTTTATCAGTGTTACCCAAGAGTGCTCTGTGGCATTGCTACAGGAATCAAGAAACAGTAGCATTGGAAGCGCGATTTGACCCTTGACAATTTTTCGAAGGCCGCTTCCAGTTCAGCCGTTTTTCTTGTTTTTAACAAACAAATTTGGATCGAAATTTAAATTTTTTTTTTGCTAATTTTACAATTTTTTTTTTGTAATTTTATAAGTTTCCAAGATAACACAGAAAAAAATATCGCAAAATCAAAAGTAACCAAACAAATTGTTAACAACTAAATACTAGTTCAACAACGTTTTTAATTGTATCAACAATGTATATTGTTAATGTGACAAAAATTAATTTTATTTTATTAATAACACAGACACTTTATAAACTCATTTAATCAAGCAAACATATTTGTGACGATAGCACGGTGATAGTGTGCCAGACTCGAATCATGAAGGTTGCGGGTTCGCTGCCAGTTGGCGGAACACTTGTTTTTTTTTTTTTTAATTTGTGAATATTTTTTGTTATTCTATTTATAATTTTTTAAACATGAATGAAGCCACATTATTATTTATTTTTAAATATAATGCCACATTTTTTATTATTGTAAAAACAGCAAAGAGTACACACTGATTCTACAGACACTTTATGTACACATTTAGGCAACTATAAATATATATGAGGAATAGCACGGTGGTAGTGTGCTAGACTTGTAGCACGAAAGTTTCAAGTTCGATGCCAGGTGCCGGCGGATGATTTTTTTTTTTTAGATATATTTTTTTTTTCTTATTTTAGATTTTTTTATCATTCTTTTTTTAGTGTTTTTTTTTAAATATGCTGTTTAGTCAAGTATAAATATATATGAGGATAGCACGGTGGTAGTGTACTAGACGCGTAGCACACTGAAAAAAAAAATTTACCATTTTTAAAGCATGTTGAACTTAATTTAAAAAAAGGAGGGTATGCGAGGGCTCCAAAGATATTAATTCTTCTTCCAAGTATATTTTTTCCTAAAACGTAGTAATGCATTTACTTAAATATATCTTAAAAGTAAGTAAAATTGTACTTAATATAAGTTTAATTGTTTTTATCCAGATGAAAAATATTTTTTTAAAATAAGTAAAAATTTCCTTAAACTTGCGGATTCTGTTGACCCTATGGAGTCCCAATGTGAGGACCCTATGGGCCCCCATATATGGGGTCCGCCCATGGGTATGTGCGTACACTATTATAGGGTCACTATTGATTTTGATCCAAAATTTTGGTCAGAATCGCTCTATCTTGCTTAGTTTTCGAGATATGGGAATGGGGTCTTGAGAAATTTGATCATGAAATAACTCGAAAACTATAACTCGGAGGGCTTTCGGGTCTTCGGCGGTCATATTCTACAAGTTAAGGACTACATATCTGCAGTATTTGCAGAGTTATAGGGGTTTGAAAATTCCGCGAAAATCGAAATTTGGATTGAAAGTTAGGGTCTCATGGGGTCTCCAGATGGGGCCCTCAGATGGGGTCCTCAAAATACCTTCAGTATTTTTTCCTTAAGTTAAGTAAATTCTTTCTTAAACTGATGAAGATATGGATTCAAATATAGTCAATGAAATCAATAAAATAAAGATTACTTTTTTCTGAAATTAAAACAAAAATTGATTAAATTAAATAAAATGCGTTTTGGAATTAAAGATTAGTGCTTTTTTGATTCAAGGTCTAGAAAATGTCTATACTATTTTTAAGTAAGTTTCGTACTTATTTATTTTTTTTGCACACAATTTAATTTTTTTTCTTTTAAGTAAAACACCATTTTTTAATAAACCCTTTTTTTCTTAAATGCAATCAATTCGCCATAAATGTAAAGAATATTTAACTTAATTTAAAAAAACAAATTAAGGAAAACTTTTGTGCTTTTTTAAGTATTTGCATGTACTATATTCAAGTTTATTTTCTTTGTTTTAAGTAAAACCACCTTATATTAAGATAAGTTGAAGTAAATTCAAAAAAATTTGCTTACTTAAATTAATAACAGTGTTTATTTAATTTCAGTATAGTTATTTTTTTCAGTGCATTAACGTTGCGGGTTCGATGCCAGTTGTCGGTGGATGATTTGTTTTTTTTATTTTTATTTTTAGTTTATTTGTTTCTATTTTTAGATTATTCTATTTTTAGATTTATTTTTTTAAAAAAGTTACAAAAGTCATTGTTGTATTGACAATATCCAATGTAGGCTCAGTTTCAATTAAATGTTTAATTGTATTAACAATAAAATTAATTGAATTGACAACTTTTTTTTTCTGTGAAACTTACAAAAAAAATCTAAAAAATTCACGAGAATTCCTTGTAATTGCTATTGCGAAAAAAAACTGTAAATTTAAAATTTTATTTGTAAAAAGCGTGTAAAATTGTATTGGTAAAAATCTTGTAGAATTACTAGGAATTCTCGTTAAATAGGAGGTAGCAAAAAATCTAATAAAGTAACAAAATCTCCTTGTAAATTTTATCGTGTCAAAAAATTTTTAAATTTACAATTTTATTGGTAAAAACCTTGTAAAATTACAAAATTGTTGGTAAAAAGCTTGTAAAATTACTAAGAGTTTTTGTCAAATAGGAGGTAGCAAAAAAAAAACAAGTAAAAAAGTTAAATTCGGCCTTTCCGAATGTAGTGATACCCTCCACAATTTCCAAAAAATTAATTAACTTTATTTAAAAGGAAATTACTTTTGAAAAAAAAAATTTTTTTGAAAAAAAATTCCGCGAAAAAAAATGTTGGTAAAAAAAATCGGCGATTTTTATAATTTTTTTGTCAAAAAATATGTTCGTACTTGTATAAATTCCATTTGGTGTTCAATTATGTTAACATATGTCAACCTTTAATGTACTAAAATTTTTTAGGTGTCCTTACATTTTCGTTCATAACTTTTGAACCGCTGAACCGATATCGCTCAAATGTAACCAGCGTTGCCAGGTACTTTTTTCCGTTGTCTCCCAAAAATATGACAAAATATCCCCAAAAATCCCCAAACAATAAAAAAATACGTATTTTTTTAATTACACAAAAAAATTTTTCTTCAATTTAAAAAAAAAAAATATTATTGGTAATTTTAAAATTTTATTTCGTAGATTTTGCAATTAATAAATTCCCAAACGCGTAAATAAATGGTTTTTGTCAATGTTAATATACATTTTACAGCCGATAAATGCAAGTTTTACTGAATGTGCTCTTTAATTTCGTATCAAAGAGTGGTTATCCCTAAAATTATTTTTAAAAATCGTTGATAACATTCAATTTAGCTTGTATTATTAAATAGATTTGGTTTCGAGTATCCCCAAAAAATCCCCAAATTATTTTTCGAAATCCCCATAAAAATCCCCAAATGAGATTTCTTGTCCTTTTTGCTCGCATGATAAATCCCCAAGTCTGGTAGCCCTGAATGCAATACCAAACTTCCAATAAATATGTTAAGTTTCAGTCATCTCGGTGTAATATTTTTTGGCCGTGATCACCATTTCCACAGACAGACGGACATCGCTAGAATGTCTTAAATCGATCGGGGATCATGAATATTAGAGTGTCCCTTATTTTGGAAATGTTGGAAATGTTGAGACGGTACCCCCTCATTTTTTTCCTTTTGACTAAAAAATAACTCATGAAAAATTTTACGCCCCTACGACCACGTAGGGGTCGTAGGGGCGTAGAGCTTTTGGGGTCCTACAGTAAAAATTTTTTAAAATTTTTTTTTTAGTTTTGACAAGCAACCGTTTTAGTTGTAATGTTGCTTTTAATGATATATATTCACAAAAAAATATTATTCATATCTGTGACATCTTGATCGTGTATCGAAAAACATCAAAAATGCATTTTTTAACCTTTTTTAGATCACGATAAAGATGTCACAGATAGGAATAATATTTTTTTATGAAAATATATCATTAAAAGCAACAATTCAACTAAAACGGTTGCTTGTCAAAACTAAAAAAAAAATAGTTTTTAAAAAATTTTTACTGTAGGACCCCAAAAGCTCAAAATTTTTTTTTTCGAAAAATTTTGTAGAACTGAAAGCCTCATCCCACCAAAATCAAATTTTTTGCCGTGAATAAGCTAACCAAGTAATATTATAATTAATAACAAAAAAATTTAAAATCAAAAAAAAAATTTTTTGCTTTGTATGGAAAAATGATTTTTAAGGCCCCGCTCTTTACGGCCCCGTCGCGTAGGGAAGGCGTGGTCGTAGGGGCGTAAAATTTTTCCTGAGTTATTTTTTAGTCAAAAGGAAAAAAATGAGGGGGTACCGTCTCAACATTTCCAACATTTCCAAAATAAGGGACACTCTAATGAATATATATACCATATGAGGTCCCAGACCGATATTTCGATGAGTTACAAACGGAATGACAAACTTATATATACCCTCAATCACTAAGTGGAGGGTATAAAATAGTTACAAAGTTTTCTTGTAATTTTACAAGGTTTTTTTTGAGTGTACTCATACTGTCCAAAAAAAGGTTTGTAAAATGACATAAATCCCAGTAATTTTGCGGGGCAGTTTTCTTCAAATATGCACTAGCAAGCATTCCCGTAATGTAACAGGAAATTCCGTAAATTGTTTTATAAAAAAAATTACAATTTTTGTTTGTGATATATTAAGTTTTAGATTTTTTTGATTTTTATGTAAATTTACAAAATATTTGGTAAATTTCCAGAACAAATATAAAAATTTACACAACAAAATTGTAAATTTTCAGAAAAAATTGTTATTTTACAATGATAAAGTGAAAAATAAAAAAAAAGTTGTAAATTTGCAAATTATTTTGTTAAACAAACTACTGTTTTTTATGGCAAAAAACTTGTATATTTACAATAAAAAGTGGTAAATTTTAAATTTTTTTTGTAAATAAACCATTTTTTAATTTTTTTTGACGTAAAAACAGTAGTTTGACCAAATAATTTGTTAACTTACAATATTATTTTTGTATTTTCTACTTAATTTTTGTAAAATAACAATTTTTTTCTGTGAGTATAAAATTTTGTTTTTTAAATTTTCATATATGTTAAAATTAAAATATTTAAAATTTTTATTGTAAATAAACCATTTTTTTTTTTTTGACGAAAAAACAGTAGTTTATCCAAATAATTTGTTAATTTACAATATTATTTTTGTATTTTATACTTAATTTTTGCAAAATAACAACTTTTTTCTGTGAGTATAAAATTTTGTTTTTTTAAATTTTCATATGTGTTTTGTAAATTTACAAAAAATTTTGTATATTTACATACTTGTTTTGTAATTTTATAGGTTTTTGTGCATGGGTGCATCCTACTTCCACAACAGCAAAATCTGAAATGTTTTTTTTTTTCACTTGAACACATTAAACAAACTTTTTAGAGTATAAAACCACACTTATTTTATTTTTTTCGGCATTTTTTTTAAGTAGAACATATGAAAATTGTTCAGAAATTTTCAGAAAAAATTAGTCAAAAAATAAAGTTTTTTTCGAATTTTTGATTATTTTCACAAATGTTTAAAAAAAATAAAAAAAAAACTTTTGGATATTGTAGATTGGATGTTTAAGTACCTGTTAAAATAAGAAAGACTTATTTTTCATAATTGGCAGCTTTTTATTGACATTTTAGTTGTCAGATTTAATACTAAAAAATACTAAAACTATATGGTAAAATTACCAAAAAAATGGTAAAAATAAAAAAACTAGCACAATAATTAAAGTTTTTCACGGGAATTCCCGTAAATTTTCGATCCCGAAATCCCGGGAAATAGAGCGGGAATTCCCGGGAATTTCAGTTTCTTTGAAATTGTTGATTTTTCGACTTCTTTTGATTATTTTGTATGTGAGTTTTTTAGATTTTATTAAAATTCATGATAATTGATGACAAAAACTTACGCAGGGACAAGGAGGACCCAAAAAGTATTCCAAGAGAGACCAGAACTAAAACCGGTATTTATTTCGCTGCAATCGGTCTCGCACCTACTTATGTTAGCCAAATTATTAAAAATAATCCACTGTTCACCGTTGCGTATGATTGTTATTTAAAGGCAATTACAAAATTAATCATACGCCTTATACAATTTTCAAGCAATTATTATTATAATAAAAGTTCACCAACTTTAAATGCGTGTAAAAAAATCTAGCACTGAACCAAAAATAAGTGTCGAGGGTTTTGTTATGCTTTCATTTGCTTATAGTTTCATTCCGATTTTGGTTGTTGCACTGTGTTATCAGAGTACTTATACTTTTTTCAGAAGCTGAGAAATTTTCTTTCTGAGACCTGCATTATAAAAATGAGCATTTAATCGATAAATTGATATAAAATCTGTGTAAAGAATGACTCTGAAATTGACGGGTGTTTCTTTTAGAAACAAGATTTTTTTATTTTTTTAATAATTTTTTTGGGGTAAATTTTCTTATAATTTCATTTCTCTGAAACAGTTACATTCAGTTTCAGAGACATAATTAAGATATACCTCTGAATCAGTTTCATTGTGTTTTAGAGCAAAGCGCCGAGAACCAATTGTAAAAATGAACTGATATGAATTTGAATAAATGATGAATTTTTATTATTACAACAGATAAAGCGATTTGAAATACCATATTCCCTTAAAAATACTTTTAAATGATTTCGACATATTTGGGCCGTTTTTATAAAGACTGGGTAACAAAAATTTTCCTTTTTTTCTCGAAACTTCTTTTTTTTTTTTTTTTAAAGGTACTAAATTCGATTTTTATGGTGTTAATAAACATTATAAATAGTGTAATCGCATTCATAAGGTTTTTATATATTTTTTGGACAAGAAATTTGGGTTTTTAGTTTTTGCGGGAATTCCCGGGATCCGGGAAATTTAAAAATTAATCCCGCTTTCCCGGGAAATGAAAAAGTCCGGGAAAAGAAAAACTCTAACAATAATATAGTAAAAACACAAAAAAAATGTTGTTTTTAGCCAATAGCAAATTACCAAAAATTAGTGTAAAATTCAATTTTAAAAATTTTTAAGCTAAAGCTTATTGTTAGTTGAAAATTTTTTCATAATTTTTTTCATGATATTTTTTTTATGAAAAATGATTTTTTACAAACAAAATTTTTTACTCCAAAACGCAAAAAAATCTGGACTTAGAAAGTTTATGCGTGTCCATTTTGTTGCATAATTAATTTTTTGTTTGTAAAACAACTAAATTTTGTACTTTTCAAAACAATTTTTTTGTTTAATTACATTTTTATGTGTTAAAAAACTGAAAGTCTTGTAAACGATTTAAAAAATCTTGAAAAAAAATTGTTTGTAATAAAACATTTTTTTTGGTAGAAAGACAAAATACCATCAAATAAAATTTTGTTGTACAATTACAGTTTTCTTGTGTTAACAAAGTAAACACCTTGTAATATTTTTTTTAATTTGTAAAATACTTAACTTCTTTGTAAATTTACCTAAAAAATTTGTAAAATAAATTTACCAATATATAATAGTAAAATTACAAAGCAAACTGTAGTTTTCGTTTTATTAAAAATACAAGAATTTTTGTAAAAAGACAAAAGTATTAGTAAAATAGAATTTTAAGACCTGTTGCTTGTAAATTTACAAACTTTCTTTTTGAGTGTGACACGATAAATTCCAAAATAAAAGAGGTTGACTCCTGAAACTTGGCACGAATGTGTCTAATGGTCCTTGGCAGGTTAAGTTCGTAAATGGGTAATATTGAGTCAGGGTAAAAAACTTTCTCCTTGAAGACCCAAACTCTTAAACACGCAACTTTTTTAGATGTTGTTTGTATTTTTGTTAAACAAATGAAACATTTTTAAGTTCGAAGAAGTTCAAAATCCTGCACTTATTGTGAGACACGGAGGATTAGAAAATTTCTCTTTTCAGTACTCCCCCCTTTGAGATCGTGGATAAAAAAATAATTTAAATAATTAAAAAAATGTATTACTTAAGTTTAAAAAGCAGAATAAAATTATTTTTTAAACATTTACCGCGAAAATTGGAGATTTTTTTTTTTTAACACTGGGTAGTGATTAGGGTGGCCCAAAATTACTTTTGCTTCGCAACAGGTCCACGTACCTCAAAAAATGAAAATGGCATCGTAACTAATATTTTACGGTAAATTTTAGCACCCTACGACTATTACAAGGGATGCTAACTGATCACATATGTTAGCAACCTCCGAAGAAATCTAAAAAAAAAATTGCAATCCTAAAAATTACTTCATGGAATGGTAGCGTAACAAGAGCACATAACTCATATATGGCCATTTTGTCCTAAGATTGTATACAAAGGACTATAAGGACCTTTTCCCAATTAGAAATGTCGTAAAGACATCTCAAAGACTTCCTCACGACAATGTCAGTGTACCTGCTGACTGAAAAATCTCTGACCATACAAAAAACCTCATGACACCTCCTGACTTTTTCAAGTATTTTGCCAAAATTCATCACCGACAAGTATGCAGGTAGTCAATAGTGCTGACTACATTATGACATGTACATAGTACGTCTGAGATCGTGCAAAAATTTTAAATTTATTAATCACGTCTTTTAATTTACACTACTTACTATTTTTATCTGTCCATTTCTTAAATTTAGTTTTTTAAAACTTACTATTTTGATCTGCCTCACTTGGTCCGCGAACTCAGAACCTTCTGTTCACTGGTCTAGCACCTTACCCCTTTAGCCAAACTTTGATAATAAATGTGTTTATTTAAAAACAAATTTAAATTAATTTATTATTTGAATTGTCCTGTTATATATATTTCGTCACCTGAATTGAAAAATGCTACAATATGAATTTTTCTTCCTCAAATATAACATTTTTTTAAATAATTGTTGGATTTTTGGCTTCATCCTATTTAACAAGATTTTGTTAGAGTTATTTAAGCGTATCTTAGTTGTTTTTGATATTATTTATACAAAACAAAAAAAAATATTTACAAAAAAATAATGGAGGAGCCCTTTACAATTAAGGTGACGATATATTCAATTTATTTTGTTTTTGACAAATTTGAAAATATTATGATTTCAAAATATATTTTATTACAAATAATTTTAAGTTGTGGTTGGCCTAGTTGTCTAGCAGGTTCGACAGCTTACGTGTTGTAGATTTTTGGCCTCGGTTCAATCCCCGGTCGCGAATTTTTTTTTTATTTTTTTTTTATTATTTTAAGACCAATTCAATTATATTTTTTTAATTACAAGGAAAATTAAAAGAGTTTTAAAGGATTAAAAAAATTACATCGATTTTACATCGGGAAAAAAAAATTTTAGTGATTGGTCGGATTTGCTATATAATTGTCAGCATTAAAGACACGATTTTTTCTAAATTGATAAGACAACTTATAGACAAGTCAGGACATTTATAGAACTTGGGGTGCTCCGACAAAAATTATGACATGTCCTTAAGTTGTCTTTAGTAAAATGTGTTCACTTGCTGACTTCTACCTGATGAATCATTACTGACATTGTCTTAAAGACAATATTTCTAATTGGGTTAGTTTCGATTAGGAAAAAAAAACAAGTAAGAGTGTTAAATTCGGCTGTGCTGAATCTTTTATACCCTATAATATGTAAAAAAAAACAAGGGCGTTTTTTTGGGAGGGGGCCTTGGCAGGGGCAGTGGGAAAGACCCCCGCACCTCTCGAAAAATGTTTACTAATTTATTTATTATGCTTTTTGCATTAAAGCTATACAATTTTATCATTATATAAACTATTTTTTTATATCCACGCCCTAAAAAGGGGGCGGGCAAAAAAAAACCAAAAATTTTTAGTCCCCCCAGTCCTATTGCAGCACTCTGAACTTCTTCTTACTTAAATTTGTTTCATTTGTTTAACAAATATATAAAAAAAAATACGAAAAATAATCGTGTTTTTCAGAGATTAGCTTAGTTTGTCAAGGCGGAACTTTTTTCCCCTGGTCCGATTTTGCCCATTTACGAACTTAACCTGCCTAGGACCATAAGACATATTCGTGCCAAATTTTAGGAGGCTAGCTGTTTTATTTTGGACTGCATCGTGCCATCTACAGACAGACGGACGGACGGACATTCACAGAGTGTCTTAGAATCGATCATGGATTAATAATATATATACTTTATGGGGTCCCCGACCGATAATTCGATGCGTTACAAACGGAATGACAAAGTGAGTATACCCCCATACTGTGGTTGGAGGGTATAAAAATAAATCATAATAAAGTGAAATGGTCAGCATAGTGTTTGAGTCATAGGGGTTTTAGTAAAATGCAGGATTCGCTTGTTTTGATATCTACATATTTTTTTTTTGTTTTAAGTTTTTATTATTAAACTCTTAAAAAATATTTATGTATAAATCTGGTCACCTTATTCATATTGTTGCTGTTCGTTTTTGCTGTTGCATATTAGTGAACAACTAAAATATTAATGTTGCTTTACAAGAATAATAAATTAATTTGTAATTTATAAAAAAAAAAAAGAAAAATAATAATGCAAACAAAACAACAAAAAAATATTACTATTTCTGTTGTCATTTATTTTCCATATTTCCATTGTTCCATACCTACTGATTGTTTAATTTATGTTCATTTTTTGCTTTATTAATGCAATATTGTATTACGACGAGTACAACTAAAATTTTTCTATTTCCCAGCAAAAAATAAACGAAGTGGTTCAAAAAGAATTAGTGGTTTCACAACACACAAAGTAGCGATAGGTGCCGAACTTCATATTCCGTAGGAAGGACTTTTAAAATCACTTCCAAAAATGCTACAAAATAACAATAAAATCATCTTTCACCAGTTCTTTACTTAATGATTTTGAAGTACCTTTTTCAAATCTTCTTAGGAATTAAATCACACAACCATAGAAAAAATAGAAGTGAAACTAGTAGAAGGCGAAAAACACCAAAAAATAAAATGTTGCTTATCAAGTTTTTGCAGTAAGCCCTTCATATGTACATAATAAACACTAGTGATATATGTTATACTTAAGTGTCAATATGAGAACTTACTTTGTGTGTCACGCCCATATTAAATTCATCAATGTTTCAGTTGAAGAAGAAGTACATCTGGTTCATAAGTTGTGGTGAATTTTGTAGTGAATGGTAAGGTATTTTTTTGCTGGGCTAATTTAATTATGTGTTTTCCCCATACAATTTTATACCAAATTCGCATTCATTTTTTTAAACATGTTTAACCCACAATTTTACCAGCTTTAAGATAAAACAAGCAAACGCTTGATATAATGTTATTAGTTTTTGCGTTACACGCACAAAAATCTTGTTAAGCTTGATTCCTCCCAAGCGCTTGGCAATATATTTTTTTGCGTGTAGATATCATTAGTTTTAATTAAACATTTGAAAAATTGAACATCATAAAAAAAGTATGTAGCTGACATTTAAAGTTTTTTATTTGAAAGAATACGTTTTCAGAAATTTTAATTTATATTTCACAAATTTCTATTTCAGAAATTTCAATTTGCATTCAAAATTGTTTCATTTGAATTTCAAAAAATTCCATTTGTATTTCAGAAATTTTTAATTGTATTTAAAAAAATTCCATTTGTATTTCAGAATTTTCTAAAAAAATTTCAGAAAATTATATTTTTTTTAAAAATTTTTTAATATAATTTAAACGTTTCCAATTATGTATACTTTATAAACTTTAATTTATAATTCAAAAATTTGCTATTATATTTCTATTTATATTTCAGAAATTTCTATTTATATTTCAGAAATTTCTATTTATATTTCAGAAATTTCCATTTGTATTTTAGAAATTTTCAATTGTATTTCAGAAATTTCCATTTGTATTTCAAAATTTTCCAATTGCTTTTCAGAAAACTCCTTTTGTATTTTAAAATGTCCCATTTGAAATCAAATTCCATTTGTATTTCAGAAATTTCCAATTTAATTCAAATATACCCATTTAATTTCAAAATTTTCTTAAAAATTTTCAGAAATTTTTTTTTTAATTTTTAAATATAATTCAAACGTTTCCAATTATTTATACTTCATAAACTTAAATTTATAATTCAAAAAATTTCCAATTATATTTCAGAAATTTACATTTTTACTTCAGAAATTTCCATTTATATTTAGAAATTTAGATTTATTTTCAGAAATTCTGTATTCCAGAATTTTTAATTTTTTAAATGCTTCCAGAAAACTCCATTTGTAAGTCAAAAATTAGAATTTTGATATTTGAAAAGTTTATCGGTCAACGTTCGCTAAAGTTTTAACTCTAAAGCTAAGTACTCTGTTTTTAAATTTTACTTAAACTTTAAACGACTCAAATTGTAATAAAATATTTAAAAATCAACAACTTTTGACAGTTATAAGAAAGAAACGATCATAACAAAACTGAAATGTCACTTTTTCACGACAATTTAAATTGTCATGTATAACAAAAATGAGGGAAAACTTTTTTGACAATTTCGTTATAATTCCTCGCGTTGACAAAATTATTTTTTTTTATGAAGTTTGACAGATTTTTTTTTCCGTGAAATCGAACAGACTACTATGCTTAAAGCTGCATAAGTTGTTCGTGTTCACGTGAAAAATTCTGTCAAACTCCATAAAAAAAATTATTTTTGGCAACGCGGATATATTGTGGGGAAATTATTTAAACGAATTTTAAATATGGGGGTTTTCGTGTCAACTGACTAGGGCTGTCAATCCCGAAATCCCGAATCCCGAAATCCCGGGATTTTTGTCATAAAATAAATCCCGAATCCCGGGATTTTTAAGCTCCAAATCCCGGGATTTTTGAAATATTAAAAATGTATGAGAATTTATTTTTAAAAATACAACTTTGTTCAATTATTGTTACATTTACATAAACAAATTAAAACAATTTTTTTTTTAATTTTCAACGTAGCTGGACACGAATTTGGCTGAGCTAAGAATTCTACCCGTGCTTGCTGAATAATTGTCCAACGAACATTAAGCCACAGTCACGGAGCCCTTTGACCAAAGTTTGCAGGTTTTGGCGAAAATTTTCTAAAAAACCGAAACTATGATCGAAGGGCGCCATGGGTAAATTTAATCCGATTGGCCTCAAATTTGTACCACATAAGTTTTAGGCAACATTGCCTAACAGTGCATACAGTGCAATAACCAAAATCGGAATGTGATAAAAGTTGAAAGCAAATAAAAGTTATCATTTTCCTAACAAACCCCACAAGGCTTTTTTAGTTCATTGCTACATATTTAATAATAACACTGTGCTACAAAAAACACAAAATCGAATATACTTTTATAATGAGGTAGTTAAGGTTGTAGGTCTTGTCGAAAAGATCACAAAAATGCCCATCAAACTTGCCAGACACCCTCAAATTTTAAAGTTATTGTCAAAAAACGATTTTTTGGGACTTTTCTCACTAAAGCACGTGTAACTTAAACATTTTTCAACCGATTTTCAATTTTTCAACTGTTTTGGATAGAAGAAGGATAGGGCTTTTCATTCGTGTAAATTGGTCTATACATATAAAAAATATATGTATTGATTTTTTCAACAATATCCCAGCAAAAAAAAATCGAAGTGGTGCAAAAAGAATAAGTGATTCACTACATACATAGTAGCTATATGTGCCGATCTTCATATTCCATAAGAAGTACTTTTATAAGCACTTCCAAAACTGCTAAAAAAATGCCAATAATAACAACTTTCACCAGTTCTTTCCTCAATGATTTAGAAGTACCATTTTCATATGTCTTTACAAATGCAATTGAAAAGTACAAATTTGTGGCACTTAAGTATTGGATTTGTTTTGTTGAATATTTTTTTTTATAATTTTATCTGATTTAATAAAAAGTTAAATTTTATAAATGAATTAACTTGATATGCCGCAAAAGCGAATTTGTTATGTAAATTATGTTATAAAAAAATACAGTTTCCTGATTTTTGTTAAAATTACCAAATGACTCAAGAAGTGCTAAAAAGATAACAAAAAAACTGTTAGCCCTTAAAAAAGACAAGGGTTAAATATAACCAAAAAAGAGCTAAGTTGGTATTGCCGTTTAAAGGTATAAAAACTCTTCTAAAAATATACGATATCTGATTTAAAATGAGAGAATTACTTTTTTTTATCTCTTCATTTTATTTATTGGATGTTTTTTTTAACTACATTTATAAAAACATTTTTTTTTTTATAATTTTTGGAGTTGTTTTGTAAATTATGTACAAAAAAAAAACAATAAAAAGTTTCCAGATTATGGTAAAAATCAAATGACTTAAAAAGTGCTTAAAGGGCTAAAAAAGATAACCAAAAAAAGGTGGTAGCCTTTAAAAAAAGGGCTGAATTATAGCCACAAAATGACTAAGTTTGTATCGCTGTTGAAAGGTATAAAAACTCTTCTAAACATTAGGGTATTCAATTAATCGAGGTTTTGGTTTAATCGGCTAATCGGGCAAATAATTAATCGCACTTAAAAAATTATGTTAGTAAAATCAACTGAAAATGTCAGTTAAAATAACTACTTTGTAAGTTGTTTTGGGGTCAACTACTTTTTCAGTTAAATCAACTAACAATGTTAGTTATTTTAACTGACAAAAAACAACTGACTTATGTAGTAAAAACTACTTACATTTGTTTGACTACTACTTACATTTGTACAACTAAAATGTAGTAAAAATAAAAAAATCAATATAATTTTTTTTTTTCAAAATATTTTTCAGAAAAAAAAATTGAAGACCAAATTTTTTCCAAGTTTTTTTTTTTAAAAAAAAAGTTGTGAAAAATAAAAATAACGATTTTTTTTTTTTTTTTGGAAAAAAACTTTAAAACTTTTCAGAGATAAAATAAATAAAATTAACTACTTTAAATAACTGTTACTACATCACAGTACTTTTTTGTTAGTTGTTCAAAAAAACGACTTAAAATAACTAACAGAAATAGTTGTTTGATATTTTTCATACAAAAACAACTGACTTTGTAGTTGAAAACAACTAACTACTGTAAAATATACAAATAACTAACATGTAGTAACTTACATAATTTTCTGAGTGCGGGGTTGAGATTTAATCGGTTAATAATCGGATAAATTTGAATTATTCGGTTAACCGAATAATAAAAATTTTAATTGAATATAAAACTAAGAACTCTATGTACTTTTAAGAATTTTATTAATTTTATTTAAAATAAATCTTTATCCGATATGGCGAAGCTCTATAATGTTGCCCAAATAAAGATTTTTTGTATGGCACCCTGAAAATTTACCCTAAAATTGATACCCAAATTGATGCCGGGCTTAGATGCACCTCTAATAGAGTTTCGAATTCGGTACTATTATATATCAACAAGACAAATTGGTTGGTTTTCAAATTTGTTTTCTTTTATTTTTTAGGGCCGAAATTGCAATAATTTTATCGGTCGATATCTCCGTAATGAAAAAAGATATCTTAAGGATTGCAAAAGTAATTTGAAGAATAAGTGAAGTATTTTTAGATGTGCTGAACTAATTATACATCATAAAATAATTCTCGGTTTTATAAGGTCCCGAACATTGCGAATATCTGAGTTTATGCAGTACTGTCAATCGAAAATCTAAATATCTCAAAATAAGATAAATCACTTCTAAGGCCAGATTCGGATTAAGCGCATGAAAAACTATTAGAAAAATATATACATCCACATTTTATTAATAATTCCTATTAGCTAAACTAAATTATTAAAAACATCGATTTAATCTTAACAATTTCAAGTCTAAATATTACATAATAAATATTATACATTGTTAAAAATATCGTTTTGGTTTTAATCAGACAAGGAAAAACAATAAAATTTAAAATTCCTTATTGATAAAATTCAATTTTGAATTTTTTATAAAAGAAAGAATTTTAAATAAAATTCTTAAAAACTTTATTTTAAATTCTTAGAAGAAATAAAATTCAAAAAAATTTTATTTAAAATTCTTTAAAGAATTTTATTAATAAAAAAAAGAATTTTATTTTCATAATAACAAATAAATTTTGAACAAATATCAAACCAAAAATAAAATTATCAAATTAAACCAAAAATAAAATTCAAAAATAAAATTCAAACCAAAAATAAAATTCTATTTTTTTTTAGAATTTTATTTTTGGAAATAATAAAATTCAAATGTTTTTGAGAATTTTATTTAAACAAAAATTTTATTTCAAATACCTTATGAATTTTAAATAAAATTCGAATTTTTTCCTTGTCTGGTTTTAATTATTATTAGTGTAAATACTAAAAAAAAAAATCTTAAAATCAATCCCAAAAAGTCATGAAATATGTACTTATCAAGAAGTGATGAAAAAATCACTTCTAAATCACCATATAAAAATTACATAATCACATCCAAAATGCCAAGAAATATATACTTCTAAAGAAGTGATGAAAAAAGCACTTCCAAAAGGTCAAGTTATATTAACATCCCAAACACTACTTCAGAAGTTGTGATAAAGATGTTAATATATATGTACATACTAAACACTAGTGATATTGTGTGTCACGCCCATATAAAATTCATCAGTGTTTCAGCTGAAGAAGAAGTACATCTGGTTCATAAGTTGTGGTGAATTTTGTAGTGAATGGTAAGCTCTTTTTTTGCTGGGTTATTATGCAAAATTAGTTTTGCAATTGTAATGTTGATTTTATAGGTAAAGATGCGCCTGTAACAGACAAACTGTCTGTCAGTTGGAGAGACGAACGGTCGGACAGACGTTGGCGCGAACTGACCGTTTGCTTTTGTCAATGTCGTTTGGTGTTTCTCGTAATTATGACAATATTTTGTTTAACTTCACTCAAAATAATTCTACAGTAAAAGGTTTAGAAAGTGATATTGTACAAAAATCTACTAATTAGTTACAAATTTTAGTATCTTCAAAGTACTAAAATTAGTAATTTTTACTGGTTTTGACTAATATTAGTTAAAAATTTTAGTATTGGTTACCAATTTCTGCACTAGGTCCTTTTGGACTAAAATTAGTTAAATTTTTAGTATTGAATACCCACGTTTTTTTTTTGGGTGTTATTTTACAATTTTATTACACATTCAGTACATAGTAAAATTATAGTGGGTCAAAACCGACCACATAATATCCTACACCAGTGTTTTGCGGAAAATGGGTCCAAACAAACATGGATCAGTTGAATCTATCTTTTTATAGACCTTTAATTAGTAAAGAAAACACACATTAACCAAATAATATTTTTCGTATTTTGAGTATTTTTCCTAGTGTTTATAAACCGGTTAACCGGTTAACCGAAAAACCGTTTTTTTCACAAAATTTCGGTTTTTTTGCAAACCGGTTAACCGAAATTGAAAAATTCCGGTGCACCGAAAACCGGGTTTTTTCTGTCGGTTAACCGGTTTTTTTTTAAATATATTCAAACGGAATATTTTGCAAATATTAAGGGTTTGCAATTTTTTTTTACACTCAAAAAATTTCATGCATAAAAATACGAAGTATTATTTCGTAAAATTTTTTTCGTACATATTACGAAATTTTTGTACATATTACGAAATTTTTGTAATTTTACGAAAACTTGGAATTTCGTTAAAATACAAATTTTGTTTATTTTACGCAGTACATTTCGTAGCCAAAAAATACGAAATACTTCGTATCTTAACGAAATATTTCGTAATTTAACAAAATATTTTTCGAAAAAAAATCACAAAATCAAGGGGTTTGATTTATTTATCTGAATTACTAGATTTAACAGATTTAACAATTAAAAAAATTTAATAACAAAAATTTGTTCCTTCTCTTTTTAATTTTTGTTTACGGTTTCTAATTTTAAATTATTTTCAGCATAACACAAAGTCAAATCACCCAAGATATATTTTTCAATGCAGTCTGTTAGGTGTTGCGACATTAGTGAAAAGTTATACGGACATGTCGCCGAGTCAATTCCGTTTAGAAATGGAATTGAATGTTTGCTCGGGAAATATTTTCGTTAAACTAAACATAATTCGTATTTACAAAAAAAAAAAATTCGTAATATGTACAAAAATATTTTGTATTTTTACGAAATATTTCGTAATTATACAAAATATTTCGCAGTTATACAAAATATTTCGTAACTTTACGAAATATTTTCGTAAAAATAAACATAATTCGTATTAACAAAAAAAAAACTTCGTAATATGTACGAAAAAATTTAATATTTTTACGAAATATTTCGTAGTTATACTAAATATTTCTTAAATTTACGAAATATTTTCGTATTTATTTCGTAAATATCACTAAAAAAACTTCGTAATATTTACGAAATGCCATAGGTAAATATTACGAAATATTTCGTTCCGGCAAAACCACGAAATATTTCGTACAATGTACGAAGTGTTTCGTTCATTTTACCTATGAAATTTTTTGAGTGTATGATATTTTCAAAATTTTATTTAAAATACCTTGAAAATCCGTGAGAAAGGAAGTCTAAAATACTTTTTGTCTTCAAGAAACAATTTTCCAAATAGGAATTTTAATCTGGTAAATATTTGAATTATCCCCGTTATAAGCGTTTTTTGGACAGTTTCAATGAAAACTTAATAAGTGACTGTTAATTAGGTACTAAAATTCTTATTAATGGAGAAAATGTCAATAAAAGAACAATTTATAACGAATTGATGTATTTGTTTTTTAAATAAAACCAATAAAAATTTAAATAAAGCTCCGGTGAATATAAGAAAATAAAGCACCGTATTTAAATACTGCTATTTTCAAAGGCTAAAAGTTGCTAACTTTGCTGAAAGAAACAAATATGTTAACTTTAGTTACATTCGATTTTTTATTTAATAAAAACTAGCAATTTTAAAAAATTTTTTGGGTTTGTCAGTTAAAGAAAAAAAACCGGTTAACCGGTTTTTTTATTCCGGTTTAACCGAGAAAACCGGTTAACCGAAAAAGCTGAATTTCGGTTAACCGAGAAACCGGTTTTCCAAAATGTCGGTTTTTTATAAACACTGATTTTTCCCATTTCTTCGAAAGAAACTATATGAACATTTTGTACAGATCGAAAGGTTTTTTGTAGGCCTATCCAATGGTTAATCGGTCGTGTCCAAATACGGGTTCGTTAAGTTCGCTATTGTCAAAAATGTAAAATCGTTGGGGTAGTTTATATGGAGATGTATATACGTATGACCGCCAAAATCATATATAATTATCTCTATCAAAATTAAGCTGACCCGTATTTTTTCGTTTGGCGAAATTCCTGCTAGTTTGGATTTTACACGAATTTTCCCAAAAGCCCTTACTTTTTTAAAGGATGGCAACCCTTTTTAAAATTTTAGATTGGGCAGCTAAAATAAAAAAGTAACTCTTATTTTTTCCCCCTCATTCCTATATTCAAGTTTCAGGACAATCGGTGGGTGCCCTGTGAAAGACCTTCCTTGTGAGTCGATCGATGTACCTTTAGCTTGGGTCAAGGACCAATATTTCGAGTTGTTACGAACATCAGCACAAACTCATTATACCTTGTGGCACAGGGTAGTGAAGGGTATAAATAGTTTTTACTCATAAATATCAATATTAAAAGTTTTGTTTTTAATATATTTTTTAGTGCATTATACTTCGTTTATACAAGAAAAAATTATAAAAGCTAATTCATATTTGCTTATTAGGTAAGGTTGAAAGTTGCTGCTGACGTTATACGTCAGCACACGTAGATTCTGAGGTTCATTGTGATACCACGGGACCGCAATAGGTTTCCCTATTAAAACTCCTAAGATATTGAATTTTGATATCTGACAAATCAGAAAGATTGTGCAGCTCCCTAGATCCCAAAGAAGCCGGGGAATGGCGGATGAAGTGTTCGATAGTTTTCAACTCCTCCTTATCCATACAAATCCGACAAAAGTCATATAACGGCACATTTAACCGCTCTGCGTACTTCCCTAAAGAACGGGGTCCGGTAATTACAGCAACCACTGTCGAAATCTCTCCTCTTGAAAGCGATACAGCTAACTTGTGCGCCTCTGATTAAGAGAAGGCCAAATCTGTCGTGCTGTCTCACACGTCAACCCATTTGCCGATCTCTGATTAGTCTCCATCGCGGAACAAAGCCGTAGATTTTGCTTGCAAGTTTCAAGGCACATTCCAATTCTGTTGGAACCTGTAAGGTAGTTCCCAGTCTGGCAAGCTCATCGGCTTTGCAATTCCCTGGAATGTCTCTGTGTGGACCATTATGAGTCTTATATCAAACTGCTTGGCCATCTCATTTAGAAACGTGCGGCAGTAAAGGGCAGATCTTGTTTTCAGAAACATTGAATTCAGGGACTTGACCGCGGCGTGACTGTCAGAATAGATGTTGGATGCGGTTGTAGACATTGCAGCTCAACTAGTCAGCCACTTCCTTTATTGCCAGCATCTCTGCCTGGTAAACACTGCAATGATCTGGCAATCTTAGAGCCAGGCTCAATCCAAGCTCTTCCGAATAGACTCAAAAGCCCACTTGCTCGTGCAGCCTCAATCCATCTATGTAAAATTTTTGGTGGCTCCACTTACCCCAATGCCCATCATCCAAGACTCCCTGGATGGGATCATAGTGGTAAAGTGGCGCTCAAAAAGGCTCATAGAGGGAGAACAGTCCACATTTTGTGGTGTTGTTATCTTCTTCAAGATCGCGCTATGGCCAGCGTGCTATTAAACCGAATTGCCGACGTAGCCGTATACTGCCTACCCAATATGTCCAATGGTATCAGATGAAGGAGGATTTCTAATGCAGCCGAAGGTGTAGTACGAAGAGCACCAGTAATGCACATCGACGCCATTTTCTGCACCTTCGTGGTGAAGACTCAGTTCCCTTTTTTCTCTAAAGCAGGCCACCAGACAAAGATTCCATACAGCAGAATTGGACGCACCACTGCTGTATAGATCCAAGGAACGTCTTGAGGGCTAAAACTCCATTGATTTCCAATGGCCCTTTTGCAGGAATATAAAGCAATCGTTGCTTTTCTCACCCGTTCCTCAATATTACGCCTGAAATTTAACTTCCAATCTAGAAATACTCCAAGATACTTGGCTCCATCTGAGAAGGTGATTCCAGTGCCGTCCAGAGAAATAGGATCAAAAGCAGGAATCTTATTTTTCCTTGTAAAAAAAACAAGCTCTGTTTTACTTGGATTAACTCCCAGACAACAGTCTCTTGACCATTTAGACAGATCTTTTAGAGAACCCTGAAGAAGAATGAGGTGTGCCCCTATTGACAAATCGAGATATGACAGACGCTCCCAATTCAGACGTAATACCTCTATTGGCAAGTAGGTTTTCCACCATTAAAACGATCCCACGCTTTACTTCCAGACCAGACAACGACACAATTATCGAGTCAGTGATGACATTATTAAAAGTCCCCTCTTTATTAAGAAAAATCCACTATAGATGGTTCCAACGAGCTCATGAAATGCTGTTTCCATTGATCTACCCTTGCTGTACGCATGTTGCCTTGATGAAAGCAACCTCCTTCGGAGCCGTGTGGGAATTTTTCCCAGCCTTCTGGATAAAGACGACTTTGGTATCGCTCCATTTTACATGCTGTGTACAGATTATACAGCCTAGGGGATATATAGTCCGAAACTTGCTGCTCCTTCGGAGCCGTGTGGGAATTTTTTCCAGCCTTCTGGATAAAGACGACTTTGGTATCACTACATTTTACATGCTGTGTACAGATTATACAGCCTAGGGGATATACAGTCCGAAATTTGCTGCATATCAGCCGGTATTTTAAAATCAGGTCCTGGGAATTTATAGGGCATAAAGCTTTGCATTAATAAAGTAATTAAGTGATAGGTAAATTATTTACTTAGAAAAATTGTAATTATGTTTACTGTACACTTGAACGGGACAAAAAATTTCTGAGAGTGGGACCGAAAATAAAATACTCGTGTCTCCCAGTTTTTCTAGATCAATTTGCGTTTTCGTGAAACATGGATAAAACTATTTTTTTGCACTATAGAAAAGTTCACTCTAGTCAGAAATTGAGAATATAAATATGATTCCTGTGTCTCTCAGGTTTTTTAAGTCAATTCGCGTTTTTCGCAAAAAATTCAGAAAAAATATTTTATTAAATTCTGTTTTACAAAAGAAGTCTGAAATAAGACGAAAAACTTTATTAAAAATATCCTTCTTAATTTATGTCTTCAGTGAAAGAGACTTTACAATTTTCATTTTTTTATGCATTTTGCTTATATCGCACGAACTCTTGTTTTCCCTAAAATCACAATAAAGGTTTACTGTTGCGCTCTTTTTAATGTGTGTTATTGCTATCGGCAAAAACTATCGATAGTCCTTTTAAAATAATACTATTCATTGGACAATCGATAGTGATGCAGCTGTTGGGTTAAGGTTTGTTTTCAAAATCGGTGTGTACAGACGATCGTTAAAAGTTTAGAGCAGTATTTTTTTGTATTTCGTGTAATTCACGTTTCGGATATTCACGAATTCACAGACAAATTAATAGTTTCTTGAAAATAGTTGATTTGAAAATATCATGATAATGATTAATAATAAAATTTGACCTCAAGCTACAGTAATCTTCGAATTGTTATTTAATTTTAATTAATATTTTTCTGAATTCTAAAGCCAATGGAAAATTTGCTTGTATTTAGGTAGAAAAGGTTTAACTACTTCTGAATGCAAAAATAAACAAATTGATTTAATATTCAACAGATGTTAGTGTTCTGATAAGTTTTGATCACGTTCGACACTTTAACTATAAAAATTATTCATTTATGAACAAAAAATTATAAATAAATTTATTAATGTCATGCATATAAAGTTCTCATGCCTTTGGTAAAAAAATTAAAAAAAAAATACCAATTTTGCAATAAACAACATTTCATCATAATTTTGCATACACATGCGGTAGAAATAAATATATATTTATTATTAATATGTGTTAAATGTTCAAACTAAATGATGACCAGAATAATGTGAAGAAAATATGATTCGAAGAAACGAGAACTGGGTCAAATGTGTTTAAAACTTTGGTGGAGTAAAATAAATTTAAATGCAACATTTTATTCTGAACTTTTCTTTCTGTTAAGTTTGGATACAGAAATACTTTAGTGAACTTAAGTAGTCCCTGTGTTTTTATACGAGGTTAGGATGAGTATGACTAGCATCGCTAGCCGTTGTTCTGAGTGATGGGAGACAACATTTGACACTTTCAAACTCCTCTGCTGCTTTAGAGCTGAGCTCGTTAGCAGAGACCATTAAGGATTCTGCGTGACTTAAACATACATTTTCTCAGTAGTTACATGGATTTGCAAACTGATTTTAAAGAAAGCATTCTTCCTAGAAAAATAAAGTCTTAGTTAATCCTTGAAGTTTCCGGATTCATATCAACACATTCACATAAAAAAAAGTGTCAACGGCCATTTTTAGTTGCACCAACTCAGAATTCGGTTACTACTTTCAACTACTAATGCATATAATATATGCTCACGTTCGATTTCATCGGCCGGATGTTTTCGCCTTGTGTGAAACCGAGGTAGGAGGGGATTCTGATTCACAGGATTTCCAAATACTGGGGTATCACTTTCTATCCTTTTTTATTTTCCAACGGGGCCTTGTTATGTATATTCGGGAGAATGTTGCTTACCAACTTCGGCCACATCTCGGTTGTGGTGATTTGGAATTTATCTCACTTTGGGTTAAATTTCAAATAAGGTGGGATGTTCCTCATTTCGGGTTTCTCTATAGGAGCCCAAACATGGAAAAGGAGAGGTTACATGGTGCCTTTGACTCCATTTCCTACTCCATCACCAGGATTCACTGAATTTCCTGGACAGCGTTGTTGCTGGCGATTTCAATGTCCACAATTCTTCCTGGCTTCGTTATTCGCACCCTGAAAAGTACGAAGTTGAGTTACTTGCGCCTCTCGGAAATTCGGATAACCTTATCATTTCTGCATCCATTCTATATTCGGCATGTCGTAGTGCTTCTCATCCAGCGCCGAAACGCGGTATTTGTCTATGAAATGGCTCGTTGGGCTGAGCTCAATGATGTCTTTCGACATTTCCACTGGAAGCTCTGTTTTCTAGATGACACTGTCAACGCTGCTGCAGAAATGATTGTGAATGTGATAACGCTGGGAATGAAATCATTTATTCTACCTAAGCGTATTTCGATTAAACCAAATCATAAGTGTTGGTTTAATCAAACGTGAATGAATGCAATCAGATTCTGAGAGGATGCGTTCAATAACTGGCGTAATGACAAAACCCCAGTTACTGTTCGGCTACGTAAACAGGCAAGAAATGAATGTGCCAGAGATCCTTGCTGCTCCACGGAGTAGCAAGACCTTTTGGTCATTTCTTAAAAGAGTAAAGATTAATGCTAGTTCGTCTTTTCCAACTCTGATAAGGAATGACCAAATATTCACAGACACGGTTGATAAAGCTAATCTCTTCGCTGAGATTTTTGCAAGCAACTAAAACTTGCCGGTTAACAATCAATCACTGCCTGAACTCAAAAGATTATCCTATACTATGCCCATGATATTTTTTCGGGTTCGTGCAGTAAAAAGGGTTCTTGATGATCTCAACCTAAACAAGTCTCCGTTGCCGGACGAAAATACTGCACTGGTGCTGAAACAGTGCTCTTCGATGCCTTTCCTACCGTGGAGGGGTCTTCCCCTCTTGCTGGAAGGTGGCCAATGTTCAGCCCATCCCTAAAAAGGGTGAGGCCACAAACCCTGACAATTACCGCCCAATTGCACTTTGCTCTGCGCTCGTGAAGGTTATGGAGAGCATTGTTTATTTCCATCTTGTGAACTTTCTAGAGTCGAATTCAACTCTATGTGATCGACAGTATGGCTTTCGTGGAAGTCGTTCTACGGGAGACCTGTTAGCGTTCCTTACGGAGCGTTGGAGTCGATCCCTACACCAATTTGGTGAGAGTAAAGTGGTGGTTCTGTACAATTCCAAGGCATTTGATCGTGGTGGCATGATTTCTCTCGATTTATATCGAGATTTCTCGGGAACCGCACTATACGAGTTGTTTTGGATGGGGTTTCATCCAACGAGTTTCAGCCTAATTCAGGGGTACCACAAGGTTCGGTTCTTTCTCCTACCTTTTCCCAATTTTTCTAAACGACCTTCTTAGTCAAACCTTCAATCCTATATATTCTTATGCAGATAACAGCAATATTTGTGATTCATCTTCTTTTGATCATAGGCCTAGCCTTGTAGAGGTTCAGGCCATGAGACAGAACATGAATGAATGTATGTTGACCCACAGATGATCTGTGGAATCAACGACATCTGTATGCATGGGTGGTATAAATATTGAGGAATCAGACACTCCTGATGTTCTGGGTATCAAAATATAATGTGACTTTCGCTGGAATCAACATGTTTTTCAAGTGTCGAAAGAAGCATGCAAGTGCCTTGGTTTCTTAAAACGGTGCAAAAATTACTTCACTCCGTCTGACCTCCTTACTATTTATACCGTCTATATCCGACCGATGTTGGAATACAACTCCCATATCTGGGCAGGTGCTTCAAAGTCTGTTTTGAAGTTCTTGGACTGGGTGCAAAAGCTCATCAATGACAGTAGGGTATCCAACTCTATTAATTCATTGGAGCATCGTCGGAACGTGGGTTGTGCGTCATTGTTCTACCGATATTACCATGGCAAGTGCTCTGCTGAGATATGTAAGTGAATTTATCCCCGATACTCGGGTGTATGTTCGCAATACTCGTCAATCCAGTAGATTACATCCGTTTGTTGTCGATAGTCCAATGAATCCCACAACGCATTACAGAGAAAATTCGTTTCTTAGTCGAACTAGTCGTATGTGGAATTCAATGAATCGCACAACGCATTACAGAGAAAATTCGTTTCTCAGTCGAACTAGTCGTATGTGGAATTCACTCTCTGCTGAAATCTTCCCAGTCAACTACGATTTGGAAAAGTTTAAACTAAACGTCCACAAACACTCTCCCTCGTTCCTCCTCCTCATAACCTATTTTCCTAACATACATTAATAGGGGATGCCCCCTACTAATGCATGTTGGCTCAATAAAAAAAAAAACATTTTACGCCGTAGTAAGCCTGAACAAAGTTGGCTGTGACGTCTAAGATGACGTCCAGCCTGTGTTGTTGGTATAAATATGGGAAAAATATCCGTGGCTACCTCAGCTACGGATATGCTTTCCAGCCATAGATGTTTATCTAATGATAAGGTCTCATTACTCAACTGGTAACGCAACAAAAGTTGCAGTAATAAATCAGCTGTTCGTTTTTATCTGTGGCAAAACACGATTACTTAACGAAATAACATGTTACGTGAAAATCTAATGAATCTTGATTGTCACGTAAGAAAAAATAGCGAGTACTTGTTAATTGATTACATTACCAGTTTACTAACCAGCCCTTATGAATTCGACTTAAATACTTTGTTTTTTTTTCGAGAAGCCACCTTAAATATAATTTCGCTTTTTGAAAACATTCCAATTCTATCATAACTAAATTACCTTGGCTTTATTTTTGATTCCCACGCATATTTGAAATAGTTTACAAAATTAAAACACCCCTTGTGCGGCATTGTTGAAAACTTAATTAAAAACTTATTGTGAAGTTACTATCGCAGGTTACGATTAAAACACTAGCTTCGAAAAATATTCCTATAAAATATGTAAAACATAAGCTTTTATTAAAACATGATAATCGCCCCATTATAGCATGACTTCCGTTAGTCTAAGAATTATTAAGTATGAATTGTTGGTAGCAAAACGCGGCATATTGCTAGATGTCTAAAATGAGATTAGCTGTCTTTATTATTACGTATGTATGTATGAACGTACCATCCAATCCATTTCAAAACACTTGTCAGTGTTAACAACAGCAATTTAAGTTTTACGACATAACAAACCGTTGAGTAACAAGAAACAAAATTCTGTTTTTAAAGATAACACCTTAATGATATGACAGCGAAAATGTCAGAAAATATGCTCATTACACGCGTCAAAACAAATTTATGCAAAAATAAACAAAAAAACAAACAAACTTCTTGTAGAACTATGAAAAGCAAAAAAATTAACACAACATTTAAACATGTAACTATAGTTATTAACCCTTAAATGTTGTATGACAGCCAAAGGTTTTTGTGTTTAATTAACAGATATTTAGAAGTGGGGCCTTTAGGTTAGGTTTTAGGTGGCTGCTGAATCTGAGGTCCGTTGAGATACCACTAGACTGAAATAGGTTTCCACACAATGTAGTCCTTGCCTTTAAACCAGTTTAAGCTTCTTATAAAACTATTTAGATATTGAATTTTGACATCCGACAAATCAGAAAGATCGTGCAGCTCCCTAGATCCCAGTGAAGCAAGTCTCTGACCAGAAAGTGGCGGGCAATGGCAGATGAAGTGTTGAATAGTTTCCAAGTCTTCTTTATCCATGCAACTCCGGAAATGTCATTCGACGGCACATTTAACCGCTCTGCGTGCTTCCCTATAAGACAGTGTCCGGTAATTATAGCAACCACCGTCGAAATCTCTCCTCTTGGAAGTGATATCAGCTCACTTGTGCGCTTCTGATAAAGAGAATTCCAACTCTGTCGTGTTGTCTGACACGTCCATCCATTTGCCCATCGTTTGATTAGTTTCCGTCGCGAAACAAAGTTTTGCTTGCAAGTTTCTAGAGACATACCAACACATTCCAATTCTGTTGTAACCTGTAAGGTAGTTTCCAGTCTTGCAAGCACATCGGCTTTGCAATTCGCTGTTTTGTTCTAACGTGATGGTGAATATGATTTTTTCAGTCTCATTACTGCAAGCTCAGAGATTGCTTCCAGATCTCTAAAAGTGCGGTGTCGTATACCCTCTACTCGAAAGCGTGAGAGTTAGTCCTCATCATCATCTTTTGGCGCCCTATGCTCCAGTGGGAGTTAAAGGAACATATATATATATTAGGGAGGGTCAAATTTTTTCGACCCAATGGCTCATCGTGATTCTTATTCTATGGGTCATTCTGAGCAAATTTACCAAAGAAACCATAGATCAAAAGTTAATTTCGAGCCCCCGGATTTTTCAAAATAGGTATTTTTTCTATACATATTGAAGAATAGAGGCAAAAAGTTCTATTTCTCTTAATCAAATGTGTATGTGGGGGTTTTTTGGGTCGCGGAATTCATTTTTGACATTCATTTTTATTTTTGAGTGCCGCTAGAGGGCGTTTTCGTAAATTTTTTTGGGAAAATATACGATATTGTTGTGGAAATAGACGAATTTTTGACTTTGTAGAGAATATATTTAAAATACATACTCGAATTATAAATTGTTAAATCATATTCCATACATTTTGTTCCTTTTTCTAGCTTTTCTAAAAATAAAATCGATAGATTTCCAGCTAAGACCTAAATCACATTTTTAACAGCTTTTGAAGGAATAAAACCTAAAAATCTAGCTGGAAAGTCTTATATTAATATTTATAAATTAATTAATTAATATTTAATTTTAAACATGGATTCATTGCCGTCAACAATCCAAGCCGCACCAACATCAATAAGTACCGAAAACAGTTTGAAACATATGCCTTCTCACGATGTTCCTGCTTTTGGTGCACAGAAATCAACAAAAACGCTTTCAATCAATTTTTTGATTGAAATTCCTTCAATCAAAAAAATTGTTATACCAATCATCAAATTGTATTTTTGTTATACCAATCATCAAATCAAATTTTTGAATTAATTTATTCAAATAAATTAAAGCGAAAAAAAAATCTGGTATATTGAAAATTTGTAATTCGACAGTTAAAGAAAATAACAAAAATGTTAATCAAAACATTGATTGATTCATTTACATTTTGTTGATCAATAAATTTAATTAAACATGTTTAGCCAATAATTTTTTGTGTGTATGTTATCTGATTTGACTGGTCTCAATCATAGAGTAAGGAAAGTAAGAGATTTTCAAATGACCCAAAATTAGTCTGCAAGTTTATGAAAATTGGTAAACTTTATGTATTGCAGAAATTTAAAAATTTTGTAAAAATATCAAAGAGAATTAGAAAATGAGTAAATTTTACCACTAATATTGAGAGAATTTCCTATCCATATTGAGAGGATTACCACTATTTTCTTTATTAAAATTCTCTCTTAACTAATTTCCCTACTTTTTCCCCTGATTTTGGAGCATTTTGCTTACTCTTTCTACTTTTTCCCCTGTTTTTGCAGCATTTTTAAAAAATTTTGCAGGTATTTTCATGCATTAAGAGAACCATTTTTTCCTTTGTAAAAAAAGAGTGCATTTTTTTCGGCCCCATGTAGTCTGATACCCACTGGTCTCAATCTGCCAACTAAACAGGATATTTTAAAGGCTCCCATACATTTCAAACAAATTGGATGACTTGTTGGATGACCAATGTAATTTTTCTCGTGTATGGGGCTGTCGGATAGCTGGTCGGATGAAAAAACAAAAAGTTTTGGTTTTTCAATGGTCGGATGAAAAGTTGGATGACATGTCGGATGGTGTATTGACTTGTTATCAAACCGTTGTACGAGCAGAGACGTTTTAATTCATTATTTGTTATTGTTTTTCACAATATGATGTTTTTGTATAAAACAATGATATTAAAAAGTGAATTTTAACCTAAATATATTAAAAAAACATAAAAAAAAAATTTAAAATAAAAAAATATTCATGTTACTCCTTCAAAAATTAAAAAAAAAAATGAGCGGTCATCCAACATGTAAATTTGTCGGATAAGTGTATTTTGAAAATATTTTCTTGGCCGAATGTGCTAAAATGCAAAGTAAAATATTTTCATATAAGACATTTACTCCTCAAGTGACAGACAAATTGATTGAAATGTGGAGCAAACTTAATATTGGAATTATATGCAAACGAAATATTGTTAGAAAATTGAATAGCTTGCTTGACTGAAGATAAATGCAAAACAAAAGGCTCCAGTCTCACATCTTTCCTACGATCCATAAAAGAATTATTTTACATTGGGAAATGTAAATGTAAACGTTTCATTGGCAATGTTGTTCAAAGATGAAAAAAAAAATACGCGACTTACAATTAGCTCAAAAAAAAAATTACACTACCGTAACCATGTGGAAGATCCAATGCTAGTAAGAGTTTATAAAAAACCTATCATAAACTTCAATTGCACAGATTTTAAGAATTTGTCTTAAATTCGATATAGGTCGTGAATGAATAACTCACCCCCCCCCCCCCTCCATAATTTTTAACGCTTGTGAGAAAGTCAAATATTCGTGAATTTCCACAAAAAATTTAGTAAATTTACCCAAAAGATAACGATAAAATAAAAAATGTACGAAAGCGCCCTCTGGTGGTACTCAAAAAAAAAAAAATAAATGTCAAAAATGGATTCCTCGATCCAAAAACCCCCACATACACATTTGGCTACAGGAAATAGCATTTTTTACCTCTATTCTGGAGTATTTGGAAAAAAAACCTATTTTGAAAAATCTGGGGGCTCGAAAATCATTTTAGAGCTATGGTTTCTTTGGCAAAGTATCTTCAAATGATACGTAGAACAAGAATCTCGATGAGCCCCTTTACATTTTTTCGGCCCCCACAATTTGACCCACCCTAATATATATATCATCTTTTGAAATCCTTTATTGGGTAGGATTAATTTTTGTATTCTGTTCCCGTTGTCCACTATGTTTTTGTTTTCTTGGATGCAAAAGATTTCTACATTTCTGTTGGTATCCAGACCGTAAATTGATGTGTTTTCTTGAATCTATGCACAATTTGATATGTACGATAGTTAGTCATTTTCCATTAAGTTTATCGTTTTTTGGAATGTTCAGTGGAGCGTCTATTAAACAGTTCACTAAACCTTATTGCTCTTCCACAATTCACAGCACTGAAACCCTCCGTATGACCTAATCGCCCCATTAGCATTTTATACCTCCTACAATGTTTAAACAACCCAGGATGCAACCCATTTTGAAAACCGTAGGTCCTTTATTTCACAAACACCCCCTAGATCCCATCTGGCCTGTAATGATTTGGAATAGGATGTCAATAACCCAGTGGTTGAAACAATGGTAAAGAACATACAATATGTTGCGGTTCCTACAAACAAACGTTCATCACCCTAAGGTTGCCTCAGATAGATGCACCTGACGACAGAAGTTGTAAACTTGGTTTTTTCCTAAGAGTCCTGGATTAGGACTGCGGACGTTGCCCGTAATATTTGTTTTTTGTTATTTTAGGTGAATCAGGGTTTACATATAGCCCGCATCTTGGCGAAAAATGGTTTAAAAACTTATTGTTTTTATCAAGTATGTATAAGATATCAATACTAAGTAATAATAACGCCGGTTAAGGGTTAAGTTTACTTTGAAAACTTTTGAAAAATGATATGGTAATCAAGCATGACTAAACTAACTCACATTGTGGATGTGTTGTCCCCAAATGAATTTAAGGTATGATCTGTTGATTTTAAACTCCAAGAAACAAAATAAGTATTTTGTACTAAACTAAACAGCAACAAAAATATAAAAAAAAAACAGCAGAAGCAATGCGACAATTAACATTACCCAGTGGACATTAATCATTTTAATCGCAATTCACATGACAACAACGTTGGCACAATGAAGACAGCCAAATAAAACTAAACTACCACTCACACCATCCATCCATCCATACAATACCAACCATCGAAACGACCTCAGCCCAGCCTAAATAAAATAAAAAGCCCACAAAGAAAGAAAGTCATTGCGCGCTTGCGTTATTTTTACGCAATAAATGATCTTTAAAAGCACGCGTTTATGCCAAAATTAGCCAGTATTTGTTTTGTTAAGTTAATGTTTTTTATGAACATTAAAAAAACAAAACACACAGAATAAACAGCAGTAGTCTTCTTTACTCTTTGTCACTTTTGGCTACTTGTTTCATTTATTTATTAAAAAAAATTATGGTCGGCAATTCTTTTTCATATGTTTTTCTTAAAATTTTTTTTTAAAATTTTTTTTCATAAATTTTTACTGGCACACATACAATATAGTACGATTAGGTTGCCTGGATATTAGGGTACATGTTATTTTTCAACTTTGAATCAGACAAGGGAAAAATTCGAATTTTATTTAAAATTCATAAGGTATTTGAAATAAAATTTTTGTTTAAATAAATTTCTCAAAAACATTTGAATTTTATTATTTCCAAAAATAAAATTCTCAAAAAAAAAATAGAATTTTATTTTCCTATAAATAAAATTCTAAAAAATTAAAGATTTTTATTTTTGGTTTGAATTTCATTTTGTAAAACAAATAATAATAAAACAAAGTAATAACTGTTAGTTTGTACTAATGTGGTAAAATAGAATTTTTAAATACTATGTATGTTAATTAATGGTAAATTTTGATTAAAAAGAAGTTAACAAATCCATATTACAATGAATGTTAACATAGATAGAATGCAAATGTTAGTCTATACATAACAAATTTTTTACATCCTTAACCCATTTTGGACCAAGATTCAATTTTATTTTTCTTTTTTGAAAAAAGGTACTATTTTTGGGTAATTAGCACCCGCTGATCTCAAAAATATTGTCCAAAAAAATTTTTAATATGCCGTTTTGCCAGAAAAGCCTGCATTTCAACTTTTTGTGCAATTTTAATATTTGGATTTATTTGCTATTTTATTAATTTATTTCATTATTTTCAAAATAAATAGTTTCAAAATAATTCAAATTAGTGGAATTTAATAATAAATTAAATCTAAAAAAAATTTAAATTAGTCAAAAAAATTAAAAGCCGAAAATCAAAAAATGCTAAATTTTCGTTTTTGCTTGAAACAATTTCTGTGCTAATTTGAATTGCATTTCATGGACAAATAAATTGCGGTGGTCAAGGGGGGATATTTTTTTTTTTAATTGCAGAAAGATGAGACTTAACATTTGTAACCATATTTACCCGAAATTCCACTTCTTTTATACATAAATATTTTTTTGAAAAAGGTGTTCTCTACTGTTCGAAAAATCGAACAGAGGATCGAAATGGGTTAAGATAAAATATTTCAGAATTAAAAAATTGCATATAAAAAACTTAAATGGCATTATAGTCGTGGACATTTTCTAACTGAATCTAACACCTTTTCTCATCATTTTATAAGGGAAAACAAATATCTCAAATATATTTTAAAGAAAAATGTCTCAGAATTCCAGACATTATCTTTACAAAATATTTAAATGCTTATTTGACTCTGAATAAAAGAGTTATTTTATTGAAACATTTTCCACAATTTTAAAAATTTTTCTGTAGGAAAAATATATTAAAGGTTATAACTTCTATAGAAAAAAATCTATAAAAAATAATCCCTCAGAAACTGGGAATTTTTCCTAAAAAATACTGTTTCAGAATCCCAAGAATCTTTCTGCCAAAAAGATTTCTCATATCGGATAACTTTTTAATAGGAAAAACGTTTAAGAATCTGAGCTTTTCTATGAGAAATATATTTACAAATCTAAGAATTTTTGTTATGGAAATATTTTTAAGAATATGATCTTTTTTAATCATTTAGAATCTGAGAACTTTTATATAGGAAAATTTTATAAAAATCATTGATCAATTAACTTTTCTGTAGAAAACTATGTTAGATGTGAGATTTTTTGGAACGAAAAAAATTACTCTGAATCTAAAAATTTTTCTGTTTGTAAGAATTTTGTAAGAATTTTTTTTCTATATGAAATTTATCTCTAAATCCTCAAATTTTCTGTTGAAATAGTTTCTTAAAATGTTTCTTTAGAAAAATGTCTAAGACCCTAATAATTTTCTATATGAAAAATGTTTCCGAATCTGAAAAACTGCCTCAGAAAACACTTTTTTATTGAAAATTGCTATAAAATTAAAGATTCTATTTTTAGAAAAGTGTACAAAATTTCTTTATAATGTTTCTGTTTGAAAAAGCTTTCAGAATCAGAGAATTACATTAAAATATGAGAATTTTTTAAGAGGTTTTCTGTAAATAAGTGGATCAGAATTTGGAAATTACTAAAAAAAAAATACTATTGCATTATAAGTTTGAACTAATTGTAAGTAAATTATTAAATTAGAAGATAGTGGCAATTTACTATCATATGAGGATGTATTTAGCTAATTAAGTTACCTTAATATATAGAAATACTCGAACATTATTAAAATATTTACTTGTTTGAAATATATTTATTTGTATGAAAATAAAATTCTTTTTTTTATTAATAAAATTCTTTTAAGAATTTTAAATAAAATTTTTTAGATTTTTATTTCTTTTAAGAATCTAAAATAAAATTTTTAGAATTTTATTTAAAATTCAAAATTGAATTTTTTGAAAAATTCAAAATTGAATTTTATCAATAACGAATTTTAATTTTTATTGTTTTTCCTTGTCTGCTTTGAATACATATACGATTAATTAACAAGATTCAGGAATATTAGGAAATTGTTTTAAAATTTCTACGTAATTTGTTCACCATAAAAAAATATTTTGCAAAATTTTTTTGTATCCCGAGTAAAAAATTAAATATATCAAAAGCAGATCTCATTTTATTTGAGCCAAAGTTCATATTAAAGACCAGTGATGCCAATTTTTTGAGAGCAAAAAGCACTTAAAAATTAAAAAAAAAAAAAACACTAACTAAAAAAAGCGTAAAAAACACTAATTGTAAGCCTTTTATACCTTCCAACCATAGTATGCTGGTATACTCACTTTGTCATTCCGTGTGTAACACATCGAAATATCGGTCGAGGATCCCATAAAGTATATATATGGGGCAAAACGCGTCAACGGTCCACACCAAAAAACAAATATTGTCCGATTCAAGTAAAATTTTGGCAAAATATTAGGTTAATGATAGGTAGTACAAATTACAAATAAAAAATTTTTTGATGAAATATTGGCAGAGTTACAGGGTTGGGAAGTTTTGATGTTTTTGAAAAGAATATATTTTGGTGAATTTTAATTAACACTTTGATGAAACAAAAATTATAATTTAAAAAACGAATTTTAAAGTATTTTTGATGGCCTTTAAATTGGCATTTGTGTTTTTTTTTGAAAAAAATAAATTTGACCTTAAAATTCAAGGTCAAAATATAAAATTGTATTTATCTTATGAGGGTCGCTTTTTTAAATTTTTTTCGCTAAGCACATTAGAAAGATTGACATTTTTTTTAATTTCGGTTTTTTTAAAGAAAATGGTGTGTGTGATACTTTATGAGAAATCAATTTTTTAGGAGTATATAACACTCAAATTGTACTGAAATCGCTTTAATCTGTATATAATAACAACAACAAAAATCAATGCTTAAATAAAGTGTGTGTTGTAAATACCCACAACAAACGTTGCACGCATAAAAAATAAAGAAATCAGTACAGTTTGGGTGTTATGTACTCGTAAAAAAATTTATTTCTCATAAAGTATCATACATACCATTTTTTTTTAAAAAACCGAAATTAAAAAAAATTTTCATCTTTCTAGTAGGCTTAGTGAAAAAAATCTAAAAGTGCGACCCTTATAAGATAACTACAATTTAATATTTTGATCTTGAATTTTAAGGTCAAATTTACACTCAAAAAAAAAAAACTGTAAAGTTAACTAATTTTTTTTTGTTAACTCGAGTTAACTGGCTTTTTAGCAAATTTTTAGTTAAAATCAGCGTTTTAACTACTTTTTTTAGTTAAGGTTAATTTACGAAAATACTAGTTTTGAACAAATTTTGAATTAATTTTTTTTGTTGACTTCAAAACTGAGTTTACGAATTTTTACTAATTAATTTGCTGATTTTTCGTAACAAATTTGTTAAGTGGAATTTCTTGCGAAGCCTCCTATGCAAATCTCATAAGTTCTACTTAAGCTGATGAAAAAATAGACAAAAAAAACTTTTAATTTTTTACAAAATATTTTCTAAATTTTAGTTTACGAAAAGTAACAAAAAGTTTAGCTGAATTCAACTAATTTTTTTGTTAATATATGTACATAAAAACGTTACGAAATTTCAGCTAAATTTTTAGTTAAAGTTACGGTTTTTTTTGCTAAATTCGTTCTACGGAAAGTTAACTAAATATTTTTAGTTAAATTAACTAAAAATTTAGTAGGCCCAAAATCAGGTGCTTTTTTAGTTAAAATTAACTAAATTTTTTGTTAACTTTACAGTTTTTTTTTTTGAGTGTATTTTTTTTCAAAAAAAAACACAAATGCCAATTTAAAGGCCATCAAAAATACTTTAAAATTCGTTTTTTAAATTATAATTTTTGTTTCATCATAGTGTTGATTAAAATTCACCAAAATATATTCTTTTCAAAAACATCAAAACTTTCCAACCCTGTAACTCTGCCAATATTTCATCAACAAACTTTATATTTGTAATTTAGAATACCTATCATTAACCTACTATTTTACCAAAATTATACTTAAATCGGACAACATTTGTTTTTTGGTGTGGACCTTTGACGCGTTTTGCCCCATGTATATTATTGATTCATGATTGATACCAATTCATTCTATGAATATCCGTCAGTCCGTCTGTAGAAACCAAAAGAGATTGACACCTGAAGTTTGACACGAATATGTCTTATGGTACTGGTTCATTCAAGTTCGTTAATAGTCTGAGTCGAGACAGAAGGAAACAAGTTCCACCTTGTTGAACTAAAAATCTCAGAAAATCGAATTTTTTTAATATTTGCTTAACAAATGACAAATTTTTATGGAATATGAAATTTGTCGACCTGTACAATTTTGAACTTTTAAAGTTTAAAAAAGTACAAACTAAATAAAAATTGTAAAAAGCACTTAAGGCACTATAGTGCGTTATAACGAAAAATTAAAGAAAGCACCAAGTTAGTGCTTTTTCTTAGTTTGGCACTAAGAACAAAATTTTGGCGTTTTAAGGCATTAAAAAGCACCATAAATAGTGCAAAAGCACTAAGTTGGCATCAATGTTAAAGACTCTAAGTGTGAGAGGAATGAGGAGTGAGTGTGAGTGAGTAAATATTTTTGCGTGAGTTTGTGTGATTTATTTTTTTTCATAATTCCATGCGTCCCGGAAAAAAAAGTTGCGTGAGTGAGTATGGGTGAGTGAGTAAATTTTTTGGCGTTATTTATTTTATCTTAATATTTCCATTCGTCCCGAAAGAAATAAAAAAAAACAAGGAAGAGTGTTCCAGGACGAAAAATAATTAAAAAAATTTTTGCAGTGATATTTTATTTTTTCGGTAGGAGGGAGACCTCGGTTGTGGTCAATGGGGAAAACCTTTCACCTCACGGTAATTGTAAACAAATTTTTTTCTTATTGCATTTCAGTAATATAGTTTTATTATTATTTAAATAAATTATTAATATCCATGCTCTCAAATAAGGGGGTCCGAAAAAACACATATTTTGTTTATCTCCCGGGTCCAAGTCCACGATTTTGAATTTCTTCTGATATAAAATTTTCCCCTTTTTTTTACAAAAATACAAAAAAATGCTTGCGAATTTTTACTCTTGCCCAAAACATTAAATCATGATAATGTTTTGTTGAAAATTTGGGTGTAAGTGCCAAATAGGGATCGCAATTTCCCGCACTTTTTTATTTCCCGGGAAAGCGGGAAAAATTTTTGAACTTCCCGGGATTCCCGGGATCCCGCAATAAAAACCATTAATAACTTTTTTTACACTCAACCAAAAATCATTGTATTCCCAAAGAAAATCGTTGTAAATTCAACAGAAATCATTGTTGATTTTGACCCTACAAATATTTATGTTGATTTCAATAAAAATTGTTGTCAGTTTTTGTAAAAGTTGATCAACTCGTTTTTTTGTAAATCAACTCGTATTTTTTGTAAACTCAACTCATATTTTTGTTGATATAAGAAATTTTATTAATAAAAAAAAAGATTGTTGTTATTTGTAAATATTCTTTTATTAAGTATAAATCACAATATTTTTTAGAATTATCACCGGCTTTTTAAGCTGCAATATTTAAATACGAGATTTTCACACACACTTCGTTTATTTATGTTATGCACTCGTAAGCCATTCTCCAGTTTTCTAATGACACCAAATCAAAAACCTTAAAAAAAAACAAAAAAAAAATTATAATATAGTATGAATACATAAAGTAATCAATGTATTTTATTACTTACCAAATATTTACAGATCAGAATCTGATCATCAGATCCTATTTTTATTTATTTTTATAATATTAAATATTTTTATAAGAAACAAACACATAAAATAATTTTATAAGAGACAAACAAATTTCACATTGCAATGCATTGCTACCAACTTGATAATACAAAAATGAACGAACAGGGTTGTTTTTCTTTTTTGGTTTTATCTATTGAATTCTGTATAATCGTTGTAAATAGTTGATTCAACTTTACTGATTATTCAACGATATCAACATTAATTTTTGTTGAATACGGCAATATTCTGTAAAACTTGATCTACAATGGGTTTACTAATTTTTCTACTAAGATATTTCTATGAGTATAGTTTTTAACAATTTTTTATAATTTTTGTTTTGAAAAATTTGTACGTCTAACAAGGCCTGATTCATTTAAAAGCAAATAAAATAAGAGTTCAGTCTTACACTCAAAAAAATAAAACTGTAAAGTTAACAAATTTTTTTTTGTTAACTCAAGTTTACTGGCTTTTTAGCAAATTTTTAGTTAAAATCAGCGTTTTAACTACTTTTTTTAGTTACCCGAGTAAAAAAGATTATATATAATTTTACTTATTTTTATATAAACACATATTATTTCATAAATTTATACGTAAATTGTTTTGCTATCATATAAGATTATATATATTTACACTTCGTATCTTTTTCTTATATAAAATTATATAAAAGAAAATGTTAAGTTATACATAATAACATATGATTAGAGTGAGTTTATATAATTACATATGAAATATAAAAATTTGTCTGTTTGTTTTATATAATTTAATATAACAAAATATTTGAAGACATTTTATATAAAACTTTATGCAACTTTTTTCTGAATCATATGTAATCTTATATGAGTAAAATTAAAAAAGAAAATCTAAGTCCTTTATATTTAATTTGATATAACTTTTGAAAATTTTTCCAAGTCCAGAAAAAAATTTTTTTTTTTGAAGTTCCAAAACTAAACCTTAAACATTTTTTTTTTAAATTTTATATGTTATTATATATAATGCAAAATTAATAAAAAATCTAAGTTCTTTATATATAATTTAACCCTTTCCGTGGATTTGTCGAATATATTCGACATTACAGAGTAGTCTGTTTCTAAGGGCTTTCACAGTAGAATAATTTACCGTTAGTAATTTTTTTTTGTTTTAAATGAAATAGATACACTTAAACTATAAATAATTGTTATCTAATTATGTCTTTGATTTCTTTTCATATTTTAAAACGAGTTGTTAAAAAGTAGTCACTAATTTTGTAAAAATAACAAAATTTAAAAAGCAAAAAATAATATTTTGAGTGATCGGACGATATCGATAAAATTTGAAGGTATAAATACATGTATAAAAAAACGTTTTCTGAAAAATAAAATGTAAAAGCATAATCTGGGTACCTTTGGTGATTGTTTTTCGGGCGTCGAATATATTCGACATTTACCTTCAAAGGATGTTTTGTTATACCCTCCAACCATAGCATGGAAGTATACTCCATGTATCATTCCGTGCGAAACGGGTCGATATATCGGTCGAGAACCCTTTAAAGTATATATATTTTATTGATTCATGATTGATTCTAAGACATTCTACGAATGTCTGTCCGTCCGTCTGACATTCCGCCTGTTGTCAACAGGCTGGTATTACAGTAAAATTGTCAACCTATGGTCCAATATCGCGGGAATTGGCAAGGAAGATAAAGCCAGGCGTTGGAATAAAACAAAAAATGATTTTGTAATCATTGATAGGCCTGAAATTGTTCGAATGTACAACGAAAGCATGGGCGGTGTAGATTTATTAGATCAAATTATACAATATAATCGAATAAATATTCGCACCTTCAAGTGGACACTACGAGTCGCAATGCACTTTGTCGATTTGGTAATTACTGCAGCATGGATGGAATATCGTCAAGACTGCATCCGAAATAGTATTCCGAAAAATAAAATCCTAGATTCAATAGATTTTCGGACCCAGGTTCTCGCCCGAACTCATCTCGCCGCTGAACAAGAATTTGTGCCACAATCATATGATCCACGGAAATGGGGAAGACCTTGGAAAGAATACTTAAGGGGACATCCATCTGCATCTAGATCTACTCATTTGAACAGAAGTGACAGCTCAGGCATCGCTGATTCAATGCCACCACCGCCCCAAAAAAGAAAAAAGTTTTTCAAGAAGTACCACCACAAGGGGTTCGCCTTGACCAAAAGAGGCATATCCCATTTTTGTACAATCTAAAAGCGCAGGTCGGTGCAAGGCACAATGTTGTGACAAAAGCTTTTTTATTATTTGCAAAAAATGCAATGTATTTCTTTGCGTGAAGAGAGTTTTCGAATATTTAATAATTATATTAAAAAATTTAAATTTTGTACCTTTTTACTAATTTTGTTTTTTTTTTAACTAAAAACATGAATAAATACAATTGATTTTGCCAATATTGATTTTTTTTTCGACTAAAAACATGAATAAACAGTAAAGACATATTTTTTCTTTTATTATTATGTATGACAATAATTGGTATCTTCGGAGGTTAATGTCGAGTATATTCGACATTCTCTAAAAGCCACGGGGGCTGCCAAAGACAAAAACTAATATTTTTCCCGGCTTCAGCGTCATCATATTACCCTAAATACAAGTTTTCAGATTTTTAGCTCGACAAAAAATATTTTTGACCCTGAAAGGGTTAATATAATTTTTTTTTGGAGATTTTTTTTATTAAAAAAATTTTTTTTGGATTTTTTTTTTATTTAATTATATATAATTGCATAAATTTTTCTAAAAAAGGGGCCAATTTTCGCATCAAATCATATAAAATTATATAAAAATCACATCAAATTATACCAAATTTAATTCAACTTTATATGGTTTTATCGACTCATTTTTCGCATCAAATTCTATATGAATATATATGATGTCTTTATATAATTAAATATTAACACATATAATCTTTTTTACTCGGGTAAGTTCAATTTACGAAAATACTAGTTTTGAACAAATTTTGAATTAATTTTTTTTGTTGACTTCAAAACTGAGTTTACGAATTTTTACTAATTAATTTGCTGATTTTTCGTAACAAATTTATTAAGTGAAATTTCTTGTGTAGCCTCCTATGCAAATCTCATAAGTTCTACTTAAGCTGATGAAAAAACAGAAAAAATAAACTTATAATTTTTTATAAAATATTTTGTAAATTTTAGTTTACGAAAAGTAACAAAAAGTTTAGCTGAATTCAACTAATTTTTTTGTTAATATATGTATATAAAAACGTTACGAAATTTCAGCTAAATTTTTAGTTAAAGTTACGGTTTTTTTTGCTACATTCATTCTACGAAAAGTTAGCTAAATATTTTTAGTTAAATTAACTAAAAATTTAGTAGGCCCAAAATCAGGTGCTTTTTTAGTTAAATTTAACTAAATTTTTTGCTAACTTTACAGTTTTTTTTTTTTGAGTGTATAAAACAAAAATATAACAAATTAAGCTAAAAACTCTATTTAAAATTGCAGATTTTTACGAAAATGCATATTTTTTTCATATTTTGTCATATATAAGAAAACTGAAAAAATTACACGAATTTAAATTAATAAACATTGAAAATAAGTAAAAGACACAAAAAAATGCATAGTATTTATGAACTAATTCATAAGAGTTTATTACTTCTTCATAATGTTTATAATGCACAGAAAAAAATAAAAAAAAATTTTGAGTAAATTTTTAATACTATTGAGTAAAAAATTACTCAATTTTCCACCAGTAAACGATTTATTGTATTAGTATTGAGTAAACTTTTAATAAAAAATTATTAAATGCTTAATAAAAAATTTGAGTAAATTATTAATTCACACAATTAAATCTTTACTTAAAATTTTTTAATATTTTTAAGTAACTTTTTAATTGTGTCAAGTAAAAATTTACTCAAAATGTATCAAATTATTTTTTTAAAAAGTTTAAAAAGTTTCTAATTTTTTTCCAAAAAAATTGCTTTTACAAACTTTACCAAATATACTTATGTCTTCAAGACAAAGTAAAATTTTATAAGGATGATTTCAAACTTTCATATACATATACAAAAAACAATAAACTAAATGAGAATTCAAAACACCAAGAGAAAAAAAAATAAATAAAAAAATATATACAATTTGTATTAAATTATTTACTCAAATTTTATTTTCAATTTTTGAGTAAATTTTTAATTGCGTCAATTAAAAAATTACTCAAATTTTTTTTAAAAAATTAAACAAGTGATTACTCAAATTTGTTTCCTCCATATTATTTTCTGTGTGTGGAATTGAAAAATATTAGAATTTTTTTATGAATAAAAAAATCAAAAATGTTATGAAAGGTTCATACATTTTTAAGAATTTGTTCATAAATGCTACGAATTTGGTTATTTGGCAATTTATTTTGTCTGTGTACAAATAAAAAAATATTTTTTTGATTATAAAAACAATTTTTTGAGTTGAAAATAAAAAATAAGGTTCATAGGTTTTCCTTTTAATAAAACCTTTTATAATTAAAAAAGATTTTTTAATACTTTTTACGTTTTTAGTAAATATTTTTGAATTTTTAGTGCATATTTTTTATATTTAAGTGCATATTTCAAGCACATATTTTCGATTTCGTAGTGCGTGGAAATCGGAGCCCTTATTTTTAAAAATTTATTGACCTTATTATAGCAGTTAACTTGTTTATGTACATTTTTAAAAATTCCCGGGAATCCCGCACAAATTTCCCGGGATTGCGGGAAATGAAAATTGACGAATTTCCCGGGAATCCCGGGATACATTCTCTAGTGCCAAAGCAAAAGTTTTAGAAAAAAAAATTGTTATAATCATTTGCCATTTTATGCAATATGGATTGAAATATCTGTCGAGGATCCCATTAAGTTTGTATATTATTGATCTATTTCTAAGATACTCTAGCTATTTACAATGTATATTATACATCCATCCATCCATCTGTCTGTGGAAACCAAGACGCAGTCCAAACCAAAAGACATGTAAATTTGGTAAATGAGTGTATTACTTCAGTGCAAATTTTTTTTTTACTTTTTGGAGAGTATGAAAGATTCGTCATCGAAGAATAACCCGCTCTCACTTGTTTTTTTGTACATTTGTTAAACAAATGTAACATTTTTATGTCAAAAGTTTAGACTTGTTGAAAATGTAGTTTTGGTAAAAAATATGGAAAACAAGCGAGAGTGCTAAATTCGGCTGTACCGACTCTTTTATACGCTCCAAAATGTAAAAAAATAATTGTAATGGGCGTTTTTTTTGTTGGGGGGGGGGGGGTGATGGGGTCATTGGGGGACGTTGAGAACACCTTCCCATCGTGATCAATATACCAAATAATTTATTTACCAAAAATACAAAAAACATGTAAAAAAAGTGTATTTTTTCAGAGGTTGTTTCAATTCTACTTTTTTCTTTTTTGCCCATTTCCGAACTTAAGCTGCCAGGACCATAAGACATATTCGTGCCGAATTTCAGGGGGATAGCTCTTTTATTTTGGACTGCATATTGCCATGTCTTAGAATCGATCATGGATCAATAACATATATACTTCATGGGGTCCCCGACCGATATATCGATGCGTTACTAACGGAATGACAAAGTAAGTATACCCCCATACTGTGGTTGGAGGGAATAAAAATGATTTTTTTTATTTTTCACGAAAACAAAATTATGATAAAAACAAGTAAAAAAGTTAAATTCGGCCTTGCCGAATGTAGTGATACCCTCCACAATTTCAAAAAGATTATTGCAACCAACTTTATTTAAAAGGAAATTACTTTTGAAAAAAAAAAAATTTAAAAAAATTCCGCGAAAAAAAATTTTGGTAAAAAAAAAAATCCGCGATTTTTTTCTTTTTTTGTCAAAAAATATGTTCGTACTTGTTTAAATACCATTTGGTGTTCAATTATGTTCACATATGTCAACCAGAAGCCGAATTAAAGCATTTTGTATTTTTAGGTTATGTTGAATGTACTGAAATTTTTGAGGCGTGCTTACATTTTCGTTCATAACTTTTGAACCGCTGAACCGATATCGCTCAAATGCAATACCAAACTTCTCGGGAGAACTTCCAACATATATGTTAAGTTTCAGTCATCTCTGTGCAATATTTTGTCGGCGAGAGCATTTTCCACAGACAGACGGACAGACGGACAGACGGACATCGCTAGAATGTCTTAAAATCGATCGGGCATCATGAATATATATACTTTATGGGGTCCCAGACCGATATTTCGATGAGTTACAAACGGAATGACAAACTTATATATACCCTCTATCACTAAGTGGAGGGTATAAAAAATCTGATGAAGAAAAAAAATTTTGATGAAAAATTTTTTTTTTTGAAAAAAAAAAAATTATGATACAAAAAAAAAAATTAATGAATAAAAAAATTTTAATGAAAAAAAAAATTTTTTTATGAAAAAAAAAATTTTGGATATGGTGAAAAAATAATCATAAAAAAATAAATTTGATGAAAAGAAATTGATCAAAAAAATTGATAAAAAAAAATATAAAAAAAAAAACAATTTGATGTAATAAAAAATTTTATAAATAAAAAAAATGTGACGAAAAAAAAATTGATAAAAAAAAATTTGATCAAAACAAAAAAAAAAAAAATTTTGTTGAAAAATAGTTAGCGTGATTAGCTTAAGATTTATTCAGCAGCTGGTGAAAAACGGTTTTATTTACCAGCAGATAAATTATTACCCAAGTTACAAATCGAAGTTACAAACCTTTTTGGCTTTAAGAAAATGAAAACAGCAATTCTTATTTTCTTTTTTGTTTGTCGGTAGCTTATATAGTCAAACTGAGGTTGCGTCCTGCATCATTTCTAAAATTAGACACCAGCCCAAAAACATTATCGGGTATTTTTCTGGTGCTTGTTTGTTCTTTTTACCTGGGATTTTCCGAATACCCTTTTAAAAAATCGGGAATTAATGGCGCTTTTTTATTTTTTCGTGAGGCTTTTGGTGCTTTTTGATATTATTTTTTATACCCTCCACTCTAGTGATAGAGGGTATATATAAGTTTGTCATTCCGTTTGTAACACCTCGAAATATTGGTCTAGGACCCCATAAAGTATATATATTCATGATCCTCGATCGATTTTAAGACGATCTAGCGATGTCCGTCCGTCCGTCCGTCCGTCTGTCCGTCTGTCTGTCTGTTGAAAACACGCTAACTTTTGAAAGACTTAACGGAGGCTCCTGAAGTTTGGCATATATGTTGCGCATTTACCTGGTCAGGTTGGTATTGCAATCCAGCGAAATCGGTCCAGTGGTTCAAAAGTTATGAGCAAAAGACTGAATTTCGGCAAGGGTTTTTCGTGAATTTTTGAGATAAAAAGCACAATAACTTTCGAAAAACAATTCTGAGGATGCTGAAGCTTGGCATATATATTTTGCGTTCCTTCAGCCTCGTTCGTATTGAATTTCAGCCAAATCGGTCTAGTGGTTCAAAAGTTATTAGCAAAACAGTGAATTTCAGATTAACTTCACCTAAAATTCACGTGTTGAAACCTGTTAAACCTGTTTTAAAAACATTGGTAAGTCACAAAAATATTTTACAACGTCTTTTTGTCACTCAAAAATATTTTTATACCAAAACTAAAAAAAAATATACTCAAAAAAAATTTTACACTCAAAAAAAATTTTACACTCAAAAAAAAAATTAGTAAATTATTTTTTTTTTTCAAAAATTACTAAAAAAAAAAATTTTAAACAAAATAAAATATATCTATTTAAAACTGTTATATTTTTCACGTTAGAAAATTTATTATCACTTAAAATGGGCATTGTGGAGGGTATTCATAGATTCGGCTAACAATAAGTCGAATTTAACTTTTCTACTTGTTTTTAATTATAGTCGAAAGAATTAATTCATTGTTCACATTGAATTGAATGGAACAAATTCGTATTTATTTCCATTCAATAACACTAAAATATAATTTTTTATTGTTTTTTAAAATACGTTGAATGAATTCATTCACTAAGAATTCAGTCTTATTGAATTAATTCTTTACTGAATTAATTCAATTTCTTAACCATTCAGTGAATTGAAAAATTTGTTAACCATTCAGTAAGAACGCAAAATTTTGCTAACCATTCAGTATGAATTGAAAAATATTGTCACCGTTCAGTAAGAAATAAAAAATATTTTCACAGTTCAATAAGAAAATACAATCAAATTGTATTATTTTTCATTGACACAGAAGAAAGATATGTTATATAACGGGAACTCATTAAGAATACCGAACTTTCTTGAAATTAAACGGTTTGGTTTAGGGGTTGCTAACGGGCTTTGAACTTTGGGTCTTAAAAAATATATATATTTTTTTTTTTATTTTTATGAAGTGTGTTTTAATTTTTATTAAATAATAAAAAATAGTTATTTATTCGACCTTTTAATTGTGCAATGAAAAAGAGTTTATTCTGATTCGAGGCCTTTTCATGTTCTCCATTATGAATTAACATAACAAGTACTTATGATAACTCTACTTTCTTTATTGGGATATTCTCCCATTAAATACTAATAGAGTTTTTTGCTTTCAAAAACTTTGGTAATTAGAGTATGAATATTTGATGTTTGCATGCTAACAGTATTACCTAATTTTCTAAAGAATTCTGATGATGGGGGAATTGGAACCCCCCGAAACGATCGTCAATTCATTCCTGAAAATTACCAAAATTTTTGAAAGCAAGAAACTCTATTAGTATATAATGGGAGAATATCCCAATAAAGAAAGTAGAGTTATCATAAGTATTTGTTATGTTAATTCATAATGGGGAACATGAAAAGCCCTTGAATCAGAATAAACTCTTTTTCATTTTTATTTTTATTATAATTTATCGTGATTAGCTTATTAACGACAAAAAGTTTTATCTTGGTCGGACAATTATTTCAGTTCAGTAGAAAATATTTTTTTTTTTTTTTAGTTTTAATATGCTTACATAATATTTCTGTAGTTGGGCTTGGTAATACATTCTCTATATAAAATTTTATTTGTTCTGAAGTATCGTTAACTTGAGAAGAATACGTAAGGGATATTTAAAAAACGAAAAAAAAATTAAAAATATTTTGGATTTTTTTTTTTTGTATTTATATCGCAAGGCGTCTGCAAACATTTGTCAACCGCTGCCAGCGAAGGATATTACTCATATTTTGGCCTCGAACTATTTAGAATGCCGAGTTGTAATAAAAAGCAGGACAATTTAAAGTAGTAACTGAGATATTTAAACAACAATAGCATTGGATTGGATTCACCCTCTGTCGGAATGACTTAAGTGTATCCAAGCAAGCTTTCAGATTAAACCCATTTCATGAAGATGATAAAAAGCGGTAGGCTGCGTATAATATTGAGACGTTTTACAGAATCCGAAATGAAACAACTAGGTGTAACATGGATATAAGGTATATTTTTCAAAGCCGAGCCAGATAGAGAATCTCTATTAGAGATCTGCAATTATTGGCGCCCTATGATCCAGGTGGAGTTAGAGAAACATGTGAAACTGTTCGTAAACTTTAAATAAACGAAAAAAAAAAAAAAATTAAATTAGTTTTTCCTTCAAATATTTTCCACCCTTATAAATATTTATATGAATGTATGGATTTTAATGTTGCCTAAATTATGTTTCATAAACGCTTTTGATTGTGACAATGATTTGTTACAATTTTTTATTGCTGTTTTTCTTTTTCATAAAGTATTTCATGTGTTGTTCAGTAAAAGATTTTTTCATTGTGATATGATTTCAGACTTTTTTTCTTAAGACTTATTTTTTTTTCATTTGGCTGATGCCAAATTGTTGATAAAAATTAAATTTTTTTTGTTGGTTTTTGTTAAGTGTTTCACAAATAAGACTTTAAATTGTGTCTTTAAAAATAACCCCAAAAAAATTTGCTGCTTTTGTTGTCATTTATTAAAAATTCAGAAGCGATTTGGGATAATATCGTATTGCGTTTGCTGTTTTTTTGTTGGCAATGACAATAAGAAATATGTGTGATTTAACTCTGTTGGTGAGCATAAATTTATTAAATAGTGTTTGCGGAGTTAAAAAAAATATTTTAAGAAAGGGTTATAGAAAGTTTTAAATTTGAGCGGTAGTGTTAGAGTCGAGTCGCAGTTGGGTCGACAGACCACAACCACAAATAGTTTTTGTCCGATTACAACCACAAAAATTATTGAATATTTTATTTTTTTTTCCAAAATCTGCTTTAATTATCAGATAATTAGGACCAAAAAAATAAAGGTGTATAAAATTTTTTTAAAATTTTATCCCGAAATCCAGAAAACTACGGGATTGACAATCAGAAATTCCGAAAAAATTGAGATATACATTTCGGGATTGGAGGCCCGAGTTTGGGCATGCCTTAATTAAGAGTAAAAGAACTGCTCTAGGTAAGTTGGTAGCGTGAAATCAAGTGAAACAGGGGATCGTTGTTCGATTCCCACAAAAACCCTGGGTAAATTTTGCTTCAACAACACGACGCACATTGGGTTCAAATGGTGCCAAAGTGGCGATTAATTGAAATTTATAAATGAAGTTTTTGTTATAAAATTTGGTATGGGGTAAAAGTAGATAAAATTCTGCAACACTAGTTATCAAAATCAATCAACTAAGTTGTTTACTTTTTTTTCGGTAAGCTGTCAAAGTTAACAAATTATTGCAGTTTTTGAAAAAAGTAAAAAATTGGAATTTTTTACAATTCAAGCGATTATTAGTGGTATTAAGTCTTTTAAAAGAAAATCTTTTATAATGGAACCTTAAACACCAGGGATTAAGCTAAATTTTTAATTTTTTTTTGTTTATAAAAAGTGTGTCTCAACGTTTTAATAATTTTTTTAAAAAGGGTCCAAAATTGGGATATTTTTCATATTTAATGGGCCACACATATTAAGTTAGTAATAGTTGGATATAGTTTTGTGGATTTTAAAAAAGTATAGGATATCAGCTTTTATTTAAAAGAAAAAAAAGTACGGACAATGCCCGGCCCTTTTTTTTTTATTCCCATTTTTGTGTAAAAAGTCTGGGTATCATTTATTAAACAAATCCATTATATGTGTGTTTATACCCTTCAACTACAGTATGGGCTTACACTCACTTTGTCATTCCGTATGTAACGCATCGAAATATGGGTCTAGGACCCAATAAAGTTTATATTATTGATCACTGATCGATTCTAAGACATTCTGTGACTAACCGTGTGTACGTCCGTCCGTCTGTTGTTGAGCACACCATAAAGTACATAAAACAAGAGCTAGAATCCTGAAGTTTGGCACAAATATGTATAATGATCATAGGCTGGTTAAGTTCTTGCACGAGCAAAATCGGACCAGGGGGGAAAAAGTTTTTACAAGTTTTATTTGTATATTTGTTCAAAAATTGAAACATTTTAATGCCATGTGAAGTTCATCGACCTGAATTTGAACCAAGGGGGATCAGGAATGCCAATTTTTTCGGTCCGCCCCTTTTTGGGGGCGTGTATAGAAAAAATAATTTAAATAATGATAAATTTGTATTAATTAGGTGCAAAAACTGACATCTATTTTTTTGGCAACGTTTATCGCGAGGGGAAGGTGTCCCCCATAGTCTCCCGGTAAACCCTCCCCCCTACGCGAAAAAAACGTCCCCTCCATTTGTTTTTTGTAGCTTTATTACATGTTCAAGGGTTTCGTGCTCTTTTCCAAAAACATAAAAAACGACTAAAAGATTAAAAAAATTTTTTTTTTGTTAAATTTTTTTTTCTAAAATGCTGTGTTTTTATGTATTTATGATAATTCCGTAATAAAAAACTATAATATTCCCATAAATCACTTTTTTCAGATAAATTTGAACATTTATGAGATTTTGTGAAAAACAAAAATTGGATTTTAAAAAAAAAATATAATAATATAAATACATATTATGCGTTTTTTCTTAATTACTTTGACAGCACATTATGTGCACTTTAATTTACATTTTTTTTTATTAATTTATCGCTTTTCATTCCAAAGTTACAGCAAAAATTGTGAACTATAACCCTTTTTTCCAAAAAACAAAAAAACGCCTAACAGGTTAAACAATTTTTTTTTTCCAAAATGTGTATTTTTACGTGTGTATATTATGTCATCAATAAAAAAATATTATATTCTAAAACTACTGCTTATCTGAATTAATCGCCATTTTGGGTACCATCGAACCCACTGTGCGACGGCCATTGTTACCAGTTTTCAGGTAGTTTAAAATTATTAAAAAGGATTTGTAATTAAATGGTAAAAAATATATAAAATGCACAGCATCATGAAATCAAGATTATTTTATTATAATATTAACAGTTCGATTAAAATAGATCTCTGCAAGTTGTCCCCTTATCGCGGGAGAGAGCATCCTTTTAAAGCATTCGGAGTTTATTTCCTTTTCCACGTTCCTTTTCAATTTTTTCGTCAAGTATTTTTTTTTTTAGATGCACAATTTAAACTTTTCCCGACTTAATTTATTCAACAGCGTAATATATTTTTAATACAAACTTATCTGTAACCATTTCCTGCAACAAAATTTTTGAGATCAGTAGTCAAATGAATTTTTGAAAACTCCTTTTCTAAGCTCATGGACAAAAACAATTGATTTGGTTAGTATATCTCAGCTCCGGCATGCGAACAGGAACAAAAAAAAACACAAACATTTTTCTCCCAGAATTGTTTTCGAGCATCATATTAATTTGGTCAATTTATATTTTAAAAGGAATTTTTAAATTGGTAAAATTTTGGACAACATACAGCCAAAAAAACAAACAAAAACTTAAATAATATTGAATTTCTTTAAAATCCACAAAAAAAAAATATTAAGACAAAGATTTTTGTATTAAAGATGATAATGATGACGAAGACTATGGCAGTGATGATGATGATGCTGCTGCTGAGTTCGAGGTTTTATAAAAGATTTTTGGCTAAGCAAAACAGCTGCTACTGCGGCTTACACATATCAAGCCATGGATGAATTTTTAAGCCATTTCGTTAATGTTCAATGGTTTTTATTTAGCAGCGTCAGCAGCAGAAGTGATACTGATGTGATACATATTGAAATACCAAACAATGTTTACTGAAATTGATTGGTGGTGTCGTTTTTTTCTTCTGTTTTTGACTCACAACCACTTAAACTTTTAGCTACCAATTCAGCACAGCAGGTTCTTTTCGTTACCATATTACACTAGGCGACATTGACAGATTTTTTAATGCTAAGGGAAGTAGATCTTAAAAGATCTCAGATGAACTAATTTCATTTATTACATCAGGTCAAGTTAAAAAAATTTCCTTCTGGTTTTCAATTTTCCTGGATTTTACTGCCAGGACAAATATTTTTCAAATGTTTGGGAGAATAACAATTACCAATGACAGATTAAGCTTTTTACGTGACTTTAATATTTAACTTTTGGATCAGATTTCTCTCTACGACTCTACTAAAGCGGGGCCTTAATTGCCCTGTGACATGACATAATTCACACGGACATAATCCCCATTTCCGTTATGGGGACTATGATCGAAAATAATTTGGACATAATCCCAATAAAACACGGACATAATTTTCAGATTTATGGGAATAATGACCACCTAACAAATGACCACAATCCCCATTACAGGGATTATGCCAACTATACTAGTGGGTCATAATCCCAAAATTTTTATTTTTTTGTCTTAAAAGTTTTTCTGCGTAGCCGGTCTTCGGCCAGGCTTAGGGATTACAAACTCCATAAATTAATTTAGCGGCTTCGCTTAACCCACCCTTTCTACAGAAAACCGGGATTATGACCAAAATTGCTTAGGAGTTACTCCTCATAATGTGAATGGCGGTTATGACTGAAAAAAGTTTGGTCGTAATCCCAACAGGGAACGGACATAGTCCCCATTGGGATTGTGACCGTTTTGGAAACGGTCATAGTCCCCACAACTATTAGGGGATTATGACCGTGATGAATTCGGTCATAATCTCCAATTCCGTATTGGGGGTATGTCCTGTCACCTAATTGCCCTACACCTGATTTTACTGCCAAGACAAACATTTTTCAAATCTTTGGTAGGATAAAAATTCTACGAAACCTGCTGAAGTATGAAGTGTAGGACATCATGATGAAAGTGATACCGATTAGAATTTTCTACATGAAGTATGTTTAATATTCGTTTCATCTTCATTTTTAATGCGTGACCAAATTATAAGTCAAACTTTAGCTTTCCTTAAAAGAAATTAAAAAACACATCCTGTCGTCTAGTGTTATTGATATTCTGACGATGAATATGATTCTTACTTATTGCTTCTGTAGTTCAGTAAGATTTTTCAATCCATTGTTACCATTGCGTGGTTGTTATTATGGTTATGATGTTACCAGATTTTGATTTGAAAACGGTGTTTTTGTTTATTCCAGCTTCTATATGCTTAAATATATATGTGTTTTTGCCTTTCAGAAGCAGCAGTGCGTTTTTCTTATTATTGAAGGATATATTATGTTTTTTTTTTGTGTTAGTCGTTGATTTCATCGTCGTATGCATACAGTAGCATGCCAGATAAATCAATGTGTCAACACCTCTTTTTGTGCTGTCAGATGTTTTTTATATGGTTTTGCGCTGATATTTACCTATTGTCGTTATTGTCCACATCATCATTGTGTATGTCATATATAGAATATATAAATGTATACATGAAAGAACATACTCATGCATGCATTGCAAAGAAAAGTATTATTCATATTGGTTATGGGAAAGCCATTTCATAATTATAATCCCTGATTAATAAATCATTGGAAAATATAAATATACTGTTTAACAAGTGACTGTTTCACGTCCGCGCACATACACCTGAGGTTGTTTTACTTGTATTAACACATTACAATACCGTTGGAACCTGTAAGGTTGTTCCCAGACTTTCAAGTTTATCGGCTTTGCAGTTCCTTGAAATATGTCTGTGCCCTGGGACCCATGCGAGTCATATGTCAAATTGCTTGGCCATCTCATTTACAGATGTGCGGCAGTTAAGGACAGATCTTGTTTTTAGAAATATTGACTCCAGGGACTTGACTGCGGCTTGACTGTCGAAAGAGGTGATGTCTTCGTTTGTGGACAAAACATTGCATTTGTAAACAACACATTGCATTGGCACTTCCTTTATTGCCAGCATCCTTGCCTGGTAAACACTGGAAGGCAATGTTTGAGCCAGGCTCAACCCAAGCTCTTCCGAATAGACTCTCTCGTGTTTCTTAGATTCATCTGCGTAAAAATTTAAAGATTCCCTCAATGGTATCATAGTGGCAAAGTGGCGCTTAAAAACGATTATAGTGGACCCACAGTCCACATTTTGTGGTATTGTAATCTTTTTTAGGATCGAACTTTGGCCACAGTCGCTACAAAAACATGTGCAATGGAGTTTTCAAAAAACCAGCATGAGCTGACAATAAATATTGAGAAAACCGTAAATTATGGCGAATATAATCTTGCATGCTTCCTTGATATTGAAAAAGCATTTATTAGAATAAAATCTGGTATAACAGAGAATCGAATTCTATAGCCAATTCTGGTACTGACCCAATGGCGAATTATTGAACAGTAAAAGCCCTAACGAAGCTCATAATTACCGCCGAAATAGGCGTAGGATCAGTTAAGGAGATAGATAGGGTTATCAAAATATTCCAGGAAACAAAAAAGCGGAAACAAAAAAGCGTATGAACGCAGGCCTATAATCAAATGACGTGCATCCGCGCCTAGTTATTATTAATATGGATACAAAGGTTTCGTAGACTCGTGGTAAGAACATTGTTAAAAAATGCTTCTTTATGTGGAAAAAGCAGATCGCTGTAAATATGTAGGCTTAGGTTAGGTTATGTTGTAAGTGGCTGCTGACGTTTTACGTCAACACACGTAGACTCTGAGGTCCATTGTGATACCACGGGACCGTAATAGGTTTCCCTACTAGTTAAACCAGTTTGAGCTTCTTTTAAAACTCCTTAGATGTTGAATTTTGACATCCGACAAATCAGAAAGATCGTACAGCTCCCTAGATCCCAGTGAAGCAAGTCTCTGACCAGAAAGTGCCGGGCAATGGCAAATAAAGTGTTATGTAGGCTTATTTACAGGCACCACTGGCTTGAAAGCTTATTTAAAAATGATAAAAAAATAATTAAAGGTGACTTGTGCAGACTTCTGACTTGGTGTGATGGCGAAGAGATGGAAGATTCATTTGATTATCAATGTCAGTGCCCTGCACTTTAATTGTTTTGGCTCTAACTTATTTCAGACGATGAAGGAACTTAGAGACATCAACCCGAGGAAGATGCCGTAATATATTATTCAAAGTAAATTGGATTGAAACATATATAAGGGCATATGTAAATCATCATGCTATTGGACAGGAAAGCAAAGGAAGAATTCTTAAGAATACGGAATTCAGCCCAACCCAAAAAACAGGCTCAAATTGTATCCTGTCGAAGAGGATATTACAACAGCAAATGTCCCTTAACAAGGAAGACCTGAAGGAATTGACGAGTTATTTCACAACCACAATAAACAAAATGTCCAGATTTTGTTGACGAACGAGGTTACTTATGTCAGCCGAACACTTTCCATTGAAATATCGATTGAACAAGGACATACAACCCACATTCCAACGTGCTCAAAGGAGTTAATGGAATAGGATGTATCCTCTACCCTTATTAGCATCAATGCTCTTCTTTGTACGCAGTCAAGTAACTCTAATGATGATGTGTAAGCACCTGCCCATACATGAGAGTTGTATTCCATTTTAGGTCGGAAGTAGGTGGTATAATCTTTTAGGAGTTGGGCTGGAGCGAAATATCTTTTACATCGTTTTATAAAGCATAAGCACTTTAATGTTTTTTTCAGCACTACAAATATTTGTTTATTCCAACGAACGTCGCACTTAATCTTCATATCCAAAACATTAAGAGTTTATATTCCCCAACATTAACACCACCAAAGAATAAATCAGGTAATTCCGAACCCTGAAGACGCTTGTAAGTTAGATGAGCACATTGGGTCTTACGTTAGCCTTAATCTCGAGACCCCAAGAACAGATCCTTAACACCTCCAGGCTAAGAGTGATATCCATTTGCTTCTCAGAACAGGTCTATGGAAGAATGAATGATGGTGTCAAATACTTCTGTCGTTTGCAAATGAATAGGTAGAGTTCACAGCTACAAAAGTAGATCTTTAGTAAACAGTAGAAAAGAAGAATGGGAAAGGACGAGCACTGGGTCATCTTAATATTTAATAAAAAGTCCATAGAATAGAACCAATCTATGGCATCATGAATGGTACGATTACCTACACCAAATGCTTGTATTTTCGAGATGAGTACATGGTGCCAAACACGATCAAATGCCTTGGAAATATCCAGAGCAACAGGCGTACGGACATAGCGCCCAAGGTCTTATCGCCCAAAACCGTAAATGACATATCGCCCACGCTGCGACATATAGCCCAAAATGGTAGGTCTAAAAATGTTATTTCTCCCAAAACAAAATTGTCAAAAAATCCAAAATATTTTTTTTGGGCGAAATGTCGAAATTACGACTTCTATGATTTGTTTTATTGTAATAAAGGTTTTCTGCGTAGCCGGCCTTCGGGCGGGTTTAGGGATTACATACTCCATGCGTTAAACCCACCCTCTCTGCAAACCAAAGCTATTTTCGTTATCAGGCCTTTTTGAGGCATAACAAATTTCGTAGCGTAAAGGACTGCTACCCTAGAAAACTTTACTTTGCGGAGAGGGTGGGTTTAATGCATGGATTTTGTAATCCCTAAGCCCGGCCGAAGGCCGGCTACGCATAAAAACTTTAAAATATTGTGTTAAAAAAAAAACAATTTTGGTGAGTTTTATGATTATTTTTTTGGGTGCTATGACATTTTATATATATAACATTTTGATATTTGGGTAATATGACATTTTGATAATTTATATAAATTTAAAGAAAATTGTTAAAATACCCAAAAATAATGGCCATATCGTCCAAAAAATTTTGCAACAACAACTAACACACACTTTTTTTTGGGTAGAATGACTTTTTTGAATTGGGCGATATGCACTTGGGCCCTATGTCCGTACGCCGAGCAACAACCTTGCTTTCGCCAGAACGAATCACCGTTCTGAAAGAAAAGTCATCAATTTACCTGTTGAACGACCCCTACGGAAAAACCATTGAACTCCAAATAGTTGACGACAAGATGGTAGTTCTGCATACTATCCATAACCTTAAGGTGGTCATAAACTTGTAGTATCGTTGTACAACTTGTTGGATGGACGTGTGCATTTTGTTTTTTTAATGGTAGTCAAACAAGCCCATACACGCTCAAAATTGCATTTTCATCCAACAAATTGTACAGCATGCAGTGTCGTGTATGCCTTTAGAGATCGCAGAATAATGGCGATCGCACGATAGTAGTCGGGGTTCAAAACAACACCTTTTTCGGAATTGACTGGACATTGGCTATTTGCCAGCAAGATGGAAAAATATTAACATGCTGTAATGTTTCCGCAATAAAAGAGCTAGCGCAAAAAGGAACTTTTTCAAAACCTGTGCTCGAATGCATTAAGTGCTACAAGAGCCTTTCTAACCGCTCGTGTTCTAAACAATATGTTAGGCATGGAACTGTTTCACTGGGAAGCATTGGAATTCGTTGATTACTCACAGTTTATACGGGATTGCTGGCAAAAACTTCAGCCAAAAGATTTGCTTTACCCACACAGAAAAAAACATATTTGCCAATGAACGAAATTCATTGTATTTATGAACAAATACAAAAAAATTATTAACTTTTTCATTACATTTTTGAACTTTTTCATAGTATTTATGAAAAAATATTTAATAGTTCCTACATTTCACATATAATTATTAATTCATAAATATTGTGAAAAAGTTTAAAAATATTATGAAAATGGTAATAAATTTTATGATTTTGTTCATAAATACTTTGAAAGCTGTTCATTGGAAAATTTTTTTTTGTCAGTAAGAACCTGGTATTCATTCAAGAGAGTGGAGATGGATGAACCATGCTATTCTTAAAAATGTGCGCTTGATGTGTAAAGGACTACTTATAGTTTAGGAAAATTTGGATTTGTTTTATTTTTGGCCTCATTTTAGATTTCAGTGTCACAAATAATTATGGGAAAAAAACATCACCAAAAAAATATATCGCTCCTTTACTTGTATAGTGTCATAACTCAAAAAATGCGTTTTTTGAGTTAATGATGCAGAATTATTCCTTATATCGTGCTTTATATTGTGTCAAAAAATCGTATTAATATCTTTTAAACTCACCGTTTGAGAAGAGTACACGCCATTATTACATTTTCTATGTACCGGCCTTTTTCAATTAAAAACCAGTTTCAATAGTAAACTTTAAACATGTTTTCTGCAAAATCAAATATTTTGAGTTGTGACACTATACAAGTAAAGGGGCGAATGTATTAGCAAATTTAAAAACCTCACGAAATTACTTTTACTCATACCGTTTGTTATAAGTGTTGTCCTGACCATGATGATGATGACGACGATCCAATATCGTCATCATCCTTTCTTTTTTGGCCGATTTATCGTAATGTTTACTTGTTCAAAGTGCAAGCAAGTGCAAATGTATGCGTATGTGTGTGGTTAGAGAGTTTTAAGCTTCAAACTATAAATTGTTCATAAGAATTATTGCTTTTGATGAAACACTTCATATGAATACATGTACAGATGTTACGTTAGAGGTGATTGAAAATCAAAAATTTCAAAGGGAAACTATGGATAATCCACCTGATCATAACGATTGTGAAAAAAGGATTTATTTATTGTTTTTCGTACCAAATTATTTATTAAAATGTTTATAATTTCAATGAATGTTTATACTAATTAAATGAATAATGATAAAAATGTTAATCAAATTGACAATAAAATTAATCAATAAGATGCATCAGCAGAATTTTGCGCAAATTTATAAATCTTTTAAACATATTGAGGAATTTGTTCTTTTAGTGTAGATGTGAGCAAGCGTACACTCAAAAAAATAAAACTGTAAAGTTAACAAACTTTTTTCTGTTAACTCGAGTTTACTGGCTTTTTAGCAAATTTTTAGTTAAAATCAGCGTTTTAACTACTTTTTCTAGTTAAGTTCAATTTACGAACATACTAGTTTTGTACAAATTTTGAATTAATTTGATTTGTTGACTTTTAAACTGAGTTTACGAATTTTTACTAATTAATTTGCTGATTTTTTGTAACATTTTTGTCAAGTGAAAAATTTTAAACATTTTTTGTGTAGCCTCCTATGCAAATCTCATAAGTCCTACGTAAGCTGAACTTAATGCTGTGAAAAAAAAAAGAAAAAATAAGTGAAGTGTTAGTGTTTAAAACCAATATTTAACAAACTTAAAATTTTTTACAAAAAGTTTAGCTGAATTCAACTAATAAAAAATGTTACGAAATTTTCAGCTGAATTTTTAGTTAAAATTACGGTTTTTTTTGCAACATTCATTCTACAAAAAGTTAACTAAATATTTTTTGTTAAATAAACTAGAAATTTAGTAGGTTCAAAATCAGGTGTTTTTTTGTTAAATTTAACTAAATTTTTTGCTAACTTTACAGTTTTTTTTTTTTTTTGAGTGTACTCAAAGAAACCGTTTTTTCAGAACCTACACTAACATTAGGTGTGTTTTACACTTACACTTGTTAATAAAACACTATTTAGTAACTTTAAAATTTGGTTTTTATTTTTAATATTTTCTACCCACTCTAATGTAAATTGCAAACAATATGTGAAACATTTTTGTTGTTGCAACTGGATCAATTTCAGTTTTTTTGATGTTGTTGTTCTGTGCAGCAGTTTAACAATCCTGAGTTTTGTTCTTATTGCTGATGTTTTTGTTGTTCTTGTTACTTTTGCTGTTGTTGTTGTCGTTATTAACCTGGTCTTTGTTGTTGTTGTTATTGTTGTGCTATGTGTGTTGTCCAGTTGAAATGTTTTCAGTTTTTTTTCGTGTGTCTTTTAGCCATTTAAAAAAAAAAATGTTTTTTGCGGTTTTGTGAAAATTTGAATTGTCGTCTGCTCTTTTTAGGTAAAGATTTATGGCAGTGTTGTTAAATTTTAATAAAATAAAAAATATTTTATATTCTTGTTCGTTTTTTTTTACTTTTTGTGAGTGAGTAAGTTTTGGAGATGCCAAACGGTATTGAGTTTGGAAATTCCTGGGATTTAGGACTCACTTAATTTATTTTTAAATAAATTGTTTTATTAAATCCGCTCCTACAACTCCAATGGTAGCTCATAGAGGGTCAAAAGCAAAACCGATTAATCCCATTAATTTTTGTCCCTTGAATTTTTTCCAGACATACCAACCCTCTATCTCCATTCCTTTAGGGGGCTCACATACAAAATTAAATTTTTATACAATTTGCTCTCACTGCTCGAACTGCCCTAAGAGTGCCGCTAAAGAAGGTAAATGTATGACCAACTGCCAATATTTTATTATTCCCAACATAATGGTGCAGAGCGGGAGACATGGATAATTTATAAAATTTCTGTAGGGAATACTGATATCCAACTCTCTAAGGACGTTAAATATCTGGGAATAATCTTAGATACGAAACTTACTTGGAATTCACATTTGGACGGCACTACCAAAAAGGCTATTTCGGCATTATGAAAAGCAAATAGAATTGTTTGTAGGACCTGGGGATTGAGCCCTAAAACGGTCATATGGATCTGGTGGCCGAAAACTATGCAGAGGAATGCTACTGCGAAACTAAGCAAGGTAGAGGATCTGGCTTGTATTTTAATTTTTGGTGCTATGAAAACCTGCTTAACATTTGCCCAAGATGCCATTTTCGGTCTTACACCTCTTGACATTTTCATTAGATCTACGGCAACTATGGCTGCGCGTAGAATGAATATCGATTACTCTGACACTCGCAACTTGAACGGTCACTCCAATATTCTTTTTTCAATAGTAATTAGGGAAAAATTGGATATGCCGACGGATAGGATTAATTCTGAGATTTGAAATCGTGATACCGAGTAGAATAGAGTGTGACGAAGGTGGCCCATAACCCTAAACTGGTACACTGACTAGATCAAAAATATCCTCTGAAGTTGAAGCTGGAGTTTACGGTGCAAACACGTGGATTTCCGAATCCATGGGTATGTGACCTTCAGTTTTTCAGGCTATTATAATGTGCGCCAGAGTTATTATTGCAAAGGGTACTCATATTTAAATTTTCTCTGATGGCCAGGCACAACTAGAGTGTTTTAATACCCGGGCGAAACGAAAGTACCCTATTAAAGATCTCTAGTCATACAGGTTTTGAGGGTAATGAGAAAGCGCATGAGTTTGCTGGAAATGCCTCCGATACTCCTATGACCGGACCCGAACCCTATTGTGGTGTGAATTGGTCTACCTTCTCGACCATGATAAGGGTTTAGAAAGGACAGACTTCTTAAGCTTGTGGGAGAATCCAAGAGTTCTACAACAATTCAAAGCACTAATCGCGTCAATATCTTATGGAAGTATACATAATAACACCAAAAGTGAAATTAGGTTACTGAAAGGGCCATTGGAAAACAATGGGGCCTTAGCCCTAAAACCGTTCATTGGATTTATACAGCGGTGGTGCGTCCAATTCTCCTGTATGGAATCATTATCTGGTGACCTGCTTTAGAGACAAAAGGGAACTGTGTCTTCATCACGAAGGTACAGTGAATGGCGTTGATGTGCATCACTGGTGCTCTTCGAACTACACCTACGGCTGCATTAGAAATCCTCCTTCACCTGATACCATTAAACATATTGGGTAGGCAGTATACGTCGGAAATTCACCTTAATAGCACACTGCCATAAAGGAGCAGCGATTGTGGCCATAGCGCGATCTTGAAGAAGATAACAATACCACAAAATGCGGACTGTGCTCTCTCTATGAGCTTTTTTAAGCGCCACTTTACCAGGGAGTATTAGATGAGGATTCCGGGTAGTGGAGCCTCCATAAATTTTTACACTGATGGATCGAGGCTGGAGTAACTGCCGCACGTCCTCAAATGAGATGACCAAGCAGTTTGAAATACGACTCAAATGTGTTCCAGGGCACAAGGACATTCCAGGGAATTTGCAAAGCCGATGAGCTTGCCAGACTTGGAACTACCTTACAGGTTCCAACAGAATTGGAATGTGTTGGTATGTCTCTAGAAACTTGCAAGCAAAACCGCTTTGTTCGGCGACGGAGACTAATCAAAGATGGGCAAATGGATGGACGTGTGATACAACACGACATATGCCGTTGAATGACTTTTGCCGGAGTTGCATGGATGAAAAGGAGTTGAAAACTAACGAACACTTCATCTGCCATTGCCTGGCACTTTCTGGTCAGAGACTTGCTTCATTGAGATCTAGGGAGCTGCACGATGTCAAAATTCAATATCTAAGGAGTTTCATAAGAAGCTCAAATTGGTTTGACGACAGAGACTAGTTGGGAAACTTATTATAGTCCCGTGGTATCACAATGGGCCTCAGAGTCTACGAGTGTTGACGTAAAACATCAGCAGCCACTTCCAACCTAACCTTACCTACTGATAGGTTTTCTTACCAGACACTATAAAGTTAGTTATCACTTGTACAATTTAAGCATTTGTACATCTTCTTTGTATCGACTTTGTCTGGAGGAAGTAGAAACAACTAATCACAATATTGTGTGATTGCGTCGCAATTTGTAAGATCCGAAGACAGTTCTTACACAGAAAATTACTTATTTCTGAGGACATAATATGGCCTTCTCCATGAAGCTGTTTTAGGAATTGGTTGCAACAATATCTTGAAATTTTGCAGTTCGACAGAATCCCGGCAATTCTAAATTCCCCCCATTGGCATCCCTAATTTTTTTTAGGTGCAATCAAATTCCGAAACTATTGCAAATAATATCTTGAAATTTTGCAGTTCGACACAATCCCGGCAATTCTAAATTTCCTTCTACTGGCATCCCTAGTGTGTATGTTTATTATAATTTGTGACCAGAAAAGGATTTACGTAAATCACTTGATGGTTAAGCAAAAATACTTGAATTCTCACCAGAAGAATAATACAAAAATTGATGCAGAATTAATGTTTTAACCGAAAAAAAAATTGTATACAAATGTGGAATTTGAGTAAATGTCAAATTTTAGTAAAGGTGAAAAATATATAAAGGTTCTTGTCTGAACCTCTACAATTTGAGTTTGTAACCAGCAAAAAGTGGTTTAAATGGAACCAAATCTAATAGTACCGGTTTAAAATGGTTTATAGATCTGATTACAGGGAAGCTCAAAACAAAGATTTTGTGATCCAGAACTTGTTTTAATATGCTTTAAAGAAATTATACTGCTTAAAACGGAACAAAATATGAATGGCACCCATCTTAAGGGGCCGTCATAAAAAACAACAAAATTTAAAAACAAAATTTCCTCCAAAAAAGATAAGCAATTTTCTTAAATGGCAGAAAAAACTTTAGTTTATATGCTTATTAAAGGTGTCCTAACGACTAAGGTAATTTTTCGAAATCACTTTTTAATACCTGGTAGGGTCCTATATTGTAGTTTAGTATCTAAAAATGTCTGCGAAGTTTGAACTCTTGCCCAAACCATTGAATCATGATAATATTTTGCTGTATAAATAGGTGATCTTTCTAAAGCAAACTTTTTCTAGTTTGCCTTTCCATGCAAAACACATCGAAATATCGCTCGAGGACCCCATTATGTTTACATATTATTGATCCGTAAAGGTTTCTAAGACATTTTAGTGATATCTATCAATCTGTTTGTCTGTGTTTGTCGATAAGGTGCACTTTACGGGACACGAATATTTTGGAAAACAAAAATATGCCACGATTAAAATTTAAGGGGACTGGGCCCCGGAGCAAAACAACAGCCCCACCCACCAACATTTATGTTTGGGTATTTAAATGAAACGTAATTTGCTAACAATTGCAAATGTGCATTTTAACAATATTGTACCCCCTAGATATATTTTAGTATCTTTCTGTTCAATAGTTTAGCCATTTAGTAATTAACCGGGTAAAAGGGTTTTGTAGCCCATGAGCCCGGCCAAAAGACCGGCTGGATGTTCTTTTTAATAATTTAGAAAAATTTAATATTTTTTTTTGAAAAAATACCATAAGGACGGTTTTATGGAACTAGAAGGCCCCTAAGGCCTAGCCCTCTTTATATTTATTTTTCTTTTTTAATTACCTTTAATTTAAGTATCCACACAAACCTGAAGACTCTTTTGGCTCCAGGTGGGTCCGAGGCCCAGCCCCTTAAATTTTAATTTCGTGTTTCCCCCAAAAAATGTTTGTGCTCCGTAAAGTGCACATTTGTAAAAAAATTGATGAAAAAAATATTGATGAAAAAAAATTATGATAAAAAAATATTGATGAACAACACTATTCGATGAAAAAAAAATTTTGATAAAAAATATATTGATGAAAAAACATATTGATGAACAAAAATATTGATGAAAAAAAAAATGTGATGAAAAAAAAATATTGATAAAAAAGCAAATATTGATGAAAAGAAATAATGATGAAAACAAAAAAATATTGATGAAAAAAAATATTGATGAAAAATAAAATATTGATGAAAAAAAAATTTTTTTGATGAAAAAAAAAAAAAAAAAAATTAATGAAAAAAAAATTAAAAAAAATTTTGATGAAAAAAAATATTGATGAAAAAAAAAAAATATTAATTAAAAAAAAAAATTTTGAGGAAAAAAAAATATTGATGAAAAAAAAAATATTGATGAAAAAAAAAAATATTGAGGAAAAAAAAAAGTATTGATGAAAAAAAAATATTGATGAAAAAAAAAATATTGATGCAATATAATTATGTCACGTTTTATTCGCCAGCTGGTGAATATTTGTTTTATTTCCCACGAGGTGAATTATCATCCAAGTTACGAACCCAAGTTACAAAAATTTTTGGTTTTAAGAAAATGAAAACAGTAATTCCAATTTTCTTTTTTGTTAATCGTTAGCTTATATAGTCCAACTGAGGTGGCGTCCTGCACCTTTTTTAAAATTAGACACCAGCCTAAAAACATTATCATATTAAAATGAGTGAGCCAAAATTTGGGGACAATCGGATAAAAATAACTCGTGCCGAAAATGAATTGAAGTTTTGAGACACTCTTATGTGATGAAAAACCCCTTTTTTCTCGTTTCTTGAAAAATATTGGTAAATGTTATTTTTTTCTAAATTTTTTGTTAAATAATATGAAAATGGTAATAGATTGCCTTTCCAAAAAGCTTAAAGAAATCCAAATCGGATAAAAAATATGCATTTTACGCATGCATGCCCCAGACCATTGCATGGTTTTTAAATCCAAAATTTTAAAATTTTAAAAATTTTTAGCCAAAAAAATAAAACAGTTAGCTTTTACCTTATAAAATTATAAAACACATGTTATAGAAAAAAACTAACAGATATGGTAGTCTAGATTTTTTTTCATTTGGCGTGGGTATTGGTAAAATTTTCGCGGATTCCAAAGCAAATGTGGTTTTCTATAATAATTTAGTTAATATGGGAAAAAAATTGTTTGTATTGTACGATACGAAGTGTAAAACATTAATTCTGTAAATTTTTGGAGAAATAAGGCATCTTTAACCCCTTTTCGTCGAGGTGAAATGACAAATTTGGGACATTATACATTTCTATATTGCAAAATATCTGCATATATCCGATTTCTCAAAAGTTACAGAATGTAGTTTTAACACTTCGATCTGTACAATAGAGAATAAATTTTCCCATTTTGCCAAAAAAAAAAAAGCTTGACTACCATACCTGCTATTTTCAATCTTAGACTTGTTTTCAATATAATCAAAAAGTAAAATTTAATTTTTTTACTGAAAAATTTTGAAAAATTTGAAATTCTGGCTTTAAAAACCATACAATGGTCTGGGGCATGTATGCGTAAAAAGTTTATTTTTGGAAAGGTAATTAAATACCATTTTATTTATTATTTTACTAAAAATTTAACAAAAAATATTAAATACCAATATTTTTCCAAAAACTAGAAAAAGAGGGTTTTTCTTTCATATTATAATGTCCCAAAACTTCAATCCATTTTCAGCACGAGTTACATCGCTCAACAATCATTTTCCGGTTTGAATTCTGGTGATCAATTTTAGTAGACTTTGACCTCCTGATTCCAAATCTGTACTCCAAATTTTTCCATCACGTCCAGATTTTTAGTTATTCACGGTTAAAAATGCGAAAATTACGATTTTTGCATTATTTGAAAGACTGCACAGCAGCCATTGAGTGGAATACAAATCTGGTATAAAGCGCAAAAGTATAATTTGTTTTCGGTCTCCAACATAGAAGACATTTTTTTCTAATTATTGCGTTTGGTTGGGTTACAATTGCGTTTTAAAATGACTCTGTTAAAATTATAATTTTTTGTTAAAAAGATAAGGTAGTTTTTTTTACATTTTTCAAAGAAAAACTAAAAAAATAAATATTTTACAAATTTAAGTTTTCTGTGCTATTTTTCGTACAAGCCGGAAGATATCTTTAATGGGTTTAAAAGTCTATAAGAAAGAATGAACTTTTGCCTAAATTTTGAGCTCATCACAGTAAAGATTGATCATCTGGTTTTTGTTTTAGAGCCTTTTAAAAATTGTGCTTTTTCTAATTTTTTTCACAGTGTTAAAATACATGTTTTGCCAATAATAGTGCAACAACTTCAAATTTTTTTGATCATATATTTGAGATCATAGTTCAATTCTACTCTTACACTTTATACCAGTTTTTTTTCCACCCAGTGGCGGCTGTGCAGGCATTAAAAAAAAATTCAAAAATCTCTTTTTTCGCATTTTCAACCGCGAATAATTAGAATTCTAGGAGTGATGGAAAAATTTTGAGCACAGATTTGGAATCAGCGAGTCAAAATCTTTAAAAATTTTCGTATCAAACTTCAAACCGGAGTCAAAAACTTTCGATTTGTTGAGCGGTGTTATTTTTATACGATTGTCTCCAAATTTTGGCTGGTTCATTTTTAGATACCAAAGAACAATTTAGGACCCTACCAGGTATAAAAATATGATTTTCGTTTTTAAGGACACCTCTAATGCTTACGAATAGTTCATAGTATTCCTAAAATGGATTTCCATAATAGATGGAAGATATTTTTAAATACAAAGAAATTTTCCCAAAATCTTTTAAAAAATGTTTTTTTTTGATTCATCCCATTTTCCTGAACTAAAATCAGTATTTGGAGAATGCTTTAAATGATTTCTCTCCAAAAATAATTTGATATAAAAATTGGTTCTTGCAGGATTACCCTAGATTCAAAAATCGAAAAAGTACCCAAGCATAATTTTTAGACCCATTTTACCTTCATATGACCAAAAACTCCTAAAAGTCTTTTTCAGAATGTTTGTTCTGATTACTTTTACTACTTTTTGTGCCATGGCATGCCATTTTAATCCGAATTACCAAAAAGTAATTTTATCGAAAATTTTTTAAATCGGATGAATAGTTTCGCAGATTTTGAACTTTTAACGTTTGTATGCCAAGAGTGGGTGTAGAAATGGGAGTAGATTACGAAACCCAGCCCATATTCACCGTGAAGGACCAGTCTTAATATTGTTAACAATTTTTGAAATCAGATGGTTGTCAGAAATCTAATTTCCTTAGTTATACAGACAAAAATAGCGCATGTCTTTCCTAAAGAACCTCACTTTATATTGGAATTTTTTTTTTAAATCTTATAGTTTTGGATTAGAAGTTGGCGTGGACCAGTATAAATAAAGGACAAGTATAAATATTGAGAACATATAGTTTTAAATCAGAGGCTTGTTAAAAACCTAATTTATTTAGTAATTCCGACTTCAAATCGTTCTAGAATCACCACTTTAAGGGACAGACTAACCTACTGAGAGCAGATATACACAGTACAACAACCAAAATCGAAATGGGATGAAACCAAAAGCTACTGAAAGTTGACATTTTCCATAACAAAACACTTAAGGGACTTTCTAGTGTAGTGCGAAATTTTTACAACTTTTTGAAGTTGAAAAATATTATAATTATAATTACAATTTAGTTACTTTAAAACTGTATAAGAGGCGTATACTTAATTTTGTAATTGCATTTAAATAACAATAATACGCAACGTTGCACATTTGTTTATTTAAAAAAAAACGGATATTTTTTTTTTTTTTTTTTACGTTGAACCAACATTCAGGGGATGCCCCTATTAATGCAGTGCATTGTGTTGATATCAGGAAAACAGGTTATGAGGAGGAGGAAAGAGGGAGTAGTGTTTGTGGATATTTGACTTGAATTTATCTACATTGAAAGAAACTGGGAAGACCTCTGCGGGAAGATTATTCCACATACGGCTAGTTCGACTTAAGTTTTCACACTAGACCCCACATGTTCAATAAGGGCACCACCAGTGACCCTAAAGGAGGGCATGTTAAGTAAACATTAAACTTTAAATACTTTAAAATCACCAATTTCAAATGCGTCTAAAAAAATCTCGCTCTTAACTAAAAAAAAACCTAGAGGGTTTTGTTATAGAAATTGTCAACTTATATTGCTCTTGGTTTCATCCCATTCCGTTTCAGAAATTTCGATTTTGCATCGCTGTGTAATTATATTTTCATACCACTCATAAAATAAATGTACGTAAATGTATTTTGATTTTAATTTTCTTAACCAATTGAAAATTTTAATTAACAAATTATGCCGTAATCACAAGCATGCATGTGTGTACTCGTACACAATTTACAATACATAAATAATAAACAAGTTGGTTTTACAACATGGTAAGACTAACATCTCATCTCTCTATACTTGTAAAAACACCGACAAGTCTAGCACTTGTCTACTAGAAGAACATAAAAAATTGTAAAAATTAAACTGAACAATCAGCAGAAGTAGCAGCAGCAGAAAAACTACTGGCAGAAGTACTTGCAACATTAAAAACAAAAATAAATATGTGTAACATTAGAGCGGCATTTTTTTGTAAAAAAAAATTTGAGACCAAAATTTTTTTGTCCGTGCAAATTTTTGGAGGAACAAATTTAAGTAATCACTTGTTTAATTAAAAAAAAATGAGTAATTTTTTAATTGACGCAATTAAAAATTTACTCAACAATTTTAAAAACAATTTAAGTAAATAACACTGTGAAACAAATTCAGGTCAGCAAAAGTTAATTCGATTCGGAGAGTGAGGGGTGCAATTAGAGGCTAAATTAGTAGACCCGTATTGCGGCGTTTGTTTATGTTAGTTCGATTTTTTTTTAATCGACCTTCGAACTTTGCAGTCAATTGCCGATTTTCAGCATAATGTTTATATGACTTTTTGGCTATAACTCGTCGACTAATTGATATTTTTTAATCTGTTAAAGCCAAATTATTGCTAGGACCTGTCCAATAATTTGGTTTTTACAGATTGATAAAATATCAATTAGTCGACGAATTATGGCCAAAAACCCATATAAACAATATGCTGAAAATCGGCATTTGACTGCAAAGTTCGAAGGACGGGTCTTCTAAATTAGCCTCTATTTTCACCCCTTACTTTCAGAATCGACCTAACTTTTGCTAACCTGAATTTGTTCCACAGTGTAATTTAATAAAATTTTATATTTTTTTACTTTTTTTTAAACTCTCATACACTCAAAAAAAAAAGTAAACTAAAATCTGGGAAAATTAACTAAATTTTAGGAAAAAAGGGAATGATTTGGCTCCAAAGATTTTTTTTCTTGGTTTTAGTTCATAATTTTCCCAAAAATAAGGAAAACAAAGTTATTTAATTTTAAGCCAATTTTAACTTGAAAATGGGAAAAATTATATTACACTTTAGTTCATTCACAGTTTAGAACAAGGTTGGGTTTAGACCCTGGACCCATGGGTTCGGACCCCATGGGTCCAGCCCCTGTTAACTTTTGACCCCGTTGGGTCCTTTATGGGTCACCATAGATTTTGAAAGAAAACTTGTGTCCTTTTTTATTATATTTTTTCGGCGTAAGCCAAGTGTATTTAATTTGTTGTTTGTGTTTTTCTGATTGAAGAAGAAAATTGTGTCTTCTAAAGATTAAATTAAATGTGGATTTACCCTAGACCATGGTTTCTGTAGCCACTTCTACGTCATCAGTAGGCAATTACATTCGTTTCGCTCTACCTTGCTTAGTATTTGAGATACGGTAATAAGGGGTCTGCACTGAAAGAATTATTGTTCATTATATCTATGAACAAATTTCATAAAACCAAATTCATAGAATCTTTGAAACAATTCATTGGCTGAATGAATATTCATTAGTATTCTGAAATATTTCATAGAATTTTATTCATAGATTTTATTAAATTCATAGAAAAAATTCATAGAATTAATGAATGTCATTCATAGAAGAAAATACCATCAACATGCCATTTAATTTTTTAAATAATTAAAATAATGTTACAATAATTAAAACAGTTGAATAAATTTATTAAAAAAATAAAAAAAAAAAAAAAAAACATTAAAAAAAAAATTTCATTGCTGCCCTGACCGGGGCTCGAACCCAAGACCTACCGGCTGAAGTGGTAATTGTCGACGCCTTAGCTATTAGCGCCACCAAGGAAGAAAAATCTCGCCAACTAACGCATGGTTTTATAACGCTTCATTTTTGTAAATACACAAAATATTTGTTTTCTACAAACACACACACAGCTTTTGGCAGAGCATTGTGACAGAGCATAGACACAAACTCAATATATTAATCAAAATTCATTTTAAGTGTTGTTACTTGTTTATATAATTTAGCTCAGTGGCTAGAGACTAAGCCTTACGAACAACAGGTTCTCTGTTCGAATCTCGGTGGGGATAAGTTAAAATAAAAAAACATATAAATTTTTAAAAATAGAAAATTGTAATTAAATAAAATAATAAAAATAAATAAAAATAAAATATAAAAAAATAAAATTAAAATAAAAAAATAAATAAAAATAGAATTGAATAATAATTTTTTTTCCATAGCCTATGAACTTTTTCATAGGTTTCTGGTTTCTATGAATTTGATTCATAGATTTTATGAAGGGCATCATTGGCTCACTTCTAATGATTTTTTTCATAGAATCAATGTACGTTTTCATAGCCGTAATGAACAAAATTCTTTCAGTGTGATAGGGTCTTGAGAATCTTTAAACTGGATAACTCAAAAACTATTAATCGGAGGGCTTTCGGGTATTTTGCGGAAGTGTTCTACGAGTCAAGAGCTACAAAAATGCAGTTGGACCTTTTCTCGTGTTGGCAGTATTTACCGAGATATGGGCATATATTATATAACGGGAATTTCAAATTTTAGATCTAAAATTAGGGTCTTGAGACCCCGACAGAGGCTATGCCATATTTTTTTTGTAGTCTTTATTTTGAAAATTTCATCCGTTTCGCTCTATCTCCCGTAGTTTTCGAGTTATCGCTATTTTTAATTTTTAACTAAATTTTAAGAAGTGATTTACTAAATTCTCAGAACTTATTAAATAAATTCTAAGAAGTACACTTCCTCAATTCAAAGAAGAGAAATACGATGATGTTTTTTTTAGTAAATTTTAATTAAACTTGGACTAAATTAAGAAATATGTCTTAAAAATAAAGTTTCTTAGATTTGTGGAAAATTTCTTTGGCAGTAAGAATTTTTTTCCTAATATTAAAAAAATCCATTTAAAGAAAACTATTAACTAATTATAAGTAAATGAACTAAACTTTTTTCCTCATAGATAAGAAAATTTTTAATTTTTTAGTTAAATTTAACTAAATTTTAGGAAATTTCACGATAAATTTTCAAAGACATTTTTTCCCTAATTTCAGTTATGTCTTTTTTTTCAGTGTAGGAACATAAGACACATTCGTGCCAAACTTCGGAAGTCTAGCTCTTTTATTTTGGACTGTATCGTGTCCTCTAAAGTCAGATAGACGGACGGACGGAATGTCTTAGAATCTATTACTGATCAATAAAATATATACTATATAGGGTCCTAGACCGATTTTTCAATGCGTTACACACGGAATGACAAAGTGAGTATACCCCCATACTGTGGTTGGAGGGTATAAAAAAAGTTCACTTAAGTGCATTTCCATAAAATAGTTTGGGTGTAATTTTGCTGCATTTGTTTCTTGTTAATTACAACTTGCTTGGATTTGGTTTATTATTAATGCGCTCACAAAAACACTTTGCTGCTAAGCCTTGTCTGAAAGTGTTAGTTTGAATTAGAAAAATTTCATAAACATATTGAATACACCATTCTGGAGTTTAAATTTCCGATATCATATTCGTAATCAGCGAAGCCATATCGTTTTTAAACAAATAATTTAAGTTTGAATCCACCATGTTGAATTTAAAATTTTCAATTCTATATTCGCAAACATCGAAGCCAGTACAAACAAATAAATAAAGTTCAATATTTACCAATTTTAAAATTAAAGGCCGCCATTTTGATCACGCCGTTTTGAGTTTCAAACTTTCGATTACATATTCGTAATCAGTCACGCCATATCATTAATTAACAAATAGTAGAAGTTCAATATATACAAATTTAAAATTTTAGTCCGCCATTTTGAATCCGCCATTTTGAATTTCTATTTTTTGATTCCATATTCGTAATTATCGACGCCATATCCTTCATAAACAAATAAGGGAAGTTCATTGTATACAAATTTTAAAATTTTTGGCCGCCATTTTGAGCCCGCCATTTTGAATTATTAATTTTCGATTCGTAGTCGTATTCGTAGTCAGCGTCGCCATATCCCTTATAAACAAATATTTTAAGTTTTATATATTAAAATTTTAATATTTATGGCCGCCATTTTCAATCCGACATTTTGAATTTTAAATTTTTGATTCCAGATTTGTGATCAGCCACTGCCTAAACCTCTTTTGGCATACTATTAACACTTCTATTTTCTGTATTCTAGTTTTGGTCAAAATTCTTGGATGCTGGCCCACAGTTCACTGGTGGGCAATTTGATGGTTCCTGGGGGGCAATGATATTTTTTTTTTTTTGCAAAATTAACTACAACAATTTTGATAATTGCTTAAAATATTTACTAAAAACTTTGTTTAAATGCTAATTTTGCAAAAACTTTGCTAAACCAGTAGTAGTTTTTCATTAGAAACACAACTTAGAAAAATTAAAAACCATTTTTTGAGTGTAGGGGGACAAGGCAATTTTTTTAACCTAAAAGTGGGGCGAGCCTTAAAAAAGGTTGGGAATCATTGCTCTATCACTAGAGTGGAGGGTATACAAAATAAAACTATATATCTCGCGATTCATTATTTTTATTAATTTTTGCATGCTGAATACGAATATCAATCGGTCGAACGGTTTTCAGCATTTGAAATTTACTAAAAAAAATATTTAAAAAAAAAAAATCAAATTTTCTTTCTGGGCCCTATCTTACAGATCGAGACATTATTTTATTTTAACTCAATTTGAGCCAAATCAGATAATTTTAACCCGTAAACACATTCTATCAAAGATTTGAATATTCCAAAATTTTTCAAAAATCCAAAATTTTTAACGAAATGTGCTATGGTTTAAAAACGAATGTTTTGGCTTAAATTAATTTTAAATGAAAGTTTGCCTCGATCTCTATGAATGGGTCAAGGAAAAACAATTTAGATTGTTTAAAAAAATATTTTTTTTGGGAAGTTTTTCGTTTAATTCGTTTTAAAAAAGAAATTTTGAGATTTTTTAAAAAAAAATTTTTAATTTTTTTTTTGATATTTGTAAAAATAAAAAATAAGTATTTATTAAAATTAATAAATACGATGCATCAAGACATATCGTTTTTATACAAGAAATATTTTATTTTTAACTTTAAAAAATCCAAATCTTTAACCGCTCAACGGGTTAATTTAATCCAATTAGCCTTAAATCAATAAAACTTTTTCCGGGCACTTGAAAAAATCAATTGTTGAAAAAAATGGCGCTCTAATATAACACACATACGGCCTTTACTACTTACATTTTAACTGAGAAGTCATTTAGACAGTCAGCAATAATAATAGCAACAAACAACAGCAGCCAAAGTATGGTTTGTTAACAGCAACAACAACAAACAGCTAGCGAGCAACTGTTGCCCGTCATACCGCAAATGCTTTATGCGCACCTTTGTGTGAACAAGAGCACACACATTTTATAGACATGATGTGGAAAATGATAAAAATGGCAGTGGATGAAGTGTTGGTTGCTTCATTGGTAAAATGGTAAATGGACGACGATGATGATGATGCTGATGCATGCATAAGGATGGTGTTTGCAATCGCTGCTCGTTTAGATGGTTGGTGGTTAAATATAGAAAAAAAATAATAAAAAAAAAAACTGAAACGATTTTATTTTGTAAACCGCAAAAAATGATTTAAAAATGAATTGCCAAAGATCATAAAAATATAAATATGTAAGTAAAAATGTGAACATTTATAGAAACCAATGAAAATGATGCCAAATCATGCATGTTATGGTACAAATACAAGACCCTTTAAATTGTTGATGTTCTAAAATAAGTTAATTTTTTTTTTTGATGCGCTGTTTTCTGCTCTTAAATGTTTATGGAAATGGTTTTCACTAAAATGATTTTCAAAACAACATTAAAGTAAAATTTACTTTTGGCATATTGGGTATGATAGGCGAAAACAGATTAAAAATTAATGGAAATGTTGCAAATTGTATAAACATATTATTTGGCCATTGTTCTGGAATATTACAACTACATCAAGGTTGAGTGAAGTTATTTTATGTTGAAGAGGGCAATGTTCGAAATAGTGAAATGAAAAAAAGAATATATAAAGATGTGTACCACAAATTTCGGAATAGGTTGTATGGATAGTTCTATATGGAACTAAGAAAATTGCGTTTTTGGTTTTTAAATTTTTCAAAAATAAGGCTTAGGAGGCGTGGTCAAATATTGGAAAAATGGTAAAAATTGTGTCGAGTTGCCGTGTTTAAATAACACTGTGCTACAGTGAAAAAATACTTCTGATGTGACATGGTATAGGTTGTTGGTTTTGTCGAGTAGATCACAAAAATGCTCATTAAACTTTCCGACACCCTCAAATTTTAGAGTTATTGTCAAAAAACGTTTTTTTGGGACTTTGCTCACTAAACCTTGAGTAATTCAAAAAATTTTCAACCGACTTAAAATTATTTAACTGTTGTGGATAGAAGAAGGATAGGGCTTCCCAAGTGTGTGAATTGGTCTTTTGAAAAATGTTCGAGTTAATCGATTTTTTTCTGCTATAGTTTGTTTAACAACCTTTATATTTATGAACGTATTTTTAAAGAAAATTTAATTCTGAATACAATGAGGATTATCTGGAAAAAATCAGATAAGAATTGACAGAGTTGTGATAATTTTTCTAAAAAAGAAAATTAAGATTTTGCAGGAAATCTAACCCAGGCAAAACAAAAAACTTATCATAAGAGGTCATGTACAATATTTTTAAAGGCTTTTGGCGCGCTGAATCCGACTCTGTTCTTTAAATTGCTCTATCGCATCAGGTTTTTGAGATATTCAATATAAATTGATACATCAAAAATTTAATGAGATAGCGCAATTTCAAGGTCAAATTCGAATTCAGGGGGCCAAAAATCTTTAAAATAATGATACGCGACCTCTCAGTATGTTCGTTTATTTTTTTATTTTAATTTTTTTTGAATGGGTTGTCTAATCGGCTTAATTTTCTTAATTTTCCTAATTTTCTTTTTTAGAAAAATTATCACAACTCTGTCAATTGTTTTTCGGGTTTTTCGGCATAGAGCTCATCGTATTCACAATTAAATTTTCTTTAAGAATACGTTTAAAAATATAAAAATTGTTGAACTAACTTTAGCAGAAAAAAATCGATAAAATAAAAAAATTTTCAAAAAAATAACAAAAAAATTAGATATTGTTGAAAAAATCAATACATATCTTTCTTATATATATGGACCAATCCACACACATAAAAAGCGCTATCCTTCTCCTATCCAAAACAGTTAAAAAATTGAAAATCGGTTGAAAACTTTTTAAGTTACAAGTGGTTTAGTGAGAAAAGTCCCAAAAAAAAAAAAACGTTTTTTGACAATAAGGGCCTGTGTGAAACGGTATGCTTCATAGTAAATTTTTGACACTATTGAGGTGAATAAAATTTCACTAGCCCATCGGGCTAGTATAAATTTTGACAAAAGATAAGAAATATTTGAAATTTGAAAAATAAATATGAAAACAAAAATACAAAAAGAATTTAAATAAAGAAAAAAAAAAAATTAAACATTTCTGCTAAAAATAAGATTTCTGAACAAAGTTTTGAAATACCACACAAAAGGAGATGGCGAAAAGGATGAGAGTTTTTTAAGAAAAATATGCCGATAAAAATGATAATTATCATTCGCCATTCTTTATAAACTGAAACGATGTGGAATTATGCATGCAGACAAGGTCAGATGGTACAACTAGATTGCCGCTTCAGGCTACTGCTGTCTTCTGGTCAAAATTTGGATTCTGGTTAATAGATCTATGTTTAATTTTTATGTGTTCAGAATAAAATTTTTTTAATTAAGATTTAATGCGACGTGATCTATATCGAGACCTTGGAACAACAAGGTTCTATCTGCTTAAAGAAATAGGCACAGATAGAACCTTGTTGTCCCAAGGTCGCGATATATATAAAGTAGTTGCGTGACTGACTGATGACTGACTGACTGACATACTAATCACTAGGGATGTGATTTTCATGCACTAAAAAATCTAAAATATGCGCTTAAAATATGCGCTAAAAATTTAAAAATATGCACTAAAAAACCTTAAAATATGCACTAAAAAATAAAATGTGTACAATAAACATTGGCGTAGGAAGCCAACATTTCTGGGGGGGGGCTAAAGCCCCCCCCCCCCGATTTTTTTTAATTTTTTTTTTTTTTTTTTTAATAGAAAACCCCAGACCTATTTCTGAAGCGTTCCCTTCATCATGTGTCTAGGTGTCCTAGAAACTAATGCCCTCCGAAAGCGGTTAAAAATTCATATTTTTTTTAAACAAATTTTGATTCTGAAGATTTTTCGGAAATTTAGAACTCCCAGATATGTTATAAAAATGAAAGATTTTTAATGTTTTTCCTATAGTAAAATCATTAGATTACTATGATTTTTTTCAAGAAAAAGTTCTGATGATTGCAAAAGTTGATGATTATTAGTCAAAATTCTAAGATTCTTTCTTCCAATAACTTTTGTCTATAAAAAAACCACTTAGAATTTATAAACTTTTTTAAATCAAAGAACTTAAAATGTTTCCCTGAAGTTAAAATCCTAAGATTCGGTGAAGTTTGTATTACTGACAAAATCATCAGATTCATATAAAAACTTTTTGCAATAATTCAAACTATTTTTCAATGGGAAAAACTATTAGATCTAATATAATAATCATTACGAGTCCTTAAGACTCGTAGAATAATCATAACGAGTACAAAAGACTCATTATTATTATTTATTGTTGCAAAAATTAATGAAATCATTAAATTTTTAGAAAAAAAATTGTGAATGATTAAAATTCTGGGGGGGGCTAAGCCCCCCCCAGACAGGGCTATCTACGCCAATGACAATAAAAATCTTGTTTTCATAGGAAAAACTTCTTAAAAAGCAAAAAATAACGCCGGGTTTAAATAGTAACATTTAAAACTTTATAAAGCAAGATTTTTTTAGAAATTAAGAAAATCTGTAAAAAAATTAAGAAGAAAAGAAATTTTTTTTCTTATTTTCAAAAAAAAAAAATTTAATTTAAAATAGTTTTTTAAAAAAATAAATTTTAATTTGTGTTTTTGCTAATTTATGCCAAAATATGCAAAAATATGCACTTAAAAGTTGAAAATATGCACAAAATATGCATTTAAAATCAAAATATGCAATAATATGCATTTTTACCAAAATATGCAAAAATATGCAAAAACAAATCGATGCCATTTTAACGCAAATTTCTTGATTCGGAAAGATAATTGGTCGATATCGTTTTCAGACTATCGACAAAAAACATGCATTTGCATGGAAATCTCATCCCTACTAAGTAATCACGCATCATCCCACAGCCCAAACCACTGAAGTCAGAGTCTTGAAATTTGGATTGTAGTTTCACCTCCTGGAATACATATCCGCTAAGGCCGGGTTTTTGGAAATGTTGATTTTAAGGGGTTAAAACGAAGGGTTGAAAAAGGGGAAAAAGCGAGTACTTTGGTACTTTTTATTTTTTCTGAAAAAAATTCAATTAATTTGAAGTTTGAAATTTAGGATCCTCTAACGGAAAAACATTCCCAAAAAAATAACTTTCTGGAAATTCGGATTCCTAAGGGTAAAAAATGGTACTTTGGTACTTTTTATATTTTTTGAAATTAAGGTCCTACAAAAATATAAAAATTTGCAATGGTGGTTCCAACAATGGAAAAAATTCTGAAAACGTACTTTTTCGAAATTCCGATTCTAAGGGAGGTAAAAAAACGAGTACTGTGGTACTTTTTATTTTTTCTGAAAAAAAAAATCCTATTAATTCGAAAATTGGAATGTAGGATCCTCTAACGGAAAAACATTAAAAAAAAGTACTTTCTGGAAATTCGGATTCCTAAGGGTAAAAAGGGGTAAAAAATTGTACTTTGGTACTTTTTATATTTTTTTAAATTAAAGTCCTACAAAAAAATTAAAATTTGCATTGTTGTTTCCAACAATGAAAAAAATTATGAAAAAGTACCTTTTTCGAAATACCGATTCTAAGGGGGGTAAAAAGCGAGCACGTACTTTTTACTTTTTCTGAAAAAAAAATCCTATTAATTTGAAAATTGGAATGTAGGATCCTTCAACGGAAAAACATTCCCAAAAAAGTACTTTCTGGAAATTCGGACTCCTAAGGGTAAAAAGTGGTAAAAAAATTTACTTTAGTACTTTCTAAATTTTTTGAAATTAAGGTCCCACAAAAAAATTTTAAAATGTTAGTTCCAACAACGGGAAAAATTTTGAAAATGTACTTTTTCGAAATTCCGATTATAAGGGGGGTAAAAAAATGTATTTTGGTATTTATTATAATTCCTGAAATAATGGTCCTGGAAACTTTAAATTTGGAATGCAGGGTCATTTAGCGAAAAGAGATTTCTAAGGAAGGCAAAGAATTTTTTGTTTTTTAGCGCATGTAAGCGCATATTCGGAACGGAATGAAAGCCACATGGGACTAATCGGAATGGAACAGGGAAACAAATGGAATAAAACAGGGAACGAAATGGGAACTTGAAATTTGGAATGGAGGTGCGCCTCCCGAAGTATAGATCCTTTAAGGCTGAGTTTTTGGAAAGGTTGATTCTAGGGAATAGGGGTAAAAAAGGTATTTTGGTACTTTTTATATTTCCACAAACCACTGAAGCTAGAGACTTGAAATTTGGAATATAGATGCACCTCCCGGAATATAGGTCAACTAAGGCTTGGGTTTTGGAAATGTTGATTCTAAGGGGGTAAAATGTGCAAAAACAGGTACGTTAGTACTTTTTATAGTTCCACAAACCAATGAAGATAGAGATTTGAAATTTGAAATGTAGCTGCATCTCCCGGAATATAGATCCACTAAGGCTGGGTTTTTTTAAATAATGATTCTATGGGGGTAAAACGGGTAAAAAAGGTATTGTGGTACTTTTTATATATACTTAAAAATGGATTTTTTAGCTTGAAATTTGGAATGTAGCATCCCATGCTTAAATAAAGGTCATAAAAACTTAAAATTAGGAATTTAAGATCCAACAACAGAAAAAAACTATTTCTAGCAAATATCAAACAATCAATTTAGCTGCGATTTTGGAAATGTTGATTCTAAGAGGGTAAAAGGAGTAAAAAAAAGGTATTTTGGTACTTTTTATGTTTCCACAAACCACTGAAGCAATACACTTAAAATTTGGAATGTAGGTGGACCTCCTGAAATGTAGATCCAATAAGGCTGGGTTTTTGGAAATGTGGATTTTAAGGGGGTAAAAGGGGTAAAAAAGGTACTTTGGTCCATTTTTTATTTCCACAAACCACTGAAGAATTACACTTGAAATTTGAGACCTCCTGAAATGTAGATCCAATAAGGCTGCGATTTTGGAAATGTTGATTCTAAGGGGGTAAAAGGGGTAAAAAAAAGTACTTTGGTCCTTTTTTTATTTCCACAAACCACTGAAGATAACCACCTGAATTTGGAATGTGGGTGCATCTCTGAAATGTAAATCCAATGAGGCTGTATTTTTGGAAATGCTGATTCTAATAGAGTAAAAGGGATAGAAAAGGTACTTTGTTTGGCACATTTTATATTTCTACAAACAACTGAGGCTATAGACTTGAAATTTGAAATGTAAGTGCACCTCCCGGAATATTTTCTTTTGTTTTTACTTTGAGCCAACACTCAGGGGATGCCCCCTACTGATGGAATGCATTGTGCTGGTATTAGGAAAATAGGTTATGAGGAGAAGGAAAGAGGGAGTAGTGTTTGTGGACGTTTAATTTGAATTTTTCCAAATTGTAGCTGGTTGGGAAGACGTCTGCGGGGAGTTTATTCCACATACAGCTAGTATTGAATAAAATTGTTAGAATTGGAGTAAATCCTCTCATAATATAAGACACCGATTTGAATGCATTTTTTCTGTAGAAAATCTCAAATTCTGTCCAAAGAAAATCTTTTTTTTCACATTCTAAGGCATTTTTCCAGCAGGGATTATTTTTGATACTGAAAAATTTCTCCTACAGAAAACTGGGCTAGAACATAAAACATTTATATTTTTGGAAAGAAAAAACGAATTCATTTATTATTTGCAAAGACAAAAATGTTTCCTAAAAGCATTCCGTATTAAAAATTTTATTTTTTATTAACAACTTAATGTTGTCAAAAAAGATATCATTTCACACAGCAGAAATATGAAATTTTTTCACCATAGAAAAAATATTATTTACCACACTACTTTGCTACAGTTTCACACACGCCCTAACTTAAGAACTTGAGGGTGTCTGACAAGTTTAATGGGCATTTTTGTGATTTTTTCGACGAGACCAACAAACTTTATTACCTCATTTCAAAAGTATATTCGATTTTGTGTTTTTTGTAGCACAGTGCAATTATCAAATTAATAACGGAATGCACCACAATCTCAAAAATTTACATTTTTGTATAGTTTTGAATGGGCTATCGATTAAAAATTTTTTTTTGGAAAATTTTCCATTTTTTAAAAAAGTCAATTTATCAAAAATCCGACCAGTTTTTTAATTTTTTTTTTTTGAAAGTTTAGATGTTTGCCAAAAAAAAAAAAAAATTCAGACGTGTGTTTTTCGTTTTTTTTTCGGAAAATCGCATTTGAATTTTGAATTTCATAACAATTTAGTAATTTGATTGTATTTTCTTGTTTCAACGTAGCGTATGATTAACATTTATGCAAATATTTAATACTCATTCGCCAAGTTAAAACAAGAAAGTACAGCAAATTACAAAATTAACATAAATTTTAATATTCAAATGCGATTTTCTCGAAAAAACGAAAAACGCATGTCTGATTTTTTTGTATGGATACACTGAAAAAAATGGCATAACTAAAATTAAGGAAAAAATTTATCATGAATTTTCCAAAAATTTAGTTAAATTTAACTTAAAAATAAGAAATTTTCTTAACTATGAGGAAAAAATTTAAGTTCATTTACTTATAATTAGTTCATAGTTTTCTTTAAGTGGATTTTTTTAATATTAGGAAAAAAATTCTTACTGCCAAAGAAATATTCCACAAATCTAACAATCGTATCTTTATTTTTAAGACATATTTCTTAAAAAACAATTTAGTTCAAGTTTAGCTAAAATTTACTAAAAAAAACATCATCGTATTTCTCTTCTTTGAATTGAGGAAGTGTACTTCTTAGATTCTGAGAATTTAGTAAATAACTTCTTAGAATTTAGTTAAAAATTCAAAATGGCGATATCTCGAAAACTAAGCGAGATAGAGCGAAACGGATGAAATTTTCAAAAGAAAGACTACAAAGAAAAATATGGAATAGCAAAGCTCTGCATATCTGTCGGGGTCTCAAGACCCTAATTTTAGATCTAAAATTTTAAATTCCCGAGATTATATATATACACATATCTCGGTAAATACTGCCAACACGAGAAAAGGTCCAACGGGATTTTTGTAGCTCTTGACTCGTAAAACACTTCCGCAAAATACCCGAAAGCCCTCCGATTAATAGTTTTTGAGTTATCCGGTTTTTAAGATTCTCAAGACCCTATCAGGCCCCTTATTACCGTATCTCAAAAACTAAGCATGTTAGAGCGAAACGGACACAAGTTTTGGTTCAAAATCTATGCGGACCCTTAAAGGACCCAACGGTATCTCGAGTTAAATGGGGTCCGAACCCATGGGTCCAGGGTCTCGACCCAATCTATTTCTAAAATGTGAAGTATAATTTTTCCCATCTTCTAGTTAATATTGGCTTAAAATTAAATAACTTTGTTTTCCTTATTTTTGGGAAAATTATGAACTAAAACCAAGAAAAAAATCTTTGGAGCCAAATCATTCCCTCTTTTTCTCAAAATTGAGTTAATTTTCCCAGATTTTAGTTCACGTTTGTTTTGAGTGTAGACAAACATCTAAACTTAAAAAAAAAAAATTAAAAAAAAGTTGCCGGATTTTTGATAAATTGACTTTTTTGAAAAATGGAAAATTTCAGAACAGGTTCTAAAAATTTTCAAAAAACAAAATTTTTAGTCGCTAGCACATACAATTGTGGTGCATTCTGTTTTAACTTGATAAATATCACAGTGCAACACCCAAAATCGGAATGGGATGAAACCAAAAGCAAATGAAAGTTGACTTATTGCAAAACAAACCACTCAAGGCTTTTTTCTAGTTCAGAGCTAGATTTTTTTTTACAAGCATTTGAAGTTGGTGCACTTTTATTATAATTATAATAATAAATGCTTGAAAACTGTATTAGTGGCGAATGATTAATATTGTAATTGCCTAATTAAATAACAATCATACGCAACGGTGTCCAGTGTTTTATATTAATAATTGCCTTTAAATAACAATCATATGCAACGGTGTATAGTGGTTTATTTTAATAATTTGGCTATTCAGTAAATAGGTACTGAACCGATTGCAGCAAAATGCATACCAGTCATAGCTGAAGTAATTTTGAGATTAAGTTTGGAAACTAGACCCTACATGTCCAATAAGGGCACCACCAGGGGCCTTTAAAGTAGGATATGTTTAGTACACAAAAACTTTAAATGCTTTAAAATCACCAACTTTAAATGCGTGTAAAATAAAATCTAGCTCTGACCTAAAAAAAAGGCCTTGAGGGTTTTGTTATGGAAAACGTCAACTTTCGTTTGCTTTTGGTTTCATCCCATTCCGATTCCGAAAGTTCGATTTTGTATCACTGTGAAATCAGTAGTTTTTACTTACAGAACAAAAATAAATGACTTTAAAAATTAAATGTTAATGAAAGTCTTTATATTTTAGTGTGTTATTTTTGAAACAAAGGACAGAAGAAGTCATTAATAAAAACTGAACATGAAATAAATGTTTTTTCTTTTAAAAACGACTAAACGTAAAATTTTTAAAATAAACTACAAACAGTTAATGACATAATTTTTTGAGTGTGTCCTTTGGGGCTTTCCTTGTAAGATTAAAGGAAAACCCAACGATAGATTTTGATTTTGTTGGCAGATTCGAATTCAGAGGGTCGAAATACATTAAGATTTTTTGGTCTGGTTTCTGAGTCAGATTTTTTCTTTTTGTGCAGCACTGAACACAGAAATTGACGTCGCAGACCACGGGACTACTTTCTCTAACAGCTCTCGGTAATGCTTGCTCTGTTTAGAGTCTTAATCTTCCTGTGCCAATTTTGTATCATGTTACCAATAGTTAAATCTAACTTACCTTCCTGCTACACCTTCCATAATTATGTAGACATAAAGCAACAAACACACACAAAACAACAAACAAAAAATTGTTTTTGTTTTGTGTGTGTGCTTGTTGCTTTATTTCTACATAATTATGGAAGGTGTAGAAGGAGAGTTAGATGAATAAATGCTTAACATTTACCGATAATAATTCGACTACCGTTGTCAAAAAAGCTACAAAAATCATACCGATGACATTAATATATATAAAGAAAATCAACAACATATGGTTACATATTATGCACCGAGGAACTCTTTGAAGTTCATGGCTTGTCATGACTATAAAGGCAAACAGACATTTAAGGTACTGTTGCTCAAAGTAGTTTTAGAAAATTTCACACTTTTCAAGGAGAGTAACAAAAAGAGTATACAATTTTTGGTGTATATTGCTGTGTTGCTGATGTTGTCGTTGTTGCTATTTAAGGTAGTTAAGCAGTTTGTTACGCGTAGGTCAACAGGTTGTATACTGTTGTTACAACAACAACAACAAAAAATGTTTATAGCAAATGGCTGCAAAATGTTGTTGTAAGTAGTTGTAATGCCGCCGCCAAAAAAATACGACTAGAAAAATGCCTTATGTCTTTTTGACTCTATGCCAATTGTTCAAATTTACACACAGGAGTCTCTACAACGACGACGAGTAACACTTTTTTTTTTGTAGACAAGTTTTAACAACAACAAACTCTTCTTCATCTTTTAAGTACGTATACTTTGTAATTTTGTTGTTGCAATTGTGGCGGCTGCTGCTGTTGTTAGTATGTAACTTGCTTGTATTTCGATTGCAATTGCAATCGTATGTTGTTGTGTAAAATTGTACTTATGGGGTGTTTTACACTATGCGATTTACACATTAAAATTTTACTACTTACAATTTCTTTAAAAACCCCTAAGAAACCCTAACACATTCTAAGGAGAGATATGATCATTGCAACCATAATAATAAGAGTGTAATATCATATTATGTTTATAGCAATCATAAAATTTTTGTAGCAACCATATTAAGGAATCATAATATGATTAGATAAGTGTTATGGTTGCTACAAACAAATTATGATAAAATGTTCAATCATTACATGACTCTTTTAAATTGGTTGCCACAATCATATCTCTTTTCTGCGTGCAATATTTAGCAATAATTCATCATCACTTCGGCAATAGTGTGAAATATCGAAAAAAAAAAAAAAATATTGAAAAATCTAATAGTCTAAAACCCATATTACTAAATATTTCATTTATCCATTTCGTATTTTTGTATGTTTTTTGTCATTGTACAAATATGTTTGTTTGTCTGTCGTTTTTTTATGTTTGCAACAGCAGCAGCTACAACAAACACAAGCAACAATGTTGTCAACAGTCTACATACAGCATGTGAAAATTCTTTACATGTTTTTGTATTAGCCACCGGTGTTGATTTTAAACTTGAAATCTTCACAGATCTAAGTATTCTTGTACCCTACAACACTGTGTGTTAATGATTTTGTACACATGATTGTTACTTCTTTACAAAAAGGTTGCAGGTTTTCATTTTCTTATACCAACTGAATTGACATTAGTAATCAGGACCAGAGCTCCCTATTACTCGAGTAGTTCGAGAGTAAAACCAAGGATCATCGAGCTCTATATAGGATGTGCAGAAACACGAAGTGGGGACATCAAATGGTTATGTTGCAAAAAAAAAAAAATAATTATGCTGCATAAAAAAAGTTATGCTGCATTTTTTTGATTATGCTGCACTTTTTTTAATACAATGGGGCAAATAATTCCTAAAAAATAAAATTAATGAAAAATAGTTTAAAAAATATTTCAAAAAATTATTATTAAAAGTTTCCTATTTTTTTTTTTGGAATTTTTTAACCAATTTTCTAATTTAAAAATTCTTAAATTTTTCCAAATACGCCATTAGGCACGTCTCCGAAACAGAAAATGCAAATTCCTTCATTTGTGTCTGCAATTCCAGATCATGTTAGTAACCCTTGCGAAATAATGTAAGAGACAAAAAAGTTGAAAGAAAGTATGAAGTGAGGTTGAGATTGCTAGAAATAGAATTGTAGTGTTGGAAACTGTCAAAATTTATTCTGTAGAAACTATAAATATTCACATATATAAAAAACAGTTTTCATTAACAAGACAAACCGACATTTAAAATCCTACTGATGATGACACTAACTGGGGTGTTTGAAACCGGTATAGGAAATACCAGAAATGCCTATAATTTTTAGAAATTCAATTTTTCTTCTGCATTTTTTCAACTTGAACCCTTATATCTAATATAATTAGAGCCCGTGCTCGATCTGTACTTACAGAAAAAATCAAATAAAATTACTGACAAAATATGTCGCCATTAGGCACGTCTCCGAAACAGAAAATGCAAATTCCTTCATTTGTGTCTGCAATTCCAGATCATGTTGGTAACCATTGCGAAATAATGTAAGAGACAAAAAAGTTGAAAGAAAGTATGAAGTGAGGTTGAGATTGCTAGAAATAAAATTGTAGTGTTGGAAACTGTCAAAATTTATTCTGTAGAAACTATAGATATTCACATATATAAAAAACAGTTTTCATTAACAAGACAAACCGACATTTAAAATCCTACTGATGATGACACTAACTGGGGTGTTTGAAACCGGTATAGGAAATACCAGAAATATCTATAATTTTTAGAAATTAAATTTTTCTTCTGCATTTTTTCAACTTGAACCCTTATATCAAATATAATTAGAGCCCGTGCTCGATCTGTACTTGAAGAAAAAATCAAATAAAATTACTGACAAAATATGTCGCCATTAGGCACGTCTCCGAAACAGAAAATGCAAATTCCTTCATTTGTGTCTGCAATTCCAGATCATGTTGGTAACCCTTGCGAAATAATGTAAGAGACAAAAAAGTTGAAAGAAAATATGAAGTGAGGTTGAGATTGCTAGAAATAGAATTGTAGTGTTGGAAACTGTCAAAATTTATTCTGTAGAAACTATAAAGATTCACATATATAAAAAACAGTTTTCATTAACAAGACAAACTGACATTAAAATTCCTACTGAGGATGACACTAACTGGGGTGTTTGAAACCGGTATAGGAAATACCAGAAATGTCTAAAATTTTTAGAAATTCAATTTTTCTTTTGCATTTTTTCAACTTGAACCCTTATATCAAATATAATTAGAGCCCATGCTCGATCTGTACTTACAGAAAAAATCTAATAAAAAGTTTAACCATTTTTCATTAATTAATTTTTAAATTTTCCAATTCTCGATTACTCGATTTACTCGAGTAGGCTCTGATTTTCTTGAGTGAAAATTTCTCCCGTTTTCATGAACAGCAAGATTACATTTGAATATTTGTATAAGGTTGATTCGGAGATTACCGGCTAATTTGCTGTCCCTGTGTTTTTAAATTGGAAAAAATAAAATATCGAGGGCCGATATTTAAAACCCCCTATCTTCCATTTTCACGAAAACGACTTTTTGATGGCAAAATATTCAGTAAAACGGCCCTCATCTATGGTGAAAAGGTCAGAACAAAATTTTTTTTTTTGCTATTTTATTTGCATTTTTGGTTTTCTCAATCTCCTACACAAATAATTTTTCTGAATGCAAAACCCTCTATCTTTTCAAATAATTAATTTATAAATATTTTTTTTTTTAATAATTTCATCATGCATTACATGTTTCATGCTAATTTTTGCACGCTGAACATGAATTTGTCAACAATATTCCAGAACCACGATTATGGTACAATGATTTTTGCTCATTTTTTCTGAAAATTCTTGTTTGACTTTTTTGAAAAATATGGCTCAAAATTTGGATGTCTTGTGTACATTGTGAAAATTGTAATCCTAAAAATTGCGATGCTGATCAGCATCTGTGGATAAAAATCGAGTTTTTAATTTTTATTTATATGTTTTACATAACATACTCAACAGTTTGTGAATTCCTTAAAAAAAATAATTTTTGTCTTAAAAATCAGCACCTGTGAACCCAAACTGCGATTTCGGATTTTTTTAAAAGCCGTTATCCCTATTAATATTATAAGTCTGATTGTTGGTTTGTCTGTCTGTCTTTCTGTCTGTCTATCTGTCTGTCTGTCTGTCTGTCTGTCTGTCTGTCTGTTCCGCAATAAGTAAAGAACGGCTTAACCGATTTTCATGAAACTTTCACCAAAAATAGTACTAACCGAGGCGGGAACTATAGGTCATAAGCGACCGCGATCGGACAAAGGGGCGTAAAATGCCACGCCCCTTTGTACCATGCTAAAGCTATATCTGCCTGTACGGCAATAACAGAACAACGTCTGACCGATTTTCATGAAATTTTCACCACAGATAGTACTAACCTAGGCGGGAACTACAGGCCATAAGTGACCGCGATCGGACAAAGGGGCGTAAAATGCCACGCCCCTATGTACCATGCTAAAGCTATATCTGCCTGTCTGGCAATAATGGAAAAACGGCTGAACCGATTTTCATGAAATTTTCACCACGGATAGTACTAACCGAGGCGGGAATTATAGAAAATAAGCGACCGCGATCGGACAAAGGGGCGTAAAATGCCACGCCCCTTTGTACCATGCTAAGGCTATATCTGCATGTACGGCAATAACAGAAAAACGGCTGAACCGATTTCCATGAAATTTTCATCACAGATAGTACTAACCTAGGCGGGAACTACAGGCCATAAGCGATCGCAATCGGACAAAGGGGCGTAAAATGCCACGCCCCTATGTACCATGCTAAAGCTATATCTGCCTGTCCGGCAATAACGGAAAAACAGCTGAACCGATTTTCATGAAATTTTCATCACAGATAGTACTAACCTAGGCGGGAACTACAGGCCATAAGCGACCGCAATCGGACAAAGGGGCGTAAAATGCCACGCCCCTATGTACCATGCTAAAGCTATATCTGCCTGTCCGGCAATAACGGAAAAACAGCTGAACCGATTTTCATGAAGTTATCACCACGGATAGTACTAACCGAGCCGAGAACTATAGGCCAAAAAAATCCGCGATCGGAAAAATAGGCCGGAAACTATGATCAACAATAGAGGGCGATCGAAAAAAGGGGCGTTAAATGCCACGCCCCTTTTTATTGCACTAAAAGTTATTTCTAAATAACGCTTCAACGGCTGAACTGATTTTCATGTATTGTTCACCACATATAGTATTAACCGAAGCGAAAACTATGAGCCACAATAGAGGGCGATAGAAAAAAGGGTCGTAAAATACCATGCCCCTTTGTATTACATTAAAATTTATTTCTTCCTGTTCCGTTATCACGTATAAACGGCTGAACCGATTTTAATGATATTTTTATCAAAGAAACTATAGATTATAATAGAGCGCGTATGGACAAAGGGGCGGAAAATACCACGCCCATTTGTACTATACTGAAAGTTTTTTCTGCATGTTCCGTAATCATGCTTAAACGACTATACCGATTTTAATAAAAAATAAAATAGCGCGCTCCTCTTTATTTTATTGAACGCTATTTCTGTCTAAAATTAAATGAAATATTTACCATCGAGGCGGGAACTATAGATTAAAATAGAGCGCGTTTGGACAAAAGGGGCGTAAATTGACACTCGCCTTTGTACTATACTGAAAGTGTTTCTGCATGTTCCTTAATAACGCTTAAACGACTAAAACGGTTTTAACAAAATTTTTTGCATAGATAGTATTAACAGAGGCGGGAACTTTAGTTTGGTATCAACTGCCAATCCTTTTGCAATGTACTGAAAGTTCATTCTGCCTTTCCGTAATCACGCTTAAACGGTGAACCTGATGTTATTATAATTTTCACCACAGTTAGTTAGTACTTATTGAGGCGGAAACTATAGACACGACCAGACAAAGGTGTGAATTGCTATACTCAAAAAAATACGTTAGTAAAAAAATTTGTAAAGTGGTTTGTATCTCAACTTTACTACTTTTTTACTAAATTCTACTAAAAAATCAATTTTTAGTAATTCTTTTTAGTAAACTCGCTTTACAAACTATTAATTTTATACTGATTTTTTAATAATTTTTTCAGTTGATTTTTTAAAAATTATCGTACTAACTTTTGATAATTATTTTGTAAATTTTACAATATTAGTTAGTAAATTTCGTTTTTTTTTCTCTAGAAAACCTATACACTATAATTAAAAAAAAAAATAATTTTATTAAAATATTTGGAAATTAAAAAAATAAAAAAAATATATTATTAGTTATTTTTTTAATGATAAATGTTTATGAATATGTTTATTATTTTTAATATTCATTTACGCTTCATTGTTTTTTTTTTCAATTGAAAAAAAAAAATATATTAAAAAGGAAACAAAATAGAGAAAAGAGAAGACATGCAAAATTTTAAAAACAATATCGACCTTTTCAAATGGAAAATTTCCATAATGACATCAGTTTTTTTTTTCTTTCTTCTTTACTTGCGGAATTTTTTGTTTATGCTATCCACGAATATTTTTTTTCTCACGCACATAAAGGGTTGATTTTTGTGTAATTTACTTTATGCCTCTCTTTGAATATTTTAGTCACAAAATAACATTCGATCGGAGAACATCGCGCGACGGGTAAAATGAATAAAAAAATGTACAAAAAAATATTACAACAAAAAAAGCATAGCAGGTAACCAAATGTTGTTAAAGTATTTTTTGTTTAAAATTATGTAACTCGTTTTTTATTTTTAGAATAATAAAGCAAAATAGGAAATGATGACAACAGGTAACAATTGTATATTTATGTGATCTATTTAAAACATTATGTTGATATTTTTTTTTTATTTTAGTTCACCGTACACCAATTTATTCAACATCAATCTTCAAAGAATTAATTTTATATGGTAGTATGTATATTTTGTATTAAAAAAATGTGTTCAATATTTTCTCTTTTTTAGATCAAAAATTCTAACAAAAACTGACATGCATGGAAATAGTTATTGGCGACAACAAGCGCAATACGCAATTTACATGATGTATACAAATACCAAAAATTAAAAATACTCAATTTACAATTTTTTTACAAAAAAAGTTAATATTATTTACAAACGCGTTTTAAAATCCATTTTACAAAAATTGTACAGAAAAATTTAGTAATACTAATTTTTTTAGTATTTTTAAGATTACTAATTTTTGAAAACCAAAGTTTGTAATGGTAACTGAAAAAGTTATCGGGCACAAATTGAAAACTTTATTAGTAATGGTAACAGACTTTTTTGTAAGGAATACTAACAAATTTTTATGAGTGTATGTGTCTTTGTAATACATTGAAATTTATTTCTGTCTGATCCGTACTCACGCGTTAACGGTGAAACCAATTTTAATCAAATTTTCATCACAGATGGTATTTACCATGCCGATCGGGAAAAGGGGCTTAAAATGCTGCACCCCTTTATATTAAATTAAAAAAAAATATATTTTCCTGTTTCCCGTTGAACGATATGCCATATTAGCCCGCGATTAGACAAATGGAAGTAAAATGGCACGTCAATTTGTAATATACATAACGCTATTTCTGGCTTATTTGCTATCATGCAAAAACGGCTTAACCAACTCCTTTAAATACTACTGTTAGAATTAACTGAGCACGAACTATTTGCGATATCAGAACCTGAAAACGGTTGAGCCGATTTCAATGAAATCTTTAACATAAATAGTGGTATAGACAATATTAAACTGCGATTTATAAAAAGACATATAATGACACGCCCCTTTGTACTTTAGTGAGAGTTGAGCAAATTTTTCACGTGCTAACCAATAGGGGAACTATAGGGCACATGAGACCAAAATTGAAATAAATGCGTTAAATGCCACACCCACTCGAACTACAGTAAAAGTTATGTCTTTATTGATGTTTTCACTACATAAAGTGCTAACCGAGGAGGGAACTATAGGTTCCTTTTAAAAGCCATTTAAGAAATACATTAATATTAGGTTTGTTCCCATGACGGAGGAACACGTATAACCATGTTCCCGACGCTAAGCAAAATCGAAAAAAAATTTACTAAACCTCATGAATAAATTTATATTTACCAGTGAAAAGCTACGAAGAAGTAGATAAACTGACTAATAAAAAACTCATTCATTACAAAATATTTTTTTCAACCCGGGCAACGCCGGGTGCAAAACAGCTAGTCATTAATAAATCACGTTAAAAATTTACCGATGTCGTAAATGAAATCATAATAATTCATTTTAATTAAAATGTAAAACCCTTTATCTGATCATTTTCATACATGTACTTAATATTTTTGAGAAACAAAACCCTCTATCAATCATAAAATACCCAATAGTGAAAAATTTTACATACGAATTATATGTGAGATTCAGTAGTTGATTTAAAAAATATTGTAGAATATCGAATTTTATTTTTCTAACAATACGCGAAATAAACAGTTTTTTGGCTCTCCTGGAAAAGTTGTGTTTTTTTAGATAGAATATAGGCCCTCGATATATTCTACTTTATTTTTTACTTTACAAAAGGCCGTATCTTTTTACTTTTATTTTTTATTTGAGGTAAAAGAGTTTCTTTTAGGTGTCAAAATGACTCAATAAAATTTTCGTTAATATCAAAAACTACCTTCACGCATATGGTAGAAATAAAACTCCGAAAAATTAAACATTTCATCTTATTTCTAAGCAATCAATTTCTTGTTGTTGGTGTTATCTATGTGGAAAAATAGGTCTTTCCAAGGTCACATTCAAAAATTTAGCAAAAAAATTTTTTTTTTGCGAATTATGAGACTTCTAAGTAGTTAAAAAACGTGAAATCGTAACTTCATTAGCTATTTCTCCGAGTTAAGACACTTTTCAATATTTTGCTATGGTGGAAAACCTTTTGCTGGAACTACAGATGCCTTCCCCGAAGTAATATAAAAATCAAAAAGATCTTTGGACACCCACAATGCGGATTAAATAAAATACTCCAAAAAAATATACTATACAATAGGACGTATCGATTTTTCTTTTTTTTAACTGAAAGATTCTTCAAAACTTGTCCATAAAAATTTCGTAAAAATCAAAAATTTCTGCATCGGTAACCTTCTTCGCAGGTTGTTTTCAATTTCTGTCAAAAAATTTCTTTTCTAATGTGCTTTTTGAACACGTAAATCGCCATTTAGTGTAGGATTCTTAATGTTCGGTCTTGATCAATTGTTATTTTCTTATTTGTTTTTGTAATTTTTACATTAATTTTTGTTCATTTAATCGATTGTTTAGTTGTGGTGTAAATCTACAATTTTTTCTTCTTTTTTTGTTGTCGTTTCCTATCGCTTGTTTTAATGTGTGGTTTAAGTCATGCTTGCTCATAAGGTCTTTAGCGCCATCGTGTTTCAAGAAGAGCTTCTTGTATAATAGGCTGCATACAGGATGTTGTCACTGAGGGCTTAAAGTGTTATGTTCTAAGCTACTAATTTGTGGGATATTTTTTTTTTAAGTAATTATAAAGTTCTAATCACAGGAATGGCTTTTTGTTTTTTTAAGATATTGGCCCGATCCAAAAAAAAAAAACAAAAAAGTCTATTTTTACAAAAGTTTTGTTGTAAATTTTATAAAAATGTTTTAAAAAAAATAAATATTTTAAACAGAAAACTTTGCTAGGTACAGTTTGTGAAACTTAAAAAATCAAGAGATCTGAACAGAAAGAAAATGACCCAACAAATTAATTAGACCCTGAATGTTGTTTCTCATTTGTCCGAAAATCAGCAGAAATGTTTCTGATAAAAACTGTATATTTATTTAATCTCTGTCACGGAGTTTTAGAAAACAACTGATTTATACTTTTTTTCCCGGCTTCTGTGTAAATATCCACTTTTCAATGATATATGTACAATAAAATATATTTTAGAGCCTTAATGCCACAAATGAATCAACTTTTCTAACTAATATCTCACAAAACAATCCAATATGATATATCAATATATTTATGAGGCATTTCATAAGAACTTGCACTACATAAATATAAGTCGGGCAAGAATTTTAGGAAGTGGCTGCTTCTTGCAGCGAACGTTTTAAACTTAACTAAATAAATGGATGTACGAAAGATCATTGGACCGGAATAAAATTATAATGAGATAGAAAATTTTTTGCAAAAATTTTATGTGACAACACAGACTAATTGTATGTGGAAATGTTATCAGCTTTCAAAAGTTGCCACCATTCCTTCATCAGCACTTTTTGAGTCTCGCACTTAATGTGCGCAATAATAATATAATATATAATTATTTCTCAAACCAAGCTAAATAAAAATTTAGTTTTAAAACAAAAATATTTAAATTTTTTATAAGCACACAATTATTTGTTTTTGAAAATAGAATTTGAATCTGTATCGAAAAATTGTATTAAACAATTAATATTGAAATTATTTCATTTACATATGAATGGCCCATATGGCTGCATGTGTGTGTTCAAAACATAAAGCATGCAAAAGTCAATAATATAAATGTATGAATCATTTTGCTGAACAATTTATGTTCTTGTCTTAAAAGGAAGAAAGGATATTTGAAATATGGATGAATGATACAAACTATAGTATATGTATGTATTTGTACGCATGGTCTTGTGTATTATGATAGAAAGCAAGTATTATTACATATTCAATGTTTATTGCTAAAAGTCATGTTATTATTATTACGGTAAAAACCCTACTTTAAAAGAACTAAATCTCTTACAAAGTAGAAAAAACTGTTCTAAGAAATTTGTTACACCTAATACCAAATTAATTTTGAATTATACAAATATCATTTGGTATACTCGTCTTAAATTGTTCAACATCAAAAAAACAAAAGAATCTGAACTATCAATTTGAAGCCAACTCAATGAATTTCATTGCAGAACTCGGAAAATAATGCAGATTTATAAAATACTAGCTGACCCGGTCCGCGTCGCTGGCCCTAAGAAAACATCGATTCTGTTTTCTATTGCATCTCGATCTTAATATACAGTGTCGGACAAAACTAAAGCACGGGACCGGGTCCAGAAGAAGCCTTTACTTCCACCTTCGGTTAGCACTATCTATAGAGAAATCTATAGAGAAAAAGACAGACGTAACGTTAATTATAGCACAAAGGGGAGTGTCATTTTAGGCATTCTTAACGAATCGTGGCTTTTAATATAGCTTAAGTTCCAAGTTGCTTCCTTGGTAAGTACTATCTATGCTACAAATTTAAATGAAATCGGTTTAGTCGTTTTTGTGTGATTGCGGCAGAAATAACTTTTATTAAATCAAAAAAGGGAGTGTAATTTTTTACCCCTTTGCCGAATCGCGCTCTAATATGAACTTTAAGTAGTTCCAGCTCGGTTAGTACTATCAGTAGTAAAAGATTAAATAACTTTGAGTATAACGTAAACAAACTTACGCCTTTTTGTCGAATCGCGTTCTTTTATGTCCTGTAGTTCCACCCTCTTTTAGCACAATCTGTGCAGGAAATTTCATTAGTATCGGCTTAGTGTTTTTTGCTTGATTTCGGAAGCGGCAGGAATATATTTTTTTTATTTGTTTGACCAACGCTGAGGGGATGTCCCCTATAAATTAAATTCATTGTGTTTTCGCGCCTTTTTACAATTATAATCTTATATGGCCTATACACTCAAAAAAAAAGTGAACTAAAATCTGGGAAAATTAACTAAATTTTGAGAAAAAGAGGGAATGATTTGGCTCCAAAGATTTTTTTTCTTGGTTTTAGTTCATAATTTTCCCAAAAATAAGGAAAACAAAGTTATTTAATTTTAACCCAATTTTAACTAGAAAATGGGATAAAATATACTTCACATTTTAGAAATAGACTGGGTCTAGACCCTGGACCCATGGGATCGGACCCCATTTAACTCGATATCCCGTTGGGCCCTTTAAGGTTCCCCATAGATTTTGAACCAAAACTTGTGTCCGTTTCGCTCTAACTTGCTTAGTTTTTGAGATACGGTAATAAGGGGCCTGATAGGGTCTTGAGAATCTTAAAAACCGGATAACTCAAAAACTATTAATCGGAGGGCTTTCGGGTATTTTGCGGAAGTGTTCTACGAGTCAAGAGCTACAAAAATGTCGTTGGACATTTTCTCGTGTTGGCAGTATTTACCGAGATATGTGCATATATAAAATCTCGGGAATTTCAAATTTTAGATCTAAAATTAGGGTCTTGAGACCCCGACATATATGCAGAGCTAGGCTATTCCATATTTTTCTTTGTAGTCTTTCTTTTGAAAATTTCATCCGTTTCGCTCTATCTCGCTTAGTTTTTGAGATATCGCCATTTTGAATTTTTAACTAAATTCTAAGAAGTTATTTACTAAATTCTCAGAAGTCATTAACTAAATTCTGAGAAGTATACTTCCTCAATTCAAAGAAGAGAAATACGATGATGTTTTTTTTAGTAAATTTTAACTAAACTTTAACTAAATTGTTTTTTAAGAAATATGTCTTAAAAATAAAGATACGATTCTTAGATTTGTGGAAAATTTCTTTGGCAGTAAGAATGTTTTTCCTAATATTTAAAAAATCCATTTAAAGAAAACTTTGAACTAATTATAAGTAAATGAACTAAAATTTTTTCCTCACAGTTAAGAAAATTTCTCATTTTTAAGTTAAATTAAACTAAATTTTAGGAAAATTCATGATAAATTTTCAAAGACATTTTTTCCTTAAATTTAGTTATGTCTTTTTTTTCAGTGTATATGGAATTGATTACCACTATCTTAATTAAATACGCCAAGAGAATCGGTTCAACTGATTTTGCGTAATTGCGATCATAGTGTAACATGATCTATAGTTCCGCACTCCGTTGGTACTATCAGTGCTAAAAATGTAATTAAAATCGTATCAGCCGTTTTTGCATTATTGCAAAGCATGCAGAAATATTTTCAATTCAATAAAAAGAATCATGGCATTTTACGCGCCTTTGTTTGATATCGCTCTAAATTGGCACATTATTAATACTCGGTTAGTACTATATTTGGTTTAAATTTCATCAAAATCGGTTTATTCCTATTTTGTATAGAGATGTCATTAGTGGAGCTATGTAAAAATTCGATTTTGCTATGCCCCTCCGCCCATAGACAGAGAATCAAAAATCTGATCACACAGTGTTACTCCCCATAAGGAACATACATACAGCCGTTTTTGCGTAATTGCGGAGCATGCAGAAATAACTTTCAATTCAATACAAAGGGGCATGGCATTTTCCGCCCCTTTCTCCGATCACGCTCTAATTTGGCACACACTTAGTACTCGGTTAGTACACTCAAAAAAAAAGTGAACTAAAATTTGGGAAAATTAACTCAATTTTGAGAAAAAGAGAGAATGATTTGGCTCCAAAGATTTTTTTCTTGGTTTTAGTTCATAATTTTCCCAAAAATAAGGAAAACAAAGTTATTTAATTTTAAGCCAATTTTAACTAGAAAATGGGAAAAATTATACTTCACATTTTAGAAATAGATTGGGTCTAGACCCTGGACCCATGGGTTCGGACCCCATTTAACTCGAGACCATGTTGGGTCCTTTAAGGGTCCCCATAGATTTTGAACCAAAACTTGTGTCCGTTTCGCTCTAACTTGCTTAGCTTTTGAGATACGGTAATAAGGGGCCTGATAGGGTCTTGAGAATCTTAAAAACCGGATAACTCAAAAACTATTAATCGGAGGGCTTTCGGGTATTTTGCGGAAGTGTTCTACGAGTCAAGAGCTACAAAAATGCCGTTGGACCTTTTCTCGTGTTGGCAGTATTTACCGAGATATGTGCATATATAAAATCTCGGGAATTTCAAATTTTAGATCTAAAATTAGGGTCTTGAGACCCCGACAGATATGCAGAGCTAGGCTATTCCATATTTTTCTTTGTAGTCTTTCTTTTGAAAATTTCATCCGTTTCGCTCTATCTCGCTTAGTTTTTGAGATATCGCCATTTTGAATTTTTAACTAAATTCTAAGAAGTTATTTGCTAAATTCTCAGAAGTCATTAACTAAATTCTTCATTAACACTTCCTCAATTCAAAGAAGAAAAATACGATGATGTTTTTTTTAGTAAATTTTAACTAAACTTGAAAAAAATTGTTTTTTAAGAAATATGTCTTAAAAATAAAGATACGATTCTTAGATTTGTGGAAAATTTCTTTGGCAGTAAGAATTTTTTGCCTAATATTAAAAAAATCCATTTAAAGAAAACTATGAACTAATTATAAGTAAATGAACTAAAATTTTTTCCTAATAGTTAAGAAAATTTCTCATTTTTAAGTTAAATTTAACTAAATTTTAGGAAAATTCATGATAAATTTTCAAAGACATTTTTTACTTAATTTTAGTTATGTCTTTTTTTTCAGTGTACTATCTTTGGTATATATTTCATCAAAATCGGTCCATCGGTTTTTTATATATAGATGTTATTAGTGGTGCAATGTAAAATGTCGATTTTGCCACGCCCCTCCGCCCACAGGCAGAAAATTGAAAATCTGACCGCACAGTGTTACTCCCCAGGCTATTCTGAATATTCCCTGAAAATTCCCTGAAAATCAAGATCGGCCCAGCCGTTTTCGAGTCCATACGGAACATACATACATACATACATACACACATCCATTTTTATATATGGACATTTCCATTTAACTTTTCATTTCTTTGAAATTTTGGTTTTTTGGCAAAAACTTTTTTTATTTGCATTCAAATGGCTATCTATTGATATATATGCATAAAGGACTTCTAATGCAATTAGCTTACAAACACTTAAGGCCAAAAATCGTAATTTGCGGTAGTTAGCAACAATCAAACTTCCGAAATGTGGAAAAGTCAATTGAAATTTCATAAAAATAATGTACTCTTTGGCCTATTGTATTTGCGCCGTCCAACGTATTCTCCGAAGATTTAAAATATATGGTCGCTATACTTGTTCAAAAAAGATGTATTTGTGAATTTGATGTGCCATCAATAATAAAAAAGTTATTTGTTGGTAACGGTTTGAAATTAAAATTTCTTCATTTTCAATTTTTCGTCGTTTTTTGATCAGGAAATTTGCGCCGCGTCATACTTTTCAATAGCTAATACGAAGAATGATAGCTGTCGTAATTCCCTACAGTTTAAAACCGGTCTCATGAATGTGCCCTCAATAGGAGCGGAGTACTAGCTAGACAAAGGTTGAGAGACAAAACGTGAAAGTCATCAAAAATCCACTTTTTTACGAGGCACATTCGCAATATTTCTTAAAAGTGGCCAGCACATCGCGTGATCCAAATATTTTTTGATTTTTTATAATAAAATCGATATAGCGTGTTAAAATTTTGATTAGCAAAAATTTTGCAAAAATCTGACATTTCACGATTTTAAACTTTTGCTTGTATTTTCACGCGAAAAAAATTTAGATTCAAAATGTACCCGTCACACGGTTGCTTGTAATGCGTATTATGGATCGTGTGCAAAAATTGGGACTTAATAAACCTGTACGCTGAAAACGCGCCAATTTTGTCTCCATATAAACCGCCAAGGCACACCCAAACCGCTGATAGAAATTAATTTCTATAAATGGCAATTGCTGGTACTTATAAATCTTTATCCCAAAACTGAGCGGCATTAGTGAATTTTGAAGATTGTGGATTTTATGCATCTTTCAAAATTTCATTAATCAGAAATTGCATCCCTTTTAAAAATTCACAATTTTGTATAATGCACACGTTTCTTAACTAATTTAAGGGTGCTAAATCCGAATATGACCTTTAATTTGGTCCATCGTCGTAATTTTTGCATATCAAGCTACTTTTAAAAAAAAACTTTTAACGTAAAAATCTGATTGTTTATCCACATTAATGGACGTAATTTATCCGGTTTATATTGGGGATAGTATGAAACGTTAATTAACGTTGATTTTGTTAAATTCTAATAATAATTGTAATTTTTAGATTTTTTGTTTTCAATTAAAATCTTTAAACCGCCATAACTTTCGCGCCGTCAGCTGAAAGTTTTTCACGCGAATGGATTTGAACTTACTAAATACATGCTTATTCACATACTAAACGATTTTGATGTGCCTTCAAAAAATTTTAATATTTTTTAAATCTTAAAATCAAAAGTTAAATGGAAATGTTCATATATAGATGTTTGTGAACTTTAGAGCAAATTGGAACTCGTCTGTTAAATTTTGGTCTTTCTGTTCCTAAGCGTATGATTAATATTTAATAATATCAAGTAATTAATATAACTCATATGCACTTTGCTTTTATCACTACATTTGCGAATTTTTAATGCAATGCAGAGATGTGTGCTTGTCACGTGATCCACGCATGATAGTGAGTTTATTATTTTTCGTGAACAAAAAAAAAAAATCGTGTGTGAGTAAATTTTTTTTGTGAGTTGTAAATTTGATGAAAAAAAATCGTGCGTGACAACTAACTTAAGAGTGAATATACGACATGTTTTGTTACTCCCGCTTTATACAGAATATTCCACCATCACACAGAATTCACACCTTGAACCTGTAAAAAATTCTTTTAAAGCTCTGTCTGATGCTTTTGCCAGTTGTTGGTTTTATTATTGTATTAGTGTTTGTTTCTTAATGTATAATAAATGTTCAAGTATTATTAAATTTTACTTTGTTGAAATAAGTACGTAAAATAATAATAAAGACGAAGAAGAAAACACGTCAGCTAATAAAATTTACTAATGACACTTGAGTGTAATAATTTTGTGGCAACAACAAAACAAAGAATAGAGGCAGTGAAGACAGTCAGACAACCAACTAACAAGGGATACGGACGGGCACGTATATTAAAGGAATATTAAAGTTAAAAATTTTACATTATTTTTAGAAAAGTTTTTTATATAAATTATAAAAAGTATCAGATTCTAAGACATTTTTCAGAGACATTTAATTTTTTCCTATAGAAAAAGTTTTAGACTGTAAGACATTTTTCCTATAGAAAAGTTTCAGATTCTAAGATAATTTTCTCATTTTTCCGATTCTGAAACATCTTGCCTACAGAAAAAGTTTTACATTTTGGGACAGTTTTCCAAAAAAAAGAAGCCTCAGATTCTGAAAAGTTTTTCCAATAGGAAAGTCTAAGGGTCTCAGATTTATTTTTTCCTTTAAAAAAATCTCAGATTCTAAGACACTTTTCTAAAGAAAAAGTCTCAGATTCTAAGACAATTTTCATATAGAAAAATTATCAGCGTTCGAGGCTATTTTACAACGGAAAAAGTCTCGGAATATGAGACGTTTTTCCAATAGAAAAATGTCGGATTTTGAGATATTTTTCCTAAAGAAAAAGTCTTGTTTCTAAGACGTTTTTCCCACAAAAAAATCTCAGATTCTGAGACATTTTTCCTAGAATGGTCTTAGATTCTAACACATTTTTACTGCAAAAAAGTCTAAGAGTCTCAAATTAATTTTTCCTATACAAAAAGTCTCAGATTTAAAGATATTTTACGTATAAAAACAAACCCAGGTTTTGAGACAATTTTCCTATAGAAAACGTTTTAGATTTTGAGACATTTTTCTTTTAAAAAAAGTCGCAATCATTTTTCCTATAGAAAAAGAATCAGGTTCTGAAAGATTTATCCAATAGAAAGTCTCAGAATCTGAAATATTTTTTCTATAGAAAAAGTCTCAGATTTTGACATATTTTTCCTGTAAAAAAATGTCAGATTCTGACACATTTTTCCTACATTCAAAAAAAAAACTTTGTAAAGTTACCAAAAAATCTCGTGATTTTACGAGGCTATTCTCGTAAAATAGGTAGGTAAGTAAAATTCTCGTAAAATTACGAGGATTTCCTCGTAATTTGGAATGCGCCAAAAATTGGTAAAATAACCAATTTTATTGGTAAAAATATTGTTTTAAAACCGGAAAAATAAAAAAAAAATAATAAACTTACAAGAAAAAATGGTAAATATGTTTAAAAAAATGGTAAATTTACAAACCAAAATGGTAAATTTACAAATTTTTTTTTTTTTTGTTAAACATAAATAGTCGTAATAAAGTTATTTTTGTAAAATAACAGTTTTTTTTTTTTGTTAATTAACTAGAATCCTCGTAATAAATTTTTGAAAATTTTGTCAACTTTTTTTTTTAAATATTTTTCAATAAAAAAAAATTTTTTTTTTTTGTTAAACAACATAAATCCTCGTATAACATAATTTTTGTAAAAAAACATTTTTTTTTTTGTAATTCAACTATAATCCTCGTAATAAAAACTTTGTTGTAAAATTACTTTTTTTTTTTTTGTAAAATAACCTTTCAAAATGGTAGAATACAATTACGAAAATAAACTTGTAGAATTACCAATAAAACTGTAGTTCTCGTTTGACAAGGTACAAGATTTTTTGTTAAAAAACAAGGAAAATTGTTAAATATTGGTAGAACGGGATTACAAGGCATTTTACCAGGCGTTTTACCAGTTTATTTTTTTGAGTGTACAGAAAAATTCTAAGATTCTGAAACATTTTTCATATAAGAAAAGTCTCAGACTCTGACGGACTTTTTCTATAGAAAAGTTTCATCCTCTAAGATATTTTACCTAAAAAAAAATGACTCAGATTTTGATTCATCTTTCCTATCGAAAGAGTCTTAGATTCTGGGATATTTGTCCTATAAAAAAAGTCACAATTTTCCTAAATAAAAACTCTAAGATTCTAAAACATTTTTCATATAAAAAGTTTTAGATTCTGACACATTTTGCCAACAGAGAAAGTCTCAGATTCTGACACATTTTACACTCAAAAAAAAAAGTTTGTAAATTTACAAGTAAAAGGTCTTGTAATTCTATTTTACTAATATTTTTGTCTTTTTACAAAAATTGTTGTATATTTAATAAAACGAAAACTACAGTTTGCTTTGTAATTTTACTATTATATGTTGGTAAATTTATTTTACAAATTTTTTAGGTAAATTTACAAAAAAGTGAATTATTTTACAAATTAAAAAAATATTACAAGGTGTTTAGTTTTTTTACACAAAAAAACTGTAATTGTACAACATAATTTTACTTGATGTTATTTAGTCTTTTTACCAAAAAAATGTATTATTACAAACATTTTTTTTTTTAAGATCGTTTACAAGGTTTTCAGTTTAAAATGTATGTATTGAAAAGTACAAAATTCCAATATAATTTTACAAAACTTATTTTATTACTAGAATTAATGTTGTTTTACAAAAAAAAAAATAATTATTCAGCAATAGGACACGCAAAAATTTTCTAAGTTCAGATTTTTTTGCGTTTTGGAGTAAAAAATTTAGTTAAAAATAATTTTTTATAAATAATTTTTACACCATTTTTTTGGTAATTGGCGTTAAGTAAAATACCACAATTTTTATGTGTTTCTACTATATAATCGTTCTACTTTTTTTTGTATTTTTACCATTTTTTTGGTGATTTTACCATATTTTTTTGGTATTTTTTTTAAAATTTGGTACCTAAAATGTCAATAGAAAGCTGCCAATTATGAAAAATCAAATTTTTCTTATTTTAACTGGTACTTAAACATCCAATCTACAATATCCAAAATTTTTTTTTCCGATTTTTAAAAATACTTGTGAAAATAATTAAAAGTTAAAAAATTTTTTTTTATTTTTTGACTAATTTTTCCGGAAAATATAAGAAATTTCTTGTGTAGCCTCCTTCGCAATTCTCATATGTTCTACTTAAGAAAAACGAAATGTCGAAAAAAAATAAAAAAGTGCAGTGTTATACATTAAAAAGTTTGTTAAAAGTGCTCAAGTGAAAAAAATCGTTTCAGGTTGTTGAAGTGCTACTCCAGTTGCCGAAGAAGGAAAAATAAGATGCACCAATGGAAAAAACCTTTAAATTTACAAAACCATTATGTAAATAAACCCATTTTTTTTTTGTAAATTTACAAAACAAATATGAAAATTTAAAAAAACAAAATTGTATACTTACGAAAAAAGTTGTAATTTTACAAAAATGAAATAGAAAATACAAAAACAATATTGTAAATTTACAAATTTTATGGTTAAACTACTGTTTTTACGGCAAAAAAATAAGGAAAAATGGTACATATACAATAAAAATTGTAAATTTACCACTTTTTATTGTAAATATACAAGTTTTTTGCATAAAAAACAGTAGTTTAACCAAATAATTTGTTAATCTACAATCTATTTTTTTTTCATTTTCTATTTTTCCCTGTAAAATAACAACCTTTTTCTGTAAGTTTACAATTTAGTTTTGTAAATTTACCAAATTTTTTGCAAATTTACAAAAAAAATGTTTACCTCGAAGATGATATTTTACAAAAAAATTGTAAATTTACATTTTCTTTTGTTAAATCAATTTACAAATTATCCCCGTAACTTTACGGGGATTCTTGCTAGTACATATTTTACAAAACCTGCCCCGTAAAATCACGGGGATTTTATGTCATTTTACAAACTTTTTTTTTTGAGTGTACCTATAGAAAATTTTTTTCCTCTAAAATATTTCTCCTTTAAAAAAAATACTAAGATTCTGGGACATTTTTCTTATAGAAAGAGTCTCAGAATCTGAGATATTTTTCCTGTAAACAAAGTATCAGAATCTGAGACATTTTTCCTTTAGAAAAAGTCACAGAATCTGAGACATTTTGCATACAAAAAAAGTAGCAGATTCTGAAACATTTTTCCTATAGAAAAAGTCCCAGATTCTGAAAATTTTTCCTATAAAAAAGGTCTTAGATTCTGAAACATTTTTCCTACCGAAAATCTGAGCTCCTCAGAAATTGTTCCTATAGTCAAAGTCTTAGATTATGAGATCGATTTTCTTTAGAAAAAATCTCAGATTCAGAGACTTTTTTCTATAGGAAAAATGTCTGAGATCCTGATATATTTTTTCTTTAGAAATTAGTTTCAGATTCTAAAACATTTTTTCTATAGGAAAAATTTCAGAGATTCTGAGACATTTTTCTCAGATTCAAAAACATTTTTCCGATTGAAAAAATCTCAGATTCTGCGATATTTTCCTGACACCTCAGATTCTGGGACATTTTTACTACATAAAAAGTCGCAGATTCAGCGACATTTTTTCTTTAGAAAATGTCTAAGACTTCTACAGAAAAACGTCTCTTTGAGACATTTTCCATATAGAAAAAGTCTCAGATTTTGAGACACTTTGCCTATAAAAAATGTCACAGATTCTGAGACAATTTCCTACAGAAAAAGTTTTCGATTTTGAGAAATTTTCCTCTAGAAAAATTCTTAGATTCTGAAATATTTTCCAATAGAAAAAGTCTCAGATTCTGAGATATTTTCCAATAGGAAAATTACCAGATTCGAAAACATTTTTCCTATAGAAAAGGTTTCAGATTCTGAAACATTTTTCCTTCAGAAAAGGTCTGAGCTCCTGAGACATTTTTCCTATAGTCAAAGTCTGAGATTCTGAGATAGGTTTTCTTTAGAAAAAGTCTCAGATTCTGAGAAATTTTTTCTATAAGAAAAATCTCTGTGATTCTGATACTTTTTTTTAAAGAAAAAGTCATGGATTCTGAGACATTTTGTCTATAGGAAAAATGTCTGATATTCTGAGATATTTTTCTCAGATTCTAAGACATTTTTTATATGGAAAAAATCTCAGATTCTGCGACATTTTTCTGTAGAAAACGTCTCTGATTCTGGGACATTTTTACTACAAAAAAAGTCGCAGTTTCTTCGACATTTTTCTTTAGAAAAGACTAAGATTCTGACACATTTTCCCTATAGAAAAAGTAGCAGATTCTGAGACATTTTTTCTTAAGAAAAAGTGTCAGACTTCTCCTACAGAAAAAAGTCTCTCTGAGTCATTTTCCATTTAGAAAAAGTCTCAGATTCTGAGACACTTTGCCTATAAAAAATGTCACAGATTCTGAGACAATTTCCTACAGAAAAAGTTTTTGATTTTGAGAAATTTTTCTCAGATTCTGAGATATTTTCCAATAGAAAAAGTCTCAGATTCTGAGATATTTTCCAATAGAAAAAGCACCAGATTCGAAAACCTTTTTCCTATAGAAAAGATTTCAGATTCTGAAACATTTTTCCTACAGAAAAGGTCTGAGCTCCTGAGACATTTTTCCTAAAGTCAAAGTCTGAGACTCTGAGATGGGTTTTCTTTTGAAAAAGTCTCAGATTCTGAGAAATTTTTTCTATAAGAAAAATCTCTATGATTCTGATATTTTTTTTTTCTAAAGGAAAAGTCATAGATTCTGAGACATTTTGTCTATAGGAAAAATGTCTGATATTCTGAGATATTCTAAGACATTTTTTATATGGAAAAAATCTCAGATTCTGCGACATTTTCCTATAGAAAAAGTTTTAGATTCTGCGACATTTTAACTTTAGAAAATTCTCAGTTTCTGATACATTTTTCCTATAGAAAAAGTCTCAGATTCTAAGAAAGGTCTCGGGTTCTGACACAATTTTCCTAAAGAAAAGTCTCAGCTTCTGAGACAAAAGTCTCTGAGAAAAAAAGCAAAGCCTGAAACTTAAAATACACTGGTTGTCAACTAATTAGAAACGTTTCTATAGCATATGCAATTTGTTTAAGATAAGGTTAACAATACTCGTTGTTATTATTATCAACCGAGTATAATTGTAAAAAATGTTATGTAGATAATTTTTCAGGCTTTAATTTAAGCTTGATGGCGTCCAGATTGAGTAAATTATAAATGTGCTATGAGGACCGATTTTATAGACATTTAAAAAAAAAATGTTAAAATATTTCTAAGTCGATTTTTTCTAAGTTCAAACATTAAAAATTTTAAAAATGGTCCAATAGGTTTTATTCGGTATTCAACTAATTTTTCCAACAACCTAAACAATAAGTGAAGTTTTTTTAATACAGTTATCTCCGCATTTTTTGACCACCAATTTTTTAAAAACAAACAAAAATTTAAGTTATTTTAATATCTCATTGTCATACAGTAAGGTGTACCAATATTAATAAACAATAAAATATTCTCTTTGTTTACAAAAAAATGGTGGTCAAACGAATTTAAGGTCAAAAATGCGAATTTTTTCTACAGTATTTAAAAAATTAAATTTTTGTTTGGTTTGTTGGAAAAAATCGACTAAGAAATATTTTTAAAAATTTAAGCCTTATAAATAACTTACATAATATTTTTTTAATATTACTCGTTTGATAATAATAACGTTGACTAGGTACATATTGTACTATAGAAGCGTTTCTACTTAGTTGACAACCACAGTATGTATATGAGGCATTCCATGTGAAATCGGACACTTTGAAATTTTTTTTTAGATTTTCCCAATTTGTTTGCAGTTTTAAGTACCTTCGAAAACTCATTCGTGGTAAATTTTCAGATTTTTTTGATACCCCTTTCAAAAGATATAGAATTTTTAAAAATTGGTAGTTTGTTCCTTTACCCAAACTTCTTTTACTCATAATTTCTTCAATAATGGTCCAAATTTCTAAATTTTTTTTTAAAAATTTTTGTTTTTTTACGTACTTTAAAAAAAAATCCCAGAAAATTCTTAAAAGCGCTCTAGTATGCGATTTTTAAGTTTTAAAATGTTTGTGCTCTTCGATTTTTTTGAAATTTTTTTGTGTTAAACTTCTATCGATTCTACAAATTTTTTGCCCAGAAGGATCGTGGGATAGCGATTATTACTATTTTTTAAAATTTTTTGAAAAAATTTTATTGTACCCAGCAAAAACTTGGTAATGACACATCATTACCATTCGAATTACTTAGTAATGACAGAAAATTACATTTAGCATTATTTTGAAATGTAAAATAAGGACTTATTAATAATGACTTACATAAGCCATTATAATAAAATAAAAAAATTTCAGAACTAGATTTTCACTTTTTGACTCACTGTACATTATTTTGAATAAAAATAAAATAAAATTAAATATTTTTTTATTTTTTTTAATTTTTTTTAAAAATAAATTTTTCATTACCTATAAGTATATATGTAATTAGTTATTAATACTGCACTGAAAAAAATAACTATACTGAAATTAAATAAACACTGTTATTAATTTAAGTACACATTTTTTTTTATAATTTACTTCAACTTAACTTAATATAAAGTGGTTTTACTTAAAACAAAGAAATTAAACTTGAAGATAGTACATGCAAATACTTAAAAAAACACAAAAGTTTTCCTTAATTTGTTTTTTTAAATTAAGTTAAAAATTCTTTACATTAATGGCGAATTGATTGCATTTAAGAAAAAAAGGGTTTATTAAAAAATTTTGTTTTACTTAAAAGAAAAAAAATTAAATTGTGTGCAAAAAAAATAAATAAGTACGTAACTTACTTAAAAATAGTATAGACATTTTCAAGACATTGAATCAAATAAGTACTAATCTTTAATTCCAAAACGCATTTTCTTTAATTTAATCAATTTTTGTTTTAAGTTAAGAAAAAAGTAACCTTTATTTTATTGATTTCATTGACTTTATTTGAATCCATATCTTCATCAGTTTAAGAAAGAATTGACTTAACTTAAGAAAAAAATACTTGAGGTATTTTGGGGACCCCATCTGGGGGCCCCATCTAAAGTCCCCATGAGACCCTAACTTTAAATCCAAATTTCGATTTTCGCGGAATTTTCAAATGCCTATAACTCTGCAAATACTGCAGATACGAAAAAAATTCTAAAAAAAAATCGTTTTTGTAGTCCTTATCTTGTAGAATATGACCGCCGAAGACCCGAAAGCTCTCCGAGTTATAGTTTTCGAGTTATTTCATGATCAAATTTCTCAAGACCCCATTCCCAGATCTCGAAAACTAAGCCAGATATAGCGATTCTGACAAAAATTTTGGATCAAAATCAATAGTGACCCTATAATAGTGTATGCACATACTCATGGGCGGACCACAAGTATTGGGGGCCCGTAGGGTCCTCACATTGGGACTCCATAGGGTCCACAGAATCCGTAAGTTTAAGGAAATTTTTCCTTATTTTAAAAAAATATTTTTCCTCTGGATAAAAACAATTAAAGTTATAATAAGTGCAATTTTACTTACTTTTAAGATATATTTAAGTAAATGCATTACTATGTTTTAGGAAAAAATATACTTGGAAGAAGAATTAATATCTTTGGAGCCCTCGCATACCCTTCTTTTTTTAAATTAAGTTCAACATGCTTTAAAAATGGTAAAAAAAAATTTCAGTGTGGTTTGATAATCATTACATTTTGCACATTTGCTTGTTAATGTAATGGGAAAGGTAATTCGAATCAGAAGTAGTTATAACTTTTGAATTTCCCATTACACATTTCATTACTTGGTAATGCAAGTTTTTGCTGGGTAATTTTCCAATCTTAAAATCATTTCTACTGCTCCAATGGTGCGTCATAGAGGGGTCATTTATAAGACCGACCCCCATTAATTTTCACGTCTTAACATTTCTTTAGAACAAACTAATACCCTATCTCCAATTTCTAAGGGGGCTCCCACACAAAACGACATTTTTTAAAAAATGCTCCAACTGCCCTTAGAGCAACAAAATGTATGACCGACCCACAATATTTTTTTAGTCCAAACATTTTTTCTGAACACACCTATCCTCTATATTTAACTGTTAAGGCGGTCCCCATACAATTTTAATTATTTTTTGTAAATTTGTTTTATTTAATCAGCTTCTACCGGTCCAATGCACAGTGGTTCCAAGTCCAAATCTAGCTGGACAAAATTATTTTATCACCGTTTTATATGTTTTTGGGGTCGCTGAGTTTAAAAAACATGTTTAAATTTTTCTAAGTCGATTACACTAATCGACAACTTTTTATTTTTTTTCTAATTTTAGTAATTCATTAATGACAAAAATGGTTTATATGCAGAACAGAAATATGAAATGCAAAAACTTATTTTTTGAAAGTTTTGTAATCTTCAAAAAAAAAAAAAAAAAATTTTGTCGAAAAGTTTAATTGAAAAAAACAAGTGAGAATGTTAAATTCGGCTATGCCGAATCTTTTATACGCTCCAAAATGTAAAAAAAATAAAAAACCAGTGAGAGTGTTACATTCGTGCCGAATCGTTTATACCCTCCAAAATGTAAAAAAAAAACAATATAAAAAATCCAGGGGCGTTTTTTTTTTTGGGGGGGGTTGGTGGGAGACGTTAGGGAGCACCTTCCCCTTGCGATTTCGAACTTCATGTGAGAGAAGAATGTTGCATTTGCTTAGCAAAAGTACAAAAAACCCTGCAAAAAATGCGATTTTTATTAGGTTGGTTTAGTTCTCCAAGGGGGAACCTTTTTTCCCTTGGTCCGATTTTATCCATTTCCGAACTTAACCTGCCTAGGAATATAAGACATATTCGTGCCAAACTTCGGAAGTCTAGCTCTTTTATTTTGGACTGTATCGTGTCCTCTACAGACGGACAGACGGACGGATATTTTTGAATTTAGTCGAAGTGTGTAATTGGCCGCGGTTTAATAGGAAACATCACATTTAATGCTTTATTTAAGCTAAGCATAATTATAATACTTAAAAGTTATCAAAAACTTACAAAAACTCGATACTTTATTTAGAAAAAAAATTTTAGGCGAAAATTTATTTTCATATAAACTGTGATTAATTTTAAACCTGCAAAAACCTGCAAGAAATGTCTGCATGACAACGATCAGTAATAAATTACCTATAAGTTGTATGTAGTAATTCGACATGATATGCCTGGATTCGGTTTTGGCAAGCTGCGGAAGTTTCATAAGTCCTCAAAAATATTGTTATTATTGACCATACTTCAAAGTACAAAAAATGTAAGAAGAAGATCGATAATAAATTTCTTATTAATGTCCAAAATAAGTATAATCTGTAGCTTTCTTGTACATAAACCGTTTTGAAACCATTGATGTAACATGGATAATATGATGTTATTAGTTGAACACTTTATATATATTATTTTTTTTTTAAATATTGGATGCCAAAAATGTTATTTCATACGCATACTTAACAAAGTTAAAGACCTAATTCCAAAAAATGGTTATTAGTTTGATCAGAACACACCCTTAGCTTGCCCCTAGCACTATTAATTCCCAATTTTAAGGACACTAATTTTTGGACTTTTGTCCAGCTAGATTTTGATTTGGAACCAATGTGCAATGGTGCGTCCGAGAGGGGTCATTAGTAAGACCGACCCCCATTTATTTTTACCCTACAACATTTTTTTAAAACATACCTACGCCCTATCTCCACTCCCTTTGATCTGATATGGCACCAATATATAGTTTTTTAAAAAGAATGACTGAAAAAACAAAAAAAAATAGTTTTTCAATATTTTTTGGCCCATTTTTTGAATCCCTAAATCCCCGATTTGGCCAATAAAAAGAGACGCCCCAACCTTAGAATTGTCTCTTCTATATATATTTTATGTTTCAGGCAAATCGTTTCATAAGGGTTGGAACACTTTCCTTGTAAGACATTTTTTTAGATTTTCTTCAATTTTTAATAATTTCAAGAAAAATTCTATTAAATTTTTTTTTTTTCATTTTCTTCTTAAACATTTAAAGATTTATTATACCCATGTTGAAAATAATCTTTGCTAAATATTTTACTTATAAATTATTTATTTGTTTGAAAATAAACAAATACATACAACCGGTAATTAATCATTTAGATAAACGAAACTTTAAACGATAATTTTCTGTATTTAATTTAGGTATATTTTATTTATATAAATATACTTGAATAATCAATTTTGTTTTGTTTTTACTTTTATTTGTATAATAACAAGTCTATCGTTTTTCCCTCATTTTTCTGACGTCACACCCTTTTAAAAGTTTCAACATTAGAGATTTTCATTCAATATCGTTTGTATTGTATTCATTCATGAATATGTCTGCCCCTCTGTTAAGTGTTTGTAATTTTAGAACAGAGTTGTACAAACTTTAAAATAAGGGTCATAATGAGATAATTGGACTATTGAGTGGAATGGAATATGCTCGTCGCTAAGCTGGTTAATACACACAAAAAAAAAACCTTGTCATATTAGTAGAAAAAGTCTCGATATCCCTTTTTATCAATATTTGACAGATTTCGTTGTTTTTTATCTCGTCAAAAAATTTGTTAATTTACAATTTTATTGGTAAAAAGCTTGTAAGATTACAAAATTATTAGTAAAAAGCTTGTAAAAACAAAATATATCAGCTTTCATATGTTAAAATGAAAAAACTTTTTTAAAAAAATTATTAACAGAAATTAAAGAAAACAAGTAAAAAAGTAAAATTCGGCCTTGCCGAATGTAGTTATACCCTCCACAATTTCAAAAAGATTATTGCAAAAAACTTTATTTAAAAGGAAATAACTTAAAAAAAAAAAAACAAATTTTGAAATAAAAAATTCCGCAAAAAAAAATTTTGGTAAAAAAAAAATCCGCGATTTTTTTCTTTTTTTGCCAAAAAAATATGTTCGTACTTGTTTAAATACCATTTGGTGTTCAATTATGTTCACATATGTCAACCAGAAGCCGAATTAAAGCATTTTGTATTTTTAGGTTATGTTGAATGTACTGAAATTTTTGAGGTGTGCTTACATTTTCGTTCATAACTTCTGAACCGCTGAACCGATATCGCTCAAATACAATACCAAACTTTTCGGGAGAACTTCCAATAAATATGTTAAGTTTCAGCCACCCCTGTGCAATATTTTGATCGCGACAGCATTTTCCACAGACGGACAGACGGACATCGCTAGAATGTCTTAAAATCGATCGGGCATCATGAATATATATACTTTATGGGGTCCCAGACCGATATTTCGATGAGTTACAAACGGAATGACAAACTTATATATACCCTCTATCACTAAGTGGAGGGTATAAAAAATCCGTAGAAGTTTTGCGGTAAAAAATATTTTTATACTTGTTTTAATACCTTTCGGTATCCAATTTTGTTCACATATGTCAAACCGCTGTCTAAATAAAGCATCTTGCATTTATTGGTTATGTAGGATGTACTAAAATGTTTCCTCAGATTTTCGTTCACATCTTAAAAACCACTGAACCGATTTTTTACGAAAAATGTCAAAGAATCTCGAAATTTTTTGGGAAACATTTTTCGGAATCTTGTTAAGTTTTTATAGCAAAAACATTTCGGAATCTTTAAATTTTTCTATTGGAAAATAAGAAAATTTTCTTCAGCAAAAATTTAAGGATTTAATTTGTGTAAAAATGTATTAGATTGTTTCAGAATCTGAAAAAATTAATCTGTGACGTTTTTTATTGAAAAAAATTGTTCAGCAGTTAAGACCTTTGTCTAAGAAATTGTTTCAGAATCGATGGCAAAAATGTCTTAGAATCAAAGAATTTGTCCCAAAAATTTTAAAAAGACGTAAATTTTTTTGGTATCGTTTATTTTCTATAGAACAGTTTTTCAGAATCTGACAATTTTGGTGTAGGATGAACGTTCGCTATCTTCGACTTGTTTTTGTAGAAAAAATATCTCGGAATCGGAGTATTTTTCTGGGACAATAGGTTTAAGGTTCTGAGAATTTTTCAATAGAAAAAAATGTCTCAGAACCTAAGTAGATTTCTCTGGGAAAAATGTCTCCAAATCGAAGTCAATTTTTCGAATAGTTTTTTTAAATATTGAAGTTTTTTGTTGTGAAGATAGTCGAAGTATCAGAGCATTTACTATACAGGGTGATTCAGTCACGACCCTCCGAATTTTACCAGCGTATTCCTTGGGTCATTTCATGAAAATATGTCCATTACGACCATCCCCGAAAATGCAAGTGTGCGAAATGGCAGCGGTTTGAACATTTTCGGATTGGTTTTTGGGCTTGTTGGAAAGGTTATTGGAAGGCCTTTCAGAATCAATAACAAAAAAATTAAAAAAAGGTGAAGTCGTCGAGATACAGAGCTTTTAAAAATAAAATTTGGAAAAAATGTCATAAGAATTTGCTCATAACTTAAATTTGCATAGCCAGATGGCTAACTTATGTTTTTTTTCTTTTAAAAGATAGCCCTACCTCTAACCTTTCCAAAATGCCCTAAATGAAGCCTAGAGGTCTTTCTGTTCTAAAGTTATGACCGTTTGACTGAAATGCAAACATTTTTTTGGGGGGGTTTTGAAGCGAAATAACACCACAATTCATTTGTTTTTGTAAATTAACAAGTTTAAGATTTTATTTTATTAAAATTTTTGGAAGTCAAATGGTCATAACTTTGGAACGCTAAGACCTCTGGGCTTATTTTATGGCATTTTGGAAAGGTAAGAGGTAGGGATATCTTTTAAGAGAAAAAAAACATACACTCAAAAAAATAAAACTGTAAAGTTAACAAATTTTTTTTTGTTAACTCAAGTTTAATGGCTTTTTAGCAAATTTTTAGTTAAAATCAGCATTTTAACTACTTTTTTTAGTTAAGTTCAATTTACGAAAATACTAGTTTTGAACAAATTTTGAATTAATTTTTTTTGTTGACTTCAAAACTGAGTTTACGAATTTTTACTAATTAATTTGCTGATTTTTCGTAACAAATTTGTTAAGTGAAATTTTTTGCGTAGCCTCCTACGCAAATCTCATAAGTTCTACTTAAGCTGATGAAAAAACAGAAAAATTAAACTTAAAATTTTTTACAAAATATTTTGTAAATTTTAATTTACGAAAATTAACAAAAAGTTTAGCTGAATTCAACTAATTTTTTTGTTAATATATGTACATAAAAGCGTTACGAAATTTCAGCTAAATTTTTAGTTAAAGTTACGGTTTTTTTTGCTACATTCATTCTACGAAAAGGTATTTATTTTAAGTTAAATTTACTAAAAATTTAGTAGGCCCAAAATCAGGTGCTTTTTTAGTTAAAGTTAACTAAATTTTTTTGCTAACTTTACAGTTTTTTTTTTGAGTGGAAGTTACCAGCCATCTGGCTGAGCAAATTTACGTTATGAGCAAATTCGTATGACTTTTTTTTTTAAATTTTATTTTTAAAAGCTCTGTATCTTGGGCCCCTGGTTCAGAAGTCATCAAATTTACCCTACTACTCTCCGACCACCAATCCGAAAATTTTCAAACCGCTGCCATTTCGCACACTTGAATTTTCGGGAATGGTCGTAATGGACATATTTTCATTTTAAACAAAATTTGAACTAATTTTTGTTGCTAAATTTAAAATTGAGTTGACCAAATTTTTACAAGCTTTTTTGCTAATATTAGCAAAAATAAATGGTAAATTTTTTTTTATTTTCAGAAAACTTAAAATGGCGCTATCTCGGAAACTAAGCCAGATAGAGCAAAATGGAGGCCATTTTTGGTTCTCGAGCGTATAGTATCGCATGTGTGGACCTTAATGGGTCCTAACTTTATATCCAAAAAAGTTAGCATTCCCGAAAATTTTTAAATGCTCGTATCTCGGTTTTGTAGCTCTCAACACGTAGAACAAGACCGCAAAATAATCAAAAGCTCTGCGAGCAATATTTTTGAAGTTATCGAGTTTTGTAATTCTCAAAGCCCCGGTGGTCCCCTAAAATCACGTATGTCAAAAACTAAGCAAGGTAGAACGAAACGGACACAAATTTTGGATCAAAAACTATGACGATTTTTAAGGAACCTAACTAGGTCTAGGCCCATCGGGGTCTGGACCTATCGGGTTCGAACCCAATGGGTTCCTCAAATGTGTATGAACTAAGTTGAAAAAAAAAATTTCAGTTAACTAATTTTTAGCAAAAAGATTTTGCTAACTTTACCAACAAAATTGTGGGTTCAAAATCAGCAAATTTTCTTGTAGGTTTACAAGCTTTTTTTGCTAACTTTACAGTTTTTTTTTTGAGTGTATAAAAAGAATTTCATAAATTCAAAAATCTTTTCTGTGATAAAATCGGGTATTTTTACTCTTGGATCCGCACCTGATTACGTAAGGATCCGCACCCTTACGAACTCCAATAACATTTTATTAAAAGTTCCCAATAATTATTTCATCGTTGAGCCATAGTTTGTTCATTACTGCTGTATGTATTGTCTGTGTAGTTTCAAAAAATATTAACTGCGAATTTGTTTATTTTATTGTGATGATTTTCAATCGGCCGATATGCCAATAAACTAATATATTTCACATTTATTTCGAACTTTTTTTCAATAATGTTTCCATTTTTTTATTTGTTATTTGTTTTTTATGTAGTACAACAAATATTGAAACTAAAACAAATTTTACAATTCAGTAGTTTTTGTATGATGTGAGCGAATATGTTTGTTGTCCCAGCAAAAATTTTTGTTGCCAAATAATGTACAAAATAATGCATAGTATCGATTTTTACTTGCATTTTTGGGTATATATAATGGAGCGGAGTGAACAATTCACAAACAAAATTTTTGACAAAATCGTCTAGGATATTTGGATTCTGCATAAAATTCAAAGAAAAAATGCCGAACAAACCATGTCTCAAAAATCAGTTTTGACCCCCCCAACTTTCAAAAATAGTTTTGTACTATATACGGCTTTTCCATCAATCAGCACGAGAAAAAGGGTATTTTTTGACCTGGGGTCCTTAAATTGTGTTCATAGATACACTATGAGGCCATTTAGACATTCCCATTTACAGTTTTATTTAATTCCAAAATCTCGCGATTTTAGTCGCGATTTTATTTATTTTTTTTTAAAGTCCCTCTATAAAATGTTTAAGAATTAAAGAAGTTGCGTATGAGTAACTTAAATGAGCCTCAAGTCGTAAGAGTTTTATAACCGAATAACTATCCTTATCATTTTCTAAGGAAAAAGTATTATCTCAAATATTTTTTATAGAAAAATGTTTCAGAATTTCTGACTTTATCTTAAGAAAAAAAATTGATTCTTATTCGTTTCTGAATGTAAGAATTTTTTATTTAAAAAGTATATAAAAAAATCCATCAGAAACTGGAAATTTTTCCTTAGAAAAAAACAAGAATCTTTCTGCAAAAAATTTCTCAGAATAAGATTACATATCTACAGTACAAACGTTTCAGAATCTGAGTTCTTCTATGGGGAAATATATTTTTTTATGGAAAATTGTTTAAGAATATTCTCTTTTTGAAAAATTTTTTAAAATTTACGATTTTGTCTATAGGAAAAGTTTATCAAAATCTTTGATTTTTTATCGGAAAAATGTTTTAGAGCTTTTCTATAGAAAACTATATCAGAACCTGAGATTTTTTTTAGTACGAAATATCTCTAAAAATCAGAGTTTTTTCTGTTGAAAGATTCTCAGAATTTTTGTATAGGAAATTATCTCTGAATATTTATATTTTTCTTTAAAAAAAATGTTTCTGAGCCTTAGAAAACAGTAGAAGGCACTAAAACCGTAAAATTTTTTTAATTGAAAAATACTATAAAATTTAAGGTCTTATTTTTTAAAAAGGGTATTAAAGATTTTTCATAAAATGTTTTGGAAACTGATAATTTTCTTTAATTTCTATAAGAAAACAATGAATCTGTGAGTTTTTCTGCAGAAAACACGATCTGAAAATTAAAAAACTTTTTTACATCAAAGGGTTTAAAATCCTAACATTTTTCTAAAGACATATTTCTCAGAAACAGTCAGTCTTAATTGTGAATAGTTCCATTTATTTGACGATAAACAGTCTTATTTTTGAAGTAAATCGGTCATTTAATTCGGTTTCCCATCCCCCCCCCCCTGGATCTGCGATTTCCGGTGGAGAAAATATTAGATTTACTAAGTTTTATTTAATTTATATCTATCTTCTATTTATCTTCTATATAAATAAAAATCAATTGTCGTTCGTTGGCAACCGCATCAGTTGAGAACGGCTCAACCGATTTGGAGTTTTTTTTTTTTGAAATGTTCGCAACAGTCCAACTTAGGTTTTTACGTAAAGAATAATAGACCACGCCCACTTTTTTCGATTTATCTAATATCGGACCGATTTGACTAAATTTTTTTAAATGAATTTTCATAATATTCCAACTTTGGTTGACCACGTCCACTTTGCCTAAACTTTGTTGAAAATGTTTATAATAATTCAACTCAGGTTTTTACATATAGTAAAATTTCCCACGTCCACTTTTTTCTATGCATCGAAAGAACTTTAACGGCTAGACCGATTTGGATATAGTCCGCAAAAGATTTTTTAGGAAAGAAACGGCAATAAAAATGTTTCACTCCCACTTTTATTTCGATATATCTAAAATAAAAGAACGGCAGGATCGATTTGTCTATTAGTACTATTTGTTGACCTTCGTGATAGTACAACTAAGATTTTTACAGAAAGAAAAATTGTCCACTCCCACTTTTTTCAATACATCTAAAATCGGAGAACGACAAGCCTGTTATTTTTTTTTAGTTCCTAAAATATAATTTGAAGATGATTACCTGATTAAACGGGTCTGTAAAACCACGCCTACAAATTTTTCTAGGCCAAGAAATTCATTACATTTTGTACAGTGCTATAGATTTAAAGCGACTAAATATAGTCGCTGATCTTATATCTGATCTTATGTTTGGGCCAGCAACACGGACCGGGGCAGCTAGTAAAATATACATTATCACCATCCATTACCAATTTTTTTGCTGGGTAATAGATTTTCATATTATTGAATGAATTTGAATATTCATCATCAATGTTTATTTTATTTATTTGAATTTTATTTTTTTTTTTTTATAAATATTTTCAATTTCATACTTGTACAATATTTTGCTAATACACAAGTACGTATATCCGTTCTATATATTTATACATAGTAGAGTAACTAGTTTCCGGTTGTATATTTTAAATTGTAAAAACTAAAAATGAAAATGGAAAATAACAAAATGTTGTTAACAAAATTTTTCAAATTTATTACAACTTTTTTTTTTATTTTGTATTGTAGATTTATTTGTCGGTATTTTGTAATCACAATATATTTATATTTATAATAGTTGATTTTATTTATTTTTTTTATATTACTTTAATAAAAAAAATATTGGGAGCGTCTGATATCAATTCAAGCGTTAAGCATGATTATTGAAAATTAAATATTGTTTTGTGATTTGATTTGATTGAATTTAGTTATAGAAAATTGTGAAATGAAAATGTGTGTTTTTAAGGTGCAGTTTAAATTATGGTACAGGTGTATTTTTTTAGTTTTTTTATTTATTAAATTGTAATGCGATTTCTATAGGAATTTGACATATCAAACGGAAATTGAATAATTACAAATTTTGAATTTATTTATTGTGTAAATTATTTAATTAAAAAAATATATGTGTAAATGTTTTACATTTAATAATTTGATTAATGACTTAAACGTGATCGCATTAACAAAGTATTCCAAATTTTTTAATTACACCTGTAAAAATTGATTTAGTGTCCAGTTTTTTAATAAACTTAGGTTATTAAAATAAGTATACCTACTAGGGCGGAGTAATTTTTTTTTTCGACAAAATCGTGTAGCATATTCGGATTCTGCATAAAATTCTAAGAAAAAATGCCAAACAAACCATATCTCAAAAATCAGTTTTGACCACCCCCCCCCCCCCACAATTTTCAAAAATAGTTTTGCACGATATACGACTTTTTTAGCTGGACTTATTATTTGGAATATATTGTTTTACTAATAAATTTTGCTTCTATTTTGTATTAAGAGGTGTACCTGGTATTGTTGGGTTCTGGGAATCCATATTTGATATTTATTTTGCTCTAAACCGCCGCTAGAGGGCGCTAAAAAACAAAAATCTGGACTTGGGTCTTCAGATTTTTTTTTATTATGAAGCCACATACTCTAAGGATCCATTTAGACATTCCCATTTACAGTTTAATTAAATTCCAAAAACTCGCGATTTTGTTCGCGATTTTATTCGCGATTTTAATTTTTTAAAAATCTCCAAAAAATTTAAAAGTGGTAAGCTACACCATTCTTTTATTGCCACAATTTTTTAAAACTTTTTCGTTTAAAGTAGAGGATTTTAGCTTTCAATTTCAATTTTGATAAACGATTTGGAAATCCTAAAATCTTTTATTAACAAAATCAAAAAAAAACAAGTGAGAGTGTTAAATTCGGCTGTGCCGAATTTTTGATACCCTCCAACATGTTAGAACATATAAACAAAATCCAGAGGCGTTTTTTTGGGGGGGCTCGGTGGCGGTGGTGTGGGATCGCGATAAATGTTAACTAATTTATTTATTATGCTTTTTGCACTATTTTTTCTCATTATTTAAATGATTTTTTAAATCCACGCCCACAAAAGGACGGGCAGAAAAAAAACTGAATTTTTCAGCCGCCTGGGTCTAAGTTAAGGAGTTTCAACTCCTTCTGACACAAAAAGGTTTCATTTGTTTAACAAAAATGGCAAAAAAAATATGTAAAAATGGCGTATTTTAAGAAGTTTTTTTAGTTTGTTAAGGGGGAGCTTTTTTCCCCCTGGCCTGATTTTTTTCATTTCTGAACTTAAGCGGCCTATGAACATTAGACATATTCTTGCCAATTTCCAGGAGTCTAGCTCTTTTATTTTGGACTGAATCGTGCTTTATACAGACGGACGGACATTTATAGAACGACTTAGAATCGATCATAGATCAATAATATATATACTTTATGGCGTCCCCGACCGATATTTTAATGCATTACAAACGGAATGACAAAGTGAGTATACCCCCATACTGTGGTTGGAGGGTATAAAAAAAAATTCTTTTTATATGGGCATAATTTAAAAAAAAAAAAATTTAAATATTAAATATAGAAGACTTTTGTGTCCTATTAAAATGATGACTGATTTTTTTTTGTAAAAATGTTATACTTTCATAATATGTTAATTAAAAAAAATCAAAAGAGGTGAAAGTTGACTAAAATGCACTAAAAAAATCAAGGACCCAAAATAACTATTATGGACATTTTTGATTTCCAAAAAATTGCGCATTTTTAATAGTTATTTATAAAAATTGAAAATAATAATTATCAACAAAATAACTATTAAATAACTATTATTTTATAATAGTTATTTTGTATCCTTTGTAGGTGCAAATGAAGTGATATTTTTTTTTGGAAGGATATTTTCTGAAACTAAATAATTCGTTAAAAAACTTACTTTTTTGCAAATAATAAAGTGACCATGGCCCGATTTATAAAAATTACTTAGGTCCATAACTATTATTTTACAATAAAAAAAATATTAATTAGGAATTAATAGTTATCCGTAAGAAATAGAATAAAAATTGACCTATAATAGTTATGACATAAGTAATTCACCATAAAACTTATAATAGTTATGTCCTTGAAAAAAATGCATTTTGCATTTAAAATGCATTTTTTTAATAACACCATTTTTTTTGACTTTCAAGTTTAATGTAAAGGACTTAAGCTTTTAATTTCAATATTGATTTTAAAAATTTATATTATATTTACTTAAGAAGTTATCGCTAATCAAACTACACTACTTTTTCATATTTTGTGATTTTTAAAAAATGAAAATCGCGAATAAAATCGCGAGATTTTGGAATTTAATAAAACTGTGAATGGGAATGTCTAAATGGATACATAGTGTACACAATCTAAAGATCCCAGGTCAAAAAATACCCTTTTTGTCGTGCTGATTAATGGAAAAGGCGTATATCGTACAAAACTATTTTTGAAAATTGGGGTGGTCAAAACTGATTTTTGAGCCATGGTTTGTTCGGCATTTATATAAATAATTTCATTTTCCAGATCGACCCTCGTGGAACATTTATTATTTAAAGGGATGTCGCGAATTATCGTCACTATTCGATATTCGGCATGTTTTTTGAATATTCGGTTAAATAAATATTCGTCAACAGGTTGCCGAATATTCGGCAAAATTTAAATTAGTTAAAAAAAAAACACTTTTTATTAACGTTTGACTCTTTTTTTATAGTCATTTCAGTTTGTTTTCTATACAAAAAAAAACGTAAGTACTTGATTAAAATTCGAACTGTTAAGGTACCAGAAAAAATAGGGTCAACAGCAGCGTTATTGTCTGTTAGTCTGGTACTTTTTTTTTAATATTTAACATATGAGGCATTCCACACCAAATGTCCAACGAAAAAAAACATGTGTACCGTAAACTTCTGAATAGGTGGTATGGATAGCCCTATATGGAACTTAGAAAATTGCGTTTTTGGTTTTTCAATTTTTCAAAAACTGGGCTTAGGAGGCGTGGTCAAATATTGGAAAAATGGTCAAATTTGTGGCGAGTTGCCTTGATTAAATATTTATCACAGTAAAACGGAATGCACCACAATCTCAAAAATTTACAGTCTTATAAAGTTTTGTATGGGCTATCGATTAAAATTTTTTTTTTTGGAAAATTTTCAGAACCCGTTCTGAAATTTTCCATTTTTTAAATAAGTCAATTTATCAAAAATCTGGCCACTTTTTTTTTTCTTTTTTATTTATTTTTTTAAAAGTTTAGATGTTTGTCCATCCACACAAAAAAAATCAGAAACACGTTCATCTTTTTTTTCGAGAAAATCGCATTTGAACTTTAAATTTCATAACAATTTAGTAATTTGCTTGTATTTTCTTGTGTCAATAGAGCGTATGACGAATATTTATGCAATTAATATTACTCATTCGCAACTTTAAATCAAAGAAATACAAGCAAATAACAAAATTGTTATGAAATTTAAAGTTCAAATGCGATTTTCTCAAAAAAAAGGATGAACGTGTTTCTGATTTTTTTTGTGTGGATGGACAAACATCTAACTTTTGAAAAAATAAATAAAAAAGAAAAAAAAAAGTGGCCGGATTTTTGATAAATTGACTTTTTTAAAAAATGGAAAATTTTAGAACGGGTTCTGAAAATTTTCCAAAAAAAAAAATTTAATCGATAGCCCATACAAAACTATATAAAAACGTAAATTTTTGACATTGTGGTGCATTCCGTTTTAATGTGATAACTATTTAATCAAGGCAACTCGCTACAAATTTTACCATTTTTCCAATATTTGACTACGCCTCCTCAGCCCAGTTTTCGAAAATTTGAAAAACCAAAAACGCAATTTTCTTAGTTACATATAGGGCTATCCAAACAACCTATTTAGAAATTTACGGGACACATGTTTTTGTGTAGCGGGACATTTGGTGTGGAATGCCTCATATGAAGGTTTCTATTTTAAACGTACCACGAAAAAAAAAATGTTGTTGGATGAAAGTCAAACTTCGAGAGCTTATTGTCCTATATGAAAGTAACAAATCGAGGAACAAAAGTTTTCACTTTTCGGAAAAATGGGCGAGATAGGCGTGGTAAAACACGGAAAAATTGAGCAATTTTTGCATGAAGTCGCTTTATATTTAATTTTTTCTACAGGTACTCAACGATTCTTAAATTTTCGAAACACATCTATTTTATAGTGTTTTGTTTGGGCTATCGATTGGCATTATTTGTTTTTGGGAAAAATTCAGAACTATGTCTGATTTTTTCAAATGAAAAATAAAAATCGATGTAGCAAAAAACACGCCGTTTTTAATTTTTTTTTTTTTAAATTAAAATAAAGTTCATTTCATTCTCTACGTCACATCAAATTTTCAGAGAGCAGTTATTTTTGGTTTTCGAGAAAATTGGCTTTAAAGATTGAATGTCTTATTTTATTTTCCATATCACTCATACGCCATGATACATTTATTTTTGCTTCCCAAAAACTTGTTTAAATCTGTTTTAAAAAAAAATTAAAAATGGCGTGTTTTTTGCTACATTAATTTTTTATTTTTCATTTAAAAAATTCAGGCATAGTTCTGAATTTTTTCCAAAAACTAATAATGCCAATCGATAGCCCATACAAAACACTATAAATTAAATGTGTTTCGAAAATTTCAGAATCGTTGAGATACTGTAGAAAAAATTAAATTTAAAGCGACATCATGTAAAAATTGCTCAATTTTACCATGTTTGACCACGCCTATCTCGCCCATTTTTCCGATAAACGAAAACTTTTGTTCCACGATTTGTTACTTTCATATAGGGCAATAACCTCCTAAAGTTTGACTTTGATCCAACAGCATTTTTTTTTCGTGGTACTTTTGAAATAAAAACCTTCATATGTAAAATACAGGCGTATGAATAATTAAATTATTCGGCAAATATTCGTATTCGGTTCAAACCGAATTCCGAATAGTAAATATTCGGTAAAATGCAGAATACACTATTCGCGACATCCCTAATTATTTACTTAATCTGGACGCTATCAAACTGAAATGAAAGCTTTTATAAATTAACTGTATAGCATTTTTTTTTTTTAAGTGTACTTTTTTTTAAAAGTGTGACAGCCAATATTAAACATGAACAAAATGATATACTTCTGAAAGTAGAAATGGAGTAAAACTGCATTTACAGTTTTTCATTTCGTGATCCTGTTTCCTTTTATAAGGTCCTCAAAATTTTAAAAGATACATGCTGTAAAATATTTTTGAAAGTATTATTACACTGTCCGACAAAAATTAAAAAAGTCGCTAAACACCAACTAGATAATACAAGTTTGAAACTACACTCAAAATAATTCTACAGTAAAAGGTTTAGTAAGTGATATTGTACCAAAATCTACTAATTGGTTACTAATTTTAGGATCTTCAAAGTACTAACATTAGTAATTTGTACTGGTTTTGACTAATATTAGTTAACAATTTTAGTATTGGTTACCAATTTCTGCACTAGGTCCTTTTGGACTAAAATTAGTTAAATTTTTAGTATTGAATACCCACGTTTTTTTTGGGTGTAGAGACTAAATGTAGTAAAGCTGCATTTACAATTTTTCTTTTCGTGATCCTGTTTCCTTTTAAAAGGACTTCAAAGTTTTAGAGCATTAAATTTTATAAAATATTTTTGATACCCTACACTTTAGTGATAGAGGGTATATATAAGTTTGTCATTCCGTTTGTAACAACTCGAAATATTGGTATAGGACCCCATAAAGCAATGGTTCCCAACCTTTTTTACGCCACGCCCCACTTTTAAGTTAAAAAAATTGCCTTGTCCCCCCTACACTCAAGAAAAATTTGTTAATTGTTCTAATTTTTTTTTCTAATGAAAACTCACTACCGGTTTGGCAAACCATTTTTGTACCCTCAAAATAATTTTACAGTAAAAGGTTTAGTAAGCGATTTTGTACAAAAATCTACTAATAAGTTATTAATTTTGGTATCTACAAAGTACTAAAATTAGTAATTTTTACTGTTTTTGAATAATATTTGTAAAAAATTTTAGTATTGGTTACCAATTCCTACACTAGGTCCTTTTGGAATAAAATTTAGTTAAATTTTTAGTATTGAATACCCACGTTTTTTTTGGGTGTAGTTAATTTTGCTAAATTGTTTTTGTAATTAATTTTACCAAAAAGATATTTTTTTAATTAATTTGACAAAAAAAATCTTGAAAATTTACTCGTTGCCCCCCTGGAACCTTCAAATTGCCCCCCAGTGGGGCGAGAATCAAAGGTTGGGAACCATTGCCTTAAAGTATATGGGGCATTCCATGACAAATCACTCACTTTTAGACCCGACCCCTTTCGATTTATTTTAGTTTTGGATACGTGTTTACGACGCTTACGTCCATCACAAATAACTATCTCTTTTTATGAATTTGAATTAAAAGAAACCCTGAATTAAATATTAGTATTAGTTGTTTTTTATATGGATGAAATCATAAGTTTTAATTTAACGGTCTTAAATTAATGAATTTTTAATACTAACTTTTACAACCCTGCATTCAGCAGTATTTATTTGTTATTCCTTTGTCTTTGTCATTTTAACTGGCACATCTCTCCTTCCCTCGGCCGCCTTTTATAATGGATACAGAGGTTTCTTGGTTGAGACACCAAGAGCTCTCTCGTTCAATTCTAACAAGCATCCGACAGAAGGAAGACGTTACCAGCACAGCTCACAACTCATAAGTATTAATAAACATGTAAGAACTGATATCTCACAGTGTTATATTTATTCATTTGATCAAACCGAACAAAACCCATTGTTCGCTAAATTAAAATAACCCTTTCCCCGGTCTATATCCTTCTGTGTTTCTGAGAATTAGCGATTAAACTGATCTAGTTGAAAATATACATTCCTTGATTTATGAATAATCAGCGTTCCCAAGATTACTCATTAAACAAGAAAACTTTGTGCCCATTTTAAACATGGTCTTCGAACCTTTTTTGATCTGGCAATAAAAATACAGTCCACAATCGGTTATTATCTTTTATTGCATAACATCCCTGTTTTTGCATGATAATGAATAATCTGTCAAATAATATTCTCTCAAGTCATTTAAAATACATTTACTGTTTGCTATAGACAAAAAACCACGTTGTTAAAAATAAATAGCGAATTATACAAAATTTTAAGAAAATCTCGTATTTTCCAAAAGTAAATTGTTATTAAAACGTATAAGAAAAATTACTAATGGAAACCTAGCATTTTATAAATCTGCAAAAGATAATTAAGTAGATCAAATACTGGGATTAGCACATAACCTATAATTTGTGGAGCCCAGATTTTGGCAGTAAACTCTTTTTTATTGGAAAATAATATACATGTTAAAGTACCAATTCCCTGCTACTTTCAACTGCAATACACCATAAGGAATCAAGTACAAACTTACGGAATTACCATAAGCCAGTGGATAAGACGTAAAATTTATATTCCTCAAAAAATTCTCTTTTGCATGGGAGAACTAAAGGCAAATTTATCAACATCTTAAAGTTTGTCCATCGTTACGGTGGTCATCGCCCTTTACAAATACCAAAAGTCAATTGGTTTCTGGTGTGACTTGCAAAACAAACGTAATCTGGATTTCAAATTACAATTAATCGCAGTTCTTATGAAAATCTGTATCAAACATAACAATCGATATTCTACTCAAGAGCAGTTCTGAATATTTCAAGAAACGAAAAGGCCTCCATTATATGAACGTTAGAAACAACAATTCCGCAACAATTACAATTTTAGACACAGCCTCATCGTTAAAGTTTTACAACAAAATGTAAGTGTTGTTTTTTTTTCTTAATATCTGTCAAATCATCATACAACATAAAATTACATTGTTTAAAAAAAGAAAAAAAGTAAATTCTTTATTTTTTAAAAGAACTAAACAGCAGATCTTTGTCCATGCAACAAATTATTACAGCTGTTACTCTTAAAATCATTATATGAATGGAAAAGAGAACGTTAAGCTCTTAAATGCATAGATTTCTTTTACATACACACTACAATCAAATGTAAATGATTTGAGCGCATTTTTGCCTACGGTTGTTGCTCTTAAAATCATCAAATAAATGCTTAAGAGAACATAAAGCTCTTATCGTAAAGCTTTCCCTTGCACATACATACATACGTCGTTAATTGTGCTCCAACTCTAAAACTTACAAAATTTTATTTTATCAAAAAAAAAATATACGTAAATCAAATGTGATCCCTACTTAACAGTGTTATACCGAATTGAAATCATTATACTTACAAGGTTTACAGTTTAATACAAATTGTAGCAAGAATATCTCAAGATTATTAATATTTCGTTGAAATGAAGCTTAAAAACACTTAAGAGAAACAATTTTTACAAACTATTCAGCGAGTCTACATATTTAAGAGAATCCCTTTTTCTGATATACATACAAACAACTCATACTAAATCTGATTTGTTAAAAAACACACGTTATAATAGCACTGTTCCCGACTAACAGTGTTCAAAATTTAAATGATTAAAAAACTTTCTATCTTGCTTACATATATAGTTGGACAATTACTGTTCGCTTATTAACCCTCACATGTAAAAAAGAAAATTAAAAGAACTTATAAATAAAATACATATAATAAATAAAATTTTTCAAATAATTTTTTTTTATCTGCTATATTTCTCTTTATAAATTTTGTTGCTAAATTAAAATACTAAAAGGAAAACATGATATCCGATTTTATTTTTGATTCTGACGAATTCGTAAGGTTTTGTGAGCAGGTCGACAAGATTTTAATGGGTGATTTTACAGATTCACTCATTGAGGTGAATATCCAAGACCTTAACACAAGATGGATTGAACTTCGACAATCGTATAAATTTCTGTGCACCAACAAAGACGAAAAACCAGAGTCGGAGACTTTAGTGGTTGCTCGGGGAAAATATGACGCTTGTCTCAAAGCTTTTCACAAAAGCAAAGCTACATTAATCGATGCTCAAAAAACTCTTTTAGGCCCCTCTCATTCTGTTCCAAAGATAATTCACCCAGAGTCGTCCACTTTAGAAGAAAGTTTCAGTTGTATAAAGGTTCCTCCTTGTGACACCGAAATATTTTATGGAGGGTATGAAGAATGGCCGACTTTTCGTGATATGTTCACAGCGGTTTATGTAGACCATCCAAAGCTCTCTCCCGTTCAGAAATTGTATCACTTGAGACTTAAAGTCCGTGGCCAGGCTGGGGCAATTATTAGGAAATATAGATTGTGCGCGGATAATTTTAAACTAGCTTGGGAGGCTCTAACAAATCGCTATGAAAATAAACTTATGCTAGTGGAAAACCAAATAAACGCTGTACTCGATTTGAATCCCTCTCGTTCGGAAACAAGTGCGTCCATTCAAGAAATCCTGACAACCGTAAACGATTGTTTGGCGGCTGTAAGGGCCCAAAACGTACCTTGTAATGATTGGGATCCAATTATAATCGTAATTGTGTCCAAAAAACTCCCTGACGAAACTTTCCAGCTGTGGGAAGAGTCCCGAAAATCACACAGGGAAATTTTAAAATGGGAAGATATGGATGCCTTCTTGACTCACCGGTTTGAAGTCCTTGAGCGAGTACAGAATATTCGAGGCATTAAACCCACTTCTGCAAAAAAATCCAATACACTGAACACACAGACAAATGCTTTTAATACGGAAAGTACCTCCCAGTTTCCATGCAAGGTCTGTAATTTAAGACATCCCTTAAAAAATTGCCCCCAATTTAAAACCTTCACATCCCAGGATAGGGATAAGTTTGTTTCACAGAATAAAATTTGCCCTAATTGTTTGTCCTATACCCATCTTATAAAGGATTGCAAAAGTAAATTCACTTGTTCGCACTGTCAAAAAAAACATCACTCTCTTTTGCATTTTTTTAAACCCACATCTCTTCCTGCTGAAAACGTAGGAAACAATAACCAAACTTATCAAATAAACGAAAATGCAAGTACTTCCGCCCAAGCCCAGACTTTGGCCTCAGGTTCCAACCAAACTTTAAATAATTTCGCTTCAAGCATCAATAAGTGTCCTTCTGATAATACATTGCTACCTACAGCTGTCGTACAAATTACCCACAGAGGGGAGATTTTTAAAGCGCGAGCCTTTTTAGATCAGGGTTCTGAGAAAACCTTTATATCTAAACGCTTGCAACAGCGGCTAATGCTCCCAACGACAGCTAAAAATTTTCAAATTCGTGGTATAGGTGGCGCCATAGTAGGAAACTCAAATTCCTTGTGTGACCTTAAATTATACTCCGAAAAGCATGAACGTTACATTGCGATGAAAGCTATAGTAGTCCCGAAGATAACACGTTTGCTTCCTAGTTTTGCTATTTCTCGTTCAGATCTTAATATAGATGATATAGAAGATCTGGATCTAGCAGATCCACAATTCCATTCCCCTGGTCATGTAGATCTGTTAATTGGCAGCAATATTATTCCCAGTTTGTTACTAGATGGTGTGAAAAATGTTTGCAATTCTCTAATCGCTCAGGCCACAATCTTTGGGTGGGTTATAAGTGGCCCAATGCCGACTGAGACAATTTCTTCATTTTCTATAAGAGCCAATGAAACCTCAGACTGTGCTATTGAAAAGCAGTTGAGAATGTTTTGGGAACTAGAAGAAGTTCCAAATGAGCGCCCTCTATCAAAAGAAGATCAATATTGTCAGACCCTATACAAAAATTCTACCATTAAGAATTCACAAGGCCGTTATGTCGTCAGACTCCCTTTCAAATCTGAGTTTTGCCATAGTACGCCGCTAGGATCATCCAGATCCTCAGCAATGGCACAATACACTCGAATGGAACAGTCTTCAAAAAGTAGACCTGAGTTGGCCCAAACTTATAGAGAGGTTTTAAGAGAATATATGGATCTCGACCATATGGAACCTACATCGTATAAAGAAATATTTTCCCAAATTTCTTATAGCTCGTACTACTTACCACATCATGCGGTTATAAAGCCAGAGAGCAAAAGTACAAAAGTAAGGGTCGTATTCAATGCCTCGAAAAATACCTCTTCAGGGCATTCCTTAAACGACATTCTCCATGTCGGTCCTACCTTACAAGCCGACTTAATGACCATTATTCTAAATTGGAGGCTCTAAGTATAAATATGTTTTTAATGGCGACATTGAGAAAATGTATCGCCAAATTCTCGTTCATCCAGATGACATTCAATTTCAGCGAATTCTTTTCCGCCCGGAACCTGAATCTCCCATTCAAGATTACGCATTGAAGACAGTCACTTTTGGAGTAAATTGTGCTCCATACCTGGCAATTAGGACCCTTTTGCAACTAGCAACTGATTCTGAGAAAAAGTACCCTCAAGCCTCCCACATTTTGAAAAAAGAAACATACGTTGACGATATATTGTCAGGTGCACATGATCTAAAAGCTTCTATTGATTCACTTGCTCAAATTACAACAGTTTTAAAATCAGCGGGTTTCCCTTTAAAAAAGATTACTTCAAACTGCGCTGAAATCTTGGAAACTGTTCCCAAAGAAAATATATTAGATTCAAATTTTCTTAAATTTACAGAAGCAAGTAGTACAAAAACTCTTGGAATTCGTTGGAATGCTTTGGCAGACACTTTCTCATATACAGTTGAGCCAATTACTCCCGTGAACTCAATTACAAAAAGACAGATATTGTCAGCCGTTTCAAAGCTTTTTGATCCAGCTGGTTGGATCTCCCCTATTGTGATTCAGGCAAAAATTTTACTTCAACAGCTGTGGCTGGAAGGCACTGAATGGGACGAATGTGTAAAACCATATAGTCTCTTAAAATGGAATAAGTTCGTAGAAAATCTTCCCGTGATCTCTGAACTCTCAATCCCACGTTGGGTCAACTTTACTCCATCAATGGAGGTGCAACTCCATGGTTTCTGTGATGCCTCTGAGAAGGCTTATTGTGCTTCAGTGTATTTAAGAATACAAAATGAGCAGTCTGTTCATATTAACCTCTTAGTCTCTAAATGCAAGGTGGCTCCACTTGACCCCGTCAGTCTCCCCCGCCTTGAACTTTGTGGAGCAGTTTTGCTCTCCAAATTAACTAAGCACCTTGGTATGACATTACCAATTCACAATTACGGTTTATATCTCTGGTGTGACTCCTCTATTGTGTTGAGTTGGTTAGAAAAGCCTCCCCTATCTTGGAAAACCTTCGTAGCCAATAGAACCGCACAGATAATAAGAAACGTTGGTAATACCCCCTGGCGTCACGTGCGGTCAGCTGATAATCCCGCAGACTTAGGTTCCCGTGGCTGCACCCCTCAGGACCTTTTGAATAGTTCACTATGGTGGCATGGACCAGAGTGGCTTCAAAACCCGCCCCAGGAATGGCCAAAGTCCATTGTAATTCAACAAGATCCCCCTGAGATGAGAAAACTTGAGGTTTACCACCTTGCTACAAAAAACGCCGATGAGAATAAAGAATACGACATTTTAGAGAATTTTTCAAGATGGGACAAAGCCATAAGGGTAATTGCTTATGCCTTCAGATTCGTTAATAAATTGAAGGAACGAATACTGATCAGTAAAAATAATCCACATGATCCACTTCTACTAAACTACAAACAAATAAAAATGACTTCCGAGGTCCTTACTCTTACGATCCAAAATATACCCATTATAAGTCACGACGAGTTTCTCGCCTCAAAAAACCGTCTAATAATTCTTACACAGAAACGATTTTATGAAGACGAATACTCTTCCTTAGCAGTAGCAAAACCCGTCAGCAGAAAAAGTTCCCTCTTCTCTCTTAATCCTTATTTGGACGATAAGGAGGTCATACGAGCCAATGGTAGAATTTCATGTTCAGCTTTATCTTTTAATGAACGTCACCCGGTGATTATTCCGGTTAGCTCACGATTTTGTAAGTTGCTTATAACTTTCACGCATAACCTTCTTATGCATGCGGAGATAAATTTATTGCTACGAGCTATCAGAGGAGAATATTATATTGCACGTCTTAGGTCAGCTATTAGATTTTGCATTAGAGAATGTAAAATATGCGTTATTTACAAGAAAAAGATACAATCTCAAATGATGGCAGCACTTCCACCAGAAAGAAGCACTTTTTCTCTCCCATTCTCCATAACTGGATTAGACTTTGCAGGTCCGTTTTCCACAAAAACCTCGATTCTTCGAAACGCACCCTATCATAAAAGTTATGTTTGCATATTTGTTTGCTTTAGTACAAAAGCTATACATCTTGAGCTCTGTTCAGATCTTTCTTCAAGTTCTTTTTTAGCCGCCTTCACAAGGTTTGTCGGTCGTCGAGGACTACCAACAAAGGTTATGTCTGACAACGGAACTAATTTTGTTGGCGCTGCCCAAATACTCCGTAGAGAATATGACCAATTTATAAAAACAGTTTCTGAGGATATATCTCATAAATATGCGTCCCAGGGGTTTCAGTGGTCTTTTATTCCACCAAATGCGCCGCATATGGGTGGACTCTGGGAAGCCGGGGTAAAATCGTTTAAGATACATTTTAAAAAAGTTACTCAGAATTATAAGTACACATTTGAAGAATTCACAACACTTCTCACCCGCATTGAGTCAGTTCTAAATTCTCGGCCACTTTCCCCTATGTCTGATGACCCTCAGGAGCTATTGGCACTGACTCCAGGCCATTTTTTACGAGGAGCCCCTTTGATAGCATTGCCGGAAGTCCCTATGGAATCTCTCTGCTTTCGAGATCGTTGGGAGAAAATTAAATCGATACATCATCACTTTGCACAACGATGGAAAGATGAATACCTCAAAGAACTGCAGAAACGGTATAAATGGCAAATGTCTGAGGAAAACGTTCGAACTGGACAGCTTGTCGTCATTAAGGATGATCTTTTACCCCCCTGTGACTGGAGGTTGGGACGCATAGTTAATGTCTACACAGGTCACGACGGTTTAGTGAGAGTTGCCGACATAAAAACACAAACCGGAATTGTGACTAGAGCCATTGTAAAGCTTTGCGTTCTTCCCTCTGAGGCCCTTTCCGAAAACTAACCAATTCTCGAAAACTAACCATGTTTAAAATGGGCACAAAGTTTTCTTGTTTAATGAGTAATCTTGGGAACGCTGATTATTCATAAATCAAGGAATGTATATTTTCAACTAGATCAGTTTAATCGCTAATTCTCAGAAACACAGAAGGATATAGACCGGGGAAAGGGTTATTTTAATTTAGCGAACAATGGGTTTTGTTCGGTTTGATCAAATGAATAAATATAACACTGTGAGATATCAGTTCTTACATGTTTATTAATACTTATGAGTTGTGAGCTGTGCTGGTAACGTCTTCCTTCTGTCGGATGCTTGTTAGAATTGAACGAGAGAGCTCTTGGTGTCTCAACCAAGAAACCTCTGTATCCATTATAAAAGGCGGCCGAGGGAAGGAGAGATGTGCCAGTTAAAATGACAAAGACAAAGGAATAACAAATAAATACTGCTGAATGCAGGGTTGTAAAAGTTAGTATTAAAAATTCATTAATTTAAGACCGTTAAATTAAAACTTATGATTTCATCCATATAAAAAACAACTAATACTAATATTTAATTCAGGGTTTCTTTTAATTCAAATTCATAAAAAGAGATAGTTATTTGTGATGGACGTAAGCGTCGTAAACATCTTGGGGCCCCTTCCGAAAACTAACCAATTCTCGTAGCTCTGTGCATCATTCATTCACACCTCCCCTTCACTTCATATATATTTGCCTTTAAATCTCACACTTAATTGGATCTATTTTATTTCACAGGGCACCAAGGAATCCAAATATCCACCAATGTTTAGTTTGTAGAAGATTTCATTCATTGCGGTTTTGCAAGCAGTTTTTGTCCATGAGTGTGGAAGGTCGTAAACGGGTCGTTCGTCAACATGAGTATTGTCGCAATTGTTTAGCCAGGTCCCACGCAACTGATGATTGCACATCCAACGACGTCTGCCAAAAGTGCGGCTGGGCCCACCATACACTACTCCATGTTGCTAATCGTCGGGTTGGACCACAGCGGGTTCGGCAGTCGTATACATCGTCGGTGGTCAGTGGCAGAAGACTTTCTACACAAACTCAACGAAATTTCACACAGAGACAGCGGTCATCTCAGCAGCAAACCAATCAACAGCGAAGTGGGCAGCTGCAGCGAAACCAATCAACACGCCCTCTAAGCCGCCACCCCTACCGTATACCGGTTCATCAACCCATAAACCGTCGAAACCGTCGTGTGGCTCATGAAGTGACAGAAGCAGTGCCTAGTCCCAAAGTAATTCTCCGTGGAGCTCTTCGCGCCTTAGAGCGCCTAGCTAAGGCTTTGTAGCTTATATTGGCCTTATATGCCAAGGGGCCCCAAGATGTTTACGACGCTTACGTCCATCACAAATAACTATCTCTTTTTATGAATTTGAATTAAAAGAAACCCTGAATTAAATATTAGTATTAGTTGTTTTTTATATGGATGAAATCATAAGTTTTAATTTAACGGTCTTAAATTAATGAATTTTTAATACTAACTTTTACAACCCTGCATTCAGCAGTATTTATTTGTTATTCCTTTGTCTTTGTCATTTTAACTGGCACATCTCTCCTTCCCTCGGCCGCCTTTTATAATGGATACAGAGGTTTCTTGGTTGAGACACCAAGAGCTCTCTCGTGCAATTCTAACAAGCATCCGACAGAAGGAAGACGTTACCAGCACAGCTCACAACTCATAAGTATTAATAAACATGTAAGAACTGATATCTCACAGTGTTATATTTATTCATTTGATCAAACCGAACAAAACCCATTGTTCGCTAAATTAAAATAACCCTTTCCCCGGTCTATATCCTTCTGTGTTTCTGAGAATTAGCGATTAAACTGATCTAGTTGAAAATATACATTCCTTGATTTATGAATAATCAGCGTTCCCAAGATTACTCATTAAACAAGAAAACTTTGTGCCCATTTTAAACAGATACGTTTTAGTACTTATTAAATGAAACTTGGACACCAATTTTCAGCATTTTATTCCAAGATGGTATTTAGTAATCAATTTTTCAAAATGCCGATTTTTTCAAAAAAATAAAGAAATTTAAATTTTCAATTAATTTTGACCAGTTTTTGAAAAAGTCCGAACTCTTAGATTTTTTTTAAAAAAAGTCCAAAACTTCTACTCTAAATTACGCAACTTTTAAGCCATAATTCGAGGTGTGATCGCAATTCGTTCTATGATTTTTCAAATTTTGAAAATTGCACCTTATGTTTTTTGACTCTGATTTATTTTATATGGTGCTCCAAAAAAAATTAACTTACCCTAGATATATTCATTTCGAGGTAAAAATACGTCTCATAAAAATTATTAACGATCGGACATGGGTAAGGCGTTCTGCATGCCCGAGTAAAAAAGATTATATATATTCATATAAAATTATATAAAGCCATCATATATAATCATATATAGTTTAATGCGAAAAATGAGTCGATAAAACGATATAAAAACTTATCAAATTTGATATAATTTTAATATAATTTTATATAGTTATATGCGAAAATTGGACCCTTTTTTGTATAAAATTGATGCAATTATATATAATTAAATATATTTATATATAAGAAAAAAATGTTTTCCCCCAAAACGCAAAAAATGGACAAAAAAAATTTGTTTCCAGGACAAACATATTTTTAGGACTTTGAAAATTTTCCAAAAAAAAAAAAACATCTGGACTTAGAAAAATTTTCAAAAGTTATATTAAATTATATGTAAAGGACTTAGATTTTTTTTTTTAAATTTTACTCATATAAGATAAGATCAAATTATATAAAAAAGAAAACAGAATTTTAAAGTTCATATGTAATTATATAAACGAACTTTAAATCATATGTTATTATATAAAAGTCAATATTTTCTGTTATATAATTTTATATAAGAAACAAATTAGAAGTGTAAATATATAAAATCACATATGATGCAACAAAAAATACATACATAGTTTTACAAAATAATATATGTATATATAAAATTATATATAATTATATATGATCTTTTTTACTCGGGTGGGCCTTGAAATTTAGAGAAAGGATTACAAGGAAAAATATGAACTTTTTTGTTTTCTCAAATTTTTTGGTATTTTAAGTTAAGTTTAAATTCAAGTGGTTACAGAAGTAAAATACCTCTCTAATAAGGTAAAAAAAATTAAAATCGGTTGAAAATCAGCCAAGTTATTACAACTTCCCCAGGCATCTTATGTGTGGCAGACCACTTGATTAAGCAATACAATCCTATTTTTGAAATTCATTGCAATTTTCTACTGTAATAACATTTTTTTATTCTTCAAGTTCAAATGTAATTAGATGAAAAGAATTTTTCATACTGTGCTTTGCTAACATGTTTTAAATTAATGCTAAAAATGCCTGCATTTTCAACACACTTTTGAAATATCGATTTTATTTATTTTTTTTTTTTTGTTTTAAAATTTGGAAAAACCAAAAAAAATTTACACTGAAACCTGAATAATGAAAAAATTTTATTACAGTAGATAATTTCAATAAATTTAAAAAAAGGGACTCGTATTCTTTAATCAAGTGATATGACACGCTTGATGCCTGGGGAAGTTGTAATAACTTGGCTGATTTTCAACCGATTTTAGTTTTTAGTACCTTATTAGAAAGACATTTTACTCCACATCATAATTCTGTAACCACTTGAATTTGAACTTAATTTGAAATACCAAAAAAATTGCGAAAACTGAAAAAAATTCATATTTTTCCTAGTAATCCGTTTTTTAAACTTCAGGGACCTTGCGGAACGCCTTACCCATGTCCGATCGTCCTTAATTTTTGCGAGACGTATTTTTAAGTTAGGGTCAGTATCTACCAATTTATTTTTTTGGAGCACCATATCAAATAAATCAAAGCCAAAAAATTAAAGGTGCAATTTTAAAAATTTAAAAAAAAATAGAAAGAATTGTGATCACATCTCGAATTATAGCTTGAAAGTTGCGTAATTTAGAGTAGAATTTTCGAAGTTTTTTACAAAAAAATCGAAGGTTTCGGACTTTTTAAACTACATTTAAATACAAAACAAGTAGAAAAGTTAAATTCGACTTTGCCGAATCTATGAATACCCTCCATAATGCATTTTTTTTAAAGGGTAGTACATTTTTTAACGTGAAAAAATTAACAATTTTGATTAGAAATATTTTATTTTGAGTAAAAAACTCTTTTTTTTTTGTCATTTAAAAAAAAAAAAAAAAAATTACAAATTTTTTTTGAGTGTAAAATTTTTTTCGAGTGTAATGTTTTTTTTACTGTAAAAATATTATCATTTTTGTAAAAAAAAATATAATTGTTTTTTTGTATAAATTTTTTTTTGAGTGTAAAATTTTTTTGAGTGTAAAAATTTTTTTGAGTGTAAAATTTTTTTCGAGAGTAATTTTTAAGTTACCAATGCTTTTAAAACTAAACAAGTTTAAAAAGCATTGCTTTAATATTTAACAAGTTTGAAAAGCATTGTTTAGTTACAACCAGTGCTTTTAAAACTTGTTAAAACACGTGGCATTTTAGATGAAACTAATCTGAAATTCAGGGTTTCGCTTATAACTTTTGAACCACTGGACCGATTGAGCTGAAATTTAAAACCAAATAATCTCGGGGAACGGCAAAGATACGTGCCAAGCTTCAGTAGTCTCATTATTGTCTTTCGAAAGTTATCGTGTTTTTTATCTCGTAAATTCGTGAAACACCCTTACCAAAATTTACTCTTTTGCTCATAACTTTTGAACCACTGGACCGATTTGGCTGGATTGCAATACCAACCTGACCAGGTAAATGACAAACATATATGATAAACTTCAGTATCCTCTGTAAAGTCTTTCAAAAGTTAGCGTGTTTTCTACGGTCAGACAGACAGACAGACGGACGGACGGACGGACGGACATCGCTAGATCGACTTAAAATCGATCGAGGATCATAAATATATATACTTTATGGGGTCCTAGACCAATATTTCGAGGTGTTACAAACGGAATGACAAACTTATATATACCCTCTATCACTAGAGTGGAGGGTATAAAAAGTTGCACAACTTTTTTATACCCTCCACTCTAGTGATAGAGGGTATATATAAGTTTGTCATTCCGTTTGTAACACATCGAAATATTGGTCTAGGACCCCATAAAGTATATATATTTATGATCCTCGATCGATTTTAAGTCGATCTAGCGATGTCCGTCCGTCTGTCCGTCTGTCTGTCTGTCTGTCTGTTGAAAACACGCTAACTTTTGAAAGACTTTACGGAGGCTCCTGAAGTTTGGCATATATGTTGAGCATTTACCTGGTTAGGTTGGTATTGCAACCCAGCGAAATCGGTCCAGTGGTTTAAAAGTTATAAGCAAATGAGTGAATTTCGGCAAGGGTTTTTCTGGAATTTACGAGATAAAACACACGGTAACTTTCGAACGGTAATTCTGAGGGTGCTGAAGTGTGGCATATGTATTTGTCGTTCTTCAGGTCCGGTTCGTTTTAAATTTCATCCAAATCGGTCCGGTGGTTATTAGCAAAACCGTAAATTTCAGATTCGCCTCACCTTAAATTCACGTGTAGAAAACCCGTTAAACATCGAGAAAAAAGCACACAAACAGTTTTTTCTACTCCATAAAAAGTTGTTTTTCAGCACTTAACTCATTACCTTCCGCGACACTCCCATACAAAAGTAAGTAGATATTCAGTAGATAAGAAGTACTCCGAGCTTTCAAACAACTTCCAACTACTTCCACGGAGAAGTTCTTATCTACTGAATATCTACTTACATTTGTATGGAGGTGTCGCGATAGGTAATGAGTTAAGTGCTGAATATCTATGTAATCTGGAGTAGAAAAAACTGTTTGTGTGTTTTTGTCTTGTGTTTTTTATTATTTTTGTTGTATTTCATTACATTTGTTATAGTTTTAAAGCACTCCACTGAGAAGTGGTAATGACTTTTTTTGCAGGGATGTTTTAAAAACATTGGTAAGTCACAAAAATATTTTACAACGCATTTTTGTCACTCAAAAATATTTTTACACTAAAAGAAAAAAAAATACACTAGAAAAAAATTTTACACTCAAAAAAATTTTACACTCAAAAAAAATTTAGTAAATATTTTTTTCCAAAAATTAGTTAAAATAAAAAGTTTTTTTACACAAAATAAAATATTTCTAATCAAAAATGTTATTTTTTCACTCTAGAAAATTTACTATAACTTAAAAAGGGCATTGTGGAGGGTATTCATAGATTCGGCCAAGTCGAATTTGATTTTTCTACTTGTTTTATGATATCTTTATTTTTTAATGGTCAAAATTAATTAAAAATTTAAATTTTTAAATTTTTTTGAGAAAATCGCCATTTTGAAAAATTGATTGCTCAACACCATCTTGGAATAAAAGGCTGAAATATTGTGTCCAAGTTGCTTTTAATAAGTACTAAAACATATCCAAAAATAAAATAAATCGAAAGGGGTCGGGTCTAAAAGTAAAAGAATTGGTCTGGAATGCCCCATATGTATTCATGATCCTCGATCGATTTAAGACGACCTAGCGATGTCCGTCCGTCCGTCTAACTATCTGCCTGTCTGTTGGAAACACGCTAAATTTGAAAGACTTTACGGAGGCTCCTGAAGTTTAGCATACATGTTGAGAATTTAACTGGTCAGGTTGATATTGCAATCCAGCAAAATCGGTCCAGTGGTTCAACAGTTATATGCAAAGAGTGAATTTCGGCAAGAGTTTTTCGCGAATTTACGAGATATAAAACACACTAATTTTCGAACTACAATTCTAAGGGTGCTAAAGCTTGGCATATATATTTTTGGTTTTCCAGGTCTGGTTCGTATTGAATTTCAGACGAATCGGTCCAGTCCACGGTGGTCAATTCCGGCCAAAAATCGATAACTTTTAATTTAATATTCCAATTAAGAAAAATATATCTGATACCTTGCCCAAATGTTGGACCTACAAATACAGTGGTTGGCCAAATAATCATGGACGTCCTAAATGTATCAAATATGTCTGCATATAAACAGAAATAATTTTATATCCGAATTAAGAATAATATATCTGATCTCTTTTCAAACAGTTGAACATACAAATATAGTCGTTGGCCAACCAAGCATGGATGTGTCGAATGCATCGAACTAATTAAGATGGGGGTTGGAACTAAAAACAAGTAGAAAAATTTAATTCGACTTGGTCGAATCTATGAATACCCTCCACAATGTTATCTGTTAGTAATTTTCTTAAAAAAGTTGCATTACAAATTTTTTTTTAGAAATATGTATATTATTTTGAGTCAAACTTCTTTTAATCAATCAAATTTTTTTGAGTGTACAATTTTTTTGACTGTCAACATTTTTTTGAGTCTGCCATTTCATTCAAAAAAATAATAATGTGTAAATTTTTTTTTTGAGTGTAAATTTTTTTTAGTGTAAATTTTTTTTAGTGTACAAATTCTTTGAGTAACAAATTACTTTGTAAAATATTTTTGTTGTTTTATACCTACATATGAGGAGTTCCGTTTTAGACTTAAATTTTGAGGTAAAAAAGATGTGATTTTTGTTTTGATGGCACATCGATGAAAGTTGGCATAAATATTAGAAGCTATTTAAGAATAAGAAATTCGTTCGCGTCAATTAAATCGCGCAAGGGGGTCAAAAGTTATGGCGGTTTTAAGATTTAGCGGTTTTAAAAATCTTAAAAATATTTTAAAGATTTTTTTTCCTACACATTTGTTGCATGCGTTATTAAAACATGCCAGGCTACATCATTTCTTCTAAGATATATGATATAAATTTAACCCTTTATTGACCAAACGATTAAAAAAAAAAAATATCTAAGTGCCTAAAATCGCGATTAATTCGCGGTAAAAGAAAAGTTTCACAATTTTTTATAACATATTTAGGCAATGCGCGTTGGTATTACTGAAGAAAATCACGAAAAATCGTATCATTGTACCAGTAGTATAAAAAAAATTGGTGATGCTTTTTTGTAACAAGAAAATTTAACATGGTCCAAAAAATCTATAATCATCAAAATTTTTTAATCCGCCTCTGATTTTATGATGACACATCAAGTGGGCTTTCATTTAAAAAAAATTTCATCCGATTTCGTGTAAAGCCTTGGATGTGCCAGATCAAAACAGGTTTAGATAAAATCATCGCGCTTTCCGCTCAGAATGGCTTAAAGTAAAAAGTCAAAAAGCAAATCAGTTCTACTCGTTAAGGCACGTCTTTTGGTGTATTAAAATGAACATGATGCATTAATTGCTACTAAAAAAATAGGAAACAGATTTGCAAATTTCGCACAATTTTCAAAAATGCCATAAAATTTTTGCAATTTATTTTTTATAAACCCGCCACTGATTTTTTTATGTAAACTCACAAAAAACTCGGTTTACGCAAGAGTCCACCAAATTTCGAATGAAACCGCGAATGTGCCTCGCGAAAAACTGGTATTTTAAAAAAATTACGTTTTTTCTTGCGAACTTTGATCTGCTGACACTCCTTAACTATTCGTGGCACATTAACGGGATTAATTCCAAAATGTTAAGAATTACAACAGCTATCAACTCTAGTTCAACTTTTTTCATTTTATAGAGGGGGCCGAAATCCCTGAACAAAAAACCTCGAAAATTTAAAAACTCTTAATTTTTGGTTTCAAAATTTAACCGTCTTATAACTTCTTACCAAGCGATGAAGCATCTACCAAACCAACATTCAAATAATCTCTTATATGTACTGACTTTGTGTTATGCCGGAAAAGATTGAAATATAAGGAGAACTTAAAAAAAAAGCGAAAGAATGTAAAAACTCTTGATTATTTCAAGCCATTTTTATCGATTTTTCAACTTTAACCCTCTGTAACTTTTACGGGTAAAGTCGGGTAATCCTTAAACATTGCTCAGTGATGGTTCAAGGTCTTGTTTACACAACTGCATTTACAGTTTTTCTTAATTCCAAAACCTGCCGGTTTTTCATAACATTTATTTCAGTTTCACTGAGTTGAAATTTAAAAAAGATTTCCTGATATATGTAATACAAAAAAAACTATTTCACATATTTTCCTCTTTTTATATTACCATCCTTTTCTTTAAAAACCAAAAACAAATTAACATTCAATCATACACATACTTTATTTGATTTTTTCCCGTTACATACAGTTACACTAACAATAACAAATATTTACTTGTCTAACAACTAAACTGCAACCCACGACAAGAAAACAAACAACAACAAGTTTTACAAAACTGGTATTTCACCATGCTATTAAAACTTGTTTAACGAGTTTTCAACAGTTTAAGGTGAAACAAATCTGAAATTCAGTGCATTGCTTATAACTTTTGAACCACTAAACCGATTTTGCTGAAATTCAAAACCAAACAGCCTTGGGGAACAACAAATATATATGCTAAGCTTCAGTCCCCTCAAAATTGTCTTACGAAAGTTATAGTGGTTTTAATCTTGTAAATTCGAAAAATACCCTTCCCGAAATTTATTATTTTGCTCATAACTTTTGAACCACTGGACCGATTTCGCTGGATTGCAATACCAACCTGACCCGGTAAATGAAGAACATATATGTCAAACTTCAGGAGCCTCCGTAAAGTCTTTCAAAAGTTAGCGTGTTTTCAACGGACAGACAGACAGACAGACGGACGGACGGACATCGCTAGATCAACTTAAAATCGATCAAGGATCATGAATATATATACTTTATGGGGTCCTAGACCAATATGTTACGATGTGTTACAAACGGAATGACAAACTTATATATACCCTCTATCACTAGAGTGGAGGGTATAAAAAAAGTAATTAAAAAAAGTAAGTAAAAAAATAAATGATGTAAAAAAAGGATAAAAAAATAAATGTAGGTAAAAAAACCATAATCGTGGAGAAAACCATCTGGCCAAAAAACTCCACTATTACGCTCCAACAGTTGGAGTACTTCCCATGTTAGTATAAAAATGTATGACATACAACAATTGTATTTTTAATTGATAATAATAACTTTGCATACAAAAAATGTCGTATGTCTATTATTTGTGCATATACGACAAAATTCTTACTTAAAACGATTAAATTGTGTGACATACGACAAAATGCATTCTGAATATTTCAGAAACTATAAGGTTTATGAAGGAACTGATAACACCATTAGAAAGAGCGTGCGAAATTTATTATGAATATATCATAATCTCAAAACTGAAAAAAATGACATACGACATTCGTATTTTGAGGTAGCTCTATGTCAACTTAAAAAATTAAAAAAATTCCCTTTTCTTCTTTCACTAAAAAAATAATTAGTAGTTCAAAATGTCCAAAAAATGGCCACGATAAGTTCTGGACAATTTAGTAATCAAAATCAGTTATGCAGTTTTGTGTAACATCCCACAATTAATTGGCCACCCCGGCAATTCTAAATCATCAAATTTAGCGTTTTAAAATTTTATAAATATTACGATAGTTTATCTTCAATTAAAAAAAAAACAGATTTAAAAAATTGCGTATCTATTTAAAAATTATTAATATTAAAATTGTCTTAGACGTAACCACCCCCCTTAATGCAAGAGCAAGTCGGAGGTGCTGAAGGGTCATCCAAAGTTTTTTTTTTTAGAATGGGGTTTTTGCAGTACCCACATCATGCTTTCACCCATACTATATATTTGTGTTCAATAAAAGTTAGAATCCGAATTGATAAAATAAAAAAAAAAAAAGATTAACATATCCTCGATTGCCAACAAGTCAAACTCTTGTAATGACTTGCTAACAAAAAATATTTACAACTACACAAAAAAAATTGTTAAAATTAACAAAACTTAACATTATTTTAAAAATACTACACATTTTTTTGTTTGGCTTATGGAAAAACATTAACATCTTCCCAAAAAAAAAAGAAGACAAAAAAATTAGTGAATTGAATCTTGTTCTTTGGGACAGAAAACAAACATTTTAGACAAACTAGAGAGAAAAAATCCACCAAACCAATTGAAACCAATTGGTCTTTGGATGGAAAACAATTTAAAAACAAACAAATAAATACTTACTACCATCAAATTACTACAATACGCCACAAAAACAACAAAAAATAACTTAAGATGATACCTATTTAAGTTACAATAACAAAAAAAAAATCAAGTTAAAAAATGTAAGTCGAGCAAGAACGACTTTAAAATCTGCTACAATTAGTAAACTTTGGCATAACTGGAGAGTTATAGGTTAAAATGTGTCTTGCACTTCTGCAAAGCTTAGGGGCAAAAAAAAACCTTGGTGGTTTTTTTTTCCTGCAGAAAGTTCTTTAATAAGGCTAAATCTTTAAGAGCGGACGAGGACACGTCTGCATGTAGGCTACAACTTAAGAATTTTAGGAAAATGATCAGATTTGCCAAATGTGATTCTTGGAAAAACTTCTGTGGAAACATTGAAGACGTTTCTGAGGCATCCAGGCTGCGCAAAATTCTGGCTTCTTCTCCTTGCACCCTGCGATATAGAGTGTGGCCTACCTAATAGAGTGTGGCCTACCTCTAGTAGCTCCTTGGCTGTATAATCTATAAACAACATGCATTAACTGGTCGCGTATATTCCTTTTAAATGGAGGAATACCAGAATAGTCTTTATCCCGAAGTCTGGGAAAAATTCCCACACAGCTTCGAAGGATTTTAGACCAATTAGGCTGTCTTCTTTTGTGTTACAGACAATGGAACGAATGATAGACTCAAATTTGCGTAGAGTGATTGACCCGAGGTTGCTTTCGACAAAGCAACATGCATTCAGCAAGGGTAGATCAACGGAAACAGCTCTTTATGAGCTCGTTGGTACTATCGAGAGATCGGTTTCCGGTGAAGGAGAACGCTATGGTGGCCTTTCTTGATATAGAGGGGGCTTTTAATAACGTCATTCCAGACTCGATAACTGTGGTATTGTCTGGTCTGGGATTGAAGCGTGGTATCGTTTTAATGGTGGAAAATCGACTTGCCAATAGACGTATAGGGTCTGCATTGGGAGCGTCTCTCATATCTGGATTTGTCAATAGAGGCACACCACAAGAAGATGTTCTTTAGCCGCTTCTTTGGAACCTGGCACTGAATTCAATGCTGCTCTCTCTAGAAGCACGTGGCACTATGCTTCGACCCATGGACAAAAATCAAAAAAAAAATTTTTGTCTCAAATTGTGTTTAAATACAGATTTTTTGAAAGATAATAAGGTATCTCAAATAAATATTAACAAAAATATTTTTTCTGATTGCTTTTGCCACCACGAGAGGGCGCTAAACTCAGAGAATTTTATGCAAAAATGACTTAACAGGAAAATGCGTTTTAGTTGTTTCACAAAAATTATTCTTAAAAATCCATTTTTCAATAAAATGTTTCGAAATTTTGTTTTCAAGTACTTTGATATATTTGTAATTAAATTAAAATATAGAATTTTGCATATATTTACAAAAAAATATATTTTTTATTGCGTAGAAAAGAAAATTTTTCTGTTAAAAATTCAAAAATGACTAAAGTTTGATGGAGTTTTAAAAAAAATTATATAAAATTATATATTTTTTTGTCGATTTTTTCTTAGTTTATACTCTTGTCTAACAGTGTATTCAAAAATTAGGGCCCACTTTTGACCACAAATTAAAAAAAAATGTGATTTTTTAAATGCTTAAATTCATGATTTTTACTCAAAATTCAGGCATTTAACAGTATTTAATATCATTGTGCAACGCGATTTTATGTTTTAAATGGGTAAAAAAGCAAAATGAAAGTATATTATTAGTAGACTAAAACCCTTAAAGAATTTCGAAAATTTAGCTCGAGTTTTTTTCATGGCCCACTGAAGTTTTTTATTTTTTTTTTTTTCAAAGGCGTTCAGAAGAAGTCATTCAGAATAAGTAAAAAAATATTAAATTTAATTTTGTGCTAAATGAGGTAAATAGATGTCTTCGGTAAAATTGGATGACGGTTCTTTTCTAAGGATATATTAACCCTCTATCTCCCATTTTTGGGGTCATTTAAGTCCCTTTTCCAAATATCCTCGTAAAATAACACTTACACTTTCGTTGTAAGGGTTAAGATGTTATACAAAAATTGTCTGAATAGAATTTCATTATTAGTTGTAAAAGACCAAAAGTTCATGAGATAAAAGCAAAATGCTTAAAAAAGTAAAATTTTTTATTTTAAATTGTTAAATTGTGTTTCACCAAAATCATTTGAAATAATTTAAAATAATGTAACAAATGTACTTCTAAGCTTACTGTTAATAGATGTCTTCAGTAAAATTCTATATTTCTTTTTTCTTGGAACATATTAACCCTCTATCTCCCATTGTCAGGGGTCATTTCAGTCCATTTTTAAAATATTCTTATAGAAAACCACTTAAACGTGTGTTTGTAGTGTTAAAATGTTCTACAAACATTTAGTAGATTTTTTAAATTTATTTTTCAAATTTATTGCGCAGTGTATTCCACTGAAGCCTTAAAGCCCCTATGACACTACATTTTTTTTGTATTTTATTTTTTATTAATTGATAGAATGAAACAGCAAAAGAAGAAATGAAAAAGAAACATAAAATAAACAAACAAATAGTGATGATTACTTTCATTTAAATAAAAACCCGCTGAATAAATACCAAAAACCGTCAAAAAAGCAAAAAAGTCGCTTCATTTAATGAAAAACAGAAAAGTTGGCAACACTTAATATCATTAATGCGTAAATGTCAAAAAAATATGTAAAATTTTTACATTTTTTTTTGACATTCAATCGATAACCAAATTAATCGATAACACAAGAATACACACTTGTTCAGGTTTCCTATGGTGATATATTTGCACTGTTCACATAAATTTCATTAATACAAAAAAATGTAGTGTCATAGGGGCTTAAGTTATGTTAAATAACTCTTAAATTATAAATTATAAGAAACATTAAAAAAAGGAATTTAGTATTACGATTTAACTTTTAAACGCTCGTTTTATTAAATTTTATAAGAATATTTTAAATATGGACTAAAATGACCCACTAAAATGGAAGATAGAGGGTTCATATGTTCTAACAAAAGAACCGCCATTAAATTTCACTGTAGACAAGTATAAATATTTTTTATCTCACAAGGGAAGTATCTCAACCCTTATGAACCGATTTGCATGAAACGTAAAATATATATAAAAGAGACAATTCTAAGGTTGGGGTGTCTAGGCTTATCGGCCATATCGCGAATTTAGGGGTTCAAAACATGGGTGAAAAAATGGCGAAAAAATCTTTTTTTGGATTTTTCAGCCATTTCTTTCGAAGAAACTATATGATGTTTATATATGAGAAGAAAGGTTTTTTTAATGCCTATCCAACGGTGGCATAACCTTGTAAAAGTTTGGCTTCGTTAAAAACTTTTTTCATGAAAATGTGCAAATTTTGGGGGGTATTTATATGAAGACATTGACCTACGATGTCCATATGAATATGAAATAATCTTTATTAAATTTAAGTCGACACGTATTTTTGCTCTAGAGGATATTCCTATTAGTTCGGGAGTTATCGAAATTTTCCCGGAGGTCCATATTGTTTCATGAGGGGACAACGAAATTTTGAATCACTGATATGGCCGATAAGCTGAGACACCCCAACCTTAAAATCGTCTCTTTTATGTATATTTTAAGTTTCAGCCAAATCGGTTCAAAAGGGTTGAGATACTTCCCTTGTCAGTAGTTTTTTTAGTACATTTTTCGACTTATTTCAATCTACTTTGGTTAACGCTATTTAACAATATGTGATACTTAACAATTTTACTATTTAAAGCATTTTGATTATATCGCACGATCTTTTGGCGTTTGACAACCCCTAGTGAAATTTGATGCTTAACATTTTTGTAGAACATATTAACTATTTAAACGCACATTTTAGTGTTGTTCTACGAGGATATATAAAAAAGGACACAAATGACCCCTAAAAATGGAAGATAGGGGGTTAATGTATTTTAAAAAAGAACCGCCATCAAATTTTACTTAAGACATGTATAAACATTATGTACCTCAGAAGTTGATTTAATACATTTCTTTGACTTATTCTAGACGACATAAAAAATAAAAATAACTTATTTTTTAAAAAAGGATGTTTTTATATTTTCCACACTACTAATCCGATTTTGCCCAAATTTGGTAATATTATATATCTAAGGAATATTAATTTGCTTACAAAGTTTTTTTACGATCGGACAATTTTCGTAGGTGTTATAGCGTTTTAAAGAAAAAGGATATATGGCAGGACCTTGAGTCCTTGCTCCGATTTAAATAAAAATTTAAACACAAGTTGCTAGTTGAATGTGTATCAGTATGACCACTTTTTGTAATTTTATGGGCATTATTGAAGCTGAAATTAATTTTTTCAATTTCAGGACACATGGGCGGTAGGCGTGTCCTTTCACCGATTTTTCCAAAAATTCACATTTTTCTTAACTAAAACGATTTATGCACGTGTACCAAATTTCAAAAATATCTGACAACTCCTTCTATTTTTGTCCCTTCGTTATATGGGAACGAAGCACTGTGCGTGGGTGTCATGTGTCATGAAAGCATCTGCCAACATTGGGGGACATTCTTCTGAGGTCTCTGAAAGATCTTTCTAAATTGCCAAGAGGCCTTGGTCTGGAAGTTAATCCAATTAAAATAGAGCTTGTCTTGTTTACAAGGAAAAATAAGATTCTTGATTTTGATCCTATTTCTCTGCACAACAGTGAAATTGCCTTCTTAGATGGATGCAGTCAAGAATCTTGGAGTATTTCTAGATGGAAGTTGCATTTTAAGCGAAATATTGAGGAACGAGTAAGAAAAGCAACGATTACTTTATATTCCTGTAAAAGGCCCATTGGGAAACGATGGGGTTTTGCCCTAAAATCGTTCATTGATTTTATACAGCAGTGGTGCTTTAGAGATGAAAGGGAACTGTGTCTTTATCACGAAGGTAAAGTGAATGCCGTCGATGTGCATCACTGGTGCTCTTCGTACTACACCTACGGCTGCATGAGAAATCCTCCTTCACCTGATACCATTGGACAAATTGGGTAGGCAGTATTCGGCTACGTCGGCAATTCGACTTAATAGCAATGAAGGAGCTGCGATTGTGACCATAGCGCGATCATGAAGAAGATAACAATACCACAAAATGTGGACTATGCTCCCTCTGTGAGCCTTTTTGAGCGCCAATTTACCACCATGATACCAACCAGGGAGTCTTGGATGAGGGGCATGCCTGGTAATGGAGATTTCATAGATTTTTACACGGATGGATCGAGGCTGCACGAACAAGTGAGCTTAGAGTTTATTCGAAAGAGGTTGGATTGAGCCTGGATCGAAGATTTCCAGATCATTGCAGTGTTTACCAGGCCAAGATGCTGGCAATAAAGGAAGTGGCTGACTGGTTGAGTTGCAATGTATTTTCCACAACCACAGTCAACATACCTGCAGTCAATATTTCTGAAAACAAGATCTGCCCTTAACTGCCGCATATCTTTAAATAAGATGACCAAGTAGTATTACATACGACTCATATAGGCCCCGGGTACAGAGACATTCCAGGGAATCGCAGAGCCGAAGACTGGGAACTACCTTACAGGTTCAAACAGAATTAGAATGTGTTGGAATGCCTCTAGAATGCAAGCAAAATCTACGGCTTTGTTCTGCAACGAGGACTATCAGAGATGGGCAAATGGATGGACGTGTAAGACAACACGACAGATTTGGCCTTCTCTCAATCAGAAGCGTACAAGTGAGCTTATATTGCTTTCAATGGGAGAGATTTCGATGGTGGTTGCTGTAATTACCGGATACTGTACGCAGAGCGGTAAAATGTACCGTCAAGTTACTTTTGCCAGAGTTGCATGAATGAAGAGAAGTTGGAAGTTATAGAACACTTCATCTGGAATTGTCCGGCCCTTACTGTTTAAAGACTTGATTCACTGGGATTTAGGGAGCTGCACGATATTTCTGATTTGTCAGATGTCATAATTCAATATCATAGAAGTTTCTTTAGAAGATTAAATTGGTTTAACGGCAGGGACCATTAGGGAAACCTGTTTCAGTCCCGTGGTATCACAATGGACTTCAGAGTCTATGCCACTTACAACATAACCTAACCTATAGCTTGAAAGTGTAGTAATATCCAGGTAGATTAACATTCTGTTGAGAAATATACACGGATAATAATGCCAATGAACTTGGATCCATCTGTCATTATTGCATTTGTGGACAGTGTGGCACCTAGTCTGACAGCGGACGGTCATGCTTGTTTTGTAACCGGTAAATCGAGCGGTTACTGAAAAAAAATTTTAGGAGTTACAATTACCAACTCTAATTGAAAATACCTTAAAACGCTCTATAGTACCAAGTACGAATAAAATACATTTAAACATAAACGACAACAAGACAATCGACAACTACGACTTGAAGCAAAGTTTTTTTTTTTAAACATAACGACAACAAAAAAAAAAACTCCAACAACAATTGTAAGTTTAACTTTGACTTCTCCTACCAAAAAGAGTTGACTTCTTTAAACCAAGCCAGGAAAAAACGAGCGACAAGAACAACGAGCATCTTAACACGAGTAACACGTATTGTCACTAAGAAAGTCTTTAAGCCACCTTGAGCAGCAACAACAACAAAATATTTTTGTTAAGCCCATGAGGACTTACTGTGGCAACAACAAAAGTGAAAAACAAAAAAAAAATGGAAAAATTCTACACATAAGTCCATAGATTACCACCATATTGGCGACAATTATTGTCACAAAACATTGACTATTTGCAACATGTAGACACGAATATGTACGAATGATTTGGACAACGATCATGACAATGATGCTACGAATGATGATGATGACTACAGTTACCATGTTAAAGATGTCGAAGTTTTTTTTTTCAAAATTTTTAAAAATTAAAAAAATTGTTTGGTTTAGATCTTAAAACTAATTTATACGAGTGTCCAGTTTTTATTCACATACCTAGCAAAAACTTGGTTATGGGTACTCCTTCCCGTATCACTTACCTGGTAGTGCCTTTGAATACTACTAATTACCATTAGCATTACTTTACTCTTACAAATGCAAAATGTGGTTACCTCCAATGACAGCACTGTGTTAAAGTACTTAACATTGAAATTCCGAGGTTACCAGTTACTGATATTTTTGCTATCCCCCCTTAAGTTAATTACTTCACACAAAAAAAAAACCTTGGCAAATTACTAGAAAAAGTCAGGTAATCCCATTTTACCAATATTTGACAGTTATCCTTTTTTAACAAAAAATTTTCGATCGAAACTAGGAGATATCAAAAAACAAACAAATTGTAAATTTACAATTTTATTGGTAAAACTTTTAAAATTACAAAATTTTTGGTAAAAAGATTAGAAGGAATTCTTGTCAGGAGGTATCAAAAAATAAAAATAAAAAATTTTTACAAGATTTTTTTCGTTTAGTGTATCTGATGGTCAAAACACTTATATCATCTGATATGAAGACATCTGTTAAATTCTATTTTGTTTTAAAAGTAACAGCAGGGCCATTCCAGAAAATTTAGCTCAAATTTTAGTCATTTTTGGAAATGGTGTCTCAGATTAATTTGAACCTTGACACATAGATAGCCCTCATAAATATGATATATGTACCATATATCGTTTTTTTACATTTGGTGTATTTAACGAATTATGGCGGGTCAAAGATTGACTTTTTAAGCAAAAGTAAGAAAAATACATCACGTTTAAAGAGCTGTAACTTATTAACCAATGACCCGATTTTCACAAATTTAGGCTCATGTGAAAGCTGGGGTTCTTCTTTTAGAAAATATTTTTAAAACAACACAGTTTTTTTTACAGAAATGATGCAAAAATGCAAAAACATTTTTTCTTTTCGAATATTTAAAAAAACACATCTTCGATTTTTTTTAAAAAAATTCTGGTGAAAAATAACAATGTTTTGTATAACATATTCAAAATTCAGAGTGGGATCTCCATGGGATCAAAAAATATTCTGTTTTAAGTACGAGGTTCTCACATTTTTCCCTTAGAAAATTTAAATTTCTAATGTTTTCAAAATTTTAATAGTATAATTTTCTTTGAAAATTTAAATTTTTATATTGAAGAAACATAAAATTTAAATTTTCTAAGGTAAAATTTAAGAACTTCGTACTAAAACCAGAATGTTTTTTTATTCCATTGGGATCCCACTCTGAATTTTGGATATGTTGTACAAAACAGTATTGTTTATCACCAAACTTTTTTTTAAAAAAATCGAAGATGTGTTTTTTTAAATATTCGCAAAAAAAAATGTTTTTGAATTTTTGCAACACTTCTGAAAAAAACCGTAGGCTTTTGAAAATATTTCCTAAAAGAAGAAGAATTGAGCTTTCATATGAGCCATTACTTGTGATAATCGGATTATTAGTTAAAAAGTTAGAGCACGTTAAAAGTCATGTATTTTTCTGACTTTTGCTAAAAAAGTCGAACTTTGACCCGCGATAATTTGAAAACTACAGCAAATTTTGATAATCCAAAAATGCAACATATCTCATATAAACGTGGATATCTATGAGCCAAATTCTCAGTGGCGTCCAAAGGCATGTTTCCGAACAGTGGGGCGAAAATTTTTGGAATTACCCAGCACTAGAAAATTTCTATTGATCTGCTCTTGCATTAAAAAACAAGTGAGAGTGTTAAATTCGGCTGTGCCGAATCTAGAATACCCTCCAACACATAAAAAAAAAAGATTAAAAAAAAAATTGCAGGGACGTTTTTTTTTGGGTGGGGGGGTCAGTGGGGGTCATTAGGGGGCATTAGGGGACACATAAACCCATGCGGTAAATGTTTAAGAATTCATTTATTATGCTTTTTGAGCTTAAGTAATACAATTTTATCATTATTTAAAAACATTTTTAATATCCACGCCCATAAAAGGGGGGCGGGCAAAAAAAAAGATTTTTTTTTTAATTTCCTCCAAGTGCATGACCTTGAACTTTTTCTGACATCAAATTGTTTCATTTGCTAAACAAAAATGCAAAAAAGCCTGTGAAAATATGGCGTTTTTCAGAGGTTAGTTAAGTTTGTCAAGGGGGAACTTTTTTCCCCCTGGTCCGATTTTGCCAATTTACGAACTTAAACTGCCTAGAACCAAAAGACATATTCCTGCCAAACTTAACGAGTCTATCTCTTTTATTTTGGATTGCATCGTGTCTTATACAGACGGACGGACGGACGACGGACGGATGGGGTCCCCGACCGATATTTCGATGCGTTACAAACCGAATGACAAAGTGAGTATACCCCATACTGCAGTTGGAGGGTATAAAAAGCTTGTAAAATTACAAGAAAAACTTGTAACTTTTTTATACCCTCCAACCACAGCATGGGGGTATACTCACTTTGTTATTCCGTGTGTAACCCATCGAAATATTATTGATCAGTGATCGATTCTAAGACATTCTAGCGATGTCCGTCTGTGGAAGACACGATACAGCCCAAAGTAAAAGAGCTAGACTCCTGAAGTTTGGCACAAATATGTCTTATATTGTTGGGCTGATTAAGTTCGAACATGGGCAAAATCGGATCAGGGGAAAAAAAGTTCCTCGTTTGAGAACTAAACCAACCTGATCAGGGGAAAAAAAGTTCCTCGTTTGAGAACTAAACCAACCGCTAAAAAAACGCAATTTTTATAGGTTTTTTCTACTTTTGGTTAGCAAACGAAACATTTTTATAACAGAAGAAGTTCAAAGCCCTGCAGTTGGATCCAGGACAGTTTTCTCTAACCGCTTAAATATCACTCCCACCCCCCAAAAAAAAGGCGCCCCTGTTTTTTTTTTTGTTTTTAACGTGTTGGAGGGTATAAAAGATTCGGCACAGCCGAATTTAACACTCTCACTTGTTTTGTTTGCTACCTCCTATTTGACGGAAATTCCTAGTAATTTCACAAGCTTTTTACCAATAATTTTGTAATTTTACAAGGTTTTTACCAATAAAATTGTAAATTTACAAATTTTTTGACACAATAAAATTTACAAGGAGGTTTCGTAATTTTACTAGATTTTTTGCTACCTCCTATTTTACGAGAATTCCTAGTAATTTTATAAGCTTTTTACCAATAATTTTGTAATTTTACAAGCTTTTTACCAATAAAATTGTAAACTTACAGTTTTTGGCGCAATTAAAATTACAAGGAATTCTCATGAATTAACTAGATTTTTTTTTTGTAAAATTATCTTGGAAATATGTAAAATTACAAAAAGTAAGTAAAATTGCAAAAAAAATTTAAATTTTGATCTAAATTTGTTTGTTAAAAAACAAGGAAAACTGTCAAATATTGGTAAAATGGAATTACGAGACTTTTCCTAGTAATTTGACAAAGTTTATTTTTTGTGTGTACTGTATTTTTGTCAAATTTCAAATTTAGTGGAATAGAACTTCTAGGGAACAAGAAACATATACCACCCAGAGAAAGGTGAAAGTGTCTTCTTTAACCGTATATATACTTTTGCACACGTGACGACCCGTGGCTAGAACACTTTTTTCATTTTAATGAAATTATTAAAAAAAAAAAATAATGGTAATTTATCGAATTATTGCTCTAGGACCCCATAAAGTGTATATTTTATTGATATGTGATCAATTCTAAGTCATTCTAGCGATTTCTGTCTGCCCATTCATCCGTCTGTCCGTTGTTTTGTTCGTCCGTCCTCAGTCTGTGGAAGACACGATACATTTCAAAGTAAAAGAGCTAGACTCCGGAAGTTTGGTACAAATATTTCTTATGGTCTTGGGTTGATTAAGCTCGGAAATGGGAACAGTCAGATGAAGGGAAAAAAGATCCCCTTGAAATTCTTAGCTAACCACAGAAAATAAAGTAATTTTTAACTGATTTTAGTACTTTTTTTACTACAGCTGGAAATTTTCCGAACAAAAAGTAAACAAAAAGTAAACAGAAAGAAAAAAAAAAACAACAGTAACAACTACACTCGAATTGAAAAAATCAGATTTAGTTGATACTTGCTTAACAGCCTACTTGGCGTATCGGTCTAGAGTGATTGTACGTTACAAGCAGTTAATAGCAAAGTATTACAGATGATGATGAGTTCAATCCTTGTCGGCTGCGATCTGTAAATAATTTTCACATATAGAGTTTTATTGACTATTAACTAAATAAATTGACATTAAAAGTTTTTCTGAAGATTATTATAACTGGATAATATGAAACTAGTAAGAAACAAACCAGGATGTCTAAATTTTTAGAAAAATTAAAATTTTTCTTTCACACTTTTCTCAATTCAAAACCATATACAAAAAATTTTCAGTTGTAGTAAAAATAGTAATAAATATATATTGTCAACAAATGATGGACCCGCTAAGACCCCCTCTCCAAAAAAAGGACAACCCTGTTATTTTTTTATTGTGCTGAACGGTTTAAAAAGATTTGGCAGAACCAAATCTAATACTCTCACTTGTTATATATTTTCATTTTACCTACCAACACTCTAATGAAAGTAATAAAGAAAACACACAAATGTAATTGTTTTACAGAAAAAAATTGTTAATTTTACAGAAGAAAATTGTTAATTTTTCAGTAAGAAAGCTAAATTTTCAATTGATTTTACAATTCTTTTTATTTATTCGACTTTAACGAAATTAAGACTGAGTCAAGTTCAACTAATTATCTGTCCTTCAAAAAAAGAAAAACTAAAATATTTTGATCGGTTCAAAAGGTACATAATTGTTGCTAATGAAAAATTATTTTCAGCCACTGTGCGGCTGTATAAGGCGTATGCTTAATTTTATAATTGCCTTTAAATAACAAGCCTACGCAACGGTGCACAGTAAGTAGCGAAATTCTTATCGGTTATAGCTAACGTAATTTCGAGTTTGGACACTGGACCCCACATGTCCAATAAGGGCATCATCAGAGGCCCCTAAAGTAGGACTTGTTTAGTACACAAAAACTTTAAATGCGGCGAAAAAATAATCTAGCGCTGAACTAAAAAAAAACCTTAAGGGTTTTGTTATGTAAAATGTCAATCGGATAAAAAATAATCTAGCGCTGAACTAAAAAAAACCTTAAGGGTTTTGTTATGTAAAATGTCAACTATCATTTTATTTCGGTTTCATCCCATTCCGATTCAGAAAGCTCGATTTTATATCACTGTGTAGTTAAAGTTAGCTGGTAACATCATTTATAGCTAACATTGCACTCAAAGCTGCTACATACATTTATAAAATTGTTATAAAGGTTTTTTGTTTTTAAATGTTATCTTTAAAATTTGTACACAATTTTCAATTAAAATATTCAAATTTAAAACATTTTACAAAAAAAAAATCGCAAAACAATCCATAATCTTGCGTTCCTCCCTAAATAAAAAAAAACAACAAACAAATCGATATGATCAACATCAGCAAAACAACATCAACATTTTTGCATCTTTTCTAAAAGTTCTCTCATCATCACAGGAACCAACAACTGCTGCAGCCACACAAAAAAAATGGTAGAACATTATTTAAGAAAATGAGAAATAAGAAAATAAAACAACAAAAAAATTAAATAAAAATTCAAACTGCAAAGAAACATCTTCAGCGAAATAGCAGCGTGTGTGTTTTTACGAATCACGGTTTCGATGTTTCGCATGAATACGTAATTAAATCTATAAATCGGCCAATTAAAATGCTTTGATATCGTGACAACATTACATTCAGATTCGATACGACTCTTCTGTTATACATACGGCGAATATACTATACATATGTATGTGTGTATAAGTAACTATTCAAAATTAAAAAAAAAACTCTAAAAAAAAACTAAAAACCGATGGCAAACTGATAATATTGGTCCAGTTTGTATGATACAAGCAAAAAAAAAAAATCAAAAATTATTATATTATCAACAAGAAACTCAGTGTTGCCAGATTAGAAAACTTGAAAACAGATCGGGTGATTCTTTACTCCACTGAGAAGAAAAGAAAAAAAGGGAAAAGATGAAAAATGAAGGAAGAAAGAAGAAATTTTCTAAAAAAATTTCCAGGGAAAAAAGTCTCGAAATCATCTAAAAATTTTTCATACGAAAAACCTGAAAATTTTTCATAGGAAAAACCTGAACATTTTTCATTAGAATTTTCAACGGGAACATCTCTAAAGAAAAATGTGATTACACCTTTTCCAATTGAAAATATAAATTGTAATTCAGAAATACCAATTGAAATTCATAAAAACCCAGCGAAAAAAAACACGTGTACCGTAAACTTCTGAATAGGTTGTATGGATAGCCCTATATGGAACTAAGAAAATTGCGTATTTGGTTTTTCAAATTTTCAAAAACTGGGCTTAGGAGTCGTGGTCAAATATTGGAAAAATGGTAAAATTTGTGGCGAGTTGCCTGATTAAATATTTATCACATTAATACGGAATGCACCACAATGTCAAAAAATTTACGTTCTTATATAGTTGTGTATGTGTTATCGATTAAAATTTTTTGTTTTGGAAAATTTTCAGAACCCGTTCTGAAATTTTCCATTTTTTAAAAAAGTTAATTTATCAAAAATCCGGCCACTTTTTTTTCTTTTTTATTTATTTTTTAAAAGTTTAGATATTTGTCCATCCACTCAAAAAAAATCAGAAGCACGTTCATCTTTTTTTTCGAGAAAATCGCATTTGAACATTAAATTTCATAACAATTTTGTTATTTGCTTGTATTTCTTTGTTTTAAAGTTGCGAATGAGTAATATTAATTGCATAAATATTCGTCATACGCTCTGTTGACACAAGAAAATACAAGCAAATTACAAAATTGTTATAAAATTTATAATTCAAATGCGATTTTCTCGAAAAAAACGAAAAATAAATTTCTGATTTTTTTTGTGTGGATGGACAAACATCTAAACTTTAAAAAAAAGAAAAAAAAGGTGGCCGGATTTTTGATAAATTGACTTTTTTTAAAAAATGGAAAATTTCAGAACGGGTTCTGAAAATTTTTCTTGGAAAAAAATTTTATTCGATAGCCCATACGAAACTATATAAGAATGTAAATTTTTAAGATTGTGGTACATTTCGTTTTAATGTGATAAATATTAAATCAAGGCAACTCGCCACAAATTTGACCATTTTTCCAATATTTGACCACGTCTCCTAAGCCCAGTTTTTGAAAAATTGAAAAACCGAAAACGCAATTTTCTAAGTTCCATATAGGGCTATCCATACAAGCTATTCAGAAGTTTATGGTACACGTGTTTTTTTCGCTGGACATTTGGTGTGGAATGCCTCATATGTATATACCCTCTATCACTAGAGTGGAGGATATAAAAAAAAGCCCATTTGAAAATCAGAAATCACAATTGAAGTTCAGAAAAATTTTACTATATCTTAAAATTGTCTAAGAAAAAAATATTTGTCGATTTGAAAAAAGAGGAAAAAAGTCTCGAACAGAAATTTCAAAGGGAAATATCTTTAAAGAAAAAATTAAATGTTTCTATGTCGATCTGGAGATGAAGAAGAGATTTTTTTTTTGGAAACAATTTTTGTGAAAGTGAGACATTTTTTCTATTGAATAAGTCCCTAAACCTGAGAATTGTGCGTGAAATTTTAAGAAATTTATTACTTCCAAATCATGGTTGCTTATAAGTAGGGATTTGATTTCCAAGCAAATGCATGTTTTTGGTCGATAGTCTTATAAACGATTTTTCGTATTTTTTAAGAAAATCGCTTTTGAATATTGGATTTCATAAAAATTCTGTACTTCTATTTAGAGTATCCAAAACCGAAACCGAAAACCGGTGGACCGGTTTTTATTCATTTTCAAAAGCCCGGCCGGTTTCGGTTTTATTTCAAATCGGTTTTTCGAAAAACGGTGTTTTTAGGTCGGTTGAACCGGTTTACTTTTTTTATAAATAACCAATAACATTGGTGTCACTTTGTAATTTTGTGTCAAAAGGAAAAACTTCATAAGTGTTTTTTAATAATTTTTTTCGAAGATAAATATTTTAATACAAAATCACTGTTAATTGACATTTTCAATAAAATATATGCTGTAGATTATTTCTACAATCATGATAGGGGTAAATATGTAAAGAGTAATGAAATAAAAATAAATAAACAAGATTAACTTAACTCGACTTATGCGAATCTTTCTTTTTGCCACAGTATATATAGAAATAATTTGCGGCGATTTTGGTCCAAAATTTTGAGCGATATTTTGCAAAACAAAAATTGAACGTGAATTTTGAACAAAAATTTAATTTTTTTTGAAAATAATCAAAAACTAACACAACCAGAACTCAAGAAATGTTTTTTATTTCTAAAACATTATTGTAGAATATAAAACAAAACGTTTTTTTTTTATATTTTAAGTTAAGTGAAGTTTATAATATAATTTTGTATCTTATTTTCTTCTATTTAATTAACAAATTTCGTTTTTTAAATAAAAATCAAAAATTATAAAAAACAGGAAAAAACCGTTGACCGGTTTTTTATATAAAAACCGAAACCGAAACCGGTTTTTTAAATTTTAGATTTTTCGAAAATTTCGAAAACCGGTTTTTGAAAATCGTCGGTTTTTTGGATACTCTACTTCTATTGCATTTTATTGTGTCAACATTGCGTATGAGTAACGAAACCAACGAGTTTTGTCTGTTACTCATACGCAAAACAAAATAATAAAATAATTTTTGTTTAACGTTACCCAAACTTACTCAGATAAGAAATGTATAATTTTCGAGATATCGGTAACCTATATTAATTTGGAACAAAATAAAACCCTTTTCAAATCTGCAAAATATTTTTTTTAATTTTCTCAAACAAAATTACCAGGTATTTCGGCTCGTTTAACAAATCGGAAAACTTTTTTGAAAACTATTATTGTGGTCTTTACACTTAGAAAATTATTGCAGTTACTATATGCTGGTCATTTGTGTAGTAAGTAGTAGTTATTGTTTCAACTACAACTTCAGTTGTTTTTGGGTGAAAAATCTCAAACAACTGTTTTTTGTAGTCATTTTAAAAAATAAATACAAAAAATTACTACATTGTAGTAACAGTTGTTTTATGTAGTTGTTTTTAGTCTATAAAAAAACTTATAATTTTCTAGAAATTTTTAGAAAAACAGATGTGTTGAACGAGTTTCAAGTGTCAGATGCAGCAGGAATTATTTCCAAATAATATTAACCGTTTTTAAGTTTAGAAGAAAATTCAGACAATTTGAGTTTCAGTAAAAATAACTGTAATTTGAAGTAGTTTTTACCGTTTTTGTGGTTGTTAATTGATAGTTAAAAATAACAACAATTTTTAGTTGATTTTACCGTAAAATGTAGTGGACGCCTAAACAACAGCAAATGTAGTAGTTTTAACTGTCTTTTGTAGTGGAATCACCGTCAAAATTTTTTGAGTGTAGAAGCGTGTTCAAGTTTTTTTAAACTTCTGAACAACTAGACCAATTTCACTGAAATTCAATATCAACCTGACCGGAAAAATTACAAACTACTTTCTTTCGAAAGTAAGTGTGTTTTCAACAGACATACAGAAAGCCAGAGAGACGGACGAACATCAGTATGTCAAATTTAAATCGATTGATAATCATAACTTTTTATACTTTTTCGAACTGTTACAAACTTACTATCACTAAGTGGAGGATACAAAAAGTACCGCTTTTTAGACCAAAATCCCGCTTTTTAAATCTTTCCATCCCACTTTTCAGACAAAAACAGTTGGTCAGGTAACTCATACGCAATGTTGACACAATAAAATACAACACAATTACAGAATTTTTATGAAATCTTATATTCAAATGCGATTTTCTTGAAAAATTCGAAAAATGCCTTCCTGATTCTTTTTTTTTTTTTTGTGTAAATAGAAAAACATCTAAACTTAAAAAAAAAAATTTAAAAAAATGTGGTGGGATTCGATGAATTGACTTAAAAAAAAAGAAGAAAACTTGCAAAAGGGGTACTAAAAATTTTTTAAAATAAAAAATTGAAATCAATAGACCATAAAAAAATAGACAATAATTTAATTTTTTGAGATTGTGGTGCATTTCGTTTTAGTTTGATAAATATTTAATCAAGGGAACTCAACAAAAATTTGACTATTTAACCACGCCTAATATGCACAGTTTTTTTAAAACCCAGTTGGTAACGTCCTCGAGCCATCCTCAGTGACGGTGCGGTTTCATGTCAGAGTCACTCAAAATATTTTGTAAGTAAATTCAACTGAAAAAACGTTTAAAGCAGTTAAGTTTAAGTTTTTCCTTTAAAAAACGGACTACTTATATTTCATTTGAAACAACATTCTTTATCAGTTATTTTTAAACGTTAATACATGACTAGACATTCCGTAAAAACAAATGATATTTCAGTTATTTTAACTGTTTACAACTTTTTATTTTGTGGAGTAAAAATATTTTTTTTTTTTTAATATCAAACTATAAAAACCGTACTTCTGTAAAATTATGCGGTATAATCAGTCAAAAATAATTTAACTGATAAAAATATTTTTCTGTTAATTTTATAGTTTATTTTTTTTACAACTGTATAAATCATTTAATATTTTTGATTCCTTGAAAAACAAACTATAAAACGTTTAAAACAACTGTAACTAAAAACTTTTTGAATAACCGTAAATAGTTACTGTAAAACGTTTCTGAGTGTACCAAATTTAAAGAAGTTACAACAAAAATTAAAATTTTTTAGGAAGTGGGCGTGGCCCTTAACTGGCCTTCTATATTTTTCATAATGGTATTTTCGAAGTCAAAACGAACATGTATATACATTGTCGTCCTAAATTCGCCAAATGTGGCACTGTGTGCTTAGGTGATAAAATTATTATTATAAAAATATTACTACTATAATGAAAAAAAAAATATATATACAAAAAAAACAAATGTATTTCATTATTTATTTTAGATATTATCAATTTTATTTCAGAAATTATCAATTGTATTTCAGAATTTATCAATTCGCTCATTTACTTGTATATACAGCGTGATTCCGTCATGACCCGCCGAATTTTACCAGCGTATTCCTTGGCTCATTTCATGAAAATATGTCCATTACGACCATCCCCAAAAAAATGCAAGTGTGCGAAATGGCGGCGGTTTGAAAATTTGCGGATTGTTGGTTGGAGGGTAGTAGGGTAAAATTGATAACTTCTGAACCTAGGGTTAGATTTTTTTGTTTTTAGGCTTGTTGGAAAGTTCATTAGGAGACCTTTCAAAATAATAAAAAATTGAAATAAAGTGGAATCGTCGAGATACAGAGCTTTTTAAAATAAAATTTAAAAAAAAACATTTAATTTGCACATAACCTCAATTTATTCAGCCAGATGGCAGGTAACTTATATTTTTTTTCTCTCTTAGAAGATAGCCCTACGTCTTACCTTTCCAAAATGCCCTAAATGAAGCCCAGAGGTCTTCTGTTCTAAAGTTATGACCATTTGACTGAAATGCAAACAATTTTCTTTTAGGTTTGGATGCGAAATAACAGCACACATTCATTTGTTTTTGTAAAATAACAAGTTTAAGATTTTATTTTATTAAAATTTTTGGAACGGTAAGACCTCTGGGCTTCTTTTAGGGCATTTTGGAAAGGTAGGACGTAGGGCTATCTTTTAAGAGAATAAAAAACATAAGTTACCTGCCATCTGGCTAAGCATATTGAGGTTATGTGCAAATTCGTATATCTTCTTTTTCAAATTTTATTTTTAAAAGCTCTGTATCTCGACGATTTCACTTTATTTAAATTTTTTTGTTATTGATTCTGAAAGAATCCGAAAATTTTTAAATCGCTGCCATTTCGCACACTTGCATTTTTTGGGGATGGTAGTAATGCACATATTTTCATGAAATGAGCCAAGGAATACGCTGGTAAAATTCGGCGGGTCGTGACTGAATCACCCTGTATACTATATACACTATAGTGTCATAACTCAAAATATGTAGTTGACACAGATATATTAGTTATATCATCACTCTAATTAAAATGATTTCAGTTTCCTACTATAAATTGGGTAAATTTACATATAATGCGTAATTCTACTTGGAATTTTTAGAAATTTACCCAACTTATAGTAGTATATTATTTCAATTTGTTGAAATTTACCCAATTTATAGTAGGAAACTGGACTCAATTTTTTAGAGTGATGCTTTATATTGTGTCAAAAATCCGTATTAATATCTTGTAAACTCACCGTTTGGGAAGGGAAACCGCCATTTTTACATTTTCTATGTACCGGCCTTTTTCAATGGAAAACCAGTTTCAATAAACTTTAAACGTGTTTTAAGCAAAAACAAATATTTTTAGTTATGACACTATACAAGTAAATGAACGAATTGTATTTCAGACATTATCAATTGTATTTCAGAAATTTTTAATTATTTTACGAAGGTTAGTTTCTGAAATACAATTGAAAAATTCCTAAAACACAATTGATAATTTTTGAAAAACAATTGATAAACTCTGAAATACAATTGATAATTTCCGAATTACAATTTATAATATCTGAAATGAAATTGATAACTTCTGAAATACAATTGATAATTTCTGAAATACAATTGATAATTCTGAAACACAATTGATAGTTTCTGAAATACAATTGATATTTTCTTAAATACGAATAACCATTCCTGAAATATATTTGATTAGTTCTAAAATACAATTGATAACTTCTGAAAAACAATTGATAATTTCTGAAATACAATTGCTAAACTCTGAAATACAATTGATAACTTCTGACAGGCACGTATGCAGGGGGGCCCTGGGCGCCCGGCCCCCCAAAATGATTTGACAATATAAAAATTTTAAGACTTTGCGCTACAAAATATACGTTTGTTAACAAAAAAACGGCTCACAATCAGTATAATTTTTTGGCTGTAGGCAAAATCGCCCAAAAAAGAAAATGAAAATTCGCCCAAAAATTTTTCATACAAATTTGGGTCATATTTCATATGAAAAGTTACCCAAAATTTTTGGGCAAATTTTCATAGTTTTTGGGCAAAATTTCGAAATTAAAAATTGGGTGATTTTTTTCATTACGAAAAATTAACCAAAAATTATATATGAAAAATTGCCAAATTTTATTTTGGTTTTATTTTGTGTCAAAATCTTAAAATGTCAAACTGAAATATGTACACTCAAAAAAAAAAGTTTGTAAAATTACAAGTAAAAGGTCTTGTAATTCTATTTTACTAATATTTTTGTCTTTTTACAAAAATTGTTGTATAGTTTGTTGTATTGTATACAGTTTGCTTTGTAATTTTACTATTATATGTTGGTAAATTTATTTTACAAATTTTTTAGGTAAATTTACAAAAAAGTGAATTATTTTACAAATTAAAAAAATATTACAAGGTGTTTAGTTTTTTTACACAAGAAAACTGTAATTGTACAACATAATTTTACTTGATGTTATTTATTCTTTTTACCAAAAAAATGTTTTATTACAAACATTTTTTTTTAAGATCGTTTACAAGTTTTTCAGTTTGAAATGTATGTATTGAAAAGTACAAAATTCCAATATAATTTTACAAAACTTATTTTATTACTAGAATTAATGTTGTTTTACAAAAAAAAAATTAATTATTCAACAATAGGACACGCAAAAATTTTCTAAGTTCAGATTTTTTTTTGCGTTTTGGAGCAAAAAATTTAGTTAAAAATAATTTTATATAAATAATTTTTACACCATTTTTTTGGTAATTTGCGTTAAGTAAAATATCACAATATTTATGTGTTTCTACTATATAATTGTTCTAGTTTTTTTTTTGTATTTTTACCATTTTTTTTTTGTGTTTTTACCATATTTTTTTTGGTATTTTTTTTTTAAATTTGGTACCTAAAATGTCAATAGAAAGCTGCCAATTATGAAAAATCAAATTTTTCTTATTTTAACTGGTACTTAAACATCCAATCTACAATATCCAAATTTTTTTTTCCCGATTTTTTAAAAATACTTGTGAAAATAATTAAAAATTCCAAAAAAAATTGTTATTTTTTGACTAATTTTTCCTGAAAATATAAGAAATTTCTTGTGTAGCCTCCTTCGCAATTCTCATATGTTCTACTTAAGAAAAACAAAATGTCGAAAAAAAATAAAAAAGTGCAGTGTTATACATTAAAAAGTTTGTTAAAAGTGCTCAAGTGAAAAAAAATCTTTTCAGGTTGTTGAAGTGCTACTCCAGCTGCCGAAGAAGGAAAAATAAGATGCACCAATGGAAAAAACCTTTAAATTTACAAAACCAATATGTAAATAAACCAATTTTTTTGTAAATTTACAAAACAAATATGAAAATTTAAAAAACAAAATTGTATACTTACGAAAAAAGTTGTTATTTTACAAAAATGAAATAGAAAATACAAAAACAATATTGTAAATTTACAAATTTTATGGTTAAACTACTGTTTTTACTTCAAAAAAATAAGGAAAAATGTTACATATACAATAAAAATTATAAATTTACCACTTTTTATTGTAAATATACAAGTTTTTTGCATAAAAAACAGTAGTTTAACCAAATAATTTGTTAATCTACAATTTATTTTTTTTCATTTTCTATTTTTTCTATTATTTTAACAACCTTTTTCTGTAAGTTTACAATTTTGTTTTGTAAATTTACCAAATTTTTTGCAAATTTACAAAAAAAATGTTCACCTCGAAGATGATATTTTACAAAAAAAATTGTAAATTTACATTTTCTTTTGTTAAATCAATTTACAAATTATCCCCGTAACTTTACGGGGATTCTTGCTAGTACATATTTTACAAAACCTGCCCCGTAAAATCACGGGGATTTTATGTCATTTTACAATTTTTTTTTTTTTGAGTGTATGTCACAATAAATCAGTATATTATTATTTTTAGCAACAGTAAACGCATATCGTGTTTTTTTTTATAAATTATATATTCAACTGACCAAGAATAAGCTGAAGCAAAACCGTTCCGTTGTTGCTAATTTACAAAGGCTCTGGTGGGAATCCAAAACCCCTGCTCTTACATGCAGAGATTACCACGCTATATATTAATCTATCGCAGCGCAGTAGAAAATCAAAAGTAATGAAGTTAAAAACAGCATGCAACTCTGATGAAAGCTTGATGTAAAATTTTTAAGTGTGAAACCTAAATTTTAACGAAATAAAACAATTGGAATTAGTTGGGATCAAAGCGCCGTAGGCGAAAAATTTTACCAACAAATTTAAACAAAAAATCGCCCGATTTTTTGTTAAAATTTGTTGGTAAAATTTTTCGCCTGCGGCGCTTTGATCCCAACTAATTCCAATTGTTTTATTTCGTTAAAATTTAAGTTTCACACTTAAAACTTTTACATCAATTAAACATATTAAAAATTTTACATATTAAAAATAAATAATAACCAAGTTACCTATGGTCTTATCTTAAAAGTTTTTGTCTTTGTCTTAAAGTTTTTCTGCGTAGCCGGCCTTCGGCCGGGCTTAGGGATTACAAACTTCATGCTTTAGACCGACCCTCTCCGCAAAAGATACACTCAAAAAAAAAAGTTTGTAAAATGACATAAAATCCCCGTGATTTTACGGGGCAGGTTTTGTAAAATATGTACTAGCAAGAATCCCCGTAAAGTTACGGGGATAATTTGTAAATTGATTTAACAAAAGAAAATGTAAATTTACAATTTTTTTGTAAAATATCATCTTCGAGGTGAACATTTTTTTTGAAAATTTGCAAAAAATTTGGTAAATTTACAAAACAAAATTGTAAACTTACAGAAAAAGGTTGTTATTTTACAAGGAAAAATAGAAAATGAAAAAAATAAATTGTAGATTAACAAATTATTTGGTTAAACTACTGTTTTTTATGCAAAAAACTTGTATATTTACAATAAAAAGTGGTAAATTTACAATTTTTATTGTATATGTACCATTTTTCCTTATTTTTTTGCCGTAAAAACAGTAGTTTAACCATAAAATTTGTTAATATACAATATTGTTTTTGTATTTTCTATTTCATTTTTGTAAAATTACAACTTTTTTCGTAAGTATACAATTTTGTTTTTTTAATTTTCATATTTGTTTTGTAAATTTACAAAAAAATTGGTTTATTTACACATTGGTGCATCTTATTTTTCCTTCTTCGGCAGCTGGAGTAGCACTTCAACAACCTGAAAAGATTTTTTTTCACTTGAGCACTTTTAACAAACTTTTTAATGTCTAACACTGCACTTTTTTATTTTTTTTTCGACATTTCGTTTTTCTTAAGTAGAACATATGAGAATTGCGAAGGATGCTACACAAGAAATTTCTTATATTTTCAGGAAAAATTGTCAAAAAATAACAATTTTTTATTGAATTTTTAATTATTTTCACAAGTATTTTTAAAAAATCGAAAAAAAAATTTGGATATTGTAGATTGGATGTTTAAGTACCAGTTAAAATAAGAAAAATTTGATTTTTCATAATTGGCAACTTTCTATTGACATTTTAGGTACCAAATTTAAAAAAAAATTACCAAAAAAATATGGTAAAATCACCAAAAAAAATGGTAAAAATACAAAAAAAAACTAGAACAATTATATAGTAGAAACACATAAAAATTGTGGTATTTTACTTAACGCAAATTACCAAAAAAATGGTGTAAAAATTATTTATAAAAAATTATTTTTAACTAAATAAAAAAAATCTGAACTTAGAAAATTTTTGCGTGTCCTATTGTTGAATAATTATTTTTTTTTTTTTTTTTTGTAAAACAACATTAATTCTAGTAATAAAATAAGTTTTGTAAAATTATATTGGAATTTTTTACTTTTCAATACATACATTTCAAACTGAAAACCTTGTAAACGATCTTAAAAAAAAAAATGTTTGTAATAAAACATTTTTTTGGTAGAAAGACTAAATAACATCAAGTAAAATTATGTTGTACAATTACAGTTTTCTTGTGTAAAAAAACTGAACACCTTGTAATATTTTTTAAATTTGTAAAATAATTCACTTTTTTGTAAATTTACCTAAAAAATTTGTAAAATAAATTTACCAACATATAATAGTAAAATTACAAAGGAAACTGTAGTTTTCGTTTTATTAAATATACAACAATTTTTGTAAAAAGACAAAAATATTAGTAAAATAGAATTACAAGACCTTTTACTTGTAAATTTACAAACTTTTTTTTTTGAGTGTAGCTTTTCTTATCTTAAAAGTTTTTGTCTATGTCTTAAAGTTCTTCTGCGTAGCCGGCCTTCGGCCGGGCTTAGGGATTACAAACTTCATGCCTTAGACCCACCCACATTTTTGGAAAAAATGTGTTAGAAAAAATCTTTTTTTATTTTATTTTGGGCCATTTTTCATTTCTTTTTTGGGCTTTTTTTCGTTAATTTTGGGCGAAGTTTCGTATTTTTCTTTTTGGGTCATTTTTCTTATTTTTTGGGCGATTTTGCATTTGGGCGATTTTTCATAAAATTTTTTGGGCGATTTTGCCTACAGCCTAATTTTTTTTCTTTTTAACTCTAATCTAACGAAGGTTTTTTTCTGAAAATTTCAAAATATTGAAAAAATTTTCATTCAAAAAAATTTTTGTGTGGGTTTAAATTCGTAAACTTTTACGGTAGTGAATAGACAGACACCTTCAAACGGTAATTGCGACTGGCCAAGTAAGTTATGCATCATGAATATTATTCCATTGCTTTTCTCTCGACTTTAGTTAAAGCCGCTGCTAATGTATCAAAAGAGTACTTCTTTTAAAAAATACATGTATTTTGAAAAGTGCTCTTTTGCCAACAGTGCTGAAAAATTTTTATTGATAAAAAATATTGTGAAAATAAGAACTTTTCTTTTCAAAAATGTCTCAAAATCTATTTATTTTCTCATTCAATAAATGGATAAGAGATTTTTTAAGATCATAATAATTGTTTTCAGACTATTTCTGTACGAAAAATATTTAAGAATCAAAGAATTTCTCTATAAAAAAATATCTTATAATCTGTGTATTTTCTTTACGAAAAATCATTCAGAATCGGAAAAATCTATACGAAAAATGTATCGGAATCTGGGAATTTTTCTATACCAATTTGAAATATTTTTCTTAAAAGAAATTTTTCTGTACGAAAAATGTGTTAGAATCTGAGAATTCATCTATGCAAAAATGTATCAGGATCTCAGAACTTTTATATACAAATCTGAGATTTTTCGTATAGAAAAATTCACTATACGAAAAATATCTCAGACTTTAAGAATTTTTCAATACGAAAAATGTTTCAGAATCTGAAATTTTTTCAATACAAAAAATGTCTCAGATAATCTCAAAATTTTTCAATACGAAAAATGTCTCAGAGTCTAAATTTTTTTTTAACGAAAAGTATCTCAAAAGCTGAGAACTTTTTCTATACGATAATTGATTAGAATCTGAGAGTTTTTCTGTACTAAAAATGACTCAGAATCTAAGAATTTTTCTTCACGAAAAATGTTTCAGAAATTAAGAGCTTTTCTATATGTCTAAATGTCTCAAAATTAAGCAACTTTTTCTTAAAACCTGAGAGTTTTCTAAATAAAAAATGTCTCACAATCTAAGAATTTTTCTTTACGAAAAATGTCTTATAATCTAAAAATTTTTCTACACGAAAAATTTCTCAGAGTGTTAGAGTTTTGTTGTACAAAAAAATTTCTCAAAATTTGAAAATTTTCTTTGCGAAAAATACTTTAAATTGAAGTATAGTAAAAATTTGTCTATGGTTAAAATTTCTGTGAATTATATTTTTTTTTTGTTCAAAAACTGCAAAACTAAAAATATTTTCTGCAATTTAAGGAGTCTTTTGTTCCAAAAATGTTTCAAAATCTTTGATTTGTATGTATCTTAGAACTGGAGAATTTTGTGTACCAAAAATGCTCTTAGAAGTTTTCTGCATTAATACACTAAGAAAATAATGTCATTAACTGTTTGTAGGTTATTTTAAAAAGTAATCAGTAAAGTTATTTTAAAAGAAAAATCATTTATTTTATTATGGACTTCTTAAATTCTACTGTTTCTATAGTTTAAAAAAAATAATTTACTGGATTAAAAACGAATTTTCCTTTACATTTAATTTCGGCATTAAAAAATTGCTTCTATAGTTTTACTGTTTTTCAATACAAAATAACTGAATATTCACTAGTTTTTTAATGTTTTGGTTAGTCATTAAATTAACATTTAAAATTGACTGTAATGTGTTTTTATTTTAAACGAAAAAACAGTGGAATGGTTTTTAAATAAAATTTCATTTGTTTTAAGTGAATATAATAATTCTTTGAGTGTATGGTTTATAATCAAAAAACTATGAAAAAAATTATGAACAATTTAAAAAGGTGTCCCATAGTTTTGAGTTTTTACTCGTAAGGTATATTTGAAAATTTTTAAAGAAAAGTTGCATAAATTTTCGAATTCATTTTTTAAAAAATAATTTAACTCCTTTTTTATCTAAAATTTAAAACAAATGTTTTATTTTCTAAAAATGTAAAAAATTTAGGTGAAAAAATAATCTGGCGAAAATAAGTAAATTTTGAAAAAAAATTTGGGCCCCCCCCCAAAATGAATTCCTTTGTACGTGCCTGACTTCTGAAATACAATAGATTAATTCTGAAAATCACTTAATAACTTCTGAAATTTAATTGATAAAATCTGAAATACAATTGCGAATGGTGTAGAAAATTATTTTTTTTGTCCCGCCCCTTTTGCACACGTGGATATAAAAAAAATAATTTCTTAAAATTTTAATAAAATTGAATTCGATAACATTTATCTCAATGTTTTTCGCTTGCTTCTTCTTTTTTTTTGGTTTACTTTTTTTTTAGTCTTAAAAATAATACCGGTAAGTACTGCTAATGTTTCCTCGGTACCGGTAATACCGTTGCCGAAACGATCTTAATAACGATACTATTACCGGCAAACCATGACCAAGACCGAAAATTTTTACCTGAAAGTAGCACTGGTAAAAATTCTTCAATATTCCTGATATTTTTACTGAATCATTTTTAGACCCAGTTACACAATATTCCTGCCCGAACATATTGAAAATCAAAATTTTAGTTTTTATCGTCAAAACTGAGTCAAATTACGTCACGTAAGGCGTAACGCCTAATAACTTTTCGTATATAATATTTAAATGTGAGATACCTAAATCAAACGCACGTAAAAATTTCAAATTTGATTTGTTTGTTTTTGTTGTTTTTTACGCGATTCAATTTGATTCTTGTTCGACCCTTAAGTGTCACTCTAATGTATGTATCTCTGGCAACACTGACAAGTACTCATGTAAGTTTGAACGTCAATAAAATTTACAGAATAAGTTTAATAACAATTAAAGGACTTGTACTTTTTTGTTGCTGGTTTTGAATTTATTTATTTCATTGTTTTATGATTAAAATTAATTTAACAATTTCTAAGAAATCCTGCTGTTGTATTATTTATGTGTGTATGATTTGTGTATTCGTATTTTGAACATTAACAATTTAAATTGTATTTTACACAGCAACAGTTCTATTTAATGATAAACATCTTGTTGGTTAGTTTTTATTGTTGTTGCTGTTGAGATGTTCATCTTAAAAAATGGCAACAAAACAAAAAAAAAATAGCAAAAGCAACGACAATGATTACCATTTTGTATTGAGATTTAATTGATTTTGGTTTTTGCGGATTAAATTGTGTTATTTAACTAAAATAAACTAAATGAGGGTGTTACGTTTTATTGCTGTTGTTGCAGAGTTGGGGAGGTGGCGGGTGAAACGTTTGCCTGGGGATAGTGTCACCAAATGTTGCCATTTGCATGCATTTGTGAAAAACATACGAACTCGCTCACTCACACATATGAAAGTTTAAGACAAGGATCTATTTTTAAGATCTTAAGACGGTATGAAAAAGATTACAAAGTCTATGAGTAAGTATGATTGCTGCAGAATATAAAAATAAAATTAGTATAATGCAGTGATTCTTAAAGATTTTTGTTTACATATGATGCATTCCATACCAAATGTTTAGCGAAAAAAACATGTGTACCGTAAACTTCTGAATAGGTTGTATGGATAGCCCTATATGGAACTCAGAAAATTGCGTTTTTGGTTTTTCAATTTTTCAAAAAACTGGGCTTAGGAGGCGTGGTCAAATATTGGAAAAATAGGCAAATTTAAGGCGAGTTGCCTTGATTAAATATTTATCACATTAAAACGGAATGCACCTCAATCTCAAAAATTTACATTCTTACATAGTTTTGTATGGACTATCGATTAATTTTTTTTTTTAACATTTTCAGAACCCGTTCTGAAATTTTCCATTTTTTAAAACAGTCAATTTATCAAAAATCCGGCCATTTTTTTTTTTTTTTAATTTAAGGCTATTCATACACTCAACAAATTATGTCATTAACTGTTTGTAGTTTATTTAAAAAGTTTTCCGTTTAGTCGTTTTTAAAAGAAAAAACATTTGTTTGAGGTTCAGTTTTTTTTTTTTTTATTGACTACTTCTGTCCTTTGTTTCAAAAATAACACACTAAAAAATAAAGACTTTCATTAACATTTAATCTTTAAAGTCATTTATTTTTGTTCTGTAAATAAAAACTACTGATTATTCTTTAAATTTTTAATGATTGGAGTAAGTATTTTTTTTTTTTTTAATTGTTGGTATTTTTTAATGAGATATCATTAGTTTTTACCTACACAAGTAGCTTATTTTTTTGTAGAAACAAAATTAAAAAAATTATACATAGAAATATAAAAACATGTTTATTTCAAGTGACTTTGACACGATGGGTAAGGTGTCTGGCCATAATGTAATTTATTGCGGGATCGATTCTCCAAAATTTTATTAAAAATTTTTAAAAAAATATTTCAATAGAAATTGTAAAAAATAACCTACGAAATCAATAATTTTTAATGTTTTGGTAGGTTAATTTTTTGGAATTTGTTGGTAAAAATAACAAGACTATCATTAATTTTTAATGTTTTCGTAGGTTATTTTTATACCCTCCAACCACAGTATGGGGGTATACTCACTTTGTCATTCCGTGTGTAACGCATTGAAATATCTGTCTAGGACCCCATAAAGTATATATATTATTGATCAGTGATCGATTCTAAGACATTCTAGCGATGTCCGTCCGTCCGTCCGTCCGTCCGTCTGTCCGTCTGTAGAAGACACGATACAGTCCAAAATAAATGAGCTAGACTTCCAAAGTTTGGTACGAATATGTCTTATATTCCTAGGCAGGTTAAGTTCGGAAATGGGCAAAATCGGTCCAAGGGGAAAAAAGTTCCCCCTTGGAGAACTAAACCAACCCAAGAAAATACGCATTTTTTGCAGGGTTTTTTGTACTTTTGCTAAGCAAATGCAACATTCTTATCTCAGAAGAAGTTAAAAATCGCAGGGGGAAGGTGCTCCCTAACGTCTCCCTCCAACCCCCCCCCCCCCCCCCCAAAAAAAAAGACGCCCCTGGATTTTTTTATATAGTTTTTTGACATTTTGGAGGGTATAAAAGATTCGGCACAGCCGAATGTAACACTCTCACTTGTTTTCGAATATGTTAGTAAAAAAGAGTGAAAAAAACGTAATTTTTTAATGTTTAATGTTATTTATTTTAGAAACAACAGTAAAAAATAAATGTTGGTGTTTGTTAAAATAAATGAATAATTACTGGAATGGTTTTCAATTGTTTATTCACTTGTTTTAAGTGTTTTTTTTTTCATTTGTTTTTGCCTACAAAATATTTTGAGTGTGCAACCTATTCAGAAGTTTACGGTACACATGTTTTTTTTCGCTGGACATTTGGCATGGAATGCCTCATATATATTCTTCTGATTTTTGTTGAGTTTCGGATTTTGCTATTTAGTCAAAATTGTGAATGGTTCGCGTTATATCGCTGTTAAAAGTTCACTAAGAAAATTATGTCATTAACTGTTTGTAGGTTATTTTAAAATAGTATAAACAATAATGTTTTTTCTTGTTTTCTTGTTTTCTACTGTTTCTGTAGTTTAAAAAATATAATTTACTGGCTTAAAAACTAATTTTCTGTTACATTCAATTTCAGCGGTAAAAAATTTCTTCTATAGTTTTACTATTTTTCAATACAAAATAAGTGAATATTCACTAGTTTTTTAATGTTTTGGTTAGTCATTAAATTAACATTTAAAATTGACTGTAATATGTTTTTATTTTAAATTTAAATAAAATTTCATTTGTCTTAAGTGAATATTCACTGGAATTTACCTTTTTAAGTGAATATTCACTGGAATTTACCTACATAATTTTTTGAGTGTAGATTCACTTCTTATTTTGAGTTTTTCCCTAACATGTCCCAATTGCAAACCAAAGAATGGTTCAGGGCCAATAAAGGGTCGCCTGGCACCGCAATTGCCAAACAGTCAGCGCGTTCGTTTCCCGTGTGACCCTAATGTCCCGGAATCCATACGAGTGTCAGGTCGCTATGTCGTCCTAGTTCGTTAAGTGACTCAATACAGTTCATTACCAGTCCGGATGTCACCTCATAAGCTATAAAAGCTTTTAGTGCAGCCTGACTGTGAAACATAATGTCTATATGGGAACCATTTGTTTTTCTCCGAAGACATTCGGATCAAAGTCAAACTTTGGGAGCTTATTGCCCTATATGAAAGTAACAAATCGTGGAACAAAAGTTTTCGTTTTTCGGAAAAATGGGCGAGATAGGCGTGGTCAAACATGGTAAAATTGAGCAATTTTTTAATAGTGTTTTGTATGGGCTATCGATTGGCATTATTTGTTTTTGGGAAAAATTCAGAACTATGTCTGAATTTTTCAAATGAAAAATAAAAATCGATGTAGCAAAAAACACGCCATTTTTAATTTTTTTTATTTTAAATTAAAGTTCATTTCATTCTCTACATCATATCAAATTTTCAGAGAGCAGTTATTTTTGGTTTTCGAGAAAATTGGCTTTAAAATTTGAATGTCTTATTTTATTTTCCATATCCCTCATACGCCACGATACATTTATTTTTGCACTTACCAAAAACTTATTTAATTCTGTTTGGATAACAAGTTTAGATCTGATTTGTCTTATTTATAGGAATTCGACTGTTTTTTGTTGACCAGAGACATACAGTGCCATCGCTTACTCGTTTTCTGTGTAATAAAAATGACAATTTTTTTGAACTTTAAAATCTTTGAAATGATGAAGAAGGTTTGTAAAATTTTTGAAGTGCAGACTTTAAAATATTTTTTGGAACTTGTCTACTTCTGATATACATATTTTAAATTTTAAGATGTAAAGCAATGTGTTTAATATCAGAGTATTCTTAAAAAGTAACAACGACTGTGAATATTGTTGCCTGGATTTATTCCAGTAAATGGCTAAGCGGCGTCACAGAATTTCAACAATCATAAGGCAAAGATCACTTCTGAAATATTGTCATTTTATTGATGTTGAATGCAACTTTGATACGAAGAATCTTGAAAAACAGTCGAATTCTTATTATAAATATGACTAATCAATAGAGTCCGGCCGACACCAGTTTTTCGAGGCCAAACCGAACCAAAACCGAAACTGAAACTGAAAAAAAAATTAAAAAAAATTGTTAAGATAAATATACAGCACTTAATGTTTTTAAACCATAGGAATTGTTGCTATTATTAAAAAATATATAAATTTTAAAAAATTTTAAAAAATTCGGCCGAAGTCGAGACCGAAACCGAAACCGGACTCTACAAATCAGCTCTAAATTAATTATCTAATCAGAATTAAACAAGTTTTTGCTAACAAGGGAAGTATCTCAACCCTTATGAACCGATTTGCCTGAAACTTGAAATTTATATAAAAGAGACGAAACAACGTGGACCTCTGGGAAAATTTCGATAACTCCCGAATTAACCGGAATATCCTCTGAAAATACGTGTCGACTTAAATTTAATAAAGATTATTTCGTATTCATATGGACATCGTAGGTCTATGTCTTCATATAAATACCCCCCAAAACTTACACATTTTCATGAAAAAGGTATTTAACGAAGCCAAACTTTTACAAGGTTATGCCACCGTTGGATAGGTATTAAAAACCCCTTTCTTCTCATATGTAAATATCATATAGTTTCTTAAAAAGAAATGGCTGAAAAATCCAAAAAACGATTTTTTTCCCACTTTTTGACCCATGTTTTGGACCCTTAAATCCCCGATATGGCCGATAAGCCGAGACACCCCAACCTTAAAATCGTCTCCTTTATATAAATATTACGTTTCATGCAAATCGGTTCATAAGGGTTTAGATACTTCCCTTGTAAGTGCAAAAATAAATGTATCGTGGCGTATGAGTGATATGGAAAATAAAATAAGACATTTAAACTTTAAAACCAATTATCTCGAAAACCAAAAATAACTGCTCTCTGAAAATTTGATACGATGTAGAGAATGAAATAAACTTTAATTTAAAATTAAAAAAAAAATAACAATGCCATGTTTTTTGCTACATCGATTTTTATTTTTCATTTGAAAAATTTAGACATAGTTCTGAATTTTTCCCAAAAACTAATAATGCCAATCGATAGCTCATACAAAACACTATAAATTAGATGTGTTTCGAAAATTTCAGAATCGTTGAGTTACTGTAGAAAAAATTAAAGATAAAGCGATATCATGCAAAAATTGGTTTGCTTGGACCCGTCCATATACCATATTATGGAATTTGGCTCTGGGTCCCAGGTCATGTTTGACCACACGCTCCGATCAAGGATTTTAGTATCAAAGTTTCTAATAAATACTTGTGTCGATAATAATCTGTCCATGACCTTTAAAATTGGGTCATCAATGAAAAATTTGGCAATTTTCAAATGTCCCCGTAAGTCACCTCCCTTCATATTACCAAGTTCCGTCAGTCTTAGAGCGCTTTTTAAAGCATTCTCCATTACAGAAATATGTAACGGTGGAATGTTAAGTAGGGCCTCAATGGCATAAGTTGGGCATGTTTTTCCAGCACCGGTAATGCCAATGCAGACGAATCTGTAGACCTTGTCTAATATAGTTCTGGCCGTACTTTGTTCCACCTTGGGCCACCATACTAGAGCGGCGTATGTTAGCATAGGTTTCACAATAGTGTTGAAAGACCAGAAAATCATATACGGTTTCAGTCCCCATGTTTTCCCAAAAAGTCTCTGACAGGCATATGTAGCTCTTGTGGCTTTTATGGTCAAATTATTTAGATGTTTGTTCCATAACAAGGATTTATCTAATATAATCCCAAGGTATTTCACCTCATCTGAAAATCCTATTGTTATGCTATTTAAAGTTGGCATGCTAAGTTTGAGCTTTCTTTTCCTAGTGAATGGTATTAGTAAAGTTTTGGATGGGTTAATTGATAACCCCTTTGACTGACACCAATTTTTAGTCATATCGAGAGCTTGTTGCATGCTGACCGAGATAGTTGGCTTATGCCAGCCAGAGACCGCAATAACAAGATCGCACAGTGGTTCCAAGTCCAAATCTAGCTGGACAAAATTATTTTATCATCGTTTTATATGTTTTTGGGGTCGCTGAGTTCAAAAAACATGTTTAAGTTTTTCTAAGTCGATTACACTAATCGACAATTTTTTTAATTTTTTCTAATTTCAGTAATTCATTAATGACAAAAATGGTTTATATGCAGAACAGAAATATGAAATGCAAAAACTTATTTTTTGAAAGTTTTGTAATCTCTAAAAAAAAAAAAAATTTTGTCGAGAAGTGTTATTGAAAAAAACAAGTGAGAGCGTTAAATTCGGCTATGCCGAATCTTTTATACCCTCCAAAATGTAAAAAAAAAATAAAAAACCAGTAAGAGTGTTACATTCGGCTGTGCCGAATCTTTTATACCCTCCAAAATGTAAAAAAAAAAACAATATAAAAAAAATCCAGGGGCGTTTTTTTTTGGGGGGGGGGTTGGTGGGAGACGTTAGGGAGCACCTTCCCCTTGCGATTTCGAACTTCATCTGAGAGAGGAATGTTGCATTTGCTTAGCAAAAGTACAAAAAAACCTGCAAAAAATGCGATTTTTATTACGTTGGTTTAGTTCTCCAAGGGGAACTTTTTTCCCCTTGGTCCGATTTTATCCATTTCCGAACTTAACCTGCCTAGGAATATAAGACATATTCGTGCCAAACTTCGGAAGTCTAGCTCTTTTATTTTGGACTGTATCGTGTCCTCTACAGACGGACAGACGGACGGACATTTTTGAATTTAGTAGAAGTGTGTAATTGGCCGCGGTTTAATAGGAAACATCACATTTAATACTTTATTTAAGCTAAGCATAATTATAATACTTAGTTATCAAAAACTTACAAAAATTCGATACTTTATTTAGAAAAAAAAATTTAGGCGAAAATCTATTTTCATATAAACTGTGATTAATTTTAAACTTGCAAAAACCTGCAAGAAATGTGTGCATGACAACGTTCAGTAATAAATTACCTATAAGTTGTATGTAGTAATTCGACATGATATGCCTGGATTCGGTTTTGGCAAGCTGTGGAAGTTTCATAAGTCCTCAAAAATATTGTTATTATTGACCATACTTCAAAGTACAAAAATGTAAGAAGAAGATCGATAATAAATTTCTTATTAATGTCCAGAATAAGTATAAATATGTAGCTTTCTTGTACATAAACCGTTTTGAAACCATTGATGTAACATGGATAATATGATGTTATTAGTTTAACACTTATATATACATATATTATTTTTTTAAATATTTGATACCAAAAATGTTATTTCATTCGCATATTTAACAAGGTTAAAGACCTAATTCCAAAAAAATGGTTATTAGTTTGATCAGAACACACCCTTAGCTTGGCCCTAGCACTAATAATTCCCAATTTTAAGGACACTAATTTTTGGACTTTTGTCCAGCTAGATTTTGATTTGGAACCAATGTGGATCGTCAGCGTATCCAAAGGTCTTAAAACCAGAGTTATTAAGTTCTTCGAGCAGCTCATCTATGACCAAAGTCCACAACAAAGGTGATAATACACCACCTTGTGGGCATCCCCTTGTAGCGTTGATGGTCATAGATGTGCCGCCAAGATCAAACGTAATCAGTCTGGATGCTAACCTCTCCAGAGTCCAATTTATTATAAGTCTAGGAATATCCTTTCTTATCACAGCTTTCTTAATAGCATCATAAGATGTATTATCGAAAGCTCCTTGTATATCGATAAAGGCGCAGAGTGCAATTTGTTTTGCTTCTATGGCCTTTTCAATCGTTCCGACAACATGATGGACTGCAGTTTCAGTAGATTTACGCGGTTGATATGCAAATTGAAACTTATGTATCGGTTTGCTATTCAAGCAAGTTTCTTTGATAAAGCAGTCCAATAGTTTTTCCATAGTTTTAAGGAAGAATGACCTGATACTAATTGGTCTGTATGATTAAGCCAGTTGCTCAGATTTCTTCCCCGCCTTAGGTATAAATACCACTTTTACCTCTCTCCAAGGTTCCGGAACGTAGCCAAATAAAAGGCTAGATCTAAATAATCTAATCAGTTGAGGAATGATGATATTTATTCCCCTCTGAAGTAGACATGGGTAGATCCCGTCCGGGCCAGGTGATTTGAAGGAGGAAAACTTTCTGATCGCCCATTTGATAAATGATAATGAAAGTCTTTATTTTTTAGTGTGTTATTTTTGAAACAAAGGACAGAAGTAGTCATTAATAAAAAATTAACATCAAACAAATGTTTTTTCTTTTAAAAATGACTAAACGTAAAACTTTTAAAATAAACTACAAACAGTTAATGACATAATTTTTTGAGTGTATAAAGTGAGAGTCGACTATTGTCGAATTTCAAAACCTTATTTATCTAAAACTATACGATACTTTTCTGTCTTTTTTAGCGTTTCCGTTTCGGACAACACTCTTTAATAATTTAATAAAAAGTTTGAACTTATCCACCAAAACGGTATTTTGATATCGATTTTCTATCGTCAATCGTTTTATGTTATTAGCTTCCAGACCTCCAATGTAAGCACTCCTTAAGCACTCTATAGATAAAACGTCGTATATCGTCGGTGCGACAACCAGAACCGGCATGTGTTTTTCAAAATTTGTTCACTTTTCGCGGTGCTTAAAAACAATATTTCTTTCATAAATATTTAAATTAGATTGCAAATTTTTTTATTTGCATTAATTTAAATTTTACAAAACAGCGCAAAAGTACGAAATTAAGCTGTTATTAAAGACTCTTCAAAAAATGTTAAAATATACATACCAGTTCTGGTTGGCGCACCGACAATACGTAAAAGAAAAAAAAATAACTTCCTCCAACTTCCGCTAATATTTATTTAAGAATCTCTGATTAGGCTTTTCAAAACAATTATCATCACGACTATTTGACGCCACTTTTTCAGCCTATTCACTATCGATCTATATGCAAAAAAAACAAATCGTATTAAAATAAAGCGTTTATTTTCCAATGTATATGCAAATGAATATATTTCGAATGCTAGCGCCACCCAAAATACACCAATGATTTCTTTAACTGCCACTATTTTATTTTTTTGTTTTTTTTTTCTTTGTAAGAAAAACTATTCCATAAAAAATAGTTAATGTATAGTACGTAACTAACTACTGCTACTAAAACTACTGTCTTCACTAAAAATAAAAAAAATTAAAAATGAAAAAACACAACCAATAAACTAAACCGAAGGCAATTAAGAAAATTAAGCATAAGAAACTAGAGCGACAAACAACAAGGACCTTTTTGACTGCCACCCACAACTAGTTGTGGGAAACAAATTATTAAGAAACGAAAGAAACTTCCCTGACTAAAAAGTGCACACACACTCTCTATAAAACGATTAAAAAACAATTTAAGTTTTTTTCTTTCTAGGTTTTTATAACGAAAGCTTAGTTTTGTTACCAAAAGTGCATCATGTTAAGGTAACGAAGCCGCCAATAAGGCGTCTTCAAAAGACCACAGAGAAGATCTGGAGACGAAGGAAGATGGTGGTGGTAAAGAAGATTTTTGTTTTTTTTACAATAATAATAATGAAAAATTGTAAACGTATTTGTCGTTTTAGAGAAGGGATTAGTTAATACCAACAAAGAGACTCCAATCCAAAAACATGCCGTAATATGTTTAGTGTAGTGATGTGTGTTATAAAAAAATTCCATATACACATAGCACAAGGAGTTTTTTTTTTTCGTTGCTGCTGCTGCAGCAGCCGCTGCAGTTTTATGGAGTCTGAGAATAACATGAAAACTTTGTAGGCACCACCCTACACTAAATGGCTTAAGCTTTGGTAGCTTTTTGAAGTTATGTTTTGTTTTTTTTTTGTTGTTATGGAAGATGTTGTTGTTGGTTTTCCAGAATTCTTAACATAGCGCGTTATTGTTGCCACTTTATGTTAAATGTATGTTGGTATGACGACTGGCTTTGAAAGTTTAGTCTAGTCATATGGTAGTTAAGATCGTGAGAGTTTTCGGTAGTTGTTGTTATTGTCTGCAAAAATTGTAGTTTTACTTTTTTTTTGTTAGACCGACATAACTTTTGCGCACCTTTATTATAATCTTATATTAATAGGAAATTGTTAAGTTGGTTGGGCCGTTTGTAACATCATGGAAGGGGGTACACTAATTTTTATTCCAAAAATGTCCAAATCCATTGCGGGTTTACAGGGAACCAATTGGCTGATTATTATGTAAAGCTTTGCTTTTAGATGGTGGAGGAGAAGGTAGAGTCTGACCTCCCAGTTCCTAAATTAGTGGTAGTGACCAGAATTGATGATAAGCAGGGAAAGAGATGATGGTTAGGTTAGAAAAACTCCTAACACAGACCAGATAGTCTATAGCGAAACCACAATATTCTTTCAAAAACGTTGACAAAACGCGTAAATCTTCATTGCGATATATATTATATATCATTCGAAAGCATTTCTAATCTCTCGAATTCAGGCTTAACAGTTGCAAGGAATATGTTCGATGAACATCAGTGTTAAGTTCATCGCACCTCCTATAACTGATGTCGGAAAAAAGTCACATTTTCTTTCTGTGATAGTCTTTAGCAAAATGCTCAGTGAACTCTCCAGTAAGTGTACGAACCCTCTGGCTCTTTCTGGTAAGTGACAGCAAATAACACTGCGTGACAAAACTAACCACTATTTTAGAAAACAAGAGGTACGACCATCATTTCAATATATTTCGGACATGCTGAATCGAATGGCGTACTCCGTTTTTCGATGTATGGTACAGTTTTCTTGTAAAATGTCATTAAAGATTGGCTGATTTTCAGCTGCTTTTTTAACAAAAAAAATTCTAAAGCTTATGATTTTTAAATTTTATGGCATGGAAAACAAAGATATAACTTGTAGCAATATTTCTAATATAAATTTGGTTTAAAGATTTTCATCTTAACCCCTTTAATTCGCGGATTTCTTAATTTTTTTAAGTTTTCGCGAAATTAACCGCTAAATTGGTCTCTGATAAAAAACTTGCATTTTGTGGATCATAAAGGCGTCCATGACACTACGAATAGTGGACAAAAAACATCTATGTTCTATGGACCATCATGAAGAAAATCGCGAAAAACCGTTTTTTTGTATATGGCAGCATCACTTTAGGAGATGATTTGAGGCTTCATCTTTTAATATATAATGTGGGAACCTTAAACAATGAACTGACCCAAAATTTGTCCAAAAAAGTTTTCATTTGCAAAAGTTATCTTAACAAAAACTATAATTATTGTATCGCAAACACTGAAATAACAGTTTTTGTTAAGATAACTTTTGCAAATGAAAACTTTTTTGGACAAATTTTGGGTCAGTTCATTGTTTAAGGTTTCCACATTATATACTAAAAGATGAAGCCTTAAATCATCTCCTAAATTGATGCTGCCATATACAAAAAAACGGTTTTTCGCGATTTTCTTCATGATGGTCCATAGAACATAGATGTTTTTTGTCCACTATTTTTATTAGAAATATTGCTACAAATTATATCTTTGTTTTCCTTGCCATAAAATTTAAAAATCATTAGCTTTGGAATTTTTTTTGTTAAAAAAGCAGCTGAAAATCAGCCAATCTTTAATGACATTTTACAAGAAAACTGTACCATACATCGAAAAACGGAGTACGCCATTCGATTCAGCATGTCCGAAATATATAGAAATGGTGGTCGTAACTCTTTTTTATTTTTTAGTGTCCCGCAGTGTAATTAGTTTTCTTAAGGCTGTGCAAGATCACAATCTCCTACTGATTCTATTAGCCATTGCGGTGTTTAGATCATCGTGTATCGATTTAGTGTTGGATTAATGGATAAATTTGTACAGAAGTACAATACATTAAGCACCTTGATGCGCGTTGATACGTTCTCTTGTTCCTTATGTGGGGTTAACACTTGCTGCTTTTGAGCGTTTAAGGGCGACGTGTTTAAAAAAGTCTTTGTTTACTTATTACGATCATATTCTGGTGTTTTGTTAAATAACTTGTTTAACGTCGTAAGTGTGAACTCCATGTGAAAATACCTATGTGACCTGTTGGTGACACGACATAAACCCCTATGGACATAATTCCCATTTCCCCATAACGGTAGTGGGGACTATGACCGAAAATAATTTGGACATTATCCCAATAAAAATTTATGAAAATAATTACCACATACAAATTGACATAATCCCCATCACAGGGATTATGTCTTTAATACTAGTTGGTCATAATCCCCATAATTATATAATTATTTGTCTTTAAAGTTTTTCTTATGAATTACAAACTCCATGCATTAAACTCACCCACTCCGCAAAAAACAGGGATTGTGACCGAAATTGCTTTGTACTTAGTCCCCATAATATGAATGGGGGTTATGACTGAACAAATTTCGGTCGTAATCCCAACAGGGAACGGACATAGTCCCCATTGGGATTATGACCGTTTTGAACGGTATCGCCGCCAAACTGTAATGGTGCATGGCTAATGACAACTGCTCAGGTCAGGAAAATACTGATCCGTATCGCAAAACTCGTCGATAATCTTAAACCAACTTGATTGTTTGGAGCCGTCTGTAAAGATGTTAATAATGTTTTTAGGGAATTTTTCCAGTTTGAAAAAACTGGTCAATCTACTCCCATCGTCAGCCTACTGTTGGGAGTAGACATGAGAAAACAGAAAATAGAAAATTTTAATACTCCGAAAATCGATGGAACGGCGCTGGTTTTATCACCGTCAGCAAAATTTTTTTGGGGTCAGACTGGACTCAAAGCTAAATTGGATTGAAAATCTTAAGGAAAGAACAAGGAAAGCGTATGCGGCGCTTTACTCATGCCGAAAACTTATAGTTGGGAAATGGGGTATGAAACCCAAACTTTTTCACTGGTTGTACACTGCTGTTGTTCGACCTGTGGCAACATATGGTTGTCATGTTTGGTGGCCAGTGGTTCAAATAGGGATACATGCGAACAGATGTACTAAAGTAAATAGAGCAGCTTTATTGAGTTTGACAGGAGCAATGGGTTTAACCTCTACAGCATCCCTAGAGATTCTTTTAGGTATTACGCCATTGGATCTCCATGTTATGGAGACGGCGGCCATAACACTCACTAGATTGCATCAACTTGGGTGTTTACGAAATCGAACAGTTCGGCATACTGAGATTCTGGGTGGTCCGGTTTCTAATCTTAACACGGACTATAAGACTCCGGTTAGCATAGTCGAAGGAAAAATAGACGTATTGTTTCCATCGCTTGATGACTGGATGATGGATAATGTTGATTTCTCTCAGATAAACGTTTTTACGGATGGTTCAAAAACCGAGACAGGCACAGGAAGTGGTGTGCACTGCTCAGAATTAAGTATTGATGAATCTTTCCGCTTGCAGAATGATTGCAGCATTTTTCAGGCGGAGATCTTTGCGATCGCCAAGGCAGCGGAGCTAATCTCGATGAGGCCAATATTCTACAGCGATATTGCTTTCTTCATCGACAACCAAGCGGCTTTAAAGGCGTTAACTACGGATAATATCAACTCCAAGGTAGTCAGCCGCTGCCACAGAGAACTACAAGTTCTCAGGGAGCAGCATAATATACGACTGTGCTGGGTACCTGGTCACAAGGATATTAGAGGTAATGAGAAAGCGGATGTACTTGCGAAAGCAGGCGCAAGCCTTCCACGTGAGCTCACCGTTGAGGGAGTGTTTCCACCACTCTCCCTTACTTTTCATAATATTAAGCTGGACACTAGAAACAAGTGGATAAATAGATGGACGATATCAAATGATAGCATACAAACGAAAATGCTATTGGACGACAAATTGCAGGGTAACACCAAAATTCTTCTGGATATGGACAGAAGACAGATAAGATCAGTAATAAACCTTATTACGGGGCATAATAAACTCGCGAAACACATGGTAAGAATCGGGGTTATGTCAGATGATACTTGCAGATGGTGCAATGAATCTGTCGAGGACAACTTCCATTTCATATGTGAATGCCCTGCATTAGCATTTAGAAGATTTAAATGTTTAGGTTCTTATGTCTTTCAGGATATTCAGGACCTTCGAGGTATAAACCCCTGGCTACTCATGTCATTCAAACAAGCGTCAAAGTGGGAAACGTAAAAATGCGTTGTCTTGGGTAAGAACAAAATTGAATTTAGAGAAGGAAGGAAACAATAGCAGTAATCATAGTGGGCCAAATTTGGCCTCTATGGATGTCATTCCAAACAAATTTTTTTTATTTTTTTTTTGGGATTGGCGTCATCCTCATTAACCTAACCTAACCTAACCAGGCAGAGATAATGACAATAAAGGAATTGCCTGACTGTTTGAGCTTCTAGCCGCGGCTAGTCACTGTAGTCAATGTTTGTAAAAAAAATATCTGACTTTAACTGCCTTTAAATGAGATGGCCAAGCAATTTTTTAAATAATTCCCTGGGGATAGAGATATTTCAGGGAATTGCAAAGCTGGTGAGCTTGCAATAATCGACACTACCTTAAAGGTTCCAAAGGAATTGAAATGTGTTTTAATGCCTCTAGAAACTTGCAAGCTAAATATACGGCTTTGTTCCGCGACGGAGACTTAGAGAAATGAGCACACGGATGGACGTGTGAGACCACACGAGCTATTTTGTCTCCTCTTAACCAGAAGCGACTCCAAGACGAGAGATTTCGACGGTGGTTGCTGTAATTACCACACACTGCCTTATAGGAAAAACACGCTGAGATGTTTAATGTGCCGTCAAATGACTTTTGCCGGAGTTGCGTGGAAGAGGAGTAGCAGAAACTATGTAATACATTATCTGCCATTACCCGTCACTTTCTGGTCAGAGACTTGCTTCACTTAATGGAGCTTAACAATCCTTCTGATTTGTCTGATGACAAAATATCAAAAATAGGTGCTCAAGTTGGTTTAACGGCTGGGACTAATAGTAAAACTCTATTACTCCCGTGGTATCACAACGGACCTCAAAGCCCATTAAGTGAAGCATAATCTTATTTACGGTATGCTGCCGAATTGCTTGTAAGATTCCATCCGGACCAGGCGATTTGTTGCCCATACCAGACGTTCTTTATATGATAAAAAAGATAAAGATAAAGAAGCGTATATTAAATTCGTTGCTCCCTCAAACTCTATGACATGCTTGTTTTTTTTTGTCATTTGGTACCTTTATTGGTCCTCAAGCTTATAATCGTCATACTTTCAATGAATGTGATGTTGTGTAATTGTCATCATTTTATAATTGTCTAGTTTGTTTAGTCGTCCGTTCTTTCATTTCTATCCATCTTTAACTTGCAGCAACAACAACAACAGCAGCATATGAACCAATCATCATCAGTATCATCCGCATCATAGTTATAAAGCCGACAGACAGAAACTACGATTTTTTGTGTTGTTGTTGCTGCTGAAATTGCAGTCATCCCTATGACCCATGCTACGACTATCAGACGCCTTGTATGATGTTTGCTTCATTTGTCGCATTTGTAAAGAGAATGTTTGTTTCTTCCTTCCTTTCCTACGGTTAAGAAGGATTGTTTTGGGGATTAATACGATATTGTATGTATGTATGCTCCACGTGTTGAATGTATGTGTGTGTAGAACATTTCTTAAATTGTTTGCAAGTGTGTGTAGGTATATTTTTCAAGTTATTTTTGTAACTTGTTGGAATTTTTTCAATTTTTGTTTATGTTTTTGTTGGTTGTTATGTTTGTTTTGTTTGTATTGTATTTGTATGTATGTAGTTTATAAAATCAGTAAACATTGAACAAGAAAATTGTTTATGTTTTTCATATTTTAAATTCACGAGTAATGGAATAAATAATGAATAGTTTTAGAACATACACAACTGCCGTTTAAATCTGATGGAAAATGTTAATTTCTTGAAATTTATAAAGAATCCAACAAGATTATAGTAAGAATTGTCTTTTGGTGATCATTGGTGATTTCATGGTGAGATGATGTTTTTATACCCTCCACTTAGTGATAGAGGGTATATATAAGTTTGTCATTCTGTTTGTAACTCATCGAAATATCGAACTGGGACCCCATAAAGTATATATATTCATGATGCCCGATCGATTTTAAGACATTCTAGCGTTGTCCGTCTGTCCGTCTGTCTGTCTGTCTGTCTGTGGAAAATGCTGTCGCGGACAAAATATTGCACAGAGATGACTGAAACTTAACATATTTATTGGAAGTTCTCCCGAGAAGTTTGGTATTGCATTTCAGCGATATCGGTTCAGCGGTTCAAAAGTTATGAACGAAAATGTAAGCACACCTCAAAAATTTCAGTACATTCAACATAACCTAAAAATACAAAATGCTTTAATTCGGCTTCTGGTTGACATATGTGAACGTAATTGAACACCAAATGGTATTTAAATAAGTACGAACATATTTTTTGACAAAAAAAGAAAAAAATCGCGGACTTTTTTTACCAAAATTTTTTTTAGCGGAAATTTTTTTTAAAAAAATTTTTTTTTTTTCAAAAGAAATTTCCTTTTAAATAAAGTTTTTTGCAAAAATCTTTTTGAAATTGTGGAGGGTATCACTACATTCGGCAAGGCCGAATTTAACTTTTTTACTTGTTTTTGCTATTTTTTATTACACATTCAATTCGTCAGGGTTACTCTGTTTAGTGATGAGGATGTAAGTGTCAATTCACATAGACTCTGAGGTCCGTTGTGATACCACGGGACCGTAATAGGTTCCCCTACTAGTTCCTGCAGTTAAACTAATTTGAGCTCCTTATGCAACTCCTAAGACATTGAATTTTGACATTCGATAAGTCAGCAAAATCGTCTAGCTCCCTAAATCCCAGTGAACCAAGTCTCTGACCAGAAAGTGCCGGGCAATTGTAGACAAAGTGTTCTACAGTTTCCAACACCTCCTCATCCATACAACTCCGAAAAAGTCATTTAATGGCACATTTAACAGTCCAGCGTGCTTTCCTGTAAGGCAGTGCCCGGTAATTAAAGCAACCATCGTCATAATCTCTCCTCTTTGAAGCGATATCAGTTGTTAGCCTCCAATTAAAAGAAGGCCAAATATGAAGTGAAGTCTCACACGTTCATCCATGTGCCCATCTCTGATTAGTCTCAGTTTCGGAACAAAGCCGCAAATTTTGCTTGCAAGTTTCTAGAGGCATAACAACACGCTCCAATTCCGTTAGAACCTGTAAGGTAGTTCCCAGTCAAGCAACTCATCGGTTGCGGAATTTCTAGAATGTCTCTGTCAGACTGCTTGTCCATCTCATTTAAGTACGTGTGGCAGTTAAGGGCAGAACATGTTTTCAGAAACATTAACTCCAGGGATATGACCGCTGCTTGATTGTCAGAATAAATGTCGACTACGGTTGTAGAAATGACATTACAGCTCAACCAATCAGCAACCTCCTATATTGTCAGCATCTCTGCCTGGTAAACACGGAAATGATCTGGCAATCCTTAAACCCGGTTCAACCCAAGCTTTTCCGAATAGATTCCAAAGCCCACTAGTTCGTGTTGCTTTGATCCATCTGTGCAAAAATTTATGAAGACTCCACTACCAGGAATGCCATCATCAAAGACCCCCTGGATGGTATAATGTTTTAAAGTTGTGTTCAAAAATGCTCATAAAGGGAGCACAGTCTACATTTTGTGGTATTCTTACCTTCTTCAAGATCTTGCTATGACCACAATCGCTGCTCTTCCTTTGCTGTGTACTATTCAGTAGAATTGCCGACGTAGCCTACGCGGCTACCCAATATAATCAATGGTATCAGGTAAAGAGAATTTATAATGCAGCCATAGGTGTAGTACGAAGAGCACCAGTAAAGCACATTGAAGCCATTCTCTGTACACAGTTCCCTGTTGTCTCTAATACATACAGCAGAAATGAACGCACCACAGCTGTATAAACCCAATGAACGACTTAAGGGCTAAAATCCTATCGTTTTCCAATTGCCCTTTTTTAGGAATATAAATCAAAAATTGCTTTTCTATCCCGTTCCTCAATATTATGCCTGAAATTTAACTTTCTATCTAGAAATACTTCAAGATACTTGGCTCCATCAGAGAATTCGATTTCTGTGCCTTCCAGAGAAATTGTTTTACTTGGAATAACTTGTGGCTTAACGCCCTCAACACATCCTCATGACCATTTAGACAGTTACTTCAGAGAACCCTGAAGAATGGTCAAATATTGGAAAAATTGTCAAATTTGTGTCGAGTTGCGTTGATTAAATATTTATAAAATTAAAACGGAATGCATCACAATCTCAAATATATATATTTTTGTTAAGTTTTGTATGGGCTATCGATTAATTTTTTTTAAATAAATTTTCAGAACCAGTACTGAAATTTTCCATATTTTAAAAATTACAATTTATCGAAAATAAGGCTTTGTTATACCCTCCACTCTAGTGATAGAGGGTATCTATAAGTTTGTCATTCCGTTTGTAACACCCCGAAATTTTGGTCTAGGACCCCAAAAAGACTATATATTCATGATCCTCGATTTTCCCATGGCTAACCTGACCAACCATCCCGCTTTTGGCGGGATTATCCCGCTTTTTGATGTCTCATCCCGCCTTAAATTCCCATCCCGCTTTTTAAGCAAAAGTCCCGCTTTATCCCGCTTTTTGGCCTCTTAGACCGATTTACATCATAAATAAGACCCTTTTTTGTCAAATTAAGTTTTTTTTAAAAAATTTTTTATTGTGACACTTCCAATATTCCGATAAAAGTTTTCAATATAGAAAATATCAAATTTTTATATGTTTCCTTCACAAAATTTCTCGGAAAACTCTCACGACCGTATTCAAAATGAAAAACGAGTGCCTAACATCGAGTGTCTTACTTTTTTTTCGCAGTTTCCCATAAGGGAAGGTAAGGCTCTCGATGGAAGTCACACGGTGTGATATTCGTGCGCATTTGGGTAAAAAAAAAAAAAATTGCCGATTATTTTTTTTTAGGTGCATACTTAATTTTGACACTCTGGAGACTAAAAATCAGTTTCCGTTACATCAATGCGACTCTTAGATTGGCTGGGGCACAACTCCAAAGTATAGAGTTTTTCACATTTTTCTTAATTTATTTTTTTTGTAAAGGACATTTTTTAAAAAAATTTTAAAAATTCATCTTGTGGAGTAATCCAACCAAATTTTTTTCAAAATATTTCCAAGATCCGTTATTTTATTATTCATTTTTTTTTTATAACAAAAAAATAACCCAACAAAAAGTTATATTGAGTAAAAATGCATGTTTTTTTTTAATATGTTTAAAAATCCAATTACATAATAGACTGCAACTTCTGCAGATAATGATGGATAATGCAAAACGCTAGTGCGGGTTATACTAGAGGTATTCCTTAACATTTCGTATGTTATAACTTTTGCCAGAAAGTGCCAGAACTCTGTCAAATCGAGGTTAAAGTTAAGGTTAAAAACAAAAATATTCAAATTATTTGTTAAATTTGTTTAAAAGTTGTACAATTTGATTGTTTTACATAACATGCTTTTTATTTCTCCGGCGATACTTAAAAAGATGTATGTCAGGTTCAATCTCTAATGTACACAGAATCCATTTTTCACGATTTCGCGGTAAACACTTTGCGACTCGAGAAAGTGGATACAAAATCAATGTGTTTTTTGTTTGTTAAAAAAAAATAAAATATTAAATGGGCATACCGATTTATTTTAATCAATCAAAAGTTTTTTTTTTTTTTCAATCGAAAAATTGATTTTTACAATATCAGTTGTTACTCGTTATTCTTTTAAATTATTAAAAAAATCGCGTAGATATGGGTAAACAAAGGATTAGATAAACATAAACGAAACTTAACTTAATAACTTATCATTTAATATGATTTTAGATATTTCACGGATAAATTCAACCATTATGCTTTTGAGACAGCTAAAATGATAGTTTTGATGTATAGTTGGTGGACTATGAGCCCCACTGTACACAAAATACTTTTGCATGGTGGAAAAATCATTCAAGAGTCGATTTTACCAGTGGGTAATGCTAGTAACTATATTATTTTAATTATTAGAAAATTAAAGAAGTGTATTTTTAGGACAATTATCAGAGGAAGCACTTGAGAGGTCACATAAACATTTTAAGAATTTTAGAAATAATTTCAATCGTAAAAACACAAGATGTAATAATCTGGAGGATATTTTTCATATGCTTATTATTCAAAGTGACCCAAAAATGTCAATAAAACGAAATAACGAACTAAATCCAAAAACAAAAACGAATTATCCACCGGAAGTGTTGGAATTGCTAGAGATGGAGTAATTAATTTAATTTTGTTATCTATATTAAACTTTCTTCTTTTTTTCATAATTCAATTTTTATTGGTTAATTTGTTTTATTTTTGTTTGTATTAAATGAGTTTCCTGAAGGCAAACAAGTTTTAATTGCCGGTTTTTTAAATGTAGGGTGTATTATTTGTGTGCAGATAAATAATCCCTCTTAAAAATATTTTAAAGAGATCTACATTGAATAATAAAATCGTTATTTCTAAATCGTAAGTAGTTTGATTTTTTTCTGGACTATTTGTAATATATTCTTCAAACAGCTGGTCGTGAATTCCGATTTTTGGGTTTAACCATATAGTTGTAATGCAAATCACAAAAATTTGGTGGTATAAAGTATAATTTTCGAGCAAATCGAATTTTTTTTAACTTTTTTTTTGTAGGTTAGTTAACCAAGTTTACCTTCCCGTTTAAGGTAGGGTATTAACAGTACATCTTTGAAACGACATGCAAAAATAGCTCTAAGTTTCTAGTTTCCAAAACTGTAAAAATTTTAGAAATAGCCCAATCCGTTAAAAAGTTATAATGAAAAAACTTCGATGCGCGCCTTTTCCATACAAAGGACACACTGTGAGTCAATCACTTTATCATTCTTATGAAGACAAAAGAATATTAACATCGTTTGAAAAGCTTCATCTAGTAAAAAACTATATAAAAAAGATAGACACTCGATTTTAGGCATTCGTTTTTCATTTTAAATACGGCCGTAAGATTCTAAAATATTTTTCATAAGAAAAATAACGTTTTTCTGGGAAATGTTCAGATTCTAAACCCCTTTTCAGGTCGTAGAAAAACTCTCAGATTCAACATTTTACTAAAGAAAATGTTTCAGATTCTTAGACTTTTTTATGAGATTCGGAGACATTCTTTCTATATAAAAATTTCCAAATTCTGATACACTTTACTCATAGAAAAATTCTAAAATAATTTGCATATTTTAAAGTAGTTCTCAGATTCTGAGAACTTTTTGTATACAAAAATCCATAGATCCTGAATCATTTTATATGTGGTTTGAATTGAGAAAGGTGTGAAAGAAAAATTTATTTTTCTAAAAATTTAAGACATCCTGGTACGTTTTTTACTAGTTTCATATAATCCAGTTATTATAATCATCAGAAAAACTTTTAATGTCAAATTTATTCAGTTAATAGTCAATTATATTCTATATGTGAAAATTATTAACAGATCGCAGCCGCCAAGGATTGAAACCATGAATCTGTAATGTTTTTGCTATTAACTGCCTCTTAGGTACGATCACTCTAGATCGATACGATAAGTTGGCTGTTAAGCAAGTATCAACTAAATAATGGTTTTTCAATTCTTGTGTGGTTGTTGCTGTTGCTTTTTCGTACAGAAGAAGGTGAAATTGCATTTTTTAGTAATCATCATTCGTCCTCCTCTCCTTCACCAACTCTGATCTAAGTACTTATTTTGCAACCTTGCCAGAACATGGTCCAGGGGTAACTCATGAATAGTAGTGTCAGTAATAACGTAGTCGTTATTAATAGATGGCAATCTTTTTTTGGAAAGTATTTGGGAACGATTTGGGAATAACGATAAATAAACATTAAAAAACTTTAAAATTATGAATGAAAATTATTGTTGTGTCACTTGAAAATAAAAAAATACAAAATAAAAAAATAAAATGAATATAATTAAATCAAAACAACCAGCAAAATTAAACGAAAATAAAAGGTAAACAAAATTTCCAGCTTTCCCAGATACCATTTGTAAAACTAACACCACCTTTAAACGTCAAAAAGAATTGACTCTTGCATAGTCTTTATATATTTAAGTTTTTGACATGGTCTATATTTAAATCATTTTTCATTAAAGAAAAATCTCCGATTCTAAGAAAATATCGCTTTCTAAAATATTTTTTCTAAAAATAATTTTGATACCATTTTCTAAACAATAAAACCTTAACATCTTCGATAGAAAATATTTGAGAATTGGAAAATTTTACAGTTTTGATGACTTTTAATGTTTTTTAAGGTAATTCCTAAGATCCAGCAACAGTTTTTATATAGAAAAATTATTAGGTTCTTCAAAAGAAAAATTGACGGATTCAAAGACACATTTCCTACAAAAATTTTCTCAGAATCTTCCAACAGAAAATTTTTTCATAGAAAAAACTTAGATTCTAAAATATTTTTTAAACAGAAAAATTCTCTATTTTCATAAAAAAATTGTAAGATTCTGAAATATATTTCTCATAAAAAACTCTTAGATATAAAAATGTTTTTCCTGTAGAAAAGTTCTCCAATTTTAGAATTTTTTTTTCAGTAAAATTCGTTTCAGATTCTGAAATATTTTTTTCTATGGAAATTCCCAGATTCCTGCAGAGAGAAGAATTCTTAAAACTTAAATAAATAAATTAATTATGTATACATTATTTTTACACGCAATTTTTTTACAAAAATACTAAAAAAAGTTTTTTAATCAAAATATTTTTCTAGTAAAAATTTTTATACATTTTTTTAATTAAAAATATTACAATTCCGTAAATGTAATTCCAGCAATTTTTTATTTTTGAGAGTATTCATGGGTTCGGTCAAGTCGAATTTAACTTAAAAATCCCGCTTTTTAGGTCAAAATCCCGCTTTTCAACCTTTCGATCCCGCTTTTCAGCCAAGAACAGTTGGTCAGGTTACCCATGGCCCATCTGTTGACAAGAATTCATCGCAGTCTGAGTGTGTTGTCAAATTTGGTTGACATAAAAAAATCCATTCCTTTTAAATTTTTCGATTTTATTGTCTTCAAAACCAAGTCTAGGCCCGTTGGGTAAATTTCGGAATGGAGGACAATACATTCGTCTGAAAAGAGTCCGAGAAACCCGAACATCAAGTTTCTTACTATACGAACAAATAACACTACTCTACAAAAATCCTTTTTTTTTGCACTTCCAAAGCACATTTTCTCAAGTATTTTCGCCTCCTAAACACGAATCAGCAATCAGAAAAGTTGTATCAAATCGCCTTCTAAAGATATAGGCATTTTAATTTTTTTCGGACCAAAGCAGACAAATTTTTTAATATTGGAAAAGTGTATCTTAAAATTATCCATATTTTTATACCCTCCAACCACAGTATTCCCCATACTCGCTTTGTCACTCCATTTGTAACGCATCGAAATATCGGTCGTACACCCCATAAAGTATATATATTATTGATCCATGATCGATTCTAAGACATTCTGTGAATGTCCGTCTGTCTGTCTGTAGCCTCCTGCAATTTGCCTAAATTCTGTAGCCTTCTGCAATTTGGCATGAATATGTCTAATGGTCCTAGCCAGGTTAAGTTCGTAAATGGGCAAAATCGGCTCAGGGGGAAAAAAGTTACCCCTTGAAGAACTGAACCAACCTCTGAAAAAATATACTTTTTTTACATTTTTTTTTTTTGTATTTTTGTTAAATAAATGAAATATTTGTTATATTTATCGGGATGGAAAGGTGCTCTCAGCGTCCCCCCCCCCAAAAAAAAAACAAACGCCCCTTTTCCAATATTAACAAATTTGTCTATTTTAAGGGCCTGGTCCACAAAAATTTTAAATGCCTATATCTCGAGAAAGCGATTTGATAAGATTTTTCTGATGTCAGATTCGTATTTAGGAGGGAAAAACACTTAAGGAAACGTGTTTTAATTTTTTTTAAATTTTAACAAAAAATCATAAAAATTGAAACAAAAAATAAATTATATACAATTTGATGATTGGTATAACAATTTTCTTGAGTAATTTCAATCAAAAATTTGATTTAATCCTCGTTTCAAATTCTTTTTCTGTACGGTAATCACTACAATGTAATTTTTCAAAAACTTTTCGGGACAATTTCAAACAAAAATCATTGATTCTGGAATGTTAAGTTGAATCGATTGCAGGATGATATAATGCATTCTGGAACCAGTTAAAACGTCCGAAAAAATGAAAAAAAGTCGCTAAAGACGAACTGCATAATTCACGTTTGAATCTAGCGACTTACCCCTTACTTACGAATGACGTTCGTGTTACAGAAACTGGGGGTAAATGTAGTAAAACTGCATTTACAGTTTTTCTTTTCATGATCCTATTTCCTATTAAAAGGGCTTCAAAGTTTTAGAGGAATAAATTTTATAAAATATTTTTTTTTTATATTTATACTTGTCCTAGGATGCCACAAGTGACAGCAAATGAAAGAGAAGGATCTCCCTTACTTTCCTATTTTATTATCTTTAATTATCTGGAAAAATGTGGTAAGTTACAAAATTTCAAATCTTTATCCTTCAAAATATTCAATAAAGTTTTCAAAGGACTTTATTCAAAGGACTTTATTCAAATCCTTTTATCCTGATATGGCAAAATAAAAAAATTTCAAAAATTAGTGGAGATCATCCTTCTTTATTTGGCATCACCAGTGCACACTGGTCGATCCCATTGGCCAAAAATAAAAAAATCAAAGTCAAAAGTTTGTCACCAAATGTGTCATCTCTATTTCTAATAAAAATAAGGTTTTAAAATTTTGAGCTGTTTCTATTTTATTCCAACTGTACTCTTCAAGAACAGCTTCAAAAGAGATGGCGAGTTAACAGTTGGTTTTTGCAGTGTGAAAAAATGGAAAATTAGGTTCAACTTTCAATTAATTAAAACCATATAAAAAAAATTTTGTTGAAATAAATCAAAACTAATATTGAATTAGAAGGTATTAACTAAATTTAAAAATAATTACAATGTGTTTAGCTTGTTCTGGAGTTTGTATAAAATGAATATCTTTCCAGTGTCATTGTTAGTGTTTGTTCGTCAATATATTAAAATTTCAAATAGAGTTTTAGTTGTGTCCCCCTCTGAAATTTCCAATCGGACTTTTTTTGGTTTATTAGTTAATATTTCAAGATTCTAAAATTGGTAATATCAGCTGCATTCCTTTGCATGTCTTTGAGTTATCACCCACAGATCAAAACGGCCTCGTTGTTTTGGATGTCCAACTTTGAATTTTTGTGTGGTGTTTTGTTAATTTGTGTTTGCGTTGCTCTGGTATTGTTATGCATGTAAGAAATGTGACTGTTTATTTTCTTTTTAACGGACTTTAAATTTTATTTTTTCCTAATTTATCCTTATTAAGGGTAGTTTAGACCAGCAGACTTGTAAAACGACCTATTAAAAATGTCTGCACAAAACACTTGCTTTGACAGCTTTAACACAGCCAAAATAAATAAATTTTTATAATGTGACATACGGATGGTCCTCCTCATCTTTTGAAAATATTCTGAAAATGATTTGACAAGCGGATCAAAATTAAACATACTCCGAAAAGACAAATCTTACCGAAAATACGTATCGTCTAAACAGCTCTTCAAGAGTTTTTAAAGTTTAAAGAGTTTTTGCAATAGGCACATGTTATAAATGCAAACTTAGGCGCCCCAGTAGGCTAGTTGGTAGCGTGCTAGCCTATGAGTCTGGGGGTCGTGGGTTAGATTCCCACCAGAGGCCTTGGTCTGATTCGCTACAACGCACAGTGGGTTCGATGGTACCCAAAATGGCGATTAATTCAGACAAGCAGTATATATATATGTCCTTTATTTAATTAAATATAATATAAATACAAATTGTAGCATAAAATACTTAAATAAAATGTTCACGAAGAACATAGGGCGTCAAAAATGAAGACAAGCAGTAGTTTTAGAATATTATATTTTTTTATTAATGAACTAATAAAAACACGTAAAAATACACATTTTGGAAAAAAAAATTTTGGAAAATTTTTTTTTTTAACCTGTTAGGCGTTTTTTTGTTTTTCAGAAAAATATAGTTCACAATTTTTGCTGTAACTTTGGAATGAAAAGCGATAAATTAATAAAAAAAAAAAATGGAAATTAAAGTGTACATAATGTGCTATCAAAGTAATCAAAGAAAGAACGCATAATTTGTATTTATATTATTTTAAATTTTATTTAAAATCCAATTTTTGTTTTTCACAAAATCTCATAAATGTACAAATTTATCTGAAAAAAGTGATTTATGGGAATATTGTAGTTTTTTATTAACGAATTATCAAAAATACATAAAAACACAGCATTCGAGAAAAAAATTTTTAACAAAATGTTTTTTTTTTAATCCTTTTTTTAATCCGTTTTTTTTGTTTTTGGAAAAAAACACGAAACCCTTGAACATGTAATAAAGATACAAAAAACAAATGGAGGTAACGTTTTTTTGGCGTAGGGGGGGGGGTTCCCGGGAGACTATGGGGGACACCTTCCCTTCGCGATAAACGTTGCCAAAAAAAAATTTAATTTTTTGCACCTAATTAATAAAAATTTATCATTATTTAAATTATTTTTTCTATACACGCCCCCAAAAAGGGGCGGACCGAAAAAATTCGCTTTCCTGATCCCCCTTGGTTAAAATTCAGGTCGATGAACTTCATATGGCATTAAAATGTTTCATTTATTGAACAAATATACAAATAAAACTTGTAAAAATATATTTTTCTGGGGTAGTTTTAGTTCTTCAAGGGGGAACTTTTTCCCCCCTGGTCCGATTTTGCTCGTTCAAAAACTTAACCAGTCTATGACCATTATACATATTTCTGACAAACTTCAGGATTCTAGCTCTTGTTTTATGTACTTGATGGTGTGCGCAATAATTTGCTAACTTTGACAGCTCACCGAAAAAAAAGTAAACAACTTAGTTTATTGATTTTGATAACTAGCGTTGCAGAATTTTATCTACTTTTACCCCATACCAAAACTTATAACAAAAACTTCATTTGTAAATTTCAATTAATCGCCACTTTGGTACCATTTGAACCCAATGTGCAACGAGACGAAGGTCATTGTTACCAGTTCTCGGTTAGGTAAAATTAGTATATAATTTGTAATTATATGGTAATTCTTAATAAAATAAAATAAAAAATAAAAATTGCAAACTTTCGCTGTCGCATATTTTTGATATTTGGTGCTTAGAAAGAGGTACAAATGCTAAAAAGCTGAAAAGGTAAAGGATATCGTAAAAAGTTATACTAAAAATGAGGGCAACTTATTTAAAGAAAGTCAGAATTTTGGCAAAAATGCTATCGAGTAAAAACAAGAGTTCGAAATACAGTTTCTGATTGACTTGCCAAAAAGTAGTCGATTTCATAAAAATCACACACTTGACTTAAATTAAGATCGAGGACTTCCACGACGAATAGCAGAAATTGATGTCTCCGCTGCTGATGATTTGCGATTTGATACATTAAAAAAGAATTCATCAATTATGCAAGCAAATGTTAGTAAAATTATATCGCTTAGAACTGAAGCAGGTTCAACAAAATATAAATTTTTCTAGTACTTAGCGTGACAGTTTTTTGAAAAATGTTGATTTTTGTTGAAGTTATGCTAATATAAAACAAGTAAGAAAATTATAGTCGGTCAAGACCGACCATATAATACCCTACACCAGAGTTTCCCGGAAAAAGGGTCCCATGGACCGATTAGATCTATATGTTGTCAAATCTTTAATAAGTGTAAAAAACACTCACAATTCAAATTTGAGTGAAATAGGCTTCAGTTTGTTGAAAATAAACCCCTTTAACTGAATATCGGGCGAAATTTTCACAAGGGTCCTGAGTCCAAAACTGATCCGATGATTATCAGGTTTGATAAGGTTATTTAAGTACGCGTTTAACATACACAAACAAAATTTTAATTAAATATTTTCTATTTTCATGAAATTTGAGACATTTATGTGAAAATCGGGAAGGTGGTTTGTATGGGGGCTACAAGAAGAAATTGTCCGATTTCTTTGAAATTCGGAATGGTGATTTGTGAAGAAAAAACATGTTTACCTTCCAAATTTCAAAAAGATACCTGTTATAATACGGTTATTAGAGTCATTTGAGCCAAAACTAAAGAGGACCTTTGTATGGGGGCTAGGTCCAAATATGGACCGATTTTTTCCAATTTCAATAGGCTTCGTCCTTGGGCCAAGAGAGGCTTAAGTTTCAAATTTCAAGTCAATTGATTTAAAATTGCGACCTGTATCGTGTTTACACCGTTTACATGGACAGACAGACAGACGGACGGACGGACGGACGGACGGACGGACGGACGGACAGACGGACGGACGGACGGACATCGCTAAATCGACTCAAAAAGTGATTCTGAGTCGATCGGTATGCTTAAAGGTGGGTCTAGGACCAATATTTCGGGTAGTTACAAACATCAGCACAAACTCATTATACCCTGTACCACAGTGTGGTGTAGGGTATAAATATGTGTACAAGAGGATTATTTAATCTACAAATAAAAAAAAAAATTTCATCAAAATCGGTTCAGTAGTTTTTGTTGTACAACTGCAGCCAATTTTATCCTTTAAAAAAAACATACCACAATTGGGTGGTAACCCTCGCAATTCTCTTCGACCAAAATTTGAGTTATAAAAACTTTATAAAATATAACGATTTTTGTCTTTCATATAAAAAAACAGAATTAAAAATGATTGCGTATTTATTTTTTTATAGCTGTTTAAAATTTGTTAACATTAAGGCTGTTTTTTAGTAACAACCCCCCTTAACCTTTTTTTAATTTTTTATTACATACTATTTCATCCCAATTATTATTAATATTATAAATCTGATTGTTGGTTTGTCTGTCTGTCTGTCTTTCTGTCTGTCTGTCTGTCTGTTCCGCAATAAGTCAAGAACGGCTTAACCGATTTTCATGAAATTTTCACCACAGATAGTACTAACCGAGGCGGGAACTATAGGCCGTAAGCGACAGCGATCGGATAAAGGGGCGTAAAATGCCACGCCCCTTTGTACCATGCTGAAGCTATATCTGCCTGTTCCGCAATAAGTAAAGAACGGCTTAACCCATTTTCATGAAATTTTCACCACAGATAGTACTAACCGAGGCGGGAACTATAGGCCGTAAGCGACAGCGATCGGATAAAGGGGCGTAAAATGCCACGCCCCTTTATACCATGATGAAGCTATATCTGCCTGTCCGGCAATAACAGAAAAACGGCTTAACCGATTTTCATGAAATTTTCACCACAGATAGTATTAACCGAGGCGGGAACTATAGGCCATAAGTGACCGCCATCGGACGAAGGGGCGTAAAATGCCACGCCCCTTTGTACCATACTGAAGACTGTTCTGCCTGTTCCGCAATAAGTAAAGAACGGCTTAACCCATTTTCAGGAAATTTTCACCACAGATAGTACTAACCGAGGCGGGAACTATAGGCAGTAAGCGACAGCGATCGGACAAAGGGTCGTAAAATGCCACGCCCATTTGTACCATGCTGAAGCTATATCTGCCTGTTCCGCAATAGGTAAAGAACGGCTTAACCCATTTTCATGAAATTTGCACCACAGATAGTTCTAACCGAGGTGGGAGCTATAGGCCCTAAGCAACCGCGATCGGACAAAGGGGCGTAAAATGCCACGCCCCTTTGTACCATGTTAAAGCTAAATCTGCCTGTCCGGCAACAACGGAAAAACGGCTGAATCGATTTTCATGAAATTTTCACCAGAGATAGAAAAATCCGCGATCGGAAAAAATGGGGGTAAAATGCCACGCCCCTTTGTACCACAGATAGTACTAACCGAGGCCGGAACTAGGCCATAAGCGACCACGATCGGACAAAGGGGCGTAAAATGCCACGCACCTTTGTACCATGTTAAAGCTATATCTGCCTGTCCGACAACAACAGAAAAACGGCTGAATCGATTTTCATGAAATTTTCACCAGAGATAGAAAAATCCTTGATCGGAAAAAATGGGGGTAAAATGCCACGCCCCTTTGTACTATACAGAAACTATGTCTGCCTGTTCCGCAATCACTGAAAAGCGATTTTACCGATTTCACTGAAATTTTTACCACAGATAGTACTAACCGAGGCGCAAACTATGAGCCACAATAGAGGGCGATGGAAACAAGGGGCGTAAAATGTCACGCCCATTTTTATTACACTGCAAGTTATTTCTTGCTTTTCCGCAATTATGCTTAAGCGGCTGAGCTGTTTTTCATGAAATTTTCACCACAGATAATATTAACCGAAGCGAAAACTATGAGCCACAATAGAGGGCGATCAAAAGAGAAGGCGTAAAATTGCACGCCCCTTTGTATTACATTGAACGTTATTTCTTCCTGTTCCGTAATCACGCATAAACGGGGCCGGAACTATAGGCCGTAAGCGACAGCGATCGGATAAAGGGGCGTAAAATGCCACGCCCCTTTGTACCATGCTGAAGCTATATCTGCCTGTTCCGCAATAAGTAAAGAACGGCTTAACCCATTTTCATGAAATTTTCACCACAGATAGTACTAACCGAGGCGGGAACTATAGGCCGTAAGCGACAGCGATCGGATAAAGGGGCGTAAAATGCCACGCCCCTTTATACCATGATGAAGCTATATCTGCCTGTCCGGCAATAACAGAAAAACGGCTTAACCGATTTTCATGAAATTTTCACCACAGATAGTATTAACCGAGGCGGGAACTATAGGCCATAAGTGACCGCCATCGGACGAAGGGGCGTAAAATGCCACGCCCCTTTGTACCATACTGAAGACTGTTCTGCCTGTTCCGCAATAAGTAAAGAACGGCTTAACCCATTTTCAGGAAATTTTCACCACAGATAGTACTAACCGAGGCGGGAACTATAGGCAGTAAGCGACAGCGATCGGACAAAGGGTCGTAAAATGCCACGCCCATTTGTACCATGCTGAAGCTATATCTGCCTGTTCCGCAATAGGTAAAGAACGGCTTAACCCATTTTCATGAAATTTGCACCACAGATAGTTCTAACCGAGGTGGGAGCTATAGGCCCTAAGCAACCGCGATCGGACAAAGGGGCGTAAAATGCCACGCCCCTTTGTACCATGTTAAAGCTAAATCTGCCTGTCCGGCAACAACGGAAAAACGGCTGAATCGATTTTCATGAAATTTTCACCAGAGATAGAAAAATCCGCGATCGGAAAAAATGGGGGTAAAATGCCACGCCCCTTTGTACCACAGATAGTACTAACCGAGGCCGGAACTAGGCCATAAGCGACCACGATCGGACAAAGGGGCGTAAAATGCCACGCACCTTTGTACCATGTTAAAGCTATATCTGCCTGTCCGACAACAACAGAAAAACGGCTGAATCGATTTTCATGAAATTTTCACCAGAGATAGAAAAATCCTTGATCGGAAAAAATGGGGGTAAAATGCCACGCCCCTTTGTACTATACAGAAACTATGTCTGCCTGTTCCGCAATCACTGAAAAGCGATTTTACCGATTTCACTGAAATTTTTACCACAGATAGTACTAACCGAGGCGCAAACTATGAGCCACAATAGAGGGCGATGGAAACAAGGGGCGTAAAATGTCACGCCCATTTTTATTACACTGCAAGTTATTTCTTGCTTTTCCGCAATTATGCTTAAGCGGCTGAGCTGTTTTTCATGAAATTTTCACCACAGATAATATTAACCGAAGCGAAAACTATGAGCCACAATAGAGGGCGATCAAAAGAGAAGGCGTAAAATTGCACGCCCCTTTGTATTACATTGAACGTTATTTCTTCCTGTTCCGTAATCACGCATAAACGGCTGAACCGATTTTAGTGAAATTTTTACCAATGATAGTACTAACCGAAGAGAAAACTTTAGATTATAAATAGAGCGCATTTGCACAAAGAGGCGGAAAATGTCACGCCTATTTGACACGCCCCTTTGTACTATACTGAACGTTTTTCGGAATGTTCCGTAATCATGCTTAAACGACTATACCGATTAAAATAAAAAATAATATAGCACGCCCCTTTTTATTTTATTAGATTAGGTCTGTTCCTTAATAACGCTTAAACTACTAAGCCGATTTTAACAAAACATTTTCCAAAGACAGTACTAACAGAGGCGGGAACTTTAGTCTGTATCAACTGCAACGTCTTTTGCAATGTACTGAAAGTTTATTCTGCCTTTACGTAATCACGCTTAAACGGCAAACCCGATGTTATTATTATTTTTACCACAGCTATTTAGTACTTATTGAGGCGGAAACTATAGACAATTTATTTTTGTCTGATCCGTACTCACGCGTTAACGGTGAAACAAATTTAAAAACAGTTTTCACCATAGATGGTATTTACCGTGTCGATCGGGCCAAGGGGCTTAAAATGCAGCACCCTTTGTATTAAATTAAAAAATATTTTTTTCTGTATAATGGCACGCCACTTTGTAGGCAATATTAAACAGCTACACTGAAAAAAATAACTATACTGAAATTAAATAAACACTGTTATTAATTTAAGTTAACAAATTTTTTTGAATTTACTTCAACTTATCTTAATATAAGGTGGTTTTACTTAAAACAAAGAAAATGAACTTGAAGATAGTACATGCAAATACTTAAAAAAACACAAGAGTTTTCCTTAATTTGTTTTTTTAAATTAAGTTAAATATTCTTTATATTTACGGCGAATTGATTGCATTTAAGAAAAAAAGGGTTTATTAAAAAATTTTGTTTTACTTAAAAGAAAAAAATTTAAATTGTGTGCAAAAAAAATAAATAAGTACATAGCTTACTTAAAAATAGTATAGACATTTTCAAGACCTTGTATCAAATAAGTACAAATCTTTAATTGCAAATCGCATTTTCTTTAATTTAATCAATTTTTGTTTTAATTTAAGACAAAAGTAATCTTTATTTTATTGATTTCATTGACTTTATTAAAATCCATATCTTCATCAGTTTGAGAAAGAATTTACTTAACTTAAGGAAAAAATACTTTAGGTATTTTGGGTACCCCATCTGGGGCCCCCATGTGGAGACCCCATGAGACCCTAACTTTAAATCCAAATTTCGATTTTCGCGGAATTTTTAAATGCCTATAACTCTGCAAATACTGCAGATACGAAAAAAATTCCAAAGGCATTTTTGTAGTCTTTAACTTGTAGAATATGACCGCCGAAGACCCAAAAGCCATCCGAGTTATAGTTTTCGAGTTATTTCATGATCAAATTTCTCAAGACCCCATTCCCATATCTCGCAAACTATGCAAGATAGAGCGATTCTGACCAAAATTTTGGATCAAAATCAATAGTGACCCTACAATAGTGTACGCATATACTCATGGGCGGACCCCATTATTGGGGGCCCGTAGGGTCCTCACATTCGGACTCCATAGGGTCCACAGAATCCGTAAGTTTAAGGAAATTTTTACTTAATATAAAAAAAAAAAATTTCCTCTTGATAAAAACAATTAAACTTATATTAAGTACAATTTTACTTACTTTTAAGATATATTTAAGTAAATGCATTACTATGTTTTAGGAAAAAATATACTTGGAAAGAGAATTAATATCTTTGGAGCCCTCGCATACCCTCCTTTTTTTAAATTAAGTACAACATGCTTTAAAAATGGTAAAGTTTTTTTTCAGTATACTGATAAAAAGGCATATAATGCACGCACCTTTGTACTTTAGTGAGAGTTATGTCTGCCTGTTCCGCGATCGTGGAAAAACTGCTGAGCAAATTTAATTGCAATTTTTTTCACGAGCTAACCAATAAGGGAACTATAGGTCACATGAGACCAAAATTTAACTAAATGCGTTAAATGTCACTCCCACTTGAACTTCAGTGAAAGTTATGTCTTTATTGAAGTTTTCACCACATAAAGTGCTAACCGAAGAGGGAACTGTAGGTTCCTTTTAAAAGCCATTAAAGAAATACATTAATAAATATTAAAGAAATACATTAATATTAGGATTGTTCCCATGATGGAGGAACACATATATACCATGTTACCCACGCTGAGAAAAATCGAAAAAATCGACCAAACCTCAAGTCACCAAGCAGTAATTAAACTGACTAATAAATAACTCATTGATTATATATGTTTTTCAACCCGGGCAACGCCGGGTGCAAAACAGCTAGTATCTAATAATTCAATATTTTTCTTTTTTAAAACTAATCTTGTAAAAAAGTTATGAATAAAATGTGAATTAAAACAAACTTTCGTTTTCTTACGTGGGGTGAATGTGGGTGCTTGGGTACGGTAGTGGGTGGGGGTGGTTATGAGTCATCAACCACTCCCATTTTATCATTCAATAGTTCTGATATATTTAAAAATCCGTGACCGAAGTTTCACGATGATATCTATACTGGAAGTATTTTTGGCCGCCATCTCCATATAGCTCCGACCACTGTGCAGTGGCATCCTAGGACAAGTAAATATATTTCAGAAATATTTGACAAAATGTTTCCGTTAAAACTTTGAATTCCTTTTAAAAGGAAACAGGATCACGAAATTAAAAACTGTAAGTGCAGTCTTACTTTATTTGATCTCTTTTTTCAAACGTTTATCACCCGGTTTATGTTTATTATTGGCTGTTGGGCGATGGTATTTGGAACGGAAAATTTTGCTGTTGTATACCTGTTATAAAAGTAGGTCTAAAAGTAAAAATAAAAAACTTAATAAATTAAATATTGTTTTACCACTTTTGTAATTTTTTGATAAAAATCTATACATGCAAAATAATTTTAATTTATGACATTTATGTAAATAAATGGTTTTGGGTTTTCTGGAAGTATGTAATATTTATTTACATGCTTGCTAAACTGTCATAAAAAACATACATTTTACATCATATTGTACAAATCATAAATAAATTGAGTTTTTAATTTAATGTGCGTAATTTTTATATGTTTTATTTTATGAAAAATTGTTATCATATGAATACATAATTAGTTTTTTTACTTCTTTAATTGTACAGGAAAAAACATGTTTCTAAGAGGAGGCCTTACCAAGAAACAAAAAAAATATTTTACAATATATTTCGAATAATGTTTGAGACTTATTCTGAGATAAAAAAAAATCTGAAGCAGTTTCCTAAACCTATGCCCAATTTCTTAGATTTAGGTAGTTTTTTTGTTTTGAACGATACAAATATATCTTTTCAAATATTTCTTTCTCGGTAAGGTCAACCACGTTTATAATTTTATTAATAAACACAACATTTGTACAAGTTATCATTGTCGTCAGTGAACTCAATCTAATTAAGTGCCAAGACAGTTTTTTTTTTTGTAAAGGTATGACGTGCCAGCAGACTTCTTTTGTTTCTAAATACAATCAATTCATTGGAATTGTTTTGACCATATCATAAAAAAAAATATTAAATTAAAACAAATCATAAAAATTTGTAATTTATAATTCATCTCAGGTTTAACGAAATTTTTAATAATTTTTTATTATCATTTTGTGGTCAGAAAACACAAAAAATTTCTCATAAATAAATTACGAGTGTACCATGAAGTTTAGTTTCTTTCGTTGGTATGGTTAATTTTTTATGGTCATTATTATGATGGTCAATAAAGATATTAATGAAAGCAATGTTATATTATATGCATATTATTAAGGTTTTATCAAACAAAAAAAAATATTATTATTATTTTAACTGTTATTTGGGTAATTAAGTCACTTATGGGATTTTCAGAAATTATTGTATTCAGATAGCAAGCTTTAAAATCGCTTTAATGTTGTTCACTTTTATATAAATGACATATTTTTAAATATTTCTCATACTGTATGTTTATTTTTTTTAATGAGTGAAAGCTTACTAAAAAATATGGATATTTCAACCGGATATTCAATGTACACGGCGTGATAAAAATAATTACTTTTCGAAAAACTACTTTTTTTGGGGTAGTAGCTTAGCGGTACGCGATTATCCTCGCGAAAAATATTGGCAAATCGATTTTTTATGCATTTTGCCCGTAAGTAATACGATTTTGTAATTATTTAAGTTTTTTTCTGTTACATTTCTTTATCCTTTGTGTGCAAGTGCCTTATACTTCTTCTGAAATAAAAATGTTTCATTTCCCAGGAAAATTTTTTAGAACCGATTCTGACAACACTTGTTCTAGAACAGGTTCTTCGGTAACCATACACTATTACACTTTAATTATTCAGAACAAGTTAAGTGAAAATTATAGTGAAGCTTGTTCTCTGCAATCAAAGTTTCATAACATTATGGTTCTCAGGAATTAAAAAAAAAATTATGTGTCAAAAAAATTACAAAAATAAAAATCGATTTATTTTTGTTAATCAAGAAAAAACGTGAAATTCTGTTAAAACAGGAGATTATAATCGTGAAAATTGTTGAAATAAAGGTGGGTAAATTAAATTTTCATTGTCTGGGTCGGGTCAAATACTAATAATACTATGTTTTTTATTTTTGTTTGCAGGAAATTCATGTTCTGGTATGTCATTATTGTAAGGCCCAAAATGCAACTTTGGAGGCGGAAAAGGATAAATGTATGTTAAAAAATGTAAATAATCCATTTTATAAATCATTGTCTTTATCTCTCTTTAATAAATTAATGCAATTCAAAATATGTCTTTAATTCTTATTTCTGTTCCAAATTTTACTTCTAGAACCAATTCCTAGGAACAAAAATATGTTCTTATTTTGCTTACAAACACCTGTTGCTTTTGGGACAATCCCTTTGTATAAAGAATCGGTGTTGCACAAGAATTAGAACAGGTTCTGGGGAAGTATAAGTTGTTCCACAATCAGTTCTTTGCAACTGAAAATTTTGCTGGGTTGTTTAACCCTTACTGGTTCCACAAGGAACCAATCAAAAAAATCGGTTACTTTGTTAAACAAATTTTGTTGAAATTTCTTTCTGTGACTTAAACAACATTTTTTGATACAATATCTAACATTTTCGCCTTTCACCACTTAGAAGCACCTTTTTTGACACCCGTATGCTTATGAGAGTGTCCCAACCTCAAAAAAACCAACAAATTTGGCGAAATTACAAATTTTTGAAAATTCGTTTTTGTGTTAAAATCATTGAAATCGAAGCTGAAAAAAATATTTCCGTGAATTTTTTGAATTTTTAAAATATTTAAAACAAAAAAAAATGTATTACAAAAAGACCGTGGTAAAATTTTGATCTCCGGGTGCCTGGTTGATTCGCAAGGGTCCAACCAGGTTTTCTTCATATAGTTCTGGTAAATGTAACCTATATAACCCAGGAAAATAAGGGGTCATCTGCCGAAAATCGGATAGCTTCTCTGAAAATTTGCACAGATCTTCGTTTTGGCAATATAAATAAGGGAAAAAAAAGTCCCAAGAAATCACCCGTGTCCTTGCTGAGATATTGAGGTCAAAGGTCACAAAAACCGGGTTTTTTACAGTTTTTTGCTAATATCTCGCTCGATATGCGTCGTACGCTTTAATAGTCTATTATAAAACTTGTAGAATATAAAATTATCTACACTCAAAAAAATACGTTAGTAGATTTACTAATTTTTTTTTGCTAATGCTAGTTAACTTTTAGCAAATTTTTAGTTGAGATTAGCATGTTAGCAAAAAATTCTTGTAAACTTCATTTAGCACATTAGCAATTTTAAACAAACGTTAAACTAATTTCTTTTGCTAAGATTTTAAATTGAGTTGACAACATTTTTACAAGATTTTTTGCTAACATTAGCAAAGATAAATGGTAAATTTTTTTTTTTTTTTCAGAAAACTTAAAATGGCTCTATCTCGGAAACTAAGCCAGATAGAGCAAAATGGAGGGCATTTTTGGTTCTTAGAATCTCCATACTTTCGCGGGTCCTCTTCACATGTGTGGACCCTAATGGGCCCTAACTTTGGATCCAAAAAAGTTAGCATTCCCGAAAATTTTAAAATGCTCATATCTCGGTAAATATTGCCGACACAACAAAAAGTCCAAAAACATTTTTGTAGCCCTCAATATGTAGAACCGCAAAATAGTCAAAAGCTCTCCGAGTAATATTTTTTAAGTTATCGAGTTTTTTAATTCTCAAGACCCCAGTGGTCCTCTATAATCACGTATCTCAAAAACTAAGCAAGGTGGAGCGAAACGGACACAAATTTTGGATCAAAAACTATGACGATTTTTAAGGAACCCAACTAGGGGTAGGCCCATCGGGGTCTGGACCTATCGGGTCCGAACCCAATGGGGTCCTCAAATGTGTCAAAAAAAAATTTTTTTTGTTAACTAATTATTAGCAAAACATTTTTGCTAACTTTAGCAAAAAAATTGTGAGTTCAAAATCAGCAAAATTTCTTGTAGGTTTACAAGCTTTTTTTGCTAACATAACAGTTTTTTTTTTTTGAGTGTACAATATGTTTTTAATTCTTTTTTCGTATCTCTCACCGTTTCTGAGATATTAAGGCCAAAATTCACAAAAACCAGATTTTGTATAGTTTTTTGCTAATATCTCGCTTGATATAAGTGATCGCTTTAAAAGTCTATTAAAGAACTTATAGAATATAAAATTGTGTACAAACTTCTTCTTAAATTTTTTTCGTATCTCTCACCGTTTTTGAGATATGGGCGAATTTATCTTTTATTTATGAATATAATAGGGACACGAAATAATGACACCAAACATGAAAACTGAAAAGGGCATATCTTTAAAACGAAATAGTGTATTAATAAAAAACATAAAGTGCTACGTAGACAATTAATCTAGCTTTTATTTGAGTCTGATCTAGAGCAGATTGTGTAATTTATAAATACACTCAGGAAAAAAACTCTGTAAAAAAATCTAAACAAAAATCTAAAATAGGTTTTATTTTAAGTGTATGCTACGAGAGTCCAGGTGGAAAATAAAATTATATAAAAATATTTTTTGATGAAGGTGTCGCAATATGTTTCCCAAAATAAGCTTGATTTTTTCTAAGTTCAAAATTTTTTATTTTTAGTAATAATCTTTTTGTTTATTTTCAGGTATCATATAACTTGCCGATCAACAAAAAGTTTCAGACAAGGATTGTGTTGTAAGAGACCTCCAACTTTTTTTTTAACACAGGAAATATTTTTTGTTGCTTTTTTTAATTACTCTGCACTAACAAGGGAAGTCTCCCTGGTGTAACCCTCCGATCTTCATGAAATTTGGATATGTTGTCCTACCAACACTATTGTTTGGTAAGGTACTGTTGTTATTGTAAAATAACAGCAACACGTATATTAATAATTACCGATGGTGATTTAGTATATACAATTTTTGTTTTAAAAGAGTTATTTTTGTTGGAAAACAGATTTCGGACCTTCATAATAGTATTTCTCGCATAACTTGTGAAATATATCAAATATTATGCCTGGTTTGATGTTTGATTGACCAACGATGATTCTCTAAAGTATGCTGAAGATTCCTTAGTGGTGATGAAACTGATCAGTACAGACATACTATGAGATGAGTAACTTTAGTACCTAAGACAAATAATTATATGTGCACTGTATTATATTGAGTTTTAGGAAAGAAAACAAAATATTTTTTCAAGTCTGGTTAATATTTTGTTATATTTTTAAGTAAGCTTTAAAATCATAAAAACATTCATTTTAAACTTTATTTTTTAATACAGAAAATAAGGAATAAAAATATACTTCATAGAAAATAATTATATGTGCAAAAAGGAAAATTCATATATTTTCTTTATGATATACAATATAATTAGGTTATATGAATATTTAATGAATATTTATACTTGTTTTATACTACGAGGCTTAAAATCAATCAAGTTTTTTAATGTGCCAATTCCATTTTTCCCTCGATTCGTCAATATCGCAAATTTAAGTCCTTAGCGCGTAGTGTACCGCTTTGACTTTGAAATGCCCTTGGCAGAAAGGGTCCTAAGGAAGAATTTAGTTAGGTTTATGTCAGGACTAATGGCTGGCCACTTCAATACTGGTATGCTGAGCGCATTAAACAAGTCTTTTGTCAAACCAGTGACATGGATTGGAGCGTTTTCTTGGTGGAATGTCCAATTATCTCCACACAGTTCGGTAGCAAAGTCTATTAAATGTTCCCGAACAAGTAAAAATATATTATTACATTGGTTTTAGTATGGGCAAATCATATTCGGAACCGTCCTCCTGATCCAAATGCATCCCATACCATAACGAATTCGCAAGCGTGATTTTACAATTAGCACGTTTGGCGCGGCTGTCTTAAATCTCTCCAATATTGGTGTTGACGATCATTGCCATCCAAATTAAACTTTTTTTATCACTTAATATGACGAAAAAAGTTAAATTAAGACGGCGCTGATGGTCACCGCTTCTCTTGTAGATATTTAACACATTTCCGTCAAACGTGCTATTTTCGAAAGCACAGTTTCGAATCCGTCATGGTATAGGATGCATTTGGATCATGAGGAAGGGTTTGAATATGATGTTTTTCCAATAAAAATAATGCAAAAATATATTTTTACTTGTTGGGGACCATTTAATAGACTTTGCTAACGAACTGTATGGAGATAATTGGACATTCTCACAAGATAACGCTGTAATCCATGTCACTCGTTTGACAAAAACTTTCTATATGCGCACAACATACCAGTATTGAAGTGGCCAGCCATTAGTCCGGACCTACACCCAATTAAATTTCTCTTTAGGACCTTTTCTGCCAAGGTCATTTCAAAGTCAAAGCCGTACAAGACCATTAAAGGACTTTAAATTTAAATACTGACAAAACGGGGGACAAGGGGTATTGGTACACTCATAGAAATCCTACAGTATTCCTTACTAAAAAGTTGGTAGTTATTACTAATTGTTAGTATTAAAGGGCCCTACAACGCGTTAGTCAATTTTTACTAACGCAGTTATAAAAAAACGGTAAACAAAATTAAAAGCGAAAACCTATCCAAAATCGATTTTGAAAAATTTTTTAACAAAAAAAATTGTTTCAAAAATATATAATTATTGAGCTTGATAGCTGGCAATGATCTATTTCGGAAATTTAAAAAAAAAAATATACATTTAGTTATTTTCAACGAAAATTTGCTATGTGCGTTTGAAAAAAAAAAAATCTTCAAAAATGTAAATTTTACCATATTAGGTGTCAAAAATAATTTTCCAAATTTTTTAAAATTACTAACAAAAATTATTAAAAAATCGGTAAAAAATCAGTATTCAGTAAAGTTAAAAGTATTCCAATTTCAAAAAAATAACTAAATTTATACTGTAAAGCTAAATTTATACTGTAAATTACTAAAAAAGTAGTATATTTAAAGTTATAACACTTTTACTGTATTTTTTACTGTAGGATTATTTTGAGTGTACATTAAAAAGCTTGGCGGGTTTTATGCCTCCTAGGCTTAAAAAAGTTTAAATACACAAGGCGAACACAAATTTTCACAAAATACTCAATTATATTGCAAATCAAAAAGAATATATAGGAATTTTCTTTTATGCACATATAATTATTTTCTATAGAAAATATATGAAGTATTTCCTTTTTCGTTATTTTCAGTTTTAAAAAATAAGGTATAAAATTAAAATGTTTATGATTTTAATGCTTATATATAAACATAATAAAATATTAACCAAACATGAAAAAATTATTTCCCTTCTTTCCTATAACCCAATATAAAAAAATGCACATATAATTATTTGTCTTAGGTAAAGCAATAAATTAAAAATTCTCTATTATGACAATATCATAAATAGAAATATTTTTGGGCCTCGAACTAGAATAAAACTCTAATCGAATATATATATATATAAAGGCCGAATAAATACATTTTATTTTTATGTACCTTTTGGTACTAAAAATAAAAAAACAACGTTTTTATAAAAAGATAATTAAAACTTTTCTTTAAAAACCAAATATTTACAATACTAAAAAACTTATGTTTGTTACTTGTATCATGTGTTAAATGGTTTTAGTTTTTCAAAATTTTCCACTCCAAAAGGGGGGCCCCCCCTGAATACGTCCATGTTCAGCGGTCATATTTTTGCATTTTTGTCGTATCTGCAGTATTTGCAGAGTTATGGGCGTTTGAAAATTCGGCGAAATTCGAAATTTGGATTTAAAATCAGGCTCTCGTGGGAAGAATGGCGCTATTTACTAAACTTAAGACAAAAAAGTATTTTTTCCTTAAGTTCAGTAAATTCTTTCTTAAACTGATGAAGATACGGATTCAAATAAAGTCAATGAAATCAATAATGTGCTCGATTCTGGAATACGATTTCACCATTCACCTAATTTTTAAAAAATTTTCGAGTTTTAAGATTTTTAAATTTGTTCTTGTAATTATTAAAGATATTGACTAGATCTTTAATTGTTACAAGAAAAAAAATTTTAAATCTTAAAATTCGAAAGAATATCACATTTTTATAAATTTGGTGAATGGTGAAGTCGTATACGAGAATTGAGCACAATATAAAGATTACTTTTTTCTTAAATGAAAACAAAAATTGTTGTAATTAAAGAAAATGCGTTTAGGAATTAAAGAATAATACTTATTTGATTTATGGTCTTGAAAATTTTGGGCCGCTAAAAAAATACGTGTCCCTTAATTTTTAGTGTTCTTTAAAATAAAACCAATTCCATAAAGATCGGCAAGTGACACCAGGGAGACCTTCCTTGTCAGTGGAATACAACCTGTTTTAATTAAAAACCCTACACTCAAAGAAAAAAAACTGTAAAGTTAGCAAAAAATTTAGTTAAATTTAACTAAAAAAACACCTGATTTTGAACCTACTAAATTTCTAGTTAACATAACTAAAAATATTTAGTTAACTTCTCGTAGAATGAATATAGCAAAAAAAACGTAACTTTAACTAAAAATTCAGCTGAAAATTTCGTAACATTTTTATGTACGTATTAACAAAAAAAAAAAGTTAAATTCAGCTAAACTTTTTGTAAAAATAATTGTAAGTTTGTTAAATATTGATTTTATACACTAACACTTCACTTATTTTTTTATTTTTTTTACAGTATTAAGTTCAGTTTAAGTAGATCTTATGAGATTTGCATAGGAGGCTACACAAGAAATTTCTTACATTTTTTCACTTTACAAATATGTTACGAGAAATCAGCAAATGAATTAATAAAAATTCGTAAACTCAGTTTTAAAGTGAACAAAAAAAATTAATTCAAAATTTGTTCAAAACTAGTATTTTCGTAAATTGAACTTAACTAAAAAAAGTATTTAAAACGCTGATTTTAACTAAAAATTTACTAAAAAGCCAGTAAACTCGAGTTAACAAAAAAAAATTGTTAACTTTACAGTTTTATTTTTTTTAATGTACAAATACATATTCTTATTTAAACTCAAACATAAACCAAATATACTCGTACGTATCGTTGTTAAAGGCTTTTCTTTACCAAATTAGTGATATTCTATCTCTCTCCAAAATATAATGTCTATAGACAAATATTCTAAGGACATGAATATTTAAGTGAAAATTACAATATATAAATTGTAAATTATTCCAAAAGTCTGTAATGCTTTACACACAAATGCTCAAGTTTGTAGGAATATTGTATCAATCAATATTTAAACTGTTGAGGTCAGTAATTGACAGTGGCAGGACTGTAAATGAAAAAGGATATGAATGTTAATTTAACATCTTATTATATATAAATATACTTAAATGCATATATGCACATGGTATATGGTTGTTTGCATGTAAATACATATAATAAGTAGTATGACGACAATGATGATATTCATACTACAATAATGATGAAACACAACAAGGTGAATATAATTAAAATGGTCATTAATATGAACTTTTAAGTAGATAAATATGTTCATTAGCATGTCCCGAAAAATTTAATGTAAGTACTGATGATGGAAAATTTATTCAAACAAATTTGGAGTCTAACTTTTTCTCTCGGAAGCCGTTTAATATTTGCAATCGTGCACTTAATCGAAAATGCTTCATTATATCGATGAACGGGTTTCATTACTTGCTGTTATCAATTTTGATGACAAATTTCATCATATTGATGAAGCTTTTCTTCAATATGATGAAACATGTCATCAAAATAGAAGAAACAAGTGATGACACATTTCTTCATATCATAAAAAAATGTCATCAATATGTCTTTTAACTTTTTAATTATTAAATAAATAACTAAATAAATATGTTAAAAAAATATAAAAAAATAAACAAAAATTCCTGCCCTGGCTGATACATAAAGCCATGGCCTCACAGTTGTAGTGTTTATTGCCGACGCACAGTGGACCAAATGTAGAATCTGGTGCGCAGTTGGTCGAAAAATGAAGTTTTTACAATATTGAATTAGTATCGCATATATGATTGCACTATTCCTACCTTACTTAACGCTAATAAAATTTATTTGTTTATTGCAAAAACACCATCGTAGTAGGCAGCCAAACATGAGTAATTAGTTTTTATAAAAAAATTTCTTCAAGTCCTGTGTAGAAGTGTTGATTGTTTAAGCTGCTATTTTACGACCGTATCAAGGCAATTTATCAAATTATTTGTTATAGTTTAACCTCAAGGAATGTATATTTGAAGCTAATTTGTGTTGTTGTTCTTAAAAAAACGTAAATTTAAAAGAGAGGTGTTCATCGGACAAAGGAACATTTTACCAATGCTTACAGTCAAGGTGTTGTCTAGGAAACTCTAACTTTTTCGTATATGTTGTACGCTCAGCGGTGGTTCTTGCCTTGGACTTCGACCTTATAAAACAGATTTCAGTAGTTCATTTCTTATTGTACGACTCGCCACTGGAGCACAAAACTCATTTTCAAGTTCATAAGGTGACATAAAAGGGGTCCTTTTTTAATAACAACCAATAATTTGGTCAAATTACTTTGATGTTTTTCGGTTTTCACCTCTGGTTTCGGGTTTTTCCTTCAGTGAACAGCTTTAAATACTTTGTTTTTGCACACAGAAAACGAATTCGTTGTGCCAACCAAATTTAGAACCAACCAAATTTTTGTAGTCCAGCCAACTATCACCTTTATCAGTTGTGATTACTAATAATTTCGATTTAGTCAATTGGTATTTATATCGAATTTCAGTAAGAGCAACTGAATATATCTGTTGAAACAACGAAAAATTATAGGAAGAAAATGGTTGTTGTGACCGATATAATACCACCACAACTGAAGTATTTTATTAATGGGGCCAATCAACCGTAAAATAAAAAGCCCAAAATAATGTTTTTTTGTAATAAATTTATTAAATAAGTTAATTTTACAAGAAGATACACATAAGTTGATATTTAATACAATTTTTAAGAATAGTTTTTTTTATAAAAAATTCTCAGAATCTGACAAAAATGTCACAGCACCTGAGACTTCTATAGAAAATATGTCTTAGAATCTGAGACATTTTCTATAGAAAATAAGTCCCAGAACCTGAGACTTTTAAAATAGAAAAAACGTCTTAGAATGTGGGACATTTTCTATAGATAAAACGTCTTAGAGTTTGAGACTTTTCTATAGAAAAACGTCTCGGAATCATAGATTTTTTTGGAGAAAAAATGTTTCAGTATCTCAATGTCTAGGAATCTGAGAATTTTTCTATAAAAAAGTGTCTCAAAATCTGAGACTTTTTCTATAGAAAAAAATGTCTCAGAATCGGAGACTTTTTGTATAGAAAAAATGTCACAAAATCTGAGACTTTTTCAATAGAAAAAAGTCCCAGAATCTGAGACTTTTTCAATAGAAAAAATGTCTCACAACCTGAAACTTTTTCTATAAAAAAAATGTCTCAGATTTTGTGACAAAAGTATCAGATTCTGAGAAATTGTTTCTATAGAAAAAGACTCAGATTCTAAGACATTTTTCTATACAAAAAGTCTCAGAATCTGAAACTTTTTCTATAGAAAAAATGTCTCAGATTTTGTGACTTTTTTTCTATAGAAAAAGTCTCAGATTCTGAGACATTTTTTCTATAGAAAAAGTCTCAGGTCAGAATCTGAGACATTTTTTCTATAGAAAAAGTCTCAGATTCTGAGACATTTTTTCTATAGAAAAAGTCTCAGATTCTGAGACATTTTTTCTATAGAAAAAGTCTCAGATTCTGAGACATTTTTTCTATAGAAAAAGTCTCAGATTCTGAGACATTTTTTCTATAGAAAAAGTCTCAGATTCTGAGACATTTTTTCTATAGAAAAAGTCTCAGATTCTGAGACATTTTTTCTATAGAAAAAGTCTCAGATTCTGAGACATTTTTTCTATAGAAAAAGTCTCAGATTCTGAGACATTTTTTCTATAGAAAAAGTCTCAGATTCTGAGACATTTTTTCTATAGAAAAAGTCTCAGATTCTGAGACATTTTTTCTATAGAAAAAGTCTCAGATTCTGAGACATTTTTTCTATAGAAAAAGTCTCAGATTCTGAGACATTTTTTCTATAGAAAAAGTCTCAGATTCTGAGACATTTTTTCTATAGAAAAAGTCTCAGATTCTGAGACATTTTTTCTATAGAAAAAGTCTCAGATTCTGAGACATTTTTTCTATAGAAAAAGTCTCAGATTCTGAGACATTTTTTCTATAGAAAAGGTCTCAGATTCTGAGACATTTTTTCTATAGAAAAAGTCTCAGATTCTGAGATATATTTTCTATAGAAAAAGTCTCAGATTCTGAGACATTTTTCCTATAGAAAAAGTCTTAGATTCTGAGACATTTTTTTCTAAATAAGAAGTCTCAAATTCTAAGAAATTTTTTCTATAAAGTCTCAAATTCTGAGAAAAAGTTTCTATAGAAAAAGTCTCAGATTCTGAGACATTTTTTCTATAGAAAAGGTCTCAGATTCTGAGACATTTTTTCTATAGAAAAAGTCTCAGATTCTGAGACATTTTTTCTATAGAAAAAGTCTCAGATTCTGAGACATATTTTCTATAGAAAAAGTCTCAGATTCTGAGACATTTTTTCTATAGAAAAAGTCTTAGATTCTGAGACATTTTTTTCTAAATAAGAAGTCTCAAATTCTAAGAAATTTTTTCTATAAAGTCTCAAATTCTGAGAATTTTTTCTATAGAAAAAGTATTGGATTCTGAGAGATTTATCCTTTAGACAAATTCTTACATTCTGAGACCCTATTGAAAAAGTCTCAGATTCTGAAAGATTTTCTTATAAAAAAAAGTTTCAGATTCTGAGACATTTTTCTTATAGAAAATATCTCAGATTCTGAGACGTTTTTCCTATAAAAAATTTTCATATTCTGAGAGATATTTCCTATAGAAAAAGGTTCAGATTCTGAGAGAGACTTTTTCTATAGAAAAAGTCTCACAATCTGATATATTTTTCCTTAGAAAAAGACCCAGATTCGTTATAGAATAATTCTGATATTCAGTGATATTTTTTCTGTTGAAAATTAGAATACGTCAAAAAATTTGTTTTTGCAAACCTCCCTCTCAAATTTCATTCTTCCCAATACAGCTTTCAATGGATATTTGTCTTATCCAGCTAATTTTATATGTTCATATTCAGTTGATGTTTAGATCTATGGGTAAATCAGCAAGAAACTTGCATCCAAATTTATTTTGTAAATGGTGGGCTTTTTTCTGCAAATAAATACAATACATATTTATAGAAATATAGTTTGCAAGTATTTTGCGCAGATTAAAAACTCATGTACATACCTTTTGGTTTTTTTTTTATTTTGTTAACTGCATATTTAATAGATATTTTTGTTTATCATAATACAATTTTTTTTTAAATATTTGCTCTAAAATTGTTTTATTTTTTTATGACGTTTTAATAATTTAAATGATTTTTTGTATATGCAACTTACAATTAGTTGCAGTAACTGTTATACAAAATACCAAAACTTAATAGTTCTTAGATAGTATTGCATTAAAATTTTAAATTCAAATTTAATTTGAATTTTTCAAAATTTAAAAGAATTTTTACAAAGTATCAGTTGCTATATCTGATTTTTAATATAACTGAACTAATTCTTTGTGATTGTTTTTAAAAATTGATTGCATTTAAAAACAAAATATAAATGAATGGTTCGGACTATTACGACCGATTTTGAAGTAATATTTTTTTCAAATTGATAAATACAACCAATATTTTTTGAAAATGTGATTGTTTATTGGTAATTTGTTTAGATATTTTGTTTAAAATTTATTTTTTGAATCATAATAATTGAATTTAAGTAGTTGTAACTAAAACTTATATTCTGAAACCAAATTTGAGGAGTTTCGACTGAGTTCTAAATAATTTTTTCCCTGTGTGTGGAACACTTTATTAAAAGGACACTTAATGTCATCGATATTCCATCCGCTTTTAAGCTAAAAATGTGTTTTCGTTCAAAAAAAGTACAGTGGGTACCCGTACCAATTTTCCTACACTATTCGCAAATATAAAAAGGCTAAAATAATTCCAGAATGGACAGATTTATTATTTTTATTTATTTTTTGCATTTTTTAATAACACTGTGCAACAAGAAAAGTGAGCCTCAATAGCTTCAACGCCATATGAAAGTAGACCATCAAATGGACCAAATCACCAAAGGGTTTTGAAAAGTCAGTTCGGATTTCTCTTTTATAGCCCACTGAAGTTTTTATTTTTTTATCAAAGGCGTTTGGAAATCGTCAAAAATACTATAATAAGAACACATCTGAGCTTCAAAATATGATTTGATGTCTTCAGTGAAATTTTATGGCGGTTCTTTTCTTAGAACATTTTAACCCTCTAACTGCCATTTTAAGGGGTCATTTTAGTCCTTTTTCAAAAACTAAAAACAGAAATCTAATAAAACGTCCATTTAGAGGGTTAAAATGTTCTACAAATATTTTCCTCATAAAATTTCACTAGGGGTTGTCAAATGTTTAAAGTTTGTGCGACATGCGCAAAGTGCTTAAAAAGGGTCAAGTATAAATAACACCGCTCTACAAATCTGAGGTTTGTCTCTGCGTTTTGAATGAAACCAAAAAAACTTTATAGGTTTTGGTTTCCCCATTCCATAACGGTCACTAAAATGTTTCTATCACGTCACAATTTTGAGAAAATCGCGGTTAAAGAGTCAAAAAAGGTCCATTTTGGCCATTTTTGAGCGCCTATAAAATAAGATCCTGCCATGCGAATGATTTGATATCAAGCTCATTCGAAAGTGCGTAGTTTTCTCTTTAAGACAGAATCAAATTTTCTTGGAATTTAATTTTTTATAATGGTAAAAAAATCATTAGCCTCAAGTGCTTTAAATCTAATATTTACGTGTGTATTTGTATGGAAATTTGTTAAAAAACACTGTGTAAATAAACTAAATATTTTAAAAATGGAAGGTTTTTTGTTAATGATTTTTTTACCATTTTAGAAAATTAAATTCCAAGAACATTTTATCTTGTCTTATAGAGAAAATCACATACTTTTGATTGAGCTTAATACCAAGTCAATCGCATGTCAGGATCTTTTATTATAAGCTTTCAAAAAGGGTCCAAAATGGCCTTTTTCGACACTTTAACCGCGAATAACTCAAAATCCTGACGTGATAGACATATTTGGGTCGCAGATTTGGAATCAGCGCAACAAACACTACCTTAATCACTTACCAGAATCCAATACGCATTTTAATGTTGAGCTGTGTAATCAATGTTTGTTATTTTTTTTACCAAAGCAGTGTTAAAAAATATCGACAAAAAACAGAGCAAATATACTTTTGAGCTAAAAATGATATTCTGGTGTGTTTTATAAAATTTTATGATGATTGTTTTCTTTGACCAAATTAACCTCCTAGCTCCCGTTTTAAAGGGTCATTTTTGTCCTTTTTTGAAAAGAAATACAGTCGAACCAGGTTATAACGAACTCCGAGGGACCAGTAAAAATAGTTCGTTATAAGCAAAGTTCGCTATAAGCGGGGTATATTTTTTATCAACCTAGTTTTATATTCAAAAAAATATATCCAATTTTGTTTAATTTTATGTTTTTTTTCGTAAATAAACTACTTATTGAAAAGAAATCATTAAAAATATAAATAAATTTTATCAAAATTATAATATAAACCAAAAAATTCAAACCTTTTGTTAGTTTGATAAACATGATTGCCACACATTAAGAAATATTTATGGGAGTTCGTTATAAAAAGGTAAATATACATGAAATTATGTTCGTGGGACCATAATAAGCAGTTCGTTATAACCGAGGATTCGTTATAACCGAGTTCGTTATAAAAGAAGTATTTTGTGTGAAAATTGATGCTAAAACGTCGGGACTTTAGAATTAGTTCGTTATAACCGAGAATTCGTTATAACCGAGTTCGTTATAACCGAGTTTGACTGTACAAAGAAGTCTATAAGAAAGGCAGTTAGAGTTCGTTCAACTGTTGACGAGTGTGGACGTGTTTTATTTTAACTCCGTGCTATAAATTGAATTACTAAAATTGTTCGTAATAGGTTTGTTCGTAATAGGTATTTTTGTGATATTTTCATTACCACATCAAGGAAAATGAAAATATGGACACAAATGATACCGATTTAGTTCGAGGCTCTGCCTCACCAACTGGTGCTGGTCCTAGCACTGGTCTTAGGGTTGCGACCTTGAAGTCCGGCCTTGATTCTGGTAGGGGTGCTCAGCCTAATATTGGTGGTAAAAAGAAAAAGAAACTTAAGCCATCAAAGGTCAGGCACAACCAGAGAAGGCTTTGTTTGAAAATAATTAACAGACTAAGCCAACTCGATGGAACGAAGCTCTCCGAACGTGAGAGGGCGTCGCTATCATGGGCGAAAGGAGTCATTGAAGAACAGGACAAACTTTCGGCAATGCGCGCATCTGACAAACAGAGCGCTGTTTCGGCCTCGTCATCGAAGTCTGGTAAAAGGTTGCGCTCGCCCGACGAGAAACCTTTACCTAAAAGATCTAAGGTGACCGGCAACGTCTGGACTCAGTCTTTTAGTGAAGTGGTGAAAGGTAACTTCGTTAGGGCTGTGATAAACAGGCAAAATGGGGATTGTAGTATTCCAAGGGACAAGTGGAGTTTAGTTGAAACTAAACTAAATGAAATCTACTATAGGCTTCTTGAGAGTATGCCTGATTTTCTCCCTACTACTGTCAACGCAGGTTGGTATCAGGGGCGAGTAAAACTCGTTGCTTTTGGGAACGAAAGATCCGCAGCCGTGTTTAAGGTTGCCATTAGCCAAGTGGGAGAGTTATGGCCTGGAGCCAGACTGGACGTTGTGGAAAAACATGATATCCCCTCGCAACCCAGAGCTCATGCATGGATCCCAATGGCTACAAATGACACTGCGGTGATTCTTAAGATGATAAAAGTCTGCAATCCTGACCTTCCAACTCAGAATTGGCAAATTGCCAGATTGGGTGAGATGGAGGGCGCTCGTCGTCAAGCAGTGGTCTTGGTTAATGAGGAATCGCTTCCGCTTTTAGCCAGGACTGACGGCATTATTAGATTTGGATTTTTTCATATAAGAGTCAATTTCTACAAGGGCGACCAGAAGACTATTTTGGACGCAGACAAGCCAGTGGCAGAGTCGGCTGGGGAGGAGAATCTGGAAAAGGTTGATATTCAGCTGGCCGATTCTAGGCTAATGGGAGATGCATCTGGCATTTTTGAAACCGAATCTGGTAACGAATGCGACCTCTGTGATGGCATGGAGGATAAAGCCGATGCCACGATGGGTGACATTCAGGACGAGGCCCATGCAGTGAGGAATTCGGAGAGTTCTGTTGCCTCCGATTCAGAACAGATGGGATATATATCTGGCTTATTCGAAACCGAATCTGGGGACGAATGCGACCTCTATGATAACACGGAGGATGAAGCCAATAACACGGTGGTGGAAAGGATGGTGGAAAAAAAGCAAGATGTTGCGGTTCCTACAAATAAACCTCCATCACTGTAAGGCAGCCTCAGCTGCACTCTTGCTGCGCCTGACGACAGGAGCAGTTGACTTGGTTTTTATCCAAGAGCCCTGGGTGCGGGGTGGCAGGGTTTGCGGATTGAAGACCCCTGGGTTTAAGTTGGTGGTTGCCAAAGGTGAGGGCTCACCAAGAGCCTGCATCTTGGCAAAAAATGGCTTAAATATATTCTTTTTATCAACTTTTAGTGATATGGATGTTACAGCGGCTAGCTTAGAGCTTCATGGGAAGTCTATTTGGCTCGCCTCTGCGTATTTTCCTAATCCGGGGTCAATACCCCCGGAGAAGGTTGTCGGTCTAATTCGGGAGTCTGAATCTAGGGGACACCAGTTAGTAGTGTGTTGTGATGCTAATGCACATCATTCGATATGGGGAAGTACAGACACAAATGATAGAGGCGAATCACTTTTGGAGTTTTTGTTAAGCACTAACCTCTATATTTGTAACAAGGGTGGTGAACCAACTTTCGTTACAAGTACGCGGCAAGAGGTTCTTGACGTAACACTTGTATCAGATACATTGTCTGATAGAATTGATGACTGGAGAGTTTTGGAAGAGCATTCTTTCTCAGATCATCGCTACATTGAGTTTTTACTCAGGGAGCGTGCCCCGGTTGAGACAGTCTCTAGAAATCTGAGGAGAACAAACTGGGTGAAATATAGGGAGACTTTTTCTTTGCTTTTGGATGAAGTACCCTTATCTAAACCACATAGTTTGGCGCAAATTGACTGTCTGGTTGACCATATAACAAATGTTTGTAATAGGTGCCTGGATGCGTCTTGCCCTTCTGCAAAGCCTAGAGGGAAAAAAAAGCCACCTTGGTGGTCAAATGAGTTGCAGACGAGCAGAGATTCCTGCAGAAAGCTCTTTAATAAGGCTAAATTTTCAAGAGCGGACGAGGACTGGTCTGCATACAGGCTGCAACTTAAGAGTTATAAAAAGATGATCAGAAATGCAAAATGTGATTCTTGGAAAAACTTCTGTGGAAACATAGAAGACGTTTCTGAGGCATCCAGGCTGCGCAAGGTTCTGGCTTCTTCTCCTTGCACCCTGGGATACCTGAAAGATCCTAATGGGGTGTGGTCTTCCTCCAGTGGAGAGTCGCTGGATCTCCTTTTAAACACGCATTTTCCGGGCAATTCCATGACGCCGTTTCAAGCTTTGGAACGTTCTGACGCCCAAGCATCTGAAATTGCTTCGGAAATAATAAATATGCCAACATTAATCTGGGCGATAAAAAGCTTCAGGCCCTATAAATCCCCGGGACCTGATGGTATAATCCCGGCTGAGTTGCAGCAAGTGTTGGACTATATAGCCCCGTTGCTGTATAATCTGTACACAGCATGCATCAACTGGTCGTATATTCCTTTAAAGTGGAGGGATACCAGAGTCGTATTTATCCCGAAGGCTGGGAAAAGTTCCCACACAGCTCCGAAGGATTTCAGACCAATTAGTCTGTCTTCTTTTTTGTTAAAGACAATGGAACGAATGATAGACTCATATTTGCGTAGAGTGATTGACCCGAGGTTGCTTTCGACAAAGCAACATGCATACAGCAAGGGACGATCAACGGAAACAGCTCTTCATGAGCTCGTTGGTACCATCGAGAGATCGCTTTCGGTAAAGGAGTACACTATGGTGGCCTTTCTTGATATTGAGGGGGCTTTTAATAATGTCATTCCAGAATCGATAATATTGGCATTGCCTGGTCTGGGAGTAAAGCGTGAAATCGTTTTAATGGTGGAAAACCTACTTGCCAATAGACGTATAACGTCTGAATTGGGAGCGTCCGTCATATCTCGATTTGTCAATAGGGGCACACCACAAGGAGGTGTTCTTTCGCCGCTTCTTTGGAACCTGGCACTGAATTCAATGCTACTATCTCTAGAAGCACGTGGTTGTCATGTTATCGCATATGCTGACGATGTCGCGATAGCGGTAAAGGGGAAGCATCTGCCAACATTGCGGGACATTCTTCAGGGTTCTCTGAAAGATCTGTCTAAATGGGCAAGAGACTGTGGTCTAGGAGTTAATCCCAGTAAAACAGAGCTTGTTTTGTTTACAAGGAAAAATAAGATTCCTGCTTTTGATCCTATTTCTCTGGACGGTACTGAAATCACCTTCTCAGATGGAGCCAAGTATCTTGGAGTATTTCTAGATAGGAAGCTGAATTTCAGGCGTAATATTGAGGAACGGGTGAGAAAAGCAACGATTGCTTTGTATTCCTGTAAAAGGGCCATTGGAAAACGATGGGGTTTCAGCCCTCAAGTCGTTAATTGGATCTATACAGCAGTGGTGCGTCCAATTTTGCTGTATGGAATCATTGTCTGGTGGCCTGCTTTGGAAACAAAAGCGAACTTTGTCTTTATCACGAAGGTACAGAGAATGGCGTCAATGTGCATCACTGGTGCTCTTCGTACTACACCTACGGCTGCATTAGAAATCCTCCTTCACCTGATACCCTTGGACATATTGGGTAGGCAGTATGCGGCTGCGTCGGCAATTCGACTTAATAGCACGCTGCAATGGAGGAGCAGTGATTGTGGCCATAGCGCGATCTTGAAAAAGATAACAATACCACAAAATGTGGACTGTGCTCCCTCTTTGAGCCTCTTTGAGCGCCACTTTACCACTATGATACCATCCAGGGAGTCTTGGATGGGGGATACTCCGGGTAGTGGAGCTACCATAAATTTTTACACAGATGGATCGAGGCTGCACGAACAAGTGGGCTTTGGGGTCTATTCGGAAGAGCTTGGATTGAGCCTGGCTCGTAGATTGCCAGATCATTGCAGTGTTTACCAGGCAGAGATGCTGGCAATAAAGGAAGTGGCTGACTGGTTGAGCTGCAATGTCTTGTCTACAACCGCAGTCAACATCTATACTGACAGTCAAGCCGCGGTCAAGTCCCTGGATTCAATGTTTCTGAAAACAAGATCTGCCCTTAACTGCCGCACGTCTTTAAATGAGATGGCCAAGCAGTTTAACATACGACTCATATGGGTCCCAGGGCACAGAGACATTCCAGGGAATTGCAAAGCCGATGAGCTTGCAAGACTAGGAACTACCTTACAGGTTCCAACAGAATTGGAATGTGTTGGTATGCCTCTAGAAACTTGCAAGCAAAACCTACGGCTTTGTTCTGCGACGGAGACTAATCAAAGATGGGCAAATGGATGGACGTGTGAAACAACACGACTGATTTGGCCTTCTCTTAATCAGGGGCGCACAAGTGAGCTGATATCGCTTCCAAGAGGAGAGATTTCGACGGTGGTTTCTATAATTACCGGACACTGTCTTATAGGGAAGCACGCAGAGCGGTTAAATGTGCCGTCGAATGACTTTTGCCGAAGTTGCATGGATGAAGAGGAGTTGGAAACTATCGAACACTTTATTTGCCATTGCCCGGCACTTTCTGGTCAGCGACTTGCTTCACTGGGATCTAGGGAGCTGTACGATCTTTCTGATTTGTCGGATGTCAAAATACAACATCTAAGGAGTTTCATAAGAAGCTCAAACTGGTTTAACGACAGGGACTAGTAGGGAAACCTATTACGATCCCGTGGTATCACAATGGACCTCAGAGTCTACGTGTGTTGACGTAAAACGTCAGCAGCCACTTACAACCTAACCTAACCTAGAGGGTTAAAATGTTTTACAAATATTTTCTGCATCAAATTTTACTAGGGCATGTCTAAGACAGAAAGTTCGCCCAGCATATAGAAAATGCTTAAAAATTTTATAGTACTCAATTTTTTTTATATTTTTTTTGGGCCGAAATATAAAAAAACAAGTAACAAAGTTAAATTCGACTTTGTCGAATGTATTAATACTAGGGTATTCAATTAATCCGGTTTAATCGGTTAATCGAGAAAATAATTAATCGGGGTTGAGATTTAATCGGTTAATAATCGGTTAAATTTGAATTATTCGGTTAACCGAATAATATCAACTTAAAATTTAAATTGAATATAAAACCACGAAATGTATATACTGAATTTATTTATAAGAAATCTATATCCGAAGCTTTAAATACCCGTTAGCCCAAATAAAGAAGTTTTGTATAGCACCCTGAAAAATTATCCCAATCCAAATTGGCCCCAATTCAAAATGAAAAAATGTCAAAAAAAATAAAGCATTTTTTTAAAAAGGAAAAATTGACCCAAATTACTGCTGAGCTTTAATGCACCCCTAAAAGAGTTTTGAACTCGGTACTAAAAATATCAACCAAAAAATTGTTTGGTTTCCAAATTTGTTTTCTTTTACTTTTTAGGGCCGAAATTGCAATAATTTCATCGGTCGGAGATATCGTAATGAAAAAAAAAGTATCTAAAGGACTCCAAAAATATTTTGAAGAAATATAGTAGTAAGTATTTTCCGATGTGCTGAACTATTTACACCGTCCGACAAAAATTAAAAAAGTCCTCAAAAACGAACTAGGTAACATATGTACGTTTGAAAATAGAGACTAAATTTAGTAAAACTGCATTAACAGTTTTTCATTTCGTGATCCTGATTCCTTTTAAAACGACTTCAAGGTTCTAGAGGATATTTTATAAAATATTAGGGTAGATCCTCCTCTTTTATTTGTCATCACCAGTGGCATCATAGGACAAGTACAAATATTAAAAAAATATTTTATAATTTTTTTTAAAATTTAATCCTTTAAAACTTTGGGAAACAGGATCACGAAATAAAAAACTGTAAATGCAGTTTTACTTCATTTGATCTCAGCTTTCAGACATATGTATGTATATCATCCGGTTCATGTTTAATATTGGCTGTCTGACGGTGTTATTTCATTATAAAATAATTCGTGGTTTTATAGGGTCCCGAACATTGCGAAAATCTGAGTTTATGCAGTATAGTATTGTCAATCAAAAATCTAAATATCTCAAGATGAGATAGATCAGTTCTAAGGTCAGATTCGGATTAGGCGCATAAAAAACTATTAGAAAAATATATGTATACTGTTAGCAATGTATAAAAAATTGGCTAGGGTTACTAAGTTTGTTTTTTTTTATACCGAAATATATTTTTAGGACCTCGATAAAATATTTTCTTAACGAAGTTTTTACATGTTTCTAAAAGTGAGTTTGAGCAGAACCATTATTTAAATTAAAAATGAAACATTAAAACACAAAATAACGCAAAAAAAATAGGTAAATGTAATAAAAAAATAAATTTCGGTTAATCGGTTAACCGACACAAATTAATCGGTTTATTTGTTATTTGAAAATTGGCTATTTTAAATTATTCGAACAGTTAATCGACCAAAATTAATCGGTTAACCGATTAACGGTTAATCGATTGAATACCCTAGTTAGTACCCAATAGGGACCACACTTGTGAAGGGACTGGCAATACTTTGGACAGCTCGAGAACCAAAAATGGCCTTCATTTTGCTTTATTTGGTTCAGTTTCCCTGATAACGCCATTTTAAATTTTCTTAAAAAATATTTTTGCTTATATGTATTAGCAAAAAAGCTTGTAAAAATTTGGTCAACTCAACAAAATTTTGCAAAAAAAAAAATAGTTAAAATTTTGTTTAAAATTGCTTATGCGCCAAATAAAGTTTACAAGATATTTTTCCTAACTTGCTAATTGCAACGAAAAATTTGCTAAAGGTTAGTTTACTAGCATTAGCAAAAAAAATTAGTAAATCTACTAATGTATTATTTTGAGTGTAAATTCACGAAACCTGATTGTTAGTTTTATCGCGTCAAAAAAATTGTAAATTTAAAATTTTATCGGTAAAAAGTTTGTAAAATTACAAAATTATTGGTGAAAAGCTTGTAAAATAACAAGGAATTCTTGTCAAATAGGAGGTAGCAAAAAAAAAGTTTTAAACTTTTCTTATAATTTTACAAGTTTTTTTGAGTGTAATTCCCTAAAATGGTACCTTTTTCCAAAAAATGTAAATAAAACTTATTCTTGGTCTAAAATGGGTTAAGGTCAACTTGCTTTAAAATTATAATATATTTTTAGTGTAGAATTAGATTTAATACAATTTGTGTAACTTACACAGTGCAACACGAAAAAAAATAACCATATACGGACACCACTACGTGATAAAAGACTAAAAAAAAGACCCGTGTCTCCCAATTTTTCCCAAAGTCATGCACTTTTTTTTATGGGCCGCCAAAGATTTGGGGCACCGGTATCATTTTCGCAAAAAAGTGATCATTTTCTCAGGCTCATATCTTGCAAACCGTTCAGAATTTCGATTTTCTCTCTGAGGCAAAGTTGTAGCTCTTGCCATCTTAAAGAACATATAAAATCAAAAAAAACTTCACCTTCCAGATCAAAATCGCAAAAAATTAAAAAAAAATCGATTTTTTTACACGGTGGCAGCAAGATGTCTTGAGTATTGTCAATTAAAGGTGCATTCTTCAGTCTATGTTGTTCTATTTGTTCATCACACTTCCTCTTGGCCTCCACGAACTACATTGGAATTGATTCAGAGGTGAGCGTGAATCCCAATTACAAAGAAAACAAAAGAATTTTGGGAAGCCGCCCTTATCGATGATCCCTTGCAAAATGTTGATGACCTTCAAATCACAGCAAATCTTCCATTTATTTTTGTAATATTTGATTTTTTCCATTATATCTTTCAATGTTTCATAGCTTTCTTTCATGTTGATACCCATTGTTGGCGGAATGGAAGGTTTTCGGTTCGACACATGCAACATCACTGCTTTCAAGCTTGAAACAGAACCATCAATAAATAATCTCCACTCACTAGCGATGTAGTTCATTCCCATTTTTACCACCAAAGCTTTTATATCGTTGCAGTAAGCGAACTAATTGTCATCATTTAGAGTGTAGAGTAGGGATATAACCATTTGCGTTTTTTTGCAAATATCAAAAAGGACCTATCATTTTTAGAAAGTACATGAAAAATCAAGAAGAAATGTGTGTTCTTTTTTTCGCGAATGTTAAAAAAGGTTCGGCACCGATCGCGATGAAGTTTTCGCTAATATTTTTTTTTATTAGTCGGAAAACCCGTATTTCTAGTGTCGAAAACCATTTTATAAATTTGTTATTGTTTTATTTTTGTTGTAAAAGGACAAAAAGCCAAAAAACGGTGGATGGGAAGGAATCCCACCATAAAACATAAAAAAATGTAAATTTATGGTGTTTTAGAAATTGCAATCGGTGCCGAAGGTTTTTGGACCAAAATGTCCCCGGATAACGTTTTTTGTTATCAGTATAAAATTGCCCATACGATTATGATAGGTTCCTATTTTGGTTATATCCTTAGTGTAGAGCCTCTGAAATTCAGCTTGTCGTTTGCGGTACGCCGTAGAGTTAACATTAGCATGTGTGAGCTTTCTTTGCTTTAAAAAAGCTGTCAAAAATATTGCAAGTCGCTGCGATAATCCTAATATGGCCACAATGAAATCCATTTCCATTTGTGTTATTAGTTGTGGTCCATCTCTTCCCTGTTGGGGCTCATAATCGGTATCAAATGGATCTTCATAAGTAACACCACTTGCTCTACTCATTACTGTAAATTCTGTAGTGCGATCTGGAGTTGGCGGCCTTGGTGATACAAAATTTTCAGGTGCAAGCACTGGTAGTGTGGCTGTTGCAGTTGCTTTATAAATTTTGTTCTTCTCAGCATGTCGATTTAGACGACATGTGTAATTTACGCATGCATAGCAACTGGTTGCATTATGATGGGCGATTAATCCAATTTACCGGCTTACAATACTTCATAGTACCTCTGCCTCCACTCAACCATGCCATCAGATTGTTATAAAATTGGCGACACACTGTATTTGGTGTGTAATTTTCACCGGTCAAGTCCACTTCGTCGAAAATCAATGTATATGCTCTTTTGAATTCACTAGTTAAAAGATTATTTTCCTTTTGAAATCTTGTAGATGTCTTTTTCTGGTTTGATGACGGAAAACGTAGCAAAATAAATCAATTTTTTCACACTGCATACTGAAACTGTCAGTTGCCACTGTTGTGTACGAATTATGTTGTAGCACTTTATATAACTTTCACCGCGTCACTTTTTTCACTTTTGCGGCAACCTAAGCGCTACCTAAACGGTGTTAAGAATTATTCCCAGGAAGTTTATATGTTGTAGAAATTTGTTTATTAAGATCTTAGGTAAATTTTTGTAGTTGATTGTTTCTTTGAATTTTGAACGGTTTGCTACCTATGGACCTGAACACGGAAAAAAAGGTAAAAAAAATCGATTTTTTTTAAGTTTTTTTCGATTTTGATCTGGAAGGTGAAGTTTTTTTAATTTATTTTTTTTTAAATTTATTTTCGCAATTTTTGTTCTTTATGACAAGAGCTAAAACTTTGCCTCAGAGAGTAAATCGAAATTCTGAACGGTTTGCTAGATATAAGCCTGAGAAAATGATCACTTTTTTGCGAAAATGATACCGAGGCCCCAAATCTTTGGCTGCCCATAATAAAAAGTGCATGACTTTGGGAAAAATTGGGAGACACGGATCTTTTTTTTTAGTCTTTTATCACGTAGTGGTGTCCGTATATGCACTGAAAAAAATAACTATACTGAAATTAAATAAACACTGTTATTAATTTAAGTAAACAAATTTTTTTGAATTTACTTCAACTTATCTTAATATAAGGTGGTGTTACTTAAAACAAAGCAAATAAACTTGAATATAGTACACGCACATACTTAAAAAAGCACAAGAGTTTTCCTTAATTTGTTTTTTTAAATTAAGTTAAATATTCTTTACATTTATGGCGAATTGATTGCATTTAAGAGAAAAAGGGTTTATTAAAAAATTTTGTTTTACTTAAAAGAAAAAAAATTAAATTGTGTGCAAAAAAAATAAATAAGTACGTAACTTACTTAAAAATAGTATTGACATTTTCAAGACATTAAATCAAATAAGTACTATTCTTTAAATTCAAAACGCATTTTCCTTAATTTAACCAATTTATGTTTTAATTTAAGAAAAAAGTAATCTTTTTTTTTATTGATTTCATTGACTGTATTTGAATCCATATCTTCATCAGTTTAAGAAAGAATTTACTTAACTTAAGGGAAAAATACTTTAGGTGTTTTGGGGACCCCATCTGGGGGCCCCATCTGAAGACCCCATGAGACCCTAACTTTAAACAAATTTCGATTTTCGCGGAATTTTCAAATGTCTATAACTCTGCAAATACTGCAGATACGAAAAAAATTCTAAATGCATTTTTGTAGTCCTTAACTTGTAAAATATGACCGCCGAAGACCCGAAAGCCTTCCGAGCTATAGTTTTCGAGTTATTTCATGATCAAATTTCTCAAGACCCCATTCCCATATCTCAAAAACTAAGCAAGATAGAGCGATTCTGACCAAAATTTTGGATCAAAATCAATAGTGACCCAATAATAGTGTACGAAAATACTCATGGGCGGACCCCATATATTGGGGGCCCGTAGGGTCCTCACGTTGGGACTCTAAGGGTCCACAGAATCCGTTAGTTTAAGGAAATTTTTACTTATTTTAAAAAAATATTTTTCCTCTTGATAAAAACAATTAAACTTATATTAAGTATAATTTTACTTACTTTTAAGATATATTTAAGTAAATCCATTACTATGTTTTAGGAAAAAATATACTTGGAAAAAGAATTAATATCTTTGGAGCCCTCGCATACCCTTCTTTTTTTAAATTAAGTTCAACATGCTTTAAAAATGGTAAAATTTTTTTTCAGTGTGGTTATTTTGCAATGACTTAAAAAATTACACACAGTGTTATTATTTTGAAAAAAAAAAATATATAAAAACTTTAGTGGGAGAACTGGAGCTAAGTTTTCAAAATCCTTAGGGGGTTCGGTCGACGTATTGTACATTTTATTTTTTTTAGTCAAATTCAAGATACACTCGGCGACCCCAAATTTTCTGCACAGTGTTAAAACTACTTTTTTTAAATCTAGAACTACATACAAATATATTTTTGTAAATTTACTTATAATTTGTTTGCTTTCACGAGTTAGCACAATGAGAACAGTTCTGAATTAAGGAGTTCAGGTTCGAAATATACTCTTTTATTTACATATAAATTACTTCTTTACAATATAGCTCTAGGAGTTTTCAAATATGTCCCTATGATTTAATATTTCTTTTATTTTAATTGAATTCAATGTTTTGGAAAATTTTGTTTAGTTATGTAATCGATATTGTTAAGTTTACTGGTAAATTATACACTTACAATAATTAACAACAAAAAAAAATGTTTCTAATGAGCTTAAAACATTAGCCTTAGACAAATGAAAAAGACACAAAGTCTACGAAGAACAAAGGTCATGGTTGAGTAACACGAAAAAAAAAATAAAGTTAAAAGACTTAAAAAAAGAAACAAATAACAACAGAAAACAACTTTTTGAAAAATAACAAAAGACGATAACATTACATTACACTAAATGGTAAATAAGTAAGTAAAGGAAGCACAAAAAAAGGGGTTAATTAACACGATAATTAGTGCGTAATCCAATACATCAACAGACAGACAGGCAGGACTGATAGACAGACAAATTTCTTTACAATAACAACTGAATACTGAGGGAATGTACGTATGTATTTATGTTTTTGCAATTGCGTACTGTAAAATAATTAATACATTTTAGACTGAATCACAAAAATATAAAAAAGATTTAAAATTTTTTATCATTTTAAAAAAAGTTTTACAATGGTTTTATGAGTTTTCCTGGAGCAAGCAATTGGTGATTTAAGGGTTCACTTGTATTTGTAATAAACGAGTACTTTCTTTTAATTCTCTGCCCTACAAGAGGCTAATAACACTAGTCAGCGAAAGGTTTTGCCATTTACAGGCAATAAGTTTTATACCCTCTCAAACACAGTATGCAGGTATACCAGGCGCTGATCCACGGGGGGGGGGGAAGGAAATTTCCCCTCAAACCGAATTTGAAAGAAAAACAAAGAATAGGAAAAAGAAGGAAAGGAAGAAAGAAAGAAAGAAAGAAAGAAAGAAAGAAAGAAAGAAAGAAGAAAAGAAGTGGAAAGGAGAGGGGAAAAGAACGGGAAATAATCTGAGGAAAATATCTAGGAATGTTAGAATTTTTCTATATAAAAATTTTGAGAATTATTCTTTAGAAAAAAATTGAAAATTTTTCTAAAGGTATAACACTGTAATACAAAATTCCACTTTTGGTTGCACCCATGATCGGGACCAAAAAATTCTGAAAGTAGAGCTAAAATAAAGATATCCGTTGTTTGTGTTTTTCTGATTGAAGAAGAAAATTGTGTCTTCTAAAGATTAAATTAAATGTGGATTTACCCTAGACCATGGTTTCTGTAGCCACTTCTACGTCATCAGTAGGCAATTACATTAAATTGATTATTTGATATTTGCTAGAAAAATTCTTTATATGTTTTTTTATCAACAGACTAGCCTGACATGAGCTTCGAACCTGTGTCGTTAAATCACTCATGTTTTGTAAGCCGAAGCCATAACCACTAGGCTATACTCGGTGTACAAACATCAGTGACTAAACGTCGTTTGTTTTTAACTCACAGTAGGTTTCGTGTGTGACGTATGCAGAAAAGCTTTTTCTCTAACTCAAGCAATGCATTTAATCTAGAGACCAACAACAAATTTCTTAATCTTTCATTTACTTTATTTTATGCAAACTTTACTATAGCAGAGAATTTTTTGTTCTTCACACTACAGTAACGCATAGTTAAAGTGAATTGCCCACACGAGCGACATTTGTCAGTATTTCTATTTATTATATTTTTTCGGCGTAAGCCAAGTGTATTTAATTTGTTGTTTGTGTTTTTCTGATTGAAGAAGAAAATTGTGTCTTCTAAAGATTAAATTAAATGTGGATTTACCCTAGACCATGGTTTCTGTAGCCACTTCTACGTCATCCGTATTTCCCAGTTTTTCTAGATCAATTCGTTTTCGCGTTTTATAAGCAAATTAATATTTTGTTTATATTCGAGTTCCAATCACTTGGGGAAGTGAGGATTACACCCGCAACAGTTAATCGTGATAGCTTAAATTTTTCTGAAATACTTGTAAATAGTGTCAGATAAAATGTGCAAAACATGAGGAAGATCGGTACACGGGTTTAAAAGTTATGAAGGAATTTCTCAAATTTTCATGTTTTTTTATATGTTTTTACACCTTCTATTTATACTAATTAGTAGGGATGAGATTTTCATGCACTAAAAAATCGAAAATATGCGCTTAAAACATGCACTAAAAAATTCAAAATATGCACTAAAAAACCTAAAAATATGCACTAAAAAAAAAAATAATAATCTTGTTTTTATTGGAAAAACTTCTCAAAAAGCAAAAAGTAACGCCGGGTTTAAATAGTAACATTTAAAACTTTATATAAGCAAGATTTTTTAGAAATTAACACAATTTATAAAAAAAAAATTTAAGAAAAAAAATTTTTTTTTTCTTATTTCCAAAATAAATTTTTAAAATTTAAAATAGTTTTTGAAACAATTAAATTTCAATTTGGGTTTTTGCTAATTTATGCCAAAATATGCAAAAATATGCACTTAAAAGATGGAAATATGCACAAAATATGCATTTAAAACCAAAATATGCAAAAAAAAGCATTTTCACCAAATTTTGTAAAAATATGCAAAAACAAATCGATGCCATTTTAATGCAAAATTCTTGATTCGGAAAGATAATTGGTCTATATCGTTTTTAGACTATCGACAAAAAACATGCATTTGCATGGAAATCTCATCCCTACTAATTAGTGATATAGGGTTCAAAATACTCTAACTTTTGAACGACAATTTGGATGTTCCTAAAGTTTGACATATATATTTTTTATTTACCTGGCCAGGTTGGTGTTGAATTTCGAGGAAATCGATCCAGAGTTTCAGAAGTTATGATCAAAACCGTGAATTTCGGATTAATTTCACCTTGAACTCCCTCGTTCAAAAAAACCCAAAATGCTCTCTTAAAATATTGGTATGCCACAAATATATTTTACAAAGTAATTTTATCGCTAAAAAAAATATTTACAATTGGAAAAAAAATTACACTTAAAAAAATTTTACACTCAAAAAATATTACAGTCAATTTTTTTTTTTACAAAAATTATAAAGAGTTTTTTAATCCAAATAAAAAATGTCGAGTTAAAATTGTTAACAATTTTGTTTTCACGTTAGAAAAATTACTATCACCTAAAAGGGGCTAATGGAGGGTATTCATGGATTCGGCCAATTCGTTTTTAACTTTTCTGGTTGTCTGTTTGTGGCAATTCTAAAGAAAATTGTGGCAACTCTGGGAAAGTTTTAAACATCTTTTCGCAATGCACAAATCTTATTTTTGTTGCCATCATAGACACTTTGGATGGCCAAAAATTTTTGAATGTAAAATTTTTTTGAGTGTACTTTTTTTTGCGTGTAAATTTTTTTTAGTGTATTCTTTTTTTGTGAGCTATAAAATTACTTTGTATAATATTTTAATGACATACCAATATTTTTTAAAGAGTATTTAAAGTTTTTTGAAAGAGGCAGTTCAAGATGAAACCTATTCGAAATTCACGGTTTTGACCATAACTTCTGAAACACTGGATCGATTTTCTCGAAATTCAATACCAACCTGACCAGGGAAAAAACAAATATATATGGGAAACTTTAAAAGTTACAAAAAGTTAGCATATTTTTAAACCTATATTATTTAAAAGAGGGTATAAAAACATGTGAAAAAGCATCCAAATTTGAGAAATTTCTTCATAACTTTTAATCCCGTGGAGCGATTTTCCTCATGTTTCGCACATTTTATCTAATACTATTTGCAAGTATTTCAGCTTAATTGAAGCCATCATGATTAACTGTTGCGCGCGTAATCCTAACTTCCTCAAGTAATTAAAACGCATATGTATACAAAATATTGATTTGCTAATAAAACGCGAAAACGAATTGATCTAGAAAAACTGGAAGACACGGGTACCTTTTTTTACCTCTACTTTCAGAGTTTTTTGGTCCCGATCATTGGTGCAAAATCGTGTCGTACAGTGTACTAAGCGAATTTTTCGGTAGGAAAAACCTTAGAATTTTTCTATGGAAAAAATCTGAGAATGATTCTATAGGAGATATTTTTTATAGAAATTCTTCTATGAAAAATGTCTTAGAATCATAAAATTTTTCTAAAGGAAATATGTTTTGGAGTGTTAGAATTTTTCTAAATAAAAAAAGTCTCGGAATTTAAAATTTTTCTTTAGCAAAAATACGAGAATTTTTCTAGACGAAAGATTTGAGAACTTTTCATTAGCAAAAGTTTATTTTTCTATAGGAAAAAATTGAGAATTTTTTCTAAAGAAATAATTTTAAAATTATTCTATACAGTAAAAAAAAAAACTGGTAAAACGCCAGGTAAAATGCCTTGTAATCCCGTTCTACCAATATTTAACAATTTTCCTTGTTGTTTAACAAAAAATCTTGTACTTTGCTCAAACGAGTACTACAGTTTTTTTTGGTAATTTTACAAATTTATTTTCGTAATTGTATTCTACCATTTTGAAATGCTATTTTACAAAAAAAAAAAAACTGTAATTTTACAACAAAGTTTTATTACGAGGATTCGAGTTGAAAAACAGTTATTTTTACAAAAATTATGTTATACGAGGATTTATGTTTTTTAACAAAAAAAAATTTTTATATTTTTTTTTTTTTAATTTTCCAAGTCCCGGACAAAATTTTTTTTTTAACGTAAAAATATTTAAAAAAAGTTGACAAAATTTTGAAAAATTTATTACGAGGATTCTAGTTAATTTAAAAAAAAAAAAGTTATTTTACAAAAATGATTTTATTACGAGGATATATCACAAAATCTTTTTTAAATTTCAACTCAGTGAAACTGAAATAAATGGTTAAAAAAAACCGACAGTTTTTAGAATTTAGAAAAACTGTAAATGCATTTGTGTAAACAAGACCCTGAACCATCACTGAGCAATGTTTAAGGATTACCCCACTTTATCCGTAAAAGTTACAGAGGGTTAAAGTTGAAAAATCTATAAAAATGGCTTGAAATAATCCATAGTTTTTAACTTCTTTCGCTTTTTTTTTTTAGTTCTCCTTATATTTCAATCTTTTCCGGCATAACACAAAGTCAGTACATATAAGAGATTATTTAACTGATGGCTTGATAGATGCTTCATCGCTTGGTAAGAAGTTATAAGACGGTTAAGTTTTGAAACCAAAAATTAAGAGTTTTTAAATTTTCGAAGTTTTTTGATCAGGGATTTCGGCCCCCTCTATAAAATGAAAAAAGTTGAACTAGAGTTGGTAACTGTTGTAATTCCTAACATTTTGGAATTAATCCCGTTAATGTGCCACGAATAGTAAAGGAGTTTCAGCAGATCAAAGTTCGAAAGAAAAAACGTAATTTTTTTAAAATACCAGTTTTTCGAGAGGCACATTCGCGGTTTCATTCGAAATTTGGTGGACTCTTGCGTAAACCGAGTTTTTTGTGAGTTTACATAAAAAAATCACTGGCGGGTTTATAAAAAATAAATTGCAAAAATTTTATGGCATTTTTGAAAATTGTGCGAAATTTGGAAATCTGTTTCCTATTTTTTATACCCTCCACTCTAGTGATAGAGGGTATATATAAGTTTGTCATTCCGTTTGTAACACCTCGAAATATTGGTCTAGGACCCCGTAAAGTATATAAATTTATGATCCTCGATCGATTTTAAGTCGATCTAGCGATGTCCGTCCGTCCGTCTGTCTGTCCGTCCGTAGAAAACAAGCTAACTCTTGAAAGACTTTACAGAGGCTACTGAAGTTTGGCATATATGTTTGTCATTTACCTGGTCAGGTTGGTATTGCAATCCAGCCAAATCGGTCCAGTGGTAAGTAAATTTCGGCAAGGGTGTTTCGCGAATTTACGAGATAAAAAACACGATAACTTTCGAAAGACAATAATGAGACTACTGAAGCTTGTCATGTGTCTTTGCCGTTCCCCGGGTCTGTCTGGTATTAAATTTCAGCTCAATCGGTCCAGTGGTTCAAAAGTTATAAGCAAAACCCTGAATTTCAAATTAGTTTCATCTAAAATGCCACGTGTTTTAACAAGTTTGAAAAGCATTGGTGGTAATTAAACAATGCTTTTCAAACTTGTTTAATTTTAAAGCAATGCTTTTTAAGTTTTTTAGTTCTAAAAGCATTGGTAACTTAAAAATTACACTCGAAAAAAATTTTACACTCAAAAAAAATTTTACACTCAAAAAAAATTTTACACTCAAAAAAAAAATTACAAAATTTATTTTTTTTTTTTACAAAAATGACAATATTTTGTGTACATACGTACCAGCATTCACTCAGAAATATTTTTACAGTAAAAAAACATTACACTCGAAAAAAATTTTACACTCAAAAAAAAATAGTAATTTTTTTTTTTTTTTTTTTTAAAGGCAAAAAAATAGTTTTTTACTCAAAATAAAATATTTTACACTCAAAAAAAGTTTTACACTCAAAAAAAAAAATTACACAAAAAAAAATATTTTTTTTTTTTTACAAAAATGACAATATTTTGTGTACATACGTACGTGCATTCATTCAGAAATATTTTTACAGTAAAAAAAACATTAAACTCGAAAAAAAATTTACACTCAAAAAAAAAAATTTGAGTTTTTTATTCAAAATAAAATATTTCTAATCAAAATTGTTAATTTTTTCACGTTAAAAAATGCACTACCCTTTAAAAAAAATGCATTGTGGAGGGTATTCATAGATTCGGCAAAGTCGAATTTAACTTTTCTACTTGTTTTAGTAGCAATTAATGCATCATGTTCATTTTAAAACACCAAAAGACGTGCCTTAATGAGTAGAACTAATTTGCTTTTTGATTTTTTACTTTAAGCCATTCTGAGCGGAAAGCGTGATGATTTTATCTAAACCTGTTCTGATCTGGCACATCCAAGGCTTTACACGAGATCGGATGAAATTTTTTTTAAATGAAGCCCATTTGATGTGTTATCATAAAATCAGAGGCGGGTTAAGAAATTTTGATGATTATAGATTTTTTAAACCATATTAAATTTTCTTGTTATAAAAAAGCATCACCGATTTTTTTTAAACTACTGGTACAATGATACGATTTCCGTGAATTTTTTCAGTAATACCAACGCGCATTGCCTAAATATGTTATAAAAAATTGTGAAACTTTTCTTTTACCGCGAATTAATCGCGATTTTAGGTACTTAGATATTTTTTTTTAAATCGTTTGGTCATTTAAGGGTTAAATTAATATCATATATTTTAGAAGAAATGATATATCCTGGCAAATGTGTAGAACAAAAAATCTTTAAAAAATTTTAAGATTTTTAAAACGGCTAAATCTTAAAACCGCCATAACTTTTGACCCTCTTGCGCGATTTAATTGACGCGAACGAATTTCTTATTCTTAAATAGCTTCTAATATTTGTGCCAACTTTCATCGATGTGCCATCAAAACAAAAATCACATCTTTTTATCTTAAAATTTAAGTCTTAGACGGAACTCCTCATATGTTGTTTAACAATTTTTTTTTTTGGTAAATTTACCACTTTTGTTTGTAAATTTGCCATTTTTTTCAACATATTTACCATTTTTTCTTGTAAGTTTACCAATTTTTTTTCCGGTTTTAAAACAATATTTTTACCAATAAAATTGGTAATTTTACCAATTTTTGGCGCATTCAAAATTACGAGTAAATCTTCGTAATTTATGAGAATTTTACCTACCTCCTATTTTACGAGAATAGCCTCGTAAAATCACGATATTTGTTGGTAACTTTACAAGTTTTTTTTTTGAGTGTAGGAAAAATTTTACATTTTTTTCTATAAGAAAAATATAAAGGTTTTTCTTTAGGAAAAATTTGAGAGTTTTCTTTAAATAAAATGTGAGAGTTTTCTATAGAAAAAAACGATAATCGAAAAAATCTGAAAAGATGATGGATAAAAAGGAAAGAGAAAAATAAAGGAAATAATGTGAGAATTTTTCTTAAAATTTTTCTATAGAAAAATGTTCTTAAATCTTGGAATTGTTTTTATAAGAAAAAAGTCTCGGAATCTTAAAATTTTTATATAAGAAAAATAAGAAAGTTTTCTTCAGAGAAAATTTGACAAATTTTCTACAGAAAAAATTTATTGAAATCTGAAAAGAATCACTGATGCACTAAAATTTTTCCTGTGGAAAAAATTACTCGGAAACTGAGGTTTTTCTATTTAAAAATTTCTCTATTTTTCATATATTTTTTTTTTCATTGTGATGGGTATTAACACATTTGGCAAAGTCAATGGGTTGACATTTAGAGAAATTTATTGTTTATCAGAAAACTTAACTGTTTGTGTTAAAAAAAAATCGTAAGCTAGTGTAAATATATATAGCAAAATACTAAGAAACTGTCGTTAAAGTAACAACTTAACTTTAACAAAACAATGTCAAAATGTGATGTAAACTGATATGATAATAAAGTGTTAGTTTTTAAAGGGGATATATATAATATTGATTTCTTAAAAAGGCTTTCAGCAAATGCCTAAAATTTTAAATTTAATGCAAAGATTTTACTTTAATTTGTTTTTTTAAAATATATATTTGTTTTAATACCTAAAGGTTTTCGATAGAAAAAAAATTTGAATCTCGAAAGTGCACCTTATTTGTGAAAGTTAAAGCTCTTATCGAAAATGATCACAGAATTTTAGATATTTGTTCCCATATGAAAGGGGTATTTAAATTTGCAGAGTCTGCTGAAATTGGAAAACTTCGGTCCATGTTAGACTTAACACCCATACAAACATCCCCTTTAAATTTGGGTAAAATGACTATAATAACCGTTGTGTAATAGATAGCCTTTCGAAACTTTGCAGTTAAGCTTATTTATTTGATCAAAGATCACCCTTTCAACTTGTAAATATTTCATTAAAATATCATATATGATTTTAATTTAACAATTTTGCGAGTAAGGCCAGGCGGTCGCTGTCAACCTCAAACACTCAAACGAAATCTGCCAGGGATTAAAAGTAGGGGAAATTACAAAAAAAGGCTTTTTGATTTCTTTAAAATAACACTTTTCTATTGTTTTAAACAAAACAAATTTATGATAATTACGTTCTCTAATTGTTAATGATTCAATATAGTTAAAAAAAAATTATTAAAAGTGCAAATAAAGTACAAATTTCATGACTTTAAAAAAACCAAAAATTTCCCTTTGATCCCTGGCAGACTTCGCGTAAGAGGAAAAAAAGAGAGTAGAGAGAGCTACAATCTCTTTCCTTTATTCCTCTATGGTAAGGCACCATACAATAATTTCGCCCATTTTACCCAAATTTGGTTTGTGTGTTTTTTCTACATTTATTAAAGTTCAAACAAAAGATTGATCAAATCGGACTTAAGAACCATTTTCCGGGAAATACTGGTGTAGGGTATTTTATTTTCTTTCTTATGTATCCATTAAATATGCTCTCTGAACCAGTTCGGTAACTTGTCTTCCTTAAATTAGTCATAGAATAGGTTTCACCATCAATTTTTCGTGGTGTAATTTTAACAATTCCTGATGAAAAAAAAAATGCTATATATTGCTCGACACTGTAAAATAAAAAAATAATATGATTTATAACCTTACTTTTATAACAACCTTAGATAAAGTCCAACTGCATCAATATTTATATGATCTTAATTTTAAATGCTTTTAGTGGCGCCCAATTAAAATATACACCACACACATCATCATAATCATGTTCCGACCATAAACAGCGCCACCACAACCACTAATATCAGCTCCACCACGTAACATCATCACTGCCTTCTTTTTTGTATCTTATTCATCTGAGCGTTTTTTTTTTATTTTTGGTTTCATATGATTTCATCTCAAACCACTCATAAACCATAAAAATCACAGCATCTTTCTTTCATTAAATTTTTTCAGTTTGTATGTATGTTAAGAATTCCTATAAAAATGTCAGCTATAAAATCCTTCACTAAAGTCATCAAATTGTAAGTATATTTATTTTAGGTATGTGAATGTATGTTCCCGTCCCTGTACTGGCTGAGTAAGTAAGAATAAAGTTTATTTTGTTTTCATTTTTTGGCATTGTTGGTTTTTTTTGTTTTGTTAGCAACAATTAGAAAATTATTAAAATATCATAAAACTGTCGACGCACTGTGGAGCAATTTAATTAAAAACAAGTAGTAAAGTTAAATTCGACTTGGCCGAATCTATGAGTACCCTCCACAATGCCCTTTTTAAGTGATAGTAAATTTTCTAACGAGAAAAAAAAAACATTTTTGGTTAGAAATATTTTATTTTGTGTAAAAAAACTTTTTTTTAGTAATTTTGGAAAAAAAAAAATTTATGAATTTTTTTTGAGTGTAAAATTTTTTGAGTGTATTTTTTTTTGTTTTAGTGTTAAAATATTTTGGAGTGACAAAAATACCTTGTAAAAAATTTTTGTGACTTACCAGTGTTTTTAAAACATGTTTAACGGGTTTTCAACATGTGAATTTAAGGTGAAACTAATCTGAAATTCTCGGTTTTGCTTATAACTTTTAAACCACTGCACCGATTTGGATGAAATTTGAAACGAATCGGATCAGAAGAACGGAAAATATACATGTCACACCCTCAGAATTGTCGTTCGAAAATTACCGTTTGTTTTAACTCGTAAATTCCAGAAAAACACTTGCCGAAATTCAATCATTTGCTTATAACTTTTGAACCACTGGACCGATTTCGCTGGATTGCAATGCCAACCTGACCAGGTAAATGCCCAACATATATGCCAAACTTCAGGAGCCTTCGTAAAGTCTTTCAAAAGTTAGCGTGTTTTCAACAGACAGACGGACATCGCTAGATCGTCTTAAAATCGATCGAGGATCATGAATATTAGAGTTGTGAACATTTGGACCAAGATGATTAGAAAATGCTATTTTTTTCGGCCCGCCCACTTTTAAGGGCGTGTTTATAGAAAATAATAGAAAATAATGACATAAGTGTGTTTTTTAGGCGTAAATATCGTAATAAATGAATTTGTAAACATTTATGTGAAGCGGGAAAATGTGTCCTCCAACGTCCCCCGCCGACTCCCCCAACTTAAAACTTAATAAAAATATTTTTTAATAACCACTTTTTTTATTCGTTATTCTCATCGATTAATCGAATATTTTTTTAGATTTAATCGTTTGATCGAACGAACAAAAACAATTATTTGAATTATTTGAACAAAGTTGAAAGGCGAATAATTCACAACTCTAATGAATATACACAGAAAAAAATATGGAGGAAACAAATTTGAGTAATTACTTGTTTAAATTTAAAATCAAAAATTGAGTAATTTTTTAATTGACGCAATTAAAAATTTTAAAAACAATTTAAGTAAATAGATTAATAAAAATTTAATAGTTTTTTTTATTTTTTTTTTTAAACTCTCATAGTTTTTTGAATTCTCGTTTAGTTTATAGTTTTTTGTGTATGTATATGAAAGTTTGAAATCGTCTTTATAAAATTTTCCTTTGTCTTGAAGACATAAGTATATTTGGTAAAGTTTGAAAAAACAAGTTTTTTGTTTTTTTGTAAAAAAATTTAAAACTTTTTCAACTTTTATAACAAATAAATAGATACATTTTGAGTAAATTTTTTTAAGCATTTAATAAATTTTTATTAACAATTTCCTCAATACCATTAAATCGTTTACTGGTGCAAAATTGAGTAATTTTTTACTCAATAGTATTAAAAATTTAATCAAATATTTTTTTTATTTTTTTCTGTGTACATACTTTATGAGGTTCTAGACCAATATTTCGAGGTATTACAAACGGAATGACAAACTTGTATATACCCTCTATCATTACAGTGTAGGGTATAAAAAATACGTAGAAAAAATAAACAATTCGTATAACAAGGAATCTGTTTTTTATTGAAATTTTAATGTAAACGTGGGTTCTATATACAGTAGCGACGCGACGCGATGTTATGTCAGAATCACTGTTTGCATTTAAAAGATACGTCCAAATATCGCTTTAAGGACAATTTAATAATATTTTTCTAATTGTCATCCACCAAAATCTGTAGTTGAGAGGGAATGCTGTAGGTTGTAAGTGGCTGCTGACGTTTTACGTCAACACACGTAGACTCTGAGGTCACAAGGGAATGCTGACTTTCTAATGAAATTTCTCTTAAAAAGGCTTTGGGAGAGTGTCTGATCTGGATTTTTATTCCCTCTAACCACAGTATGGGGTGTATATTCACTGTATCTGTGAAGAATTGGAGGGGACTGTTGAAGCGGCGAGCCTCCCAAGGTTATTTCCACTGTACCAAGATTTCTTAATAAGGCGCGGATACACCTGGTGGAGAAATGAAATCCCCCCGTCCCCGTCCAAACCGAATTCGAAAGAAAAAAAGGAAAAAAAAGGAAAGGCCAAATCCTAAGAGGACAGAAAGTTTTTTTACCTTTGGCAAACGGACGGGTAAGCTATTAGTAGGAGTACTGACAGGGCACTGTATAATCGGCCAAATGGCCTTTCGTATAAAAATCTCTGATAGGGACTTTTGTAGAAGTTGTATGGAAATTGAGGAGGAGGAGTCAGTGAAGCACTTGTTGTGTGAATGTCCGGGTCTGATGAGACGTCATCTTAAGTATTTGGGACAACAATTTTTTGATGACCTGGATTGCCAAAACAGTGTCCCATTGACGTCTCTACACTCAAAAAAATACGTTAGTATATTTACTAATTTTTTTTTGCTAACGCTAGTTAGCTAACTTTTTAGCAAATTTTTAGTTGTGATTAGCATGTTAGCAAAAAATTCTTGTAAACTTCATTTAGCACATTAGCAATTTTAAACAAACTTTGAACTAATTTCTTTTGCTAAATTTGAAATTGAGTTGACTACATTTTAACAAGATTTTTTGCTAATATTAGCAAAATAAATGGTAAATTTTTTTTTATTTTCAGAAAACTTAAAATGGCTCTATCTCGGAAACTAAGCCAGATAGAGCAAAATGGAGGCCATTTTTGGTTCTTAGAATCTCCATAGTATCGCCGGTGCTCTTCACATGTGTGGACCCTAATGGGCCCTAACTTTTTTAACCGAAAATTTTAAAATGCTCATATCTCGGTAAATATTGCCGACACAACAAAAAGTCCAAAAGCGTTTTTGTAGCTCTCAACACCTAGAATAAGACCGCAAAATAGTCAAAAGCTCTCCGGGTAATATTTTTGAAGTTATCGAGTTTTTTAATTCTCAAGACCCCAGTGGTCCCCTATAATCACGTATCTCAACAACTAAGCAAGGTAGAGCGAAACGGACCCAAATTTTGGATCAAAAACTATGACGATTTTTAAGGAACCCAACTAGGTCTAGGCCCATCGGGGTCTGGACTTATCGGGTCCGAACCCAATGGGGTCCTCAGATGTGAATAAACTAAGTTCAAAAAAAAAAATATTTAGTTAACTAATTATTGGATAATTGGGAACGGATGGATTAATAGGAGAATCAGTATTTGCAGTGACAGCCAGGCTGCGCTCATTGCACTTGAATCTCCAGTCACTTCATCCAAAATTGTCCAGGAATGTAGACGCAGACTCAATGAGGTCTCATGTGGGAATAGCGTCAGTCTTCTGTGGGTTCCGGGTCATAGGGGAATACGGGGAAACGAGATTGCCGACTCTTTGGCAAATCTTGGCTCTGATACAATTCCTTACAATCCGGAACCTCAAATTGGTATTGGCTTGACATGGCTGATGCGTTGGATCAACTCTCATATGAAAGAAACTTTCATGGAAAGATGGTCAAATGAGTTGGCATGCAAGAATACCAAACGTTTTGTGATTAAGCCAGACAGGAAAGTGGCTAACTATCTACTCAGCCTCAGTAGAATAGACTGTCGCAGACTTACTGGCTTAATTACGGGACACAATGCCTGTGCTCGTCATATGACGAGATTAGGTGTCTTATCAGACCCATTATGCGTGGCTTGTCTTGAGGATGATGACACAACTGAACATTACGTCTGTTGTTGTCCAGCGTTCTCAAGGGCTAGACTGCGGATATTGGGTTCTGATATTCTGTCTATGGACACGGTCCATGGACTTCCCTTGTCTGATTTTCTCAAGTTTGTGAAAGCAACTGAGAAATTCTGAACAAGCACTTTTCTTTCTTTTTCTTCTCAACCTTTTATCACCTTTACTTAATCTTTCTTTTCAGGGTACGGTACAATGGACTATTTTAAGTCTGAGCGCCATGGACTTGCCTAGAAAAATTTACTTATTTTTAGGCTTGTACAACCCACCCTCAACTCAACTCAACTCAACTAACTAATTATTGGCAAAACATTTTTGCTAACTTTAGCAAAAAAATTGTGGGTTCAAAATCAGCAAATTTTCTTGTAGGTTTACAAGCTTTTTTTGCTAACATTACAGTTTTTTTTTTTTGAGTGTAGCTGAATATCTTAGAGAATCGGTGTGGTTTGAGATATAGAATTTATATATCAGAGGGGAGTACACTCAAAAGAAAACCTTGTAAAACTACAAGAAAAACTTGTAACTTTTTTTGTTTGCTACCCAGCAAAACTTTGGTAATGGGTAGTAATTATATAACACATTACCAGGTAATGTATATAACTTATTTGTAGCATTATTTTATGATGTCTTACCAAACATTTGTTCCACAACGTATTATTTTCAAGTGAAAAATAATGCATTACTAATAATTTGCTACGTAATGCATGATTATTGGAAAAAATGTATTTCATATTTGTTATTTCTAAACATTAAATCATAGACAGTGTTGCCATTTTAGCCATTTTCCGGCTAGATTTAGCTCCTTTTGAACTCGTTTAGCCGGAGAAAAATGCATTTAGCTCTTAGCCGTTTTTTTAGCCATTTTCGAAATTATTTTAGCAGTTTTTTAGCCATTTTTGAGTTTTTTGATTTAAAAGTAGTTTTTTGTATTTTTTTATACTAAAATAAAGAATTAATTGGTTTTTTGTTAGTACAGATCAAGCAAAGGCTCCAACTTTATTTAATATCAAGGTTAAAGTTAAAAAATGTGTAAGAAAATTTAATTTTCAATAATTACAGAATTTCTGGTATTCCCGTACCGGTTTCAAACACTCCTGTTATAGTGTTATCATCAGCAGGATTTTTAACCGTTTTTTTTAACTTGTTTTTCATATATCTTAATTTTAAATAATCCCAGTCTGGTATCGAAATCTTAGACGATCTAGCGATGCCTATTTCTCTGTTAAAAATACGCTAACGTTCGAAACTCAACTTAAAGCAGGTTGCTGAATCTTGGAATATATAATATATTTTTTGCCATTCAGGATTCAGCGAAAACAGTCCCTGGAGTAAAAAGTTTTACCCAGAATTAACTTGTTTCAAAATGCGCTAACTTTCAAAAGAAAGCCAAGAAAAAATGTACGCAGTGTTTTTATCGTTACAAAAAATAAATAAACTAAAAAAAAAATTTCGAACTAAAAAAAAAAAATATTTGCACTCAATAAAAAATTTTACTTAATTTTTTTTTTAACAAAAATAACTACAAAAAAATCTTTTACTCAAAAAATTTTTTTCTAGTCAAAATTTTTTATTTTTGTTCTTGCATTAAAAAAATGTAAATCATTGAAAAAGTGTTTTGAACTCTAGTTTTTATCTAGAATAAGTTAAAACCGTACAAAATGTATAACAAAAGATCTCTTTATTAAATTTTATGTGTAAAAATTAAACAAAATATAAATTTACAATGGTTTTTCTTAAAAAAGTAAAATATATATTTTAGCCGTTTTTTAGCCATTTTTTAGCCGTTTTTTTTGCCGTTTTCCGAATGAATTTAGCCGGTTTTGACTACCAAGTTCTGGCAACACTGATCATAGATGACTTATATTTGGTTACATTATGTATTATTTGAAAGTTTGAAATAATATATTACTACCTCCGTTCCAAAATAATCTTAACATTTCTATATTTTGGCTGGGATTATGGAGGATTTTTTGAAAAAGCTTTGTTTTTTTTTTGTTAATACATATCGGGGCATATCAATAATTTAGAAATTCTTTATAGCTTTGCAATTTTTCAATTCACGTGCAAAATGCATTAAAAAAACTGCATCCAGATAAATGAGACAACTTGTTTTCGACGTTACAAACAGGCATGGTGTCCACTATGGTCGAAAAGATGAAAATAATTACAAAATGCGGCGTATGAAATAAGAAATTTTACGCTAGAGGCCCTTTTAACGGTTTTTAATAAATGCATTATGGATGCAATAGGGACATCTTGCAAATATTTTTAATTAATTTTTTTGCAATTTTAGTACACGAGATTAGTACTTATAAGATTGTTTTTTTAATTTTATCTTGTATTATTTCAACTAAAACACTGCTTAACAAAATGTAAAGTTTATTTTGGAACAAAAAAATCTATAGAAATGTTAAGAATATTTCGGGACGGAGGTAGTATTTATAATTGGATGCATAATGCATTACAATAACATAAAAAATAATTATTTTATAAAAAAATGCATAAGTTTAAACTAGAGATGGGCTCACGACAGGAAATTTCTAACGACACAAACTCACGAGCATATTTTATCTACTTACACTCACTTACAATCACGTGAATAAATTTAATACAAAATTACTTTTTCACTACTCGTAACACCTTATATATTATCTTCTGGTATGCTATATTATTTCATTTCTCGTAACCTATAAAATATCATATATTTTACACCTTACTTGTATTCTTCGTTATAAATTTATTACTTATTTTATACCTTACTGGTATTCTTTGTGATAATGTGGATGCATTACTTTGAGTCTCATCGCCTGTTAAAATCATCAATGCTGCAATGTATAAAATAAGAGATCATATACCTTATTTTATACCTTATTTGGTAATCTAAGTTTTGCTGGGTACCTCCTATTTGATAAAAATTCCTAGTAACTTTACAAGCTTTTTACCAATTTTACAAGATTTTTGCCAATAAAATTGTAAATTTACAAATTTTTTGACACGAAAAAATTTACAAGGAGGCTTCGTAATTTTACTAGATTTTTTGCTACAAGCTTTTTACAAATAAAATTGAAAATTTACAGTTTTTTGGCGCAATTCAAATTACAAGGAATTCTGGTGATTTTACTAGATTTTTTTATAAAATTATCTTGAAAATTTGTAAAATTACAAAAAAAAATTGTAAAATTACAAAAAAAAAATAAATTTCGATCCAAATTTGTTTGTTAAAAACAAGGAAAACTGTCAAATATTGGTAAAATGGGATTACGGGACTTTTCCTAATAATTTGACAAGTTTTTTTTTTGTGTGTAGGGAGACAACTTTAACGGCATCACAATGGGCCTTATGGCCTTCATAGGATAAAAACTGAAAAATGGCCTTGTCTTCCCCTAAATATGAATTTGGGCCGTTAAAAAAAATACGTGTCCCTTTATTTTTTCTGCTCTACAAAATAAAACCAATTCCATAAAGATCCGCGGGTGACACTAGGGAGACTTCCCTTGTAAGATTGACAGGCTGGAATGGAAGTGATACTAAACATTCAGCCTGTGGATACCTATATCAAGTTCACATCAGCAAAATCGGCTCACAGGTTAGGAGATTCGCAAATGCTTAAGCAACGCTCTTGGGGACACTTGACAATATTAAGATCGTTGGTCGGGATGGAACTGGAAAAGAAAACCGACTCTATCTCACAGCCAGTGGCATATCCAGGATTTTATTTCGCAGGGGGCCCAACATTTTTTTTTTTTTTTCATTTACATATCTTTTTCTCCCGCCATCTTTCCCTTGAAATAAAATGTAACTGATTAAGAGAAACCAAATTCTGATAATTTTTCTCCCAAAAATTTAAAATTTTTTAAGATATGTACATACTCAAGACATTTTTCTATAGAAAAAGTGCCAGATTCTAAGACATTTTTTCTATAAAAAGTCGCCGATTTTCAGACATTTTTCAATAGAACAAATCTCAGATTCGAAGACATTTTTCCTTTAGAAAAAGTCCCAGATTCTGAGACATTTTTCCTATAAAATAAATCGCAGTTTCTGGGACATTTTTCCTATGGAACAAGTCTGAGAATCTGATACATTTTTCAAGTAGAAATAGTCTTAGATTCCAAGATATTCATTATATAGAAAAAGTATCTGATTCTGAGACATTTTTTCGTTAGAAAAAGTCTTAGATTCTGAAACATTTTATTTATATAAGTCTCAGATTTTGGTACATTTTTTCTTTAAAAAAAGTCTCAGATTCTAAAACATTTTTCCCATAGAAAAAGTCTTAGATTCTAAGGCATTTTTGCTAAAGAAAAAGTATCAGATTCTGAGACATTTTTTCTAAAGAAAAAATGTCTCAGAACATTTTTCCTTAAGAAAAAGTCTCAGGTTTTGAGACATTTATTCTATAGAAAAAGTCGTAGATTTTGAGACATTTTGTCTGTAAAAAAGTTTCAGATTCTAAGATATTTTCCAAATAGAAAAAGTCTTATATTCTGCGACATTTTTCCTATAGAAAAAGTTACAGATTCTGACATTTTTCTATAGAAAAAGTGCCAGATTCTAAGACATTTTTTCTATAAAAAGTCGCCGATTTTTTCAATAGAACAAATCTCAGATTCGAAGACATTTTTCCTATCGAAAAATAATTTTTCCTATAGAAAAAGTCTGTGATTCTAATACATTCCCATTCCAATAAAAAGTATCAGATTCTGATACATTTTTCCTAAAGAAAACCCGTCAGGTTCTAAAGAAAAAGTATCAGATTCCCAGAAATTTTTCCTATTAAAAAGTCTCATATTCTGAGGGTTTTTTTTTTAACATTTAACATTCAGACATTTTTACTAAAGAAAAATTCTAAGATTCTGAGACATATTTTCTATTGAAAAATTTTCTGACCTTGACACACTTTTTCCTACAGAAAAATTCTCAGATTCTGAGACATTTTTTCTATAGAAAAATTCCAGATTCTGAAACATTTTTTCTATAAAAAAATTCAGGATTCTAAATCATTTTTTCTATTAAAAAAATTCTCAGATTCTGAGACATTTTTCGTATAGAAAAATTCTCCTATGAAAAACGTCTCAGAAGCTTAGACATTTTTTCTAAGAAAAAGTCTCATTGTCAGGTTAGGTTAGGTTATGAAGGATGACACTGGTATAAACCAGCGCCCATAGAGGCCGTGATGTGGCCCATTATGATTCCTTTGAAACTTTGATTGTCATTTTCAGGTTCTAAGACATTTTATAAAAAAAAAACTTTTAGATAAATGTCTGATTTTGAGATGTTTTTCCCAAAAAAAAGGCATCTGATTCTAAAATATTTTTATATTGAAAAAATCTCTGATTCTGAGACTTTTCTTAAAGAAAATGTCTTAAATTCTTAGTAAAAGTCAAATTTTTTGAGACATTATATACATAGATACTTTACTAAAAAGTCTCAGAATTTGGAACATTTTTTCGAATGCAAAGTCTCAGATTCTAAGAAATTTTTTCTGTAGAAATGTCAGAATCAATACCAGATTCTCAGAAGATTGTTATTTGAACTAATATTACATTTTTAAGTTATTACTACAAATTACTTACAATTAGATTCCTTTTTTGTATACATAAAGCTTCAGTTTCGGAGACAATTTTCCATTCGAATTGAAACGTTTCAAACTCTTAAAGAAACATTTTCAGATTTTGAGACAATTTCTGGCAGAAAAATTTTTAGAATTGAAAAATTTTCCTTCAAAAAATTTTCAGATTCTGAAATGTTTTTAAATTTTTTTTAAGAAGTTTTTTTACATTGTACATAGAATTTAATACCGAATACTAAAATTTGTGAAATCATTTCGAGGGGGAACTTGGGCCCGGGGGCCCCCCTCCCTGCATACGCCACTGCTTCCCGCAGACGAACTGTGATAGAAGCTTCGAAGTCCAAATACCAACTAGGGAAAACTTGTCGGAAACGATCTTATGAAAAAGAATATGATCCCAATCTATACGGACGGATCGAAGATGGAGATGGGAACGGGTTTAGGAGTATACTCTGAATGCCTCGAAATCAGAACCTTAGTGAGACTTCCGGACAAGTGTAGTGTTTTCCAGGCTGAGATACTCGAAATTGATAAAACCTCGCAAATGATTATGGCAAGGGACCTAAAGGCTTGCGCCATTAATATTTTCATGTATAGTCTTGTAGTCTTCGGGCCTTGAATCAAACACTGTAAAATCGGGAATTGTTGGAAATTGTATACGATCCCTTCATCGAATTAGTCGGTTATAATATCCGTAGAAAAAGGTCAAAATCCAAAAAAGTATTATTTCCGTTTTGAAAGTTTAAGACCGCGACTTGTTCAGTCACAATCCCTATTTCCGTTATTGGGATAATGACCGTGGGGCCTATGTCCGTACACATAAGTCTTCAATTATCTGAAAATAGAATTTGTTGTTCCACTGTATCCATTTATTAAAAGCTTTCCAACTATTTCCGTAACCATCTGTGTTATTCATATGCAATCATAAACATGCATACTCCTCATACTTCTCCGTTGGCTTAAGTTGTGTGTGTAGGTTGAACAGTTTTTTTTGTTTGTTTTGAAAGTTTGTCAAAATATTTTATAATCAAATTCGTGCAGTTATTTAATGGCCATCATAATTCAGAATTCTTTCTGGACTGTGTGAGTGTGTTGTTTAAGTTTGTTATACGATAAATGTTTATAATAGTCAATAAAAATATTTGTTTTTTAATTTTTTTTATTTTGTTTAAATCATAAATTAAGAATTTATTAATTGTTTATGAATTTATTATGAAGTGAAATTTTCATGAATACAATCATGTAGGTTGGGTAAGAGAGAACACCAACTGATTTATGTTTAAATATAGTTTTAGTAATGACTTTTGGTTTAGTAGATGGTGAATTTTAATTAATGTTCATATTAATAAATTTGAAGTAAATGTTTTATTGAAAAATTTATAAAACAAGTTACCTTGTATATATTTAAGTAGAGGGGGCATCAGTAATGCTTGGGGTCTAAACACTACACTCACAATCAGAGAAAAATGCTTTATAATTTTAATGACATGATTTCATAAACATTTTTGTCATAAAATTTCATTATATTTATGAAACCTTCATAAATATAATGAAGTTTCATGAAAAAAGTCTATGAAATGCACTTCATACAATTTCATGATTTAAAAAAAAATTCACAAAAGTGTCATATGATTTTTTAAAATATGATTAAGAAATAGGGGCAAATTAATTATAGCTCGATTTTTAAAATTTTAATTCCTTATATTAGTTCCTCCAATGTAAACATCATAATTTTTTTTTCTAAAAAAAAATAATGCATTTGCTTTATTTTGAAACATTTCATAAATACTATGAAACTTTTTGATAAATATAATGAAACTTGTCATTAAAGTTCGTCCAATGTAACTGTTTCATATATATTATGTAATATTTCATTAATACTATGAAACATTTCATAAAAATATTATTTTTTTAAGTATTTCATAATAATTATTTCATAGTTCAAATTAAGTGGTTTATAAATACTATGAAATAATTTCCTAATTGATCAAATATTTAAGATAAAATAAATTAAATCTTTGAAATTTTTCATGGTATATATTAAATATTACATAATACTTATGAAGAGTTTCATTAAAGTTTATGAAATGTTATTCATTATATTATGAAAAGTTTCAATAATATAATGAAGCATTTTTAATTCTATTGTATAGACTGTGTTATATATTGTTGGGCTTTATATTTTATACTTAATTGAAGTTTTTATTTATTTCGGTTTGAGTCCATATATTTCTGAAAATTAATTATTTTTGTTGTACAATGAGAAAATCTGAAAAAAATAATTGGCAACACAGCCTATGGAGATATCGACAGCTTTCGGAAGAAGCCACCCTTCCTTGTGTAGATTAAAATCAGCTATTTAAACGTACATTAAGGTGAAAGAGATGACGGGAATTATATCACATTTCACTACCCATATGTTACGTTTAGCACGAACTTAATCAATCTATTTTTAACACAGTTGTAATTTGTTACACTGTAGTAGATTTTCACAGAGTTGCAACCCTTAGTAGGACTTTTCAAGTCTTGAAAAATGTCCGTTAGGTTTGAATTTATATTTCGTATTTCTAATTCTTAGAAATATTACTAAATTGCATTGTACCTTATGAGTTGAGTTTTTAATTCTGTTTTATATATTGTTGAACTTTATATTTTATAACTGAAGTTTTTATTTATTTTGGTTTGAGTCCATATTAATTTTTTCTGAGAAATAATTATTTTTGTTGTACAATGAGAAAATCTGAAAAAATTAATTGACAACACAGGCTAAGTGGATATGTCGGCAGCTTTCGGAAGAAGCTACCCTTCCTTCGTCAGCACTCTTTATGAAAATTTTAATAAATATCGACCCTATGAACAATTATGAAATAGTTTCATTGTATTTATGAAACTGTTACATTGGACGATCTTTAGTGAAAATTTTCATTATATTTATGACAGTTTTCATTAATATAATGAGGTTTTTTCTTTGAGTGTAGGGCTTAAAAATCCGACCTCGGAAGTCTAAGAATTTTCGGGATAAGTCGACTGCCTAATCTCGGGAATTCCGATTTTCAATCCAAGGATTTTCGGGATCAGTTTTTTTTTTTTTTAATAAAAAATTTATGTATAGCTCACGGTTGCAAATGTTGGTACAATTGTACTTTTTATACCCTCCACTCTGGTGATAGAGGGTATATATAAGTTTGTCATTCCGTATGTAACACATTGAAATATTGGTTTAGGACCCCATAAAGTATATATATTCATGATCCGTGATCGATTTTAAGTCGATCTAGCTATGTCCGTCTGTCTGTCTGTCTGTCTGTCCGTCCGTCTGCCTGTCTGTCTGTTGAAATCACGTTTTTGGCAATACTCCGAAACCGATTTAAACGCTTGGGGTACCAAAAGTTGCGTAATTTTCCCAGGCAAAAACTGATGTATTTTTTTTTTAAATCGGTTAAGTATTTTAAAAGTTATGAGCGAATTACTAAAAAACACATAGTTTTTTTCAACATAACCCTAAATGAACTCATATTTTGTGTGATACATAAGAAAGAAAACGGAAATGAAAAAAAAAAACTGAGAAAAAGGAAAAAAATCTTTACAAAAAAGCTTTAAAATATGTAAAACAAAATCTAAATTTAATTAAAAAAAAAGTTCGTTAAGTAATAATAAAAAAATGAATAGTTATTTTTATGTGTGTGTGTGTGTGTGTGTGTGTCCATTTTTTCCTTCGTCATATTAACGGGGTTGCCAGACTTTTTTTTGGCTTTGTCGCCAAATCGGATGTAAAATATCGCCAAAATTCAATTTTGTTCAGATTTCTTAAAAAATAAAAAATATTTTCATTTAAAAAAATAAATTTTGTTAAATTATAAAAGACAGAAATAAACTTTATGGCAAAAATCGCCCAAATCCGGAAAATTTTATATATATAAAAGAGTAATATGACTGACTGACATACTCATTCATCATCGCCCAGCCCAAACCGCTGAAGTTAGAGACTTGAAATTTGGACTATAGTTTGACCTTCCGGAATAAAGATCCACTAAGGCTGGATTTTTGCCAATGTTGATTCTAAGGGGGTAAAAAGGGTAAAAAACTGTACTTTTGGTACTTTTTATATCTCCCGATATAATGGTCATAGAGACTTGAAATTTGGACTGTATGTTACCCTCCCGCAATATAGATCCACTAAGGCTGGAGTTTGGCCAATGGTAAGGGGGTAAAAATCGTAAAAAATTGTACTTTTGGTACTTTTTAAATCTTCTGATATAATGATCATAGAGACTTGAAATTTGGACTGTATGTTCACCTCCCGGAATATAGATCCATTAAGGCTGGATTTTTTCCTGTGTTAATTCTAAGGGGGTCAAAAGGGTAAAAAACTGTACTTTTGGTGCTTTTTATATCTCCTGAAATAATGGTCATAGAAACTTGAAATTTGGACAGTATGTTCACATCATAGAATATAGATCCATTACGGCTGGATTATTGCCAATGTTGATTCTAAGAGGGGAAAAAGGGGAAAAAATCTGTACTTTTGGCACCTTTTATATTTCCTTTAAAAATTGTCACATAGACTTGAAATTTGGACTGTATGTTCACCTCCCGGAATATAGATCCCCTAAGGCTGGGTTTTTGCCAATGATTTTTCTAATAGGGTAAAAAGGGTAAAAATATGTACTTTTGTTACATTTTATATATATATATATATTTCCTTAAATAATGGTACTCGAAAATGGAAATTTGCAATGTCGGTTCACCTTCCGGAAAAAAGATTCTCTAAGGCTCGGGTTTTGCCAATGTTGATTCTACTGAGGTAAAATGGGTAAAAAAGTACTTTTGGTACTTTTTTTTATTTACTGAAATTTTATTCAAACTTGAAATTTAGAATGTAGGATCCTGAAATAAAACATTCTGCAACAAGTACTTTCCGAAAATTCTGTACCGTTTTCAAAAAGTACCTTTTATAAAAAAGTACCTTTTATAAAAAGTACCTTTTATAAAAAGTACCTTTTATAAAAAGTACCTTTTATAAAAAGTACCTTTTATAAAAAGTACCTTTTATAAAAAGTACCTTTTATAAAAAGTACCTTTTATAAAAAGTACCTTTTATAAAAAGTACCTTTTATAAAAAGTACCTTTTATAAAAAGTACCTTTTATAAAAAGTACCTTTTATAAAAAGTACCTTTTATAAAAAGTACCTTTTATAAAAAGTACCTTTTATAAAAAGTACCTTTTATAAAAAGTACCTTTTATAAAAAGTACCTTTTATAAAAAGTACCTTTTATAAAAAGTACCTTTTATAAAAAGTACCTTTTATAAAAAGTACCTTTTATAAAAAAAAAACTTTTATAAAAAATACCTTTTATAAAAAGTACCTTTAATAAAAAGTACCTTTTATAAAAAGTACCTTTTATAAAAAGCACCTTTTATAAAAAGTACCTTTTATAAAAAGTACCTTTTATAAAAAGTACCTTTTATAAAAAGCACCTTTTATAAAAAGTAACTTTTATAAAAAGTACCTTTTATAAAAAGTACCTTTTATAAAAAGTACCTTTTATAAAAAGTACCTTTTATAAAAAGTACCTTTTATAAAAAGTACCTTTTATAAAAGGTACCTTTTATAAAAAGTACCTTTTATAAAAAGTACCTTTTATAAAAAGTACCTTTTATAAAAAGTACCTTTTATAAAAAGTACCTTTTATAAAAAGTACCTTTTATAAAAAGTACCTTTTATAAAAAGTACCTTTTATAAAAAGTACCTTTTATAAAAATTACCTTTTATTCAAAGTACCTTTTATAAAAAGTACCTTTAATAAAAAGTATCTTTTATAAAAAGTACCTTTTATTCAAAGTACCTTTTATAAAAAGTATCTTTTATAAAAAGTACCTTTTATAAAAAGTACCTTTTATAAAAAGTACCTTTTATAAAAAGTACCTTTTATAAAAAGTACCTTTTTTAAAAAGTACCTTTTATAAAAAGTATCTTTTATAAAAAGTACCTTTTATAAAAAGTACCTTTTATAAAAAGTACCTTTTATAAAAAGTACCTTTTATAAAAAGTACCTTTTATAAAAAGTACCTTTTATAAAAAGTACCTTTTATAAAAAGTACCTTTTATAAAAAGTACCTTTTATAAAAAGTACCTTTTATAAAAAGTACCTTTTACAAAAAGTACCTTTTATAAAAAGTACCTTTTATAAAAAGTACCTTTTGTAAAAAGTACCTTTTATAAAAAGTACCTTTTATTAAAGGTACCGAAAGTACACTTTTTGGTACTTTTTTATTTCCTGAGGTATAAATAAAACAAACTTTTTTGTTTTTTAAATCATCACATTGGTGGAGGGTATTTAAAGATTCGGCACAGCCGAATATAGCTTTCTTACTTGTTTTTGTACAATTCGAAGCACAAAAGTACAATGGTACACCAATGACTCATTTGGTACAATTTTAGAAATTTCCCAGTTTATGGGTTTTTATACCCTTCACTTAAGGACTTGTTACTCAATTGGTTAAGAAAGATCTTACATGACAAATAGAATGCTTTCGATTTTCATGTACATTATTTTTTATTATTATTCAAGGTGAGAACTATCCCTCACGACTGGCGTTGCGTCCTTTTTGGGTCTTACAAGGAAGGTCTTTCACAAGGCACCCACCGATTGTCCTGAAACTTGCATATAGAAAAGAGGGGAGCAAAATAAGAGTTACCTGTTTTTTATAGCTGCCCAATCTCACATTTAGCGGGTCAAAGGGGTGGGGGAAAAACGGGATTTTTTTGTTTTTTGAGGATTTTTCCCACACTCACAGCAAAATACGGTTGTCTCAACCGTAAAAGGTTCCAACCTCCGATTGAGGTTGCGGCAACCGGTAAATATACGGTTGTAGCAACCGACAATTTACAGTTGTGGCAACCGACAAATGCCGGTTGCAGCAACCTCAAATAACGGCATTTGACGGTTATGGCAACCGTATTGCCGGTTGTCGCAACCATAGCTGTGTTTAATATATTTTCGATATTATGCCAAACTACAAAATAAAATACCAATTATAAGACACGTTTTTTAAATTTTTTTTTGTTTTTTTTTTTTGTTTGAAAAAAATATCTATATATATAAAAGAGTTGGGTGAGTGAGTGAGTGAATGACTGACTGACTGACTGATTCATCATCGCCCAGCCCAAACCGCTGAAGATAGAGACTTGAAATTTGGACTGTAGGTTCACCTCCCGGAATATAGATCCACTAAGGCTGGATTTTTGCCAGTGTTGATTCTAAGGGGGTAAAAAGGGTAAAAAACTGTACTTTTGGCACTTTTTATATCTCCCGAAATAATGGTCATAGAGACTTGAAATTTGGACTGTATGTTTACCTCCCGGAACATAGATCCACTAAGGCTGGACTTTTGTCAGTGTTGATTCTAAGGGGGTAAAAAGGGTAAAAAACTGTACTTTTGGTACTTTTTATATCTCCTGAAATAATGGTCATAGAGACTTGAAATTTGAACTGTATGTTCACATCCTGGAATATAGATCCAGTAAGGCTGGATTTTTGCCAGTGTTGATTCTAAGGGGGTAAAAAGGGTAAAAAAAACTGTACTTTTGGTACTTTTTATGTTACCTTAAATAATGTTCACAGAGACTTGAAATTTGGACTGTATGTTGACCTTTCGGAATTTAGATTTTCTAAGGCTGGAATTTTGTCAATGATGATTTTAAGAGGGTAAAAAGGGTAAAAAACTGTACTTTTGGTACTTTTTATATCTCCAGAAATATTGGCCATAGAGACTTGAAATTAGAACTGTATGTTCACCTCCTGGAATAAAGATCCACTAAGGCTGGATTTTTTCCCAATGTTGATTCTAAGGGGGTAAAAAGGGTAAAAAACTGTACTTTTGGTACTTTTTTTATCTCCTGATATAATGGTCCTAGACTCTTGAAATTTGGAATGTAGGTTCACCTCCCGAGAAAAAGATCCACTAAGGCTGGTTTTTTGGCCAATGTTGATTCAACGGGGTTAAAATGGGTAAAAAAGTGCACTTTTGGTACTTTTTTTTTATTTACTGAAATAATGGTCATACAAACTTGAAATTTGGAATGTAGGATCTTATGCTAAAAAAAAAATATGAAAAGGTACTTTTTGAAAATTTTGATTCTAAGAGGGATAAAAGAGGTAAAAAGTGTACTTGTGGTACTTTTTTTTATTTCTTAAAATTATGGTCATAGAAACTTGAAATTTGGAATGTAGGATCCTTCGGTGAAAAAAACATTCTGGAAAAGTACTTTATGGAAAATGTGTTTCTTAGGGGGAACCTTTTATAAAAGTACCTGGAAAAAGTACTTTATGGAAAATGTGTTTCTTAGGGGAACCTTTTATAAAAAGTACCTTTTATAAAAAGTACCTTTTATAAAAAGTACCTTTAATAAAAAGTTCCTTTTATAAAAAGTACCTTTTATAAAAAGTACCTTTTATAAAAAGTACCTTTTATAAAAAGTACCTTTTATAAAAAGTACCTTTTATAAAAAGTACCATTTATAAAAAGTACCTTTTATAAAAAGTACCCTTTAAAAAGGTACCTTTTATAAAAAGTACCTTTTATAAAATGTACCCTTTAAAAAAGTACCTTTTATAAAAAGTACCTTTTATAAAAAGTACCTTTTATAAAAAGTACCTTTTATAAAAAGTACCTTTTATAAAAAGTACCTTTTATAAAAAGTACCTTTTATAAAAATTACCTTTTATAAAAAGTACCTTTTATAAAAAGTACCTTTTATAAAAAGTACCTTTTATAAAAAGTATCTTTTATAAAAAGTACATTTTTTAAAAAGTACCCTTTATAAAAAGTACATTTTTTAAAAAGTACCCTTTATAAAAAGTACCTTTTATAAAAAGCACCTTCTTTAAAAAGTGCCTTATATAAAAAGTACCTTTTATAAAAAGTAAAAGGTATCTTTTATAAAAAGTACCTTATATAAAAAGTACCTTTTATAAAAAGTACCTTTTATAAAAAGTACCTTTTATAAAAAAATCTATTATAAAAAGTACCTTTTATAGGAAATACTTTTTATTAAAAATACCTTTTATAAAAAGTACCATTTATAAAAAGTACCTTTTACAAAATGTAACTTTTATAAAAATTGCCTTTAATAAAAAGTACTTTTTATATGAAGTACCTTTTATAAAAAGTACCATTTATAAAAAGTACATTTAAAAAAATTACCTTTTAAAAAAAGTATCTTTTAATAAATGTATCAATAATGAAAAAATAAAAATAGTACTTATAAGTAGTACTTTTTATACATATATCCTGAAATAATGATCATACAAACTTGATATTTGGAATTTAGGACCCTTAAGTGAAAACAAATTCTGGAAAAAGAAATTTTTGAAACTTCCTTTTCTAAGGGTGTGGAACGGGTAAAAATTTAAACTTTAGGTACGTTCTAATTTCCGGTAGTAATGGCCCTAGAATCTTGAAATTTGTAATGTAGGATCATTCGGTAAAAAAACATTCTGGAAAAATACTTTTTGGAAATTCCGCTTCTTAGTAGTGTAAAATGGCTAAAAAAAAGTGTACTTCCGGTAATTTTGATATTTTCTGACGTAATGGTTCTAGAAACTTATAATTTTGGATGTAAAATTCTTCGGTGAAAACCAAAATTTTTGGAAATTCCGTTTCTTAACGGGGTTAAAAAGTATACTTTTTGTACTTTTAATATTTGCTGAAATAATATTCCTAGATAATTGGAATTTGTAATGTAGGATCCTTCGGTGAAGAAAAAACATACTGGAAAAAGTACTTTTTGGAAATTCCGTTTCTAACGGGGGTAATAAAGTGTAATTTTGGTACTAATTTTTTTTGTTCCTATAATAATTGTCATAGAAGCTTGAATTTTGGAATGTGGGGTCCTTCGGTGAAAAAAACAATCTTCTATGTTAAAGTATTTTTAAAAGATTACGTTTCTAGAGGTGTAGAAAAGTGTTTTTTTTTATACTTTTTATACTTCTTGAAATAATGATCCTAGGCAGTGAAAATTTGAATGCCGTATTCTTTAGTGAAAAAATATTTTGGAAAAGTACTTTTTGGAAATTCTGTTTCTAAGTGTCGTAAAGGGCATAAAAAAGTGTAAGTTTGCTACTTTTTATATTTCTTGAAATAACGGTTCAGAAAAAAAAGTTTTTGGAAAATTTAATTTAATGTGGAAAAGGTGGCAAATGGTTATTTGTACCTATCTAACTATTAAAGCCTAGAAACTCCAAATTTGACGTGCAGTATCCTCCAGCCGAAATAACAACCAAGAGATGGACAGGATCAAAAAGGGTACCTTAATTGGTAGAATTGGTATAAAATGGTATATTTATATCTATAAGATAAATACAATAGCACTTTTTATTTCTGTAACGCATATTATATGGAGAGGAATGAAACTTGCATGGAGATTGAATTGGAAATGAAATGGAGTAGAACGGGGAACGAAATGGAATAGAGCGGGGAACAATATAGAATGATACGTTTTACTAAAATTTTTCGTATTAAACTTTTTAACTCCATATTTTTTCTCTCTATATGTTTTTTTACCGAACATTTTTTTTATTCCAATTCCTTTTTTCACTGAAATATTTATTCACTCAAGATCCAAAATCCCGATATAAGGACTCAAAAATTGTGAAAAATTTTTTCACCGGAACGCACATGACAACGTACCACCGAAATTATTCAAATTTTATTGTTTAAGTTCTTCAATGAAATATTATTGTATGAAAGAATTAAACGTCCACAATTAAATAAAACAAAGAATACATATGAGTCATTTTTTGAAATCGGTAGGGTAATCCTGATCCTTCTATTAACCGGTATTTAACATAACCGGTAACGAAGTTCCGGCGGGCGAGCTAGTAGTTATATAAATGACTTAATACTAAAAATAATAAACTCAATGTAACATTTTTATGTGGTTTTAATTCGTTTACTAAAAATCCGATACAAAGAATTCTTCTTCTCAAAATCTGGAACTTTTTCTTTAGGAAAAATATTTCAGAATCTGGGACTTTTTCTATGAGAAAAATAACTCAGAATCTGAAAATTTTTCTATAGAATAAATCTGAATCTTTTTCTGTAATAAAAATGTCCTGGAAAAAGTCACAGATTTTGAGACAGTCACAGATTCTGAGACAGTTTTTCTATAGAAAAAGTCTCAGATTCTGAGACAGTTTTTCTATAGAAAAAGTCTCAGATTCTGAGACAGTTTTTCTATAGAAAAAGTCTCAGATTCTGAGACAGTTTTTCTATAGAAAAAGTCTCAGATTCTGAGACAGTTTTTCTATAGAAAAAGTCTCAGATTCTGAGACAGTTTTTCTATAGAAAAAGTCTCAGATTCTGAGACAGTTTTTCTATAGAAAAAGTCTCAGATTCTGAGACAGTTTTTCTATAGAAAAAGTCTCAGATTCTGAGACAGTTTTTCTATAGAAAAAGTCTCAGATTCTGAGACAGTTTTTCTATAGAAAAAGTCTCAGATTCTGAGACAGTTTTTCTATAGAAAAAGTCTCAGATTCTGAGACAGTTTTTCTATAGAAAAAGTCTCAGATTCTGAGACAGTTTTTCTATAGAAAAAGTCTCAGATTCTGAGACAGTTTTTCTATAGAAAAAGTCTCAGATTCTGAGACAGTTTTTCTATAGAAAGTCTCAGATTCTGAGACAGTTTTTCTATAGAAAAAGTCTCAGATTCTGAGACAGTTTTTCTATAGAAAAAGTCTCAGATTCTGAGACAGTTTTTCTATAGAAAAAGTCTCAGATTCTGAGACAGTTTTTCTATAGAAAAAGTCTCAGATTCTGAGACAGTTTTTCTATAGAAAAAGTCTCAGATTCTGAGACAGTTTTTCTATAGAAAAAGTCTCAGATTCTGAGACAGTTTTTCTATAGAAAAAGACTCAGATTCTGAGACAGTTTTTCTATAGAAAAAGACTCAGATTCTGAGACAGTTTTTCTATAGAAAAAGTCTCAGATTCTGAGACAGTTTTTCTATAGAAAAAGTCTCAGATTCTGAGACAGTTTTTCTATAGAAAAAGTCTCAGATTCTGAGACAGTTTTTCTATAGAAAAAGTCTCAGATTCTGAGACAGTTTTTCTATAGAAAAAGTCTCAGATTCTGAGACAGTTTTTCTATAGAAAAAGTCTCAGATTCTGAGACAGTTTTTCTATAGAAAAAGTCTCAGATTCTGAGACAGTTTTTCTATAGAAAAAGTCTCAGATTCTGAGACAGTTTTTCTATAGAAAAAGTCTCAGATTCTGAGACAGTTTTCCTATAGAAAAAGTCTCAGATTCTGAGACAGTTTTTCTATAGAAAAAGTCTCAGATTCTGAGACAGTTTTTCTATAGAAAAAGTCTCAGATTCTGAGACAGTTTTTCTATAGAAAAAGTCTCAGATTCTGAGACAGTTTTTCTGTAGAAAAAGTCTCAGATTCTGAGACAGTTTTTCTATAGAAAAAGTCTCAGATTCTGAGACAGTTTTTCTATAGAAAAAGTCTCAGATTCTGAGACAGTTTTTCTATAGAAAAAGTCTCAGATTCTGAGACAGTTTTTCTATAGAAAAAGTCTCAGATTCTGAGACAGTTTTTCTATAGAAAAAGTCTCAGATTCTGAGACAGTTTTTCTATAGAAAAAGTCTCAGATTCTGAGACAGTTTTTCTATAGAAAAAGTCTCAGATTCTGAGACAGTTTTTCTATAGAAAAAGTCTCAGATTCTGAGACAGTTTTTCTATAGAAAAAGTCTCAGATTCTGAGACAGTTTTTCTATAGAAAAAGTCTCAGATTCTGAGACAGGTTTTCTATAGAAAAAGTCTCAGATTCTGAGACAGTTTTCCTATAGAAAAAGTCTCAGATTCTGATACAGTTTTCCTACAGAAAAAGTCTCAGATTCTGAGACAGTTTTTCTATAGAAAACGTCTCAGATTCTGAGACAGTTTTTCTATAGAAAAAGTCTCAGATTCTGAGACAGTTTTTCTATAGAAAAAGTCTCAGATTCTGAGACAGTTTTTCTATAGAAAAAGTCTCAGATTCTGAGACAGTTTTTCTATAGAAAAAGTCTCAGATTCTGAGACAGTTTTTCTATAGAAAAAGTCTCAGATTCTGAGACAGTTTTTCTATAGAAAAAGTCTCAGATTCTGAGACAGTTTTTCTATAGAAAAAGTCTCAGATTCTGAGACAGTTTTTCTATAGAAAAAGTCTCAGATTCTGAGACAGTTTTTCTATAGAAAAAGTCTCAGATTCTGAGACAGTTTTTCTATAGAAAAAGTCTCAGATTCTGAGACAGTTTTTCTATAGAAAAAGTCTCAGATTCTGAGACAGTTTTTCTATAGAAAAAGTCTCAGATTCTGAGACAGTTTTTCTATAGAAAAAGTCTCAGATTCTGAGACAGTTTTTCTATAGAAAAAGTCTCAGATTCTGAGACAGTTTTTCTATAGAAAAAGTCTCAGATTCTGAGACAGTTTTTCTATAGAAAAAGTCTCAGATTCTGAGACAGTTTTTCTATAGAAAAAGTCTCAGATTCTGAGACAGTTTTTCTATAGAAAAAGTCTCAGATTCTGAGACAGTTTTTCTATAGAAAAAGTCTCAGATTCTGAGACAGTTTTTCTATAGAAAAAGTCTCAGATTCTGAGACAGTTTTTCTATAGAAAAAGTCTCAGATTCTGAGACAGTTTTTCTATAGAAAAAGTCTCAGATTCTGAGACAGTTTTTCTATAGAAAAAGTCTCAGATTCTGAGACAGTTTTTCTATAGAAAAAGTCTCAGATTCTGAGACAGTTTTTCTATAGAAAAAGTCTCAGATTCTGAGACAGTTTTTCTATAGAAAAAGTCTCAGATTCTGAGACAGTTTTTCTATAGAAAAATCTCAGATTCTGAGACAAATTTTCTATAGAAAAAGTCTCAGATTCTGACAAAGATTTTCTATAGATAAAGTCTCAGAGTCTGAGACAGTTTTTCTATAAAAAAAAAGTTTTAGATTCTGTGACATTTTTTCTATTGAAGAATGTCACAGAATCTGAGTAATTTTTTCTGTAGATTACCTGTTAAAATATGTCAAGATATTTGTTTAGCAAGATAAAAATTGTTTACATCTTTATACTAAACGCAATGCATTTTATGAACGTATTTCTATCACAAAAGGAAGCTGTTTCTTATCTCCTCGATCACCATTTTCTTAAAGAAAACTCCTTGATGTATTAATGGACGTTGTACCTGCTTGATGTCTTCCCTGGATCCGTGTTTATTTGTTGACTTACAAAATCGCTGGATTTCAACAAAAAAAAAAAAAAACATTTCACTATCGCAATTTCTCTTTTTAAATGACTATTACTTACATATTTTCGCGTTATCCGTACATTTGTTGAGCTCTGACGAAAATATTTTAATATTTTCAGATTTTATAATTTATTTTTTGTTAATTTTTATTTGTATTTTGGTTTTTAATTTTATGACGTTTAAAATTTTTGTTTAATTTGCAGTTGCCATAACCAGGGTTGGAAGTTGTAGCAACTGTTAAAATTATCAGTTGTGGCAACGGGCAAATGCCGTTATTTACGGTTGCTGCAACCGGGGTTTGCAGTTGTAGCAACTTTTTTTTTAATTTTGTGGCAACTGGCACAAAAATATTTTAAAAAAGTTATTACAACCTCAATTTACGGTTGCTGCAACCGCGTACGGTTGGGACAACCGCAAGCCGGTTACGACAACCGTATTGCGGTTGTGGCAACCTCCTTCCAACCGATTTTTTATGTGAGTGCATTTCTTCAAAAGAAACTATATGAGCATTATATACAGGTCGAAAGGTTTTTTGGAGGCCTATCCAATGGTGTATCGGTCGTGTCCTAATTTGGCTCTGTTAGTTCGTTTTTGCCAAAAATCTATAATCGTAGGGGTAGTTTTTATGGAGATGTATATACGTACGACCGCCAAAATCATATTTCATATTATTTCGTTTGGCGAAATTCCTGCTAGTTCGGCTTTTATACGGATTTTCCCGAAAGACCGTATTTTTTTATAAGGTGGCAACCCTTTTTTAAATTTGAGGCAGCTAAAAAAAACAGGTAACTCTTATTTTTGCCCCTTATTCCCATATTCAAGTTTCATGACAATCGGTGGGTGCCCTGTGAAAGACGTTCCTTGTTAGTGCAAAGATTTATAAATTTAAATCAAACTCTGTTCAATATTTCTAATGAACATTAGAACAGAGGATGGAAAGTTCAGCCTTTTGTGCTTAGAATCAGTAATTTCCTGTCAAAAAACCATCCTCTGATCCTACAATTCGCGACGCATTGGCGCCATAGAATTTGATCTCAACTAAAGATTAGAGAGATAACGGCCATCCTGCAGTTATTGCTTATTAGTTATTTTTCTTTTTCGAAGTTCACAACTTCACCAGAACTCCGCAAATCATAAAGAATAAAAATATCCGATAATATCCTGAAAATCCTGGGATCCCGATATAGGAATACCGAAAAATTTTAAATAGACTCACGTGGCCCTGGTCAAGCATCCTTGAAAGCTCTTCTGGTTTTTGCCACTAATCTACGCAAATATTTCATCTCTGTTGCCTGTACAAGACTCTTTCTTCACCATTTATCGATGTAATTCGTAAAGATCAATTGTACTTCGAAGATTATATTTGTAGTTCGAAGATTCCATTTGCAAGTCAAAGATTCCATTTGGACTTCGTAGACTTTACTTATAATTCAAAGATTTTATTTGTAATTCGAAGATTCCATTTGTAATTCGAATATTTCAATTGTAATTCGAAAAAGATAAATTGTTTTTCGTAAAAGATCAATTTTAGTTCGTAAACGTTTAATTGTTATTCGTAAAAGATCAATTATAATTCGTAGTAGATCAATTGTAATTCGCAAAAGCTCAATTGTAATTCGGAAAAGATCAATTGTAATTCGTAAAAGATCAATTGTAATTCGAAAAAGATTAATCGTAATTCGTAAAAGATCAATTTTAATTCGTAAAAGGTCAATTATAATTCGTAAAAGATCAATTTTAGTTCGTAAAAGACTAGCTATAGTGAGTGTGCGTGAGTAAGAGTTTTGCGTGAGTAAGAGTTTTACGTGAGTGAGGGTGTGTGAGTCGATGCTTTTGCGTTTTCTATTCATATTTCATTTCGTCCCAAAAAAAAAAACTAAAAAATAATTGAAAAATTTGGCTTAACTTTAAATTGTGTTAGATTTGAAAATTTTAATTTTTTAATTTTTTTTTGTATAAATAAAATTTTCGTGCATGTGAGTCAACGTGAGAGTGTGTGTAGCTTATGTGAGTGCACGTGAGTGTGAGTTGTCTTTAATTTACTTACGTGATTGTGAGTGAGCCTGACTATAAACAAATATGCTCGTGAGTAAGTGATATAGTGAGTACCAAATATGTTTGTGAGTAAGTGAATTTTTCTGTCGTGAGCGTGAGTGAGTTTTTGTTAATAACGCGCCCACCTCTAGCTCACATAATTGGTGTATCACTTAACCTATACCAAAAACGGTCAAACCACACTAGTTGAATTCAAATCAAAATTTTTTTTAAATTAAATTTAAATTTCCTTATTGTTGTGCATATAAATATTGTAGGTATATGCATTTTCAATTCATGAATATATGATTTCACATTAGTATTTCCGTTACAAGTTGTAATGAATTCATTTCATACATAAATCAGAAAAAAAAGTGTTTATTTATTGTTTTGATTGAATGGATGGTTTGTATGACTTCTTGTGTATGAAAGAATTCACAGTTTCGTTAATATGACCTTTTTAACACTTCGTTTTTCGTTTTTATTTTATTTTTTTATAACCATGAAAATGTATGAATATTTAGTTACACATTTTTATATTAAAGTCTGTTTTAGTTTAGTTTTTGTTGTTGTTAATATCATTTCAACACTGACTTCCTTTTTTTGAGTTTAAACAAAAAAAAAACAAAGAATAAAATGTAATAAATAATGAACTTTATAATGGTCACATTTAAAAAGCACAAATAAAATAATGTAAGTAAAAACTGAATTTAATGCAGTTCAGGCATACAGTGGTTTGAATGGATTTTGGTTTTATCAACGGATTATTTATACCCTCCATTTAGTTTTGGAGGGCATATTCTTTATATATCGCGATTTATATATCGCGATTGGGTGACCCCAGTGCTGGCATCTGGCAACAGACGTTCCTATAGTAAAGTTTGACATTTTTTCCAACATACATTTAAGGCATTCCACACCAAATGTCCAGCGAAAAAAAATATGTGTACCGTAAACTTCTGAATAGGTTGTATGTATAGCCCTATATGGAACTTAAAAAATTGCGTTTTTGGTTTTTCAATTTTTAAAAAACTGGGCTTAGGAGGCGTGGTCAAATATTGGAAAAATGGACAATTTTGTGGAGAGTTGCCTTGATTAAATATTTATCGCATTAAAACGGAATGCACCACAATCTCAAAAATTTACCTTCTAATAAAGTTTTGTATGGGCTATCGATTAAAAATTTTTTTTTTGGAAAATTTTCAAAACCTGTTCTGAAATTTTCCATTTTTTAAAAAAGTCAATTTATCAAAAATCCGGCCATTTTTTTTTTTATTTTTTTTTTTTAAGTTTAGATGTTTTCAGAAACGCGTTTTTCGTTTTTTTCGAGAAAATCGCATTTGAATTTTTAATTTCATAACAGTTTAGTACTTTGCTTGTATTTGCTTGAGCGTATGAGTAATATTAATGCAATTAATAATACTCATTCGCAATGTTAAAACAAGAAAATACTGGGCAATTACAAAATTGTTATGAAATTTAAAATTCAAATGCGATTTTCTCAAAAAAACGAAAAACGCGTGTCTGAATTTTTTTGTGTGGATGGACAGGTGTCGAAAAACGTTGACCTCGCAATTTATTTTATTTTTGTTCGGGAATAAAAATAAGTCTGGACTATATAGGGGATTGTTTATTAAACTGACGTTTTGAGTGCTCAAAAGTCCCCTTGCCTGAGCCGATATGTGCGAGCTCTCATTGCCGTGGTGAAGAATGATCCGGCTTTGGCGGTTATGTTTTCTAATTTTCCAATCAGAATTGACCGTTCTACGTTGTAACAATGATAAGATTGAGACAGGTCAAGTATATCCACGATAAGTTTTCAAACTACAACCGATTTTAGACGACTTTCACGAAACTCGTCGTTGAACGAACTACAGACAACCATCGATAAACACTGGTCCTTGTTGGTGCTTCATCGCAAAAATCGAATTGATTTTATCGATGCACTGTAGCTAATTAAATCCACGGCAATAGTTGTAAAAAATAATCGCACGGAAATGTTCACGATTTAATTCCATTCCTTGGCCGACACGAATTTTTCAAGTTACTTAAACAACACAAATAATGTTGGTACGTCAAAACGTTATAGGTACGTATATTGTCAAAAACATCAAATTTTACTATAGCAGCGACAGTTGCCAAATGGCAGCATTGGGGTTCCCTAATCCCGAAATATAAAAAGCAACCAACGAATATAATTTGTCATTTCGTTTGTAACTCATCGAAATATTGGTTTGGGATCCCATAAAGCAGGCGCAGTTCCACGGGGGTTTGAAAGAAAATTACCCCCCCTCCCCCCCCCCCCCCCGTGAAACCAAAGTTGAAAGAAACGAAAAGAAAAGAAAAGAAAAGAAAAGAAAAAAAAAGAATAGAAAAGAAAAGAAAAGAAAAGAAAAGAAAAGAAAAGAAAAGAAAAGAAAAGAAAAGAAAAGAAAAGAAAAGAAAAGAAAAGAAAAGAAAAGAAAAGAAAAAAAAAGAAAAGAAAAGAAAAGAAAAGAAAAGAAAAGAAAAGAAAAGAAAAGAAAAAAAAAGAAAGAAAGAAAGAAAAATGAAAGGAATAAATGGAAAGGAAATGTGGAGAAACAATAAAAAGAATTAGCTACAGGAAAAAAGTGGGGGAATCTTAAACTTTTTCTATTAAAAAATCTGAGAATTTGATTTCATAAAGAGAAAAGGAATAATTAAAAGGAAAATGTCTTGGAATCTTGGAACTTTTCTATATGAAAAAAGTCTCAGAATCTAAAAATTTTTTATAGGAAAAATATGAGAATTTTTCTATAGGAAAAAAATTAGAAGGAGGTGGGAAAAGAGAAATGCAAAAAACTAATTTTAAAACTTGTTTTTCGAAAAACTCCTAAGAATCTAAAAAAATATTTTTAAAAAAATGTCTTGGACTCTTAGATTTTTTTAATGTGAAAAAGGATTGGAATCTTTAAATTTTTCTAAGAATTTTTTTTGTTGAAAAATCTGATAGTATTTCTGAGACTTTTTCTATAAGAAAAATTTAAGTATATTTGTCCAGAAAAATCAGTGAACTTTTGTCTTAAAAAATGTGAGACAAAAAGACCTGAGAATTTTTCTATAGGAAAAATCTAAAAATTTTAATCAGAATAAAATGAGAATTTTCTATATAAAAACTGTATCAGAATTTGGAAGTTTACACTTATTGTTAGTCTCAGAATTTAATACATTTTCTATTTAAAATGTTTTTTTCTAAAGGAAATTGTTTTAGAATCTTGAAGTTTTTATGAAAAATGTCTCAGAATCTGAAACTTTTAGTTTGTAATTTGTCAGAATCTAAATTTAATTTTCTTGCTTGTTTTAGAATTATGAAAGTAGCTTTTTGTCAACTTTATTTAATTTTTCATAATTTGAGGAAAAATATTTTTTTCGAAAAAATTTGCGACATTTCAAACACTAACACAAATAGAGCAAAATGGAGGAAATTTTTGGTCTTTAGGGACTCATAGTATGGCAGGTTCTTTTTAACAAATATGGACCTCAATGAGTAATAACTTTGAATCTAACAATTAAAATTGCACATAACTAAGGTAGGTTGAGCGAAATGGACCAATATCTTGAATCAATATTTATTACGATTCTAAGGGACCCAATTGGGTCTGTGTCCAAAGGGGTCTAGATCCATAAGGTTTGACCCCATGGTTCCATTGGTTCCTATAGAAAAAATTCAGATTTTAGAAATTTTTTACACAGACAAATTCTCCGATTCTGATTGTGAGACATTTTCCTATGGAAATATTTTCAGATTCTAAAACATTTTTCCTACAGAAAAATTCTTAGATTCAGACACATTTTTTTCTAAGCAAAAAGTTAAAATTCTGAGACATTAATTCAAAAGAAATATGGAGAATATTAACAATATGAGCTGCGTAGAAGAATATTTGGACCAAAAGTGGGGTAATCTGAAAACTGCTATCGAGAATACATGCATGACAACACTTGGTAAAGCACGAAAACAAAGTGAAGAATATATCTCAGAACAAACATGGAATTTGACTGATGAACGAAGAATGAAAAAAAAAAAACAATATGAATGCTATAAAAGATATAAACAAACGTAGAGATGCGCGAAAGGACTACAACCAGTTCGATAAGATGGTCAGACGAGCTATCAGAGATGATAAAAGAGAGTCAGTTAAACAGCTAGCCATATCAGCCGATGAAGCAGCAAAAGCTCATGATATGAAAAAACTATTTGAAATTACAAGGAAATTTAATGGTCACAAAAATTAAAAATCAGTGCCAATTAAAAATAAAAATGGCGAAATTCTCACTACAACTCAATCCCAACTGTCCAGATGGAGAGAACACTTCATGGAGGCGATGAATATTAACAGATCTGGTATAGAAATAACCCTTGAAGATAATATAACACCGCTTCCTATACCAACAATTTCACCCACAAAGTCTGAAATATGTGCCTCGATAAAATCCCTAAAAAATAACAAGGATGCCCGTGCTGACAACATTCCAGCTGAAATTTTTAAAACTAACCCAATTATGTTTCCTGAAATTATTCGCCCTTTACTTACTGATATATGGGAAAGAGAACTATTCCCAAAGGAAATGCTAAACGCAACCATAGTCAAGCTACCTAAAAAAGGCGACCGGAAGAATTGCGATAATTGGCGTGGTATAACAGTATTACCGGCAATAATGAAAATAATAATGAAGATACTGCTAGAGCGAATGATGGTATATGTAAATAAAATGATAAGACCCGAACAAGCTGGATTCAGACCGAATATGTCATGCACGGATCAAGTAAATATCAGCAAAACTTAGATTACCAAATAAGGTATAAAATAAGGTATAGGATCTCTTATTTTATACATTGCAGCATTGATGATTTTAACAGGCGATGAGACTCAAAGTAATGCATCCACATTATCACATAGAATACCAGTATGGTATAAAATAAGTCATAAATTTATAACGAAGAATACGAGTAAGGTGGAAAATATATAATATTTTATAGGTTACGAGAAATGAAATAATATAGCATACCAGAAGATAATATATAAGGTGTTACGAGTAGTGAAAAAGTAATTTTGTATTATATGCTCGTGAGTGTGTGTCGTTAGAAATTTCCTGTCGTGAGCCCATCTCTAGTTTAAACTTATGCATTTTTTTATAAAATAATTATTTTTTATGTTATTGTAATGCATTATGCATCCAATTATAAATAATACATTATTTCAAACTTTCAAATAATACATAATGAAACCAAATATAAGTCATCCATGATTTAATGTTTAGAAATAATAAATATGAAATAAATTTTTTCCAATAATCATGCATTACGTAGCAAATTATTAGTAAAGCATTATTTTTCACTTGAAAATAATAGTTGTGGTTGTGGAACTAATGTTTGGTAAGACATCATAAAATAATGCTACAAATAAGTTATATACATTACCTGGTAATGTGTTATATAATCACTACCCATTACCAAAGTTTTGCTGGGATACTCTTCGAATTGTTATTGAACAATCTCTCGAAATGCGCTCCCCCTTATATATGTTGTTTGTGGACTATGAAAAGGCTTTTGACTCCATAAACAGAGACTGCATTTGGGCTGAAATGCACAACTTTGGTGTTCCAGATAAAATTATCCGCATGGTTCGAACTAGCTATGACACATTTGAATGCTGTGTGTTGCAATACGGTGAACTATCCACACCTTTTAAAACCACATCAGGCGTTAGACAGGGTTGCGTTTTATCTCCGCTTCATTTCCTCATGATTTTAGATGCTGTTGTTAAGCGTTCAACAAAAACACCGAGAGGAATTGTATGGGACCCCTTAAATCCACAAATTCGTTTGGAATCTCTAGACTATGCCGATGATAAATATGAACTTTCCCACAGACTAAGCGACCTGCAGTCAAAAATCAATGATCTAGCAAGAGAATCAGCAAAAGTTGGCCTTAAAATTAATATAGATAAAACTAAGAAAATTCGCCTAAATGTAAAGTCCACACAACAAATAAACATCGGCAACCAAATTATTGAAAGTGTCTGCGAGTTCCAATATCTCGGTAGCATGATTGATACAAGAGGGGTGCTAATCTTGATGTCGTGACAAGAATACGAAAAGCCAGAGATGCCTTTGCACTCTTATCTAAAACATGGAAATCAAGTGAATATGGGACAAGAACAAAATTAAACATATTCTCTGCATGTGTACTGTCCATCTTATTATATGGTTGCGAGACATGGTTAGTGACGGAAGAAATCAAGCGTAAACTGACATAAATACCGAGATACGAAGAAGAAAATTTGGATGGATTGGACACACTCTAAGAAGAGAAGAAGACTCCATATGCTTAAGAGCCCTTAATTATAATACACAAGGTGCAAGAGGACGCGGAAGACCTAAAAATTCATGGCGTCGTTCTTCTTTGGATGATGTCAACAGAATGCCCTATTGTACTGACAGGAAGATAACAAACTTATTGGAATTAAGAAGTATTGCCAGTGAACGTTCCAGATGGAAAATTTTTATTGAGAGCCTATGCCCACCATGAGGTAGCTTTTTGAGCAAGGCTTATTATTATTATTATTTCAAAAGAAAAAGTATTTTTTTATCGAAAAAATGTTTTCACTGTTATTTCTAAATTTGAGTTATCAAAACCACTGTAAATCACGGATTTAATATAAAATTTACAATGCAACCATATAAAATAAAAATAAAAACATAAAATAAATGAATGAATTTTGTTTTTTATTTGTAGTAGAGGGTAAAATTAAAAACCACATAATGTTGCTAAAGATTTGTTACAAATATATTTTTTTATAAATATATGTAGTAAATTTGTGCAAAGGTACATATGAAGTTCATATTATTCATTCGTTTTAGTTTTGACCGGAAGAACATGAAAATTGATCGTCATGGTGAGAATTTTTACAAATGATATTTATGCAAATAAGTTTTGAATGAGTTTTTGTAAAATGAGTCGATCGTTCATTGACACTCTTTTTACTTGTAATATGCACTCATCATTATAAATATTCAATATTAATATCATAATTAAAAAAAAAAAAAACATATTGTTTGCGGTAAAAATATTTAGCAAATTTTTAATGTTTAACCACAATATGCAAAAATTCTCATAATGTTAATTGTCTGCAAAGGGATAACTATATGCCATCAAAGGGTTGTCTTGTCTCCCCAACCGCAATGTATATCAAACTGTAATGACTACGAATACAAATTTTTATGGGTAATATGATACTTTTTTTATGCCATTTAGAGATAAGTTATCGATATGAATGATACAAATGTCAGAAAGCAAACCGACGAAGGAAATACCATTCATTTATGAATAAGAAAGGAAAAAAATATATGAAACGGATGTTAATTTTTCTTGAATACAAATTATTGATAGTCATTCCAATTGTTGCGATGTGAGGAAGAATCCTCACACAAAAAATTATTGGCTTAAAATTTTCAATTAAATGTATTGATCAACAAAATTTAAATGAGTCAATCAATGTTTTAATTAAAATTTTTGCTATTTTTTGTTACAAATTTTCAACATACCAGATTTTTTTTTCGCTTTAATTTATTTATATAGATTAGTTCAAAAATATACAAAATAATCGGGCATTACTTTTTTTTTATTGTTGGCAACATATTGGAAAGCAAAAAAGATGAATTTTTTGATAATTTTGTCATAAGCTTACAATTCATTTGTTAAATCAATCATTATTTTGATTGACTTTAAACAAAAAATTGATCAAATTTTTGATTAAAATCGAAAAAATGTTTGATTGAAATAATTTTCAATCAATCACCTACAATTTGATGATTGGTATAACAATTTTTTTAATTGGAGGAGTTTCAATCAAAAAATTGATTGAATCCGCGTTTTTGTTGATTGAAATTCGTTTAAAATTTTTTCTGTGCTGTTAAGAGGCCTTGTTTTATTAAGATTTTTAATAATAACACAATGATACAAAATCGATCTCTCCAAATCAGAATGGGATGAAACCAAAAGCAAATTAAAGTTGTCATTTCACATAACAAACCCCTAAAGGTTTTTTTAGTTCATCGCTAGATTTTTTTACATTTTAAAGCATTTGTATACAGAAAAAAAATTGAGTAAATTTTTAATACTATTGAGTAAAAAATTACTCAATTTTGCACCAGTAAACGATTTAATAGTATTGGGTAAACTTTTAATAAAAAAATATTAAATGCTTAATAAAAAATTTAAGTAAATTAATAATTCACAAAATTAAAACTTTACTTAAAATTTTTCAATATTTTTAAGTAACTTTTTAATTGTGTCAGGTAAAAATTTACTCAAAATATATCAATTTATTTTTTAAAAAATTTTAAAAAGTTTCGAATTTTTTTTTTTTCAAAAAAAAAAAAATTGCTTTTTCAAACTTTACCAAATATACTTATGTCTTCAAGACAAAGGAAAATTTTATAAAGATGATTTCAAACTATCATATACATATACAGAAAACTATAAACTAAATGAGAATTCAAAACACAAAGAGAATAAAAAAAAAATATTAAATGTGTATTAAATTATTTACTCAAATTTTATTTTAAATTTTTGAGTATATTTTTAATTGTGCCAATTAAAAAATTACTCAAATTTGTTTTAAAATTTAAATAACTGATTACTTAAATCGTTTTTCTGTATATTATTTTCTTTGTAGTTTTTGTGTACTAAACATGTCCTACTTTAGGGGACCCTGATGGTACCCTTATTGGACATGTGGGGTCCAGCGTCCAAACTTAAGCTCGAAATTACATTAGCTATAACCGGTATGAATTTCGCTACTTCCTGAATAGCCAAATTATTACAAATAAACCACTGTGCACCGTTGCGTATGATTGTTATTTAAAGGCAATTAATAAAATTAAGCATACGCACTAGAGTTGTCAATTATTCGACTTTCAACTTTGTTCGAATAATTCAAATAATTGTTTTTCCTCGTTCGATCAAACGATTAAAGATCAAAATTTATTCGATTAATCGAAGAGAATAACGAATAAAAAAAATATTTTAAAAAATATTTTTATTAACAAAAAATAAACAATTCATATAAAAAATCTTAAAATAAGACAGTTAAAATTTTTATTAACGAAAAAATGCATACAAAACTTGAAAATAAAATAGTTAAAAGTTAAAAAAACTTAAAAATTGAATAACTGAGATCACTTTTAATTAATGGATGTCGATTTTAATACTTGTTGAGAAATAATTCAAATACAAATTATTATTTGAAATATTCAGACAAAATATATCATAAATGATTTTAATTTTTGTCAAATAAGACAATTTAAGTTGTTCTTAAGAAATAATCTTTTAAAAATAAAAGTTGACTTAATTTTTTTGCTTTCAAACGATTTTTGGTTTTTGTTTTTATTAAATTAGATTTTGAAAACACTCTTTCGCTAATTGTTGAAGTAGGTGATATAGTAAGAAGAGCATAAATTCCAAATATACCATATCGTCTGATATATCGCTAAAGTCCTTTTTCTGAATTTTTAATACTTTGAATTGAATTATTTAACTCGCATAAAAGATTATTATTTTCATTACTAATAACTTCCTCTATTTCAATACTTTTATCTGAATTATTTTGATTACTTTCAACATAAAATAATCTGGAGTATAATTTATTTGCATATTCTTTTGTTTCGCTTTTTGGAGAATATTTTAAGAAACTTTCATTGCTCGGAAAATTTCCAGAATTTAGAAAAATTATTACCGTATTTAACACTTTTATACGTCTCTCATTAATTCTTATTTTAATACGTTTTAGTAAGTCTGATGCAAAAGAATTATTAATTTTTTCTAAATTATTTATTAAAAACATGATAACTCCCCCTAATTCTATAATAGATGTGCTATCCAGGGCTATGGCTACAATATATTTTAACTTTCCTACATTTTGTATAAAATTTTTCAAAATTTATAAGAATAAATCAAATTCTAAGCATTTATTTAATTTTTTAATTAAAAAAAATTGTTCGATTAATCGACATTAATTAATCGATTTATTCGTTATTCGAAAATCGTCATTTTTGAATTATTCGAACAAGAGTTAGGTTTTGTTTGATCGATTAATCGAATTATTCTTAATCGACTGACAACTCTAATACGCACTGGGGTGCCACGAATATTGTCTTTTTTAGAATTTCGTAGATCGCCGGGCAAATTACACTGTAAAACAATTGAAGAGACAGTTTGAAAGTACTTGTGTGTAGTACTAAAACTCCCAATGGGTTTTGCTCTGTAACATCACAAATTTTTTTTATAGCCCACTTAATTCTATGGCGATTTTTTTTCTAGAATATATTAACCCTCTATCTTCCTTATTTATTGGTCATTTAAGTACTTTTTTTTTAAATGCATCATAAGTCTACTAAATCATGCGTTTAAAGGGTTAAAATGTTTAAGGAATATGTTCTGTATCAAATTTCACTAGGGGTTAGTGAAGGCAGATACTTCGACTGGTATTAGGAAAATCCAGAAAAAATGTAAGTTGTAAAGTATCATTTATTTTTTCACGTAATTTTTTTATATTTTGAAGAAACCGTATACAATTGTGACTTACAAATACACTCAGAAAAAAACTAACTAAAAAATGGGAAAATTAACTAAATCCAAGGAAAATTGATAACGATTTAGCTCCATTGCCATGCATTCCTACTTTTAAATCCATATTTTTCTTAAAAATTAGGACCAATGTGAACTAGAAAATGGGAAAAATTTCCCGTTTAAAAAAACATTTTGTCTTTTACGTTTGTTCCCAGACTATGTGAAAACACGCCAAAGCCAAGGCCTTTATTGTCATTAAAATATTATTTTCTCTCTAACACATACATCCCAGCAAAACTTTGGTAATGAGTGGTGAGAATATAACACATTATCAGGTAATGTATATCATTTGTACACTCAAAGAAAAATGCTCCATCATATTGATGATATGGTTTCATCACTTGCTGTCATCAATTTTGATGACAAATTTCGTCATATTTATGAAGCTTAAAAAACAAGTGATGACACATTTCATCATGTTATCAGAAAGTGTCATCAATATGCCTTTCAATTTTGTTTGATGCTATTACTTGTTGATACTCTGTAGGCTAGCGGCTAGAGCCTAATCCCAACGAACAAGAGGTCCGGCGTTCAAATATTGGTGGATACGAAAAAAGATGTAAGTTTTTAAAAATAGAAAATAACAAACAATTGTGAATAAATAAAAATGAATTAAATCAAATCAAAATAACAAAAAAAAAAATAGATTTTTTCTATCTTATTTTTCAATTTTCAAAGAAAAAAATGTTATTGATGACACCGCTTCATCATATTGATGACAAGTTGCATTGGACGAAACATGATGTAACAATTCATCATATTGATGTAACTTTTCATCAATATGAAGAAGCTTTTTCTCTGAGTGTAGCATTATTTTAGGATGCCTTACCAAACATTTGTTCAACAACGTATTACTTGAAGTGAAAAATAATGTATTATGTACTAATAACTTGTTACGTATTGCATGATTATTGCAAAAAATGTATTTCATATTTATTATTTCTCAATATTAAATTATGAATGAATTATATTTGGTTACATTATGTATTATTTCAAAATTTAAAAAAAAAAAAAAAACATTATTTAAAATTGGATACATAATGCATTTCAACATAAAAAATAAATGGTTTTTGAATTGAGAAAAGTGTGAAAGAAGAATTTTAATTTTTCTAAAAATTTAAGACATCCTGGTTTGTTTCTTACTAGTTTCATATTATCCAGTTATAATAATCTTCAGAAAAACTTTTAATGTCAAATTTATTTAGTTAATTTTTAGAAAAATTAAAATTTTTCTTTCACACTTTTCTATAATTAGAGCCTGAGCTCAACTGTCTTTACAGAAACAATAATTTAAAAATAACGACTATAAGTCTCCCTAAGTGGCAATAATCAGTATCTTTGGAAAAATGGCAACACCTAAGATTTGTGTCTAAAATATAGACCATGTCTGGCAATGTTTGCAAAAATAAGTACTTAGATCAGAATTGATGAAGGAGAGGAAGAAGAATAATGATTACTAAAAATAAAAGTTTGTTTACACATAATTACAATAACAACCCTTCTGTTAGAAAAAACAACACACTCAAAATATTTTGTAGGCAAAAACAAAAGAAAAACACACTTAAAACCAGTGAATAAACAATTGAAAACCATCCCAGTAATTATTCATTTGTTTTAAAAACATCAACATTTATTTTTTACTGTTGGCAAAATTTTCTAAAATAAATAACACTAAACATTAAAAAATTACGGTTTTTTCATTCTTTTTTACCAACAAAATCGAAAAAAATAACCTACGAAAACATTAAAAATTAATGATAGTTCTGTTATTTTTACCAACAAATTTCAAAAAAATAACCTACCAAAACATTAAAAATTAATGTTTTCGTAGGTTATTTTATACAATTTTTTATTGAAATATTTTTTTAAAATTTTTTAATAAAATTTTGGGGAATCGATCCCGCAATCAACTACATTCTGGCCAGACACTCTACCCATCGTGCCAAAGCCACTTGATACAAATATGTTTTTATATTTCTATAAATAATTTTTTGAATTTTTTTTCTACAAACAAATAACTGACTTGTGTAGGTAAAAACTAATGATATATCATTAAAAAATACCAACAATTTAAAAAAAAATTACTTACACAAATCAATAAAAATTTAAAGAATAATCAGTAGTTTTTACTTACAGAACAAAAATAAATGACTTTATAAATTAAATGTTAGTGAAAGTCTTTATTTTTTAGTGTGTTATTTTTGAAACAAAGGACTGATGTAGTCATTAATAAAAACTGAACATCAAACAAATGTTTTTTCTTTTAAAAACGACTAAACGGAAAACTTTTTAAATAAACTACAAACAGTTAATGACATAATTTTTTGAGTGCAGCAACAACCACACTCGAATTGAAAAAATCAGGTTTAGTTCATACTTGCTTAACAGCCTACTTGGCGTATCGGTCTAGAGTGATTGTACGTTACAAGCAGTTAATAGCAAAGTATTACAGATGATGATGAGTTCAATCCTTGTCGGCTGCGATCTGTTAATAATTTTCACATAGAGAGTTCTATTGACTATTAACTAAATAAATTTGACATTAAAAGTTTTTCTGAAGATTATTATAACTGGATAATATGAAACTAGTAAGAAACAAACCAGGATCTCTTAAATTTTTAGAAAAATTAAAATTTTTCTTTCACACTTTTCTCAATTCAAAAACCATATAGTAGTATAACAACCCAATAAGCACAAGAAATCGTAAAATTCAAGTGCTTTAAATTTTGCTTGAATTCAACTTGAATTCAATCCAATTTTTCAAGTAAAAATCAAGTAGAACAAGTGGTAGTATCATTTTAAACAATTTGAAAAAATTGTCAATCAATAATTTTATACGTATTAATAAAAATAAAAATAATAAATTATGAAAAAACCAAAATCGTGGAGCAATAAGAAGAAATAATTGTTTGCAGATAAAAATTCCATGAAGATAAATTACCGATGATCAATAATATTGAAATTATCAATATTAGTTATTGGTAAGTAAAAATATTAAATATTTTTGTGCAAAACAATTTACCAAAACGTCATCTCTTTATTTTTGCAGGCTTCCTGGCACAAGCGTTTGTTTACAATCATCTGTGGATAAGGATAATCTCGGAAATTCTATGTGTATGCATCTGGATTAATTAATATCAACATTGAAATTTGTTTGGCAGCCAAAAGATGAACATTAATGCATATTTTAATGTTAAATAAAAAATAATAATTGCATGTACATTTTTTTTTGATATTTTGTTCAAATCAATAAATTGAAGTGTTAAAAGACTGGTGTTAATTTAGAATTAATTTGTTTTTATTTAGAAAGGATGCTAACAGTATTGAATTGTACTGGAATCAGACTTGAATTGGACTGGAATTGGACTGGAATTAGACTTGAATTGGACTGGAATTGGGCTTGAATTTAACTGTAATTCAAGCCATATTCAAGTGTTTTTCAATAATTTTTTTGGGTTCGACTGGAATTGCGCTTTAATTTTATACTTGATTTCAAGTGTTTTTACACTGTTCGGTTCGACTTGAATTCAAGTATCCGTTTCGCTGGAGAATGCTATTGAATTACAGTGTAATTCAAGTATAATTCAAGGCTTGAAAATTGAAAATATGACTGGAATTACGCTTGAATTCCAGCAATTTGGCTTATTGGGAAATCAAAAAATTATAAAACATAATTATAATTAGTTAGAGCCTGAGCTTGACTGTCTTTACAGAAACAATAATTTAAAAATAAAAAATAAATATTTTATAAAAAAATGCATTAGTTTAAATTAGAGATGGGCTCACGACAGAAAATTTCGAGTGACACACACACTCACGAGCATATTTTTTTCTACTCACACTCACTTACAATTACGTGAGTAAATTTACTTTTTCACTACTCGTAACACCTTATATATATTATGTTCTTGTATGCTAAATTTTATACCTTACTCATATGCTTTGTTATAAATTTTATCAATTATTTTTTGCCCTACTGATATTCTTTGTCATAATGTGGATGCATTACTTTGAGTCTCATCCCATGTTAAAATCATCTATGCTGCAATTTATAAAATAAGCTATCCAATACCCTATATTATACGTTATTTGGTAATCAAAGTTTTGCTGGGACAAACGTGAACTAAACGTGAACTACACAAGCAAGCATGCAAAAAAAATAAATCAACAAATCAATTTGAAGTTACCCAGCAAAACTTTGGTAATGGGTAGTGATTATATAACACATGACCAGGTACTGTATACACTTTATTTGTAGCATTATTTTAGGATGTCTTACCAAACATTTGTTCCACAACGTATTATTTTAAAGTTAAAAATAATGATTTACTAATAATTTGTTATGTAATGATGATTATGATTATTTAAAAAAAATTATTTCACATTCCAAGCTTTAAGACAAAATTTTGGTTTTGGAAATCCATGGTGTACTTGTCACGAAAAAAGGACATTCCAATATTGTTTTTGTTAAATTTTCTTGAAAATTTGTTTTTAGTTTGTAATTGTGAATCTCCTTAATTTTATCAACAATATTTCCGAGTAAAAAAACACAAAAAATTGTCTACAGCCAACAAGGAAGGTCTATCACAGAGCATCCACCAATTGTCCTAAAACTTGCATATACTTAGAAAAGAGGGGTAGCAAATGAAAGTGTTACCAGTTTTTTTGTAGCTGCCCAATCTCACATTTAGCGGGTCAAAGGAGTCGGGGAAAACGGAATTTTTTTCGTTTTTTTTTAGGATTTTCCCCATTTCTTCAAAAGAAACTATATAAACATTTAATGCAGATCGAAAGGCCTATCCAATGGTGTATCGGTCGCGTTAAAATTCAGCTTCTTTAAGTTTTTTATTGTCAAAAATGTGAAATTTTTGGGGTAGTTTATATGGAAATGCACGTATGTACGACCACCAAAATCATATATAATAATCTCTATCAGAAATAAGTAGACCCGTATTTTTTCGTTTGGCGAAATTCCTGCTAGTTCGGCTTTTATGCGGATTTTCCCGAAATCCCTTATTTTTTTATACGGTCGCAACCCTTTTTTAAATTTGAGATTGGGCAGCTAAAAAACAGGTAGCTCTTATTTCCCCCCCCCCCCCCCCCCCCTCATTTTCAGAACAATCGGTGAGTGCCCTGTGAAAGACCTTCCTTGTAAGTATTTAATTATTGCAAAAATTAAAAAAAAATCAAATATTTGGCTCACCAACAAATTTGAAAATTTATTGCTCAAAAATACGAAAAAACACCTCTCTAAAATTTTAACGGCGTGAAAAGGACATTCTAAACTTTAATATAAAATTTTGTTTTTAAAAATCCATGCCAGTTAAAAAAAGACATTCAAATATTGTTTTCAAAATTTTTTTTTTTTAATTTTAAATCTTCATAATTTTATCTACAATATTGCTGTTTGAAGTCATTTTATAAGACTTAGAGAACAAATATTGTAAATAGCTGTCTTAAAGTCTTTATTGTCAAAAATGCTTTCTAAAAACGCCAATATCTTCCAAAGTATTGATCCGAAACAAAATATGGTTATTAGACTGCCCAGAAAAAACCAAAGTTGTTATTTTCTTGGGGGATACCTGCGAATTTTGTTCCTTTTTGTGCAAAAAAATTTCGGTTTTTTTTTTTGGGATTTTTAAAATAATATCTAGAGGTCGCGAACTCGCGTTTTATAACGATTTATTTTTTTGAGTTTTTTATTATTTTAAATTGTTAAATATGAATAATATGATAAAATATTAATAATTTCAGACAAAAAATTAAATATCGCTCATTCCATGAGATGTCTCCCAGCATCTAATAAAATGTTCTTTAATTTATTTGAAATTTCGCACACAGGTACACTATGGAGCAATTTAAATAAATTCGTTTTTAGTTTCGCGAAAATCCACGATTTCGCGAACGCGAATATATTCGCGAATTCACGGATTTTCTCAGAACTAACAACTGATTTATTTTAATAGCTTTATAGTGTTCATGTGTGCAAAATTTCAAATAAATTAAGGAACATTTGATTAGATGCTGGGAGACATCTCATGGAATGAGCGATATTTAATTTTTAATTTAATTTTTTTTGTCTGAAATTATTAATATTTTATCATATTAATCATATTTAACAATTTAAAATAATAAAAAACTCAAAAAAAAAATAAATCGTTATAAAACGCGAGTTCGCGACCTCTAGATATTATTTTAAAAATCCCAAAAAAAAAACCGAAATTTTTTTGCACAAAAAGGAACAAAATTTGCAGGTATCCCCCAAGAAAATAAAAACTTTGCTTTTTTTCTGGGCAGTCTAATGGTTATATATTTTTGCGAATTTAGTAGAAATAAAAAAGTCCAAAAATATTTTTTTTTTTGAAGCTATATGCCTTAAATCACCTATAAAATTTTTATTTAAACCACGTCAGTGCACAAAATGTAAGAAACCTGTAAAAATAAAGTGGTATAGTTTTCCTAGCACCACCTAGGAAATAATTAAAAGATTTTCTCGACTTTTGAAAAATCATATTTCCGAAACCACGGAAGTTAAAAGTCTTCAATTTTGTTTGAGTTTGAGTATAAATCTAGTAAATCCCCACACATATCCCGTTTTTCATAAAAATTTGGGTCGATTTTGGTAACAAATTGATTTTTTTTGATATGTTTATATGGACTAACTCAATTTTGTAATTTTGTTTTATTTTGTTGTTTGAACATTTTTGCAAATATCTGTTACTCATCCGCTTTGCTGAAACCAGAAAATTCAAGCAAATAACAACACTGTTATAAAATTCAATATTCCAATGCGAATTTCTCGAAAAAAACGAAAAACGCGCTTCTGAATTGTTTGTGTGGATACATTCAGAAGAAATGCTCTGTAAAACAACTTTCAGTTTGAATTAGCAAACTTTCAACATACTTTGTCACTTCCCAGCTGTGCCAAGGAGTCGCCGCACTGTGGTCAATATTTTGAGATAGCGGCCAAAACTCCTTTTGGTTTTTGTTTTCCGATTTTAAAGTTATTAGACTCATATGAAAGTAGACAATAGTAAACCTCGGGAGCCAAAAAATTAGAACTCTATTTCAATTATTTCACTGAGAACAGGGTGGTCCAAAATGGGATTTTTCAGAATTTTGTAAATTTATGATATTTTTAGTTGTTTATTTGATAATATTTGTCTCGAAAAATGTTTGAATAAAAAAGAAAACACAATTAGATTATATTTTCAAAAACGTTATAATAATTTATTAAAAATAATTCGGGGTTTAAATTAATTGTACGTACCGTACTTGGCTGGGGTATACAAAAGTATGAAAAAGCTTTTCTCTTGTTTTATTTAAAAAGCGCCTAGACGCCAAATAGAAAAACAAAAGGATAGATAAAAAGAAGATAAAAGGCACTGAACAGTAACAGGCCTTTTACACGATCTTCGCTTAAACATCCCGCCCCCCTTGCAAGAGTGCAACAAGGAAGGCTAAGGATATAGCGGTAAAAACAAGAGAAAAGAAAAATAAAGAGAAAAGAAAAATAAATTAAAAGGAAATTCATTTAAATATAAAAATAAAAAAAATTTACATTTGTTTAAAAAAAAGGGAGTTATAAAAAATATATACAAAAATATTAAATGCGCCCAGAGTGGACGTTGATAACGATGGTGGCGTTAGGTTGGCCTGGGTACGCCGTTTGTGCAGGTGCCATCACATTCTGCGCCATACTCTGCTGGACCTGATGGTTGCAGCAATGACCACTGCAATGAGGTGGATTGTTGTTATTGTTATTGTTGATGACGGGGTTGTTGTTGTTGACGTGATTTTTGTTGTTCAGCCTTTTGTTTTTTCGCTTGTTGCGCCGTTTTGCGCTTCGCGAAATTTGCCTTACGGTGGTAACATTGGTAGGCTCACTGGGAACTGACGGATTCGGTTGGACTGGTGGAGCTGCTTGGGAATTTTTATGGTTTTTGAACCGATGCAGCAGAGAATGATGGTCCGACATACATTCTATACATCTTTCCCGGCTACTGCATCGGTCCTTCATATGGGAATGTGCCAAGCAATTAAAACAATACTGGAAACGTTTGACAGTTTCCCACCGCTCCTTGACCGACATCTTCCGAAACTTAATGCATTTACGCAACGCATGCTCGCTTTTGCACAAGCGGCAATCGCGAAGACTCTCGTCACGAGGTGACTTTTGGGTGACCTTTTCAGCAGCTTCACCATTCCCTTCGGTAGCACGATGTACTTGTAGCCGGGCCGAGACTTTGGACATCTTCAACAACTATGGGAAAAGAAAAAACAATTATTAATTGGGTTCGTCATTGGGTAGGAGAACCAGCTTCACAATTGGGCGGGTATAAATGCCAGAAGCTGTTCTCACGTCAGCTGTGCGAACTTTCAAATCATCTCCTAGGTAGACCTTTTCAAGTCGCCCTAATTTCCATTCATTAGGAGGGAGATTATCCTGTCGGATAACAACTAAGTCGCCTACTGCAAAGTCCCTTTGAGGATACTTCCACTTCACGCGTCTGTGGAGTTCCTTTAAATACTCTTCTTTCCACCTGAGAGCAAATTGGTGGTGAAGAGCCTTAAGTTTTTGCCACCTGTTGGCAACACTCAATTTTAAATCGGAATAGTCGGGTTCAGCGGGGGCTAATAAAGGCATTCCGACTATAAAATGACCAGGGGTTAAAGGGACTAATTCAGTGGGGTTGTCGCTCATTGCACTTAGAGGCCTAGAATTTAAGCACGCTTCAATACGGGTTAGCATTGTGGTGAATTCTTCAAAAGTAAATCTCTGTGCATTAGAGACTTTCTTTAAATGGGTTTTTACACTTTTTACGCCGGCTTCCCATAAGCCGCCCATGTGGGGTGCACCAGGTGGAATAAAATGCCATTCTACTGGCTGAAAACCGTTTCCGACCAGAACTTTGTCCTTTAATTCGGCCAGAAACTTTTTCGAATCGACTTCGAGTAAATTTGAAGCACCCACAAAGGCTGTCCCATTATCAGAGTATAAATGGGACGGGCATCCTCGTCGTGAGAAAAAACGAGTGAAAGCCGCCAAAAAGGTATCGGACGACATGTCGCCTGTAGCCTCTAAATGAATTGCCTTTGTCGAAAAACAAACGAATACTAGAACATATCCTTTTGTGATTCGACAACCTCTTCCAATATAGGATTTTATATCAAATGGACCTGCGAAATCTAAACCGGTATGGGTAAAAGGTCTCGAAAGAACACTTCGTTCAGGGGGTAAAGCAGCCATTATCTGCAGACTGGTTTTCTTTCGGTAAATGGTACATTGTTTGCAATTATCAATTACCGAACGAATCAAATTCTTCAATTTCGGAACCCAAAACTCAATTCGTACAAGGCGCAATACTAATGAATGCCCACCATGTACTGAGCATTTATGGACATGTTCCACATATAAACGGGTAAAACGAGCCGAATAGGGTAAGATTTTCGGAAATCGCTCATCATATGTCAAACCGGGTGACCGCACTAATCTGCCATTCATTCTAACAAATCCATTAGAATCTATAAAGGGGTTTAATGTGAGTAAACTACTTTTTGGGGATAAGGGAATACCTTTCGACAAATTAGCATATTCTGCAATATAGGCCTGTTGACATACGAGAATTAAACGATCTCTTACAAACTTCAACTCAGATTGAGTCATATTTGGAGAAGAGTATAAACTGGTGCGTGTACGCAAAAAATGCAAACACCGAAACCAATATGCTACAACTCGCATTGCACGGGGTAAATCAGAGAATCGTTCGAGTATCTCAAATGGCTTTTTCATCTCCGCATGATGGGATTGAATTTCCAAATGAGTATGATAATTAAACGTTTTCTGTGGCCAGTTTTCCCTAGGTTGTTGCAACCATTTCGGACCGTGCCACCATAACGAATTGTTTATCAAATCGCTAGCGAGAGATCCACGACTTGCCAAATCGGCGGGGTTGTCTTTGGAATCTACATGAGACCAATTCTCATTTCCAACTTTACTCAAAATAAGCGCCACTCTGTTCTTGACAAAAGTAGGCCAATGGCATGGGGGTTTTTTGAGCCAAGATAAAACAATGGTAGAATCAGTCCACAGATAAATCTTGTTCTTGGCTAGATTTAGTTGACCACATAACGATTCTACCATATTTGCCATTAATGTAGCTCCACAGAGCTCCAAACGGGGTAGTGTTTCAAATTTAACAGGCGCTACTTTCGTCTTAGATGCGAGTAAGTGGGTTTTAACCTCAGTCGAGGAGTTACTGCGAACATATAGAGTGGCAGCATATGCTTTTTCAGAAGCATCACAAAAACCGTGGATCTCAATATCATAATCGGGGTGAAAATTAACCCATCTTGGAATGTTAATTCTCTCAATATTTTTATAATCGGTTAAAAATGCGTGCCATTGCTTTAGAGTTACGGGGTTTAAGCATTCATCCCAATCTGTCTTGTCCTTCCATATTTGTTGCATTATCATTTTTGCAACAATAATTTTCGGAGAGAGCCAACCGGCAGGGTCGAATAGCTTTGCTATTTCTGACAAGACAGCACGCTTTGTAACAACATCCCTACCTGGCTGCGATATGAGTTTAAAATAAAAACTGTCACTATCAGCGTTCCATCGCAAGCCAAGGGTCTTAGCTGTACTAGCATCCGAAAATTTCAAGAAGTCTGCATCTAACAGATTCTCGCAGGGTAAATTTTCTAAAAGACGAATGTGGTTTGCAGTCCATTTCCGAAGAACAAAACCAGCAGACCCAAGAACTTCAATAAGCTCATTTCGTCTTTTAAAAGCGTCTGCTAGCTCATGAGAGCCAGCTAGTACATCATCAACGTACATCTGGGTTTTCAAAATTTCGGATGCCGCAGGATTTTGAGCTTCACATTCTCTTGCCAATTGTATAAGAGTCCGAATTGCAAGATACGGCGCACAGTTCACTCCAAACGTCACCGTATTAAGCTCATAATCCTTTACGTCGACCTCGGGATTATTACGGAATAAAATCCGCTGAAAGGGGGTTTGATTGGGGTGAATTAAAATTTGTCGATACATTTTTTCAATATCGGCATTAAAAACGTAACGGTAAAGTCGCCAACGGAGAATTAAAACCGTTAAATCTGCCTGTAATACAGGACCGGGGTGCAAAATATTGTTCAAACTTACGCCATTAGACGACGGGTTTGAAGCGTTAAATACTACCCTAAGCTTGGTAGTAACACTATCAGGTTTAAATACTGCATGGTGGGGTAAATAATATGCAGCAGAGCCTGATGTAGAAGATTCTACTTCCCTCATGTGACCCAATTCGAGATACTCGCCAATCACACTATCATATTGTGATTTTAATTCGGGGTTCTTCAAAAGTCGAGTTTCATTTCTCATGAATTGGGACAAGGCCGCATTTCGAGAATTTCCAAGAGATATATTACTCGAAAATTCCCGCCGGAATGGAAGTGAGACTACATAGCGACCATCTGGATTTCTATAAGTTGTCGACTGGAAAAGTTCTTCACAATACTCGTCGGCTTCAGACAGTTGTGTCACTTGTGGAACTTCTTCAAGTTCCCAAAACCGAGAGAGTTGAGAGCTTAGCTCAATATGGTTGAAATATGATTCAACTGAATTTAGGGGTTGTGGATGAAAAACTTTACCAGTCACAATCCAGCCGAAAACTGTTCTCTGTGCGACTAGGTTGCCATCCGGGTGTTTTTTCACATCGGGTAATATAATATGAGAATAAAGATCTCCCCCGAGGAGAAGATCCATTCGGGTGCATTTGACATCAGTCATTGAAATTTCAGGGAAATTCGAATTCATAATGTTCGCAAATGAACACGATGGCAAACGACCAGTCAACTTCTCCACCACATATGCTTCAGTACGAATTTCAAAACTGGGGTCGATTGCTGAGCATATCGAAATAAAGCATATTTTTGATGAAGTAGCTGTCAAACTCCCGTTAAGTCCAGTTATCTGCGCCGTTGGAGCAGAAAATGTGGGTATTGACAACTTTCTTTGCAACTTTTTAGATATAAAAGTGGCTTGAGAAGCAGGGTCAATTAAGGCACGAGCTGCGCATTTCATATCATTGACATGAATTTCACACAGAGTTGTTCCCAGCAATACTGTGGAATAGGGGTTGGAATCCAAATGAGTTGCATATGTTTGGAATGAAGCAGCTGATGTAGATGGTCCATTTCCAGGGTTATTAGGGGGTTGTGTCTGATTTTGTGTCTGGATATTAAAGCTTCCTGGATTATTTACGGGGTTATTAGTGCGAGGGTTTTGTGGTACATATGTACTATTCTGGGGGTTCTGTGGTACAACTGTACTGTTTCGGGGGTTTTGTGGTACAAAAGTACCATTTTGGGGGTTTTGTGGTACAAAAGTACCGGTTTGGGGGTTTTGTGGTACAAAAGTACCGCTACGGGGGTTTTGTTGAACAAAAGTACCAGATCCAGAAGCTTGATTATCCCGATGTAAAAGCGAATGATGCTTTTGTTTGCACAAAAAACAAACATTTGCACTCTTACAAGCTTTAAATTCGTGGGATGTTGCCAGACAGTTCGAACAGCATTTGAGCCTTTTCACTGTCGCAAGTCTCCCCTCCACATTTTTTTGTAAAAATGTTGCACAAAGTCGCAAAGGATGTTGCTCCTGACAGAGAGCACAACGCACTACCGTCTGACTAGTATTAGTCTTTGTAGCAAAAGTTTTTATTTTCTTCGAATCCTTAAACGATTTTCTCGATTCGGGTAAATTTGCGCTTTTATTTTGAGTTTGAACTGGGTTTGGATTCGAGCTTTTAATATCTAATGTTCGACTTGGGGTATTATGGCAATAAATGCCTCAAACTCAGTCAGGCGATCACAAACCCTAATGAAATCGTTCATTTCAGCCATTTTTTAAAGTTTAAATACTAAAAACGGGTTCGAAAAAATTTAAAAAGGGTAAAATAAACTTTAAAATTGAATGACTGCGGGTTAAATTCAACAAAAAATTTAATAATTTGAAAAAATTATCAAAAATACTCAATAAAAATAGAGAAAATCACAAAAAGTGTTTCGGGAAAGTATTTTGGGGTGGAAAAACGAGTTAAAATAAATTTGTTTTCGTGTTAAACGCAAAAAAAAAAACAATTAAATTTTGGGTAAAAATTCGAAAAAATCAAAAATATTGACAATATAATACGTCACAAAAGTAATTTACACTGTTTTTCTTTGATACGGGTTAAAAAATTCTCAAAAAACCGGGTTAAAATTGCAAAATTATCTTTAATTTACACTTAAAAACAAATTAAACAACAATTTTTTACAGTGTAAATCACTTTCGGTAACAAAAATTGTATTAAAAGTTCAAATTACACTAGCGTTGCAACTTTTAAACACGGGTACTCACAATCGGGTTCAATGAATTGAATTAATTTCACAAAATTTAATTAAATTTCACAAAATTACGGGTACTTTTATTAAAAAATGAGCCGAATAATTAATTTATACCGAATTATGGCGAAAAAATTAATTAAAAATAACAATTTTGTAAAAAGTTACAAAATACCCGGTTTATTCGGTTATCCCAAATGTTGCAACACTAATGAATGTGTGTAACAATATAAAAAAAAATAAAAAAAAAAACAACCAACAAATACACTATGTTAAATAGCGGTATATTTCACTTTTATTTTAATAAAACTTACACAATTTATGCATTCACTGGGTTAAAATAATTTTAATTATTTATTTTTAATTTAATTTAAATAAATTATCGGCAAAAAATTCACAAAATAATTTTAATATTATTGTCTGTTTTTTGTTTACATTTGTTTACGAGTAAAATTTTTCAATTCCCTTTTGTGCTTTATTCGTTCTAATTAGAACTAACGAGTAAATATGTCAGCAATGACTTTTAAACTGTAAAGCTTTATTTAACAGTGGGTTAACAGAGAATTAAAAGCTTGAGTTAAAACAAAAAAAAACAGAACTTTATATAAAAAAACTATTTTGCTTTAATATGAACACAACAAAAAAAAAAACTAAAAACACAAGTAATGAGAAAAAAATATTTAAATTAAAAGGAAATAAATTTGTCTTCACTTTCTCTAAATGTTAACCAAGGGTGTTGGTAAAATTTAAAAGGGGTTTTTTTTTAACACTTGCACTTGTTTTTGTTTTTGTAATTGTGGATTATTTAACACTTGTTGTTGGTATTCTTTTTTTCTTTTACTTTGTCAAACAAGGGAACACTTTTTATATTGTTACACTTCACTTTTATATTTTTTCACACAAAAAAATGAATGCAAAAAACACGTACCTTTTTCCTTTAAAGGGGTTTAGTAAGGGGTTATTTAATTTGGTTTTTATCGGGTTTGTCCGTCCAAATGGAAAGCCAAAGGGGGTTTCTAAAAAGAAATATTTCTCTTAACAAATATTATCAACGGGGTGGACTGTATAATCGGGTTCGATTGGACCAAATGTTTATTTGATAATATTTGTTTCGAAAAATGTTTGAATAAAAAAGAAAACACAATTAGATTATATTTTCAAAAAAGTTATAATAATTTATTAAAAATAATTCGGGGTTTAAATTAATTGTACGTACCGTACTTGGCTGGGGTATACAAAAGTATGAAAAAGCTTTTCTCTTGTTTTATTTAAAAAGCGCCTAGACGCCAAATAGAAAAACAAAAGGATAGATAAAAAGAAGATAAAAGGCACTGAACAGTAACAGGCCTTTTACACGATCTTCGCTTAAACATTAGTTAATTTTGAAAGTTTAAATGATCATAACTTTTTTGTTTTTCAAGATTTTTGGACGAAATAAATTTTGTGTTGTAACTTAACTTATTTCCTATTACTGGTAAAAAAATTGGAGCTCTACTGTTTTCAGAACAATTTAAATATTTTTTTTAAAAAAGGTAAAATTTCTCGGAAATTTCCTACTTCATAGAGCACAACTCCTGTGAGTCAAGCTGAGTAAAAACACAAATTTACTATTTTGTAGTCCTAAATCTCCCCTACATTCCTATATATAAATGTCCATGCATCGGGACTGCACTTTTTGAGCTACAGCAATTTTTCTGACCCAAGGTAAGATATTCGGTACAAATGCACGTCATATTTTTTGAGAAGTTATTTGTATGTGAAAGTGGCTATTATGCATATATTTTGATGAAATTTTGTACAAGAGTTCTTATTGACCAAAAAATAATTCTGTTGAAATTAGGAGAAGTTGGCCCATATTTGGACCTAGTCCACATAGAAGGGTGTATCAAAATTTTGACAAAAATGACAATAGAACTCTCAAATTATGTGGTATCTGGCAATTCATTTGGAAAAGGTAAAAAATTATTTTATTGCCATCTAATATTACATAACTTAAATACCTGATAATTGCAAATAAATTTAAAACCAATGGAAATAACCTGTGGATCATTGGACCTATCAAAAAGACCTATACTTGGACCTATCAAAAGGACCTATCCTTTTACATATCAAAAGGACCTATCCTTGAACCTATCAAAAGGATCTTTCCTTGGTCCTATCAAAAGGACCTATCCTTGAACTTATAAAAAGGACCTATCCTTGGACCAATCAAAAGGACCTATCAAAAGGACCTATCCTTTGATCTATCAAAAGGACCTATCCTTGGACCTATCAAAAGGACCTATCCTTGGACCTTGATCTATTAAAAGGACCTATCCTTTTACATATCAAATGGACCTATCCTTTAACCTATCAAAAGGACCTATCCTAGGACCTATCAAAAGGGCATATCCTTGGACCTACCAAAAGGACCTATCGTTTTACATATCAAAAGGACCTATCCTTGGACCTATAAAAAGGACCTATCCTTGGACCTATCAAAAGGACCTATCCTTTGATCTATCAAAAGGACCTATCCTTTTGCATATCAAAAGGACCTATCAAAAAGGACCTATCCTTGGACCAATAAAGAGGACCTATCCTTGGACCTATCAAAAGGACCTATCCTTGGACCTATCAAAAGGACCTATCCTTTGATCTATCAAAAGGACCTATCCTTTTATCTATTAAAAGGACCTATCCTTGGACCTACCAAAAGGACCTATCCTTGGACCTATCAAAAGGTCCTATCCTTGGACCTATCAAATGGACCTATCCTTGGAACTATCAAAAGGACATATCCTTGGACCTATCAAAAGGACCTATCCTATGACCTATCAAAAGGACGTATCCTTGGATCTATCAAAAGGACCTATGCTTGGACTTATCAAAAGGACCTATCCTATGACCTATCAAAAGGACCTATCCTTGGACCTATCAAAATGACCTATCCTAGTACCAGTCAAAAGGACCTATCCTTGTACCTATCAAAAGGACCTATCCTTTGATCTATCAAAAGGACCTATCCTTTTACATATTAAAAGGACCTATCCTTTTACATATCAAAAGGACCTATCCTAGGACCTATCAAAAGGACCTATCCTTTTACATATCAAAAGGACCTATCCTTGAACCTATCAAATGGACCTATCCTTTGTCCTATCAAAAGAACCTATCAGAAGGACCTATCAAAAGGACCTATCCTAGGACCTATCAAAAGGACCTATCCTTGGACTTATGAAAAGGACCTATCCATGGACCAATCAAAAGAACCTATCCTAGGACCTATCAAAATTACCTATCCTTGGACCTATCAAAAGGACCTATCCTAGGACCTATCAAAAGGACATATCCCTGGACCTATCAAAAGCACCTATCCTAGGACCTATCAGAAGGACAAAGGACCTGTGAATATTGAGACTAAATAAATGTCAGTGGCCCAATGTTGGCATTTTCTGACCAAAATTAAGTTTAGGAATAATAAATAAGTATTGGTTGTAAAATACGATTGAAGAAAATAAGAAATTATAAAAAAAATACCTATTTAAAATGTCAAAATATTCAACTTTTACATGGAAACTCAACAAAAAATTAAAATGCATTTTTAACTCCACATTACTTACGTTCCTATCAGTCGATTTTTACGTTTGAACACGCAAATTGAAGCTTAAAGTCCCTCCTATTGAACAAAACAAATTGCGTAAAAAAATACCGATCCGGTCAAAAGTTATAGAGTTTTGACCGCTATCTCGCGAAATTGACCACTGTGCGCCGATCCATTACCGGTCAGATAAGTTTCGGTACTTTGGATGATCTTAGTAAAGATTCGCAATGACGTTGAACGTATTTAACTTGCACTCCCAGCGGAAAAAGTTTTGTGGTATCGCTATAGATCAAGAGGTCTATGCGAGGTGTCAATCGGACACCGCCACCCTAACCTAACCTAAGCTCTATCAAATACCTTAAAAGTAACGAAGTTGGTGATCCGCCAGTTTAATTTCCCATTGACTTGTCCATATATAATTGAAATCATGTTCATAAATACAAGTTTTGATTTTTCAAACACACTGAAAGTTCTTTCTTTTTCTATATTTACACTCAGAAAATTATGTAAGTTACTACATGTTAGTTGTTTGTATATTTTACAGTAGTTAGTTGTTTTCAACTACAAAGTCAGTTGTTTTTGTATGAAAAATATCAAACAACTATTTCTGTTAGTTATTTTAAGTCGTTTTTTTGAACAACTAACAAAAAAGAACTGTAATGTAGTAACAGTTAATTAAAGTAGTTAGTCATATTTTTTTTATCTCCGAAAAAATTTCAAAGTTTTTTTTCAAAAAATAAAAAACAAATTTTCGTTTTATTATTTTTTACAACTTTTTTAAAAAAAAAAAAAACTTGGAAAAATTTTTGATCTTCAATTTTTTTCTGAAAAATTTTTTGAAAAAAAAAAAATTATATATTGATTATTTTATTTTTACTACATTTTAGTTGTTTTGACTACAAATGTAAGTAGTTTTTACTCAGGGGTAACTAATGAATAGTAGTGTCAGTAATAACGAAGTCGTTATTAATAGATGGCAATCTTTTTTTGGAAAGTATTTGGGAACGATTTGGGAATAACGAAAAATAAACATTGAAAAATTTAAAAATGATGAATGAAAATTATTGTTGTGTCACTACAAAATAGAAAAATACATAATAAAATAAAGAAATTAATTTAATTAAATCAAAACAACCAGCAAAATTAAACGAAAATAAAAGGTAAACAAAATTTCCAGCTTTCCCAGATACCATTTGTAAAACTAACACCACCTTTAAACGTCAAAAAGAATTGACTCTTGCATAGTCTTTATATATTTAAGTTTTTGTTTTTACTACATAAGTCAGTTGTTTTTTGTAAGTTAAAATAACTAACATTGTTAGTTGATTTAACTGAAAAAGTAGTTGACCCCAAAACAACTTACAAAGTAGTTATTTTAACTGACATTTTCAGTTGATTTTACTAACATAATTTGTTGAGTGTATGTATAAAAAGCATTCATTCTAAGTGGACAAAGAAGTTAAGTGTGAAAAACCAACAATACAAATACGTGTACAAAGCTCACGTTTAAATTTTCGCCATAAAATGAATTGAATTATAGTTAGCTGTCATTGAAAATGACAGAACGACATGACAAACTATAATAAGATAAAATGTTTTCTAAAGGATTAAAAAAAAAATAAACATAGAATTTCTTTTGATAAATACAGCGAGCATGTTTAATACAAATTTATAAAAAATGTTTAAATGATTAGATTTCAAAGAACTATAACTAAAACATTAAAAAATAGTAAAATAACAAAAGCAACTTGAACATCCTTACCTAAAAATTTTGATTATAATATCTTAATATGAATGTAATGGCATGAAAAATAAATCAAAACTACAAAAAAACATGCTCGTTTATTTCAATATTACACAAATCAAAACTAATAAAATAGAAACAAGTAGAAAAGTTAAATTCGACTTTGCCGAATCTATGAATACCCTCCACAATTTCAAAAAGATTATTGCAAAAAACTTTTTTTCAAAAGAAATTACTTTTAAAAAAAAAATCCGCCAAAAAATCCGCGATTTTTTTATTTTTTTTTGCAAAAAATATGTTCGTACTTGTTTAAATACCATTTGCTGTTCAATTCAGTTCACATATGTCAACCAGCAGTCGAATTAAAGCATTTTGTATTTTTAGGTTATGTTGAATGTACTAACATTTTTGAGGTGTTCTTACATTTTCGTTCATAACTTTTGAACCGCTGTACCGATATTTCACCCTCTATCACTAAGTGGAGGGTATAAAAAAATTCATATTTGGTCACATATTATATTTCAATAATAAATGCATTCTTACATTCACAAAAATAAACGAAAATCGTGCAAAATAAAAAAATTGAATATCTTGAAATTCAACTTATTTTTAAGAAACTTCTTTAGTCAACCCGTCAAAATATAAAAAAAAGTACTTCAAATTTTTCATCCAAGTCTGAATTTATCTATTCTTACTTGCTTAATATCATAACATATTTTTATATTTTGGTCAACGTTTTTTCTATGTTATTTTTTTTTATTTGCTACCATCATAAATTTCCAATTTTCTTCTATTTTTTATTTACCATCGTCCACTTCTTATTTTTGTCGTTAAAAATTATGAAAAAAGCTTTTTTATGGTTTTTCACATTTTTTATGATGATGCTACTTCTCTGTTGGTTTTTCTACAATATTTTTTTTATATTTAGGTTGACCATCATCATCATTTTTGTTTATACATTTTTTTCTTCTTATGATATGAATAGATGACCATTTAAGCGTACATAAGTTATCACTTGTAAGTGAATAAGGGTGCAAATTATTTTAAGAAAACATTTAATTTTCGCCCCTCGCAGAATTTTTATGTTCATCTGTCATAAGATGTTATCCCACTGTGCAATGGAGCCCTTTAACTGGAGTACGTTGTGACACTACCAGGTGCGGATCCACGGGGGGAAAAAGGAAATTCCCCCCCACAAACCGAATACGAGAAAAAAAAAGGTAAAAGGAAATAAAGGAAAAAAAAGAAAAAAAAAAGGAAAAGAAAGGAAAGGGAAAAGGAGAGGGAAAAAGGGAAGTGAAAAGGAAATGATCTAAGAATTTTTTTCTATGAAAAATATTAAAAAATCATAAAATTTTTGTAAAGAAAACATGTCTTGGAATTTTTAGATTTTTTTATATGAAAAAAATTAAGAATTTTTCTATAGGAAAAATTTGAGAATTTTTTTTTTTAATAAAGAAAAACTGAGAATTTTTCGATAGGAATAATTTGAGAGTTTTTCTATAGGAAAAGCACTAAAAGGAAAAATCTGAGAATTTTTCTATAGGAGAAATTTTTTTTATAGAACTTCTTCTTTGAAAAACTTTTAAGATTCTTAAAATTTTTCTAAAAGCAAAATCTTTCTGAATGTTAGATTTTGTATGTGATAAAAATCTCATAATATTAAATTTTTTCTTTAAAAAAACACAATAATTTTTCTAGACGAGATATTTGGGAATTTTTCTAGACGAAAAATTTTGTAATTTTTCTAAATGAAAAATTTGGAAATTTGTCTAGACGACAAATTCGTAAATTTTTTCATAGAAAAAAGTTGATAATTTTTTTTAGAATTTTTCTATAGGAAAACAAATTGTTAGATGCAAAATTTAACAACTTTTCTATAGGAAAATCTGAGAATTTCTAGATATGAAAAATCTGAGAATTTTCTATATCGAAAAATTCTATATCTGACAATTATTCTGGGTATACCCAGATATATAAAAGAAAAATAAATCGTGAGTTTTTATCAAGAAATTTCAAGAATCTTGAAATTCTTCTTTAAAAAATTATTCTTAATCTTAAAATTAAAAATACTTAAGTAAAATTAAAAAAAAAATAATCTAACGGAAAAATTACACAGAATCTGTGACTTTTTATAGGAAAAATTTCTCGTAATCTATGATTTTTTCTATTTAAAAACGTCAAAAAATTTCTCAGAATCTGAGACTATTTCTATTAGAAAGATGTTTCAGAATCTAAGACTTTTTAAAAAGAAAGATGAGACCAATAAGGAAAAAATTCTTAAAATTGTAGAAAAACAAATTCAGATTTTTTCGATAGGAAACATGCACAGCAAAAAATAAAAAAATATTTGAGTAAATTTTTAATACTATTGTGTAAAAAATTACACAATTTTGCACCAGTAAACGATTTAATAGTATTGAGTAAACTTTTAATAAAAATTTATTAGATGTTTCGAAAATAATTTAATTAAATTTTTAATTGACACAATTAAAAATTTACTCAAAATTTATCAATTTATTTTTTTTAAAAGTTTAAAAAAGTTTTAAATTTTTTTTACAAAAAAAAAATTAAACACTTGTTTTTAAACTTTACCAAACATATTTATGTCTCAAAGACATAAGAAAATTTTATAAAGACGATTACAAACTTTCATATACAGTGCCGGTCAAAAAAATAGCACCAATAACAAAATCTCTATTCATTCAATTAAAACAAAATATTATGTGCGTATTTGTTTAAAGTAAATATGCAAAACTCTTATACTAAGTATATACCCCTAAAATATTTTTACTTTTTCCAAAAATTGTGGACGGTTCTTTTTTAATGATCGATATTTAAAAAAAAACTCTGAATCAGTGCAGTCAATAAAATAGCACCGAATGACAAAATTTCTTTAAAAAAATTAATATTGTTTTAATTATTTAAATAAAAGTGTTAAATATTAAAGAAAGATTGTTTTTATTTATAAAAAAATTTAATTCATTACAAAATTTTACATTTATTTTCAAAAAATATGACGTGGAAGGTATTACACTCCTCAAAAACATGCTTTTGTAAAAAATATGATTTCTGAACATAAACCATATTTTGAAATAGGAAAATTGGTTGGATGCGCTTATAAAATGATTGGAAATTCAACAAAATTAACTTTAGATCTTGAAAAACTTAGTCACAAGCGATGTTTGTCACCGTTAGTGGTTATATGTTTGTAATGACAATGGAAGAAAGCCCCATCTACGGCAGCTCCAGAGCAAAAAAAGGACAGCAAATGGCGAAAATGGTTGTCAAAGATTACAAAACAACAACATTAACGCTTGTAGATTCGGAAAAGTGTGCCTACTCTCACTTAAGCATGCTGCAAGTCGTTTGAAGTTTGCTAACAGTAACTCAGAATGAACAGCTTAAAAGTGGATCAATGTTCTATGGACAAATGAGCCCATTGTTGTTTTATTTTGAGACATAGGATCACATACCTACGTTGGAAGACCCTAAAATGCGGAATTCAATCCAAAATTCGAAATAAAAATAACTTAAAATGGTGCACTCAAAAAAAAAATATTGTAAAACTAGTAAAAAAATGGTTAAAATTAACAAAAAAAATCAACCTTGTAAAATTATCAAAAAATATGGTAAAATTACCAAAAAAAAATTGGTAAAATTGAAATAGATAAAAAAATTTGTAATTTGGTAAAAAAAAACTGTTTTATTTAGTAATTTTTTTTTTCTCTGATTAGTAGTTGATTTAAAATTTGGTGAATATACTAAAAATTTTTTTGCCAGTTTTTGAGCACCACGTTCTTTAAATGTAGTAATAGCAGCATCAACTATTACTTCAGTTGTTGGATGGTCTCTTCGGCTTGATGGCATCTTCTTTTGCCTTCTTCTCAGCAGCTGTAGTTGCAGTAACTGGACTTCCAACAACATCAAAATCCAAAATGATGTTTTTTTCACTTAAACACTTTAAACAAAAAATTAGGAGAACAACACTTCACTTTTTTTATTTTTTTTGCGTCATTTTTTTTTTAGCTTAAGTAGAACAAATGAGAATTGCGTAGTAGTCTACACAAGAAATTTCTTACATTTTCACGTAAAATTTGTAAAAAATTAACAATTTTTTTCGAATTTTTAATTTTTTTCACATGTATTTAAGAAAAAAATAAAAAAAAAACTTTTGGATATTGAAGATTAGATATCTAGGTATGTGTTAAAATTTAAAAAAAAATAATTTTTCAAAATTATCAACTTTTTATTAACAATTTAGGTGGCAAATTTTAAAAAATTTTCTTATAAAATTAGCAAAAAAATATGGTAAAAATACAAAAAATTGTGTAGCCTATTTGTGAGCGCCCATGCAGTTGATGAATGGCTACTTTGCTATGGTGTTGGCAGCATCATCTTTTGCCTTCTTCTTGGCAGGTGGACTTTTAACACACTAGAACACTTTAAACAATTTTTTTTTCTTAAAACTAAGAAAAAATAAATAAAAAGAATTACCATTTCTTTAAGGAAAATACTAATATTTTTGCTAAAATTATAGTAAAATAAAAAAAAAAAAACTAGCAAGAAAATATAGTAAAAGTACCAAAAAATTGTTGTATTTTACCAATAGTAAATTGCCAAAAAAAACTGTAAAAGTTAAATTTTTACAATTTTTTTTGCTAAAGTTTGGTTGAAGTAAATTACAACACCTTTTACTAATATTTTGACTAAGTTATTTTTTTGAGTGTGCTTATGGTGTGGGGGATATTTTCCTCCTGATGAGTGGGGTTCATATATTGGACCATGGCTCACATATTGGACTAGATCAACCGTGGATATACACTTAACGTTTATATCCTCCAGAAAGTAATGTTACCATAAGTTTCTGAGCAAATGCCACTAATTTAGGTCTTTTAGCACGTCAATTTCCCAAAGAATGATGGGAAATTGGCGAAATATTGGGTCTGGACAATAAAGTAAACGTGATGGAATGGCCTGGTGAGTCCCCAGATCTAGACCAAATCGATAGTTAATGGACAGCTATATAGAAGGGAGTGTCTCGAATACAACCAACTTGTAATGAAGCTCTTTGGGTGACTGTTCAGCAAATCTGGAACTCAATTTCGAATTAAAGATCCCAAAATCTCGCAAATTCGGTACAAAAACGTTGTACAGAGGCAATTGTCAAAAATGAGCACTCGACAAAAACTTTTTTTTTTTTAATATTTAAAGATATCAAAACAATACTGAATTCATAATCAATTCGTTTTTCAAATTTAAGAATTAAATTTTAATACAAAAAATACTGTGGTGCTATCTTTTTGAAGTTTTTTTTAAAACTCTGAAAATTTTTAATAAAATAAAAAACCGAATTAGCCTTTTCTTATGTAATATTGTTTTACACTCATGTAAGTATCTTATGACACGTTGTCAGTGGCATAAGTTAAAATTGTTAAAAAAAACCAATGAAGAAAATTTTGTTTTATCCTGGTGCTATTTTTTTGACCGCAGCTGTACATGTATAAAAAACTATAAACTAAACGAGAATTCAAAAAACTATGAGAGTTTAAAAAACAAAATAAAAAAACTATTAAATTTTTATTATTATTTATTTTATTATTTACCTAAATTGTTTTTAGAATTTTTAAGTAAATTTTTAATTGCGTCAATTAAAAAATTACTCAAGTTTTGTTTTTAAATTTAAAACGTGATTACTCAAATTTGATTCCTCCATATTTTTTTCTGTGAACTTATGAAAAACAAATTATCAGACGTTGAAATGTGTAGAACACATTATTTTTGAGTTTCCGAGACTTAATGTCAAACGCACTTTTCATTTAGTGGAAAATTCATATATGGATCAAAATAAGTTCCTTATTTTTTTTTTTTAAGTTTTAACATATTGGGCACCTTCTAGGCTGCACAAAATATCAAATCGCACAAAGTGCATAATCAAAAAAATCTGGTTTCCGATGACCATACTTACACAGTTAATTGTAATTGTTCTAGTGATCAAAAATCTGGTTTCCGAAATTTTCCATCACATTAGGTTTTTGAGAAAATGGAGGTTAAAGTTAAAAAAAATCAACGTTTTAGGCATTTTTAATAATTCATAGCGGATGAAAACAATGTGAAATAGCGGATGAATACACAATGAAAGAATTTTGTTCATTACGGCTATGATTCTATGAAAAAAATCATTACAAGTCAGCCAATGATGCCCTTCATAGAGTCTATGAAACAAATTCATAGAAACCAGAAACATATGAATAAGTTCATAGGCTATGAAAACAAAAAAATTATTATGCAATTCTATTTTTATTTATTTTATTATTTTAATTTTATTTATTTTTTTTTTATTATTTTATTTATTTTCTATTTTTAAAAATTTATATGTTTTTTTGGAACTTATCCCCACCGAGATTCGAACACAGATCCAGTTGTTCGTGAAGCTTAGTCTCTAGACACTTAGCTAAAGTATATAAACAAATAATAACACTTAAAATCCATTTTGCTTAGTATTCTGCTGCAAAATATTGAGTTTGTTTCTATCCTCTCTCACAATGCTCTGCCAAAAGCTGTGTGTGTGTTTGTCGAAAACAAAATGTTTGTGTATTTACAAACAAAAAATAAGCGAATGTTATAAAACTAAGTGTTAGTTGGCAAAATGTTCCTCATTTGGTGGCGCTGATTGCTAAGGCGTCGACAACAACCGCCACAGCCGGTAGGTTTTGGGTTCGAGACCCGGCCAGGGCAGCAAAGATTTTTTTTTATGTTTTTTATATATTTTGTTTTTTTTTCTATGAATGACATTTATTAATTCTATGATTTTTTTGTATGAATCTAACAAAATCTATGAATAAAATTCTATGAAATATTTCACAATACTAATGAATATTCATACGATATTCATTCAGCCAATGAATTTTTTTTATAGATTCTATGAATTTGGTTTTATGAAACTTGTTTAAAGATATTATGAACAATAATTCTTTCAGTGTAAAGCTTAAATTTTGCTCTTAAGGATGCTGAACTCATTTGGTCAGTCGAATTAACCCTTAGGGCACAAATTGTCTCTCCATGATGTCTTATTCCCACATAACATTTTATCCGCTACAAATCATATGAAAAAATGTCTGCGAAGTTTGTAATCTTGCCCAAACCATTGAATCATGATCATGTTTTGCTGTATAAATAGGTGTTCTTTCCAAAGCAAATTTTTTCTACAAAAATAACGCTATATTAATTTGTCATTCCATGCAAAATGCAGCGAAATATTGCTCGAAAGCCTCATTATGTTTATTACTGATGCGTAAAGGTTTCTAAGAAATTCTATTGATATCCATCTACCTATTTGTCTGTGTTTGTTGATAAAAAAAGTTTTTGATAAAAAAATTTTAATGAAAAAAGATTTTTGATAAAAAAAAATATTTGATGAAAAGAAATATTGATGAAAAAATATTCATGAATAAAATTTATGCCAAAAAAATATTGATGAAAAAAAAAAATATTGATGTATGAAAAAATATTTATAAAAAAAAATATAAAAATAAAAAGAAAAACATATTGATAAAAAGAAATATGTATTGATAAAAAAAAAAAATATTGATGAAAAAACAAAATTTTTGATGAAAAAGAAAATGGTGAAAAAAAAATATTGATAAAAAAATATTGATGAAAAAACAAAATTTTTAATGAAAAAGAAAATGGTGAAAAAAATATTGATCAAAAAATATTGATGAAAAAAATATTGATGAAAAAAAAAATATTGATAAAAAAAAATATTGATGAAAAAAATTTTATGAAAAATAATTATGTTGCGTTTTAAAGGTGAATTATTATCCAAGTTACAAACCCAAGAACAAAAATTTTTGGTTTTAAGAAAATGTAAACAGCAATTAAGAATATAGTCAAACTGATGTAGCGTCCTGCATTTTTTTTAAATTAGACACTAGAGTAAAAACACTATCATGTTAAAAATACTTTATGAGATTGGAACGTCACCTTAAACAAATGATTACAATTATTCTCCTGATCAAAAATCCGGTTTCCAAACTTTTCAATTACATTAGTTTTTTGAGAAATTGGAATTAAAAAAAATCGTTTTTTTTTGACAAACTTGACAACTCTTAGTGTTTAGTGCTGACAACTCTTACAATTAGTGGTTAGTACTAAAAACTTAGTGCTGACGACTTATAAATAAGTCACGGGTTAAGCTCAAACATGTAAAACCAATAGGCTGGGTCGTATTCCAACAAAGTGCTCAGATCAACTATTAATAGTGAAAAAAAGTTGGTACAAGTAAATACAAGCAATTTAAAACCAAAATGAACAAAATCGGTCCATGGCTTCCGTTCTCGCATCGCGGGTCAAAATTGCGGTTTTTGAAAAAATGGAAATAATTAAAAAAAACAATTAAATATTAAAAAAAAAAATTATTAAAAAAAAAAAATTTTTTTTGTATCGCATTAATTCAAAGATATTTAGAAAAATTTTGTTTGTTTTTTTCGGATATCGATAACCCACCCAAACGTGAGGCCAAAAAAAACTCACATTTTTAACATGGAGCTCAAAACTACTTTTTCACTATTTTAAAAATTTAGTGAAACAAAATTTTTAAATATATTAGTTTATCCACTTGATATCATTGAATACATCTCAGGGATTGTAGAAAAAAAATCTTAGTTAAATCCCTTTGTCCAGTTGGTGTGTGGAGCGATTTGAATTTAGCGGATTTCCAGAACATGTGTTTTTATCGACATTTTTGACTAATTTGTAGTTGTTAGAAACATTTTACTTAAATTAACCAACTTTTTTTGTTCAAATGGTTGTTTTGGACCATAGTAACTCTGCTTTGAAATAATAGGCTTTTTGGACAACGTTAACCCTTGCCGGCACGAGGTTAAAAATTCCTCCAATGAAATTTTCGAAAATTCCTCACTCTAAAATCGTGTATGTGTTTAAATAATGAACAATTACAAATTTATACAAAGTTTTCTTGAAGGACATCTTTAACCCTTGTTGAACGAACGCCCAAAAAACAGCTGTTTTTTTTGCTAATAGTCAAAATGGACTTTTTTGACATATTAAATAATATGTTTTTCACTTTTAGCTTTACACAGTAAAAACATAGTCAAAATGGACTTTTTAACATACTAAATAAGTTTTTCACTCTTAGGTTAACCCAGGAACAACGACGAGGACGTCCGGACGTGGTGAAATTTCTGAATGCATTTAAACGATCGCATTTAAATAAACGTTTTAAAGTAAGCGCACTTAAGCGGAAAGTGTTTAAAACTAAATAAAATAAAAAAATGGCATCCGAAATTTCATTACGTCTTCGTCGTTTTTACTGTGTAAAGCTAAAAGTGAAAAACATATTATTTAATATGTCAAAAAAGTCCATTTTGACTATTAGCAAAAAAAACAGCTGTTTTTTGGGCGTTCGTTCAACAAGGGTTAAAGATGTCCTTCAAGAAAACTTTGTATAAATTTGTAATTGTTCATTATTTAAACAAATACACGATTTTAGAGTGAGGAATTTTCGAAAATTTCATTGGAGGAATTTTTAACCTCGTGCCGGCAAGGGTTAACGTTGTCCAAAAAGCCTATTATTTCAAAGCAGAGTTACTATGGTCCAAAACAACCATTTGAACAAAAAAAGTTGGTTAATTTAAGTAAAATGTTGCTAACAACTACAAATTAGTCAAAAATGTCGATAAAAACACATGTTCTGGAAATCCGCTAAATTCAAATCGCTCCACACACCAACTGGACGAAGGAATTTAACTAAGAATTATTTTCTACAATCGCTGAGATGTATTCAATGATATCAAGTGGATAAACTAATATATTTAAAAATTTTGTTTCACTAAATTTTTAAAATAGTGAAAAAGTAGTTTTGAGCTCCATGTTAAAAATGTGAGTTTTTTTTGGCCTCACGTTTTGGTGGGTTATCGATATCCGAAAAAAACAAACAAAATTTTTCTAAATATTTTTTGAATTAATGCGATACAAAAAATTTTTTTTTTTTTAAATATTTAATTTTTTTTTTTAAATTATGTCCATTTTTTCAAAACCCGCAATTTTGACCCGCGATGCGAGAACGGAAGCCATGGACCGATTTTGTTCATTTTGGTTTTAAATTGCTTGTATTTACTTGTACCAACTTTTTTTCACTATTAATAGTTGATCTGAGCACTTTGTTGGAATACGACCCAGCCTAATAACCAATTTTATCAGTCGCTTTAACCGTTGGAGGGCCCATTGTCTTTTAAGAAGAACATTTCCCCCAAAAAGTTTTTTTTTCGGTTTTCGATACTGAGGAATAAATAAGACATCATTGAAAAACAATTGGTGGCCAAAAAGTTAAGCCGACTGACCTAATGAGTTCTGCATCTTAATGAGTAATGTTTAAGCATTACCCTCGACCTACTTTTAAGTCGCCATCACATCGGGCTCATCCACTATGAGTTTCCAAAAAATGCCCAAAATTAAGATACGACCAAAATCTGACAGCTTCATGAAAATCCTTTGAAAAAATTCCAATTTCACATTTCAAAAAAATGCCTCCCTTATTGTGTGGTTGCCTGAATCTATGTTTTATATGAATTTGAAGAAGCTGTAGTGTGAGTACTTTTTGTTTTTTTGTTATAGTATCATATTAAATTTAATGGAAATTGATGATGTTGCCATTATGAAATGTTATTATTCTACTATACACTCACTACTTGACTTGACCATTTCCATGGGGGGAAAATATATAAAAAAGTTATCATTTTTTATTAGTACAATATTGTATGGTGGATTTATTATTGATTTAAGTTGCTACTCATATGTCTTTAAATTAACGTTAGGTCAGTAGTGTAGATTAAGGATAACAGGGAAGGATATTTCTATATTAAAGTTAAGTAAGTAGGATTTTTGCTTCATTTGCTGATTCTACTTAACCAAATTTGTATCTGCAATAGGCGAAAAAAAGTTTTTTTCTGTAAAATTATTTAATTAGCAGGAAGGAGTTAAAAAATTTAGAAAAAACTACTGAAAACAGAGGAACCAAATCTAGGATAAAAGTGACGTTTAAATTTCTAAATGTCAAAGTTTAGATTTACATTTTCAGATAATATTTTCTATGTTTTCCTCTTTCTGTGTAACGAATATATTAGTCGGATAAAGAACAGGCTGGTTCGGATGGCATGTTGGTCCTGGTATTGGTACACAGAAAATAATATTGAGAAAACCAATTTATGTAATCACTTGTTTAAATTTTTAAAATAAATTTGAGTAATTTTTTAATTAACGCAATTAAAAATATACTCAAAAATTGAAAATAAAATGTGAGTAAATAATTTAAAACAAATTTAATATTTTTTTTATTCTCTTGGTGTTTTGAGATCTCATTTAGTTTATAGTTTTTTTGTATATGTATGTATATGAAAGTTTGAAATCATCTTTATAAAATTTTCCTTTTTCTTGAAGACATAAGTATATTGGTAAAGTTTAAAAAAATATTTTTTTTTTAAATTGGAGACATTTTAAAAAAATAAATTGATACATTTTGAGTAAATTTTTACTTGACACAATTAACAAGTTACTTAAAAATATTTAAAAATTTTAAGTAAAGTTTGAATTGTGTGAATTAATAACACTGTGCTACAAAAAACACAAAATCAAATATAATTTTAAAATGAGGTAGTTAAGGTCGTAGGCCTTGTCGAAAAGATCACAAAAATCCCCATCAAACTTGCCAGACACCCTCAAATTTTAAAGTTATTGTCAAAAAACGATTTTTTGGGACTTTTCTCACTAAACCACGTGTAACTTAAACATTTTTCAACAGATTTTCAATTTTTCAACTGTTTTGGATAGAAAAGGGATAGGGATTTTCATGTGTGTGAATTGGTTTTTCAACAATATCTAATTTTTTGTTATTTTTTGAAAATTTTTTGAGTTTATCGATTTTTTTCTGTTATAGTTCTTTCAACAACATTTATATTTATAAACGTATTCTTAAAGGAAATTTAATTGTGAATACGATGAGCTTTATGCCGAGAAAATCGGATAACAATTGACAAAGTTGTGATAATTTTTTTAATAAGAAAATTAAGTTTTTTTTTTTTTTGAAAGATTTTGCTTGAAATTGCCGTTCGGATAACCCAGGCAAAAAAAAATTGAGGGTGCTATGGCCTAGTGGTTAGCGCGTTTGACTACTAGCCAACAAGCCTGGGTTCGATTCTCAGCTCAGGCAGAACAACATTTTTTTTTCAGATATTTATTAGTTTCTATTTATAACTAATATCTATCGCAGCACCCTCCTTCGTTGATAAATAGCACTAAAACGTCAACGAAGTAAAATAATAAAATAATGGCCACAGACTAAATACAGACTCGACAGTAGAGTTTTACAAGAAAAAATGGGGAAAAAATAAGCGATTTTAGGAGAAAACACAGCGGTTTTTAGTCCGTTTTACGCTAACATGGCAACACTTTCTACGACTTAGGAGTGAGTGAAACAACAAAAACCGATCTGGCATCTATTTTTCTTATGGCGTGTTATATCAGCTTTCTCTTTCTAACCTAATTCGTAGAATAATTTGAAAAAATTAACCTTATGGTTCACGACTACTTTTTTGACACCTGTCACTTATGTCGAGTCTGTATTAGTCTGTGTAATGGCTATAAACACACAGCTTCAAAAATAATTCGCCAGATCAATAACAGATGGCGATGCAACAACTGTACTAAAAATTATCAACACGCGCAATTACAGTGTTGCCATACTGAAGCCCTTCTATCTTTCAAATCTTTCATCTCTCTTCTATCCCCTTTCCGAAAGAAGCATCACGGTTACATTAGTAATTGATAGGCAGCATTGCCTGAGTTTTGCTTCTTTTTTATAAAAAAAAAACCCTTTAAAAATATCCTACATAACTTTTTATGATAAATTATTTGTTTTGCCTGGGTTGTCTGAACGGCGATTTCCTGCAAAATCTTAATTTTCTTTTTTAGAAAAATTCTCACAACTCTGTCAATTGTTATCCAATTTCTTCAGAATAGAGCTCATCGTATTCAGAATCAAATTTTCTTTAAAAATACTTTTATAAATATAAGGGTTGTTAAACGAACTATAGCAGAAAAAATCGATAAACTCGAAAAATTTTCAAAAAATAACAAAAAATTAGATATTATAGGAAAAAACAATAGATGTCTTTCTTATATGTTTAGACCAATTCACACACATGGAAAGCCCTATCCTACTTCTATCCAAAACAGTTGAAAAATTTAAAATCGGTTTAAAATTTTCTGAATTACACAAGGTTTAGTGAGCAAACTCCCGGAAAACCTTTATTGACAATAACTCTAAAATTTGAGAGTGTCTGGCAAGTTTAATAGGCATTTTTGTGAGCTACTCGACAAAACCAACATCTTATACCATGTCATATCGGAAGTATTTTTTCACTGTAGCACAGTGTAATTTTTAAAATTTTTTTAAAACCAACACAAGAAGGTAAAAACTTATGACTTCTCTTAAAAAAAATGTCAACAATTTAAAAAAAATAACGTACACAAATTATTAAAAATTAAAAAAGAATCACTTATTTTTACTTACAGAACAATAACACCGCTCAACACTCATTTTCCGGTTTTAATTCTGATGGTCAATTTTAGTAGAATTTGATCCCCTGATTCCAAATCTGTTCTCCAAATTTTCCCATCACGTCTAGATTTTTAGTTATTCACGGTTAAAAATGCGAAAAATGACGATTTTTGCATTATTTGAAAGCTTGCACAGCAGCCATTAAGTGGAATACAGATCTGGTATAAAGCGCAAAAGTAGAATTTGGCTATGGTCTCCAACCTAGAAAACAATTTTTTTTCAAATTATTGCGTTAGGTTACACATGCGTTTTAAAATGACTGTTAAAATTATCATTTTTGTAAAAAGATAAGGTAGATAGATACATACCTTTGTTTTTTTTTTGATATTTTTCAAAGAAAAACTAAAAAAAATAAATATTTTACAAATTTAAGTTTTCTGTTATTTTTCGTATAAACCGGAACATATCTTTAATAGGTTTAAAAGTCTATAAGAAAGAATGAACTTTTGCCTAAATTTTAAGCTCATCACAGTAAAGATTGATCATCTGGTTTTTGTTTTAGAGCCTTTTAAAAATTATGCTCTTTCTAATTTTTTTCACAGTGTTTTTTTAAAATATATGTTTGGCCAATTAAATTCTAGACGTGATGGAAAATTTTGGAGCACAGATTTGGAATCAGCGAGTCAAAATCTTTTATAATTTTATATGAAACTTCAAACAGGAGCTAAAAACCTTCGATTTGTTGAGCGGTGTAATTAATGACTTTAAAAATTTAATGCTAATGGAAGTCTTTATTTTTATGCTGTTATTTTTGAAACAAAGAACAGAAATAGTCATTTACAAAAACTGAACATTTAACAAATGTTTTTTCTTTTAAAAACAACAAAACGTAAAACTTTTTAAATAAACTACAAACAGTTGATGACATAATTTTTTGAGTGGAGAGATAATTTTTTGAGTGGAGAGATAATTTTTTGAGTGGAGAATGGTTGCTGTCAGGGCTGTCAGATATGGCGATTTATCGCCAAACGTGGCGATTTTGAAATGTGTTTGGCGACGAGTTTTTCGATTTGGCGACGTGGCGATGTTTTGGCGATTTACAAAATGATTGGCGATTTCTTTGGCGATTTTGTTAAATTATTTCCTGAATATTTTCAAAAGATTAGTAGAGCCCTTATTTTAAATTATCAAATTTTATTTACTTCTGCTGCGCTTAGACAGTTAAAACTTTTTTTTTAAATTTTCGACAGACTTTCTTCAAGTCTGCTCGTCTATGTGGCTCTTTATGAATTAAAACAAAAAACATTTGGGATATTTGTCCAGTGTTCAGGATAGTCAAAAACTATAATACGCGAATCACAAAAAAAAATAATTACTTTTTTTCTCCAATTTTACACTGTTGTAAACTGTTGTTGAGTAAAAATAGCGAAAAGAAAATTAAGAAATATTTAACACTGATTATCATGGATCGATTTTTGCATTAGTGCAGAAACATGCATAAATGAATTTTGAGTGAAATTTATTGCCTATAGACAGATTTTAGAAGTAATTAGCCAATTTTTTCAATGTAGTAGTTTATAAATTACCGATTGAAGTAAAAAAATACAAAAACTAAAAATAAAAATACTTTTGGCGATTTTTATGTATTTTTCTAGGATTTTGGCGATTTTTGAATATTATTATTTTCTAGCCATTATAAAGAAAGCAAAAGTTATTTTTTTTAAGTAAAAATAATTGTTTTTTTAACAAAAACTGAAAATATTTGAGTTTTGGCGATTTCTGGCGATTTTGGACATCCGATTTGGCGATGAGCGTAAAAAAAATCTGACAACCCTGGTTGCTGTTATTACCGAACACTATCTTTTATATACCGAGGGAGGTTAGGGGTGGCATTGAAAGATTTTTTTGGAGCCTATAGATGAGGAAGAATTAAAAACTAGCAAACACTTTATCTGCAATTTCCCGACACTTTCTGGACAGAAACTAGTGAACAGCTTGATCCCTCCGATATGTCGTATTTTGAAATATAATATCTTAGGATATTTTATTATACAAGAATCTTAAATTAGTTTAACGGCATGTATGCATCAGCAGCCATTTTAAACCGAACTTAATCTGCAGTAGGTATTCCTATATTTCGATACTGTTTCACCAGTTGTTCATTTAGGGTCCAATAAACCCTGCAGAGGCAACCGGTGCTCAATTTTTGCTGTAAGTTGTGGAATTGGTTACTGTTGTGAGTTTCTCCCGCCTCTCATTCAACGGCGATAGTGTATGCTTCGCCATTTAGGATGGGCCCCTGATTGGGCGCCATTTGCATAAAATATATTTTAATAAATTTCGGTGAATTTTTAAGTTTGTCTGAAAGAAATTACTAGCATGTTTAAACTGAAACCTTATGACACTTGTTGTAATGACTTTGTTCAAGTGCTTTTCTTCAAAATGTAATTAATTTTAAAATATATTTTACAAGTAAAATCATAAAACAGCTAATTGGAAAAAAATGCTTAAGCATAAATAGTGTTATTTCAGGGTAACCTTCAGAAGTTTGGTTACTACCTCCACTTATGTTAGATAATACACAGGCATATATGTACCTACCAAAGTAAAAACTTACATATTATGATGTTTCCGATATTATAAACAAATTTATCGATCTTGTCGCTAAAGAAAACACAGCAGTTTTCCATCGAACTAACAATACATAACTCTTACATTCTTCACTTTGTTTTCTGTGTCTGACTTAAGTGATTTTCTTTTACGCCATATTAATAAATATTTAAGTATTTAAATAGCAATTTTCTCACGATCATTATCTTATGATAAAATATCACACAAGCTTGACTTAAAACGTTTAGCTACATTCCAAAAATAAACCACACCACTCCACAAAAGCAGCCAATCACCAAAATCCCATCCCATGTTGAGGCCAACATTAAAAGAATACCGAAACGTATTTTTTGTTTGTTTTGTTCGCCAGCAATGCAACAACAAAAAAGTTAACATAAAGTATCTGTCACTTGCAACAAATTTGCAGGCGATTGAGTTGCATTGAAATCAAACAACAGCAACAACAAACAGCAACATTACAGCTAACAACACTAGAGCAACATACAAAATTAAGGAAAAATGTTCTAGTTAAAATCTCACAAAAAAAGAAAAACGATTCAAAACTGAAAAAAATCACACTATTAAAGTTTGATTTTTTTCTTCCTTTCTTAACACTAACCAAAAAACGAAACGAAATTTCAATATCAAAGAGTTTTGAAAAAGAGCAACAAGAAAACAATATCATCATCATTGTCGTCGTTTTTAACAACATCAAGATTAGGTGAAGCGAACAACAAACGATTCAAGTAGAATAACTAGACTACATACTATTCAAACGTAGGTTGTTTCATAATTTCACAGCCAGATAAAATAAGATTATTCAGAAGTAACCCGACGTTTGTTGATTGTTTTACATAGATCCTTAATGTCCTATTTCCGAATCAAGACTCTGGTGTCAATGTTCTTGAAACCACTGTCTGCTCTAAACTGCCCTGTGACGTTAAATGAGATGGTAAGGAGTTTTTTTAGTAAATCGATTAACTAGTGAAACTTGGAACTGATGGTATAGGTAACATGGTGACAGTTTTACCAACGCTTCAACACTATAAACTTAAACGAAATTTCATCAATCATGCAAAGGCAAACAGGAAGTGGAGAGAACCAACTACCTTCAAAATCAGACCTTTTTGGTCAACTTACTTATGATCAAGGAGAAACTTAATTTCTTATATCACTTATGAGAAAGGAACGTCGAGCTTTCACTGGAATAATAACAGGTCGTTGTCTTATCGGCTTTCATGCCAATATTATTGGACTTGATTCAGATGTTAGTTGTTAAAGATGTACTTCACCAGGAGTAGAAGAAACGATGGAACAAACACTTTGTCACTGGTCAGATAAGTTTCGGAACTTTGGATAATATAACGCAAATGGATCTTGGGATATTGAAAATATTCGCAATGACTTTGAACGTGTTTAACTTAAACCGATCAGAATTGCCAAATGTGGTTCTTGGAAAATTTTCTGTGGAAACATAGAAGACGTTTCTGAGGCATCCAGGCTGTGCAAAGTTCTGGCTTCTTCTACTTGCGCCATAATGGTGTGTGATCTTCCTCCAGTGTAGAGTCGCTGGATCTCCTTCTAAACACTCATTTTCCGGGCAATTCCATGACGCCGTTTCAAGCTTTGGCACGTTGTGACGCCCAAGCAACTGAAATTGCTTCGGAAATAATAAATATGCCAACAATAATCTGTGCGATTTAAAGCTTCAGACCCTATAAATCTCCTGGACCTGATGGTATATCCCGACTGAGATGCAGAAAGTGCCGGACTATATAGCCCCTTGGCTGTATGCATAAACTAGTCGTATATTTCTTTAAAATGGAGAGAGCCAGAGCCGTTTTATCCCGAAGGCTGGGAAAAATTCCCACACAGCTTCGAAGGATTTCAGACCAATTAGTTTGTCTTCTTTTTTGTTAAAGACAATGGAACGAATGATAGACTCATATTTGCGTAGAGTGATTGATCTGAGGCTGCTTTTGACAAGGTAGATCAACGGAAACAGCTCTTCATGAGCTCGTTGGTACCATCAAGAGATCGCTTTAGGTAAAGGAGTATACTATGGTGGCCTTACTTGATATAGAGGGTGCTTTTAATAATGTCATCCCAGACTCGATAATTGTGGCATTGTCTGGTCTGGGAGTAAATCGTGGTGTCGTTTAAATGGTAGAAAATGGGAACACATCACAGGGAGATGTTCTTTCGCCGCTTTTTTTGCAACCTGGCACTGAATTCCATACTGCTATCTCTAGAATCACGTGGTTGTCATGTTGTTGCATATGCTAACGATGCGGTAAAGGGAAAGAATCTGCCAACATTGAAGGACATTCTTCAGGGTTCTCTGAAAGAATTGGCCAGAGGATGCAGTCTGGGAGTTAATCCAAGTAAAACAGAGCTTGTTTTGTTTACAAGAAAAAATAAGATTCCTGCTTTTAGTCCTATTTCTCTGGACGGCACTGAAATCACCTTCTCTGATGGAGCCAAGTGTCTTGTAGTATTTTTAGATAGGAAGTTGAATTTTAGGCGTTATATTATGGAACGGGTGAGAAAAGCAATAACTGATTTATATTCCAGTAAAAGGGTAATTGTAAAACGATGAACTTTAGCCCTAAAGTCGTACGCTGGATTTAAACAGCGGTGATTTTGCTGTATGGACTTATTTTCTGGTGGCCTGCTTTAGAGACAAAAGGAAAGAGTGTCTTCATCACGAAGGTACAATGGAGAAGCAGCGATTGTGGCCATAGGGCGATCTTGAAGAAGAAAACAATACCAAACAATGTGGGCTGTGCTCCCTCTATGAGCCTTTTTGAGCGCCACTTCAACATTATGATACCATCCAGGCAGTCTTGGATGAGGGGAATTCCGGGTAGTGGAGCCTCCATAATTTCTTACACGGATGGATCGAGGCTGCACGAAAAAGTGGCTTTTGGAGTCAATTCGGAGGAGCTTAGGTTGAGCCTGGCTCGAAGATTGTCAGATCATTGCAGTCTTTACCAGGCAGAGATGCTGGCAATAAAGGAAGTGGCTGACTTGTTAAGTTGCAATGTCTTGTCTACATATGCAGTCAACATCTATTCTCACAGTCCAGCCGCGGTAAGGTCTCTGGAGTCCATGTTTCTGAAAACAGGATCTGCTCTTAACTGCCGCACGTCTTTAAATGAGATGGCCAAGCAGTTTGATATACGACTCATATGGGTCCCATGGCACAGAGACATTCCAGAGAATTGCGAAGCCGATGAGATTGCCAGACTGGGAATTACCTTACAGGTTCAAACAGAATTAAAATGTGTTGGTATGCCTCTAGAAACTTGCAAGCAAAATCTACGGCTTTGTTCCACGACGGAGAATAATCAGAGATAATCAAATGGAGTGACGTGTGAGACAACACTACAGATTTGGCCTACTCTTAATCAGAAGTGCACAAGTGAGCTGATATCGTTTCCAAGAGAAGAGATTTCGACAGCGGTTGCTGTAATTACCGTATACTGTTTTATAAGGATTCACGCAGAGTGGTTAAATATGCCGTCAAATGTCTTTTGCGGAGTTTCATGGATGAGGAGGAGTTGAGCCCGGTGAATTTGCATAGCTGCGAACTACCTCCGAAGCTCCTACAAAACTGGTATGCCTCCAGAAAAATGCATGCACACTGCTTTGTTATGTTGAGGAGATTATGCAGACATGTTCAGAACGATTGATCAGTGAGACTCCACAACAGATTAAGTCTTCTTTTTATGAAAATCACACAAGACCGTGTTATCGTTCCCAAAAGAAAAACATAGGGTAACATGCTGAACAGCTAAATGCAATATTTTAGAAGATTCATAAGAAGCTCAAATTGGTATAACGGTATGGACGGTAACATGACATAATCCCCACGGACATAATCCCCATTTCCGTTGTGGGGATTATGAATAATTTCACTTCGATCATAATCCCCATAATGGTAGTGGGGACTATGATCGAAAATAATTTGTACATAATCCCAATAAAGAACGGACATAATTCCCAGATTTATGGGGATAAAGACCAAGTAACAAATGGACATAATCGCCACTACAGTGATTATGTCCACTACACTAGTTGGTCATAATCCCAAAAATTGTATTTTTGTCTTAAAAGTTTTTCTGCGTATCCGGGATTCGGCCGGGCTTGTTGACTACAAACTCCATTGATTAGTTTAGCGGCTTCGCTAAACCCACCCGCTCTGCAGAAAATGGGGATTATGACCAAAATTGTTTTGGACTTACTTCCCATAATATGAATGGGGGTTATGACTGAAAAAAGTTCGGTCGCAATCCCAATAGGGAACGGATATAATCCCAATTGGTATTGTTACCATTTTGGAAACGGTCATATTCCCCACAACTATTATGGAGATTATGACTGTGATGAATTCGGTCATAATCCCCATTTCCGTTATGGAGTAATGTCCGTGGGGATTATGTCCTGTCACCAGTAGGGACTAGCTGGGGAATCCCATAATTATACCGTGGTGTCATAACGAATTACAGAAAAAGATATGTGCTGACATAAAACGTTTGCAGCTATTTTGTCGTAAACCGTGCTAATTCTAGACCTATTTTCCTGATTTTTTCCAACAGCTTGAAAAACTATGTCCAAAACTATGTAAGACGGACGACAGGACGGACGGACAACGCTAGAATAGGGTCTAAAATTCAAATACTTTTCAAACAACCTTCGTCCATACATATGAGAACTCTTTAGAAAACAAAAAAATTATGTTGAAACAAAACCAAACTGATCAACGATCATGGTTTGCAAAAAAAAACTATTGATACACACTTGTGTGTTTATGTATTACAAAAATAAAAAAACAGCCTTGTTTTCCTTTTTTCTCTCCTTCTAACACGTTTTGTAAACCAAGGAAAAATAGCGGCGAAGAGCACCGGGTGTCAGTATTGTATGTTAAGTGGTGGGGGTTTTCCTATTCTTTCACTTTACGTGCAAAATAAGCATCTCCTTATTATTGCAGAAGCGTGCTTATTTTTTCGGTGAGTGTTTGAAAAATTGTCGGCATCTTTTGTGCATTCATCTCCTCTAGATATTGTTTAAAAACTAGGATATGGTTAAAAGTATTTCAATAAAATGCTTTGGACAACTAATAAGAGGTTACAGGCGACAACATAAAAAAATTCAGTTTTTTTTTTATTTTTTCGTCTTACAATTCACACTTGTGTCACGATATTTGGTTTGAAGTTTTTTCGTTTTTGTGTGTTGTTTTGGAAAGATGTCACATAGAGTTTGAAGTTCATAGTTAATGGAATCTACTACACTGAAAAAGATAAAATTGAAAACTGGTGAAAAATTTATAAACACCCAAATGATTTTCGTATTCTTAATGATCTAATTTGGGACTCTGGAGAACACCCTGTGGCCTACAGAATGTCTTCCAATAAGAATGGTTTTTTTGAGGGACACCTTTCCCTTCGCCAAAAATGTTTACAATTCGTTATCATCATCATCATAAGCTCTACAACCCGGGGTAGCTCAAGTAGCTTCTTAAACTCGCCTCTTTCTAACTCCTTACGTCTCCATCCTCTCATGTTAATCGACTTAAATTCCTCTTCTACATTATATATCCACCTTAACTTTGGTCTGCCTTTCAGTCTTCTACCTTTGGGGCTACGGTTCATTATCACGTTGATGGGGTTATCGCTGTCTGCAGGTACGATGTGACCGGCCAGTTGCATTCTTGCAATTTTAGTTCTTTTAACGATAGTTTCTTATTCTCCGCTCTCCATTTTCACAAATCCCTCCAATAACACTGTGCTACAGTGAAAAAAATAATTCTGATGTGACATGGTATAGGTTGTTGGTTTTGTCGAGTAGATCACAAAAATGACCATTAAACTTGCCAGACACCCTCAAATTTTAGAGTTATTGTCAAAAAACGCTCTTTTGGGACGTTTTTTGGGACCTTGTGTTATTCAGAAAATTTTGAACCGATTTTACATTTTTTTAACTGGTTTGGATAGAAGAGGGATATGGCTTTCCATGTGTTTGAATTGGTCTACACATATAAGAAAGATATCTATTGATTTTTTCTATAATATCTATTTTTTTTGTTATTTTTTGAAAAATTTTCAAGTTTATCGATTTTTTTTCTGCTATAGTTCGTTTAACAACCTTTATATTTATAAACGTACTTTTAAAGAAAATTTAATTCTGAATATGATGAGCTTTATGCTGAAAAAATCAGATAAGAATTGACAGAGTTGTGATAATTTTTCTAAAAAAGAAAATTAAGATTTTGCAGGAAATCGCCCTTAAGATAACGCGGGCAAAAAAAATTAATTTATCATAAATGGTCATGTACAATATTTTTTAAGGTTTTTTGAATCCGAATCTGGCCTTTAAATTTCTCTATCGCGTCAGGTTTTTGAGATATTTAACATAAATTGAAATATCAAAAACTTAATAAGATAGCGCAATTTCAAGGTCAAATTCGAATTCAGAGGGCCAAAAACCTTTAAAATAATGATACGCATACCTCTCAGTATGTTCGTTTTTTTTATATTTTTTTTTTGTCTGGGTTGTCCGAACGGCAATTTCATGCAAAATCTTAATTTTCTTTTTTAGAAAAATTATCACAACTCTGTCAATAGTTATTCGATTTTTTCGGCATAAAGCTCATTGTATTCACAATTAAATTTTCTTTAAGAATACGTTTATAAATATAAATATTGTTGAACGAACTATAGCAAAAAAAATCGATAAACTCAAAATATTTTCAAAAAATAACAAAAAAATTAGATATTGTTAAAAAAAAATCAATACATATCTTTCTTAAATGTATAGACCAATTCGCACACACAAAAATCCCTATGCTTCTTCTATCCAAAACAGTAAAAAAAAATTAAAATCGGTTGAAAACTCTTAAGTTACACGTGTTTTAGTGATAAAAGTCCCCAAAAAAACGTTTTTTTGACAATAACTTTAAAATTTGCGGGTGTCTGGCAAGTTTGATGGGCATTTCTGTAATCTTTTCGACGAGACCTACAACCTTAACTACCTCATTTCAAAAGTATATTCGATTTTGTGTGTTATGTAGCACAGTGTAATTGTTCGTATTATTTTTATTTCAAACTGCTAATGAAAAGTTCATCCTTTTTTGACATGCTCCAGGTTTCACAGGCATAGGCGACTCAAGATAAATTCGTTTAAATAATACAATTTTATCATTATTTTTCAGTATTTTCTAGAGTATTCAGTATTTCTCCAAGAGAGGGCGTGCCTAAAATAAAATCGCATTTCCTAATCCCCTTGGAGCAAATGCAGGTCGATGAACTTCATATGGAATAAAATATTTTATTTGTTTAACAAATATGAAAAAAACTTATAAAAAATTTAGTTTTTCTGGGGTTGTTGTAGTTCTTAAATTTCTCCCCTCTTGTCCGATTTCGTCCATCTCCGAACTTAAACATCAATGACGTAATAGTACCAAATTTCTGGAGGGTAGTTCTTTTGTTTTGTACTGCATCGTATCTTCTACAGACGGATGGACGGATGGACATCGCTATAATGTCTTAGTAAGATCACTGATCAATAACATGTATACTAGGGCGGGTCGATTTGTATGGATCGAAAAAAACTGAAAAATCGTATAGCAAAAACAAAATCTACCAGAAATTCTAAGAAACTTTTCCAAAGAAACCATTGGTCTGAAATCAAACCCTATACCGCGCCTAACGACATGAAAGTTCGACCGTTCGTCTGTCTTTCTGTCTGTGTGAAACACGCCAACTTTCAAATGTTAGCGAAAGAATGGAAGATATATATGGCAAGCTGCTGAGACGTGGCGTATATATTTGTTATACTTCCGGTCAGATTAATACTAAATTTCAGCGAAATTTGTCCAATAGTTCATAAGTTATTAGGAAAATGGGGAATTTCAGATGGGTTTTATCCCGAACTCCCGTGTTTAAAAAAACGTTAAACATGCTTTGAAAAGAATGGTAAGCCAAAAAAAAGTATTTTAGAAACTAATTTTGTCACTCAAAAAACACAAAAGTTAAAAAAAAAATAATTTTACTCAAAATAAATCAAATACTGGTTTTCCTCTCCGATATGCAACTCTCCACTTTCATTCCACAAAAGTATTTATATATTTTTTTTTTTTTTTGACGAAATATCATTATGATCCTCAATTATATACTTTTATTTACTAACAAGGAAGGTATCTCAACCCTTATCAACCGATTTGCCTGAAACTTAAAATATATATTAAAGAGACGATTTTAAGGTTGGGGTGTCTCGGCTTATCGGCCATATCGGGGATTTAGGGGTTCAAAACATGGGTCAAAAAATGGCGAAAAAATCGTTTTTTGGATTTTTAGCCATTTCCCTCTCATAACAAATGGCGTTTGAAAAAGTAGTAAACAAAAACCATATGGTATGTGAGCGAGATGGAAGATACCAGTTTTACAGTGAGAATGCAGATTGTTTTTGTCTCTCTTTGCTTTACGTTTGAACTTTAGTTTCGCATTGCCAGAATTTTCCAATTATCTTTGGTGATGCCAGATCTACAAAACGTCCGATGGATTACTTTATAACTTTGGCCAAGCCGTTTGACATACGACTTATTTGGGTCCCAGGACACAGAGACATTCCAGGGAATTGCGAAGCCGATGAGATTGCAAGACTGGGAACTATCTTACAGGTTCCAACAAAAGAGCGTTTAAATGTGCCGTTGAATGACTTTTGCCGGAGTTGCACGGACGAAGAGGATTTGGAAACTATCAAACACTTCGTCTGACATTGCCCGGCACTTTATGGTCAGATACTTGCTTCACTTCTATGGAACTGTTGATCTTTCTGATTTGTCGGATGTCAAAATTCAATATCTGAGGAGTTTCATAAGAAGCTCGCATTAGTTTAACGGCAGGGACTAGTAGGGAAACCTATTAGAGTCCCGTAGTAACACAACGGACCTCATAGTCTACGTGTGTTGACGTAAAACGTCAGCAGCCACTTACAACCTAACCTAACCTATCTCAATTTATCAATAGGGCATACCACAGGAAGGTGTTCTTTTGCCACTCGTTTGGATACTGGCACTGAAGTTAGTGATTTCTGGACAAAGATATACTAGGCAGCTGTATAATCTAGCTGTATGATCTCTCTAATATGTCGGATACGAAGACAATATCTTCGGAATTTCATAGGGGTATCGAAGCAGTTTAACGACAGGAACTGGTAGAGGAATCCTATTACACTACTCTACACGGTTTTTGCACAGACATGTTGAATGCATTTTCTAAAGTATTGTGGCCTTCTAAACACGAATCTGTCATCAGAAAAGTTGTATCAAATCAAATATATGTATTTTCATTTTTCGATATTGGAAAAGTGAAAAAAGGACATTTTTAACTTCCCTACATTTCCTGATGGTATCCCTGATCGTATCGAGTCCGGATTTCTTGCAAAAGTTAATTTATTTTATTGAGGGTTCGAATGAAAAAATGATGAAAAATTTTAACATACTCTTTTCCAATATTAACAAATTTTGTATGTTTTGAGGGCTTGGTCCACAAAAATTGAAAATGCCTGTATCTCGAGAAGGCAGTTTGATACAACTTTTCTGATAACAGATTCGTGTTAAGTGGGACAAAATACTTTAGAAAATGTACTTTAGAAGTCTCTGCAAAAAAAATTTGATTTTTGTAGTTCAGTTTACTATTGTCATCAAGGTTTCCAAGCTTACTTGGAAAACTTGATTGTCCTGTGGTGTAACAGCGAACCACAGAAATTATTTATGTAGAAGTGAAGCGTTAGTGGCCACTTCAAATCTTACATAATCTCTTTTGTCAGTGATCAAGTTGCATCAATGTTTCCAAGCTAACTTGGCAAATTTTAGTAGTCTCAGAGTTCCTAGTATGGAGACTTCTTCTAGAACTCGAAACTTGAGGTATTCTTAATTCTTTGTTCTGAAGTGTGAGACGACAGGATTGTGGAAAAGAAAATATTCCGTCTTCCTATCTTCTGTCATAAATTTATTAAACTGCTGGTTCGAGTAAGTATGGTATTATCGTCCCGTAATAAAACAACGAACTCAATAATCAGTGTGTGCTAATGTGAAGCATTAGCGTCCACTTTAAACCAAACATTATCTCTACTGAGGTAAGGTTTTGGCTCTAAGCGAAACAAGCTTAAAACGATTACTCTCATTTTGAAGTGATGAACTCAGAAAAGTGTTACAGTAACTATTTATGGTTATTTAAAAAGTTTTAAGTTAAAGTTGTTTTAAATGTGTTATCGTTTGGATTTAAAGGAAACTAAAATATTGACTGATTTATACAGTTGTTAAAAAAAAAAAAACTACAAAAATTTACGGAAAAATATTTTTATCAGTTAAATAACTTGTGACTGGTTATACCGTATAGTTTTACAGAAGTACGGTTTTTGTAGTTTGTTATTAATAAAAATAGTTTTAAAGGTATTTTTCAGATGAATTAACTAACAAAATATTTTGTGTGTGACTTTTGGGGTTCCCCAAAGAGATAATGACCATTCATCCCTCTATCGACAGGTACATTTGTGGGAAAATACCTGATTAAAGGACAATTGGCGTTCCAACGGTTAAAGCTTTTATTAAATGAGTTATTCATCTTAAAGAGCTTTACCTTGACTTATTTTTAAGTCATAAGCACATCGGGCTCATCCCCTATGTTGACAAATATGGCCAAAAACGCGATTTTTTCAAATTTCTCAAAAACCTGACATAATTGAGAAGTTTGGAGACTGGGTTCGTAACCGGGAAAACAATTTTAATCCTGTGTATTAGGTGGCGTTATCATCGCATTAAGTTTTTTTTTTTTGTATGATGAGTAGCGGAAAAATCGTTTTTGGGGATTAAGATATCATTGAAAGATAATTGGTGCCTAAAGGGTTAATGCGTCTAACCAAATGAGTTCTGCGCCTTTAAGAGCATTGTTTGAGCTTAACCCTCGACTTATTTTTAAGTCACATCGGTTTCATCCGCTATAAGTTGTCAAAAATGCACAAATTTTTTTAACTTTCGCCTCAATTTTCTTGAAACCCTGATGTGATGGAAAAATTTGGAGACCAGTTTTGTGATTACTAGAACAGTTGCAAACTACGTAAGCTCGCGTCCCAGTCGCGTCAAATTGTTTACAAAATGTTTAGTAGGGTAGGTATATCGTGCGCCAATTGAGTCCACACATTGCCCATAAGTTAGCATTGACATGGACCGGAAAATCCTCCAATAATAGGGATCGTCGAATCTAGAAAAAGCTGTAGCCTCCAACATATGATCACACCATATCCCTATAATGTCAGCAGTAGATATATAATTTGAATATGTTAAATCCACTAATCTAAGCCGTGCACCACCTGTTACCCGTTACCAGGGATTTGTATTGCTGGCCGTAATCTATCGATACTGTTTCAATATGCTACATTTTTCTAAGTGTTCTCTTTCTCTCTCTATACCTTTGTTTACCAATCATCACACTATCATCTTCATTTCAATAGTCAGATCATCACAAAATGATTCAAATGGTGATAGTGATGCCATATCGTCACTTACCTTAAGAAATGTGACATACGTAAGTTGTTTTTCCTTTAAAAAAATTTTCTCGAAGTGATTTAGCCAAAAAAAAAAAAAAGGTTGATGCTAAAACTAAAATGAACTCTAAACAAAGATCAATGATATTGCCAACTTTCGTTGACAATGTTTTGTATTGTGGCAGGTCACTTCTCTACGATGCAGTTTGTAAGTGTTATTATAACGATGTGTGTGGACCAATAAGGTAAAGCTACCTACCAAAGCCGACTAAGAAACTTCAAATATGTATAAATATTGGGTGAGTCTGGGAGAAGAGAATAAGACAAAACTAAAAAGGCGGCATGTTGTTTTAACACCTATCAAACATGGTTAATCAAATGTCAACATAATTGCTGGAAAATAATCTTTCTTTGTTTTTTTATTTTTGAGGAAAATTAAGAAAATTTCCAAATTTGAAACTTCTTTCTATCATTTCTGTTGCTTTCAATCTCAGAATTTAGAGATAGAAAAACAATCATACACTTATGGTAACAGTAGCAATCACAATTTAATCAGATTTCATTTGTACGTGAAAAATCGATAAATAAATGACAACAAACTATTCATTCATTGTACGAATTTTTATATTTTGAAGTTACTTCAAGTTATACTTACGCTACACTGACTATCGTTGCACTATGTGTTAGGAGTTTTATTTAATGCTTAACAAATATTTAAATTTGTCAATTTCGCTGCAACAATAATGTTTAGAAATCGAAAATTCTCGTCATAATTCTCAGATACCCCCAAATTCCTAAATGAAAATGAAATTATTTTTAGACATTCTTTAAAGAGCCTCCATAAATTTTGACACTAAGGTAGTGGAACTACACGAACAAGTTGAATTCAGAGTCTCAAGGAATTGAACATTTCCAGGTAGACATGCTCCCAACGAAGGAAGTTAGTGACTGGTTGAAATGAAATGTCAATGGCTAAGCAGTACTTATCGAAGAGGAAAAAACGAGTAGTGCTTATGGGTCTTGACTTGACTCTGTAATTGTTGTAAGTGTTAGGAAAACGTGTACGGAAAGTCTGCTACTCATATGTATAGTTAGGCGGTCCATTGCCCAATCAACAACAAACGGATGGGCTCTCCTGGATAGGCGCGTACTCTCAAAAAATTATGTCACAAACTGTTTGTAGTTTATTTAAAAAGTTTTACGTTTAGTCGTTTTTAAAAGAAAAAACATTTGTTTGATGTTCAGTTTTTATTAATGACTACTTATGACCTTTGTTTCAAAAATAACAGACTAAAAAATAAAGACTTTCATTAACATTTAATTTTTAAAGTCATTTATTTTTGTTCTGTAAGTAAAAACTACTGGTTATTCTTTAAATTTTTAATGACTTGTGTATGTAATTTTTTTTTAAATTGTTGGTATTTTTTTATGAGATATCATTAGTTTTTACTTACACAAGTAGGTTATTTTTTTGTAGAAAAAAAATTCAAAAAATTAATTATAGAAACATAAAAACATATTTGATTCAAGTGACTTTGTCACGATGGGTAGAGTGTCTGGTAAGAATGTAGTTGATTGCGGGATCGATTCCCCAAAATTTTATTAAAAATTTGTAAAAAAATATTTCAATAGAAAATTGTAAAAAATAACCTACGAAATCATTAATTTTTTATGTTTTCGTAGGTTGTTTTTTTGAAATTTGTTGGTAAAAATAACAGAACTATCATTAATTTTTTAATGTTTTCGAAGTTATTTTTTTCGAATTTGTTGGTTAAAAAAGAATGGAAAACCCGTAATTTTTTAATGTTTAATGTTAATTATTTTAGAAAATTTTGCCAACAGTAAAAAATAAATGTTGATGTTTGTTAAAACAAATGAAGGGCTTATTGTAAAAACTCGATAAGCAACATTTTATTTTATGGTGGTTTATGCCTTAAAACTTTTGAAATAATTTAGAAAAAATTACTTTTGCTGAACTTTCATTCTCAATATACTTGTACGAAGGGCTTAAGTAAGACTTAAAAAAAAAAAAGACCAAAAATTTGTGAATGAAACATCAGTAGAAGGCGAAAACACCAAAAATTTAAATGTTGTTTACAATGTTGGCAATCGATACCTTTTCAATACCGTTATCCGTTTCAAAACCCTTTAAATTGAATACCGGTACCAATACCAATACCGAAACTTAGTTTTGGTATCGGATACCGGTATCCAAAAACCTTATCCTTCGATACCGGTACGTACCGGTATTGAAACGGTATTAAAACGGTTTTTCCTTAAAAACATGTTTTTTTTACAAAAAAAAATTATAGAAAATTTGTAATTTTTTTGGTTTTTGTAAATGAAAAATCGTACTCCAAATGCCTCCCCGAAGTCTCATAAATATCAAAAAAATCTTTGGGCACCCACATCAGAACGAAAATTAATTCGACACTTATTTTTTTTAGCGGCCCAAACTCATATTTAGGAAGTTCGATTTGCATGGAGGGAAATTTATCTTTTTCAGTTTTTTACGATTTACGTCTATTTGCTCAAAACTAATATAGGCGTATTTGGTATTAGATTAAAGGTAATTAAAATGATGCTAATAACGTGTAAAAAAAGTAAATATTTTTCGACTTATTAACAAAAATGTGCAACAATTCTGTAATTTTACTCAATATGACGAAAAGTTGTGCATGTTTGGACCGTTCTTTGCACATGGAGATAGGTTTTCCAAAGACCTTTCATTTGGTATGCAACATGACTAGGTTTATTTGTATAATATACAGTGTTGCCACTTTCTGGATAATTATCCAAAAGTGGGACAATTTCAAAATCCTTGGATAATTTTTGGATAATGATATTTTTTGTGTAATTTTTGTGTAATTTTACCTCAATAAAGTTCCAATTTTTTTAATCATTTTATCGACATTTTTGGCTTAAAAAATCATTCACAACATCGACTTTAAAAATTTTTATTACCAAATACAAGATAATAAATGAAGAACATGAATATTTGGTCCATTAAAGATTAAATTTTCTTTATGACTTAGATGTCGAAAAACCACGCTTTTTATACCCTCCACTTACAATTAGTGATAGAGGGTATATATAAGTTTGTCATTCTGTTTGTAACTCATCGAAATATCGATCTGGGACCCCATAAAGTATATATATTCATGATGCCCGATCGATTTTAAGACATTCTAGCGATGTCCGTCTGTCCGTCTGTCTGTCTGTGGAAATGCTGTCGCGGACAAAATATTGCACAGAGATGACTGAAACTTTACATATTTATTGGAAGTTCTCCCGAGAAGTTTGGTATTGCATTTGACCGATATCGGTTCAGCGGTTCAAAAGTTATGAACGAAAATGTAAGCACACCTGAAAAATTTCAGTACATTCAACATAACCTAAAAATACAAAATGCTTTTATTCAGCTTCTGGTTGGCATATGTGAACATAATTGAACACCAAATGGTATTTAAACAAGTACGAACATATTTTTTGACAAACAAATTTTTTTTCGCGGAAATTTTTTTTTCAAAAAAATTTTTTTTTTCAAAAGTAATTTCCTTGTAAATAAAGTTGAAATTGTGGAGGGTATCACTACACTCGGCAAGGCCGAATTTAACTTTTTTACTTGTTTAACTTAAAAATTGTTCTGGAGAATCCCTATTCCCAAATCTGAAAATTGTTATTCAATATCTTTTAATAACCCCATATTGGGGGACACTTTTCCCCACGCGATAAATGTTGGCAAGTTGATTTATAATGATTTTTGCACTTAATTATTACAATTATATCAATATTAAAACCATTTTATGATTATTAAAATTATTTTTTTTTATCCACGCCAACAAAAGGAGGCAGACTGAAAATTGTTTCATTTGTTGAACAAAAATACAAAAAAATCATTCGTTTTTCAGAGGTTGGTTTAGTTTTTCAAGGGGATACATTTTTCCACCCGATTTTGCCCATTTACGAACATGGCCTACCTATGACCATAAGACAAATTCGTGCCAATCTTCAGGAGTCTAGATTTTTTTTATTTTGGACTGCAGCATGTTTTATACAGACGGACGGACGAACATTCCGAGAATGTCTTAGAATCGATCAAGGATCAATAATGTAAATATACTTAAAGGTCTCTCTGACCTATATTTCGATATTTTAGTGTCCACAACTGATATAACGTCAAAATTTTTATATCAATAATTGCTTGGCAATTTTTTTGAGCAACTATTGCTGGCAATTAAACATCAAAATCGTACGCCATCTTTGTTAGGAATTCAATAAAATAGACGCAAAGCAGTTTTTTTGTTCATTTTGCATACGTTATTGCTTATTGCCACCAATAAAAATCAGGTGTAGACGAGGGGTTACAAACGAAATGACAAAATAAAAATTTTTGTGTAATTTGTGAGATTTTGGATAATTTTTTGTGTAATTTCTAATTTCATTGGTGGCAACACTGATAATATATGAGATAAACGCAAAAAACTGAAAAATTACCGTTTCTTCCCCCTCATTTTCACCCCCTAAATATGAATTTGGGCCACTAAAAAAAATACGTTTCCCTTTATTTTTTATACTCTACAAAATAAAACCAATTCCATAAAGATTGGCGGGTGACACCAGGGAGACCTTCCTTGTAAGTCGAACTTAACTCTTCTACTTTTTTACATATTTTTTTTACTTTCTGCAACAAATGAAACCTTTATATGTCAGAATAACTTCAAAGTCCTGCACTTTGATCAAGGGGATAAGAAAATTACAGTTTTCTTGGTCCGCCCCCTTTTGTAGATGTGGTCCGGCAACGTCCCCGCCGACCCCCTAAGAAAACGCAATTTAATTTTTTTTTCACATTTTTAAGCACATTTTAACAAAAATGCTAAAAATAAATACGTAAATACGTGTTTTAGTATTAAAATTGAAAAAAATTTAAGTTTTTATGCGTTTTTTATATTTTTAACATTTTTTTTCGATAATACCGGTACGTACCGGTATCGACGTTTCGGTATCGGTAATACCGGAACCGATTCAACTCAAATACCGTAACCGATACCGATACCGAAATAAATAAAAAAACGATACCAATACCGATATCGATACCGTTATTCGTTACGATTGCCAACCTTGGTTGTTTATCAAGTTTTTGCAGTAAGCCCTTCAAATGAATAATTATTGTGTATTAACTTGTTTTAAATGTGTTTTTCATTTGTTTTTGCCTACAAAATATTTTGAGTGTATTATGATCAATCACACGTACTTCCGGGATGAGTTTACTTATATCAGCGGAACAATTTCTATGAAAATATTGAAAAAAACAAGCCCTAAACAACCTACATTATGACTATGCTCTAAGGAATTAATGGAATCGGCCCCTATTAGCATCAACGGCATAATCTGTACGCGGTCAAGTAACTCTCATTGAACCACCTGTAAACGGAGATATTTCAAAGGTGTTTGTTATATTTACCATGAACTGTCTTATATAGAAGGACACTGAGCGCGTAAAGGTGTTGTCAATGATTTCTGCTGAAACAGCATGGAGGAGGAGTTTGAAACTAAAAGAGGAAGAGGGAGCAATGTTTCTTGATATTTGATTTTTTTTTTTTAATTATAAGTTACAGGGAAGACCTCTGCAGGGAGTTTGTTGTGCGAAACACGGAGCAATCATACAAAAACGGATATGCTCTACTAGTAAAGCGACCATTATGAACAAATACTCGGGTCTGATTTATAAGTTCAGCTATCCCAGATGAACAGCTCTTATGATACAATCGGTAGAAATGTGACAAACAACCCACATTCCAACGATACTTCAATGAATCAATCAAGTTGGATACACTACTGTCATAGATAAGCTTTACCGCCCTCCACTGAACACAGTCCATATAAGGGGGTTGTATAAAATCTTCGGCAGGATATAGTGGGTAAGGCGAACGGATGCGTAGAAGTAAGCCTTGCACTGTTTTAGAAAACCAATACAATTGAATACTTCTTCCGACACTTGAAATGCGTGTTTATTCGAACGGACATCATACTTTATTATCATGCGCAGAACGTCAAGAGTATGCAATTCCTCAATACCTTAACCGTCCATTTCTACAGATGATGATGCTGATTCCACCACCCGTCAGTAGGTCAACACACAACATTGGGTCTTTCGTGTATAAAAATCGAACTTATTAGCTCGACCACACTCTTAGATTGTCATAAGGTTCTGGTTGTGTCGTTCATATTTTTTCGCATGCCATCCTATCTCAAAAGAGCTTGTCATGTGATCAAACGAAAATGCGTAAAAAATGTCGTTATCGTCTGCAAAAGATTCGATAGTATTAAAACTCTGGCCGTGAAGGTCATTAGAAGCATTAGAGGTATCTAGATTAAACAATTGGTGTAGAGACAGACTTCAATGTTACGAAAGAAACGCTAACACGTCGCCCGTAGATCGAAAGCCATACTATCTCTCATTTAAAAGTGAATTAGCCTTTAAATACTTATAAGCCTCTTCAAACTTTAGGTATGGTTGTAAATATGATAGAATATGAGGTCCGCTGTGGGGGACAAGGGACGGCAATGGCGTTTCCCTATTAGTCCCTACCGTTAACCCAATTTAACGTCCACACAGAAAACAAATTTGCCAGTTTCCAACTTAAAGACAGTTGATGCAACAATAATTCGGTTAGAACAATTACATGAAGGTTGTCACAGCTAAATATCGGTAGTCACAACTGAATAAGGTTAATAAAACTGCCTTTTAATTGCAACAACCATAAAATTCGATGGTAACAACAGAATATAGTAGCAGTAACCGAATTTAGAGTTGATGCAGCTAAAAATATCAGCTGGAAATTTATTTTTCTGTGTGTCCTTATGAAACCCCTGCATCGAAGTCAAGCAAGTCTCTAACCAAAAAGTTTAGAGTAATGGCAGATAAGGTGTTCCATAATTTCCAACTACTCCTCATCCGTGCAAATAGCTTGCAAAATGCACACCAACGCATTCCAATTCCGTTAGAACCAGTAAGTCTTGCAAGCGCCTCGCGTTTTCAATTCCCTGGAATATCGCTGTGCCCTGGGACCCATGTGAGTCGTATGTCAAACTATTTAACCATCTCAGTTAAGGGCAGATCTTATATTTTAAAAACATTGACTCCAGGTACTTGACCGCGGCTTGAGTGTCGGATTATCTGTAAGCTCCGGTTGTAGACAGGACATTGCAACCAAACCAGCCAGTCAATTCCTTTTTTGCCGACATCTCTGCATAGTAAACACTGCAATGATCTGGCAATCTTAGAGCAAGGCTTAATCCTAACAGACTCCGAAGCTCACTTGTTCGCCTTCTTTTTCTTCCATCCATTTGTGTAAAAATTAAAAGAGTCTCCACTACCCGGAATGCCCCTCCAGGTGATTCCTCATAAGCCAAGATATCTGCTTGATGACGAGCGCTCTCTATCTCACCCAATCTGGCAGTTCTAAATTGGAAGGTCAGGATTGCAGACCCTTGTCATCTTCAGAATGATTTCAGTGTCACTTGAAGCCATCGGAATCCATGCTTGAGATAGGGGCTGCGACGGGATTTTATGTTTGTTCACAACCTTCACTTTGGCTTTAGGCCATATCTCTCCCACTTGGCTAAAGGCAACTTGAAAAATGTCTTCTTATCGTTTGTTCCCAAAAGCAACGAATTTTACTCTCCCTTTATATCATCCAGCGTTTACAGTAGTAGGGGAAAATCAGGCATTCTCTCAAGAAGCCTGAAATATGTCTTATTTTTTTAGTTTCCACTAAACTTTACTTGTTCCTTGGGATACTACAATCTCTATTCCCCCTGTTTATGACAGCCAAAATGAGGCTACCTTTCATCATTTCACGAAAAGAATGGGTCAAGACGTTGCCATTCAACTTAGACCTCTGAGGTAAAGGTCTCTCGTTGGGCGAGCGAAATCCTTTACCATACTTCGATGACGAGGCCGACACAGCACTATGTTTTTCAGAAGCTCACTTGTTCGCCATCCTTTTCTTCCATCTACTACCCGGAATGCCCCTTGAAGTGATTCGTCATTAACTAAGATCACTGCTAAACGATGAACGCCCTCCATTGCACCCATTTTGGAAATCTCTCTGTTCTAAATTAGAAGGTCGGAATTGCAAGCCCTGATCAGGTGACATATCATTATCCCCACGAACATAATCCCCATTTCCGTTATGGAAACATAATTCCCATAATGGTAGTGGGGACTATGATCGAAAATAATTTGGACATAATCCCAATAAAAAACGGATATAATTCCCAGATTTATGGGGAGAATGACCACGTAACAAATGGCAAAGATCCCCATTACAGGGATTATGTCCACTATACTAGTTGGTCGTAATCCCAAAATTTGTAGCCATCGGAAGCCATGCTTAAGATATGGGCTGCTACGGGATATAATGTTTGTTTACAATCTTCAGTTTGGCTCCAGGCCATATATCTCCCACTTGGGTAATGGCAACCTTAAACAATTCTGCTGACCTCTAAGTTAAAGACTTTTCTTTCTGTGCCTGACCTTTGATGGCTTAAGTTTAAAAACATTTTGAAGTGCTATCATCCGGTCCATGAGAAGTAACTCGGACATATCCAAGTCAGTGTATTTATATTTTCTGTATCTTAAAAGTGAAGTACATTATTTGAGATGCCACACAAACTAGATAAAATTATTACTATTTTTCTGTGTTCGCCAGCCCATAGTGTATTACTAACTTCCTCTGCTACAACATGAATTGGCAATGAATATTTGCATACATATGTCTTTTTATATTCATACAGAGTACATCAACATCAAAATATCAGCATCATACCTATAAAAAGCGGTGTGACTTTGTATGACAGTTGTTGTATTGACTTTAGCTACTGTTGTTGCTGCTGCTGCAGGAGCAGCAGTTTAAATTGATTTTTAGACTCTACGAAAATTGCTACAACTATTGAAACAACATAGAAATATTGCTGCTGCTGTCGATGCCGATTCTGATGTGAATGTATTTGGTTTGTCTGCGTGTTGTTCATTGTTATGTTGTTGTGGTGGTTATTTGGAGTAGTAAAATTTTATATTTTCAGTTGTAAATACATAAATGTATGCAACAGCAACAACACCATTTCTTTTAAAGTTATTGCCGCTTTTAACTATTTGAAGTTTTCGTTGTGTAGTGCTGTCTGTCTGTCTGTAGGTAGTTTGTGTATCTGTGTGCTGAACTAGTAGTGTAGTTAGTGTATGCCGGTTGTCATCTTCAATCTTTGACACAACATAAATAGCAAAATTTCAGGAAAACCAATGCAACAAAATCCAGATTTTTATAAAAATTTTATTTTTTTGTTTGTATCAATACGATTCTTCTTCTTCTCTTCATCAGCATTTGTTTGACTGCTTCGGCTTCTGTTATTTTTTTGTTTTTTGCATGTCACATTGTAAACTTTCACATTGTGACATATTTATGGATATCATGTGCCACAATTTTTCGACACATGTATCCATCTTAATGTCAAATCTAAAAATATTATATGAGTTTAATGCAAACAACATCAAAAAGTAGATTGTATGATATGACTTGATAAATATTGAATTTTTAAAATGGCTCATATGGGAATTTGAATGAAATTTAAATCACATATACAAATATTTTTAAGATTTAGAAACCACCTCTGGCAAGGAGCATCTTGGTATGTATTCAGGTCAACCCATCTTATCAGTGGTACAGTCACAAATCCAGTTGCCACAACCGTAAAGATTTCAACCTAATTTTTGAGGATATCACAACCGGTTTTCCGTTGTTTCAACTACATTTTGGTTTTCACAACCTCATTGCAGTTGTCACAACCATATTGCGGTTGTCGTAATCGTATTGAGGTTTTGATAACCTTATGACCGGTAACGACAACCTCGAAAACGAGGTTGAAATGGCGCCATGAAATAAATCCCAACGAAATAAGTCACAAGAAGAAAAATAAATATGAAAGTTATAAAAAATTAAATTTATTGTGTTATGAAGTTATGCAATAATTCCATAATTTTTTTAATGAAATAAATCCCAATAATTTGATAGTACATTATGAAAATAGAACTTTTTCACTTTGAAATTATTGAATTATTTTGTAAATGGAGAAAAACCATTATTTAGAAGTACAACAATGTCAATTAAAATCCATAACACACGGTCTAGATTAGCAACTTCCACTTCTATCGTATGTCAAAATCGATAGAAAGCACTGTCATTGCTAATGCGGACAGTCTTGTAAATGATGGTATACAATTGATGGTAGAGAGCCTGCTCTACTATAGATTGCTCGCAATCAAGTGTCAAAATGAGTAGTCATTTTTCATTTGACATTCGTTTTTCATGAAAACAAAAGAAGACGCTAACAAAAGCGGGAACACACAATCTCTAACAACAATCTCCAAAAGAAAAATGAAATTGCTTACTATCAATTTTGGCGTTTCTAAACGTCAAAAGTGACGTTGAATTGCCTTCGTGATAGAATTGGTGGTTGCTAATCTAGAACGTTTGCTGCAAAGCGAAAAACACTCCGCAAGTAATTGTTTAAAATGTTGAGTTCCCCAAAACATATTTTGGTGAAAATGCATATTTTGTGTTTTTTGCATATTTTGACATTAATTAGCAAAAACATAAACTAAAATTTATTTGTTTCAAAAACCATTTTAAATTTAAAAAATTTATTTTGAAAATAAGAAAAATTATTTTTTCCTTTAATTTTTTTACTAAATTGTTATGAAATTTAAAGTTCAAATGCGATTTTCTCGAAAAAAAGATGAACGTGTTTCTGATTTTTTTTTGTGTGGATGGACAAACATCTAAACTTTTAAAAAAATAAATAAAAAAGAAAAAAAAAGTGGCCGGATTTTTGATAAATTGACTTTTTTAAAAAATGGAAAATTTCAGAATGGGTTCTGAAAATTTTCCAAAAAAAAAATTTTTAATCGATAGCCCATACAAAACTATATAAGGACGTAAATTTTTGACATTGTGGTGCATTCCGTTTTAATGTGATAAATATTTAATCAAGGCAACTCGCCACAAATTTTACCATTTTTCCAATATTTGACCACGCCTCCTAAGCCCAGTTTTTGAAAAATTGAAAAACCAAAAACGCAATTTTCTAAGTTCCATATAGGGCTATCCATATCACCTATTCAGAAGTTTACGGTACACATGTTTTTTTTGGCTGGACATTTGGTGTGGAATGCCTCATATATTTTTTGTACCAATTTAAAAGAAAATTTAAAACAAATTTTCTAAAGCATTTTGGCCTCTTAAAAACGAATTTTTCATTAGAAAAACTGCACCGAATCGCCTTCTCGAGATAGAGAAATTTTTATTTTTTGCGGAACTTTTGTTCTAATAGGGGAACTGCATAATGACATCAATGATGATTCAGATTTGCTAACGTCGTTCATAACGATGAAAACAAAGCTCAATCATCTCATTTTAAGAGCCCAGAAGATCTACGACCGAATTTAACTTCGCTGTTACCTCGGTTACCATTTATGTACCAATTTCGAATCGTTATACAAAAAAATACTGGATTTTGCAAAACAATTCATGATCTCGATTATGCACTCATGATCACGATTATTCATGATCACGATTATGGCTCGTTTTTGGGCTTTTTCTCTCTGATCAAATTAAAATACCCGCCAAAAGTGTCGGTCCCCTAAGGGTAACTCACATGCAAAATATCACTCCGATCGGAGTTTATCTTCTGTCTCCACTTTGAGCCTCAAATTTGGGTTTTATGCAAAAAAGGACTTTTCAAACAAAAAAAATTAAAAAATTTGTAGTTTTTTTATTAAAAAAATTAAAAAATATTTTTGTGTAATATTTGATCGTAAATACATAAATATGAAATTTAAAGATTTAACGATATAATTAACCCGTTCAAACTTGATACCAAAAAAATGGAATGATTTTGGGGGCGTTCTCAAAACACCTTTTTTCAAAATTTTAAAATTTTTATTTAAAAAAAATTTCAAATATATAATTTTTTCTTTCTAAATTCATTGGAGAAGAAAAATGTGAAATATGGCGGATATGCGTCGGGCCACTTTTCGTGAATCGCAGGGAGAAATAAGCGGATTTCAAGGAAATGTTTGTTTTATCAATAATTTAGCTTAATAAAATCTTATAAATTAAATTTTTGGGCAAATTAACGTTTTTTTGGTGTCGTGGCATTCTATTAGATAACTGTAAGTCTGTCAAGAAATCTTACCGATCTAGGATGTCTTTAACCCACATTGGCAGGGGGTCAAAAATGACCCCCGCAGAAAATTTTAAGTTTAGAGCTTAAATTTTGTGCTATAAACAAGTATCAAATGGCTTCTCTATTTTGTCCCACTGCTATGACTTCGTATTAATATATTATCTTTAAAAAAATCATTAATCCTTCTTGGTAAGGGATCAAAAATGACCCATTCAGTAAAAAATATATATTTTTTGATATTAAAAAATTCAAGCACTATGCCTAAAAGTTTTTGCCGGGGTCATTTTTGACCCCGGGCCAATATGGGTTAAAAATGTCTTAAATAGGTAAGATTTTAGGGCTGATTTAAAGTTTTCTAATAGATCGCCACAAACTCATTTTCCACAAAAAAAAAATATATATTTTTTTTGAATGGGTCATTTTTGACCCCCTACCAAGAAGGGTTAAAGATTTTTTTTAAGCTTATACATTAATACGAAATAATGGTTGGGGTACAAAACACAAAACCGTTTTATACTTGTTTAAGGCACAAAATTTAAGTACTAAACTTAAAATTTTCTGATGGGGTCATTTTTGGGTAAAAGGGTTAAAGACGTAAAATCTTTAAATTTCATAAGGGTTCAAGTTGAAAAAATGCAGAAGAAAAATTGAATTTCTAAAAATTATAGACATTTCTGGTATTTCCTATACCGGTTTCAAACACCCCAGTTAGTGTCATCTTCAGTAGGATTTTAAATGTCGGTTTGTCTTGTTAATGAAAACTGTTTTTTATATATGTGAATATTTTTAGTTTCTACAGAATAAATTTTGACAGTTTCCAACACTACAATTCTATTTCTAGCAATCTCAACCTCACTTCATACTCTCTTTCAACTTTTTTGTATCTTACATTATTTCGCAAGGGTTACCAACATGATCTGGAATTGCAGACACAAATGAAGGAATTTGCATTTTCTGTTTCGGAGACGTGCCTAATGGCGACATATTTTGTCAGTAATTTTATTTGATTTAAGTGTTTACGATCAAATATTACACCGTCCGAAAAAAATTAAAAAAAGTCGTGGAACACGAACTGGATAATATACGTTTGAAACTAGAGACTAAATGTAGTAAAACAGAATTTACAGTTTTTCATTTCGTGTTCCTTTTAAAAGGACTTCAAAGTTTTAGTGGATTAAATTTAATAAAATATTTTTTAATATTTGTACTTGTCCTAGGATGCCACTATTGACAGCAAATGAAAGAGGAGGATCTCCTCTAATTTTCGTATTTTATTATTTTTACATATCAGGAAAAAGGAGGTAAGTTACGTCCTTTCAAAAATGTATCCTTTAATATCATTTAAAATTTTGAACAAAATATTTTGATAAAGTTTTCAAATGACTTAATTCACATCCTTTTATCCTGATATGGCAAACTAGAAAAGTGGATAAATTAGGGTAGATATTCCTCTTTCATTTTCCGTCACCAGTGTCATCTTAGGACAAGTACAAATATATCAAAAATATTTTACAAAATGTATCCTTTAAAAATTTGAAGTCCTTTTCAAAAGGAAAAACGATCACGACATGAAAAACTGTAAATGCAGTTTTACTCTACTTTCAGACATATATCATCCGCTTCATGTTTAATATTGGCTGTCGGACGGTGTTATACAAAAATATTTTTTTTATTTTAATAAAAAAACTTTTCATTTTTTTTAAAGTCCTTTTTTGCAAAAATCCCAATTTTGAGTGATACTTTGCATGTGCGTTACCCTTAGGGTACCGACACTTCTGGCGGGTATCAGAATTTGATCAGCGAGAAAAGCCAAAAATGAGCCACCCTATTATGCACCTATTAACTCATCGTTCCTTTTGATTAAAACATTAGGTCAAAACACGTGAAAAGGTAAATTTTATTTTATTTATACCCTCCACAATGTAAAAAAGATTATTGCAACAAAACTTTAAAAAATAAATTACTTTTGAGATGAAAAATAATTAAAAAAAAAATTAAAAATATAATAATAATAATAATATAATAATAGTTTTGATCACATGATCAATTATTTTTATTTATTCTTTCTTTTTATTTACAACTCATTTTTAATAACTTCAACCTAACCGAGAACTGGTAACAATGACCGTCGTCTCGTTGTAGCGAAAAAACTAAGGGTTCTGGTGGGAATCGAACCCACGACCCCGATGTTCAAAGGCTAGCACGCTACCAACTAGCCTACGGGGCCCCCTTATATAATTATATTATTATAATTAAAAAAATATGTTCGTACTTATTGAGTATCATTCGGTGTTCAATTATATTTACATATGTGAGCCAGCAGCCGAATTAAAGTATTTTGTATTTTTAGGTTGTGGTGAATGTACTAAAACTTCCTAGCCTAGCCCCCAGACAAACTTCCCCTTTGATTTGGCTTAAATGACTATTAAACGTTTTAAAAATCTTCGAAATTTAGCAGGTCATTTTATTTTGTATTCAAAAATCATCATTCTAAGTTTAAAGGAATGTAGTCCCTACACAAGTCAACCTCCTGATATTCACAAAAAATCTATCAAAATTCATGAAAACTAATATTTGATTGAAAATAATATTTGAAGGAGCTAAACGTGTACTTCAAAAAGCTTATTAAATCTGATTATAATTGGACCACTTTTGGACTTATTGATAGTCCCCATATAAACTTGTTGACCGATATTCAGTAAAATCGGTCTAAAACACAAAAATAGGTAAATTTCGCTGAAATTTGGTTTGAGTGTGATTTCGACGTTAATTAACGATTGACCAAAACATAAACCTTAGATTTTTAAAGAGGTGTCACATTCCAAATTATCAAATATTCTACTCTTGTGCTAAACAAGTCATTATTTTAATAAATGAAGTGTCAACAAATGTCTTTTAAAATTTTACACTTCCAAATGGCTCAAGGGACCAAATAAAAAAAAAAAAACTTAATATTTTATCTGACGTGTGTAAAAATGTTTAAAAACCGGATCTAATAACTGATATTAAGTTATAATTAAAAAGTCATGTTACTTAATCACCTCAAAAACTAAAAAATATTTTGAATTGCATGTTTCCTCTTACTTTATCTTAAGACATGTCACAATTAATTTTATGCATAAGAATTTCATATTTCTTATTCAGTTGTTACTGTTTTAAAAAACTGAAAAATGAATTTATGCATTTTTAAAATAGCACAATAAACAACAATTCATTAAAAATGTCATATTTAATAAAGTGCAAACAAAATTCATGCCACCTTTTTTTTATTTTTTTTAATAACACTTTGCAATTGGCAAACAAACATTTTGCACTTGCTGCTAACACTGCTACTGCAAAACTGCCTGATTAAAAATACAAAACAGAAACAGAATTTAATGAACTAAAGTGTTAATACAAAGTAAGAGGTGAACCCCAGTTTACGCTATTCACGAAGAAAAAATGCATTAAGCTACTTTCAGAATTAATAGCAAATTCTGAATTGAGAAACAATTTTAATTCAATATTTAGAACCCAAATATCAAATTTGTATACTATAGCATTAAGGAAATTAATTTTTGAGCATTTTTAAATTTCCTCAAATAACTCGAAAACAACCCTGCGGAAAATTGATTAGTCCTACACATCTAAATGATCTGAAACCCCTACCCAATGACTGGTTTATCCTATGGCAGGTTCAACGCGGTGTAGACATAAAATACCAGTTCTATGACCAGTAAAAATCAGTAAATTAATCTAAAAGACAAGTCCGCTCGCTACACGTCAAGCGAAATGTTAAAAGGTGTTAATTAAAGCCGTGCTAGGACCACTATAGAACGGGCCCTCGATCTGTTTCCCCCGCCGCAGTCTTAGTTTTTCCAATTCCTAATTTTATAAAGATCGCGTTAAATTAGAGTTACCTGTATATGGAGACATTGAACGAGTTAAAATATTACATTATTATTATTAACCATTCGCTTATCGCACAAAGAACATAACATTTGTTAAGCATTAACTAACGCCATCTGTCAACACGGGAAGCCGATACAACCAAAACGTCCTAAGAAAAAACGCTAAAAGAAAAAGTTTTTCCAAAGAGTTGCTGGTAACAGCAGTCAACTTACCAACAAACAAATAGTCAGCATTGCATGTTTAAAAACTAAAATTATTGAAACGCGGTTTTTCATTATCAAACTCATATGTGAGAGTTACCAACGTATCAGAGTTTTAAAATAATTCTTTTGCGAGAGATTCTATTTTTTAAATTTAAATTTGTGTACCCTCCTCGAACCATAGTATGGCACAGGAACGGAACCAGTGGGGGGAGGTATGGGTTGTAGGAAAAACTACCTTCCAAACCGATTTCAAAAAAGAACAAAAAAAAGGAAAAAGAAAGAAAGAGGCGAAAAAGATGAAAGAAAAGAAGAAATGAAGAAGAGAAACAAAAAGAAATGTGAAATTCGGCTTGGCCGAATCTATGAATGATTTTTTGTAAAAAAAAAGAAAAATTATATTTTTTTTGGGTGTAAAATTTTTTCGAGTTTTTTTTTTTAGTGTAAAAATATTTTTGAGTGACAAAAATACTTTGTAAAGAAGTTTTGTGGCTTAGCAATGTTTTTAAAGTTCCTTTTTTTCAATACGTGAATTTAAGGGGGAAACCAATCTGAAATTCATGGTTTTGTTAATAACTTTTGAACCACTGTATCGATTTGGCTGAAATTCATTACGAACCAGACCAGAAGAATGACAAATATATATGCCAAGCTTCAGCCTCAGAATTGAAATTCGAAAGTTAGCGCGTTTTTTATCTCATAAATTCGCGAAAACCGTTGACGAAATTCACTCGTTTTCTTATAACTTTTGAAGCACTATACCAATTTTGCGGAATTGCAATGCCAACCTGACTAAAAATATATATATTTAGTCCTTTAAAATTCCTAGTTGGAACATAGGGCCATAAAAATTACCAACATATGAGGCATTCCACACCAAATGTCCAGCGAAAGAAAACATGTGTACCGTAAACTTCTGAATAGGTAGTATGGATAGCCCTATATGGAACTTAGAAAATTGCTATTTTGGTTTTTCAATTTTTCAAAAACTGGGCTTAGGAGGCGTGGTCAAATATTGGAAAAATGGTCAAATTTGTGGCGAGTTGCCTTGATTAAATATTTATCACATTAAAACGGAATGCACCACAATCTCAAAAATATACAGTCTTATATAGTTTTGTATGGGCTATCGATTAAAAATTTTTTTTTTTGGAAAATTTTCAGATCCCGTTCTGAAATTTTCCATTTTCTAAAAAAGTCAATTTATCAAAAATCCGGCCACTTTTTTTTTTTTTCTTTTTTATTTATTTTTTTAAAAGTTTAGATGTTTGTCCATCCACACAAAAAAAATCAGAAACACGTTCATCTTTTTTTTCGAGAAAATCGCATTTGAACTTTAAATTTCATAACAATTTTGTTATTTGCTTGTATTTTCTTGTGTCAACAGAGCGTATGACGAATATTTATGCAATTAATATTACTCATTCGCAACTTTAAAACAAAGAAATACAAGCAAATAACAAAATTGTTATGAAATTTAAAGTTCAAATGCGATTTTCTCGAAAAAAAAGATGAACGTGTTTCTGATTTTTTTTGTGTGGATGGACAAACATCTAAACTTTTAAAAAAATAAATAAAAAAGAAAAAAAAAGTGGCCGGATTTTTGATAAATTGACTTTTTTAGAAAATGGAAAATTTCAGAACGGGTTCTGAAAATTTTCCAAAAAAAAAATTTTAATCGATAGCCCATACAAAACTATATAAGAACGTAAATTTTTGACATTGTGGTGCATTCCGTTTTAATGTGATAAGTATTTAATCAAGGCAACTCGCCACAAATTTTACCATTTTTCCAATATTTGACCACGCCTCCTAAGCCCAGTTTTCGAAAATTTGAAAAACCAAAAACGCAATTTTCTTAGCTACATATAGGGCTATCCGAAAAACCTATTCACAAATTTACGGGACACATGTTTTTCTGTAGCGGGACATTTGGTGTGGAATGCCTCATATATGCCAAGCTTCAGCAGCCTTCGTAAAGTCTTTTACGGGGTCATACACCAATATTTCGAGATGTTACAAACGGAATGACAAACTTACATATACCATCTATCACTAGAGTGGATGTTATAAAAAGAGAAGAAAGAAAATCGTATTTTTCAATGAGAAAAAATTTTCAGAAAAACGTCTAATATTTGTAAAGAAATTTAATATACCAAACAAAAAAAAAATCTTTCCAAAAGCTTTTCATTTAAATCGGTGATTTTTTTCGAGAATATATTTCGAGAATCTGAGAATTTGTTGAAAAATTTTTGTTTTGATAATCTGAGAACTTTTTAAAGAAAAAATTTTTTAGATCTTTTTCTTTTTTTGGATTTTCGAGATTTTAAACATTTTGCGTAGGAAAAATTCTTTTAATTTAAAAATCTTTAAACGAAAAATGTTTTATATGTCTCGAATGTGAAATTTTTTTAGAAGTGGATAATTTTTCTGAAAGATAAAAAATTTTTTTGAAAAAATCTCGAATTACCTCAAATTTTTTACCCAGTCTTTAACTGCAATAAATTTCGATAGCAATAAAAATTAACAAAGGATCGATTCTAAAACATTCTACGAATGACTAAGGATGTGATTTCCATGCAAATGCATGTTTTTTTTTCGATAACCTAAAAACGATGTCGACCAATTATCTTTTCGAATCAAATAATTTGCGTTAATATGGCATCGATTTGGGTTTGCATATTTTGGCATAAATTAGCACACACACAAATTTTATTTTTTTAACTATTTTAGATTTTAAAAATTTATTTTGAAAATAAGAATAATTATTTTCTTCTTTTTGTTTTTTTTTTTTTATAGATTGTCTTAATTTCTTAAAAAATCTTGCTTACACAAAGTTTGAAATGTTACTATTTAAACCCGCGTTATTTTTAGCTTTTTAAGAAGTTTTTCGTATAAAAACAAGATTAAAAATAGGGTTTTATTGCATATTTTGAATTTTTTAGCGCATATTTTAAGCGTATATTTTTGATTTCTTAGTGCATGAAAATCTTATCCAGGGTTTTCCAACCTTTTTGTATCTGCCGCATATCCCTATGCGAGTTTTTTTGTTAAAAAGAGCTAAAAAAAGGGAAAAGTTGGGTGCAACTTTCCTCTCGCAATATACGTTGAAAAATAAATAAATTATTGGTTTTTACATATAAGTAATACAGTTTTATCATTATTTAAACTATATTTTTATCTACGCCCCAAAAAATAGGCAAGCCGAAAAAAATTCACTTTCCTGATCCTTTTGGTCTAATTGTAAGTGCGGGGCGATGAACTTCACATAACATAAAAATGTATCGTATATTAAACAAATATCATGAAATCCAGCAAAGATTTTATAAAATCTGACCGAGGGTCTTCAAATTTATCTAATTTTTTGTACACATGTGCTCTATAGAGCCAATGAAACATATCCATTTTCAGGTTTTTATATTTTGAAAAAATCGCGAATTTTTCGCGAATTTAATTTTCTTCAAAAATTGAAAAAATCAAAAAAGTATGCTACTTTGAATAGCCTTATATTCGGAAGTATCTATCGGATTTCTTCAATTCAAAAAGCATTCGATTCAGACGACAGTCTTACTTTATATTAATGTAATAAAAAAAAACTATTTTAAAAAAAGTGCATTTTTGATGCAAATGCATTTTTTGGATGCATTTTTTAAAACTTTCTCCCCCTTCAATTTTTTTTAAACCTACATAAATCGAAAATATAGCATTTTTTACACAAAATTGCGTACAGCTTTTTTTTGACGGAGTTTCGTAAAAATTTTGTAATTTTTTTAAAAATACCTTATTGGTTTTTCCATACAATTTTTTCATAAAATTCATAAAATAACAAAAAATAATTTTAGTCAAAGGAAAAACTACGTAAGCATTTTTTAAAAAAGTCACTAAAACTTTGTGAAACGCCGTCACAAAAAAAATGTACCCAATTTTATGTAAAAAATTCTATATTTTCGATTTATGCAGGTTTCAGACAAATTGAAGGGGGAGAAAGTTTTAAAAAATGCATCCAAAAATTGCATTTGCATCAAAAATGCATTTTTTTTTTAAAAAATATTTTTTGTTAGTGCATTGTTATAAAAACGGATAAAAACGGATAATGCTTTTTTAGGCGTAGAAATCCGATAGATACTTTCGAAGAAATGGCTTTTTAAAGTTATATACTTTTTTGATAAAATTGCAAAATAAATATTAAATTGATTTTTTGTATGGAAAAAATCAAATAAGTAGTTTTAAAAAAATCACGAAAATTTTTTGAAACGCCGTCACAAAAAAAACGGTACTCAATTTTGTGTAAAAAATGCCATATTTTCGAATTATGCAGGTTTCAAAAAAATTGAAGGGGGAGAAAGTTTTGAAAAATGCATCCAAATGTTGCATTTGCATCAAAAATGCACTTTTTTTGGAAAAACTTTTTTTTTATTGCTTTGGTATAAAAAAGGACGAACGTTTGAATCAAATGCTTTTTGAATCGTAGAAATCCGATAGATACTTTAGAAGATATGGCTCTTTAAATTAACATACTTTTTTGATTTTTTAAATTTTTGAAGAAAATTAAATTCGCGAAAAAATCGCGATTTTTTTAAAATTAAAAAAACTGAAAATGGATATGTTTTATTGGCTTTATTGAGAATGCATACCGTTAATACAAAGAAAATCGAAAGACCTAAGGTCAGAAAATAGAATTTTTTAAGTGTTTTCTGGTGGATTTTGTGATATACAACAAGTAGAAAAATTAAATTCGACTTGGTCGAATCTATGAATACCCTCCACAATGTTATCTGATAGTAATTTTCTAAAAAAAAATGCATTACAATTTTTTTATTAGAAATATATTATTTTGAGTAAAACTTTTTTTTAATCAATCAAATTTTTTTGAGTGTAAAATTTTTTTGACTGTCAACTTTTTTTTGAGTGTTAGATTTCATTAAAAAAAAATAATGTTTTTTTTTGCATGTAACATTTTTTTTTTTTTCTGAGTGTAAATATTTTTTTTAGTGTACAATTTCTTTGAGTAACAAAATTGCTTTGCAAAATATTTTTTTAGTGTACAATTTCTTAAAGTAACAAAATTAATTTGTAAAATATTTTTGTTGTTTTATACCTATATTTAATACAAAAAAAACCTATTTCAAATATTTTCCTCCTTTTTTATTTTATCATCCTCTTCTTTAAAATCCAAAAACAAACTAACATTCAATCATACACATACTTTATTTGATTTTTTCCCAAAAATACTTACTATACACCGTTACATACAGTTACACTAACAATAACAAATATTTACTTGTCTAACAACTAAACTGCACCCCACGGCAGGAGAAAAAACAACAACAAGTTTTAAAAAACTGGTATTTCACCATGCTTTAAAAACTTGTTTAACGAATTTTCAACAGTTTAAGGTGAAACAATTCTGAAATTTAGAGCTTTGCTTATAACTTTTGAACCACTGAACCGATTTCGCTGAAATTCAAAACCAAGCAAACTCCGGGAACGACAAATATATATGCCAAGCTTCAGCACCCTCAGAATTGTGTTTCGAAAGATAGAGTGGTTTTAATCTCGTTAATTCGCAAAATACCCTTGCCGAAATTTACTCTTTTGCTCATAACTTTTGAACCACTGGACCGATTTCGCTGGATTGCAATACCAACCTGACCCGGTAAATGGTCAACATATATGTCAAACTTCAGGAGCCTCCGTAAAGTCTTTCAAAAGTTAGCGTGTTTTCAACGGACAGACAGACAGACGGACGGACGGACGGACGGACGGACGGACATCGCTAGCTCGACTTAAAATCGATCAAGGATCATGAATATATATACTTTATGGGGTCCTAGACCAATATTTCGATGTGTTACAAACGGAAAGACAAACTTATATATACCCTCTATCACTAGAGTGGAGGGTATAAAAACAGCATGTAAAAAAATCAGGGTTGGCTACCGTTACCCTTTCAATACCGTTACCGATTAAAAACCCTTTAATATTGACTACCGTTACCGTTACCAATACCGAAATAAAATTTTTTAAATACCGTTACCGATAAAAAACCGTTACCTTTATTCGGATTTTTACCGGTATTTTATCGGTTTTGTTTCGGTTGCATTAATATTACTTATTTAATTTTTTTCTGTGGATTAAAAACATATTAAAATATTTTTAATATACTTAAAATAAAAAAACAAATTTTTGTTCATTGCCAATCCAACCAATGATCACATTTGCAATTAACTAAATTCGAATTTCGGTCTTGGACCTCATAAAGATTTTATATTATTGATCAGTGATCGATTTTAAGCGATGTTTGTTTTCCGTCTGTAGAAGATACGAAACGGTCCAAAGTAAACGTGCTACTCTGCTGGTACGAATATGTCTTATGGTCATAGGCTGTTTAAGTTCCAAAATGGAAAAAAAGTTCCAGATGAAAATAGTTCCCCCCCTGAAAAACTTAAAAAGCCCCAAAAAACATATTTTATTTAATTTTTTTGTCATATGTTTAGAAATTGAAAATTTTTTGAAGTGTGAAGTTCATTGACCAAGACTAGAAAATGCGTTTTTGGTCTAAACTTTTTAGGGGCTTGGCTATAGCAAATAAAATTAAATATTGATAAAATTTTATTATTTATGCGTAAATATGTAGAAGTAAATTTAATTTCTAAAAATTATAGACATTTCTGGTATTCCTATACAGGTTTCAAACAGTTCCAGTTAACTGTCAACATCAGTAGGATTATTTATTTTTCTTAACATCTATGGCGAGAGGAAAGGTGTCACTCCGATACCGAACGCCCTCCCCCTAAAAAACATCCCATGAAACATCCTTGCCAAGTTTTTTATTCGATTTTTTTTAACAACAGGACAAACAATTTTGATCATTTTAACAGAGAAATCTGCTAATTTCATATAAACAGTTCAGGATGTTTATTTGAAATCAGCAGATTTCTCTATCTAAATCAGCAGATTTTTCTGCTGTCTTGACGTTTTTTTCAGCAGATTATCCAGACAGAAATTTAGCAAACCGCGTCAGCTATAATCAGCAAATTTCTCATACGGCTCAAAATGAAGATTTTTTTACTTATTGGGCAAAGGTGTCTCTACGAACATGAGTTCGATTTGTTGAATTACAATATTGCGTGAATGTTTTAATTTAATTCCGAGTTAATTCATAGTATTTAATACCAGTACAAATAAAATTATGTTTAGAAAATGTACAAAATTTAACAGCTTTTTAACTTTTTAAAATTTTTTATATTATTTTTTACGTCTTTTTAACAAATTTGTCACTTGTTAACATTTTATTTATAATACCGGTACGTACCGGTATTGATGTTTCGGTAACGGTTCACCGTTACCGAAATAATCGAAAATACCGTTACCTTTACCGTTACCGATATAAAAAATATATAATACCCATACCGTTACCGATACCGTTATTCGTTTCGGTTGCCAACCCTGAAAAAAATGTTTTAATTATTCAAGGGGAACTATTTTCCTCCTGATCCGATTTTGTCCATATACGAACTTGACCAGCATATGTCCATAATACATATTTATTCCAAACTAAAGGGATCTACACTCAAAATAATTCTGCAGTAAAAGGTTTAGTAATTGATTTTGTACCAAAATCTACTAATAAGTTACTAATTTTAGTATCTTCGAAGTACTAAAATTAGTAATTTGTACTGGATTTGAATAATATTAGTTAGAAATTTTAGTATTGTTTACGAATTCCTGCACTAGGTCCTTTTGGACTAAAATTAAGTTAGATTTTTAGTATTAAATACCCACGTTATCCCATTTTACCAATATTTAACAGTTTTCCTTGTTTTTTAGCAAAACATTTTTGATCAAAATTTATATTTTTTTTATTTTAGATTTTTTTTTGTGATTTTGCAAATTTCAATGGCTTTTTATCAAAAAAAAATCTAGTAAATTCACCAGAATTTCTTTTAAGTCGTATTGCGCCAAAAATGTTGTAAATTTACAATTTTATTGGTAAAAGACTTGTAAAATTACAAAAAACTCGTAATTTTTACAAGGAATTCTCGTAAAATAGGAGGTAACAAAATATTAAGTAAAGTTAGGAAACTTCCTTGTTAGTTTTATCGCGTCCAAAAAATTGTAAAATTACAATTTTATTGGTAAAAATTTTGTAAAATTACAAAATTGCTGGTAAAAAGATTGTATAATTACAAGGAATTTTTGTCAAATAGGAGGTAGCGAAAAATAACAAGTTTTTCTTGTTATTTTACAAGGGTTTTTTTTAGTGTAGCTCTTTTGCTTCGGACTTCGTGCTATTTTATTCGATCACTGAACCATAATATAATTTTTGAGGTCCCCGACCGATATTTCGACGCATTACACACGGAATGCCAAATTGAGTGTAGCCAATACTGTCGTTTTGGGGAAAAAAATAAACAAAAAAATTTTATTACTGAACAAAATAACAAAAAACAAGTGAGAGTGTTGTCGGCTGTGCCGAATCTTTTATACCCTCCAACACGTTAAAAAAAACAGTGGCTTTTTTTTGGGGAGGGGTTGGTGGGTTTTTTGTGGTGGGAGACAACCTTCCTGGATCCAACTGCAGGAATTTAAACTTCTTTTGATATAAAAATGTTTTGTTTGCTAAGCAAAAGTATAAAAAACCTATAAAAAATTGAGTTTTTTCAGAGGTTTGTTTAGTTCTTAAGAGGGGAACTTTTTTTCCCCTGATCCGATTTTGCTCATGTTCGAACTTGACCAGCCCAATACCATAAGACATATTCGTGCCAAAGTTCAGGAGTCTAGCTCTCTTACTTTTACTTTTTGGACTGTATCGTGTCTTCCACAGACGGACAGACGGACGGACGGACGGACAGACGGACATCACCAGAATGTCTTAGAATCACTGATCAATAATATATGTACTTTATGGGGTCCTAGACAAAGTGAGTATACCCCCATACTGTAGTTGGAGGGTATAAAAAAAATTGAAAAAATACATAAAATTTTGCGAAGTTTCCCTTTTGTTACACGTACCATCGGTCGGTCTAGACTAGAAAAGTTAAGTTCATGTATGTGCAAAATTGGACCAGACCTAAAAAACTTTTCATTGCAAAACTTAACTAAACTGTTTTTTTTGGCGCCATGAAATAACTCCCAATGAAATAAGTCCCAAGAAAAATAATGCAATAAGTCCCAAAAATTTTCATACGATTTGGGAGTTATTTCATAATGAAATAACTCCCAAATCTACGGCGGTTATTTCATTTTCTTTGGAAGTTATTTCATTTTTAAGTTTGGGAGTTATTTCATCATGCAATAACTCCCAAACTATTTTAATGAAATAACTCCCAACAGTTTGATAGTAAATTATGAAAATAAAAATTTAACTTATTGAGTTCTCAAGTTTCTTTAATTTTTATTAAAAATAATAAAATTTAGATATTTTCTTTAGTTATTTTCAGGAAAAGTTAATTTATTACGGGGAAAGTAAATGACCTCGAACTAGAATAAACTCTTTTTCAATGCTTTTTGAATTATCTTGTAAATAAATTCAGAAAACCATTCAATCTAAAGTACATCAATGTCAATCAAAATCCAAAAAAAAAAAATATTACGTTTGCTTTAAAGCGAAATGCATGCTGCGAGTAATTGTGAGTTCTTCTAACAATGGTTTTAATTTAGGAAAATTAAAAGGTATTGTATGACAAACTGAACATCCGCAACCGGTGTAATAAGAAGTTTTAGGATCCTGTTGGTTTGGCGGGCACATTAGATTATTTAAAGTGTAGGCGAAATGGACTTTCGGTCTTTTACAACCAACTCACTCTTTTCTTTATTTTGAAATATATGTTGTTGGAATACAATTATATGTTTGAAAAGATTTGAATGCGTATGGGCGTGAAGAAAGCGCCGCAGGCGAAAAATTTTTACAAGAGATTTTAACAAAAAATTAAAAAAAAATCGCGCGATTTTTTTTTAATTTTTTGTTAAAATCTCTTGTAAAAATTTTTCGCCTGCGGCGCTTTCTTCACGCCCATACGCATTCAAATCTTTTCAAACAAATAATCGTTTTGTTACCACATTTATTATACAGAATTCTGGAAACTCTAAAAGGCTTCCAGGAATCCGCTTTCAAGTTTTATGCGTTGTTTATCAACTGTTTTACCAAGATGATTTATATATTTTTTTAATTTGAGTTCATATTTTTGTGGAGTTTATTTTCTGTTCTTTTCGCAGCCGCCAGAGGGATCTGCGATAAGTTAGCTATTGCATGAAATATTATACTGATATCATTCAAACATTAAAAGAAATTTAATCAATGTGGGATGCAGCTTGCATCCCAAAAAAGTTGAGAAGGGATTGTAGGCACTTCAGAGATTTGTTTTTTAAAGAGATACAATTAAAGTGTTTTTGGGATTTAAACAATTAAAAATTTAATAGTAAAAAAAAATTGGGATTTATTTCATTTCTATTGGGAGTTATTTCGTTGGGACTTCTTTCATTTTTTGTTAGGGAGTTATTTCATTTTTCTTGGGACTTATTTCATTTTTTTGGTTTGGGAGATATTTCATTTTATTTGGGATTTATTTCATTGGGAGTTATTTCATTGGGACTTATTTCATTGGGAGCTATTTCACGGCGCCGTTTTTTTTTTAAAGCCAATAAAACATTTTTATTTCAGGAGTCCTGTGCTTGGACCCAGAGGATTAACAAATTTATTTTTTTACGCCCCGCCTCCTTTTGTGTGAAAAAACTTTACATAATGCTAAAATTGTAGTTTTAAAGTGCTAAAACCAATTTGCCCATATTAATCGCGTGGAGAAGATGTCCTCCAAAGTCTCCTCGAAAAAGCTAAAAAAAAGTTTTCTAAAATTTTTTTCTGTATACTGTGAAGGATATGTAAAGATTCCTCAAGGACGAAAAAAACTTTCTTATTAATTTGTTTAATAATATTATTTGAATAATTTCCAAAACAATTCATTATTTAAAGTTCTGCTTATAGCCAACAGAGAGAGTGGAGGCCAATACAATATCCACATAACTGCAACAAACAACTTCATAATTTAAAATAGAGTCAATATCTACTTGTGACTGCAAAGATAGAATTTTTTAACAGAAGTCTTAAGATTAAAACACGCAATATATGAAATCTTAAGCATTAAATTATAGACCAACACAAACTTAATAAGTGTCTATCTATCTAACCTGTTGTTGTTTGTCTACGATTATATGAATTTTTAAGAAGTAGAAATATGAATTTTTTTCAATTTAAAAACACACAAAAAAATTATATAAATGCATTTATAATGGGTTTATCGTGCTAAAATCAACTTTATCACTCTCTCAAATTCATATTGTGAATGCGCGACACACTTGACTTTCAACACCCAAATGTGAAAACAAAGATTGTTTTAAATTAGGTTTCGTTTATTTGTAAGTATGACCAGCAACAAACATAAAATTATATGCAAAAAAAAACTTATGAAAAAAAGAACTTGTTTAACAGAGTTGCCAACAATTATGATGAGGAATGGATAAATGCAACTCTGCGGAGTAGCGAGTGTGTTATCGAAAAACAAAGGGTTAATCTAATTTTTCGTTTTTTTTTCAAATTTCGAAATCGATTTAATTAATTAATTTAAAATTGCATTATTTATGGGCAAAATATATAAACTATAATTAAAAATCATCTTTTCTCTACTGTGATAATATAACGTTATATTCTCGTCAAAAAAAAACTAATCAAAAATATTTTTTGCAAAAACGGGAACAAAAAAAATTTTTACAGACCAAAAAAAAAAAAAAATTTACCATAAGAAAAATTTTTCAGTAATATAAGTATTTTGGTCTCCTAAACACAAATTAGTCATCGGAAAAAATTTACCAAATCGTCTTCTCAAGATATAGTCATTTCCATCTTTTGGGGACCAATCTCTTAAAACCAACAACTTTTTTAATGATATAAATTGCATGTTAAAGTTTTTCATAATTTTTTTATTCGGATTTCAACTAAATTGCTTAACTTTTGCAAGATATCCGGACTCGATACGATCAAGGATACCATCAAGACATTATAAGGAAGTTCAATATGTCCTTTTTTCGTTATATCCTTATAAGTTTGAATTATGAGAAATTTTCTGTTCTGAGCAGATATGAAAGGACATATCGCCCAAAACTGTGATTGTCATATTGCTCAGGCGTACGGACATAGCGCCCAAGGTCTTATCGCCCAAAACCGTAAATGACATATCGCCCACGCTGCGACATATAGCCCAAAATGGTAGGTCTAAAAATGTTATTTCTCCCAAAACAAAATTGTCAAAAAATCCAAAATATTTTTTTTGGGCGAAATGTCGAAATTACGACTTCTATGATTTGTTTTATTGTAATAAAGGTTTTCTGCGTAGCCGGCCTTCGGCCGGGCTTAGGGATTACATACTCCATGCATTAAACCCACCCTCTCTGCAAAGCAAAGCTATTTTCGTTATCAGGCCAAATTTGGTAGCGTAAGGGACTGCTACCCTAGAAAACTTTACTTTGCGGAGGGGGTGGGTTTAATGCATGGATTTTGTAGTCTCTAAGCCCGGCCGAAGGCCGGCTACGCTTAAAAACTTTAAAATATTGTGTTAAAAAAAAAACAATTTTGGTGAGTTTTATGATTATTTTTTTGGGTGCTATGACATTTTATATAAAGGGTGTTTTTTTTAGAGGTATAGAACTTCGAATTGAAATAAAACACAAGAAAATCGTTTTAATGTCCATCAATTTGGCTTTATTGGAAGGATAATTTTATGCCATTAATGTTTAAATATGATTTCGGGCATGTGGCTGCCGCGGCTGGCTCGAATAAAGCCAATTCTACTGGTCCAATTTTCAACCACTTTTTCGAGCATATGGGGCCGTATGCCGGCAATAACGCCACGAATGTTGGCTTCCAAGTCCCCTAACGTTTCTGGTTTGTTGGCGTAGACGAGCGACTTCACATATCCCCAAAGAAAATAATCCAATGGTGTCAAATCACACGATTTAATTAATTGCTCTGATGGACGATTATGTCGACCATAAAATGGACGGAGCTTGCGGTAAACTTCGCGAACTGAACCATTATTTTCGAAATAAATTTGCACGATTTGCAAGCGTTGTTCTTTTGTCAACCTGTTCATGATGAAATGGCAAACCAAACTAAATATTAATCACTTGACAGCTGACAAAATGGCCGCCAATTAAAAAAGTGATGCCAACTTAAAGTTCTATACCTCAATAAAAAACACCCTGTATATAACATTTTGATATTTGGGTAAAATGACATTTTTGATAATTTATATAAATTTAAAGAAAATTGTTAAAATACCCAAAAATAATGGCCATATCGTCCAAAAAATTTTGCAACAACAACTAACACACAACTTTTTTTGGGTGGAATGACTTTTTTAAATTGGGCGATATGCACTTGGGCGCTATGTCCGTACGCCTATTGCTCAAGCTACGATATAAAGCCGAAAATGATAGGTATAAAAATGTTATTTCTCCCAAAACGAAATTGCCAAAAAATTATATTTTTGGGTGAAATGTTAAAATTACGACTTCTGTGACTTTTTTTGTAATGAAGGTTTCTGCGTAGCTGGCCTTCGGCCGGGCTTAGAGATTACTTACTCCATGCATTTAACACACCCTCTGTGCAGACCAAAGCTATTTTGTTTAGCCTTCCGTTTTTAGGCATAAACCAATTGTTCGCGTAAAGACCTGCTACCCAAGAAAGCTTTATTTTGCGGAGACTTCTTTGATGAAGAAAATCTTTATATCAATGAACAAATTGTAGTATTATTCAATCAATCACTTTTTCGATTTTAATCACAAATTTGATCAATTCATTATTTAAAGTCAATTAAAATAACGATTGATTTAACGTATGAATTGTAAGCTTATGACAAAATTATGAAGATATTCATATTTTTTGCTTTTGAAAATGTTGCCGATAATAAAAAAAATAAAACCCGATTATAAAGTATTTTTTTGAATTAATGTATTCAAATAAAAGCAAAAAAAAAAAAATATGGTGTGTTGAAAATTTGTAATTTGATAGTTAAAGAAAATAACAAAATTGTTGATTAAAACAATAATTGACTCATTTAAAATTTGTTGATCAATGGATTTAATTGAAATTTTTTAGCCAATAGTTTTTTTGTGTTTTCTCATAGAATAATTTTCAAAAAATTATTTATCTGTTTTAAATTTGTTTATGTTGATCATTTTTGCAAGACTAAATCGACACGTGTTTCGGAATTTGTCAGATTCCATTGTCAAGATTATTTAGCAAATATAAAATTCCTATACCCCAGTAAAAACTTCTATTACCAAGTAATGGGGTTTTCGCCTTAAAATAGATGGTGGTATCTAGTTACTAGGTTGGTGAAACACTCATTATTTTAACATGGCGATGTCATTGGAGTAATGACCGCATACCCACTCGCTTCACAGAAAAAAACGAATTGTTATATTGACCCCAATATTTGTGAATACAATTAAATTTTTCACTGAAAGTGCTCCTATACGGAAATTTGTAATATCAACTACCGTTTGTAAATATTAATTGTTGAAAAAACAATTGATAAATGAGTTTGTAATAGTTCTCCTAAATTATTATTTGTATTGAGAAACGTACAAAATCTTAAATTTTTTTTCAACAAAGAAATGCAACAAACACAAAACGTAATTTGTTGATCTAACAAAAGAAAAAAAAATAAATTTTGTTTTCAACAAAGAAATTCAACAAACACAAAACGTAATTTGTTGATCTAACAAAAGAAAAAAAAATAAATTTTGTTTTCAACAAAGAAATTCAACAAACACAAACGTCATTTGTTGATATGGTAAAGGAATTCAACAAACGAATTTGTGATATCAACCAACAGTATTAGTTGTATTGACAAATTAAAACTTTTTTATAGGAAAAAAAATTAAAAATAAATTGATTAAAAATCGAGATAAATGTAAGAGAATATTAATATTGAAATTAAACAAAAGTATTTTGTTAGTCAATATTCTTTTTTATAACACTTAAGAATGTATTTTACTTATATCGTTTTACCGTTTTTGTCTCATGTTGAAAATTCTTTTTTCGTTTGTTCTTTATTTTTTATATACACATTAAAGGTGTCCTAACGACTAAGGTAATTTTTCAAAATCACTTTTTAATACGTGGTAGGGTCCTAAATTGTAGTTTTGTATCTAAAAATGAGTGAGCCAAAATTTGGAGACAATCGGATGAAAATAACTCGTGCCGAAAATGGATTGAAGTTTTGGGACACTCTTATCTGATGAAAAAACACGTTTTTTCTAGTTTTTTGAAAAATATTGGTACATGCTATTTTTTGTTAATTTTTTTGTTAAGTAATATGCTTAAGAAATAAAAAATAAATATAGCTTAAAGAAATTCAAATCGGATGAAATATAAGCATTTTACGCATACATGCCCCAGACCATTGCATGGTTTTTAAAGCCAAAATTTGAAAATTTTCAAAATTTTTTGGCAAAAAAATAAAAAAAAATTAAATTTTACTTTATAATTATATTAAATACATGTTATAGATAAAAACTAACAGATATGGTAGTCTAACTTTTTTTTCATTTGGCGTGGTTAGTGATATAATTTCCGCGGATTCCAAAGAAAATGAGTTTTTCTAAAATAATTTAGCAAATATGGGAAACAATTTTCTGTATTGTATTATACGAAGTGAAATACATAAATTCTGTAAATTTTTTGAGAATTCGGGCATCTTTAACCCCTTTTCGTCGAGGTGAAATGACAAATTTGAGACGTTATACATTTCTATAATACAAAATATATGCATACATATATCCGATTTCTCAAAAATTACAGAATTTACGTTTTACACTTCGATTCGCACAATAGAGCACAAATTTTCAAAAATTTGCTCAATTATTGTAGAAAAACGCATTTTATTTGGAATCCGCGGAAATTTTATCACTACCCGCGCCAAATAAAAAAAAAGCTTGACTACCATATCTGCTATTTTTAATCTTAAACATGTTTTCAATTTGATCATAAAGTAAAATTAAATTTTCACTATTTTTTTGCAACGCCACACCAATGAGGAAGCATCTCGCCTTTTCTTTAATCCATCTAACGAAAGAAGATTGGTTCGTACAAAACCCATTGATCTGCTTGGGGTAAATTTGCCTTAGATCATCATTTTTAAATCATATATCAATAGAATAATACTACTAGATAGTTCTCAGTTTGAACTAGTTGTAGTTTTAGTAAACAAAAGATTTGTAATTATTTTACATTCAATTATTTGTTTTAATAAAAAAAAAAAAAAAAAAACTATTTTTTTGCCTCAAAATTTTGAAAATTTTGAAATTCTGGCTCTAAAAACCATACAATGGTCTGGGGCATGTATGCGAAAAATGCTTATTTTTCATCCGATTTTAATTTTATTAGTCGTTTTGAAAAGGTAATTTAGTACCATTTTCATATTATTTCACAAAAAAATTAACAAAAAATATCAAATACCAATGTTTTTCCAAAAACTAGAAAAAACGAGTTTTTCGTTCTTATAAGAATGCCCCAAAACTTCAATCCATTTTCGGCACGAGTTATTTTTAGCCGATTGTCCCCAAATTTTGGCTCACTCATTTTTAGATACTAAAGAACAATATAGGACCCTACCAGGTATAAAAAGGTGATTTTCGTTTTTAAGGACACCTCTAATACACATGTTTTAGTTTCGTTTTAGACAAACATAGCAATCGGTAAAAACATGGAAAGCAAATTCTGTAAAAAAATTATTCCAAAAATATAAAGGCAAAAACATAACAATAGTTAACAAAACAAAATGTTTATACATACTATAAAAAGATTAAATTGTTTTCGAAATACATTTTTTAATAATATTTTCTATGAAATAATTTCAATTGCCGCCGTACCCCTTGCTAGCTCAGATAAAACTAAATTCATAATCTTTTTTTTTTGTAATTGTCTTTTTTCATGGTCTGCTTTTTTAAAAAGAAGTACAGGCACAAATAAAAAACAAACTACACGACGAGAGAGAGCATGTTGTTGTTATGTATGTTTATGTTTATGTTTTATACTTTACAAAAGCTACCAAATTCTTTATAGACAGCGATTGTTAAAAAAAAAATTTACGATTTTGTTAGATTGACAAAGTTCTTTGTATTTATTGATTTAAATTGTTGAAAATATGACTTTTATTTGACAAAGTCGTTTATTGACAAAAATTGTTGAAAAAAATCTGTTTTATTTACAAATTATTGAACATTAAAAACAAACGGGTTATTTGAAAGTTAAAAAAATATTTTTCTTTGTCTTATTGACAAACTGCCACTAATGATTTGTTGAAATTTTCCTTTCATTTTGAAATAAAATTATTTGACGTAGTTTGTTAAAAACAAAATCGATTTTTTGTATTATTGACTAACGTAGGGTTGCCGTTTCCATTTTGAGAAAAAGAGGACGCCAACCTAAAAAAAGGAGGACATTTGACCCAAAAAAGAGGACAATTTTTTTTAATAAATTAATTTAAAAAAAGTAAACTGCGCGACACAATATGCAAAAAAAAAACTGCATTTTTATTAAGGAAACAATTTTCATTTCCACTAAAAAAATCACAAAAATACATAAAAGAAAATCTTCCCGGGTAAAAATGAAATATATATGATCATATATGAAGATATATGGATCATATATGGATTTATATAACTATATATTATCATATATGCCTCCATATATGTTCATATATGATCTGATCCGAAAATTGGCCCGATATGACCTCATATCGGGCCAATTTTCATTTTTACCCGGGTTCCAATTTTATTTCAGAAAGTACCAATTGTATTTCAAAAATTTTCAATTTTAAAAAATGTTTAACTATATTTCCAATTATAAGTATATGAGAAATATTCATTTTTTATTCAAAAATGTTTGGTTAATTTAAAAAAATGTCCAATTATAATTCAAAAATTTTAATTGTATATCAGAATTTTCTATTTGTAATTAAAAATTTTCTAAATGGTTTTCAGAAAATTCCATTTGTATTTTAAACATTTCCATTTCAAAATTTTCTCAATGATTTTAAGAAAATTACTTTTGCATTTAAATAAATTCAATTGGAATTTTAGATAATTCAATTGTATTTTAGAAATGTCCATTTTTATTTAAAAATTATCTAAATGTTCAAATTCTGATTAATTTTTATTAAAAAATAAAAATTGTTGTACTCGACCTTTAAAATATTACACTACCCGGTGAAAAATGTTCATATATGCACATACATGTTTCATATGTGATCACATATGAAAAATATGTGAACATATATGCTCCATATGAATACATATATGAAGCAATATTTCTTGATTTTTTTGCATATATGCTGATGTATGAATACACATATGCACACATCTGCACATACTGGGACTTATAAAATTTAAAAAAAAATTCCAAAAGCATTTGAACTGAAGTTTTGAACTGAAATTTTTTACTCCAAAACGCAAAAATATGCCAAAAAAAAACTTTAAAAATTTTATAAAAAAATGTTCACATATGTACACATTTGTACATATATGACATGCACTTCCATATATGTCCAGATATATGATGTTTGAATTTTTCTCAGGACTTAGAGAATTACCCGGTGAAAAATGTCAGATGTTATTCATATATTTTTCATATATGCTCGCCCATATATATTACATATATGAAGCAAATGCGAAAATTGGCGGCATATGTAAATATATGGACATATATAGTCACATATGTAACATATATTTTTTTAATTCCGTTTTGCATTTTGGTGTTAAGAATTTCATTAAAATTGTTTCACTATTTTTGAAAAATTTTTGAAGTCTAAACATTTTTTTAAAATTCAGAAAACCCCCTTTTTATGTTTTTTTTTTTAATTTTCAAAGTTCCAAAATTTTTGGTTTTTAAGTCCCAGACACAAATTTTTTTTTGGCAACTTTTTTTCGGTTTTTAATAAAAAAAATATTTTAAGAAGAAAAAAAAACAAATTTGAAAAATTTTCGAAGTCGGGACATCCGATTTTTTTTTTTTTAATTTTCGAAGTACCAAGTGTTTGTAGTAAAAAAATCATTAAAAAATGTTTTTAGAAAATAAATTTTGAAAAATGTTCTAAGTCCTGAGAAAAATTCAAACATCTTGTATCGGGACACATACGGAAGTACATGTCATATATGTGCAAATGTGTACATATCTGAAATTTTTTTTTTCAAAATTTTCAAAGTTTTTTTTTGGAAATTTTTTTATGCGTTTTGGAGTAAAAAATTTCATTTCAAAATTTCAGTTCAAATGCTTATGAAATTTTTTTTTTGAAAATTTTATAAGTCCCAGACATATGTACGTGCAGATGTGTGCATATGTGTTTTGATACATCAGCATATATGAAAAAAAATCAAGAAATATTGCTTCATATATGTACTCATATGGAGCATATATGATCACATATTTTTCATATGTGATCACATATGAAACATGTATGTGCATATATGAACATTTTTCACCGGGTATTCAAATTTTTTTTTTTCTAAAAACATTTTTTAATTATTTTTTTGTTACAAACCGAAAAAAAGTTGCAAAAAAAAAAATTGTGTCTGGGACTTGAAAAAAAAAATTTGGAACTTTGAAAATTAAAAAAAAAAAATCGAAAGCATTTCAAAATCAAAAAAAAAAAAATATAAAAAGTTTTTTCCGAACTTCAAAAAATAAGACTTCGAAAATTTTTCAAAAATTGTAAAATATATTTTTTTTTAAAACAACCCGGTGAAAAATGTTCATATATGAATCATATGTGGTCCAAATATGGACATGTATGTTCATATATGTAAATATATGTTACACATGCGAAAATTGGCGGTATGTGTACATATATGGCATGGGTTCATATATGTGCATATGTGTTCATATATGTTTCATATATGTCTGTACACATGCCGCCAATTTTCGTATATGCTCATATATTAAATATATATGTTCATATATGTAATCATATGTGAAATATATATGATTCACATTTGAACATTTTTCACTGGGAATTTTTATGAAATTCTTTACTCCAAAATGAAAAACGAAATTAAAAAAATATATGTTACATATGTGACCATATATGTCCATATATTTACATATGCCGCCAATTTTCGCATTTGCTTCATATATGTAATACATATGGGCGAGCATATATGAATAATATATGAATAACATCTGACATTTTTCACCGGGTAAGAAAATTATGTCATTAACTGTTTGTAGGTTATTTTAAAAAGTAATCAGTAAAGTTATTTTAAAAGAAAAATTATTTATTTTATTATGGACTTCTTCTTTTCTACTGTTTCTGTAGTTTAAAAAAAATAATTTACTGTATTAAAAACGAATTTTCTGTTACATTTAATTTCGGCAGTAAAAAATTTCTTCTATAGTTTTACTGTTTTTCAATACAAAATAACTGAATATTCACTAGTTTTTTAATGTTTTGGTTAGTCATTAAATTAACATTTAAAATTGACTGTACACTGAAAAAAAAAGTTTGTAAATTTACAAGTAAAAGGTCTTGTAATTCTATTTTACTAATATTTTTGTCTTTTTACAAAAATTGTTGTATATTTAATAAAACGAAAACTACAGTTTGCTTTGTAATTTTACTATTATATGTTGGTAAATTTATTTTACAAATTTTTTAGGTAAATTTACAAAAAAGTGAATTATTTTACAAATTAAAAAAATATTACAAGGTGTTTTTTTACACAAGAAAAGTGTAATTGAACAACATAATTTTACTTGATGTTATTTAGTCTTTTTACCAAAAAAATGTTTTATTACAAACATTTTTTTTTAAGATCGTTTTCAAGGTTTTCAGTTTAAAATGTATGTATTGAAAAGTACAAAATTCCAATATAATTTTACAAAACTTATTCTATTACTAGAATTAATGTTGTTTTACAAAAAAAAAATTAATTATTCAATAATAGGACACGCAAAAATTTTCTAAGTTCAGATTTTTTTTTTTTTGCGTTTTGGAGTAAAAAATTTAGTTAAAAATAATTTTTTATAAATAATTTTTACACCATTTTTTTGGTAATTTGCGTTAAGTAAAATACCACAATTTTTATGTGTTTCTACAATATAATTGTTCTAGTTTTTTTGTATTTTTACCATTTTTTTTGGTGATTTTACCATATTTTTTTGGTATTTTTTTTTTTAATTTGGTACCTAAAATGTCAATAGAAAGCTGCCAATTATGAAAAATCAAATTTTTCTTATTTTAACTGGTACTTAAACATCCAATCTACAATATCCAAAATTTTTTTTTACGATTTTTTAAAAATACTTGTGAAAATAATTAAAAATTCAAAAAAAAAAAATATTTTTTGACTAATTTTTCCTGAAAATATAAGAAAATTCTTGTGTAGCCTCCTTCGCAGTTCTCATATGTTCTACTTAAGAAAAACGAAATGTCGAAAAAAAATAAAAAAGTGCAGTGTTATACATTAAAAAGTTTGTTAAAAGTGCTCAAGTGAAAAAAAATCATTTCGGGTTGTTGAAGTGCTACTCCAGCTGCCGAAGAAGGAACAAGTAAAAAAGTTAAATTCGGCCTTGCCGAATGTAGTGATACCCTCCACAATTTCAAAAAGATTATTGCAAAAAACTTTATTTAAAAGGAAATTACTTTTGAAAAAAAAAAAAATTTTTTGAAAAAAAAATTTCCGCGAAAAAAAATTTAGGTAAAAAAAAAATCCGCGATTTTTTTCTTTTTTTGTCAAAAAATATGTCTGTACTTGTTTAAATACCATTTGGTGTTCAATTATGTTCACATATTTCAACCATAAGCCGAATTAAAGCATTTTGTATTTTTAGGTTATGTTGAATGTACTGAAATTTTTGAGGTGTTCTTACATTTTCGTTCATAACTTTTGAACCGCTGAACCGATATCACTCAAATGCAATACCAAACTTCTCGGGAGAACTTCCAATAAATATGTTAAGTTTCAGTCATCTCTGTCCAATATTTTGTCCGCGCCAGCATTTTCCACAGACAGACGGACAGACGGACATCGCTAGAATGTCTTAAAATCGATCGGGCATCATGAATATATATACTTTATGGGGTCCCAAATCGATATTCCGATGAGTTACAAACGGAATGACAAACTTAAATATACCCTCTTTCACTAAGTGGAGGGTATAAAAATAAGATGCACCAATGGAAAAAACCTTTAAATTTACAAAACCAATATGTAAATAAACCAATTTTTTTTGTAAATTTACAAAACAAATATGAAATTTTAAAAAACAAAATTGTATACTTACGAAAAAAGTTGTAATTTTATAGAAATGAAATAGAAAATACAAAAACAATATTGTAAATTTACAAATTTTATGGTTAAACTACTGTTTTTACGGCAAAAAAATAAGGAAAAATGGTACATATACAATAAAAATTGTAAATTTACCACTTTTTATTGTAAATATATAGTTTAATATAGTTTAACCAAATAATTTGTTAATGTACAATTTATTTTTTTCATTTTCTATTTTTCCTTGTAAAATAACAACCTTTTTCTGTAAGTTTACAATTTTGTTTTGTAAATTTACCAAATTTTTTGCAAATTTACAAAAAAATGTTCACCTCGAAGATGATATTTTACAAAAAAAAATTGTAAATTTACATTTTCTTTTGTTAAATCAATTTACAAATTATCCCCGTAACTTTACGGGGATTCTTGCTAGTACATATTTTACAAAACCTGCCCCGTAAAATCACGGGGATTTTATGTCATTTAACAAACTTTTTTTTTTGAGTGTAGTGTTTTTATTTTAAATGAAAGAACACTGGAATGGTTTTTAAATAAAAGTTCATTTGTTTTAAGTGAATATTCACTGGAATTTACCTACATAATTTTTTGAGTGTATATTTTGAGTAGGTTTTTTTCTAGCTCGAGGTCATTATTTCCTTTACTAATTAAAACTTTGATATTCTCATATAATAATTTTCAAGAAAATTATTTTTCTGTATTTAATTTATTATGTTGGCAATTTTTTGCAAGACTTTGTCGACACGTGTTTCGGGATGATGATCGTGACCTTACTACGATGCACATTGGTTCCAAATCAAAATCTAGCTGGACAAAAGTCCAAAAATTAGTGTCCTTAAAATTGGGAATTAATAGTGCTAGGGGCAAGCTAAGGGTGTGTTCTGATCAAACTAATAACCATTTTTTGGAATTAGGTCTTTAACTTTGTTAAATATGCGAATGAAATAACATTTTTGGTATCCAATATTAGAAAAAAAAATATACATATATAAGTGTTCAACTAATAACATCATATTATCCATGTTAAATCAATGGTTTAAAAACGGTTTATGTACAAGAAAGCTACAGATTTATACTTATTCTGGACATTAATAAAAAATTTATTATCGATCTTCTTCTTACATTTTTTGTACTTTGAAGTATGATCAATAATAACAATATTTTTGAGGACTTATGAAACTTCTGCAGCTTGCCAAAATCGAATCCAGGCATATCATGTCGAATTACTACATACAACTTATAGGTAATTTATTACTGAACGTTGTCATGCAGACATTTCTTGCAGGTTTTTACAGGTTTTAAATTAATCACAGTTTTTATGAAAATAGATTTTCGCCTAAAATTTTTTTTCTAAATAAAGTATCGAATTTTTGTATGTTTTTGATAACTTTTAAGTATTATAATTATGCTTAGCTTAAATAAATCATTAAATGTGATGTTTCCTATTAAACCGCGGCCAATTACACACTTCGACTAAATTCAAAAATGTCCGTCCGTCTGTCCGTCTGTCCGTCTGTAGAGGACACGATACAGTCCAAAATAAAAGAGCTAGACTTCCGAAGTTTGGCACGAATATGTCTTATATTCCTAGGCAGGTTAAGTTCGGAAATGGATAAAATCGAACCAAGGGGAAAAAAGTTCCCCCTTGGAGAACTAAACCAACCTAAGAAAAATCTCATTTTTTGCAGGGTTTTGTGTACTTTTGCTAAGCAAATGCAACATTCTTCTCTCAGATAAAGTTCGAAATCGCAAGGGGAAGGTGCTCCCTAACGTCTCCCACCAACCACCCAAAAAAAAGACGCCCCTGGATTTTTTTATATTGTTTTTTTTACATTTTGGAGGGTATAAAAGATTCGGTACAGCCGAATGTAACACTCTCACTGGTTTTTTATTTTTTTTTGCATTTTGGAGGGTATAAAAGATTCGGCATAGCCGAATTTAACACTCTTACTTGTTTTTTTTCAATTACACTTCTCGACAAAATTTTTTTTTTTTTTAGAGATTACAAAACTTTCAAAAAATATGTTTTTGCATTTCTTATTTCTGTTCTGCATATAAACCATTTTTGTCATTAATGAATTACTGAAATAAGAAAAAAAAATAAAAAGTTGTCGACTAGTGTAATCGACTTAGAAAAATTTAAACATGTTTTTTGAACTCAGCGACCCCAAAAACATATAAAACGGTGATAAAATAATTTTGTCCAGCTAGATTTGGACTTGGAACCACTGTGCGATGGTACAATTTTCGTCTTCTAATTCCCAATGGAAATAGATTCGAATATGTATTTTTATTTTAGTTTGATTTGATCGTTAACGATTGTCATTAAAGGCCCTTTGATACTTGTAGTACAGGGTTTTTATTTTTTGCTAAATAATCTTGACAATTGGATTAGACAAATCCCGAAACACGTGTCGATTAAGTCTTGCAAAAAATGACCAACATAAATAAATTTAAAACAGAAAACATTTTTCTTGAAAATTATTATATGAGATTATCATAGTTTTAATGACCTCGAGCTAGAAAAAAACCTACTCAAAATATAATTATTAAATGCTTTTGAAAAAATTTTATTTGTGTATCAAAATTTTCTGCAAAGCATTTGAAAAATTTTGAATAGAAATAGACATTTTTGAAATATATTTAATTTGAATTTTCTGAAAAGCATTTAGACATTTTTGAAATATAAATGGACATTTTTTAAATTTAATTGGAAATTTAATTTAATAGAAATTTTTAAAATACAACTGGAAACTTTTGAAATACAATTGGAAATTTCTGAAATACAAATGGAATTTTTGGAAATTCAAAGGAATTTTCTTAAAATTGTTATTTTTTTTTTTAAATTTGTAATGGAAATTTTTGATATACAAATCTTTTTTCGGAGAGCAAACTTTAAGACACACAACAGCTGATAACAATTGATGCTAACGTAGTTATTTTCGCACTACCTAGAGTGAATTTTTACTCGAAATATAATTAATTTGAAGGGTTTTTTTTTTAATTTTTGTGCGTTTTGTTCTCAAAAAGTTGACATTACTGCTGATAAGCGAAAATATGGCGATGAAAATAATTCAAAAATTTAAAAGTAATAAAAAAATGTTATCGGGTAAATTGCAAAAAGTAGGACAACCCCGGACACTTTCTAAAAAAGAAGTAGGATTGCCCCGGACGCCCTAAAAAAGAGGACGGTGTCCGGGGAAAAGAGGACGGTGTCCGGGGAAAAGAGGACGGATGGCAACCCTAGACTAACGGGATGCCGTTTTTACTAAATGTTTGGTTGATATCAGTATAAGACATTCACAATTGCTGTTTGTTGACTTGAATTTTATGATTTTATTTTCTGTGTTACGAGAATGATACTGAAAAACTACATACATTAGTACCACAAATAATGAGCTACAAGTAGCCCAAAAATAACTCCCCAGCAAAAAATAAACGAAGTGGTTCAAAAAGAATTAGTGGTTTCACTACATACAAAGTAGCGATAGGAGCCGAATTTCATACTCCTTAGGAAGTACTTTTAAAATCACTTCCCAAAATGCTACAAAATAACAATAAAAACATCTTTCACCAGTTCTTTGCTTAATGATTTTGAAGTACCTTTTTCATATGTTCTTAGGAATTAAATCAAATCACCACACCATATGAACTTCTTTTTCAACTGAAACAATTAGAATGAGGGTGATACACGAAGTATACAATTTTTTCTACGTCCAGCTTCCAGTGGCAATTCATTTCTCTTTATTTAGAGCTTAAAAATCGAAAAGACGAAAATCGATTATTGATAAATTTTTCAAATTTCATATCTTATATCAAAAAAAGTTGGTCCTAAATTAAATAAATACATTTACGAACTAAAGCGGATGTTGCTGCATCACATTATTAAAGATTGTTTAAGCTTTTTAGAAAATTGAGGTATAGGCTTGTGGTCAAAACAAACTTGTGAATCAATTCGCCGTGAATTTTTATAGTTTTGTGATCTCTATAATTACTCCTTTTTTAATTCGAAGTATATACGTTAGATTATCAATGAAATTAATTTTTCTATCACGTAAGGTTTTTAAGATATTCGCGTTTTAATATTGAAATATTTGGGTCTCCTCTGTAACGTATTCTTAAGTTGCTCAAACACAATAGAACTCGATTTGGTAAAAATAAGGCATCTTTATTCCAAATCTGACATCCAAATTTTAGTATCGCGTACTAGTTTTGAAATATTGGCGTTTGAAAAACTCAAACTCTACTGTTACGCACTTATATTCTTTACAAATCACACTAAAATTTTCAAACGCGAATATCTCTAAAACAGAACATGCTTGAAAATTGTGGATTGCAGTTTTGGAAGGTCCATTTTATATGAAATCAAGTCCTATTCCGTGGAAGCAACGTAAAATACCTAATAGTGGACCCCTAAAAGTGTTTTTTTTTACTTTTTAACACCGAATATCTCAAAAACAGTACGTGATAGAAAAATTGACGGTAGATTTGGAAGCAGGAGACCAAAATCTATAAGGACCAGTTAGAAATTTCACTGGAAGGTTTTTGCTGTCGAACAGTGTTTTTAGTGTAAATATTAGGGATGTCGCGAATAGTGTATTCGGCATTTTACCGAATATTTACTATTCGGTATTCGGTTTAAACCGAATACGAATATTTGCCGAATAATTTAATTATTCATACGCCTGTATTTTACCTATGAAAAATATTTAAAAAAAAGTACCAGATTAAAAGACAACAAGTAAAAAAGTTAAATTCGGCCTTGCCGAATGTAGTGATACCCTCCACAATTTCAAAAAGGTTATTGCAAACAACTTTATTTAAAAGGAAATTACTTTTGAAAAAAAAAAATTTGAAAAAATTTCCGCGAAAAAAAATTTTGTTAAAAAAAAAATCCGCGATTTTTTCTTTTTTTGTCAAAAAATATGTTCGTACTTGTTTAAATACCATTTGGTGCTCAATTATGTTCACATATGTCAACCAGAAGCCGAATTACAGTATTTTGTATTTTTAGGTTATATTGAATGTACTGAAATTTTTGAGGTGTGCTTACATTTTCGTTCATAACTTTTGAACCGCTGAACCGATATCGCTCAAATGCAATACCAAACTTCTCGGGAGAACTTCCAATATATATGTTAAGTTTCAGTCATCTCTGTGCAATATTTTGTCCGCGAGAGCATTTTCCACAGACAGACAGACAGACAGACAGACAGACGGACAGACGGACAGACGGACATCGCTAGAATGTCTTAAAATCGATCGGGCATCATGAATATATATACTTTATGGGGTCCCAGACCGATATTTCGATGAATTACAAACGGAATGACAAACTTATATATACCCTCTATCACTAGAGTGGAGGGTATAACAACGCTGTTGTTGACATTATTTTTTCTGGAACCATAACAATTCAAATTTTAATCAAGTGCTCAAGTTTTTTGTATAAAAAAACTGAAATGGCTACAAAAAAGAGTCAAACGTTAATAAAAAGTGTTTTTTAAACAATTTAAATTTTGCCGAATATTCGGCAAACTATTGACGAATATTTATTTAACCGAATATTCAAAAAACATGCCGAATACCGAATAGTGAAGAATATTCGCGACATCCCTAGTAAATATTACAAAAAATACTCTTTCAATCAATCTTACAAAAATAAGTGAAAAAAGAACTTCTAATTTAGAAGTTCTAAATCACCAAATAAAAATGACATAATCACACCCAAAATGCCAAGAAATATGTACTTCTAAAGAAGTGATGAAAAAAGTGCTTCCAAAAGGTCAAGTTATATTAACATCCGGATCACTACTTCAGAAGTTGTGATAAAAACACTAGTAATATATGTTATACTTAAGTGTCAATCTTTCGCCACTGAAAAGTGGCGATAAAAAGAACATACTTTGTGTGTCACGCCCATATTAAATTCATCAATGTTTCAGTTGAAGAAGAAGTACATCTGGTTCATAAGTTGTGGTGAATTTTGTAGTGAATGGTAAGCTCTTTTTTGCTGGGTCGTTACCCACTCCTTACAAAAATGCTACCAAATAACAGCATACATTAGTCCTAAAAATAAGTAGCTACCAGTAGCCCAAAAATAACTCGTTGCCCACGCCTTACAAAAATGCTACCAAATAGCAACATACATTAGTCCCAAAAATTGGCCGTCTTCCCTCAGCAAGGAATTGCGTCAAAAGTAAAATGTTCGCTTCATGCCTATTCGTCAGGATGATAAAGTTCATGTTAAACGCGGTTATTTCAAGAGCAACCAAGCGGGACAATTTCTACAATCTAAATGTAAGAAAAGCCAACGGAACCAATGTTTACGTTGATATCCATCCCTCCAAATGTTTGATTGTAAAATTCAAATAATAAAAGGACCGAAAATATATCTTGGAACATCGTAGAAAAGGATATTTGGCTGCTTAGGGCAGGACCAATAACAAATTTACAGAAACGACTGCTGCTCAGCCCATGGAAACAGCATTAAACACCATCTTAATAACAAGAAGTAACCGGTCCTGTATGAGGTTATCGGTAACTCATTATTTGTTAATAAAAAGTAACCGGTTCTATATGAGGTTATCGGTAACGAGTTCTCATTACATAGAATTCAGGCGGTAATGGGGACTTATTACCAAGTTTTTACAGGGACTGCAAGTAGCAAAGGGAATTTTAAGGACAAATCGCTAATGTTCAATCTTAAACTCTGACTAATTTTTATTAAAAAAATAAAAATAATTTTATTCGACCTTTAAAATTTTGTATTTTAAGTAGGTGTATTCTAGCTCGAGGTCATTATTTCCTTTTCTAATTAAAACTATGTTATTCTTATAGAATAATTTTCAAGAAAATTGTTTTTCTGTTTTAAATTTATTTTTGTTGGTTAATTTTTGCAAGACTTAATCGACACGTGTTTCGGGATTTGTCAGATCCAATTGTCAAGATTATTTAGCAAAAATAAAAACCCTATACTACAAAAAATTACCAACATAAATAAATAAATTTAAAACAGAAAAATATTTTTTTTGAAAATTATTCTATGAGAATGTCATAGTTTTAATTACCCAGCAAAAAATAAACGAAGTGGTTCAAAAAGAATTAGTAGTTTCACTACATATAAAGTAGCGATAGGTGCCGAACTTCATATTCCGTAGGAAGTACTTTTAAAATCACTTCCAAAAATGCTACAAAATAACAATAAAAACATCTTTTAGCAGTTCTTTGCTTAATGATTTTGAAGTACCTCTTTCATATGTTCTTAGGAATTAAATCAAATCAAATTAAATCAAATCACCATAACATATGAACTTCTTTTTCAACTGAAACACTTAGAATGGGGGTGACACACGAAGTATGCACTTTTTTTACGTCCAGCTTCGAATGGATTTAGGTTTTGCAAAAATGGTGACAAAATTTTGTAATGGCATTTCATATCTCTTTATTTAGAGCTTAAAAAATCGAAAAGACGAAAATCGATTATTGATAAATTTTTCACATTTCATACAAGCAATTTGACGTTGAACTACCATTCTATATCTTATATCGAAAAAAGTTGTTCATAAATGAAATAAATACATTTACAAACTATTATTAAATATTGTTTAAGCTTTTTAGAAAATTGAGGTCTAGGCTTGTAGTCAGTACAAACTGGTGAATCGATTCGCCGTGAATTTTTATAGTTTTGTGATGTTTATAATTACTTCTTTTTTAATTCGAAGTATATACGTGAACGCGAGCTGATGGAAACAATTGGATAACAGATTCGGAATCAGCACACTAAAATCCATATAAATCAGTTATCAAAGGTCAGGCAAATTGAAAAAGTTCAAATTTTGTGAACCTGTGTTATCAATGAAATTAATTTTTCTATCACGTAAGGTTTTTAAGATATTCGCGTTTGAATATTGAAATATTTGGGTCTCCTCTGTAACGTATTCTTAAGTTGCTCAAACACAATAGTACTCGATTTAGTTAAAGTAAGACATCTTTATTCCAAATCTGGTATCCAAATTTTTCTATCGCGTACTGTTTTTGAAATATTGGCTCAAACTCCACTGTTGCGCACTTTTATATTCTTTATAAATCATACTAAAATTTTCAAACGCGAATATCTCAAAAACAGAACATGCTTAAAAAATTTGGATTGCAGTTTTGGAATCAGGAAGTCTATTTTATATGAAATCAAATCCTATTTGGTGGAAGCAACGTAAGAATACGTAACAGTGGACCCCTTAAAGTGCTAAAATATTGGACGGTAGATTTGGAAGCAGGAGACCAAAATCTACAAGGACCAGTTAGACATTTCACTGGGAGGTTTTTGCTGTCGAACAGTGTTTTTAGTGTAAATATTACAAAAAAATACTCTTTCAATCAATCTAACAAAAATAAGTGAAAAAAGAACTTCTAATTTAGAAGTTCTAAGTCACCAAATAAAAATGACATAATCACACCCAAAATGCCAAGAAATATGTACTTCTAAAGAAGTGATGAAAAAAGCGCTTCCAAAAAGCCAAGTTATATTAACATCCGGATCACTACTTCAGAAGTTGTGATAAAAATGTTAATATATATGTACATAATAAACACTAGTGATATATGTTATATTTAAGTGTCAATCTTTCGCCACTGAAAAAAAGAACATACTTTGTGTGTCACGCTCATATTAAATTCATCAATGTTTCAGTTGAAGAAGAAGTACATCTGGTTCATAAGTTGTTGTGAATTTTGTAGTGAATGGTAATCTCTTTTTTTGCTGGGTAGTAAAGGAAATAAGGACCTCGAGCTAGAATAAACCTACTCAAAATGTTCAAACTATTTTATATAAATATTTATACATATTCGACTCTACTCCCATTGCAAGTTAGTATTCCTGTAAATGAAGTTGATTACCAGAAGTAATGTTCAGGAACGGTCAAAAGGTGAATTGTCGCAGGATAATGGGTGTATGATACTTGCTTTTTTCATGTTACTACATGCTATTTTTTAGGGGGTTATCTATGGGAATTACTATAAATTAAAAATTTTTTGTTAAAGTTATCGACATTTTAATAGAAAACCCCTAATATGGTTAAAAACTGGTTATTTGAAAAAAGCGTGTATCATACACCTATAATTAAAAAAAAACAAAAGTGGGTCTAAATTTAAATAGAGTCATTGAGTAGGATTCCAGGAAAAACTAATGCTACCTTGATGCAGTTATGACAATAGAAAATGGTATAGAATTTTGTGACAAAAATATTTCTCAAAAGCTGGCAACTCTTTTGCAATTGTTTGCATTTTTTCTTTGGTAAGCATACTGTGCTCGTGTTTTACTTTATGCCACATGATCAAATGCTTAAGTTTATATGCTAACAGACAGACAGACATTTATGGCATTGAAATCTTGGCATAACCTGAAGGTCTTAACTTTGTTGCTGTTGGTATCTTTTTTCCTCTGTTTATTTTTGTTGCACCAGTGTGTGTAACGTGTTGTCTTCAGCGTGCAGCAAAATGTAGTAAAAATTATACCATATTCAATATTTATATTATGGTGACAGCTATTTTTTCAAAACTTTTCCGGAAATTTTAGTTTTTTTTAATATCTTTTAAACAAGCACATAGCGTGCCTTTATTAAAGAAATATCATGCATTAAATGGGCTAAGGATATTTCAAAAATCCTGCTGGAACCATTGCGAGACTAACACAGTTGCCTCAACATTTTAGAGATTTTCGCTGAAATCATGATTAAAAGCCATTATGGTAAAACAAATTGAGTAGAAAAAACCAAATTTTTAACCAAAACTCAAGTCGTAACATCTCGAAGGCCCTTTCGAAAATGTCAAAAGATTTTCGATGCTCTGACTAGAACACCAATGAGTTTCTTAATTCGGGAGAGCAAAAACAGAATATTAAGTTTTCAATTTAAATTGGCATGGTCGAGTAATGACTTTTGTTTTGTTGGTAGTCAGAAATTTCAGAATGCTACATAGATGATTGTATTTGAATTTCTATTAAACGTGGCTCGGCCGAAACAACTTTAACCTTAAGTTGCGAACACTGTAAATGTCTCTCTTGATTATGAATCTGTGATGCCCCACTATTATATTTCGACGAAAATAAAAATCTTCGCTAGAGCCGTTTTTACGTCAAAAAATTTACATTTAAAGCTTATATTGAAAACGATGAGAGATATGAAAAAATGACTTGAGACAAAAATTATTTTGACTTGCTTTCTTAAACATTTATAAAAAATATATTGCAAAAATAATTTGTTTTGCAACAAACTCGATTAAATTGAAATAAAGTAAGAATAAAGAAGTTTAAATTGCGGTATTAACAAATCGTTATTAATTTACAGAAAACGCGAAGTTTTTATCTCGGAATTTAGAAGTGCAATTTTGGCAACAAAAACATTGCAATTGCAAAATGTGAATTTGCAGTTTTATTACATTTTTCTGGGGAACATTTTTCATATCTCTCATCGTTTTCGAGACAAGCTTCAAAGTTAAATTTTTTGACATTTGACTGCGATTTATTTTTCACCGGCTCTGGCGAAGATTTTGGTTTTCGTCGAAATATAGTAGTGAGGCACTCCAGATTGATAATCAAGAGAGAAATTTAGAGTGTTCGCAACTTAAGGTTAAAGTTGTTTCGGCCGAGCCGTGTAAAGCTTACGCATAGGAGTTTTTCTTACTTCAAACCCATTTAATATAATGCATTACCCTTTTAAAAAAAATTATTGAAAAATTCGAAATTCAATATTTTGCAGAATAGATGTTACCCTAATAGGGTTGCCAGAAATTTATTTTCAAAAAGCGGGACAAACACAAAAAAATTACAAAAATGGCGGGATTTTAAAAATTTTGGCGGGACAAAAGTAGTGCATAATATTGTCCATTTTACTTTTTCCCCAATATATCGTCGGTGCGCCAACCAAAAGCGTTATGTGTTTTTCAAAATTTTTTGAAGGGGCTTACAAATCAGCTTTATTTTGACCCTTCGCGGTGCTTTAACACAATATGTATTTCTTTCATTAACATTTAAATAATATTGCATATTTTCTATTTACATTAATTTGAATTTTAAAAAACAGCGCAAAAGTACCAAATTTAGCTGTTATTAAAGTCTCTTCAAAAAATTGTAAAATACACATAGCGGTTCTGGTTGTGTTTGTATTTCCCTTTTTATTCTACATGTAGACAAAAAACTCTGAGGAAAAATTTGTTAAACAACTTTCAGTTTGAATTATCACACTTTTTAGCATATTTTTGAAAAAAAAAACTGAAAATTTTCATAAAAAAATTACAATCGCTTTTTTATAAGTTTTAGATAAAATGTATACTTTTTTCAAAAGTCTTCTTAACATAAAAAATACATTTTAGATGTTTAAATTGTTTATCTGAAATCATCAGATTTTTCTGCAAAAATCAGCAGATTTTTCTGCTGTCTTGGCAAAATAAACAGCATTGGGCTCAATATGGGTTTATTTTCAGCAGATTTTTCTGCTGATTGGACAGAGGTAGTATTTTAAGTGTATGAACGAAAATAGTGAACCCTATTCCTCCCGCTTAAGCTCTATAGCACTATGGAAACCAGTGACGGTCCGTGAAGTTGTCACTGGGTGTTCTCTAATTTATAAAAACAGAAAATTTAAGTATAAAATTCGTGTTTTTCTGGACCTAACGCATTCCTGAGATAGGTAAAGATGGGATGTTACTAGTTTCGTATATTTTTAAATGAGATGCAGCCCAAATTCTATTTTATTGTCATTTTGTTGCCTCACCACATCGACAATTAACAAAAAACATTATTTCGCAAATAAATGAAGTACAAAAATTAATTTTGGATGCATGTCAATAAAAAAAATTAAAACTGAGGCTTTGTGTATCACGGGAACGTGTTACGTCCAGAAAAACGTATTTTATATACATAATTTTTATATTTTAAATAAGTAGAGAACACCCAGTGACAACTTCACGGACCGTCACTGATGGAAACTTATATTCACTTCTGTATCAATAACAATTGTTGTTTTTTTATTTTTAGTACCAAAAGGTACATAAAAATAAAATGTATTTATTCGGCCTTTATATATGTATATATATTCGATTAGAGTTTTATTCTAGTTCGAGGCCCAAAAATATTTCTATTTATGATATTGTCATAATAGAGTATTTTTAATTTATTGCTTTAAAAAAGTTACTATCTCATAGTATGTCTGTACTGATCAGTTTCATCCCCACTAAAGGAATCTTCAGCAGACTTTAGAGAATCATCGTTGGTCAATCAAACATCAAACCAGACATAATATTTGATATATTTCCCAAGTTATATGAGAAGTACTATTATGAAGGTCCGAAATCTGTTTTCCAACAAAAATAACTCCTTTAAAGCAAAAATTGTATATATTAAATCACCGTCGGTAACTATTAATATATGTGTTGCTGTTATTTTACAATAACAACAGTGCCTAACCAAACAATAGTGTTGGTAGGATAAGTCGTACTAAACTTTGTGTTAAATGTTGTTTTTTTATTTTTAGTACCAAAATACTCTATTATGACAATATCATAAATAGAAATATTTTTGGGCCTCGAACTAGAATAAAACTCTAATCGAATATATATACATATATAAAGGCCGAATAAATACATTTTATTTTTATGTACCTTTTGGTACTAAAAATAAAAAAACAACATTTAACACAAAGTTTAGTACGACTTATCCTACCAACACTATTGTTTGGTTAGGCACTGTTGTTATTGTAAAATAACAGCAACACATATATTAATAGTTACCGACGGTGATTTAATATATACAATTTTTGCTTTAAAGGAGTTATTTTTGTTGGAAAACAGATTTCGGACCTTCATAATAGTACTTCTCATATAACTTGGGAAATATATCAAATATTATGTCTGGTTTGATGTTTGATTGACCAACGATGATTCTCTAAAGTCTGCTGAAGATTCCTTTAGTGGGGATGAAACTGATCAGTACAGACATACTATGAGATAGTAACTTTTTTAAAGCAATAAATTAAAAATACTCTATTATGACAATATCATAAATAGAAATATTTTTGGGCCTCGAACTAGAATAAAACTCTAATCGAATATATATACATATATAAAGGCCGAATAAATACATTTTATTTTTATGTACCTTTTGGTACTAAAAATAAAAAAACAACATTTAACACAAAGTTTAGTACGACTTATCCTACCAACACTATTGTTTGGTTAGGCACTGTTGTTATTGTAAAATAACAGCAACACATATATTAATAGTTACCGACGGTGATTTAATATATACAATTTTTGCTTTAAAGGAGTTATTTTTGTTGGAAAACAGATTTCGGACCTTCATAATAGTACTTCTCATATAACTTGGGAAATATATCAAATATTATGTCTGGTTTGATGTTTGATTGACCAACGATGATTCTCTAAAGTCTGCTGAAGATTCCTTTAGTGGGGATGAAACTGATCAGTACAGACATACTATGAGATAGTAACTTTTTTAAAGCAATAAATTAAAAATACTCTATTATGACAATATCATAAATAGAAATATTTTTGGGCATCAATAACAATTTTTAATGAAGCAGTACATTTTTCTACTGATTGCTGAAATCAGAAAATTTCTTCTCCTTATTTTCTGACGCTTAAAAAAAGCGGGAATTTGGAATCCCGCGCGGGACGCGGGAATCGATGTCACAAAGCGGGACAATCCCGCCAAATGCGGGACGTCTGGCAACCCTATACCCTAAAGTATAAAGTTACCACATGTGAATGTAAGAAGTATGAAAACTGATTTGAATTGCAAAAAAACTACAAATACTTAATATAATAAAAATAATCATAAAAAAACTGTTTACTATAATTTTTTCATTTTACTAACCAAAATATTATACATTATAACATATTTGTTAAAAGACTAGCGTGGTCTTAAAAAAATATTTTTTTGGGTTTTATGTTTGTCGGGCGTTTAGAGACACACAAATGCCAAATGCAAAATTTTTTAATTGATATGAATAAAATACAAATTACAATTTAGTAAACTAACAAGAAAGGTCTTTTAGAGGGCACTCACCGATTGTTCTGAAACTTGAATATTGGAACGAGGGCAGAAAAATAAGAGTTACTTGTTTTTTATTAGCTGCCCAATCTGAAATTTAAACAAGTAGAAAAGTTAAATTCGACTTGGCCGAATCTATGAATACCCTCCACAATAATAACCGAGGTTGAGATTTATCTTAATATAATGTATGTATGTATTTACATCAGTGGTCGGCAGAAAGAGAGTGTATAAATGCATTGGTATATGAATATAAACATGCATGTGTTTGTGCATTTCTTAAACAAAGCGACATCAACCAGCTTGTTGTTGTATTTTTATGCTCTTAGCTGTGAGTTTTGTTGACAATCGTGTTATATACGTGTTAATTGCCGATTGTGTTCGACTCCAGCGTGCAATGGGTGCCGACCACTGATTTACATATTCGTTTTGCCAACAGATAATAATGCGTAGTTTTATGTCTCTATATCAGTGGTCGGCACAAAGAGGCATATGAAAGTATTAGTGTTTTAATAAAAATATGCATGTGTTGGTGTATTTCTTCAACAAAGCGACATCAACCTGCTTTGAAGAAAGTCAGCTTGCTACTGAATAAAATATTTGTTTTTTTTATGCTCTTTGTTGATTTTTTGTTGACATTCGTGTTGTATACATGTGAATTACCGATTGTGTTCGGCTCCAGCGTGCAATGGGTGCCGATCATTGTTGCCAATTTAGCTATTTTGTAGCTAGATTTAGCTATTTTTTTTTGCATCTAGCGACAAAAAAAGTCATTTAGCTCTTAGCTACAAATTTAGCTACTTTTTTTGTTCGTAAAATTTGTAAAAAAGTGTTTTTTTTAAACCGTTTTATTAGCCATATTTTCAAGTTGACATTTCGTTAACGTGCTATTTAAGTGTGTATGACATCTGCTAGTTTTTCAACTTTTCAAAAAGTTTTATCAGGGGTTTTCTATGATAGGTCTATTCGATTACCTTACTACAATCTACTATTTTTTACTCATTTTAGCTCCATTCGATTACCCAAATTTCTTACTATTTTTTACTACAACTGGAAAGTCTTGTTTACTTTTTGTATTGAAAATTTCCAGCTGTAGTAAAATGAGTAAAAAATAGTAGATTGTAAATTTTACTACAGCTGGAAATTTTCAATACAAAAAGTAAACAAGACTTTCCAGTTGTAGTAAAAAATAGTAAGAAATTTGGGTAATCGAATAGACCTGATATTTCCTTTAACTTCAAACAAAAATTTTAAATTTATCAAAAATCTCTCCATGATAAAGTTACTTAAAATTTTCAACATCAAGCAAGTATCATATTGGCATAATTCATAGAGAATGTAGTTTAGTACCAACATAAAGAAAAAACAGCTATAGCTAAGTAAGTTGTTCACCGGTGAAAAAAAAATGTTTCGAAACATCAATTAATTTGTAGCGACAATTTGACAGTCATATGTTTGGTTATGTTTTGCGCGTCAGAATACGTAAAATAACTTTAAATAATATTTTTTGGTAAGTTATGTGATATTATTAATGTTTACAGTCCCAAACACTTATAATTACTTCATTTTACATCTGAATGTTAAATTTCACCGCTTTTTAAATGGTCTGTACAATTTAAAAAAATGTTGCTTATAGTGTTGATGCGTATTGATGCAACATATACCGGGTTATTTTGCCGGTTTTTCACCAGTGAACAGAATACCTCTTCAGCGAAATTTTTTACGCTTTTGTAAAGCCAGAGTGAAATGTATGTTTTTTTTTAAATGGAGTTTGACAGATTTTCACGTGAAAACCGAGCAACTTACCCACCTTATAGGTTTAAAATATAATAGTTTTCATCTCTCCAATAACGGATAAAATTTTACACCAGAATTCATAACCAAAAAAACGAGTGGCTATAATCGAGCTTTTAATTCGCATTCAGATAATTGTGTATTAAAAAATTTGGTACTGCGAAACAACTCCCAAATGAAATAATTCCTAATGATATAAGTCCTAAGAGGAATGAATTAACTCCCAACTTTAAGAAATGAAATAAGTCTCAAAGAAAAAATGAAACAAGTCCCAATATTTGGGAGTTATTTAATATCAAAATACTTAATCCCAAAAAAATTAAAGAACTCCGAACGAAATAAGTCCAAAAAAATAAAATAAGTTCCCATTACAGGAATTATATCTATTATGAGTACTTTTTACGTATACAAAATGAGGTGCTGATTCACAGAAAATAGTGAGGTGCCGATTCACAGAAAATAGAAATTCACAGGAAATAGTTCACAGGATCTGCAAATCCAGAAATACATACATATAGATTAATAATGTTTCTTTGTTAAAGAAATTGATTTAAAAGCTTAATTTAATAACTTAAGCGTTGGAAGCAATTTCTAAAGTTTCATGCGTTATAAATTATATCTGCGATATAAAATATGAGTATTTAAACTTTTTGTTTGCAAAATTTAATAAAAATATTTGAAAATATTCGTTTTAATACCAAAACTAACTTATTTTATTATTTAATTAAAAACTTTAGCAAATAAAACCTTTTAAAAACCACAAATCCAAAATCTAGCTATAAAATAGCTAGATTTTTCAACTGTTTATACAAATCTAGCTACAAAATAGCTAGATTTTTTAACTGTTTTTAAATTTAGCTATTTCTAGCTATTTTTTTGTCCAATCTAGCTACATTTTTTTAAAAATAGTTGGCATCAGTGGTGCCGATCACTGCTCTATATACATATTTTTTACTCCTATTAATATAAACAACAACAACTAGAGAATAAAAGTATAGACACAAGAAAACAACAACTATAAAATGCACGCAAAATGGCGTTGTTTAAGGCATAATTACTTGAGCGAATACGGTTCGGAGACGTGTCAGCTGATACGTTAGCTTGTACTTAAATAAATGGAAATAGGTACTTAAACGAATACGTGACGGTGGTGTAGCTGCCGAACTTTAAAACGATGCAACAGCCCGTCACGCTACAGCATCGCTACAGTAGCGCTCAAGTGCCTAGGCCTTTATACTTTAACTCAATATATTGACAAGACGGTATTCATACACAACCTTTTTTTGCTTGCAATAAAGTCTTGCAACTTTGTTTTGATGGCAATCGGGGGTGAGAAGCATAAAAAAAGGAAAACAGAAATCGTGATTTTTTTTCTACACTAAGAAATTTTTTCTAAAAAAAAAATTACTAAATTTTTTTTTTGAGTGTAAAATTTTTGAGTGTAAAATTTTTTCGGAGTGTATTTTGGTTTTTTTTTTGTGTTAAAATGTTTTTGAGTGACAAATATACTTTTTCAAAAATTTTTCTGACTAACCAATGTTTTTAAAGCTTGTTTAATGGTTTTCAACACGTGAATTTAAGGTGGTACCAATCTGAAATTCACGGTTTTCTTAATAACTTTTTAATCACTTGACAGATTTTTCTGGAATTCAATACCAACTGGGTTTGGGGAACGACAAAGATATATTCCACGTTTCAGCAGTCTCGTTATTGTCTTTCGAAAGTTAGCGTGCTTTTTATGTCGTAAATTCGCGAAAACCCTTGCCGAAATTTACTCTTTTGTCATAACTTTTGAACCACTGGACCGATTTGGCTGAATTGCAATACCAACCTGACCCGGTAAATGACCAACATATATGTATGTCAAACTTCAGCAGCTTCTGTAAAATCTTTTAAAAGTAAGCGTGTTTTCAACGGACAGACAGACAGACGGTCGAACAGACATCGCTAGATCGACTTAAAATCGATCGAAGATCATGAATATATATGGGGCATTCCAGGCCAAATCACTCACTTTTAGACCCGACCCCTTTCGATTTATTTTATTTTTGGATATGTTTTAGTACTTATTAAATGCAACTTGGACACCAATTTTCAGCCTTTTATTCCAAGATGGTGTTGAGTAATCAATTTTTAAAAATGGCGATTTTTCCAAAAAAATTAAAAAATTTAAATTTTCAATTAATTTTGACCAATTAAAAATATAGATATCTTAAAAAAAGTTGGACAACGTTTTGTTGGTATTTAAATGTAGTTTTAAAAAATATATATTAAAAAATTATTCGATGTAATTATCACTTATTTTTTAACATTTAAAAATTAAAATCGACTTTTTATTATCTAAATGCAATGAAAGGATTTATTACCTTAAAAATTGTAGGGTATTGACGTGAGATAAGCGAAACGTTTCTCAACGTTTTCGAACACAAAAAAAAATGCTAAATTTGCTCCATTCTTTGGTCAACCAATTCCTAGTTAAATGCAGTAGGATAAGAAAGTTCGCTGCCTACACAGAGGTTTCAATTAATTTTTTGATTGAAACTCCTCCGATGAAGAAAATTGTTATACCAATCACCAAATTATTTTGTGATTAATAAAATATTTTTCAATCATGTATTCAAATAAATCAAAGCGAAAAAAATATGGAATGTTGGAAAATTGGACAGTAAAAGTAAAAAAACAATAGCAACAATTTTAATCAAAACATTGATTGATTCATTTGAATTTTTAGCCAATAATTTTTTATTACCTTTCGTGACTTTCGTGTACTCTGCGAAGTGGCCACTTATCAGCAGTGCCCACTGGGTGTAAAAAGAAAATGGTAGTAATTTGCGACACCGAGTACGGTGAACCAAAAGCTGAGTAGACCGTCAATTACATTCTGCATATCTTGGGCAAACCCGAATTTGAATGAAACGTTTTATCAACGTAGCTGCAGGCAAGATAGTGATTTTGCTATATACAATACGAACCATGAGAGAAGTCACTCCATACTGTACCTAAACATGCAGTGTAAACGCGTTATTAAATATTTATTTTTTAAATATTTGCCAGTAGGAAGTAGTCATTTGCTTGGTAGTGTTAAAACTTAATAGCTGCTGTTAAGATAAGACTTAGATTTCTATAAAGAAGTGTGGGTTTTTCTATAAAAGATTTCATCTTATTGTTGCAGTGGATTTAGTTGGCGTTTCATATTTTACTACTTCATACATAGTATCTTTCATAGGTACGCTGTTTAGATGATGGCGATGGCGATGTTATCGCCAACATGGCGTTTTAATAGCATATAAATACTTAATATTTTGACAGTTTTTATGTTTTTGTAATTTGAGTGAAAATGATCATGTGAATGGTTCATTTAATTCATTAAATATTAATTTTCATTACTTTATCAGGTCCCCACTCCAGGACACAACTTGTTAAAAAAAATATTAAATCGAGCTTAAAAGCATAAGAGAGATAATAAAATATTTATTTTGAAATTTTTCAAATGATATAAATGAATTAAAGTATTTGTTGTAGTTTAATAATGCTAATAGTCAGTTCATGATCAAAGGCGATCTATTTTTAAGAACTATCAAAAAGGCGATTTATGTTGTGAACTAAATAAGAACACTTAAAGATTTTATTTTTTTTTTTTATATTTAATACAATTTATGAATTGTCCATTAGAGGCGAGACAGTTAATATGTATACCGCCACTTGAAAATTGTGGTATTTTTATTCCGTGTGTCTCACATCGAACAAAGGGTGTAGAATAGGGTGGCTCGTTTTTGGGCTTTTCTCTCTGATCAAATTCTAATACCCGCCAAAAGTGTCGGTCCCCTAAGGGTAACTCACATACAAAATATCACTCCGATCGGAGTTTATCTTCTGTCTCCACTTTGAGCCTCAAAATTGGGGTTTTTGCAAAAAAGGACTTTTTAAAAAAAAAAAAAAAAAAATTTAAGTTTTTTTATAAAATAATTAAAAAAAATATTTTTGTATAATATTTGATCGTAAATACTTAATTATGAAATTTAAAGATTTTACGGTATCAATAACCCGTTCAAACTTGATACCAAAAAAATGGCATGATTTTAGGGGCCTTCTTAAAACACCTTTTTTCAAAATTGGAAAATTTTATTAAAAAAAAAATTTAAATATACCATTTTTTCTTTCTGAATTCATTAAGAACACATTGGAGAAGAAAAATGTGAAATATGGCGGATATCCGTCGAGCCACTTTTCGAGAATCGTGGGGGATGTTAGCGGATTTCAAGGAAATGTTGGTTTTATCAATAATTTGGATTAATAAAATCTTATAAACTTCATTTTTGTGCAAATTAACGGTTTTTTGGTGTCGTGGCATTCTATTATATAACTTTAAGTCTGTCATAAAATCTTACAGATCTAGGACGTCTTAAACCCACATTGGCTGGGGGTCAAAAATGACCCCTGCGGAAAATTTGAAGTTTTGAGCTTAAATTTTGTGCTATAAACAAGTATAAAACGGTTTTTGTGTTTTTTACCCCAACTATTATTTCGTATTAATATATTATCTATAAAAAAATCGTTAACCCAACTTGGTAGGGGGTCAAAAATGACCCATTCAATAAAAAGTATATATTTTTTCATATAAAATTAATTTGGGGCAACTTTATATCCGCCCTTAAATCTCTCATATTTAAGGTATCTTTAACCCACATTGGCCAGGGGTCAAAAATGACCCCGACAAAAACTTTTAGGCATAGTGCTTGAATTTTTTTATATCAACAAAATATATATTTTTTATTGAATGGGTCATTTTTGACCCCGTACCAAGAAGGGTTAACGATTTGTTTTAAAGATAATATAATAATACGAAATAATAGTTGGGGTAAAAAACACAAAAACCGTTTTATACTTGTTTATAGCACAAAAATTTAGCTCTAAACTTCAAATTTTCCGCGGGGGTCATTTTTGACCCCCAGCCAATGTGGGTTTAAGACGTCCTAGATCTGTAAGATTTCATGACAGACTTAAAGTTATATAATAAAATGCCACGACACCAAAAAACCGTTAATTTGCTCAAATATGAAATTTATAAGATTTTATTAATTGCTAAAACCAACATTTCCTTGAAATCCGCTAACTGCCCCCCGTGATTCCCGAAAAGTGGCACGATGGATATCCGCCATATTTCACATTTTCCTTCTCCAAGGTGTTCTTAATGAATTCAGAAAGAAAAAATGGTAAATTTAAAATTTTTTTTAAATAAAATTTTCAAATTTTGAAAAAAGGTGTTTTGAGAACGCCCTCAAAATCATGCCATTTTTTTGGTATCAATTTTGAACGGGTTAGTGATACCGTAAAATCTTTAAATTTCATATTTAAGTATTTACAATCAAATATTATACAAAAATAATTTTTTAATTATTTTAATAAAAAACCTTAATTTTTTTTTATTTTTTTTTTTAAAAGTCCTTTTTTGCGAAAACCCTAATTTTGAGGCTCAAAGTGGAGACAGAAGATAAACTCCGATCGGAGTGATATTTTGCATGTGAGTTACCCTTAGGGGACCGACACTTTTGGCGGGTATTAGAATTTGATCCGAGAGAAAAGCCCAAAAACGAGCCATCCTAGTGTAGAACCCTTTTAATTATTTATCCCAAATCGATTTTATTCTAACGATTTCTGTCTATCTGTTTCCAGCCCGTTATAGAAACAACTTAATGAGATTGAGATCTGAAACTCTGAACAAATAGGCTAAATCAGTCTTGGGGAAGAAATTTCTGATTAGTAAAATTGACATCACCTCTGAAAAACACCATGTCCTCATAGCTTATTTTCATCAGCCATATAAAATGTTTTGGAGCCGGTTCATTGTTGGACTTGGAGGGCGGAGGTAAGAAATTCCAATTTCCTCCCGTTTATTTTTATTTTTTTTGTGGACTGGGTAATAATGTGTAGTTTTAATTATTGGTTATGTTTTTTCGACCTTTTTGTTTTAACTCGAGGCCTCGAGCTTGATTATCAGTTTACTTATTGAATGTGTAGTTTTATAAATCAATACAAATGGTTTCTGAAAGTAATTGGAGTAAAAAACAACATTTGACAACAAAAAAATATCTGAAGATTAAGATTTTTAAAATGGTTAATACAAAAAAATAAATATTTCTGTTCTCATTAAATATCTCTTAAAACTCCTTTTTACCATGGTCCCTTTAAATGAAATTCTTAAACACCTTTACTCACAAAAGATTGACCTTGGGATAAAAGAATGTATTTATTTAAATAAATACAAAATTTACTGCTAATAAGCAACATATTTTTGGCGTTGCCATTGATATCTTTTAAATGAATATTTACAAATCTTATAATTAAACAACATTTACAAAAATATGTCCTCAATATTGTGCACATACACTCAACCAATGATGTTAGTAAAATCAAGATAATATGATACTTGAAACAACCAGCAAGTGAGGTCTTTCAGAGGGCACCTACCGCACAGAAAAAAATAAAAAAAATATTTGAGTAAATTTTTAATACTATTGAGTAAAAAATTAATCAATTTTGCACCAGTAAACGATTTAATAGTATTGAGTAAATTTTTAATAAAAATTTATTAAATGTTTGAAAAAAAATTTGAGTAAATTTTTAATTGACACAATTAAAAATTTACTCAAAATTTATCTATTTATTTTTTATAAAAGTTTAAAAAAGTATTTTGAGGATGTCAAGATCATTTGCAACAATTAAAACGATTTACTACAAAGTAGCAAACGAGTCTAATGACAAATCGTTTGTGCACAAACTAGAATATTAATACATATTCGCCTCTATTCACAATGAGAATCAGAAAGACGAAGAAATTGTACCATACTAATAAGGCAACGATTGTCAATAACCAACAAAAATATTTAAAACAATTTTGCTAACGATAGTCCATTGGACTAGAATAATAAGTTATTTGTCTTGTTGTTGTGAGAAATACTCCATATTAGGGTTATTCAGCACATGGCGTGCCAACCATTATGTTCAAATTCAATCGTTGCCTTATTAGTATGGTACAATTTCTTCGTCTTTCTAATTCTCGTTGTGAATAGAGGCGAATATGTATTAATATTCTAGTTTGTGCACAAACGATTTGTCATTAGACTCGTTTGCTACTTTGTAGTAAATCGTTTCTATTTTTGCTAAATAATCTTGACAATGGAATCTTGACAAATTCCGAAACACGTGTCGATTAAGTCTTGCAAAAATGACCAACATAAATAAATTTAAAACAAAAAAATAATTTTCTTGAAAATTTTTCTATGAGAATATCATGGTTTTAATTAGTAAAGAAAATAATGACCTCGAGCCAGAATAAACATCCTCCAAATATAATATTTTAAAGGTCGAATAAAACAATTTTTATTTTTTAATAAAAATTAATCAGAGTTTAAAAAAGTTTTAAATTTTTTTGCAAAAAAAAAAAACAAAAAACTTGTTTTTTCAAACTTTACCAAACAAATTATGTCTCAAAAACATAGAAAAATTTTATAAAGACGATTACATATAAATACACAAAAAACTATAAACTAAACGAGAATTCAAAATACTATGAGAGTTTAAAAAAACTATTAAATTTTTATTAAATTATTTACTTAAATAGTTTTTAAAATTTTTAAGTAAATTTTTAATTGCGTCAATTAAAAAATTACTCAATTTTTGTTTTTAAATTTAAACAAGTGATTGCTCAAATTTGTTTCCTCCATATTTTTTCTGTCTTGAAACTGTTTTTTTTTTTAGCTGCCCAATCTCAAATTTAAAAAAGGGTAATCACGACCTAGGTAATCTTCGTTTGAAACTAGAGAGTAAATGCAGTATAACTGCATTTACTGTTTTTTATTTCGTGATCCTGTTTTCTTTTTAGATGACTTCATAGTTTTGTGGGATAAATTTTTGTAAAATATTTTTTAAATATTTGTACTTATCCTAGGATAATTATATTGACATATTAGGAGAAACGCGGTTCGCAAAACTTTCACGTTTCATAAAAAAATTATTTATCGAAGCCGATTTTTTTTAATGTTTTGCCACCGTTGGATGGGCATTAAAAAACCTTTCATCTCTAGTTTCTTAGAAAGAAATGGCTGAAAATCCAAAAAACAGATTTTTAGGCATTTTTTTACCCATTTTTTGAACCCCTAAGTTTCCGATATGGCCGATAAGCCGAGACACCCCAACTTAGAACTGTCTCTTATATATATGTTTTAAGTTGCATGCAAATCGGTTCATAAGGGTTAAGATACTTCCTTTGTTAGTAATATATGGGCCTCTAACGGCACCTGGACTGAAACTACGACGATAATGCTTAGTAAATTGTTTCAGACACATTTTGCAAGGTACGACACATTTTGCAAGGTGTCATACCTGTAGGCTACGAACATTTTAAATTTGGAGATTGTCACATGAGCAGTTGGTACTTTCGGATTATACAAGTCTACACCTTTTCCAATTGAAATTCAGAAAAGATCAATTGTAATTCAGAAATCACAATTGAAATTCAGAAATCCCAATTGAAATTCAGAATAGCCCAATTGAAATTCAGAAATCATAATTGAAATTCAGAAAAGCCCAATTGAAATTCAGAAATCACAATTGAAATTCAGAAAAGCCCAATTGAAATTCAGAAATCACAATTGAAATTCAGAAAAGCACAATTGAAATTCAGAAAAGATCAATTGAAATTCAGAAAAGCCCAATTGAAATTCAGAAAAGCACAATTGAAATTCAGAAAAGCCCAATTGAAATTCAGAAAAGCACAATTGAAATTCAGAAAACCCCAATTGAAATTCAGAAAAGCACAATTGAAATTCAGAAAAGCACAATTGAAATTCAGAAATCGTAATTGAAATTCAGAAAAGCCCAATTGAAATTCAGAAAAGCACAATTGAAATTCAGAAATGTCCAATTGAAATTCAGAAAAGCATAATTGAAATTCAGAAATCGTAATTGAAATTCAGAAATCGTAATTGAAATTCAGAAAAGCCCAATTGAAATTCAGAAAATCACAATTGAAATTCAGAAAGTCACAATTGAAATTCAGAAAAGCCCAATTGAAATTCAGAAAAGCACAATTGAAATTCAGAAAAGCCCAATTGAAATTCAGAAAAGCACAATTGAAATTCAGAAAAGCACAATTGAAATTCAGAAAATCACAATTGAAATTCAGAAAATCACAATTGAAATTCAGAAAAGCACAATTGAAATTCAGAAAATCACAATTGAAATTCAGAATAGCCCAATTGAAATTCAGAAAATCACAATTGCAATTCAGAAAAGCCCAATTGAAATTCAGAAAATCACAATTGAAATTCAGAAAAGCCCAATTGAAATTCAGAAATCGTAATTGAAATTCAGAAAAGCCCAATTGAAATTCAGAAAAGCACAATTGAAATTCAGAAAAGCACAATTGAAATTCAGAAAAGCCCAATTGAAATTCAGAAAAGACCAATTGAAATTCAGAAATCGTAATTGAAATTCAGAAAAGCCCAATTGAAATTCAGAAAATCACAATTGAAATTCAGAAAATCACAATTGAAATTCAGAAAAGCCCAATTGAAATTCAGAAAAGCACAATTGAAATTCAGAAAAACACAATTGAAATTCAGAAAAGCACAATTGAAATTCAGAAAATCACAATTGAAATTCAGAAAAGCCCAATTGAAATTCAGAAAATCACAATTGAAATTCAGAAAAGCCCAATTGAAATTCAGAAATCATAATTGAAATTCAGAAAAGACCAATTGAAATTCAGAAATCACAATTGAAATTCAGAAATCACAATTGAAATTCAGAAAATGTAAACAAACCAATTATGAGTCACCACTACATAGACACATTAAACAAATGCTGTACAACAATGAGAGTATTTAACTTTATTCTCTTGCTACGTATTGTAGAGAGCAGACAGACAATAATACACTCATAGAATGTTGTAGGTAAAATTTAGTTTAACTGAATTTTTATTGTTTTTTGTAAATTAATTAATATAGTGAACAAAAATATTTACTCTACCTTGACAAATGCATTAATGAAAAATTATGTAGTTTTAAAGAAAAATAATAAAAAGTCAGTTTCACTTAATGTTACCTTAAGCATTTTATGAGTGTATTGTCTGTCTGCTCTCTACAATACGTAGCAAGAGAATAAAGTTAGATACTCTCATATACACATTTCTGTACTGCATTTGCATAATGTGTCTATGTTTGTAGTGGTGACTAATAATTGGTTTGTTTACATTTTCTGAATTTCAATTGTGATTTCTGAATTTCAATTGTGATTTCTGAATTTCAATTGGGCTTTTCTGAATTTCAATTGTGATATTCTGAATTTCAATTGATCTTTTCTGAATTTCAATTGTGTTTTTCTGAATTTCAATTGGGCTTTTCTGAATTTCAATTGTGATTTTCTGAATTTCAATTGTGATTTTCTGAATTTCAATTGTGCTTTTCTAAATTTCAATTGTGCTTTTCTGAATTTCAATTGGGCTTTTCTGAATTTCAATTGTGATTTTCTGAATTTCAATTGTGATTTTCTGAATTTCAATTGGGCTTTTCTGAATTTCAATTACGATTTCTGAATTTCAATTGTGATTTTCTGAATTTCAATTGGGCTTTTCTGAATTTCAATTGTGCTTTTCTGAATTTCAATTGTGCTTTTCTGAATTTCAATTGGGCTTTTCTGAATTTCAATTACGATTTCTGAATTTCAATTGGGCTTCTCTGAATTTCAATTGTGATTTTCTGAATTTCAATTGGGCTTTTCTGAATTTCAATTGTGATTTTCTGAATTTCAATTGGGCTATTCTGAATTTCAATTGTGATTTTCTGAATTTCAATTGTGCTTTTCTGAATTTCAATTGTGATTTTCTGAATTTCAATTGTGATTTTCTGAATTTCAATTGTGCTTTTCTGAATTTCAATTGTTCTTTTCTGAATTTCAATTGGGCTTTTCTGAATTTCAATTGTGATTTTCTGAATTTCAATTGTGATTTTCTGAATTTCAATTGGGCTTTTCTGAATTTCAATTACGATTTCTGAATTTCAATTACGATTTCTGAATTTCAATTATGCTTTTCTGAATTTCAATTGGGCATTTCTGAATTTCAATTGTGCTTTTCTGAATTTCAATTGGGCTTTTCTGAATTTCAATTACGATTTCTGAATTTCAATTGTGCTTTTCTGAATTTCAATTGTGCTTTTCTGAATTTCAATTGGGGTTTTCTGAATTTCAATTGTGCTTTTCTGAATTTCAATTGGGCTTTTCTGAATTTCAATTGTGCTTTTCTGAATTTCAATTGGGCTTTTCTGAATTTCAATTGATCTTTTCTGAATTTCAATTGTGCTTTTCTGAATTTCAATTGTGATTTCTGAATTTCAATTGGGCTTTTCTGAATTTCAATTGTGATTTCTGAATTTCAATTGGGCTTTTCTGAATTTCAATTGTGATTTCTGAATTTCAATTGTGATTTTCTGAATTCAATTACGATTTCTGAATTTCAATTGTGCTTTTCTGAATTTCAATTGAGATTTCTGAATTACAATTGATCTTTTCTGAATTTCAATTGGAAAAGGTGTACATTCAAAATATTTTGTAGGCAAAAACAAATGAAAAACATATTTAAAACAAGTCATAAAACATTTAAAAAACAACCCAGTAATTATTTATTTGTTTTAACAAATATCAACATTTATTTTTTTACTGTTAGTAAAATTTTCTAAAATAAATAACATTGAACATTAAAAAATAACGTCACTTTCATTTTTTTACCAACAAATTCGAAAAAGATAACCTACGAAAACATTAAAAGTTAATGATTGTTGTGTTAGTTTTACCAACAAATTCAAAAAAAAAATACCTACGATAACATTACAAATTTATGATTTCGTAGGGTTTTTTTTAAATCTTTCTATTGAATTATATTTTAAAAATTTTTTAATAAAATTTTTGGGGAATCGATCTTGCAATCAACAATATTCTGGCCAGACACTATACACATCGTACCAAATCCACTTGATACAATCATGTTTATACAATTCTATAAAAAAAATTAATTGTTTTTCTACAGCAAAATAACCCACACAAGTAGGTTAAAACTAATGATTTCTCTTTAAAATTCATTAATTCATTAAAACTTAATAGATAAATGACTTTAAAAATTGAATGCTAATGCCTTTATGATACCTGCTTTTTTCAAGTTACTTGTTGCTGCTTTTATTATGGTTTTTCTATGGGAATTTCGATAAATTCAAAATTTTTGGTTAAAGTTATCTAAATTTTTATAGAAAACCCCTAATAAATGCAGCAACAAGCAACTTGAAAAAAGCAGGTATCATACGCACTTAATGAAAGTCTTTATTTTTTCTATTATTATTTTTGAAACAAAGAACAGAAATAGTCATTTTAAAAAACTGAACCTTAATCAAATGGGTTTTCTTTAAAAAAAACAACAAAACGTAAATCTTTTTTAATAAACTACAACATAATTTTTAAAGTGTACCTATAAGCCTTTCCTGATTTATGTTAAAGGCCTTATAGCGGATATTTGATGAGTATGTCATTAGGGGTATAACCAAAATAAGAACCTATCATAACGGTATGGACAATGTTATACAGATAACAAAAAACGATATCCGGGGTCATTTTGGTCCAAAAACCTTTGGCACCGATTGCAATTTCTAAAACACCAAAAATTATTTTTTTTTTTAATTTTTTTGGTGGGAATCCTTCTTTTCCAACGTTTTTATGATTTTTCACCCTTTTGCAACAAAAATAAAACAAGAGAAAATTAGGGTATGAGTTTTAACAGTAGATATATAAGTTGCCTGAATAATTCAAAAATAATATTAGCGAAAACTTCATCGCGATCGGTGCCGAACCTTTTTTAACATTCGCGTAAAAAGGAATATACATTTTTATTAATTTTTCAATGTACTTTCTCACTATGATAGGTCCTTTTTGATATTTGCAAAAATATGCAAATGGTTATATCCCTAGTATGTCATGAAATCTTTTTTAAATTTCAACTCAGTGAAACTGAAATAAATGTTTAAAAAGACCGACAGTTTTTGGAAATTAGAAAAACTGTAAATGCTGTTGTGTAAACAAGACCTTGAACCATCACTGAGCAATGTTTAAGGATTACCCCACTTTATCCGTAAAAGTTACAGAGGGTTAAAGTTGAAAAATCGATAAAAATGGCTTGAAATAATCCATAGTTTTTACCTTCTTTCGCATTTTTTTTTTAAGTGCTCCTTATATTTCAATCTTTTCCGGCATAACACAAAGTCAGTACATATAAAAGATTATTTTAATGTTGGATTGATAGATGCTTCATCGCTTGGTAAGAAGTTATAAGACTGTTAAGTTTTGAAACCAAAAATTAAGAGTTTAATGAAAAAAGTTGAAATAGAGTTGGTAGCTGTTGTAATTCTTAACATTTTGGAATTAATCCCGTTAATGTGCCACGAATAGTTAAGGAGTTTCAGCAGATCAAAGTTCGAAATAAAAAACGTAATTTTTTTAAAATACCTGTTTTTCGCGAGGCACATTCGCGGTTTCATTCGAAATTTGGTGGACTCTTGCGTAAACCGAGTTTTTTAGGAGTTTACATAAAAAAATCACTGGCGGGTTTATAAAAAATAAATTGCAAAAATTTTATGGTATTTTTAAAAATTGAGCGAAATTTGCAAATCTGTTTCCAATTTTTTTTAGTAGCAATTAATGCATCATGTTCATTTTAATACACCAAAAGGCGTGCCTTAACGAGTAGAACTGATTTGCTTTTTGACTTTTTACTTTAAGCCATTCTGAGCGGAAAGCGCGATGATTTTATCTAAACCTGTTTTGATCTGGCACATCCAAGGCTTTACACGAAATCGGATGAAATTTTTTTTAAATGAAAGTCCACTGATGTGTCATCATAAAATCAGAGGCGGGTTGAAAAATTTTTATGATTATAGATTTTTTGGACCATATTAAATTTTCTTGTTCGCATTGCCTAAATATGTTATAAAAAATTGTGAAACTTATCTTTTACCGCGAATTAATCGCGATTTTAGGTACTTAGATATATTTTTTTTAAATTGTTTGGTCATTAAAGGGTTAAATTTATATCACATATTTTAGAAGAAATGATATATCCTGGCATGTTTTAATAACGCATGCAACAAATGTGTAGAAAAAAAATATTTAAAATATTTTTAAGATTTTTTAAAACCGCTAAATTTTAAAATCGCCATAAATTTTGACCCCCTTGCGCGATTTAATTGACGCGAACGAATTTCTTATTCTTAAATAGCTTCTAATATTTATGCCAACTTTCATCGATGTGCCATCAAAACAAAAATCACATCTTTTTTACCTAAAAATTTAAGTCTTAGCCGGAACTCCTCATATACACTCTAATCAATTTTCATGTAAATTTACCCTGTTTATAGTAGGTAACTTGTCTCCTACTATAAACCGTGTAGAAATACATATTGTGTTTAAAGTGATAGACACAAAGTATGTAAATGTACATATTCATGTGTCTACAAAATGTTTCGGAACAAAAAATGTTTAAAAAATTTTACGGTGTGTGTGTGTAAACATCAATTTTAATTTAGTAAACTTAAAATATAAATGCCGGAAAATACATGAAAATTATGTGCATATACATTGAAAATGCTTTTTATAAACTCTTCAAAATTCAAATATTAAAAAACAAGAAATTTATTTTTAAATGATGTTTTATTTAAAATAAAAATTTTAATAAAGGCTTAAAACAAACTTAAAATTTAATAAAAACGCTAAAACTACATAAACAAAATTTGATTAAACAAATAAACAATTAAATTGCCAATGTTGCTGAAATAATTTTATCTTTTAACTAACTTTTGCTAAGATCTAACAACTTTTCTATAAAAAATGTCCCAGAGTCCGAAAAATTTTTTTTAAACCTTTTTTAATATCAACAAGTAAGAGTGTTAAATTCGGCTGTGCCGAATCTTTTATACCATGCAGATTCTGAAACATTTTTTTATAGAAAAACCTCTTAGATTCTGGCACATTTTTCTATAGAAAAATTCTCGTATTCTGATACATTTTTTCTACAGAAAAATTCTCAAATTTAAAAAAAAAATTATAGAAATATGTATATTTAAATTCTAAAACTTTTTTTTCTATAGAGGATTTCACAGATTCTGAGATATTTTTTTCTATAGAAAAATTCTCAAATTTTGAAAAATGTCTCGGAATTTGAGACAAAATTTCTCAGAATATTTTATGAAAAAAATTTTTAAAAATCTGAAAATTTTTCTGTAGAAAAAATGTCTTAGAATCTGAGAATCTTTCCAAAGAAAAAATTACACTGAGTCTGAGAATTTTTCTATAGAAAAATGTCTAAAAATCGGAAAATTTTTCTATAGAAAAAAAATTTCTAAGAATCTGAGAATTTTTCTATAGAAAAAATGTCTTAGAATCTAATAATTTTTTTATAGAAAAATTGTCCCAAATCCGAGAACATTTCTATAGAAAAAATGTCTCAGAATCTGAGAGTTCTCCTCTAGAAAAAATGTCTAAGAATCTGAGAATTTTTCTGCAGAAAAAATGTTTCAGAATATGAGAATTTTTCTATAGAAAAAAATGTCTCAGTATCAGAGAATTTTTCTAGAGAAAAAAAGTCTCAGAAGCTGAAAATTTTTCAATAGAAAAAATGTTTTAGAATGTAAGAATTTTTCTATAGAAAAAATGTGGAAGAATGTAAGAATTTTTCTATAGAAAAAATGTGGAAGAATGTAAGAATTTTTCTATAGAAAAAATGTGGAAGAATGTAAGAATTTTTCTATAGAAAAAATTTTTCAAAATCTACAAAATTTTTCTATAAAAAAATGTCTTAGAATCTGAGAATTTTTCTATAAAAAATGTCTCAGTATCTGAGAATTTTTCTATAGAAAAAATGTCTCAGAATGTAAGAATTTTTCTATTGTGAAATAGTTTCAGAATCTGAGAATTTTTCTATAGAAAAATAATTTCAGAATCTGAGAATTTTTTTGTAGAAAAATAGTGTCAGAATCTGAGAATTTTTCTATCGAAAAATAGTCTCTGAATCTGAGAATTTTTCTATAGAAAAATAGTCTCAGAATCTGAGAATTTTTCTATATAAAAATAGTCTCAGAATCTGAGAATTTTTCTATAGAAAAATAGTCTCAAAATCTGAGAATTTTTCTATGGAAAAATATTCTCACAATCTGAGAATTTTTGTATAGAAAAATAATTTCAGATTCTGAGAATTTTTCTATAGAAAAATAATCTTAGAATCTGAGAATTTATCTATAGAAATATAGTCTCAGAATCTGAGAATTTTTTATAGAAAAATAGTCGCAGAATCTGATAATTTTTCTATAGAAAAATATTCTCACAATCTGAGAATTTTTCTATAGAAAAATAATTTCAGATTCTGAGAATTTTTCTATAGAAAAATAGTCTTAGAATCTGAGAATTTTTCTATAGAAATATAGTCTCAGAATCTGAGAATTTTTCTATCGAAAAATAGTCGCAGAATCTGAAAATTTTTCTATAGAAAAATAGTCTTAGAATCCGAGAATTTTTCTATAGAAAAATTGTTTCAGAATCTGAGTATTTTCCTATAGAAAAATAGTCTCAGAATCTGAGATTTTTTCGACAGAAAAATAGTCTCAGAATCTGAAAATTTTTCTATAGAAAAATAGTCTCAGAATCTGAGAATTTCGATAGAAACAATTTCTCAGAATCTGAGAATTTTTTCATATGAAGTACATTGACCTGCACTTGGTTCTAGGGGATTAGGATTTTTTTTTCTGTTTGTCCCCCTTTTGGCTGTGTGATTAAGAAGATGACCCCAATGTCGCCGCCGTTCTTCATACCACAAAACACCCATGGCAATTTAATTTTATTTTTCTGTATGATTTTTTTTGGAGAGGTATTGAAGATTCCGCACATCAGAATTTAGAGCTCTCACTTGTTGAACTTTTTGATCCATAATGCTGCCGAATACTGGAAAGCCCTCTGAGTAACAGCTTATGCGTTATTTTTTCCTTGCAGATAGAGATATAGCAATGGATGAATGTTTTCCTATTGGTTCCAAATTTTTAAGAAAATTTTGATGTAAATTGTTGCTCCATATTTTGACTTTAATATTGGTTTCCTAAAAAAATTAAGAAATTTAATAAAATTATACAATGCTAATTTTTAGATTAAAAATGTGAACTAAATAAGGTCCTCACACGTAAAACAGGGTCTTCATAGAAACCACAACTCCATCATGTGCGAAACTATCAAAAAAAAAAAATGCATTTACTTACCAAGAGAAGCTGATATTATTGTATTTCAATCCTCAGCTGCAAGCTGTTTTGGGCTTTATTGAATTCTTTAATTTTAATAATTTTTCTAAAATGTTTTTTTTTTTTCAATACAGTTTTGACAATTTCCTTAATACTATATTAAATTATGTACGATTACATATTTTGTGTTTGAAACAAATTTTACATAGAAAAACTTTATATTTAAAGTGGAAGTGTTTATGATCTTATAAACATGTTTCACAAAACACGATATACTATACTTTGCGTGTAATTCTTTGCAAATAAATATGTAACTATTTGGTTTACACACTACGTGTTTATGTTTGCGCCTTTTCTGTAAATATACATGAAAATTTACTAACTTAATAATAGTAAAGTTACATGCATTTTTTAGAGTGTAGGTAACAATATTCTTCTAGTCGGAGTTTCGTCTAGGCAACATGCTTACCTTAAGGATACATCTGTGGACTCGGCTCTACAATCAAATTGAAAAAAAAAAAAACAAGTAAGGAAATTATAGTCTGTCAAAACCAACTATATTATACCCTACCAACCATACACTCTAATCAATTTTCATGTAACTTTACCCTGTTTATAGTAGGTAACTTGTCTCCTACTATAAACCGTGTACAAATACATGTTGTGTTTAAAGTGATAGACACAAAGTATGTAAACGTAAATATACATGTGTCTACAAAATGCTTCGCAACAAAAATGTTTCATAAAAATTTACAGGTTTTGTGTCTAAATAAACATTTTAATTTAGTAAATTTAAAAAACAAATGCCTGAAACTACATGGAATTTATGTATGCATACATTGAAAATGCTTTTTATAAAACCACCCAATCTATTCCAAATTTAAATATTAAAAAAACAAGAAATTTATTTTAAAATAATGTTTTATTTAAAATAAAAAATATTAATAAAGGATTCAAAACAAACTTGCTAAAATTAAATAAATAAAGAAATTTAACTGACCAGTAGTTAATTTACGTTAAAAATAAAAGTGTTAATTAGTTCATACTCTTGTTTACAAAATTAATAAATGATTAAAATATTACAACATTAATGAATGATTAAAAAAGTGAAAAATTAAATATGCATTTAACAAAAAAAAAAAAACATGAAAACAAAATAACAAGAGCATACATTAGAGTAACTTTCTAAAAATAGATTTTTTGATATTATCACTTTTTAGAAAGTTTTTGGTTTAATAAAAATAATGGCGTCCTTTCTTTGGAAAATTCCAACTCCTTCCCGTGACTTTTTCGCGTTTAAAAACCCGGTGTATGACCCCATTTCTCTGCGGAGCTAAAACGGCTGAACTAATTGCAAATTTTGTTTCACCATTCGACTCTACATCAAAAATTAGTGTTATAACATTCTTCGCAAACTTTCAGAAGGTTTTTTTACGCAATTCATTACCACTTTTTAAAAACATCTGGAAGCTTGCGAAAAACGTCATAGCACTAGTTTTCGCTGTAGAATCGAATGGTGAAATAAAATTTGCAATAAGTTCAGCCGTTTTCGCTCGTAGGAGAATGGGGTCAAAAACCGTGTTTTTAACCGTGGAAAGGCACGGAAAGGAGTTGGAATTTAAACAAAAACTACGCTATTATTTTTATTGATGCAAAAACCTTCTAAAAAGTGATAATATTAAAAAATCCTAAGAAAGTCATTTTTTTTAAATGCACTCTAGCATACATATATATGTAAATCTAATTAAATGAAGTAATTTTTTTTATTAACGTGTTAATTTTTTGAATATTGTTTATATTTTTTTTGCACCACGAACAGTTTGAGGATAAAGCTGGTAAAAAAATCGGAAGATAGATTCCATAGTTTGCGAAATTTTTGGTGGATAAAAAATGTTGAAAATAGTAAAAACATATTATTTGTGCTAACTGTTCTATGATATCTTCTTTTTCTTCAACCACGATTTTCTTTTCAATAAAAATGTACCCCTTTTTCATGTTGTCAAGTTCTGAAAATGAGAAAAGGATAAATAATTATTTAATGATAAACAACATTTTTTTTTCTTTGGTATTTACTAAAATTTTAAAATACCTACATGTTAAAAACAAAACAAAGTTGAGCGAAACGCCGCAAAAAGTTGGTTCTAAGGAATTCCAACTGACCGTTTCAAGTGGGTCCACACGAAATTGTGTCCAAATTTTGAATGTATAAAAAATTTATAAATTTGCATTCCCAAAAATTTAAAAGTTTTAGTATCTCGGAAATACTGGCGACACTTTAATAATCAGAAGCATTTTTGAAGCTTCTGACGTGTAGAATATTACTGAATACCCAACAACTTAGGTTCTAATTCTACAAGTAAAAAGCTACTAAAATTCCTAATTTTTGTAGTGTTGGCAGTATTTACCTACATATGATAATTTTTATATTTCCGGAAATCCGAATTTTTAGACTTTTAACCCAATAGGGCTGCACACGTGAAGAAAGGTCCTCATAGAAACCAAAATTTTAGTCCGTTTCAAAAAAATAAAACTGTACTTACGGACGATACCAATAAAGGGTGCACTTGTGGGAATCTGATCCTTCATTTGCTGAATTGTTGTGCCAAACTGTATTCTAAAATATTGGACTTGTTGCAAAACTCAGTTATTTGTTTCATATTTTCAGCATTTTGTTTTTGTAAAACATCTGTCAAATCGGAAACTAAAAAGTTCAAAGCCGTATCAGTGACTCGATATAGACATTTCAATTTAATTAACGTACCAACTCTTCATTCGTTTCGAAATATTTATCTTGATTCATTTCGAAATTATTATCTGTAATCATCATTGAATTTATATTTTTTTTGACAATACATGCACTCTTGTTTTTATTGTGATGCCTGTGGATGTGAACTTTGAAGGACGGCTTGGCATCAAATAGCTTATTACAATTATTAAAAGGACAAACAACTTGTAACTTATTCTCAAGATGTTCCAAATTATGAGATATAATTTTTTTTTTGTGTCCGATTCATACAAACAAATTGTGCATTTATAGATTTCAGATGCTGCAGGAATTGGTGTTTCAGAGTTGTGGTGTCTATAAATATGGTTTTTGAACATTTTGTATTTTAAAAACAATTTAAAGCAACTTGGTTTCAAACACTTAAACGACGCATTTTGTTGCATTTTATGACAACATAAATGTTTTTCATAAAGATGGAGCTTTTCGAAAAGCAAATTGCAAATATTGCATTTAAACATAATTCACACTTCACTTTAACACACACACTTCACTATTAATTATGCAATTATATATTTTTTTAATTTTGCACGTTTTTTTCTTATTTTAATATTTTTGTAACAATTATCGAACTTTTGTTTTTTTTAATAAAAATAAAGTTTTGACAATTTTGAAATACTATTTTAAATTAGTACGATTACATATTTTGTGTCTAAAACAAATTTTTACATAGAAAAAATGTATATATAAAGTGAAAGTGTTTTTTTTCTTATAAACATGTTTCACAACACAAAATGTACTATACTTTCTGTGTAATTCTATATAACTAAATGTGTACCTTTTTGTTCAAACACACAATGCTTAAACTTGCGCATTTTCTGTAAATATACATAAAAATTTACTAACTTAATAATAGTAAAGTTACATGCATTTTTTAGAGTGTATTATACCCTACATCTTTTGTTATGTATTTACCCCTAGTTTTTGTATGACGAAAGTTTGACGAACGTCAAAAATTTACATGTATTTTGTTTTTGTAACAATAACAAAATACATGCAAATTTTTTACGTTCGTCATACAGAAAATGGGGGATAATTAGTGTAGGAAACATACACAAAACGAATTTGAGCGAAATATGCTTTGTTTTGTTGCTAATAGATAAATTAAACGAATATCGGTCGAAATTTTAATTAGGGGACCAGGTTCAAAAATTCTCTAATTGTTATCAGATTTGGTAAGGTTACCAAAGTGCACGTTAAACACATACAAACAAAATTTTAATTAAATATTTCCTATTTTCATGAGTTTTGAGAGATTTATGTGAATATCTAGAGGGTGGTTTGTATGGGGACTACAAATAGAACTGGTCTGATTCCTAAAATCCTTATTACGGGTTATAATAAACTCGCAAAACACATGGTTAGAATCGGGGTAATGTCAAACGACAGTTGCAGATGGTGCAATGTATCTGTCGAAGACATCCTTCATTTCTTATGAAAATGCCCTGCTTTAAAAAATAAAATGTTTAATTGAAACATTAAAATAATATGTTTTAATTAATGAAATACAATGGTATGGAAAAACATAAAAATAATGTTACATCAATATCAAATCAATAATTTCTTAATGTTAAATCAAACATGAAGCATCTTTGATTTTAAAATGCTAGTTTTTATTCCCCCATTTTAATTAACTTGGTTTTATTTTTCACATAAGATTGATTTTGCTTTGATTTGATTTATTTTTAGTGAAATATGGTGTTTTCTTTTCTGACAAAAAAACGTGTCTTTTATTCAGAGTTGCCAGTTTTGGGGTTTTGTCCCCAAATAGGGGATTTTTTTTTGAAAATGGGGATTAAAATTTTGATTTGGGGATCCGGGGATTTCATGGGGATGACACAGATTTTTTCGGGGATTTTAAGGGGATGTAATATTTTAGATAAACACGTGTTTTTTAAATATATTAATCATTAAATAATGATAAAATCGGTTAAATGAACTCTTCTTTATTCAATCGTAAACATTCAAGCATAAAAAACCGCAAACGTAGGAATATTGTGAGGTTTATAAAGAAAATACTCAGATTTTTTTAGGTGTCTATCAAGACCTGGTATCGTAGTGGAATCATGTTATCATGATTTCTTTTCTTATGAACCAAATTGTAGATTTTCATACATTTTTCATAGAATATTGTTTTGGAAACCTATTCCGAAATGTTTGTAAAAAGTTAAAGTTTTTTACAGCAATATGTCTATCAAACCTTAAATTAAAAGAATTTTCGTTGTTTTTTAAGAGTACAAAAAATTTCTTAGGGCTGATGACTTCTGTTTGCTGCGAGAACCTTTGGGGAATTCAATATAACCACAAAAGTAAATCAAATTTGGACAAAAAAATACTCTATCGATGATGTGTAAATTAAAAATTTCTGATGCCTTTATGATACTTGCTTTTTCAGGTTACTTGTTGCATCATTTATTAGGGTTTTTCTTTGGGAATTACGAAAAATTGAAAATTTTTGGTTGAAGTTATCGAAATTTTTATAGAAAAACCATAATAAATTCAACACCAAGTAACTTGAAAAAGCAAGTATCATACACACTTGAGTTACCCATCCCCGATAAAAAATTTCCGTTGGTTTTTGAATTTGATAATAACTTGTTGGTTTGAAATAGTGTGCTAATCGCTCAACTTTTTATAAAATTTAAAACTTGAAAGTTTTTTAACACGCAAAATACACTTACATTTTTTAGCCAGTGTTTTTGCGAAGGTTAACCAAGTTTTTGTTCTAAAAAATTGGCTAAATTACGCAATAGCACTTGATGGGTTGTATTTAACAAAAAAAAAATGCTAATAAGTGAGAGAGTTTTTTTGTGGAGTATATTTTTTGAAGAAAAAAAAATTGGGGATTTTTGGGGATGAGAAATCTTAAATTGGGGATGGCATCCAAAATAAAACTGGCAACCCTGCTTTTATTTGAATTTTGCCCCAAAAATTATGTGTTTGTTCTTTTTTTTTTTAAATGTGAACCCTTGTAAAGTGTATCGTGTTTTTTTTTTCTAAAAATGTCAAAAAAAGCACTGTTTTTCCTATATAAAATCAAGGGGTTAAAATTGCTTTATAAAACAGCTGAGTTTTTCTGTATTGTTTTGTAAGAACAGCTGTTAAAAAACAGGGCAGAATATTGCTGTATGTCGTGTTCCATTTCAGTCACATATAATGCAAAATATTGAAGGTTTGAGTAAAACATTTTAAAAATGTACACGCAAAGAAGGCAATAATTTTTTTTCAGAAAAGAAAACACCAATAGTTTTTTGAGTGTAAGTATAAAGTAACAACTCTAAAGTATTATTACATTCATACTATATGGCGAATGTGCAACATACAGCAGTCAATATAGGACCAACATTTTGTTCAACAAAAAAAAACGTTCATATGACAATCAATTGTTACCATCTTTTGGATTTTACATTACACAGTGTTTACTAATTAACGTACCCACTAATTTTTTCCATTTTTTTTTTTCAGTTTTTTGTTGAACTAAATGTACTCGCGTATGATGATGATAACTGATGCACAAAAAATAAACAAAAACAACAACCAAGAAAATCCAATGCAAGGAGGAAATCTTAAACTCAAACTCCCAACTAAACCGATGATCGACCATCCGAAGAAGAACCAACCAATGAAGGCCAATGAATGAGGCATTAAACGACAAAAGAATTTGCATATCAATTTGTACTCAAACAAAATGGCGTAAAATGAAAAAAATCTTTTTTTTTTTTTTTATTTTTTAAGAAACCCATAAAGAAATCATGATTCTCATTATTTAAAGTAAAATAGCAAAAGAAGTACAAACTTATGAACCATATGTAAACAGTGATGCCAGCCCTAATGTTCAAAATTAAAGACTTTTTAATGCGTTTAGAAAAAAAATACAGTTAGTTGTTTGTGAATCAAATTGTATTTTCGGCCTTGCCGAATGTATTGATAACCTATAAAATGTATACAAATTATTGTAAAAACACTTTTTTTAAAAAAGGAATTACTTTTGAAAAAAATTTCCGCGAAAAATTATTTTTTTTTGCTATAAAAGACATTTTTTTTTTTCTTTTTTTTTGTAAAAAAATGTTCGTTGTTATTTTAATATCATCCGGTGTTCGATTATGTTTACTACCCAAGTAAAAATGTGAAGGATCAGTACTGATCCGAAAAATGGATCGCTAAGATTAGATCAGTTTTAATCGGACGGATACAATTTCATCCGAAAAATGGGTTTATCTAATTATATAAACCCATTTTTCGGATAACATTGTATCCGTCCGATTAAAACTGATCTAATCTTAGCGATCCATTTTTCGGATCAGTACTGATCTTTCAAATTTCGGATCAATACTGATCCGAGTAAGATCTTTTAAATCTCCGATAAGACATGATATATAAAAATATATCTAAACATTTTTACTAGGGTAGAGTGTCCCTTATTTTGGAAATGTTGAGACGGTACCCGCTCATTTTTTCCTTTTGACTTAAAAATAACTGAGGAAAAATTTTACCCCCCTACAAAAAATCATTTTTCCATACAAACCAAAAATTTTTTTTTTTGATTTTTTTTTTTTTTTTTGTTATTATTTATTATATTACCTGGTTAGCTTATTCACGACAAAAAATTTGATTTTGGTGGGATAAGGCTATAAGCTCTAACAAAATTTTCGAATTTTGATTTTTAATTTTTTTGTTAATAATTATTACATTACTTGGTTAGCTTATTCACGACAAAAAGTTTGATTTTGGTGGGATAAGGCATTCAGCTCTAAAAAAATTTAGCGCCGCAGGTGTAAAAAATTTTTTAAAAATATTTTTTTTTTGTTTTGACAAGCAATTGATTTAAATGATATATTTGCTTTAAATGATATATATTCATAAAAAAATATATTTTTTGTCGTGAATAAGCTAACCAAGTAATACAATAATAAATAACAAAAAAAATAAAAATCAAAAAAAAAATTTTTTTTTGTTTGTATGGAAAAATGATTTTTAAGGCCCCGCTCTTTAAGGCCCCGTCGTGTAGGAATGGCGTGGTCTTAGGGGCGTAAAATTTTTCCTGAGTTATTTTTAAGTCTAATGGAAAAAAATGAGCGGGTACCGTCTCAACACTTCAAACATTTCCAAAATAGGGGACACTCTAATGTTTACATATATCAACCAGCAGCCGATTTGAGGGATTTTGTATATTTAGGTTATGTTGAATGTACCAACATTTTCGAGGTGTCCTTACATTTTCGTTCATAAATTTTGAACCGCTTTATAGCTTTGTTTTTACTTCGAATAAAAAAATTGTCGATTCACAGTTGTCGGACGAGCAAAAACAATGATACTATTTTTGGGTAAAAAGGGTTGGGAAATCTATAAAAACATCCAAATTTAGTCATTTTTGTCGTACTACAGCCGATTTATCAACAATACCCAAGTAAAAATGAGAAGTATCAGTACTGTTCCGAAAAATGGATTGTTAAGATTAGATCAGATTTAGTCGGTCGAATACAATTTTATCCGAAAAAATTGGTTTATCTAATTATATAAACCCATTTTTTGGATGACTGCGTCCGTCCGATTAAAACTGTTCTAACATTAGCGATCCATTTTTCGGATCAGTACTGATCTTACTCGAATCAGTACTGATCTTTCAAGTCTAGAATAAGATGTGATTTATAAGAATATATCTAAACATTTTTACTCGGGTAGTTTGAGAAAATCATTTGAAGTTCGCATATATTTTCAAATGGGTCAAAAATTGGCGAAAAAAAACGATTTCTTCTTTAGAAACTATATGATGTTTTCATTTGGTAAGAAAAGTTTTTTTAATACCTATGCAACAGTGGCATATCTTTATAAAAGTTCGGCTTCCTAAAATATTTTTATATCACGACAATGTGTAAATTTTGGGGGCATTTATGTGAAGACATAGACCTACGATATGCATATAAATAAGAAATAATCTTTATTGAAGTCAAGTCGACACGTATTTTTGCTCTAGGCGATATTCCAGTTGGTTGGGGAATAATCGGAATTTTCCCGAAGGCCTACATTATTTCAAAAGGTGGTAGCGAAATTTTTATATACTGATATGGCCGATAAGCCGAGACAACTCAATTTTAAAATCGTCTTTTTTTACATATTTATATATAGGAATACATCCCTTTTTATAATAAAAACTCTGTCGAAAAATCTGCAAAACAGGGGATATTTTACTTAAATTCTCAGTCATTGAGTTTTAGATATTAAGAGATATTAACCAGCCGACAATTTTTCTAATTTTACAGAAATTTTTAGTAACCCTGTTTTTAAAAACTTTTTATAAGTTTTTTTTAAAGAACTAATTTTTTGAGAAAAAACAAGTAAGAGTGTTAAATTCCAGGTGAGTTTTCTTTTTTTTATGGGGGGTAGGGGTAATTGGGGTGGGGGCACTTTTATTCTCCAATATGTGCTTAAAAATTCATTCTTATGCTTTTTGCACTAAAGAAATACAAGTTTATCATTATTTAACAAAAACAAATTTATTCCACGCCCATAAAAGGGGGGCGGACCGAAAAAACGACATTTTCTAATTCTGTGGGTCCAAATGCATGACCTTGAACTTCTTGTAGCATAAAAATTTTGCATTTGTTAAACAAAAACACTAAAAAATATGGTATTTTTCAGAGGTTGGTTTAGTTCTTCAAGGGGGAACTTTTTTTCTTCTGGTCCAATTTTGCTCTTTTACGAACTTAAACTGCCTAGGATCATAAATATATATACTTTATGGGGTCCTAGACCGATATTTTGATGCGTTACACACGGAATGACAAAGTGAGTATAGCCCTATACTTACACTGAAAGAATTTTGTTCATTACGGCTATGAAAACGTACATTGATTCTATGAAAAAAATCATTAGAAGTGAGCCAATGATGCCCTTCATAGAATCTATGAAACAAATTCATAGAAACCAGATACCTATGAAAAAGTTCATAGGCTATGGAAAAAAAAAATTTATTGTTCAATTCTATTTTTTTTTATTTTATTATTTAATTTTTATTTACCCGGCTAAAAATAAATGTGTATGTTCATATATGCTTATATAAAGATCTTTATATGATCATACTAGCTTACAATCCCGGTACTTCGTTACCGGTTGTATTGAATACCGGATAATAGAAGGATCAGGATTATTCTATCGATTTCATTTCAAAAAAATTCCCCTACGTAGTCTTTGTTTTATTTACTTGTGGACGTTTAAGTCTTCCATATAAAAATATTTCAATGAATAATTTAAACAATAAAATTTGAATAACTTTGCTGGTACGTTATCATGTTCGTTCCGGGGGAAAAATATAATGACAATTTTCGAGCCCTTCTGTCGGGATTTTGGATTTTGAGTGAATAAATATTTCAGTGAAAAAAGAAATTGTAATAAAAAAAATATGGAGTAAAAATGCTAAACACCAAAAATTTTAGTTGAAAATATCATTCTATATTGTTCCCTGCTCTATTTCATATTGTTCCCCGTTCTACGCCATTTCATTTCCAATTCCATCCCCTAAGGTCATTATTATAGGAACAAAAAAAGCACAAAAAGTACACTTTATTACCCCCATTAGAAACGGAATTTTAAAAAAAGGATCATTGTTTCAGCAAATATTAAAAGTACTTTTTATCCCCGTTAAGAAACGGAATTTCCAAAAAGAACTTTTCCCAATCTCTTTTTTCACCGAAGGATTTTACATTCCAAATTTTAAGTTTCTGGGACCATTATATCAGGAAATAAATAAGTACACTTTTTTATTCCTTTTAATCCCTTTATTTTCCGAGAGGCGAACCTTACCCAATTTCAAGTTTCTATGTTTATTATTTCAGGAAATAAAAAAGTACCAAAAAGTGTACTTTCGGTACTTTTAACAAAACGTACTTTTTATAGAAGGTACTTTTTATAAAAGGTACTTTTTATAAAAGGTAAGGTAAGGTAAGGTAAGGTAAGGTAAGGTAAGGTAAGGTAAGGTAAGGTAAGGTAAGGTAAGGTAAGGTAAGGTAAGGTAAGGTAAGGTAAGGTAAGGTAAGGTAAGGTAAGGTAAGGTAAGGTAAGGTAAGGTAAGGTAAGGTAAGGTAAGGTAAGGTAAGGTAAGGTAAGGTAAGGTAAGGTAAGGTAAGGTAAGGTAAGGTAAGGTAAGGTAAGGTAAGGTAAGGTAAGGTAAGGTAAGGTAAGGTAAGGTAAGGTAAGGTAAGGTAAGGTAAGGTAAGGTAAGGTAAGGTAAGGTAAGGTAAGGTAAGGTAAGGTAAGGTAAGGTAAGGTAAGGTAAGGTAAGGTAAGGTAAGGTAAGGTAAGGTAAGGTAAGGTAAGGTAAGGTAAGGTAAGGTAAGGTAAGGTAAGGTAAGGTAAGGTAAGGTAAGGTAAGGTAAGGTAAGGTAAGGTAAGGTAAGGTAAGGTAAGGTAAGGTAAGGTAAGGTAAGGTAAGGTAAGGTAAGGTAAGGTAAGGTAAGGTAAGGTAAGGTAAGGTAAGGTAAGGTAAGGTAAGGTAAGGTAAGGTAAGGTAAGGTAAGGTAAGGTAAGGTAAGGTAAGGTAAGGTAAGGTAAGGTAAGGTAAGGTAAGGTAAGGTAAGGTAAGGTAAGGTAAGGTAAGGTAAGGTAAGGTAAGGTAAGGTAAGGTAAGGTAAGGTAAGGTAAGGTAAGGTAAGGTAAGGTAAGGTAAGGTAAGGTAAGGTAAGGTAAGGTAAGGTAAGGTAAGGTAAGGTAAGGTAAGGTAAGGTAAGGTAAGGTAAGGTAAGGTAAGGTAAGGTAAGGTAAGGTAAGGTACTTTTTATAAAAGCTACTTTTTATAAAAGGTACTTTTTATAAAAGGTACTTTTTATAAAAGGTACTTTTTATAAAAGGTACTTTTTATAAAAGGTACTTTTTATAAAAGGTACCATTATTTCAGTAAATTAAAAAAAGTACCAAAAGTACACTTTTTTCCATTTTACCCCCGTAGAGTCAACATTGGCAAAAACCCAGCCTTGGTGAATATTTTTTCCGGGAGGTGAACCCACATTGCAAATTTTAAGTTTTTAGGACCATTATTTAAGAAAGTATAAAAGGTACCAAAAGTACAGTTTTTTACCCTTTTTACCCTTAAAAATCAACAATGGCAAAATCCAGCCTTAGCAGATTTATATTCCGGGAGCTGAACCTACATTCAAAATTTCAAGTGTCTAGGATCATTTTTTAAGGAAATATAAAAGGTACCAAAGGAACATTTTTTTACCCTTTTTACCCTTTTAGAATCAACATTGGCAAAAATCCAGCCTTACTGGATCTATATTCCGGGAGGTGAACATACAGTATAAATTTCAAGTTTCTGTGATCATTATTTCAAGAGATATAAAAAGTACCAAAAGTACAGTTTTTTACCCTTTTTACCCTTTTTACCCCCTTAGAATCAACATTGGCAAAAATCCGGCCGTACTGGATCTATATTCCAGGAGTTAAACATACAGTCCAAATTCCAAGTCTCTGTGACCATTATTTCAGGAGATATAAAAAGTACCAAAAGTACAGTTTTTTACCCTTTTTGTCCCCTTAGAATCAACACTGGCAAAAATCCAGCCTTAGTGGATCTATATTCCGGGAGGTGGACCTACAGTTCAAATTTCAAGTCTCTAGCTTCAGCGGTTTGGGCTGGGCGATGATGAATGAGTATATCAGTCAGTCAGTCAGTCAGTCAGTCAGTCAGTCACGTTACTCTTTTATATATATAGATATGACTTATATGGAAACATATATGTGATCATATATGCAAGAAACGATCCCATATATGTGGTCGTATTTAAAATATGTGCCATATATGATATCATATATGGAACCATATATGCTATCATAAAATGTTAAATTTGAACCAGAATTACAAAATAAAAGTTTTTTAGGTTAAAATTATATTATTACTTTACCAACGATTGACATACCTTAATATATATCAATAATTTAACAAATATTGCAAAATATTCTGCATAAAAAAATTTTAGAAAAGGTAAGTTTTCATTAATATGTATTTAGAATTTTAAAATCATATGTATTAATTTTTTCCAGTTCATCGTCATACCAAGTAAAAGCGTGGACTTATTTTATCCAAAACAAGATCCTATTTAAATTAAGTAAATGTGTGTCGCAAATACAATATTATTGAGTACTTTGATATTGAATAAAATTAAACTACGCAGCTTCGTTAATCTCGTACAACTATGTGGAGAGGGCATATGCACCACCAATATGTTTTCACTACGATTGCAATACTGCAAACTATTTTGAAATCCCTTAATGTTGCCATAGCAAATTGGAAATGAAAAGACCGTATAGGCAGTTTTGAGGCCGAGTTACGTTAAGCTTGCTCAACTTGGAGAAGAGGACATTTGCACCACCAGAACTGTTATTACTACACTATAAATTATTTTGAAGTCCCTTACTGTCGCAATAGAAAATTGGAAATGGAAGGAAGGTATAAGAAGTTTGGAGGCCGAGTTACCATGCGGAGCTACGTTAAGCTCGCTCAACTTGGAGGAGAGCGCATATACACCACCCTAACGCTATCACTACGGTTCCAACACTACAAACTATTTTGAAATCGCTTACTTTCACCATAGCAAATCGAAATGAAAAGAAGGTTTGATCAGTTTTAATGTTGAGTAACGATTTGGGAAGGACAACGTTTTTACTTGCAATTACAAGAAATCTGTCAATAAGCGAAATCGACAACCTGGCACATTGTCGCCATGATGTAAATTTACATGAAAAAAATGTTGGAAAAGGTAAGCTTTCATTAATATGTATTTGAATTTTAAAATCATGTTTTAATTTTTTCCAGTTCATCGTCATCGTGGACATTTTATTCCAAAACAAGATCATATTCAAAATGAGTAAATGTAAATACGTCGCAAATACAATATTATTTAGTAATTTGATGTTGAAGAAAATTAAACTACGCAGCTTCGTTAATCTCGTGCAACTTGGTGGAGAGGTCATATGCACCACCATAATGTTGTCACTGCGATTGCAATACTGCAAACTATTTTAAAAACCATTAATGTCGCCATAGCAAATTGGATCGTATAAGCAGTTTTAAGGCCGAGTTAAGTTAAGCTCACTCAACTTGGAGAAGAGGACATATGCACCACCAGAAATGTTATCAATACGATTCCAACACTATAAATTATTTTGAAATCCCATACTGTCGCAATAGCAAATTGGAAATGGAAAGAACGTTTAAGTTTGGAGGCCGAGTTACTATTTAAAGAAAATTCAACCATGAGGAGCTACGTTAAGCTCGCTCAAGATGGAGGAGAGGGCATATGCACCACCATAACGTTATCACTACGGTTCCAACACTACAAAATATTTTAAAATCGCTTACTGTCGCCATAGAAAATTGAAATGAAAAAAACGTATCATCAGTTTTAAGGTTGAGTAACGATTTCGAAAAGACAACGTTTTTACTTACAATCACACGAAAGCTGTCAATTAGCGAAAGTGACAACCTGGCACATTGTCGCCATGATGTAAGTAAAAATAGTTTCTTATCCCTATCCTTCAAACATCGTTACACACATAACCCAAAAAGATAAAATACGTACTACTAATATATTGCTTTTAATCGAAGTCTTAAGTAATTATGTACCTACTAAAAATTTTCAGTAAAAAACATGCATTTAGTAGTAGCAAGTTCTTTTTTTCTGGAATAAAAAAAGGAATATGGAGTAATTTTAATATTTTATCAGATGGAGTTCTGAAAGACAATATACCTTTCCGTAAAAAGCATTCATGGTCTTAAGCAACCCATGGTCCTTACAAAATACACTCCATTAACATGTATGTATGTGTCTAGCAGTATCAAGCCAATCTTTAAAGGATATTCGTGTTATCATTAGCCCATTAGCACCAAATGCTGTTGTTGGTAATAATTCAATACAATAAAAATTCTAGAAATATCTTGTATGCATACTAATATTATTTTCTTTCAATTTTTTTAGATTTTGACTTTTTTAACAAAAACGCTAAGTCCGAAGATAATCGAAATAACCACTAAAACAAGAAAACACAAAGGAAATCATCGTTCCTGTAACAAGCCCTTTGTTCGCATCTTTCGTAATTGATATCAATTGAAAAACTTGATATATTAGATCTTTTATGTTCAATTTATTTTTTTTTAATATCAAAATGTATTCTCGTATCTATACACAGAAAAAAATAAAAATGAATTTCAATTACGAAATTCGTTGATTCAATTAAAAAATTAATTGATTTCGGACGTATCACGAAAATGCGCATATTAATTACTCATTTTGTTTGAAAACAGTTTTAAAACTTAATTAAATTGTTAATTGAATCAATTAAAGTTTTAATTGAAAATAAAATGGAAAACCAATTAAAATTGTAATTAAATAAATATATAAAAAAAAAATAATATAAAATTGAAAATCAATAATATAGATTTATTGATTCACATAAAATTTTTAATTGAAAAAAAGACCAAAACTCAATTTAAATTTAAAAGTTGAACTTCAAAAAATGCCTAAAAATAAATAAACATAGAATGTTTTTGTTTTACATTATTAAGAAATTTATTTTCTTTATTAAATATAAACACTTGGTATAGTTTTGCATAGAAACATTATAGTAGTATTTTAAAATATCAATAACTATTTAAAATTACATTTTTATTTTTAAATCTTGTTATTGCATGCATTTTTGTCGCCTTAGTAAAGTTGAATCAAAAAAAAATTGTATTATATTTCAATGTGCAAAACACAACTGTACACATTTTATTATCAAAACAATTTATCCGCAACGACCGCTCGCCTTAAAGAAAACAATAAAACTAAATTTTTTTGTTGCTTTCATATATTCATTGGCTGCTACCACCAAAATATACAAAACAATAGTTCAAAAGTTTTTTTTGTTGTTTTTTGCATTTTATTTTTTCATTTGCTACTAACACTAAAGCATATAAAACCGGTTTCGTTTGTTTATTTTATTTTTATTTTCAGTAAAGTTAAGAATTCAATTAAAACATTAATTGAATCAATTAAAATGTTTAATTGAAGTTAAATTTTATATCAAATCCATTTTTAATTAAAAAAAAAATCACGATATTATTTTCTGTGTAAGTTTAATTATATATTTTTATATGGTCACCAAAAATGCAAACGATAGTAACTAAAAAATCAAAATCATCAAACTAAAGGTGTTCATTCAAATATATCAAAAACACCAGTAATGAATAAAACAATATTTTTTATTTTTAATTATACTTGCGTACATCGTTTGCAATTCTGGTGAATATATGCATAATAACCTATTACATATAGTTTAAGATGAAAAAATAAATAAAAAATATAAAAAAGAATGTAAAACAAATTAAAAACATCATATATTATTCAATATATGATTCAATATATGATCCAATATATGATTCAATATATGATCTAATATATGATCACATATATTGCATCATATATGATCGTGTCTTATATAAGCGCCAATTTTGGAATATGTTCATATATGAGACCATATTTGATACTATATATGATACTGTATATGGTCTCATATATGATATCATATATGATGATATACAACATTTTTAGCCGGGTACTTTATTATTTTATTTTTATTTATTAACAATATTCTATTTTTAAAAATTTATTTATTTTTAACTTATTCCCACCGAGATTCGAACACAATACCAGTTGTTCGTGAAGCTTAGTCTCTAACCACTGAGCTAAAGTAAATAAACAAGTTATAACACATAAAATCTATTTTGTTAAATATCCTGCTTTAAAATATTATGCTCTGCCGCAATGCTCTGCCAAAATCTGTGTGTATGTTTGTAGAAAACAAAATGTTTGTGTATTTGCAAAAAAAAAAAAATAACGAACATTACAAAACTAAGTGTTAGTCGGCGAGGTTTTCCTCCTTTGGTGGTGCTGCTGGCTAAGGCGTCGATTATAAATTTCCCAGCCGGTAGGTCTTGGGTTCGAACCCCGCCTGGGCAGCAAAAATTTTTTTTTTTATTACATTTTTTATGTTTTTTTTTTTATATTTTTTATATTTTTTTTTTAATATATTTATTCAAATTATTTAATTATTGTAACATTATTTTAATTTTTAAAAAATTATTAATGACATTTTTTTTCTATGAATTTTTTCTATGAATCTTACAAAATCTATGAATAAAATTCTATGAAATATTTCAAAATACTAATGAATATTCATTCAGCCAATGAATTGTTTCATAGATTCTATGAATTTGGTTTTATGAAATATGTTCATAGATATTATGAACAATAATTCTTTCAGTGTAGGGTGACCATTTTTTTCTGAGCCTTAATCAGTTCGCCCAAGTTTTTATGTTTTTTTTTTTTCTAGAAATAACTCTCTAAAAACTGTTTCCATGAGAAAACACTGATGTTTTTTCAACACTCAAAAAATGTCGGTTAAACTAACTTGACCCCAAGTATTTTGAGTAAAAACAACTATAAAAAACAACTGCAAAAAACAACTGCAAAAAAACAACTGATTTTGCAGAAAATTTAGTTGACTTTAAACGACTTTATTTGAATTTTTTGATCGTTTCAGTGCAGAAAATATTACAAAATTCCACAAGTTTGGAGAATAAGAAATCCCAAAGATTTTTAAGACATTTTCCGTTTTGACAACTTTTCCTGTAAGAAAACTTCACAGCTAATTAGCACGTGTATTTTTAAAGTCCCTGAATTTCTGAGCGCTTTTTTGAATAAACTCTGATGATATTACCTTATCTAAGATCTCAGAATCATTTGGATTCATGCAATTTACATCATCTTTATAAAAATATAAAAAATCCATCGGCCCATTGAACTTTTCGTTATAGAAATCCTCAAAGATGCGCATTTTCATATAAATTTAGGGGGCCCCTGTAGGTTTCGCTACAACGAGACGACGGTCATTGTTACCAGTTCTCGTGTAGCTTAAAATTATTTGTAATTAAATTGGAAAAATAAAATAAAAACTGATCAATGGATGAAATTATTATTATATTATATTATAAATTTAGGAAGATCAAAAGAACCTTATTCATTAATTTTTGCGTTAAGGAACCTCTTGATTCACGAACTCTAATCTCCTTAGAATAAATTCATTATAAATTATCTCATTTTCAGACTTAAGTCATAAAAAACAACTCTGACGACTTATTTTATGGAAATTCAAGTTTTTGTACAGAATTTTCGAATAAAATTATTTTTTATACTGAAATGTTCAAAAATCAATACAATCAGTACATATTTTAAAAAATCAGTACAAATCAGTACAACGTTTTTTGATCAGTACACGTGATCAAAAATCAGTACATGTACTGATCAAATCAGTACGAATGGTCAGCCTACCTATACTGTAGTTGGAGGGTATAAAAAAATAAAAAAAATAATAAAAATTTATTGAAAAACAAGTAAGAGTGTTCAATTCGGCTGTGCCGAATCTGTTATACCCTCCAACATGCAAAAAAAACAATTGCATGGGCGTTTTTTTTTTTTTTTTTCGGGTGGTCAGGGGGGTCGGTAGTCGTAATTGGGAGGGCAAATTTCCTCTCGAATATGTGTTTAAAAATTCATTCTTATGCTTTTTGCACTAAAGAAATACAAGATTATCATTATTTAAAAAATATGTTTTATTCCACGCCCTTAAAAGGGGGATCCAAATACAGGACTTTGAACTTCTTGTGGCATAAAAATGTTGAATTTGTTAAACAAAAACAAAAAAAAATCATGTAAAAATATTGTATTTTTCAGAGGTTTTTTTAGTTCTTCAAGGGGGAACTTTTTCCCCCTGGTTAGATTTTGCTCATTTACGAACTTAACCTGCCTAGGAGCATAAGACATATTCGTGCCAAATGTCGGGAGTATAGCTCTTTTATTTTGGACTGCATCGTGTTAATAAACATATATACTTTATAGGGTCATAGACTGATATTTTGTTGCGTTACACATGGAATGTCAAAGTGAGTATGCCCCCATACTGTAGTTGGAGAGTATCAAAAGCAGAAAACAATTCTTGAAAAAAATTGCAATCGCATTTCTATAAGTTTTAGAAAAAAATTATTCTCAAAATCTTTTTTAAGTCTTTTTTGTAAAAATAAAATACATCTGAATTCAGCAGATTTTCCTGCTAAAATCAGCTGTTTTTTTTTTTTGAAAAACATTTACGCAGAAAAAATAACAGTACATAGAAATGTCTTGTGGATGTCAGCAGTGAGTCTGGCATGTCACCGCGCTGTTACTGTGGATGGCTCAAGGACATTGCCAACTGGGAAATGAATCTGGAATTAGACAAAAACCTAAAACTGTCAAAGAAAAACTAAAACAATCCAGAAGATCACATTTTTTATTGTTTCTTGTAAATTTGTCAACAAATGAAGCCTACCGACCTGGACTTGGACCAAATAGTTATAAAGCGTAATATCATTAATTGTTTTAAAAACTTTAATGGTGGGGAGGAAGGTGTCCCACGTAACCTACTCAAAATAACTCTTCTCTGTCAATATACTGCGACGGTGTACCACTAGACCGGAATTTATTGTACGGCACAAAATGTTTTCTTTCGATTTTCAAACTAAACCCGTTGCGCTCGCCGTTTTTTAAAATATATTTTTATTTTTTTAAATATATGTTGCGATAAATAATCATGTGAATTCAAGATAAAACTCATTTACATACGACGGTTTTGCTAATATCATCTAAAGCCCTGGGCCGATTTCGCTGGATTCCAATATTTTTAAAACATTTGACGATTTTTTTTTTTCAAAATTTTAATTTTTTTTTTTTTTAATTTTGAAGATTTTGTAAAAGTATTGCCGCTTTGTATATACCCTTTACCATAATGGAGGGTATAAAAATAAATTTTTTGAAGATTTTTGAAAAGTATTGCAGCTCTGTATATACCCTTTACCACCAAGTGCAGGGTATAAAAATAGCTAAATTATCATCACTGAATATAATGCAACATTATTTTCTTTATTTTTTTTGCTTAAAAGAGAACAAAACTGCAAATGAAGATATGTTTTTGCAGATCGCAATATAAGACATCAACCGTGTTTGAAAGGAAGTTATAGTTACAGGCACCGAAAAAATATATTATGGGAGTAGTTACTATTTGTTTGTCTTGGAAAAATTACGATGAGCATTAAACAACATTAAAAGGCTTTTTAAAAGCGACAAAATCTATATATATAAAAGAGTAACGTGACTGACTGACTGACTGACTGACTCATCATCGCCCAGCCCAAACCGCTGAAGCTAGAGACTTGAAATTTGGACTGTAGGTTCACCTCCCGGAATATAGATCCACTAAGGCTGGATTTTTGCCAGTGTTGATTCTAAGGGGGTAAAAAGGGTAAAAAACTGTACTTTTGGTACTTTTTATATCTCCTGAAATAATGGTCATAGAGACTTGAAATTTGGACTGTATGTTCACCTCCCGGAGCATAGATACACTAAGGCCGGATTTTTGACAGTGTTGGTTCTAAGGGGGTAAAAAGGGTAAAAAACTGAACTTTTGGTACTTTTTATATCTCATGAAATAATGGTCATAGAGACTTGAAATTTGGACTGTATGTTCACCTCCCGGAATGTAGATCCTGTAAGGCTGGACTTTTGCCAATGTTGATTCTAAGGGGGTAAAAAGGGTAAAAAACTGTACTTTTGGTACCTTTTATATTTTCTCAAATAATTGTCACAGAGACTTGAAATTTGGACTGTATGTTCACCTCCCGAACTATAGATCTACTAAGGCTGGATTTTCGCCAATGATGATTCTAAGGGGGTAAAGAGGGTAAAAAACAGTACTTTTGGTACCTTTTTTATTTCCTTAAATATTGGTATTAGAAACTTGAAATTTGCAATGTAGGTTTACCTCCCGGAAAAAAATCACTACGGCTGGGTTTTTGCCAATGTTGATTCTACGGGGGTAAAATGGGTAAAAAAGTGTACTTTTGGTACTTTTTATATCTCCTGAAATAATAGTCATAGAGACTTGAAAATTGGACTGTATGTTCACCTCTCGGAATAAAGATCCATTTAGGCTGGATTTTTTGCCAATGATGATTCTAAAGGCGTAAAAAGGGTAAAAAACTGTACTTTTGGTACCTTTTACATTTACTTAAATAATGGTACTAGAAACTTGAAATTTGTAATGTACACGCAAAAAAAAACTTGTGTCGGAGTGAGCAAAAATCTGGCATAATTTTACCAAAAATATGCTAAAACTACAACCGACGAAGTAGTTTTCGTAATTTAGCCAAAACACTTATGTAAAAAATTTTGAAGAAATTGCTAATGCTATTTAAGCAAAAACTTGGTAAAATATACCAAAAGAAATAAGGTGAAATATACCAAAATTATTTGAAAAGCTGACTAAAAATAATGCTAAAAATTACCACATTTATGCTAAAATAAATTTTCAATAAATTTTTGTAAAAATTTGTATATTTGTTGAATTTAAAATTTTCACAGAATAAATCCATATTAATATAATAAATGTTGTGTAGGATTTAATTTACCACCGACCAACTGACCCTTTTTGTACAATTTTCTCGAGTGACTGCTGCCTACGCTTCTTCTTGAAGTAAAGGATCCGCTATAGCTTCACGAATTTATTTAAAAGCATCCTGTAAAAATAGAAAATTATTACAAAACATAAATTTTTAATTTAAAAAATTGGTTAACCCCATTGGTCTCTTGGTAAGGAGGAACACTTACTTTGTCATTCCATTTGTAACTCATCAAAACAGGTATGGACTCCCTTGGCACAGACTAAATACAGACTCGACAGTAGAGTTTTATAAGAAAAAATGGGGAAAAACTAAGCGATTTTAGGAGAAAACACAGTGGTTTTTAGTCCGTTTTACGCTAACATGGCAACACTTTCTACGATTTAGGAGTGAGTGAAACAACAAAAACCGATCTGGCATCCATTTTTCTTATGGCGCGTTATATCAGTTTTCTCTTTCTAACCTAATTCGTAGAATAATTTGAAAATATTAACCATATGGTTAAAGAATACTTTTTTGACACCTGTCACTTATGTCGAGTCTGTATTAGTCTGTGCCCTTGGCTTTGGGTTTTTATGTTTTAATTTTATAACTAAAGGCAGGATTGGTGTCCACGCTCTTTATTGTAGTGAAGGATTCTCCATAGCTTCAAAAATTTATTTAGCAGTACCCTGTAAAAATATAAAACTATTACCAAACACTAATTTTTAACTAAAAATCTATTAAACCTTATTGGTGTCTTCGGAATGCGGGTATACTCACTTTATCATTCCATTTGTTATTCATCGAAACATACGTCTGGGACTCCATTGGTTTTCTTATTGAATAATGTTTTAAGTGATGAAAGCAAAATTAACTTTAACATTCTTTTAACTTACATTTATTTATCTTTTAGAAAACTAATTATTTATTTTTATTTATGTATTAATTTATTTTTATTTTATATATCAATTTCCTTTTTACGTTTTTATAACACAAAAAATAAACGAACAACGCACGCACAGAAAAATACAAAATGAAAATGGCGGTCTGTATTTGTTTTGTTTTTTTGTTGTTTTCTTTCGATAAATTTTTGTGCAGGTAATTTGCGTTATTGAGCAAGCTACTTGGTTATTTTACATAAAAAATGAATTATGTTACTTTAACATCGACAAGCATAATATTAGCAAAAATTTGGTAAAAATTTTTTTTTGGTATGAAAAAAGTTTTACCAAGTAGGATTGCTCAATCTTACACAGATTTTTTTTTGCGTGTAGGTTCACCTTCCGGAAAAAAGATTCAATAAGGCTGGGTTTTTGCCAATGTTGATTCTACGGGGGTAAAAAGGGTGAAAAAGTACGTTTTATAAAAAGTACCTTTTATAAAAAGTACATTTTATAAAAAGTACCTTTTATAAAAAGTACCTTTTATAAAAAGTACCTTTTATAAAAAGTACCTTTTATAAAAAGTACCTTTTGTAAAAAGTACCTTTTATAAAAAGTACCTTTTATAAAAAGTACCTTTTATAAAAAGTACCTTTTATAAAAAGTATAAAAAGTTCCTTTTATAAAATGTACCTTTTATAAAAAGTAACTTTTATAAAAAGTACCTTTTATAAGAAGTACCTTTTATAAAAAGTACCTTTTATAAAAAGTACCTTTTATAAAAAGTACCTTTTATAAAAAGTACCTTTTATAAAAAGTACCTTTTATAAAAAGTACCTTTTATAAAAAGTACCTTTTATAAAAAGTACCTTTTATAAAAAGTACCTTTTATAAAAAGTACCTTTTATAAAATAAAATACCTTATATAAAAAGTACCTTTTATAAAAAGTACCTTTTATAAAAAGTACCTTTTATAAAAAGTACCTTTTATAAAAAGTACCTTTTATAAAAAGTACCTTTTATAAAAAGTACCTTTTATAAAAAGTACCTTTTATAAAAAGTACCTTTTATAAAAAGTACCTTTTATAAAAAGTACCTTATATAAAAAGTACCTTTTATAAAAAGTACCTTTTATAAAAAGTACCTTTTACAAAAAATACCTTTTTATTTATTTTATTTTATTTTATTTTATTTTATTTTATTTTATTTTATTTTATTTTATTAAGAATTACCATATAATTACAAATCATATACTAATTTTACCTAACCGAGAACTGGTAACAATGACCGAGAACTGGTAACAATGACCTTTTATAAAAAGTACCTTTTATAAAAAGGTACTTTTTATAAAAGGTACTTTTTATAAAAAGTACCTTTTATAAAAAGTACCTTTTGTAAAAAGTACCTTTTATAAAAAGTACCTTTTAAAAAAAGTACCATTTATAAAAAGTACCATTTATAAAAAGTACCTTTTATAAAAAGTACCGTTTATAAAAAGGAATGTAGGATTTTTCGGTGAAGAAAAAAACCTTCTGGAAAGGGTACTTTTTGGAAATTTCGTTTCTAATGGTGGTAAGAAAGTGTACTTTTGGTACTTTTTTTTGGTTCCTATAATAATGACCGTTGATGATTGAATTTTGAAATCTAGGGGACTTCGGTGAAAAAAACATTCTGCTAAAGTATTTTCAAAAAATTTTGTTTCTAGAGCTGTAAAAAAGTGTTTTTTGATACTTTTTATATTTCATGAAGTAATTATCCTAGGCACTGAAATTGTGAATGCTTTAAAAAGTTATTTTTTGGAAATTCTGTTTCTAAGGGTTGCGACCGATCGTAAAGGGGATAAAAAGTGTTGTTTAATGGTTCAGAAACTTGATGTTTTAAATAAAAGATCACCTAGCACAAAAAAACAGTTTTTGGAAAATATAATTTTACGGGGAAAAGGGGCAAATGGTTATTTTGAGATATCTAACTATTGAACTAAAAGCCGCAGAAATAACACCCAAGACAAGGACATATTTTAAAATTTTAGGGTAAAAAGGTGTACCTGGTAACAGCGTTGTAAAATGGTACTTTTCATATCTACAATATAAAGACAATATAAAGACAATAGAACTTTTTATTTTTTTAACGTATATTATACGGAGAGGAATGAAACTTACATGGAACGGAAGGAGATGGACTTGGAAGTGAAATGGAATGGAACGGGGAACGAAGTGGAATAGAGCTGGGAACAATATGGAATGATAATTTTTACTTAAATTTTACATATTTAACTTTTTTGACTCCATATTTTTCCTCTCTATATGTTTTTCCACTCAAACTTATTTTTATTCCAATTTTTTTTTCACTGAAATATTTATTCACTCAAAATCTTAAAAACCGATATAAGGGCTCGAAAATTGTCAATATATTTTTTCACCGAAACGAGCATGATGACGTACCAGCGAAGTTATTCAAATTTTATTGTTTAAATTATTCATTAAAATATTATTTTATGAAAGACTTAAACGTCCACAAGTAAATAAAACAAAAACTATGTAGAGGATTTTTTTTAAATCGCTAGAGTAATCCTGATCCTTTTATTATCCGGTATTCAATACAACCGGTAACGAAGTACCGGGATGGTAAGCTAGTAAGAAAATAAAGAGACAAGGCATATGTTGTCGTAGTACAATTTAACTAACAATAAGTTTGTATGATTTTGGAGAATGCATAAATGAAAATCATCCAAAAGTGTCTGCAACGATTAAACGATCTACACTCAAACAATTTTATACTAACAAATGAAAATGACAGTTGAAACAATTAAAAATGACAGTTAAAAAATTTGGTTAAAAAATTTTCCAAATCCGAATTTAACACTTACTTATTATTTAATAAAAAAAAGTCAGAAATTTGCAAATGAAAATGAAAGATCTTTCAAAAATCTAAGGCTGCTGGAGCTTGGCATGTATATTTCAGCGAAATCGGTCAATTGGTTCAGAAGTTACGAGCAAAATCGTAAATTTCAGATTGGTTTCACCTTTAAATCATGTGTTTGAAAAAAAAATACTGTAAATTCGCTATGAAAAACATTCGTAAGCCACAAAATGTTTTATAAATATCTTTTTTTGTGTCTGCAAAAAATTCTTACTCTCAAAAAATGTTAGTTACAACCAATCTGTTTAACTTTTTTGAGTGTATAAAGTAGTCATCCTTTAGGAAGTTTTGTTTTTAAAAGTTATATTTAAATGTAGTATGATAAAAATTTGTTAAAAGAACAGAGAAGAGAAATCTTAAGTAAAGTTTTAAAAGAGATATTTTAAGTGTTTCCTTAACTATTAGGAAACTATATTGAAACTGTATTATAGTAGGAAACTAAAAGGACGTTGCGTAAAGAATCCAGAAAGGCTTTTAACAAGGGAAATAAGGATGATAATGATAAAGACTGGACTGACAAGGAGATTCTCCCTGGTGTCACCCTCCGATATTCATGAAATTTGGATATGTTGTTCAGAACAAACATTTTAAGGGGTGGGGGGGGTTGATTTGTATGGGCGAAGTTGACCTTTTCATTTTTTGAGATTGAGAAAAATGCTTCGGAAACTGGATACATTTTTTGGTAATATTCGAAGGGAAGATACACTTAGATTGCTGTTAGAAACTCACTTTCCAGGGTGCTCATTTATACAGCAAGAGAGTCAGCCTTCTACTTCGATACAGTCTGTAAATTTTCTTGGATATGGTTAATATAATATCAATGGAAAATGTTATATGGGTAGTTAATACCTTCGGACTATACAAATCCCCAGGGCTAAATGGAATCTATCAGAAAAATATCCAAGAGGGAATTGATATCATAGGTGAAACACTATTATGTATTTTTAGGTTCTGTGTAAACCAAAGCTCAAAAAATTCATCATTTTACTCTGAAAGACTTTAGTTCAATAATTCTTTCTTCTTTCATGCTGATACGTTGGAGAGAAGTCTGGACGAACATATCATAATGAATATATGTACTTTAAGCATTTCTAGAATTCAACATGCGTATATGAAATGTAAATCAGTGGATTCTGCACTTCATGTTTCTTTTCAGCTCATGGAAAGGTCTCTTTCCTTTAAAGACTATACACTAGTAGTTTTCTTATACGTTGAAGGTGCCTTCAACAATCGCTAATTGGATGCTATTGTCGCATCATTGCACAGTGGTCGGTGCTATATGGAGTCTGCGGCCAAAAATACTTCCAGTATAGGTATCATCGTGAAACTTCGGTCATGGCTTTATTAATATGTCAGAACTATTTAATGATAAAATGGGAGTGGTTGATGACTCATACCCACCCCCTAAACCATAGCACCCACATTTACCCCACATAAGCAAATAATTGAGAAAAAATGTACGAAACTTGTTTTTAATTCATTTGTTGACAACTTTTTTACAAGATTAGTTTTAAAAAAGAAAAATATTGACTAATTAAATTTGAAATAATATGTAATAATAATTTTTAAAAAGGTTAAGGGGGGTTGTTACTAAAAAACAGCCTTAAAATTAACTATTTTTAAATTGCTAAAAAAAAATAAATACGCAATATTTAGTAATTCTTTATTGTTATTAAACTATCGGTGTATTTTTAAAATTTTATAACTCAAATTTTTGGTCAACTAGAAACGCCAGGGTTGCCACCCAATTCTGGGATGTTTATTTTATAGAACAAAATCGGCTGCAGTTGTCTCGCAAAAACTACTGAACCGATTTTGATGATTTTTTTTGACTTGGAGATTATTAAATTCTTTAGTAATTTCTATGGCCATATTTTGAAATTTTTATCTAATGTTTTTTTTAGTGGATGAAGAAAAGTATTTTTTTTTTTTTTTTATCTAATTCAACAGAAATTTATATTTTTCAACAAATGGTACTAAAAAATTAAATAATCTACAAATCAAAAAAAAAAAAATATTGCATCAAAATCGATTCAGAGGTTTTAGCTGTACAATTTAAAAAAGCATTCTACAATTGAGTGGCAACCCTGGCAATTCCAGTTAACCAAATTTTGATTTATAAGATTTTAAAAATATCACGATAGTTTATCTTTCAAATAAAAAAAACAGAATTAAAATTTATTGCGTACTTTTTTTAATAGCAGTTTTAAAATTTTTAATATTAAGGCATTTTTTAGTAACAACCCCCCTTAAATGAAAATCAAATCAACAGGATTAATCTAGCAATTCAAAAACAGATTTAAATAAAATTGATTTGTCCTTGCATGGTAACTTTCGTTGTCCCGTTATAAAAGGATCCGACGTTAAAAGTAAACGGTTAAACAAATCAGTATTTGTTGAAATGCGTGAAGTTTTACGAGGACTCTGCAGCTTCTTCAGAAAGCTCTCCAATCGATACCAGTGCATGTTCAATAACATCTGAAGCATGAATTAAAATTTTGTGGACTGAGGGGGGAAGATAGTACCACGAATATTTATTTGTCAGCTCCGTGGCAGCGTCTAGAGCATATTTCCTGAATTTTTCGACATTAATATTATACCCTGAAGACAAAGCTTGCAATAATGTTGCACATCTCTCAATTATTTCCTTATCAATGCCTGTTATTTCGGCAGACAAGCCAGCATTGTTGAAGAATTCTCGTGCCTTGTTTCCATCATTGGACGACCCACTCCCTCCTGTTCTTGGCTTGTCGACTATTTGTCCCATTTTTTCTCAGAATTGTAATTGAATATTTTGTTTTCTTTTGAGAAATTCCGCTTTTCCTTCTATGGACCTAATTTGCCATTGTTTTTGTTCAAGCCTATACGATATATGAAGGAAATACTCAAAGAACCTTATGTATGCGTGCAAAGGAGACAGTCCAAATTCATAGTGATCTATTTTTACTTCTTTTTGCAGGCATTTTTCAATATTGTTCATTGCATTACATATGTAACACTTTGCGGATGAAGTTTGAGTAAAGGCATTACATACTTTGCCATCCACCATTGTTAGTTGGAGAATATGGTCAACATATATAGATTTCTGATCATTTTTGAATTTTGTGGGAGTTAACTTTTCAATTTTCTTCTTGTAATATGTCTCTTCGTCGATGGACAATTGAACTGTTTCTTTTTTAAATTAGAACCTAAAAGGACGGCAGTAGCGGGTAGAAGATGGGCGAGCATTTTTCCAAATTATTTTGGTAATTTGAGCCTCATCTGGTTTTGTTACAAGTTGGAGCGGGACATATGACGTTACAAATAAGTTACTATCATCCGAACTATTACTTTCAAATTTCTGTTTGTACTCGCTGTGTCCCGAACTGCCATCAAACCCCCATTTTCCTATTAATGTGAGGCCGTTTAAGGACTCATTCAAAACTTCATCAATAACATCGCTCTGTAGTTCTAATATTCGAGTAGCAGTATGGTCTAATAGACTTTGAAGTTCAACTTCAGCGTGAGATTCGCTGACAGTTATTTGGTCTTGGTAGCTTTTCTTTTTTTCTTTCAAAATGTTATCGTAGCAAGGTAAAAAATGATTTTCAAGTTTACTGTTTATAAAGCTTCTTATTGTCAAATATTGACGTTTTGTTAAACCTGCTTCAGTTATAAGCGATATAACTTCACTAACATTTGCTTGCACGATCGGTGGATTCTTTTGTAAAGTAGCAAATCGCAAAATCATCAGCAGCGGAGACATTAATTTCAGCTATTTCTGCTATTCGTCGTCGCTTTGTCCGGCTTGAGCACTCTCCGAAACTTAATCTAGGACGTCCTCGATCTTGATTCAAGTCAGATATTTCTGAGTCTAATAAAATCGACTCATTTTGGGCAAGCCAATCGGAATATTTATTTTGAACTCTTGTTTTTAAACGACTGCATTTGTGCCAAAATTCTGAAATTTTTTTGCAACTATAATTTAATCGTGCTTTTAAATGACTTTCTTCAAATGTAAAGCCCTCATTTTTTTATAGCTTTTCACGACATTATTAACTTTTCGAGCTTTTTCACAATTTGTACCTCTTTCTGAGCACCAGATATTAAAAATATGTGAACGCGAAAGATTGCAATTATAACATTTGCCTATTGCAAAAAAAAAAAATTATAATAAGGATTAAATTATGAAAAATAAAATTAAAAGTCCGTAGAAAAGAAAAAAGACAAACACATTTCTGTACATGCATAACAATAACACAGCAACGCGAAATTTAAATTAACAAAACACCACACACAAATTCAAAGTTGGATATTAAAAACAACGAGGCCGCTTTGATCTTTTGGGAGATAACTCTAAGCCGTGCAACAATATGCAGCTGATATTACCGATTTTAGAATCTTGGAATATTAAGTTATAAACCACAAAAAATCCGATTGGAGATTTCAGGGGGGAACACAACTAAAACTCTGCTTTAAAATTAAATATATGGACAAACGAACACTAACAATGACACTGGAAACGTATTAATTTTATAAGAAATCCACAACAAGCTAAACACATTTTAATAACTTTAAAATTAAGTTAATACCTTTTAATTCAATATTCATTTTGATTAATTTCAACACATTTTTTTTTATTGTTTTAATTAATTTAAAGTTGCACTTCCTTTTTCACTTTTTCACACTTCAAAAACCAACTGTTAACTCGCTCTCTCTTTTGAAGCTGTTCTTAAAAAGTACAGTTGGAATAAAACAAAAACAACTATTAATTTTAAAACTTTGTTTTATTAAGAAATAGTGATGCCAAATTTAGAGACAAACTTTTGACTTTGATTTTTTTATTTTTGGCCAACTGAATCGACCAGTGTGCATTGATTAGAAAAATTACATCAGAATTGGTTAATACTATAATTTATGCTGAAGCAACGACGGGCACTCCACAAGAGGGAGTCATTTCTCTTCTACCATAACTTCTTGTCGTTAATGAAATCCTACATAAATTGGAAAAAAAGGGCATAAACGTTTTGGCCTATGTTCAGGCAAATGTCTGAACGCAATCTCCGATGGAATAGAAGGCTTTTTAAATATGCTTTCTTGTTGGGTAGAAGCATCTGGACAAAAGATAAATCCGAGGAAAACGGAAATGGATTTATCACAGAAAGAAGATTGATACCTACCCAAGTAGAAATTCATGACGGTTATAAAAATAAAGCGTCTTTAAAGCACTCTTAAGTAGAAATTCATGACGGTAATAAGAAAAAGCGTTTTTAAAACACCCTCAAGTATAAATTCATGATGGTTATAAAATAAAATCAAGACTTATCAAAAATAATTCAATTTTAAAGCATAACTTCATAACGCTTTTCGAACGATTCGTAAAAGCGTTTTGAGAATACTTTTCAACCAAACCTATGATTTTATTTCACTGCCATTCAAAAAACAAGAATTGTCAAAATTGTTTTTGGCTTGAAAAAATTGGGTTTGCTATCATGATTTTCCCATTACAAAGTATTTTCAACATTATATCCTATTATGTCCTGTATCTATTGATGAAATTGGGTTATAAAATGTTGTTCATTTCATTGAAGATATTGGATAATTTTGTGATAAAAATTTGATTTACAATCATTGGTTTTGCATTTCAAATTGGGCATACGTTATCAGGATGAGAGGCAGCCATAAGAAAACACCAATTTTGTTGCATTGGTCTCTATTCTTGTAGAGTGGCGTTTAATTTTGAGAATTTGTATGAAGCATTTACAATTGATTTTAAGAAACTGGTTTCAAAATCGAAGTCAGAAAACTGAGATATTGTAGCTTCCATATTAGCTACATCATCTGCGATGTGAAAAATTTTGTGAAATTTCATTGTTTCTAATAATTTTCTTAAAATTGTCTTCGCATTAATCGCTTTTGAAGTATCTATTTTTCTGGATGGAAAAGTACGACAAACTGTATAAAGAATTTAAAGTGTCAGTACTGCTTAAATTCCACTACATTTTTTAGAATTATTGCTCAACCATATAACAAAAATATCTAATTTTCAATATCCATTAAAACGAAAGATTTCCTCTGAAACTATAAAGTTATGTCATCAGATATTTTATTAAAATTTTGTTGCAATATTACATTTAATTGCAAACTTTAACATTTTTACAACTAATTTTTGCAGCAATTTCTTGCCTATACCAAGCAGTGACGGTCCGTGAAGTTGTCACTGGGTGTTCTCTAATTTATAAAAACAGAAAATTTAAGTATAAAATTCATGTTTTCACGGACCTAACGCATTCCCGAGATAGGTAAAGATGGGATGTTACTAGTTTTGTACATTTTTTAATGAGATGCAACCTAAATTCTATTTTATTGTCATTTTGTTGCCTCACCACATCGACAATTAACAAAAAGCATTATTTCGCAAATAAATGGAGTACAAAAATTAATTTTGGATGCATGTCAATAAAAAAAAATTAAAACTGAGGCTTTGTCTACACAGAAAAAAAAAGTTCATACTTGGAATAAATTTATTCATAAATAGTATGAATCCAACATGACTTTTTTTTCCCAAACTTTTTTCATACTATTTATGAATTTAGTCATACATGTTATAAAAAAAATCATGTTGGATTTTTTTAGGATTTGCGTTAATTTTGTCTACCAAATGTTAAATTTAATCAAAAAAATACAATTCGCGGATATTTGCATGTCAGTTTTATTAATCAAACGGCTTTTCTAATTACAAAGATAAAATATATAAAATTATACTTCATACACACTTAAATGACACATACTCTTGATCAATATCTTCAGTCATTAATTTTTTGATTATTGAACGAATCCGCTTCTATTTCGGCGACACTAAGAGATGACTTTTTGATGAATTGGAATCCACATTCAAATAAACAAGCAAATTTAACAGAATACCCAAAATTTCTGGAAAAAATAGTATACCTCTGTATAAAAAAGATGCTGATATTTTTAAAAAAATTAATACATACATTTTATATACCTTTTTTCACCATAAAATTCAGTTTTAGTTAAAATTACATATATTTTCTTCAAAAACAGACAAAGAAAACTTTTTACAAATATTATTTTTTCTTTCAAACTGACTTTGTTTTTTTTTATTTATTTAGAAATTGAAATATTAGTAAAATATTCATAAATAGTATAAATTTATTTATACTTAGCATGAATTAAAATCAATGAAAGCAATTCATACTATTTATGTACAAAATTTGTTCTGTGTATCACGGAAACGTGTTACGTCCAGAAAAACATATTTTATATACATAAATTTTATATTTTAAATAAGTAGAGAACACCCAGTGACAACTTCACGGACCGTCACTGATACCAAGATACAACTTATATCGTCCAGTACGACAAAGTTTACAAAAATTTTAAAACTGATATATTTTTTTGCTTTTTAACGCTTTAATAATGCTTTAACGAAGCGTTCTCAAATCACCATTATAAATGTCTTTAAAAACGCTTTATATAAACCGTTTAACGGTGTTATCATTAGGACTATCTGAGAGCGCTCTGAGGATGGTTTTCCGTATGATCTGAAAGCATTCGTACTACCATGTAGAGCGCTTTAAAAGCGTTTTTACGGTTGCATTTTTCTACCTGGGTAGTTTCAACCTCCCAAAACTGAATGGCGTAAACCTAAAACTTTCGGACTCACTTGGACGAAAAATTTGATAAAACGGATAAGAAATGCATAAGCTGCTCTATACTCTTGTCAAAAGCTCTTTCATTGGTTATATACTTTGGTCGCCAGGTCCGTGCTAACTTATGGTGGCCTTTCTTTGAATACAGGACTCATTCTTGCTCAACGAACGATCAATAGGATAGCATTGTTAAGTCTTACAGGAGATATAAAGAATACATTAACCTTTAGAAATGCTTCTCGATATGACTACGCTAGACCATTTCTTCAAGGCAAATTCGAAAATTACTTTAAATATGCCATTTTAAATGGGATCTCGGAAAGGCAGACAGTTTCGGCATACGAAAATTACTGGTAGTTTCTACCGTCTAGACAATGATTGCAACATCTTCCAGGCCGAGGTGTATGCCATAGCCAAGGCAACTGGGCAAATTTCGATGTTACCATTATATATGTAGGTGTGATATTGGATTCTATATCGATAGTCTGCTCTAATGCTTTAAGGTATGATAATTTAAGGTTCTCAGCGAGCAGCAAACAAAGATATTCAAGCGAAGAAAAAAGCCTATGACTTTGCACGACAGGGAGCAGAACTGGCACAAGAGACAGCGGAATGTTACGTATTCCCTCCACTTTCTATTTTCTGTCAAAGGATAAGATTGGAGTCAAGGGCAATTTGTTTAAATAAATGGTACAATTTCGGCAGGAGTATACAGAAGAAAATATTATGGGATATAAGCTAGCTGTAAAATTGTAAAATTCTTCTGGATATGGAGTCCATATTATGGACAAAAAGCAACTTAGATCTGACAGTAACCTCATTACTGGTTACAACACATTGGGTAAACACTTAACAATTAGAAATAATGATACATGCAGATTGTACAGGGTAACCGTAGAAGACACCTATCATTCTTACGCGAATGCTCTGGACTATCTTTTAAAAGATTAAAATTTGTTGTCTCTTATATTTTTCAGAATCTATCAGAATTACGAAGTAAATTCCCTGGACCCTAGCATTGATTAAAGCATTAAAATGGGACACGTAAGAAAAGCAACTTGAAATCATAATGGGCCTCATTACGGCCTCTATGGAATTATAACTTCGTGGACAAGATTAATTATTATCTTCTAAGCTAACAAGTCTCAAGTTAAATTCTGTTAGATCGTCATCATGGCTTTCTTAGAAGTCGTTCTACAATAGACGATCTGTGATATTTGTTTAAAGACTCTTTGAGACTTCCACTTTATAAATTCTCAATTCCAAAAGTAGTGCCATCATTAGTTCTGCACAGTATTGATAGCATTAGCAGTCAGTTTTCCTATTCATATATTTAATTCAACATTGAGTAAGCATATCATTTTTCTTTCGTTTATTTTTTTTTCTTCCAATTCTTAAACAGGGAGTCGTCCTCCTTCTTCTGCAAGGCAACAACACATTATCCCAACATCTGTGACTCCTACTCGGCGTCTTGTATATGAATTGTATTTATTTTTTTTTTTTTTGTTTTTGGTAAATGGTGGCGGTGGTGCCAAAAGTCTCTACATGTGTGTTGTCAATAATTCTAGTCATATTGTGTACATGGCGTTTGTTAAACAATTTGCAGCGGTACGTTTAAGCACAAAATTTAAACTTCAATGATCTTCAGAAAATAAATATAAAAATTTTGCTAAAAGAAAAGCATAAAGGTATAGTTATGTACGATTGGGAGACATTTTTCCGCAAAGAGCAATCTTGGGAAGCTACCAATACATTTGGACAAGACAATCTTGGGAAGCATTCCAGCACGTTTGGACAAGACAACTAACAACTTGTAGAAAAAATTGTATAATTCAAAGAGTTTCCTCTTAATTAAGAGGTACCGAAAGGTTCCGTTTGTCTCTCTACTTAACTTCTAAATGATTTTAATACGGACCTATCGCTTTAATGTGACTAGACTCTCGGACTGTGTTAATTGACATATTGACGAGATGTCACAAAATTAGTCCAACAACACATTTTATAGGTAGAATGCAGGATTAATGACTCAATCAAGAACAGTCTCTTATTAGAGTCGTATATAACGCGCACAAACCCAACTGTTATCATTTTAAGTGATTCCATACAGAGGAATTCAGTTGCAATGATTCCATTCAAGGGATTCTAACCAACACAACTGTATTAATGATGATCGACACTGGAGTTAAAAACATATGGTTTTCCAATGGCCCTTTTCAGGCCACTCACCAGAAACTTCATTTCTAGGTATAATCCAGGATAATTAAAATCGAAAGTGCCGTCTTTCTCGTACTAGAAATTTCGTAGCTCGTTAGGCAAAGCTCAACGACTTTCTCGAGCTTTTCCCTCAACAACAACATTAACGGAGCGGCGAAAGTGGTTGAAATTACGATAATACTTGGAATGAAGCCATTCATTCTATCGAAGCTCATTTCGGATAAACCAAGGTATAAATATTATTTTAACCAAAATTGATGGAAAGCAGTCAGATTTCGGGAGAAGGCGTATAAAAATTGACGTGAGAACGAAAACGTTAATACTAATCTGTAAACAGACGAGAGTGGAGTGTGCAAGAGCCCCAGGGGCAGTAAAAAGACTCGGTCGTTTGTTAAAAGAGTCAAGCTAATTTGTCTATCCCAAATCTTTTAAAAGACAATTCGGTATTTACCGAACCGGCTGATAATGTTAAACTGCTAGCCGGTCTATTTTTACGAGAAATTCTTTCTTGTCGGCAAGCAACCGAACCACTGCCCGAACTCGAGAGGGTATCTGACACTAAGCTCAGGGTATTTTCGAGCTCATGCAGTTAAAATGAGTCTTGCGGATCTCAACGTAAATAACTCACTGGGGGCGGATGGTGCACCAGCATTTGAGCTGAAATAGTGTTCTTCGACGTTAGCACGTCCACTGGCTAATCTGTTCATATTTTCGTATTGTGTGGGAGTCTTTCCCGCTAGTTCGGTATCGGTAATGACTTCACTCGATTTATTTCGGAAAAAGGCAGATTTTGAATGATACACTTAATCAGGACCTGTTGACAATCTCTGAGTTGGGTCATGCGAACAGGGTCAAGTTTAATGCATGCAACCCTCAATGTTGTTTGGTGACCTACAGGAATGTGGAACAAACAGCGTCATCTCTACATATGGGGAGTATAAGTATCGAGGAATCGGACACTCTTGATGATCTAGGCATGAAAACTCAGAGTGTTTTTCGTTGGAATAATCACGTTTTTCAAGTGTCGAAAAAAGCATTCAAGTGTCTTGGTTTTTTAAAACAGTGAACGAAGAACTTCACCCCATCCGATTTCCTTACTATTTATATGACCTGCATGTGACTGAAGATGAAATATAACTTCCATATATGAGCAAAAAAGCAGATCATTGATGCTTTTCAATGGCAATAGTGTATCCAACTCTATTGACTTATTGGAGCACCGACGCAATGGGGGTTGTAAGACTCTGTTCTATCGATAAGTCCATGGAAAGTGTTCTGCTGAGATAAGTAAACTTATCCCTAGAGCACGAGTTTTTGTCCGCAACAATCAATTCTCTAGTTAATAAAACCCGTTTCAAGTCAAGTATCGACAAACACTACTTCCTCTTTCCTTCACCAGTTCTTGCTCTTTGTTTTACCCTTCGATTCTCATCACTGTATCTTTAAAAGTCCAATCGATTTGAATGCGTTTGGAATTTCCTCCCAATATAGGAAACTCTCTCGCCACTGCTGCCGGTGATATTACAACTCTATTGACTCGTTGATGCTTCGTCAGTATGTGGTTTGTGAATCCCTGCTTGATCGAAATTGCCATTAAAAGTTGTCTGTTAAGATAAGTGAAGTAATTGTCAGAGTCCGAGTTATGGTTCGCAGACACTTGGCAGATAAAACCCCTTTATGATTTATTACCTCTGTGTCATTCTGGACTCAAAGCTTTCTTGGAAAAGGAATACAGAGGAAAGGACGAAAAGTTATTTTGTGCTTTTTACTCCTTAAGGAGAACATGGTGTCTAAAATCGCATTGTATAAGAAGTCATATCACTGCAACCTACAAAAAGGAGAGCGACTGGCGTGCGGTACTGGTGCTATTATATCGGCACCCCACACCGGCCTGGAAGTGATACTAAGTATTCAGCCCGTGGATATCTAAATCAAAAGAATTAAGAGATTCGTAAATGCTTAAGCAACGCTCATGCGGATACTCTAACATATTAAGTACGATGGGCGAAATGGAACTGAAACAGGAAACCGACATAACTCACAGCAGACGAAATTTGTCAGAACCTTCAAAGTCCAAGCTCCAACTAGGGTAGGCTGTGCTGAAAACTCTGTTATAACAGAGAATGCGATCTCAATTCTAACGGATAGATCGAAGATGGAGATGGGCATGGGCTTGGGAGAAAATTTTCAATGTCCTGAAATCAGTGGCTTACTAAGACCGGATAATTATGGTGTTTTTTAGGCTAAGTTAGTTGCAATTGATAAAGCCGCGCAGATGACTATGGCAAGGGACCTAAGTCCCTATTCCATAAACATTTTTGTGAACAGTCTTGCAGCTCTGAAGTCTTTGGAATCAAACACTGTAAAATCAGGAATCGTTTGGAACTGTGTATAATCCTTTCTTAAAATCAGTCAGCACACATTCAAGGCAATTTGCGTTCGTGTACGTAGTGGGGTCGCTGGGATCGAATTGGTTGAACCTGACACCCGGTTCCAGTAGTTGAATTGATTAACGAAATTAAAAGGATATCAAAATATATAATGTATAGGACAGGTCTTCTTACTAATGGCAAACTGACGGTTTAGTTTGTGGAAGTACTGACAGGATACTCTATAATCGACCAAATGCCCGTGCGTGTGAAAATCTCCGACAATTGTTAAAGTTGTTTGGAATTGGAGGAGGACGATTCGGTGAAGCATTTGTAGTGTGAATGTCCGGGTCTTATGAAGAGCCGCCTTGAGCATTTGAGGCAAAGGATTTTCGAGGACCTGGAATACCTAAAGGGTGTCTCATTGACTTCTCTAGCAGAATATCTTAGGGAATCGGGGTGGTTTGAGAAGCAGACCTTTGAATCAGAGGGGGGTAGGAAAATAATAATTAAAGGAAACACAATGGAACATATGGCCTCCGAGTGAATTTTCCAATTGGAGCGCCATGGCGTACGCCCAACCAAACTAACATTACCTATTGGTGAATGTCCCGTGGATGAAGAGAGGTGGCCGTTTGTGGTAATTCCCCTTAACAGTGAATTACCCAAATAAGTTTCACCTTAGTATACGTTTGCTTGTAGCAAATAATGTTTGGGTTTTTAAACAGACCTTTTTCTTATTTCAACAATTGTTCCGTTTCTTGTGGTAAGAAGGATTTTGTTGCATCGATAAGCGTCAGTAAAAGCGAGTTAATAGCAACAAATAAATGCTAAACTAAACACACTTAAGTTTGTTGATTTTTTTTGTTTTTGTTTCTGTAACTTTTATTCGATATTGCAAATTTCCATCGTTTTTTGGGAGCTAGCTGGGTGCTGCTTCTGGGGTATATAAAGATATCGAAAATGACGACACAATGCCGCTGTACAATTTGGCATATTGGGAAAGTCTATAGTTCTTAAAGAAACTATGGTTAAAAGTCATGCATATATGTAATAATGTTGATAGTATGTATGTTTATTTAGTATTCGATTTTGGAACAAAAAGAACAAGTCTATTGTTTTTTTCTTTCTTCCGTCTTTCCACCTTAGCCTGGCTGCTACTGGTTGTTTGTTCGCTTCATTGCTATATTTGTTCTATTATTATTTTGTTTTAGAAAATTTTCAATTCCTCTAACAAATATCTCACCAACTGATAACACAAAAAAAAATCTATTTTCTTTGTAGGTTTTTCTTTTAAGCATTTAAAAAAGCATTGTTTAGGCCATGCTTTTTTTTGGTCTAGTGTAGTGTATTAGTTTATAGATATTGTGTTTTTGTCGACATTTGTTGTCTATATTTGGTTATAATTCATAATTCATTGTTTTCCATTTTTGAATGTCTTTATTTGGTTAAAGGAGTTTATGGGAATTAATAAGATGAGTTTATAAATATGGAGATTTTATTTTCAAAAAAAAAAAATAAAGAAGTCTTAAGTAATATCTTCATTAGATATAAATGGTTTCGATAGTAACTGTTTAAAGAGCCAAATATAAAATAATTATTTTAGTCGACATGTTTGGAAGAGCCTCTCAAAGGTGGCATAACATAATCGCTGCGGCCCCCATTTCCGTTATGTGGATTATGACCAAAATAATTCGGTCATAATCCCCATTACGGTAGTGGGGACTATGACCACAAAAAAAACAGGGGCGTAATTTTTTTTTGGAAGGGGGGTTTCGGTGATGGAAAACAACCTTTCTGGATCCAACTTCCGGACTTTGGACTTTTTCTGACATAAAAGTGTTTCGTTTGCTTAGCAGAAGCACAAAAACCTCTAAAAAATGGTGTTTTTTCAGAGGTTGCTTTAGTTCTTCAAGGGGGAACTTTTTTCCCCCTGATCCGATTTTTCCCATGTTCGAACTTAACCAGCCCAATACCATAAGACAGAACTTCTCACTAACTCTTGCTTTGCGACCCCTCTTCAATATTAAAATTTTTTTTTTTCAAAAACCTGAGGTAATGGAAAAATTTGGAAACCAAATTCAGAAGCAGCATTGAAAGATTAATCGAAACCGTGTGGTCAGATCTCGGACGCATACCAAAAATTTCAAGTAAAAAACTTCTAAGAAATAAAAACACAATTTTTGTGAACTTTGACCTCAATTTTCTCAAAAATTTGAAAACCAGGTCCCGAACTACGGCATTTTATATCAAAACTTACTATGTTCATCGATTTTTTATTTCCGAAAAAAAAACACCAGTTAAACCTGGTCAGAAATGAAGAAATGTTTACCAAGAAAGCATTTAAAGTCCAATTCGTAGTAATGATTGTTCTTTTTTCAGAATTATGTACCAATTTTTGGTATTGATCGAAATTTTATTCGATCACGAATCTAGATCCATTATTCGGATCCAGATTTGGAATCAGCATTAAAAAGTTAATCGAAAAAAGTGGTCAGATCCCCGACGCATCCGAAAATTTCACAAACAAAGCTCTTTTTTAAATGCACAAGAATACGTTTTTATGAACTTTTCCTTTAATTTTCTTAAAAACCTAACGTTCTAGAAAAATTTAGAACCCAGATTCGGAATCAGCATCGAAAAGTTAATAGAAATCGAACTGTCAGATCCCAGACTCAGCCCAAACACTTCACAAATAAGTATTGGGCATCCCGAGAAATTAACAACTGCAAAGAGATTATGGAGGGACCTTAAGTAATGGAAATTTTTTTTCTTTAAAAATTGTATTTGTATATTTTTACAACACAACAATTAAAAAAAATTGTTTAAATTTACCGAAATTTAAGGTTTTTACAAATTTGTTCGTGAACCCCCTAAAACTATTCCGTAACCCCCAAGGGGGTCGCAGCCCACCGTTTGAGAACCATTGCCATAAGACGTATGCGTACTAAACTTCAGGAGTCTAGCTCTTTTAGTTTGGGCTGTATCGTGTCTTCCACAGACGGACGGACAGAAGGACATCGCTTGTATGTCTTAGAATCGATCAATGATCAATAATATATTTTGTGGGGTCCTAGACCGATATTTCGATGCGTTACACACGGAATGACAAAGTGAGTTTACCCCAATACTGAGGTTGGAGGGTATAATTAACATAATTTTGATATTTGTGGGGATAATGATCACGTATCAAGTCCATTTCTGATAAGTGATGAAATTCTGGTGGAGGTAGATTAATATAATATATAACCGAATAAAAAAGCTACATAAACATTTGGACAGCTCAGCACAGTTAAGAAATAATCAGCAAAAGGAGCATAAAATATTGCTTGAGATGGCCAGGGTCAACCAGCTCGCACATGGCGAAGGAAAAACCAAACCGAAGCCAGGAAAATAAAAAAAAAGTGGAATGAAATCAAAATTATTGCGATGGATAGATCCAAATGGAAAACATTTGTTTAGGCCCTATGCTCCTCATATTATCGACGGGAATATAGTAAGGTGAAGTTGGATGGGCGTCCGCCAATTTGGCGAATTCACTCGGAGTCCAGAAGGCCCATTGCCATTTTTCTACTCCCCTCTGATACAAAAAACTTTTTACTTTTTGAACCACCCCGATTCTCTAAGATATCCGGCAAGAGATGTCAATAAGACACCGATTAGGCAACCTAGGTCATCGAAAAATCTTTGCCCCAAATGCTTAAGGTGGCTTCTCATCAGACCTGGGCATTCACATAATAAGTGCTTCACTGACTTCTCCTCCTCCACTTCCCCGCAACTTCTACAATAGTCCCTATCAGAAATTTCCATATGCACGGCCAATTATCCAATTATACAGTGTCCTGCACCCGATTTCTGTAACTATGCGAGAAGTTTTCGCATCGAAAAAAATAAATAAAAATTAGAGTCATCTTATACTTAACAGAGTGATTTAAAAAAATAGCTTTGCGTTTTTTTCGTATTCGATGTTTTTTACATAAGCAACATTGTACTCACCTTGTAAAAAACTAAATGACTACAATATTGTTTTATTTTTCTCGATGCGAAAACTTTTCGCATAGTTACAGAAACTGGGCACTGTATGCCAAAAGCAGGAAGACTTTTTGTCCTCTCAGTATTTGGCAGTGTCCATATGGTTCGCGATATCCTGCACGTAGTCAGTGATATCCACCTATCCATCATCCTATTCTCAGAAATCCTTTCAATTTCGTTCATCAATTCCACTTTAGGAACCGAGATGTCAGGTTCTACACGTTCTCTACGCTTCAGAGCGCTTTCTCGCACATTCATTAGCCAATTCGTTCCCAGCGACCCCACTGTGCCCAGGAACCCAGATTAGCTTGACTGTGTGCTGACTGGTTCGAAGAAGAGATCGTATACAATTCCTAACGATTCCTGTTTTTTATAGTGTTTGATTCTAAGGCCTTCAGAGCTGCGAGACTATCAACAAAAATGTTAATGGCGCAAGGACGTAGTTCCCTTGTCATAATCATCTGAGCGGCTTTGTCAATTGCAAGTACCTCAGCCTGAAAAACACTTCACTTACTCGGAAGTCTATCAACAAAAATGTTAATGGCGCAAGGACGTAGTTCCCTTGTCATAATCATCTGAGCGGCTTTGTCAATTGCAAGTACCTCAGCCTGAAAAACACTTCACTTACTCGGAAGTCTCAGTTGGGCCCGAATTTCGAGGCATTCAGAGTATACTCCCGAACCCGTACCCATCTCCATCTTTGATCCGTATGTAAAGATTGAGATCACATTCTCTGTTATAACAGTCTTTCCTAGTCGGTATTTGGACTTCGAAGGATCTGTCAAAGTTCGTCTTTGGTGAGATATTCGATTCTCTTTTCCAGTTCCGTCCCGCCCATAATACTTAACATGGGCGAGTGTCTCCTAGAGCGATGCTTAAGCATTTGCGACTTTATTAATCTGATATTATATATTTTTATATATTCCCGACGGAATATATAAATATATACATAATCCCAATAACAGGTATAATGTGTACTCTAGTAGTTGTTCATAATTTCAAATTATATGAACAATTTCTTTTTGTCTAAGCATTTTATCTGCGGAGCTGGCTTTCGGCCTTGGACTTATTTCAGACGGTATTTGCAAAAGATGAGCTTCACCAGGAGTAGATGCAACGATGGAACACACACGTTGTCACTGCCCAGCGGTTGCAAGGAGAAAAAAAAAACATCACTAGTTAAAAAAGTTTCGTAACTTTGAAGGATATAACGCGAATGGATCTTAAGATATTGAAAAAACGTTCAAAGTGTTAAACTTGCACCGCTAACTGAGAAAGTTTTGTGGTATCGCTATGGAGCAATCGGACACCGCCACCCTAACTTAGCCCAGTGAATGTATTTTTTGACCAAAAAGATTTCGGTCGTTGTACCTACAGAAACTAGACAATTGTGGATATTGCCGTTTTTGAAATGGTCATAGTACCCACAAGATGTAGGTCCACAACTAATATTATGACCGCGATGTATTCGGTAATAATTCCTATTTCCGTTGTGGATATAATGTTCATGCAGATTATAACTGCTCACCTTTTTCAAAATCTTCCAAATTCCAAAAGCGCCGTGTCGGTTTTTAAAAGTTGCAAATAAATTTTTTCTGCTTTTAATTCGGTTTTGACAAATGTAGAAAATTATAAAAAATTAGTTTATGACAAATTAAGAGATTTGTTATACATAAAATTTCGAAAAATTTATAAAGAGAGCCTAACACCAAATGGCGCCTGGACAAAGGCTAGATTCTGAATCGCAAAGCTGAAACAAAGAAGCCACCGCAAATGAAGATGAGTCGCGCAAAATTGACGATATCAACCAAATCGATACATCAACTTATCAGCAAACAATGCGTTCCGATTCAATTGGCTGTAGTTTCTTTTTAACTTAAACCAATACTCAGGGGCTGCCCCTACTGATGCTGTGCATTATATTAATCAGGAAAATAAGGTATGGGAAGGTGTAAAGAGGGAGCAGTAAAGAGGGAGCAATTTGTGATTATTTGATTTAAATACTTGTAAGTTATAAGCGACATGAAAGACCTATGGGGGGGGATTTATTCCACATACCAATCGTTCGACTGTAAACGGATTTTCACTGTAATGCATTTGTAAGAAACACAGGGTAATCAACAACAAATGGTTGTACTCTACGAGACAAGCGAGTATTACAAACACACGCTTTGGCCAGGAGAATAATTTCTTTCATATCAGATGATTACCTCCCAAGATAATATTGATAGAAGTGTGTTTCACGACCCACATTCCGGCTATTATCTAATGAATCAATAGAGTTAGATACACTACTGTCATTGATAAGCTTCACCGCCCTCCCCCGTACAGGGTCCAAAAGATTCATAATTGCAACTAAAGTCATTGACCATATATGAGAGTTGTATCCCAGTTGGCAAAATAAAATCACACCTGACATACTGCTGACTCTCCCTTTATGAAATCGCTGACATCTTCATACAATTTTTCAAAATGTCATCAATGACATGTCAGCAGTTGGTCAGCAGTGTCCACCAGTATCGGTGGCCACTAACAATTCCTTTAAACAACCTCTGACCACCTGCTGACATGTCATTGATGACATTTTGAAAAATTGTATGAATATGTCAGCAATTTTATAAAGGGAGAGTCAGCAGTATGTCAGGTGTGATTTTTTTTGCCGACTGGGATTCCCTTTCTATTCGGATATAGCTGGTACAAATTGTGAAGAGATCGGATTGAAGTATTTCCTGGAGAAAAACCATAGATTTTCTAACTTTCCTTCAGAAAAATTCTCAGATTCTGTTAAATTGTTCTTAAAGGATAGAACCAGACTTTAAGATCATAAGGACCCTAGGAGTATATGTGTGCTGTAGTGATTCGTAGAAATTCGAAATTCTTTCAGAAGATATGTGATGAAAAACCAAATAATTTATAGAGCTGGGTCTTCATCGATTAACCTTGTCAATTTCTAAGAACAATCTAAACAATAATTAACATTATTTAAAACGCCCATTGATCATTTCATCATCAAAAGTTATCGACCTTATTTACGGCCAACTGTCATTCATTTCACTGTGTACAAATGTTGGTTGATATAATGTTCACAATGTTAATAAAAATCAAAAACCAACTAAAACAACTTTGCATAAAATACCAACTTGGTCATAAACTAAAAACAGCAGCAACAATAACATCTACAACTAAAAGCGGCACATAAACTACATGCAACACACAGAATCAATATTATAATCCTTATCCTCCTTCTTTGTGCCCCAGCTCAGATCAGAATGAACGGGAGACAAATAAAAAAAAAACTAATGACAAAATCGTATCATGTGTTATAGCCGGAGCTCCTGTACAAGTAGAAGGAAAATTATAGACAATACAAATAATCATGCATAATGAAAAGTTGAAATGGAGGGGGCAAATTTAATCAGTAATGGCAAAACATAAATACGCCTAAGGTCGGTTGTGAAGATATTGAATTTTAAGATCCGACAAAGAAGAAAGATCGCGAAGCTTTCAAGATCCCAGTGAAAAAAGTGTCTAACCAGAAAGTGCAGGGCAATGGCAGATAGAGTGCTCTATAGTTTTCCACTCCTTCTCAATCATGCCATTCAGCCAAAAGTTATTTGACGGCACATTTTACTCATCATCGTGCTTTCCTATAAGGCAGTGGTCTGTAATTACAGAAACCACCGTCGAAATCTCTTCTCTTGAAGGCGATAGCAGCGATTCTGAATAAGAATAGCAGCAAGTCGTAGATTTATCTTGCACGTTTCTGGAGGCATAATAACACATTCCAATTCTGTTGGCACCTAAAAGGTAGTTCTCAATCTTGAAAGCTCATCGGCTTTGCAATTTTCTAGAATGTATTGTGCCCTGGTACCCATATGAGTCGAATGCCAAATTGCTTGGTCATCTAAGTTAAAGACATGCGGCAGTTAAAGGTAGATATTGTTTCAAAAACATTGACTTCTGGGACTTGACTACGGCTTGGCTGTTCAAATAGATGTTGACTGCGATTGTAGACATTTCAATTCAAACAGTCAACAACTTCCTTTATTGCCAGTGGAACGAAGAGCTCCAGTGATAAACATCGACGCCACTCTCTGTACCTTCGTGATAATGACATATTTTCCTTTGTATCTAAAGCAGGCCACCAGACAATGATTCCATACAGCAGAATTGGACGCACCACTGTTGTATAAATCCTGTAAACGACACTGGGCTAAAGCCTCATCGATTTCCAATGGCCCTTTTACAGGAATATAAGACATTCATTACTTTTCTCACCCGTTTCTCCATATTACGCCTGAAATTCGACTTCCTATCTAAAAATACTTCCAGATATTTTGCCCCATTTGATAAGACGATTTCACTACCGTCCAGAGAAATAGGATCAAGAGCAGGAATCTTATTTTTCTTGTAAACAAGACAAGTTCAGTTCTACTTGGATTAACTCTTTTATTACAGATTCTTGTCCATTTAGACAGTTCTTTCAAAGGGACCTGAAGAATAGCCCTTAATGTTGGCAGGTGCTTTGTCGCTTCCGCTATCGCGACATCGTCAGCTTATGCGACAAGATGACAACCACCTGCTTTAAGAGAGAGCAGCATTTAATTCAGTTTGAGGCCCCAAAGAAAGAAAAATGTTAATCCAAATTATAATAAAATTGTACTACTTAACTGAAAAATCATGGAAACCGAAAACCGCTCCCATTCATCTGACGGTATCTAAATGTATTTTAGAGTGTTCCCAGTTATTCTTAGATTTCCGACAACCTTCCCATCTCTAGGTCGTTTAAATCATTGGCACCTTTACGACCGAAGATTTCCCCCACCTGTATCTAATATTAGCAGAGGGAGTTATTGGTTTCAAAAGCTTGTTAAGTAAAATATTTAGTAAACACCATGCGTGGTTAATACAGGCAAAGAAAGATATGCATTTGATACACTGAAAAAAGTAATGTTCTTTTGTATTATAAATTTATTTAATCGTTTTTTTATACAACAGTAATTTATGTGTCTCAGAGTAGTTGAAAAATGTAAATGAATCTAGTCATTTTCTATAGTAAGAGTTTTTCTATGTGAATAGCGTCTCAGAACATAAAAAATCCCGAAATATGAAAATTGGTGGTAATAAAAAGAGATGTTGATTTTGCACTGATGGGGGGTTAGGTTAGGTTGTAAGTATCTGCTGACGTTTTACGTCAACACAGACTCTGAGGTCCATTGTGATACCACGGGACTGTAATAGGTTTCCCTATTAGTCTCAGCCGTTAAGCAAATTTAAGCTTCTTATGAAACTCCTTAGATATTGCATTTTGACATCAGACAAATCAGAAAGATCGTGCTGCTCAATAGATCCCAGTGAAGCAAGTCTCCGACCAGAAAGTGCCGGATAATGGCAGATGAAGTGTTCGACAGTTTCCAACTCTTCTTCATACATGCAACTCCGGCAAAAGTAATTCTACGACACATTTAACCTTTCTGCGTTCTTCCCTATTAGACAGTGTCCGGTAATTATAGCAACCACCGTCGAAATCTCTCCTCTTGGAAGCGATATCCGCTCACTTGTGCGCTTTTTATTAAGAGATGGCCCAGTCCGTCATGTTGTTTCACACGCCCACCCATTCGCCCATCTTTGATTAGTCACTGTGGCGGAACAAAGCCGTAAACTTTGCTTGCAGGTTTCTAGAGGAATACCGGCACATTTCAATTCTGTTGGAACCTGTAAGGTAGTTCCCAGTCTGGCAAGCTCATCGGCTTTGCAATTTCCTGGAATGTGCATTGGGACCCATATGAGTCGTATGTCAAACTGCTTGGCCGTCTAATTTAAAGACGTGCGTCAGTTAAGGGCAGATCATGTTTTCAAAAATATTGACTCCAGGGACATGACCGCGGCTTGACTGTCAGAATAGATTTTGACTGCAGTTGTATACAAAACATTGTAGCTCAACCAGTCAGCTACCTCCTTTTTTGTCAGCTCAAAACTATGCTCAAACTATGCTCCTCCGAATAGACTCCAAAGCCCACTTGTTCGTGTAGCCTAGATCCTTCCGTGTAAAAATTTATGGAGGCTCCACTTTCCGGAATTCCCCTCATCCAAGACACTCTGGATGGTATCAGTGGCGCTTAAAAAGGCTCATAGAGGGAGCACAGTCCACATATTGTGGTTTTGTTATCTTCTTAAATATCACGCTATGGCCACAACCGTTGCTGCTCCAATGGAGACCTCCATTGCAGTGCGCTATTAAGTCGAATTGCCGACGTTGCCACATACTATCTACCCAATATGTCAAATGATATCATGTGATGGAGGATTTCTAATGCAGCCGTAGGTGTAGTACGAAGAGCACTAGTGATGCACATCGACGCCATTCTCTGTAGCTTCGTAATGAAGACACAGTTCCGTTTTGTTTCTAAAGCAGACTGTGATTTTATTCAGCAGAATTGGACGCATAACCGCTGTATATATCCAGTGGACGACTTTAGCGCTAAAACCCCATCGTTTTCCAACTGCCATGTTACAGGAATACAAAGCAATCGTTGCTTTTCTCACCAGTTCCTCAATATTACGACTGAAATTCAACTTCCTATCTTGAAATACTCCAAGGAACTTGGCTCGAACTGAGAAGGTGATTTCAGTGCCGTCCATAGAAATAGGAAAAAAATCAGGACTCTTATTTTTCCTCGTAAACAAAACAAGCTCTGTTTTATTTGGATTATCTCCCAAACCACAGCCCCTTGCCCATTTAGTGAGATCTATCAGAGAACTCTAAATAATGTTCCTCAATGTTGGCAGATGCTTTACCTTTACCACTATCGCGACATCATCAGCATATGCGACAACATGACAATCACGTGCTTCTAGAGATAGCAGCATTGAATTCAGTTCCAGGTTCCTAAAAAGCGGCGAAAGAACACCATCCTGTAGTGTGCCCCTATTACCAAATCGAGATATGATAGCCGCTCCCAATTCAGACGTTATACGTCTATTGACAAGTAGATTTTCCCACGAACCCACGCTTCACTCCCAGACCAGGCAATGCCGCAATTATCGAGACTGGGATGACATTATTAAAAGTCCCCTCCATAACAAGAAAGGACACCTTCACCGAAAGCGATCTCTTGATGGTACCAACGAGCTCATGAACAGCTGTTTCCATTTATCTACCCTTGCTGTATGCATGTTGCTTTGTCGAAAGCAACCTCGGGTCAATCACGCAAATATGAGTCTATCATTCGTTCCAATGTCTTTAACAAGAAAAAAGACAGACTAATTGGTTGTCACAGACAATTGTGGTAGAAGCAACAGAGTTTTGATTTGATGCAACTTAATAATTCAGTTGCAAATTTATTTTTCTGTGTGTAGGGACAGCTTTTCATATTTCTAGATTAAATTTCCATGAGTTTCATAAAACCTCTTACATAAGCCGGATGAACTGCGTCGTTGGCCCTCTTTTAATGATATTTTTTTCATATATTTCTTATATACACAATTTCATCGTTAAACTGAAGACAATTCTTTCAGTGCATCTCGAACAACAAATACAAAACATAACGCATGCATTATGATTATGTAGAAAACTGAATGTAACATCAAAAACCAATACTAGAATATTGAAAATAAAACAGGATTAAACATGTCCAATATGGTAAACGGTATACAAGAAGAAGAATAAGAGTTGCAGAAAGAAGGAGAATAAACATTGTACGTACTACATACAGCAATGAATCCTCACATTCAGGCATGCATAAAACGGCAGCCATGAATGCTGTCATATGCATGTTACGAGATTTGACTATGTTCGTTTGTATGCATACATACATATATTCCATAATAAAATCCTTGTGCTTAGTTAACCTTCCTTCGTTGTTTCCTGCCTGCCTGCCTGCCATCTCCAACAAAAAAACCAACATGTACCCATGATGCTACATGTACACAATTCAACCAACCATATTTAAGTTGGTTCATTCTCCATCTCCTTTCGTATGGAATAGCTTATGTTGTTGTTGCCTTTGCTGTTCCTGCTGCTGCTGATGTTGTTGTCGTAGTCGTCGTCGTCGATATATTTTATGACCATAACATATGACATGAGCAATTTGCATTTTCAACATTACTTCTCTCTTGGATTGGTTATTAGCGAGATTTATGGATTTCATATTTGTACATGTAAATGTGAGTACAATGTTATGTTATTCCAACAACGACGATGATGATGATAATGAGGATGAGGAAGGTAGGACGGACTGGAGGGATGTCCATGCTAAATACCAAGCAATGCGTTTGTGCTTTTATACATTTTTGCGTATCGCATAAAAAGGTAAAAACTTGTGTGTAAATGTATAAATGGTCAAGTATGTTGTGTTTCGTACACCTTCATAAGTGGTCATGTGGCAGCATCAGCACCACCACCATACAGCATACCATCATCAGCGTCATCATTGTTATTATCAACAGCAAAAACAACAACCAGGGTTTGCAAATATTGTTGGCTTTTAAAAGGAGAACATGTTTTTTGTTTTTGTTTAAAAAAATAAAAACAGAATTGAACGGAGCATATCAAAAAACTCCCAAACCTTTATGCCTGGATTTTCATAAAGAAGTCTACCCGATGTCGCACCATCGTCGTCATCATCATCAGCCGCATCAGCAGCACAATCAATATCTTTGTTTTATTCACATCATAGTTGTAGTCATCAGCATCGTCATCATCATCATCATCCTCCTCGTATGTTGGTCTTATAAATATTTCCTTTTTGACCAGATATTAACTTCAGTCTCAGAAGCTTACAATGATTATTGGATTGAAAAGATATTAAAATGAATATTGTTTTTTTTTTCTTGTTGATATTGTTTTTACTATATTCTGTTCGGAGAGCTGGGATAAATATATAAAATTGAAATTACCTTGTTGTATGTGAAGTTTATACCTCCATCTTTGTTTCTTTTTCGTGTTCTTTGTATATGGCGGCATATTTAAAAATATTTCTTTTAGCTTTACTTTTTATGATTTTCTTTTATATAATTTGTTTATCAATTAATTGAAGCTTAGAGGAATATTAAGTTTATCGTGGCGTATGTCCACTGGGAAGGCCCATATTTTCCAGAGTATAGCAACAACGCGCAACCAAATCTGGTCAGGAAGAAAAATTTCCCCCATGAAGAACTATACAAATCTTTGAAAATCATATGTTCAGACGACTTCAAACAATCCATGGGAGTCGGTGCAGGAATTTCATTCGCAATATGCTCAGCGCTTTCTATGGTGATGGAGAGCATGGTAACTTACTTTTAAACGATAAGTATGGTTTTCGAAGAACTCGTTCTACTGGAGATCTGTTGGCGTTCATTTCGAAACGTTAGAGTCGATCAATCTACCATTTTGGTGAGAGTAAGGTGATTGCTCTGGATATTTTCAAGGCGTTTCTTTGTGTATGGCACGGTGCTATCATATCTACGCTTAACGCTCTTCGTGCTTCGCCTACCTCTGCATTAGAAATTCTCCTTCACTTGATACCATTGGACATATTTGATAGGTAGAATGCGGCTACGTCGGCAATATGGCTACAATCGCTGCTTCGCGATCTTGAAAAGATAAAAAATACCACAAAATGTAGACGGTGCTCCCTCTATAAGCCTTTTTGAGTGCCACTTTACCACTAGAATACTATCCAGGGAGTATTGGATAGGGGACATTCCGGGAAGTGGAGTCACCGTAAATTTTACACAGATGGATCGAGGCTGCACGAGCAAGTAGGCTTTTGAGTCTATTCGGAGGAGCTTGGATTGAGCCTGGCTCAAAGATTGGCAGATCATTGCAGTGTTTACCAGGCAGAGATACTGGAAATAAAGGAAGTGGCTGACTGGTTGAGTTGCAATGTCTTGTCTACAACCGCAGTCAACATCTATTCTGACAGTCAAGCCGCGGTCAAGTCTCTGGAGTTCATGTTTCTGAAAATTAGATCTGCCCTTAACTGCCGCACGTCTTTAAATGGGATTGCTAGGCCATTTTGTTTGATATACGACTCATATGGGTCCCAGGGCACAGAGACATTCCAGGGAATTGCAAAGTCGGTGAGGTTGTAGGACTAGGAACTACCTTACAGGTTTCAACAGAATTGGTATGTGTTGATATGCCTCTAGAAACTAGCAAGCAAAATCTACGGCTTTGTTCTGCGACGGAGACTACTAAGAGCAATGGACCTCACGGTTTACGTTTACTGACGTTAAACGTCAGCATCCACTTACAACCTAACCTATGTTCACCCCCAGGAATGTGGAACCAACAGCGGCATCTGTACATATTGGTGGTATAAGTATAAAGGAATCTGACACTCTTGAAGTTCATGATTGTCATGAAAATTCAGTGTGATGCCCGTTGGAATAAGCACGTTTTTCAAGTGCCGAAAGAAGCATTCAAGTAGACCACCCAAAAAATGTATGGGATTTGCAAAAGTATTTTTTTGTTCGCTCCACCGGCAGTTTCTGATAGATTGGCCATAAAAAATAATATCTGTGCAAGAACTGGATCTCACGGTTGCATACAGGCCAGTCGATTTGAACTTTTGACCCCAAAAGTGACCTAAAAGCACTACAAAGCTTTTAAGTGCCATAACTCTTAAAATATGCGTTTTTCCAAAAAATACTATATAAGTTTTATTTTGCTGAATAAGAAAGCAAACATTTCTTTCATACAAATTTTTAGCCTAGGTCTAAGACATCGTGCTGTTTTTGGCGGTTAAAACAAAAATTTATGTGAAGACTTCATTTAAAACGACCCTCGTTAAAATTTGGACGGAGACTCAAATAGTCGGTATCCATTATTTTGTAGAGTAAGATATGTAGTTTTCATAAACCAATTACATTTGGAATTTATATGGGTAATTTCATTACAGAAGAGGCCAAAGCTGAGTTTGAAGTTCAGATTTTTCAAATGCTGTATACAAATTTGTGAAATTACTTTATTTTAAACGACCCTCGTTAAAATTTTAATGGATACAATCGGTTTCCATGATTTTGAAAAGTTAGATGTGTACTTTTTGGAAAATATTTGGGGAATTCCAGGCCAAATCACTCACTTTTAGACCCGACCCCCTTCGATTAATTTTTTTGGATATATTTTAGTACGTATTAAATGCAACTTTCACTCAAATTTTCAGACTTTTATACCAAGTTGGTGTTGAGTAATCAATTTTTTAAAATGGCGTTTTTTTCAAAAAAAAAATAAAAAATTGAAATTTTCCATTAATTTTGACCAGTAAAAAATAAAGATATCTTACAATAAGTTGGACGACGTTTTGTTGGTATTTAAATGTAGTTTTAGAAAAAAAATATTTAAAAATTATTCGAATTAATTATCAATTATTTTTTAACGTATAAAATTAAAATCGAATTTTTGAAAAAGTCCGAAACCTTCGACTTTTTTTTTTAAAAAGTCTAAAAATTACACAATTTTTAATCCATAATTCGAGATGTGAGCACAATTATTTAGTTCTATTTTTTTCAAATTTTGAAAATTGCAGTTTTTTTTTTAGACTCTGGTATATTTTATATGGTGCTCCAAAATAATTAAATTGGAAGACATTAACCATAATTTACCCTAGATACATTCATTTGTTGGTAAAAATATGTCTCATAAAAATTTAGGTTTTTTGGACATGGATAAGGCGTCCCGCATCGGCCTTGAATTTTGAAAAACGGATTACAAGGAAAAATATGATTTTTTTCTGTTTTCTCATTTTTTTTTGTATTTTAAGTTAAATTTGAATTCAGGTGGTTAAAGAATTTTGATTTGGAGTAATCAATCTCTTATAAGGTACTAAAAACTAAAATCGGTTGAAAATCAGCCAAGTTATTAAAACTTCCCCAGGCATCTAACGTATGGCAGACCACTTGAATACAATCCGAATTATGAAATTCATTGAAATTTTCTACTGTAATAACATTTTTTTATTCTTCAAGTTCAAAAGTAATAAGATGCCAAGTATTTTTCGTATAGTATTTTGATAACATGTATTCAATTAATGCTAAAAATGCCTTTCAACACTTGTTTGAAATCTGCATTTTTAACTCTTCAAAATCATGGAAACCGATTGTAATCCATTAAAATTTTAACGAGGGTCGTTTAAAATAAAGTAATATTACAAATTTGTATACAGCATTTGGATAATCAAAACTTCAAAGTTAGCTTTGGGCTCTTCTGTAATGAAATTACCCATATAAATTCCAAATGTAATTGGTTTATGAAAACTACATATCTTACTCTACAAAATAATGGATACCGACTATTTGAGTCTCCGTCCAAATTTTAACGAGGGCGTTTTAAATGAAGTCTTCACATAAATTTTTGTTTTAACCGCCAAAAACACCACGATGTCTTAGACTTAGGCTAAAAATTTGTATGAAGGAAATGTTTGCTTTCTTATTCTGCAAAATAAAATTTATATAGTATTTTTTGGAAAAACGCACATTTTAAGAGTTATGGCTCTTAAAAGCTTTGTAGTGCTTTTAGGTCACTTTTGGGGTCAAAAGTTCAAATCGACTGGCCTGTATGCAACCGAGAGATCCAGTTCTTACACAGATATTATTTTTTATGGCCAATCTATCAGAAACTGCCGGTGGAGCGAACAAAAATATACTTTTGCAAATTTGGGTGTTCTAATGGGCAGGGGCTTCATAGTCTATCTTGGACCGTGTTCAAGGGAGGACGTTGATGATCATCAATGACAATAGGGTATCCAACTCTATGGAACAATTGAAACATAGTCGAAATGTGGGTTGTGTGACTCTATTCTATCGATATTACCATGGAAAGTGTTCTTCTGAGATGAGGAAACTTAAATCTTGAGTCTGAGTTTATGTGGGCAACACTCGTTAGTCAAGTAACTCACATCCGGTTGTTGTCGATTGTCCAGTTGATCGAACAGCGCATTCCAGAGAAAGTACAAGCCCTTGAAAAACATATTAAAACAATCCATGGGAGTCGGTGCAGGATTTTCACGAGTTTCCTCGATATTGATAAGGCATTTTTCTTTGCTTTGGACTCTAGCCGAAATACCCAGCTTAAGCAAGGCAGCTTTACAGTTTTCTGGTGATACAAATAAGGAATACAACATTTACTATGACGGCCTGGCTGCTCTTAATGCTCTTAGAGGCTTTCGTATTTAGTCGAAGATAATTTTCGAATGTTTCGAGAACTTACAAAATTAAGAGAGTATGAACAAGGGGCAGCTTATATGGGTACCAGCTCACTAAGATATTCTAGGAAAAGAGTGAGCGGACGAGATAGCGAAACACGGTGCTGATGGTATTGGTATTTCTGTATACATATATCGAATCACCAATCCAACATTTCAGATCGCTACGCGATAATCCAAACAACGCAATGGCTAATAGAAGGTGGAGAGAGCTAACAACAAGTATCAGTTGAATATTGTGGTCATGCTACAGCCTAAAGAAAACTAACTATTTGCTCTCACTTACCGGATGGAACTGCCCTATTCTTTCTGGGGTGGTCACCGGGCACTGTCTTATTGGTCATCACAAAAATAAAATGGGGCTAATTTCCGTGGCCAGCTGTAAGAAGTGCGGTGAACCTAACACTGAGAAAGCGGTTGGACACATTATTTTCCATTGTCCTGCTTTGGGCAAATATGTCTTCGAGAGCTTGGAAATGGTTTCGAATGTCGACCTGAGGCAAATAATGCAATTCGCTATAGGGACTAACGCGTTCTATCAGCGTCGCAAAAGAATTGTTGTGGTTTCGCTATGGACCATCCGGTCTACAGCGACTCCACCGCTTTGACTCCACCGCCTCAAACTAACCTCCATTTTTTTAAACATATTTTTTGTATTTTATTTTAACAAATATATTATTTTAATGCCAGAAGAAATTCATAGTGCTGCGCTTGGAGTCAGTGCCATGTTCTTATCCCAGGCCCTGAGGGGCACTTGAGCAACGAACGGACGGACTTACTACACTCGAAAAAAAAGCAACTAAAAGATAATGACTTAGCTCCATTGGTATTAGATATAACTAAATTTTCAGAATAAATTCTTTAGAAATAGTTCATGAATTTTTCAAAAATTAAGTTAAATTTAACAAAATAATCAGAAAGTTTTTTAGATTTTAATTTCACCCGTTTGAATTGCTATATCTTGGAAATTAAAAAAGGGAACCACAAGTATTTTAATTGTTCGTATGATAAAATGGCGCTTTTAGGGGTCAACGTGCAACATTACGCAAGAAAATACGTTAGATAGATAATTGTACTGGTTTTTGGCTTTTAAAAAAAGTCACCGAAAGGCGAATCTATAGCAAAAATTTAAAAGTGCCGAAGTAGAAGTTTTTTTATTTTAAATTTTTTTCTCCGTAATGGAGAAAACCCCGAATTATCAAATTAAAACAATAAAAGATAAAGTTTTGTAGAATACTTTGAATTCGGTGCAATCCAAGTGAAATCATCTCATTTGTTGTGCAGTTGCCTTTCAGTGATAAAAATGATGACGCTGCTTTAGAAGATGATGATGTTGGTTGATGACTTTAACAATGATGGCGTAGTTTAACTCTCTGTTCAATATGTATTATTTTTTAATATATATATTTTTTTTGTTTACTTAACATTGAACAGCGAAAAAAAAAAATTGCTCCCTCATTCGTTGGAGATCAACAGAGCAGCAGCAGTTTGGCTGCCCGGCCAAACTATACTTACAAACTTATAGTCAGTCCATTGCGTTTGTTCTTTATCTTGTTAAGTTTGAAGTTTTAAATTTAAAGGTTACTTCACCTTAGTTTACCACGTCTCCATCTTGCTCGTTTGTCGGTAGGCAGTTAGTTTGGCTAGAAGGCAGGCAGCAAGTTGCTTGGCATTCTGGTTGAAGATAATAACGTTTTAATGTAAATATTCATAAATTTCTTTTTTAAAAAATTAAAATGGTGAAGGAGTTTTTGCAATATGAATATTTGTTGTTCTTGCTGAAATTGTTGTTGATACTGATAAAAAAACACTTTAATGAAACCCGTTTTGGTCAAACTTGAGATATGAAAATGTTTAAAAAAAAACTTTTAGACAACTCGAAGGTTACACTTTTGCTAGAGTTTGCTTATTTCCGAGGTAAGTAATAACATTAGTGGACATTTTGTAATTTTTGTTAGGGTGCGATTAGAACGCGACTATTAAATTGTTTTGAACATGCTTAACACGAATCTGGTTTTCAAAAATCTCCATCAAGTTCAGTTTATGAACTTATTGATGTTAAAATTACCTTGTCCATTTGTTTTTTATCTCGTAAATTCGGGAAAACCCCTTGCCGAAATTCACTCTTTTGCTTATATCCAGCAATCGCTGGATTGCAATACCAACCTGACCAGATAAATGCCCAACATATGTGCCAAACTTCAAGAGCCTCTGTAAAGTCCTTCAAAAGTTAGCGTGTTTTCAACAGACTCAAATAGGGCAAGTCGAATTCAATTTTTTTTTTCAAATTCACTTTTTTGCATATTTATAAACAAAATAAAGTAGTCCACTTTTTATATAGTGACCAATTATTTTTTTCTTTTATTTGAAAAAATTGTTTTTTAGTGGACTAAATAACAAAAAAGAGTATTTTTTTCTGTGTATACATCTTATATTTCTACGCAGCTTAACGCCTTTCTAAAATTATATAAGGATTCTTTTCAAATTTGAGTGTTACATGATTTTCTAATACCAAATCTTCATATTTAAAATCGGTTGTAAATTTATAAGCTTTAATAAATTTTGCCAACATCAGTTTTAAAAGAATATCCGCATATCTCATACCTGTAATGGAAATTATTACGGGGAATTATTTAAATATCCTAAATTTCTAATTTAAATTTAGCAAATACATACCGATACAATAGCGTATTCCTTTGGTATATGGCATATATTCGTATGGATGTCGTGACTTAATATTGTGCGGTAAAAAATTATCTGGATTAAAGCTATCAGCATCAGGACCCCATAACGTCTTGTTACGATGTAAATTTACAAGATCAATAGCTATAATTTGACCTTTTGGTAATGTTATACCATTGCTTAGAGTGACATCGTTAGTGGCTTCTCTAAATACTAGTGGAAAAACGGGAAAAAGTCTTAAGTCTTCGTTGATAATCATATTCAAAAATGGCATTTGTTCGATATCTTCCATGGTCACATCTCTGTTTTCTGGTATTATGGCAGACACTTCTTCAAATGCACGTTCTTGATGTTCTGGATACATTGCCAATAACATGATAATGTTGAACATAGTAGTTGATGTGGTTTCAAAGGCCTAATGAAAATAAAATCTTAATTTGTAATTATAATTCCATTTTGCAGACAATATAGTAGGATGGCTCAGATTTACGTTTGTTCTAATACAGAATCAACCTAAAACATATTAAAGACGACATTGTGTCGTATTTCGCTAAAATTTGATGCAAATTATTCGTTACGGTGCCATCTATATTATTTATTTACAAAGCATCAATCCCAACCATTATACACCGATTTGTCTGATACTTTAAATAAACATCTCGACTTATCGGCCATTTTGGGGATTTTAAGCATTTTCTTCTTTAAATAATAATAAAATAATCTTTATTGGACAATATTCGTGTTAGTTACGGAGTTACCGGAAGTACCATATTTTTTTAGAAGGTGGCAACAACATTTTAAAACACTTATGACAATTTTGTATATATTTTAAGTTTCAGGCAAATCGGTGAATAGTTTTGTTTGGAATATTTTCTATATGTTCATGAGCCAAACTAATATATAGCTAGATAGTTACTTACACCGATAAATATATGCGTTGCTTCATTTGCTATTTCGGCGGACTTTAATTTATTTTGATTAAAAGCATGGAATAGGTAATCAATTGCACCCTTGATGTCCGGCAAATAACTGGGATCGGATGTCTTTTGTTTTGCGTTTACTTGAATAGACTACAAAAAATAAATATTTGATAAACAAGTGTTTATTAGTATCATAATATTGATTTATTTGAACTTTGCGCCGCTAGATCAGCGATTTCAACCACCTTGCATACTCTTGTGACAAAAAGAAATGTTTTTGATTACATACCTGATCAACAAATTTCTGCAAACCGTTCATCACGTCTGTTGCTTCACAGCGCATATCAGCGATTTTACGTAAAATTCCAACTCTCATTAATGGATCTAAGATAAGTTCCACAATAAACGGCAAAACGCTAAAATGGTAAATAACACTATGTTCGAATTTGTCCTTTTTTTTAACATTTTGGAACACCCTACTGCTATGATTCCCAACCTTCAATTCTTGCCCCACTGGTGTGCAATTTGAATGTTTCAGGGGGGCAATAAGCAAATTATCAAACATTTTTTTTGTTAAATTAACTAAACAAAATATATTTTTAGTAAAATTATCTACAAAAAAATATATTTTTAGTAAAATTAAGTACAAATATGTAGTAAATTGTCTGAAGCTTTTGCTAAAAACTTAGTTTACACTATGATTTTAACAAAATATTTACTAAATTAACTTTTATTATTTTACTCAAGATAAAACCTTTGTCCAATCAGTAGAAAAATCTGCTGAAGATACGCCCACTTTGAGCCATATGAGAAAATCTGTCAAGACAGAATTTTCTACTGATCTCAGCGGAAAAATCTAAAAAAAAAATATATTTTTTGTAAAATTATTTACAAAAAAAATATTTAAAACAACTATTAATTTTGAATTATAAAAAAATAAGAAAAATTTACAATTTTTCTTTGGTGTAGGGGGACATTGCAGCTTTTTTGACTAAAAAGTGGGGCATTGCGTAAAAAAGGTTGGAAACTATTGCCCTACTGGTAAAGTTAATTTAAGTACGCTGACTTCAATGGTGTTATTCTCAATTATTCGATGTTAGCGCTCGTGTTCGCGATTTAAAATTTTAATGCTCAAGTACAATAAAAACGATATTTTTATACTTTTGCTATAGTTTTTAAATATAAGCCCATTCATTCGGTTAAACTAACAAAAGAAACAATGATATTGTGAACTCTTTTCCGAAAAAAATTTTTTTTTTGCAATTTTTTTTCGTGAAAAATTTGGTTTAAAAAAGTAAAATAGCGAAAATTGTTTATTAAATCGTATAGAATGCGAGTCAAAACAAAAACAAACGTTTTCGAAAAAAAATATTTATCGCAGATTTTTTTGGCGAAAAAAACAATGCATTTTTTAAATATAAGTTTAAAACTATCGAGCTAAAACACCTCAATTCAACCGACGAGTTGACCGCACCCCCGCCAAATTTAATGAAATTAAGTACTGGGGCTTACTTTAATAAAAAAAAGATTTTACCAATTTTTCAGCCTTCTGGTCATTGCAGTATTCGAGATATGCGGTCTTGAAAATTAACAAAATCGTATATATTTGACAAAAGTGTTCTGGCTTAAATAAAGATATCTCGAAAAGTAATAATAATACAGGTCTGATTTAGGTTTCAAATACAAATAATAGGTAAAGAGACAGCCTTCAAAATGGCTTTCCCGAAGATTTTTTTTGAAAAAGGTCAAAGGTCATTGGATTTAACCCTAATTTTTGGAGAGCTATATCTCAAAAAACGATATTTTTAAAATTTTGGAAAAAATATATGTTGTTAAGAATCACCTATGCAACTTAAGTTTAAATTTACAGGATGGAGACTTCATTGGAACTTTTAATATTAATAGAAACATTGTGACAGGATAGAAAAAGCGGTCTAATTTTCCTTAGAAAAAAAAAATATTTTTTTTGTCTTTGAAATGCTGGTACCAAAATTGATTTTTTTTAATGTTTTTGACGTGCTGAGTCCAAATATGACCTTTGAATTGGCCTATCGCTATTACTTTTCAAGATATATGCACCTAAGTGTTCAAAAAAACACAGCAATAGTATTTTAGCAATTTTCACACATTTGTGTGCAGATATCTCGAAAACTATTAGCGATAGGCCAGTTCAAATGTCATATATGGACTCAGTACGTCAAAAAAATTCAGAAAAGTGAACATTGGTACCAGAATCTCAAAGACAAAAAAAAATATTTTTTTTTCTTAGGGAAAATACATCGCTTTTTCTTTCCTGTCACTATGTTTCTATTAATATTAAAAGTTCCAATGAAGACTCCACCCTGAAAATTTAAACTTAAGTACTATAGGTAACCCTTAACAACATATCGAGGGCCTATATTCAAAACCCTCTATCTAAAAAAACACAACTTTTCAGGAGAGCCAAAAAACTGTTTATTTCGCAGATTGTTAGAGTAATTAAAATTCGATATTCTACAATATTTTTTTAAATCAACTACTGAATCTCACATATAATTCGTTTTTAAAATTTTGCACTATTGGGGATTTTAGAGGATAGATAGAGGGTTTTGTTTCTCAAAAATATTAAGTACAGGAATGAAAATGATCAGATAGAGGGTTTTGCATTTTAATAAAAATGAATTATTATGATTTCATTTATGACATCGGTTAATTTTTAACGTAATTTATTAATGATAACGGCTTATTAATAATTTCGAAATCGCGGTTTTGGTCCACAGGGTGCGGATTTTTAAGACAAAAATTTTTTTTTTACCGAATTCGTCTCAAATGTTGACAAACTGTATAGTATGTTATGTAAGAAATATTAAAAAAAAATAATAACGTGATTTTGGTCACAGATGCTGATCAGCATCGGGATTTTTAAGATAAAAATGTTTGTTTCATAATGTACACAAGACAACCAAAGTTTGAGACATATTTTTTAAAAAAGTCAAACAAGAATTTTCAGAAAAAATTAGCATCAGTGGACCAAAATCGTGGTTCTGGAATTTTGTTGACAAATTCATGTGCAGCATGCAAATATTAATATGAAAACATGTAATGCATGATGAAATTATTCAAAACAAATATTTATAAATTAATTATTTGAAAAGATAGAGGGTTTTGCATTCAGAAAAATTAATTGTGTAAGAGATAGAGAAAACCAAAAATGCAAATAAAATAGCAAAAAAAAATATTTTTGTTCTGAATTTTACACCATAGATGAGGGCCGTTTTACTGAATATTTTGCCATCAAAAAGTCATTTTCGTGAAAATGGAAGATAGAGGGTTTTGAATATAGGCCCTCGATATATTTTTTCCAAAATTTTAAAAATATCGTTTTTTGAGATAAAGCTCTCCAAAAATTAAGGTAAAAACCAATGACCTTTGACCTTTTTCAAAAAAAGTCTTGTGGAACGCCATTTTAAAGGCTGTCTCACTACCTATTATTTGCATCCCGACTGAGACCTGTATTATTACTACTTTTTGAGTTATCTTTATTTATCTCAAAAACCTTTTGTCAAATATATACGATTTTGCCAATTTTCAAGAGCGCATATCTCGGAAAGAAAAACTACCAGAAGTCCAAAATTTCGGCACTATGATTTTTTTGTATGGGCCCAACTATATTCCAAGTTTCATCAAATTTGAAAGGGGTAAGGTCAAATATGCTACTTTTTTCGGTTGAATTGATGTGTTTTAACTCTATCCCAAAAGTATAAATATTGAATGTTTATTAGCGTGTCCCGAAAATGAAAAATTTTAGGGCATACCCCTAGAACAGAGCTTCTCACTAACTTTTGCTTTGCGACCCCTTTTCAGTATTTTAATTTTTTCGCGAACCCCCAACATAAAAAAGTAAATTATTAACTTGAACCCTCAGTTTTTTCAAAAGCCTGAATAAATGGAAAAATTTGGAAACCAAATTCTGAAGCAGCATTGAAAGATTAATCGAAACCGGGTGGTCAGATCCCTAGGGGATCGCGACCCACCGTTTGAGAACCATTGCCCTAGAACAGTGATGGGCATTTTTGTAATTCCTATTCCCGCGGGAATAGGCTAAAAAATGCTGCTTGTGCGCAGTCGACTCACGTACACTATAAAATTCTGTTGCTTGAGCAAATTTGTTGATTTTTCACTTGCTACTACATACACAAGCATAAATGTTATAGTATGTGTGTGCGCACCACTGCCCTAGAATGATGCTTAGTAAAGAGCTGATTACGGGAAAAAAAATTAAAAAATTTTTAAAGGTCATCTTTATGGCGCAACCAGCGCATAAAGTTTGCATCCGTAGTGCATTTGGTGAAAAAAACATATTTTTTTTATTTTTATACCCTCCACTCTAGTGATAGAGGGTATATATAAGTTTGTCATTCCGTATGTAACACATTGAAATATTGGTTTAGGACCCCATAAAGTATATATATTAATGATCCTTGATCGATTCTAAGTCGATCTAGCGATGTCCGTCTGTCTGTCTGTCTGTCTGTCTGTCCGTCCGTCTGTCTGTCTGTCTGTTGAAATCACGTTTTTGGCTATAATCCAGAACCGATTTAAACGCCTGGGGTACCAAAAGTTGCGTAATTCTCCTAGGCAGAATCTAATGGTTTTTTTTTTTAAATCGGTTAAGTAGTTTAAAAGTTATGAGTGAAAATGTAAATTTTGATGAGTGAAAATGTGAATTTTACACAAAATAAATGCTATAACTTGACACCTGTTGAATGAATGTAAACGAAACTTTGAATTTAATGTAATTTTATCATTCCTAACACTCACAAAAAATTTGGGCCGAATCGCACAATGGGGCGTAGCACCAGCCATTTAACCCAAAATTTTAAAATGATTTATCTTGGCTCATGGTTGACATATTCAAATAAAATTTTAAATAGGTTCTTATTTTATTGTTCTCAACGTTCTTCTGGTTATTTTGGTACCAATTATGGCAAAATCGGTTCAGGGGTTAAGAAGCTACGAGCAATTGAGATGAGTTTCAATATAAACCTCTATGATATGGCGTGGCAGCGCGTTTTTGTAGTTGTTGATTGTTGTTTGGCTTGTTGTTATTTGTATCAAAAGAAGTTAAAAATACGTAGTATGTGTCATACACGTGCCACGTGGTTGCTTTTATATAATTTTTATATAATTTTCATACATACATATTTATAAAATATTTTTTTTGTTTTTTAAATATTTGCATTGCACTATAGTTCCGATTATCACTTTTCTTGGCCAAAATTACAAAAATTGAAAAAAATTTTGGTTTTAAATACATAGGTTTTGTGGTAAAAATTGTTATAATTTTTTTGTTTTCCATGTATAATATTATAAAAAAATTTTTGTATTTAAACTCAAAAAATTAATTGAAAAAATTTAAAAAAATACTTTTTTTTTATTTTTAGCTAAATTTGTTTTTGAACAATAAATGAGTTTGTACAAAAATAAAATATGTTTTCTGTTGTTTGTAAGTGTTTACGACTTTCTATAAAATCCATTTTGAGAAAATTGAATTTTGGCCAACAAAGGTCGTCCGCGAAACCATAGTGCATTGGTTAACATTGTGGAGGGTATTTAAAGATTCGGCACAGCCGAATATAGCTTTCTTACTTGTTCAAATTGAAAGTTTCGTTAGGTAGAGGTCATTCTGGAAAAAATATTTATAAAGTTTCATGGAGCAATTTTGGTCCAGCACAACGTTTTGAAATTTTGAAAAGGTGTAATTTATTATATATTTTTTAAGTTTTTGTAAAAACCGGGTTTTGTAAGAGTTATTTTAAGATTTTGTATAAAACGGAGTTTATGTTCAAGCCCTCTGCAAAAAAGTCATTACCACTTCCCAGTGGATTGATTTAAAACTATAACAAAAAAAATTTTTGTATATTAAATTAAGCATCTTCGAAATTTCAAAAACGCTGCGCTGGACCAAAAACTTTATAAATATTTTTTCCTGAATGTACTCTACCTAACGAAACTTTTGGCACCAATTTTAAACATAAAAAAATATTTTTTTTTTTACCAAATTTAAGCGCTGGTTGCGGCCTGAAGATGACCTCCAACAATTTTTTAATTATTTTTCCCGTAATCAGCCTTTCAATAAGAATCGTTCTGGAGGTATGACCTAAAGAAATTCCCAAATTCCCTGGTTTCGGGACATGCTAATGTTTATGCTACTTTAGCATTACAAATTTAAATCCCGAATATTGGGAATACGAGCGATAACTACGACAAACAGCTAACACCATTGAATTCAGTGAAATCTAAATTAGCTTTACCAGCGAGGTGCACAGCTTGTTAAAATTTGCGCTAGCACAGCGTATTAATGATGCGAACATTGTTGTATTTCCCCTTGAGGAAACTGGCTAACAGTACGCTAGATGTTACACTCAAAGAAAAACATTACTAAAATTTGAAAAAAATAACTATGAAATAATTTATGTTCATATCCAAAGAAAAAAAAAATTCAATTAAAAAATTCATAAATTCAATTAAAACATTAGTTTGATTCTGATCAATGAATACAAACATGGATCGATTAAATGTATCTTGCATTAGAAACGTGCAAGAACCCAATTTTACCGAAAGAGGAATCTATTTGTTGCCAATAGACCGGATTTAACTGAATTTCCGGCTAAGTTTTTACAGGGGGCCTAAGTCCAAAAATTGTTTAATTAAAGTCATGTTTGATAGGATTATCAAACATTTAGGAAATTTTAAGAAAATATCTTGTATCTGGTAATTGTAAATTTATGTAAAAAATTGTTAAAATTTAAAAATTGTTCTAAGATTATTTTTTATAAAATTTTTGCAAGATTTTGATTTTTTCCCCTCCAATTTGGTACCAAATATATGTATGTGTATTAGGGTGCTCCAAAAAAATGAAGTTGTTAAATATTGGCCGTAACTCCCCCTAGAAATATGCATTTGGGTGCACAAATATGTTTTGCAAAATTATAGGGTAATCGGATGTGGGTAAGGCGTGCCGCATCGGTCCTGAAGTTTGAAAAACGGATTACAAGGGGAAAATATGACTTTTTTTTCATTTTCTCAATTTTTTTGATATTTTAAGTAAAGTTTGAATTCAAATGGTCACTGAATTTTGATTAAGAGTTAATTGTTTATCAAATAAGGTATTTAAAATTAAAATCGGTTGAAAATTAGTTGAGTTATTACAACTTCCCCCGGCAACTAACGTGTGGCAGACCACTTGATCTAGGAATTCGAGCCCCATTTTTGAAATTTATTGAAATTATCTACTGTAATAAATTTTTTTTATTCTTCAAGCTTCAATGTCCTAAGATGATGAGTATTTATCATATTGTTCTTTCCTAACTTGTTTTAATTTTATGTTAAAAAGGTTTGAATTTTTTAAGCACGGTTTTCAAATCTCCATTTTTAAATTTTTATTTTTTTTGTTAAAGAAATTTAAAAAAATCGACTATTGGAGTTTAAGGATTTTTTAAGCACATATAAAGGAATAAAAACCCCAAAAATTTTAGGATTAGCTGTTTTCATTTGGCTAGTACAGTGATGTAATTTCGGCGGATTTCGGGAAAGTAGTAATTTTTGGCACTTTTTTAGCTTTTATTTATTTTTTTGGGGTTTTTTTACAAACTTCATATGTTTTGGACCGAATTATATCAATACGAGATAGAATACTTCAATTTGCAAATTTAGGGCAAAAATGCGAAATTAAAAATTGCCCCAACTAAAGGTCAAAGGTCAAATTTTAGAAGATTTTGAATTTTTAAATATTAACAGATTTTCTGAGTGGAAATATTTGAAACTACTTGATGTCATTTTAAAAGGTCTTAACATATGTCTTTTTATTTAAATTCAGAATATTAACCCTTTAGTGATGGTGGGGCCTATTCGACCCTTTGAACAAAATACACTTACATTATCTCCATTAAATTAAAAAAAATTATAGGCCCCAACAGCACTTAAGGGTTAAATTTCTAAATTTTAATTATTTGACATTTAGTTAAGACCAGCGGTTACCAACCTTTTTGGCTCGCGTACCCCTAATTTTAAATTTTAAAACTTCAAATATAAATATTAGAGTTAATTCTGAAATTTTATATATGCGAGTATTATATATTTTTTAAAGGATTTTGGGGAGATCAAAACATTTTTTTTGGAAAAATTTTCGCTTCTTGGGGTGGTTGGTTCAATCCATCTGAAAACGCGGATTTTGAGCTGATTTTTCTGCAGAGCAAAAACGGCTGAAAATATTGTAAATCTGATTTCACCAGCCAGTTCTACGACAAAAACGGACGTTTTTGAAAAAAATATATAATATTTTTTTTTAATACGAGGGCAGACCAATAATTCCGTGACTTTTTGAATGAAACACCCCCAATTACAATTACAATGAAAGGGCATTTTGAGCTTAACAAAATTTTCACTCTATTACAACCATAGAAAAAAATAGAAGAGTAACAGAGTCGTATTTCGCTTGAATAAGTACTTATTAGTGACAGCACATTATGTAAGTTTTGACGTTTAATAAAAACAATGCAACATAAAGGAGAACAACAACAAAGCAAAAAACAAAAGAGAAAAAAAAAGTTTTTAAACTATCAATAGTGCGTATTTTCTTTAAAAAAACGTTAAATAAAGCAAAACAAATAATAAATTTAATTAAATGAAAGACAAATTCCATTTTTTATAAACAAAGAATCTAATTTGATATTAAATACGTGTGAGATGAGGAAGAACAAGCATTTTGCCACCATATTGGAAAATACATCAAATACAACACTGCGTACCTTCTAATCTTTTCTATGATTACAACCCGTCTCAAAAATGGTCAAAAATACGTATTTTTAGAATTTTGACATAAATTTGTTCAAAAACCTGGCGTCAAAGAAAAATTTGGGAACCATATTCAGAATCAGCATCGAAAGGTTAATCGAAAACAAGTGGTCAGATCTCAAAATATCATCCAAAAAAATCGCAAAAAATGCTCTCTAAATTGCACAAAAATACGTTTTTGGTGAACTTTGACCTCAACTTTCTTGAAAACCTGACGTTATGGAAAACTTTGAAAGCCAGATGCGGAGCCAGCATTGAAAGGTTAATATAAATCGAACGTCCAAATTACTAAAATGTGGCGTACCCCCGCGGCAGGTTTCGCGTACCCCCTAGTGGTACGCGTACCATAGGTTGGTAACCGCTGGTTTAGACCAATTAAAATAACATCAAGTAGATTCAGCAAAATCCGCCCAGCAAATCTGTTAACGTTTTAAAATTAAAAATTTTCTAAAATTTGACCTTTGATCCTTAACAGGGGCAATTTTTTATATCTCAATTTCGCCCTAATTTTGCAAATTGAAGTATTCTATCTCGTGTTGATATAATTCGGTCCAAAACATATAAAGTTTGTAAAAAAAACCAAAAAAAATAAATAAAAGCTAAAAAAGGGCCAAAAATCACTACTTTCCCGAAATCCGCCGAAATTACATCACTGTAAAAGCCAAATGAAAACAGCAAACCCTACAATTTTTGGGGTTTTTATTCCTTTATATGTGCTTAACAAATCCTTAAACTCCAATAGCCGATTTTTTAAAATTTCTTTAACAAAAAAAATAAAAATTTAAAATTGCAGATTTGAAAATAGTGTGGAAAAATTCAGACCACTTTAGCATTTATTTAAAACAAGTTAGCAAAACGCAATATGAAAAATACTCATCATCTTAGGACATTGAAGCTTAAAGAATAAAAAAATTTTATTACAGTAGATAATTTCAATAAATTTCAAAAATGGGGCTCGAATTACTTGATTAAGTAATTCGAACGTTAGTTGCCTGGGGAAGTTGTAATAACTTGGCTGGTTTTCAGCCGATTTTAATTTTTACACCCAAATGCATATTTCTAGGGGGAGTTACGGCCAATATTTAACAATTTCATATTTTTGGAGCACCCTAATGTGTGTAGAGTAGTTAAAAAAATATCTTTTTGCGTTCTTAATACCTTATTTTCCGTTATTTGATGCAAAAAGATTTGCCATATTTTTTTCAGATTTTTAAAAAAATATATTAGAACTGTTCACAGAAAAAAATATCGTAAAATCAAGAGTAACAAAACAAATTGTTACCAACGAAATACTGGTTCAACAACGTTTTTAATTGTATCAACAATGTGTATTGTTAATGTGACAAAAATCCGGTTTTAATTCCAATTAAACGCATGAATTAAAATCATTGTTAAAGATTCCACAAAATTCACATTAATAACACAAACAATTTATAAACTCATTTAATCAAGCACAAATATATGCGACTATAGCACGGTGGTAGTGTGCTAAACTCGAATCATGAAGGTTTCGGGTTCGCTGCCAGTTAGCGGAACAGTTTTTTTTTTTTTTTTTTTTATTTGAGATTATTTTTTTGTTATTCTATTTTTAGATTTTTTTAAATTTGTGTGATGCAACATTATTATTTATTTTTAAATATGGGGGGTTTCGTGTCAACTGACACAACTTTTGAAACCGATGTCTTCCGATCGGGATGAAATTTGCACCAAGGTTAGTCCTATTGGATAGTAGTTCAGACACAATTTTTCAACGAGATCGGTCAATAACTCTCTGATCGAAATTTGACATTTTGGCCAAAGAGGTGTAGATTCTCATCCATGTAACTTCTTACCTATTGCTTTTAGCAAAATGTGTCCCGAAGAGTTTAGATAGCTATTTCTTCAGTCTTTCGAAAAAAAATATAAAAAAAATAAAAAAAAATTTTTTGATTTTTTTTCTTAAAAATCCGAGTGGGATATCTATGAAAAAATTTTTTTTTTAACTTTGGAACACAAGAAACGGTTCTTCAATTTGCACTATTAGGCGTGGGATAGCTAACCAGTTTTCGATTTCGATCCGCGATACCCTCTAATTTTTTTAAGTTCGAAAAAGAAAGCACGAGCCAAAAAATGGGGGCGGTGGGGAAGGGCCATATGGCCCCTAATTGGGGTCAAATTTGGGCGTAAAGAGGTAGAAATCCTCAAAAAGCCCCAAAACTCCCCTAGTAACGCCCCTGGAGGGGTGCAATGTGAGACCGACCTCCAATAATTTTCTGCCCCCAACATTTTTCTTAAACATACCTTACCCCTATTTCCACTTCCTAAGGGGGCTCCCATACAAAATGACATTTTTATAAAATTTGCTACTACCGCTCTAACTGTCCATAGGGTGCCCCTAGAGATGTAAAATGTATGACCGATCCCCAATATTTTTTCAACTCCAACATTTTCTTAGAATATGCCTACCCTTTATTTTCAACTCTTAAGGGGGTCCCCATACATTTTTTTTATTTTTTTATTAGTTTTTAAAAATTCATGTTTTTATAATGTATGGGAGCCCCTTAAGGAGTGGAGATAGGGTGTTATGATGTTCGGACAAAATGTTGGTAACTAAAAAATAATGTGGGTTGGTCGTAATTTTTGCCTCTCTAGGAGGCACGGTAGGGGCGGTAGGAGCTGGTTTAATAAAACAAATTTATAAAAATTAAAAGAAATGTATGGGGACCACCTTAAGGGTTAAAGATACATTGTAGGTATGTTTGCAAAAAATGTTGGAATTAATAAAATAATGGAGGTCGGTCAAACATTTGGCCCCACTAGGGGCACTTTAGGGTAAGTTAGAATGGTAGGATCAAATTTTTTAAAAATGTTTTGTATGGGAGCCCCCTTAGGAAGTGGAAATAGGAGTAAGGTATGTTCAAGAAAAATGTTGGGGGCAGAAAATTATTGGAGGTCGGTCTCACATTGCACCCCTCCAGGGGCGTTTCTAGGGGAGTTTTGGGGCTCTTTGGGGATTTATACCTCTTTACGCCCAACTTTGACCCCAATGAGGGGCCATATGGCCCCTCCCCACCGCCCCCATTTTTTGGCTCGTGCTTTCTTTTTCGAACCTAAAAAAACTAGAGGGTATCGCGGATCGAAATCGAAAACTGGTTAGCTATCCCACGCCTAATAGTGCAAATTGAAGAACCATATTTTGTGTTCCAAAGTTAAAAAAAAAAATTTTTCATAGATATCCCACTCGCATCCCACTAAGCGACTCCACAGCTCTTAAAGGAAATCACCTAAGCTTTCTTTTGAATCAAAAAAAAAAAAAAAAAAAAAAAAGGGCCCAATTTGAGGAAAAAGTCAAAAAAGTTTTGGATTTTTAAGAAAAAAAAATCAAAAATTTTTTTTTTATTTTTTTTATATTTTTTTTTGGAAAGACTGAAGAAATAGCTATCTAAACTCTTTGGGACACATTTTCCTAAAAACAATAGGTAAGAAGTTACATGGATGAGAATCAACACCTCTTTGGCCAAAATGTCAAATTTCGACCCCCTCTAACTCAGAGAGTTCTTGACCGATCTCATTGAAAAATTGTGTCTGAACTACTATCCAATAGGACTAACCTTGGTGCAAATTTCATCCCGATCGGAAGACATCGGTTTCAAAAGTTGTGTCAGTTGACACGAAAACCCCCATATGTATAATGCCACATTTTTTATTATTGTTAAAAACGCTGAAAGTGCATATTGAAATCACAGACACCTTATGTACGCATTTAGTCAACTTTAAATATACATGAGGAATAGCACGGTGGTAGTGTGCTAGCTTCGAATCATGAAGGTTGCGGGTTCGCCGCCAGTTGGCGGAACTTTTTTTTTTTTTTTAATTCCAATTTTAGTTTTTTTTTTTATCATTCTAATTGTAGACTGTTTTAAATATCACGTTTAGTCAAATACAAATACAGTCGAACTCGGTTATAACGAACTCGGTTATAACGAATTCTCGGTTATAACGAACTAATTCTAAAGTCCCGACGTTTTGGCAACAATTTTCACACAAAATACCTCTTTTATAACGAACTCGGTTATAACGAATCCTCGGTTAAAACGAACTACTTATTATGGTCCCACGAACACAATTTCATGTATATTTACCTTTTTATAACGAACTCCCATAAATATTTTGAAATTTGCGGCAATTTTGTTTACCAGACTCACAATAGGTTAGAAATTATTGGTTCATATTATAATTTTGATAATTTTTTTACATTTTTAATGTTTTCTTCTCAACGAGTAGTTTACTTTCAAAAAAACTTCAAATAAAATAAAATTGGAACTTATTTTTTTGGAAATAAAACAAGGTTGATATAAAATATACCCCGCTTATAGCGAACTTCGCTTATAACGAACTATTTTTACTGGTCCCTCGGAGTTCGTTATAACCGGGTTCGACTGTATGTATAAGGATAGCACAGTGGTAGTGTGCTAGACGCGTAGCACGAAGGTTGCGGGTTCGATGCCAGATGGCGGTAGACATTTTTTTTTTTTTATTTTATTTTTTTTTTTTCTATTTTTAGATTATTTTTTTTTTTTCTATTTTTAGATTTCCGATTATTTATTTATTCTATTTTTAGATTTTACAAATTTTTCAATTAATTTCATTGTTAATGTAACAATGAATGAAGTTGATTTTTTTTTTCAAAAGTTACAAATGTCATTGTTGTATTGACAAAATCCAATGTAGGCTCAGTTTCAATTAAATGTTTAATTGTATTAACAATGAAATTAATTGTATTGACATTTTTTTTTTTTCTGTGTTAAAAGCATCATTTTGCATCCGTAGTGCTAATGGGGGGAAACATTTTATGTTATTAGGTGCAAAAAGATTTTTCTGATTTTTTTAAAATAAAAAACAACAATTTTATCGTTACTTACACATCAAATACTTTATTACAAGTCTCAGCATTAAAGGAAGTTAAGGCCATTTTCCTTTTAAAAATAGTTTCTAAGGAAAAAAAAATGATTTAAATGCATGTAAGTATATTGATCCAAATGGGTATACAAATATCATATATTATAGGAAATGTTTGTATGGTTGTATATAAAAGGTAATCTCCGAAACTACTCATCCGATTTCAAAAATGTTTTCACTAATATTTAGAGTGGTTCTTCAGGGAAAACAAAGGCTAAGTTTCGTCAATCCCTGTTTATTTGACACTCAAAATAATCACTCTGTTAAATTACAGAGATACTCTGCTGAGCCAGCAGAAAATATCATAGATTTCTAACCAGCATTTTTTGTTATTTTACCAAAAAAAAAAATTATTCCAAAAAACTTCAGATAAAATTTCATCCGAAAAAAAAAATCTATTTTTAGAGCTATATATAATTTTATCCGAACAATAAAATCTATTTTTAGAACTGATAAAGTTTTATCCAAAAATTTTTTTTCAATATTAAGATATAAATATATACAATTAAAATTTATTAAAAAAAAAAAACTTCAGGCGGCGCGCCGAGAATCGAACAGACTACCAACTGTTTTGTAATCGCAATCTCTACCCTCTAACCCAGCGGACGTTGTTAATAAACGACAACTTTAAAAGACGATGTTTTAAAAAACTTAGAAAATTTTTGAAAATAGTTTATCATATATAATTAAATTCAGTTTATCTTACGTGTACAGTTGCGAAAGAAAAAATAGCACCAAAGGGAAATTTCTAAATCTTATGCCTTTCGAGTTTTATCCGATAACATTTACAGAAGTGTCTAACGGTCATTTCATAAAAAGAATACGTTAAAAAAATAACACAGAATAAAAATACCAGCCTGTTTTTTCTATGCAGTATTCTGTTTATAGTGGGCGTGGCTTTAAAGCCAAAATCAGCCTTATCCATCACCTCTGAAACAACATAGCATATCTGCAAAGTTACTGATCCGATCTAAAAGAAATAAAAAGTAATCGAAAGCTTGTAAAAATGGCTTTTATTCTTAGTACACAGTGGTCCTAATAGGTCATTGAATTGACAATGACATAGCTTGGAACAAAAGTTTAAATCACACAATTTTTAATAAAAATAAAATTTTGTTAATAACTCCGATGTTTCACAAGCGAAGGCATAGCAGTATATTGCCATATATATTTATCCCCAATACAGATTTAATTTAATGTATTTTATGAATCCTTTTATAACTTAGACTCTGAGAAATAAGCAAAATTTTAACGATATCAAAAATTACGAAAATTTTGTTTTTGTATTTGATGCTCTCACTGATATTCTGGTGATCATTTAAATGGGCTATGAATGTTTTTTATAACAAATTTTAATAAGCTTTCCAATTTTGTGAATTTCATGCCGATCTGGTGAGTAGTTTTTGAGATATGATATGAATTTCCTGAGATGATAAATCTGCCCAATTCAAGCTAAAAACCACGCCCACTAAAAACGAAGGGCGTCATACCAAAAAGCAAAAGTGTGTTCTCTTGGCATAGTTTTCTAAACATTTTTTGTTTTCTAAACATTTTTTGTTTTCTAAACATTTTTTGTTTTTGTGGTAACCGTTGGACTGTTTTTTTTGGATATTTATAACATTACAACCCCAATCATAAAACTGAAGAAAATACCACTGGTGCTATTTTTTCTTTCGCAGTTGTATATGATTGCATCAAATTATATTCGATTTGAATTTGAACAAAATTTTAAAAATGACTTAGAAAATTTTTGCTGAAATTTGTGATTTTTTTTTTTTGTTTATTTATTTGCGAAGCTAATAGGGGGTTTAATACTGAGTTCATCGTCATGATTTTCATGTTACAATGCTCTTAACTTTCCAAGTTATAAAGCTTTAAAGTAAAAACGGGTTTTGGCTTATGAGCTTCACATTTTTCATCGGATCCAAATTTTCTTTCTGCCATTGGATATTTAATAAAAATACCTTTAAAATGGTGTAAAATATGTATTAACTTTTTACTCACCAAGAGCCAAATAATGAGTTTTAAGTTTTTTTCGGAAGTTTTTTCAGGCAAAAATAATTTTATCTGAAAATATTTCTAACATAAGCTCCAATAAATTACGCTTTTTATTATTGGCAACATTTAATTCTTTGATTTGAGCTTGATCTGAGCACTTTAGCTCTCTTAAAACCAGAGATATTGATAGTTAAACATTAAAGTTTTAAAACATTTTTTTCTTTGGATTTAATTATACATACATAATTATACAGGGTGATTCAGTCACGGCCCGCCGAATTTTACCAGCGTATTCCTTGTCTCATTTCATGAAAATATGTCTATTACGACCATCCCCCAAAAATGCAAGTGTGCGAAATTGCAGCGGTTTGAAAGTTTTTGGATTGGTGGTTGGAGGGTAGTAGGGTAAAATTAATAACTTCTGAATCTGTGGTCCGATTTTTTTTTGTTTTTTGGCTTCTTGGAAAGTTCATTAGGAGACCTTTCAGAATCAATAACAAAAAATTAAAATAATGTGAAATCGTCGAGATACAGAGCTTTTAAAAATAAAATTTGAAAAAGAAGACATACGAATTTGCACATAACCTCAATTTGCTCAGCCAGATGGCAGGTAACTTATGTTTTTTATTCTCTTAAACGATAGCCCTACATCTTACCTTTCCAAAATGCCCTAAAAGAAGCCCAGAGGTCTTACCGTTCCAAAGTTATTTTTCACTCAAAAAAAATTTTACACTCAAAAGAAAATTTAGTAAATTCTTTTTTTTTTTCTAAAATTTCTTAAAAAAAATTTTTTACTCAAAATAAAATATTTCTAATCAAAAATGTTATTTTTTTTACCATAGAAAATTTACTATCTCTTAAAAATGGCACTGTGGAGTAGGGTGTCCCAAAAAAAAAAAAAGTTGTCCGGGCTCAAGCATAATTTGAAAGCTTATAGGGTAAAGTATTTTTGAGATTTTTTTCAGATTTTTCGGAAAAGGTTTTAAGGTCGCGCAAATCGATTTTTTGCTGAAAACCGCTTTGCAGACCATTTTTTTTAAATTTGTTTATAAAATCGTCAATAACAACGAGTTTCTTCACTACTGAGGTAATATTTTTAAAGAAAATTGTCCATACTTTATTTTTGTGTGCATAAACTATAAGTTTTGGCAACACTTTTGTTCATTTGGGTACCCTACATTACATTTTCTCGTAAATTTTCCATAAATTTTGAAAATAACACTTTGTAACTTTAAAAGTTTCTTTGAAAGTCAAAAAAAGTAATAATGCAGTTTGAAAGATAAATTAATTCTTTATAATTTAGAAGCAATAATTTTTGAATTACCTCTTACCGTTTCAGAGTAATGCCATTTGAAAGATTTCTAGTCATTGTATAAAACTAATAATAACTAGGGTTCGGACTTTAATGCAGTTAAAATCGCGCTTTATGCGCATAAAACATGCATCAAAAATAGAAAAATATGCGCTAAAAATGTAAAAAATATGCACTTAAAAATTTTTTTAAAACATAAATTAATGATAAAAAATAAAACTATCAAGAAAAACAAAAAAGAACATAAAAATCGTAAAAATTAAATCTTATAAACGAAAATAAGGTAAAATAAACACAAAAGTTCAAGTTCAAATAAAGTAAAACACAAAATTATAAAAGTAAAAAAAAAATAATTTTTTTGAGTAAATTTGTAATTCAATTTTGCACCAGTAAACGATTTAAAAGTATTTAGTAAACTTTTAATAAAAATTTATTATGTATACCAAACATTTTTAGTAAATTTTTAATTGACACAATTAAAACTTAACTCAACATTTAATTATTTAATAAAGTTTTTATTTGTGTCAAGTAAAAATTTACTCAAAATTTATAATTTTTTTTTTAACAAAGATTAAAAAAGTTTCACATTTTTTTTACAAAAAAAAAAATATTTTTTTTAATCTTTTACCAAAAACATTTAAGACATTGGAAATTTTCATAAAGATGATTTCAAACTTTGATTTACATAAACAAAAAAACTATAAACTAAATAAGAATTGAAAAAAATAAGAGAAAAAAGCTAAAATTAAAAAAAAAAAATATAAAATTTTTATTAAATTATTTACTCAAATTTTTTTAAAAAAATTTAAGTAAATTTTTAATTGTGTCAGTTAAAAAAATACGCATTTTTTTTTTTTGAAATTTAAACAAGTGATTACTCAATATTTTTTTCCCATATTTTCTTCTGTGTACTTTAACGCATACATTATAAAATAAAAAATATATACAGCAATGTAAAAATTTCATAAAATAAAAAAAAAAAACATTTTTTTTTAAAATATGCGACAAAAATATGTAATATCAGCAATATATGCAAAAATATGCATTAAAAGCAAAATATGCAAAAATATGCACTAACAAATCAATGCCATTTTACTGCAAATTTCTTGATTCGCAAAGATATTTAGTTTTTGTTGCTCTCAGACTGACGACAGCAAATATGCATTTGCATAAAAATCCGAACCCTAATAATAACATAAAATATTGAATTCAAAAATGATATTATCTTCCACAATTTAATATCTTAGGATAAAAACTTGTACATAGACTATATATGATGGGTTTAAAAGCTGAATATCGGTAATATGAGATGCAGCTTTCAGAAACAACAAACAAGAATGTTAAATTCGGTTGTGCAGACTATTTTATGCCCTGCAATATGTAAAAAAAATATAAAAAAATATGTATAAAAAGATTTTTTGAAAATGCCGTCTTGGAGGCCCCAAGCGGCGGCCGTAAGGGGAGACCTTCCCATTCGCGATAAATATTACCAATACATTCATTGTGCTTTTTCCACTGAAATAATAAAATTTTATCATTATTTGAATAAATCCGCGCCCACAAAATGGGGCGGGCCAAAAATAAGAATTTTCTTATTTCCTGGGGGCAGATACAGGACTTTATAAATCTTCGTATATATAAAAGTTCTATTTTTTTAGCAAAAATACAAAATCTAATGTAGAAAATTACATTATTTTTGGATTCTTCAAGGGGCAACTTTTTCCCCCTTGACCGATTTTTCCCATTTGTGAAGTTAAACTTCCTATGACCATAAGACAAATTCGTGCCTAATTTCTGGAGCAAATCTCTTTTATTTTTGAATGCATGGTGTCTTTTACAGACTGACGGACGGACATTTTGACCTACTGACCTTAATTACTATCAAACGTGACTTGTTAGGGAGTTTCTGAAAGCAAATACTTTACCCTATAAGCTTTCAGATTATGCTTGAGCACCCAAGAAAATCGAATAAAGGGTTTTTTTTTGGGCCGCCCTACTGTGGAGGGTATTCTTAGATTCGTCCAAGGCGAATTTACTTTTCTACTTTTTTTTTTATTTTTTTGCATGTTATACCCTATACAATATTTGGCACCGCCGAATTTAACACTTACTTTTTTACAACACGGTTACTATTTGATCCCATATCAATTTTTTCCCCCTAATGTGCAATAGGGGTGGGATAGTGCACGAGTTTTCGATTTCGACACGCTAGAACCGCTTATTTTGTGAGGTTCGTAAAAAAATGCATGGGCCAAAAAATGGGGCAGATCGGATAGGATCTAGGGGTCGCTCATCGGGGTCAAAGTTGGGAGTAGAGGGGAAAAAATCCACAAAAAGGCCCAAAACTCCCCTGGTTTTGCTCCTAGAGGGATCAAATGTGAGACCGGCCCCCATTATTTTTTCCCCCTGAACACTTTTGCCAAACATACCTAAGCCCTATCTCCAACCCCTAAGGGGGGTCCCATACAAAGGTTCAATTTTTAAAAAATCTTGCTCCTACCGCTCTAGCTGTCCTAGAAGTCACCCTAGAGGAATCAAATGTATGACCGACCCCCAATATTTTTTCAACCCCAACATTTTCTTAGAACATACCTACCCCCTATCTTCAATCCTTAGGGTGGTCCCCATACATTTTTTTTATTTTTTTCTTAAATTGTCATATTAAATCAGCTCCTACCGGTCCAATGGTGCCTCCTAGAGGGGTCATTATCAAGACCAAACCCCATTAATTTTTAGCCCCCAACACTTCTTCTGAACATACCAATTCCATATCACCAATTCCTAAGGGGTCTCCCACACAAAATGACATTTTTGTAAAACTTGCTCTCACCGCTCTAACTATCGCAGGGGTGACCCTAGAGAAGTTAAATGTGTGACCGACCCCCAATATTTTTTCAGTCCCAACATTTTCCCCAAACAAACCTACCCTCTATTTTAAAGCCTTAAGGGTGTCCCCACACATTTTTTTTATTTTTTAATTTTTTTTTTATAAAATCTGCGCCTACCGCTCCCATTCTGCCTTTTAGGAACGGTAAATGCAGACTGACCCCCATTAATTTTTGCCCCCTACATTTTTTCTGAACATACCAACGCCGTATTTCAACTTTGTAGGGGTGCTCCCCTGGGGAAAACTAAATTAGTAATGTATGTAGTGAAGTCAAATGTATGACCTGCCCATATATTTTTTTATCTAAAACATTTTCTTCAAACATATCTATCTTCAAGGTGTTTCCCCACAATTTTTATACCCTCCACTCTAGTGATAGAGGGTATATATAAGTTTGTCATTCCGTTTGTAACACATCGAAATATTGGTCTAGGACCCCATAAAGTATATATATTCATGATCCTTGATCGATTTTAAGTCGATCTAGCGATGTCCGTCCGTCCGTCCGTCCGTCCGTCTGTCTGTCTGTTCGTTGAAAACACGCTAACTTTTGAAAGACTTTACGGAGGCTCCTGAAGTTTGACATATATGTTCTTCATTTACCGGGTCAGGTTGGTATTGCAATCCAGCAAAATCGGTCCAGTGGTTCAAAAGTTATGAGCAAAATAGTAAATTTCGGGAAGGGTATTTTTCGAATTTACAAGATTAAAACCACTATAACTTTCGAAAGACAATTCTGAGGGGACTGAAGCTTAGCATATATATTTGTTGTTCGCCAAGGCTGTTTGGTTTTGAATTTCAGCAAAATCGGTTCAGTGGTTCAAAAGTTATAAGCAATGCACGGAATTTCAGATTTGTTTCACCTTAAACTGTTGAAAACTCGTTAAACAAGTTTTAATAGCATGGTGAAATACCAGTTTTGTAAAACTTGTTGTTGTTTGTTTTCTTGTCGTGGGGTGCATTTTAGTTGTTAGACAAGTAAATATTTGTTATTGTTAGTGTAACTGTATGTAACGGGAAAAAATCAAATAAAGTATGTGTATGATTGAATGTTAATTTGTTTTTGGTTTTTAAAGAAAAGGATGGTAGTATAAAAAGAGGAAAATATTTGAAATAGTTTTTTTTTTTTGTATTACATATGCATATGTAGGTATAAAACAATAAAAATATTTTACAAAGTAATTTGTTACTCAAAGAATTTGTACACTAAAAAAAATTTACACTCAAAAAAAAATTTACACTCAAAAAAAAAATGTTACACATTATTATTTTTTTGAATGAAATGGCAGACTCAAAAAAATGTTGACAGTCAAAAAAATTGTACACTCAAAAAAATTTGATTGATTAATAGAAAGTTTGACTCAAAATAATACACATATTTCTAATAAAAAATTTGTAATGCAATTTTTTAAAATTTTTTTTGAAAATTACTATCAGATAACATTGTGGAGGGTATTCATAGATTCGACCAAGTCGAATTAAATTTTTCTACTTGTTTTTATTTATTTTATCGAGAAATCCGAGGTCTTTAATTTGTAATTTAATAGTAACTTTTGTTAAGCGTAAAAAAATATTTTTTTTTTAACTTCAAAATAATAAAAAATGATAAATAATATAACTATAAATCAAATTAATTTATTTTTATCGTGTGATGGATATTGTTTCCGAATTTCGGCCACGACCTGAAGCAAAACTATTTTTTCCTCCTCGTTACGGCACAATACGTTGTTATAGTCTTCTATTAATTTTACGCCTCTTTCGGCAGCGTCGTTGACAACATGTAATTTACTTAATATTTGCAGCGCTCGCTGGTAGGCCTGACGATTTTCCCAAGTATTTGGATCGGAAGCAATGAAATTTGTTGTTATTCCGAAGCGTGCAAAAAAATTTGGAGTCTCAGGTGTGACGTAGTGGCTTAAATCAGTTTTCATGAGTTCTTGATACACTTGTTTCGATGCCATGTTAATTCTTTTCACACCTTCAAATCCAACAACATGTACTGGAGGATTACAATCCTTGTTGCCACTGTCGCCGCTATCCTCTGAGGCATCTTCTTCCCCGATATCATCGTCTTCTTCTTCCTCGCTGTCTTCGTTAGACGATTCGTCCATCTCATAGTCAGATAACTCTTCCTCCAACTCTTCTTTCTCTTCTTCAAATATACGAAATGCATTCGACATTTTTCGTTTTATTTCACAAGAGATATTCGGATCAAATAGTGCGAGGGCAACAGCTTCGCCACTGAGATACCAGAAATGTCCACAGAATCTCTTGACCAATCGTTGCGACAGAATCTTATCACTTGAAGCATAATTGGCAATCGCTTTCAAAAAATTCAAATCATTATTTGGAGCTTCTATTGCTTTGGTAGCGCTAAACCAAGCTTTTACGTAAATTGTTATGATGAAAACGGTCACATCAAGAAGTGCATTTAATTCTTTTTTGGCCAAACCGATATATTTTCGGAACAAAAACATTTTTAGGCAATATATGCCTTTTGCCATCTATCGAGCATGACTGATGGGTCCTGGTGGGCTAAAATGCTTATTAGGAATATTTTCGCCAAGGTATAATAAAACAATTTCAAGAAACTCCTTGTAGTCGGCTCTGGGTTGCTTTTCTTTTATTTGAGCCCAACAAAACAACTTGATGTCTGTTTGGACTTGAGCTGGTATGTTGCCTACCACTTCCTCATCTTATATGCCAAGACTGTACGGTTTGTCTTTTATATTTTCCCACTGCTCTTTAAAACGCGCAAACATTAGCACTCCTGGTCCAGACGTTTTGCCGAATTTGGTTTCAAACACTTAGTTTTCCCCAGGGGAGCACCCCTACAAAGTGGAAATACGGCGTAGGTATGTTCAGAAAAAATGAAGGGGGCAAAAATTAATGGGGGTCAGTCTGCATTTCTCGTCCCTAAAAGGCACAGTGGGAGCGGTAGGCGCAAATTTTATAAAAAAAAATTAAAAAAAAAAAAATTGTGTGGGGACACCCTTAAGGCTTAAGAATAGAGGGTAGGTTTGTTTGGGAAAAATATTGGGGCTGAAAAAATATTGGGGGTCGGTCACACATTTAACTTCTCTAGGGTCACCCCTGCGATAGTTAGAGCGGTGGGAACAAGATTTACAAAAATGTCGTTTTGTGTGGGAGACCCCTTAGGAATTAGAGATATGGAATTGGTATGTTCAGAAGAAGTGTTGGGGGCTAAAAATTAATGGGGGTTGGTCTTGATAATGACCCCTCTAGGAGGCACCATTGGACCGGTAGGAGCTGATTTAATATGACAATTTAAGAAAAAATAAAAAAAAATGTATGGGGACCACCCTAAGGATTGAAGATACGGGGTAGGTATGTTCTAAGAAAATGTTAAGGTTGAAAAAATATTGGGGGTAGGTCATTCATTTGATTCCTCTAGGATGACTTCTAGGACAGCTAGAGCGGTAGGAGCAAGATTTTTTAAAAATTGAACCTTTGTATGGGACCCCCCTTAGGGCTTGGAGATAGGGCTTAGGTATGTTTGACAAAAGTGTTCAGGGGGAAAAAATAATGGGGGCCGGTCTCACATTTGACCCCTCTAGGAGCAAAACCAGGGGAGTTTTGGGGCTTTTTGTGGATTTTTTCCCCTCTACGCCCAACTTTGACCCCGATAAGCGACCCCTAGATCCTATCCGACCTCCCCAATTTTTTGGCTCATACACTTTTTTTACCAACCTCACAAAATGAGCGGTTCTAGCGCTTCCAAATATTGCTGCTTAAAATCTCACACAACACTATCCCACCCTTAATGTGCAAGTAGTATTGGCAATTGGAAAATGTCATCGCTTTAATGCTTCCAAATTGTAAATTTACTTTTAATATTTTTGTGAAAATTACAAGTTTTTTACGAGTACCTCCAATTTTGCACAAAATCCTAGTTAAAGTTGAGGGGTTGAAATATTTGGAAGTTTTTTGAAGAGATTTTTTTTTTTAATGTATTTTTATTAAATCTGTATTTCGGCAGATAACTTTGTCAAATATCTGTCATTTAACAAAGTAATTATTTTGAGTTTACTATGTAGCATCGATGATTTTGAAATGTGATGAGACTGAAAGTAATGCATGCAAATTATTACAAAGCATTCAGTTAGTATAAAAGTAATGCTTACCAGTAGAAAAAGTTAAATAATGTATTATTTAATCAATTTTCGGTGAGACATACTAAAATATGCTGTTAATAAGTGAAGGAGATTACCTGGTAATGTATTATATAATCACCACCCATTACCAAGGTTTTGCTGGGATGTTATGAATTTCGATCGATTTCAAGTGAATAGAAAAACTAAAGTGATTTAAAATTGTTATTTACAGCTTCCGTAGAATAAAAAATATAAAATAAAAAGTATTGTAATTTTAAAAACGATCAATTTGAAATCAATCGATTCCCATCCTATAGACGACATTCTACTTACGTGAGGCCTGGTTTAAAGTTAATTCACGAAACACTAACATCATATCAAGTTTTTCTTTTTGTGCTTTTTGTTGAATATCTATTTTTCGAATAAATTTGTCGGTTTCTTCGTTAAAAAGTGGCAAAAATGAAAGTAAATTTTTATTCGAAAATGCTGGATTTATAATTTTCCGATGTTGACTCCATTCAGGTTCTAAAAATTTGTCAAATTTGATTATTACAATGTGTTTATATTTATAATAACTTTATACACAAAAAAAAAAATATTAAATTTTGCACCAGTAAACCATTTAATAGTAATGAGTAAATTGTCAATTTGCTAAATACACTCAAAATAATACATTAGTAGATTTACTATTTTATTGTTTGCTAATGCTAGTAAGCTAACTTTTAGAAAATTTTTAGTTAAGATTAGCATGTTAGCAAAAATATCTTGTAAACTACACTTAGCACATTAGCAATTTAAAACAAAATTTGAAATAATCTAAATTTAAATTTGAGTTGACCAAATTTTAGTTGGTAATTTTTTTTTTATTTTCTGAAAATTTAAAATGGCGCTATCTCGGAAACTAAGCCAGATAGAGCAAAATGGAGGACATGTTTGGTTCTCGGGCACATGTGTGGAAACTAATGCGTCCTAACTTTGGATCCAAAAGAAATAGCATTCCCGAAAATTTTTAAATTCTCATATCTCGGTAAATATTGCCGACACAACAAAAAGTCCAAAAGCACGTAGAACAAGCCAAAACAATAATCAAAAGCTCTCCGACTAATATTTTTAAAGTTATTGAGTTTTGTAATTCTCAAAACCCAGGTGTTCCCCTAAAATCACGTATCTCAAAAACTAAGCAAGGTAGAGCGAAACGGACACAAATTTTGGATCAACCCTGTTTCCATATTTGACATTTTACTTTATCTTTCTTTCTCTTTTTCATTTAGTTAAGTTGAATATTTTAATTATTGTAAAAAAGATCACTTGAATTAATAAACGTGTGTAATTTAATTCTTCATATTACAATAGTGGCGACGAGGATTGAAATAATAAATTATATCTTTTGTGAAAACACAAAGAATTAAATATAATTTATATATAGCTGCATTTTGTTTCTTGAACAACGTTTTTTTATGGAAAAAATAGGAAACTCCAGAGAAATGGAAAACGTATTAAAGGAAATGCTTAAAATACAGCTGGAACAGCAACAGCATAATCTTGCTATACAGCAGCTGGTGAAGAATTTGGCTACATCCCAGAATGATACCAAACATGATAGCGTAGAATTTCTTATCGAATCACTTGGTTCTAATATCACCGAATTCAACTTCGATGAACATAACCTCACATTTGAAATGTGGTATGCACGGTACGAAGATTTATTTGAAGTCGACGCATCTAAGTTGGATGATGCAGCCAAAGTACGCCTTTTGTTAAGAAAACTTAACACGGTTGTCCACAACAAATATACAAACTACATCTTGCCAAAGCATGCAAGGGATATAAATTTCAGTGATACTGTAAAAAAACTTAAAGAGATTTTCGGTACACAGACGTCACAATTCAACATAAGATATAACTGCTTGCAAACGACAAAAGAATCCCACACAGATTTCATTACCTATGCGGGAATCGTAAACAAGCAATGTGAACAATTTAAATTAAGCGAATTGACCCTAGATCAATTCAAATGCTTAATTTTCGTAATGGGTCTAAAATCATCATCAGATTTTGACATTCGTACTAAATTGTTGAATAAAATTGACAACGAAGGCAGCTCCATAACATTAGATTCTCTTTCAAAAGAGTGTCAACGTATAATAAATTTAAAAACTGATACTGTGCTTATCGAGGGATCTAAACCAGAAACACATGTACATTAAGGGTGGGATAGTGTTGTGTGAGAATTTAAGCAGCAATATTTGGAAGCGCTAGAACCGCTCATTTTGTGAGGTTGGTAAAAAAAGTGTATGAGCCAAAAAATGGGGGAGGTCGGATAGGATCTAGGGGTCGCTCATCGGGGTCAAAGTTGGGCGTAGAGGGGAAAAAAAACACAAAAAGCCCCAAAACTCCCCTGGTTTTGCTCCTAGAGGGGTCAAATGTGAAACCGGTCCCCATTATTTTTCCCCCCTGAACACTTTTGCCAAACATACCTAAGCCCTATCTCCAATCCTTAAGGGGGGTCCCATACAAAGGTTCAATTTTTAAAAAATCTTGCTCCTACCGCTCTAGCTGTCCTAGAAGTCACCCTAGAGGAATCAAATGTATGACCGACCCCCAATATTTTTTCAACCCCAACATTTTCTTAGAACATACCTACCCCCTATCTTCAATCCTTAGGGTGGTCCCCATACATTTTTTATTATTTTTTCTTAAATTGTCATATTAAATCAGCTCCTACCGGTCCAATGGTGCCTCCTAGAGGGGTCATTATCAAGACCAACCCCCATTAATTTTTAGCCCCCAACACTTCTTCTGAACATACCAATTCCATATCTCCAATTCCTAAGGGGTCTCCCACACAAAACGACATTTTTGTAAATCTTGCTCCCACCGCTCTAACTGTCGCAGGGGTGACCCTAGAGAAGTTAAATGTGTGACCGACCCCCAATATTTTTTCAGCCCCAACATTTTCCCCAAACAAACCTACCCTCTATTTTTAAGCCTTAAGGGGGTCCCCACACATTTTTTTTTATTTTGTTTTTTTTTTATAAAATTTGCGCCTACCGCTCCCACTGTGCCTTTTAGGGACGGGAAATGCAGACCGACCCCCATTAATTTTTGCCCCCTACATTTTTTCTGAACATACCTACGCCGTATTTCCACTTTGTAGGGGTGCTCCCCTGGGGAAAACTAAGTGTTTGAAACCAAATTCGGCAAAACATCTGGACCAGGAGTGCTAATGTTTGCGTGTTTTAAAGAGCAGTGGGAAAATATCAAAGACAAACCGTACAGTCTTGGCATATAAGATGAGGAAGTGGCAGGCAACATACCAGCTCAAGTCCAAACTGACATCAAGTTGTTTTGTTGGGCTCAAATAAAAGAAAAGCAACCCAGAGACGACTACAAGGAGTTTCTTGAAATTGTTTTATTATACCTTGGCGAAAATATTCCTAATAAGCATTTTAGCCCACCAGGACCCATCAGTCATGCTCGATGGATGGCAAAAGGCATATATTGCCTAAAAATGTTGTTGTTCCGAAAATATATCGGTTTGGCCAAAAAGGAATTAAATGCACTTCTTGATGTGACCGTTTTCATCATAACAACTTACGTAAAAGCTTGGTTTAGCGCTACCAAAGCAATAGAAGCTCCAAATAATGATTTGAATTTTTTGAAAGCGATTGCCGGTTATGCTTCAATTGATAAGATTCTGTCGCAACGATTGGTCAAGAGATTCTGTGGACATCTCTGGTATCTCAGTGACGAAGCTGTTGCTCTCGCGCTATTTGATCCGAATATCTCTTGTGAAATAAAAAGAAAAATGTCGAATGCAATTCGTATATTTGAAGAAGAGAAAGAGGAATTGGAGAAAGAGTTATCTGACGATGAGATGGACGAATCGTCTAACGAAGACAGCGAGGAAGAAGAAGACGATGATATCGGGGAAGAAGATGCCTCAGAGGATAGCGGCGACAGTGGCAACAATGATTGTAATCCTCCAGTACATGTTCTTGGATTCGAAGGTGTGAAAAGAATTAACATGGCATCGAAATAAGTGAATCAAGAACTCATGAAAACTGATTTTAGCCACTACGTCACACCTGAGACTCCAAAATTTTTTGCACGCTTCGGAATAACAACAAATTTCATTGCTTCCGATCCAAATACTTGGGAAAATCGTCAGGACTACCAGCGAGCGCTGCAAATATTACGTAAATTACATGTTGTCAACGACGCTGCCGAAAGAGGCGTAAAATTAATAGAAGACTATAACAACGTGTTGTGCCGTAACGAGGAGGAAAAAAATAGTTTTGCTTCAGGTCGTGGCCGAAAATCGGAAACAATATCCATCACACGATAAAAATAAATTAATTTTCAAGTTAAAAAAAATATTTTTTTACGCTTAACAAAAGTTACTATTAAATTACAAATTAAAGACCTCGGATTTCTCGATAAAATAAATAAAAAAATTGTGGGGTAACACCTTGAAGATAGAGTGTAGGTATGTTTAAAGAAAATGTTTTGGCTAAAAAAATATATGGGCAGGTCATACATTTGACTTCTCTACATTCATTACTAATTTAGTTTTCCCCAGGGGAGCACCCCTACAAAGTGGAAATACGGCGTAGGTATGTTCAGAAAAAATGTAGGGGGCAAAAATTAATGGGGGTCAGTCTGCATTTACCGTTCCTAAAAGGCAGAATGGGAGCGGTAGGCGCAGATTTTATAAAAAAAAATTAAAAAATAAAAAAAATGTGTGGGGACACCCTTAAGGCTTTAAAATAGAGGGTAGGTTTGTTTGGGGAAAATGTTGGGGCTGAAAAAATATTGGGGGTCGGTCACACATTTAACTTCTCTAGGGTCACCCCTGCAATAGTTAGAGCGGTGAGAGCAAGTTTTACAAAAATGTCATTTTGTGTGGGAGACCCCTTAGGAATTGGAGGTATGGAATTGGTATGTTCAGAAGAAGTGTTGGGGCCTAAAAATTAATGGGGGTTGGTCTTGATAATGACCCCTCTAGGAGGCAGCATTGGACCGGTAGGAGCTGATTTAATATGACAATTTAAGAAAAAATAAAAAAAAATGTATGGGGACCACCCTAAGGCTTGAAGATAGGGGGTAGGTATGTTCTAAGAAAATGTTGGGGTTGAAAAAATATTGGGGGTCGGTCATACATTTGATTCCTCTAGGGTGACTTCTAGGACAGCTAGAGCGGTAGGAGCAAGATTTTTTAAAAATTGAACCTTTGTATGGGACCCCCCTTAGGGATTGGAGATAGGGCTTAGGTATGTTTGGCAAAAGTGTTCAGGGGGAAAAAATAATGGGGGCCGGTCTCACATTTGACCCCTCTAGGAGCAAAACCAGGGGAGTTTTGGGCCTTTTTGTGGATTTTTTCCCCTCTACGTCCAACTTTGACCCCGATGAGCGACCCCTAGATCCTATCCGATCTGCCCCATTTTTTGGCCCATGCATTTTTTTTACGAACCTCACAAAATAAGCGGTTCTAGCGTGTCGAAATCGAAAACTCGTGCACTATCCCACCCCTAATGTACATCAGTTACAGGCAAACAAAAAGCCAAAATCAGTTCCCAAGTATCCATGCTGGTTTTGTGGCGGCATACACTTTGCTCGTGAATGTTCGTATCGAAAACATAAATGTGAGCAGTGTAGTGTAATTGGTCATAAGGAGGGCTATTGCAATGTAGCAAAGAAAACAAAAAAGCAAACAAAACCAAAAAGTTTTAACAAAAGCAATAAAAACAAAGTTGAAACAAAAAGCATTTCTTTCGTAAACACAATAAATGCTCAACGAAAGTATATAACAGACATGTGCACGGATGGTGTTAAAATGCGTTTAGAGACATTCTAAAAAATTTAGAATGTGGACAATATTCTATTCTTATCGTTCAACACGAATGAGTTTTTCATTCTATGCTCACAGTGCAAGAGAAAGCTACACACACTAGTGTAACGACATTCGTAACACGAATGAACCAATTAGGGAGTACATAAACAGTCAATGATTTGAAAATACTGTACTCTGAAGCGTGTAAATAGAATGATTTTTATAAAAAAAAAAAAAATATTGTTTGGCTATTTGGGGGAATTCTTTTATAAAAAAAATATATGTATGTATGCAAGTGCGAATTAAAATAAACATTTTGTTATGTAGCATAAATGAAGAGGTAAATAAAAAATAAGTATTGGGAAAATTAATTTATAAATAAGAGTGGATAAAAAAAATTTTAATACATAAAAATAAATATTAGGGTGGATTAAAAAATTCTTTTTCTATTTCGAAAAATAATGTTCATTGTGGGAAAAAAATGTTTTGCTTTATGGCAGAAAATGTTAGTACCTATAATGATGAAATATGTAGTGTGTGACCAAATACATTTTTTTTTACAAAATTTTCAACTGTTCTGCTAATACCGAAAGTTTGTCTATTTTTTTGTATGTGCATTAGGGTGAAGCAAATTATGCTTTTTTCGAATTTCGAAAACGTCGGTGAAAAAAAATTGTTTAATTTTTTTTTTAAATATTTAGGCTAATAAAATATTATGCACCCTCAACCGTAAACTAGCGTAGAGAGATTTTCGTTATATAAGAACAAATGAGTGCAATTATTCTTCTTTGCAGACTGTGATTTTCTATTTGATTTTGATCACTACGCTACGTAGGGGGACAGTTACGGGTAGCTAACCCAGCTTTTAGTTTATTTTCGGACATTACTGAAATGTGTTTTTATGGTAAACATTTTTTTTTTTCTGTAAAGAAATTTAAAAAATGTTCTTTAAAAACAACTTATTTTCTTAAAATTAATTTCAAATTGCATTAAAGGCCAAATTAAACAAAACGACAAATAAAAATAAACATCTTCTCAAAACTGAGTCAACATGACGTTATATTTTCAGCAAAAAACGAATTAAAAATATTTTTTGCAAAACAAGAAATAATAAAATAGTTTTTTGCAAAACAAGAAAAAAAAATTTACAGACAAAAACAAATTTTTACAGACAAAAAAAAAAAATTACCATAAAAACACTTTTAAAGTAATGTCCAAATATTAAATAATTTAAGAAAAAAAATATATTTTTTTACTTTGTTCGGAACTCTCCGATTTTGAAGCCAAGGCCATTGTCTCACAGGATTAATATTTTAATGTGTTAATGTCAACCCTAAAAGGCAACTTTACCGACCCGACGTTTTTGAAATAGATCTAATTAGCTCCACCCTAATGTAAAAAACTTTAAAGCGGTACTTATTGTTGTTGGGAATACTTTTAGTTAAAAAAAAAAAAAAACACAATGTTTATGATTTGTTTCAACGACACAATAAGATTGTGCGTGTGCGTGTACGAGCAAGTGTAAAAAGACAAACAAAAAACTAACAGCATTATTTTGCATATTTTTCTTATACATACATACATACATCCTAATACATTTTTTCTCAATGCATAATTTACTTTTTCATCAAAACGTTTTTTTTACTACCCCCATATTTATAATAAGTTTTCCAACAATTTTTTTTAAACATTTTTTTACAAAAACATTCTAAGCGATCAGTGTATGTTAAAAATATTCTATAACACGGTGTTATTTTTATAATCTCTACTATGTTTGTTATTCTAAAAACGAACGTTTGTTTCATTCTAATCGTTCAAACACGACATTTTTCGTGTTCGTTTAAACAAGCACAGCAAATTTTTTAATTTGTTGTTTAGCATCATAGTAAACATTCTCATTCGCAAACACTGTACTCTAAAAATAGTGTACTCTGAAGCGAATGATTTGGTGTAAGCGAAGAAGGGAATACATTTGAGCTCATGTCTGGTATATAAGCGTAGAAATTAATGGTGAAAAGCTCGATTTACAATTTGACACTGCTTCTGATATATCTCTTATATCAGAGAATACATTCAAAAAGCTTAATATTGGAAATGCTGTTAAAGTTCAACACACAGCTCGGAGCGCAACTGGAAAGTTGCCTCTTTCTCTTCAGTTTGAATGCAATGTTAAATTCAAAGATAAACAAGCATTTACTACATGTTACGTCACTCCAATAAAAAATTTAAATCTGATGGGTTTAGATTGGATAAAAGCTCTTCAACTGGAAAATATGTCGATTAATAACATTTGCAACAAAATCATCGCAGAAAATACGGAAAGTGTTCCAATTTCAATTGATAAGAATATTAATCGTTTAAAATTATCTTTTCCAGATGTTTTTGACGAAAAATTTGGCCTATGCACAAAAACAAAAGCTCATTTGATAACAAAGCCTAACATTCAACCAGTTTTTCGCTCAAAACGTCCAGTAGCTTATGCTCTTCAACATCTTGTTGAAGCAGAATTAAAGAGGTTACAAGATACGGGAGTAGTTTCACCAGTAAATTACTCAGAATGGGCAGCACCTATCGTTGTGATTGGGAAGCCAAATGGGTCTGTCAGGATATGTGCTGATTTTTCCACGGGTCTGAATGAATCTCTAGAAACTCATCAGTATCCACTGCCTCTTCCTGAGGATATTTTTTCAAAACTTGCAAACGCAAAATATTTTAGTCATATAGACTTATCTGATGCATTTTTACAAATTGAGGTTGACGATGAATCGAAACATCTTCTTACCATAAACACTCATATGGGTTTATATCGTTACAATCGGATGGTGTTTGGTGTAAAAACGTTTCCAGCCATTTTTCAACAAACAATGGATAAAATGCTCGCTGGAATGAATGATGTCGCAGTCTATATTGATGACATTTTTGTTTCTGGCAAAGACGAAGAAGAACACAACAAAAATTTACATGAAGTTTTACGTCGAATACAAGACTACGGCTTTAAGGTAAAATTTTCAAAATGCAAATTTTTTGTAAATCAGGTAAAGTACCTGGGGTACATCATTAATAGAAATGGGCTCCAACCTGACACACAACGTGTTTCTGCAATTACACAAATGCCAGAACCAACTAATGTGTCAGAATTACGATCATTTCTTGGCGCTGTCAACTTTTACAGCAAATTTGTAAACAACATGCGTCAACTACGAGGGCCGCTTGACAATTTGTTAAAAGCGAACGTGAAATGGAAATGGACACAACAACATAAAAATTGTTTTTTGAAACTTAAAGAAGTTCTTTCTTCAAATTTATTACTTACACACTACGACCCAACAAAAAGTATTGTTGTAGCCGCTGACGCATCTCAGTATGGGCTAGGTGCATGTATCCTACATGAATTTCCAGATGGTTCAGTAAAAGCTATATGTCATGCTTCTAGATCACTTACGCCAGCAGAAAAGTCGTACAGCCAGATTGAAAAAGAAGGGTTAGCTCTTGTTTTTGCGGTTACAAAATTCCACAAAATGATTTATGGTCGTAAATTTAAGCTTCATACGGATCATAAACCATTGTTAGCTATTTTTGGTAAAAAGTCAGGAATTGCAGTTCATCAAGCAAATCGTTTACAGCGCTGGGCTGTCAAGCTATTAGCGTACGAATTTGACATAAGTTTCATATCAACAACAAGTTTCGGCTATGCAGATGTGCTTTCGCGACTTATCGCTAAAAACAACACTGAAGCCGAAGATTATGTTATAGCAGCAGTAAAGTTCGAAAATGAAATTAAAACCATTTTACAAAATAATATACAAAATTTACCATTAACAAACAAAATGATACAATACGAATCATCAAAAGATGATGTTATACGTAAAGTATTACAATATATTGAAAACGGCTGGCCCACTGAAATTAACGATCAAGAAATAAAGGTATTTTATAATAGAAGAAACGATTTATCCATTGTCGACGGTGTTGTAATGTTTGGCGAAAGGGTTGTAATTCCCAATATTTTTCGAAACCGAATTTTGAAGCAAATACATCGTGGTCATCCAGGTATAGAGCGCACAAAAGCGATAGCGAGAAGTTACGTTTATTGGCCCAAAATCGATGAAAATATAAAGATGATGGTTCAAAGTTGTAACAATTGTGCAGTCGCTTCTAAAATGCCTACCAAAACCACATTAAAATCGTGGCCTATTCCTTCAGAACCGTGGGATCGATTGCACATCGATTATGCTGGTCCAATTGATGGAAATTATTTCTTAGTAATAGTCGATGCTTTATCTAAGTGGCCATAAATAGTTATGAAAAAATCCATTACAGCTCAGCAAACAGTTCAAATTTTAGAAGAAATTTTCGCACGATTTGGTTTACCAAAAACGCTTGTATCCGATAATGGAACACAGTTCAAAAGTGGTTATTTTGAGGATTTCATGAATCGAAATGGTATTAAACATTTGTGCTCCAGCCCTTACTATCCGATGTCAAATGGGCAAGCTGAGAGGTTTGTGGATACATTTAAGCGGGCACTTGGTAAATTAAACGGAGATGGAACTGTAAGCCAAAATCTTCAATCATTTTTGCAAACCTACAGATCTACTCCAAATCCAAATTCACCGGAAAATAAGTCACCTGCAGAAGTTTTATTTGGTAGAAAAATACGGTTAACCTTGGATCTTATTAAACCGTGTTCAAAAGAAGATACTCCAAAGCACAACATATCAATGGAAAATCAATTTAAAAAGAAACATGGAGCAAAAGATTCTCACTTTTCTGTTCGTGATTCCGTATATGCTAAAGTGTACATGAACAACAAAAATTCCATTTGGAAACCTGGAAAGGTTATTGAACGTATAGGAAGTGTAATGTATAACGTTTTACTAGACGGTGGGAAGTTAATTCGTGTTCATAAGAATCAATTAAAGAAAAATTATGGTGCACATCACAATACTAGTATACATAAAAGTTCTGAATTAGCATTGGGATTATATGATTCTCCAAATGAATCTAATTCTCCAATTGAATCTAATCATACCACTGAAAATATAGAAAATGAAAACATCACCAATGGTAGCTTAAATACACCGACTCTAAGAAGATCTCAACGTGAACGTAAAGAAGTTGATAGATTCATTCCTGGATAAATATCTAAAAAAAAGGGAGGTGTTGGACGGCAACCCTGTTTCCATATTTGACATTTTACTTTATCTTTCTTTCTCTTTTTCATTTAGTTAAGTTGAATATTTTAATTATTGTAAAAAAGATCACTTGAATTAATAAACGTGTGTAATTTAATTCTTCATATTACAATAAAAACTATGACGGTTTTTATGGAACCCAACTAGGTCAGGCCCATCGGGGTGTGGACCTACCGGGTCTGAACCCAATGAGGTCCTCAGATGTGTATGAACTAAGTTGAAATAAAAAGAAATTCAGTTAACTAATTTTTGGCAAAACATTTTTGCTAACTTTACCAAAAAAATAGTTCAAAATCAGCAAATTTTCTTGTAGGTTTACAAGCTTTTTTTGCTAACATTACAGTTTTGTTTTTAGTGTACTCATGATAATGGAATTTGAAAAATTCCGAAACACGTGTCGAGTAAGTCTTGCAAAATGACCAAATTTACAAGAAACAACTTTATAAATAGTAGCGGTATTCGCTCTTAATAGCATTTTTGCAAGAGTAGTATAAATGCTATGATTTTATGCTACAAAGCGTGAGCGTCTTTTTTTCGTTTTTATTGTGAGTTTTCAAACAGCTGTTGTTATTATATTCTGCTGTTGTCAAAATAGCTATTTTCTATCGAAAATCGCTTTCTAGCGATTTTTGTAGTAGGATTTAGCGACTTTCTGTTTGAATAATAACACAGTGCAACACCCAAAATCGGAATGGGATGAAACCAAAAGCAAATGAAAGTTGACATATTCCATAACAAACCCCTCAAGGCTTTTTTCTAGTTCAGAGATTTTGTTTTACAAGGTTTTGAAGTTAGTGCACTTTTATTATAATTATAATAATAAATGCTTGAAAACTGTATTAGTGGCGAATGATTAATATTGTAATTGCCTTTAAATAACAATCATACGCATCGGTGTCCAGTGATTTATATTAAAAATTGCCTTTAAATAACAATCATACGCAACGGTGTACAGAGGTTTATTTTAATAATTTGGCTATTCAGTAAATAGGTACACTCATGGAAATCCTACAGTATTCCTTACTAAAAAGTTGGTAGTTATTACTAATTGTTAGTATTAAAGGGCCCTACAACGCGTTAGTCAATTTTTACTAACGCAGTTATAAAAAAACGGTAAACAAATTTAAAAGCGAAAACCTATCCAAAATCGATTTTGAAAAATTTTTTAACAAAAAAAATTGTTTCAAAAATATATAATTATTGAGCTTGATAGCTGGCAATGATCTATTTCGGAAATTTAAAAAAAAAATATATATTTATTTTTTTTCAATGAAAATTTGCTAAGTGCGTTTGAAAAAAAAAAAATATTCAAAAATGTAAATTTTACCATATTAGGTGTCAAAAATAATTTTCCAAATTTTTTAAAATTACTAACAAAAATTATTAAAAAATCGGTAAAAAATCAGTATTCAGTAAAGTTAAAAGTATTCCAATTTCAAAAAAATAACTAAATTTATACTGTAAAGCTAAATTTATACTGTAAAATACTAAAAAAGTAGTATAGTTAAAGTTATAACACTTTTACTGTATTTTTTACTGTAGGATTATTTTGAGTGTACTGGACTGATTGCAGCAAAATTCATACCAGTCATAGCTGAAGTAATTTTGAGCTTAAGTTTGGAAACTGGACCCTTCATGTCCAATAAGGGCACCACCAGGGGCCTTTAAAGAAGGACATGTTTAGTACACAAAAACTTTAAATGCTTTAAAATCACCAACTTTAAATGCGTGTAAAATAAAATCTAGCTCTGACCTAAAAAAAAGGCCTTGAGGGGTTTGTTATGAAAAACGTCAGCTTTCACTTGCTTTTGGTTTCATCCCATTCCGATTCCGAAAGTTCGATTTTGTATCACTGTGTAATTGGCATCAGTGCTGCGATCAAGAAGAAGATGAAATAATTTAATTTTTTCGTTTGTGTTGTTCTAATTTTTGGGTTTTTTTTGTTATAACTCGTTCTAAAAATCTACTGTTATTTTTTTTTACACAAAATATGAAAGTTTGTTAATTTTTCTTATTGTTTTCCGGAAAAACTAAAAGATGTTAAGTATTGTAAGCATGAAAGGTTTGAAAGGACAGAATATGCTATGGGTTTTTGTCTTGCATATCATGTATTTTGTTATTGTGGTCTTGCATACTCTTGTATTTATACAAGATCTGCAAGCTTTGAAAGGTCTGCAAGGGTAGTTTGCTACCAAGAGCGAATACCGCTAGTATCTGGAAAATTGTTACTTTGACAATATCATCGTAATGATTAGTAAAAGAAATATGACCTTGAGCTAGAATAATCTTACTCAAAATAGAATTTTAAAGGTCGAAAAATAAATAATTTTTATTAATTAAAAAAAAAAATAGTAAATGTTCACCAAAAAATTTGAGTAAATTTTTAATTGAGTAAAACATAATTAAATTTGTTTAATGTTTTTGTTTTTTTAAGCAATTTTTTTATTTCATCATGTAAAAATTTACTCAAAATTTATAAAATTGTTTAGTTTAAAAAAGTTTTTTTCTTACTTTCAACAAGATACTACTCAAATTTTTCACCAATATATTTTTCTGTGTACTAAGCACATTAGGGTGGCAGCGAAATGAATAGGAACATTTTATTTTTGAATTTTAGTGTCTCGTAGGCGGAATATTGTGTCACATGCCCTTAAATTGATGAAACATTTTTTTACCCAATTCGGATAACTTTAAACCGTGCCCCTGAGGTCAAAGTTCACAAGGCAAACAAATCAATTCTAGCAAAAATTTATTTTTTAGATTTTTTTATTTTTTTACTTTTGATAACACTGTGCAACAAAAAAAATTAGATTAAATGGCTTCAATGCCACACGAAAGAAGAACATCAAATTGTCCAAGTTACCAAAGGGTTTAGCAAAGTCTGTTTGGATTTCTATTTTGTGGCCCGCTGAAGTTTTTTGTTTTTTATCAAAGGCGTTTGAAAAACGTCAATAAAACTATAGTGTTGAAAAAAACACAACAAAAAATAGTTTAAATATACTTTTCAGCTAAAAATTGTATACTGATGTGTTGTACAAAATTTTATGGCGATTCTTTGAAATTAACACTATATTTTCTAACGATTAACAAAAAAGAAAATAAGAATTACTGTTTTCGTTTTCTTAAAACCAAAAATTTTAGTAACTATGGTTTGTAAACAGAAAAAAACGGATTGTTATATTCACCCCCATATGTGTGAATACAATAAATTTTTTCACTGAAAGTGCTCCTATACGGAAATTTGTTATATCAACAAACGTTTGTAAATTTTGATTGTTGAAAAAAGAATTTTGTTTTTTTTTAACAAAGAAATTCAACAAACACAATTTGTTGATCTGACAAAAGTAAAAAATCTTAATTTTTTTTTTCAACAAAGAAATTCAACAAACACAAACACAGTTTTTTGATCTGACAAATGATTTTTTTTTCAACAAAGAAATTTAACAAACACTATTTATTGACATGATCAAATAATTTTTAAATAAAATTACTTGTCTGAATTTGTTGAAAACAAAATCGAAGTTTTGTATTATGGACTAAATGATGGCCGTTTTTATCATATTTGGTTGATTTACAATTGTTGTTGGTTGATCTAAATTTGATGATTTTATTTTCTGTGTAACTTGGAAAATAATTCAATCGTGGAAAATAAAAAAATAATTACCAGCTGGCAAAAAAAAGTAACATATTTATCTTTCATCAATATTTTTTTCAACAATATTTAATTTATCTATTTTTTTCATCAATATTTTTCACACATTTTTTTTATCAATATTTTTTTTCCATCAGCATTTTTTTTTTATTAATAGTTTTTTCATCAATATATTGTTCATCAATATTTTTCATCAATTATTTTTTTCATCAATACTTTTTTTCATTAATATTTTTTTCATCAATATTTGTTTTTCATCAATATTTTTGTTCGTCAATATTTTTTTTCATCAATATTTTTTTTCATTAATATTTTTTTTCATCAATATTTTTTTTCATCAATATTATTTTTCATCAATATTTTTTTTTCATCCGATTTGGCTTAAATTTTTTCTACATCAGTTTAAGACCATGTGCCACAAAATTCCGCATGTGAGATGGTGAAAATTTAAAAATGAAATTTCGCTGTCACCCTAAAACACATACTTTTAATAAAAAAAAAAACTTACCCTTATTTGTTGCGATTCCTAAACCAATAAATCGCGAAAGTCCTTGATATATTACTTGTGGTTTATCCACGCAGTCCTTTGAAGTTAAAATCTCTTTAAGAGACTGAGGATCATATGTTAGAAACCAAGACATTGGTCCGTTCCAGACAACACTGGTTGTACCATATTTTCGAAAATGTTCGTACAGTTCCTGCGCAATATCTATAAGAAATATAAAAAAAAGAGCTGTTGTTACACTATAAAAAATGATTGTATGTTTTTTACTACACACTGGTTAAATTTGTGTTTAACACTGTGCAACAAATTTGCGGTCATGGATTGTATCTTAAAAAAAATGAATGTATACCATAAAAAATCGTTTGGAATGAGGTTGCCACCGCCAGAATTCGGTTGTTGTAACCCGATTACGGTTGCTGCAACTGAGTTGCGGTTGTCCCAACCATCTTCAGTTGCTACAATCGTATGCGGTTGCTACCACCGTCAATTAAGGTTGTTCAAACTTTTTTCAATATTTGTCTGCCAGTTGCCTCAAACTCAAATACAAGTCTAAAGCTTATTTTTGTCATCTTACAATCAGTGGGATGATGTAAACCATAGATGGGAATTTTTAATTACCATTAAAATTTAATTACCATTGGTTGATATCAATGGTAATGAAAAAATTTTCATTACCATTTAATGGTAATTAAATTTTTATACCCTACACCACACTGTGGTACAGGGTATAATGAGTTTGTGCTGATGTTTGTAACTACCCGAAATATTGGTCCTAGACCCACCTTTAAGTATACCGATCGACTCAGAATCACTTTTTGAGTCGATTTAGCGATGTCCGTCCGTCCGTCCGTCCGTCTGTCTGTCTGTCTGTCCATGTAAACGGTGTAAACACGATACAGGTCGCAATTTTTGATCAATTGACTTGAAATTTGAAACTTAAGTCTCTCTTGGCCCAAGGACGAAGCCTATTGAAATTGGAAAAAATCGGTCCATATTTAGACCTAGCCTCCATACAAAGGTCCTCTTTAGTTTTGGCTCAAATGACTCTAATAACCGTATTATAGAAGGTATCGTTTTGAAATTTGGAAGGTAAACATGTTTTGTCTTCACAAATCATCATTCCGAATTTCAAAGAAATCGGACCAGTTCTTCTTGTAGCCCCCATACAAACCACCTTCCCGATTTTCTCAAAAGTCATGAAAATAGAAAATGTTTAATTAAAATTTTGTTTGTGTATGTTAAACGTGTACTTAAATAACCTTATCAAACCTGATAATCATCGGACCAGTTTTGGACTCAGGCCCCTTGTGAAAATTTCGCCCGATATTCAGTTAAAGCGGTTTATTGTCAACAAATAGAAGCCTATTTCACTCAAATTTGATTTGTGAGTGTTTTTTACACTTATTAAAGATTTTACAACATATAGATCTAATCGGTCCATGAGATCCATTTTCCGGGAAACTCTGGTGTAGGGTATTATATGGTCGGTCTTGACCGACTATAACTTTCTTACTTGTTTTAATTGAAAAAATAATTACTAATGGTAATGAAATGCACCAATTGTTGAAAAACACCAATTATAATTGGTTTCAAAACCATTGGTTTTCACATTTTTGTTTTTTTTTTGAAAAGTTAAAAATTTAAACATCAAAGTATGTTTTTACAAAAAAAATATGAAAATGTTAAAGACAAAAAACAAAACGTAAATAAAAATTTTAAATATTGTGTTATACAAAGGCAATCAACGTGTGTTTGGTTTATAAAATGTAAAAAACTAATACACCATATAACAAAAAACAACGGATATTTCTAAATATTAACGATTTTGACAATATTGTGACGACTTTTACTAATGGTAATTATTTTTTTTAAATGATGCCATACCAATGGTAATTATATTTTTTTTAATTTTCATTAGTAATTAAATTGATAAGTAATTTAATTGGTACAATTGATACAACCAATGGTAATGAAAAAAATTTCATTACCATTGACATCAATTAAATGGTAATTAAACCATCAATTAATTGGTCTCTTTAATTAATTAGTCCCATCTATGATGTAAACACAGCTTATCCGATATTTTACTAGACAATTTGTAATGTTGCAGTTTTTTTGTTCAAATCATTTAACAAAGTTTTTTTTTTGTAAAATCGCGAAGTTAACAACAACGTTATTATTTCGTAAACGGGAACTCGTTTTTAACCCAAAATTTTGTTTCACTATTTCTTAAACAAATTTTCCTAGCTGGGTTGTATTACGTACTTACATTTATTTTTCCATGTACCAAATCCCAGAAAACTATTTATCTTATTTGATGGTACTATATTTGCTAAATGCACATATCTTCTAATACTCCATCGATACAAAAACCAAGCAAAAATTATGGAACTTGTGACAAATAAATACGTTTCCATTAAAAATTTCAGCAAAACTAACCTGCACACTTAACTATTTGAAATAAGCAAAATATTCATTGTTGAACGTTTTATTTATATGTAAAACTCGAAAAATTTGGTTCGGGTTTTAAAAACTTTAATTAAACTAATTTTAATAATTTGTTAAGAATTGAGAATAAATAATTATTTGCACATTTTTTAAAAATGTGTTTTATAATTAGTTATATCAGCACTAATGAACCATCACCACTTTCTTATTAGCAGGGCAAGGAAGTTGATGTTTATAAATGTTTGTTGTCGATTGAAAAAAGCTCTAATTTGTTACACTCAAAAAAAAACCTTGTAAAATTACAAGAAAAACTTGCATCTTTTATTGTTTGCTACGTCCTATTTGACAAAAATTCCTAGTAATTTTACAAGATTTTTATCAACAATTTTGTAATTTTACAAGGTTTTTACCAATAAAATTGTAAATTTACAAATTTTTTGGCACGATAAAATTTACAAAGAGGTTTCGTAATTTTACTAGATTTTTTGCTACCTCCTATTATACGAGAATTCCTAGTAATTTTTACCAATAATTTTGTAATTTTACAAGCTTTTTACCAATAAAGTTGTAAATTTACAGTTTTTTTTGCACAATTAAAATTACAAGGAATTCTCGTGAATTTACTAGATTTTTTTTTGTAAAATTATCTTGAAAATTTATAAAATTACAAAAAAATTGTAAATGTACAAAAAAAAATTCCAAAACTGGTATTAGCTTTTTTCTGACAGCTTTAGTTTTCGAGTTATTAACAAGTGAGAGTGCTAAATTCGGCTGTGCCGAATCTTTGATACCCTCCAACATGTTAAAATATATTTAAAAAAATTCAGAGGCTTTTTTTTTTTTGGGGTGGGGGCTATGTGGGGGTGGTTGGGGATACCTTCCCCATCGCGATAAATATTACTTAATTTATTTGTTATGCTTTTTTAACTTTAGTTATAACATTTACTCATAATTTTTATGATTTTTTTAAATCCACGCCCACAAAAGGGGGCGGGCCAAAAAAAACTTAATTTTGTTGCCCCCGGGGTCTAAGTGCAGGACTTTGAACACATTCTGACATAAAAAGATTTCATTTGTTTACCCATTTCCGAACTTAACCGGCCTATGACCAAGAGACTCATTCGAGCCAATTTTCAGGAGTCTAGCTCTCTTATTTTGGACTGAATCGTGTTTTATACAGACGGACGGACGGACATTCATAGAATGACTTAAAATCGATCATAGATCAATAATATATATACTTTATGGGGTCCCCGACCGATATTTTTATGCGTTACAAACGGAATGACAAAGTGAGTATACCCCCATACTGTGGTTGGAGGGTATAAAAAGGGCATAAATATGACGCGTCAAGAGCTACAAAAATGCTGTTGAACTTTTTACCGAGATTTGTGCATATGTTAAATCTTGGGAATGTCAAATCTTATATTCAAAATTAGGGGCTTGGGCCCCCAAAAGATATGAAAATTTTACCCGTTTAGCAGTATCTCGCTTAGTTTTCGAGATATAGTCATTTAGAGATTTTAACTAAATTCTAAGAAATTTTTAGATGAATTCTAACATTCAACTTCCCCAATTCAAAAAAGTGGAATGCGGTGAGATTATTTGTAGTAAATTTGAACTAAAATTGAACTAAATTTTGTGTGAACATATAGATAAGACATGTAATTTTAAAATAAAGATAGGGTACTCAAATTTATGGAAAATTTCTTTGGTAGTACGAATTTTTATAAGTATACGAACTAAAACTTTTTCCTCTAGTTAGAAAAATTTTGCATCTTTTTGTTGAATTTAACTAAATTTTAGGAAAATTCATGAACTATTTTCAAAGAAATTTGTTCCTAAATTTTAGTTATGTCTTCTTTTAAGGGTAGGAAAATGCTTAGTTTCTAAAACAAGTGTTAGATTCTCAGATTCTGAGACATTTTTCCTTTAGAAAATGTCTCAGAGTCTTAGTCTCAGAACTTGAGACAATTTTTCTGTAAAAAACCTTAGAATCTGAGTCTTTTTCTATAGCAATCTGAAACTCCAATAACCTGAAACCTTTTCTATTGGAAAAATATCTCAGAATCTGAGATTTTTTCTACAGAAAAAATGGCCCAGAATCTGAAACTTTTTCTATAGGAAAAATGCCTCAGAATCTAAGACATATTGTGTATGGGAATGTCTAAAAATCTAAGATTTTTCTATATAAAAAATAAAAATGTTGTTTATGAAAAATCTGAAAAAATTGTCTCAGAATCTGCGAATTTTTCTATAGGAAAAATCACAGAATATTGTAAAAGAAAAATGCCTTATTGTTAGACTGAGACTTTTTCTATATAAAAATTGTCTCAGATTTGTCTTTTTCTCAGAATCTGAAAATTTTTCTGTAGCAAAAATGTCTCAGAATCTGAGAATTTTTCTGTAGGAAAAATCTCTCAGAATCTGAAACAATATCTATATAGGAATGTCTCAAAATCTGAGACTTTTTCTTTATGAAAAATTAAAAATTTTCTATTTGAAAAATTTTTGAAAAATGTCTCAGAATCTGAGACCTTTCTCAATAGGAAAAATGTCTTAGAATCTGAGACTTTTTCTATTGGGAGAACGTCTCTGAATCTTAGTCTTTTTAGCACCTTATACTTTTCCTATAGGAAAAATCTCTGAGAAAGTGAAACTTTTTCTATTCGAATAATGTCGCAGAATCTGAGACTTTTTCTAAAGGAAAAATATCACATAATCTGAGACTTTTTTCCAGTCCATCTTGGGTTTTTCTATATGAAAAATCTCTAGGAAATATGTCTCGGAATCTGACTCCTTTTCTATAGTAAAAATGTCTCGGCAACTGAGACTTTTTCTGTGGAAAAAATTTGCTAGAACCCGATACATTTTCGGTAGAAAAAATGCATCAGAATCTGAGACTTTTTCTGTAGGAGAAATGCATAAGAATCTGAGATTTTTCTGTAGGAAAAATTTCTCAGAATGTGTGACACTTTTTGTCTCCGAATTTATGACTTTTTCGATCTCAGAATTGAAGACATTTCTATGTCAATAAAGTCTAAAAATCTACGAATGTACACAGAAAAAAATTTAATTAAAAAATTCGTAGATTTAATTAAAAAATTAATTAAATTCGGACCAATCACTAAAATGCGAATATAAATTAAAAATATTTTTATGACGTTAATTAAAAATAAATGGATATTTAGTTAATAAAAAACTTAATACTATAAATTAAAAAATTTAATTAAAATTAAAAAAAAAATAATTAAAAATTTTAATAATATAAATTAAAAATTTAATAAAAAAAATTTTGAAACAAATTAAAATTTTAATTGTATAAATTAAAAAAAAAAAATAAAAATAATTAATTTTTTAAAAAATAAATAAAAACAAATAATTTTTTCAAATTTTTTCAAATTTTTTCAAATTTTTTCAAACTTTACCAAATTTATTTATGCCGTAAAGACATAGTCAGTGAGACAATTTTATAAAGTTAGGTATAAACCTTTTATATACATACACATAAAACTATAAACAAAATGAGAATTCAAAAATCTATATGAGAAAAAAAAAACTTTCAACAAACTGTTTATATGTACTTCTGTATTTGTAAGTAAAACAATGCAAGAGATAAACACATACTCCGACACACGGAAAACAAAAAAATTAGTAAAGCTAAAAATTGAATTAAACAAATAATTATATTAATTAAATATTTAATTAATATTAAACTAAAAAAAACAATTAAAATGTTAATTAAAAAAAAAAGTTAAAAATTTGATTAAACAACTAATTATATTAATTAAAAATTTAATTGGTAGCGTGCTAGCCTATGAGTCTGAGGGTCGTGGGTTCGATTCCCATCAGAGGCCTTGGTCTGTTTCGCTACAACGAGACGAAGGTCATTGCTACCAGTTCTCGGTTAGGTAAATTAGTATATGATTTGTAATTAAGTATATGGTAATTCTTAATAAAATAAAAAAAAATAAAATATACGATATTATTTTCTGTGTATATAAACGTAAAATTTCTCATAATCAGAGAGGTTTAATATAGGAACAATTTATTAGAATCTGAGACTTGCTTTTGCAACAAAAGTTCAGAATCCGATAATTTTCTTTATTAAAGTGTAATACCGTCTGATACAATAAATATTTTAAATTATGTTTTAAATATCTTAAAAATTTATAAAAAAAATTTTTTAGGAAAACTTGCTAAAATTTTTTAAATTTTTGGGAGAAAAATTATCAGAATCTGGTTTCTATGAATCAGTTACAATTTAGTTCAATGGAAAGACGGCGGAAAAAAAATCCAAAGTACGTAAATTAAAACATAACAAAAATTGAGCCCCCTGCAAAAATGAATCCTGGATACGCCCCTGCACCTAAGTGCAACGTATGAAATTCATAATATATTTTTTTTATTTTTCGAAAATCCAAACCATTTTTCATTGTTTATTATATTAATGTTGATTTTAAAATTTTTACTGCATATTTTTTCATTGTTGATGCTCGTATTTTAAAAATCTAATTTTGAATTAATTAACTTGCTTGCCCTGCTTATTAGTATATTTAAAAGTAAGTGCAAAAAATTAAAACTAATGCACATTCGGATAGAAGATTACTTTTGTATTGCGATAATTATGGTTGAGAAAATATGGAAAAATATGTGAATTTGTCTATAAAAAAAATATATTTTAATTAGAGATTTTTCTAAAGAAACATAATATAAAGTCAGAATCAGAAACTATTTTTTTTAGAAAAATGTTTCAGAATCTATGAAACTGACTCAAAATCTGAAATTGTTTTCTATTTGAGAAATGTCTGAGAATCTAAGGTTTTTTATAGAAAAATTGTCTCAAGTTCTGAGACTCAGACTCTGAGACTCTGAGGCAAAATGTCTAAGAACCTGAGAATCAAACACATGTTTTAGAAACTAAATTTTAGAAACTAAGACCTTTTCTTGAAAAAACTTTCTAGGAAAAACTCTCAGAATATCGGACATTTTCAATAGGAACAATTTCTCAAAATTAATGAATTTTTCTATAGAAAAATGTATTATAATCTGTGACTTTTTCTCCAGGAAAACATTCTTAAAATCTTATTCTATTTCTTTATGAAAAGGTCTCAGAAAATGTTTTAGAACTTGTCAGAATCTGAGACGTTTTCTATAGGAAAAAAGTTTTAAGACTTGGGTGTATTTCTATATAAAAAAAGTCTCAGAAAATGTCTCAAAGTCTAGAAAATTGACATAAAACAAAAGGCAAAAAGCATTAAAGACGTACATTTTTCTTATCTTAGGTTTAAGATTCTGAGAATTTTTCTATTAAAAAATAAAACATATCTCATGTCTAAATCTAAGAATATTTCTATGCAACAATTTTTTTTTAAATATAAGAGTTTCGGTCAGAAAATTGCCTAAGAAAATTCTTAGATTGCCTAGAAATTCCAAGATTTCTATTTGAAAGTTGATAAGAATCTGGGAATTTTTCTTTAAAAAGAATTTCATAAATTGAGTTTTTAATTCTGTTTTATATATTGTTGGACTTTATATTTTTATAACTTAAGTTTTTATTTATTTCGGTTTGAGTCCATATTAATTATTTCTGAGAAATAATTATTTTTGTTGTACAATGAGAAAATCTGAAAAAATTAATTGACAACACAGGCTAAGTGGAGATGTCGACAGCTTTCGGAAGAAGCCACCCTTCCTTCGTCAGCACTCTTCGATTGTCACTGTAGGTGTGTAAGATTAAGATCAGCTATTTAAACGTACATTAAGGTGAAAAAGCGAACGGGAATTATATCACATTTCATTACCCATATGTTACGTTTAGCACGAACTTAATGAATCTATTTTTAACTTTTTCCAACACAGTTGTAATTTCTTACACTGTAGTAGATTTTCTCAGAGTTGCAACCCTTAGTAGGACTTTTCAAGTCTTGAAAAATGTCCGTTAGGTTTGAATTTATATTTCGTATTTCTAATTCTTAGAAATATTACTAAATTGCATTGTACCTTATGAGTTGAGTTTTTAATTCTGTTTTATATATTGTTGGACTTTATATTTTTATAACTGAAGTTTTTATTTATTTCGGTTTGAGTCCATATTAATTATTTCTGAGAAATAATTATTTTTGTTGTGCAATGAGAAAATCTGAAAAAATTAATTGACAACACAGGCTAAGTGGAGATGTCGACAGCTTTCGGAAGAAGCCACCCTTCCTTCGTCAGCACTCTTCGATTGTCACTGTAGGTGTGTAAGATTAAGATCAGCTATTTAAACGTAAGCTTCCGAAAGCTGTCGACATCTCCACTTAGCCTGTGTTGTCAATTAATTTTTTCAGATTTTCTCATTGTACAACAAAAATAATTATTTCTCAGAAATAATTAATATGGACTCAAACCGAAATAAATAAAAACTTCAGTTATAAAAATATAAAGTCCAACAATATATAAAACAGAATTAAAAACTCAACTCATAAGGTACAATGCAATTTAGTAATATTTCTAAGAATTAGAAATACGAAATATAAATTCAAACCTAACGGACATTTTTCAAGACTTGAAAAGTCCTACTAAGGGTTGCAACTCTGAGAAAATCTATTACAGTGTAAGAAATTACAACTGTGTTGGAAAAAGTTAAAAATAGATTCATTAAGTTCGTGCTAAACGTAACATATGGGTAATGAAATGTGATATAATTCCCGTTCGCTTTTTCACCTTAATGTACGTTTAAATAGCTGATCTTAATCTTACACACCTACAGTGATAATCGAAGAGTGCTGACGAAGGAAGGGTGGCTTCTTCCGAAAGCTGTCGACATCTCCACTTAGCCTGTGTTGTCAATTAATTTTTTCAGATTTTCTCATTGTACAACAAAAATAATTATTTCTCAGAAATAATTAATATGGACTCAAACCGAAATAAACAAAAACTTCAGTTATAGAATTTCATAAATTTTAAAAGATTTTTTGCGAAATGTTTTGACATTGGGAAAATGTCTTGGAATCATAGACTTTTTCTTAAAGCAAAAGACTCTGAAAATTTCAAAATTATATAACATTTCTTCTGATGAAACATGTCTGATATTTTTCCATTGAAAAATGTTTTCAGAATCTCAAATTTTACTATCATCAGAAAAATTAGATTTTTTTCTTAAGGAGACAAATTTCAAAAACTATCTTAAGTGCTGAAACTCTTTCTTTGGGAATTAGAAACGTGTCTATAGAAAAAATCATACTAAAAATTGTTATGCACTAAAAATCTAAATTAATGATGCAATTCCGGCCTGGAGATCCATGTAAGAAACATTTTTTTGATTAAAAAAATGTTTTAATGATTTTTTCACATTTTCATCTCCGGAATGACATGATTAAGTGGTCCTAAAATTGGAATTTAGTTTCGACTTTTGAAATTAAAATTTATTTATAGTATGAATTTTATACCAAATTTCATCTAATTCGGAAAGTTTCATACCAATTGGTCAATTGGTAATACATATTTTTCCCCTATTATACGGTTCCCAGCAAAACTTTGGTAATGGGTAGTGATTATATAACACATTACCAGGTAATGTATATACCTTATTTGTAGCATTATTTTAGGATGTCTTACCAAACATTTGTTCCACAACGTATTATTTTCAAGTGAAAAATAATGCATTACTAATAATTTGCTACGTAATGCATGATTATTGGAAAAAATGTATTTCATATTTATTATTTCTAAACATTAAATCATGGATGACTTATATTTGGTTACATTATGTATTATTTGAAAGTTTAAAATAATGCATTATTTATAATTAGATGCATAGTGCATTACAATAATATAAAAAATAATTATTTTATTAAAAAATGCACAAGTTTAAACTAGAGATGGGCTCACGACAGGAAATTTCTACCGACACACACTCACGAGCATATTTTATCTACTTACACTCACTTACAATCACGTGAGAAAATTTAATACAAAATTACTTTTTCACTACTCGTAACACCTTATATATTATCTTCTGGTATGCTATATTATTTCATTTCTCGTAACCTATAAAGTATCATATATTTTACACCTTACTCGTATTCTTCGTTATAAATTTATGACTTATTTTATACCTTACTGGTATTCTTTGTGATAATGTGGATGCATTACTTTGAGTCTCATCGCCTGTTAAAATCATCAATGCTGCAATGTATAAAATAAGAGATCCTATACCTTATTTTATACCTTATTTGGTAATCTAAGTTTTGCTGGGTTGGTCTTTAACAACAGCAAGTTTGCTACTTGTTTTTACTTAACGCATTAATAAGTGTGTCCCAGTGTGCAATGTTATTTTACAATTAATATTAAATATCGCTTAATATTTAATATTATTTAATATCGGGTAATTGTCAAATTAATTAACAGCAACTAATTATTGCTTACAGCACTATTCACAGACATTTTTAAACATTAAAAACTGGTTTATAAAAAAAAAAAATTGTTCCAGTGTTTAATTTTTTTTTTGTTCATAATCATAGAGTTTTAGACTTACAAGGAAAGTCTCCCTAGTGTCACCCTTCGATCTTAATGGAATCGATTTTATTTTATAGAGCAAAAAAAAAAAAAAAATAAACGGACATTTAGTTAAATTCATATTTAGGGGTGTAATTGAGGGGGAGGAGATGGTAAACTTTTAGTTTTTGAGCTAATCTCCTATTTTATGCAAAGAAACCTAGTCATGTTGGCTTTAAAAAACCTATCTAACTGTGAAAATAACGTGTTCAAACATGCACACACAGAAACAAATCAAACAATTTGAGTAAGTTTTCAATACTATTGAGTAAAACATTAACCAATTTTGCATTCCCGGTTGGTATTCCCAGTTCTCGGTATTACCGGGAAATGGTACCGATTTCCCGGTTCTCAATTCATTCCCGGTTTTCCCGGGAATACCCGGGAATACCGGAATTCCCGGTTACGGTTCTGACGGTATTCCCGGTACTACCGGTATGTATATTTTGTAAAATTAAAATTTTTTCTTTGCTTTAACAAAAAAAAGTACAAAACATGTGAAAAACACCATCTACATTTTATTTTTTGAATTTAAGAAAACATAGTTACATGATTTTTAAATAATTTTACAAACACAACTAAATGTTTCTGAAATACTGATTAAATAGTGTAATTTAAATATTTTATGGTATAGTATTTTTTTGGGTTTTCAGAACCGGTTCCAGAATCGGAACCGGGAATACCGGTATTCCCGGGAATACATCTAGAACCGGGAAACCGGTACCAGAACCGGGAATACCGAGAACCGGGAAATGGGGGGCACTAGTTTAAACTTTACCAAATATATTTATGTCTTAAAGACATGGGAACATTTCATAAAAATGATTTCAAACATATACAAAAAACTATAAACTAAATGAGAATTCAAAACACTACGAGAATAAGCAAAAAAAATAATAAAAAATAAATATTAAACTTGCATTTAATTATTTACTCAATTCTTTTTTTATTTTTGAGTGAATTTTTAATTCTGTCAATTAAAAAATTACTCGAATTTATTTTAAAAATTGAAGCAAGTGATTACTCATATGTTTTCCATAATAAAAGTCAGTTTGGGCCGCTAACAAAAATGCGTGTCTAATGAATTTTTCTTCTGAACAACGAATCCAAATTTCATGAAGATCGGAGGGTGACACTAGGGAGACTTTTCTTGTATGTTCAAATTTCTATTTGTAAGTGTTAATTATTCAAATTTTAACGCAAAAATCGGTAAGTCCACAAAAATACCCGTAAAAACACAAATTTTGGCATTAAGATCCAAACTGTTTGATTTCAAAACTATATTCAAATCAATACAAAAAATTTTTATTAAAGTTTGCCTGATTGTGTTGATAACACTAGTTTACAGAGAAGTCCAAAGTTTCAAATGTAAAAGAGTTTTCGAAATATTGCTCAAATTTCCAATCGGGAGGTTAAAATCGGTGGATTTAATTTTTATTTTGTTTTTAAATCGGTGGTCAAGCAAAAAGTCAACAAAGCAACAGAATTTTAAACTGAACATGTGTCGACGTCGCACAAGCATAATTTTTTAGCCCATGGGGTTTTTCACAATTCAGCAGCGAGCAGCATTATTTGTCATACAGCAAACAACAACAAAATATGTGTGGGAAAGTTTGTGGTCTGTTGCTTGTTGCAAAATTGAGAAGAAACACAATGCCCGCGGGCATAGACATTAAAAAAAACCCAACTCTGTTGTAAATTAAATCTGATTATCGCCTTAGAAGCTACACCTCGTCACATGAATAGGACCCCCTACTTCCTTTTTTGAAAAAAAGCTCTCTCACAGCTTTTGGCAGAGCATAGTGACAGGTTTCGAATGCTATAGCACCAGCGACGTATCCAGGAATTCGAAAAGGGGGGGCACAACTCCCAAAATTGTTTGTCATCGCCTATTTATATTTAGTTTTAACTAAATGTACTTGAAAAGTAATTGAAAAATATTTGTTGATATGCTTTAGGTAAGTGGCTAGAGGCTAAGCCGAACAAACAAGAGGTCCTGTGTTTTTAAAAATATAAAAATTAAGTAAATTAAAAATTAAATAAAAAAAAAATAATAAATCAAAATAAAATTGACTAACTTTTTTTCAAATAAATTCTTGTTATTGATGACATGTTTCATCATATTGCTGTTATCGCTTCATTATATTGATGAAACGTTACATTGTAGCTTTTCATCAATATGAAGAAGCTTTTTCTTTGAGTTCATATAATTATATCTGTGTACACCACACTGTGGTACAGGGTATAATGAGTGTGTGCTGATGTTTGTAACTACACAGAAAATAATATCTTATATTTTATTTTAATTAAAATTTTAATTGTTTTTTAATTTAATATTAATTAAACTTTTAATTAATATAATTAATTGTTTAATTAAATTTTTAACTTTATTTTAATTAACATTTTAATTGTTTTCAAATTTAATATTAATTAAGTATTTAATTTACATAATTAAATGTTTAATTAAATTTCTAGCTTTTCTTATTTTTTTTTGTTTTGTTTTCCGTGTGTGTGTGAGTGTGTGTTTTTCTCTTGCATTGTATTACATACAAAAAAAATACGTAAGTATAAAAAGTTTGTTGAAAGTTTTTTTTATTTTTCACATAGGTTTTTGAATTCTCATTTTGTTTATAGTTTTATGTGTATGTATATGAAAGGTTTATAATCAACTTTATAAAATCATCTCACTGACTATGTCTTTACGGCATAAATAAATTTGGTAAAGTTTGAAGAAATATTTTTTTTTTAACTATTTTGTTCAAAAAGAATGTTTTTACAATTTTTTTTTTTTTTAATATAATATTTTTAATTAGTTTTTGTAATTTATACAATTTAAATTTTAATTATTTTTTTTTTTAAATTTTAATTAAATTTTTAATTTATAGTATTAAGTTTTTAATTAAATTTATTTTTAATTAACGACATACAAATATTTTTAATTTATTTGCGCATTTTAGTGATTGGTCCGGATTTAATTAATTTTTTAATTAAATCTACGAATTTTTTAATTAAATATTTTTTTTATTTTTTTCTGTGTACCGGAATTATTGGTCCTATACCACAGTACATGAGTAGTAGTATCACAGAGTTGCATCTGACGGGTGTAAGTATTAGTGACAGCACATGGTGTAACTTTTGACGTTTCATACAAAACGTAAACAAACATCATAAATACATGCACAAAAGCTCACACGTACAGGCACACATATACTAGGCAGCGATGATCATTCTGTACTAAAAACCAAACCACCATATTGGAAAGTACGCAATAAGCACCAGTGTTTAGTCTGTACTGTGTCCTAGACGCACTTTAAAGTACAACGATTGACTTATGTTAGAATAACTTTTTTAGTCTATCTAGCGATGTCCGTCTGTCCGTCCGTATATCTGTTCATGAACACGACCCAGAAAAAACTTAGTAATGGGTACCCCTTCCTGCCTCGCTTGCGTGGTAATGGCTTTGAATACAACATCACCGTGTTAAAGTAATTAACATTGAAATTGGGAGGTAACTAGTTACTCACATTTTTGCTAACCACTTTAGTTAATTACTTGGTAAGCGAAGTTTTTGCTGGGGATATAAACTCGATACTGGTCGCAATTTTTAATTAATTTACTGGAAAATTTAAACTTAAGCCCCTTTTGGCCTATTGAAATTGGAAAAAAATCGGTCCATTTTTAGAATATCTCGCATACGAATGTCCTCTTAATTTTGGCTCAAATGACTCTTTCGAAATTTGACAAGTAAACGTGTTTTGTATTCACAAATCACCATTCCAAATTTTTAAGGAATAAGGAATCGGAATTCAAGGAATTCTTCTTGTAGCCTACATGCTAACCACCTTCGCGATATTCACACAAATCTCTCTAATTTCATAAAAATTGAAAATATTTAATTAAAAACCTAATCAAATCTGATTATAATCGGACCATTTTTGGTTTTCGGCTCCATGTGAAAATTTGGTTGATATTCAGTTAAATCGTTTTATTGGAAACAAATAGAAGCCTATTTCACTCAAATTTGGTATGTGAATGTTGTCTACACTTATAAAATATTTGACAAAATATACATCCAATCGGTCCCTGTTTGAACTCGAGACCCATTTTCCGGGAAACACTGGTGTAAAATATTATATGGCGGTCTTGACCGACTTTCTTATTTTTTAGATTTTCCCATTTTCTTTACAGTTTTAAGAATCCTTCGAAAACTCCTTCGTGGTAAATTTTCAGATATTTTTGATGACCATTTTTCTAATACCAACACAATGCACTGCATTAGTAGGCGGCATCCCCTGGAGTTGGCTCAAAGTAAAAAAAAAAAATATAAATTTGTTTTTTAAGTAATTTTTAAAACAAATTCCTAAAAAATTTTTAAATATCAAACATATTTTTTTACACAAAATTTTTTTCGCGGATTTCTTTTTTTTTAATTTCATCTACAAATGTAAAAAAAATTATCTGTTTTACTTTGTGGAGGGTGTAAATAGTATTCGGCAAGGCCGATTTTTACTTTTTTCTTGTTTTGCTTTTATCTTTTATAACTATATGTAGGGAGTTTTCATAAAACTATATTGCAAAAAATCTGCATTTCTTTGACATTTCAGGTCCTTATCATCATTGTCATTATTGACAATGACATTTAAAAAAACTAAGACAATATCGCCATAACAAACAACATCCTCAGGCATTCATTCTCATCATCGTCATTATCAAAAAGGATTATAAAAAATATAAAAGCAGAGCAGATTTTAAAATCAAGATAACAATAACAAAATGAAATTTAACTTTGCATACCAACCAACTAAAAAACAAGTAAATATTTTATTTTTTTATTTTATATTGAACTACAGCACATTACGGATACGCTACAGTTTTAAGAGAACTAAAAATCATTTTTGAAGCACAAATTCTGTTGTCTCAACAAAATTTTTGTTGTCACCTTAATCAAATCCTTCGTTTCACAACAAATTATTACCACAAATAAAATTTCTTTCGTCAGTAATATAATGATTCGTTACAAACGGATGCAAAAACTTAATACACACCACTACCATTCTCGGTTGCATGGCATAAAAATAAACAACATGCAAAAAAAAAATATTGTTGATTGCGTTTGCAACATGTTGCATATGCACAAACAACAAACAATCAATGAATTATATGAAAACCGTACAAAAGACAAAAAAAATCAAATTGATTGCAAGTTGATTGCGTTTTAAAAAAGCAAAAACAATAAGACAAGCGTAGAAAACTTTAAGTCAACTAATTTACACCCTACCCTCTGTGATTTGATGTTAGCAGTGATATAAAATCATTTAGATTTAAGGTTTTTAATAAACAACACAGATTTATTAGAAACAAAAAAAAGTAGATTATAGATATAAATTTTGGTACCAAAATTGTACTTTGTTACAAAAACCAAAATAGTACTTTTTATAAAAATTATCAAAATAGCAAATTTTAATAATTAATAAGTATTAAGATAACACATTTTTAGAAGAAAAGTACCACAATAAAACTTTTTGAAAAGAAACAAAAAGGTATTTTTAAGAAAATGGATCATTTTACACAAAATCACTAAAAGTACTTTTTTGTAAAAAGAAATATTTTTGATAAAAAAGTACTTTTCATAAAAAGTATCAAAATAGTAGTTTTAAAAAGAAAAAAGTATCAATAAATTACCAAGAATCACTAAAATTGTAATTTTTTGTTAAAAGAATTTTTTTTTTGAGAAGAAAGAACTTGTTATAGGAAGTACCAAAATTTTACTTTATTATAAAAAATATCAAGAAAAGTACCAAAAAAGCACTTTTTTTTAAAAAAGGTACCAAAATAGTGATTTTTATTAAAAGCAATTTTTTATAAAAGCTAACATAGTAGTATTTTTCCGAAAAGTACTTTTTTACCAAAATAGTGCCTTTTTTTAAAATGTACAATTTTGGTACATAAAAAAGTACTTTTTATAAAAAGTATCAAAATACATAGTAGTTTTAAAAAGTAAAACGTATCAATAAATTACCAAAAATCACTAAAATACAGTCAAACCCGGTTATAACGAACTCCGAGGGACCAGTAAAAATAGTTCGTTATAAGAGTAGTTCGCTATAAGCGGGGTATATTTTTTTATCAACCAAGTTTTATTTCCAAAAAAATAGATCCAATTTTGATTTATTTTATGTTTTTTTTTGTAAATAAACTACTTATTGCGAAGAAAACATTCAAAATATAAATAAATGTCATAAAAACTATATTAAAAACCAAAAATTTCCAACTTTTTGTGAGTTCGATAAACATGATTGCCGCACATTCTGAAATATTTATGGGAGTTCGTTATAAAAAGGTAAATACACATGAACTTTTATTCGTGGGACCTTAATAAGTAGTTCGTTTTAACCGAGGATTCGTTATAGCCGAGTTCGTTACAAAAGAAGTATTTTGTGTGAAAATTGATGCCAAAACGTCGGGACTTCAGAATTTGTTCGTTATAACCGAGAATTCGTTATAACCGAGTTCGTTATAGCCGAGTTCGACTGTAGTACTTTTTTGGTAAAAGAATTTTTTTTATAAAAAGTACCATATTTTACTTTTTTTAAAAAGGTTTCAATAAAGTACAAAAAAAGCACTTGTTTTAAGGTATCAAAAAAGTACCAAAATAGTGATTTTTATTAAAAGTAATTTTTTATAAAATTAAACATAATAGTATTTTTCCGAAAAGGATTTTTTTAACCAAAATAGTGCCTTTTATGAAAATGTACTATTTTGGAACACAAAAAAACACTTTTTATAAAAAGTACCAAAATAATAGTTTTAAAAAGTATCAATAAATTAACAAAGATTACTAAAATAGTACTTTTTTTTTGTTACAAGAACATTTTGTTATAAAAAGTACCATAATTTGACTTTTTTAAAAAAAGTATCAATAAAGTACCAAAAAGCACTTTTTTTGAAAAGGTATCAAAAATGTTCTAAATCAGTGATTTTTATAAGAAGTAATTTTTTATAAAAGTTAACATAATAGTTTTTTTCCGAAAAGGAGTTTTTTTACAAAAATTTTGCCTTTAATGAAAGTGTACTATTTTGGTACATAAAAAAAAAAAACTTTTTATAAAAAGTACCAAAATAGTAGTTTTAAAAAGTATCAATAAATTACCAAAAATCACTTAAATAGTACTTTTTTGTTAAAAGAAATTTTTTTGATAAGAAAGAACTTGTTATAAGAAGAACCCAAATTTTTCTTTTTTAAAAAAGTATCACTAAAGTACCAAAAAAGCACTTTTTTAAAAAGGTATCAAAAATGTACCAAAATAGTGATTTTTATTAAAGGCAATTTTTTATAAAATTTAACACAATAAAATTTTTCCGAAAAGGACTTTTTTACCAAAATAGTGCCTTTTATGAAAATGTACTATTTTGGTACATAAAAAAGAAGTTTTTAGTAAAAGTACCATAATTTTAGTTTTAAAAAGTATCAATAAATTACCAAAAATCATTCAAATAGTACTTTTTTGTTAATAGAAAATTTTTTATAAAAAGTACCATAATTTTACTTTTGTAAAAAAAGTATCAATAAAAGTACCAAGAAAGCACTTTTTTAAAGGTATCAAAAAAGTACCAAAATAGAAGATTTAAAAAGTATTAAAAAAATTACCAAAAATCACTAAAATATAACTTTTTTGTTAAAAGAATTTTTTGATAAGAAAGAACTTGTTATATGAAGTACCAAAATTTTACTTTTTTTAAAAGAGTATCAATAAAGTACCAAAAAAGCACTTATTTTAAAATAGTATCAAAAATGTACCAAAATAGTGATTTTTATTTAAAGTATTTTTTTATAAAAGTTTTCCGAAAAGGACTTTTTTGGAACATAAAAAACACTTTTTATAAAAAGTACCATAATAGTAGTTTTAAAAAGTAAAAAAGTAAAAAAGTAAAAAAAAAATACCAAAAATCACTAAAATAGTACTTTTTCGTTTAAAGAAAATTTCTTTGATAAGAAAGAACTTGTTATAAGAAGTACCAAAATTTTACCATTTTTTAAATAGTCAAAAATAGTGCCTTTTATGAAAATGTACTATTTTGGTACATAAAAAACACTTGTTATAAAAAGTACCAAAATAGTAGTTTTAAAAAGGTATCAAAAATGTACCAAAATAGTGATTTTTATTAAAGGCAATTTTTTATAAAATTTAACACAATAAAATTTTTCCGAAAAGGACTTTTTTACCAAAATAGTGCCTTTTATGAAAATGTACTATTTTGGTACATAAAAAAGAACTTTTTAGTAAAAGTACCATAATTATAGTTTTAAAAAGTATCAATAAATTACCAAAAATCACTAAAATAATACTTTTTTGTTAAAAGAAAATAAGAAAGAACTTGTTTTAAAAAGTACCAAAATTTTACTTTTTTAAAAAAGTATCAATAAAGACCAAAAAAGCACTTTTTTTTAAAAGGTATCAAAAACTAATATTTATTTTTATTAAAAGTAATTTTTTATAAAAGATAACATAATAGAATTTTTCCGAAATTTTTTTTACCAAAATAATTTCTTTTATGAAAATGTACTATTTTGGTATTTTATGTACATGTAACGCACTTTTTATAAAAAGTACCAAAATAGTAGTTTTAAAAAGTATAAATATATTACCAAAAATCACTAAAATAGTAATTTTTTGTTAAAAGAAATTTTTTTGATAAGAAAGAACTTGTTACACTGAAAAAAAAAGACATAACTAAAATTAAGGAAAAAATGTCTTTGAAAATTTATCATGAATTTTCCTAAAATTTAGTAAAATTTAACTAAAAAATGAGAAATTTTCTTAACTATGAGGAAAAAATTTTAGTTCATTTACTTATAATTAGTTCATAGTTTTCTTTAAATGGATTTTTTTAATATTAGGAAAAAAATTATTACTGCCAAAGAAATTTTCCACAAATCTAAGAATCGTATCTTTATTTTTAAGACATATTTCTTAAAAAACAATTTAGTTCAAGTTTAGTTAAAATTTACTAAAAAAACATCATCGTATTTCTCTTCTTTGAATTGAGGAAGTGTACTTCTTAGAATTTAGTTAATGACTTCTAAAAATTTAGTAAATAACTTCTTAGAATTTAGTTAAAAATTCAAAATGGCGATATCTCGAAAACTAAGCGAGATAGAGCGAAACGGATGAAATTTTCAAAAGAAAGACTACAAAGAAAAATATGGAATAGCCTAGCTCTGCATATCTGTCGGGGTCTCAAGACCCTAATTTTAGATCTAAAATTTGAAATTCCCGAGATTTTATATATGCACATATCTCGGTAAATACTGCCAACACGAGAAAAGGTCCAACGGCATTTTTGTAGCTCTTGACTCGTAGAACACTTCCGCAAAATACCCAAAAGCCCTCCGATTAATAGTTTTTGAGTTCTCCGGTTTTTAAGATTCTCAAGACCCTATCAGGCCCCTTATTACCGTATCTCAAAAACTAAGCAAGTTAGAGCGAAACGGACACAAGTTTTGGTTCAAAATCTATGGGGACCCTTATAGGATCCAACGGGGTCTCGAGTTATATGGGGTCCGAACCCATGGGTCCAGGGTCTAGACCCAATCTATTTCTAAAATTTGAAGTATAATTTTTCCCATTTTCTAGTTAAAATTGGCTTAAAATTAAATAACTTTGTTTTCCTTATTTTTGGGAAAATTATGAACTAAAAACAAGAAAAAAAATCTTTGGAGCCAAATCATTCCCTCTTTTTCTCAAAATTGAGTTAATTTTCCCAGATTTTAGTTCACTTTTTTTTTGAGTGTATATAACTTATATAAGAAGTATCAAAATTTTACTTTTTTAAAAAAAGGAACAAATAGTGCCTTTTATGAAAATGTACTATTTTGGTACATAAAAAGCACTGTTTATAAAAAGTACCAAAATAGTAGTTTTAAAAAGTAAAAAGCATCAATCAAGTACCAAAAATTACAAAACTAGTACTTTTTCGTTAAAAGAACATTTTTTGATAAGAAATAAAATGTTGTAGGAAGCACCAAAATTTTATGTTTTTAAAAGTATCAATAAAGTACCAAAAAAGTACTTTTGTTAAAAATCAAAAATGTACCAAACTAGTGATTTTTATTAAAAGTAATTTTTTATAAAAGTTAACATAATAGAATTTTTCCGAAAAGGACGTTTTTTTACCAAAATAGTACCTTTTATGAAAAAATGTACTATTTTGGTACATAAAAAAACACTTTTAATAAAAAGTACCAAAATAGTAGTTTTAAAAAGTAAAAATTACCAAAAATCACTAAAATCGTACTTTTTTGTTAAAAGAAATTTTTTTGATAAGAAAGAACTTGTTATGAGAAGTACCAAAATTTTACTTTTTTAAAAATAGTATCAATAAAGTACCAAAAAGGCGTTTTTTTTAAAAGGTATCAAAAATGTACTAGAATAGTGATTTTTATTAAAAGTAATTTTTTATAAAAATTTTTTTCGAAAAGGACTTTTTTTGGTACATAAAAAACACTTTTAAAAAAAGTACCATAATAGAAGTTTTAAAAAATATCAATAAATTACAAAAAATCACTAAAATAGGTATTTTTTGTTAAAATAAGATTTTTTTGATAAGATATAACTTGTTATAAGAAGTACCAAAATTTCACTTTTCTAAAAAAAGTACCAAAATAGTGCGTTTTATGAAAATGTACTATTTTGGTACATAAAAAAGCAAATAGTAGTTTTAAAAAGTATCAATAAATTACCAAAAATCACTAAAATAGTACTTTTTTTGTAAAAAGAAAATTTTTTTATAAGAAGAAACTTTTTATAAGAAGTACCAATATTTTTTACCAAAATAGTCCCTTTAATGAAAATGTACTATTTTGGTACATTTTATAAAAAGAAAAAATATTATTTCGGTACTTTTTATAAAAATCTGTTTTATTAGTGCACATACTTTTTTATATTGTAGGGTATCGAAAAAAAAAATTGGATCGATTTTTATTAAACAAAAAAATGTGCATAAAATTCAATGATTGGTGATGCGATCACATGCTTCATATAAGAGTCATACATATAGTCATTTTACTTATATATATAGTTGACGATGGATGACATTGGCGACATGCTCATCCGGTTTTTTAGTTTGTTTTAGTCTTCTTCTGCTAAGACTTTCTACAAATAATATTAAGCTTCCAGCAACAGGTGAGGGTGCTGTGAACATATACGAAAAAAAAATCATGCATACATAGTAACTTCATCTATCAATCTTTGATTTTCATTACCTAATGGAAAAACTCTGTGTTTGGAAACTAGGTTTACAAGAGAAAATATGCATGTTAGTCAATCAATTGTTACAGCAACAATGAAAGCTAAACAATTGTCATCGATTTATGGACATTAATGATGATAAGTTTAAAAATATACATCATTTTGTTCCCGATGATGCCAACATGGTGGCAAGATGTAATATATCTGAGTCATCAGAAAGTTATGTGAGGTTAGAATTGGCAGGTCACGCAATGACACACATTGACTCTGAACTTCGTTGCAAAATCGATAGTCAGATATCGTTTTGTTCCCAGAGTACTGTTCCCAGCAATAAACCACTTCCCCACAACTCCTACAATAGTCCCTGTTGGAGATTCCTATAAGCATGGCCATTTAGCCGATTACACAATGTCCTGTCAGTACTCCAACTAAAAGGATAACCGTCCGTTTGCAAAAAGCAAGAAGACTTTCTGTTCTCTTAGGATTTTGTGTCCACAGAATTCGTGATATCTTTTACATAGTTAGTGTAATTTCGTTCCGATTTTACAGTGTTTGATTCTAAGGCTTTCAGAGCTTGCAAGATTAGTGGCGCAAAGACGTTGATCTCTTGCGGAAAACACTACACTTGTCCGGAAGTCTCAATGAAGCCCTGATTTCGGGCATGCTTAATTTATTCCCGAATCTTCGATCCGTCCTTACAAATTGAGATCATTTTCTCTGTTACAACAGAGTTTTCTGCCCAGCCTTCCCTAGTTGGTACTTGGACTTCGAAGATTCTGTCAAAGTTCGTCTGCGATGAGATATAGTTGGTTTTTTATTCCAGTTTCGTCCCACCCACAGTACTTAATATGGTCGACTGTCCCCAATATCGTTGCTTAAGCCTTTGCAACTCTCTAAGCCTGAGAGCCGATTTTGCTTCTGTGATGCTTTATATATCCACGGGAATGATTACTTAGTATCACTTCCATGCCGGCCTAGGGTGCAGAAACACACACACGCCAGTCGTTGTAACTTTTGTAGGTTGCAGAGATATGATTTCTTATCCACTGTTTCTCACGGCACGAGGCCATCCTAGGTCAGTATTGGTCTAATTATCGCATTAAACATCCAGTGGATTATATAAGTTTTATACTCCACCTTCTTCCGAAAGTTTTCCGGCAGGTGTAAAACCTACTTTCCTTTTCCAAGAAAGCTTTACCTACCCAGGCATTTCGCCTCATTAGACAGTTTCCGAGTGATTAATTTTAATTTAGAAGGACAGCCCTGTCTATCTTAGTACTCTTTGTGAACAAAACTATTTCGGTTTTGGCAAGATTAACTCCTAGACAGTCTCTAGGTGTTCACGTACAGGCGTATGCGAGCGATGTGTGTGCATTAGTTTCTGGAAAGTATCTTGAAATGTTCTGCAATAAAATGCAGACTGTTATAGACTTGATGGACAACTGGTGCAATAGGCATTTATTGTCAGTGAATCCAGCTGAGACAACCCTCGTATTGTTTCCGCTAAGGACCAAACACAAGGATCTTAAGCTTTCTACGCTGAACGGTATTACACTCTCTACAACTGTCCACAGATGTAAAGTATTTAGGGGTCACTCTGGATAGTAAACTAATGTGGACAAAACATGTCCACATTAGTGCATGTTTTGTCGGGCGCGGCGTATTTTCTGACAGTGTCGAATAGCTTTTGGGAAAACGTGGGGTCTAAAACCTGCGGTTGTGCACTGGCTCTGCCGAACGGACTACAAAGAGCTGCATGCTTAAGGATTACAGGAGCACAGCACTGCATCAGGCAAGCTCTTAACGCTTTGTTGGACATGCTTCCCTTGGATCTACATATCCAAGAGGTAGGTATGAAATCTCTATGCAGACTTCGTAAAAATGGATAATGGCATGGAGATTACAGGATATGGGCAACTGTTTAATGGGCTTTCGGAACTTTGTCCGATGTTTGCCATTCCCTTTGACAGTGTGAAGCCTTGAATAGAGTTTGGTAGAAAGATCAGTGTTAACTTTCCAAAAAGGGAAGACTGGTGCGATCCAAATGAACTTCTCAGAAATTACTCTGATACATTCGGACGGTTCTAGTACCTGAGTTGGTTCTGGATCTAGTTGGTATTTGGATGACGAAATCAAGTACTCTCATGCTATGGGAAAATGGCGACACTTTTTCAGACTGAAGTATTTGCTATTTTGGCTACGACTTGGATAATTGAAAACAGATTGAAGGATATGAAAATCGATATCTGTAGTGACAGTCAAGCTGCACTCAAGGCACTGGATTCTCCAATCAGAACGTCTAAAATTGTCCAAGACTGCAGGCGGAAACTCAATGAGGTCTCATGTGAGAACAGGGTCTGCCTCTTGTGGGTTCCTGCTCATAGGGGAATACGGCGAAATGTGATTGCCAATTCTTTGGCAAACATTGGCTGCGATACAATTCCTCACAATCCGGAGCCTCAGATTGGTATAGGCTTGACGTGAATAATAAGTTGGATTAACTCTCACATGAAATCAATTTTCATGGAAAGAGTTGACATGTATGAATACTAAATTTTTTGTGATAAGGCCAGACAAGAAAGTGGCCAAGTATTTACTCATTCAAAGTAGAAAATACTGTCGCAAACTTACTGGCTTAATTACGGGTCACGATGCCTGTGCTTGTCATATGATGAGATTGGGTGTCTTACTTATCAGACCTTCTTTGTGCAGCTTGTCTTGAGGATGAGGACACAACAGATAACTACGTATGTTGTTGCCCAGCGTTCTCAAGAGTAAGACTGCGGATAATAGGCTCTGATATTTTCTCAATGGACATGGTCCATGGACTTTCCTTGTCTGACTTTCTCAGGTTTGTGAAAGCAACTAAAAAGTTATCAGCAAGCACCTTTCACTCTCTTTGAACTTTCTCTCATTCTTTACCAGTATTTCCTCTTAGGGGAAGAGCGCCATGGACTCGCCTAAGTTTATTTAAGGCTTGTACAACCCACCATCACCTCAACTCAAACTCCTAGACTATAGTTCCATCTAATTTGGGATGTACAAACCTGTCGATCTGAGTCCTTTTTGTGAACAAGACTAGTACTGTTTTGGCGGGATTAACTCCCTGACCGTAGTCCTTGGCCCAAGTCGAAATTACTTTTGGTGCTGATTTCATGAGTTCGCTTGGAAAATCTTAACCTTTGATTAGTATCACAACTTCAACATCGCAGACAGCTACCTTGATACCTATTCCGTTGAGTGACTCGATAATCTTATTTATTAAAAGTTTCCACAGATGGGAAAACTTGTAATAAGATTCCCCGTCTGTCTTGTAATAAGACTCCCCCTTGTGGAGTGCCCCTTGTAACGATTTTCCTCTCTTCACCATCACCTATCTTCAAGTTAATTGCCCTGCTTTCAAGCATTTTGTGCGTCCATCGAGTAATCTGTGTGTTTTTTGCCTGTGTTGTGAAAGGATTGAGGATATCTTGGTATTATTGAAGCACCTTCCACGTCCATAAATGATATTGCTACAATAATCCCTGTCAGAGATTCAAATACATACAGGCATTCTGCCGATTATACAGTATGATGTCAGAAATCCCAACAGTTGGCTGACCGTCCACACTTGCTAAATTTCACCACCAACCTGTCATGAAATATAACAAATATATGTGCCAATCTTCGGCGGCCTTCAAGTTTTTTTTTTTTTTAAAGGTTAGCATGATTTAACCACTTGAATTCGAGTTGCCAGCAACTTAAGCCGCTCAGCGTGCTTTACCTGGTAATTTCATCAACCACAGTCTTTACATATCTTCTTGGGAGCGATGCGCTTTTGATTAATAGAAGGTAAAATCTATTGTGGGCCTCATAGTCTATGTGTGCTGAAGTAAAACGTCCGCAGCAACTTAAAATGTAATATAATCTGTTGTGTAGTCTCCCAGATGCATCCATTTGCCAGTCTTTTACAAGTATCCTCCTCAGTACAAAGTCGTGAATGCATGCCAACAAATTCCAATTACATAATGACATGTAAGTTATTTCCCAATCTTGCAGGCTAATAGGTGTTCAATTCCCTGGAATGTCCCCGAGTCCTGGAACCCATACGAATCGTTTGTCATTCCACTTGGTCGTTTCATTTAAGACCAATAGTTAAGTGCAGATTTTTTTTCAAAAGCTTTGACTCCAGAGACATGGGCGTAGCTTGACTGCCAGACCTGACTCGACTGCGTTGGTAGACATGACATTGCATCAACAGTCAACTAATTCCTTTATTGGCAACATCTTTTGCCCGGGAATCTGACTTCAAACACCATTCGTTCGTGAAACCATAGTCTGAAGGTTAGATCTGGTATACCCTACACCTTTCTGTGGAACATAGTTTTATAAGTTTGTGGTGATGATTGCAACTATCTGAAATATTAGTCCTAGACCCACTTTTAAGAATACCGATCAAATGAGAATCACATTTTGAGTAAATTTAGCGATGCCAGTCTTTCAATATGAGAGGGTTTAAACACGAAACATGTCTCAATTGTCAATCAAAAACTGATTCAAGCAAAGTCTTTTGAAGTTGAAAAAATCGGTCCCTGTTTTGACCTAGAACGTGAAATTAAAAAAAAAAAAATCGTTTAATCTTCAGTCCCATGCATTTTAACTTTACTAACTATAAAAAAAAACTTAAATTTTTTTTTCTTTATTTTAAACCTTCTAAAAATGGCTTCCATATCCAATCATCATATTCATTATTATTATCATCGTCAACAATTTCAACCATCATCAGCATCAGTGGCAATAGCAGCAGCATCTTTAGTTTTGGAAAGCATGTCAAAAGCTGATTGGATAAATGCGATGAATGCAATGTCTAGTCATCCATGATGATTGTTGGCAATTTTCTTAAACATGAGTTTTCAAGCAGAATACAAAATTCAATAATCATAAACATTTAACCATAAAGGAGGAGCTCACCAAAAAAAATGGATATAAAAAACAGCGAAAAAAAACTGCACAACACAGGGAAACAAACAGACCATCATAAAATGTAAACGAGAAAGGAATGTTTTAACAATCATGTACTTGTACAAATCTACAAAGTCATTTTTTAAGCACTTGTTATGAGTTCTGTTGCTACACTCATAGAAATATCTTAGTAGAAAAATTAGTAAACCCATTGTAGATCAAGTTTTACAGAATAATGCCGTATTCAACAAAAATTAATGTTGATATCGTTGAATAATCAGTAAAGTTGAATCAACTTTTTACAACGCTTATACAGAATTCAATAGATAAATCAGAATAGAAAAAACAACCCTGTTCGTTAATTTTTTTTTTTTTTGTTAACGAGTGACGAGTGAGTTGGTAGCAATGTGAATCTTGTTTATCTCTTATAAAATTTATTTATGTGTTTGTTTTTTATAAAAATATTCAATATTATAAAAATAAATAAAAATAGGATCTGATTTGTAAATATTTGGTAAGTAAAAAAATACATTGATTACTTTATGTATTCATACTATTATTCATATTAAAACTTTTTTGTTTTTTTTTAAGGATTTTGTTTGGTATCATGAGAAAACTGGAGAATGGCTTATGAGTGCATAACATGAATAAACTAAGTGTGTGTGAAAATCTTTGTGAAAATCTTCAAATATTGCAACTTAAAAAGCCGACGATAATACAAAAATATTGTGATTTATGCTTAATAAAAGAATATTAACAAATAACAACAAGCTTTTTTTTTATTAATAAAATTTCTTATATCAACAAAAATATGAGTTGAATTTACAAAAAATAAGAGTTGATTTACAAAAAAACGAGTTGATCAACTTTTACAAAAACTGACAATAATTTTTATTGAAATCAACATAAATATTTGTAGGGTCAAAATCAACAATGATTTCTGTTGAATTTACAGCGATTTTCTTTGGGAATACAATGATTTTTGGTTGAGTGTAGAGGTAGAAACAGTATTCCCAGTTTCCAGCACACACGATAGTTGTCTGTCTATGAAATTAAACTATTATTTTGTTTTTAGGATGACTTTTAACTTTTTATACATCCTTTTTTATTCTTGATTAATACAAATATTTTAATTTTTTGCTAGGAAACAAAAAAACTGTGATATTTCAGAGTTAACGTCCATAAATGGAATTATATAAAAAGTAAATAACGGTTAATGGTGGTTTTAGCCCAAGGGTCTGTATTTAAACAGCAGTTGTGTGACCAACTCTGTTGCATGAAATCATTGCCCGGTGGCAGTAGCGCTTTAACCCTTAGGGCACACTGGGCACGTACCCAGGGCCCCGACCTCAAGGGGGCCCCCAGAAGTAGAAAGTATAACATATTCGCTTACAAAAAAAAATTTTTATATACAAATTTATGCAATAACACTTAGTCGGTTGAGTTAACAATAAGGCTGAGTATAATTATACCCTACACCACACTGTGGTACAGGGTATAATGAGTTTGTGCTGATGCTTGTAACTACCCGAAATATTGGTCCTAGACCCACTTTTAAGTATACCGATCGACGTAGAATCACTTTTTGAGTCGATTTAGCGATGTCCGTCCGTCCGTCTGTCCGTCCGTCCGTCTGTCCATGTAAACGGTGTAAACACGATACAGGTCGCAATTTTTAATCAATTGACTTGAAATTTGAAACTTAAGCCTCTTTTGGCCCAAGGACAAAGCCTATTGAAATTGGAAAAAATCGGTCCATATTTAGACCTAGCCCCCATACAAAGGTCCTCTTTAGTTTTGGCTCAAATGACTCTAACAACCGCATTTTCATAGATATCTTTTCGAAATTTGGCAGGTAATCATGTTTCATCCACACAAATCACCATTCCGAATTTTAAAGAAATCGAACCAGTTCTTCTTGTAGCCCCCATACAAACCACCTTCCCGATTTTCATATAAATCTCTCAAATTTCATGAAAATAGAAAATATTTTATTAAAATTCTGTTTGTTTATGTTAAACGCGTACTTTAATAACCTTATCAAATCTGATTATCATCGGACCATTTTTGGACTTAGGTCCCATGTTGAAGCGGTTTATTGTCAACAAAAAGAAGCCTATTTCACTCAAATTTGATTTGAGAGTGTTTTTTACACTTATTAAAGATTTGACAAAATATAGATCTAATCAGTCGATGTTTGAACTTGGGCCCCATTTTCCGGGAAACTCTGGTGTAGGGTATTATATGGTCGGTCTTGACCGACTATAATTTTCCTACTTGTTTTTAATTTAATTTTTTTATTTTTATACCCTACACCACACTGTGGTACAGGGTATAATGAGTTTGTGCTGATGTTTGTAACTACCCGAAATATTGGTCCTAGACCCACCTTTAAGTATACCGATCGACTCAGAATCACTTTTTGAGTCGATTTAGCGATGTCCGTCCGTCCGTCCGTCTGTCCGTCCGTCCGTCCGTCCGTCCGTCTGTCCGTCCGTCCGTCTGTCTGTCCATGTAAACGGTGTAAACACGATACAGGTCGCAATTTTTAATCAATTGACTTGAAATTTGAAACTTAAGTCTTTCTTGGCCCAAGGACGAAGCCTATTGAAATTGGAAAAAATCGGTCCATATTTAGACCTAGCCCCCATACAAAGGTCCTCTTTAGTTTAGGCTCAAATGACTCTAATAACCGTATTATAGAAGGTATCGCTTTGAAATTTGGATGGTAAACATGTTTTGTCTTCAGATATCATCATTCCGAATTTCAAAGAAATCGGACCAGTTCTTCTTGTAGCCCCCATACAAACCACCTTCCCGATTTTCACATAAATGTCTAAAATTTCATGAAAATAGAAAATATTTAATTAAAATTTTGTTTGTGTATGTTAAACGCCTACTTAAATAACCTTATCAAACCTGATAATCATCGGACCAGTTTTGGACTCAGGCCCCTTGTGAAAATTTCGCCCGATATTCAGTTAAAGCGGTTTATTGTCAACAAATAGAAGCCTATTTCACTCAAATTTGATTTGTGAGTGTTTTCTTCACTTATTAAAGGTTTTACAACATATAGATCTAATCGATCCATGGGACCCATTTTCCGGGAAACCTTGGTGTAGGGTATTATATGGTCGGTCTTGACCGACTATAATTTTCTTACTTGTTTATTTATTTATTATACCCTACACCACACTGTGGTACAGGGTATAATGAGTTTGTGCTGATGTTTGTAACTACCCGAAATATTGGTCCTAGACCCACTTTCAAGTATACCGATAGACTTAGAATCATTTTTTGAGTCGATTTAGCGATGTCCGTCCGTCCGTCTGTCCATGTAAACGGTGTAAACACGATACAGGTCGCAATTTTTAATCTATTGACTTGAAATTTGAAACTTAAGCCTCTTTTGGCCCAAGGACGAAGCCTATTGAAATTGAAAAAAATCGATCCATATTTAGACTTAGCCCCCATACAAAGTTGTGGCTCAAATGACTTTAGTTGTGGCTCAAATGACTCTAATAGCTGCATTTTAATAGGTATATTTTCGAAATTTGGCAGGTAATCATGTTTCATACACACAAATCACCATTCCGAATTTTAAAGAAATCGGACCAGTTCTTCTTGTAGCCCCCATACAAACCACCCTTTTCACATAAATCTCTCAAATTTCATGAAAATAGAAAATATTTAATTAAAATTCTGTTTGTGTATGTTAAACGCTTACTTTAATAACCTTATCAAATCTGATTATCATCGGACCATTTTTGGACCTAGGTCCCATGTGAAAATTTCGCCCGATATTCAGTTGAAGCGGTTTATTGTCAACAAAAAGAAGCCTATTCCACTCAAATTTGATTTGTGAGTGCTTTTTACACTTATTAAAGATTTGCCAAAATATAGATCTAATCAGTCCATGTTTGAACTTGGGACCCATTTTCCGGGAAACTCTGGTGTAGGGCATTATATGGCCGGTCTTGACCGACTATAATTTTCTTACTTGTTTTTTTTGTGTAGGTTCCGTTTCTTAAAACAGTTAATAACATGAATTGAATTTGTACCAATTAACTATAATAAATATAAATTTAAAAACTTTTTCTTGTCATTCGATTTTAATTTTTTTTTCCAGTGGGGCCCCCAAATACTTGTGTGCCCAGGGCCCCCGGCATACCTTAACCCGGCCCTGCCCGGTGGCCTGCTTTGGAAACAAAAACAAATAGTGTCTTTAACTAAATTTATAGTTAGATTAAACTAGAAATTTAGTAGGCTCAAAATCAAGTGCCGTTTTTGTTAAATTTAACTAAATTTTTTGCTAACTTTGCAGTTTTTTTGTTGAGTGTAGTAAACTCAACGAATTTTTTATATTTTTGCCACTCAAAAAAAAATCAAATCAACATTTTTTTTCCTTTTTTACGTAAAAATATTCTAATTTCTCAAAAAATATTTTCGAGCTTAAATTTAATATTTTCTGTACATTCCCAGCAAAAATTGGCATTACTAGTAATGGGTTTTGTAATCCGAATCAGATGTTAATCAGTAGTTACTTATTGAATGAAACACTAATTATTTTAACAAGGGCGTGAGACAAAAATAAGTAGTGAAGAGTATGGAGATAAATAAGTAGTTACTGACTCGGATTACTAATAAGGAGTAAAAACCCATTACCAATAAGAAGTAAAATAATTAGTTAATTAAAACTTTTAAAATTTAACTTGTTTTTACTAACACTTAAAAATTCCGTAATTTTTATTAAGTTTTTAAGTACTTTTTAAGTTAATTGAATTGTAAAGGTTAAAAACTGCAAGTTCAAGAAGATATTATTACTTAGAAGTATTTTATAACATATTACTGAAAAGTAGTTACTTTTGGGCTTAAAATAATGTTAATGGTAATGGGTACTCATTATAAATAATGTACTTGGTAATGATTACTTTTCACAACTCATTACCATGTTTTTGCTGGGTTGTGGATGGTATTCATGGATTCGGTAAAGCCGAATAAAACTTTTTAAAATTGTTTTTACTAGATTTTTTTTTTCGTTATATTTTTTGTTTATCACAAACACCTACACACGTACTTGTTAAACAAGTGCACTGAAATGGAAGAATCTTGTTAGAAATGAAATTATTTAAATTTATATGAATGCAAAAATAATAACAAGGTACATACATTATGAATAAAGAACTGCAGAAAGTCAGTTGTCCACGGGCAGTTATAAAACAGATAGAAAAAATTTAATATCCCAGGAAAAATTTTCAGAACCGATTCTAACAACACTTGTTTTAGAACAGGTTCTTCGGTAACTATTACACTTTTATTACACCGCTCAACACTCATTTTCCGGTTTGAATTCTGATGATCAATTTTAGTAGTCTTTGATCTCCTGATTTCAAATCTGTTCTCCAAATTTTCCCATCACGTCTAGATTTTTAGTTATTCACGGTTATAAATCCGAAAAATGGCGATTTTTGCATTATTTGAAAGCTTGCACAGCAGCCATTAAGTGAAATACAGATCTGGTATAAAGCGCAATAGTAGAATTTGGCTATGGTCTCCAACACGGAAAACAATTTTTTTCAAATTATTGCGTTTAGTTACAAACCGGAAGATATCTTTAATGGGTTTAAAAGTCTATAAGAAATAATGAACTTTTGACTAAATTTTGAGCTCATCACAGTAGAGATTGATCATCTGGTTTTTGTTTTAGAGAGTTTTAAAAATGGTGCTTTTTCTAATTTTATTCACAGTGTTTTTTTAAATATGTACATGTTTGGCCAATAAAAGTGCAACAACTTCAATTTTTTTTTGATCATATGTTTGAGATCAGAGTTCAGTTCTACTCTAACGCTTTATACCAGATTTATTCCACCCAGTGGCTGCTGGGCAGGCTTTCAAAAAAGGCAAAACCGCGTTTTTCGCATTTTCAACCGCGAATAATTAAAATTCTAGACGTGATGGAAAAAGTTGGAGCACAGATTTGGAATCAGCGAGTCAAAATCTTTTAAAATGTTTTATGAAACTTCAAACCGGAGCCAAAAACCTTCGATTTGTTAAGCGGTGTTATTCAGAACAAGTAAAGTGCAAATTATTGTGAAGCTTGTTCTCTGCAATCAAAGTTTCATTACATTTTGGTTCTCTGGAATTAAAAAAAAAATTATGTGCCAAAAAAATTAAGAAATAAATATCAAAAAATACAAAATTCTATTAAAATAGCAGGATAAAATCGTGAAAATTGTTGAAACAAAGGTGAGTAATTTAAATTTTTATTGTCTGGGTCGGGTCAAATACTAACAATATTATGTTTTTTATTTTTGTTTTCAGAAAATCCATATTCTGGTATGTCATTATTTTAAGGTCATTATTGTAAGGCAACTTTGGAGGCGTAAAAGGATAAATGTGTGTTAAAAAAATGTAAATATTCTATTTATATATGATTGTCTTTATCTTTGTTAAATTTATCTTTGCCAAATTTAACTTCTAGAACCGAAAAATATGTTCTAATTTTGCTTACAAACACCTGTTGCTTTTGGGACAATCCCTTTGTAAAAAGAATCGGTGTTCCACAAGAATTAGAACCGGCTCTAGGGAACTAAATGTTGTTCCACAATAGGTTCTTTGCAACCGAAAATTTTTCTGGGATTAACTTGGATAACTGTTAAAAAATCATTATATTTTTGCACAGACTTCTAGAATACGTTTTCTAAAGTACTTTAGCCTCCTTAATATGAATCAGTCACCAGAAAATGTTATTAATTCGCTTTATCCAAACAAATGCCTTTTTATTTTTAGCGAATCAAGCCTTTCACAACCACTACAGGTCGGAATGATTTCCTTTTTAGTTTAATATCAACGCCAAAAATTATTAGGCCTGTGTGAATTGAAAACTGTGTGAATTGAAAACCGAAAAGTTTTTAACAAAGTGTTTTTTTTTTAATTTTTTTGCTTAAAATATTGTGTTCGGGATTACTCTTTCAACATTCATCTGATTTTTAAAAAAATATTCCTTCGAATTTTCTTTATTTTTCGTTTAATGATTAAAGATAATAATTTTTACAAGAAAAAAATTTTAAATCTTAAATGTCAAAAGAATATCGAATTTTTAAAAATTATGTCATAGTGAAAGAGCCCATTATTTAATATTCGGACATTACTCTAAAAGTGTTTAAAAGGTAAACATTTATTTTTTGGTATGTACGAAAACATTTTGTTTGTTTATTTTTTTTATTCCTCTCTAGATTAAAAGTGTCAGGAAAGACCTCTGCGGGGAGATTATTCCACATATGGATAGATCGACTGAGAAACGAATTTTCTATGTAATGCGTTGTGCTATATAATAGACGAATGGGCTCTACTTCACAGCGAGTGTTACAAATAAATGCATGGGCTCGGGATATGAGCTCACTTAATTCAGCAGAATACTGGCCATGGTAATATCTTAACAAAAAATTAAATACAAAAAATGTATGGGGACCACCTTAAGGGCTGAAAATTTGGGGGTAGAAAAGTTCAGAGAAAATGTTGATATTGAAAAAATATTGTAGGTCTGTCATACACAGTAACGTATTAACAATTTGGGCACGTGGGCACACAGAAGGAGGGCCCGAAATGCCAATAAATTCGCTAATTTGCTGAAATGGATCAAATTTATTTTTAAAGAAAATTTCACATTTTCTTACAGAAACATTCTCAGAATCTAACAGATTTTTCGTATATATTCTGAGACTTTTCTATAGGAGAAATGTGTCCTATATCAAAAGTTTCAAATTCATAGAAATTGTTTCAGATTGTGAAATATTTTTCGTAATATTTTTCGTAAAGAAAAAGTTTCAGATTATGAGATTTTAAAAGTCTAAAGGTCATTGAAGTTTTGCCAAAATAAAAAGTCTCATCAATCAGATTTTGAGACATTTATGAAAAGTCTCAGATTCTGAGACATTTTTCGTATAGAAAAAATCTTTCATTTTTAGACAAAATTCTCAGATTCTAAGACATTTTTCGTACAGAAAATGTCTCAGATTCTGAAAAATTTTCCGTAAAGAGAAAGTCTCAGATTCAGAGACGTTTTTCGCATAGCAAAAGACTTTGATTCTAAATCATGTTTCGTGTAGAAAAAGTCTCAGTTTCTGAGACATGTTTCGTATAGAAAAAGTCTCAGGTTCTGAGACAATTTTGCGCATCAAAGAACTCTCAGATCTGAGACATTTTTCGTACAATATATTCTCAGATTCTAAAACAAAACGTCTAGGGGCAACCCTGGGTCAGTTAGAGAGGTGGGAACAAATTTCATAACAATTCCATTTTGTATAGGAGTTCCCTTAAGGAGGGGAGATAGGGAAAAGGTTTGTTCAGAAAAAACTTAAAAAAAAATTAAAAATATTTTTTTTTTTCACTTCCCAGCAAAAACTTGCATTACCAAGTAATGAAATGTGTAATGGGAAATTCAAAAGTTATAACTACTTCTGATTCGAATTACCTTTCCCATTACATTTACAAGCAAATGTGCCAAATGTAATGATTATCAAACCAGTATTAATAATAATTACATATATACTTATAGGTAATGAAAAAATTATTTTAAAAAAAAAATTTTTTAAAATAAAAAAATATTTAATTTTATTTTATTTTTATTCAAAATAATGTACAGTGAGTCAAAAAGTGAAAATCTAGTTCTGAAATTTTTTTATTTTATTATAATGACTTATGTAAGTCATTATTAATAAGTCCTCATTTTTCATTTCAAAATAATGCTAAAGGTAATTTTCTGTCATTTCCAAGTAATTCGAATGGTAATGATGTGTCATTACCAATTTTTTGCTGGGTAAAGATATATTAGCGAATTTTTTATGAAAAGTGATGGGACAAAATAATAACTTTTTTATCAAAGTTCATAAACCTCTTTTTTTATGGATGGTATAAAATATTGAAAAATAAATTATCAAAGTTTTTATGCATTTTTGTGAGGGGAACCCTCTTTAAGTGAGTCTTATTTTCATTACAGGAAAGAGCTCTTATTCGAATGAAACATTCATAAAAGTAATGATTGAAATATATTAATTTAAATCAGTGTTATTTATATTCGCTCCAATTTATTTGAAATTGATTGGTTCACTTAGTCGCCACCTTTACAATACTTCACATCATGTAACATTTCCAAGATTTTTTTTTTAGTTGTCCCTACCATACCAACCCAAACAATATCAATTAATGTCAAGACATCAGAAAAAATTTCTAAATAATTTATTAAAATTACCCCCTTTAATTTGAATTCTATTCGAAAACATACATACAATTACGATTAGAACCAGACTATAACATAAATATTGAAGCATTTAAAAAACACTTTATTAAATATCATCATGTAAAAACATGATCATTTTATAAAAAAATAAAAAATAGAAAAAAATGGTAGTGTGAAAATCTAGAAAATTACAAATTAATTTAAGTGTTGAAAATATTTTTAAAAAAATTCATTTGAAACCCCAAAAGATTTACAGTAGCAGTAACAATATTAACATAAAATATCAGCAATTCGGCTTCTAAATATCATTAACATCATTAAAATCATAACATAAATACACTTGTCGTCTATTAAAGAAATAAACGAAAAAAATAATGAAAAGCCAAAAGAAACACTCATCATATGGATTTTCTTCCCAGTGCAGTGTCAGCAACATTTTTTTTGGATTTTTTACCACATTGGCTACACTCGAAAAAAAATGTGTAAAAAAAAACAAGCAATAAATAAAATTAACGCAAAATAATTTCAAGAATCACAGAGTTTTCGAGATATTACTAACTTTTTAAAATTTCAAATCTTTAAAAAAAACTCTTTAAAAAATCGGTGGATTTAATTTTTTTGATTTTAAACTGATGGTATATTAATGCTTTATCAATTCTACCATCGTGTCTTATACCGACGGATGGACGGACGGACGGACGGACATACGGACATTCTAGAAAAGTCTTAGAATCGATCATAGATCAATAATATATATACTTTATGGGGTCCCCGACCGATATTTCGATGCGTTACAAACGGAATGACAAAGTGAGTATACCCCCATACTGTAGTTGGAGGGTATAAACAAAATCCAGAGGGGTTTTTTTTTTTGGAGGGGGGGTTGGTGGGAGACATTAAGGTACACCTCCCCTTACGATTTTGAACTTCTTCTGAGATAAGAATGTTGCATTTGCTTAGCAAAAGTACAAAAAAGCCTGGAAAAAAGTACGGTTTTTTATTCGTTGGTTTAGTTCTCCAAAGGGGGAACTTTTTCCCCTTGGTCTGATTTTGCCCATTTCCTAAACCTGCCTAGGAATATAATACATATTCGAGCGAAACTTCGGAAGTCTAGCTCTTTTATTTTGGACTGTATCGTGTCCTCTACAGACGGACGGACATCGCTAGATTGTCTTAGAATCGATCACTGATCAATAAAATATATACTTTATAGGGTCCTAGACAGATATTTTAGCGTTACACACGGAATGACAAAGTGAGTATACCCCCATACTGTGGTTTTAGAGCAATGGTTCCCAACCTTTTTTACGCCACGCCCCACTTTTAAGTTAAAAAAATTGCTTTGTTCCCCTTCTAATTTTTGTTTCTAATGAAAAATTACTACAGGTTCAGCAAAGTTTTTGTAAAATAAGCATTTAAACTAACAAGGGAAGTCTCCCTGGTGTCACCCTCCAATCTTCATGATATTTGGATATGTTGTTAAGAATGAAAATTAATTCGACCCGTATTTTTTTAGAGGCCCAAACTCATTTTTAGGGGTTAAAGAATACTTTTTTGACACCTGTCACTTATGTCGAGTCTGTATTAGTCTGTGTCTCAGTCATATATGTTTAATACTTTGACCACAGACTAATACAGACTCGACATAAGTGACAGGTGTCAAAAAAGTATTCTTTAACCATATGGTTAATATTTTCAAATAATTCTACGAATTGGGTTAGAAAGAGAAAACTGATATAACGCGCCATAAGAAAAATGGATGCCAGATCGGTTTTTGTAGTTTCACTCACTCCCAAGTCGTAGAAAGTGTTGCCATGTTAGCATAAAACAGACTAAAAACCGCTGTGTTTTCTCCTAAAATCGCTTAGTTTTTCCCCATTTTTTCTTATAAAACTCTACTGTCGAGTCTGTATTTAGTCTGTGCTTTGACCGTGATCACCATGTCCACAGACGGACATCGCTAGAATGTCTTATAATCGATCTCTGATCAATAATATATATACTTTATGGGGTCCCACACCGATATTTCGATGAGTTACAAACGGAATGTTAAACTTATATATGCCCTCTATCACTAACAAGGGAAGTCTCCCTGGTGTCACCCTCCGATCTACATGAAATTTGGATATGTTGTTAAGAACGAAAATTAATTCGACATGTATTTTTTTTTTAGCGGCCCAAACTCATTTTTAGGGGGGTCGATTTGTATGAGGGGAAATTGACCTTTTTCAGTTTATTACGATTTACGCCTATTTAAACAAAATTAATACGGGCATGTGTGGTATCAGATTAAAGGTATTAAAAATACCTATCTCGTGGTCCTAACAACGGGCCAAAGAAGTTAATATTTTTCGACTTATTAGCAAAAATGTCCTAAAGTTTTGGTATTTTACTCAATATGACAAAAAGTTGTGCATGTTTGGCCACGTTCTTAGCACACGTAGATAGGTTTTCCAAAGACCTTTTATTTGGTATGTAACATGACTAGGTTTCTTTGCATAATATAGGAGATAAACGAAAATAACTGAAAAATGGCCTTGTCTTCCCCCTCCTTTTTACCCCCTAAATATGAACTTGGGCCGCTAAAAAAAATACGTGTATATGTGTTGCTGTTATTTTACAATAACAACAGTGCCTAACCAAACAATAGTGTTGGTAGGATAAGTCGTACTAAACTTTGTGTTAAATGTTGTTTTTTTATTTTTAGTACCAAAAGGTACATAAAAATAAAATGTATATAAATTAAAAATACTCTATTATGACAATATCATAAATAGAAATATTTTTGGGCATCGAACTAGAATAAAACTCTAATCGAATATATATACATATATAAAGGCCGAATAAATACATTTTATTTTTATGTACCTTTTGGTACTAAAAATAAAAATACAACATTTAACACAAAGTTTAGTACGACTTATCCTACCAACACTATTGTTTGGTTAGGCACTGTTGTTATTGTAAAATAACAGCAACACATATATTAATAGTTACCGACGGTGATTTAATATATACAATTTTTGCTTTAAAAGAGTTATTTTTGTTGGAAAACAGATTTCGGACCTTCATAATAGTACTTCTCATATAACTTGGGAAATATATCAAATATTATGTCTGGTTTGATGTTTGATTGACCAACGATGATTCTCTAAAGTCTGCTGAAGATTCCTTTAGTGGGGATGAAACTGATCAGTACAGACATACTATGAGATAGTAACTTTTTTAAAGCAATAAATTAAAAATACTCTATTATGACAATATCATAAATAGAAATATTTTTGGGCCTCGAACTAGAATAAAACTCTAATCGAATATATATACATATATAAAGGCCGAATAAATACATTTTATTTTTATGTACCTTTTGGTACTAAAAATAAAAAAACAACAATTACCAAAATTTTTGCAGTAAATTTTGCTAAAAATAGTTTTTGTATTTAATTTGACTAAAATTTTTTTGAAAATTTGCTCGTTGCCCCCCTAGAACCTTCAAATTGCCCTCCAGTGTGGCGAGAATCAAAGATTGGGAACCATTGTTTTATAAAAATTGGTTTGTATGGAGAAATTATTTTCTTAGGAAAAAACTTAACGCGGGTTAATTTTGTCAGATTTGGCTAAAAATTTAAACATAGAGTGTTTAGAGCAAACCGAACCATAATTTGCCCGGCGATCGACGAAATTCGAAAAAGTCATTATTCATCCAGCTTTATTCAATATTTTTCAATCTGATTATCGCCTTAGAAGTTATTAATCCATACATCGAAAATGTTGCTTCAATTTTATCTAAAAATGTTTAAAAAATAAATAAAACAATTAAAATAATTTTCAACAAAAATTTTTTTTCTTCATTTTTTTTTTTTTCATTAAAAAATTATTTTTTTATAAAAAGCTTTTTTATCAAAAGCTTTTTTCATCAAAACAACATTATTGTTTTATCAAAATTTTTATTTCTAATTTTTTTCACCTTTTTCACCAAGTCTGTATTTCCTCTGACATAAAAATGTTCCATTTATTTAAGTAAAAAAAACAAATATGAATGTTAATGCGTCTGTACCACATCTTGTGTTCCCTTCATAATGTAAAAAAAAACTTTTTTGCACTTAATTTTGTAATTTTTTATGTCCACGCCCATAAAATGGCGGACTGAAAAGTTAAATTAAAGTACTCTCTGTTCAAATTGACGTTTTATAGAGATCGGCCTTGTTTATCATGGGGAAGCTTCCCCCCTGGTCCGATTTTGGCCATTTAGGAACTTTGCCAGCCCAAGAACGTAAGACATATTCGTGCTAAGTTTCGGAACTGGAATGTGCTAACCACAGACGGACTTACGGATAAACATTGCTAAAACGTCTTAGATTCAATTTTTGTTATTAATTTTGTTTGATGTTTTTGATATTCGTTTATACTATTTTATCATTTTGAGTGTATGTATACAAAACTCTTTAAGAAGTGTTGTGTTGAACACACACTCTTCATTTTTGTGTGTGTGGCCCTAAAATAAATGAAGATGATGATGTTACAGTTTATACCAGGGAATTATGACAGACTTTAGTGTAATTTTTCTTATTATCTAAACCATGGCTGTTAAATGATTTAATAAAAAAATCGTCTGGAAAAAAGTTCTTGCTTCTGTTTGTGTGAAGAAAATCCATTTAACCAACATGAAAATGATTAATAGGGCTAGACAGTTTGTGGTAAGAATTTGTGGAAAGAAATGTAGTAGATATTATTTATTTGTATAAATATTGTAAGAAGAATATTTCTTAAAGTTTTTTTAAAAAAACAAAAATTTAAATAAATTTTACTAAATTAACCACTTTTCCCTTGTAAGGTAAGGGGATCCAGAAAAAAATATTTTGTTGCAGTTCCAATACAACCTGTTTAAAAATATGTTCTTTGGTAATAATAGTTTTTGCAAGTAATTCAAAACTTAAATTCAAAAAATGATTTGCTTTAATAAACCATACACTGAAAATAGTTCATACATTTTCCTAAAATTTAGTTAAATCTAACTAAAAATGTGAAATTTTCTCAACTATGAGGAAAAAGTTTTAGTTCATATACTTATAAATAGTTCATAGTATTCTTAAAATGTACTAGTTGTTTAATATAAACGAACAAGTTTTTACTGCCTAAAATATTTTCCCTAAATTTAGGAAACCTATCTTTATATTAAAGACACATTTCACAATATTTAGTTCAAGTTTAGTTCAAATTTACTACCCAGCCCCTAATTTTGAATCAAAATTTGACATTCCCGAGATTTTATATATCGCCTTTGCCACCAATCAGCACGAGAAAGAGGATATTTTTTGACCAGGGGTCTTCAGATTTTGTTCATATTGTGTATAAATATACCCTATGGAGCCATTTAGACATTCCCATTTACAGTTTAATTAAATTCCAAAAAACTCGCGATTTTATTCGCGATTTTCATTTTTTAAAAATCACACAAACATGAAAATGTGGTGCAGTTTGAGGAGCGATAACTTCTGAAACTTAAAACTGACAAAAAGAAAGATGGAAGTTTTCTAAAAATTTCGAAGTCCAAAAATTTTTCATAGAAAAAAATCTGAAAATTTTAAAAGGGAAAATTTTTAAATTTTTTAAGGAAAAAATGAATCAATCTGAAAATTTTCTGTGAAAAATATCTGTCAATCTTATTATGAATTTTGGTATACCCGAGTAAAAATAAACATATATTACAATATATAACTTGATACAAACATAATAAATTATATATGATTATACATCCGTGAGATATTTTCAAAAAATTTTTAATGCAGTCATATGTAGTAATATATAATTGAATCATGATTCGGATTAAAAGGTGTACGGTTGATATAATTATATAAAACTACATGAGGGTCAATACAAAATTTGTTTTTCTGTATAATTTAATATAAAATTATATATATCCTATTTTGTTCCATATATAACACTATATGTTTCCATTTAACCAACAATTTTCTAAGTTTTTAAGGCAAAGTATAAGAAACTTTTTAAAATGTTCCTAAACATTTCCTTGTTAGGGTTATGTATATCACCTATCTGGTTCGAAGCGTACCCGAACATTTTTTTTTTTTAAGAAAATTATATGTTTGGTGAATGTATCGTTGACCTGTGGTGTAACTCAACCCAAACCAAAAAACACCAGGATTTTACATGTTTTTATGCAATTAGATCTAATTTGATCCACTAATATATGGCAATGTCTGGTCAAAACTCGGATGAAATCAAATAATATTTTATACAAATTGATATTTTTTAATGCAAAAACATCCTCCATTTTTCGGATCAAATTGCGTTTAATTATATATTGTATTACATATCAATATATATTGCATCATATAAAAATTTTTACTCGGGCTTTTAAAAATTATGATTTTTCCAATTTTTTCACAATGTTTTTTAAAATACACTGTGCACTATTATTGGGCAAATGGCCAATAATAGTGCAACAACTTTTATTTTTTTTTTGATCATATTTTTAAGATCATAGTTCAATTCGACTCTAACTCTTTATACCAGATTTTTATTCCACCCAGTGGCTGCTGTGCAGGCTTTCAAAAAAGGCAAAAATCGCGTTTTTTCGCATCTTCCCCGCGAATTATTAAAATTCTAGACGTGATGGAAAAATTTGGAGCACAGATTTGGAATCAGCGAGTCAAAATCTTTTAAAATTTTATATGAAACTTCAAACCGGAGCCAAAAACCTTCGATTTGTTGACCGGTGTTATTAACGCGAACTTTGACTTCCGTTTTTTTCAAAAAGCTGAAGTAATGGAAAAATTTGGAAACCAAATTCAGAAGCAGCTTCAAAAGATTAATCGAAACCGTGTGGTCAGATCCCAGACGCATACCACAAATTTCAAGTAAAAAACTTCTAAAAATAAAAAAAAAATACAATTTTTGTGAACTTTGACCTCAATTTTCTCAAAAATTTGGAAACCAGGTCCCGAACTATTGCATTTTATATCGAAACTTACTATCTTTATCAAATTTTTATTTCCGAAAATAAAAGAAAAACACCAGTTAAACCTGATCAGAAATGAAGAAATGTTTACCAAGAAAGGATTTAAAGTCCAATTTGGAGTAATGATTGTTCTTTTTTGAAAATTATGAACCAATGTTTGGTATTGATCGAAATTTTATTCGATAACGAATCTAGATCCGTTATTCGGATCCAGGACTGTGATCACGTAAAGTGATAGTTAACTATCGTCGATTTTCAGAGTCTTGTTGTTCCAAAATTATAAAAAAAAGTTTTCATATTTTTAGTGTTTCTGGTTTGAAACAAACTCTCTATAATATAATAAAGAAAAACTTTAAAAAATTTTCCAAAAACGATATGTATTTTGATGTCGTTTATGCATCGTCAATCGTTTTCGTTTTACGTGATTAGCCTCCTGCATTAAAAAGTAAATCGAAAAAAGTGGTCAGATCCCAGGCGCATCCGAAAATTTCAGAAACAAAACTCTTTAAAATGCACAAGAATAAATTTTTGTGAACTTTGCCATTAATTTCCTCAAAAATCTAACGTACTAGAAAAATTTAGAGCCCAAACCCAAAATGAACTGTCAGATCGCCAAAACACTTCACAAATAAGTGTTGGGCATCCCGGGAAATAAACAACTGCACAATAGGGTTAGTACTTTTTGCATTTTTTGCAAATATGCAACCTCCATCCTCGGAATCGTGTAGGGCATGGAAAATAACTAAAAACTGTTAGTTTAGTTTTTCGCGATCGTGAAAAAACTTCACGCACCAAATGCATTGAAGTTTTGTATATACGATTTTTTTATTTTTATACCCTCCACTCTAGTGATAGAGGGTATATATAAGTTTGTCATTCCGTTTGTAACACATCGAAATATTGGTCTAGGACCCCATAAAGTATATATATTCATGATCCTTGATCGATTTTAAGTCGATCTAGCGATGTCCGTCCGTCCGTCCGTCCGTCCGTCTGTCTGTCTGTCTGTCTGTCTGTCCGTTGAAAACACGCTAACTTTTGAAAGACTTTACTGAGGCTCCTGAAGTTTGACATATATGTTCTCCATTTACCGGGTCAGGTTGGTATTGCAATCCAGCGAAATCGGTCCAGTGGTTCAAAAGTTATGAGCAAAAGAGTAAATTTCGGCATGGGTATTTTGCGAATTTACGAGATTAAAACCACTCTAACTTTCGAAAGACAATTCTAAGGGTGCTGAAGCTTAGTATATATATTTGTCGTTCCCCAAGGCTGTTTGGTTTTAAATTTCAGCAAAATCGGTTCAGCGGTTCAAAAGTTATAAGCAAAGCACTGAATTTGAGATTTGTTTCACCTTAAACTGTTGAAAACTCGTTAAACAAGTTTTAAAAGCATGGTGAAATACCAGTTTTGTAAAACTTGTTGTTGTTTGTTTTCTTGTCGTGGGGTGCAGTTTAGTTGTTAGACAAGTAAATATTTGTTATTGTTTTGTTATTGTTAGTGTAACTATATGTAACGGGAAAAAATCAAATAAAGTATGAACATGATTGAATGTTAATTTGTTTTTGGTTTTTAGAGAAGAGGATGGTAATATAAAAAAAAGAGGAAAATATGTGAAATAGTTTTTTTTGGTATTACATATAGGTATAAAACAACAAAAATATTTTACAAAGTAATTTGTTACTCAAAGAAATTGTACACTAAAAAAATATTTACACTCAAAAAAAAATGTTACACTCAAAAAAAAAAATGTACACATTATATTTTTTTTTTTTTTTTTTATGAAATGGCAGACTCAAAAAAATGTTGACAGTCAAAAAAAATTTTACACTCAAAAAAATTTGATTGATTAAAAGAAAGTTTGACTCAAAATAATATACATATTTTTAATAAAAAATTTGTAATGCAATTTTTTGAAATTTTTTTTAGAAAATTACTATCAGATAACATTGTGGAGGGTATTCATAGATTCGACCAAGTCGAATTTAATTTTTCTACTTGTTTTTATTAAAGTTTCACTTTTCTCTTAATAACCATGTTTTTGTGGTTCACTGCTTACAAAACCGTTACCCACAATTTTGGAGATGAAAGTTTGACCAATTCGCGCTATTATTGCATTTTTTTGCAAAAAAAAACTTTATTTGGAGTAAAAAAACTTAAATTATGTAAAATATTTTAATCGCTAAAAAAATCACTTATATCGCGAATTATCGAAACTTTCGTAACAAAATGGTGTGAAACACATTTGTATGTAGGATTATAATAAAAAACAACAAAAATTTTAGTTAGTTATCACTTTTATTAATTTAAAAAAAAAAAAATTGTTTACATAAAACTTCAATGCGTTTGGTGCGTGAACTTTTTTCACGATCGGGAAAAATCATAAGCATATTTCTTAGTATTTTTCCATGCCCTTCACGATTCCGTGAATGGAGGATGTCGCAAAAAAAAGTCATAACCCTACTGCACAAAGATTACGGAGGGACCTTAAGTGATGATTTATTTTTTGCTTTGTTCACAACCCCCCTATAACTCTTCCGCGGCCCCCTAGGGGGTCGCGACCCACCGTTTGAGAACCATTGAACTATACACTGAAAATAGTTCTTACCTTTTTCTAAAATTTAGTTAAATTTAACTAAAATTTGGAAATTTTCTTAACTATGAGGAAAAAGTTTTATTTCATATACTTATAAATAGTTCATAGTTTTCCTTAAATGTTCTTAAAATAGTTCTCTAATATAAACGAACAAGTTTTTACTACCTAAAAAATTTTCCCTAAATTTAGGTAACCTATATTTATTTAAAAGACACATTTCACAAAATTTAGTTCAAATTTACTACCCAGCCCCTAATTTTGAATCCAAATTTAACATTTCCGAGATTTTATATATCGCCTTTGAAATCAAACAACACGAGAAAAATCAGTAAACAGTTGGCGCGCTTATTACGCTTGAAATTTCGGCTGAAATAACCTTGTGGAACTTGGATGGGTCCTTTTTTCAAAACGAAACGATATGGCGAACAGTCGTTTGGGAAGTTTTATATAATCTAACACGTGTTCCTAATTTATTTTTTTGCATTTTTAAGGTATTTTGAACGAAGCTCACGGACCGGCCGGCCGCGGCCCAAGCTTTTTGATATAGATATTTTTCTAAGTTTTTAGCTATGGTCCGTTCATCAGAAGAACAGTGCTTTTTTCTAGTCATTTTCTAACAAAATGGACACTTATTATTGGATAATTAATTGTATTTTTCAAGTATTTTTACCAAATTATTTGAATCAATATAAATAATTGCAAAATATGACCTTTAAATTGAAAAAAATAGGAAGAATTTCGAGTGTATCTATTATTATGATCACCTGCTGAAAGGACTTTTTATAAACCGTAAGCTGGCAAACAATAAATAAAGATGGACTTGCCATGATTTGATATATAATATCTTTGCCGCATCGAATACTAAAAAGAAAACCACATTTGCTCATTAAAAAAATCTTAATTTGACAGTTATTGACATTTAAAAAATAATTAAGGTGGTGTATCTATTATTATGATCATGAGTGTAACTTTGACCTTGACTGTAATCAAGGTTATTATAAAAGCACGTGCTGTGCTATTCACTGCATTGGCTTTTGCGTCTACTACACTCAAAATATTCTGTAGGCAAAAACAAATGAAAAATGCCTGCGAATTTTGTACTCTTGCCCAAAACATTAAATCATGATAATCAATGTTTTTTAGAAAAAATAATGTTATAATACTTTGCTGTTCCATGCAAAACGAATTGAAATATCAGTCGAGGACTCCATTAAAAAGCCAAAAGATCTGTACAGTGCAAAAAAGTGTTTTTACATTTTGGAGAGTATAAAAGATTCGGCACCAAAGAATACAACACTCTCACTTGCTTTATGTACATTTGGTAAACAAATGGAATTTTTTTATGCGAAAAGCTTAGACTTGGTCAAAAAGTAGTTTTGGTAATTTTTTTTTTTTCACGAAAAACAAAATTATGTTAAAAAAAAATTTAATGAACCCAAAATTTTTGATGAAAAAAAAATTCTATGAAAAAAGTTTTTGATGAACTTTTTTGATGAAAAGAAAAAATTTTAGATTAAAAAATTGATGAAAAAAAAATTTTGGTGAGAAAAAAATTGATAATAAAAAATTTGTTGAATAAAAAAATAATGAAAAAAAAATTGATGAAAAAAAAAATTGATGAGAAAAAAAATTAATGAAAAAAAAATTTTGAGGAAAAAAAAATTGATGAAAAAAAATTAATGAAAAAAAAAATGTGATGAAAAAAAAAATTAATGAAAAAAAAAAATTTGATGAAAAAAAAAAATTTGATGAAAAAAAAATTTAGGAAAAAAAATTGATGAAAAAAAATTGATAAAAAAAATGATAAAAAAAATAATTATAAAAAAAAAGTTTGATGCAAAAAAAAATGTATGAAAAAAAAAATTATGAAAAAAAAAAATTTATGAAAAAAAAAGTTTGATAAAAAAAAAAAATTGATGATAAAAAAAAAAAATTAATGAAAAATAAAATTTAATGAAAAAAAAAAAAAAAATATGAAAAAAAAAAAATTTAATGAATTTTTTTTTTTTTTTTTTGAAAAATAATTTTGTTACTTTTTGTTCACCAGCTGGTGTAAAACAGTTTTATTCACCACGAGGTAAATGAGTATCAAAGTTACAAACCCAAGTTATTAAAATTTTTGGTTTTAAGAAAATGAAAATAGTAATTCTTGTTTTCTTTTTCGTTAATTGTTAGCTTATATAGTCAAATTGAGGTGGCGTCCTGTAACTTTTTTAAAATTAGACACCAGCCTAAAAACATTATCATGTTAAAACCAAGGACCGGAAAACGTTTTGTTTTTTTGTTTTCATCAAAATATTTATTTTTAAAGTTCAAAATATTTTTCAATTTGTTCTAAAAAATAAAATAAATATTTTTGTTTAAAAAATAAATATCCATCATGATGAAAATCGAAAAATATCCATTGCGATAAATATCACAAAGGAGGAAAATATTTAAAAATAAAAAATATAAATATCTTTTTTTCCTTCTTTTGTTTATTTTTAAATCAAATATTTTAAATACAATTTTTATAAAAACTTAAACAAATATGTATCACAACCGACAATAATAGTTAATAAAACATCCAATTTTTCGAATTAAGGAAATCTGCAAGCGCAATTGTGTAGACAAGACCTTGAACTATCGTAGCGCAAAGTTTAAGGCGCAGATCTCTGTATCTGTTATAATTACAGAGGGTAAAAGTTGAAAGATTTTGAAAAATGGCTAGAAAATATCCATAACTTTTTCCTTTTTTTCCTATTTTTTTTCATTTCTCCATATTTCTATATCACTACTGACGCCTTGTATAAAATGCAAAATACTGAAATCGTATTCCATTAATGTGTCGAGAATAATAATAGTAGCTGCTCAAAATTTAAAAGAAAAAACGTTTTCTTCTAAAATACAAGTTTTTTGCGAGACACATTCGCTTCTTTTTTTTTAAATATGGTCAAACTAAGTTTTTGTGACATTAGGTCACAAAGTCAAAGGTAGTTTAAAATAAATTGCAAAAAATGTATGGCATTTTTGAAAATTGTGCAAAATTTTTAGATCTTGTTCCTATTTTTTTAGTAGTCAATGCATCACCTTCAAATTTAATTTAGTCAATGCATCACCTTTAAATTTAATGCATAAAACTACGTGTCTTAATATGTACTTAGAACCGATTTGTGTTTTTAATTTTGTTTTTGGTCATTGTGATTGGAAAGCGCGATGTATTTATATAAACTTATTTTGATCTTGTACATCCAAGGCTTTGCACGAAATCGGTCGAAATTGTTCCTAAATGATGTGTTATCATAAAATCAGAGACGGATTCAAAAATGTTAATGATTATGGATTTTTTGGACCAAATACAATTTTCTTCTACAATGATACGAACGTTATGTTTGCCAGTTTCGCAATCACGATAAAACGGCAGACAGATAGTGATAACCGAGGACGAAACTTAAGGCCAAAAAATATCACAATTGGACAAAGTGGCGAAAAATTTCACGCCCTATTGTACATAAATGTACACATAAATCTTAATTTTTTACAACATATCACTTTTTTATAAAAATAATTAAATTAATCTTCAACTAATTTCTGTTTTAGTTTTTTTATTAAACTATTTTCATCCGATGAAAAAAATTAAAAAAAAGATGAAAATAATTTTAAACTTTCCTGATAAATATCACAAACGATTTTTTTCAAATTTTGATTTTGAACAATAAAAATTATTTTCAACTTTGATTAAAATAAAAAACTCCAAATGGATTTTTATTTTTTTATTGAACACAAGTGTTTGTTTTTTTTAAAGAAAAATATAAAAAGATAGTTTTAAAAGTATTAAAATCGGGTCCCTGGTTAAAACACATTTAAAACCAGTGAATAAACAATTGAAAACCATCCCAGTAATTATTCATTTGTTTCAACAAATAGCAACATTTATTTTTTACTGTTGACAAAATTTTCTAAAATAAATAACATTAAACAGTCAAAAAATTAAATTTTTTTCATTCTTTTTTACCAACAAATTCGAAAAAAATAACATACGAAAACATTAAAAATTAATGATAGTTCTGTTATTTTTTACCAACAAATTTCAAAAAAATAACCTACAAAAACAATAAAAATTAATGACTTCGTAGGTTATTTTTTACAATTTTTTATTGAAATATTTTTTTAAAAATTTTTAATAAAATTTTGGGGAATCGATCCCGCAATCAACTACATTATGGCCAGACACTCTACCCATCTTGCCAAAGTTACTTGATACAAACATGTTTTTATATTTCTACAAATATTTTTTTGGAATATTTTGTCTACAAAAAAATAACCAATACAAGTTGGTAACAACCCAGTTGGCAACGTCCTCGAGCCATCCTCAGTGACGGAGCGGTGACATGTCAGAGTCACTGCTGACATCCACAAGACATCTCTATGTACTGGGTTGAGGACAGTTTCATACAAAGTCAGCAGTGGTCAGGGCTGACATGTCACCTAAAACTTCTTTGGGGAAATGTCTGACGTAGGTCATTCGAAAATACAAAAAATTTTCGCATTTCCTTTAGTTCTTACTTTTATCCATTTTCCTTTATTAATTATCTTTCTTATATTTAGAAAAAACTTTTCGCCTTTTTTAGTCCCAACTGGATTTGAACCTGGAACCTCTAGTTTATTAGTCCCGCACCTTACTACTTGTTTTAAACTTTATTTTGAAAATTGTTTGTCTATTTATTCCTTTTATTCTACTTGTTAGATTTTGATATTATTTTAAATAAATCGATAATATTGCCATCTTTTTGTTGGAAATTGAAGAGTTGCCCAGATTTAAAATTCTTATTTAATATACTGCTATTCTGACGACATTTCCTTTAAGACGTCTTAGAGGAATTGTCAACACTCTTAAAGCAAACATTCAGTTCTGACAATGTTAGGACATGTCATCAAGGATTACCTATGATTTGTCAGAACCTGAAGACATTTCCTCAAGGAATCACTGAGGAAATTTCCTCAGTGACACATTTTCCAACTGGGAACTAATGTTTTTTCTTTAAAAAATGTCAACAATTTAAAAAAAATTTGCTTAAACAAATCATTAAAAATTAAAGAAGAATCACTTATTTTTTCAAAAATAAATGACTTTAAAAGATAAAGGCTAATGAAACTCTTTAGTTTTTATGTTGTTAGTTTTGGAACAAAGAACAGAAATAGTCATTTAATAAAACTGAACATTAAATAAACGTTTTTCTTTTAAAAACGACAGAACGTAAAACTTTTTAAATAAACTACAAACAGTTAATGACATAATTTTTTGAGTGTAATTTATAGTACAAGAATAATATTTGCAATTCGATCAGGATTTGAACTCAGGACCCCCGGGTTACTACTCCGACGCTTTAGAACTTTATGCTATAAAAAATAAATATTATTCTATTTTTCAAACGAAATTAAAGGGTTTTCAAGTATATGATGCTGATTTAGTAGTTTTACAATAACTTTAAGAGTTGGCTTGTTGGTGAATGTATGTAATGCTGGCGGTATTATACATACGATATAATACACTTTACATCACACTTATATTCATTTTGCAATCAAAATATAAATTTGATGCAAAAATTATGAAAGAAAAAATCCTTTTTTATCTTTATTAGTTATTTGGTTTACTTACAGTTGTTAGTCGTTATATTGATTTTATTATTCTTCTGGGATCTACATAAAAACCAATAAAGTTATAGCGGCAAGTGTAAATGAAGTTGTCAGTGAGAGTCATAAAATAAAAGTTATGCATATGAAATAAGAATCCCCATACCTGAAAAGGATATAAAACAATATTTACAAGAAAACAAATGTACAACCAAAAAGCCATAATTTTTGCACATACACATGCATATTATACAAAGGTCAGCATAAAATAAATAAGAAAATCTGTTTTCATAACCGAAATACATAAAACAATAACAATCAAACCAGTCACCCACCCCAAACCAACTTTCATCCTTTTCCTTAGACTCTCTAAGGAAGCATAAAAAATTATTGACCCTTCTTCAATAACTATCAGTTCGTTTGCATGTTAAACCCTTGTGTAATATTTGCAATATGTTTGTTTTTTTCTTTTTTACTTCTTGAGATAACAAACAAAAATATAGAAAAATATTACTTTTCGATATAAAAAAAGTTACCTTACAAGAAGTTTTTCATTATTATGTATTTTTCAAGAAATATAGTTGTAAAAGTTATTGAACTGTCTTAAGAAAAGACTTACGATAGTTTATTTATGTTTGATTTTGTCTTTTGCCAATAGAACCAAACATTTAACCGAGTATATTTCTCTCCCTAGTAATACGGGTCACTCACAATAATTTTTATAAAAAATGTTTTACATGATATTGTTGGTATATTCGAGACTACATTTTACTTCAAGGAATATGTAAAAGCTTAAGAGAATACGAGCACCGATCTGCAGATAATTACACAGGCCGACACTTTTGTAAAATTTTTGGATGCATCTGGATTCTGACCACTCATTTTGATTGACCTTTAGGAGCTGATTTGGAAGTTTGGCTTCCAAATTTTTCAATCATTTCCGATTTTTGAGAAAATTGAGGTCGTAGTTCACAAAAATCGTGTTTTTTATGTATGCGTTTTCGATTAACATATTAATTCTGATTCCGAAACTGATTACAAAATTTGTCCATCACATTGGTTTTATAACGAGATAAAGGAACAAGTTTGCAAAAATTAACAGGTCCACGCTGTAATTTGAGATTTTTATTAGGTTTCTACGACGTTGCGTTTGAAGCTCTCAAAAATGGTAAAAAAAACACTTTTTTAACTTTGATCTCAAAAAAATTATCTCATCCTAGGATGACATTGGTGATGGTAAATGAAAGAGGAGAATCTCCCCTAATTTTTTTCTTTTTTTTTTTTTGCCATATCAGGATAAAAGGATGTGAAAAAAGTTATTTTTAAACTTTATCATCTTGGATTATTTCTAGATGGGAAGTTGAATTTCAGGCTTAGTATTAAGGAACGGGTGAGAAAAGCAACAATTGCTTTATATTCCTGTAAAAGAGCCATTGGAAAACGATTGGGCTTTAGCCCTAAAGTCGTTTATTGAATTTATTCAGTGGAGGGTCCAATTCTGCTGTATGGAATCACTGGTAGCCTGCTTACGAGACAAAAGGCCACTATGTCTATATCACGAAGGTACACACAAAGAGATGGGGAAATGGATTGACTTGTGAGACAACATGACAGATTTGGCTTTCTCTTAGTCAGAAGCTCACAAATGAAGTGATATCGCTTCCAAGACGAGAGATTTCCACGGTGGTTGCTATAATCGGACACTGTCTTATAAGGAAACACGCAGAGCGGTTAAATGTACCTTCGCATGACTTGTGCCGGAGTTAATGATGGATAAAGAGAAGTGGAAAACCTTAACACTTCATCTGGCATTGCCCGGCACATTCTGGTCAGAGACTTGCTGCACTGGGATCTAGGAAGCTGCACGATCTATTCTGACGGTCAAGTCTCTAAAGTCATTCTTTCTGAAAACAAGTTCTCCTTTTAACTGCTGTAAGTCTCTAAAGAAAGTGGAAAGTAGTTTGACATTGGACTCATATGGCTTCTGAACACTGAGACATTCCCGAGAATTGCAATGTCGATAAGATTACAAAACTGCGTGCTACAGGTTCCTACAGAATTGGAATGTGTTTGTATGCCTCAGGAAACTTGCTATCAAAACCTACGGCTTTGTTTTGTGGAAGACACTAATCAGAGGAGTGCAATTGGATAGATGTTTTCTACGCCTTTGGACAATATGACCCCTTGTATCGAGTTTGGTGGAAAGTTTACTTTAATACTTTCTAGTAAGGAAGACTGGGGCAACCCAGAAGATCTACTCGAAAATTAAACGGATGGATCCAGTACATTAATGGGATCTGGATCCGGTTGTTATTTGGACGATGCGTCAAAATGCTATATTGATGGGGAAAATGTCTATTTACGGTATTTTATACTGAATTATTTGCTATTTTGGACGACGCGACCTGGATAAGTGAGAACATATGGAGTGATAGGAGAATCGGTATCTGCAGTGACAGCTAGACTGCTAATAATATGTTTTCATTATTTTTATTCTTCTAAACTTTCGTTCACCCTTGAGGGTGGGTTGTGGATTTAGGTTAGGTTGGATGGGCGCTCGCCATTTGGCGAGTTCACTCGGAGGCCCATTGTGATTCCCTTAATCATATTTCCCTACTCCCCCTCTGATACAAAGTTCTACTTTTTAAACCACCCCGTCTCCCTGAGGTATTTCGCTAGAGACGTCAATGAGACACCGCTTAGGCAATCCAGGTCATCGAAAAATCTTTGCCCCATATGCTTAAGGCGGCTCCTCATTAGGCCCGGACATTCGCATAGCAAGTGCTTCACTGACTCCTCTTCCTCCACTTCCCAACAGCTTCTACAATAGTCCCTATAAAAAATTCCCATACGCACGGCCATTTGGCCAATTATACAGTGTCCTGTAAGTACTCCAACTAATAGGCTAACCGTCCGTTTGCCAAAAGTATGAAGACTTTTTGACCTCTTAGGATTCGGCAGTGGCCATAGGGTTCTAGATATTCCGCACGTAGTCAGTGATATCCACATATCCTTCATCCTATTTTCAGATATCCTATCAATTTCGTTCATCAATTCCACTATAGGAACCGAGACGTCAGGTTCTACACGTTCCCCCACCGATTCAGAGCCATTCCTCGTACATTCATCAGCTAATTCGTTCCCAGCGACCCTACTATGGCCTGGGACCCAGATTAGCTTGATTGTGTGCTGACTGATTCGACGAAGAGATTGTATACAATTCATAACTATTCCCTATTTCACAGTATTTGACTCAAAGGCCTTCAGAGCAGCGATACTATCTACGAAAATGTTAATGATACAATGACGAAGGTCCCTTGTCATAATCATCTGCACCTCAGCCTGGAAAACACTACACTTATCCGGACGCCTCAATGAGACCCCGATTTCGAGGCATTCAGAGTAAACTCATGAACCCGTACCCATCTCCATTTTTGATCCGTCCGTAAAGATTGAGATCGCATTCTCTGTAATAACAGAGTTTTCTACCCAGTCTTCCCTAGTCGGTATTTGGACTTCGAAGGCTCTGTCAAAGTTCGTCTGTGGTGAGATACAGTCGGTTCTCTGTTCCAGTTCCGTCCCGCCCACCATACTTAATATAGTCGAGTGTCCCCAAGAGCGTTGGTTAATCATTTGCGGCTCTCTTAACCTGAGAGCCGATTTTGCTGCTGTGCTCTTGACGTAAATATCCACGGGTTGAATGTTTAGTATCACTTCCAGGCCGGCCTGGGGTGCTGATCTAATAGCACCAGTGATACCCATACACGCCAGTCATTGTACCTTCTGTAGATTGCAGAGATATGATTTCTTATCCACTGCTTCCACCACACAAGGGCACGATAGGTAAATATTGGTCTAATTATCGCACCATACATCCAGTGTATAATATACGGTTTTAAACCCTACTTCTTCCGAAAGTTCTTCTGCAGGTGTAAAAAGCACATAACGACTTTTTCATCCTTTCCTCTGTGTTTCTTTTCCAAGAAAGCTTTAAGTCCAGGATCACACTCAGGTATTTCTCCTCATTGGATAGCTCCAGGGTGATTCCATCTAATTTGGGAAGGACAAACCTGTCTATCTTATTGTTAGTCCTTTTTGTGAACAAGACGAGTTCGGTTTTGGCGGGATTGACTCCCAGACCGTTGTTCCTTGCCCACTTTGAGAGTATCTTAAGCTCTGATTCCATGAGTTCGCTAATCGTTGGTAAAAACTTACCTTTTATTAGGATCACAACGTCATCAGCGTAAGCAACCGCCTTGATACCCATTTCGTTAAGTGACTCGAGGATTTCAATTATTACAAGATTCCACAGAAGAGGAGAGATGACTCCTCCTTGTGGAGTGCCCCTTGTAACTATTTTCCTCGCCTCACCATCACCTATCTTCGAGTTAATTGCCCTGCTTTTCAGCATGTTGCCCGTCCATAAGGTAATCTGTGTGTTCGTGCCTGTATTCTGTAGGGCATTAAGAATAGATGATATTTTGACATTGTTGAACGCACCTTCCACGTCCAAAAATGATGCCAAAACATACTCTTTTCTGTGAAGAGTATCCTCAATCAGCCCGACAACGTCGCTTAAAGCCGTTTCAACAGACCTACCTTTAAGATAGGCGTGTTGCACCTCGCTGAAATTGTCTGATGTGAGGGTACTTTTCTCACATAGACATCTACCAGTCTCTCCAGTGTTTTCAATAAAAACGATGACAGACTGATAGGTATGTAGTCCATTGTGGTATTGTGGTTTATCTTTCCCGCTTTGGGGATAAATACCACCCTTACCTCCCTCCATTCGGAGGGTATATACCCCGATGCCAAGCTCCCCATAAAGATACATAGTAACCATGGCATGATTATCCTGAGGGACTGCAAGAGTGCCGGAAAAATACCATCAGGCCCTGCCGATTTGTAGGGCTTGAAGGAGTGGACCGCACACGTTATCTTGCGTTCGTCCACCACTGTCTTGATGAATTCATTTACCAGAATTGTAGTCGGTGAAAGTGTACCCGAAGGAATATTTCTTTTCACCTCGTCACTGCAACCCGGAAAATGGGTGTCCATCAGAAGTTCAATGGTTTCCTGACTGCTTTCTGCAAAGGATCCGTCTGGCTTAAAAAGAAATCCCGGTACACTGGGAGCTTTGGAGAGAACTTTACGGAGTCTCGCCGCTTCCGTAGTTCCCTTCAATTCCCCACAGAAAATGGACCAGGATTGTAGATTTTAAATGCCTATACAAGAGAAATAGTTGTTGAGTTGAGGGTGGGTTGCGCATTTGTCGTATCAAAATACAGTAACTTACAATTAGTTTTTTTTTTATTTGGTGCTCCAATAAACGACCGGAACGGTTATTAGTTCTCGATAACAAATTTTGTGGTCCGAATAGGACTCTGTCAAAGACAGAACTGACATCTCAGTTTACCGGGGATAGTGTCTTGGTTTACTTTGAGGAACTTGATATTCGGGCTTTTCGAAGGCTTCCTGAGGAATATTGTGTCTTTTAGACAGCGACTCTAACAATTCAACTACAATGAAGATAATTTTGGAACGAGATATTTAACCAATAACTGTTACCATCTTGGTGGGCATTATTGCTGCTTTGATAGCTCTGAGTAATTTGAGTAAATTCAGAATTGACACCAATAATTTGTCTTATTTTAGGAATTTATGGCAAAAACTTCTGTGTAGAACATCGCATTTCCTTTTTTTTTTACTTTGAGCCAACACTCAGGGGATGCCAGTATTGCCAAATCCAAACTGAGTCATTTGAAAGTTGACCATTACTGATCGTTTAAAAACAAACATTTGCTAACACTTATTTGCTGATTACAAACTGAAAGTCAGTTATAGCAACAAAAAATCGTTTGGAACATTTTCATATAGATCGTCGAAGTTAAATATCGGTAGTCACACTTGAATTCGATTATTGCTTTTAATTAAGGCAACTCAAAAAATTTTGTTGTCACAGCCAAATATAGTAGCAGCAACCGAATTTTGACTTGATACAACTAAGAAATTCGGTTTGAAATTTATTTTTTTGGATGTTTGGCATAGCCCCGTACAATGAGGCTTCTGTTTACAATAAATTCATATTTATTTTGGCACTTTACCAAGGAAACAACAAACTTTGTTTCTCGTTGTATTCTCTCCCTGCCATATGTATCATTGAAAATTATTATATTTCGTTTTTACTTGACCAGTTGGTTTTATGACTTTTGCTGATTGGAATATGATATGAATTGAATGGTTTGGAAATTGATGTAGGTTTTATTATATTGTTGCGTTGTGTCTCAGTATACAAACAACAATATATTTTATCATTGTATCAGTATTTATGGTTTATAGTTTTTTTATTATTGGGGATTTTCCTTTTTTCCATTTTTTTTTTTTGTAAAAGTTGGAAAATTATGAGCCTCAGTGGATTTTTTTTGTGTGCATGTTGGTACTACTTAAGAACGGCCATAACTTTTAAGTAATTGTTTGGGTGTTAGCAAATTATTGATAGATAAATTGATATGATTTTGTTTCTTGAAGTATAAAATAATTGAAAAATTATTACGGTTAAAATATCGTGATGTGAATTTCAAGCTAATCATAATGTTTTTAGTTTTGATAGATAAATAACTTTAATTTAAAATACAATGATATGAAGTGTTTTAAAGAAAACTGAGTGGCAGAGTTCATATATTAAAGAAAACATTGTATTATACCAAAACAAGCCGAAATTTAAAATCCTACTAAACATAACACTACAACTGGGGTGTTTAAAACCGGTATGGGAATACCATAAATGTCTATAATTTTTAAAAATTAAATTTTCTCCTACATTTTTCAAGTTTAACTAAAAAAATATATGGGCAATTCCATCATGTCGAACGTGACCGTTGCTCACATTAAATTTGAAAAAAAAGTCAAAATAAAAATATTTTTTTTCTTGACAAAAGGGGAAACTTATAGCTCTTAACTAGCTCTACAATTGTTGCTCAGGTTGATTTTGAAAATTGTTTCTAGCTTTCGAGATAATCGCAAAAAAGACAACCATTCGCACGGGACAAAAAACAGAAGTCGTTTTCGCGATTATCAATCAAAACTCTGATTTCAGCGAAACCTGAGGCAATATCACAATGCGACTAATTTTGAAATGTTGGCTGATAATGTCTCTTAAAAGTTGTAAAATTTTACCTCAAAATTATTTCTACTTTTTTTTTAATTTAATTTTAATCACTGTCGCGCGGGACATGTCGCACGGGACCGTTTTTTCCATCATCATATTTATGTTTTTTTTGTTGTTCTTTTTTAACAAATTATAAATAAATAAGCTTAGAATACTTGGCATATATATTTTTCGTTCCGCTGGTCTGGTTCGTATTGAATTTCAGACAAATCGGTTCAGTGGTTCAAAAGTTTTTAGCAAAACCGAGAATTTCAGATTAGTTTCACCTTAAATTCACGTGTTGAAAACCTGTTAAACATGTTTTCAAAACATTGGTAAGTCACAAAACTATTTTACAACGTATTTTTGTCACTCAAAAATTTTGTCACAAAAAAGTACACTCGAAAAAGTTTTACACTCAAAAAAAATTTTACACACAAAAAAAAATTTAGTAATTTTTTTTTTTTTCAAAAATTACTTAAAAAAAAAAATTTTACATAACATTAATATTTCTAATTCAAAATGTTATTTACTTTCACTTAAAAAGGGCATTGTGGAGGGTATTCATAGATTCGCCTAGTCGAATTTAACTTTTCAACTTGTTTAATTTATTGTCTTGTAATTTCATTTCATCTTCCTTCAACTTTTCTCTCCGCCGTTTGCATCTCTCTTTATTTTTTAAGCCGTTTATACTCATCTATACTTAAATAATTCAAAAGAATGTATTAAAATAAGTAAATCATTTATTTAAGAAAAAAATATTTTTTCAAAATTTTAAAATTCACACTTACCATGTCGCACGTGACCAACTTTATATAAGAACCAAGATCACAGATTTTATTATTTTTTATTTTTATTTTTTTTATTTTAATTGTAATAAAAATCTGTGTTTATTCTCAATATTTGATGAACTTTCGTCATGTCCACTTGACGCACTAATTACAAATGTTGTTTTTCAATGTCGCACGGGACATCGAAATATGTGATAAAGCACAGCAAAAACTAACCGTTATTTTTCGAATTGCATAGTTTGTTATGCATTTTTTTTAGCTCTTTGTAACTCCAGAAAGATTTTTTAAAAGCAAAAGTCAATATTTAATGCTTCTCTTTCAGAACTTTAAACAAAACAAAAGGTACAATAGAAATGTCCCAATGAGAAAAAATTGGCTTGCTCGACTTTACATTCGAATATCTCGAAATGGGTTATGAATAAATGTAAAATTTGTTCACGTTAGTTAAATTTGATTGTTTTCCTATGAAAATATGTTAAAACAAATTCGTTTCAAGAACTTTTGGTTTTTTGGTCTTGGTAGACCTTTCGGTGGAAATGCCCATATCATAAATTCTCTCACAGTTTAGTAAAATTGTTCTAGTAACCTGGAAAAAACTTTCGTATTAAAGTTATAATTAGTTCATAATTGTCTTAAAATAGAAATCTATATATATAAAAGAGTAATGTGACTGACTGACTGACTGACATACTCATTCATCATCGCCCAGCCCAAACCGCTGAAGCTAGAGACTTGAAATTGGGACAGTAGGTCCACCTCCCGGAATATAGACCCACCAAGGCTGGATTTTTGGCAATGTTGATTCTAAGGGGGTAAAAAGGGTAAAAAACTGTACTTTTGGTACTTTTTATATCTCCTGAAATAATGGTCATAGAGACTTGAAATTTGGACTTTATGTTCACCTCCCGGAATATAGATCCAGTAAGGCCAGACTTTTGCCAATGTTGATTCTAAGGGGACAAAAAGGGTAAAAAACTGTACTTTTGGTACTTTTTATATCTCCTGAAATAATGGTCACATAGACCTGAAATTTAGACTGTATGTTCAGCTCCTGGAATATAGATCCATTAAGGCCGGATTTTTGCCTATGTTGATTCTAAGGGGGTAAAAAGGGTAAAAAACTGTACTTTTGGTACTTTTTATATCTCCTGAAATAATGGTCACAGAAACTTGAAATTTGGAATGTATGTTCACTTCCTTGAATATAGATCCAGTAAGGCTGGATTTTTGCCAATGTTTATTCTAAGGGGTTAAAAAGGGTAAAAAAGTGTACCTTTGGTACCTTTTATATATTCTTAAATAATGGTCCTAGACACTTGAAATTTGGAATGTAGGTTCAGCTCCCTGAATATAGATCTACTAAGGTTGGATTTTTGCCAATGTTGATTCTAAGCGGGTAAAAAGGGTAAAAAACTGTACTTTTGGTACCTTTTATATTTTTTTAAATAATGGTCATAGAAACTTAAAATTTGCAATGTAGGTTCACCTTCCGAAAAAATATTCACCAAGGCTGGGTTTTTGCCAATGTTGACTCTACGGGGGTAAAATGGAAAAAAGTGTACTTTTGGTACTTTTTTTAATTTACTGAAATAATGGTACCTTTTATAAAAAGTACCTTTTATAAAAAGTACCTTTTATAAAAAGTACCTTTTATAAAAAGTACCTTTTATAAAAGTACCTTTTATAAAAAGTACCTTTTATAAAAAGTACCCTTTATAAAAAGTACATTTTATAAAAAGTACCTTTTATAAAAAGTACCTTTTATAAAAAGTACCTTTTAATAAAAGTGCCTTTTATAAAAAGTACCTTTTATAAAAACTACCTTTTATAAAAAGTACCTTTTGTAAAAGTACCTTTTATAAAAAGTACCTTTTATAAAAAGTACCTTTTATAAAAAGTTCCTTTTATAAAAAGTACCTTTTATAAAAAGTACCTTTTATAAAAAGTACCTTTTATAAAAAGTACCTTTTATAAAAAGTACCTTTTATAAAAAGTACCTTTTATAAAAAGTACCTTTTATAAAAAGTACCTTTAATAAAAAGTACCTTTTATAAAAAGTACCTTTTATAAAAAGTACCTTTTAAAAAAAGTACCTTTTATAAAAAGTACCTTTTATAAAAAGTACCTTTTATAAAAAGTACCTTTTATAAAAAGTACCTTTTATAAAAAGTACCTTTTATAAAAAGTATCTTTTATAAAAGTACTTTTATAAAAAGTACCTTTTATAAAAAGTACCTTTTATAAAAAGTACCTTTTATAAAAAGTACCTTTTATAAAAAGTACCTTTTATAAAAAGTACCTTTTATAAAAAGTACCTTTTATAAAAAGTACCTTTTATAAAAAGTACCTTTTATAAAAAGTACCTTTTATAAAAAGTACCTTTTATAAAAAGTACCTTTTATAAAAAGTACCTTTTATAAAAAGTACCTTTTATAAAAAGTACCTTTTATAAAAAGTACCTTTTATAAAAAGTACCTTTTATAAAAAGTACCTTTTATAAAAAGTACCTTTTATAAAAAGTACCTTTTGTAAAAAGTACCTTTTATAAAAAGTACCTTTTATAAAAAGTACCTTTTATAAAAAGTACCTTTTATAAAAAGTACCTTTTATAAAAAGTACCTTTTATAAAAAGTACTTTTTATAAAAAGTACCTTTTATAAAAAGTACCTTTTATAAAAAGTACCTTTTATAAAAAGTACCTTTTATAAAAAGTACCTTTTATAAAAAGTACCTTTTATAAAAAGTACCTTTTATAAAAAGTACCTTTTATAAAAAGTACCTTTTATAAAAAGTACCTTTTATAAAAAGTACCTTTTATAAAAAGTACCTTTTATAAAAAGTACCTTTTATAAAAAGTACCTTTTATAAAAAGTACCTTTTATAAAAAGTACCTTTTATAAAAAGTACCTTTTATTAAAAGTACCTTTTATAAAAAGTATCTTTTATAAAAAGTATCTTTTATAAAAAGTACCTTTTATAAAAAGTACCTTTTATAAAAAGTACCATTTATAAAAAGCACCTTTTATTAAAAGTACTTTTCATAAAAAGTCCCTTCTATAAAAAGTACGTTTTGTTAAAAGTACCGAAAGTACACTTTTTGGTACTTTTTTATTTCCTGAAATAATAATCATAGAAACTTGAAATTGGAAAAGGTTCAAAAATATAATGGTCACAGAAACTTAAAATTTGGAATGTAAAATCCTTCGGTGAAAAAAAGGTACTTTTTGGAAATTCCGTTTCTTAACGGGGATAAAAAGTACTTTAATTATTTGCTGAAACAATGATCCCATATAATTGAAATATGGAGTATAGCATGCTTCGGTGAAGAAAAACATTCTGGAAGAGATACTTTTTGGAAATTCCGTTTCTAATGGGGGTAATTAAGTGTTCTTTTGGTACTTTTTTTGTTCCTATAATAATGACCTTAGAAGAAGGAGATGGAATTGGAAATGAAATGGAGTAGAACGGGGAACAAAATGGAATAGAGCAGGGAACAATATGGAATGATATTTTTTATTAAAATTTTTCGTGTTTAGCTTTTTTCTCTATATTTTTCCCCTTTTCAAAATCCAAAATCCCGACACAAGGGCCCGAAAATTGTCAATATATTTTTTCCCCCAAAACGAACATTTTTTCCCCAGCGAAGTTATTAAAATTTTATTGTTTAAATTATTCATTGAAATATTTTTTTATGGAAGACTTAAACGTCCACAAGTAAATAAAACAAAGACTACTTAGGGGAATTTTTTGGAAATCGATAGAGTAATCCTGATCGTTCTATTATCCAGTATTCAACACAACCGGTAACGAAGTACCGGGATGGTAAGCTAGTCCCTAATAAATGGAAAAAATTCTTAGCTCCAAAGTAATTTTATTCAAATCTTTGAAAAAATTTTAATTTTTAAAACATGTTTCCTTAAACTATGTTCACATAAATTTGTTAAAAAAATTCAGTTTTATGAACTGATTATCCTAAAATTAGTGCATCATGTATACTTCCTATAGATAAATCCTCCGTTTTATTTCATTTTCCATAAATCCACAAAAAATTATAAATTGTAATATCTCGTAAAGTAAGCTTCTATCTTGCAAGATAGATCGAAAATAATTTTCAGAAAACCTCCTCTACATATCTGGGGTGCCCATTGCAATGGGCTCTAAGACTGTAACAATAATTTGCAAATGGCTTGAATGTGGTTCGTTACCATTTCGTGTTCTATATTTTCTGAAACAATTCAACCCAGTAACGCCTTCTAAAGTGTTGGAATGTTTGGATAAGAGATGCGCGCATGACACGATTTTTTCGTGATCACAATCATGCGTGAGTGTTCGTGATTAGAGAAAATAGTTTCGTGCGTGAGCATTTTTTGTTTCGCGAGTTTGCGTGATTTTATTTATATTTAGTTTATTTGACTGTTTTATTTTTTTGACTGTTTTTAGAAAATTAACCACTTTTTGTGCAAGAAATCGAAAAAAGCAAAATAAAAATTAGTTTATTTTAATTTCGTGAGTCTTCGTGAGCGTGATTATTTCGTGAGCTTGAGAAAAATTTTAGTTATTCACGTGAGCATGCGTAAACGTAAGCAGAAAATAAATCGGGCGTGAGTCAAAATTCACTCACGCTCCCATCTCTAGTTTGGATTCTCAATTATTTGACCAACGCATTGTAAATCGAAGAAAATCTCTGCCATGTATAGGTAAACATATCTATTCTTTGAGGCCCCAAAAAATCCGAATCAATTAAATCTATATTCCCAGGAAAATTACAGCCAAGCGTGATTATAACCTGATCTGTCAGACAAATTGAAATCAATTGTAAAACCCAAAACTCGGACGCAAACACATAGAAATTTATTCGAAATTTCACGGTGGCTTGAAGTTTGTATTTGGCGGAAGAATTAATTTTCCCAATGCCAAGAAGACTATGATTTCTTTCTTCTTTTCGTAAATGATTTTGAGTTATCCAGTTTTAAAACATCATCAGATGCTATGATGTATGAACAAAATTAGAATATTCTTTTTCCATTTTCTATTTCAAATTGCCATAATATACCCTCGACTTGCTAAATGACTCACAATAAGTAGTTTCAAATATCAGCACAAACTCATAATGAGTAAAAAAAGTTAAAATGGGCTTAGCCGATTTTAAAAAAAAATCTTAATTAAAACAAGTAAAAAGTTAAATTCGGCCTTGCCGAATATATGGATTCAATCCACAATCCAATCCAATCCACAAAAAAAAATATTTCAGAGAAAAAAACATTTGTTGGTGAAAAAAATCAGCGGAATTTTTTTTTTGTTAAAAAATATGATTGAACTTTTTTAAATACCATTTGGTATTCAATTTTGTTCACATTTGTCAACCAGCATCCAAATTAAAGCATTTTGTATTTTTAGGTTATGTAGAATGTACAAAAATTTTCGAGGTAGCCTTACAATTGCGCTCAAATGCAATACCAAACATCTCGGGAGAACTTCAAATAAATATGTTAAGTTTTGGTAATCTACGTGTAATATTTTGGCCGTGATCACCATTTCCACCGACAGGCAGACAGACGGACGGACATCGCTAGAATGTCTTAAAATCGATCACTAATCAATTATATATGTACTTAATGGGGCCCCAGACGAATATTTTGATGAGTTGCAAACGGAATGACATACTTATATATTAGGGTGGATCGAATTTGGCTTTTGGGCGAATTTCGTTCCGGCTCACCGACAGATGTGTTGCAATAGACCTAAAAACAATGTGGTTAAATTTTCATGCAGATCGGTGGTCATCTTCCGCTGAAAATCCGCGATTTCTAAAAAAATTGCATTTATTTAAAAAAAATGCCAAAATTACAAAAATCACGTAATCTTCTTTTTTATTTCAGTCAATCTTTTCAATTCGATCATATTTTCTTAGAAAAAAATTTCAGCTTAATAGGACATTGTTAACCCCTCTAAAATGGTTGCCAAAAATGACCCATACATTTTGCCCCAAACTCAAAATCACCAAATTTAAAAAAAATTTTTTTTTGATTTTAAGTTGCACAATCTAAAGTTTTTATTGCATTTATTTCAAGTATATGAGGCATTCCACACCAAATGTCCCGCTACAGAAAAACATGTGTCCCGTAAATTTCTGAATAGGTTGTTTGGATAGCCCTATATGTAACTAAGAAAACTGCGTTTTTGGTTTTTCAAATTTTCGAAAACTGGGCTTAGGAGGCGTGGTCAAATATTGGAAAAATGGTAAAATTTGTGGCGAGTTGCCTTGATTAAATATTTATCACATTAATACGGAATGCACCACAATGTCAAAAATTTACGTTCTTATATAGTTTTATATGGGATATCGATTAAAATTTTTTGTTTTGAAAATTTTCAAAACCCGTTCTGAAATTTTCCATTTTTTAAAAAAGTAAATTTATCAAAAATCCGGCCACTTTTTTTTTTTCTTTTTTAATTATTTTTTTAAAAGTTTAGATGTTTGTCCATCCACACAAAAAAAATCAGAAACACGTTCATCTTTTTTTTCAAGAAAATCGCATTTGAACTTTAAATTTCATAACAATTTTGTTATTTGCTTTTTAATTTGCTTTTTCTATATGAAAATATCTAGAATTTGAGGTTTTTTCTATAGGAAAAGTTTTTAAGCATCTGAGACTTTTTCGATAGGAAAAATATTTCTGAATCTAATAAATTTTCTGTAGGAAAAATGTCCAAGAATCTGAAAATTTTTCTATAGGAAAAATGTCTCAGAATTTTTCTATAGGGGAAATGTCTAAGAATCTGAGACTTTTTCTATAGGAAAAATCAGGGCCGGGTTAAGGTATGCCGGGGGCCCTGGGCACATGGACGTATACACGGGGTGGGCACAGGGGGCACGTGCCCCCCCCTTTTCGATTTGAAAATTTTTAAAAATTATTACACTGCAACGCATTGTACAAAAAAAAATTCACAGGTTTCAAAATATTTTGGTTTTTAAAGAAAAGGTTTTAGTTTTTTATAAAAAATCCAGAATGTTATCTAATTTCGTTTCTAAAAAGTCATTTTTATCGAAATATCTGTAAAATATGTTTAAAAAACACATAAATTGGTTTTATCAATAAAAATTATGCATCAGGATCATAAAAAAAAAATGTCTTAAAAAAAATTCAAACTATACGACTCTAAGACACTTTCTCTATATTAAATTGTGAGATTGTGAAATATTATTTCAATAGGAGATTCTCAGATTTAGAAAAATTATTTTTTATAGAAACATTTTCAGATTCAAACACACTTTTTCGTCAGGAAAATTCTTATATTTTGGGAGATTTTTTTCTTATTAAAAAATTTTTATTTTCTAAAACATTTTCTCTATAGAAAATTTTAAAATTCTTAGTATTTTTTTATAGGGAAACTATCAGATTCTAAATTATATTTTCCACAGTAAAATTTTCATATTCTTAAATATTTTTTACACAAAAATATATCAGATTTTGAAACAATTATTATATAAAAACCTTTTAGATGCTGATACTTTTTCTATCAAAAAGTCTTAAATTTCTAATATTTTTTATAAAAAAAATCATCATATGGTACCACGGAACAAGCTTAAATTTAAAACAGCGCGATCACCAGACTGTTTAATGAATATGAATTTGGAATATCTAACAACATTTTTTGGATATAAAACTAAAATTTTCAATCTAGCACTTTTTCTGGGTTAAAATTGCACAAATGAACAAAATTTTGAAACTGTACTCAAAAATACTTAAACCTCAAGAATCTGAGCAAAATATACGCCATTTTGATCCATATGAGGATCTGCTGATTTAAGCAAACGCGGTTTGCAGAATTTTTGTCTGGATAATCTAGGTCGAGTCAGCAGATAAATCTGTCAAAATAGACATTTTTATGGCCGTCACTTATGACTCTTACGTGAAGCAATAAATACGAAACGGTTATGATATTCCAAAACATTTCTTTTATATAAATGAAGATAAAATCGTATAAGGGGGGGGGGGGGGGGGGGTGGTATGGATTGTAGTCCTATTTAAATCGGCGTTGACTAAAAAAATTTGGAAGTTGTGCCCCCCCGTTTTCAAATTCCTGGATACGTCGCTGCCTGGGCACACAAGTAATTGGGGGCCCCACTGGAAAAAAAATTTAAATCGAATGACAAGAAAAAGCTTTTAAATTTATATTTATTACAGTTAATTGGTACAAATTCAATTCATGTTATTAACTGTTTTAAGAAATGTAACCTACACAAAAAAAAAATAAATAAAAAACAAAAAAATAAAATTAAAAATTATACTCACAAGGGAAGTCTCCCTAGTGTCACCCGCGGATCTTTATGGAATTGGTTTTATTTTGTAGATCAGAAAAAATAAAGGGGCACGTATTTTTTTTAGAGGCCTAAATTCATATTTAGGGGGTAAAGAGGAGGGGGGAATACAAGGCCATTTTTCATTTTTTTTTTTTTTTTGTTTATCTCCTATATTATGCAAAGAAATATTCATGTTACATACCAAATGAAAGGTCTTTGGAAAACCTATCTACGTGTGTTAAGAACGTGTCCAAATATGCTTAACTTTTTGTCATATTGAGTAAAATACCAACATTTTTGTTAATAAGTCGAAAAATATTAACATTGGTGAGTTAAACTTAAAATAAACCACATCTCAAAAACAGAATGTGAGGTTTTTTACAACTCAAAAACTCGCCCTAAGTGTTATTGCATAAATTTGTATAAAAAAACAAAATTTTTGTAAGCGAAGATGTCATACTTTCTACTTCTGGGGCCCCCCTTGAGGTCGGGGCCCTGGGCACGTGCCCAGTGTGCCCTAAGGGTTAAAGCGCTACTGGGAAAAATGTCTAAGAATTTTAGACTTTTTCTATAGGAACATTTTCTATAGGAATTTTTCTTTAGGAAAAAGGTGTTAGAATCTAAGACTTTTTTTTACTGTTTTCTTTTTAAAAAGGTCTCAGAATCTGAATTATTTTTCTAATAGAAAAAGCGAAGATTTTCTCAGAATCTAAAACTTTTTGTGTAGAATGTTTCAGAATCTGAGAAAATGTGCTAGACTAGAAATATCTCAGATTCTGGGAAAATATCTTACAACCGGAGTCTTTTCTTTTGGAAAAGTATTTTATGAATATGTTTATAGAATCATTTTCTAAAGTGACTTTTAGAGAATTTGACTTTTTCTATAAAAAAACTGCCTTAACTGGAAATTTTCATGGAATCTTAGCCATTTCTTTGAAAAAAAATTCAGATTCTAATAATCTTCTTTGTAAAAATGTATCAGCATCTGATACAATTCACACTTTAAAAAAAGGATTAAGTCTCTCAAAAAATTTTAAAATATAAAAATGTTTTATTTTTTTCCCCCAACAGTTTTAAACTTACTTAAAAATGAAGAATCTGATTGTGTTATATTTAGTTCAAGGAAAAGATCGAGACAAATTCTAAACATGTGCTTTTATGTAAATTTTTTGTAAAAAAAAAAAAAATTGGGCCCCCACCGAAATAAAATCCTGGATACGCCCCTGCCATAAATGCCAGAATACAGCAAGTAAATATTCTATTGAAATTATACAGCAATATTCTTGTTTAAATGTGAATTACTTTTTGTGTCAGATATAAATAAATGGTTAATGGTGGGAACGGAAAATGCTTTAAGGGTGGGTGCATTTAAGCGGGAATACTATTTAAATGCTATTTGAACTTTTTTTGTTTCATTTGCATTAAAAATATAATTTTTAAAATTGCGCTGTTAAACGTGAGTAAAATTTCGTGAGTTTGCATGATTTTTTATGGTGACAGAAAAATAAAACACGTCAAAATTCAGCTTGAGTGAGATTAAAATGTGACACTCATGTAACCCTGCGCAAAATGTATGCAAAATTCAAAAATTTCTTGCGTGAGAAATTTTTTTTCTTCGTGAGCGTGAGTTGGTCGAGTTCACTCACGCTCCCATCACTACTCACGCTCCCATCTTTACTCACGCTCCCATTTTTAATTGAAAACATATGTTCCCAATGGTTAGTCGCCCGCCAAAAGCGGTTTATTGCTAGATGCATTTGTTCATCATGGGTCATTTAGAGCCCAAAGCTGTGTAGGGTTAAAGGATTTCTAAAAATTCAACAATTCTATATTAAGTTTTATAATTCATAATAAATCTAGTGCAAAATGAAAAGTTTTTAACTAAAAATATTGAGTTTTAAAAGAAAAGAGCAATTTTCTCAAAATATCCTGGAAACAGACCGTTACACGCGCTTTTTAAGAATCTCGTATTTTTTCAAAAAAAATTTTTGTCAAACGAACTTATATATACTGGAAATAAATGGAATAAAAACTTTAGATTGTGCAACTTAAAATCAAAAAAATGTTTTTTTTTTTTTAATTTTTCTGGTTTTAAGTTTAGGGCAAAATGAATGGGTCATTTTCGGCAACCGTTTTAGAGGGGTAACAATGTCCCATTAAGCTGAATTTTTTTTCTAACAAAATATGATCGAATTGAAAAGATTGACTGAAATAAAAAGAAGATTAAGTGATTTTTGTAATTTTGGCAATTTTTTAAAATATATACCATTTTTTAAGAAATCGCGGATTATCAACGTCATTTCGGCAGCGGAAGATGACCACCGATCTGCATGAAAATTTAACCACATTGTTTTTAGGTCTATTCCAACACATCTGTCGGTGAGCCGAAACGAAATTCGCTAAAAAGCCAAATTCGATCCACCCTATTATATATACCGTTTATCACTAATTTTAAGTGGTGGTTATGAAAGTATGAAGCGTTAATGTGTTCTAGGAAAAGAACCACCATCAAATTCAGATTGTTTTAGTATTTTGATAAGAGTTGATCAGTTTGGCAGTGGCTACGAATTAGAGTATCCAAAACCGAAAAACAGTGGAACGGTCACTTCTTTCTTTTTGCCCCAGAATTTTGAGCGATATTTTGCAAAACAAAAATCGAACGTAAATGTTTAACAAAAATAATTTTTTTTTGAAAATAATCAAGAACTGTAACACAACCAGAACTCAAAAATTGTTATTTATTTCTAAAACATTATTTTAGAATATAAAACCAAACTTTTTTTATAGTTAAGTTAGTAAAATAATTTTGTATCTTATTTTCTTCTATTTAATTAACAAATTTCGTTTTTTTTAAATAAAAACCTAAAGTTATCAAAAAACCGGAAAAAACGGTTGATCGGGTTTTTGTATAAAAACCAAAACCGAAACCGGTTTTTTACATTTTAGATTTTTCGAATAAACCGAAAACCGGTTTTTGAAAATCGGCGGTTTTTTGTCCGATTTTTTGCCGAAAATTGTTAGGAAAAAATTTAGTTATGCTGAAAAAAGTGAAAAAACGATATTTTTCCCATATTTTTTCAAAAAGAGTCCAGGAAAAATTATTTTTTAGCATAAAGTGTTTACAGAACATTGTTCAGCCACATTTTTACCAAAAATAATTAAGGATGGCACCAACTCTGATAAAACTGGACAAAAACTGATGACAGCATATTTTGAGGGTTCTACTGATTTTCTGAATCTTTGGAGCACCATAAAAAGGAGTTGGTCACCAAACTGGACAATAGGGGTGGGATAGTGCACGAGTTTTCGATTTCGACACGCTAGAACCGCTCATTTTGTGAGGTTCGTAAAAAAAATGCATGGGCCAAAAAATGGGGCAGATCGGATAGGATCTAGGGGTCGCTCATCGGGGTCAAAGTTGGGCGTAGAGGGAAAAAAATCCACAAAAAGGCCCAAAACTCCCCTGGTTTGCTCCTAGAGGGGTCAAATGTGAGACCGGCCCCCATTATTTTTTCCCCCTGAACACTTTTGTCAAACATACCTAAGCCCTATCTCCAATCCCTAGGGGGGTCCCATACAAAGGTTCAATTTTTAAAAAATCTTGCTCCTACCGCTCTAGCTGTCCTAGAAGTCACCCTAGAGGAATCAAATGTATGACCGACCCCCAATATTTTTTCAACCCCAACATTTTCTTAGAACATACCTACCCCCTATCTTCAATCCTTAGGGTGGCCCCCATACATTTTTTGTATTTTTTCTTAAATTGTCATATTAAATCAGCTCCTACCGGTCCAATGGTGCCTCCTAGAGGGGTCATTATCAAGACCAACCCCCATTAATTTTTAGCCCCCAACACTTCTTCTGAACATACCAATTCCATATCTCTAATTCCTAAGGGGTCTCCCACACAAAATGACATTTTTGTAAAACTTGCTCTCACCGCTCTAACTATCGCAGGGGTGACCCTAGAGAAGTTAAATGTGTGACCGGCCCCCAATATTTTTTCAGCCCCAACATTTTCCCCAAACAAACCTACCCTCTATTTTAAAGCCTTAAGGGTGTGCCCACAAATTTTTTTTATTTTTTAATTTTTTTTTATAAAATCTGCGCCTACCGCTCCCATTCTGCCTTTTAGGAACGGTAAATGCACACTGACCCCAATTAATTTTTGCCCCCTACATTTTTTCTGAACATACCTACGCCGTATTTCCACTTTGTAGGGGTGCTCCCCTGGGGAAAACTAAATTAGTAGTCAAATGTATGACCTGCCCATATATTTTTTAGCCAAAACATTTTCTTCAAACATACCTACCCTCTATCTTCAAGGTGTTACCCCACAATTTTTTTATTTATTTTATCGAGAAATCCGAGGTCTTTAATTTGTAATTTAATAGTAACTTTTGTTAAGCATAAAAAAATATTTTTTTTAACTTGAAAATAATAAAAAATGATAAATAATATAACTATAAATCAAATTAATTTATTTTTATCGTGTGATGGATATTGTTTCCGATTTTCGGCCACGACCTGAAGCAAAACTATTTTTTCCTACTCGTTACGGCTCAACACGTTGTTATAGTCTTCTATTAATTTTACGCCTCTTTCGTCGTTGACAACATGTAATTTGCGTAATATTTGCAGCGCTCGCTGGTAGTCCTGACGATTTTCCCAAGTATTTGGATCGGAAGCAATGAAATTTGTTGTTATTCCGAAGCGTGCAAAAAATTTTGGAGTCTCAGGTGTGACGTAGTGGCTTAAATCAGTTTTCATAAGTTCTTGATTCACTTGTTTCGATGCCATGTTAATTCTTTTCACACCTTCGAATCCAACAACATGTACTGGAGGATTACAATCCTTGTTGCCACTGTCGCCGCTATCCTCTGAGGCATCTTCTTCCCCGATATCATCGTCTTCTTCTTCCTCACTGTCTTCGTTTGACGATTCGTCCATCTCATCGTCAGATAACTCTTCCTCCAACTCCTCTTTCTCTTCTTCAAATATACGAATTGCATTCGACATTTTTCGTTTTATTTCACAAGAGATATTCGGATCAAATAGTGCGAGAGCAACAGCTTCGGCACTGAGATACCAGAGATTTCCACAGAATCTCTTGACCAATCGTTGCGACAGAATCTTATCAATTGAAGCATAATTGGCAATCGCTTTCAAAAAATTCAAATCATTATTTGGAGCTTCTATTGCTTTGGTAGCGCTAAACCAAGCTTTTACGTAAATTGTTTTGATGAAAACGGTCACATCAAGAAGTGCATTTAATTCTTTTTTGGCCAAACCGATATATTTTCGGAACAAAAACATTTTTAGGCAATATATGCCTTTTGCCATCCATCGAGCATGACTGATGGGTCCTGGTGGGCTAAAATGCTTATTAGGAATATTTTCGCCAAGGTATAATAAAACAATTTCAAGAAACTTCTTGTAGTCGTCTCTGGGTTGCTTTTCTTTTATTTGAGCCCAACAAAACAACTTGATGTCAGTTTGGACTTGAGCTGGTATGTTGCCTGGCACTTCCTCATCTTATATGCCAAGACTGTACAGTTTGTCTTTTATATTTTCCCACTGCTCTTTAAAACGCGCAAACATTAGCACTCCTGGTCCAAACGTTTTGCCGAATTTGGTTTCAAACACTTAGTTTTTCCCAGGGGAGCACCACTACAAAGTGGAAATACGGCGTAGGTATGTTCAGAAAAAATGAAGGGGGCAAAAATTAATGGGGGTCAGTCTGCATTTCCCGTCCCGAAAAGGCACAGTGGGAGCGGTAGGCGCAAATTTTATAAAAAAAAAAATTAAAAAAAAAAAATTGTGTGGGGACACCCTTAAGGCTTAAAAATAGAGGGTAGGTTTGTTTGGGGAAAATGTTGGGGCTGAAAAAATATTGGGGGTCGGTCACACATTTAACTTCTCTAGGGTCACCCCTGCGATAGTTAGAGCGGTGGGAGCAAGATTTACAAAAATGTCGTTTTGTGTGGGAGACCCCTTAGGAATTGGAGATATGGAATTGGTATGTTCAAGAGAAGTGTTGGGGGCTAAAAATTAATGGGGGTTGGTCTTGATAATGACCCCTCTAGGAGGCACCATTGGACCGGTAGGAGCGGATTTAATATGACAATTTAAGAAAAAATAAAAAAAAATGTATGGGGACCACCCTAAGGATTGAAGATATGGGGTAGGTATATTCTAAGAAAATGTTGGGGTTGAAAAAATATTGGGGGTCGGTCATACATTTGATTCCTCTAGGGTGACTTCTAGGACAGCTAGAGCGGTAGGAGCAAGATTTTTTAAAAATTGAACCTTTGTATGGGACCCCCCTTAGGAATTGGAGATAGGGCTTAGGTATGTTTGACAAAAGTGTTCAGGGGGAAAAAATAATGGGGGCCGGTCTCACATTTGACCCCTCTAGGAGCAAAACCAGGGGAGTTTTGCGGCTTTTTGTGGATTTTTTCCCCTCTACGCCCAACTTTGACCCCGATGAGCGACCCCTAGATCCTATCCGACCTCCCCCATTTTTTGGCTCATACACTTTTTTTACCAACCTCACAAAATGAGCGGTTCTAGCGCTTCCAAATATTGCTGCTTAAAATCTCACACAACACTATCCCACCCTTACTGGACAATCTAAGTACAGGGTTTTACTACGTTTTAGTAATAGAATCGAACCTATAAGTTCTAATGTTTTTTTTTACTGTTGCACAGTGTAGTCAGATTTGAGGCTACATAAGTACACCTTTAATACCCTAAAACAAAATTTTAATCAAATATTTCCTATTTTTATGAATTTTGAGAGATGTGTGTGAATATCGGGAGGCGTTTTGTAAGTGAACTAAACAAATGGATACCTATGATACGGTTATTAGAGTCATCTCAGCCAAATTTAAAGGGACGTTTGTGTGGTTACTAGGTCTAAACATGGACCGATTCCAACTTACTTGGATTAAAGGAAGTTTTAGTTTCAAATTTCAGCCAAATCGATTGATATTTTCGACCTGTATCGTGCTCACAACATTAACATGGACAAACGGTTAGGAAGCGCTAAATCGACTCTAAAAGTTATTTTAAGTCAATCGGTATACTCGAAGGTGGGTCTAGGAACAATATTTCGGGTAGTAACAAACATTAGCACACACTCTATTACACCCTATTCACAAAGGGGTGTAGGGTATAAAAATGTTTCGGAATCTTTTAAAAAAATTTCTTATACGTTGTCTTATACACTCAAAAAAAAAAAAAACTGTAAAGTTAGCAAAAAAAGCTTGTAAACCTACAAGAAAATTTGCTGATTTTGAACCCACAATTTTTTTGGCAAAGTTAGCAAAAACGTTTTGCTAAAAATTAGTTAACTGAATTTTTTTTTTATTTCAACTTTGTTCATACACATTTGAGGACCCCATTGGGTTCGGACCCGATAGGTCCAGACCCCGATGGGCCTAGACCTACTTGGGTTCCTTAAAAATCGTCATAGTTTTTGATCCAAAATTAGTGTCCGTAGAGCGATCTACCTTGCTTAGTTTTTGAGATACGTGATTTTAGGGGACCACCAGGGTTTTGAGAATTACAAAACTCGATAACTTCAAAAATATTACTCGGAGAGCTTTTGATTATTTTGCGGTATTATTCTACGTGTTGAGATCTACAAAAATGCTTTTGGACTTTTTGTTGTGTCGGCAATATTTACCGAGATATGAGCATTTTAAAATTTTCGGGAATGCTAACTTTTCTGGATCCAAAGTTAGGACCCATTAGGGTCCACACATGTGAAGAGGACCGTCGATACTAGAGAGCCCGAGAACCAAAAATGGCCTCCATTTTGCGCTATCTGGCTTAGTTTCCGAGATAGCGCCATTTTAAGTTTTCTGAAAATAAAAAAAATTTACCATTTATTTTTGCTAATATTTGCAAAAAATCTTGTAAAAATGTTGTCAACTCAATTTCAAATTTAGCAAAAGAAATTAGTTCAAAGTTTGTTTAAAATTGCTAATGTGCTAAATGCAGTTTACAAGAATTTTTTGCTACCATGCTAATCTCAACTAAAAATTTGCTAAAAGTTAGCTAACTAGCGTTAGCAAAAAAAAAATTAGTAAATCTACTAACGTATTTTTTTGAGTGTACATTTACAACAAACAAACGCTACACTTTCAATAGCCTGCTTGTGGGAATTCCAAAAAAAAATTCAAATATTTTTTAACTTATTGTTTTAATATTCCTTAATTTTTTTTTATTTTTATGATATTTTTTTAAAAAATGCCTCATTAAATTGTTCTTAATTTGCAAACATTTCAAACATGATTTACAGATGTTTTTTTTTTTTTGAAATTTATGAGAAGAAAATTTATGCATGCAAATATTTATATGATTTGATTTATGCCAAAACTTCTTAGCGCCTGCCTGTTCACCAATTAGGCAAACTTCAAATAAAACCGCCAAAGAGAATATCGCAAAACACAGGCGTCAGATGAGTAGTATTTCAAGTGCACTCATGTATGATAAATGACATTAATTTCACAAAATTCAAAATTTCATATTAACAAAAAATAAATTCACAAATGATTCTTCATAATTTTTAGCTAGCCAGAAAACATTAGATTGTATATTTTTTTTCTTAAAATTACAGACGACATTGTTAATTATTCATATACATCAAACAAATTGTATGCAACATAAATATGAATCCAAGAATTGTAAAAATACAAACAAAATGAATAAAAATTTTTCAATTTCAAAATTATATTTTTGTATTCAATGTCTTTTAATAAACTCAGAATTTTTTGCAATTATACCCAAAAAAATTTACACACTCTTAAGAAATGTTAATATAAAAACATACTGAATCCCAGACACTTTGCCAGACATTTAAATGCACAGTTTATTAAATCTGTCATATCTTTCCAGGAGGTTATTTCTAAATACTCTGTATATTTTTCATTTATTAAAATGTGCAGTTAGTGTAGTCATTAGTAGGGTAATTCACTACAATAAAAAAAAACACCTAATTAAATTTTGGAACACATTTTCCTTAAAAATAGTAATTTTTTGCAGAATTTAGTAAAATGTTACTAAAAGTTTGGAAATTTTCTTAACCTGGGAAAGGATATTCCCCCCCCCCCCCCCCCTACCGATTTCGAAAGATGAAAAAAAGGAAAAAAGAGAAAAGAAAGGAAAAAAAGAAAGAAAGGAAGAGGAAAGGAAATATGGGGAAATAGGAAACTGAAATGAAAAATTTATAAGAATTTTTAAAATTTTTTTAAGAAAAAATGTCTCGGAATGTTAGAATTTTTCTATATGAAAAAATTTAATAATTTTTCTATAGGAAAAATTTTCTGTTGAAAAATCTGAGAATTTTTCTATAGCAGATTTTTTTTATAGAAATTCTTCTATCAAAACTGTCTAAGAATCCAAAAAATTTTCTGTATGAAAAACGTCTCAGGATACTAAAATTGTTTTTTTAGAATGAAATAATGTTTATTTCAGTTCGAGGCCAATTTCCCCATTATGAATTAACATAACAAGTACTTATGTTAACTCTACTTTCTTTATTAGGATATTCTCCTATTAAATACTCGATAGAGTTTCTTGCTTTCAAAAAATTTGGCAATTTTCAGGAATGAATTGACGATCGTTTCGAGGGATTTCCAGTTCCCCCATCATCAGAATTCTTTAGAAAATTAGGTAATACTGTTAGTGTCCAAACATCAAATATTCATATTCGTATTTATTTCAACCTAATGAGCAGGGACAGGACCTTCATGCACTAAAAAACTATGTTTTAGTCGCCTAAAATATGCACTAAAACCTCTTGAAATATGCACTAAAAATCTTAATATATGCACTAAAAATCATAAATATCTACTTGATTTTTTACTTTTATTAAAAAAACAAAACATTTAAATTCTGTCTGGCATTGTGAACTCAGATATTCATATGGACATTTCCATTTAACTTTTCATTTCTTTGAAATTTTGGTTTTTTGGCCAAAACTTTTTTTATTTGCATTCAAATGGCTATCTACTGATAGAAATGCATAAAGGACTACTAATGAGTTTAGCTTACAAACACTAAAGGCCAAAAATCGTAATTTGCGGTAGTTAGCGACAATCAAACTTCCGAAATGTGGAAAAGTCGATTGAAATTTCATAAAAATAATGTACTCTTTGGCCTATTGTACTTGCGCCGTCCAGCGTATTCTTCGAAGATTTAAAATATATGGTCCCTATACTTGTTCAAAATAGATGTATTTATGAATTTGATGTGCCATCAATAATAAAAAAGTTATTTGGTGGTAACGCTTTGAAATTAAAATTTCTTCATTTTCAATTTTTCCTCGTTTTTTGATCAGGAAATTTGCGCCGCTTCATACTTTTCAAAAACTAGCAGGAAAAATGATAGCTGTCGTAATTCCCTAGAGTTTGAAACCGGTCTCATGAATGTGCCCTCAATAGGAGCGGAGTACTAGCTAGACAAAAGTTGAGAGACAAAACGTGAAAGTCATCAAAAATCCACTTTTTTGCGAGGCACATTCGCAATATTATTTAAAAGTGGCCAGCACATCGCGTGATCCAAATATTTTTTGATTTTTTATAATAAAATCGATATAGCGTGTTAAAATTTTGAATAGCAAAAATTTTGCAAAAATCTGACATTTCACGATTTTTAACTTTTGCTTGTATTTTCACGCGAAAAGAATTTAGATTTAAAATATACCCGTCAGACGATTGCTTGTAATGCGTATTATGGATCGTGTGCAAAAATTGGGACTTAATGTAACTGTACGCTGAAAACGCGCCAATTTTGTCCTTAGATAAACCGCCAGGGCACACACAAACCGCTAATAGAAATTAATTTCTATAAATGGCAATTGCTGGCACTTATAAAGCTTTATTCCAAAACTGAGCGGCATTAATAAATTTTGAAGATTGTGGATTTTATGCATCTTTCAAAATTTGATTAATCAGAAATTGCATCACTTTTAAAAATTCACAATTTTGCATTATGCACAAGTTTCTTAACTAATTTGAGGGTGCTTAATCCGAATATGACCTTTAATTTGGTCCATCGTCATTAGATTTCGCGTAAATTGCATATCAAGTATTAAAAGAGCAACTTTTTAAAACAAACTTTTAACGTAAAAATCTGATTGTATATCCACGTTAATGGACGTAATGTATCCGGTTGTTATTGGGGATAGTATGAAACATTAATTAACGTTGATTTTGTCAATTTCTAATAATAATTGTAATTTTGAGATTTTTTGTTTTCAATTAAAATCTTTAAACCGCCATAACTTTCGCGCCGTCAGCTGAAAGTTCTTCACGCGAACGGATTTGAACTTACTAAATGCATGTTTATACACATACTAAACGATTTTGATGTGCCTTCAAAAAAAATTTGAATATTTTTTAAACCTTGAAATCAAAAGTTAAATGGAAATGTTCATATATATACAGGTGTATAAAATGTTATTAAGAAAATAAAAGTGATCTAAAAAAAGTTAACAATTGCTTTAATACAAAAAATAAAAAAATAAATCATAAAAAAAATTTTAAAAAAGCTAAACATACTAAAAAATTAGCTGAAAAACCAAAATTTATACAAAATATGACCTAAAAATATGCATTTATAGTCAAAAATTAGCAAAATATGAAAAAATATGCATTTAAGGCAAAATATGCAAAAATATGCTCTAATGAAAAGATAGTTTGTTAATGCTGTTCTATTACCAAAGGGGAAAAACATGCATTTGCATGAAAGTCCTCTCCTTGCTAATGAGAAAGAAATAAAGAAGAACAATGATTTCGAAATTTGACCAGTATACCAAACCAAATACAATTGAAAGCATGTTTTTTAGAAAAAAAACAACAATTTTTCTAGGTGAAAAATTTGGGAATTTTTTTATAGGAAAAATTTGGGAAAAAACTATAGGAAAAATTTGTAAATTTTTCCATAAGAAAAATTTGTGAATTTTTCTTTAGGGAAAATTTGAGAATTTTCCTATACGAATAATTTAAGAATTTTTCTTAGAATTTTCTTGGAATAAATTTGAGAAGCTTTTAAGAAAAATCTAACAATTTTTTGAAGGGAAAATCTAACAATTTCTCTGTAGGGAAAATCTGAAAATTTTTTATTAGAAAAAATCTGCTTTGTAAAAAAACTGAAAGAGAAAGTAAAAGAAAAAGAAAAAAATATAAATTATTTGAGAACTTTTCCAGAAGAAATTTCCAAGACTTTTCTATAGGAAAAATGTTTTTGAATCTTTGAATTTCTATATAGGAAGATAGTCTGGGAATCTTTAAAATTTTCTGTAGAAAAAATAAAATAAATCTCAGGCATTTTCAGAGTTTGTGAGGTTTTATTTAGAAAATATTTTCTAGAGTCTGCGACTTTTTCGAAATGAAAAATGACTTAAAATCTGAAACTTTTTCTATAGAAAAAAAATGCCTCAGACTTCTAAGAATTTTAGGAAAAATATCCCGGAATCTAAGAAAAATTTTCTATTTGAAAATGTCTCAGAATCTAAGACTTTTTCTGCAGGAAAATATCTCTGAAATTGAGACCTTTCCAAAGGAAAATGTTTCAGAATCTTCGACTTTTTTTGTAGGAAAAAGTTCTGAGATTCTCAGTCTTTTTTAAAAAATGCCTCGATTTTGTACTCTTGCCCAAAACATTAAATCATGATAATATTTTGCGGAAGATTTGGGTGTACTTGCCAAAGCAACGTTTTTTTTAGAAAAAATAATGTTATATTTCTTTGCTATTCCATGCAAAACGAATTGAAATATCAGTTGAGGACCCCATTAAAAAACCAAAAGAGCGGTCCAGAGCTGTAAGTGAGTGCAAAATAAGTGCAAAAATGTGTTTTTACATTTTGGAGAGTATAAAAGATTCGGCACCAAAGAATATAACACTCTCACTTGTTTTATGTACATTTGATAAACAAATGGAAAGTTTTTATGCGAAAAGCTTAGACTTGGTGAAAAAGTAGTTTTGGTAAAAAAAAAGATTCTTTTTTTATGAAAAACAAAATTAATAATAATAGTAATAATAGTTTTGATCACATCACATGATCAATTATTTTTTATTTATTCTCTCTATTTATTTACAACTCATTTTTAATAAATGCAACCTAACCGAGAACTGGTATCAATGACCGTCGTCCCGTTGAAGCGAAAAAAACCAAGGGTTCTGGTGGGAATCTACGGGGGCCCCCTAAACAAAATTATGTTAAAAAAAAAATTAATGAACCCAAAATTTTTGGTGAAAAAAAATTTTGATGAAAAAAAGTTTTTGATGAATTTTTTTGATGAAAAAAAAAATTTTTTCATGTACATAAAAAAAGTCATGAAAAAAATATGAAAAAGAAATATTTTTGGTGAGGAAAAAATTGATAATAAAAAATTTGATAAAAAAAATTATGAAAAATAATATGATAAAAAAAAAAATTTAATAAAATAAAAAATGATGAAAAAAAAAAAAAAATTAATGAAAAAAAATTTATGAAAAAAAAATTTGATGAAAAAACAAAAAAATTATGAAAAAAAAAAATTATGAAAAAACAAGTAAGAAAGTTATAGTCGGTCAAGACCGACCATATGATGATACCCTACACCAGTGTTTTCGGAAAATGGGTCCCAAGTCCAAACATGGACCGATTGGATCTATCTTTTGTTAGATCTTTATTTAGTGTTAAAAACACACACAGATCAAATTTTGGTGGAATTGGTTTATTTGTTTGCAATAGACCGATTTAACTGAATATCGGTCGAATTTTTTATATGGGGGTAAGGTTAGGTTAGGTTGTAAGTGGCTGCTGACGTTTTACGTCAACACACGTAGACTCTGAGGTCCAATGTGATACCACGGGACCGTAATAGGTTTCCCTACTAGTCCCTGTCGTTAAACCAGTTTGAGCTTCTTATGAAACTCCTTAGATGTTGAATTTTGACATCCGACAAATCAGAAAGATCGTACAGCTCCCTAGATCCCAGTGAAGCAAGTCTCTGGCCAGAAAGTGCCGGGCAATGGCAAATAAAGTGTTCGATAGTTTCCAACTCCTCTTCATCCATGCAACTTCGGCAAAAGTCATTCGACGGCACATTTAACCGCTCTGCGTGCTTCCCTATAAGACAGTGTCCGGTAATTATAGAAACCACCGTCGAAATCTCTCTTCTTGGAAGCGATATCAGCTCAATTGTGCGCCCCTGATTAAGAGAAGGCCAAATCAGTCGTGTTGTCTCATACGTCCATCCATTTGCCCATCTTTGATTATTCTCCGTCGCAGAACAAAGCCGTAGGTTTTGCTTGCAAGTTTCTAGAGGCATACCAACACATTCCAATTCTGTTGGAACCTGTAAGGTAGTTCCTAGTCTTGCAAGCTCATCGGCTTTGCAATTCCCTGGAATGTCTCTGTGCCCTGGGACCCATATGAGTCGTATGTTAAACTGCTTGGCCATCTCATTTAAAGACGTGCGGCAGTTAAGGGCAGATCTTGTTTTCAGAAACATTGAATCCAGGGACTTTACCACGGCTTGACTGTCAGTATAGATGTTGACTGCGGTTGTAGACAAGACATTGCAGCTCAACCAGTCAGCCATTTATATGGGGGACTAACAATAAGTCCAAAAATGATCCAATTATATGGCAATTTTATTAGGTTACTAAAGTACACGTTTAACAACTAAAAATAAAATTTTTATCAAATATTTTCAGTTTTATGAATTTTGAGCGAATTATGTGAATATCGGGAGGGTGGTTTGTATGGGGACTACCAGAAGGACTGACCCGGTTCCTTTGAAATTTGGAATGATAATTCGTGCATACAAAATTTACTTGTTAAATTTCAAAGCGATATCTATTATAATACGGCAAGGACCATAGAGTAATATAGGATACCCGAACTTTTAAGTTTGTGGGAATCACTTAGGCAACTCGTCCAACTCGTCCAACTTATCGGGCTCTGGTGGAATGTCCACGAAGGCACTAAAAGTTAACCCTGGAATGGGTAAATCAAAATAAATCGAAATTTGGCAAACATTTAACAAAATTTTCTATTTAAAATTTGAAAAAATGGGAAAAATTAAGAAAAATTTCAAAAAAATTAGTAAAAATATAAAAAACAACAAAAAATTAATATTGAAGAAAAAAAAAAAAATAAAAACAAAAAAAATTAAAATAATTTATAATATTAAAGAAAATAAAAAATCACAAAAAAAAAATAAAAAAAAACGAAAATTTAAAAAAAAAAGAAATTTAAAAAATTTAAGTAAAAAAAAATTAAAAAAATCAAGAAAAAAAAATTTAACAAAAAAAAAAAAAAAATTTAAAGAAAAAAAAAAAAAACATTAAAAAAAAGTTGACACTCATGGGATTTGAACCTGAGACCAACTATTTGCAGGGTGTACTACCTACCTACTCGTCTAAAGTATACTTTTAAAACACTATGCTAAAATATACTATGCTTAATTAATATTAATTTACTTTTTAAAAAAAAAAAATAAATAAAATAAAATAAAACATTAAAAAAAATAAAACAAACATTTTAAAAAATAGAACATTAAAAAAAAAATCCCATGAGTGTCAACTTTTTTTTAAATGCTTTTTTCCTTTTTTTTTCTTTAAATTTTCTTTTTTTTAATTTTTTTCTCTTGATTTTTTTAATTTTTTTTACATAAAATTTTTAAATTTGATTTTTTTTTTTAAATTTTCTTTTTTTTTAATTTTTTTCTCGTGATTTTTTTATTTTCTTAAATATTATATATTAGATTAATTTTTTTTCGTTTTTATTTTTTTTTTTTCTTCAATATGAATTTTTTGTTGTTTTTTATATTTTTAATAATTTTTTTGAAAATTTTCTTAATTTTTCCCATTTTTTAAAAATTAAAATCGAAAATTTTGTTAAATGTTTGCCAAATTTCGATTTATTTTGATTTACCCATTCCAGGGTTAACTTTTAGTGCCTTCGTGGACAGTCCACCAGAGCCCGATAAGTTGGACGAGTTGCCTAAGTGATTCCCACAAACTTAAAAGTTCGGGTATCCTATATTACTCTATGGTCCTTGAATACGGTTATTAGAGTCATTTAAGCCTAATCCAAAGGGCGCGTTTGTATGGGGGCTAGGTCTTTACATGAACCGATTTTCTCCAATTTCAATTGGCTTAGTCCTTGGGCCAAAAGATGCTTAAATTTCAAATTTAAAGTCCATTAATTGAAAATTGCGACCTGTACCGTGCTTAAACCGATAGATTTACAGACGGACAGACGGACGGACATCGCTAAATCGACTCAAAACGAAGTTCTATGTCGATCGGTATACTTGAAGGTAGGGTTAGGACCAATATTTCGGGTAGTTACAAACATCAGCACAAACCCATTATACCCTGTACCACAGAGTGGAGATTTCCCCTATATATTCGTCTTACTAGACGACAATATTTTTTGTGTCGCAAATTAAAATTTGTTTATGTCGTACAAAATGTTGAGTTTATATGCCGTTTCAGTGTGATTGCATCGCATTTTTATTAAATGTTCTATGCTTTTTATATGCATTATGAAATATGATGATTATATTAATTGCATTTCTCGGGAAATATGCATAATAGTGGAAAATCGAAAAAACTTAAATATTTGCATACATTTTACTCATTGTTAGACAAGAACACAGATGTTAAATCAGAATTTTTATTTAATAAAATTAGGGCAATTATTTTGAGCGATGGATAGTTTTGCAGGAATTTATTAATTCCGAGGAATTTGTAGTTAAAAAATTAAAATCCCCAGAATCCAGAGTTTTTTTTTTTTTAAATTAGATTATATTTGTAGCAACGCAAAAAATTGGTGCTACGCCCACCATTCAGTAATACGATTAACTCAGAATCTGGTTTTTATTCATCGAATTAGGGGGAAGTTATTTTTCCCCTAAAAACTGACTTTACCTCCAAAACATTAAAAGATTTTGTGCATTTTTAATTTAAATTACGAATTATGCTCTTAAAATAATCTCATTGTGTTAAAAATATGAACTAAGGGATCAGATCACAAACTTTTTTTTTCTTGGTCCGCATTTTTGCAAATTATAATTTTTTTAACAAACTCATTCAAAGATTTAGTAATTTCAATATAAATTTTCTATTACTTTTTTTTAAATTTTCATAAAAGCTTTAAATTTTAATGATTAAAAATTTAACACATGTAATTTAAATAATTTTAATTTATGCATTTAGCATATTGTCGCGGTCTAGAAAAAAGTAATTAATTTTACTGTGCTGCCTCCTTTCTTCCCATCCTCGGTTATAAAAATGAAAATTGTGTTTAAATCATAAACATAAGAGACAATTACAAGTAGAGTTTTATTTATGAAAATGACAAGTGTTTTAAATATTATTTTTTTCTGTTCAGAACACTTTTCATAGGGCTCGAGACAATGACATAAACATTGGAAATTAAAATTAAATAAAAATTTCAATTTTTGTATTTGCTCTGTAGTAATATTTTAAAACATCTGGTACCACAAAAGAGATGCGCCAATGCAAAAACAAAAAAAAAAACAAGTGAGAGTATTAAATTCGGCTGTGCCGAATCTATAATACCCTCCAAAATGAAAAAATTTAAAAAAAAATTGCAGGGGCGTTTTTTTGGGTGGGGGGTCAGTAGGGGTAGTTGGGGAATACATAACCCCATGCGGTAAATGTTTAAAAATTCATTTATTATGATTTTTGAGCTTAAGTAATACATTTTTATCATTATTTAAAAACATTTTTAATATCCACGCCCACAAAAGGGGGGCGGGAAAATAAAAGATTTTTTTTATTTCCTAAGTCCAAGTGCAGGACCTTGAACTTTTTCTGACATCAAATTGTTTTATTTGCTTAACAAAAATACAAAAAAACCTGTGAAAATAAGGCGTTTTTCCTAGGTAAGTTAACACACAGAAAACAAATTTGCCATTTTCCAACTGAAAGTCAGATGATGCAATAAAAATTCAGTTGAAACACTTAAATAAAGGTTGTCACAATTGAGTATCGGTAGTCACAACTGAAAAAGGTTGATATAACTGACTTTTAATTATAATAACCATAAAATTCGGTTGTCAGAGCCGAATATAGTAGCAGGAACCGAATTTTGAGTTGATGCAACTGAAAAATTCAGTTGGAAATTTATTTTTCTGTGTGAAGTTCTTCAAGGGAGAACTTTTTCCCCCCGGTCCGATTTTGCCCATTTACGAACTTAAACTGCCTAGGACCTAAAGACATATTCCTGCCCAACTTAACGAGTCTATCTCTTTTATTTTTGGCTGCATCGTGTCTTATACAGACGGACGGACGGACAGACGGATATTCACAGAATGTCTTAGAATCGATCGAGATCAATAATATATATGAACATTTCCATTTAACTTTTGATTTTAAGGTTTAAAAAATATCAAAAATTTTTTTGAAGGCACATCAAAATCGTTTAGTACGCGTTTAAACATGCATTTAGTTAGTTAAAATCCGTTCGCGTGAAGAACTTTCAGCTGACGCACATTGGGTTGAACACTATCAAAACTGAGGATTAATTCAAAATTTGAAGTTGGTATATTGTAATATAATTTTTTATGGGTTTAAAGAGGATAAAATTCTCCATCAATAACTGTCAAAATTAGTGTTCTAAGTTGTTTACTTTTTTTGCTATGCTCTCTCAAAGTTTAATAATTTTAATTAATTTTGTGTACAGTGGTAAAAAGTCAAAAACGAGATATTTCAAGTGATTTTTTTTTTGTTTTCAACTAAAAATAAAAATTTTTGTAAAATGGATTCTTAAACTAAAGGTATTTAACTATATTATTGACAAGCGGTTGTTAAGATAAATGTTGAAAAAATTAGTTTAATAATTTTTTAAAAAATATCCTAAAAATAGGATATTTTTTACATATATGTTGAGTTTTGGTTGCTACTCTGATGAGCTCGGGCGTATCTGAGAACATAGTGATAAAATACAGGATTTTTGCTTTAAAATCCATGAAAAAAATACAAGAGATTCTTTTTAAACATCTCCAGTGTAAAAAAATTATATGCTCGAAATCTTAATAGCTAATACTTGTTATACCCTCCAACTACAGTATGGGGGTATACTCACTTTGTCATTCCGTGTGTAACGCATCGAAATATCGGTCGGGGACCCCATAAAGTATATATATTATTGATCAGTGATCGATTCTAAGATATTTTAGCGATGTCCGTCCGTCCGTCTGTCCGTCCGTCCGTCCGTCCGTCTGTAGTTAACACGATGCAGTCCAAAATAAAAAAGCTAGACCCTTCAAGTTTGGCACAAATATGTCTTATGTTCCTAGGCAGGTTAAGTTCGGAAATTGGCCAAATCGGACAAGGGGGAAAAAAGTTCCCCCTTGAAGAACTAAACCAACCTCAAAAAAAATACACTTTTTTACATGTTTTTTTGTATTTTTGTTAATTAAATGAAACATTTGGTATATTTATCGCGATGGGAAGGTGCTCTCAACGTCCCCCACTGACCCTTTCAACCCCCCCCCCCCCCCAAAAAAAAAAAAAGACACGCCCCTGACAAATTTTTGTTTTTAATTTTTTTTACATTTTGGAGGGTATAATAGATTCGGCACAGCCGAATTTAACACTCTCACTTGTTTTTCTATTGTCTTTATGTTGTTTACCGTTTTTGTTTATTGCTATTTATTGCAAATGTGTAATTTAATTATATTAACAAATAATTTTAGTGATCATATATATTAGAGTGGGGTGTAAAGTTACTTTTTAACCAAAATTGTAATGTTTTTTCTTAAAATACTAAAAAGTACATATCCATGCAGTTTTTCAAAAAAAAATTCGCGAAATTGTTTAAATGTGTAAATTACATTTGGTATCAAATTTTGTTCATATTTCTCAGCCAGAAACCAAATTAAAGCATTTAGTATTTTTAGGTTATGTGGAATGTACCAAAATCGCTCAAATGCATACCAAACTGCTTAGGATAACAAGTAGTAAATATGTTTTTCTTAAAGAATATAATATAAAGCTTTTCTAAATTATTTACTAGGTATAATTAACGCATACGAAAAAATATGTTAGAAAACAATTCGAGTAATGAATTGTTAAAACTTAAAACAAAAATTATAATTTTTTAAATGGAGTAATTATGAATTTACTCAAAAATGAAAAAAAAATGAGTAAATAATTTAATAAAAATTTAGTAGTTTTTTTATTGATTTGCTCAAATTTTTCGATAAATTTTATTAACTATTTACTCAACACTTTGAAATTGTTTACTGGTGAAAAATTAAGTTATTACCAATTAATACTCTTAAAAATTTACTCAACATTTTTTTCAGTGGTTACAGTATAATTAAATTTGAAAATGTTTATTTTTTTATTTATACGATTTTTAAATAAAAAAAATTGTGATTCCTTTTTTTAAAGAAAATTAAAATTTTTTTAAAATTATGAACCACAAAAATAAAATTTTATAAAAAATTTATTCTAATAAAAATACGTATTTTTTTTTAATTTAATAAAAACTCATTAAATATTCTTTAATTTGAAATTTGATACATTAATTTATCGCTTTTGCTTCCAAAGTTACAGCAAAAATTGTGACTCAAGATAAGTTTTTCCAAAAATCGATAAAGTTCCTAGCAGGTTAAAAATTTTTTTTTTCCATATTTTTATTTTTTAAAATAGTATTTTTTTGTTAATTAATGAGTATTCATCAATAAAAAATTATAATATTTCAAAATTACGGCATCCCTGAATTAATCCCCATTTTGCCTATCGTTCAACCCACTGTGTGACGGCGCGAAAGTTATGGTGGTTTAAAGATTTTATTTGAAAACCAAAAGTCTGAAAATTACAATTATTATTAGAATTTAACAAAATGAACGTGAATTAATGTTTCATACTATCCCCAACACAAATTGTTTACATTATATCCTTTAACGTGGATTTATAAAGATATTTTCCCGTTAAAAGTTAGTTTTTAAAAGTTGTTATTTTAAAGCTTGTTATGCAATTTACGCGAAATCTAAAGATGATGGACCAAATTAAATGCCATATTCGTGTTTAGCACCCTAAAATTAGTTAAGAAACTTGTGCATTATGCTAAATTGTGAATTTTTAAAAGTGATGCAGTTTCTGAATAATGAAATTTTGAGAGATGCATTAAACCCACAATCTTCAAAATTTTTGAATGCCGTTCAGTTTTGGGATAAAGCTTCATAAGTACGAGCAATTGCCATTTACAGAAATTAATTTCTATTAGCGGTTTGGGTGTGCCCTGGCGGTTTATCTGGAGACAAAATTAGCGCGTTTTCAGCGTACAGTTACCTTAAGTCCCAATTTTTGCACACGATCCATAATACGCATTACAAGCAATCGTCTGACGGGTATATTTTAAATCTAAGTTCTTTTCACGTGAAAATACAAGCAAAAGTTTAAAATCGTGAAATGTCAGATTTTTGCAAAATTTTTGCTAATCAAAATTTTAACACGCTATATCGATTTTATTATAAAAAATCAAAAAATAATTGGATCACGCGATGTGCTGGCCACTTTTAAGTAATATTGCGAATGTGCCTCGCAAAAAAGTGGATTTTTGATGACTTTTACGTTTTGTCTCTCAACATTTGTCTAGCTAGTACTCCGCTCCTATTGAGGGCACATTCATGAGACTGGTTTTAAACTGTAGCCAATTACGACAGCTATCATTCTTCGTATTAGCTTTTGAAAAGTATAAAGCGGCGCAAATTTCCTGATAAAAAAACGACGAAAAATTGAAAATGAAGAAAGTTTAATTTCAAACCGTTACCACCAAATAACTTTTTTATTATTGATGGCACATCAAATTTATAAATACATCTTTTTTGAACAAGTATAGGGACCATATATTTTGAATCTTCGGAGAATACGTTGGACGGCGCAAGTACAATTGGCCAAAGAGTACATAATTTTTATGAAATTTCAATCGATTTTTCCACATTTCGGAAGTTTGGTTGTCGCTAACTACCGCAATTTATGATTTTTGGCCTTATGTGTTTGCAAGCTAATTGCATTAGAAGTCCTTTATGCATTTCTATCAGTAGATAGTCATTTTAATGCAAATAAAAAAGTTTTTGCCAAAAAACCAAAATTTCAAAGAAATGAAAAGTTAAATGGAAATGTCCATATACTGTATGGGGTTCCCGACCGAAATTTCGATGCGTTACAAACGGAATGACAAAGTGAGTATACCACCATTCTGTAGTTGGAGGGTATAAATATGATACTCTACACAGTGTTTTCCGGAAAATGGATTCCATGTCCAAAATTGGACCGATTGAATCTTTCTTTTATTTGATCTTTAATTTGTGTAGAAAACACACACAGGCCAAATAGTGGAATCGGTTTATTTTTGTTGCCAAAAGACCGATTTAACTGAATATCGGCCGAAATTTTCACATGGTGGACTAACAAGGGAAATCTCACTGGTGTCACCCTCCGATCTTCATGAAATTTGGATAAGTTGTTCAGAACAAAAATTTATTTGACTTGTATTTTTTTTAGCGGCCGAAACTCGTTTTTAGGGGGTCGATTTGTACGGGGTAAGTTGACCTTTATCAGTTTTTTACGATTTACGCATATTTTATCAAACTTAACGTAGACATAATTGTTGTCAGATTAAAGGTATTTAAAAGACCCATCTCGTGATGCTAACAACGTGTCAAAAAAAAATTTTTTTTGACTTATTAACAAAAATTTCTTAAAATATTGATATTTTACTGAATAATGAGGGAAGTTGTGCATGTTTAAAAACGTTCTTTACACACTTAGGTAGGTTTTCTAAATACCTTTCATTTGGTGTGCAACATGACTAATTGTAAGTTTCTTTGCATAATATAGGAGATACACGAAAAAAAATGAAAAATTAACGTTTTTTCCTCTTATTTGCACCCACTAAATATGACTTTGGTCAGCTAAACAAAAAATACGTATCCATTTGTTTTTCTAATCTACAAAATAAAACTAATTACATTAAGATCCGCGGTTGACACTAGGGAGACCTCCCTTGATAGTAAAATGTTTTTGTTTTTCAACACGTGAGTACAAATTTTATACAATAATTCGGTCATATTCGGCCAAAATTGTGTCCAAAGCCGATGAGTGTCGATTATGCGGAAATTGAGATTCACTGCTACAGGAATGAGTTAAAAATTCTTTCAAATAGTTAAGCGTAAACTAAAGGTTATTAAAGCGTTCCCTGCTTCTGTAATCGACTAAAGTGCGGCTTTAGACCCGGCAATACCTCCAAGGACCAGATCTTCACATTACGCCAAATATTAGAAAATACTCAAAAAATGCAAATCGACACGCACCATCTATTTGTCGATTATAAGTCTGCATTTGACAGCTCGATAAGGTCAACGAACCTCTCCGAATCTTTTGATACTGAGAGTGGTTTCAGACTGGGTGATGCTCTATCGTGCGATATCTTCAATAATCGGTAACTCCACTAAAGCAGTTAGCGCAGCCTTTGCAGCAATCAAAAATCAGTCAAACATCATAGGTCTCCAAGTTAATGTGTCAAAGACAAAGTACTTTTTTGAACTAATGGAGATTCCCAACGTTTCAACCAACAAGTTCCTATCAACATTCACTTGCGTAAGAAAATTATGAACAACTTAGTTAAACTTGGGGATAATACATCAAACTGGCGCCAGCACGAACGAAGATGAGATGACGGCATTCCATTTTAAGTCAGGCCTGACGTCCGGAGAACATATTATTTTTTGTTTTTATTTTATTATACACTCAAAATAATAACTCTGTTAAAAACTCTGTAAAATGACTGTAATCTCAATTCGACAGTTATTTGACAAAGTTATCTGTCGAAATACAGATTTTAATAATATACTTTGTATTTTCTTGTAACCGAAAAACAAAATTTTATCTGTAATTTTACTTTTTACTTTGTAATCTCTATTTTAGAGATAATAAACAGAGTTTTTTGTTAAAATACAGATTTTATAAAATACTTATGTTTTTTCTCGTAACCAAAATACAAAATTTCAACTGTATTTTTATTTATTGCTCTGTAATTATAAACCCTGGAAAATTTTACGAGGACGTCGTGTAAAATTGGAGGTACTCGTAAAAAACTTTCACAAAAATAAAAAAAAGTAAATTTACAATTTTTAAGCATTAAAGCGGGCAAATTTACTCGATGGCATTTTTCAATTGTCAACACCAAATTGGCTATTTGACCAGAAATCAAATAGTAAATAAAATAGTCAAATTCTGGTCGCTTTTATCAATATTTTACAGATAATTCTGTAAATTTACAGTTTTTTTTATCGAAATCATTTTACAGAGTTTTCTTTGTAAAATAACAAAAAATCTTGCTGGTTGGAAATCTATGGTATTTTCTGCTGGCTCAGCAGAGTATCTCTGTAATTTAACAGAGTGATTATTTTGAGTGTAGATTTGGCTGCAGTTTTACTTGTACTTGATCAAAGGTTTCACGAGATTCATTTATTTATGTTTAGTTGGTCCGTTCACGAATTTAATTTAAGTCACGAGAAACATAATTTATCAAAGGTCACAAAACGGCAAGCATCAAAAATATAGAAACATTATAGTTCTTTATTGGGGAACTTTTTCCCCCTAATCCGATCCATTGTGTTACACACGAAATGATAAAGTGAATACACCAATATCATTGTTGATGGAGAGTATAAAAACTAAATGTCGCAAAAATACAATGAAGTCTGCTTGCTGTACAGAAGAGACATACAATTGGTAGTGAAAGAAGGCTGAACAGAAAAAGTATAAATATTGTCAGCGTGATTTTTGGGTGGTAAATGCGTAAAATATTTAACAAATATGTTAAAATGTTAAATATATATTTATTCATATGAATGTATGAAAAAAAACTTAAATATGAATTATAAGTAAAAATATGTTTGCACTATGGGCTGGTAGTTAGCTATTGAGATTTGAATAAAAAAATATGTAAATCTACAAAAAAAACAATTATTGCCGTAACCTTGAAAATAACGTGAATCAAGCAACCGAACTCATTACGAGTTCATATGAAATTGATCAGGAAAGTATCGACTTGGCTTACATGCAAATATGGCACTAGCTTATGAGTAGAGATGTCAACTTAAATCCAAGAGGTTTACGAAAAATGTTTCAGCTTAGACAGGAGGTTCGATGATTGTTCAATAGGGCTAAACAACAGATTGCTCACTGTCTATAAGGCGGGCAATAACTGAATACATTAGGGAAATTCAATGATCCAAAAGGACGTATGACTTCTAATAGCACTCTCTCTCTTAAGACCATTCAGATGGCCTCAGTACTTTGAAAAGACATGATGAGTCTTGTACTGAAACGCCTATTGAAACTTGTGAGCTCCTATTGGAAATTTTTTTCAGTATGTTCGAGGGCATTACGAGATATAACAAAGCACGACCATAACGATCTTTAACATTCACTCAATATAACAACTATGTAAAATACTCTGCAAAATGACTGTAATCTCAATTCAACAGATTTTTGACAGAGTTTTCTGTTAAAATACAGATTTAAAGAAAATACTTTGTATTTTGTTGTTACAAAAAAAAAAGTTTCCTCTGTTATATTACTTTTTACTTTGTAATCTTAAGTTTACAGATAATTAACAGAGTTTTTCTGCTAAAATACAGATTTTAGCAAAATACTTCGTATTTTTTTATAACCAAAAAAAATTTTCTGTTTTGAGTAGTTTTTGTTACCAAACATCAAAATTTTATCTGTATATTTTTATTTTTTGAGAAAAAGTTTAAATAGCAGCAAAAAAAGTTATCAAAAAAAATTTTTCAGAAATTTTATAAAAATTTTACAAAATAACATGCATTTAACTAAACTCTGTAAATTTACAGAGTTTTTTCTGTATTTTTTTTTTGCATCAAATGTATTTTACAAATATATGTAAATTTACATAGTTTTCTTTGCTAAATGGTGGTTTATTTAACCAATATTTTACTAGAAACTCTGTAAATTAACAGTTTTTTTTTGTCCAAAGCATTTTACAGAGTTTAATAGTAAAATTACATAGTTTTCTCTGTAAAAAAGCTTTCATATTTAACTAATATTTTACTACAAACTCTGTAAATTAACAGTTTTTTTCTGTCAAAATCATTTTACAGAGTTTTTTAGTAAAATTACCAAGAAATGTTGTTAGCTGGAAAAGTATGGTGTACTCTGTTAAATTAGCAGAGTTTTTCTGTAATTTAACAGAGTTATTATTTTGAGTGTAGTCTATAGACTCGTCTGCATCGGTATTACCGGAGCTGTTAAAGCCGGCATAATCTATACATATCTCTGTATTGGAGAATGCTTGCAAGAGCGCCCCAGATGAAAATTGGTAATACTAAGGAGGGTGACTAACGGGGGCACATGAGAATTGCGGAAATTTTAATATACGTAGAATATTACTAACACAATTATTTATAATGAATTTTTAACCTAAGATTCCTGAACGGAGCGTTTGGTCAAACCTGACCTGGGACCCTAAACCTTATTCTATGATATTGTATACGGACCGGTCCAAGCAAACCAATAAGACTTAATACGCAGGTATCTTCGGACCAAACAAAGTGCAGAATTCTATATAAGTGTAACTGAATTTCTTCGTAGAAGGGAACATGTTTCGGATTGTGTCTAATCTTTTATACACTCAAAATAATTACTCTGTTAAAAACTCTGTAAAATGACTGTAATCTCAATTCGACAGATATTTGACAAAGTTATCTGTCGAAATACAGATTTTAAGAATATACTTTGTATTTTCTTGTAACCGAAAAACAAAATTTTATCTGTAATTTTACTTTTTACTTTGTGATCTCTATTTTACAGATAAAAAACAGAGTTTTTTGTTAAAATACAGATTTTATAAAAATACTTGTGTTTTTTTCTCGTAAAAAAAAATACAAAATTTTAACTGTAATTTTACTTATTGCTCTGTAATAATAAAACCTGGTATATTTTACGAGGATGTCGTGTAAAATTGGAGGTACTCGTAAAAAAACTTTCACAAATATAAAAAAAGTAAATTTCCAATTTGGAACCATTAAAGCGGGCAAATTTACTCGATGTCATTTTCCAATTGTCAACACTACTTGCACATTAAGGAAAGAGAAATTGATCAGAAATCAAATAGTAAATGAAATAGTCAAATTCTGGTCACTTTTATCAATACTTTACAGATAATTCTGTAAATTTACAGGTTTTTTTATCGAAATCATTTTACAGAGTTTTCTTTGTAAAATAACAAAAAATCTTGCTGGTTGGAAATCTATGGTATTTTCTGCTGGCTCAGCAGAGTATCTCTGTAATTTAACAGAGTGATTATTTTGAGTGTTCTCTTCAAAATGTAAACAATATAAACAAGTAAGAAAGGTATAGTCGGTGAAGACCGACCATATTATACCCTACACCAGTGTTTTCCGGAAAATGGGTCCCAAGTCCAAACATGGACCGGTTGGATCTGTCTTTCGTTAGATATTTATTTAGTGTAGAAAACACACAGAGATAAAATTTAGTAGATTTGGTTAATTTTTTTGTCAATATACCGATTTAACTGAATATCGGTCGAAATTTTTTTTATAGTGGACTAAGTCCAAAAATGGTCAAATTATATTCCGATTTGATTAGGTTACTAAAGTACACGTTTAACACCTAAAAATAAAATTTTTATCAAATATTTAAATTTTTATTTATTTTGAGGGAATTATGTGAATGGTTTGTATGGGGACTACCAGAAGGACTGACCCGATTCCTTTGAAATTTGGAATGGTGATTCGCGCATACAAAATTTGATTACCTGCTAAATTTAAATGGGATATCTATTATAAGAAGGTTATTAGAGTCATTTAAGCCGAATCCATAGGGGGCATTTGTATGGGGGCTAGGGGTTAACATAGACTGATTTTCTACAATTTCATTAGGATTTGTCTTTGGGCCAAAAGATGCTTAAGTTTCTAGTTTCAAGTCAATTGATTGAAAATTGCGACCTGTATCGTGCTTAAACCGATAGATGGACAGACGGACGGACGGACATCGCTAAATCGACTCAAAAAGTAATTCTGAGTCGATCGGTATACTTGAAGGTAGGTCTAGGATCAATATTTCGGGTAGTTACAAACATCAGAACAAACTCATTATACCCTGTACCACAGAGTGGTGTAGGGTATAAAAATAGACACATTTGCTGAAAAAAAAAATTTTCCTTGGTCCGATTTGGCCCATTAATCAACTTAATACCTATGACCTTAAGACCTATGAGGCGTTCAACACCAAATGTCCAGCGAAAAAAATATGCGTTCCATGAATGTCTGAATAGGTGGCATGGATAGCCTTATATGGAACTGAGAACATTGAGTTTTTTGTTTTTCAATTCTTTGAAAACTGCGTGGTTAAATATTGGAAAAATTATAAAATATGTATTAAGTTCCCTTGACTAAATATTTATCAAATTATAACGAAATGCGAATTATAATGAAATGTGAATTTCTGGCCCACGGCATTATTGTAATAGACGTCTGACAACTTAAGGAGTCTTACAGATCTTTTTTACCAAATATGCCGACAGATATTCAGAAACAAGTAGCAAGTGCTATTTGAGTACGTTCTGTGTCTGCCACAAAAATATTATCATGATCATTAATATACACATTCATACATTATATACATCATCCTACACGAAGTAGTGTCACAACTGTTGCCGCTGCTACTTGCAACTCGTGATATTGAAGCAAGCTGCTTCGCTCAGTGATATTTTATATATTTAAGATGATATATGTTTGGCTTGTGGTATGTTCATAAAATATATGAACATTCATATCCAAACAAAAATATATTTAAATAATGAAATTGTATGTTTTTAAAATGCAGTTAAAATATTTGAAATTCTTCTTTACAAAAAAAAAATCCCCATTAAAACAAAAACACTTTAATAGGAAGTTTAGTTTTATTTTAAAAATATTCTGTAGGGAGGAAGTGTAAAGTGGGTGTTATCCGATGTGATAAGTGGTTTAATTAAAACATGTGTTTATATCATTGATTTACAACTTACCCTTCATTCAATATCTCCGGTCGTCTGCTAGAATTTATATGTATATATAAATCGGCCTCGATATTGTTCTTGTTTTTTTTTTTTTTGGAACGTGCCAATTATTTTGGTAAATATTATAAATTTCAAGTTTATGCTTGGGGGATAAAATTGACACTGCTTTTAAATATTAAATGAGTCATTAAAAAATTATGCATTTAAGAGAAAAAAATCGGTATAAATATTTTTTATCTTTTACAAAAATATAATGATTTAGCAAAACTTTAAAAGATTCAAAATTTAGTGGGGTTTAAATTAAATTGAAAATTTAATAATTCCAAAGACACAGTAGGAAAAATTACATTGACTGGAATACAAGAAGGCCTATCTGCAAGATTTTTCATATATTTTACTATATAATTGTGGTATAATAATACCCAATTCACACTTGTGGTGATATGATCGGAAAAAGCAACATGCATACAGCAAGGGACGATCAACGGAAAAAGCTCTTCATGAGCTCGTTGGTACCATCGAGAGATCGCTTTCGGTAAAGGAGTACACTATGGTGGTATTTCTTGATATTGAGGGGGCTTTTAATAATGTCATCCCAGAATCGATAATATTGGCATTGTCTGGTCTGGGAGTAAAGCGTGAAATCGTTTTAATGGTGGAAAACCTACTTGCCAATAGACGTATAACGTCTGAATTGGGAGCGTCCGTCATATCTCGATTTGTCAATAGGGGCACACCACAAGGAGGTGTTCTTTCGCCGCTTCTTTGGAACCTGGCACTGAATTCAATGCTACTATCTCTAGAAGCACGTGGTTGTCATGTTGTCGCATATGCTGACGATGTCGCGATAGCGGTAAAGGAGAAGCATCTGCCAACACTGCGGGACATTCTTCAGGGTTCTCTGAAAGATCTGTCTAAATGGGCAAGAGACTGTGGTCTAGGAGTTAATCTTAGCAAAAGAGAGCTTGTTTTGTTTACAAGGAAAAATAAGATTTCTGCTTTTGATCCTATTTCTCTGGACGGTACTGAAATCACCTTCTCAGATGGAGCTAAGTATCTTGGAGTATTTCTAGATAGGAAGCTGAATTTCAGGCGTAATATTGAGGAACGGGTGAGAAAGCAACTATTGCTTTGTATTCCTGTAAAAGGGCCATTGGAAAACGATGGGGTTTTAGCCCTCAAGTCGTTCATTGGATCTATACAGCGGTGGTGCGTCCAATTTTGCTGTATGGAATCATTGTCTGGTGGCCTGCTTTAGAAACAAAAGCGAACTGTGTCTTTATCACGAAGTTACAGAGAATGGCGTCAATGTGAATCACTGTTGCTCTTCGTACTACACCTACGGCTGCATTAGAAATCCTTCTTCACCTGATACCCTTGGACATATTGGGTAGGCAGTATGCGGCTGCGTCGGCAATTCGACTTAATAGCACGCTGCAATGGAGGAGCAGCGATTGTGGTCATAGCGCGATCTAGAAAAAGATAACAATACCACAAAATGTGGACTGTGCTCCCTCTTTTAGCCTCTTGGAGCACCACTTTACCACTATGATACCATCCAGGGAGTCTTGGATGGGGGATACTCCGGGTAGTGGAGCTACCATAAATTTTTACACAGATGGATCGAGGCTGCACGAACATGTGGGCTTTGTAGTCTATTCGGAAGAGCTTGGGTTGAGCCTGGCTCGTAGATTGCCAGATCATTGCAGTGTTTACCAGGCAGAGATGCTGGCAATAAAGGAAGTGGCTGACTGGTTGAGCTGCAATGTCTTGTCTACTACCGCAGTCAACATCTATACTGACAGTCAAGCCGCGGTCAAGTCCCTGGATTCAATGTTTCTGAAAACAAGATCTGCCCTTAACTGCCGCACGTCTTTAAATGTGATGGCCAAGCAGTTTAACATACGACTCATATGGGTCCCAGGGCACAGAGACATTCCAGGAAATTGCAAAGCCGATGAGCTTGCAAGACTAGGAACTACCTTACAGGTTCCAACAGAATTGGAATGTGTTGGTATGCCTCTAGAAACTTGCAAGCAAAACCTACGGCTTTGTTCTGCGACGGAGACTAATCAAAGATGGGCAAATGGATGGACGTGTGAGACAACACGACTGATTTGGCCTTCTCTTAATCAGGGGCGCACAAGTGAGCTGATATCGCGTCCAAGAGGAGAGATTTCGACGGTGGTTTCTATAATTACCGGACACTGTCTTATAGGGAAGCACGCAGAGCGGTTAATGTGCCGTCGAATGACTTTTGCCGAAGTTGCATGGATGAAGAGGAGTTGGAAGATATCGAACACTTTATTTGTCATTGCCCGGCACTTTCTGGTCAGAGATTTGCTTCACTGGGATCTAGGGAGCTGTACGATCTTTCTGATTTGTTGGATGTCAAAATTCAACATCTAAGGAGTTTCATAAGAAGCTCAAACTGGTTTAACGACAGGGACTAGTAGGGAAACCCATTACGGTCCCGTGGATTCACAATGGACCTCAGAGTCTACGTGTGTTGACGTAAGACGTCAGCAGCCACTTACAACCTAACCTAACCTATATGATCGGAATCTTGTGCGAACGAGATTTCACCTCAGGTGTGAATTGGATCTAGGCCCACTTTCAAGTTTACCGATCGACTGAGAAAAACATTTTAAGTTATTCTAGCGATGTCCGTCCGTCCATCTAAATGTTTTAAACACGATACAGTTCGCAATTATCAATCGATTTGGCTGAAATCTGAAACTTTAGCTTCGTTAAGGACGAAGCCTATTGAAATTGGAAAAATCGGTCCATGTTTAGACCTAGCCCCCATACAAAGGTCCGCTTTAATTTTGGCTCAAACGACTCTAATAACCATAAATGTGTTTTGTATTCAATAATCACCTGGTTTTGGAATCGGACAAGTACTTCTTGTAGCCCCCATACAAACCACTTTCCCGATATTCGCACAAAACTCTCAAATTTCTTGAAAACAGACAATATTTTATTACAATTTTGTTTGTGTGTCTTTACAGCGTACTTTAGTAAGGTAATCAAATCTGATTATAATCGGACCATTTTTGGAGTTAGGCCCAATTTGAAAATTTCGGCCGATATTCAGTTAAAGCGGTTTTTGGCAAAAAAAAGCCTATTTCACTCAAATTTGGTTTGTGAGTGTTTTTAACACTTACTAAATATTTGACAAAAGATACATCCAATCGGTCCATGTTTGAAACGAGACGGGAAGGAGTACCGAGTACCAAGTTTAAGCTGGGTCCTCTCAAGGAGTCAAATTTGTTCAGACAACTCAATTTTGTGCACGGTAACATTGACAATTTAAGTAATATTTCCACCAATTACAGATGATAACAAGGAGAAAAGTTAAATTCGACTATGGGGCATTCCATGTCAAATCTGAAACTTTGAAAAAAAATTTTTTTAGAATTTTTAAAAATTGGTAGTTTGTTCCTTTACTCAAATTTCTTTTAGTCATAACTTCTTCAATAATGGTCCAAATTTTAAAAAAAAATTTTCAAAAATTTTTTTTTACGTACTTTTAAAAACAAATCCCAAAAAATTCTTAAAAGCGCTCTAGTATGCGATTTTCAAGTCTTAAAATTTAAATCTCATTTTTGAAAATGTTTGTACTCTTCGATTGTTTTTAAATTTTTTTGTGTAAAACATCTATCGATTCTACAAATTTTTTGCCTAGGAGGATCGTTGGATAACGATTATTACTGTTTTTTTAAATTTTTTTAAAAAATTTTATTGTAATTTTTTAATCTTAAAATCATTTCTACTGGTCCAATGGTGCGTCATAGAAGGGTCCTTTTTAAGACCGACCCCCATTAATTTTTACGTCTAAACATTTCTTTGGAACCTACTTAGAGAGTGGAGATAGGGCGTAGGTATGTTTTAAAAAAATGTTGTAGGGTAAAAATAAATGTGGGTCGGTCTCACTAATGACCCCTCTCGGACGCAATATTGGACCGGTAGAAGCTGATTAAATAAAACAAATTTAAAAAATAAATTGTATGGGGACCGCCTTAACAGTGAAAGATAGAGGGTAGGTGTGTTCAGAGAAAATGTTTGTACTAAACAAATATTGTGGGTCGGTTATACGTTTTGTTGCTCTAAAGGCACTATTAGGGCAGTTAGAGCGGTTGGAGCAAATTTTAAAAAATGTCGTTTTGTGTGGGAGCCCCCTCTGGAATTGGAGATAGGGTATTAGTTTGTTCCAAAGAAATGTTAAGACGTAAAAATTAATGGGGGTCGGTCTTATATAGGACCCCTCTATGACGCACCATTGGAGCAGTAGAAATGATTTTAAGATTGGAAAATTACAATAAAATTTTTTCAAAAAATTTAAAAAAATAGTATTAATCGTTATCCCACGTTCCTCCTGGGTAAAAAAATTGTAGAATCGATAGATGTTTTACACAAAAAAATTAAAAAAAAAATCGAAGAGTACAAACATTTTCAAAAATGAGATTTAAATTTTAAAACTTAAAAATCGCATACTAGAGCGCTTTTAAGAATTTTTTGGGATTTTTTTTTAAAGTACATAAAAAAACAAAAATTTTGAAAAAAAAAATTGAAATTTGGACCATTATTGAAAAAGTTATGAGTAAAAGAAGTTTGAGTAAAGGAACAAACTACCAATTTTTAAAAATTCTATATCTTTTGAACGGGTCATCAAAAAAATCTGAAAATTTACCACGAAGGAGTTTTCGAAGGATACTAAAAACTGTAAACAAATTGGAAAATCTAAAAAATATACCCATTATCACTAGAGTGGAGTGTATAAAAAACAAGTAGAAAAGTTAAATTCGACGTGGCACAGTGGACGGTTTGTATATAAAACGCACGCATCGAAGTTTTTTGACTATATCTTCTAAACGGTTAGAAGTTGTAAAACAAAATTAGGCATTCTAAGAACTAGGGGCCTTAAGCAATTAAAACTGTGATCAACGTTTGTTGTCCTCCTTGCACCCTACACAGTAAAAAGTTTTTGGTTAATTTTAATTCCTAGCTGGTGTGTATATTAAGGGTGGGATAGTGTTGTGTGAGATTTTAAGCAGCAGTATTTGGAATCGCTAGAACCCCTCATTTTGTGAGGTTCGTAAAAAAAGTGTATGAGCCAAAAAATGGGGGATGTCGGATAGGATCTAGGGGTCGCTCATCGGGGTCAAAGTTGGGCGTACATGGGAAAAAATCCACAAAAAGCCCCACAACTCCCCTGGTTTTGCCCCTAGAGGAATCAAATGTGAGACCGACCCCCATTATTTTTTTGCCCCAAACACTTTTGCGAAATATACCTAAGCCCTATCTCCTCTCCTTAAGGGGGCTCCCATACAAAGGTTGAATGTTAAAAAATATTTGCTCCTACCTCTCTAGCTGTCCTAGAAGTGACCTTAGAGGAATCAAATGTATGACCGACCCCCAATATTTTTTCATCCCCAACATTTTCTTAGAACAGACATACCCTCTATCTTCAACCGTTAGGGTGGTCCCCATACATTTTTTTTATTTTTTCTTAATTTTTTTTTATTAAATCAGCTCCTACCGGTCCAACGGTGCTTCCTAGAGGGGTCATTAGCAAGACCGACCCCCATTTATTTTCAGCCCCCAACATTTCTTCTGAATATGCCACTTCCCTATCTCCAATTCCTAAGGGGTCTCCCACACAAAATGACATTTTTATAAAATTTGCTCCCACCGCTCTAACTGGCGCAGGGATGACCCTAGAGAATTTAAATGTATGACTGACCCCCAATATTTTTTCAGCCCCAACATTTTCCCCAAACAAACCTACCCTCTATTTTTAAGCCTTAAGGGGTTCCCCACACATTTTTTTTATTTTTTTATAAAATCAAAAGAAAGTTGCCCCCAATATTTTTTTAGCCCCAACATTTTCCCCAAACAAACCTACCCCTTATTTTTAAGTCTTAAGGGGGTTCCCACATATTTTTTATTCTTTTTGTATATAAAATCAGATCTTACCGCTCCCATGGTGCCTCTTAGGAACGGGAAATGCAGACTGACCCCCAATAATTTTTGCCCCCACTTTTTGTCCCAACATACCTACGTCGTATTTCCACTTTGTTAGGGTAATATTTTTTCCTCTCCACTACGGCACAATACGTTGTTATAGTCCTCTATTAATTTTACGCCTCTTTCGGTAGCGTCGTTGAAAACATGTAATTAAAGTAATATTTGCAGCGCTTGCTGGTAGTCCTCACAATTTTCCCAAGTGTTTGGACCGGAACCAATGAAATTTGTTTTTAATCCGAAGCGTGCAAAAAATTTTGGTGTCTCTTATATTATAAGTTCTGGGTTTACTTGTTTCGATTCCATGATAATTATTTTCACACCTTCGAATCCAACAACGTGTACTGGATGATCACGATCTTTGTTGCCACTTTCGCCGCTATCCCCCGAGTCATAATCTTCCCCGATATCATCGTCTTATTTTTCTTCGTTGCCTTCGTCGGACGATTCGTCCATCTTTTCGACAGATAACTCTTCCTCCTTGCATTTGCCATTTTTCGTTTTATTTAACAAGAGATATTCGAATCAAATAGTGCAACTACTTCACCACTGAGATACCAAACATGTGAGAGAATCTCTTCTCCAATCGTTGAGACATCTTATTAATTGAAGCATAATTAGCAATCGCTTTAAAAAAATTCAAATCATTATTTGGAGGTTCTATTGCTTTAGAGGCGCTAAACCAAAATTTAACGTAGACTGTTTTTGGTCAAACCTAAAACATTTTTAGGCAACATATGCCTTTTGCCATCCATCGAGCATATCTGATGGATCCTGTTGAGCTTAAATGATTATTAGGAATATTTTCACCAAGGTATAATAAAACAATTTCAAGAAACTCCTTGAAGTCGTCTCTGGGTCGCTTTTCCTTAATTTGAGCACAACAAAACAACTTGATGCAGTTTGGACTTGAGCTGGTATGTTGCCAGCCACTTTCTAATCTTCTATGTCAGGACTGTATGGTTTGTCTTTTATTTATATTTTCCCACTGCTCTTTAAAACGCGCAAACATTGGCACTCCTGGTCCAGACGTTTTGCGTATTTGGTTTCAAACACTTATTTTAATTGAAGTTCATAAATATGATGTTTGCATGGCAGATATAGGGGTTCAGTCTGCATTTCCCGTCCCTAAGAGGAACTATAGGAGCGGTAAGAGCTGATTTTATAAAAAAAGTGTTGCTACTTATTGTACTTTTGTAAATTCTAAACACTCCAACGTTGGGTTCCAGTACCATTACGAATTTTGTTTTACTAAGGGGAGAACCCTTACAAAGTGGAAATACGCCGTAGATATGTTCGGAAAAAATGTGGGGGGCAAAAACTAATGGGGGTAAGTCTGCATTTCCTATCCCTAGGAGGCACCATGGGAGCGATAAGATCTGATTTTTTAAAAAAATAAAAAAATGTGTGGGGACCCCCTTAAGACTTAAAAATGGAGGATAGGTTTGTTTGGGGAAAATGTTGGGGCTGAAAAAATATTGGTGGTCAGTCATACATTTAACTACTCCAGGGTCACCCCTGTGCCAGTTAGAGCGGGGGGAGCAAATTTTATAAAAATGTCATTTTGTGTGGGAGACCCCTTAGGAATTGGAGATAGGGAAGTGGCATATTCAGAAGAAATGTTGGGGGCTGAAAATAAATGGGGGTCGGCCTTGCTAATGACTCCTCTAGGAAACACCGTTGGACCGGTAGGAGCTGATTTAATAAAAAAAAATTAAGAAAAAATAAAAAAAATGTATGGGGACCACCCTAAGGGTTGAAGATAGAGGGTAGGTATGTTCTAAGAAAATGTTGGGGTTGAAAAAATATTGGGGGTTGATCATATATTTGGTTCCTCTAGGGTCACTTCTTGGACTGCTAGAGAGGTAGGAGCAAATTTTTTAAAAAATTAAACCTTTGTATGGGAGCCCCCTTAGGAAGTGGAGATAAGGCTTAGGTATGTTCGGCAAAAGTGTTCGGGAGGAAAAAATAATGGGGGTTGGTCTCACATTTGACCCCGTTAGGGGCAAAACCAGAGGAGTTGCGGGGCTTTTTGTGTATTTTTTCCCCTTTACGCCCAACTTTGACCCCGATGAGCGACCCCTAGATCCTATCCGACCTGCCCCATTTTTTGGCTCATGCATTTTTTTTACGAACCTCACAAAATAAGCGGTTCTAGCGGGTCGAAATCGGAAACTCGTGCACTATCCCACCCCTAGTGTATATATAACAATGCCAAAAATAATTTAATTTATTCCATAAAAAGTTTACTTTTAAAGAGATAAAAAGAGAGTGAGAGAATGGATTTTGAATTTATTTTTGGGTGTTATAATAAAACCAAAATATGGAAATAAATTTACACCTAAACAGGTGATTATTTGAACAAGGCAGGACTTATTTCTCCAAAAATAAATAAAACAAATGTAAGGTTATGTTTTTTAATATTTTTGTGTATTGAATACAAATACAGACCAAATGCATGAATAAAGTTAACATCCAGAGGACTGTTGATTTGTCACCCAAACTCAGCACAACTCTGCATAAAATAAACTGCTACTGCTTCTATATTAAGAAATTATTCCTGAGGGTAGGCACCGTCGTGATCTAGAAATTCCATCTCTCTGCCTTCTGCTTCAAGATTCAGCTGTCCTAAAAGTAAAGTTAAGCAAAAATCAATTAAAATGATTGATAAACTCTTGTAGTAATACTTACTTGATATTTTTATTTCGGTCGGAGTAAAATCTTCACTATCTGGATCACAAATTTTGATAATATAAAGATTTTACTGTTGTGTACATTGCTAACCTCTTTTCTCACTTTCATGAATGAATAAGCATTTTTTGTTCACTCAATATGACAGCTGTTTTCAATTCCTTGTTAAGTGTTTATCTTAAACTTGATGAAATACAATTTTTTGATGACGTTTGACGTTTATTTTTTATAAGTTTTTCAAGAGAGAAATTTAATTATTTTTTGGCATCAAAATAAAACTAAAAAAAATTACATAAACATAATCAAATTTTTAATCCCTATGTGGTTTAGCATATAACCGATTTCGGATTTAACTTTGAGTTTAATTCCAAAGTAGTTTAAAAGGTGCTCCGCTAGTTAAAATACATATAAAAAATTGAGTTAAATTATAACCAAAAATATCGACTTTTTTAGTTAACAAATCTGACAATATAAATATATAAGTGGAATTGCTTGTATAAACCTATTTAAAATTGCACAAAAAAGATAAATTTAATATTTGCAAACATTACCTTTCACCCTGCACTAAAATATCCGGCACGTATGACTTTTTTATCAATTTTATTTTATTGATTTATAATAAATAAATAGTAGAAATAAACCAAAAATGAATAATAACAGGATTAAAACATTAAAAAACAAATTAACATAGACACGATAATGCAATATCGTAATAAATAAAATAAAAAAATAAAAAGTTATTTTGTATTAGTTGTAATAGTTCCTTTGAATAAGGAACCTTTTTTACGAAGTTCGATGTTTCTTCACGTAAAATGGAAATTTTTGGATCTGATTCTACCATAAATTTTTGAAAAATATCTTTTAGATCAGCGGTTACCAACCTTTTTGGCTCGCGTACCCCTAATTTTAAATTGTATCAGCCGCGTACCCCCTAACGACTTTTTTTGTTTTCGTTAAAAAAATTCACATACAAATATTAGAGTTATTTTTAGGGGAGATCAAACCAATGCACTATAGGGAATTTATAAGGAATTGTTGGCCAAAAGTCCATTTTTGATGTGTTCAAAAAAACTTTTTTCGGATGCCATTATACAGTAAACTATATAAAAGTAAGCTAGCACACATATTTTTGTACACCAAACTCTTTTACCGCTAGTACGGAGGCGTCAAAAACAAAATTAAATTTTTTATTTGTTTTTTTTTTTTTTAATTTTGGAGAACATAACTTATTACAAAATTAAGGTACTTAAAATCTTTTGAAATTAATTTCAATTATCAATAGAGCAAATAAATATATTTTGTACAAAGTACAGGTTTAAAATGTTGATTTATATATTTTTTTAATTTTTCTATTTAATTAATTTTTTTCTTTTTTAAACCAAATATATTTGTGGACTGTTACTTTTTTTGCATATAATTGCATACTCCCATATCTCTATGAGGTATTGGGAAACTCTTTGTGAGTAAGATGTATTCATCCGCTAAGCCATGCGGCTCCATGGGGAAAAGATATTTAGTGATGTCCGTCCGACCGTCTGTCGGTCTGACTGTCTGGGGAATGCACGATGCTGTCCAAACCAAAAGAGCTAGCCACCTGATGTTTGGCACGAATATGTCTTATAGTCTTACGATGTTCAAGTTCGTAAATGGGCAAAATTGGAACATGTGAAAAAAAGCTCCCCCTTAAATAACTCAGTCTAGCTACGCAAAATCCCATATTTTACATTTTTTTGTTCATTTGCTTAAAAATTAAAAAAAAATACGCCACAAGAAGTTCAAAGCCCTGCACTTGGACCAAAGGCACTAGGAAAACTATTTTTTTGCCCGCCCCCTTTTGTGGGCGTGGATGTAAAAATTATTGACAAAATTATATTACAAAATTGCATTAAAAACACGATTTATTAGGCCAGATCATGCCAATTTTTTATACAGAGCCTTAAAACTTACCGCCAAATAAACTTGCCAAATTTTGAGGCAATATCCCAACTTTTGGAGTTTTGGCCAGAAAATACCAGAAAATTCCCTATAGTGCAATGGTGGTATTTTGTTGGAAAAATGTTAGCTCCTTGGAGTTTTTCAATGTAGAGATGGGCGCTGGTCACGTGATTTGCGTGATTCACGTGAATCACGGGTGAATCACGCATGAGTGTGAGTGATTTTCATTTCAATCACGTGATTGTGAGTGAGTGTGAGTTGAAAAAAAATCTGAGTGAGTGATTAGTGAGTGAGTCATTTATTTTTTGCGTGAGTTTGCGTGATTAGATTTTTGGATTTGCCAATTTTTTTGTAAAAAATTTTTTTGTAAAAAATTTTTTTTTGTATTGTTTTTTTTTTTTTGGTAAGAAAATTTTATTGCGTGAGTAGATTTTGCGTGACTCATGAGTGAGCGTGATTGAAACTGGCGTGAGTCACGCGTGAGCGTGAGTAAGTTTTGTATTACTCACGTGAATGTGAGTGAGCGTGAGTAAAAAAAATTGCGTGAGTGATTAGTGAGTGATTCGATTATTTTTTGCGTGAGCGTGAGTGAGTGTAAGTCAAAATCCACTCACGCGCCCATCTCTAGTTCAATGCATCTGAAAACGCGAATTTTGAGCTGATTTTTCTGCAGAGCAAAAATGGCTGAAAATATTGCAAATCTGATTTCACCAGTCAATTCTATAGAATTACACCAAAAATCAAAACAACTTGCGTTTTTTGAACTCTTACAAAAAGTTCAAAAAACCCATCACAGGGGCTGGAAATATAATATTTTTAATTTTTTTTTTAATACGAGGGCAGACCAATAATTCCGTGACTTTTCGAATGAAACACCCTCGTATATACAAAAAAAGAACATTTTGAGCTTGAAAAAATGGAACCAAAATTTCCACTCTATCACAACCGGTCTCAAAAATGCCCAAAAGCACGTTTTTTTGAATATGAATTGGCTCAAAAACATCATAGAAAAATTTGGGAACCATATTCGGAATCAGCATCGAAAGGATAATCGAAAACAAGTGGCCAGATCTTAAAATATCATCCAAAAATATCGCAAAAATGCTCTCTAAATTGCACAAAAATACGTTTTTTGTTAACTTTCACCTCAACTTTCTTAAAAACCTGACGTTATGGAAAACTTTGGAAGCCAGATGCGGAACCAGCATTGAAAGGTTAATCTTAAACGAATGTGAAAATTACTAAAATTTTGCGTACCCCCACGGACAGTTTCGCGTACCCCCTGGTGGTACGCGTACCATAGGTTGGTAACCGCTGTTTTAGATTGTTTATTCTTGAATTTTTTCTGCTAAAATTGCTCTTGTAAATCATAAAATATTTATGCGACCTTTATAACGATTCTTCTGATAACTAAATTGTATAAGTTAGTTAATGAATTGCTTATATAGTTCAAAATATTTTTTTTACCCACTGGTAACACCGAATTTTGAATAATCTCACTTCCGTGTACCAGGACCTTATGTACAGTAGGACTCATTGTCCACCATCCTTACATTGAGATTATAAGTTTTGCTGTGTCGAATGCATATTTTTTAAATTCGGTTACATTTATTTCTTAACTTGTGTTAATGCACGTTAATATAATATATACTCGCTTTAATATATTTTCGTCTATTCCAGTAATATCGGATGATATTGCGTAGTTTTCAAAAAATGTTCTGGCTGTATTGCCATCATTACTTGTACCATAAACTTATATTGAAAAATAAATGAGAAAATTTAACGAATTTATATGTAAATTTTTACCGTTTTTAGGTATAAATTTTTAGGTGTAAATTTTTACCGTTTTTAGGTATATCGATTAATATTCCTAATCGTTTTTTGAACTGTTCTTGCACAAAGTGTTTTCTGTCCTTTACGAGTTCCTTATGCTCATTCGACATGTGAGATCCTTTCTTTTTTTGTTCATTTGGCAAACATTTGTTCCGGATTACAAATACCATTACTAGTAATGCCAAATTTTGCTGGGTATTTAGTTAGTTTCTGAAGCCAATGCAGCATCACCAATTTTTTTTGCGAAATTTGCAAATCTGTTTCCTATTTTTTTTAAGTGGCAATTAATGCATCATGTTCATTTTAATACACCAAAAGACGTGCCTTAACGACTAGAACTGATTTGCTTTTTGACTTTTTACTTTAAGCCATTCTGAGCGGAAAGCGCTATGATTTCATCTAAACCTGTTTTGATCTGGCACATCCAAGGCTTTACACGAAATCGGATGAATTTTTTTTAAATGAAAGCCCACTTGATGTATCATCATAAAATCAGAGGGGGGCTAAAAAATTTTGATGATTATAGATTTTTTGGACCATATTAAATTTTCTTGTTATAAAAAAGCATCACCGATTTTTTTTTAAACTACTGGTACAATGATACGATTTTCCGTGATTTTTTTCAGTAATACCAACGAGCATTGCCTAAATATGTTATAAAAAATTGTAAAACTTTTCTTTTACCGCGAATTAATCGCGATTTTAGGTACTTACATATTTTTTTTATATCGCTTGGTCATTAAAGGGTTAAATTTATATCATATATTTTAGAAGAAATGACATATCCTGGCATGTTTTAATAACGCATGCAACAAATGTGTAGAAAAAAAATATTTAATATATTTTTAAGATTTTTAAAACCGCTAAATCTTAAAACCGCCAAAACTTTTGACCCCCTTGCGCGATTTAATTGACGCGAACGAATTTCTTATTCTTAAATAGCTTCTAATATTTATGCAAACTTTCATCGATGTGCCATCAAAACAAAAATCACATCTTTTTTACCTCAAAATTTAAGTCTTAGACGGAACTCCTCATATACAAGTTTTCTTTTTTCTTTTTATGGACCCTACTTTGGAGCCTTATACTGAATTCAACTGCAACTTACTGCAGACGAAATAAAGTTCCTCGTTTAGATAAATACCTCTAGCTTCACCACATATTGAATTTGTCTGTATCCACAAGGTTCCACAAAAGATGCAGTCTATAATTATGAGTCTATTTTACACATTTCTTAAAAAATGACAACATTTGGAAGTCAATTAACGAATAACGCGGTTTAAAATTGAAGCTTATAAGGGCAGTTTTAATTAGTTACATATATTGTCAAAGCTGTGTTAAAATTTCAGAATGTTAGCTTACTTAGAAATAGTTTTACTCAATCATTTAAAAAAGGTTTCCAAAAAGTTTTAATTTTTTAAAAAAACCTGAAAATGTTTGGACTTTGGAGAGACGCCCTGGTCAAAGTAAATGACATATAAATATTTTGTGAATCTTTTTCTATCCCATAGGATGTCTTTTATCAAACCCATATTCAACCGATCAAATCGCTGACAATTTCGATTTTGATACGATGCGCGTTCATCTTCCACTGTGCGTGGCCGAATCTATGAATTCCCTCCACAATGCCCTTTTTAAGTGATAGTAAATTTTCTAACGTGAAAAAATATCATTTTGGATTAGAAATATTTGATTTTGTGTAAAAAAAACTTTTTTTTAGTAATTTTTGAAAAAAAAAAAAAAAAATTTACTTAATTTTTTTTTGAGTGTAAAATTTTTTTCGAGTGTATTTTTTTTTAGTGTAAAAATATTTTTGAGTGACAAAAATACGTTGTAAAATATTTTTGTGACTTTAACGGCTTTTCAACACGTGAATTTAAGGTGAAACTAATCTGAATTCACGGTTTTGCTAATTACTTTGCTAATTAATTTCGAGAAGTTAAAAACGGAATGACAAACTTATATGTATCCTCAATCACTAGAGTGGAGGGTATACAAAAAAATTGGCTAGAAAAAATATTAGGCATTTTGTGGACGTTAGGCGGGTGTTAGGGGTTAAAAAAAAATATCTTGAATGGGACAAAAAAATTAAGGTATACCCATGGATGACCAAACTCCCCGAAGGATTCTTTTTTTTATAGCCCACTGAAACTTTGACTTTTTTCATAGGCGTTTTGAGTAAGTCCAAAAAAGTATGGTAATTTACAATTTTGCTTTTTTAAGCATTTTGCACTTCATATTGAAATTTGATGCAGCAAATTTTTTTCGAACATTTTAACCCTTTAAACGCACGTTTTATTGGTGTTCTATGAGTTGTCACGATTCAACTTTCATACACGTATGAAGAGTTGCCACTACTACTGAACTGCCACACTGGTAACTAACAACTGGGCACGGCTATGGCTCGTCGGGCTTGGGCGGGTGTTCGTTTGCAGTCAGACAGTAGTATTCTCAGTTAAGATGTACCAGTGTACCAATAACTAAAATCTCAAAAATATTCTTTAAAAAGGGCGAAAAACCAAAGTCCAGCTGTCAATGTCAAGTCATTTTGTTAAAGCAGATATTGTTGGATTAGATGACGTTAATCCAAGGGCTCCCTCCCACTGTATTCTAAAAATACAAAACCATGGTAATCTTAATGCCGTTAGTGTTTGAATACCTCTAATCTTAAATTTATTTTCACCACCAAACACCTACCTCATCCTTTTCGTTTATTCAGCCATTATTTTCCAGAAACAACAAAAAGATTTATATTTGAATTCATATACAAAATTACTTGAAGTTTTATTATTCATTAATTTTACAGCTATTTAAAACTAGCTTAACTTTAAAGAATTCAAAAAGGTATCATTGTCTTAAATAATTTTGAAAAAGCTTACATTTGACGTAATTAAGCAATCTTAGTTGAGAAAAATATTTCAGGGACCTAAAGGAATTAAGGTCAAACAAAATGTAACGAAACCTACCTACGTTAGCGCTAATGTGGGTTCAATTTCGAGGTTACAGGGAACAACCCTATTAAAATTACAAACTTCAACTAAAATCCCTTAAATTGTATCAATAGGTGTGTAAATAAAATTTAAAACATAAAAGAAATTTTATGTAAAAGAGATATTCTTAAATAATAATTTTTGTATTTGTGGTTCCTCCGATCAACCGATAAAATCAAATCGTAGAAAGCAAGTGTCCAAAAATATTAATTTTCACTCGCTAAAACAATTTGCATTTTTTTTTACGGAAGATTGAGGGAGTTAAATCAGGTTAAAGAAAAATATAATAATTGTAAATATAATTTGTACTATGGATAATTTCAAGAAAAAGAATAATTACTAAATTGGTATAATCACATTCATTGCCTTTAGACTGAATAACTACCCGTAATTTTACGATTCGGTTTTACGAAAGAAAACAAAGTGAACTGGAAAAATTTAATTTTTAAATAATTTTTATTATCTTGATTTTTAACGGTGGATAAGCGTTAAAAAAAAATTAATAAACTAGGGTTCCTTACAGCAATGTATTATCGAGTCCACAAACTCATATCTCAAAACGAAAATAAATTTGTAAAAGTGATTACTATTGTCATAAAAGAACCAAAGCACAAACGGTGTGACAAACCTAACTAAAAAGGTTGCCTACTGTAGGGTAAAAATAACAAAAAAAAATAGGGTTTTCAATATGAATGAAAATCCAGAATTGCACCACAAGGGTGTCGTACCAGTGAAGGTAGGTCCCCGTATCATTCGCGCCTTCAACTTTAAAAATTTTCGTCAGATATCTGGTCCGACTAAATTTTTTTTATATTTTAGGTTTGAACAATTTAACGGGCTGTGAACGCCCAAAACGTTCGTAGCAAAATTTATTATTTTTCACAAAAAATGTCATCCACGTGGGGTATGATCAAAAAAAGTTTGAGGTCGTATCACAATGGAGGATCAAATTCTCAAAATTTGCTTTTATAAATATGAAAACAAATTTCAGGAATTTGAGCTACATAAAGATAACAGTTTGTACCACTCAAACGCTTCAATACTCTGAAGTTTACGAAAAAATGTGTACCAAAAGAAAACGTTGACGAACCGTCCTTTATGGGTAAAATAGATTTAAAAAAAATAACGAACAAACACTATTGATCACTAAAGAATATTTACGATTTAACTAATTATGACCGAATTGTTAACCGAAAATAAACCCGATTATTGAAATCCAATTTCAAATACAATTTCACATTACGTTTAAAAACCAATTTAAAATTCAAAATGTTTTTAACTTTATTGCCGCGTATTACGGGTACTTATGTCAGATAGGCATTTTTTTTATGTTAGATTAACAAAATATTTACTAAATATGACCCAACTTCAAAATTAGGAGTCTTATTACCAGTTTTAACTTCGATTTTTATCAAACCGTGGTTAACCGGTGGACAAACGGTGGTCCAATGAATGTCGTACCGCTGTTCAACGGTAACCGAACGATGGTATTAAAATGTTTTACTTTTAACAAAAAAAAAATAGCAGAACGGTGGTTAACCGTCGTTAAACAGTGGTCTACCAGTGGTTGACCCTGAGGACCCCTAATCCGAAATTAGGTTTAATTTATATTTTACGTTAGCCCTATCTTACACTTGAATCACTATTTGTTTTATAAAGATTTGTATAAAAACGAATTTTACGATTTAAGAAAAAACGTTAACACGAAACCGTCTCGAAATATACGTTCATATTGTGTTTTACACTATGTACAACTTTTCTACACTGGTACTTATCTGTTTTACTCCATATAATTTTCGGTGCCTTATGTACCATCACTGACGAGCTGTTTTGTTTACTATCCTCTGCTACCAGCAATCTGATGTTTTTTTCCACAAATTGTATTTTTGCTGCTTCGGGTCTCTGTTGTGTTGTTACGTATTTCTCTGCAAGCTTTGTTGGATTTGCTTTCACGCTGTATAATGTACCTGTTACTGCTGCGCACGCCAATTGTTATTTTTCTCCCCTCGGCTGTTTTGTGTTGCTTACCGGTCTGATGTGTTGTTTTTATTTTGGCCTCTGCCACGACTGCGCTGCAACTTGTGTGCAGTATTTTTTTTTCCAATTATTTTGATGTGGACGATGGTGTGCAAAAAAATGTTGTTTTTATTTATTTTGGTGTTGAGGGTTTTTTTCTGACAGGCGGTTACTCGAATTAGAAATCCTATGGTGGTAAAGGATTTGTAACGCCGTTGGTAACTAAATTACGCCGATGGTAAATAAATTTGAAACGCCGTTGTTGAACTGAATTAGGCCGTTGGTAAATAATTTGGCGCCGGAACAATGCAATTTTTATCCCCAAATTACAAATTATAATTTTTCGTATTAAGGAAAGTGCCTAAGGATGATTTTTATTCCCGGTGGCTGTATAAAATTATGTTGCTTGCCTTCTGAAAAATTTGTGGTTATGGATGGCTAATGGCTGTTGAATTTATGATATTTTTCCAAAAAAATTTGGTTTTGGTAACGTCTCCGATTTAAAAAAATACGCTGGATTGATGATTGGCTTTACGGCAACTAATTTAAAATTACCATTGTCTCTGGTTTGTGACACTGGTTGCTTGGTTGTACCAAGGTAACTTACTTTTTCAATGTCAATGATGGGGTGCTCCAATCGACCAAGATGGCGGGGCCAAAACCATTAAACACTGGAATGTTGATTATTTACCACTTCAAATTTTGTTTCCCATCCAAATCATCGGGTATTCTTCCGGGTTGATGCAATTAGTTCACCAAAAAAATTATTTCGGCTGAGCCAAAAATTTTATTTCCAAACGGAAAATTCAGTTTTCATAAAAAAATTTATTCGTTGAGGATTTGCAGACCTAATATAAAAATTATTCTTTAAAAATGTGCCGTAGGTAATCCTTGATGATATTACTTACTCATATCCAAATTTATCACGCAGATGGCATCCAAACTTTTAAGATTTTTACGCGTCTTAAAAACTTGTAGGTGTTGTCAGCTCAGCCATTACCGGAAAAAGGGCAGATCAAAATCAAGTACACTTGCAGCTAACTTCGGTTGCAATTGCAGCCAACCATGACCTAAATGTCAATGAACTACAACCTTGCACATCCGGTTTACAGGGTTGTATTTTTTGCAATAAAAAACTTAGATCTGGCCACTATGATCATGTAACTTAGGCTACACTGTGAGAAAAAATTTGCCTTAGGAGTGGAACGGTACAGAGTATATTTGAAAAAGGACAAAAAACACCCTGAACAATGGGAAATAGAGGGTTAATATGTTCTAAGAAAAGAACCGCCAATAAATTTTACTGAAGAAATATTTAAACATTATTTGCTTCAGAATTATATTTAATACTATTTTTTGGACTTATTCCAAACGTCTTTGAAAAAATTCAAAACTTCAGTAGGCCATAAAAAAAACTTGTGCTAAGTTTTCAAAACCCTTCGAGAATTTTGGTCTTCTATGTGTATACTTTTTTTTGTACCATTTAAGATACAAAATCGTGTTGCGCAATGTAATTTGTTCATGGTACTTACCTAAAAATCTTAATATTAAACAAAAACACAAATTTTCAAATAATTATATATTTTTTTTTTATTATTTAATATCTGTTTTTATTTTATTTCTTTATATGCAACTACCACAGTTTACTATATAATTATATTATTTATACGTTTTAATTTAATTTTATATTCATATGTTTATTTTCATATTTTTTTTTTTGCAATAATTTAGAATCATATAATATTTTATATTATACTTATACTTTACTGTATATAGAAATCATAAGGATTCTCCTTTTTGCAGGACGATATTTTATATATACAGCTTAAAGGTTAAAAAATTAAAAAAAATTTAACATAATAATGCATTTAAATGCCATTGAATGCATGCATTCTGTAAATATTTTTTACTTTTTATATTAATTTAATTATTTTTTTATTTTATTAAGCCTATTAAGATTCAAAAATTTTATGCTTTAAGATATGTACTCCTTAAAAACCATGATTTTCAATCATTTAAAAATAATTTACCAATAATACCTCAATTCTATGTACGTACTTTTGTTCTGAAGTGTTGTTGGACTACAAACTAATCTTGATTACTACTTTCTGTATTATGATCTACAAGATGATTAATATCATTTTGATTGTTTTCAGTTTTAATTTTCATCATTGGATTCCAGGCGGATGAAATCGATGATGAATCTTCTTTATCTGCTAATGGTTGTGTGTGTTTGGGAGATGATGTATGTATATTCTTTGGTTCTTCGTCTTGTTCAGGATTTAAGGGGGTTTTTGCATTGTTTTGACGTTCTAGAGATGACGGATTTAACATGGGATTAAAACCGTAGGGTGGTTGTAGAAATGGTGGAAATCCCATTGGCAAACCGGGTGGATATTTTGGTGGTCCCGCTGAACCGTTAGCTAAATGTTGTGGTGTCATATGAGGCGGAAATGGAGGTGCTGAATTTAAATCAACAGGCTGAAATTTAATAAAAGAGAGAGAGAGAAAAAAAAAACGATGAAATATTTAAACAAAACCACCAAAATTTTACCCTATCTCTTTCCCTAAGGGATTACCCATATAAAAACACATTTAAAAAAAATGCTCTAACTTTCCGAAAGGTACCCCGACAGAAGTCAAATGTATGATAGACCCACAATATTTTTTCAATCCCAAAATTTTCTAAGAACACATTCTACTTCTGTCTTAAACCATTAAATTGGTTCCCATACAACTTTTCAATTTTCTATTAGTTTTTATACTCTCTTGCAGAAACCACAAAAATGTTTATATGAAGCTAGCGAACACACTTCGTAGTGCAATTGCTTAGAAACCCTTTGTATACCCTCCACTTACAAGGAAGGTCTTTCACAGGCAATGGCGGAGGGGTTGAGGTAATTTTTTTTTTTACTTCGAATAAAAAAAATTTATCAATTCACCGTTGTTGGACAAGCAAAAACCGGGACACTTATATGATAAGAGAGCTATAAAATAAGAAAATTACACTTTTTGCCAAACAACTGCAGCCAATTTTTCAATTAAAAATCAAAAAATTTCAAACCGAAAAATTTCTCAGAATCTGAGACTTTTTTTCTATTGAAACATTTTCGGGTTCTAAGAACTTTTTTCCACAGGTTCCTAAACCTCTTACTTTAGAAAAAGTTTCATACTCTAAAGCATTTTTGATATATTTTTCCTAAAGAAAATGTCTCAGATTCTTAAATAGAAAAAGTTTCATAGAAAAAGTTTTAGATTTTGAGAACTTATTTAATACAATATAAAAAGTCTCAGATTCTGAAACACTTTTCCTATAGAAAAAGTCTCAGAGGTATTTTTCGATACCCTTTTTCTTACAGAAAAGTCTTAGATTCTGAGACCCTTTCCTATGGAAATTCTAAGACTCTGAGACGTTGTCTATAAAGAAATACATAGTCTAAGATTTTGGCACATTGCCTAAAGAAAAAGTCTCTGATTTTGATAACTTTTTCCCAAAGAAAAAATCTTATTTGTGAGACCTCTTTGTTATAGAAAAATATAATAAGTATCATATTCTTAGATTCTGAGATCTTGCTAAGATTTGAAGACATTTTATATCGAAAAAGTCTCAGATTCTGCAACTTCCATCCAATAGAATAAGTTTCAGCTCCTGAGACTTGTTTTCAATAGAAGAAGTTTTTTCATTTTCTTTTTCCATTCAAATATATCTAAGATACTGAGACCTTTTTCCTATAAAATAAATCTCAAATTAAGAGTTTCGGAGACCTTTTTCCTACAGAAAAAGTCACAGATTCTTAGCCTTTCAACAAAGTCTCAGATTTTGAGACATTTTTTCTTTCAAAAAAGTCTCATATTCTGAGACCTAAACTCGGAGAAATTTTTCCTATAGAAAAAGTCTAAGATTCTCAGACATTTTTGCTATAGACAAAGTCTCAGATTCTGAGATATTTTTCTTATAGAAAAAGCTTCAGCTTCTGAGACACTTTTCCTATAGAAAGAGTCTCAGATTCTGATATATTTTTCTTATAGAAAAAGCTTCAGATTCTGAGACACTTTTCCTACAGAAAAAGTCTCAGATTTTTCTATTTTTTTATACCACAACTGCCACGTTCACAACAATTTTCCCATAGAAAATTTCTTTTCACAAAAAGAACTTCTAGATTGACATATATTTTTGTCACCAAAAATTTTCAGATTTAGTCACATTTTTCTTTAAAAATTTTACGATTTTTCCTATAAAAATTTTTAAATTTTTCTGTTAAAAATATTAAAATTTTTTTCTATGAAAAATTTTTGGATTTCAAAATACTTTTCCTGTGAAAAATTTTATTCTTTCTTCTTTTTTTCCTATTTTTCCATTTTTATACCCTCCAACTACAGTATGGGGGTATACTCACTTTGTCATTCCGTGTGTAACGCATCGAAATATCGGTCGGGGACCCCATAAAGTATATATATTATTGATCAGTGATCGATTCTAAGACATTCTTGCGATGTCCGTCCGTCCGTCCGTCCGTCTGTCCGTCCGTCCGTCCGTCTGTAGTTAACACGATGCAGTCCAAAATAAAAGAGCTAGACCTCTCAAGTTTGGCATAAGTATGTCTTATGGTCCTAGGCAGGTTAAGTTCGGAAATGGCCCAAATCGGACCAGGGGGAAAAAAGTTCCCCCTTGAAGAACTAAACCAACCTCTTAAAAATGCAAATTTTTTTGACGTTTTTTTTGTATTTTTGTGAACCAAATGAGACATTTTTATGTTCGTAGAAGTTTATAGTCCTGAGCTTGGACCCAGGGGATCAAAAATGTCTCTTTTTTTGCTCCGCCCCTCTTTTAAGTGCGTGGATAAAAAAATAACTAAAATAATTATAAAACTATAATACTTAAGTGCACAAAGCAGACAAAAATGAAGTTGTAAACATATACCGTGAGGGCCAAGGAGTCACCCCAGCTCACCGACCCCTACCTTATCCCCCCCCCCCCCCCCTTAAAACAACGCCCCTGTCAATTTTTTTTTTATTTCTTTACATGTTGGAGGGTATAATAGATTCGGCACAGCCGAATTTAACACTCTCACTTGTTTTCTTTCTTTTCGGTTTTTAAAATTTGACCTTGTACCCGCGCATGTTCACAGGGCACCCATCGATTGTCCTGAAACTTTAATATGGGAATGGGGTGAAAAAAATAAGAGTTACCTGTTTTTTTAACTGCCCAATCTCAAATTTAAAAAAAGGTTGCCACATTATGAAAAATTAAGGGCTTTCAGGAAAATCCGTATAAAGGCCGATCTAGTACGAATTTCGCCAAAAGAAAAAATGCAAGTCGGCTTAATTTTGATAGAGATTATTTTATATGATTTTGGCATTCGTACGTATATACATCTCCATATAAACTACCCCAACGATTATTCATTTTTGACAATATCGAATTTTACGAAGTTCGATATTGCCGTGCCCGAATTTGGGCACGGCCGATACACCATTGTATAGGTCTTCAAAAAACCTTTCGACCTGTATGAAATGTTCTTATAGTTTCTTTTGAAGAAATGGGAAAAATCCTTAAAAAACGAAAAAATTACGTTTTTCCCCCTCCCACTTTGACCCGCTAAATGTGAGCAATAAAAAAACTCTTATTTTGCTCCCCTCTTTCCTATATGCAAGTTTCAGGACAATCATGTTATTGATAGAGGTTATATACATATAAGTTTGTCATCCGTTTGAAACTCATCGAAATATCGGTCTGGGACCACTTAAAGTATATAGGGCATTCCATGTCAAATCGGACACTTTGAACATTTTTTTTTAGATTTTCCCAATTTGTTTACAGTTTTGAGTACCCTTCAAAAACTCCTACGTGGTAAATTTTCAGATTTTTTTGATGACCCGTTCAAAAGATATCGAATTTTTAAAAATTGGTAGTTTGTTTCTTTACTCAAATTTCTTTTACTCATAACTTCTTCAATAATGGTCCAAATTTCAATTTTTTTTTTCAAAATTTTTGTTTTTTTACGTTCTTTTGAAAAAAAAATCCCAAAAAATTCTTAAAAGCGCTCTTGTATGCGATTATTAAGTTTTAAAATTTAAATCTAAATTTTTGAAAATGTTTGTACTCTTCGATTTTTTTGAAATTTTTTTGTGTAAAACTTCTATCGATTCTACAAATTTTTTGCGCAGGAGGATCGTGGGATAACGATTATTACTATTTTTTAACATTTTTTGAAAAAATTTATTGTAATTTGCCAATCTTAAAACCATTGCGTCATAGAGGTGTCCTTTATAAGACCGACCCCCATTCATTTTTTCGTCTTAACATTTCGTTGGAACAAACTAATACCCTATCTCCAATTTCTAAGGGGGCTCCCACACAAAACGACATTTATGAAAATTTGCTCCAACCGCTCTAACTGTCCTACGAGTGCCCTTAAAGCAACAAAATGTATGACCGACCCACAATATTTTTTTTAACCAAACATTTTCTCTGAACAGACCTACCCTCTATCTTTAACTGTTAAGGAAGTCCCTATAATTTTTTTTTATTTTTTGTAAATTTGTTTTATTTAATCCGCTTCTACCGGTCCAATGGTGCGTCCGAGAGGGCTCATTAGTGAGACCGACCCCCATTTATTTTTACCCATTTATTTTTACCCTACAACAGATGTAATTCGTAAAAGTTCAATTGTAATTCGAAGATTCCATTTTTAATTCGATTTTACTTGTTATTCGAAGATTCTATTTGTAATTCGAGATTTCCAATTCTATTTCAAAGATTCCAATGTAATTCGAAAAATATCAACTGAATTTTCATTGATCTTTTTCGAATTACACAAAAAAACTTTGTCAAAATACTTGAAAAAGTCTCTTAATCCCATTTTACCAATATTTGACAGTTTTCCTTGTTTTTTAACAAACAAATTGAAATCGATTGTTTTTTTTTTTTTTTGTAATTTTACAATTTTTTTTTGTAATTTTACAAATTTCAAAGATAATTTTACAAAAAAAAAAATCTAGAAAATCACAAAAAATTTTTGTAACTTAATTGCGCCAAAAAAAAACTGTAAATTTACAATTTTATTGGTAAAAAGCTTGTAAAATTAAAAATTTGTTGGTAAAAAGCTTGTAAAATTACTCGTAAAATAGGAGGTAGCAAAAATCTAGTAAAGTTACGAAACCTCCATGTAAATTTTATAGTGTCAAAAAATTTGTAAATTTACTATTTTATTGGTAAAATCTTGTAAAATTACAAAATTTTTGGTAAAAAGAATGTAAAATTACTAGGATTTTTTGTCAAATAGGAGGTAGCAAAAAAAAAAAAGTTACAAGTTTTTCTGGTAATTTTACTAGGTTTTTTTTAGTGTACAATTGGAATCTTCGAATTACAAATGAAATCTTCGAATTGCGAATAAAATTTTCGAATTACAAATAGAATCTTCGAATTACAAGTAGAAACATCAAATTACAAATGGAATTTTTGAATTACAAATGTAATCTTCGAATTACAATTGATCTTTTACAAATTACATCTGTAAATGGTGTGTTTTTACACCGTTTTGTTTCAATTGTTATTTAACAATCGTTTGTACTTACCTTTGATGGTAATCCATTAAAGAACGGTGGCAAATAGGGAAAAAATATGTCGGGTCGTCTTGGTAAAAAATCCGATTCTGCCGGTAGACTTCCTCCAGGTCTATGCATAGGTAATTCCAAAGACATTCGTCGACCTCTACGTGAAGTTGGATTTGTCCACATATGTGTACCCATATGGACCTACAAATTAACAAATATTAAATAAATAAAAGCCCTTCCTAAACTCGTGTCACGGAAGAGACCGAGTTCTAAACCCCTTTAAAAAAAATCACCTTTAAATTTCCTTTGGTTGTAAAAGCTTTCTGACAAACATTACACTGAAATGGTTTATCGCCTGTATGTGTTCGCATATGAATTTGCAAGGCAGAACTGGAACTAAAATTTCGCCGACAAATATGACAAAAATGTTTATTATTAACTGGTGGATCGAGACTCGACGTAGGCGGGCCCACTGACATAAGAGCTTGTTGGAAATCTAAAGGTGTAGCTGGAAAACGATGAGCTTCTATATGGGATGACATCGATGGATGGGAGGTTGAAAATTGATGAGGAATTGTAGTTACTATAATGTTTTCAAACCATATTTGGGGATATTTAAGAAAAAAAATAAAACCGATAACTTACAACTACTAGATACTTACGCATTTGCATTTTCATTAAAGAATGTTCAGAATTATCTGAGTGGGAAGGATTCATAGCTGCTGAATGTGTACGGTAATGTATGGGTGGTGTGGTAGAATTCCGAAATACATCATCATCTTCTAGATCATCAATCATATGCGGTGATTTGGCTAGCTCTTCGGTATCCATTAATGGTTCTGATTTTATATGATTTTTAAGATTTTCATCATCCGAAATCTTATTTCGCGATTCAAGTGTATCATCAATGCCATTGCTACTTCTACGTTCAAATGGTGTTCGACGAGAATTTTGATCATCTTCTGATGATGTTTGAAATTTATGGAATAAATTTGGATTCAAAGATAGCTGAAAAGGAAAATTAAAGAAAAAAGAATAATAAATATCATAAAATTCACATGATCAACAACTGTCTGGTTTTTTGAAGACTCATCACACAGAAAAAAATAAAAAAAAATATTTAATTAAAAAATTCGTAGATTTAATTAAAAAATTAATTAAATCCGGACCAATCACTAAAATGCGCAAATAAATTAAAAATATTTGTATGTCGTTAATTAAAAATAAATGGATATTTATTTAATTAAAAACTTAATACTATAAATTAAAAAATTTAATTAAAATTAATAATAATAAAAATTAATAATTAATAAAAATTAATTAAAAACATTACATTAAAAAAAAAAGAAATAATTTGTAAAAACATTCTTTTTGAACAAAATAGTTTAAAAAAAATATTTCTTCAAACTTTACCAAATTTATTTATGCCGTAAAGACATAGTCAGTGAGATGATTTTATAAAGTTGATTATAAACCTTTCATATACATACACATAAAACTATAAACAAAGTGAGAATTCAATAACCTATGTGGAAAATAAAAAAAACTTTCAACAAACTTTTTATACTTATGTATTTTTTTTGTATGTAATACAATGCAAGAGAAAAACACACACTCGCACACACACGGAAAACAAAACAAAAAACAAAAATAAGTAAAGCTAGAAATTTAATTAAACATTTAATTATATAAATTAAATACTTAATTAATATTAAATTTGAAAACAATTAAAATATTAATTAAAATAAAGTTAAAAATTTAATTAAACAATTAATTATATTAATTAAAAGTTTAATTAATATTAAATTAAAAAACAATTAAAATTTTAATTAAAATAAAATATACGATATTATTTTCTGTGCAACAAATAAAATTCTGTTTTTCCTTTTTTTTTCTTCGTCTAACATTTCCAATTAAATGTGGCGTTAATATTAGATTCGCTAGACAAACTTTTAATAATTTTATTTTCGCGACTATTAAAACCAACAGCAAAAACAACAACCAACCAGATAAGTACAATGATATGTATAATGAGAAGAAAAACATAATTTAATTTTTATGTCAGTGGAAATTTTAATATACATATTGTGTTTTTGCTGCGGCCGCAGCTTTCAAAAAAACAATGATATGTTTATAATTCGTCTGTCTTCATTTTCATATATTTGCCTGCTGTGGTGTATTTAACATACAGTTATTGTCAAAATTGTTTTCCACAAAAAATGTTCTTTTTTTTTACGAATAGTTTCGAAGTTGCCACACATAATTGCGTCGCGCAAGACGTAAAAAAAAAAACAAAAACAAACACGTCAAATTTGAAATTTTTACGTCCTTTTGATTTACATAGGTAATTCACATTTAAATATTAGGAACGAAAAATTATTGGGCCTTACGCGACGTAATTTGATTTAGGTTGAACGCTAAAAATCCAGATACAGTCACTTCGTAATGCTTATTTTTATGCTACATATTAAATTTAACACACTCGGAAAAAAATTTAAAAATTTCCTCCTGAAATTAAGTTGACGCACAAAAAATAGTGTCGATGCATTTTCATATAGGTTGTCACAATTAAACATCGATTGTTTCGACAGAGTTCAGTTAAAAGAATTGTTTTGATGTTTATCCTCCCAGTTAAACATCTAACTGATTCTTATAGATTAGGGTCTCATAATTACAAATCTGCCAAATTTGTCTTTTAAGGACCGTTTTCAAAATATTCGCTATTAAAAAGTCTAAAAACCAATAATATAACTGATTATTTTGAAAAAACTTTATGCGGCTGGGACTTGACCATACAAAGTTAATTGCAATTGTTCTAGTGATCACATATCTGATCTCCAATCTTTTCCAACACAATCTTCAAGAGCGGACGTGGACTGGTCTGCATACAGGCTGCAACTTAAGAGTTATAAGAAGGTGATCAGAATTTCCAAGTGTGATTCTTGGAAAAACTTCTCTGGAAACATAGAAGACGTTTCTGAGGCATCCAGGCTTCTTCTCCTTGCACCCTGGGATACCTGAAAGATCCTAATGGGGTGTGGTATTGCTCCAGTGGACAGTCGCTGGATCTCCTTCTAAACACGCATTTTCCGGGCAATTCTATGATGCCGTTTCAAGCTTTGGAACATTTTGACGCCCAAGCATCTGAAATTGCTTCGGAAATATCTAATATGCCAACATTAATCTGGGCGATAAAAAGCTTCAGCCCCTATAAATCCCCGGGACCTGATGGTATAATTCCTCATGGGACCTGATGGTATAATTCCGACCAGAGTCGTCTTTATCCCGAAGACTGGGAAAAGTTCCCACACAGCTCCGAAGGAGTTCAGACCAATAAGTCTGTCTTCTTTTTTGTTAAAGACATAGACACATTGACCCGAGGTTGCTTTCGACAAAGCAACATGCATACAGCAAGGGTAGATTAACGGAAACAGCTCTTCATGAGCTCGTTGGTACCATCGAGAGATCGCTTTCGGTAAAGGAGTACACTATGGTGGCCTTTCTTGACATAGAGGGGGCTTTTAATAATGTCATCCCAGACTCGATAATTTTGGCATTGTTTGGTCTGGGAGTAAAGCCTGGGATCGTTTTAATGGTGGAAAACCTACTTGCCAATAGACGTATAACGTCTGAATTGGGAGCGTCCGTCATATCTCAATTTGTCAATAAGGGCACACCACATGGAGGTGTTCTTTCGCCGCTTCTTTGGAACCTGGCACTGAATTCAATGCTGCTTTCTCTAGAAGCACGTGGCTGTCATGTTGTCGCATATGCTGACGATGTCGCGGTAGCGGTAAAGATTTGGAAAATTTTAAAATACATTTGGACAATTTTAATATACATTTGGACAATATTTATCGACATTTCTATAATTTTAAAATACATTTTGACAATTTTAAAATATATTTGAACAATCCAAAAATTCTCTAACAACTACCTAAATCATTGCTCAAAACCTACTGCAGGTCAAAATAATGTGGGTCTCAGATCTACCAAGTCCAAAACAACCCCAAGGGAGCCTAAAGACAATACGGCACATGGACGAACCCCAAACATCAAAAAGCTATGTCGCTCTGTCCGCCAACGCACAGTGGTCAATTTCACGAGATAGCGGTCAAAACTCTGTAACTTTTGACCGGATTGGTATTTTTTTACGCAATTTGTTTTGTTCAATAGGAGGGACTTTAAGCTTCAATTTGCGAGTTCAAACGTAAAAATCGACTGATAGGAACGTAAGTAATGTGGAGTTAAAAATGCATTTTAATTTTTTGTGGAGTTTCCATGTAAAAGTTGAATATTTTGACATTTTAAATAGGTATTTTTTTTATAATTTCTTATTTTCTTCAATCGTATTTTACAACCAATACTTTTTTATTATTCCTAAACTTAATTTTGGTCAGAAAATGCCAACATTTGGCCACTGACATTTATTTAGTCTCAATATTCACAGGTCCTTTGTCCTTTTGATAGGTCCTAGGATAGGTGCTTTTGATAGGTCCAGGGATATGTCCTTTTAATAGGTCCTAGGATAGGTCCTTTTGATAGGTCCTAGGATAGGTCCTTTTGATAGGTCCAAGGATAGGTAATTTTGATAGGTCCTAGGATAGGTCCTTTTGATTGGTCCAATGATAGGTCCTTTTCATAAGTCCAAGGATAGGTCCTTTTGATAGGTCCTAGGATAGGTCCTTTTAATAGGTCCTTCTGATAGGTTCTTTTGATAGGACCAAGGATAGGTCCATTTGATAGGTTCAAGGATAGGTCCTTTTGATATGTAAAAGGATAGGTCCTTTTGATAGGTCCTAGGATAGGTCCTTTTGATATGTAAAAGGATAGGACCTTTTAATAGGTCCAAGGATAAGTCTTTTTGATAGGTCCAAGGATAGGTCCTTTTGATAGGTTCAAGGATAGGTCCTTTTGACTGGTCCTAGGATAGGTCATTTTGATAGGTCCAAGGATAGGTCCTTTTGATGGGTCCTAGTATAGGTCCTTTTGATAGGTCCAAGGATAGGTCCTTTTGATAGGTCCAAGGATAGGTCCAAGGATAGGTCCTTTTAAAATGTAAAAGGATAGGCCCTTTTGATAGATCAAAGGATAGGTCCTTTTAATATGTAAAAGGATAGGTCCTTTTGATAGATCAAAGGATAGGTCTTTTTGATAGGTACAGGGATAGGTCCTTTTGACTGGTACTAGGATAGGTCCTTTTGATAGGTCCAAGGATAGGTCCTTTTGATAGGTCATAGGATAGGTCCTTTTGATAAGTCCAAGCATAGGTCCTTTTGATAGATCCAAGGTTAGGTCCTTTTGATAGGTCCTAGGATAGGTCCTTTTGATAGGTCCAAGGATATGTCCTTTTGATAGGTCCAAGGATAGGTCCAAGGATAGGACCTTTTGATAGGTCCAAGGATAGGTCCTTTTGGTAGGTCCAAGGATAGGTCCTTTTAATAGATCAAAGGATAGGTCCTTTTGATAGATCAAAGGATAGGTCCTTTTGATAGGTCCAAGGATAGGTCCTTTTTATATGCAAAAGGATAGATCCTTTTGATAGATCAAAGGATAGGTCCTTTTGATAGGTCCAAGGATAGGTCCTTTTTATAGGTCCAAGGATAGGTCCTTTTGATATGTAAAAGGATAGGTCCTTTTGGTAGGTCCAAGGATATGTCCTTTTGATAGGTCCTAGGATAGGTCCTTTTGATAGGTGAAAGGAAAGGTCCATTTGATATGTAAAAGGATAGGGCCTTTTAATAGATCAAGGTCCTAGGATAGGTCCTTTTGATAGGTCCAAGGATAGGTTCTTTTGATAGATCAAAGAATAGGTCCTTTTGATAGGTCCAAGGATAGGTCCTTTTGATTAGTCCAAGGATAGGTCCTTTTCATAAGTCCAAGGATAGGTCCTTCTGATAGATCCTTTTGATAGGACCAAGGATAGATCCTTTTGATAGTTTCCAGGATAGGTCCTTTTGATATGTAAAAGGATAGGTCCTTTTGATAGGTCTAAGGATAGGTCTTTTTGATAGGTCCAAGGATCCACAGGTTATTTCCATTGGTTTTAAATTTATTTGCAATTATCAGGTATTTAAGTTATGTAATATTAGATGGCAATAAAATCAGTTTTTACCTTTTCCAAATGAATTGCCAGATACCACATAATTTGAGAGTTCTATTGTCATTTTTGTCAAAATTTTGATACACCCTTCTATGTGGACTAGGTTCAAATATGGGCCAACTTCTCCTAATTTCAACAGAATTATTTTTTGGGTCATTAAGAACTCTTGTACAAAATTTCATCAAAATATATGCATAATAGCCACTTTCACATAAAAATAACTTCTCAAAAAATATGGCGTGCATTTGTACCGAATATCTTACCTTGGGTCAGAAAAATTGCTGTAGCTCAAAAAGTGCAGCCCCGATGCATGGACATGTATATATAGGAATGTAGGGGAGAGTTAGGACTACAAAATAGTAAATTTGTGTTTTGACTCAGCTTGACTCACAGGAGTTGTGCTCTATGAAGTAGGAAATTTCCGAGAAATTTGACCTTTTTTAAAAAAAATATTTAAATTGTTCTGAAAACAGTAGAGCTTAAATTTTTTTACCAGTAATAGGAAATAAGTTAGGTTACAACACAAAATTTATTTCGTCCAAAAATCTTGAAAAACAAAAAAGTTATGATCATTTAAACTTTAGAGATTAACTAAAAATATCATAAATTTACTAAATTCTGAAAAATCCCATTTTGGACCACCCTGTTCTCAGTGAAATAATTGAAATAGAGTTCTAATTTTTTGGCTCCCGAGGTTTACTACTGTCTACTTTGATATGAGTCTAATAACTTTAAAATCGGAGAACAAAAACCAAAAGGAGTTTTGGCCGCTATCTCAAAATATTGACCACAGTGCAACGTTCCAATTTAAACCCGAACGGAAAATACTTACTGCGACCCGCTTCCCCATACGACAAAAGGTGCCCGAGATTTCCGCAAAATACCGAAATGAGCAATAAAACGTGATTAAATAAATAATAATAATCATAAATAATAATAATAATAAACATGATAATAATAATACTAATAAAATAATACAACACATAAATTCCCGATATCGGGCACCTTTTGTCGTATGGGGAAGCGGGTCGCAGTAAGTATTTTCCGTTCGGGTTTAAATTGGAACGTTGGCGGACAGAGCGACATAGCTTTTTGATGTTTGGGGTTCGTCCATGTGCCGTATTGTCTTTAGGCTCCCTTGGGGTTGTTGTGGACTTGGTAGATCTGAGACCCACATTATTTTGACCTGCAGTAGGTTTTGAGCAATGATTTAGGTAGTTGTTAGAGAATTTTTGGAGCTATTAGCTCCATTCGATTACCTACTACAATTTACTATTTTGTACTCGTTTTACTACTTTTGCTCAAAAACCGTTCGAGTACACATAAAAATAATAAATGTAGTAATCAATTTAAGAGAAAACGTATTTCTCTTTTACTAAAATTTTACTACAATTTACCGGCAAAATTTCAATGAGTAAAAATAAAATTATGTCAAAAAAAATTATTGACAAAATTTTATTTTTTATACCCTCCACTCTAGCGATAGAGGGTATATATAAGTTTGTCATTCCGTTTGTAACACATCGAAATATTGGTCTAGGACCCCATAAAGTATATATATTCATGATCCTTGATCGATTTTAAGTCGATCTAGCGATGTCCGTCCGTCCGTCCGTCCGTCCGTCTGTCTGTCTGTCCGTTGAAAACACGCTAACTTTTGAAAGACTTTACGGAGGCTCCTGAAGTTTGACATATATGTTCTTCATTTACCGGGTCAGGTTGGTATTGCAATCCAGCGAAATCGGTCCAGTGGTTCAAAAGTTATGAGCAAATTAGTAAATTTCGGGAAGGGTATTTTTCGAATTTACAAGATTAAAACCACTATAACTTTCGAAAGACAATTCTGAGGGGACTGAAACTTAGCATATATATTTGTTGTTCCCCAAGGCTGTTTGGTTTTGAATTTCAGCAAAATCGGTTCAGTGGTTCAAAAGTTATAAGCAATGCACTGAATTTCAGATTTGTTTCACCTTAAACTGTTGAAAACTCGTTAAACAAGTTTTAATAGCATGGTGAAATACCAGTTTTGTAAAACTTGTTGTTGTTTGTTTTCTTGTAGTGGGGTGCAGTTTAGTTGTTAGACAAGTAAATATTTGTTATTGTTAGTGTAACTGTATGTAACGGGAAAAAATCAAATAAAGTATGTGTATGATTGAATGTTAATTTGTTTTTGGTTTTTAAAGAAAAGGATGGTAATATAAAAAGAGGAAAATATGTGAAATAGTTTTTTTTGTATTACATATAGGTATGTAGGTATAAAACAACAAAAATATTTTACAAAGTAATTTGTTACTCAAAGAATTTGTACACTAAAAAAAATTTACACTCAAAAAAAAATTTACACTCAAAAAAAAATGTTACACTCAAAAAAAAAATTTACACATTATAATTTTTTTGAATGAAATGGCAGACTCAAAAAAATGTTGACAGTCAAAAAAAATTGTACACTCAAAAAAATTTGATTGATTAAAAGAAATTTTGACTCAAAATAATATATATATTTCTAATAAAAAATTTGTAATGCAATTTTTTTAAATTTTTTTTAGAAAATTACTATCAGATAACATTGTGGAGGGTATTCATAGATTCGACCAAGTCGAATTAAATTTTTCTACTTGTTATTTATTTAAAAAAAAAAAATTTGTTTGTACATAAAATAAATTTTTGTCTGCAAATTTGTTATTAAAGATGAAAAACACCATAAAAAACAATTAAAATGCAATTGGATGCATGTTTCCCAAAACGAATATCAAAAAAAGTTTGAATTAGTTAAAATCTCTAGGAAAATCAGATAAAAATAAAAGAAACAACGTGGAATTTCGTAGGATATGGATAATTTTTTTAGAACCAGATACACTTTTGATCTGTCCGTCGGCTGTGGCCTTTTTTTCTTAAAGAGCTTCCGTCTTGAAGAAATCCTCAAGATTTCAAAGATGATGTGGAATCTTTCTATAAAATATATCCAGGTTATACATTTTGAGGGTTTTTCTTTTGAGAAACTACCTCAGTTTAGTTTTTCTTCAAAAAAATCTGAGAATTTTTCTATTGGAAAAATGTCTCAGAATCTGAGAATTTTTCTATAGGAAAAATGTCTCAGAATCTGAGACTTTTTCTATAAGAAAAATGTGTCAGAATCTGAGACTTTTTCTATAGGAAAAATGTGTCAGAATCTGAGACTTTTTCTATAGGAAAAATGTCTCAGAATCTGAGACTTTTTCTATAGGAAAAATGTCTCAGAATCTGAGACTTTTTCTATAGGAAAAATGTCTCAGAATCTGAGACTTTTTCTATAGGAAAAATGTCTCAGAATCTGAGACTTTTTCTATAGGAAAAATGTCTCAGAATCTGAGACTTTTTCTATAGGAAAAATGTCTCAGAATCTGAGACTTTTTTTATAGGAAAAATGTCTCAGAATCTGAGACTTTTTCTATAGGAAAAATGTCTCAGAATCTGAGACTTTTTCTATAGGAAAAATGTCTCAGAATCTGAGACTTTTTCTATAGGAAAAATGTCTCAGAATCTGAGACTTTTTCTATAGGAAAAATGTCTCAGAATCTGAGACTTTTTCTATAGGAAAAATGTCTCAGAATCTGAGACTTTTTCTATAGGAAAAATGTCTCAGAATCTGAGACTTTTTCTATAGGAAAAATGTCTCAGAATCTGAGACTTTTTCTATAGGAAAAATGTCTCAGAATCTGAGACTTTTTCTATAGGAAAAATGTCTCAGAATCTGAGACTTTTTCTATAGGAAAAATGTCTCAGAATCTGAGACTTTTTCTATAGGAAAAATGTCTCAGAATCTGAGACTTTTTCTATAGGAAAAATGTCTCAGAATCTGAGACTTTTTCTATAGGAAAAATGTCTCAGAATCTGAGACTTTTTCTATAGGAAAAATGTCTCAGAATCTGAGACTTTTTCTATAGGAAAAATGTCTCAGAATCTGAGACTTTTTCTATAGGAAAAATGTCTCAGAATCTGAGACTTTTTCTATAGGAAAAAGTTCTCAGAATCTGAGACTTTTTCTATAAGAAAAATGTCTCAGAATCTGAGACTTTTTCTATAAGAAAAATGTCTCAGAATGTGAGACTTTTTCTATAGGAAAAATGTCTCAGAATCTGAGACTTTTTCTTTAGGAAAAATGTCTCAGAATCTGAGACTTTTTCTATAGGAAAAATGTCTCAGAATCTAAGACTTTCTATAGGAAAATTGTCTCAGAACCTGAGACTTTTTCTATAGGAAAAATGTCTCGGAACCTGAGACTTTTTCTATAGGAAAAATGTCTCAGAGCCTGAGAGTTTTTCTATAGGAAAAATGTTATGAAAATGTCTCAGAATCTGAGATTTTTTTGTAAAGGGAAAAATGTCTCAGAATATTTTTAGTTCAAGGGAAAGACGGCGGAAATAAAAGACTCCAAAATAAGTGCAGATACATAAATTAAAAAATAACTTTTTAGGCGCCTGCAAAAAAAAGCTGGATATTCCCCTGGTCAAAAATTCTGACGGTTTTTGTATTCCAAACAATCTTCAGATTATTAGACAAAAGTTTTTCTAAGCGTTAAGTTTTTGGAAAAACTTTTTTGATTCTAAAATACTTAAAAAATGTTCAATTGCTTTAAAACAAATCGGATTCCTAAGGATTTATATATGTATAAAAAGGGTTCGGATATAAAATTTAGGATTGCTCTATAGAATATAATCCCCAAGTAAGCAGAAGTTTATCTTTTAAATGTATTTTTTTTTTTTTGTAAAAATTATTTGGAGCAAATTTTGAGGATTATTCAAATTTAATATTTTTATAACAAAATTTAAAAAAAAATTAATGATACATAAATATATTTTTACTATTTTTTTACAACTTTTCATTTTTTTACTTTTTTTGTTTTTCCTCTCAATGAGTAAAATTTAAAAATGTCTCCCTTTTACTACTTTTACTATAAAAAAAGTAATCGAATGGAGCTAATTTTAAATATATTTATAAAATTTTACAATACAATTAGAAATGGTGTAGTATATCTATTGAAATAAAGGCTTAAGGAAATTTAAGTGGTCCAAATTTCTTTAAAACACTAATTTTCTTTTAACCTTTCCATGCTGATTCCAAATCTGGTTTCGAATTTTCCAAAAATTTCACACAAAAAGCTTTTGAAAAGGCCCCATAAATACTTTGTTTTTAAACTTTGACCTCATTTTTTGCAAATATATTTGGACAATTTTAAAATACATTTCAAAAAATTTAAAATACAATTGGAAATGGTAGAGTACATCTATTGCAATAAAGGCTTGAAAAAATTTCATTAAAACACTAATTTTCTTTTTACCTTTCCATGCTGATTCCGAATTAGGTTTTCAATTTTCAAAAAAATTTTCACAAAAACCTTTTGAAAAGGCCCCAAAAATACTTTGCTTTTTAACTTTGTTCTCATTTTTCGCAAAAAAAGGACGGTATAAAAAAATTTGGAAACCAGATTCGCAATCATCAACGAAAAGTTAATCAAAAAAGGAATTGTCAAATCCCAGAAGAATTCCAAAAATTTCCACAAAAAAAGTATACCAAAATGCACACAAATAAGTTATTTGTGAGCTTCGACTTGAATTAGCTGACGTGATAGAAAAATTGGGAAGCCAGTATCGGATTCGAATCTGGTTTATAATTTTACAAAAATTTCACAAACAAAGATATTTTTATTTTAACTTTGACCATAATTTTTAAAAAAACAGGACGCAATAGAAAAATTTGAAAACCAGATTCGAAATCATCATCGAAAAGTTAATCAAAAAACGAATGGTCAAATACCAGACACATTCCAAGAATTTCCCCAAAAAAAGTAATTTAAAATGTACAAAAACAGGATTTTTGAAAAACACGAGCTTTGAGACTTGAAAAACCTGGCGTGATGCAAAAATTTGGAAGCCAGATTCGGAATCAGCATTGAAAGAGTATCAAAAACGAGTGATCAGATCACAGATTCATCCGAAAATTTGGCAAAAAAAGATCTTAAAATTGGTGGTCACATTTTTTGCTTCAAGCAAATCTGTTTAAAAATTAGAAACATCGTTTGTATCTGAAAATATTTTTTCTACATTATAACAACATTATGATAGTGCAATAAACTCAGTGAGAATCAGACAACCCAAAATTCACCAATCCTCCGTCAAACCAAAGCAGTATTAAATGTGTCTACGTATTTGTCAATATTTTACACAAGTAGCAAGTATAATATCAATTATTTTAGTAACTGTATTGATGTAGGTATTTTACCCAGCCTTTGTATTACCGTAATGTACTGTAATGTAAGGACTCATTAGCATGACAAATATTTGCATTTTGTAACATCATCTAAATGCATTTTGAGTTGTCAACTTTTTGGTTGTAGTTCTGTATTTTATATTAATATTTAATCTTTTTTTTTCTTCTTCATCATCATTGTCATTATTATTATTACAGTCAGTGTTATTTTATTGTTAGGGCTAAAATAATTTTGTGTATTATAAATTGTGGTAACAATTAGTTTTAATGTAGAGAATAATATTACGGGGTTAGTAGATGAGAATGAAATCTCAATTTATACGGAAGAATCTAAAATGGAAATGGGTACAAGTTTGGGACTGTACTCAAAACCCCTTGATATCAGGGCCTAAGTGATCCCACCAAAAAATACAGCTTGCCTATAAGCAGGTTTGTAAGGGAGTGATTTTTGTTGTTTGCTTACAAACCTGCTTACGTATGGCATGATATTTGTTCGCAATGTCCCACTTTAGAGCATTTCTTTCGAGCGCTTATATCGGCGCAATGAATATGAATTGAAATCATGCCTTTTTTTTAAATATTTTTTGTATTTTTCTAAGTCTTTGCCATACTATACTGCAACCGGTATGCAGGTTAGTAAGCCAACAAAATCTCTCCCTTACACTCCTGCATACGGTATGCAGCTGTGTAAGCGAATGTCACAAAAATACAACAACATCAAAATTCGTTCGCTTACAGAAGTGCATTCTTATATGCAGTGCTTCCAAAATCTCGATTATTTTTTGCTGGGATATTTCCGAGGGAATATTAGTGGCAAAAAAAAACTCTTTGGTCATTTCACTCTAACCAACAGCAATTCACATAAGTAAACACGTCAGGACTATAATTTGCAAATAATCGAGATATTTCATAATCGCGATTACGATTAAAAAAATTGCCGTTAATCGCGATTATCGATTAATCGATTTTTTTAAATAATTTGAGTAGCAGTTGCTCTAATAAAATGTTTTTTTAAAATTAACAATTCAGAACGCACGAAAATACAAAAATTAATCCCCAGCAAAAATAAATAGAGATTTTGGTATTCTAGGTATTTTTAATATATCATAGTTCATCGAAAGAGCGGAAGAGTGGTCTTGCGAAGTTTTTGTTAAGATTTTTTTGTTGAAAAACTTATAAAATAATTTTTTGGATAAAATTTTAAACATATCGTGAACCTATATTCAAAATATGCCAACTCAAATTTGACCGAAATGAGTTTCCGATGGGAAATAGCTCCCCTATGCAATACCCATCTGTGATAAAAATTTCAGAGCAAAAAAATAATTTGTTGTCGTTTTACATCCATTTTTGTTATTCTGCTAACTCAAAGTTCATTTGTTTTTGGTGAAAATAAATGCCAACTCCCATTGTAAATTTCCAAAAAATTTTCAAATATTTTTTTAAAAAAAATTAGACCACACATCTTTTTGCATTTGCCATGCTGACCACGAATCTGGTAAAGATTTTGATCCCTAATGGCTAGTTTTCGAGATATTGCCATTTTTGAAATATCGGTAAATAGTGTTTGCAAAAAAAAAATTTTTCTTATATAGATGTAACTTTCAAACTATTTATCAGATTGAAACATTATGAGTGGGGCAAATAAAGTCAATGATATAAGCTTTGAAATTAGCTAGTTTAAAGTGACCCTTTTACAATACAGCGTGAGTTACAGAGTGCCAAAGTTGACCAGCCTGAGATTAAAAGGATTTCGGAGCTAGTAACTTTTAAAAATATCCAAAGATTCTTAATTTTTTTTTCAGTTTTTGCAATTATCGTACTAAGGATAACAAAAACCAAAAAAAAAATTATAAAAATTTTTCCAAAAAAAAATGTTTTTTTATTTTCCGACAAAATATGCCAACTCTAAAAAAATATTTGTTTGTTGATATAGTAATAAATGCCATCTCTCCAAATTACGCAATTAAGTGCAAAATATAAAATTTTTGGCATAGGTAAAAATTATTTAGAATATTTAAACCATGTTATGGAAGGTACATTGTTAATTTTTACAATAATATGCGAAATAACTAGTTTTTTAGCTCTCCTGAACAGTAAGCTTTTTCGAGTTGGCATTTATTGAATATAGTTCGACGATATATACTTTCCTTTTTGACATCTTTAACACTTTTTAAATGATGAATAATGATTTTTGGAAAAAAATACAAGATTTAATAAACTCTACAAAGAGAGCAAAGAGAGCATCTTTATCTGTGCTACCAAAGAGTGACATTGCCCAGAGAAATCAAACCTGAATTCAGGTGGTTTTAGATGCGTTTTTTGACTCGTGATTCCTTTCCAAAAGCTGCTTCCAGTTCAGCAAAAATTTTTCAAGGGCGTCTTCAGTCGGCAAACAACCGTCAAGGTTTGAAAGAAAATAAATTTTTCGACAAAATTTCATGTCCGAATTTTTTGACCAGATTCGACTAAGCATTTTAAACATATTTTAAATACAAAATTTTACTTTAAACTTGTATGACTTATACGACTTACGAGAAAAAAGGAAAGAAAACTTGAAAACTACACTCAAAATATTTTGTAAGTAAATTCAACTGAAAAGACATTTAAAACAATCGTTTTTCCTTTTAAAAAACGGACTACTTATATTTCACTTGAAACAACATACTTTTTCAGTTATTTTTAAACGTTAATAAATGACTAGACATTCCGTAAAAACAAATGATATTTCAGTTATTCTAACTGTTTACAATTTTTTATTTTGTGAAGTAAAAATAATTTTTTTTTGAATAACAAACTACAAAAACCGTACTTCTGTAAAATTATACGGTATAATCAGTCAAAAATAATTTAACTGTTAAAAATATTTTTCCGTAAATTTTTGTAGTTTATTGTTTTAACAACTGTATAAATCTTTCAAAAATTTAGTTTTTTTTGGAAAACAAACGATAAAACGTTTAAAACAACTTTACCGAAAAACTTTTTGAATAACCGTAAATAGTTACTGTAAAACTTTTCTAGGTGTAGTTAAATGAATCATAGGTCAACCCAGCAAAATTTTACGTTCCAAAAAATCGGTTCCAGAACGCATCATATTATCATGCAATCGATTCTACTTAACATTACAGAATTAATTTTTGTTTGAAATTGTGCCGAAAGCAATCGTTTTTAGAGCAAATAGTTTTTTTTGAAAAATAATTTTACATAAAAAATTTTGTAGTGATATCCGTAGAATATATTCAAGACTCTATTGCAAAAGAAATCAGTTCCAAAAAAAATTTAAACTGATTTAAATTCGTTATAAAAACAGTGTATTTCATAGAAAATGTTTAATCGTAATCGCATGATTTTTTGCCGATTACGATTACGATTAATCGCGATTACGATTACGATTAATCGCGATTACGATTACGAGTATAGTGTATACGACAATAATAAGACTAATACTAACCTACGAAGCCCTCATGTTTTAGTATACAGTAGATAATAAGTTATCTCTCTCCAAATCTGCAGAAGGTACAACATGTGGAAGTATCACTGGTGCCATTAGATCAAAAACCAAATTGGGTCTACAAGTGATGAACGGGAAATTAGTGGCAAAAGAGAAAGTTCTTTGGGTACTACACTCTTACCGACTGCAATTCACATAAATAAACACATCAGGAAAATGATGGGAAAACACATGATGGCAGTTTGATCTTTCAGGACCTAGAAGTCAGCAGGACCTGGTGGTATATTGCCAGTACTCTTGCAGGTGTTCTTTGGGATAATCATTTTCACGTGTATTCTGCCAACAGGGTATACACCAATTGATTGGAATGAGATAAGAGCCTTCTTAATCCCCAAAGCGGGAAAGATATTCCAAACACCACAAATGACTACAGACCTATCATGCTGTTATAATTTTTGCTGAAAATTCTGCGAAACTAGTATAAATTTATGTGAGAAGTTCACTCACGTCGAAAGATAACCCAGGTCAATCATGATCATATTAAAGGCAGGTATATTCAACCGCTCTTAGTTATCTTGTCGGATTAATTTTGGATAGTCTTTACAAGAAGGAGTTTGTTTTGGCATCACTCTTTGAAGTAGAAGATGCGATGAACAAAGTGGTTCTTATCGTAAAGAAATTTTTATATAAGAAGTTATCTCTTTTCATGGAGAATCAAATCTCAATTATTACGGATGAATCCAAGATGGGTGTGCGTACTAGTTTGTACTACAAATGAGTTTCAGTGGGATTTCCGGACAAGTAAAGTTTTTATAGACTAAGGTACCGGCAATTGATAAAGCCATGGGAAAATTAATAGAAGGTAGTCTTGCTGATCTGTAAGCCTTAAAATCCAACAGGGTGAAATCAGGATGCGTTAGGATTTATATAGGATGCCTCGCCAAATTTTGGACGTATTTGGTCGCTGAGCACAAACTGATTGGCTGATGAATATGCAAGGAATGGCTCTGATTTCGTAGGGGAACAGGTGCATCCGGGCATCTTAGTTCCTCTAGTAGCGGTTCCTCTAGAACAGAATTGTTAATATAGCTGTAAACGAGATGACTGATATGTGGATATCACAGTCGACATGTGAGGGGCTCAAAGCACAAGGGGTTCAAGTGATTTTTTAAAAAAAATTAAGTTAACATATGGAATTAGTAGGCGAAGTTCACAGAAGTTCAGCGCACAAGAGGTCAATGTGAAATTCTTATTCGTTAGCGAGATATTACGAAAAGTTTAAACTCTTGTTACTAAAATGCCTGTTTTGCTTGGAGCACAAGGGGTATATGAGCACTTAAACCCCTTGTGCTCCAAGCAATTATTAAAATTTAATTTTTCACGTGGACAAAGGGGTTGAATTCGTGTATTAATAGTAACAAAATTTAGCAAGAACATCTTAGGTCGGTAACCAGCGGTCAAAGTTTGAAAATATGGCGTTTTTCAATCAAAATTCATGTCCAAATTTTTTCACCAAATCCGGCAAAAAAATTTGGAATTGTTGCGTACTTTATAGAAAAATATAAAAAAAATACAAAAAAAATGTTGGTCCACAGATGCTGATTTTTAAACATAAAAATAATTTTTTATCCAAATTGGTCTCAAAACTTTGAAAATGTAATGCATGTTATCTCAAAAATATTAAAAATATATAAAAAAAACACGATTTTAGTTCAAAAATGCTGATCAAAGATTTTGGTCCACATATGAGGCATTCCACACAAAATGTCCCGCTACAGAAAGCATGTGTCCGGTAAATTTCTGAATAGGTTGTTTGGATAGCCCTATATGGTTTTTCTAATTTTCAAAAACAGGGCTTAGAAGGCGTGGTCAAATATTGGAAAAATGGTCAAATTTGTGGAGAGTTGCCTTGATTAAATATTTATCACATTAAATCGGAATACACCACAATCTTAAAAATTTACATTCTTATATAGTTTTGTATGTTCTATCGATTAAATTTTTTTTTTGAAAATTTTCAGAACCCGTTCTGAAATTTTCCATTTTTTAAAAAAGTCAATTTATCAAAAATCCGGCCACTTTTTTTTAAATTTTTAGATTTTGGTCCATCCACACAAAAAAAATCAGACACGCGTTTTTCGGCGTACGGACATAGCGCCCAAAGTCTTATCGCCCAAAACCGTAAATGTCATATCGCCCAAGCAACGACATATAGCCCAAAATGATAGGTCTAAAAATGTTATTTCTCCCAAAACAAAATTGTCAAAAAATCCAAAATATTTTTTTTGGGTGAAATGTCGAAATTACGGCTTCTATGATTTGTTATTTTGTAATAAAGGTTTTCTGCGTAGTCGGCCTTTGGCCGGGCTTAGAATTACATACTCCATGCATTAAACCCACCCTATTTGCAAACCAAAGCTATTTTGGTTATCAGGCCTTTTTGAGGCATAACAAATTGGATAGCTAAATTAGATAACTTTGCGGAGGGGTAGGTTTAATGCATGGATTTTGTAATCCCTAAGCTACACATATAAAGTTTAAAATATTGTGTTAAAAAAACAATATTGCTGAGTTCTATGATTATTTTTTTGGGTGTTATGACATTTTATAAATTCAACATTTTGATATTTGGGTAATATGACATTTTTGATCATTTATATTAATTTAAGGAAAATTGTTAAAATACCCAAAAAAAATGGCCATATCGTCCAAAAAAATTTGCAACAACAACTAACACACATTTTTTTTGGGTGGAATGACTTCTTTAAATTGGGCGATATGCACTTGGGCGCTATGTCCGTACGCCATTCAATCCACCCTGTCTGCAAAGCTATTTTGGATATCAGGCCTTTTTGAGACATAACAAATTTGATGGCGTAAAGGCTGGCTACCCTAGAAAACTTTACTTTGCGGAGAGGGTGGGTTTAATGCATGGATTTTGTAATTCCTAAGCCCGGCCGAAGGCCGGCTACGCATACAAACTTTAAAATATTGTGTTAAAAAAACAATATTGGTGAGTTTTATGATTATTTTTTGGGTGCTCTGACATTTTATAAATTCAACATTTTAATATTTGGGTAATATGACATTTTTGATAATTTAAATAATTTAAAGAAAATTGTTAAAATACCCAAAAATAATGGTCATATGTCCAAAAAATTTTGCAACAACAACTAACACACATTTTTTTGGGTTGAATGACTTTTTTAAATTGGGCGATATGCACTTGGGCGTTATGTTCGTACGCCGCGTTTTTCGCATTTTTTGAGAAAATCGCATTTGAATTTTAAATTTCATAACAATTTTGTAATTTGCTTGTATTTTCTTGTTTTAACGTTGCGAATGAGTATTATTAATTGCATGAATATTACTCATACGCTCTGTTGAAACAAGAAAATACAAGCAAATTACTAAATTGTTGTAAAATTATTCAAATGAGATTTTCTAGAAAAAAAACTAAAAACGCAATCTAAATCTAAATCTAAAAAAAAACAATAAAAACAAGTAGAAAAGTTAAATTCGACTTTGCCGAATCTATGAATACCCTCCACAATGCATCCCAGGAAAATTTTTCAGAACCGATTCTGACAACACTTGTTCTAGAACAGGTCCTTCGGTCACCAAACACTATTACACTTAAATTATTCAGAACAAGTTAAGTGAACATTATTGTGCAGCTTGTTCTCTGCAATCAAAGTTTCATAACATTTTGGTTCTCAGGAATTAAAAAAAAATTATGTGTCAAAAAAATTAAAAAATAAATTTCAATTTATTTTGGTTAACCAAAAAAAAAACACTAAATTCTATTAAAATAGAAGGATAAAATCGTGAAAATTGTTGAAACAAAGGTGAGTAAGTTAAATTTTCATTGCCTGGGTCGGGTCAAATACTAATAACATTATGGTTTTTATTTTTGTTTTCAGAAAATCCATGTTCTTGTATGTCATTATTGTAAGGCCCAAAATGCAACTTTGGAAGCGAAAAAGGATAAATGTGTATTAAAAAAATGTAAATATTTTATTTATATATGATTGTCTTTATCTTTGTTAAATAAATTAATGCAATTCAATATATTTCTTTAATTCTTATTTCTGTTCCAAATTTTACTTCTAGAACCGATTCCGAGGAACAAAAATATGTTCTAATTTTACTTACAAACACCTGTTGCTTTTGGGACAATCCCTTTGTAAAAAGAATCGGTGTTGCACAAGAATTAGAACAGGTTCCAGGGAAGTATAAGTTGTTCCACAATCGGTTCTTTGCAACCGAAAATTTTGCTGGGATTTTTTAAAAAGGTAGTACATTTTTTAACGTGAAAAAATTAACAATTTTGATTAGAAATATTTTATTTTGAGTATAAAACTCTTTTTTTTTCGAGTGTAATCTTTTTTTTTACTGTAAAAATATTTTTGAATGAATGCACGTACGTATGTACACAAAATATTGCCATTTTTGTAAAAAAAAAACTAAATTTTTTTTTGAGTGTAAAGTTTATTTTGAGTGTAAAATTTTTTTTGAGTGTAAAATTTTTTTCGAGTGTAATTTTTAAGTCACCAATGCTTTTAAAACTAAACAAGTTTAAAAAGCATTGCTTTAAAATTAAACTAGTTTGAAAAGCATTGTTTAGTTACCACCAATGCTTTTAAAACTTGTTAAAACACGTGGCATTTTATATGAAACTAATCTGAAATTCAGGGTTTTGCTTATAACTTTTGAACCACTGGACCGATTGAGCTGAAATTTAATACCAAACAGACCCGGGGAACCGCAAAGATACATGCCAAGCTTCAGTAGTGTCATCATTGTCTTTCGAAAGTTATCGTGTTTTTTATCTCGTAAATTCGCGAAACACCCTTGCCGAAATTTACTCTTTTGCTCATAACTTTTGAACCACTGGACCGATTTGGCTGCATTGCAATACCAACCTGACCAGGTAAATGACAAACATATATGCCAAACTTCAGTAGCCTCTGTAAAGTCTTTCAAAAGTTAGCGTGTTTTCTACGGACAGACAGACAGACGGACGGACGGACGGACGGACATCGCTAGATCGACTTAAAATCGATCGAGGATCATAAATATATATACTTTATGGGGTCCTAGACCAATATTTCGAGGTGTTACAAACGGAATGACAAACTTATATATACCCTCTATCACTAGAGTGGAGGGTATAAAAAGTGACCGGATTTTTGATAAATTGACTTTTTTAAAAAATGGAAAATTTTAGAACGGGTTCTGAAAATTTTCAAAAAAAAAAATAATCGATAGCACATACAAAACTGTATAAGAATGTCCCAATTTAGACAGGGCAATTTTAATTGCCGCAATTCTGATTTCATAGTGTATCGGAAAGAGAGGGAAGAATCATACCTTTCTTACCTTTCTTTCTGATACACTATAAAATCAGAATTTCCGCAATTAAAATTGCCGAAAGTATATACGCACAATGTAAATTTTTAAGATTGTGGTGCATTCCGTTTTAATGTGATAAATATTTAATCAATCAAATTTGACCATTTTTCCAATATTTGACCACGCCTCTTAATCCCAGTTTTTGAAAAATTGAAAAAGGGAAAACAATAAAAAGTATCAAAAAGGACATTATGGTATCCAAGTAAACTCGCCAAATGCCGTGCTCCATCCACCCTAACCACTCGTCGCGGTTGTAGAGTTTATCAGATGATGATTATCCGAAGTCAGAATAGATAGTGAAACATGGTATACATTCATTTAATGATATGCCCTTTTAGATTCCACCTCTTGCCCAAAGACTTCTTGCAAACAGACGCTCTTAATCTTTTTCGTCGCCCTCCTTGTCCAAGAAAGTTTAATCACCCAATTATTTCAGGTGTCAGAGTTAGATTTTTTCGTAAAGAGAACTAGTCGAATTTTGGCAAGAGTTACTTCCTGGCCGTTGCCTTTCTTTCTTTTTGTGAGTTTTTTCAGTGCAAATGATTGGAATCCCAAAGATATGGACGTAGGCAATTACATTTGTGCCTACTCTGTTTAAAAATTTTAGGATTTCTTTGAGAGACTCCTAAAAAAATAAGATGTAACCCCTGGTTGTGGAGCTCCACCTGTAACAAACTTGCTCAATTTTCATTTGCGAGGAATTTCTTATAGATCACCCGATCTTTAAGTTGACAATTATTTTTCTTATGTGTTTCGTCTTGTATACTTTTGAATTATTAAAATCCCATCAGCCTCTCTAGTTTTTAAACGTCACATTTCACCAAATTCCTTAACACCCTGTATTATTTCCATAATCAACATTCATACAAAAATATTTAAATTATACAATATGTCGTTTTTTTTTTGTTTTTTGCATAAAGCATAACATAATTTATGTGTTGCATATATGCATATATAAACACATTTTTAATAATATGCTAAATTTTCTGTAAATTTACAGCCAACATAATTCCAACTTAATGACCAGTAACTAGTAAAAATATATAGAAACACTATAGTTTTTTTTATTTATATCTCTCTATATTTTTAAGTGTATTTCATACTAATTGTATGATTTTATTTGAAATGTCTTTTTCAAGAAAAAATTTGAGATAATACAGATAGATTATTAACAGGTCTTCGTTTTATTTAAATGCTAGACGCTAAAATATAAAAATTGACAAGAACAAAAAAAAAATCTTTGGAATAACTCCAAGTATGTTGTAGCAGAGATCATAATATAAACATTGTCATTAGTCAAAGATGACATTGTGTGTAGACATTTAGAAGACATGTAGACATTGTTTGGTACATTAGGAGGGAAGTTATTTGTAGAGAGCTTTTTTTTAGCGGATTGTCTATGCACCTTAATTAAAGTGCTGCTTAATACAATTTTATTTGTTGGGAGCTCAAGAACATGTGTTTTTTTTTTAACGTGTTTCAAAGAATATTATTAAAAAAACAAGAAAACAATAGTCGGTCAATGCCGAATATATAATACCTTACACCAGAGTTTCCCGGAATATGGGTCCCAAGCTCAAACATGGACCGATTAGATCTATATTTTGTCAAATCTTTAATAAGTGTAAAAAACACTCACAAATCAAATTTGAGTGAAATAGGCTTCGATTTGTTGCCAATAAACCGCTTTAACAGAATATCGGGCGAAATGTTCACATGGGGCCTTAGTCCAACAGTGGTCTGATGATATTCAGATTTAATAAGGTTATTAAAGTACGCGTTTAACATACACAAATAAATTTTAAATAAATATTTTCTATTTTCATGAAATTTGAGAGATTTATATTAAAATCGGGAAGGTGGGTTGTATGGGGGCTACAATAAGAACTGGTCCGATTCCTTTAAAATTCGGAATGGTGATTTGTGAAGATAAAACATGTTTACCTGCCAAATTTCGAAAAGATTCCTATTATAATACGGTTATTAGAGTCATTTGAGCCAAAACAAAGAAGGGCTCCCAATTTCAATAGGCTTCGTCCTTGGGCCAAGAGAGGCTAAAGATTCAAATTTCAAGTCAATTGATTAAAAATTACGACCTGTATCGTGTTTACACCGTTTACATGGACAGACAGACGGACGGACAGACATCGCTAAATCGACTCTAAAAGTGATTTTGAGTCGATCGGTATACTTAAAGGGGGGTCTACGACCAATATTTCGGGTAGTTACAAACATCAGCACAAACTCATTATACCCTATACCAGAGTTTCTCACTAACTTTTTGCGACCCCTTTTCAATATTTTAATTTTTTCGCGACCCCCTAACATAAAAAAAAAATTATTAACGTGAACTGTGACCTCAGTTATTTTAAAAACCTAAAGTAATGGAAAAATTTGTAATCCAAATTCAGAAGCAGCATTGATAGATTAATTGAAACCTTATAGTCGGATCCCAGACGCATATCAAAAATTTCAAGTAAAACACTTCTGAAAAATAAAAATAAAACACAATTTTTGTGAACTTTGATCTCAATTTTCTCAAAAATTTGGAAACCAAGTCCCAAGCTACGGCATATCTTCGTCGATTTTTTATTTCCGAAAATAAAAGAAAAACACCAGTTAAACCTGATCAGAAATGAAGAAATGTTTACCAAGAAAGCATTTGAAGTCAATTTGTAGCAATGATTGTTCTTTTTTCAAAATTTTGTACCAATGTTTGGTAGTGATTGAAATTTTATTCGATCACTAATCTAGAACCGTTATTCGAATCCAGATTTGGAATCAGAATAAAAAAGTAAATAGAAAAAAGTGGTCAGATCCCGGACGCATCCGAAAATTTCACAAACATATCTCTTTAAAATGCACAAAAATACGTTTTTGTGAACTTTGCCTTTAATTTTCACAAAAACCTAACGTACTAGAAAAATTTGGAACCCAGATTCGGAATCAGCATCGAAAAGTTTATAAAAAACGAACTGCCAGATTCAAGACTCAGACAAAACACTTCACAAATAAGTGTTGGGCATCCCGAGAAATTAACAACTGCACAGTGATTACGGAACACCTCAAGTGATGCAAAATGTTTTTTTCTTTAATAAATATTTTGTATATTTTTAAAACACAGTAATAAAAAAATGTGTTTTAAATTTACAAAAATTTAAGGTTTTAACAAATTTGTTCGCGACCCCCCTGAAACTCTTCCACGACCCCCTAGGGGGTCGCGACCCACCTTTTGAGAACCATTGCCCTATACCGCAGGTGTAGGGTATAATAATATTCTTTGAAACACGTATACTCCCATTATTGTTTTGGCCTTAGATTCAGTTCCATATGCATTTTCCAAAGAAAGTTGTTGGTGTTTTCCATAAATATTTTGAATCTTTAGAGAATTCTGAAAAACAATTTTTTGGTCTTTTCGATATAAAAAATAATTCATTAAAAAAAATAATGACGAAATCATTTGGGGTGGGCCAGAGCCCCCTGGCTACGTGTCTGACTTTATACAAGAAAATATTTTTTTAATATTCTCAAAATACATTTTTTATACCCTTCACTCTAGTGCACAGAAAATTTGAGTAAATTTTTAATACTATTGAGGAAAAAATCATTAGTTTTTACCTACTTGTGTGGGTTATTTTTTTGTAGAAAAAAAATTAACAAAATTATTTATAGAAATATAAAAACATGTTTGTATCAAGTGACTTTAGCACGGTGGGTATAGTATGTGTCCAGAATTTAGTTGATTGCGAGATCTTTTCTCCAAAATTTTATTAAAAATCTTTAAAAAAAAATGAATTGAAACAAGTAGGAAAGTTAAATTCGACTTTGCCGAATCTATGAATACACTCCATAATGCCTTTTTTAAAGGATAGTACATTTTTTAACGTGGAAAAAATTAACAATTTTGATTAGAAATATTTTATTTTGAGTAAGAAGCTCTTTTTTTGTCATTAAAAAAAAGAAAAATTACAATTTTTTTTTTTAGTGTAAATTTTTTTTCGAGTGTAATGTCTTTTTTACTTGTAACGCCCAGTATTTAATTATATATTTATTTATGTTATTTTGTCCTTATCAGTATTGTACTATTAATATTGTTTTGTTTAATTATTGACGCTCCTAAATTTTACCTTTTATAAATTATTTACATTTTTACATTTTATTATTTACACCTTGCCAATTAGTGCATTTTTCAATAACACCAAAGGGTTAAAAATACACTAAAGTACAACTCTGCTATTAAAATATGTTAAACTTCAAAAAACAAGAAAAAGAGAGAAAAGAGAATAATTTATATAATTTTTGTACTAAGCAGAGGCTTGATGTTTTCTAAAATATAATTTTAAATTCATTCGATGTAAGAAGGCAGAACAATAAAGAACTTTTAAAATAACATCGGATGTATTTTTCTTTTCTGCTAAAAATAAAAACTAAAAACTTTATGTGAACCGCAGGTGGACTTTTATTAGGACCCTGTGGTTTGATAGAGTGTATAAATAAATAAATAGAAGTGGACATAATTGGGCGTTTCGCCTATTGTGGACCCTTCTCCATAACCATTAAACCTATAAATTACTAAATTATTGAAGGGAACTCCCAGCGGGAACTCCCCTTACATACTGTAAAAATATTTCTGAGTGAATGCATGTACGTATGTACACAAAATATTGAAATTTTTGTAAAACAAAAAATTTTGAGTGTAAAATTTTTTTGAGTGTAATTCTTTTTGAGTGTAAAATTTTTTTCGAGGGTAATTTATAAATTACCAATGCTTTTAAAACTAAACAAATTTAAAAAGCATTGCTTCAAAACTAAACAAGTTTTAAAAGCATTGTTAAGTTACTACCAATGCTTTTTAAACTTGTTTAACACGTGGCATTTAAGATGAAACCAGTATGAAATTCAGGGTTTTGTTTATAACTTTTGAACCACTGGACCAATTGAGCTGAAATTCAATACCAAACAGACCTGGGGAACGGCAAAAATACATGCTAGGTTTCAGTAGTCTCATTATTGTCTTTCGAAAGTTATCGTGAACCACTGAACCGATTTGGATGGATTGCAATACCAACCTGACCAGGTAAATAGCCAACATATATTCCAAACCTCTGTAAAGTCTTTCAAAAGTTAGCGTGTTTTCTACGGACGGACAGACAGACGGACGGACGGACATCGCTAGATCGACTTAAAATCGATCGAGGATCATGAATATATATACTTTATGGGGTCCAAGAAAAATATTTCGGTGTGTTACAAACGGAATGACAAACTTATATACCCTCTATCACAAGAGTGGAGGGTATAAAAATGGTAAAAAACCATACGAAATCATTAATTTTTAATGTTTTCGTAGGTATTTTTTTTTTTTGAATTTGTTGGTAAAAATAACACAACAATCATTAATTTTTAATGTTTTCGTAGGTTATTTTTTTCGAATTTGTTGGTAAAAAAAATGAAAGTGACGTTGTTTTTTAATGTTCAATGTTACTTATTTTAGAAAATTTTATTAACAGTAAAAAATAAATGTTTATATTTGTTTAAACAAATGCATAATTACTGGAATGATTTTCAAATGTTTTATCACTTGTTTTAAATAAGTTTTTCATTTGTTTTTGCCTACAAAATATTTTGAGTGTACTAGTTTTTGTTATAACAAAGTTCTATTTTTCATTAAATTTTCTCAGAAATCATAAGTGGCACACTTCTGCTACGAATGTATATGATGATGTTGCATAGTGTGATTATATTTATGTAGACTATATATGATAATATGACAAATATTCATAACAGTCAGCAAACAAATTTGCATTAATTAATTAAAATATTTTACGAACATATGAAGGGGAATATTTTAGAAATTAGTGCTAACAACAATGTATTTTAAACAGGTGAATTTTGTGGCCAGGTTAGTGTTTGGGGTCCGGGAATTCCCGGGTCGTATTTCCCGGGAATTCCCGGGAAAAAACTGACGGGAATTCCCGGGAATTTTTTTAATTTTTCCCGGGAAATCCGGGAATTTTATAAAATATACCATTTTACATAAAAAAGGTTTATTTTATTTAATTTAATTTTTAATATCTTTTTTACATACAGGTATAATTACATTTGCTATTTTTTGTATTTTTTCTATTTGGAAGAACAGTGCTAATATATATTCATAGGAAAGCTGACCAAGTGTAAAAAGTATGACAATATCATAAAAAAACTTCAAAAATTCAAAAATTTACATCGGTTAATGATAATTTTGCTAAGACTCTCAAAAAAATATAAAAATTTTGAACCTAGAATTTACATTTCCAGAACAAACATTAAAAGTGCTGTCAACTTTATTAGTTTTTGCTCGAATAACTCAGTTTTAATTTTTTTTGGCGATTTTTAGCTATTTTTTGCGTTTTTTTTTGTGGGAAAAAAAGTTGCATTATTTTATTGTTTTGTTTTATTGTATTTCACGATTTTTAACTTTTATTTTTTGATTTTTTATGTTTTAATTAATTGTTTATCTCTAATAAAACAGTTTTTAATAGAAAGTTGGTACAATTTTAATGTTTTTTATGATTTATATTAATAATGAAAATATAAATTATTTTTTTCCCGTTTCCCGGGAAATTGAAAAGTCCGGGAATTCCCAAACACTAGGCCAGGTACACTCTAGTACACTTTGTGGGTTATCTGAGGACAAAGAGACTGTGGAACACATTTTATGATACCGTCAAGCACTTACACGATCTAGGACAGATTTTCTAGGATAACATGATTAGTTGTTTAAAAATTAACACAATTTTTAAGATTTTTTTTTTATTTTCGGATATAATATTAATTTCTGAAAACTACATTTTTACACTCAAAGAGCTTTAAATTATTTCACTTTCAAAAAATTAACGATACAAAATACTTTAACAAATTCTGATTAAACGTTTAAGATAACGTATGATTAACTCCCACTCATTTTTTCATATTAACTTGAATAAGTATAAATTCCTTTTAGAAATTCCCTTTAAATTTTTCTTCACAACCACAAGTATCTCTCCTGCTCTAGCACTACATATTTTTTCTTAACTATGGTTAAACGAAATTCGCTATAATTAATAAAAATAGCGAAACAAAAAACAAAAACATTATTAAGACTTGTGCTTAATGATGGCACTTTATAATAATCCTACCAAATTTGGTATTTGTGTTGCAGAATGGCAGACTTAAAAACGAAAAAAAAAACTAAATCCTCCATATGCCATAAGTTTCCTTCTGTCTGCTAAAGCAACGTAATTAATAATCACATCATAATTTGTTATTGGAAGAACCATATTTGTGCGTACGTACGAAAGTAACTCAATGCCACATAGTTTGTGGTTACGTCTTAATGTTACAAGATTTTCTTACAGAGAAGTGATTCCTTATATGGTTGAAAGATGTATGGTCTTAAGTTAACTCATACATATCTATGTTTTAATATATATAATGGCTAATGAGCAGATAACAATATTTTTTATTGTCTATTATATCCTCCAACAAAAAAAGGTATATAAACTTTGTCATTCCATTGGTAACACTTCCAAATATCGTTCTACGACCCTAGAGAAAAAATATGATTGTGGAAATGATATTTAACAAGCGTCATTTTGTAATTATTCAATGCATTGTAATATGATTATAGCAATCATTAACTGTTTGTAACAATTCAATTATTCTTTAAAATTATAATTTTATGATTGATTACACTATTTTACAGAGATTTTGATTCACGACATGTTGCATTAATTGTCCATGTAAAATCTAACGCTGAATCCGAAAATCGACTCCAAGGTTTCAAATTTCATCTTTTTAAAAAAGTAGTTTTACAAAAAATAAAATATCTCCGGAACGAATTAGTGGATTTTGGGTTTAAATTAAAGGTAATTTAATGATCTATCAACACACACAACATTTTTCAATCAGATTATCGCCTTAAAAACTATTAATCGATATGTGTAACTTTAAGATTTGAGGGTGCCTGGCAAGTTTGATGGACATTTTTGTGATCTTTTTGACGAGACCTACAGCCTACACTAGCCCATTTGAAAAGTATATTTGATTTGGTTTTTTTTTGTAGCACAGTGTAATTAAAATGAAGTGTGTTTCAGATTCGGCACTGCCAAATATAACAATCTCACTTGTGTGTCTTCTTTTTAATTTCGTTTGTGAACAAAGAAAAATAACTAATAACATATTAATTAATCCAAGACTTTTGGTATTTACTTGAGTTTATGTCTTACGAAAAATTAAATAAAAATGTTAACGTTTGAAATGATAGATACAAATTAAGTTCTAAGGGGGCTCCATCCTAGTAAAACTCTTAAATTAAGTTCTGAGGGGGCCCCAGTTGGCAACGTCCTCGAGCCATCCTCAGTGACGGAGCGATGACATGTCAGAGTCACACCTGACATCCACAAGACATCTCTATGTACTGGGTTGAGGACAGTTTCATACAAATTTTCAAAATATCCTCACTCAAAGTCAGCAGTGGTCAGGGCTGACCTTCTGGGGACATGTCACTTAAGACTTCTTTGGGGAAATGTCTGACATAGGTCATGCAAAAATACAAAAAATTTTCGTATTTCCTTTAGTTTTTACTTTTATCCATTTTCCTTTATAAATTATCTTTCTCATATTTAGAAAAAACTTTTCGCATTTTTTAGTCCCAACTGGATTTGAACCTGGAACCTCCAGTTTACTAGTCCCACACCTAACCACTTGTTCCAAACTTTATTTTTAAAATTGTTTGTCTGTTTATTACTTTTATTCTACTTGTTAGATTTTTATTTTATTTTAATTAAGTCGATAATATTGCCATCTTTTTCTTGGAAATTGAAGAGTTGCCCAGATTTAAAATTCTAATTTAATATACTGCTATTCTGAAGACATTTCCTTTTAGACGTCTTAGAGGAATTGTCCACACTCTTAAAGCAAACATTCAGTGCTGACAATGTTAGGACATGTCATCAAGGATTGCCTATGATTTGTCAGAACCTGAAGACATTTCATCAAGGAATCACTGTGGAAATTTCCTCAGTGACACATTTTCCAACTGGGGCGTCATCCTGGTTAAACTCTTAAATACAATTTTAAATTTAAATAAAATCAGTATTTTAAAATCTTGTTACAAAACCTACTCCATTAGCAGATGTAATTCGTAAAAGACTAATTGAAATTTAAGATTCTACTTGTTATTCAAAGATTCCATTTGTAATTCGTAAATTTTAATTGAAAATAGAAGATTTAACTTGTAATTTATAAACTCTAAATAAACCTATGAATTGAAATTCGAAAAAGGGCAATTAAAATGCGAAGATTCAAATTGAAATTCGAAAAACATCAATTGTAATTCGTAAGAAATGAATTTAAGTTCGAAAAAATCAAGTGAAATTCGTTAAAGATCAATTGAATTTGGAAAACGATCAATTCAAATTCAAAACTTTTAATAAAAGTTAAAAAAAAAAAAAATCAAATCAATTGATAATTTCTTTTCTAATTACAATTGATCTTTTTTTTACTTGAAAATTATCTTTACGAACACATCAGAAATTTTTCTGAACTGAAAGCCGCTTTGGAAAGGAATTACGAGTAACAGAGTGCATCCAAACAACTGAGGGAAGATTATTACACATACGGCTAGCTCGACAGATAAACGAACCTTCTCTAACTGCGATAAACTGGACAATCGACAACAAACGGAGTGCTGCTAACAAAAACTCTGACTCAAGGGATACGTTCATTTATCTCAACAGAACACTTTCCATGGTACACTCAAAAAAAAAAAAATGTAATGTTAGCAAAAAAAGCTTGTAAACCTACACTCAAAAAAATACGTTAGCAGATTTACTAATTTGTTTTTGCTAATGCTAGTTAGCTTACTTTTAGCAAATTTTTAGTTGAGATTAGCATGTTAGCAAAAAATTCTTGTAAACTTCATTTAGCACATTAGCAATTTTAAACAAACTTTGAACTAATTTCTTTTGCTAAATTTAAAATTGAGTTGACGACATTTTTACATTTTTACCCAATAGGTCCAGACCCCGATGGGACTAGACCTAGTTGGGTTCCTTAAAAATCGTCACAGTTTTTGATCCAAAATTTGTGTCCGTTTCGCTCTACCTTGCTTAGTTTTTGAGATACGTGATTTTAGGGGATCACTGGGGTCTTGAGAATTAAAAAACTCGATAACTTCAAAAATATTACTCGGAGAGCTTTTAACTATTTTGTGGTCTTATTCTACGTGTTGAGAGCTACAAAAATGTCTTTGGACTTTCTGTTGTGTCGGCAATATTTACCGAGATATGAACATTTTAAAATTTTCTGGAATGCTAAGTTTTTTGGATCCAAAGTTAGGGCCCATTAGGGTCCACACATGTGAAGAGGACCGACGATACTATGGAGATTCAAAGAACCAAAAATGGCCTCCATTTTGCTCTATCTGGCTTAGTTTCCGAGATAGCGCCATTTTAAGTTTTCTGAAAATAAAAAAAAATTTACCATTTATTTTGCTAATATTAGCAAAAAAGCTTGTAAAAATTTTGTCAACTCAATTTTAAATCTAGCAAAAAAAATTAGTTCAAATTTTGTTTAAAATTGCTAATGCGCTAAATGAAGTTTACAAGATATTTTTGCTAATATCCCGAGTAAAAATAATTTAATATGATCTTATATACTTTTATATAGTCATATTATTTGATATATGATCATGTGTGACACTATGTATTGCAAGATAAATTTATATAATAAATTTTGATGTGGGATTTTTTTAAGATATCGCCATACATAACTATATGTTGTAACATCTGGTCCCATGCATCATTTTAAATTTCTAAGTGTTTTATATAAAATTTTATATGCCTCCATTATTTTTTAATTTTTTTAAGTGTTTTCCAAGAACATATTTTTATCGCAAATATTTTCAAAGTGTTTTATATAAAATTTCATATGACTTCATATTTTTTTATTTTTCTAAGATTTTTCCAAGCACCACTTTTTTATCACGAATATTTTCTTAGTGTTTTATATAAAATTTTATATGACTCCATCTTTTAAATTTTTTCTAAGTTTTTTTCAAGGAACATTTTTTTTATTGAAAATATTTTCTAAGTGTTTTATATGAAATTTTATATAACTCCATTTTTTCAAATTTTCAAGTTTTTTCCAAGGACAAATTTTTTTGAAAATATTTTCTAAGTGTTTTATATAAAATTTAACATGACTCCATTTTTTGAAATTTTTCTAAGTTTTTTTCAAAGAACAACTTATTTTTATTATTTTAATTTTTCAACTTTTTATTAAAAACTAAAAAAAAAACATCCGATTTCTAAAATTGTATAAATTTTAATATAATTGGATATAATTTTATATCATTGGATTAGACCAAAACTCGTATCAAAGTCGATATAAAGTTATATAAACTGATATTATTAGATATTATTCGATCAAATCTTATGAAACCATTTTTCGTATAAGATTATTTCAAAATAGACACGAACCCATATTAAATTATATATTGTGTCATATCAATTTTTTTACTCGGGATGCTAATCTCAACTAAAAATTTGCTTAAAGTTAGCTAACCAGCATTAGCAAAAAAAATTAGTAAATCTACTAATGTATTATTTTGAGTGTAATATCTGTAGTTGTCCGGAAACTTAATTGCCTAATGTTATCAATAAATGTTATATGAAAATATTTCCAAAATATAAAATTTTAAAAAATTTCCTTGATTTCATTAAATTGTTATTGCTCCAATTACTCACCTTGTTATTGAACGTTGTTGCTGCTGCGGCTGTTTCTGTTGCATCACCATTGTTATTATTCACATGCGTTGTTGGATTTTTTACGCTGCAATCATTAGCATTTGTTGGAACTGTTGTCGACAACGACTGTGATGATGGTGACAATTGTTTTGTAGTTGTTGCTATATCAGCAGCATCTTTGGTATGATCATTTTGAAAATGTGTCTCCAATGCCGAGGTACTCGGAAATAATTTAAAGCACAATTGGCAAATATGGGCCTGAGGTGGTAAACCTGCAAAAGTAATAACATTTTAAGAATTACACATAAGAAAACTCTGTGAACAATAAAACGCTTAATTACTTAATGTCTTAAAAAAAATAAAAAAATTGTGCTGTTATTTGGATATTGAACATAAATTTTGTGTTAAATAAAATGTTGTGACATAATGACGCCTAGAGAAATCAAGTCAAAGAATTGATATGCACGCAAAATTATAAACGATTTTGAAATAAGAATAAGAAAAACATTACGTTATTCATATGGCAGAGCAACCGAAGAATTTATTCTTTTAATCGATTAGACAAACCAACAAGGATTGAACCTTATCTATTACATTTTGTAGCACTAAATGCTTTATTATAATTGCTCTACTGGTCAAAAACACGGTCTCCAAACTTTTCCATCACATCACGTTTTTGAGAAAATTGAGGTCAAAATTCAAAACAGTCACTGTTTTAGAATTTTTTTTTGGCACCAACTGTCTTTTAATGATGTTTTATTTCCCAGTATCCGTAAAAAAGTTTTTGAAGTAATAGTCGTTATTAAAAAACAGTGAGTGCTCCAACGGTTAAAGCGACTGATCAAATGAGTAATGCATCTTAAAGAGTAATGCTTAAGCTTCACCCTTGACTTATTTTGTAAGTCATCAGAACATCGGGTTCATCCGCTAAAAGTTGTCAAATATGTCCAAAAACTCGATTTTTTTGAAATTCAAATTTCACAGAAACCTGATGAAATGTAAAAGTTTCGGCTCACGCACCAATCGGCTCACTCACTAATCACTTACACAGATTTTTTAACTAACGCTCAATCACAATCACGTAATTGAAATGAAAATCACTCACACGCGTGATTCACGTGTGATTCAGGGGAATCACGCAAATCACGTGATCAATGCCCATCTATAATCTGGTTCATCCGCTATGAGTTATAAAAAATGCTTAAGACGGCGACTTTTTTAAATTTTGCCGTTCAAACTTTGAATTCAATTTTCTCAAAAACCTGATGTGATAGAAAAGTTTGGAGACTAGATTTTTGATCACCAGAACAAAAGTAATTAACTTTGCAAAGGCGCGTGCTAGTCGCATCAAGTTTTTTTTTTTTCAATATGTTCAGTAGCGAAATTAAGAGATTCGGGAATGTGAGTTGTCTTAAATTTACTCATGTTATTTTTTTTTTTTTTCGTTCAACTGTTGACAAGTGTGGATGTGTTTTAATTTAACTCCGTGCTATTAATTGAATTACCGAAATTGTTCGTAATAGGTTTGTTCGCAATAGGTATTTTTGTGATATTTTCATTACCACATCAAGGAAAATGAAAATATGGACACAAATGATACCGATTTAATTCGAGGCTCAGCCTCACCGACAGGTGCTGGTCCTAGCACTGGTCTTAGGGCTGCGACCTTGAAGTCCGGCCTTGATTCTGGTAGGGGTGCTCAGCCCAATATTGGTGGTAAAAAGAAAAAGAAACTTAAGCCATCAAAGGTCAGGCACAACCAGAGAAGGCTTTGTTTGAAAATAATTAACAGACTAAGCCAACTCGATGGAATGAAGCTCTCCGAACGCGAGAGGGCGTAGCTATCATGGGCGAAAGGAGTCATTGAAGAACACGACAAACTTTCGGCAATGCGCGCATCTGACAAACAGAGCGCTGTTTCGGCCTCGTCATCGAAGTCTGGTAAAAGGTTGCGCTCGCCCGACGAGAAACCTTTACCTAAGAGATCTAAGGTGACCGGCAACGTCTGGACTCAGTCTTTTAGTAAAGTGGTGAAAGGTAACTTCGTTAGGGCTGTGATAAACAGGCAAAATGGGGATTGTAGTATTCCAAGGGACAAGTGGAGTTTAGTTGAAACTAAACTAAATAAAATCTACTATAGGCTCCTTGAGAGTATGCCTGATTTTCTCCCTACTACTGTCAACGCAGGTTGGTATCAGGGGCGAGTACAACTCGTTGCTTTTCGGAACGAAAGATCCGCAGCCGTGTTTAAGGTTGCCATTAGCCAAGTGGGAGAGTTATGGCCTGGAGCCAGACTGGACGTTGTGGAAAAACATGATATGCCCTCGCAACCCAGAGCTCATGCATGGATTCCAATGGCTACAAGTGACACTGCGGTGATTCTAAAGATGATAAAAGTCGTTCATTGGATCTATACAGCAGTGGTGCGTCCAATTTTGCTGTATGGAATCATTGTCTGGTGGCCTGCTTTAGAAACAAAAGCGAACTGTGTCTTTATCACGAAGGTACAGAGAATGGCGTCGATGTGCATCACTGTGCTCTTCGTACTACACCTACGGCTGCATTAGAAATCCTCCTTCACCTGATACCATTGGACTTATTGAGTAGGCAGTATGCGGCTGCGTCGGCAATTCGACTTAATAGCACGCTGCAATGGAGGAGCAGCGATTGTGGCCATAGCGCGATCTTGAAGAAGATAACAATACCACAAAATTTGGACTGTGCTCCCTCTTTGAGCCTCTTTGAACGCCACTTTACCACTATGATACCATCCAGGGAGTCTTGGATGGGGGATACTTCGGGTAGTGGAGCTACCATAAATTTTAACACAGATGGATCGAGGCTGCACGAACATGTGGGCTTTGGAGTCTATTCTGAAGAGCTTGGGTTGAGCCTGGCTCGTAGATTGCCAGATCATTGCAGTGTTTACCAGGCAGAGATGCTGGAAGTCGCTGACTGGTTGAGCTGCAATGTCTTGTCTACAACCGCAGTCAACATCTATACTGACAGTCAAGCCGCGGTCAAGTCCCTGGATTCAATGTTTCTGAAAACAAGATCTGCCTTTAACTGCCGCACGTCTTTAAATGAGATGGCCAAGCAGTTTAACATACGACTCATATGGGTCCCAGGGCACAGAGACATTCCTGGGAATTGCAAAGCCGATGAGCTTGCAAGACTAGGAACTACCTTACAGATTCTAACAGAATTGGAATGTGTTGGTATGCCTCTAGAAACTTGCAAGCAAAACCTACAGCTTTGTTCTGCGACGGAGACTAATCAAAGATGGGCAAATGGATGGAAGTGTGAGACAACACAACTGATTTGGCCTTCTCCTAATCAGGGGCGCACAAGTGAGCTGATATCGCTTCCAAGAGGAGAGATTTCGACGGTGGTTTCTATAATTACCGGACACTGTCTTATAGGGAAGCACGCAGAGCGGTTAAACGTGCCGTCGAATGACTTTTGCCGAAGTTGCATGGATGAAGAGGAGTTGGAAACTATCGAACACTTTATTTGCCATTGCCTGGCACTTTCTGGTCAGAGACTTGCTTCACTGGGATCTAGGGAGCTGTACGATCTTTCTGATTTGTCGGATGTCAAAATTCAACATCGAGTTTCATAAGAAGCGCAAACTGGTTTAACGACAGGGACTAGTAGGTACCACGGTCCCGTGGTATCACAATGGACCTCAGAGTCTACGTGTGTTGACGTAAAACATCAGCAGCCACTTACAACCTAACCTAACCTGTTGTGAGTAGAAAAAATATGCTCGTAAGTGAGTGTGAGTAATTGGAAAATAACAGTCGTGAGTGTGATATAATATATTTCAGTCAATTTAATGATATGATTCTTTTAGTTTTAAGATTCAAAATTTTCACCAAAATGCACTTAACAAAGAATTCATTCTCTTAAAAGTGCGAATGAACCAGCATTTGTAGAAAGCAAAGAATTATTGTCTTTTCTGTATTTTAAGATTTTTGCTACTTATGTTGTTGGTATAAATAAATTTAATTTGAATTGAAGAATCGAAATCGTTCTAAAAACAAATTCACATAAATACTTTTTCTAGAAGAAATTCTTTGTTGTTTGGGTCCAATTGAATTATGTCGTACATTGTTGCTTAAGTTGTTGTTGTCGTTTAAGGTTAAAGGTGACAGACGGAAAAACTTTGTCATTTTCGAGCAGCAGCATAAAGAGGCAGCTACTTCTGTTTCTTGTTTTTTTTTGTAAAATTGTACATTGAGGCAGGCAATGTCATGATTTAAGTAAAGAAATTACGCTTTAAATAACATTTAGTGACAGTGATGGAAATTTATGCCGGAATAAATTTTTTATTCACACATGCTTAATGTTTTCAGTTTTTTTATTTGGTTTTTTTGGCATTCGCCAAAAAGAATGAATTATTGAGTTCAGTGCTTTGTTTTTATCTTAATATACTGTAATATTCCTATGGATTGATATTGGTTTAGGTCAGGTTCTTGGAGCTATTAGAACAAATGTTCTCAAAATTTATAATCAAAAAAATGTGTGTAGAAATTTACCAATTTGGACAAATACTGAATGTATTTCCAAAATTTTTACACCATTTACAGATGTAGTACATAAAATATCACAAAAGAGATCATACAAGATTATAATTGTAGTTCAAAGATTGCAAATGTAGTTCGAAAATTTCATAATTCATAACAGATCAATTGCAATTCGTAAAAGATTAATTTAATTGACTTTGGAGCAACATCAATCGAAACTCGTTAATGATCAATTGTTGGTATGCCCCTAGAATCTTGCAAAACCAAACAACGATTTTGTTCCGATGAGGATATTATTGTAAAACTATCCTTATTCAAATAAAAAAACTAAGAGCTGCGCTGCTTTAAATATTATGATTACGATGGGGTTGCTGTGATAACCTCGAAAAGTTTGAAGAAAATCCACTGCAAATGGCTATGAGGCGAATATTGCCGAGTATTATCCAGAAAGTGCTCTGTGGTTGACAGGCTCTCAATCGGAACTCGTTAATTGTTTTGGGACTAGAATAGTAAGCAACCACTTAAAACTTGAGATGGGCACCAATCACGTGATTATCGTGAATCACGGGAGTCATAAATTAATCACGTGATTCGTAAGTAAACTTTTTTCTACTCACGTGAGCATGTGTAACAAAAAGTTCGTGCGTGATCGTGTGTGAGTAAAATTCTTGCCTGAATTTTTCGTGATTTTAATTGTTTCCCTGATTTTTTTTTTTTTGTTAGGCTACGTTTTCTTTATTTTTTCATGGTCTTTCAAAAAATTATAAATTTCATAAGTTTTTATACCCTCCACTCTAGTGATAGAGGGTATATGTATATAAGTTTGTCATTCCGTTTGTAGCACCTCGAAATATTGGTCTAGGACCCCATAAAGTATATATATTTATGATCCTCGATCGATTCTAAGGCGATCTAGCGATGTTCGTCCGTCCGTCTGTATGTCTATTGAAAACACGCTAAATTTTGAAAGACTTTACGTAGGCTCCTGAAGTTTGGAATATATATTGGGCATTTACCTGGTCAGTTTGGTAATGCAATCCAGCGAATTTAGTCCAGTGGTTCAAAAGTTATGAGCAAAAGACTAAATTCAGGCAAGGGTTTTTTGTGAATTTACGAGAAAAAAAAACCTCTAACTTGCGAAAGGCCATTCTGAGGATGCTGAAGCTTAGCATATATATTTTTCGTTCCCCTAACCTCGTTCGTATTGAATTTCAGCCAAATCGGTTTAATGGTTCAAAAGTTATTGGCAAAAGAGTGAATTTCAGATTAACTTCATCGTAAATTCACGTGTTGAAAACCCGTTAAACATGTTTTAAAAACAGTGGTAAGTCACAAAAATATTTAACAACGTATTTTTGGCACTCAAAAATATGTGTACACTAAAAAAAATACACTCGAAAAAATTTTTACACTCAAAAAATTTTAGTAAATTATTTTTTTTTTAATTAGTTAAAAAAAGTTTTTAATACAAAATAAAATATTTCTGATCAAAAATTTTATTTTTTCACGTTAGAAAATTTACTATCATTAAAAAAGGGCATTGTGGGGGGTATTCATAGATTCGGCCAAGTCGAATTTAACTTTTCTACTTGTTTAAATATGTCATTTGGGAATTTGCACAGTGCTCCATTAGGAAATGTCTTCAGATTCTGACATATAATATGTAGTTCTTGAGGACATGTCCTGAATGATTGTTTTAAGAGTGTGAAAAAATACTCTAAGACATCTATAAGGAAATGTCTTCACAATTCCAGGATATCAAACTAAACTTTTACATCTGGGCAGTACCGTTTCAAGCATTATGGCACACTGGACACGTGCCCAAGACTTCCGAACTAAGGGGGCCCGAAATGCCAATAAATTCGATTATACGAAAATTAAATTTTTTTTTAATTTTTTTTTAAAAGAAAACTTTTTATTTTCTTACAGAAAAAGTCTCAGAATCTAACAGAATTTTCGTACACACTGCTACTTTTGAGCCGTCACCTCGGACTTTCCGAACTGGGTATTGCATAAAGAAATATGACATACATTTTTTTACATATTTTAATTCGTGAGTATTTCGTGATCGGGATTACGTCGTGAACGTGATTAAATTTTTTTCTACTCACGTGAGCGTACGTGAGAGTGAGCAGAACAAAATTTTCATGCGTGATTACAATTTTTTTTCGTGAACGTGCCTGATCGTTATTGAAAAGTCACTCACGATCCCATCTCTACTTAAAACAATGTCACTCCATCATAATTTAATCGAACAACTACTTAATTCTATAGACATCGATCTTATCAATTAAAAAAAATCATACAATTTTCCAATACTTACCCATAAATCCTAAAGGTCCAAATGGTAACAACGGAAATTTTCCATGATTTCCTAAATTTTGTATTTCTTCTCTAGCGGCAGCCATTAACCAAAGATTATGCGGCATACCCATTAAATGCGGTAAATGTTCCAAAGCTTTTTGTGATTGTTGTGAACCAGTTCGCGACGAAGTCAAATCAATAGCTTGCGTTGATGTCTCTAAGCTCTCCACACCATCTAATTTTTCTTCACCATCATCAGAATTTCTTTTATCCAAAGGCGTTACAGACGATGAATTTTCTCTTGAATCATCAGTGCTACCCATGGTCATGTATTCATCAAAATCACCTTGTGATGATTCAGATCTTTGTCCAGAATATTCGGAGGTAGTAGAAAAATCAAAATTTTCAGAAGCTCCCAAAGATTTATTGGAATTTTGATCTTCCAATATGGCCGCTTCCATATGAGCTCTCATTCGATTGTTGTGCTCTGCTATAGCCGCCGCCATTTCACTAGATTGTCCCACCAATGATGAACCACAACCTCCCGAACCATCATCTATGGTATGTATACGTATATGTTGTTGTAGTATAATGCCATTGGAAAACTTTTGATGACACACTGGACATTTAAATTGCGAACGCATGGGTGGTTTGATTTTGTGTATGCTCATATGAGCTTTTAAATTACCCTTTGTAGCAAACGCTCTACCACATATTCTGCACCTAAAAGGTCTTTCGCCAGTATGAGTTCTTATGTGCATTTGCAAAGAACTTCTACAGGACATGACCTTTTGGCAAAAAATGCACTGATTAGGATCGGTTAGCTTATTTTCAATATTATCCACTAATTGCTGCAATTTGGAAGTCTCTGAAGTCGTATCTATTTCTATAAGATCTTCCCATGATTTGTCTACATATTGTTCTACCTGACAAAAATCACCCGATAAGTGCTCTAAGCTACTGTTGCGACTGAGCGAAGATCTTCTGTATAGTTTCGATAAGTGATGCTCTGGTATATCATTTTCCATACTAGGTAATAAAGTCTTTCTTAGTTCCTGAGGTGGAGTACCTGCTGTGGAACTACGTTTTCTTTGTAAACTAGAACGTTTCGGGGTTAATGATAATGCAGGTCTTTCGATTTTTTCATTAGCTACTTCCACTACAGGTTCCATTAAAGCCTGTGGAGTTTTGACTCTAACCAAAGGCTTAGGTTTAGGTTCTTCTTCCTTAGATGGTTTACTTAGATCTTCCGGATGTTCTTCTACAGTTTTAGAATCATCTGGCAGTAATTCCTTAGGACTTTCATTTCTAATCACATCACAATCTTTGGTATTTAGGGGAATATCAGTTACTTCCTCCACTTCTTTACAAATGGGCCTTTCATTAAATGGCATTCTCATGGGCTGATGATGATTAATACTATTTAAAGAAGAAGATGATGATGTTGGAGGAGGTGGAGGTAGAGGAGGTGGTGGTGGTTGTTGCGGTCCTAAGGGACCACCCATAGATGGTGGCATTTCTAAGGGAGGACCAACACCGGGTGGCATTAGTATGGGCGGGTATATTTGAGTATGTCTCTGATAATGCACTTTCAAATTGCCTTTTGTGGTGAATTTACTACCGCAAACATTACACACAAATGGCCGTTCACCCGTATGTGACCTCAGATGTATTTGTAAGGCTGAAAATGATCCAAATATTTTACCACAATATTTACATCTGTGTTTAAATATCTCTCCTCGACCTTGGCCATCTTTTTGTATATATTCATACTCTTCTTGCATTTGAGAGGCATGTAGACTTTGAGAGGCCGAATCTAAAACTTCTTCAGTTCTTCGTTGCAGCATTTCCAAACAATTGGGTTCGTGAGGCGGGGGTATGGGATCATGGTTGGTAATAATGGTTGAAGCTAAAGATGAACCTAAACCACTCAATAAAGGTTGATAATTGGGTGATTGCACATTATCTTCCAAATTCTTCGAACTTTTACCATATTCCTTGTCAGTCTTTAATTTCTCTTCTACTACAAATTTAGGTGATTCTAAACCATTTTTCTTATATTCTTCTATTGCATATACTTCTGATTTTCTGTGTTCTATTTTATGTCGGCTTAAGTCTAATTCTTCTTGTTGCAGCTGCTGCTGCTCTTCCTCGATAATTCCTTCTTCTTCTAGATCTTCATCTATTTCTTCTATCATTTCATCTCTCTCTAGTTCTTCTCCCAACTCTCCGTCCTCAAGTTCTCTACATTCTCTCACCTGATCTCTTCTTTTCAATTGACTTTGTAAATGTTGTATAAATTGTAATTGCATTAAATGTTGCCTTTGGACATTCAATATTGTAGTCAAATCATTGGAGCCCTCTCCAAAATATGGCGTTTGAGCTAAAGCGGTGGCAGCAAACTGTGCCACTGCTACTTTTGTATGTTGTAAAGCCTCTAAAGCTACATGACTCTTATTTGTAAGTCCATTTGGTAACACTGATAAATCCAAAGCTTCATCTTTATGCCGCACACCGTCTTTTGATTTTTCCTCCTCTTCCTCCAGCTGTTCATCCTCCTCGATTTCATCGCGTTCTTCTGTAGAATCATGATTTTCTTCTGCTATTATAGGCGATTTACTTCGGCTATCCCTGGTTTGCCTTGGGCTTTCTGATTTTCTTGACATTATACTGTTGTCATTATCATTATTATTGCTATCGGCTTCTAAATCTTTGGTTAATGTGTTTGGACTTCCAGGTGAATTACTACTTGGTGTTCCGCGATAGTTAATTCGACTATGAAAAATTGAACACATTTTTCAGGGAACTTTTTTGCCAGCATTTAATTAAGTTTATTGGTGTAAGATTTGTTGTTATTGTTTAAAGAGTTTTCTTGAGATCTGAAATGAAATAAAGAAAATAGTACGGACATTAGTAAAAGTTTTGAAAGATAAGTAGGCGGACTAAGATTAATAAATTAAGAAAACTCATATTTTTATAATAATCAATCATAGTAATACAAGTCACAAGTTTTCGTATAAAATTTTACTGTCTCATAAAAAATAGGTGACTTGACATAATCGGTGACCGGACATAATTCCCACTGACATTATTCCCATAACTGAAATGGAGACTAACAACGAATGCATCACGGTCCCCATATTAGTTGTGTGGAATATGACCATTTCTAAAATGGCCATAGTCCCAATGAGGATAATGTCCGCTCCCTGTTGGAACCCCGACCGATTTTTTTTCGGTTATAACCCCCATTCATATTATGGGGATTGAGTCCAAAGAAAATTTGGCTATAATCCCTGTTTTTGCGGAGAGGGTGGTTTTAATGCATGGATTTTGTAATCCCTAAGCCCGGCCGAAATCCGGCTACGCAGGAAAACTTTTAAGACCAAAAAAAACTATACAATTTTCGGGATTATGACCAACTGTGTAGCGGACATAATTCTTGTAATGGGGATTAGGGTCATTTTGTTATGTAGTCATTATACCCATAATTTTGGGAGTTATGTCCATTTTTATTAGGATTATGTCCAATTTATTTTCCGCCATAGTCACCATAACGGAAATGGAGATTATGTTCGTGGGGATTATGTCTTGTCACATCTTTTTCCAAACAAATCATCTTCTCGGACGTGCCCCATTTTCGGGCCAACGCCTACGTCAACAAGCTAAATTGCACTAATTAAAGTTAGTACAATCCACAAGTGTTCGACAAAGCATCATCACACAAATTTATTGGATCTTATTACTTTTGAAGTATCGAATGAGACGCCCATACTGTTAATAAAGCTATGTCAACCGTCTTTCTGTGAACAGAGGTCGACAACATCGATATATTCGAGCTGTGGTTCCAACAAATCAGTTCTACATGACAAAACTCTCGAAGTTGTAAAAGAAAAATTTGGTGTATAGGTTAACTCGCGGTGACTGTTCATAAGTTGCCGTCGCGATCAAGCGGTTGTATAAATGTAGCTTCAAAATAAAACCATAATCAATAACTGGGTCACCAAAATGACAAATTTTCTACATTTGAGATTTTTTTATACCCTCCAACTTTTTTTTTACTTTGAGCCAACACTTAGTGGATGTCCCCTACTAATGGAGTGTATTGTGTTGGTATTAGGAAAATAGGTTATGAAGACGAGGAGAGAGGGAGTAGTGTTTATGTACATTTCTGGTAAACCCTTCCAGGTCGTAGCTGACAGGGAAAACTTCTGCGGGGAGTGAATTCCACATACGACTTGTTCGACTGATAATCGAATTTAATTGGACAGTCGACAACAAACGGATGTGATCTACTTATTTTGACCTGTGTTACGAACATACACCCGAGTCTCTGGGATTAGTCCACCCATCTTAGTAGAGCACTTACCATGGTAATATCGGTAGTACAATGATGCACAGCCCACGTTCCGACGATGCTCCAAAGAATCAATAGAGTTGGATACCCTACTGTCATTGATAAGCTTCGATGCAATTCTTTGCACCCGGTCCAAATGCTTCAAGGCATTTGAATGCTTCTTTCGACACTTGAAAAACATATTGGTTCCATCGAACATCACTATTCTCATACCCAGAACATCAAGAGTATCTGACTCTTCAATACTTATACCACCAATAGATACAGATGACGTTGATTCCACTGATCGTCTGTGTGTCAACATATAACATTGGGTCTTTCAAGCATTAAAATCGACCTTATTCTCTTGACCCTACTGGGAGATCGTAGACATGCCATTATTAAGTGTGTCATTCATATTATGTCTCATGGCTTCAAACTCTACAAGGCTTGACCCATGAAGAGAAAGAACGGAACATTGAAGTTCCCCTAAATTAAGCTGAAACTCGTCGGACGAAACTCTATCCATAACATAACAACACGTATATAGCGGTTCCCGCGAAAGCTCGATATAAATCGAGAGAAGTCATCACTGACACCGAATGCAATAAGTTTTGATACGAGAACGCCATGCCACTTTACTTTCTCCAAACTGGTGTAAAGTCAAAATAAATTCTCTGTCCAATCAGCAGAAAAATCTGCTGAAAATATACCTATTTTGAGCCATAGGAAAAATCTGCAGATTTTAGCAGACTCGGATTGCCAAATATTTTTCTTGATTATCTAGGTAAAATCAGCACAGAAATCTGTTGAGACAGAAGAAAGAGATTTTTCTGCTGTCTCTTTTTTCCTTTAAGTTATACTGTTTCCCAAGAATAAAATTTTCAAGTTTCTTTTTAAGTTCAAGTTTGGAAAAAAAACTTATAAAATTTTTTTCAAAACAGGATAACAAATACTTCTGTAAAATTAACAAAACAATCTGCTGTTTTTTTTTTATTTAAAAGGTTTTAAATTTTTTAATATCTAAAAAAAAAGTACATCCTAAAAAACTTGAATTTTTTTTAAAATGAAAATGCCAACTGACTATTTCTGTAAAATAACAAAACAATTTGTAAAAAAACTGCACCAAATAATTTTGAAATTTAGCAAACAAATCAGCAAAATTGTAGAACATTTTTTGTTATTTTCTAAAACTTAATGACTGAGAATTTGCTTAAAATACCTATTTCACCAGAAAAATCTGCTAAAAATTTGCTAATTCAAATTGAAAGCCATTTTACAGATTTTTTGAAAGAGATTTTCTTTTGAGTATATGGATCGACTCCACTAATGCCAATGACAATAACCCTCTAAATCAGGAAAAAAAATCTCCAGAAAACACCAGATTCAAAAACAGAAAATAAATTTAGCTATTTAATAGCTAAATATCATGAAATTTGAAATGTAACGGTTTTTTTGAAAAAAATATAACGGTTTTTTTTTTTTAATATAATGATTTTTTTAAATAATGTATGTATTAGCTATTAAAACAGTTTAAGGGCGGATTACTCAATGAAAAGTTAGCTGCTAACCTCCGATTTAACGGAGCCTTATGTCAAAATTTGTATGAAAAAGTTAAATTTAACGGAGAGTTATTTTATAACGGAGCATTGAGTAATCCAGCCTAAATGTTATAAAATGAGAGTTTTTTAACAAAGGAAGTTTAAAAATTACAGAATCGAATACACCTGTTTTGGCCAAATATTCGGCCGAAACCGAATATTAAAAACAAATATTTATGTAGGAAAAACAAGCAAAAAATTAAATTTGACTTACAATCGAGGTCTTTCTGGATCACCCTCCGAACTTGCGTAATTTGGATATATTGTTCAGAACGAAAAATAATTCTACACGTATTTTTTTCAGCGGCCCAAGCTCAAAGGTATTTAAAAGATATATCTCTTTGTGCTAACAACGTGCCAAAGAAGTTAATATTTTCGACTTATTAACAAAAGTGTTTTAAAATGTTGCTACTTTACTCAATATGACGAAAAGCTGTGCATGTTTGGCCAACACTAACAAGAGAATTATCCCTTGAGTCACCCGCGGACCTTTATGGAATTGGTTTTATTTTGTAGAGCAGAAAAAATAAAGGGACTAGTATTTTTTTTTAACCGGTCCAAATTCATTCTTCGGGTGTGCAAATGAGGGGAAAAAGAAATAGTATTTTTTTAGTTTTTTTCGCTTATTTCCCATCTTATGTAAAGAAATCTATTCATGTTGCATATCAAATGAAACGTCTTTGGAAAACCCATCCAAGTCTGTAAAGAACGTGTCCAAACATGGACAACTTTTCGACATATTGAGTAAGATACCATTACATTTTTGTAAATAAATCAAAAAAAGAAAATATTTTTTTCATATTGTTAGCACCACAAGATAGGTCTTTTAAATACCTTTTATCTTATAATAAATATGCCAATGTTGATTTAGATTAAATATGCGTAAATCGTTAAAAACTGAAAAAGGTCAATTTCCTCCTGTACAATTCGAATTTTACAAATGACGATAAAAACGCAGGAAACGATAAAAACTATTATTATTTCAACATATTTGCATAATGCATAAATGCAAAAAAGTTCACAAAAATATTAGTTTTAACTGCGTTTTTATAGTCATTTACATTATACAAATGGTACATTCTTCTTTGTTCGCATAAACTGTTTATTTGTTTTTATTCAAAACTTTTTGACAGGTCGCTTTAAAGTCCGCTCATCTAAAAGGCACTTTAACCCATTTTGATCCTCTGTTCGATTTTTCGAACAGTAGAGAACACCTTTTTCAAAAAAATATTTATGTAAGAAAGAGCAGGAATTTCGGGTAAATGTGGTTATGAATGTTAAGTCTCATCTTTCTGCAATTAAAAAAAATATACCCGCTTGACCACCGCTATTTATATGTCCATTAAATACAATGCAAATCAGCACAGAAATTGTTTCAAGCAAAAACGAAAATTTAGCATTTTTCGATTTTCGGCTTTTACTTTTTATGACTAATTTAAAATTTTTCTATACCCAGGTAAAAATCGTCACATATGTACACATATGAACATGTATGGATGCATGTGTGAACATGTATGAACCACGTATGAGCACATATGAACATGTGATAGCATATATGGAATCATACATTCGTCAACAGGTCGAATATATGGTAGTGTTTTGAGCCATTATGAAGGCATGTGACACACCTTTTCATAGGTGTTATTTATAACTATAGAAATATTCATATTTCGCATATTTATGTTTATGGATGATAGTCAAAAGATAAGATTTTATTTTGGTGTTAATAAGATCAACAGGGGCTCAATAAAATGTGGTATCAATTAAAAGGGAATTTTGATGACCACACCTTAAGCCTAAAATTTAATAAAGAAATGTTTACTTTAGTTTGGGTTTACTTTCCAAACTCAAACTAGGACGAAGGACTCAATTATCATCTCATCTAAATAACAAGCGTTATTTTTGAAAATCATTCACTGCTACGAGAACAAGATAAAAAACAAGATTCAAAAATCTATAATTCCTAAAAAAATTGCAATATTTTTTGAGCAATTCCTTTTTTATAAACAATTTCTGAAAACAATTGATATTTTAATTTGTGTTATTTGCTTTTTTTCTTCGTTAATGTTGTCAAACTTTTTATTTATTTTTTTTTTTTTCAAAATTATAGAAAATTCAAAAAAAAAAAATTTTCAAATATTTTATAAGCTTTTCAGCAAAATTTGAATGGATACAGAATTTGCGGATATTAAAAGGTAAAATTTATGGTAATAAAATAAAAATTCATCTTATAAAAACTCTATCTTATTTACAGCTTTGCCAATTTTGATTTGGCTGAATGTGACTGAAACTACATCAAGATTTAAATATTTGAAGAGGCCAAGCCGGAACAAAATAAACTCCCGATAAATCTTTTGACAGGATGTGTGAGATACGCCAAAATTTCGTACAACGCAAAGGATTCCGTCAACACAAAACATTTGTTTCATCATATTTAATCATCTATTTAAGTTTGTAAAATGTTCATTTTATGAAACAATAATATAAATAAACTATTTATTTAACAAAAAATAATATTTTTACATTTTTTATCGCATGCAAAAAAATGTACAAGTATATGAAGAAAAATATTCAAACATGTATGATCATGTATGCTCATATGTCTACATATTACCTCAATTTTCGTCCATGCACATATATGAGTGATCATATATGTTCATACGTGTACATATGTGATGATTTCTAACCGGGTATTTAATTTATTATAAAATTTCTATAATTTGAATTATTTTGAAACTATTTACTTTGAAAATAATGAAATAAATTAATAAAATAGCAAATAATTCCAAATATTAAAATTGCATAAAAAGTTGGAATGCAGGCTTTTCTGGGGAAACGGCACATTGAAAATTTTTTTGACAGGATTTTTGAGATCAGCGGGTGCTAATTACCTTAAAAAAGTACATTTTTCCAAAAAAAGAAAAATAAAGTTGAATCTTGGTCCAAAATGGGTTAATAAAAACAAAAAATCAAAAGTGGAAAATTTTAATTTTTGTATTGCTAAGTTATGGCTGGTAAAAATCGCTAGATTTCCCGCTGCCCGCTAAATCACTTTTTTCCCCTCTAGACGCAAAATAAAAACGCTTGTTTTAGAGGGAAAAACACCAAATTGGTAACAGTGATCGACTCCAACGTGCCGTAAATAACGCTAACAGGTCTCCCGTAGAACGAGTTCTACAAAAGCCAAATTGTCGATTGCATAGAAGTGAATTGGACTGCAGATAGTTCACAAGATGGAAATCCAACATGCTCTCCATAATATTTGAGAGCGCAGAGCAAATTGCAGTTTGGCGGTAATTGTTAGGGTTAGAATCGATCATATTGATCTATGATCGATTTTAAGACATTTCTAGAATGTCCGTATGTCCGTCCGTCTGTATAAGACACGATTTAGTCTAAAATAAAAGAGCTAGACTTCCTGAGTTTGGCACAGATATGTCTTATGTTCCTAGCCATTTTAAGTTCGTTAATGGGCAAAATCGGACCAGGGGGGAAAAAGTTCCCCCTTGAAGAACTTAACTTACCTCTGAAAAACGCCATTTTTTCACACGGTTTTTTGTATTTTTGTTAAGCAAATGAAACAATTTGATGGCAGAATAAGTTCAAGGTCATGCACTTAAACAAATGGTATTAGAACAAGTCGTTTTGTTCTGGTCCGCCCCCTTTTGAGTGCGTGCATATTAAGAAATTTATTTAAATAATGAAAAATTGTGTTACTTAAGTGCAAAAAAACACAAAAAAATAATTTTTAAACATTTACCGGGCGGAAAAAAGTCTTCCAATGAACGAACCCTGCTCCCAAAAAAAAAACACCTCTGCAATTTTTTTATTTGTTTAAATAGTTTAAATGTTGGAAGGTATAAAAGATCCGAATTTAAAACTCTCATTTGGTTCTGGCAGGATAAAATATGTCAAAAAGTTTGTTAAAAGTCTGTCCAAAAACCTAATAAAATTTTGTAATCGTATTTTTGCCCTAATAGTGTAAATGTATTTTGTTAATAAAATTAATATACAATAATATGATCATGTAATTTTCTTTTTTCTAAAATAATATGTACATAACTGCACATATTTGATCTGATAGCATTACTTACATATATATAATATATGTTCAAATTTTGAAAATGAATATATGAATAGCTACTTTCAATTGTAGAACTGTTGCTAGTTTTTGCTATGAAATGAGTGATAGTGTGATATGATATTTAGATTATGAATAAATGATTATTTTGCATATTATTAGAGAGAACGAATTGCAGTTGTTCATATAATAAATTTATACGTTTATTGTCGAAATAAAAATGTAATTTTCCGAGTTCTTGTTTGAATAACTAGTTGGCGGCTGCTGGTTGATTTAATTTCGATTGGTTTGTATTTGGTACGAGAATATTATTATTTATTTTTTTTTAAAAAAAAAAGTTTTAAATTAGTTGTCTACTACACAATAAATTGAATATTTCCTATTGATGTCAGTCTATATTAAATATATGTAATTTATTGATATATTTATTGGTATAACTTGGAATAATTGCAGATAAAATATGTTTTTAGTTCTTTTTTATACTATTCTTTTGGAGTTTTAAATTAATTCATTAATTTATTTTTGTTTACTTAACCGTACAGAATTCTCTGATATGACAAATTATAAGTTTATTCTGATAGCAGGATGTTAGATTAAATCAGATTAACTTTCTGAACAGAGAACAGTTTGGGACATAAAATTCGAAAATTAAGATAGGTTAATATTTCTAGTTACTTTATATCAGAACACATAGACTTTGAGGTCTGTTGTCACACCATGGGGTGTTAATGGGGTTACACCTTGTCCCAGCTTCCAACAAATAGGACTTGATTTCATATAAATTGGATCCCCTGATTTCAAAACAGCAATCCAAATTTTTCTAGCATGTTCCATTTTCGAGATATTCGCGTGAAAAAATTTTCAAACGCAAATAACTCAAAAACGGAACTTGCTAGAAAAATTTTGAAATCAAATCCTATAGCAGCATAACAGTAATTCCTCAATATGTCAAAATTATTTTTTTTTTGTCTTTTTAACAGCAAATATTTCAAAAACGGTACGTACTAGAAAAGACAAGTAAGAGAGTTAAATTCGGCTGTGCCGAATCTTTCATACCCTCCAACATGCATAAAAAATAAAAAAAATCCAGGGCGTTTTCTTTTTTTTTTTTTTGGGTGGGTCGGTATTTGTAATTGTGGGGGGGGCGAATTTCCTCTCGAATATGTGTTTAAATTGTACAAAAGAAATACAAGTTTTATCATGATTTAAAAAAAAATTATTCCACTCCCATTGGGGGGAGGAAGCCCGAAAAAACGACATTTTCTAATTCTTTGGGTCCAAGTGCAGGACTTTGAACTTCTTGCATTTGTTAAACAAAAACACAAAAAATCGCGTAAAAAAAATGTTATTTTTCAGAGGTTGGTTTAGTTCTTCAAGGGGGAACTTTTTGTCCCTGTTCCGATTTTGCTCATTTACGAACTTAACCTGCCTATTAACATAAGACAAATTTGTGCCAAATGTCGAGAGTCTAGCTCTTTTATTTTGGACTGCATCGTGTTAACTACAGACGGATAGAAGGACGGACAGACGGACGGACATAGCTAGAATGTCTTAGAATCGATCACTGATTATAAATATATATGGGGCATTCCATGCCAAATCGGACACTTTGAAAATTTTTTTTTTTAGATTTTCCCAATTTGTTTACAGTTTTTAGTACCCTTCGAAAACTCCTTCGTCGTTAGGTTAGGTTAGGTTGGATGGGCGTCCGCCGATTTGGCGAATTCACTCGGAGGCCATAAGACCCATTGTGATTCCCCTCAAGTTGTCTCCCTACTCCCCTGATATACAAAATTCTACCTCTCAAACCACCCCGATTCCCTAAGGTATTCTGCTAGAGACGTCAATGGGACACTGTTTAGGCAATCTAAGTCATCAAAAAATCGTTGCCCCAAATACTTAAGACGACGTTTCATCAAACCCGGACATTCACACAACAAGTGCCTCACTGACTCCTCCTCCTCCACCTCTCCACAACTTCTGCAAAAGTCCCTGTCAGAAATTCCCATACGAACGGCCATTTGGCCGATCATACAGGTCCCGTCAGTACTCCTACTAATAGGCTAACCGTCCGTTTGCCAAAGGTAAGAAGACTTTCTGTCCTCTTAGGATTTGGCAGTGGCCACATGGTCCGCGATATCCTGCACGTGGTCAGCGATATACACCTATCCCTCATCATATTCTCCGATATCCTATCAATTTCGTTCATCAACTCCACTATAGGAACCGAGATATCCGGTTCGACACGTTCCCCCACCGACTCGGAGCCACCTCTTGCACACTCATCAGCCAATTCGTTACCATCGACCCCACTATGTCCAGGGACCCAGATTAGCTCGACTGTGTGCTGACCGATTCGATGAAGGGATTGTATACAATTACTAACAATTCTCGATTTTACAGTGTGTGACCCTAAGGCCTTCAGAGCTGCAAGACTGTCCACAAAAATGTTGATGGCGCAAGGACTTAGGTCCTTTGTCATAATCATCTGCGCGGCTTTGCCAATTGCAAAAACCTCGGCCTGGAAAACACTACACTTGTCCGGGAGCCTCACTGAGGCCCTGATTTCGAGGCATTCAGAGTATACCCCCGAATCCGTACCCATCTCCATCTTCGATCCGTCCGTGAAAATTGAGATCGCATTCCCCGTTATAACAGAGTTTGCCGCCCAGTCTTCCCTAGTTGGTATTTTGACTTCGAAGTTCCTATTAAAGTTCGTCTGCGGTGAGATATAGTCGGTTTTCCGTTCCAATTCCGACCCGCCCACCGTACTTAATATGGTCGAGTGTTGCTTAAGCATTAGTGACTCTCTTAACCTAAGAGCCGATTTTGCTGCTGTGCTCTTGATGTAGATATCTACTGCCTGAATGTTTAGTATCACTTCCAGACCGGCCTGGGGTGCTGATCTAATAGCACCAGTGATACCCACGCTCGCCAGTAGCTGTACCTTCTGTAGGTTGCAGAGATATGATTTCTTATCCGCTGCTTTCCACCACACAAGGGCTCCATAGGTAAGTATTGGTCTAATTATCGTACCATACATCCAGTGGATAATATACGGTTTTAGACCCCACCTTCTTCCGAAAGTTCTTCCTTCGTCGTAAATTTTCAGATTTTTTTGATGACCCGTTTAAAAGATATCGAATTTTTAAAAATTTGGTAGTTTGTTCCTTTACTCAAGCTTCTTTTCCTCATAACTTCTCCAATAATAGGCCAAATTTCAAATTTTTTTCTTTCAAAATTTTTTATTTTTTTACGTACTTTTAAAAAAAAAATCCCAAAAAATTCTTAAAAGCGCTCTAGTATGCGACTTTTAAGTTTTAAAATTTAAATCTCATTTTTGAAAATGTTTGTACTCTTCGATTTTTTTGAAATTTTTTTGTGTAAAACTTCTATCGATTCTACAAATTTTTTGCCCAGGAGGATCGTAAAATAACTATTATTACTATTTTTAAAAATTTTTTGAAAAAATTTTATTGTAATTTTCCAATCTTAAAATCATTTTTACTGCTCCAATGGTGCGTCATAGAGGGGTCATTTATAAGACCGACCCCCATTATTTTTTACATCTTAACATTTCTTTGGAACAAACTAATACCCTATCTCCAATTTCTAAGGGGGCTCCCACACAAAACGACATTTTTTAAAATTTGCTCCAACCGCTCTAACTGCCCTAATAGTGCCCTTAGAGTAATCAAATGTATAACCGACCCACAATATTTTTTTAGTCCAAACATTTTCTCTCAACACACCTACCCTCTATTTTTAACTGCTAAGGCGGTCCCCATACATTTTTTTTTTATTTTTTGTAAATTTGTTTTATTTAATCAGCTTCTACCGGTCCAATGGTGCGTCCGAGAGGGGTTATTAATGAGACCGACCCCCATTTATTTTTACCCTACAATATTTCTTTAAAACATATCTACGCCCTATCTCCACTCCCTAAGTAGGCTCCCATACAAATAACAGTTGGAGCAAATTTTATAAAAATGTAATTTTGAATGGAAGCCTACTTAGGGAGTGGAGATAGGGCGTAGGTATGTTTTAAAAAAGTGTTATAGGGTAAAAATAAATGGGGGTCGGTCTCACTAATGACCCCTCTCAAACGCACCATTGGACCGGTAGAAGCTGATTTAATAAAACAAATTGTATGTGGACCGCCTTAAAAATTAGAGAGAGAGGGTAGGTGTGTTCAGAGAAAATGTTTGGACTAAAAAAATATTGTGGGTCGGTCATACATTTTGTTGCCCTAAGGGCACTATTAGGGCAGTTAGAGCGGTTGGAGCAAATTTTAAAAAATGTCGTTTTGTGTGGGAGCCCCCTTAGAAATTGGAGATAGGGTATTAGTTTGTTCCAAAGAAATGTTAAGACGTAAAAATTAATGGGGGTACGTCTTATAAATGACCCCTCTATGACGCACCATTGGAGCAGTAAAAATGATTTTAAGATTGGAAAATTACAATAAAATTTTTTTAAAAAATTTTAAAAAATAGTAATAAGCGTTATCACACGATCCTCCTGGGAAAAAAATTTGTAGAATCAATAGATGTTTTACACAAAAAAATTAAAAAAAAAATGAAGAGTACAAATATTTTCAAATATGCGATTAAAATTTTAAGACTTAAAAATCGCATACTAGAGCGCTTTCAAGAATTTTTTGGGATTTTTTTTTTAAAGTACGAAAAAAAACAAAAATTTTGACAAAAAAAAATTTGAAATTTGGACTATTACACTGTACGACAAAATTCCACTTTTGGTTGCACCCATAATCGGGACCTAAAAATTCTGAAAATAGAGGTAAAAAAAAGATACCCGTGTCTCCCAGTTTTTCTAGATCAATTCGTTTTCGCGTTTTATTAGCAAATCAATATTTTGTATTTATTCGAGTTTCAATCACTTGGGGAAGTGAGGATTACACCCGCAACAGTTAATCGTGATAGCTTAAATTTTGCAGAAATACTTTTAAATAGTGTCAGATAAAATGTGCAAAACATGAGGGAGATTGGTAAACGGGTTTAAAAGTTATGAAGAAATATCTCAAATTTGGATGTTTTTTTACATGTCTATTGTATTCCTTCTATTTAGTGATAAGGTTCAAAATACTCTAACTTTTGAAAGACTAAAGTTTGACATATATATTTGTTTTTTGCCTAGGCAGGTTGGTATTGAACTTCGAGAAAATCGATCCAGTGTTTCAGAAGTTATGATCAAAACCGTGGTTGCATCTTGAATTCCCTCGTTCAAAAAAACCCCTAAATGCTCTTTTAAAATATTGGTATGCCACAAATACATATATTTTACAACGTAACTTTATCGCTAAAAAATTTTTACAATCGAAAAAAAAAAAAATTACACTTAAAAAAATTTTACACTCAAAAAAAATTTACACTCAAAAAAAATATTACACTCAATTTTTTTTTTTACAAAAATTATAAAAAGGATTTTTTTTAATCCAAATGAAAAATGTCGAGTCAAAATTTTTAACAATTTTCTTTTCACGTTAGAAAAATTACTGTCACTTAAAAGGGGCTAATGGAGGGTATGCATGGATTCGGCCAAGTCGTTTTTAACTTTTCTGGTTGTTTGTTAGTGGCAATTCTAAAGAAAATTGTGGCAAAATTTTAAACATCTTTTTGCAATGCACACATCTTATTTTTGTTGCCATCATAGACAATTTGGATGGCCAAAAATTTTTGAGTGTAAAATTTTTTTGAGTGTACTTATTTTTGCGTGTAAAATATTTTTTGAGTGTATTTTTTTTTCGAGCGATAAAATAACTTTGTAAAATAAAGCTTCTTAAAGAGCATTTGAACTTTTTTCGAAAGAGGGAATTCAAGATGAAACCTATTCAAAATTCCTAGTTTTGATCATAACTTCTGAAACACTGGATCGATTTTCTCGAAATTCAATACCAACCTGACCAGGGAAATAACAAATATATATGCCAAACCTTAGGAGCATCCAAATTGTTTTTCAAAAGTTACCGTATTTTTAACCCTCTATCATTTAAAAGAGGGTATAAAAACATGTGAAAAAACGTCCAAATTTGAGAAATTTCTTCATAACTTTTAAACCCATGGACCGATTTTCCTCATGTTTCGTACATTTTATCTGATACTATTTGCAAGTATTTCAGCTTAATTTAAGCCATCACGATTAACCGTTGCGCGCGTAATCCTCACTTCCCCAAGTGATTAAAACTCGAATATATACAAAATATTGATTTGCTAATAAAACGCGAAAACGAATTGATCTAGAAAAACTGGGAGACACGGGTATCTTTTTTTACGTTTATTTTCAGATTTTTTTGGTCCCGATCATGGGTGCAAAATCGTGTCGTACAGTGTTATTGAAGAAGTTATGAGGAAAGAAGTTTGAGTAAAGGAACAAACTACCAATTCTTAAAAATTCGATATCTTTTGAACGGGTCATCAAAAAAATCTGAAAATTTACAACGAAGCAGTTTTCGAAGGGTACTAAAAATCTAAAAAAAAAATTTTTCAAAGTGTCCGTTTTGACATGGAATGCCCCATACACTTTATGGGATCCTAGACCGATATTTTGATGCGTTACACACGGAATGACAAAGTGAGTCTACCCCAATACTGTAGTTGGAGGGTATAAAAATGGATAGCTGATTTGGATTCAGGAGAGCAAAATCTATAAGAATCAGTAGGATTTTTGAGTTAACGATTTTTAGTTCAAAATAAAGAGAAGTGAAATGCCATTACCCGATTTGATCCCCATTTTAACACAACCTAATCTTGCTTGAAAGAGGCTGTGTGTGTACTTAAAAAATTGATCCATAGTTATATGAACTGTGTTAACCCTAGGATGTTCAACTGGGCTTTTCGAGACCCATTTTGATTTTGAGTAGTCGCCATTAACACCCACCAACACCCCACGCCCACGCCCAAGTCTGAGCCACGCATTAACAATTAGTGTGGTACAAGTCTTCTACACGCTACACAATCCCAGCAATCAATTAAAAGCTTAAAATTGGAAAAAAATTGTAAGGGCCTCGCCAGGCCAAGTAGAGTCACTTATCATTGCCCAGGCAGTCAGACATCCTAGGGTTAAGTTCATATTTACCAACACAAATTGTAAACAGGAGTTCTGAACAGGCACGAGTAAAACATCTGTTCATTTTAATATTCACTGACCCAAAAATACTAACTATGACACTGCATCAAATTAAATTGTTTTGCCTGATGCGTCATTATTTTATTTAAGAAAAAATGTTTTATTGTGACACAAGATATCATAAAAAGAAAATCACAAAATTATATTTGTATTCAGGATAAACACTGCGTCTAATAAGCAAATTTTTACAATTTATTATTTTGTAGACTTTTTAACAAAAAAATTTAATTTTACGAATAATGCATAAATGTTTTATAAAAATTTTTTTGTTGCAACAAAACTAAAATTGCCATTTGTCTGTATAGGGAAAAATTGCGAAAAATAAAATAATAAATTAAATTAAATTAAAAACAAATAAATCAACATGTTATGCTAAAATATTAACAGAAAAACTAAAAAAAAATATTGAGTCCAAGAGGACATTAGAGTTCATTCAATTGATTAAGAAAATATAACTTGTGATAACTTAACTAAAAAAGTTCTTAACAGTCAAAATTATCTTAATGCTCAAAAATATATGGCAAAATATTTCCGGCCTTTTTAAGCTAAATCTTAAGATTTTTCTTAATGTATTTAATCATTTTAACATTAATTAAAATGCATATTTTTAAAAAGTTTTGCTGTGTACGAAAATCGAAATTAACAAGGAATTGTATGCAGACAATAAAAAATATTGCTTTAAATTTGCGTGTATCATTTTTAGCATTAATTATGTTTAGTCAAGTTTACCCCACAACTTGCTATTGAAATGATAAAATACGCATATGTATTTTGAATACTTTGCAATAATTTACAATTGAAACGACAGACTACAAACTACAAAGTTTTGTACAAAATATATAATGCGATTAGAAATTAAATACAATAGCTCTGTACAGTTTAAAATTATACAAATTCTTGTTGAGTAAGAATATACGAGCTTATAATCCCCGCCTTTAGTAAAGGCGTGGCAGTAAAAATTGCAAAAAATCATTTACTTAATTAATTTTGGACGTCAATCGACCCAAATTTCATGAAATTCGGTAAATATGTTGGGATTTACTAGACTTATACTGAAACAAAATTTAAGACTTTTAACTTCCGTAGTTTTGGAAAAATGACGTTTCAAAAGTCAAGAAAATCTTTAAAAAGGTAAACTATAAATATTTATATCTCGAAAAATATTTGAACTATCCCACCAAAAAATACTGATTGCCTATAAGCAGGTTTGTAAGGGAGTGATTTTTGTTGTCTGCTTACAAACCTGCTTACGTATGGCATGATATTTGTTCGCAATGTCCCACTTTAGAGCATTTCTTTCGAGCGCTTATATTGGCACAATGAATATGAATTGAAATCATGCCTTTTCTTACATATTTTTAGTATTTTTTTAAATCACTGCCATACTTTACTGCAACCGGTATGCAGGTTAGTAAGCTAACAAAATCTCTCCCTTACAGTACTGCATATGGTATGCAGCTGTGTAAGCGAATGTCATAAAAAAACAACAAAATCAAAAATCATTCGCTTACACAAGTGCATTCTTGTATGCACTGCTTCCAAAATCTTGATTATTTTTTGCTGGGATATTACTCCCAGATAGTTTTTTTTTTTAAGGCAAAACTATCACCTTTAATATGTAATTTTGCAAAAATTTTTATTTTTGGATCTTTTTTGTATTTCTGCACAATTCGCGAAAATATATAAAAAAAAATAAAATATATTTAACAATCTGAAAAAAATATATGTTAATGGTTTGTGTCTTAGCTACAAGAGATACTTATAAAAAGTGTTTCCAAGTTGGACATTTTTTTTTCAAATCTGATGAATATTTAATTTTTATTTTTGAATATTTTTGCATATACATAAAATAAAACGGTGAAAAAAGTAAATTTGATGGTACACACTACACCATTTACAGATGTAATTCGAAAAATATCAATTGTAATTCGAAGATTCTACACCATTTACAGATGTAATTCGAAAAAGATCAATTGTAATTCGAAGATTATACTTGTAATTCGAAGATTCCATTTGTAATTCGAAGATTCCATTTGTAATTCGAAAATTCCATTTGAAATTCGAAGATTATACTTGTAATTCGAAGATTCTATTTGTAATTCGAAGATTCCATTTGTAATTCGAAGATTCCAATTGTAATTCGAAAAATATGAACTGAATTTCCATTGATATTTTTGGAATTACAATTGGAATCTTTGAATTACAAATGGAATCTTCGAATTACAAATAGAATCTTCGAATTACAAGTATAATCTTCGAATTACAAATGGAATTTTCGAATTACAAATGGAATCTTCGAATTACAAATGGAATCTTCGAATTACAAGTATAATCTTCGAATTGCAATTGATCTTTTTCGAATTACATCTGTAAATGGTGTACTTGTAATTCGAAGATTCCATTTGTAATTCGAAGATTCTACTTGTAATTCGAAAATTCTACTTGTAATTCGAAGATTCTATTTGTAATTCGAAGATTCTATTTGTAATTCGAAGATTCCATTTGTAATTCGAAGATTCCAATTGTAATTCGATGGATATCGAATATCAATGGAAATTCAGTTGATGTTTTTCGAATTACAATTGGAATCTTCGAATTACAAGTGGAATCTTCGAATTACAAATAGAATCTTCGAATTACAAATAGAATCTTCGAATTACAAGTAGAGTTTTCGAATTACAAATAGAATCTTCGAATTACAAATGGAATCTTCGAATTACAAGTAGAATCTTCGAATTACAATTGATCTTTTTCGAATTACATCTGTAAATGGTGTAGAGTGGCTCGTTTTTGGGCTTTTCACTCTGTGTCGGTTCCCCAGGGGTAACTCACATATAAAATATAACTCTGATCGGAGTTAATCTTCTGTCTCCACTTTGAGCCTCAATTTTGGGATTTTTGCAAAAAATAACTTTTTTATAAAAAAAAGTTAAAGTTTTTTATTAAAATAATTAAAAAATTGTTTTTGTTAAATATTTGATCGTAAATACTTAAATATGAAATTTAAAGATTTTACGATATCACTAACCCGTTCAAACTTGATACCAAAAAAAATGACATGATTTTGGGGGCGTTCTCAAATTACCTTTTTTAAAAATTTGAAAATTTTATTGAAAAACAATTTAAAATATATATTTTTTTATACCCTCCACTTAGTGATAGAGGGTATATATAAGTTTGTCATTCCGTTTGTAACTCATCGAAATATCGATCTGGGACCCCATAAAGTATATATATTCATGATGCCCGATCGATTTTAAGACATTCTAGCGATGACCGTCTGTCTGTCTGTGGAAAATGCTCTCGCGGACAAAATATTGCACAGAGATGACTGAAACTTAACATATTTATTGGAAGTTCTCCCGAGAAGTTTGGTATTGCATTTGAGCGATATCGGTTCAGCGGTTCAAAAGTTATGAACGAAAATGTAAGCACACCTCAAAAATTTCAGTACATTCAACATAACCTAAAAATACAAAATGCTTTAATTCGGCTTCTGGTTGACATATTTGAACATAATTAAACACCAAATGGTATTTAAACAAGTACGAACATATTTTTTGACAAAACAAGAAAAAAATCGCGGATTTTTTTTTACCAAAATTTTTTTCGCGGAATTTTTTTTTTCAAAAAAATTTTTTTTTTTTAAAGTAATTTCGTTTTAAATAAAGTTTTTTGCAATAATCTTTTTGAAATTGTGGAGGGTATCACTACATTCGGCAAGGCCGAATTTAACTTTTTTACTTGTTTTTTTCTGAATTCATTAAGAACGCCTTGGAGAATTAAAATATGAAATATTGCGGATATCCGTCGGGCCACTTTTTGGGACTCGCGGGGGGAAGTTAGCGGATTTCAAGGAAATATTGGTTTTATCAATAATTTGGATTAACAAAATCTTAAAAATTTCATTTTTGGGAAAATTTACGGTTTTTTGGTGTCGTGGCAATCTATTAAATAACTTTAAGTCTGTCATGAAATCTTACCGATCTAGGACGTCTTTAACCCATATTGGCTGGGGGTCAAAGATGAGCCCCGCAGAAAATTTTAAGTTTAGAGCTTAAATTTCGTGCTATAAACAAGTCCAAAAACGAGCTACCCTAGTACACACAAGTACTACACATGAAAACAATATAACATAATTTTTTATCGATTACACTACTTAACAAACGTCAACTTTTTTGCAGAGACTTCAATAACACATTTTTGAAAGTATTTTGCCCTACACGAATCTGTCATCATAAACCTTTTTTGTTATAGGCCTTTTTTTACAGACTAAACCCTCAAACCCAAGTAAGAAAGGTTATAATGTTTCACACTGACATACCTCATATTATTTGTTCGTTTAATATTTTTAATAACTAAATGGGCATAAATTTCGAGAACGCGATTATGTAAAAATGACAATGGATTCGCGTTTAATGTATATAAAATGACCGTCGTCTCGTTGTAGCGAAATCGACCAAAGGTTTTGGTGGGAATCGAACCTACGACCCGTGTTTCATAGGCTAGCACGCTACCAACTTTTTCCTCCAATAATTTTTCCCAAACATACCTACGCCTTTCTCCACTCCGTAAGTGAGCTGCCATATAAAAATGTCATATCGGTAAAATTTTCTCAAATGTATTACCGACCTAAAATGGCAGAATGAAATAACCCCCCCAGGAAATAAATCCCCAAAATGAAAATAAAACAAGCCCCCAAAAATGGGGACTTCTTTCATAATGAAATAAACCTCCAATTTCAAAAATGAAATAAATCCCCATCGGAATGCAAAAACACCCCAAAAAAATGAAATAACACCCCAATTTTGGGGTTTTGTTTCATGTGAAATAAATCCCCATTTTGAAAAATGAAATAAGGCCCCAATTTTAAATTCATTAAACGCTCTCAAAAAAAAGAAACAAATAAAAGAATTTAAAACATTTTTTTAAATTTTGGTGTTGAAATCATAACTTGTCTGATTGTTTATTCATGCAATTTGCATTTTGCATTTTGTTAAAAATCGCTAAAATTAAATCGCTACATGTGCTCAGTGCAAATAGCGAAAAATACCCAAAATTGAACATTGATTCATCAAGATGTATTCAATAAAATTGAGCAATAAAACTTGGAGATTTTTAAATTTATGGGAATAAAATTTTAAAAACCATGAAATTGTGTGTGTGGACATGATCTCAAAAAATGACACTTTTTTACCTTGCGTAGTAAATGGTCAATTGTTAAACACAACCGGTTTCATAATGATTTATTTATTTATTTTGCTCCAGGGTCCGAACTACAATTGCCCGATGGGACCTTAAGAACCTTTTCGAAAATTTTGAAAAAATGTTGGTATATTTTTTCATGAATCTTAATAAACTGAAGGGGCGACCCGTACAGTAATCCAACTTTTGTTTTTTATTAACCACCCTAGTGTAAAACGAAGAACTATAAAAAAAAAATATGGTTACAGCCTATCGCCTTGATTTAAAATGATCTAATATATAATGTTGCATCTTGTTGATGATGCAGCATGCATGAAGAAAAGCTGTTTAGTGGAAAAAGAAGCCTTTATAGTTGTTATAAATTAGTATGTATGAAAATAAAAATAATCTACACATTTTTTTAAACATCCACTTATAACAAGTAATCGAAGGTATGCAAATTTGTCCTTCCTTTTGTAACTCATCGAAATATCAATTTTAAACCCGATACAGTTTTTAGATTCGCGATCGATTTTAAGTCGATCTACCGATGGTTTCTGAGTTTTTGAGGTAGCTAAGAAATGGTGGAGCCAGAACAGGATGTTAAAATTTTTGGAGTCTGTTTAGGCAGATGAAGTTAGTTTTATTTCAAATATTTGCAAATAGGTATAAAACAAAAACAAAAATAGTGCAAATAACAGAAAAATATAAAAATTGGCAAAATTAAGAATATCAGGAAAATAATACAGAATTTAGAAGGGTATTTTTGATTCAACACCGCCAAATATTGCATTCTTATATGTTACGTTTGATGTTGTAGTTTATTTGTGTTCAGAAACTCTACTTTGTTTTGATACGCCAACTCATTTTGTTTAACAACAACCGGTTTTACATTTCTCTGATATAATCAGGGCTGCCAGACTTGGGGATTTATCCCCAAAGTTGGGAATTTCATGCGAGCAAAAAGGACAAGAAATCTCATTTGGGGATTGGGGATTTTTGTGGGGATATCAAAAAATATTTTGGGGATTTTTTGGTTATATTCAAAGTTGTATCCATAGTGACATAGTAATCCATCGACCGTTTTGTAGATCTGGCATCACCAAAGATAATTGGAAAATTCTGGCAATGCCAAGCTAAAGTTCAAACGCAAAGCAAAGAGAGACAAAAAACAATCTGCATTCTCACTGTAAAACTGGTATCTTCCATCTCGCTCACATTTCGATTTGTGATAAAATTTCGTAAACAATACCATATGGTTTTTGTTTACTACTTTTTCAAACGCCATTTGTTGGACTACCCAGGTAGAAAAATACAACCGCAAAAACGCTTTTAAAGCGCTCTGCATGGTAGTACGAATGCTTTTAGATCATACGGAAAACCATCCTCAGAGCGCTCTCAGATAGTCCTAATGATAACACCGTTAAACGGTTTATATAAAGCGTTTTTAAAGACATTTATAATGGTGATTTGAGAACGCTTCGTTAAAGCATTATTAAAGCGTTAAAAAGCAAAAAAATATAGCAGTTTTAAAATGTTTGTAAACTTTGTCGTACTGGACGATATAAGTTGTATCTTGGTATAGGCAAGAAATTGCTGCAAAAATTAGTTGTAAAAATGTTAAAGATTGCAAGAAAATGTAATATTGCAACAAAATTTTAATAAAATATCTGATGACATAACTTTATAGTTTCAGAGGAAATCTTTCGTTATAATGGATATTGAAAATTGGAAAATTAGATATTTTTGTTATATGGTTGAGCAATAATTCTAAAAAATTTAGTGGAATTTAAGCAGTACTGAAACTTTAAATTCTTTATACGGTTTGTCGTATTTTTCCATCCAGAAAAATAGATACTTTAAAAGCGATTAATGCGAATACAATTTTAAGAAAATTATTAGAAACAAACAATGAAATTTCACAAAATTTTTCACATTGCAGACGATGTAGCTAATATGGAAGCTACAATATCTCAGTTGTCTGACTTCGATTTTGAAACCAGTTTCTTAAAATGTAAATGCTTCATACAAATTCTCTGAATTAAACGCCATTGGTAGTATACCCACTCTACAAGAATAGAATCCAATGCAACAAAATTTGTGTTTTCTTATGGCTGCCTCTCATCCTGATAACGTATGCCCAATTTGAAATGCAAAACCTATGATTGTAAATCAAATTTTTATCACAAAGGTATCCAATATTTTCAATAAAATGAACAACATTTTATAACCCAATTTCATATAGATACAGGACATAATAGGATATAATGTTGAAAATACATTGTAATGGGAAAATCATGATAGCAAACCCAATTTTTTCAAGTCAAAATCAATTTTGACAGTTCTTGTTTTTTGAATGGCAGTGAAATAAAATCATAGGTTTGGTTGAAAAGTATTCTCAAAACGCTTTTACGAATCGTTCGAAAAGCGTTATGAAGTTATGCTTTAAAATTGAGCTATTTTTGGTAAGTCTTGATTTTTTTTAACCATCATGAATTTATACTTGAGGGTGTTTTGAAAACGCTTTTTCTTATTACCGTCATGAATTTCTACTTAAGAGTGCTTTAAAGACGCTTTATTTTTATAACCGTCATGAATTTCTACTTGGGTACTCTATGACTCTGGTTGTATCTATTTAATACCTCAAGCTAAATTTAATGTAATCAACGGTTTTTAAAAAAGTTTTAGTAAAAAACAACTCTTTGTTACGAGATTACAAAACAAATTCAGTAAAACGTGCATTATTGACTGCAAAATGGATTTTGACATTGTCAAAAGCCTTTAATTAACGTGGTTGGGGATTTTTTAATTTGCGGAATCTACGAAATAATATGATAAAATAACAATTTATAACATTTTTTTAAAAACTGATGAACATTTTTTTGTCTGATTGAAAATAAATATATTTTTCATTGTTTGGGGATTTTTGGGGATATTTCGTTATAACGCTGGATGTAATATAGCACTGCATAGCACACAATAGTGTTGCCAAATAATTATTCAATAATATCACTAAAATTTGGAATATGTGCTAGATAATATTTTTTTTTTGGGGGGGGGGGTGCTCTATGGAAGGTGCTGGGGGATACCTGCCCCAACGCGAAAATTTTTACTAAATTATTTATTTTTTTGAACTTTAGTTATACCATTTTCTCATAATTTGTATGTATTTTTTAAACCACGCCTACAAAAAAACAATATTTTGTAGCCCCCCGGAGTCTAAGTATATGACTTTTAACTCCTTCTGACATAAAAAGGTTTCATTTGTTTAACAAAAATGCAAAAAAGCTTAAAAAATTGCGTTTTTAAAGAGGTTTTTTAGTTCTTTAAGGGGGAACTTTTTTGCCCCTTATCAGATTTTACCGATTTCCGAACTCAACCGGCCTATGACCATGAGACACATTCGTGCCAATTTTCAGGAGTCTAGCTCTATTATTTTGGACTGAATCGTGTTTTATAAAGACGGACGGACATTCATAGAATGACTTATAATCGATCATAGATCAATAATATATACACTCAAAAAAATAAAACTGTAAAGTTAAAAATTTTTTTTTTTGTTAACTCGAGTTTACTGGCTTTTTAGCAAAATTTTAGTTAAAATCAGCGTTTTAACTACTTTTTTTATTTAAGTTCAATTTACGAAAATACTAGTTTTGAACAAATTTTGAATTAATTTTTTTTTTGTTGACTTAAAAACTGAGTTTACGAATTTTTATTAATTAATTTGCTGATTTCTCGTAACATATTTGTCAAATAAAATTTTTTAGAAATTTCTTGTGTAGCCTACTATGCAAATCTCATAAGTTCTACTTAAGCTGAACTTAATGTTGTAAAAAAAAAAAATTAGTGAAGTGTTAGTGTATAAAATCAATATTTAACAAACTTACAATTTTTTTACAAAAAGTTTTGCTGAATTTAACTAATTTTTTTGTTAATACGTACATAAAAATGTTACGAAATTTTCAGCTAAATTTTTAGTTAAAGTTACGGTTTTTTTTGCTACATTCATTCTACGAAAAGTTAACTAAATATTTTTAGTTAAATTAACTAGAAATTTAGTAGGCTCAAAATCAGTTGTTTTTTTAGTTAAATTTAACTAAATTTTCTGCTAACTTTACAGGTTTCTTTTTTTGAGTGTACTTTATGGGGTCCCCGACCGATATTTCTATGCGTTACAAACGGAATGACAAAGTGAGTATACCACCATACTGTGGTAAGAGGGTATAAAAAACTTTTTTTCTGTTATCGTAATAACATTAAGGGCAGATTACTCAAGTTTCAGTTAGCTGGTAACTGTCGATTTAACGGAGCCTTATGTCAAAATTTGTATGAAAAAGTTAAATTTAACGAAGAGTTATTTTATAACGAAGCATTGAGTAATCCAGCCTAAATGGAATATGAAACTGCATGGCACTGGATCAGCTCATTTTGATTACTTAATTTACACTTTTTTACCCACAGAATTGTTCCAATTTTGGGACTTCTCTTTTTGAAACCAGTCATTCAATAGGTACTTTTAGATCGATGGGCTATTTGTTTCTGGCAACGCTGAAAATATCTGTGAAAAAACTCACACCATCTTTTGCCAATGAAAAATATTTTTTGTTAACATTTTAAATTTTTTCTTCTCTTGTTTTTATACCCTCCACTCTAGTGATAGAGGGTATATATAAGTTTGTCATTCCGTTTGTAACACATCGAAATATTGGTCTAGGACCCCATAAAGTATATATATTCATGATCCTTGATCGATTTTAAGTCGATCTAGCGATGTCCGTCCGTCCGTCCGTCCGTCCGTCCGTCCGTCCGTCCGTCTGTCTGTCTGTCCGTTGAAAACACGCTAACTTTTGAAAGACTTTACGGAGGCTCCTGAAGTTTGACATATATGTTGGCCATTTACCGGGTCAGGTTGGTATTGCAATCCAGCAAAATCGGTCCAGTGGTTCAAAAGTTATGAGCAAAAGTGTAAATTTTGGCAAGGGTATTTTGCGAATTTACGAGATTAAAACCACTCTAACTTTCGAAAGACAATTCTGAGGGTGCTGAAACTTAGCATATATATTTGTCGTTCCCAATGTCTGTTTGGTTTTGAGTTTCAGCCAAATCGGTTCAGTGGTTCAAAAGTTATAAGCAAGGCTCTGAATTTCGGATTTGTTTCACCTTAAACTGTTGAAAACTCGTTAAACAAGTTTTATAAGCATGGTGAAATACCAGTTTTTTTTAGAACTTGTTGTTGTTTGTTTTCCTACCGTGGGGTGTAGTTTAGTTGTTAGACAACTAAATATTTGTTATTGTTTTGTTATTGTTAGTGTAACTATATGTAACGGTGTATAGTAAGTATTTTTGAAAAAAAAAAATCAAATAAAGTATGGGTATGATTGAATGTTAGTTTGTTTTGGTTTTTAAAGAAGAGTTAAAATAAAGAAGAGGTAAAATAAAAAGAGGAAAATTTGTGAAATAGTTTTTTTGTATTACATATTTGTAGGTATTAAACAACAAAAATATTTTACAAAGTAATTTTGTTACTCAAAGAAATTGTACACTAAAAAAATATTTACACTCAAAAAAAATGTTACACTCCAAAAAAAATGTTACACTCCAAAAAAAATGTACACATTAATTTTTTTTAATGAAATATCACACTCAAAAAAATGTTGACAGTCAAAAAAATTTTACACTCAAAAAAATTTGATTGATTAAAAAAAGTTTTACTCAAAATAATATATTTATTATAAAAAATTTGTAATGCAATTTTTTAAATTTTTTTTTAAAAAATTACTATCAGATAACATTGTGGAGGGTATTCATAGATTCGACCAAGTCGAATTTAATTTTTCTACTTGTTTATTTTTAACTTTTTGTATGCACAAAAAGTCATCGTTGGCGATAATTTTATGTCAGAAATAGATGCCGCTTCTGTTATCTTTATGTTTAATAGGGGTGCTCAGGGTTTGGTGTTAAAAGTTAAAATTGCCAATTTAAAAATAGTAAACTCCTTCCGCAAAGTCGGTTTTAAATCGTTAAATTCTTTGAATAACCCTAGTTTATGGTGGCAGCTACATTGTACTGGTTATCTTACCCATAGACGAAGGTGGTAGTATTATATGCTTAGCCTGGCGAATCAAGTTGCTTTCCTATTATTAAATATATTTAGAACAAAAAACACTAGTTTACAAAAATCCACTTTTTTACACTGGATAGGTTTTTTGGTGGCACTTAACGTCAGCACACATAGACCTGAAGTCCGTATATATTTTAAAAAAGTGAGTGTGTTAAATTCGGCTGTACCGAATTTTTATACCCTCTAATATGTAAAAGTATTTAAAAATTTGATGGGGTTCTCGGGAGGATATTGGGCGTCAGCTTCCACCTCGCTATATAACAAAAAATAATTAATAGAAATAAATATAAAAAATTATTTTTTTTTTTTGTTACACACAAAAAAAAACTTTGTCAAATTACTAGAAAAAGTCTTGCAATCCCATTTTAAAAATATTTGTCAGTTTTCCAAAAAAAATCTAGTAAAATTACGAAACCTCTTTGTAAATTTTATCGTGTCAAAAATTTGTAAATTTACAATTTTATTGGTAAAAATCTTGTAAAATAACAAAATTATTGGTAAAAATCTGGTAAAATTACTAGAAATTTTTGTCAAATAGGAAGTAGCAAACAAAAAAAGTTTTTCTTGTAATTTTACAAAGTTTTGAGTGTATGATTTTTGGATTTCTGTAGCATAATTTTCGAATGCACCGGGCCCATGTAATGGACTCTGAACTTCTTCTCATATACAAATGTTTTATTTGTTTATCAAAAGTGCAAGAAAACAACAGTAACACAAACGGTCTTATTCAGAGTTTGGTTAAGTTCTTAAAAGGGAACATTTTGCCCTGGGACCGATTTTTAAATTTCCAAACTTAACTAGTCTATGATCTAACGAAACATTCGTGCCAAACTTCAAGAGTCTAGCCCTTTTAGGTTCGACGTGGGTCAAATAGATGGACTTAAAACTTCGTCTAACATCAAACTGTTTCATTTAATGAACAAAATTGTAATGAATCAGTGAGAGTGCTAAACTCAGCTCTGTAGAATCTTGTATACCCTCCAACATGTAAACAAAATTTTCCGGGGCGTTTTTTATGGGGGGAGGGCTTAGGGCTGGTTGGAGGACGCCTTCCCCTCCCGATTAATGTTTACAAACTCATTTTTAATTTTTTTTATTTTTAAGTATTCTTCAGGGTTCTGGAAAGATCTGTCTAAATGGGCATGAGTCTGTGGAGTTAATCCAAGTAAAACAGAGCTTTTATTGTTTACAAAAATAGGATTCCTGCTTTTGATACTATTTCTCTGGACGGTACTGAAATCACCCTTTCAGATGGAGCCAAGTATCTTCGAGTATTTCTAGATAGGAAGTTGAATTTCAGGCGTAATATAGAACGGGTGAGAAAAGCAAAGTTTGCTTTATATTCCTATAAAACGGCCATTGAAAAACGATGGGGCTTTAGCTCTAAAGTCGGTAATTGGATTTATACAGCGGTGGTGCGTCCAATTCTGCTGTATGAAATCATTGTCTGGGGCCTGCTTTAGAGACAAAAGGGAGCTGTGTCTTCATCACGAAGGTACAGAGAGTGGCGTCGATATGCATCACTGGTGCTCTACACTTATGGCTGCCTTAGAAATCCTTATTCATCTGATACCATTGGACTTATTGGGCAGGCAGTATGCGGCTACATCGGTAATTCGGCTTAATATGACACTGCAATGGAGGAGCAACGATTGTGGTCATAGCGCGATCTTGATGAAGAAAACAATACAACAAAATGTGGACAGGGCTCCCTCTATGAGCCTTTTTGAGCGCCACTTTACCACTATGATACCATCCAGGGAGTGTTGGATGAGGGGAATTCCGGGTAGTGGAGCCTCTTTAATTTTTACTTTGGAGTCTATTCGGAGGAGCTTGGGTTGAGCCTGGCTCGAAGCTTGCCGGATAATTGCAGTGTTTGCCAGGCAGAGCAATGTATTGTCCACAACTGAAGTCAACATCTATCCTAACAGTCAAGCTGCGGTCAAGTCCCTGGAGTCAATGTTTCTGAAAACATTATCTGCCCTTAACTGCCTCACGTCTTTAAATGAGATGTCCAAGCAGTTTTATGTACGACTTGTATGGGTCCCAGGGCACAGAGAATGTGAATGCGAAATGCAAGATTGATGAGCATGCAAGACTGGGAGCCACCTTACAGGTTCCAACAGAATCGAACACTTCATCTGCCATTACCCGGCACTTTCTAGACTTGCTTCACTGGGATCTAGGGAGCTGCAAGATCTTTCTGATTTGTCGGATGTAAAAATTCAATATCTAAGGAGTTTCATAAGAAGCTCAAATTGGTTTAACGAGAGGGACTAGTAGGGAGACCTAATTAAGTCCCGTGGGATCACAATGGATCTCAGAGTCTACGTGTGTTGACGCAGCCACTTACAACCGAACCTATTGTCTAGATCAAAAATTCGTGTCGACTAAAATTTAATAAAGATTATTTGGTATTCAAATGGATATCGTAGAAATACGTCTTCACATAAATACGCCTTAAAATTGACAAATTTTCATGAAAAAAAGTATTTAACGAAGCCGAATTTTTGCAAGGTTATGCCACCGTTGGACATTCATTAAAAAAAACATTCTTCTCATATCGCTTCTTATAGAGAAATTGCTAAAAAAATAAAAAAAATAAAATATATTTTCGCCATTTTTTGAATCAGCCCCTAAGTCCCCGATATGGCCGATACGCCGAGCCACCCCAACCGTAGAATTGTCTCTTATATATATATTTTAAGTTCCATGCAAATAGGTTCGTAAGGCTTGAGATAGTTTCCATGTTAGATTCGATCATGGATCAATAATATTCATAATTTGGTCTCTGGCCGATATTTTGACGACTTGTGGTTTGGGAGCGTATAAAAGCTGTAAAAAATCGAGTTTTCAGAGGTTATTGTAGTTCGATTTTGCCTGGGCTTTCCACATACGGAAGGATGGACATTCGGTGAATAACTTCGAATCGATCATGGATCAATTATACTTTATGGGGTCCTATACCGATATTTCTATGAGTTACATACGAAATGGCAAAGTAAGTATTTCCCCCATGCTGTGGTTGAAGTACAGGACCGAAAAAGAGTAGAATGATAAAATCTTCAAAATGCTATTAGATGGATTTCGAGCGCCAGAAAATACTTGAGAAAAAGTTTTTTTAGAAGAACCTTTAAATGTGTACCCCTACTAACATTTACTATCAAATATGAGGTTCATTTTATGTACATTTCGAAGCAGAAATTGCCGAAATTTTGTTCCGGTGTCATCGAACTTTTACGTAGGGGGAGGGGAAGAATTCAAATTTGTATTTTATCTGAAAGCCGAACGGCAAAAATAGGCGAATTATTTAGTGGCATCAAGACTTCTGATAAATTGTATTATTTCCTTGAACAAACTAAGCTTTAACAATGATTTAACCTTTTGTTGCATCTTAGGTCACGAGGGACACTCAAGCAACGTAAGACCTCCATCCATTGCTCCGAAACCTTCAGCAATTTAACTACAAAGTAGAGAAGGGCGCGTCAATCACGCACACTCACTCACGAACATATTTTTTCTTCTCACACTCACGTAAGCAAATTTAAAGCAACTCACACTCACGCAAGCTTCACTCACACTTACGGTGACTCACACTCACGAAACTCTCATTTATACAAAAAAAATTTCAAAAACTATAATTTCCAAAATCTTTCAAAATTTTCAGCAAAATCTATATTTTTTATGCGTTTTCGTAAGTTAAGCCAAATTTTAAAAATTTTTTATTGCTTTTTTTGGTACGAAATGAAATATAAAGAGAAAATAAATGACGCAAACTTACGCAAAAAATTTACTCACTCACGCAAAAATCTTACTTACGCACACTCACTCACGCAAGTTTTTTCTCCACTCACACTTATTCACAATCACGTGAGTAAAATTGAATTCAATCACACTTACGCTTGATCACGCGTTAATCATGTGAATCACGCGCTAATCTGCTCATGTTCCCATCTCTACTACAAAGTATGTAACAGGCCGTCTATATTAGCAATTACTCATATCATCACATAGGCAATTCAAGGTCACATTTTATGTTTACAAACGATGGAAAGCAAGGGTAGTCGATGGACATTTGATTGTGGGCAATCTATGGCAGAGTAGGTACACTGTCATAAATTGTACACCATAACTTTAAACAATTACTAAAAAAAACTGTCTACACCCGATATTTAATCGTTTTGGAGATGTTCTTATTTGATAAATTTCCAATCATTGCAAGAACCATCGTGAAATTTAAAATTTATCAAAAATCCCAGAGCTTTTCAATAAAGTAAGTTATTTATTCAAATAATAAAACATTCGAATATAAAATAATTTAACCAAACATCCGCTATTAAGAAACAGAAATGATTGAACTTTTTTTGTCTATTCACGAAATGAAAATTGACTATCAATGGTCTATGTTTTTTTTTACTTTTCCCATTCATAACAAATGATTTTTTTATGAAGATTGAAAAAAATATATAGTACTCTTTCCCAAACAACTACATAAATTTTAAATTAAAGATTTAAAAAAAAAAAAAAACATTTGGGAAAAGCGTAAGAAAAAAAGCACTATTTTTTAATTTATTTGTAACAAACATAAACTTACAAGTACATGTAACATTTATTTAAAATATATTAAGATGAATATTGTGCAGTAATTTGAAGGTATTTATTCGTTGGTCTTTAACCCTTTCACAAAAAAATATTTTCAGGCACCGATTTGTCTACTAAACTTTCTATCTTACTAAAATCACAGCAATCTAACGTCAGCCAAGTTTAAAAGCAAAGGGGATGTCAGAACTACTCCTGGTATCAATGTATAAAGAAGACCCCAAGCTTAATATCAACGATGTCTTATTGAAGTTTATATGACCAAGGCTCAGGATATTATGGTAGGTAGCGACGCCAATGCTTACCATACCCTGTTGGGAAGCACTGACATCAACAGGAGAGGTGAGTGCTTTTTGATCACCTTTTTCAATAAGTTAGTTAGACCGACGTACTATAAAAGAATAAGGGAACAGGTTATTGACATAACTTTGGTTTCAAATACGGATTCGGTTAGGTTTCTCAGCAGGGTTTCTCAGGAATGCTCTTTCTTGGACCATTACTCGATACTTTTTAGCATCGACCTCTCAATGGAGAAACGGATCCCTTATTGGAACCCAAAGAAAACGAAATTAATTACACCGACCACCTCCTGTGTACAAGATTTAGAAAAATCGGTTTGTTTTGTTCTTAGGGAATCCTATTTTAAATCCTGTCCTGAACGCTTGCCCTCAAAAAAGTTGCATCGACTATTGTGGATGTAGAAGCTAAAGCTAGTCAGAAATGAATGTTGGAAACTCTTCAATTACATAGGGCAACATTTTTTTTTGCCCGGGTTCTGATAGATAATTTTGGGTATTAGGGGTACGCTGATTTCAAATCTGGCTACCGTTTTTTTGAGTCAGCTCTAGTTTTCGAGATATAGCCTAAGTAAACTTTGAAAATAGACTTTTTTTGGCAAGTTTGTGAGTCTATATTTACCAACACTTGTCTTACATCCAAAAAGTGAATGACGATTTTAGGTATGTTGGATATGCTGATTCCAAAAATGCTCTTACTTTTGTTGAGTCATCTTTAGTTTTTGAGATATCGCTAAAATAAAATTTTTAAATTTATGACCTCTTTAATTTTGTCTGAATATTTATGACCTTTTTAATAACTCGAAAGCTAAAGCTGTCAGAAAAAACATAATACCAGTTTTGGAATCATGGCATCCAATATAGTTAATTTCGTGTTTAAAACTGAGGCACTAAAATTTTTGGAAAAATTTGGAAATTATAGCCAAGCAAAATTGGTAAAACCGCACTTTTTCGACTCTTTAACAGCGATTTGCTCGCGAACGCGAGCTAATGGAAACAATTGGATAACAGATTCGGAATCAGCACACCAAAATCCATATAAATCAGTTGTCAAAGGTCAGGCAAATTGAAAAAGTTCAAATTTTGTCCAAACATGGTTAACACAACGGAGGACTGGGAAACTATCGTCTCAGTTTTAATGCTTTCAAGAAGGAACCCCGAAAGGTGAAAAGTTAATCTTAAGCTATCTTCTTTGGAGAATTGGAAGGAACTGCGGAAGCGCCTAGACTCCATAAAGCTCTTTCCAAATATCTCAGTGTACACAGAAAGAAATAAAAAAAAAATTTGAGTAAATTTTTAATACTATTGAGTAAAAAATTACTCAATTTTCCACCAGTAAACGATTTAATAGTATTGAGTAAATTTTTAATAAAAATTTATTAAATGTTTGCCAAAAAAATTTGAGTAAATTTTTAATTGACACTATTAAGTGCAGGAACAGAACAAGAAGCACCACCTTTTAAAAACAGAACAAGTTTTATTTCACATCGGCGCCGGCCACCGGTTTAATCTGCCAAACAGTATGGAAAAAGTCGTGCCGGGCTTATTCTGTTTCTACTCTAAAAAAAACAAAGTTTAAAAAAATTTCATATTTTTTTACAAAGAAAAAAAACATGTTTTTTCAAACTTTACCAAATATATTTTTGTCTTAAAGACATAAAAAATTTTTATAAATATGATTACAAACTTTCATGTATATATACAAAAAACTATAAACTAAACGAGAATTAAAAAAACTAAGAAAACTCCAAAAAAAAATTAAAAAAGCTATTAAATTCTTATTAAATTATTTACTCAATTTGTTTTTAAATTTTTGAGTAAATTTTTAATTGCGTCAATTAAAAAATTACTCAAAACTTTTTTTAAATTTAAACAAGTGATTACTCAAATTGTTTTTCCCCATATTTTTTTCTGTGTATCAGAATTTCGCAATAAGCCCCATTGCCCGAAGCAGTCAGGAAGCTTTTAAACTTCTAATGGATACTCATTAGTTGCAGAGACGAGGTGAAGACGTAAACTCCCTTAGACACATTTTCACCGAATGCAATTTCAATAAATGAACTCGTCAAAACAATTGTGGACGAACGCAGAATAATGTGGGTCGGAAACTTCAAGGCCTACAAATATGCAGGGCCTGATGGGATATCTCCGCCACTTTACCAGAAATATTCCACATGATCAAGTATTTTTATTCATTCTTTCTATTTAATAATAATTACTCGCGAAACTTGGAGCAGATGGCATAGGTACCACCATAATGCTCCGCCACTCCAGCATTACAAACTAAAACGAAATACCCTTACTGTCGGCAAGGCAAATCGAAGATGGAGGGAACTTGGGACAAGTCGTAAAAGCAGAATTTTATGGCCCCGCTATGATTTAGGAAGAACTAAATTCTTACTTACTCTTACGAGAATAGAATGTCGTATGTTGACAGGTTTAATAACTGGACACTGTCTTGTCGGAAAACATGCCAAGAACATGAATCTTATTACGGACGCAAGCTGCAAAAGGTGCGAGACACCAGACGTCGAGGAGACCATTGAACACATCCTGTGTCACTGCCCGGCTTTGGCACGAACTCGACTATCAATTATAGGAAGTTCACAGTTCAAGACTTTGGGGGAAATTACGAGGATAGACCTGAAAAGTTTAAAACAATTCGCAATGAAGGTCAATGTATTTAGTTTACATCGATAAGCGGAAAAAGTTTTGTGGTATCGCTATGGGGGTGCCAATCTGGCACCGCGACCCTAACCTTACCTTCTATTTAATTACAACTCTTTTTTAATAATTTCAACCAAGAAGAAAAGTGGTCATTATCTCCAAAGCGTGGGAGACAAACTACAATACCCCACTGGACTATAGACCTAATAGTCTGTCATCAGTTTTATACAAATACTTGTAGATGGCTGTATGAGAAGTACCCATACATCAGACAACTTAAGTAAGGCCCAACCAACATATGTATCTTAAAGGTAGGTTTTTTAGATACAGCTTTAAGTGATGTTGTGGGGTTGATTTAGGATAGTCTGCACAAAAAGGAGTATGTTTTGGCATTATTTTTGAACGTGGGAGGTGCGTTCAATAATGTCAAAATATCATTAATCCTTCAAACATTGGAATACACAGACACCGACACACACAGGGCCGCAGTAAGGTATGGCGGGGCCCTGGGCACACAAGAATTTGGGGCCCCGCTGAAACGAAAAAAAATTTTTTTTTTGCTACAAATTAAACTCATGCTATCTTTACTTATTAAAACCATAATAATTGTGTAGAACGATTTGGTTTTAATGAGACGTTTTATATCGCAGAATCTGAGACTTTTTCCTGTACGAAAAATGTCTCAGAATCTGAACCTTTTTTATATGAAAAATGTCTCATTATTTGACATTTTTTTTATACGAAAAACGTCTCAGATCTCAATGCGAAAGATATCTCGGAATATGAGACTTTTCTATACAAAAATGTCTGAGCAGCTGAGACTTTTTTTACACGCAACATGTCTCAGAATCTGACACATTTTCTATACGAAACATGTTTAGGAATCTAATATTTTTCTTTGGGAAAAACGTCTCAGAATCTGATACTTTTTCGATACGAAAAATGCCTCGAAATCTAAGGCTTTTTCTATACGAAAATGTTATTTATACGAAAAATGTCTCCTAATCTGCGACTTTTTCCTTACAAAAAATGCCTGAAACTCTGAGACTTTTTCTATTCGAAAAAATGTCTCAAAATCTTGGACTTTTTCTATTCGAAAAATGTCTCAGAATCTGAAACTTTTTCAATATGAAAATTTTCTAAGAACATGAGATTTTTTCTATACGAAAAATGTCTCAGAATCTGAGACCTTGCATACTATTGAAAAAGTATCAAATGTATACGAAAAATCTATTAGAGTCTGAGATATTTTCTGAAAGAAAATGTGAAATTTTCTTTAGAAACAAATTAAAAAAAATGTTTGCTCCATTTTCGTATAAGCGAATTTATTAACGTTTCGGGCCCCTTTAGGTCGGGGTCCCTGCTTATGTGCCCAGTGTGCCCTAATGGTTACTCTACGAACGGCTAACATGCTGGAAAGCAAGACAGTTAACTCGAAGATAGGTGATGGTGAAGAGAGGAAAGTCGTTACGAGAGGCACTTTTAATAAATAATATCCTCCGGTCTTGTTACAAAATGTGGATCATGGGGAAGAGTAACTACACAAAGGGGAGTAATATCTCCCCTCCTGAAGAATCTTGTAATAAATAAGCCCCTCGATTCACTTTACAAAATGGGTTTAAGGATGGTTTCCTACGCTTACGTTGTGATCCTAATGAAAGATAAGTTTCTACCAACCATTAATGTCATGAGCACTGAAGATACTCTCGACGGTGGCAAAGGAGAATGGTCCCGCAGTTAATTCCGCAAAAGCCGAAATCGTTTACAAAAGGGACTAAAGTAGACAGGTTTGTGCTCCCCAAACTTGATGGAATCACCCTGGAACAATGCACTGAAAATATTCACTCTGTTAAAATACAGAGATACTCTGCTGCGCCAGCAGAAAATCCCATAGATTTCCAACCAGCAAGATTTCTTGCTATTTTTCGAAGAAAACTCTGTAATATGATTTCGATGAAAAAAAACTGTAAATTTACAGAATTATCTGCAAAATGTTGATGAAAGCGACCAGAATTTAACCAAGAAGCATGGATAGTAATAACTTAACAAAAAATAAAGGCAAATGCCATCATTTAAATGCGCCCGCTTAAATGTTTTGCACGCGAATGTTTAACTTTGTAGAAATTATTTATAACCTGGCTAGATGTTCTCTCGGTTTTTGTTTTCATAAACTTCTCATTTTCAGATCCACATTTGAGCGGGGTTATTCCAATTATCACTTTTATAAAATTATTGGAAAATCGTTTAAGAAAGACTTTCTTATATATCTTTTTAATGCGCTTGATATGACTTTTACACAACCGTCACTATTTGATTCCTGATCAATTTCTCGTTCCTTAATGTGCAAGTTGTGTTGACAATTGGGAAATGCCATCGTGTAAATTTGCCCGCTTTAATGCTTCCAAATTGTAAATTTACTTTTTTTTTAGTTTTGTAAAAATTACGAGTTCCTCGAATTTTCCACGATATCCTCGTAAAATTAAGCATCTTTTATTGTAATTTAAGACGCTTTTTAAAGAGGGGTTGAAATATGTTCTTGAAAGTTTTTTGAAGAAATTTTAATTTGAAAAGTGTAATACAGAGCAATAGTAAAATTACAGATGAAATTTGGTATTTTGGTTCCGAGAAAAAACAATTTTTTTTTTCTAAAATCTGTTTTTTAACACAAAAAAAAAACTCTTATTTATTATCTGTAAAAAGTAAAAGTACATATAAAATTTCTTTTTCGGTCACAAGAAAATACAAAGTATTTTCTTAAAATCTGCTTTTTGGCAGTTAACTTTGTCAAATATCTGTCGAATTGAGATTACAGTCATTTTACAGAGTATTTAACAGAGTAATTATTTTGAGTGTGTAATAAGCGGAAATACCTATGTGTGATCCTGGAATAAAAATTTTCTTAGAAAAGGAATTCAGAGGAAAGGATGATCAGGAAAACTTTCGGAAGAAGCTGGGGTCTAAAGCCGCATATCAGCCACTGGATGTTTTAGGGACACTCGACCATAGTAAGTAAATTGGGCGGTACGGAACTAGAACCAAAAACCGACTTTATCTCTTCGCAGAAGAACTTTAACAGATGAGCTTTAACTGAACTTAAACAACCTATTAGGAAGACTGGAAGGAAAACTCAGTTATGAGACTTCCGGACAGGTGAAGTGTAATTGATAAAAAAGGATGAAGGATAGGTGGATATCACTGACTACGTGTTGGATATCGCAAACCCTCTAGTCAGTGATAAATCTTAAGAGGACAGAAAGACTTCTTACTTTTGGTGCCTATTGGTGGGATTACTGAAATGACATTGTATAATCGGGCAATGGCTGCGCGAGAAGTTGAGGAGGAGGAGTCTGTGAAGCTTTTGTTATGTAAACGTCCGGGTCCAATGTGGCGCCGCCTTAGTCATTTGGAACAAAGGTTTTTCGATTACCTGGAAAGCCTAAATAATGTCTCATTGACTTTTCCAGCAGAATATCTTGGCGAATCGGGGTGTTTTAAGAAGTAGATCTTTGCAACAGAGGGGGAGTTGGAAAATGATAATTAAGGGTACCCAATATGGCCTTAGAGAGAATTCGTCAAATGACCGATTTACATCTAACCCAAAAAAAAAAAAAATAGTTTTTTTATCAAAATTATTTTTTTTTTTGTCAAAGTTTTTATAAATCTATTGCTTAAAACTGATTCACGCAACATGGATCAGGCATTGTGAAGGGAAATTCGACCGAATCGAATACATATAAGATTTTAACTTTTTTTCATTCCGATTCAAAGGAATGTCCTTTAAACGACTTAATTCTTTAAACTTCTGATTCTACACAGAAAGAAATAAAAAAAAAATTTGAGTAAATTTTTAATACCATTGAGTAAAAAATTACTCAATTTTCCACCAGTAAACGATTTAATAGTATTGAGTAAATTTTTAATAAAAATTTATTAAATGTTTGCAAAAAAATTTGAGTAAATTTTTAATTGACACTATTAAGTGCAGGAACAGAACAAGAATCACCACCTTTTAAAAACAGAACAAGTTTTATTTCACATCGGCGCCGGCCACCGGTTTAATCTGCCAAACCGTATGGAAAAAGTCGTGCCGGGCTTATTCTGTTTCTACTCTAAAAAAAACAAAGTTTAAAAAAATTTCATATTGTTTTACAAAGAAAAAAAAAACATGTTTTTTCAAACTTTACCAAATATATTTTTGTCTTAAAGACATAAAAAAAATTTATAAATATGATTACAAACTTTCATGTATATATACAAAAAACTATAAACTAAACGAGAATTAAAAAAAACTAAGAAAATTCCAAAAAAAAATTAAAAAAGCTATTAAATTCTTATTAAATTATTTACTCAATTTGTTTTTAAATTTTTGAGTAAATTTTTAATTGCGTCAATTCAAAAATTACTCAAAACTTTTTTTAAATTTAAACAAGTGATTACTCAAATTGTTTTTCCCCATATTTTTTTCTGTGTAATGTATATTTCTGAATGCATTAAAGAAAAAAAGATGTAAATTTCTTCTTTTTTTTTGTTATATTGAAAAGTATAAATGACTAGAATATTTCGTAAATAAATGTTACAAACGGATTGTTTTATGATTATTTCCCGTCAATTAAGCGAATTTATTGGCACACAAGTAAACAACACTAGAGGGGGAATAAAAAAGATATAGACTCACTTGAATGATAGATAGGAAGAAAGAAATACGAATTCTTTACTTCATTTGGAATACATTCTTCTTAGACAGATAAATACGGGATGAGATACACAAATGTGTGTAAGTATTTACTTAAGTTGGTAGTAGCGTTAAGTGGATAAAAAAAAGATGTTCTCCTTGTCTTCATGTTATTATTGTAGGTATCAAACATTTATACATTAAACAAAATGCTTAGAATACATTTGTATGTAAACGTTCTGTTATAGTAGTATATTAATTTCTTTAGTTTTCAAAAGCAGAGTTTCTGAAGATGATTCGTAGCTCAGCAACTTTACGCACAGAAAAAAATAAAAAAAATATTTGAGTAAATTTTTAATACTATTGAGTAAAAAATTACTCAATTTTGCACCAGTAAACGATTTAATAGTATTGAGTAAATTTTTAATAAAAATTTATTAAATGTTGGAAAAAAAATTTGAATAAATTTTTAATTGTGTCAATTTTTAAAATTTATCTATTAATTTGTTTTAGGGTCGAACCAGAATCAAATTGCGTCGCGCAAGACATAAAAAAACAAAAACAAACACGTCAAATTTGAAATTTTTACGTCCGTTTGATTTAGGTTGGACACTTAAAGTTTAAAAAAGTTTTAAATTTGTTTACAAAAAAAAACCAAAAACTAATTTTTTTAAACTTTACCAAACATATTTATGTCTCAAAAACATAGGAAAATTTTATAATGACGATTACAAACTTTCATATACATACACAAAAAACAATAAACTAAACGAGAATTCAAAAAACTATGAGAGTTTTAAAAAAAATAAAAAAACTATTAAATTTTTATTAAATTATTTACTTAAATTGTTTTTAAAATTTTTGAGTAAATTTTTAATTGCGTCAATTAAAAAATTACTCAATTTTTGTTTTTAAATTTAAACAAGTGATTACTCAAATTTGTTTCCTCCATATTTTTTTCTGTGCGATTTTAAAGTGAAGAATGTTCAATTAATAGATTTTATTATGACGAGCTTGAAACTCTTGCAGATTAGGGGACCTTGACACAAATTACTAAGCTGATTAATCATAGAACTCAACATTACCCGGTTATTTGTCGTTATAGCCCCCCTCACAAAATAATAGAAAAAAAATGTTAACGCAAGCACTTGTTTACATTCCCGAAGGGGTCGTTTCAGAAATGGAATAATCCGGTTGCCAAGAATGAATTGGCTGATGAATGTTTAACGAATACGAACCGTTCTCAGTTCCGCTACTAGAGATAACGAACTGAATTGATGACATATCTGGAAATGAGGTGAACGATATTTAGATATCTCTGACCACGTGTATAATATCTTGGACCCTATGATCGCGATAGTAGAAATAGCGAAAATATTTAAGAGAATTACAATGAGCCTTATGGCCTTCGAGTAAACTCGGAAAAATTACGCTAACCAACCAAACCTCCCCACATAAACCTGAAGGATCCTAGTGGGGTGTGGTCTCCCTCCTGTGGAAGACGTTCAATCTCCTTCTCAAAACGTATTTTCCTGGTTACGCTCTGACGCCCAGGCATCTGAAATTACTTCGGAGATAATAAATTTGCCAACATGAATAAGGGCTATTAAAAGCTTCAGGCCCTATAAATTCCCTCGACCTAATTGTATAACACTGGTTGAGATGCTGCAAGCACAGACTATAAACAGACTCGACAGTAGAGTTTTATAAGAAAAAATGGGGAGGAACTAAACGATTTTTGGAGAAAACACAGCGGTTTTTAGTTCGTTTTTCGCTAACATGGCAACACTTTCTACGACTTAGGAGTGAGTGAAACAACAAAAACCCAACTCTGGCATCCATTTTTCTTATGGCGCGTTATATCAGTTTTCTCTTTCTAACCTAATTCGTAGAATAATTTGAAAATATTAACCATATGGTTAAAGAATACTTTTTTGACACATCTCCCTTATGTCGAGTCTGTATTAGTCTGTGCTGCAAGTATCGGTCTATATAGCCGCTTGGTTGCATAATCATGTTTAAACTGGTCGTATATTCGTTAAAAATGGAGGGATACCAGAGTCGTCTTTATCCCGAAGGCTGGGAAAAATTCCCACACAGCTTCGAAGGATTTCAGACCAATTCGTCTACCATCATTTTTGTTAAAAGCAATGGTACGAATGATAGACTCATATTTATAGACTTATAGTGATTGTCCCAATGAAAACAGCCAGGGTAGATCAACTGAAACATCTCTTCATGAGCTAGTTGGTACCATCGAGAGGTCGCTTTCGGTAAAGGACTACACTATGGTTGCCTTTCTTGATATAAAAGTGGCTTTAACGAGTCATCCCAGACTGGATAATAGTGGCGATGTCTGTTTTAGGAGTGAAGCCTGGGATACTTTTAATGGTGGGGTAATCTACATGCCAATGGACGTGTAACGTTTTAATTGGGAGCAAATTCCATGTATTGATTTGTCAATAAGAGCACAGCACAGAGAGGTATTATTTCGAGTTTTCTTTGGAACCTGACACTGAATTCAATGCTTCTCTCTCTAGAAGCACGTAGTTGTGATGTTGTCGCATATGGATGGTGGTAAAGGCGAAGCATCTGCCAACACTAAGGGACATTCAACAGTGGTCTCTGAAAGAGGTGTCTAAATGGTTAGGAAACAGTGGTCTGGGAGTTGATCTGAGTAAAACTGAACTTAAAAAATTTTTGGTTCTTATATTTTTCAGAATTTATCCGAATTACGGGGCACGAATCCTTGGACCCTACTAGAATTTATAAAGGCATCTAAATGGGACGCATAAAAATAACCACTTTTGGCTACACAGTAGAAGAAGAGAGAGGATCAAAGTTTCAAGGGAATCATAATGGGCCGCATCGCGGCCTCTATGGGCGCTGCTTTTATACCAGTGTCATCCTTCATAACCTAACCTAACCTAAAACTGAACTTGTATTGTTTACAAGGGAAAATAAGATTTCTGCTTTTAATCCTTATTCTCTTTACGGCACTGAAATCGCTTTCTTGGATCATTTCGAGATAGTCTGAAATTTTACTACCTAAAAATACTCCAAGATACTTATTATGTATTGTGGAACGGGCCATTGAAAAACAATGGGACTTATGCCCTAGAGTCGTTTAATGGTTTTAAACAGCCAGGGTGCGTCAAAATCTGATGCATGGAATCATTGTCTGGTGGCCTGCTTTAGAGGCAAAAGGGATGTCTTTATCACGAAGGTATGGCCTCGATGTGTACCACTGGGGCTACAGCTCCACCTTCAGCTGCATTAGAAATCCTCCTTCACTTACAACTAGGGAGTCTTGGATGAGTGGTATTCCGGGTAGTGGAGCCTCTACAAACTTTTACACAGATGTGTCGAAGCTACACAAACAAGTGGACTGCGGAGTCCAGTCGAAAGAGGTTGAGTTGAGCCTGGCTCAAAGATTTTCAGATCCTTGCGGTGTTAACCAGGTAGAGCTCCTGGAAATAAAGAAAGTCGCTAGTTGAGTTGCAATGTCTTCTCTAAAACAGCAGTCATCATCTATTCCGACATTCAAGCCGCTGTCAAGTCCCTGGAGTCAAAGTTTCTGAAAACTGCTGCACGTTGCAATGCCGATGACCTGAGAACTACTTTACAGGTTGCAATGGAATTGGAATGTATTAGTATGCCTTTAGAACTTGCCAGCAAAACATACTTTTTTTCCGCGACGGAGACTAATCAGAGATACAAGTGACCTGATAGCGCTTTCAAGAGGAGAGATTTCGACAGTGGTTGCTGTAATTACTGTTCACTGCCTTATAGGAAAGCATGCTGAGCGGTAAAATGTGCCGTCAAAAGACTTTTTCCGGAGTTGGATGAATGTGGATGAGTTTCAAACTATAGAACACTTTATCTATCATTGCCCGATACTCTCTGTTCAGAGGCTTGCTCATTGTCGGATGTCAAAATTCGATATCTTAAAAGTTTCATAAGAAGCTCAATTTGGTTTATGGGCACGGACAAGTAGGGGAACTCCATCACCATGCCGTTGTATGACAACAAAACTCAGAGTCTTGGTCTGCTGACGCTAGCATCTTACAACCTTATCTCACCTACAGCAATGCAGAAATTTTTGGCAAAATCACTTTTCGAATAAGAAGAGTTCTTTCTAATCACTTTTTCTCCTGACTCTCCTAGTACGTCCTAACTGACGTTGAAACGTTATAAAGTCCAATCATTGGAAACCCCATACATATTTTTTATACCCTCCAACCACAGTATGGGGCATACTTACATTGTAATTCCCTGTATAGCATATTGAAACATCAGTGTGGGACCCCATAAAGTATGTATTTTATTGATCCATGATCGATTCTAAGACATTCCGTTATGTAAAATTCCCGAAGTTTTGCACGAATATATCTTACGGCCATTGGGAGGTGTAGTTCGGAAATGGGAAAAAGTCGGTTTAGGAGAAAAAAGTTCCTACTTAAAAATTAAAGCAACCTCTGAAATAGGCCAATATTTTTACAAGATTTTCTGCAATTTTGTTTAGCAAATTAAAAATGTTAACGATAGTAGAAGTTCCAAGTTATGCCCTTAGACCCTAATGGATTCGATAACGTTATTTTTTCTGACCGGCCGTTTTTGTGGGCATATATACTTAACACATTTAACATCGCATCCACCTTTTAAACAGTTAAAAATTCCTCTTCTAGGAGCGACATCAAAACATTTGTATGATTTTGGTTTATATGAGTTGCGAAAAAATGCGTTTTTCATGCTTGCAAGTTCCTTGAACCTCTTTAGGAACCCCTTATTGTTAGATAGTACCTAGGAGATCTTTTATAATTTGAATGAATTGAGGTGTGCAATACAGTTCGCAATTCCATAGGATTTAAATAAGAATTTCAACAGCCAGTAGAGACATTTAAGAATCTCTGTGATAAAGAATTTTTGTCTTAATTTCATGTTTTTCTTTCTGTGTGGTAAAAAAAGAAAATTTGGTTAAATGGCAATGTGAAGAAATTCCCACAGATAAAGAAGAATAAAATAAAAACATACGTGTACGATGACTCCCACTCCATCAATATTACAGAATAATTAAAGATCTCTTTAAGGGGGAACTTAAAATAAATCTTAAATTTCTTTATTACAGAAACTCATAAAAACTTTTTGTTTTACAAAAACTGATCGAAAAATTTCCATATCTTATTCCCTTTTTTTACATCCTTAATTTTTGCATAATCATTGGACATAAAAAGAACCATGTTTTTTTCATTGCAACTCAAAACAAAATGTCTACAAAATAAATTTATTATGCTGCTTAATAAATGTATGGAAGGAAAAAAAATGTTTATGAGTAGTTTGGTATAATTTTCATATAATTTTTTTATTTTTTTTTTTCAGTTTGTTTCATAAAGTAACCGGTACTACTGAAGTACAATTTGCAATCATAGTGACTGTATTAGCCATTCCTTTATAGTTGATGATGGCGACTACGTCAACAACTTTGTAAAATGTTTCTTTATAAGCGCCACACTTTATTATAAAAAAAGGGACACACCACCACAACCATTCAACTTGTAGACCACATGCTTAGTTGGTCAAACTATAAAAATTATTCATTTTGCAAAATACTCGTACATACTATATTTATTCATACAAATAACAAAAGGAATTATAGATGTTTAGTGGGGGAAGTATAGCGAAATAATAATGTAGATAATAATATTACCTATTTTCTCCCCAAATGTGGAGGTGTTGTAAAAATTAGCCCTACGCATTTTAGTAAAAAGTAGCATTTCTAATACTTCCGGAAGACGAGCCACATTTGAGTTAAAATAAGGGAACGAATGATAGATTCATATTCGCTTATTGACTTAAAGCACGGTTACATTAACAGTAAGAAGAGAATTGCTCTTCAAGAGCTCGAGAGTACTATCAAGAGATTGATTTTGGTAAAAGACTACACATAATAAAGATAAGGCTTTCCATAATGTCATCCGTACATGAAAAATCGTGTTGATGACACACGCAGAAAAATAAATTTCCAATCGAATTTTTTAGTTGTATTAACTCATAATTCTGTTGTCGCTACTATTTTTGGGTGTGACAACAGAATTTGGTTATTGCCTCAATTAAATGTCAGTTGTTTTAACCGAATATAGTTGAGACTACCGATATTCAATTGAGGCGACAATTGAGGTGCGCATGTATCAACCACTTTTTAGTTGTATTAACATAATTTCAGTTGGAAATATGGAAATTTGTTTTCTGTGTGCAAAAAATCAGGTTCCAATAATAAGTTTTGAACTAGGAATATCTGTTTTTAATTCTTCATCCGTTCTTCTAGAACCTTGCAATGTAGCTATTGCAATTTTAAGGAATCCTTTAAGAGGACCTCTGAAAAAGCTTTTTTGGTGGACAAATGACTGTGGTCTTGGAGTAGGTACAGATAAAACTAAAATTATCTTAATTAGGGGTTGAATACCTCGTTGTGGTTCTATTTTTTTTCGAGAGTTGAGTTGAGAGTGGCATTTACAAGAGAAATAGACAAGTCCATGGCACTCAGATTAAAAAAAGTCTATTGTACCTTTGAGTTGAGGGTACTTAACTCCTCTTCTCCCAGTTGGAAAATGTGTCACTGAGGAAATTTACTCAGTGATTCCTTGGGGAAATGTCTTCAGGTTCTGACAAATCATAGGTAATCCTTGATGACATGTCCTAACATTGTCTGCACTGAATGTTTGCTTTAAGAGTGTGAACAATTCCTCTAAGACGTCAAAAAGGAAATGTCTTCAGAATAGCTGTATATTAAATTAGAATTTTAAATCTGAACAACTCTGCAATTTCCAAGAAAAAGATGGCAATATTACCGATTTACTTAAAATAAAATCAAAATCTAATAAGTAGTATTAAAGTAATAAATAGACCACAATTTTCAAAATAAAGTTGGAACAAGTAGTTAGGTGAGGGACTAATAAACTGGAGGTTCCAGGTTCAAATCCAGTTGGGACTAAAAAGGGCGAAAAGTTTTTTCTAAATATGAGAAAGATAATTTATAAAGGAAAAACGAAAATTTTTTGTATGACCTACGTTAGACATTTCTCCAAAGAAGTCTTAGGTGACATGTCCCCAAAAGTTCAGCATGCCCTGATTACTGCTGACTTTGAGTGAGGACATTTTTAAAATTTATATGAAACTGTCTTCAACTTAGTACATAGAGATGTCTTGTGGATGTCAGCAGTGACTCTGACATGTCACAGCGCCATCATCATGGCTCGAGGACTTTGCAACTGGGCTATAGTGGTCACAGGTATCTTGGAGTATTTGTAATAGTAATGTGGAGCAGCAGGTAAAAAGAGCAACGAATGTATGAAATCCTTATGTCTTGATCGCGTTAGCAACAATGGAAAACCTTTTTATTATTAAGAGTGTACAGAGAATGTTTTCGAAGTATGTAGTTATAGCTCGTCGCACCACACCTATGACTGTATTTGAAGACAACCTAAACAATGGGGTGTCATCTCACCAACACGCAGGCTTTACTGAGACTGATAAAACTCGTAGTGAAGTTAGTAGCTTATGCTGACGACCTGATCATTTTGCCCTGCACTATCTCGCACAGTTACCAGAACTTGCAGATGTTGTGTCTTCACAAACAGGTTAACCTATTACGAGTTCCAGAACACAACGGAGTAGAGGGAAATCAAAAGGCAGACGAACTCGCAAAACTTGGAGCTGATGGTATAGGTACCACGGTGCCACCGCTTCAACACTATAAACTCAAACGGAACTCCATCAATGTTGCAAAGGCAAAGAGGAAGTGGAGTGAACGGACAACATGCAAAATCAGCAGAACTTTATTGACAACTTATGATAAACGAAAAACCAAATATCTACTATCACTTAGGAGAAGTGAATGTCGAGCTCTGACTGGGAAATTAACAAGAATATTGAATTATTTCAGACGCTAGTTGTAAAAGGTGCTCTTCACCAGGAGTAGATGAAACGATGGAACACATACTTTGCCACTGCCAAGCTGTTGCCAATCCATTGCCGGTCAGATAAGTTTCGGTACTTTTGAGGATATAACGCAAATGGATCTTAGGATATTGAAAAGATTCGCAATGACTTTGAACGTGTTTAACTTGCACCGCTAGCGGAAAATGTTTTGTGGTATCGCTATGGACCAAGAGGTCTATACGAGGTGTCAATCTGACACCGCCACCCTAACCTAACCCTGCACTCGAGATTTGTTTTGGCTCTTACTTCTCTCAGACACAGTAGGAACTGAGAGATTTCAACCCATGGCAGATACTAAAATATATTAGGCTGAGTAAACTTGATGAAACATATGTGAGGACATAAATCGTCATGCTATTAGTCAGGATGTCAAAAGGGAATTTTAATTGATATGGAGAGCAGCCCAAGTCTTCTAGCGTGCTCACCGAACTTCCAGAGACTCATTTGTCAAGCAACCCGCCTCGAGACATATTTCTGACATATACTCTATCGAAAATATATTTTGTTCGTCCAGTATCAAAAATATGCCATATTTGTCTGGAATGCGCCATCTATTACTTGCCTTCTAAAAGAAGTGCCCGAATAAGCCACCCTTGATAGTTAAAAGTGGATTTTTGACAGACACAGTGTTGGAAACATCAACAACAAAACTTGCTCATGCTTCTGTAATCGCTAAATCTTCAACTAAAAGAAGCTGGTATCGTTAATACCACAGACCACTCCACAGCCTTATGTCGAACCGTCAAATCCTTCAGTCTGACCACCTCTGTTAAACTACAGCCTGCAGGGAAATATGTTTATGAAATTCCATCTTCGGAGTACTAAAGTCATAGCGTCTCCTTAAGTGACAGGAAACTTTTCCTTCAGCATAGCACATCCTTAGGTTCTGGGCTTCCAGCGTCACAGCCAATCGTGCTACTCTGCCAATGGAAATTGCCTTTGCGTGTATATCGATCGGAACTGTATAAAGCCAAGTATTAAGGTCCCCCAATGGTCAGGAACGTATAGTCCCAGTGGCTCCAATGCAAGACGATGTCTAAACCCTGTATGTTTGATTAACGACATATTTCTTGTCCGCTGCAGTCCACCATATCAGAGAGCCATATGTGAGTATCGGACGTACTTCGCCATGTTAATCCATAGAACCATCTTTTTATTGACAATCGTCATTTTTTTAACATTTTTATACCCTCCAACTACAGTATGGGGGTATACTCACTTTGTCATTCCGTGTGTAACGCATCGAAATATCGGTCGGAGACCCCATAAAGTATATATATTATTGATCAGTGATCGATTCTAAGGCATTCTAGCGATGTCCGTCCGTCCGTCCGTCCGTCTGTCCGTCCGTCTGTAGTTAACACGATACAGTCTAAAATAAAATAGCTAGACCCCTCAAGTTTGGCATAAATATGTCTTATGGTCCTAGGCAGGTTAAGTTCGGAAATGGGCCAAATCGGAACAGGGGGAAAAAAGTTCCCCCTTGAAGAACTAAACCAACCTCTTAAAAATGCTATTTTTTTTGACGTTTTTTTGTATTTTTGTGAACCAAATGAGACATTTTTATGTTCGTAGAAGCTTATAGTCCTGCGCTTGGACCCAGGGAATAAAAAATTTAGCTTTTTTTGCCCCGCCCCTCTTTTAAGGGCGTGGATAAAAAAATAATTTAAATAATTATAAAACTATAATACTTAAGTGCACAAAGCAGACAAAAATGGACTGGTAAACACATACCGTGAGGGCCAAGGAGTCACCCAGCCGACCCCTCCCCCTAACTTGCCCCCCCCCCCCCCTTAAAACAACGCCCCTGTCAAATTTTTTTTTTTATTTTTTTACATGTTAGAGGGTATAATAGATTCGGCACAGCCGAATTTAACACTCTCACTTGTTTCAAATATTTTTGTTAGTTATTGACAATCGTTGCCTTACTAGTATAGTACAATTTCTTCGTCTTTCTAATTCCCATTGTTAATAGAGTCGAATACGTATTAATATTTTAGTTTGTGCTCAAACGATTTGTCATTAGACTCGTTTGCTACTTTTCTACGTTTCTATTTTTGCTAATAATCTTGACAATGGAATCTGACAAATTCTGAAACACGTGTCGATTAAGTCTTGCAAAACTGACCAACATAAATAAATTTAAAACAAAAAATTATTTTCTTGAAAATTATTCTATGAGAATATCATGGTTTTAATTAGTAAAGAAAATAATGCCCACGAGCCAGAATAAACATCCTCAAAATATAAACTTTGGAAATTTAAGAAATTGCAATGTCCATTACTGAGCTTTCTTCCCAGGTTCTTATGAGAGAAAAAAGTATGATACGTTCTAAAATATCTATTAAAATGGACGTCGTTGTTTGCCAGTTTCTGTTTTGTTTATTTTTATGCACTACACTTCGTGATAAAAGGTAGATATAACTTAGTAAATCGTTTTGTAACAAATCGAAATATCAATTTAAATATTCGATAAATCGATTGACAATTGAGAATCAAAGCTCTTGATCGCCTATCGATTTTTAGTGGATTAAGCCATGACCGTCAGTCCGCTGAAAATGACCAAAATTAGTACAGTAACTCCAGGCATATGAGTAAATAATGGATAGTTTGTTGAGATATGGAAAAATTTGCAATATGGACTTTAAAAGTTCCGACATTTGAAGTGCCTACAGACCAACATTTAGAATATGGACACTAGAGGTGTCCTTAAAAACGAAAATCACCTTTTTATACCTGGTAGGGTCCTATATTGTTCTTTAGTATCTAAAAATGAGTGAGCCAAAATTTGGGGACAATCGGCTAAAAATAACTCGTGCCGAAAATGGATTGAAGTTTTGGGACATTCTTATAAGAACGAAAAACTCGTTTTTTCTAGTTTTTGGAAAAACATTGGTATTTGATATTTTTTGTTAAATTTTTTGTGAAATAATATGAAAATGGTACTAAATTACCTTTTCAAAACGACTAATAAAATTAAAATCGGATGAAAAATAAGCATTTTACGCATACATGCCCCAGACCATTGTATGGTTTTTAGAGCCAGAATTTCAAAATTTTCAAAATTTTTAGGCAAAAATATAGTAAAAATTTAATTTTACTTTATGATCAAATTGAAAACATGTTTAAGATTAAAAATAGCAGATATGTTAGTCAAGCTTTTTTTTTTTTTTGGCGCGGGTAGTGATAAAATTTCCGCGGATTCCAAATAAAATGCGTTTTTCTACAATAATTAAGCAAATTTTTGAAAATTTGTGCTCTATTGTGCGGATCGAAGTGTAAAACGTAAGTTCTGTAACTTTTGAGAAATCGGATATATGCAGATATTTTGTATTATAGAAATGTACAACGTCTCAAATTTGTCATTTCACCTCGACGAAAAGGGGTTAAAGATGCACGAATTCTCAAAAATCTTACAGAATTTATGTATTTCACTTCGTATAATACAATACAGAAAATTGTTTCCCATATTTGTAAAATTATTTTAGAAAAACTCATTTTCTTTGGAATCCGCGGAAATTATATCACTACCCACGCCAAATGAAAAAAAAGTTAGACTACCATATCTGTTAGTTTTTATCTATAACATGTATTTAATATAATTATAAAGTAAAATTTAATTTTTTTTATTTTTTTGCCTAAAAATTTTGAAAATTTTAAAATTTTGGCTTTAAAAACCATGCAATGGTCTGGGGCATGTATGCGTAAAATGCTTATTTTTCATCCGATTTGAATTTCTTTAAGCTTTTTGGAAAGGCAATTTATTACCATTTTCATATTACTTAACAAAAAAATTAACAAAAAATAGCATATACCAATATTTTTCAAAAAACTAGAAAAAACGTGTTTTTTCATCAGATAAGAGTGTCCCAAATCTTCAATCCATTTTCGGCACGAGTTATTTTTATCCGATTGTCTCCAAATTTTGGCTCACTCATTTTTAGATACAAAACTAAAATTTAGAACTCTACCACGTATTAAAAAGTGATTTTGAAAAATTACCTTAGTCGTTAGGACACCTTTAATGGACACTTAAAAAATGTGCATGTTTAAAATTGACTAATTTATAAAACATGCTTTATTAATAATTTGGGACTCCTAAGTTTAGCCATGTGGATTTGGACACTTGGAATCTTACACTTGTGATAGAGAATTTGGGAAGTGGATACTTAAGAGTTTGAAACAATAATATTAAGGATTAAATTCTGTTCATTTTCGAAATGGAGATTTCATATTGGGGCCTTCAGCGTTTCGAACATATTGTTCAAGAATTTTGATGTCGGATTATTGATAATTGTGACAAAAGTTCTGAGGATATTCTAACTCATTTCTGAAATCAAACGTTTAGTGACATTAGTAAAGAAGGGTTCTGGAGGATTCTGCATTGTCGACTATAATTTTTTATACTTGGTTTTTTATTTATTATTATTTCTGTTATGAAGTCTTTTGTAGTTTTTAGTTATTGTTCTGTAGACATAGAGGGTACTCTTTTGCATAAATTCATACGTTCATATAAAGAGTTTTGTTGTTTTTTTGATAGTAAGTAATTTTTCGTTAATTTTTTTTTTTAACTGGGCTCTTGCAACTACAACTTGACATGGACGGAATTTAAGGCAACCACAGTAGATGCAAATACAAAAAAAAAATAATAATGTTTACTACAACACTGGTGCCTGTTTTTACACAGTAAATTTGCCTTGGAAGGAATTTGTTGTCCTACTGGAGTCTGATGCAAATTCTCTAAGAGCTCGTTAATTTTTTAAAAAATATGTTTTTTACCTTAGATCATAACTATAAACAAATATTCATCACAGTAAGTCATCACATTTTATGACACTTTTCATTATGTTAATGAAGCTTATGAACAGTATTTCATTATGTCATCATATGTTTACCCTTTAACACTTTATGGTAGAGGAATGAATGGATGTGTGCTACTTACAAAAAATAGTACACCAAAATCCAATTTTAGTACATCGATGGAATTTTTGTTGGTTTTTTGATGATCGTGTCAATCTAACAATAAGTGAATATAATATTGTACTTCTTTTAATGCTCAATGAATGCAGAGTTGAATTTGCATTAATATTTTGCTTTTGGACAATATTGATTACACTACTAATCATCATCCGTTATGAGTTGTCGAAAATGCCCAAAATTTTTTTTAACTTTAACCTAAATTTTCTTAAAAAATGTAACTGTGTAAGGTCGCGTCCCAGTAGCATCAATTTTTTTTTAAATGTTTAGTAGTGTTATCATTTTAATTCTATATGCCACTTGTAATAGAGGGTTTTTATATTTCGCTAAATAGTCTAAGTTGTGCAAAAAGTTACAGGGCTAAAAAAAATTTAAAACAGAGAAATAATTTTCTTGAAAATTATTCTATGAGAATATCATGGTTTAAAGCAAAATGCCCTCGAGCTAGAATAAACTTACTTAAATATGGAACCAATTGATAAAAAAAATTGTGAGCATTTCAATTGTTGGAAACTGTTAAAATTTATTCTGTAGAAACTATAAATTTCTTTATATATAAAAAAACAATTTAAATTAACAAGACAAACCGACATTTAAAATCCTACTGATAATAACACTAACTGGAGTATCTGAAACCGGTATGGGAATACCAGAAATGTCCAAAATTTTTAGAAATTCCATTTTCCTTCGGCATTTATTCAACTTGAAAGCAAAAAAAAAAATGTAAAATTTCGGTAAACTTTAAATTTTGCTAAAAATTTTGAAAGATTTTGGAAATTTTTATTGTATAAATAAGAGTTTCGTGAGTGTGAGTCAACGTGAGTGTGAGTGAAGCTTGGGTGAGTACACGTGAGTCTGAGTTTTATTAAATTTACTCATTCATTCAAAAATACCTGTCGTGAGCATGAGTGAGTGTGAGTCAAAAATCACTCACGCGCCCATCTCTAGTTCAAACCTCCAAAAATTTTACTTCAACCAGATCTTCTTCGTGAGAATCATTCGGCGGCTCTATGAAATAAGGCCCCAATGAAATAAGACCCCAAACCAGAAATGAAATAACGCCCCATTTTTTGGGGCTTTATTTCATTATGAAACAACACCCCAATAAATAAATGAAATAAGCCCCCAATGAAATGAAACAAAACCCCAAAGATAAAATGAAATAACGCCCCATTTTTGGGGCCTTATTTCATAATGAAATTAAGCCCCATTTTGAAAATGAAATAAAGCCCCAATTTAAAAACAAAAATAAATATTAAGTCCGTTCGATAAGCTTATCTACTATTTCATTAAAAAATTACTCCAAAATTTTTGGTAAATTAAAAATTTTACACATACATACAAAGGACTCAATTTAAATCCAAAATATATTAAATCTACTACAAACCGAAATGCACGCCGCGAGTGAACAAAAAATTCCGAATACGTCTAAATAACTGCTTTTATTGACCAGGGCGTGGCACATCGGATTGTTTAAGGTGTTAGCACAATGGAGTTGGCGAAATTTTCTTCGATTTTGTACAACCTACCGTCGTCGTTAATATATCTTTCATAACATTATAATATGATGCTTGTTTTAAAAATATTTAAATGCATGTGGTGATGAAGGAAGCGTGATGAAGGTCGCGCGATTTTTTTTTAATTTTTTGTTAAAATCTGTTGTAAAAATTTTTCGCCTGCGGCCCTTCCTTCATCACCACATGCATTTAAATATTTTTAAAACATACATCATATTATTTCATCAGTAATTAAATAGAATCCTAGAAATGCCCAAGGATATAACCAGTTTTAATTCCTTTTCGAGGTTTGTAAATATATTAAAGACAAAATTTATTATTGATTAAGTTCTGAGAAAAAAATTTTAAATTAATATAGAGATTTAAATTCATATTCGTAAGATGTTTCTCATCCGATCTTACAGCGAAATTTATAAAATACTTATCGCAGATTCAGTAGGCGCGTTAGCAATTGCACTAATCTTTTTAAGTTCATTTTTTGTAGCTTCTGTAGTAATTTCATTTCATTTTGGACTTATTTCTGTGAAAATTATTTCATTAGCAGTCTTTTTCATTGCGTCGTTGGTTTCCGCAGATTTCAGAGATGGAAAATGAAATAACACCCCAAAATATTATTTGGGGCCTTATTTCATTCCTAAAATTTTGGGACTTATTTCATAATGAAATAAAGTCCCAAAACAAAAAATGAAATAAAGCCCCAAATAATGAAATAACACCCCAAATTTTTTTTAGTAAAAATTTGTGGGGCCTTATTTCATTTTTGATTTGGGGCCTTATTTCATTGGGGCCTTATTTCATAGAGCCTCATTCGGCAGGTATTCCGTCACAAAATTCAAAAGTTTATAATTGTCGGGACGCCCTAGTAAACATATTTGTTCGGAATCAGTCAATTACACTCAAAATATTTTGTAGGCAAAAACAAATGAAAAACACACTTAAAACCAGTGAAGAAACAATTGAAAACCATTACAGTAATTATTCATTTGTTTTAACAAACATCAACATTTATTTATTACTGTTAACAAAATTTTCTAAAATAAATAACATTAACATCAAAAAATTACGTTTTTTTCATTATTTTTACCAACAAATTCGAAAAAAATAACCTACGAAAACATTAAAAATTAATGATAGTTCTGTTATTTTTACCAACAAATTCGAAAAAAAATAACCTACGAAAACATTAAAAATTAATGATTTCGTAGGTTATTTTTTACAATTTTCTATTGAAATATTTTTTTAAATTTTTAATAAAATTTTGGGGATTCGATCCCGCAATCAACTACGTTCTGGCCAGGCACTCTACCCATCGTGCTAAAGTCACTTGAACTTGAACTTTTTCTGACATCAAATTGTTTCATTTGCTTAACAAAAATACAAAAAAAAAATGTGAAAATATGGCGTTTTTCAGAGGTTAGTTAAGCTCATCAAGGGGGAACTTTTTTCCCCTGGTCCGATTTTGCCCATTTACGAACTTAAACTGCCTAGGACCAAAAGACATATTCCTGCCCAACTTAAGGAGTCTATCTGTTTTATTTTGGACTGCATCGTATCTTATACAGACGGACGGACGGACATACGGACATTCTAGAAAAGTCTTAGAATCGATCAAGATCAATAATATATATACTTTATGGGGTCCCCGACCGATATTTCGATGCGTTACAAACGGAATGACAAAGTGAGTATACCCCCATACTGAAGTTGGAGGGTATAAAAAATCTGATTAAAAAATTTTAGGAAAAAAAATCCTTCCATTTTCAACACTGGTTTATTCTATTTCGTTTCCTGATATAGTCCATTTCGTTCCCAGTGAAATTTTTTTTTCGTTCCATGTTGGTTTCATACCTTTACGTATATAAATCGCAAAAGAATTACAAAAACTCTAGTTATTCCAGGCAATACAATATCTTTTCAAAACATGTTTTTATATTTCTATAAATAATTTTTTGATTTTTTTTGTCTACAAAAAAATAACCTACTTGTGTAGGTAAAAACTAATGATATCTCATTAAAAAATACCAACAATTTAAAAAAAAAATGGTTAACACAAAACATTAAAAATTTAAAGAATAATCAGTAGTTTTTACTTACAGAACAAAAATAAATGACTTTAAAGATTAAATGTTAATGAAATTCTTTATTTTTTAGTGTTTTATTTTTGAAACAAAGGACAGAAGTAGTCATTAATAAAAACTGAACATCAAACAAATGTTTTTTCTTTTAAAAACGACTAAACGGAAACCTTTTTAAATAAACTACAAACAGTTAATGACATAATTTTTTGAGTGTAGACTTTCTTTGATGAGGGATACGTTTGTGGGCCAATCTACGACGAAGCCATTTTCCAATACGCATTGTTTTAAACATCGATCTTAAGATTCATCTTAAATAGTATTACTTAAATTTGACAACATTTTGTTGTTATCAAAAATTTAAATCTTCACAATGATAGTACCAATTTTAAAACAGGATTAGATGTACGAATATGTTTTGCCATTGCAAACAATTAAAATCATATGAAATGTACATAAATTATTCATGCCCTCTATATACAATAAACCGTCTTAATCTAAAGTGGACAATCTATGCAAAAAACAATTTTTATATACTACACTATATTTATATGAATAAATATGTATTTTTGTGTATGGCTGCAATAAGATAAGATAGAATAATAAAATAAAACAATCAAAAAAAAACTTGATTTAAAAATATTTTTTATAACTTAAGTTTTTTTTTAGTAAAACTACTAAATTTTACTAAAATTTTGTTAATAATATTTACAAAAAACTCTTAATGAAATCATTAAGATACTTGTAAAATAGTATTTGTCTTTCTTTAAATTTAACACATTCCAATCGAACTCATTTGAATAAATGAAAAAACTTCAATAGATTTCCTGTCAGCAGGTGGTCTCTTCAAACATTCAATTTGTGGCAAACGTTCCTCTATGCGTTTTGTTGTGTTTATTAAGTATTTTTTTTTTTGTTTCAAAAAAGGAACTTGTAAGATTATATTGTTTTATAATTCATTTACATTTCCAGACATAAATATTCACTATCAAAATTATTTGAAAATCACTCAATATTTGCTAAATAACAGAGCTAAACAACTTCAAAATATATAGGGCCAAAATAAACATTTTAATGTTGAGTTATTTTAATATTTTTAGATAAAAACAAGTGAGAGTGTTAAATTCAGCTGTGCCGAATCTTATATACCCTCCAAAATGTAAAAAAATAAAAAAAATAAAAGTCAGGGGCATTTGTTTTGGGGGGGAGGGGACGTTGATGGGGGACGTTGACAGCACCTTCCCATCTCGATAAATATAACAAATGTTTCATTTATTTAACAAAAATACATAAAAACATGTAAAAAAGTGTATTTTTTCAGAGGTTGGTTAAGTTCTTCAAGGGGGAACTTTTTTCCCCCTTAGCCGATTTTGCCCATTTACAAACCTAACCTGCCTAAGACCATAAGACATATTAATGCCAAATTGCAGGAGGCTAGCTCTTTTATTTTGGACTGCATAGTGCCATCTACAGACGGACGGACGGATGGACGGACATTCACAGAATGTCTTAGAATCGATCATGGATCAATAATATATATACTTTATGGGGTCCCCGACCGATATTTCGATGCGTTACAAACGGAATAATATAGTGAGTATACCCCCATACTGTGGTTTGAGGGTATAAAACCATGAGCTAAAACTAAGATCACGCGTAATTTAAAAGTTTATATTAACATTTTTTGGAAAACTGTATGCGAATTTTGCTTTCGTGTCCAAAACATTAAATCAGTATAATGTTTTGCTTAAGATTTGGGTGTACTTCCCACAGCGAAGTTTTTTTTAGAAAAAATACTATTCATTTGCCATTCCATCCAAAAGGAATTGAAATATCGGCCCAGGACCCCAGTAAGTTTATATATTATTGATCCATTTTTAAGACACTCTGGCTATATACAAATAATTTTTTTATAAAAAAAATTTTTTTATATAAAAAAAATAATTTAACAAAAAATTGATATTTTTTTTTTTTTTATGAAAAAAATATATTAAAAAAAATGTTGATAAAATAATTAAAATTTGATGAAAAAAAAAACTTATAAAAACAAATTTGTGGAGAAAAAGATTTCATGAAAAAAAAAATCTGATAAAAAAATATTGATAAAAAGGTTTTTGGTGCCAAAAAAAATGGGATAATAACAAAAAATTGGATGAAAAAAAAAATTGTTAAAAAAAAAATTTTTTGATAAAAAAATATTTTTTTTGAAAAAATTTGATGACAACAAAAAAATTTTTAAAAAAATGTTTGTTGATGAAAAAAAAATATTTGATTAAAAAGATTTTTTTTTTATGAAAATAAACATTTTTTGGTACAAAAATAAAAATTTGATGAGAAAAATTTTTTTTTATGCAAAAAATAAAAAATTGATGGCAAAAAATAAAAATTTTTGATGAAAAAAAAAAAAATTATGATGTAAAAAAAAACGAAAAAAACAAGATAAAAACCAAAAATTGCATGAATAAATAAATTATTCAAAAAATTGATGAAAACAAAAAAATGGAGTGTTTGAAACCGATATGGGAATACCAAAAATGTCTATAATTTTTAGAAATTCAATTTTTCTTCTGCATTTTTTCAACTTGAACACTTATACTTAATATAATTAGAGTCGGAGCTCGATCTGTACTTACAAAAAAAAAAAAAGCAATAAAAAAAATTTTATAATTTTTTGCATGAAAAAATTTGTTTGGATAAAAAAAAAAATTGATTAAGAAAAATTTTTGAAACAAAAAACTAAAAATTTTATGGCAAAAAAAATTGTTGATGCAAACAATAAAAATTTAATGACAAAAAAAAATTTGATGAAAAAAAAATTTTTGATGTAAAAAAAAACTTGAAAAAAAAATTTATGAAAAAAGACGAAAGGAAATGCAACCCGCCAAATTTAAAATTTCGAATTTCAAGTCGTTGCCACACGATGGTGACGTAAGAGCTGATTGTGGGAAAATTTATTAAAAAATTTTGAAATGTCATCTTCAGTTGGCAACCAGCGGTCAAAGTTTTACAAAATTACGTGTTTCGACCAAAATTTATGTCCGAATTTTTTGATCAAATCCAGCTCGAAATTTATGAAATTTTGCGTACTTTATTGGAAAAATATTTAAAAAATTCTAAAACCGCGATTTTGGTCCACAGATGCTGATTTTTAAACATAAAAATTATTTTTTATTTAAATTGGTCTCAAAAGTTGGCAAATGTTAAGTGTGTTATCTAAAAAATATTTAAAAAAAATATAAAAACATTATATTGGTACGACAATGCTGATCAGTATCTGTAAATCATAATCGCAGATGAGCATTTTTGGACCAAAATCGAATGTTCATAATTTTTTAATATTTTTGAGATAACACACTTAATATTTTCTAACTTTTGAGACCAATTTGGAAAAAAATTATTTTTATGTTCAAAAATCAGCATCTCTTTACCAAAATTGCAGCTTAAGATTTTTTATAATATTTTTCCAATAAAGTACGCAAAATTTCCGAAGTTTCGAGCATGATCTGGTCAAACCATTCGGTCATGAATTTTGGTCGAAATTCGTCACTACTTCAACTTTTTTTGTCCTAAATTTTTCCACAATAATCTCTAAAGTGGCCATCGTTAGGCAAGTATTACGACATGAAATTCCAAAATTTAAATATGATGGGACCTCCTATTATATAACTAGGGATGAGATTTCCATGCATGTATTTTGTTGATAGCCTAAAAACGATATGGACCAATTATCTTTCCGAATCAAGAAATTTGCGTTAAAATGGCATCGATTTGTTTTTTTATATTTTTGCATATTTTGGTGAAAATGCATATTTTTGCATACTTTGATTTTAAATGCATATTTTGTACATATTTCGAACTTTTCAGTGCATATTTTTGCATATTTTGACATAAATTAGCAAAAACACAAATTGAAATTTATTTTTTCCAAAAACTATATTAAATTTTGAAAATTTATTTTGAAAAAAAGAATTTTTTTTTCTTTTTATATTTTTTTTAAGATTTTCTTATTTTCTAAAAAAAAAAAATCCTGCTCATATAAAGTTTTAAATGTTACTATATAAGCCCGGCGTTATTTTTTGCTTTTTAAGAAGTTTTTCCAACGAAATCAAAATTTTTATTGTACATATTTGCATATTTTGAATTTTTAGCGCATATTTTAAGTGCATATTTTCGATTTTTCAGCCCATGAAAATCTCATCCCTATATATAACCATTACCAATTTTAAGGTTTGCTGGGATCTATCAAAATATGTTTAAATATGCGTTGTTTTTGTTTAAATAACACTGCAGAACACTAAAAAATAAACAAGAGTTACGACCATCATTTCAATATATTTCGGACATGCTGATTCGAATGGCGTACTCCGTTTTTCGATGTATGGTACAGTTTTCTTGCAAAATGTCGTTAAAGATTTGCTGATTTCGAGCCAGTTTTTTAACAAAAAAATTTGCAAAGTAAATGGTTTATAAATTTTATGACATGGAAAACAAAGATATGACTTGTAGCAACATTTCTTATGCAAATTTGGTTTGAAGCTTTTCATTTTAAGCACTTTAATTCGCGAATTTCTTCAATTTTTAAGGTTTTCGTGAAATTAACAGTCAAATTGGTCTTTGATAAAAAACTTGCTTTTAATGAATCAAAAATGCATCCCTAACAATACGAATAGTGGACAAAAAACAGCTATGTTATATGGACCATCATGATGAAAATCGCGAAAAAAAACGTTTTTTTGTATATGCCAGCTTCACTTTACGAGATGATTTAAGGTTCCATCTTTTAGTTTATAATGTGGGAAACTTAAACAACTAAGTGACCAAAAATTTGGCCAAAAAAGTTTTCATTTGCAAAAGTTATCTTAACAAAAACTATTATTTCAGTGTTTGCGATACAATAAATATAGTTTTTGTTAAGATAACTTTTGAAAATGAAAACTTTTTTGGACAAATTTTGGGTCAGTTCATTGTTTAAGGTTCCCACATTATATACTAAAAGATGAGCTACAAGTTTTATCTTTGTTTTCCACGCCATAAAATTTAAAAATCATTAGCTTTGGATTTTTTTTTGTTAAAAAAGCAGCTGAAAATCAGCTAATCTTTAATGACATTTTACAAGAAAACTGTACCATACATCGAAAAACGGAGTACGCCATTCGATTCAGCATGTCCGAAATATATTGACATGATGGTCGTACCTCTTGTTTTATAAAATAGTGGTTAGTTTTGTCACGCAGTGTAATTGGACAGGACTTGGGTTGGTTTTACGCAAAAAATGTTTTTCTGCGACACAAAAATAAGAAAAATTCCTAAAAATATGCATTAAAAAATGTTGCTATCTAAGCGATAAACGGTGTTAAGAATTATTTCTAAGAAGTTCATATGTTCTAGTAATTTGTTTATTTGGATCTTAGATACATTTTTGTAGTTGATTGTTTCCTTGAATTTTAAACGGTTTGCTACCTATGCACCTGAACAGGGAAAGGAAGGTAAAAAATCTAATTTTTTAATGTTTTTATTGAGTTTATATATCCACAGTTTTTGTTCTTTGCCTAGGAGAGTAAATCAAATTTCCGAACGGTTTGCAAGATATGAGCCTGAGAAAATTATCTTTTTTTTTTGCAAAAATGACACCGTAGCCTCAAATCATTGGGGGCCCATAAAATAAAATGCATGACTTGCGCCAGAAGTGGGAGACACGGTCTTTTTTTTTTTTTTGCCTTTTATCATGTAGTTGTGTCCGTATACGGTTATATTTTTTCGTGTTGCATTGTGTAATTTTATCTCCATTGGTTAAGCCGGGATCTACACCTGAGAGAAGACAGAACACATGGTAAACAAAAATAACAAATGTCAGATTGTTTTTGTTATCCATACATTCGTCTTCTTTCATAAGATATTGCTCCCAGGTGTAGATACCGGGTTAGGCAGGACACCGGTGATATGTCAGTAAACTGTTCTTTCTGAATTTTCTTTGGACTCTTCATAACTTTAACAAAATTTTATAATTAGGATTTTTTAAATTACAAATGGTATTTCATAAATGAGTATTTTTCTTTTACAATCGAACTTCTTTAAATTTCTAACTTATGTCCCCCATCTAGTTCTCTCCTGTTTGAGAACCTGTATTGATGTTTTATTCAGTTCTTTATTTTTCGAGTTTTATTTTTTTGTTCTATTGTAAAGTTTGTCTAATATCCACTTAACACAAGTCAATCATTTGTTATTCAAATTGTAATTTATTGATATTTTTGTGTTTAGATTTCAACTTTATATATATTTTTTTGTATTTTGTCGATTTTAAACAGTTTTTTCTCCATTTAATTTTTTTACGTTTTCATTGAATATTTACTAATGAATTAAATTACTTTGGCATGATTTTGTTTAAGTGCGGATATTGATCAAAAATCTATGCAATTTTCATTTTTTTTTCTTTTTTTTTTTTCTTTTCAGTTTTGTCTGAATGAATGATTGATTGATGTTATATGTTTGTTCATTTCATTAATCTTATATGTACAATAACGTGTTATATAGAATTTTTATTTAAATTTATAAATTTGTTATTGTTATTAAATTTTTTGGTATTGAGTTTGTTATTTGTTTAATTATATTAAAATCATGATATACAATTTTTATTGCAAAATTAGATTTTAATTCAATGAAAAATTTTGAAAACACTTTAGTTTAAATTTTTTATAAACGTCAGTTAATGGAAGGCAAACCTTGATTAAATTAAAGGGGAACTTTATTAGAATTTAATCATAGTCCCCAATTCTTTAATTGTCAAATTACTACACAATTTAAAATACATTTGGACAATTTTAAAATTTATTTGGACAATTTTAAAATACATTTGGACAATTTTAAAATTCATTTGGACAATTTTAAAATTTATTTGGACAATTTTAAAATACATTTGGACAATTTTAAAATACATTTGGAAATTTTTAAAATATTTGAGAGTTTTCCTTGTTTTTTACCAAAAAATGTTCGGTCGAAATTTACATTTTTTTTGTAATTTTACAAATTTCCATCTTTTGGAAGTTATAAAACAAGTTTTTCCTTCATATAAAAAAAAATATATTAATTCTTAATGAAGCTTCTGAAAAATTGTTTATGTAAAAAAAACAGTAGATCTTAAGAAATTTAATTGATTGAACAATTTTCAGATTCAAAAAAATTTTACACTCAAAAAATGTTCAGATTTATAGTCTTTTTTTGTTAAAAAAAAAAAAAAATATTCTAGGGATTGTTTTTAGATAATCTGTAATATTCATATTTTTTTTTTTTGAAAATGGTTCTGTTGCTACACTCAAAAAAAAAAAAGGTTAGCAAAAAAAGCTTGTAAACCTACAAGAAAATTTGCCAATTTGGAACCCACAATTTTTTTGATAAAGTTAGCAAAAATGTTTTGCCAAAAACTAGTTAACTGAAATTTTTTTAGTTCATACTCATTTCAGGACCCCATTGGGTTCGGACCCGTTAGGTCCAGACTCCGATGGGCCTGGACTTAGTTGGGTTCCTTAAAAATCGTCATAGTTTTTGATCCAAACTTTGTGTCCGTTTCGCTCTACCTTGCTTAGTTTTTGAGAAACGTGATTTTAGGGGACCACCGGGGTTTTGAGTATTACAAAACTCGATAACTTCAAAAATATTACTCGGAGAGCTTTTGATTATTTTGCGGTCTTGTTGAGAGCTACAAAAATGCTTTTGGACTTTTTATTGTGTCTGCAATATTTACCGAGATGTGAGAATTTTAAAATTTTCGGGAATGCTAACTTTTTGGATCCAAAGTTAGGACTCATTAGAGTCCACACATGTGAAGAGGACCGGCGATACTATGGATAGCCCGAGAACCAAAAATGTCCTTCATTTTGCTCTATATGGCTTAGTTTCCGAGATAGCGCCATTTTAAGTTAAAATGTTACCATTTATTTTTGCTAATATTAGCAAAAAAGCTTGTAAAAATTTGGTCAACTCAATTTTAAATTTAGCAAAAAAAATTAGTTCAAATTTTGTTTAAAATTGCTAATGAGCTAAATGAAGTTTACAAGATATTTTTGCTAACATGCTAATCTCAACTAAAAATTTGCTAAAAGTTAGCTAACCAGCATTAGCAAAAAAAAATTAGTAAATCTACTAATGTATTATTTTGAGTGTAAGAAGTTTTTCTATAGCAAAAGTCTCAGATTCTAAGATTTTTGAATTGTAGAAAAACAGGAATTTTTTCTTTAGAAAAAGTCTCAGATTCTGAAATATTCTTTATAAAAAAAAAATCTTACATTCAGGGACATATTTTTTATCAAAACTGTTTCAAATTCTTTGAGCCTTGTTTTCGACAGAAAAAGTTTCGGACTCTTTAACATTTTTTTAATAGAAAATTATTCAGACTCTGAAGTATATTTTCTAAAGAAAAAGTTTCAGACTCTGGGGCTTATTATCATTAGAAACTGTCTCAGAACCTGAGACATTTACACTACAGAATTGTGAGACATTTTTTCAAATGAAAATTTTTCAGACTCTGAGGCATATTTTCTAAAAAAAAGACTCACAGACTCTGAGTCATATTTTCATCAGAAACTTTCACATTTTCATGAAAAAAGTATTTAACGAAGCCAAACTTTTACAAGGTTATGCCACCGTTGGATAGGCATTAAAAAAACCTTTCTTCTCATATGTAAACATCATATAGTTTCTTTGAAAGAAATGGCTGAAAAATCCAAAAAACTATTTTTTCGCCATTTTTTGACCTATGTTTTGAACCCCTAAATCCCCGATATGGCCGATAAGCCGAGACACCCCAACCTTAGAATTGTCTCTTTTATATATATTTTACGTTTCATGCAAATCGGTTCATAAGGGTTGAGATACTTCCCTTGTTAGAGAAAACCTCTTTTGTCCTACAAATCTTATATTAATTAAATTAACCGTAAACGCAGGATTTTTTATGCGGTTATGGCTACGGATAAATAGCGCGGTTACGATTAAAACAGCATTGCAAACCCTAATTGAAACGGTACCCCAGCAAAACTTTGGTAATGGGTAGTGATTATATAACACATTACCAGGTAATGTATATACCTTATTTGTAGCATTATTTTAGGATGTCTTACCAAACATTTGTTCCACAACGTATTATTTTCAAGAGAAAAATAATGAATTACTTATAATTTGCTACGTAATGCATGATTATTGGAAAAAATGTATTTCATATTTATTATTTCTAAACATTAAATCATGGATGACTTATATTTGGTTACATTATGTATTATTTGAAAGTTTGAAATAATGCATTATTTATAATTGGATACATAATGCATTACAATAACATAAAAAATAATTATTTTTTAGAAAAATGCATAAGTTTAAACTAGAGATGGGCTCACGACAGGAAATTTCTAACGACACACACTCACGAGCATATTTTATCTACTTACACTCACTTACAATCACGTGAGTAAATTTGATACAAAATTACTTTTTCACTACTCGTAACACCTTATATATTATCTTCTGGTATGCTATATTATTTCATTTCTCGTAACCTATAAAATATCATATATTTTACACCTTACTCGTATTCTTCGTTATAAATTTATGACTTATTTTATACCTTACTGGTATTCTTTGTGATAATGTGGATGCATTACTTTGAGTCTAATCGCCTGTTAAAATCATCAATGCTGCCATGTATAAAATAAGAGATCCTATACCTTATTTTATACCTTATTTGGTAATCTAAGTTTTGCTGGGACCCGCTCATTTTTTTCTTTTTGACTTGAATATAAATCTAACGAGGAAGTCCTTATGAACCAATCCTAATGAACCGATTTGCATGAAACTTCAAATATTGGTCATATCGGGGATTTAGGGGTTCAAAAATGGTTAAAAAAAATTGAGAGAAAATCGTTCTTCTGAACCATGTTCTCATGAATGAAGAAATAAATTGTCTTTATTATATTTAATTCGACAAGTATTTTTCCTCCAGACGACGTTTCTGTTAGTTCGAGAGTTTTCAAAATTTTCCAGAAGATTCACATTGTTTCATAAGGGGGCAACGAAATTTTTAAACACTGACATGACCGATAAGCAATACACTTCAACCGTAAAATCGTCTTTCATAACGGCTGGAATACTTGGCTTGTAAAAAATGAGACCTTTCAATATCATATTAAGGGGAAAAAAATTGAGCTTGGAAAGACATTGTGCTATTCTGAATTTTAAATTGGATTTCTACATTTCAGGTGGAATTTCTTTTTTAAATTGGACTTTTTTTAACTTCCCAATTAGAAATGTCGTTAAGACATCTCAAAGACTTCCTTATGACAATGTCAGTGTACCTGCTGACTGAAAAATCTCTGACCATACAAAAAACCTCATGACACCTCCTGACTTTTTCAAGTATTTTGTCAAAATTCCTCACCTGAATCAAAAAATGCTACAATATAAATTTTTCTTCCTCAAATATAACATTTTTTTAAATATTAATTGGAATTTGGTTTCATCCTATTTAACAAGATTTTGTAAGAGTTATTTAGGCGTATCTCAGTTGTTTTTAATATTATTTATACAAAGCAAAAAAAATATTTACAAAAAAAATATTGCAGGAGCCCTTTACAATTAAGCCCAGCAAAAATTGGCATTACTAGTAATGGGTTTTGTAATCCGAAACAGATGTTAATAAGTAGTTACTTATTGAATGAAACACTAATTATTTTAACAAGGGCGTGAGACAAAAATAACTAGTGAAGAGTATGGAGATAAATATGTAGTTACTGCCTCGGATTACAAATAAGGAGTAAAAACCCATTACCAATAAGAAGTAAAATAATTAGTTAATTAAAACTTTAAAAATTTAACTTGTTTTTACCAAAACTTAAAAATTGCGAAATTTTTATTAAGTTTTTAAGTACTATTTAAGTTAATTGAATTGTAAAGGTTAAAAACTGCAAGTGCAAGAATATGTTATTACTTAGAGGTGCTTTTATAACATATTACTGAAAAGTAGTTACTTTTGGGCTTAAAATAATGTTAAAGGTAATGGGTACTCATTATAAATAATGTACTTGGTAATGATTACTTTTCACAACTCATTACCATGTTTTTGCTGGGAGGTGACGATATATTCAATTTATTTTGTTTTTGAAAAATTTTAAAATATTATGATTTCAAAATATATTTTATTGCAATCAATTTTAAGTTGTGGTTGGCCTAGTTGTCTAGCAGGTTCTACAGTTTACGTGTTGTAGATTTTTGGCCTCGGTTCAATCCCCGGTCGCGGATTTTTATACCCTCCACTCTGGTGATAGAGGGTATATATAAGTTTGTCATTCCGTATGTAACACATTGAAATATTGGTTTAGGACCCCATAAAGTATATATATTCATGATCCTTGATCGATTTTAAGTCGATCTAGCGATGTCCGTCTGTCTGTCTGTCTGTCTGTCTGTCCGTCCGTCTGTCTGTCTGTCTGTTGAAATCACGTTTTTGGCAATACTCCGAAACCGATTTAAACGCATGGGGTACCAAAAGTTGCGTATTTTTCCCAGGCAAAAACTCATGTATTTTTTTTTTAAATCGGTTAAGTATTTTAAAAGTTATGAGCGAATTACTAAAAAACACAATTTTTTTTTCAACATAACCCTAATTTAACTCATATTTTGTGTGATACATAAGAAAGAAAACGGAAATGAAAAAAAAAAACTGAGAGAAAGGAAACAAATCTTTACAAAAAAGCTTTAAAATATGTAAAACAAAATCATAATTTAATTAAAAAAAAGTTCGTTAAGTAATAATAAAAAAATTAATAGTTATTTTTATATAGCATGTGTGTGTGTGTGTCCATTTTTTGCTTCGTCATATTAACGGGGTTGCCAGACTTTTTTTTGGCCTTGTCGCCAAACCGGATGTAAAATATCGCCAAAATTCATTTTTTTTCAGATTTCTTAAAAAAAAAAAGTATTTTCATTTAAAAAAATAAATTTTGTTAAATAATAAAATACAGAAATAAACTTTATGGCAAAAATCGCCCAAATCCGGGAAATTTATATATATAAAAGAGTAATATGACTGACTGACATACTCATTCATCATCGCCCAGCCCAAACCGCTGAAGTTAGAGACTTGAAATTTGGACTGTAGTTTGACCTTCCGGAATAAAGATCCACTAAGGCTGGATTTTTGCCAATGTTGATTCTAAGGGGGTAAAAAGGGTAAAAAAACTGTACTTTTGGTACTTTTAATATCTCCCGATATAATGGTCATAGAGACTTGAAATTTGGACTGTATGTTACCCTCCCGCAATATAGATCCACTATGGCTGGAGTTTAGCCAATGGTAAGGGCGTAAAAATGGTAAAAAACTGTACTTTTGGTACTTTTTAAATCTTTTGATATAATGATCATAGAGACTTGAAATTTGGACTGTATGTTCACCTCCCGGAATATAGATCCATTAAGGTTGGATTTTTGCCAGTGTTAATTCTAAGGGGGTCAAAAGGGTAAAAAACTGTACTTTTGGTGCTTTTTATATCTCCTGAAATAATGGTCATAGAAACTTGAAATTTGGACAGTATGTTCACATCCTAGAATATAGATCCAGTACGGCTGGATTATTGCCAATGTTGATTCCAAGAGGGTAAAAAGGGAAAAAATCTGTACTTTTGGCACCTTTTATATTTCCTTAAAAAATTGTCACATAGACTTGAAATTTGGACTGTATGTTCACCTCCCGGAATATAGATCCCCTAAGGCTGGGTTTTTGCCAATGAATTTTCTAATAGGGTAAAAAGGGTAAAAATATGTACTTTTGTTACAGTTTATATTTCCTTAAGTAATGGTACTAGAAAATGGAAATTTGCAATGTCGGTTCACCTTCCGGAAAAAAAATTCACTAAGGCTCGGGTTTTGCCAATGTTGATTCTACTGAGGTAAAATGGGTAAAAAAGTACTTTTGGTACTTTTTTTTATTTACTGAAATTTTATTCAAACTTGAAATTTAGAATGTAGGATCCTGAAATAAAACATTCTGGAACAAGTACTTTCCGAAAATTCTGTACCGTTTTCAAAAAGTACCTTTTATAAAAAGTACCTTTTATAAAAGGTTCCTTTATAAAAAGTACCTTTTATAAAAAGTACCTTTTATAAAAAGTACCTTTTATAAAAAGTACCTTTTATAAAAAGTACCTTTTATAAAAAGTACCTTTTATAAAAAGTACCTTTTATAAAAAGTACCTTTTATAAAAAGTACATTTTATAAAAAGTACCTTTTAAAAAAAGTACCTTTTTTAAAAAGTACCTTTTTTAAAAAGTACCTTTTATAAAAAGTACCTTTTATAAAAAGTACCTTTAATAAAAAGTACCTTTTATAAAAAGTACCTTTTATAAAAAGTACCTTTTATAAAAAGAACCTTTTATAAAAAGTACCTTTTATAAAAAGTTATTTTTATAAAAATTAACTTTTATAAAAAGTACCTTTAATAAAAAGTATATTTTATAAAAAGTACCTTTTATTCAAAGTACCTTTTATAAAAAGTATATTTTATAAAAAGTACCTTTTATAAAAAAAAACTTTTATAAAAAATACCTTTTATAAAAAGTACCTTTTATAAAATGTACCTTTTATAAAAAGTACCTTTTATAAAAAGTACCTTTTATAAAAAGTACCTTTTATAAAAAGTACCTTTTATAAAAAGTACCTTTTATAAAAAGTACCTTTTATAAAAAGTACCTTTTATAAAAAGTACCTTTTATAAAAAGTACCTTTTATAAAAAGTACCTTTTATAAAAAGTACCTTTTATAAAAAGTACCTTTTATAAAAAGTACCTTTTATAAAAAGTACCTTTTATAAAAAGTACCTTTTTTAAAAAGTACCTTTTATAAAAAGTACCTTTTATAAAAAGTACCTTTTATAAAAAGTACCTTTTATAAAAAGTACCTTTTATAAAAAGTACCTTTTATAAAAAGTACCTTTTATAAAAAGTACCTTTTAAAAAAAGTACCTTTTATAAAAAGTACCTTTTATAAAAAGTACCTTTTATAAAAAGTACCTTTTATAAAAAGTACCTTTTATAAAAAGTACCTTTTATAAAAAGTACCTTTTATAAAAAGTACCTTTAATAAAAAGTACCTTTTACAAAAAGTACCTTTTATAAAAAGTACCATTTATAAAAAGTGCCTTTTATAAAAAGTACCTTTTATAAAAAGTACCTTTTATAAAAAGTACCTTTTATAAAAAGTACCTTTTATAAAAAGTACCTTTTATAAAAAGTACCTTTTATAAAAAGTACCTTCTATAAAAAGTACCTTTAATAAAAAGTACCTTTTATTAAAGGTACCGAAAGTACACTTTTTGGTACTTTTTTATTTCCTGAGGTAGAAATAAAACAAACTTTTTTGTTTTTTAAATCATCACATTGGTGGAGGGTATTTAAAGATTCGGCACAGCCGAATATAGCTTTCTTACTTGTTTTTTTATTGTTTTAAGACCAATTCAATTTTATTTTTTTAATTACAAAGAAAATTAAAAGAGTTTTAAAGGATTAAACAAAATTACATCGATTTTACATCGGAAAAAAAAATTTTTAGTGATTGGTCGGATTTGCTATATAATTGTCAGCATTAAAGACATGATTTTTCTAAATTGATAAGACAACTTATATGACAAGTCAGTACATTTTTAGAACTTGGGGAGCTCCGACAAAAATTATGACATGACCTTAAGTTGTCTTTAGTAAAATGTATTCACTTGCTGACTTCTACCTGATGAATCATTACTGACATTGTATTAAAGACAAAATTTCTAATTGGGAATTCTTTAGGAAAACCTTTTATTTAATAACTTTTTCATAGACAACAAATGTTAAATACTTCATATAATATTACTTTTTACATGTATTATAATTTTATTTTATTTTTTTAATTTAAATTTTTAGTTCTTTAGTGTATATTTAGTTTTTTTAAACAAATGTTTTGTATAAGTTGTTTAACATCATATTAAAATTTGTAAAACAACAAAATTAAAATAACAACATTGATAAAACTATTAACAATAGGCTATTATTAAAATCTTCTCAAATATATAATTATATTTTATTTCATATTATTTTGATTTTTTATAGAATCCCGGTGAAAAATGTTCATATATGCACATACATGTTTAATATGTGATCACATATGAAAAATATGTGATCATACATGCTCCATATGTATAGATGTATGAAGCAATATTTCTTGATTTTTTTTCATATATGATGAATTTCATGTAAAAATCGAGATGCATTGAACCCGACCCCCTCAGATATCGATGAAATTTTGTTCATAGCTAAATTTGATCAATACAAACAAACTCTCATTTTTAGAAATGACTGTTTTGCGATTTTTTGGGCGTGACACAGTGGGAACGTTTTCGAAAAAACGCGAAAATGGTCGAAAAGAGCTCCATTTAAACTACAATAACTCTGAATCGGCTAAACCGATTTCCATGATCTTGGTATCATTAAAAAGATATTTTAACAGGCTTTATGACACGTTAAAAAAAAAAAAAAAAAAAAAATACACTGTAAAAAATTTATAACAAAAAAAATTTTAACTGACGAAAAAACCAAAAAGATCAAGGGTTTTTTTACAGTGTATTAATTTTTTAGAAAGGTTTATCCTTCATCTATACCATATCAAAAAATAAAAATGGGTTCTTTGTTAGTTTTTTTTATATAATTTTTTAAGTAGTGTCACTTCTAGTAATTGCCCTTATATTTTATAACAAAAAAAATTTTAGGTAACGAAAAACCAAAAAAGATCAAGGATTTTTTACAGTGTATTACTTTTTTAGAAAGGTATTTCCTTCACCTATAACATATCCAAAAAGTAAAATGGGTTCTTTTTTATTTTTTTTTTAATAATTTTTTAAGTAGTGTCACTTCTAGTAATTCCGCAAAATTCTGAATAAAAAAATCAATGTATTCTTCATAATAATTTTCTATTTTGTCATAAACATTTATTACTTTACCCATAATAAAGAGAAATATATATAGAACAAAAAAATTGTTGCCCTTTTCATTCCAAAGATTTTTTCAGGTCTATTTTTTCTTCCTCAGGTAGCTAATAACATAGTAAAAAGAAATAGAAACACAAAATATAACAAATATTTTCCTTTCTTAGTAAAAAATTTAACGGCAAACAGCCCTTATTTCCATACAAATGCATGTAAATGTATAGGGGTCTGGCCAGAACTAAGGACTCAAAATATGTACCTGACGAAGGGTTAACAGGTAAAATAAATAAACATTGTCCCAAATTATGAATATGTTTTAACCGCAAAAAGTTCTTGCTTGCCTTAAAAAATGCTATATAATTGCACCTGATGAACGTACCGAAATTCATAATTATAAACAGTTTCGAGAAGCCAAGATATCCCATTACAATTTTTACGCGTATATTTTAAAAAATTGAGTGAATATGAATTCAAACAATAAGTACAGATGCATAAAAATATCTAATAAGTGTTGCGCTTCGCTTCGTAAAATAAGTGAAAACGAGGCTGCAAATATAATTGAATATTTTCCAGCTGTCGCCAACATTCATTGTAGCCGTATTTGCGAAACTTGCCGGAATACACTGAGAAAAGCTCGCAGTCGTAATGAATCCAACGTGGAGCAGAATGAAGTCTCAAATTATTTACCAACAACGCCCAGCAATGAAATTAGCGAAGAATTGAATGAACTTCCAACTTGTACCAGCCGTATTGCAAACATCGAAAGGACGGAAGTCATTGAAAATATAAATGATCATATTATTCCTCATCTACCAAACCAAATGTCGCCTCTTAAAAGGAAATATATGAAACGAGATGCATACAGAAATAGAAAATCACTGCAAATTTTCGAAAATATAGCAGATTCACTTGGAGCTGATCCATTATCTGATTTGTCAGCGCAACTTGAAAACGTCAAAGCCATTTACGAAGAAATTTTGGAAAACATCAAATATCAAATAGAGAACAGCTCAAATCTTTTGGAAAAGCAAAAACTTTTATCTCTCTTACCAATCAATATGAGTCACGCAGAAATTAAAGATCGTTTTGGGGATGATATATCTCACGATTGTATCAAAAAAAGTAAAGATATCCAAAGGAATAAAACGAAGTTTGCAGATATCAATCTTTTTAAAATGAGCAGTCGTAGCTTACCAGCCGAAACTCTAAGCACAGTCAAGTTATTTTATGAAGATGATGAAATTAGCCGAATGATGCCTGGATCGCAAGATTCAATTACTGTTAAACAAGGAAACTTACGTGAAAAAGTTCAAAAAAGACTGATGTTATCTTCACTACGCGAATCTTACTACGAATTTAAAAAAAAACATCCCTTGGCCAAAGTGGGTTTTACAAAATTTACAATGTTAAGGCCAAAAAATTGTATAAAACTTGGAGTTGGAAACCAGCAAAATATCTGTGTATGCACATTGCATCAGAATATGAAATTGATGTTTGAAAAAAGTGGCTTAAAATCAATTTGTATTGAAGGAGAATGCACATTTACCGATTACAAAGATGTTCTCAAATTCGTTGTTTGTAATGGTGACATAGAAAAAAGCGAGTGTTGCGTTTCAATGTGTGGTCACTGCTTTAAAAATTTAAATAATCTAAAAACGCATATGCTAAAACATTTTGAAAATAACCAAACTGAAGAAATAATATACAAAAAGTGGAATACAACGATTAGATGTGTTCTGGAAACGTTAACCACCAACCCAGAATCATTTGTCAGCGATTTTACTGAACACATCAAAGTTCTGATTCCGCATCATTTCATAGCAAAGCGACAATCTGAATTTATCAGCAATAAAAGAGCGGCGCTGTTATCAGGAGAAATGTTAATTCAAATGGACTTTGCTGAAAATTATGCATTTCTTGTACAAGATGCCGTGCAAGGATACCATTGGAATAATGATCAGGCTACAATACATCCGTTCGTTATTTATTACAAAGGTAATTATTTTAATATTTTGGTATTAGTAAACACATCCATCCACACTCATCAAAATATTTAATAATTTTTATTTATTTGTTTTTTTCCTTTGTTTGTTTATTTTCAGATAACGATAAATTAACTCATAAAAGCTTCGCCATAATATCTGATTGCAATACCCATGATAGTATAGCAGTTCATCTATATATTTCAAAAATGGTACAGTTCGTGAAGGCCAATATAACCAACAATATTAATAAAATCATTTACGTATCAGATGGTGCAGGAGCACAATATAAAAATAAATATAACTTCATTAATTTATGCCATCACAAATCTGATTTTGGGATTGACGCTGAATGGCACTTTTATGCTACCAGTCACGGAAAATCTGCATGTGATGGAATCGGAGGAACATTGAAGAGAGGTGCTCGAAATTATAGTATTGCAAATAAAAATGAAATCCAGACAACGAGGCAACTCTATCACTGGGCATCAGAAACATATAAGACCACCATACAAGTTGCTTACGCAGATGCTGACGAATACAACAACGTTAAAGAAAAGCTATTTTCAAGATATGAAGAAGCTAAAACTATAACAGGAACTCAAGGCTTTCATTCATTCATTCCGATAAATGAAACTTTTGTACATGTGCGCAGATATTCTGACTGTGCCAAATTTGAGCAGCGCAAAATTTCTTACAAATAATTAACTTAAAAAAAATTTAAATAAAATAAAACACAAATTAATAAAAACGTGGCAAATAATATAAACAATTGTTGATGGTTTTTTATTTGTAAACATTTAAAAAATGTTAGAATTGTTGAACTATTTTGTGAATGTGACCAGATATTTTCGCTGTTATTCGAATTATTTCGAAAACTTTCGGTAACTATTACTAGAAGTGACACTACTTAAAAAATTATATAAAAAAAATAAAAAAGAACCCATTTTACTTTTTGGATATGTTATAGGTGAGAGAAATACCTTTCTAAAAAAGTAATACACTGTAAAAAATTCTTGATCTTTTTTGGTTTTTCGTTACCTAAAATTTTTTTTTGTTATAAAATATAAGGGAAATTACTAGAAGTGACACTACTTAAAAAATTATATAAAACAAGTGAGAGTGTTAAATTCGGCTGTGCCGAATCTATTATACCCTCCAAAATGTAAAAAAAAATTAAAAACAAAAATTTGTCAGGGGCGTTTCTTTTTTTTTTTTGGGGGGAGGGGGGTTGATAGGGTCAGTGGGGGACGTTGAGAGCACCTTCCCATTGCGATAAATATATCAAATGTTTCATTTAATTAACAAAAATACAAAAAAAACATGTAAAAAAATGTATTTTTTTAGAGGTTGGTTTAGTTCTTCAAGGGGGAACTTTTTTCCCCCTGACCCGATTTGGCCAATTTCCGAACTTAACCTGCCTAGGAACATAAGACATATTTGTGCCAAACTTGAAGGATCTAGCTATTTTATTTTGGACTGCATCGTGTTAACTACAGACGGACGGACGGACGGACGGACGGACGGACAGACGGACGGACGGACGGACGGACGGACATCGCTAAAATGTCTTAGAATCGATCACTGATCAATAATATATATACTTTATGGGGTCCCCGACCGATATTTCGATGCGTTACACACGGAATGACAAAGTGAGTATACCCCCATACTGTAGTTGGAGGGTATAAAAAACTAACAAAGAACCCATTTTTATTTTTTGATATGGTATAGATGAAGGATAAACCTTTCTAAAAAATTAATACACTGTAAAAAAACCCTTGATCTTTTTGGTTTTTTCGTCAGTTAAAATTTTTTTTGTTATAAATTTTTTACAGTGTATTTTTTTTTTTTTTTTTTTAACGTGTCATAAAGCCTGTTAAAATATCTTTTTAATGATACCAAGATCATGGAAATCGGTTGAGCCGATTCAGAGTTATTGTAGTTTAAATGGAGCTCTTTTCGACCATTTTCGCGTTTTTTCGAAAACGTTCCCACTGTGTCACGCTCAAAAAATCGCAAAACAGTCATTTCTAAAAATGAGAGTTTGTTTGTTTTGATCAAATTTAGCTATGAACAAAATTTCATCGATATCTGAGTTGGTCGGGTTCAAAATTTCAGTTTTATCTCGATTTTTAAATGAAATTCATCATATGCTGATGTATGCAAACACATATGCACACATCTGCACATACATATGTCTGGGACTTATAAAATTTTCCAAAAAAAAAATCCAAAATGATTTTAACTGAATTTTTTTACTCCAAAACACAAAAAAAAATCCAAAAAAAAACTTTGAAAATTTTCAAAAAAATTTTCAGATATGTACACATTTGAACATAAATATATAACTTGTACTTCCATGTGTATCCCGATGTTTGAATTTTTCATAGGACTTAGAAAATTTTTCAACATTTTTTTTTCTAAAACCATTTTTTAATGATTTTTTCCTACAAACACTTGGTACTTCAAAAATAAAAATAAAAAAAAAAAATCCGGAATTTTTTTTTCCTAAAAACATTTTTTAATTATATTTTTATTACAAACCGAAAAAGAGTTGCCAAAAAAGATTTTGTGTCTGGGACTTTAAAAAAAAATTTTGGAACTTTAAAAAAAAAAAAACCAAAAGCATTCCAAAATCAAAAAAAAATTTTTTTTCTGAGCTTTAAAAAAACTTAAGACTTCGAAAATTTTTCAAAAATTGTTAAACATTGTTTTTCTAAAGTGAAATTTCGTTCGAAAAGGATTTCGATAATTTTGCTCTGCATCATTTTATACACAACCGCATGATCGAAATCTTGTTCGAGCGAGATTTCAGCTCAGGTGTGGATTCTTTACTCCAAAATGCAAAACGGAATTAAAAAAATATATGTAACATATGTGACCATATATGTCCATTAGACCGACTCACCTTATATGGGCAAAAAAAAAGTTAAGGTTGTACCCCCCTCAAAATTAGCTTTGACATGTTTTATGAAGATTCCCAAAATATTTGGGCTCTAGCGATAATCTCCCGTGAGCTAAACCGCGTCAAAAATGGGTCCAAAAATGGTATTTTTCATGAATAAAAAATTCAGTAAATTTTTTTTTGTCCAATGAATGACCAAATATAATAGATATTTAGGAATTCTTTGATTCTGCATTAAAACATTTTAAAAATCTAACCACAGACCTGAGATAACGAGATGTTTATGTCAGTTTTTTGATGCTTTTCAATTCGGTTTTACTGAAAACTTAAATAACTTTGGTATTTTTTGCCCGATTTTCACTTCTAATACATCGTTAGAAAGGTGTTGACCACCGCTTGGGATTTTAGTCAAAAATTAACCCTTAACTGCACTGTCTTACTTTTTGATAACATTTACTTCGACATCATTAAAATCCATTTTATAACCACAAAAAGCATACCTTTGTGCAGGAAACACGTTTAATTAATATATTTGGCCTCAATTAATTTAACCCATGCATGATCAAAATATTTTGGCAAACATTTTTAAAAAAGTTTTTGGGGAAATTATTGAAAACTAGTTGTAATACTTTAAAAAAATTAAATTAAATAAGGTTTTGTTTATCTAGACGTGCTTATTAATATTAAATAATTATTACGTATAACACTTTCCCGGTAAATTTTTTTTTTTTGAAATTTGTATGTGCAAATTAGTTTCAAAAATAAAATATAAACAAATTCTGTCTTAATTGCATATATTCGCGCAAAAAACGCATCTAATAAATAGAAATATAAATTATATTATTTTTTTTTTAAGTATTACAACTGGACTTAAATTTTTTCCACATTTTTTTTTTAAATTGGTCATGAATGGGTTAAATAAAAAATATTAAGATCTATTTATTAGATAAGTTTTTTGCACGAATATATGCGATTAAGAGAAAATTGGTTTATATTTTATTTCTAAAATTTATTTGCACATACAAATTCCGAAAAAAAATGACACGTAATAATTATTTGATATTAATAAATAAGCACGTCTAGATAAACAAAAACCTCATTTATTTTATTTTTTTTTTTAAGTATTACAAAAAGCTTTCAATAATTTCCGCAAAAACTTTTTTAAAAATGTTTGCCAAAATATTTTGATCATGCATGGGTTAAATTAATTGTTGCCAAATATATTAATTAAACGTGTTTCCTGCACAAAGATACGCTTTTTGTGGTTATAAAATGGTTTTTAATGACGTCGAAGTAAATGTTATAAAAAAGTAAGACAGTGCAGTTAAGGGTTAATTTTTAACTAAAATCCCAAGCGGTGGTTAACACCTTTCTAACGATGTATTAGAAGTGAAAATCGGACAAAAAATACCAAAGTTATTTAAGTTTTCAGTAAAATCGAATTGAAAAGCATCAAAAAACTGACATAAACATCTCGTTATCTCGAGTCTGTGGTTAGATTTTTAAAATGTTTTAATGCAGAATCCAAGAATTCCTAAATGTCTATTATACTTGGTCATTCATTGGACAAAAAAAAAATTTACTGAATGTTTTATTCATGAAAAATACCATTTTTGGACCCATTTTTGACGCGGTTTAGCTCACGGGAGATTATCGCTAGAGCCCAAATATTTTGGGAATCTTCATAAAACATGTCAAAGTTAATTTTGAGGGGGGTACATCATCAACTTTTTTTTTGAGTCACTCTAATGTCCATATATTTACATATGCCGCCATTTTCGCATTTGCTTTATATATGTAATACATATGGACGAGCATACATGAATAATGTATGACTAACATCTGACATTTTTCACCGGGATACCTAAAAAGGATAGAACAGAAACTTTAAAAAGGATAAAGAATTATTTTTAATTTTTTTACTATTAAAGTTTTGGTTAAAGAAAAGTTTATTTTTTAAATCTTAACATCCCGTGTAAAAAAATAATTAGATCAAAACATATCTCCTTTGGTAAAAACATATATGGATCATATCTAAATGGATGTAATCAGATCTACTCCATATATATTCATATCTGCTTCAGATATGTTTTGATCCGTAAATTGAGTCTATCTGACAATTTTACACATATCGCTCCTTTACTTGTATAGTGTCACAACTCAAAATATTTGATTTTGCAGAGAACACGTTTAAAGTTTACTTTTGAAACTGGTTTTTAATTGAAAAAGGCCGGTACATAGAAAATGTAATAATGGCGTGTACTCTTCTCAAACGGTGAGTTTAAGAGATATTAATACGAATTTTTGACACAATATAGAGCACGATATAACGAATAATTATGCATCATTAACTCAAAAAACGCATTTTTTGAGATATGACACTATACAAGTAAAGGAGCGATATGAATATATCTGAAAATGTCTGATCATATATGCCATATATGCCAGATAGACTCAATTTACGGATCAAAACATATCTGAAGCAGATATGAATATATATGGAGTAGATCTGATTATATCCATTTAGATATGATCCATGTATCGAGGGCCTATATTCAAAACCCTCTATCTAAAAAAACACAACTTTTCAGGAGAGCTAAAAAACTGTTTATTTCGCGGATTGTTAGAGTAATTAAAATTCGATATTCTACAATATTTTTTTAAATCAACTACTGAATCTCACATATAATTCGTTTTTAAAATTTTGCACTATTGGGGATTTTAGAGGATAGATAGAGGGTTTTGTTTCTCAAAAATATTAAGTACAGGAATGAAAATGATCAGATAGAGGGTTTTGCATTTTAATAAAAATGAATTATTATGATTTCATTTATGACATCGGTTAATTTTTAACGTAATTTATTAATGATAACGGCTTATAAATCATTTCGAAATAGCGGTTTTGGTCCACAGGTGCGGATTTTTAAGACAAAAATTATTTTTTTACCGAATTCACCTCAAACGTTGACAAACTGTTGAGTATGTTATGTAAGAAATAGTAAATAAAATAATAACGCGATTTTGGTCCACAGATGCTGATCAGCATCGGGATTTTTAAGATAAAAATTTTTGTTTCATAATGTACACAAGACATCCAAAGTTTGAGACATATTTTTCAAAAAAGTCAAACAAGAATTTTTAGAAAAAATTAGCATCAGTGGACCAAAATCGTGGTTCAGGAATTTTGTTGACAAATTCATGTGCAGCATGCAAAGATTAATATGAAAACATGTAATGCATGATGAAATTATTCAAAACAAATATTTTTAAATTAATTATTTGAAAAGATAGAGGGTTTTGCATTCATAAAAATTAATTGTGTAAGAGATAGAGAAAACCAAAAATGCAAATAAAATAGCAAAAAAAAATATTTTTGTTCTGAATTTTACACCATAGATGAAGGCCGTTTTACTGAATATTTTGCCATCAAAAAGTCATTTTCGTGAAAATGGAAGATAGAGGGTTTTGAATATAGGCCCTCGATATGTTTTATCAAAGGAGATATGTTTTGATATAATTATTATTTTACACGGGATAGTAAAATCAACAATTATCGTTGTGATACTTTCACATAAAATATTGAAAAAGATTACTCCAGCTCGAAGTCACGTTTCTTTAATAACTATTACGATGATATTTTCAAAGTAACACTTTTCAAGAAACTATTTATAAAGTTTGTTTGTTTTAAATTGATTGTTACGGTTATTTTGCAAGACTTACTCGACCCGTGTTTCGGAATTCGTCAAATTCCATTGTCAAGAGTATTTAGCAAATTGACCATCGTTATTGGCAAAACATAGTCTTATATTCGTATGTAAAAAGACAAATTGAGAATTTATGTACTAAATACTCAACATAATAAGCTCTAAATTAAAAAAGAATTGCCCAACCTTACCATCTCCATTTAAAATCAAACATACCATCATATGGAGATATATGTATGTTACATACCATCCATATATACGTACAGTATTTCACGAATTCCGAAATACGTGTCGAGTAAGTCTTGCAAAATGACCGTACCAATCAATTTAAAACAAACAAACTTTATAAATAGTTTCTTGAAAAGTATAACTTTGACAATATCATCGTAATAATTAGTAAAGAAACGTGACCTCGTGCTGGAGTAATCTTTCTCAATAGAATTTATAGGTCAAATAATAAATAATTTTTATTAGTTTAAAAATTAAAAAGAGAATTCACATAAAATATTTTAAATTTTAATATTTTTGTAAAAAAATTTTCTAAATTTTTAGCAATTAATTGCACAGTGATACTAAATTGAACTTTCCGATTTGGAATTGGGTGAAACCAAGGGCAAATGAAAGATAGCATTTACACAACAAAACCCTCAAGGATTTTTTTTAATTTAACGCTAAATTTTTTTACAGGCATTTAAAGTTAGTTATTTTAAAGCATTTAAAGTTTTTGTGTACTAAACATGTCTTTCACTCAAAAAAAACTTGTAAAGTTACCAAAAAATCTCGTGTTTTTACTAGGCTATTCTCGTAAAATAGGAGGTAGGTAAAATTCTCGTAAAATTACGAGGACTTCCTCGTAATTTTGTATGCGCCAAAAATTGGTAAAATAACCAATTTTATTGGTATAAATATTGTTTTAAGCCCGGAAAAATAAAAAAAAAATGGTAAACTTACAAGAAAAAATGGTTTTATGTTTAAAAAATGGTAAATTTACAAACTAAAATGGTAAATTTACAAAACAATTTTTTTTTGTTAATCGACATAAATCCTCGTAATAAAATCATTTTTGTAAAATAACTGTTTTTTTTTTTGTAAATTAACTAGAATCCTCGTAGCAAATTTTTCAAAATTTTGTCACCTTTTTTTCAAATATTCAAATATTTCAATAAAAAAAATTGCCTGGACATAAATCCTCGTATAACATAATTTTTGTAAAATAACAGTTTTTTTGTAATTCAACTAGAATCCTCGTAATAAAAACTTTGTTGTAAAATTACAGTTTTTGTTTTTTGTAAAATAATCTTTCAAAATTGTAGAATACAATTACGAAAATAAACTTGTGAAATTACCAATAAAACTGTAGTTCTCGTTTGAGCAAAGTACAAATATTTGTTAAAAACCGAGGAAAATTTTTAAATATTGGTAGAACGGGATTACAAGGCATTTTACCAGGCGTTTTACCAGTCTATTTTTTTGAGGATACGTTAGGGGCCGTCGTGGTGCCCCTATTGGACATGTAGGGTCCAGTGTTTAAACTTAAGCTTAATTGAAATTACTTTAGCTACACTCAAAAAAAAAACTTGTAAAATTACAACAAAAACTTGTAACTTTTTTTGTTTGCTACCTCCTATTTGACAAAAATACCTAGTAATTTTACAAGATTGTTAGCAATAATTTTGTAATTTTACAAGGGTTTTACCAATAAAATTGTAAATTTATAAATTTTTTGACACGATAAAATTTACAAAGAGGTTTCGTAATTTTACTAGATTTTTTGCTTCCTCCTATTTTACGAGAATTCCTAGTAATTATACAAGCTTTTTACCAATAATTTTGTAATTTTACAAGCTTTTTACCAATAAAATTGTAAATTTACAGTTTTTTGGCTAAATTAAAACTATAAGGAATTCTCGTAAATTTACTAGATTTTTCTTTTTGTAAAATTATCTTGAAAATTTGTAAAATTACAAAAAAAAATTTTTTTAATTACAAAAAAATTTAAATTTCGATTTGTTCAAAAACAAGGAAAACTGTCAAATATTGGTAAAATGGGACTACGAGACTTTTCCTAGAAATTTGACAAAGTTTTTTTTGTGTGTATGAATTTCGCTGCAATCCGTCCTGTACATGTTTACTGAATAGCCAAATTAATAAAATAAACCACTGTTTACCGTTGCGTATGATTGTTATTTAAAGCAATTACAATATTAATCATACGTCACTTATACAGTGCTAATCTAAAAACAAACCTTGAGGGTTTTGTTATAACTTTTAGTGAAATCAATTATTTGAAATCAATAGAAACAAAAATATCAAAAAATTTTGTAGTTCCATTTCAGGACATTTCTAAATGTCATATTTTGGATTATTGCCTCTATTTCAAAAGTTTATAAACGGTCGCACAGCGTCGCAAAAATGTGAATAGAATACATTGTCAGTGACAGATGGTAATTCGAGGTTTGTCAATATCATTTGGACTTTGGTGTTGAAAAAAATGGATTTTTAGCAAAAGTATGAATTTCCATAATTTAAAAAACAAATAAACTTATAGCTTACTTTTTGCAGTTTATCTCATGTGTTGGCCAAATAAGTATGTCTTGAGGAGAACTTCGCAGAAAATTTGAAAAAATATTGTGTTCAAGTACAAAAAAAATTATTTGATTATAAATAAAAAATATAAAAAAATCTCAAACTTTGACTTTAACCTCATGTAAAAAAAAACTTTTAGCTGCAATAAATAGATATTAAAGATGGACAAAATTCAAGATGTCAACATTCTGAAAAAATATTTCTAAATATGTATTGCCTTACAGACCTTATTGGCCAAAAAAAAAATGGAATTCTTGGCCCACAGTGCTCATATGCTATATTTTTGCTAAAAATTCTTGTTTGACTTTTTTGAAAAATATGGCTCAAAACTTGGATGTCTTGTGTAGATTATAAAAAAAAGGAAATAATCTTAAAAATCGCGATTTTAATTTTTTTACTATTTTTTACATAACTACTCAACAGTTTAAAACTTTTGAGATGAATTTGATAAAAAAAAATAATTTTTGTCTTAAAAAACTGTGAAACAAAGTCGCTCCTAAGCCCTTTTGAGTTTTGCCTAATCTGCATGGATGTGGAGCAGGAGGAGTACATAAAAACCAGAGAAAAATCACTGTGGACTATTTGAATCAGTCAATTTTAAAGTTTCATTGAAAACCAAACGATAAAACATTTAAAACAACTTTAACTAAAATCTTTTTGAATAACCGTAAATAGTTACTGTAAAACTTTTCTTGGTGTATATTATAAAAAAAACGCATCCAATCCTAATCCAATCTACCTAAGGTATATCCCATATTAACCAAATCTAACCTAGTTTACATTACAATTTTAAAAAATTATGCCAAAAGCTCACAAAAAAAATTCTATTACATACCAAATTTATTCTGAAAAAAAATTTAATAAATATTTTTAATGAATAATACAAAAGAAAATATGAACAATTTATTTTAATTTAATTTTGTCAAATAAATTTCGCAGAAAAGAATTTTTTGTCATATAGACAGACTCACAAAAATGTCAAAATTTTTACATTAAAAAATTGGCACGTCCTGAATATTTTTCATAAAGAAAATATTTACACAAAATAAAAATATGAATAAAAATTGTATCATCAAAAATCTGACAAACAAAAAATTTCAGTTTCTAATAAAAAAAAATATTTAAATAAATACAATATTTTGCAAGCAAAAATCATATATTTTCACACAAATGTGATGAAAATTAAAATTTTGCAATATTTATATATTTTTTTTTGACATTATTTGTACAGTATCAGATACAAAAATATATATACATATGTATATATTTTATGTATGGATGTAGCTACGTATAATACAGATATTTTTGCTTATGATTTTTATTTTTTCAAAAAAAATAAAAAATTACTAATAAATTAAAAAATTATCTATCTGTGTATCTTGCTATTGTTAAAGTGTTTGTATGCTCGTGAAATGCGTCTGTATGAAATTGAAATGAATTTTAAAATAAATTCATTATGAAGCGTAGCGCCACGACAATTGAACAATCAAACAAAATGACTAAAAGACAGTTTGCCAGTAAGTCATTTGAGGAGTAAACGTGCATACATACCTAAATATATGGGAAAATCTTAGGGTGGCATTTATTAATTTTCAGTAGTAAAAACGTCTAATATTTAAGAGTACCCAGGAAAAAATTACCAAAATAAATTAACTGCTATAAAAACACAAATAATTTTAAATTTGAGGCAACAATTTATTTTTGTTGCCTCAAATTTAGTTTTATTTTCTTTCCATTAGGAAGATGTTGTCGAGTTGTATAGCCAGTACTTGGGCCACTGGCGACAACGCTTTTTCAAAACAACCCCACTTTTTTATTTCTGCTGGGTAAGTACATTTCATACTGGGTTGAAAGATACACTCAGAAAAAAATTTCATAAAAAATGGGAAAATTAACTGAATTCAAGAAAATTGATAATGATTCATCAGGCGCGGATCCAATGGGGGGGAAAGGAAATTTCCCCCCAAACCGAATTCGAAAGAAAAAAAAAAGAAAAAAAAGAAAAGAAGTGGAAAGGAAAGAAGAGAAAAAGGAAAGAAAAAAAGAAAAGTGAAGAAGGAAAGGTAATTAGTACATAATTTTTTTCTACAAAAAAGTCCTAAGAACTTTAAAATTTTTCTAAAGGAAAAATGTCTCGGAATGTTACTTAAAATGTTTCTATATGAAAAAATGTAATAACTAGGGATGAGATTTTCATGCACTAAAAAATCGAAAATATGCGTTTAAAATGTGCGCTAAAAAATTCAAAATATGCACTAAAAAACCTAAGGATATGCACTAAAAAATAAAATGTGTACAATAAAAATCTTGTTCTCATGCGAAAATCTTCTGAAAATGTAAAAAATAACGCAAGGCTTGAATAGTAACATTTAAAACTTTATGTAAGCAAGATTTTTTTTTTAGAAATTAAGAAAATCCATAAAAAATTAAGAAGAAAAAAATATTTTTTCTTTTTTTTAAAATAAATTTTTAAAATTTAAATGAGTTATTGAAAAAAATAATTTTCAATTTGTGTTTTTGCTAATTTATGTCAAAATATGCACTTAAAAGTTATAAATATGCACAAAATATGCATTTAAAATCAAAATATGCATTTTTACCAAAATATGCAAAAATATGCAAAAACAAATCGATACCATTTTAACGCAAATTTATTGATTCGTAAAGATAATTGGTCGATGTCGTTTTTAGACTATCGGCAAAAAACATGCATTTGCATGGTAATCTCATCCCTAGAAATAACTTTTCTATAGGAAAATTTAATAATTTTTCTATAAGAAAAATTTCTATATTTTTCTATAGCAAAAATTTGACTGTAAAAATAATAATAATTAAAAATATGAAGAGGAAAGGAGAAAAAGGAAAGGAAAAAAAGAAAAGTGAAGAAGGAAAGGTAATTAGTACAGAATTTGTTTCTACAAAAAATTTCTAAAAATTTTAAAATGTTTCTGTATGAAAAAATGTCATAATTTTTCTATAAGAAAAATTAAACAATTTTTCTATAGGAAAAATTTGACTATAAAAATAATTTGCAAATTTTTCTATAGGAAATCTCAGGATTTTTGTATAGCAGATTTTTTTTTTTTAAATTTGTGAATTTTTCTTTAGGAAAAATTTGTGAATTTTTCAATAGGAAAAATTTGAGAATTTCCCAATAGGAATAATTTGGGATTTTTTTTTTCTTGGAAAAAATTTGAGGAGCTTTCTATAAATAGAACAAATCAAACAATTTTTTATAGAAAAATATCTCAATTTTTCAATAGGAAAAATCTGAGAATTTTTTATTAGAAAAAATCTGAAATTTCTGCTTTGGAAATAAACTAAGAAGATGAGAAAGAGAAAAAAAAAATATAAATAATGTTATAACTTTTTTCTAGGAAAAATGTCTAAGATCTCAAAATTTTTCTATAGGAAAAATGTTTTTGAATCTATGTATTTTTTATAGCAAAAAAGTCTCGGAATCTTTAACCTTTTCTATAGAAAAAATAATAAAATTTTCTTAAGGGAAAATTTGAGATTTTTTTATAGAGAAAATGTAATAGAACCTTATACTTTTTCTATAGAAAGAATTACACAGAATCTGTGTTTTTTTATAGGTAAAGTGTTTCGGAATCTGAAATTTTTCTATTTTAAAGTGTTTCAGAATCAAAGACTTTTTTTTTGGAAAAATGTCTCAGATTCCGAGATAAACTCCCAGAATATTTTTTCTTTCTGAAATATATCTTAGAATCTAAGGATTTTTGATACGGAACTTTTCTATAGGGAAAAAAGTCTCAGAATCCTACAAAAAAAAAATAGGACATTTTCAGTAGAAACAAGTAGAAAAGTTAAATTCGACTTGGCCGAATCTATGAATACCCCCCACAATGCCCATTTTAAGTGATAGTAAATTTTCTAACGTGAAAAAAATTCAATTTTTGATTAATAATATTTTATTTTATGTAAAAGAACTTTTTTTAAGTAATTTTTGAAAAAAAAAAAATATTAATTACAAAAATTTTTTTTGAGTGTAAAAATTTTTTGGAGTGTAAAATTTTTTTCGAGTGTATTTTTTTTATGTAAAAATATTTTTGAGTGACAAAAATACGTCGTAAAATATTTTTGTGACTTACCAATGTTTTTAAAACATGTTTAACAGGTTTTCAACACGTGAATTTAAGGTGAAACTAATCATAAAATCACTATTTTGCTCATAACTTTTTAACCACTGGACCGATTTGGCTGAAATTTAATACGGACCAGGCCAGGGGAACGAAAAATATATATGCCAAGCTTCAGCATGCCTTTCAAGAATTATCGTGTTTTTATCTCGTAAATACATAATAACCCGAGTAAAAAAGTTTTGATATATTCATATATAATTTTATAAACATCATATATTATTATATAGAATTTGATGCGAAAAATGAGTCGATAAAACCATATAAAATTCTATCAATGTTGATTAAATTTTAATAAAATTTGATATCATTTTATGCGAAAATTGGCCCCCTATTTTTTATATAAATTTAGAAAAAATTGCTAACAGATATTATTATATATACTTATATAAAATAACATAAAATTATATAAAATTATATAAAAATATATAAAAAATATATAAATTTACATAAAATTATATCAAGTTATATATAATTATATCAAAATATATATAATTATATATAATTTTATGTAATTCTATATAATTATATAAATTTTTATATAATTGTATACAATTTTATATAATTATATATGATTAAACAATTTTGTTGTTTTTATATCAAATATAGGGGGCCAATTTTCGCATAAAATTATATCAAATTGTATTAAAATTTAATCAACATTGATAGAACTTTATATGGTTTTATCGACTCATTTTTCGCATCAAATTTCATATAATTATATATGGTGTTTATAAAATTATATATGACTTTATCAAAACTTTTTTACTTGGGAATACATACTTTTTGAACCACTGGACCATACTTTTGTTAGACAAATGAAACATTTTCATGCTAGAAGAAGTTCAGAGTCTTGCATTAGGACCCGGGGGATTAAAATATTTAGTTTTTTTGCTCATCTCCCATTTTTAGTGCGTGGATATAAAAAAATGGTTTAAATAATGATAAAGTTGTCTAAATTTAGTCCAAAAAGCACATTAAATGAATTAGTAAATATTTTTCGGGAGAGAAGGTGTCCCCCACAGGCCTGACCAAAGTCCCCTCCAAAAAAAGATTCAGCACAGCTGAATTAAACACCCTCAGTTGTAGTTTTTTAGTTCAAACTTTAAACAAAACTTAAAAAAAAATGTTTTTAATGTTGTATTTATTAATATAAATAATTTTTTTTTAAAACGTGATAACTAATTACACAGTGATACAAAATCGAACTTTCGGAATCGGAATGGGATGAAACCAAAAGCAAATGAAAGCTGACGTTTTCCATAACAAATTCCTCAAGGCCTTTTTTTGGAACAAGTCTAGTTGGCAGACATTGGTCCGATTTATTTGTTTTTTGATTTTTAGAAATAGGGATGATTTAGGTAAGTTCAACAAAGAAAAAAAAATTGTCGGCGGCCCGTGGTTCCCGAGTTATGGGCCTCCAAAGTTCGGATATCGAATTTAATATATCTTCTCCAATAATGGTCCGATCAGACCACTATAAACATATTTGAATATATATACCAGACCTCTGTGCAGTTTATTTTTGTTTGCCTTAAAAGTTTTTCTTCGGCCGGGCTTAGGGATTTCAATTTCCATAAATTAATTAAGCGGCTTCGCTAAAAAAAAAATTTTTTGTGTTAAAATATAAGCGGGGTCAATGGTTAAGAGTCAATAACTCCGGTTCTATAAGGGTTAAAAGGTCCATTGAAAGCTCAAATGAATGCTTAATATCTAAGCTTTTAATCTCGTTGTATAAATACATGCCTTAACACATAATTTTAAAATATAACGAATTTTCTCCAAAAACTTTGGTTTAAAAATCTAAAATTTGGTTTTGTGCAACAATGGGTTAATGAAACCAAATATTTTTAAATTTCAAAATAAAGGTATTTGATTAAGCTTTCGCATGAAACCAATCTTGGTCTGATCGGACAATTATTGGAGAAGATATACCAAATTCGATATCTGAACTTTGGAGGCCCATAACTCGGAAACCATGGGCCACCGACAATTTGTTTTTCTTTTTTGGACCCAACACTAAAAGGTTTAGCTGTGATACTTTTTTTTTTGGATCAGAGAAATGTCTACCAACTAGACTTTAGCCAAACTTTCTGCGAAACAAGGAATATGGAGTCAGTGGAGATGTTGGAATCAGAGATGTCGGAATCAGTGGAGATTTAGATGTATGCAACTTTTGGTTAAGGAACGCGAATTGAAGAGAATATTTTACCACAATTCTATGGTTGATTTGTAAATTTTACAATTGTAATATTTTGTTTGGGTGTGTGTTTGTAATGAACAGCTGTTTTTTTTTTTTACAATTTAAATTACCCGTTTACGTCTAAACACACAAAAGACATTCAAGAGAGCTTTGTTTGTATTTTTTGACAAGCGGATTAAAATGAAAAGACTTTTTCATCTTGAAAATCTTTTCAAAAAGTCTGCCAATCTAAATGGCCCAAATTATTAAAATAAACCACTGTACACCGATGCGTATGATTGTTATTTAAAGGCAATTATTAATATAAATCACTGGACACCGTTGCGTATGATTGTTACTTAAAGGCAATTACAATATTAATCATTCGCCACTAATACAGTTTTCAACCATTTATTATTATACATAATTATAATAAAAGTGCACTAACTTTAAATGCGTGTAAAAAAAATCTAGCTCTGAACTAGAAAAAAAGCCTTGAGGGGTTTGTTATGGAATATGTCAACTTTCATTTGCTTTTGGTTTCATCCCATTCCGGCTTTTGGTTTCATCCCATTTGCGTGTTGCACTGTGTTATTTCTGTAAAATTAACAGAAGCGTCTGCTGTTTTTTTTTTTTTTTTAATTTTGATCATTTTTAGTTTTAGTATTTTAAATTTCACAAAAACCTAAAACATAAATTTACATCTTAAAAAATTTACAAACAAAAAAAAATGCCAACAGACTATTTCTATAAAATAATAAAATAATCTGCAATAAATCTGCACAAAAATATTTTACAATTCAGCAAACAGATTCAGTAACATCGCTGACAAATTTCTGTTATTTTATAAAACGAAATGACAGACAATTTACTAAAACGATTCATTTCAGCAGAAAAACCTGTAAAAAGTCTGCTAATTCATATTGAAAGTCATTTTAAAAACTTTATAAAAGATTTTTTTGAGCGTATATTTATATAATTTATTTCACTTATTCTACACGGCTTTGAAAAAACTTCAGTGGACCTTGAAAAAATCTCTAAATACGTGACCAAAATCCTTTAGGGGTCTTAGTCTGCTATTAGGGTGCTTTAATTTTTTTGGTCTCAAGCCAAATACATCAAGTCACCTCAAATTTGTAGAACAGTGTTATTTAAATGAGCATTTTGTATGTTTCAAAATAAATGCGCCCTAATGTCAATGCATGTATAAAAATCTATATAAGTTTTTTGAACTTTTATTGTATTTGTATCTATTTTATACAATTTAACAATATTTTTTTTCTATAATTTAAAAATGTAGTATGTTTAAAAATGCACCAAAAAATATTGTATTAATGCAGTCAGAGCAGTCAGTCAGTCAGTGTTTGTGTATTATTACGCAGTCATCGAACATTTAAAACATTGTGTACAATAAAAACGACGACAATATCGCACAAATGTTCATGTTTTACTGTTGGTTTTGTTGTCGTTGTTGCCGCTGCCGCTGTTGTTCCTTATTCTTCTTCCACCAGTTGATGCCACAAAAGTGACTTATTGCTTGTGACAGTGGCAGTGACTAGTAGATGTGTTTAGTTTTTTGGACTTCATTGGAAGCATGTGCCAAACAAACTTTTCTATGATGATGTTGTTGTTGTAAGCGTATATTGTGTTTAGCATTGTTTGTTTATTATAGACAACAACAAAAAAAAAAAACAGAGCAATTCAAGAAAATTTTTAAATGAAATCGAAAAGTGTGACTCTGCACTATAAAGATCTCAATACAATTTGATAGTTTTTCGTGTTGAAAATAGGTTCTCTCTACGTTTTAGCGTGACATAAAATACCATGCGTTGGAAAAAAACAAAACATAAATAAAAATGTTCTGTACTATTTTTTCTTACTGAATATTGTATAGAGTCTGCGCTACGGTTACGTTTTATGGCTAACCCAGCCTTTAGAATCAGCAATATTTAGATACTGTGATGTATTTCATTTTCCGAAATATCGCTGAAAATCAGTTGACAGATACAAAGACAAAAGTGGCGTTTTTGGAGGCAACTCCTAAGTTACACGGCTGGTCGGGATGTCTAAGAAAAATTTAGCAACAAAACCCAAAATCTTTGATCGATCACATTTTTGCAAAAAATAAAAAATAATCGCTCTTCAAAATTTAAATCTATGAACCACAGTACATAAGTAGTAGGCTCACAGGGGTGCATTTGATGTGCATAAGTATTAGCGACAGCACACGGTAACTTTTGACGTTTCATACAAAACGTAAATAAACAACATATATACATACACATACACAAGGCAGCGATGATTATTCAGTACTAATAACCATACCACCATATTGGAAAGTACGCAATTAGCAATTTGAAGATATTCGTATTTGAAGATTCTAAAAACGGCTAATTTAATACTTTCTGTAGCTCCACACCTACAGAAATTATTTTTGGAAATAATTCAGCCATTCAGTAAGTTCTGGACCGTTTTCCATTAAATTTAAAATGGTCATAGCTAACGTATTTCCGAGCTTAAGTTTTGAAGCTGGAGACCAGCGGTTGAAAGTAGAGTAATTTCTGCATACGAATTTTATGTGGACAATGTGCTAGTACAGGCCTAAACAAAACCTGCTTAGTGGGTGCGGTTATCTCTTATACTTTTCCGCAATAGAGCCATTTTAAAAAGTGTTTCGTTCAGAACATGTTGATTATTTTTACTAGTTTAGTAGGTAACATCATGAGCCTTTAAAACCATGTGTGGATGCTCTATTATGTAAGTAGCTTACACAATGCGTGAATTTTTAACGCCGCTTTTATTATCAGCACAATTGCAAAAAAATCATATTTTTAGTAAATTTGAGAAAGGAAATTGGAAATTGGGGAATTTAATGCAACACATCTTAGAATTTCTTTTTGCTATCACATTTCTATTAGTAAGAACTATTAAAATACAAAATTGTATAACGTTGTGCCCAAAAACAAAAATTTTGTTGCATAATGAAAATTTTAACTCTTAAAATTTCGGTCCCTTTTTTTAATGTTACTTTTGAATGGAAGCTATCTTAGGTAGTGGCGATAGGGGGTATGTATGTTCTAGAAAAATGTTGGGGGCAAAACTTAAAAGAGGTCGCTCTTACATTTTTCCCTCTAGAAGACACCAAGAGATCGACAGTTAGAGCGCTGGAAGCTAATTTCATAAAAATTAAATTTTGTATGGCCCCCCCCCCTTAAGGAGTTGAGATAGGGACAAAGTTTGTTTAGAAAAAAATGTTGGGGCTTAAATATTAATGGCGTCGATCTTACATTTTACCACCACCTTTGGTCCGATAAAAAAACATTTTCCTCACCTACTAGAAACCCTTACTCTGAACGTTAAAGTTCCAAAAAAAAATTATTAATACCAAAAAGCATTTTATTTAAATTATTAAAATCGGTGAACGGCTGGACCGATTTGATGATTTTTTTTGCAAATGTTTGCCGTAGTCCAATTTTTGTTTTCACTGAAAACTTTGCCATGCCCACTTTTTTAGATTTATCAAAAATCGGTGACAGCTGCACTGATTTGATTGATTTTGTTCTTATATGTTCGTCGAAGAAACATTGATCACGCCAATTTGTTCCATCTGTATAAAACACCGATGTGGATGTGGCTAATTATTTTTAAAACGTTTGTAATACTCCAAATTAGGTTTTTGCGAATAGAAAAATTGTCCACGCCCAATTTTTTCGACAGCTCTATATAAACCAAAAAAAATATTTCTTTACATTTTCTGCTAAACTACAAGACTTCAAGTTACGTTATGAAGTTTAACTGACCTCGCAAATTTTTACGCCCACTTTTGTTCATGTAGTGAAATCGATATAAGTCGACTTCTTAAGACTGGACCAAGTTGGCAACTTTTTTGTGTTATTAAGATTTTATGGGAAAGAAAAATTAGAAAAGTGTACTGGAAATTGGAAAATTCGGAAAAAATAAACTTTTAGTTGGGGGGTTTTTGTAAAAACTCAACAACATAACTCACGATACGATCGACATGCGAAATTCTATTTTTTTATTTTTTTTATTTTAATATGGATTACCATATAATTACAATGGCCTTCGTCTCTTTGTAGCAAAACAGACGAAGGCCTCTGGTGGGAATCGAACCCACGACCCCCAGACTCATAGGCACGCTACCAACTAGCCTACTGGGGCGTATAGGACGAAGCTTACGCTTTGCAAAAATCATAATTCGGAAATGATGAAAAAGAAGGCTGACACAAGGTTGCAACTAAGAACGGGATTCATGGCTCCTTTAATTCATTAAATAACAATTATCCACGTTTATACTCTGTATCATCCCCGATCAAAGGGAGGATCAACAAATGTAAAAGCGAATCAACAGAACATTAAAATTGATAATACTGTTAAACAAATTTGGAGAAATTCTCACTCCCATAAATTAGGAAATTTACCTCCTGATTCCAAATCTGCCTATCACGTAAAGTTTTCAAGATATTCGCATATGAATATTAACAAAAAAAACGATAATTTAGTTTTTTTTAGGTCTCCCCAGTAACATAGTCTTAAGTTGCTCACACAAAATAGTACTTGATTTAGTATAAATAAAACCTCTTGATTCCAAATCTGGCAAAATTTTCTAAGAGTTTGAAATATAAACTAAATCTGGCAAAATTTTCTAACAGTTTTTGAAATATTGGCTTTTGACAAACTCAAACTCCACACTACGCACTTATATTTTTTACAAATCACACTAAAATTTTCTAACGGGAATATCTCAAAAACGGAACATGCTAAAATAATTTGGATTTCAGTTTTGTAAACCAAAGTTTCATTTTATATATAATCAAGACCTAGTTTGTGGAAGCAACGTAACAATACGTAACAGTGGACCCTTAAATATAGATTTTTTTTTTACTTTTTAACAGCAAATATCTCAAAAACGGTACGTTAGACATTTCACTGAAAGGTCTTTTAGGTCGAACGTTGTAATCGTTACATTATTCCGTATTCGCCATTACTCTTTAAATTAAAATCCATCAAATACAAATGTAAATCAAATTATGGAAATTTTGACAGGATAACGTCTGTCGGGTCCGCTGGTGAAAAATAGATTTAAAAAAAATAACAGCCTCAAAAACTGCAAACAAAGAAGGTCTCCCTGGTGTCACCAGCCGATCTTTATGGCTTTTGTTTTATTTTGTATAGCAGGAAAAACAAAAGGACACGTATTTTTTTAGCGACACAAATTCATATTTAGGGGGTGAAAATGGGGTGGAAAAATCGGTAATTTTTCAGGTTTTTTGCGTTTATCTCCTATACTATGCAAATAAACCTACACAGAAAATAAAATCGTCAAATTTAAATCAACAAACAGCAATTGTAAATCAACCAAATATGATATCAACCAAACATTTAATAATAACGGCCGCCTGTTAGTCTATAATACAAAACTTTAATTTTGTTTTTAACAAACTCAGTCAAGTAATTTTATTTCAAAATTATTTTATCATGTCAACAAATAGTTTTTGTGTTTGTTGAATTTCTTTGTTGAAAAAAAAAATAAGATTTTTTACGTTTGTCAGATCAACTAATTGTGTTTGTGTTTGTTGAATTTCTTTGTTGAAAAAAAATTTAAGATTTTGTACGTTTGTCAATACAAATAATAATTTTAGAGAACTGGTACAAACTCGTTTATCAATTTTTTTAAATTTTTTTTCAACAATCAATATTTACAAACGTTTGTTGATATCACAAATTTCCGTATAGGAGCACTTTCAGTGAAAAAGTTAGTTGTATTCACAAATATGGGGGTCAATATAACAATTCGTTTTTTTCTGTGTACACCCTAAAAAAATGAGTCCACTTTCCTACTATAAATTGGGTAAAATTCAACAAATTCCAAAAATATACTACTATAAATTGAGTAAATTTCTAATATTTTTAAGTAGAATTACGCAATTTGTGTAATTTTACACAATTTATAGTAGGAAACTGAAATCATTTTAATTAGAGTGTAGTCATGTTACATATCAAATGAAAGGTCTTTGGAAAACCTATCTTTGTGTGCAAAGGACGTGCCAAAACATGCACAACTTTTTGTCATATTGAGTAAAATACCAAAATTTTAGGACATTTTTGTTAATAAGTAAAAAAATATTGACTTTTTTGGGACGTAGTTAGCATCACCAGAAAGGTATTTTAAATACCTTTAATCTGATATGAAATATGCCTATATTAAATTTATGAAAATAGACGTAAATCGTAAAAAAATTAAAGAGGTCAAGATCGACCGATCGGCCAAAGATCGACCCCCACTAAAATAGAGTTTGGGCCGCAAAAAAAAAATACATGTCGAATTATTTTTAGTTCTAAACATCATATCCAAATTTCATGAAGATCGGAGGGTGACACTAGGGAGACTCTCCTTTTAAGTCACAAATATAGTAAAAAATTGCACCTAAAGATTTAAAAAATACTAAAAGCATAAGATCTTGACAAATTTTTTACTTCCATTGTTAAATTTATTACATACGACTTAGCTCCTTTTCACATCAAACTAATAAATTGCTTTAGTTTTTGGTTGCCATAGTAATTATTGTGTATTTTAGATTTAATTTTTTAATAAATTGTGAGGCCCATTGTAAACAAAATGCCCCACCATCTCTGCATCAAATGATTCGCGTCATCATAAATTAATTAAATCAACAGCAAAATTCTATTTATTTGGTTATCTTTCTCTTAAGTGTCTTTAAAACTGTATTTAGTTAATTTATGATTTGTTTTTTACTTTAAAAGTATAATAAAAAAATTTATATCTTTTTAATTATACTTTTACAGTTGCATACATATTTTATTTTGTTTTAAAAAATTCCATGCACTTTCAACACTTGATTTTATTTCTTTAACATAAAAATTCTGTCAGTGTTGCCATTTAATTCAGTCCATCATCATTGTTTTCCCTATTCGGTGACAGTTTGTGGTTCAATGTCTAGATTTTTTTGTTTTCTTCTGTGTATAAATTAGTAAAGCACTTATTTTTGATGTATATATGGCGGATTTTTATAGTTGAAATACTGTAAATTTCTGTTAAACAAAAGACATTTAAATTTTTTTTTATTTGTTTTACAGATTTACTAATTTTAAAAATATTCAAAATTTTTAAAATCACTTTCATTTTCTGTTATATATAAATTTGCACAATTAATGTCACCCTAAGTTAAAATGTATGTACAATGGGTGGTTTTTTGTACGTTTGTCTAAATATTTTTGTTGGTTGTTCGATTTTTTATCTAAATACTTCTTTGTTTTTTTTTTTTAAGTTAATCTGTTAATTTATTTTTATGATTTTTTTCGTGTTTCATATTTGTTGACATTTAGTTACGGAAATTAAGAATTGTTTGTGAAACATGAATTTAGGTATAAATGAAAACAAATCGTTCAACAAAAAGCTAAAGCAATAGAACACATTAGAATGGGCCGAATTTCGTTATTATACCATCCAACCAAAGTATTGGATTGTATAACAACGAATTTCGGCCCATTAGTCCAGACTCCATTGGGTTCAGATCCGATGGGTCCTGAGACCCTGTGGCTTCTTTAGGGATCACCATAGATTTTGGTCAAAAATTGTTGTCCGTTTGGCTCTACCTTGCTTAGTTTTTGAGATACGGGAATTTTGGGTCTAATAGGGTCTTGAGATATCGCCATTTTTAAATTTTTAACTAAGTTCTAAGAAGTTTTAACAAATTCTTAGAAGTTTTAACTAAATCCTTAGAAATTTTAAACTAACAATAAGTTCTGAGAAGTCCGCTTCCTCAATTCTAAGAAAGTGAAATACGGTGGAGTTATTTGTAGTAAACTTTAACTAAACTTGAACTAAATTTTGTGTGAACATATATTTTAGAAATGTGTTTAAAAAAAAAATATATGTTTCTTAGATTTGGGGAAATTTGGCAGTAAGAATTTTTTTACATATATTTAAAAAGTTCATTTTAAGAAAACTATGAACTGCTAAGTATGTAAACTTAAATTTTTTCCTCATAGTTAGGAAAATTTTCTATTTTTTAGTTAAATTTAACAAAATTTTATGAAATTTCATCAAAAATGTTTAAAGAAATTCTTGGCGACACGAAATAACTCCCACATGAAATAACTCCCACGAAATAACTCCCAATGAAATAAATTCCACCAAAAATGAAATATGTACCAATGGAGAAAAAAATGAAATAAGTCCCAACTACAATGAAATAACTTCCACCTACAAAATGAAATAAGTGCCAATGAAATAACTCCCATTTATAATGAAAGAAGTCCCAATAAAAAAATGTAAAAGTCTCATCAAAAAGTAAACAAACAATTAGGGAAAATATGTACATATATCAGATAAGTCGAGCATGAGGATCCCGATCTTACTTTTGGTACAATACAAACATGTTATAATAACTGCCGAATGCGAAAGTTGACGGCTGATTTTTTTTTAATAACATGCAAAAATACACAGATTGTGAGTGTTATATTTGACTTGATTCGGTTACCTACAAACATCGCAGTGTGCGATTTGCGGCGATTTTTTGTACCAATTTTTCGCTTGCGGTGCTTTTTGCGACAAATTTGTTTGTTACCGAAAACTTAAACGATTTAATTAGCACTTGTTGTAAAAAGCGCCGCAGGGAAAAATTTGGTACCAAAAATCGCTGCGATTTTTGGTACCAAAAACTTCTGAAACATACAAATTTGTTAGAAAGCAATTGGTTCCAAAATCACAAAGAATTTTATTTTTTTAATAATAATATTCTATAAGTCAAAATGTTCCAGATACATCCACCAATAATGAAATAATAGTGGAAGTTATTTCATTGCTATTGTAGTGGGAGTTCTTTCATATGAAAACGAAAATTATGAAATAACTCCCAACAAAAATGATATAATTCCCACTAAATTGGGAGTTACTTCATATGAAATAACTCCCAACTTTGTATGGAGTTTTTTTTGGGACTTTTTTCATTTTTAAGGTGGGAGTTATTTCATGTGGGAGTTATTGTGTGTCGCCGAAATTCTTTTCTAATTTTTTGTTTCAGTGTATGAAAAATAATTGTTTGTTTTATTTTTCACCAAATCAGTGTTAAAAAAATTTAAAAAACAGGAAAAATTTATTTCTCAGCTAAAAATTATATTCTTATGTGTTTTATAAAATTTTGTGATGATTGTTTTCTTTGACCAGTTTTAAGGGTTAATTTTTGTCCTTTTTAAAAAAAAAATACATAAATCTCTTTAAAAAAAATGCAGTTAGAGGGTTAAAATGTTCTACAAATATTTTGTTCATCAAATTTTACTAGGGGTTGTCAAAGCAAGAAATGCATTTGACCTACACACAATAAAAAAACTTGTCAAATTACTAGAAAATGTCTCCAAATCCCATTTTACCAATATTTGACAGTTTTTTTTTTAACAAAAAATTTTTGATCGAAATTTACATGTTTTTTGTATTTTTAATTTTTTTTTGTAATTTTTACAAATTTCCAACAATTTTTTTACAAAAAATCTAATAAATTCACGAGAATTTATTTTTTTAAGTTTTATTGCGCCAAAAAATTGTAAATTAACAGTTTTATTGGTAAAAAGCTTGTAAAAGTTAAAAAGGTAAAGTTGAAAAATTAGCACATAAAGTTATTTTGAAATGTTTTTTTTTCTTCCTGACTCCATTGCAAAATGGAAAAAAATACGTAATTCTTAAAATTTTCTTAAAATAATATGACAAAATTATCGTGAATGCAGATCGGTCCACACGCCGTTTAAGAATTTCGTATTTTTTGGCTTTCACGGTTTTGGAATCCTTGTGTAGTCTATTTTCCAAGTCGGGAAGAAAAAAAATCATATTATGCATTTTTAGTGTAATTTTTTTATATTATTGCAAAAAGTTGATTTTCGGGTGTCTCAAAAATGTATGCATATTTTTTCCACCTCTGGTGTTTGGAGGTAAGTGCTATTCTATAAAGCTGGTTTTTAAAATCTAAGTAGATGTGATTACCTAGACCTTAAAAAATCAAATAAAAATCCAAAATATGGAAGATCTGATCAAGTTTGCATTTTTCACATTTTTTTTTTTAAGAAAATGCTCTTTGGCTTAAAAAAGTTAAAACTTAAGCGCTGAAGGGGGACCCCAAGCTCGGTTTTTGGGTTTTTTCTACCCATTTGTTGTTAATGAGTTTATGTTAGTTTGTATTTGGTTTTATTGATAGAGAAGGGTAAAAATAAAGGGCTAAATGTAAAAAATATTTTTTTATATAAAATGCCCATTGTAAGCCACAAAAATATTTTTAACTATTTATTTTTGTTAATTAATAAAGGGGTTTACACTCAAAAAATTTTTTGCACTCAAAAAAGTTTTGCACTCAAAAAAAACTTACACTAATTTTTTTTTACTAAAATGATACACTCAAAAACAATTACATTGAAAAAAAATTACTCTCAATGCATTTTTTTACTCAAATAACAAAAAATATTACTTAAAACAAAATATTTCTCATAACATTTTTGAAAGAATTTGTTTTATATATTAAAAACTAATTAAAATTGTTCATGGATCGTCCAAGCCGAGTTTGATTGTTCTACTTGTTTTTAATTATTATGGGAAGTAAGTTAATTTTTTAATTGAATCTACAATTTTATTTAATTGAAATTATTTTTAATTTTTCTCTGTACCAGTGTTTTTTGAGAAAAAAAAAAATCCTAAAATCAAAGCAATAAAATTTATTGAATAAATGATTAATTTACAAAAAAATCTAAGTTTACCAATTTTTTCATTGATTTTTTGTAAAATTTTGTCCCATCCTAGTGTATACTAGTCGTTAGTACGGATATGAAATGTCAAATATGACATGGTATTATGGTGTTTATATGAATTTATAATATTTTTGTTAGAATTGGCACAAGTTAATGTACAATATAATTAATAATTTAAGAAAACCTAATAAAAATAAATAAAAAGTTTGCAAAAAGAAAAGTTGTCAATGAATTTGTTTAATAATTTTATAATCCTGTGCTTATTAATGATGTTTGTTGTCGACTTAACTGAACTTAAAAATATAGTTGCCTTTTCGGTTTCCCGAACAATTCTTTTTTTTTATTTTCTAAGTTCCGACAAAAATAACTTTTGTGTTTTAGGGCGGATTACTCAAGTTTCAGTAAGGTGCTAACTGTCGATTTAAGAGAGCCTCATGTCAAAATTGGTATGAAAAAGTTAAATTTAACAGAGAGTTATTTTATAACGGAGAATTGAGTTATCCAGTCCTAGAGTTAAGAATTTTATTAAAAATGATTTAAACAAAAAAAAATGTAGCCAAATTTAAAAAAAAATTTAAGTACCAAAAAAGTTTTGGAGAATTTTCTAACTCCCGCATATAGTTCCGATTTTTTATACCCTCCAACCATATTATGGGGGTAGACACACCTTGTCAGTCCGTGTGTAATGCATCGCAATATCGGTCTTGGATCCCTTAAAGTATATATATTATTAATCGGTCATGGATTTTCTAAGACATTCGAATGTTCTAAGACATTCTATGAATGTCCGTCCGTGTGTCTGTAGATAATACGATACAGTCCAAAATAAAAGAGCCACACTTCTGAAGTTTGGTACAAAAATGTCTTTTGGTTCTAGGCAGGTTAAGTTCATAATGGGCAAAATTGGAACAGGGGGAAAAAAGTTTCCCTTGAAGAATTAAACCAACTTTTTAAAAAAGCGTTTTTTACATGTTTTTTTTTGTATTTTTTTTTTTAAACAAATGAAACTCTTTTTGTGCTAGATCCAGCACTTGGACCCAGGGAAGTATAAAATGACGTTTTTAACGGCCCGCCCCCTTTGAGGGCGTGGAAATAAGTAGTTTAAATAATGATAAAATTTAATTTCTGCAGTGCAAAAAGGGAAGGTGAACGAACCATCAACCCCACCCAAAAAGCCCTCACCCAAAAAAAACGCACCTGGCAAAATTTTTAATATATTTTTTTTAGGTTTTTTTACATATTGGAGGGTATAAAAGGATCACAGACGAATTTACTCTCTCACTGGGTACATGGGATAAATTTGAAAATAATGAGATAAAAAAAATATTTTATACAAAATTCTACCCATTTTATCTTATTTTTTTAGTTCAGTGCTAGATTTTTTTACACACCTTTAAAGTTGGTGATTTTGATTTTAAAGCATTTAAAGTTTTTGTGTACTAAACATGTCCTACTTACGGGGCCTCTGCTGGTGAACTTATTTTACATGTGGGGTCCAGCGTCCAAACTTAAGTTCAAAATTATGTTAGCTATAACCGGTATGAATTTCGCTGCAATCGGTCCAGTACCTATTTACTGAATAGCCAAATTATTAAAAATAAACAACTGTGCAACATTGCGTATGATTGATATTTAAAGGCAATTACAAAATTAATCATACGCCATACGTTGTCAAGGAATTATTGTTATAATTATAATAAAAGTTCACTAACTTCAAATGCGTGTAAATAAAAAATCTAGCGCTGAACTAAAAAAAGGCTTGCGAGTTTTGTTATGGAATATATCAACTTTCATTTGCTTTTAGTTTCATCCCATTAAAATTTTGGTTGTCGCACTGTGTTAACGTAAGGACGCCTCGAAAATTTAGATGCATTTCACATAACCTAAAAACACAAAATGCATTAATTCGGCTACTGGTTGATATATGTAAACAGAATTAGACACCGAGTTCTATTAAAACAATTCGAGGTATTTTTTTATGAAAAAAAAATCTCGATTTTTTTTTTTTCAAAAAAAAAAAAATTATATATTTTTTTAAATAAATTTCTTTTCCAATTTTTTTTTCACAATTTTTTTTTAATTTTTCCTTCAAGCAGGATTATTTAATATTTCTGTAAAATAAAAAAACTATCAGCTAATTTTGTTGTTTTTAAAAATTAAATTATAGAGAGTTTAGTTAAAATATCTATTTCAGCAGAAAAATCTGCTAAAAGTTAGTTTTTTCAAATTAATTGTAAGTTGCTTTACAGATTTTTCGACTAATGTTTCTTCTGAGTGCATCAATACATTTGGGAAGGACGAATTAAAAATTGCCATTATAAGAAAAAGCAAACCTTCTAAGTTCGGTTTTTTTTTTTTTTTAATTTTCTAAGCCCACAAATTTTGTGCGTCAATTAATTTTGCAATTTTACGAAATCGACCAATTCTTTAAAAAAATCAAAGTTAATTAAAACACGGATAATTTCGTAAATATCCAACTTATTTTCTACTTTTTACGAAAATAAAATAAGGGCGATTATTTGCAATCTCAAATAAAAAAGAATTGCGTATACGTAATAGGAATTGAAAATTAAATAAATATTATTTATACGCTCTGGTTTTGGTTAGGGAAACATTTTATAAAAAACATTCAAACAAATTTTGAATCCATAAAGCACTGCATTTGTTTTTAATATTCCTCTGCTAGGCGAATTGAAAACAAATAACACTGTGCCAGCGACGTATCCAGGAATTTGAAAAAGGGGGGGGGGCCAACTCGAAAAAAATTTAATCAAAATTTAATAATATTATTTTCTAGGACTAACACCCCCCCCCCCCCCCCATTAAAAAAAAAAAAGTTCTAGAATTCATAAAAGTTTTCTATACCAACAACATAAAAATAACTTAGAATTTCTTATTAAAAATGCCTTAGAATTTGTGAATTTTTCTAGAGAAAGAATGTTTCAGACTCTATTTTTAAACATCAAAATTTGAAACATCTCAGAATCTGAGAACATTTTTATAAAAAAAAAATGTCTTAGAATTTGAAAATGTTTCTTTAGTAAAAAATCCCTTAGAATCTGAGATTTTTTTAATAAACAGATGTATCAGAGCCTGAGAACTTTGCAATAGAAAATATTCTATACAAAAAATGTCTCAAAATCTTTGCAATTTTCTATAGCAAAAATGTCATTAAATCTGTGAATTTTTTTACAAAAAAAATATCTCATAAATTCTAAGATTCTCATGTATTTTTCCTATAAAAACAGTTCCTATAATAGGTCTATTCGATTACCCAAATTTCTTACTATTTTTTATTACTGGAAAGTTTTGTTTACTTTTTGTATTGAAAATTTCCAGCTGTAGTACAATGATTAAAAAATAGTAGATTGTAGTAAGGTACACAGAAAATAATACTGAGAAAAGCAATTTGAGTAATCACTTATTTAATTTTTTAAAACAAATTTGATTAATTTTTTAATTACCGCAATTATAAAATAACTCAAAAATTGAAAATAAAATTTGAGTAAATAATTTAACACAAATTTAATATATTTTTTTAATCTCTTAGTGTTTTTAATTCTCATTTAGTTTATAGTTTTTTGTATATGTATATGAAAGTTTGAAATCATCTTTATAAAATTTTCCTTTGTCTTGAAGACATAAGTATATTTGGTACAGTTTGAAAAAGCATTTTGTTTTTGAAAAAAAAAATTCGAAACTTTAAAAAAAAAAAATTGATACATTTTGAGTAAATTTTTACTTGACACAATTAAAAAGTTATTTAAAATTATAGAAAAATTTTAAGTAAAGTTTCAATTGTGTAAATTAATAATTTACTAAATTTTTTTATTAAGCATTTAATAAGTTTTTATTAAAAGTTTAATCAATATTATTAAATCGTTTACTTGTGCAACATTGAGTAATTTTTTACTCAATAGTATTAAAAATTTACTCAACATTTTTTTTTATTTTTTTTCTGTGTAATCGAATAGTCCTAATATATAACCTAAAAGTTTTTAAATATGTATTTGTTATGAATTTCAAAATTAAATTATATGAACCAGATAGATTTATCCCTCCTGATTCAAAATTATCTTACCAAATATTTTAATCGTTCAACATTTTTCTGATATTGGCGTTTGAAATTCGAAAACGATAATTTTCTACTTTTACTCTCTTGTAAAACCCATTATATAAGACCATTATCGAGATATTTGGACTTGAAAATTAATTAATTCTTTAGAGATTTTTACGGCTCTACTGTTACATATTATTGCCTTGGCGCAACATTTAAGGAATAGATTTTAATAAAATGGAAATCTTTATTCCAAATACGTCATTAATTTTTTTCGTTGCTTTTGTAAATTCTTTTATGAAAATTTAACTTTATTTATTTAAATAAAAAATAATCGAAGCTTTAAATATTGTCCTAACTCTAGTAAAAATATTATGCTAATTTTACTGAATAGATCTAATTTGATCCGTAAAATGGTTGTATCAAATAATATCTAATTGTATTACCTTAGATCAAAAAATATAAAAATTAATACAATTTGATCCTGAATTTGGTCAAATCTAATTAGATCAAATTGATCTTATAATATCAATTTTTATATAATTTGATGAGCAAAACCAAAATACGAATCTAATCATATATGGAGCAATATCTAACCATATAAAGTGGATCAACCGTATCAAAGTGATAGATACAATTTTATATAAATTTATACGGAAGCATATTAACTCATATAAGATTGTATCAAATTATATATGATTAGACCAGAAAATTTTTACTCGGGAAGTCATTTTTAAATTTAAAAACTGCAGTTTTCAATTCAAATCCAATTTTTGAAAAAAAAGTGCTAGATTGAAAATTAAAAATTAATATGAAAATTTTTATTTAGAAAAAAAATTTCAGAATCTAAGAGTTTTTTATAGAAATAATATCTCAGAATCTGATACTTTTAATATATAAAAAGTGACTTAGATCCTAAGAGTTTGAAATTTTTTTATAGAAACATAATTTTCATTAATCGAAACCAATATATAATAATGTGTTTTCGATACATATTTTACAGATATTCCGAAATAAATGACTTTTTAAAAACGAAAACTAACTCATAATCAAGAGTTTCTATAAAAAAATACACAAAAGTTTTCTTCAAAAACCAAAATATTTACAACTTATGGTTTTTTTCTTGTAATATGTGTTGAAGTGTTGACATTTTTTAAAATTTTCCAATCCATTACATCGACTGTATCTTGAATAAGACAAAAAATTAATGTAGACTGAATGCAGTTGACCAGAAAAAAAAACCCCAACGGGTTTTGAAAATGTAGCTTTATTTTATTTATTGTAGTGTTTATAAACCGGTTAACCGGTTATCCGAAAAACCGGTTTTTTTCCCAAATTTTTGGTTTTTTCCCAAAATTTCGGTTTTTTTACAAACCGGTTGACCGAAATTGAAAAATTCCGGTGCACCGAAAACCGGTTTTTTTTCTGTCGGTTAACCTTTTTTTTTTTAACATTCAAACAGAATATTTTGCAAATATTAATTAAAATTTCATGAAAATCCGTGAGAAAGAAAGTCTAAAATACTTTTTGTCTTCAAGAAACAATTTTCCAAATAGGAATTTTATTCCGAATCTGGTAAATATTTGAGTTACTCGCCGCTATAAGCATTTTTTGGGCAGTTTCATTAAAAACTTAATAAGTGACTGTTAACCAGGTACTAAAATTCCTCTTAATGGGGAAAATGTCAATAAAAGAACATCAATATAAAATACGATACTACAATTTATACCGAATTGATGTATTTTTTAAATAAAACCCACAAAAATTAAATTAAAGCTCGGATGAATATGGGAAAATAAAGCACCGTATTTAAATATCGCTATTTTTTATGGATAACAGTTGCTGAAAGCTGAAGAAAGCTGAAAGCTGAAAGAAACAAATATGTTAAAGATTAGCAATGTTAAAATATTTTTTGGGTTTGTCAGTTAAACAAAAAAAAAAAAAACGGTTAACCGGTTTTTTTTTATTTCGGTTTAACCTAGAAAACCGTTAACCGAAAAAGCTGAATTTCGGTTAACCGAGAAACCGGTTTTCTAAAATGTCGGTTTTTTATAAACACTAATTTATTGCCTACATCGTATTTTGTATTGCCATTTGGAATAAGTAAAAAAAAACATAATAAATGTTGCACAGTGTAATTCGTGTTCATTTTTTGATATGTTTACCGAAAATGCATATTACATTTAAATATTTTTTTTTTGGAAGAGCGGTGTAGGCAATACAGTAAGATTTGTCATTTCGGAGTATTTTTTATTTTGATTCGTTTGTCAAACCATTTTCTAAATAATTTAAAGAGATCAGGAGAGCCATCCATATGTCTAATAATACAGTGCTATATGTCTAAAACAATGGTTCTCAAACGGTGGGTCGCGACCCACTAAGGGTTCGCGGAAGAGTTTCAGGGGGGTCGCGAACAAATTTGTTAAAACCTTAAATTTTGGTAAATTTAACACACATTTTTTTTAATTGTTGTGTTAGAAATTTATACAAATACTTTTATTAAAAAAAAAAATCCATCACTTATGGTCCCTCCGTAATCACTGTGCAGCTCTTAATTTTCGGGATTCCCAACACTTATTTGTGAAATGTTTTGGCTGAGTCTGGGATCTGACAGTTCGTTTTATATTAACTTTTTGATACTGATTCCGAATCTTGGTTCCAAATTTTTCTAGTATGTTAAGTTTTTGAGAAAATTAAAGGCAAAGTTGACAAAAACGTATTCTTGTGCATTTTAAAGAGCTTTGTTTGTGAAATTTTCGGATGCGTCTGGGATCTGGCCACTTTTTTCGACTCACTTTTTAAGGCTGATTCCAAATTTTGGATCCGAATATCGGATCCAGATTCCTGATCGAATAAAATTTCGATTAATACCAAACATTAGTACATAATTTTGAAAAATGAAAAATCATAACTCCAAATTGGACTTTAAATGCTTTCTTGGTAAACATTTCTTCATTTGTGATCAGGTTTATTAACTGGTATGGGACTCCTGTATTTATAAAGTCCCATCTCTGTAATTTTATAAGAAAATACTTGGTTATTTTGGAAAATAATTTATCTTTGATTTTAAATTTGTTTGTAAATTGAAAGTTGAAAATAAATAAATCAAAATACTTTTTAATTCGAAAAGACACACATCGTCTTATTCTGGTGTTTTTTCATTTATTTCGGAAATAAAAAATTGAGGAAGATAGTAAGTTTCGATAAAAAATGCCGTAGTTCGGGACCTGGTTTAAAAATTTTTGAGAAAATTGAGTTCAAAGTTCACAAAAATTGTGTTTTTGTTTTATTTTAAGAAGTTTTTTACTGGAAATTTTTGGTATGCGTCTGGGATCTGACCACACGGTTTCGATTTATATTTTAATGCTGCTTATGAATATGGTTTCCAAATTTTTCTATTAATTAAGGTTAAAAAAAAACTGAGGTCAAAGTTCACGTTAATATTTTTTTATGTCGGGGGGTCGCGAAAAATTTGAAATATTGAAAAGGGGTCGCAAAGCAAAAGTTAGTGAGAAGCTCTGGTCTAAAACCTATGATACCATCCAGGGAGTCTTGGATGGGGGATACTCCGGGTAGTGGAGCTACCATAAATTTTTACACAGATGGATCGAGGATACACGAACAAGTGGGCTTTGGAGTCTATTCGGAGGAGCTTGGGTTGAGCCTGGCTCGTAGATTGCCAGATCGTTGCAGTGTTTACCAGGCAGAGATGCTGGCAATAAAGGAAGTGGCTGACTGGTTGAGTTGCAATGTCTTGTCTACAACCGCAGTGAACATCTATACTGACAGTCAAGTCGCGGTAAACTCCCTGGATTCAATGTTTCTGAAAACAAGAGCTGCCATTAACTGCCGCACGTTTTTAAATGAGATGGTCAATCAGTTTAACATACGACTCATATGGGTAACAGGGCACAGAGACATTCCAGGGAATTGCAAAGCCGATGAGCTTGCAAGACTAGGAACTACCTTACAGATTCCAACAGAATTGGAATGTGTTGGTATGCCTCTAGAAACTTGCAAGCAAAGCCTACGGCTTTGTTCTGCGACGGAGACCAATCAAAGATGGGCAAATGGATGGTCGTGTGAGACAACGCGACTGGTTTGGACTTCTCTTAATCAGGGGCGCCCAAGTGAGCTGATATCGCTTCCAAGAGGAGAGATTTCGAAGGTGGTTTCTATAATAACCGGATACTGTCTTATGTGTGCCGTCGAATGACTTCTGCCGAAGTTGCATGGATGAAGAGGAGTTGGAAACTATCGAACACTTTATTTGCCATTGCCCGGCACTTTCTGGTCAGAGACTTGCTTCACTGGGATCTAGGGAGCTGCACAATTTTTCAGATTTGTCAGATGTCAAAATTTAATATCATAGGAGTTTCATAATAAGTTCAAATTGATTTAACGGCAGGGACCAGTAGGGAAACCTATTGCAGTCCCGTGGTATCACAATGAACCTCAGAGTCAATGTGTGCTGACATAAAACGTCAGCAGCCACGTAGAACCTATACTAACCATGTGTATTTAAAAAAAAAAGTTAAAAATTTTTTTTTTTTTTTTTTTTCAAAATCCATAAAAGATTTTTTTTTTGTTATTTTTAAAATGCAAACACTTTTTAAACATTCACTAGAAATAGGTTTGTAAAATATTCCCATAAAATTAACACTCACCTAATTAAAAGTGTGACAGCTATCCATTTTTGTAACACCATTTTCAAATTTCATTCATAAAGAAATCCATTAAATTTTTTTTTTTTGATGTGCAAAAAATTTTTTTACCGACGGCTTTTTGCAATTTCTATAGATTTAGCAATAAAACAATTTGCATACATTTTATTTAGTTTCTTTTTTTTAAGCACCATTAACTAAGCACCATTATTTTTTAAGAGATATTTAATTTTATTTCAGAAAAAAAATTAACTTTTAAATACAAAAGAAAAAAAAATATATAAATATAATTAAAGTAAAGGGGAGGGTTTTTTTTATATATTTTTGTTGACTGGCTTGACTATATAAATTATTGCACTTTAATGGCTCATTACACACACACAAAAACACAAGACGCACAAACACACACTAAAGGGGGGTTTGTGAATACGGACGCGCTTTTTTTTTTTTTTTTTTGTAGGAGCTTATAGAATTTTTTGATATTATTTTTTTTTTTCTTTTTGGGGTATAAAGGATTTAAATTTAATTTTTTTATTTAATTTTTTTATTTTTTACACTTTGTATTGATTTTTATTATTTTTTTTTTTTTTTTTTTAATATTTTCTCTTGTTTATTTAAAACTTTTTCTGCTTTTTATGGCTCATAATTTTTATTTTAAATGATTTTTCTCTTGATTTTTTTTTTTATTTATTTTTGTTGATTTTTTAACGATTTTTTTTATGGATTTTCCAAACAAACAAAAAAAAAAATTTTTTTACAATCCTATTGCTCTTGTTGTTTTTAATGCTACTGTTGTGTATAAACCGTTTTTTCGTCCTGTGATTGTGATATTCTTCGTTAGATGCAAAAATATCCTTTATTGGCATAAAAATGTTTCTTCCTTTCGTTTTACAATGATTTTTTTTTTACGTTTATGAGCTCCTTAAATTTTTTTTTTTTTTATTCCTTTCGATGACGAAAACGATGTAAAAAAAAAAATTATATATAATATTATCGAAATATAAAAACGATGAAAATGAAAGAAAAAAAGAACACAAGAAGAAAAAATCGAGTCAAATTTTGTGCTTTTTCAATACAGAAATGTGTGTATTTTTTATTATTTTTTTTTTGTTGTTGGTAGGTTGGTTGGTTAAAATACTACTTTGTCGTATAGTCGACGTACACAAGTGTAGTAGTCGTCGATGATGTTAAAATTTGACGTCGTTCGAAACGGTCGTCTGTTGTGTGTAAGTTTTCAAGTAAAGTTAAGTGTATCCAAAAAAAAACTGTATAATACTAAGTAGAAGTAGAAGAATAACCCAAAACCAAAAATACAATAACACCAACAAAAGCAATATTGGCAACAACAACAACAAAACATACAAAAAACGTTGCCGTCGTCGTTGTCGTAGTTTTGTATTTTTACTAGTAAGAAGTATAAAAGAGTATAAAATAATATGCTTTCGTTCTTGGCTGTTTGGTTTGTTGTAGTTGTTTTAAATACAATTATTATATTTTTATCAAATGAAAAATACAAAAAAAAACAAAAGTCCTGGCGCAACGTTATACGCCAAGATTCGAACTAGAGCATAAAAGTTTTGGTGCTGCGCACCACCATCATCCAAAAACCAAAACCAAAAAAAAAATTGAATTGTACTTACGTATATTCAAATATACAAAGTATATACGGAGCGGAGCGCATTTTACTGCTCAACTCTGCAACATACATTGGCAAATGTTAAAATTGTATACGAAAATTGTTGAATGTTGTTGGTTGGATGGACGGATGGATGGATGTTGTTGAAAATGTTCAGGTTTTCACAGTTGCTGTTGCTAACAACACTGAGCAGCAGCATTATGGCCAGCACCAGAAATACAGTCAAACTATATAGTTCTCAATGAAAAACAAAAAAAAAAATTCACTTCATTGTTTGTGTATATATTTTCGAGTTAAGTAGATGTTACTCTTCCTGAGCAAAACAGAGAGTTAACCCGAAAATATCTCATGGATTTTAAAGTATCTTTGTATCTCAATCGAACAAAAGCAAACATAAAAAAGTCTCGTCCACTCTTTTACTAAACAATAATTCCAAAAAGAGTCTTTTTAGTTTGTCGTCTTGATGGCAGACAAACAAAACCAAAAAAAAAATTGCATTCACATTTCATCTTAACAGGAACCAGTACATATTTGTGAGCTGGTTGGTACAAAACGAGAATCTTATATCCCATGAGCTTTGTTTTTTGTACCATGCGTGTAAAAATCGATTTTAGTCTGATCTAACTATAATCTAATACTATACTAACAGATCTAATTTGATTTCAAAATTGGGAAGAAATATCGCATCTAAAAGATCTAATCAGATACAACCGTGTAATAATATCCTAACAGATCAGAACATATCCAGTTAATTATACAAATAGGGTTGTTCCGGGTATGGGCTTCATAATCTTGAGATTCACCGATTGTCCTGAAACTTGCATATAAGGAAAAGGGGAAGAAAATAGTGGATCAAAGAGGATGGGGAAAACGGGTTTTATTTCGTAAGGCTTATCCAATGATGTATGGTAAGGTTAGGTTAGGGTGGCGGTGCCAGATGGCACTCCGCATAGACCAATTGGTTCATAGCGATACCACAAAACTTTTTCCGCTTATCGATGTAAACTAAATACATTGACCTTCATTGCGTATTGTTTTAAACTTTTGAGGCCTATTCTCGTAATTTCCTCCAAAGTCTCGAACTGTGAACTTCCTATAATTGATAGTCGAGTTCGTACCAAAGCCGGGCAGTGACACAGGATGTGTTCAATGGTCTCCTCGACGCCTGGTGTCTCGCACCTTTTACAGCTTGTGTCCGTAATAAGATTCATGTTCTTGGCATGTTTTCCGACAAGACAGTGTCCCGTTATTAAACCTGTGAACATACGACATTCTGTTCTCGTAAGTGTTAGTAAGAATTTAGTTCTTCCTAAATCATAGCGTGGCCATAAAGTACTGCTTATACGACTTGTCCCAAGTTCCTTCCATCTTCGATTTGCCTTGGCGACAGTAAGGGTATTTCGTTTTAGTTTGTAATGCTGGAGTAGCGGTGAAAGCATTATGGTGGTACCTATGCCATCTGCTCCAAGTTTCGCGAATTCATCTGCTTTCTCGTTTCCTTCTATTCCTTCGTGCCCTGGTACCCATAATAGGGTAACTTCATTATTTAAGGAAAGTTGTTTTAAATTCTCGTAACACTTTAAAACCGTTTTCGATTTAATTTGGTAGCTCAAGAGTGCCTTAAAGCAGCTTGACTATCCACGTAGAAATTGAGGGTTGCACCTTTTCCCTTTGCCATATATTCCACAGCTTTTGATATAGCAGCTATCTCAGCCTGAAAGATACTCGTGTCTACGGGTAATTTAAAAGATAAGTGTTGGTCTAGTTCCAGTATCGTGAAACCAGCTCCATTCAACCACCATTCGATTGCTTCGATCCATCAGTAAAGATATTTATTGAGTTCGCAGGAGGGCCCTGCCAGATAGACCAGAATTCTCTATCCGGAAATCTAACTTCATATTTCCTGTCGAAAAATAGTTTGGGCACTATGTAATCAGAGTCAATACGGTCCATATTAGCAATGTTACTGTGTCCAAAGTTGCGATACTTGAACCAATTTGACTCTTTGAGTCTGAGGCAAGCTTTTTAAGCCTCGCCCTTAGCAAAGAGAGCAATTGGTAAAAAGTGCAATAAAGTGTCGATAGAGTCGGCTGATGTTGTTCACTAAGCGCCAGTGATGCTCCGTCCCATTTGCCGTTGAAGCTTCTGAAACATTTTAAGCGTCACATCCTTTTCGAGTGCCTTATGCCAGACTAAAACTCCATAGAGTAAGATTGGTCTTACGATTGAAGTATAAATCCAGTAAGTGACTTTAGGTTCTAGACCCCAGGTACTGCCGAACATTTTCTTACACGCGTAATATGCGTTGTTTGCTTTTTTTACTCTTTCTTCAGAGTTATTGTTCCAGAACAGCTTACTGTCCAAGAACACTCCAAGAAATTTGGCATGCGGTGATATTGGAATTTCAACTCCTCCCACTCGAACCTTTCTAAATTCCGGGATTTTGTATTTCCTAGTAAAAAGCACCATTTCCGTTTTCTGCGGGTTGACATTAAGTCCATTTCCTGAAGCCCACTTCCACATAGCCTTAAGTGAGCCCTCTAAAATCTCGGATACAGTATCCAGATATTTGCCACATGATAGAATAACCACATCATCAGCGTATGCTATTGTTGTGGTTCCTAAAGTTTCAGTTCCCTTAAAATGGGGTCCAACACCAGGAGCCAGAGCAGTGGTGACAGAACCCCACCTTGTGGTGTTCCTCTAGTAGCGTAAGGAGATGTTTTTGCATGACCCCATTCGTCCGTTATTTCCCGACATGAAATCATTTGCTCTATCCATTTACTCAAACAACTGTTAGTTGAAGCCGTGTCCAAAGCATTAACTATCGTCTTTGTATTTACATTGTTAAAAGCCCCTTCTATATCCAGAAATGCTGCAAGAGCAAATTCCTTTTACTCCAGGGATACTTCTACCTTCTGTACAAGTGAATGAAGCGCGGTCTCTATGGATTTAGCCTGCTGGTAAGCAAGCTGTGCATCCGATAGAAAATTTGTACCTAAATGCTCTCGTATATATAGATCAATTATCCTTTCCAGCGTTTTTAAAAGAAAAGATGTCAAACTGATTGGTCTGTAATCTTTTGCCGTCGCGTGGGCAAGTATATAATACTTGCTTTCCTCCATACTTTTGGTATATAGGACAGTTATAAAAGCACGACCGCAAAAATCACATATAATAATCTCTATTAAAATTAAGCTGACCCGTATTTTAGTGTTTTACGAAATTCCTGCTAGTTCGGATTTTATTTGAATTTTCACGAAAGACCACCACACTTCTTCATAAGGTCACTTTTTCGTTTTTCTCCCCTCATTCCCATATGCAAGTTTTAGGACAATCGGTGGGTGTCCACTGAAAGACCTCCCTTGTTTGTGTTTCCGAAAAACCGACATTTTTGAAAATCGATTTCTCGGTTTACCGAAAATGAGCTTCGTCGGTTAACCGATTTTCTAGGTTAGGTTTGGCTATAAGTGGCTGATAACGTTTTACGTCAGCACACATAGACTCTGAGAAATATTGCAACACCACAGGACTGCAATAGGTATCCCTACTGGTCCCTGCCGTTAAACAAATTTGAGCTTCTTATGAAACTCCTAAGATATTGAATTTTGACATCTGACAAATCAAAAGATCATGCAGCCCCCTAGATTCCAGTAGAGCAAGTCTCTGACCAGAACGTGCCGTGCAATGGCAGATAAAGTGTTCGATAGTTTCCAACTCCTCTTCATCCATGCAACTCCGGCAAAAGTCAATTGATGGCACATTTAACCTGTTTGCGTTCTTCCCTATAAAACAGTAATTAAAGCAACTACCGTCGAAATCTCTTCTCTTGAACAAACAAATAAAGCCGTTGATTTTGCTTGCAAGTTTCTAGAGACATGCCAACACATTCCAATTCTGTTGGAACTTGTAAATTCTTTTGGAACCTGTAAGGTAGTTCCCGTGACATTCTCGGTGACATGACATAATAACTACGGTGACATGACATAATAACCCAATGACGGAAATAGGGATTATGACAGAATACATCACAGTCATAATCCCTATATTAGTTGTGGGGACTATGACCATTTACAAAACGGTCATAATACCAATAGGGATTATGTCCGTTTCCTGTTTGGATTACGACCGAAAAACTACACAAAACAACTTTTTAGACAAGAAAATATACAATTTTTGGGGTTATGACCAACTTGTATAGTGGACATAATCCCTGTAATAATAATTATGGCCATTTGATATGGAAAATAAATCTGGAAAATATGTCCATTTTTAATTGGGATTATGCCTAAATTATTTTCGGTCATAACCCCTATATGGTTGTGGGGAAATGGGGAGTATGTCTGTGGGAATTATGTCATATCATCTGCAGACTCATCAGCTATGCAATTCCCTGGAATGTCTTTGTAACCTAGGACCCATATGATTCGTATGCCAAAAAATTAATCGTCATGACAAAAATACGCTAATAAATACCAAAAATTGTAATAACCTAGACCATTCCGTAGTACAGGGTGAAATGAGTTTAGTTAATTTTTGTAACTATCCAAAATATTGGCCGTAGACCTATCTTTAAGACGCAATTATCAATCAATTGACCTGAAATTTGAAACTTAAGAAAAGCTTAAGGCCCAAGGACGAAGGCTATATACACGCAGAAAAAATAAACATGGTGGAGGTGATCATGTTTTAAGAGCGTCATATTATGATTGCGAATATTATTGTAGCAATAATGTTAATATGATTGAAGGCAACAAAGAATATTTATCATAATATGATTGCGGCAATAATAGTCAAAATGTTATATAATTATTGTAATATGATTCTAATTTATTTTTTTTTTTTTAAATTGAGAAAATACATATATTTAGTTTAAATAAAACACGTTTATAAAAATCATATTTTGTTATTACTTCCTTCCAAAAACGTAAATTAAATTCACACTACTAATTTATTTTTTCTTTTTAAATGTTGTTTTATAAATTTTGGTTTTATAATAATTTTGGTTTAATTTAGAGACGACGTGCAAAAAACTTATGGTATTTTTCTAAAAAAAAAAAAATACATCACCGATAGCATTATTGCCAGCCAACATTGAATGATCGTATTAACCATTCAATTATTGGTAAAATCATAACATTTTTGCTGCAAGATTAACATGTTTGCTACAATATTAAAATTATTGTCAGCAACTATAATATGTTTAGTAAACATAAAACTAATGAAAAAACACATAAATATTTTCCATTAACACTTTTTATTTAAAATGTAAAGTTATGAATACAAAACCGCACAAAAAATTAATTATTTAAAACGACTTTTGTATAATACTCCATTTTGCAATTATCTAATTTTTTAACATAAATTTACTTAAATTATTTTTAAAAGAAACTTTTGTTAATGGCGTCTTTGTGACTTACTGCTTGCTGGCAAAACACTGAACTGATGAGTAAACATGACAATTACATGTATGTTTGCAAACATCGAATTTTTGGTGCGTCGAGAATATCAGTAACAATAAGATTGCTACAGCAACCATATTTTACTTTCAATCATGTAATCATGACTGAAGCGACTAATAAATGCTAAAATCAACCATATAAATGTTTAAATAGAATTTTAAAATCGATAACTTGGTTGCCGCAATCATATCTGACCTTAGAGATCATAGTATAGTTGCCGTGATCATGTCGCAACCATATTTTTTCTCTGCGTGTAATAAATATAATAAAATAATAATAATATTTTGATCACATGATCACTTATATTTATTTTTTCTTTCTTTTATTTACAACTCATTTTTAAAAAATTCAACCTACACTGAAAAAAATAACTATACTGAAATTAAATAAACACTGTAATTAATTTTAGTATGCAAATTTTTTTGAATTTATTTCAACTTATCTTAATATAAGGTGGTTTTACTTAAAACAAAGAAAATAAACTTGAAGAAAGTACATGCAAATACTTAAAAAAGCACAAGAGTGTTCCTTAATTTGTTTTTTTTAAATTAAGTTAAATATTCTTTACATTTATTGCGAATTGATTACATTTAAGATAAAAGGGGTTTATTAAAAATTGTTGTCTTAATTAAAAGAAAAAAATTTAAATTGTATGCAAAAAAATAAATAAGTACTTAACTTACTTAAAAATAGTATAGACATTTTCAAGACATTAAATCAAATAAGTACTATTCTTTAAATCCAAAACGCATTTTCTTTAATTTAATTAATTTTTGTTTTAATTTAAGAAAAAAGTAATCTTTATATTATTTATTTCATAGACTTTATTTGAATCTATATCTTCATCAGTTTAAGAAAGAAGTTCCTTAACTTAGGTAAAAACTACTTTAGGTATTTTGGGGACCCCATCTGGGGGTCCCATATGGAGACCCCATGAGACCCTAACTTTAAATCCAAATTTCGATTTTCGCGGAATTTTCAAATGCCCATAACTCTGCAAATATTGCAGATATCAAAAAAATTCTAAAGGCATTTTTGTAGTCCTTAACTTGTAGAACATGACCGCTGAAGACCCCAAAGCCCTCCGAGTTATAGTTTTCTTATTTCATGATCAAATTTCTCAAGACCCCATTCCAATATCTCAAAAACTAAGCAAGATAGAGCGATTCTGACCACAATTTTGGATCAAAATCAATAGTGACCCTATAATAGTGTACGCAAATACTCATGGGCGGACCCCATATATTGGGGGCCCGTAGGGTCCTCACATTGGGACTCCATAGGGTCCACAGAATCCGTACGCTTAAGGAAATTTTTAATTATTTTAAAAAAATATTTTTCCTCTGGATAAAAACAAATAAACTTATATTAAGTACAATTTTACTTACTTTTAAGATATATTTAAGTAAATGCATTACTATGTTTTAGGAAAAAATAAACTTGGAAGAAGAATTAATATCTTTGGAGCCCTCGCATACCCTTCTTTTTTTAAATTAAGTTCAACATGCTTTAAAAATGGTAAAAAATTTTTTCAGTGTAACCGAGAACTGCCGTCTCGTTGAAGCGAAAAAAACCAAGGGTTCTGGTGGGAATCGAACCCACGACCCCCACGTTGAGAGGCTAGCACGCTACTAGCCTACGGGGCCCCGTAGACTATTGAAATTTAATTTTTGTGCATTGTCCCCATTAAAATACCTCCCGATATTCACTTAAATCTGTCTATTGGCGCCAAATACTTCACTGCCCATGATTTAAATTTTGGTTCATCGACTCATGACGCATCCAAAGAGCGCTCTTGAGGATGCAGTAAAAGTAAGGGGAAAAAATTTAAATTTATTGTTAAGATTTTTTATATAAAACTTAAAATATAAAATTATATTTTGATAAAATTTCACACACGCTTTCCTTTTTGGGTCTTCGGCGTTCATATTCAACAAGTTAAGGACTATAAAAATGCCTTTAGAATTTTTTTCGTATCTGTAGTATCTGCAGAGTTATAGGCATTTGAAAATTTCGCAAAAATCTAAATTTGGATTAATAGTAAGGGTCTCATGGGGTCTCCAGATGGGGCCCCCAGATGGGGTCCCCAAAATACCTAAAGTATTTTTTCTTTAAGTTAAGTAAATTCTGTCTTAAACTGATGAAGATATGGATTCAAATAAAGTCAATGAAATAAATAAAATAAAGATTACTTTTTTCTTAAATTAAAACAAAAATTGATTAAATTAAATAAAATGCGTTTTGGAATTAGCGATTAATACTTATTTGATTCAAGGTCTTGAAAATATCTATACTATTTTTAAGTAAGTTACGTACTTATTTATTTTTTTTGCACACAATTAAAATTTTTTAATATGTCCTTTTTTCTTAAATGCAATCAAATCGCCATAAATGTAAAGAATAAGTGTTTAAATAAAAACTGTAAAATTATTGATGATGATGCAAGATTTATTGCGTGCTGGCTATGTCATAGTTTATGTCATTTTAAATGTTCTGGTTTACCAGTTTTAGTGGCTGAATAGTTAAATAATCATAAAGGTTTTCACTGGTCCTGTGAGCGTTGTAGGAAGACTGGTGTCGATTTTTATCGGTTTTTCCAAAGCACAAGAACAGAATTCCTGGCAATAAAAAATGATATTAAAGTTTTGTCTGACCGTGTTTCTGCTTATGGTACAGTTCCAGGTAACTTCTTTAAACAAATTAATAACTCTGATTTTTGGCCTATAAATACATTTGTTCGTGAGTATGTGTTTAAACCCAACCCACGTCTTAATAATATTGCTCAACTACCTTCACAAGAAGTAACAAATCCAAAAAACTGAATGAAACCCCTGTTAACCAACTAACTATTGTTTATCAGAATGTTCGTGGACTAAATACAAAGATTTCTAATCTATTTGCTAAAAGTTTTGGTTTTGACTACCACGTTATTGTCTTTACAGAAACCTGGTAAAAAAATAATGTTTTTAATACTGAAATACTTTGCAATAAATATCAAATTTATAGACGAGATAGAGGCGGTGATTGTAATGGAGGTGGAGTTATCCTTGCTGTATCAAATCGTCTGCCTTCTGAACTATTAATTATTGATTCTCCGTCTGATATTGAATTTATAAGCGTTTTAATAAAACTGAAAAATAAAAACATATTTATAACCTGCTCTTATATTCCTCCGAAGTCTATCCAATCTGTTTATGATATGCATTTGGAAGCCATTGTAAAAATTGCATTACAAGCAAAGGACACAGATTCTATCTTTATTTTTGGTGATTTCAACTTACCTTCAGTGCTGTGGAATTATCTTCCTGATATTCCAAATTTGGTTCCTATAAAAACTGACAGCTGGAATGATGATTTTTTAAATGGCCTTTCTGATCAATGTCTATTTCAAATGAATGGCGTACGGAACGAATATGGTAAATTGCAACGTGGTTTTCGGAAGGGCTGTTCAACTGTCACTAATCTTTTAAATTTAACAACTATAATTAATCGAGGATTTGTAAATGGGAAACAAACAGATGTCGTTTATACTGACTTTAGTAAGGCATTCGATAAGGTTAATCTTAATCTGCTCCTGATTAAATTGAAATTATTAGGGGTTTCCCCTAACAGTCTAAGCTGGATTTCATCATACCTTTTTAATAGAAAGCAAAGTGTACGATATAAAAACTTTACTTCCAAATACATAGCTGTTAAATCCGGGGTCCCTCAAGGAAGCCACTTAGGGCCAGTTCTTTTTTCTTTATTTATAAACGATCTTCCAAATGTGATAAAATATTCAAAAATATTGTTGTATGCCGATAATGTCAAGATCTTTTCGAGCTATAAAAATCCGTCTGATCATATTTTTCTACAAATGGACTTAGATAATTTCCAAAATTGGTGCAATTTAAACCTAATGGACCTTAACCTAAAAAAATGTAAATCTATGTGCTTTTCTAGAAAAGGCCTATAAAAATTAGCTACTTCTTTGATGAACACCAACTGGAACTAGTTGATATTTTTCTGGATTTAGGAACACTATTTGATCCGAAACTTAATTTTATCTCTCATATTCATATGACAGTAAATAAGGCCAGAGGCGTACTTGCTTTCATAAAGCGGTGGGCCAAGGAGTTTAGTGATCCGTACGTTACAAAAACCTACGGCTTTGTTCTGCGACGGAGACTAATCAAAGATGGGCAAATGGATTGTGATTCAACACGACTGATTTGGCCTTCTCTTAATCAGGGGCGCACAAGTGAGCTGATATCGCTTCCAAGAGGAGAGATTTCGACGGTGGTTTCTATAATTACCGGACACTGTCTTATAGGAAAGCACGCAGAGCGGTTAAATGTGCCGTCGAATGACATTTGCCGAAGTTGCATGGATGAAGAGGAGTTGGAAACTATCGAACACTTTATTTGCCATTGCCCGGCACTTTCTGGTCAGAGACTTGCTTCACTGGGATCTAGGGAGCTGTACGATCTTTCTGATTTGTTGGATGTCAAAATTCAACATCTAAGGAGTTTTATAAGAAGCTCAAAATGGTTTAACGACAGGGACTAGTAGGGAAACCTATTACGGTCCCGTGGTATCACAATGGACCTCTGAGTCTACGTGTGTTGACGTAAAACGTCAGCAGCCACTTACAACCTAACCTAACCTAACAAAAATGCTATATACTTCTCTTGTACGACCGATTTTGGAATATGGCTCATTAATTTGGGACCCTCAATATAACAATCACAGTAATCACATTGAATCTGTCCAAAAACAGTTTCTGATTTTTTGTTTGCGAGGTCGAATAATGTTAAACGTATCTTTTCTACTTAATTTAATTAATGGTGAAGTCAATTCGGAATTTTTGATTAATAACATAACATTCAATGTTCCTCAACGTCCAACTCGTTACTTTCGTCCTTTATCACTGCAGTTTCATCGTAGTAACTACAATAATGCTGACCCATTACGAAGAATATGTAAAGACTTTAATGATTTACATAATTGCATTGATTTTTCTTTAAATGTTGATGTTGCAAAACGTAAAATAATACTATATTTAAATATTTAATTATGTTTTTTGTTGTTATATAATTTTGTAAATAATTTTTGGTTAAAATTTTTTAAGTCTGTAAGGATTTAATCCATAGACTAAATAAATAAATAAAAAAAAAACATTTTACTTAATTTAAAAAAACAAATTAAGGAAAACTCTTGGGCTTTTTTAAGTATTTGCATGTACTATCTTCAAGTTTATTTGCTTTGTTTTAATTAAAACCACCTTATATTAAAATAAGTTATAGTAAATTCAAAAAAATTGTTTACTTAAATTAATAACAGTGTTTATTTAATTTCAGTATAGTTATTTTTTTCAGTGTACATTTTGTTATCTCTAATGCATAAAAATGTTCATATTGTACCAAAAAAAAGTTCCAACTTTGTCATCCCTAATAGAAACATCGAAGAAAATCTTTAATCCAATACTCATTCAATACTCTGAGTACCTATAGCAAGTGTTATTGTTATAAAAACAACACTTGTTCTTTCTCCTTTGATAACAATTTCAATTCCATAAAGCAGTATTGATTTTATTGTTCCTGTATTTAACAATTAAAAAAAAAATATTATATATCTTGACATTACAACAATTTTATTATAACGCCTTTTTAACAGAATTTTTTTAATGTACGAGTATTTATTTTTGTTTTATTTATAATTTTATAACATTTTCATTTATTGCACATGTAACAAGTGTATCTAATGTAATGTAAACTGAAAACTGTTACACAAAACTTACTAAAAGTACAACGAAAAAAATTAACATACCCAGTATGCAAATGTTTAGTTTATCATGTCATTCGCACAAAACTAATTATTCACAAAAAAAAAAAGTAAAATGAATTCAATAACTGCAATACGTAAAGAAACATAACTTCGAAGTAATACAATATTCACATTTACGTGATTTTTTTAGCGAGATATTCATATAATATAACTAAACAAAATGAAACACAGAACAACAAAATATATTTTTTGTTTTTAAATAAAAATCAATTTAATATGCAGTAATATAACAATTTGAAATATCGATCTAGGTATCCAATAAAGTGATTATATTCATGATACTTGATGGAATTTAAGAAAACCTAGCGATGTCCATCCGTCTATCTGTTGAAAACACGATAACTTTCGAAAGACAGCTCTGAGACTACTAAAGTTTGACCACTAAAGCTTTGTAGCAGGTTGGTATTTAATTTCAGCTAAACCGTTATGGGGTTTTTTCGGGAATTACCGTGTTTCAAACACGCTTTAAAAGCCACAAAAATATTTTACAAAATTAGTTTGTAATGCATTGAAATATCGGTATAGAACCTCGTATGGTATATATGAGGCATTCCACACCAAATGTCCCGCTACATAAAAATATGTGTCCCATGCCCTATATGGAACTAAGAAAATTGCATTTTTGGCTTTACAATTTTTCAAAACCTGGGCTTCAGAAGCGTGTCTAAATATTGAAAAAAATTGTCAAATTTGTGTCGAGTTGCCTTGAATAAATGTTAATTAAATTAAAATGGACACAATCTCAAAAATTACCATTCTTGTATTCTTTTTTATGGGCTATTGATTAAAAAATTTTATTTTGAAAAATTTTTAGAACCCGTTCAGAAATTTCCCATTTTTTAAAAAAGTTAATTATCAAAAATCCGGACATTTTTTCCTTTTTAATTTTTTTAAGTTTAGATGTTTGTCTATCCACACAAAAAAATGTAGACGCGTGTTTTTCGTTCTTTTTTTTTCAAGAAAATCACATTTGAATATTAAATGTCATGAGAATTTTGGAATTTGCTTGTATTTTCTTGTTTCAGCATTTCGGATGAGTAACACATATTTGCATAAATAATACTCATACGCTATGTTGAACCAAGAATATACAAGCAAATTACAACATTCTTATGAAATTAATATTCAAACGCGATTTTATCGAAAAAAAAAACGAAAAACACGCGTCTGAATTGTTTTGTGTTGATATGCAAACATCTTACCTTAAAAAAAATATTAAAAAGGAAAAAAAATGGTTGGATTTTTTATAAATTTACTTTTTTAAAAAATCTGAAATTTCAGAAAGGGTTCTGAAAATTTTTCATTAGTTTTTACCTACTTATGTAGTTAGTTACGGTATCGATTCCCCAAAAGTTTATTAATTTTTCAAAAACTGGGCTTGGAGGCGTGGTTAAATATTGGAAAAATTGTCAAATTTGTGTGGAGTTGCCTTGTTTAAATATTTATTAAATTAAAACGGAATGCACCACAATCTCAAAAATTTACATTATTGTATAGTTTTGTATGGGCTATCGCTTAAAATGTTTTTTTTTTTAAATTTTCAGAACCCGTTCTGAAATTTGCCATTTTTAAAAAAAGTCAATTTATAAAAAATCCGGCCACTTTTGTTTTTTATTTAAATTTTTTTTAAAGATTAGATGTTTGTCTATCCACACAAAAAGATTCAGTCATGTGTTTTTCCTTTTTTACAAAATCGCATTTGAATTTTGAATTTCATAACAATTTAGTAATTTGCTTGTATTTTCTTGTTTCAACGTAGCGTATGAGTAATATTTATGCAAATATTTAATACTCATTCGGTACGTTAAAACAAGAAAACAGAAGAAAATTACAAAATTCTTATGAAATTTAATATTCAAATGCGAAAAAAAACGAAAAACACATGCCTGAATATTTTTGTGGCAGTAAAAATAAAAGATTTGTTTTCGTATGGAAGCCCCTATAGGGAGTGGAGATCGGGCTTACGTATGTTTGGAAAAATATGTTAGGGTGAAAAAATCTCAAAGTTTGCCTAGTTTTTGGCAATTCTTGGGCAATTGTTGGGATTTTTGTGAATTCTTACACCTACAAGCCCAACATAAAAAGTCCCACAACTGCACAGGAGTCGTCTAAAAAGAGGTAAAATGTGAGACCGAAACATTTTTTTAAACATACCTAAGCCCTCTCTTCAATTCTTAAGGTGGCTTCCATACAAGGATTAAAACGATAAAATTGCTCCTACCTCTGACTATCTTAAAAAGACCTCATTTTTTTCTGGATTCTCTAACGGTGCACATTGGGTTCAAATGGTACCAAAGTGGCGATTAATTGAAATTTATAAATGAAGTTTTTGTTATAAGTTTTGGTATGGGGTAAAAGTAGATAAAATTCTGAAACGCTAGTTATCAAAATCAATAAACTAAGTTATTTACTTTTTTTCGGTGAGCTGTCAAAGTTAGCAAATTATTGCAGTCATTGAAAAAAGTAAAAAAATTAAAATTTTTTACAATTCAAGCGATTATTAGTAGTATTAAATCTTTTAAAAGAAAATCTTTTATAATGGAACCTTAAACAACAGGTATTAAACTAAATTGCAAAATTTTTTTTGTTTATAAAAATTGGGTCTTAACATTTTAAATATTTTTTTTAAAAAGGACCCGAAATTGGGATATTTTCCCCATTTAATGGGCCACACATATTAAGTTAGTAATAGTTGGATTTAGTTTTGTGGATTTTAAAAAAGTATAGGATATCAGCTTTTATTTAAAATAAAAAAAAGTACAGACAATGCCCGGCCCTTTTTTTTTATTCCCGTTTTTGTGTAAAAAGTCTGGGTATCCTTTATTAAACAAGACCATTATATGTGTGTTTATACCCTTCAACTACGGTATGGACTTACACTCACCTTGTCATTCCGTATGTAACGCATCGAAATATGGGTTTAGGACCCCATAAAGTGTATATTATTGATCACTGATCGATTCTAAGACATTCTGTGACTAACAGTGTGTCCGTCCGTCCGTCAGTTGTTGAGCACACCATAAAGTACATAAAACAAGAGCTAGAATCCTGAAGTTTGTCACAAATATGTATAATGGTCATAGGCTGGTTAAGTTCTTGAACGAGCAAAATCGGACCAGGGGGGAAAAAGTTCCCCCTTGAAGAACTAAAACTACCCCAGAAAAATATTTTTTTTACAAGTATTATTTTTATATTTGTTCAATAAATGAAACATTTTAATGCCATATGAAGTTCATCGACCTGAATTTGAACCAAGGGGGATCAGGAAAGCGAATTTTTTCGGTCCGCCCCTTTTTGGGGGCGTGTATAGAAAAAATAATTTAAATAATGATAAATTTTTATTAATTTGGTGCAAAAAATGACATCTATTTTTTTGGCAACGTTTATCGCGAGAGGAAGTTGTCCCCCATAGTCTCCCGGTAAACCCCCCACCCCCTACGCCAAAAAAACGTCTGATAATTCGTTAATAAAAAACTACAATATTCCCATAAATCACTTTTTTCAGATAAATTTGTACATTTATGAGATTTTGTGAAAAACAAAAATTGGATTTTAAATAAAATTTAAAATAATATAAATACATATTGTGCGCTCTTTCTTTGATTACTTTGATAGCACATTATGTACACTTTAATTTCCATTTTTTTTATTAATTTATAGCTTTTCATTCCAAAGTTACAGCAAAAATTGTGAACTATAACCCCTTTTTTCCGAAAAACAAAAAAACGCCTAACAGGTTAAAAAAAAATTTTTTTCCAATTTTTTTTTTTCCAAAATGTGTATTTTTACGTGTTTATATTAGTTCATTAATAAAAAAATATAATATTCTAAAACTACTGCTTATCTGAATTAATCGCCATTTTGGGTACCATCGAACCCACTGTGCGGTGGTACTCATAGTTTTTCTGGATCACTTCTCTGAGTAATTTTTTATTAGCAAATTTATAACTTTTTAACTTAAGGAACCGTAGCTTGACCGAAAATAATTTGGACATAATCCCAATAAAAAACAGACATAATTCCCAGATGTATGGGGATACACTAAGCAAAAAAAAATATTAAATTCAAATAGAAACAACTTTAAAACAAATAAAAAACAGTGACGAAATAGAACAAAGTTTGTTTCTACTTATTTAAAATATTTTCATGTTTATTTTTAAAATGACTAAATAAATACGGTCATGTTAAAATTAAAGTTGTTTCACTTTAATTTAAAATTGAAATCAATATTGATTTAACGTTGATGTAACTTTATTTTTATGTTGCCCTAAACCAATAATGTTTAATAAATAAAACACAATATTTTTATGTTTTTATCAAAATTTTATTCAAAATTGACACGAAAAGTACACTTTTATGTTAAAATCAGAGACCATAACCGTTATGAGATTTATTGAAAAAACTCAAATTTTACTGTTCAAAAATATTATTTTGAAATAGAAATTTAAAATAACAGTTTCAAAAAATTTATATAAATATCTGTCCAAAATAACAGAAATAAAAAACTTTTATTTTTTTTAACTGTTATCAAATACTCTTTGAGCCTTATAAAATTTGATATATTTAAGTAAAACTAAAATAAACGCATACAAAAGAATCCTATTGATAGCTAATACCTCAATTATTGATTTGAACATTAAAACTTTGATTGATTTGAATACAAATAACTGTTATAACAGTTATTTAAAATACGTAAATGTTATTTTAGACTTTTTGAACAAAAAGTTTTTAATTACTGTTATTTTATACTTTTATTGATAAAAATCAAAAAATAAAAGTTTTTGCAAATTTTAACACGGGACATCTCTAGAAGTCTTTCCATATATATAATGCATATTTTGGACAACATTCGTTTAATGATTTTTTTAAAGCAAAACAACACATATAACTGTTTTATTTGGTCTCTGGTTAAAATATTGATAAAGCTATGATATTATATTAAACCCAGTCTATACAATCAGGAAAAATTAGCATTTCTGTAGCAAGACAAAATAGACTGTATGTATAAAAAAAATAACTTACACTCAGAAAATTATGTAAGTTACTACATGTTAGTTGTTTGTATATTTTACAGTAGTTAGCTGTTTTCAACTACAAAGTCAGTTATTTTTATATGAAAAATATCAAACAATTATTTCTGTTAGTTATTTTAAGTAGTTTTTTTGAACTACAAACAAGAAAGTACTGTAATGTAGTAACAGTTATTAAAAGTAGTTAATTTTATTTTTTTTATCTCTGAAAAATTTTCAAAGTTTTTTCCATTTTTTTTAATTTTTCACAACTTTTTTTAAAAAAACAAAAACTTTTTTTTCTGAAAATTTTTTTGAAAAAAAAATTATGTATTGATTATTTTATTTTTACTACATGTTAGTTGTTTTGACTACAAATGTTAGTAGTTTTTACTACATAAGTCAGTTGTTTTTTGTCAGTTAAAATAACTAACATTGTTAGTTGATTTAACTGAAAAAGTAGTTGACCCCAAAACTACTTACAAAGTAGTTATTTTAACTGACATTTTCAGTTGATTTTACTAACATAATTTTTTGAGTGTACTCATAGTTTCACTAATAACTTTTTTTTGTTTTGTCTTCTGTTGTTATATGTTGGTTGTTATATGTTGGGTGTTAATCCGGGAGGATAATTCCATCGTAGTGTCAATAATTCCGTTTTTCTAAGAGACGACCTTAAACATAAAAAATGCAAAACAATTAAATTAACACAAATCTGTACAAAAAAAACACATTACAATTAATTCACTTACCTATATTTATTGATATTTCTTTGTCATATAATTTACAAATATTCCCTTTGACTCCGAAAATGCTTTTATTTGTGTCAATATAAAATGCTACAATGAAAATATTTAAATTAAATATGGTTTCCTATTAAAATTTGACACATAGTTTTCAAATGTCAGAAAATAAAATTGTCCAACATAAAATTAAATATGAAACAATATTGTTTTTATATTTAATTTGAATTTGTAACGAACTTTAATGACATCATATTAAATTTAAAGTTTGTAAACCTTAAAACAAAAAGGAGAGCATATTTAAAACAAAGTTGAACATTTTTAATTTAAATATGTTTTTTCCCCTCAGTGTAATGACCACGTAACAAATGGTCATAATCTCCATTACAGGGATTAAGCCCACTATACTAGTTGGTCATAATTCCAAAAATTGTAGGGTCAGTACGCCCAAGCTTTTACGTTTATATTTTCGTGAAATATCTCTCTTAACACTCTTTTCTATGGCAAAACACTGATAATTTGTTCACACTCAAAAAAAATCGGTTAAATTAACTAATTTGGGGCAATTAGTATTTCAGTAAAAGCAACTGTTTAAAAACAGCTGTTTGAAAAGAGCTGTTTAAAAACAAAGGTTTAAAAACAAAAAAAAAAATAATGTTAGTGCTGAAATAATATATAATATTAGTGCTGAAATAATAACAAACAAAACCCCACAGGTTTTGATTTCAAGAAAATCCTTCAAATTCTGAGGACATTTTTCCATAAGTTTTGATAACTCTGACTTTTGTAAAACTTCCCAGATAAAAAGCACATGTTTTTTAAATAGCGGCTGATGTTCTGAGTTATTTGTCCAATGAATTCTGAAGACATTACCTCATCGAACATCTCAGAATTATTTGAATTGATGCAATTACATTATCTTTCTAAATATATAAAAAATCCATCATCCTGTGAACTTTTCGTTTAGAAAACCTAAAAAATTATGGGCACCTTTTCTGAACTCTGAACTTTTTAGAATTGATTTAACTTAAATTATCTCTTTGCCATACTTAAGTTATAAAAAACTACTCCGATGACTTATTTTATGAAAATTCAAGTTTTTGTATAAAATTTTCGAACGAAATTATTTTTGATGTTGAAATGTTCAAAAATCAGTACAATCAGTACATAATTCAAAAAATCAGTACAAATCAGTACATCGTCTTTTGATCAGTACACGTGATCAAAAATCAGTACATGTACTGATCACATCAGTACGTATGGTCAGCCTAGTTATGCCCGAAAAAAGTTAGGTCGTAATCCCAACAGGGAACGCACATTTCCGTTTGGGGGTAATGTCCGCGGAGATTATGTCCTGTCACCTCAAAATCTAGCTAGAGTACCTATGATATTGTTCAGTTTCAGATGCTGGATTAAAATAATTGCTTGACTATACATCGCATAAAATTAACTGCTTACTTGTAAGTAAAACACTGTTAAACTTTACTTAAACATTTTTTAGTGTTAGCTTAAAATGTTACGGTTATCTAAAATGTTACTTTCGTTAGTTAAGAACTGTTAGTGGTAATAATAACAGCAGTAACATTAACAGCAAGTATGCTCCCCTTAATGTTCAATAACATATGTATAAGACTTTTTGTAAGATTTGGTTTCGAAATGTTAAAGTTGCACTGTTAACAGAGTTAACAGTCAATAAAGCAATAACTAAAAAAATTTCCCCCTCTGCTAAATTTGTTAACAGAGAACAACCGACTATAGGTTACCTTAATGTTAATCAAATACGGTTGCGAGTATATAGCTGAACTCTTCTAACCCACCCATTATAATGGAAGCTGTTAACGAAACCAAAACTATAAAATGCACAAATACAACAACAATATATTTATGATTAAACAAAAATAACAAACACACACTTTTATATAAATGAGAGAAACAGAAATTATATCATAAATCAAAATGTGATATAAAACACATACACAAAAAACAAAACAAATAATCAGAAACTAGAGAGAATGAGTGATAATAACAAACACTGGAGAATGAGAATAAAAGAGTTTAGAAATGAGTGAAATATCTTTTGCTTGTGTTTTCAAGAGGGGAGTCTTTTAATAAAACTCTTTTATAATCATCATCAGTGTAAAATGAGTCTTATTAGAGTTATAAGATGTTGTTGTAAAAGCGCAAAACAGAAAATGAAAAAAAAAATAAATGAAAAAAAATGAGCAAAGCATTTCCTTTTTTTCTCGCCGTCTCTATTGTTGTTGTCGTAAATGAGGGAATTATTAAAAAAAAATTTTGTGAATAAAAAAAAACTGGTCGTGCAACAACAACATGGTCTAACAAGAAAACATAACAAATTATGACAAGGTTAGGCGGAGCGAAAAAATTTCATTTTTATTTTCTTATTGTTGTTTTTTTTTTTTTTGGTGAAGGAAGAATATTTTTTTGCTTATATTCAATCATATTTTGTATTCATTCTCGTTTTAGTGTTGTTGTGTTTTTTATACATAAATGGAGTTTATTTTTTATGAAAAAATGTGTTCATTTTTTATATACAGAGTGTAGTAAATAGATTTCAAAGGTGTTGGTAGAAATATTTGGTGGCTTAAAAAATACAAGTTTACGATAAGCCGACGCCTTTTTTTAAATGCAAGTTATTTAATAACAAAGTATTTAAAACGTGTATAGTTTTTTTATACTTATACAAGTTGAAATTCACATATTACTGTTTGCCGACGGCACCCATTTGCCTGAGCCTTGAAAAAACGCGAGCATCTAGTGTTTCTGTTTATAACTTTGGAACTAATTGGAAATTTTGGATAAAATTTGCCATTTTATAAAAAAACATGAGTACCGTACACTCAAAACAAAAACCTGTAAAGTTAGCAAAAAATTTAGTTAAATTTAACTAAAAAGGCACCTGATGTAAGTGCGTACTAAATGCCTAGTTAATTTAACTAAAAATATTAAGCTAACTTTCGTTAAATGAATGTTCCAAAAAAAAAACATATCTTTAACTAAAAATTCAGCTTAAAATTTCGTAACATTTATCTGTACATATTAACAAAAAAATTACTTGTATTCAGTTAAACTTTTTGTTAATTTTCGCCAACTAAAATTAACAAAATATTTTGTAAAAATTTTTTGAGTTTGTTAAATATTAGTCAAAAGTAAATAAAAGTAACAACTTTTTTTTTAATTCAAAATATTTTTTTTACAAGAAATTTTTTACATTTTCAGATTGGCATGGTATTTTCTTATTTTTTTATAGTCATAAAGTTCAGCTTAAGTAGAATTTATGAGATTTACTTAGGAGGCTACACAAGAAATTTCTTACATTTTAGAAAATATTAACAAATTTTTCTGTCTTAAATAGTAATCACTCCTTTCACTTAACAAATATGTTACGAAAAATCAGCAAATAAATTAGTAAAAATTCGTTAACTCAATTTTAAAACCAGCAAAAAAAAAATAATTAAAAATTTGTCCAAAACTAGTATTTTCGTAAATTAAACTTAATTTACAAAAGTAGTAAAAAAGTTGATTTCAACTAAAAATTTGCTAAAAAGCCCGTTAACTCGACTAAACTAAAAAATATTGTTAACTTTACAGTTTTATTTTTTTTGAGTGCACTTTAAATTAAAAGCAAATGATTTGGGGGGGGGGGGAATGAGATCAATCCCCGCAAGAATTTTGAGAATTTTTCCATAGAAAAAATGTATCAGAATCAGTGTTGGCTACCGTTACCCTTTCAATACCGTTACCGATTAAAAACCCTTTAATTTTGACTACCGTTACCGTTACCAATACCGAAATAAAAATATTTAAATACCGTTACCGATAAAAAAACCATTACCTTTATTCGGATTTTTACCGGTATTATATCGGTTTTGTTTCGGTTGTCATAAAATACGGATAAAAACAAAGTAAAATATTTTTAATCTACTATTCGCATTGTTGTATGGACAAAAAATAATTAGGAAATCGGCCCAACCAATGTCACATTCGCAATTAACTAAATCTTGACAAAGAATATGTGAAAATGCTTGCAAGAGCGGCGTTAGGTTGACAGAACTTGGTAATATGAAGGAAGGGGACTTACGGGGACACATGACAATCGTTGAAATTTTTATAAATGACCCTGTTCTAAAAGTCAAGGACAGAATATTACCAACACGGGTATTCACCAGGAACTTTGAAATTAAAATCCTTGACCGAAGCGAATGGTCAAACATGACCTGGGACCCTGATCCTGATTCCATGATATGGTATACGGACGGGTCCAAGCAAACCAACAAGGATACAGGCGCAGGTATCTTTGGACCCAACTTTCAACGCGCTTTGCCCATGGGCAAATCTCCATCAATATTTCAGGCGGAACTGTACGCCATTCACATATGCGTGACCGAATGTCTTCGTAGAAGGGCAAAAGGCTCACGCATATATATAATGTCTTACAGTCAGGCTGCACTGAAAGCTCTCAAAGCTTATGATGTGTCATCCGGACTTGTCATGAACTGCGTTGAATCCCTTAACAGACTAGGACGGGATAATGACCTAACCCTGGTATGGATTCCGGGTCACGAGGGTCATACGGGGAACGAACGTACCGATTGTCTGGCAAACCGTGGTGCCCGTAGACCATTCATCGGTCTGGAACCATTCTTTGGTCTTCCAATGGGACATGTTAGGGAAAAACTCAAAATATGGAGTGAATCTAAGTTCATCGAACACTGGAACTTTTGTGCTGGCCAAAGGCAGGCGAAGAGATTCATCACTCCATCCAGTTCGGCAGCAAAGCTGCTACTATCCTTGGACAAAAAGGATCTTCGAATTCTAACGTCTTACCTAACTGGACATTGCAAATTACTACCACCTTAGGAAAAGGTATCTATCTGACACGGACACGTGCAGATTCTGCGAGATAGAGGAAGAGACGGCATAACATGTTCTTTGTACATGCCCAAGACTGACTGGAGAAGGCTTCAACATCTGGGGGGACACTTGTTATCTCCAACTGACATACGAAACTCTTTGCCAAATAGTATTCTCGGCTTTATTAAAAGCCTGAATATTTAGGGCACCCCCCTCAGGCTGCACAAAAGATCATTCTGGTCGCAGTGCATAGGGCCTCTTTAATCTAATCTAATGTGAAAATCGGTCCAACCAATTATCACATTCTCAATTTAAGAAAAGCGAGTGCCACATAATGTAAACATTTTTTAGTACGAAGACGAAAGAAGGGACCTGAATTGTACCAAATCGCTGAAGTGTTGTTGGCGGAGTTGTTTTAAAAATAACAGATTTTTTTTTGTACTTTTACTGACTCTGGTTGCTAACTTCAAAATATTTTTTGTTCAAAACTTATTATTTTGTAATTTTACAAAAATTTTTTATGTAAATATTTAGCTGTCACGTTTTTAAGAAAAATTTCTTGAAAAAAATTTGAAAATTTTATTAAAAAAAATTTTTAATTTTATTGAAAAACAAACAGCATAACAAAAAATAATTGTCACTTTAAAAAAATTGAAAATTTTCTTTCTGTAAAATTTTTGCGTTGCTAATTTGTTTTGCTCCTTTTATACGAATGGAACGTCACCTTATGCACATGATTGCAATTATTTTTTTGGCCACAAATCCGGTGGATAAGATTCCATTACATCACGTTTTTGAGAAATTTTAGATACAAAAAACCGCGTCTTCGGAATTATTTGAAAACTCATAGCGGATGATCTCGATGTGCTGACGACTTAAAAATAAGTTAACGGTAAATCATAAACATTGCTCATTAAGATGTTTAACTCATTTGATCAATCGCTTTAACCGTTGGAGCACTAATTGTAAGGTATTTTCCCCGAAATTTGTTTTTTTTTTTAATACTGGGTAATAAGACGTCATTGAAAGACAATTGGTGCCCAAAGGGTTAAGGCGACTGACCAAATGAGTTCTGAATCTTAAAGAGCTTCACCCACAATTTTTTTTTTGAAGCCGCCATCACATCGGATTCATCCGGTATGACTTTCCAAAAATGCCCCAAACGGCAATTTTTTTTAACTTTGACCTCTAATTTCTCAGAAACCTGAAGTGATGGAAAAGTTTGGAAAATGGATTTTGACCAGCAAAACTATTGTTATTAAGTGCATAAGGTCGCGTCCCAGTCGCATTTTCGATGTTTAGTAGTGTAATTAATAGTTAGTATAGTTAAAAATGCACTTAATTTAACAGTTTTTTTAATTTTATAAAATACATTTTTGATTTTTTACGTGTTTTTAACAAATTTGGGACTTTTTAACACTTTGGGTAAATTTTTTCATAATACCGGTACGTACCGGTATCGATGTTTCGGTAACGGTTTATCGTTACCGAAATAATCGAAAATACCGTTACCTTTACCGTTACCGATATAAAAAATATGTAATACCAATACCGTTACCGATACCGTTATTCGTTTCGGTTGCCAACCCTGATCAGAATCTACCAAAAATTTTCCGCAAAAAATTGCTCAGAATCGGATAATTTTTCTACTGGAAAAATGTTTTAGAATCTGAGAGTTTTTTTTGAAAATCCTTTTCAGAATCTTGGAATTTTTGTTTTGGTAAAATATTTAAAACTATTAGAATTTTTCTGCTGGAAACATCTTTTAGAATCTGAGAATTTTTCTACAGGAAAAGTTTATCAAAATCTATAATTTTTTAGTAAAAGAAAAATGTTTTAGAATTTTTCGATACACTAAAAAAAACTATAACGAAAAAAAGCTTCTAAGTTTACTAGAAAATTTGCTGACTTTGAATCTACAATTTTTTTGCAAAAAAAAAAAAAAAAAAATCTATAACGAAAAAAAGCTTCTAAATTTACTAGAAAATTTGCTGACTTTTAATCTACAATTTTTTTTGCAAAAATATTTTGCTAAAAATTTGTTATTTGAAATTATAAAAATTTTAGTAAAAACACAAACAAATACACTCAAAATAAATTATCAGTCCAATCAGCAGAAAAATCTGCTGAAAATACACCCATTTTGAGCCATATGAGAAATCTGCCGATTTTAGCAGACACGGTTTGCCGAAAATTTGTCTTGATTGTTCAGGTGAAATCAGCAGAGAAATCTGCTAAGACCTTTTCTAGAAAAATTTTGTTTTTAGAAAATTTGTTTTCATGAAAACTTATAAAGATCTTTTTTATTTAAACTTAAAATAAAAAAATGATTTTGTAAACCCAGCAATATAATCTACTGATTTTTTTTTTTTAGTTTTGTCAATTATTATTATTATAAAAGTAAACACTTAAAAAAAAACAATAAGAAAGCTTTTTTGAAAAAAGAATGGCATCAAACTATTTCTGTATAATTAAAAAATAATCTGCTAAAAATATGTTCAAACATATTTTAAAATTCAGCAAACAGAATCAGTAAAAAAGCAGTAAAATTTCTGTTATTTTGTAAAACTAAATGACAGAGATTTTAGTAAAAATATCCATTTTAGCAGAAATGCCTGCTCGAAGTTTGTGAAATCAGATTAAAAGTCGTTTTACAGATTTTTTGACATAGTTTTTCTTTTGAGTGTATGAGATTTTTGAGGGAGGGTGATGCAATTACACTGAAAAAAATATACCAATTTTAAAGCATGTTGAACTTAATTTAAGAACAGAAGGGGATGCGAGGGCTCCAAAGATATTACTTATTATTCCAAGTACATTTTTTCCTAAAAAATAGTAATGCATTTACTTAAATATATCTTAAAATTAAGTAAAATTGTACTAAATATAAGTTTAATTCTCTTTATTCAGAGGAAAAATATTTTTTTTTTAAATAAGTAAAAATTACCTTAAACTAACGGATTCTGTGGACCCTATGGAGTCCCAATGAGAGGACCCTACGCGGCCCCAATATATGGGGTCCGCACATGAGAGTGTGCGTACACAATTATAGGGTCACTATTGATTTTGATCCAAAATTTTGGTCAGAATCGCTCTATATTGCCTGCACTGAAAATTTTTTTTACCATTTTTAAAGCATGTTAAACTTAATTTAAAAAAAGAAGGGTATGCGAGGGCTCCAAAGATAATAATTCTTCTTTCAAGTATATTTTTTTCCTAAAACATAGTAATGAATTTACTTAAATATATCTTTAAAGTAAGTAAAATTGTTCTTAATATAAGTTTAATTGTTTTCATCCAGAGGAAACATATTTTTTAAAATAAGTAAAAATTTCCTTAAACTTACGTATTCTGTGGACCCTATGGAGTCCCAATGTGAGGATCCTACGGGCCCCCAATATATGACCATAAGTATTTGCGTACACTATTATAGGGTCTCTATTGATTTTTATCCAAAATTTTGGTCAGAATCCCTCTATCTTGCTTAGTTTTCGAGATATGGGAATGGTGTCTTGAGAAATTTGATCATGAAATAACTCGAAAACTATAACTCGGAGGGCTTTCGGGTCTTCTACAAGTTAAGGACTACAAAAATGCCTTTAGATTTTTTTTTGTATCTGCAGTATTTGCAGATTTATAGGCATTTGAAAATTACGCGAAAATCGAAATTTGGATGTAAAGTTAGGGTCTCATGGGGTCTCCAGATGGGGCCCCCAGATGGGGTCCCCAAAATACCTTAAGTATTTTTTCCATAAGTTAAGTAAATTCTTTCTTAAACTGATTAAGATATGGATTCAAATAAAGTCAATGAAATCAATAAAATAAAGATCAGTTTTTTCTTAAATTAAAACAAAAATTTATTAAATTAAAGAAAATGCGTTTTGGAATTAAAGAATAGTACTTATTTGATTTAATGTCTTGAAAATGTCTATACTATTTTTAAGTAAGTTACGTACTTATTTGTTTTTTTTTGCACACAATTTATTTTTTTTCTTTTAAGTAAAACAACATTTTTTAATAAACCCTTTTTTTCTTAAATGCAATCAATTCGTCATAAATGTAAAGAATATTTAACTTAATTTAAAAAAACAAATTAATTCTACAAGTTAAGGACTATAAAAATGCCCTGAGATTTTTTTTGTAAGTTCCGCGATAATTGAAATTTGGATTTAAAGTTAGGGTCTCATGGGGACTCCAAAAAGGGCCCTCAGATGGGGTCCCCAAAATATCCAAAGTCAATGAAATAAAAAATATATAAAAAATTCCTTTTTCTTAAATTAAAACCAAAATTGATTATATTAAAGAAAATGCACTGAAAGAATTTTGTTCATTACGGCTATGAAAACGTACAATGGTTCTATGAAAAAAATCATTAGTAGTCAGCCAATGATGCCGTTCATAGAATCTATGAAACAAATACATAGAAACCTGAAATCTATGAAAAAATTCATAGGCTATGAAAAAAAAAAAATATTTTTAATTCTATTTTTTTTTATTTTATTATTTAATTTTTATTTATTTTATTATTTCGTTTTTATTTATTTTTTTTTTTATTATTTTAATTATTTACAATTTTTCTATTTTTAAAATTTTTTATGTTGTTAACTTATCTTCACCGAGATTCGAACACAAAACCAGTTGTTTGTGAAGCTTAGTCTCTAGCCACCGAGCTAAAGTATACAAACAAATTATAAAACTTAAAATACATTTTGTGTAATGTTCTACTTTAACATATAGAGTTTGTATTATTGCCAGGGCAGCAATATTTATTTTTTAACGTTTTTTAATGTTTTTTTATACCCTCCAACTACAGTATGGGGGTATACTCACTTTGTCATTCCGTGTGTAACGCATCGAAATATCAGTCGGGGACCCCATAAAGTAAATATATTATTGAGCAGTGATCGATTCTAAGCGTGTAATTATAAAACTACAATACTTTAGTGCACAAAGCAGACAAAAATTAATTTGTAAATATATACCGTGAGGGCCAAGGAGTCACCCCAGCTCACCGACCCTCGCCCTTCCTTGCCCCGCCCCTTAAAACAACGACCCTGTCAACATTTTTTTTTAATTTTTTTACATGTTACAGCCGAATTTAACACTCTCACTTGTTTTTATTTTTTTAATATATTTATTTAATTATTTTAATAATAGTAACGTTATTTTAATTATTAAAAAAATTAAAAGGCTTATTGATGATGTTTTTTTTCTATGAATTTACCAAAATCTATGAATAAAATTCTATGAAATATTTCACAATACTAATGAATATTCATGCCGCCAACGAATTGTCTCATAGATTTGGTTTAATGAAATTTGTTCATAGATATTTTGAACAATAATTCTTTCAGTGTACAGTTCGAAAAATCAAACAGTGGATCAAAATGGATTAAAGCGCTGATTGCACCCTGAAGATGACGTCCAAAATGTTTTATTTTTCCCTCGTAATCTACTCTTCAATAAGCATCGTTCTAGGAGTATGCCCCTAAGAAATTCAAAAATTTTCAGATTTCAGACATGCTATTATTTTTTTCTGTGTAAAACCGTAATTATATATAATGAGTTAAAATAACAGCTATAAAGTAGTTATAAAAAATATATACTATTTTAAATAGTTTATGTATTTTTCTGAATAGAATTTAAATTTAAAAGAAAATTTGTTTTTAAATATAAACCGCTTTTTTATTTCAACCAAAAATAGAAAAAGAAATAAATCTAAATTTAAAATTAATGTATTTACGTGCATTTCAGATTTTATGACATTACTCTTCAAATTAAAAAAAAATATATAAAAAAATTTAGAAAACAACTTAAATGTTTGTTTACTAAACATACTGACCTTTTCCAATATATGGAGTATCACAACAGACAAAACAGGAAAGCGACCTTTGAAAATGAAAAATAAATATTCTTTCAAAACTGAATTTAAGTATTTTGTTGTATTCTATGGTATTCAATACACAGAAAAAAAAACGAATTGTTTATTGACCCCCATATTTGTGAATTCAATTAACTTTTTCACTGAAAGTGCTCCTATACGGAAATTTGTGATATCAACTAACGTTTGTAAATATTGATTGTTGAAAAAAAATGTAAAAAAATTGAGAAACGAGTTTGTAATAGTTCTCTAAAATTATTATTTGTTTTGAAAAACGTACAAAATCTTAAATTTTTTTTCAACAAAGAAATTCAACAAACACAATTTGTTGATCTGACAAACGTAAAAAATCTTATTCTTTTTCAACAAAGAAATTCAACAAACACAAAAACTATTTGTTGACATGATAAAATAATTTTGAAATAAAATTACTTGACTGAGTGTGTTAAAAACAAAATTGAAGTTTTGTATTATAAACTAACAGGTGGCCGTTTTTATTAAATGTTTGGTTGATATCATATTTGGTTGATTTACAATTGAAGGGCTTATTGTAAAAACTCGATAAGCAACATTTCATTTTATCGTGGTTTTTGCCTTAAAACTTTAAAAATAATGTAGAAAATAGAACTTTTGCAGAACTTTTATTCTCAATATACTTGTACGAAGGGTTAAAGCAAGACTTCGGCCAAAAATCTGTCAATGGAACATCAGCAGAATGCGAAAAACAGAAAAAAATTAAATGTTGCTTATCAAGTTCTTGCAGTAAGCCCTTCAATTGTTGTTTCTTGATTTAAATTTGACGATTTTATTTTCTGTGTATTCTATAGTATGTAGATTTAGTTTTTTTTTGTATTTTTTTTTTTTAATTTCGTTTTTATATTTTCAAATAAACATTTTGTTATCTTTATATAAGAATCTACCTATTTTTTAAATTTGTTATTCAAACCCCTTTTATTTTTTATTTATTTTTTTTATTTTAACTATACTTCTTTTCTTTACTTCTTCCTACGTAAAAATTTTGAAAAAAAAAAAATTAATATCATATGATGTTATTTTTTAAACACCATTTATAACACACAAAATGTATTTGTAATTTATTTAAGACATTTTTAAATGTAAAAAATTAAAACAAAATATTTATTTGTAATTTACCTTTTTTTTATTTATATGCATTTTTAAAAGGTTGTCATCAAAGATTTTTTTTATTATTATTATTTTGGGTTTTCTTTTATATTAAATAGACAAATCGGCGTCATCAAATATTTTTTTTTGTCGATTTTAAAATTTTGTTTATTTTTTTTTATTATTAATTATGCTGTAATGAAAAGGTTTACGTTTTTTTATTAGAAAATATTTGTTTTTGATGAGAAAAATATCAAATTATTTTTTTTGTGGGGAATAGGATAACATATTTTTCTGTTGTTTTTGTTTAAACATTTATTGTTAGACATTGTGACTATGAATTTTTAATCTATTGATTATAATTTTTATATCCAATATTTTTACTAAGAATTTTTATTTAGAATTTTATATAGGGTTTTTATTTAAAATTTGTAATCAAGATATAATTTTGAATTTGAGAAAAGTTAAATGAGATTTTAGTTTTTGATATACATTTTATTCAGTACTAGTACCTGTCAAACCAATTTGAGAAACTCCCAAGATATTGAATTTTAACATCCGACAAATCAGAAAAATCGGGCTGATCCCTAGATACCAGTGAAACAAGTTTCTGATCTGAATATGTCAAGAAATGGCAGATAAAGTGTTCTATAGTTTCCAATATTTAACAGCTCAGCGTGCTTTCCTATAAGGCTGTGTCTGGTCCAAATCTGCACAGAAAGAATTGAAAACTGATTTCAATTACTAAAACTGCTGATTCAATTACTTTAGTATTTGAAAATTATCCGAGCACGAAAATGCTTGGACCAATTACTAAATTAATAGCTGAGTATTTGAATTGTTTTCAAATACTCGTTTTTCCGTATTTGATTACTTTTTAATTTTAGTTTTATATTTTTTTATTTAAAAAAAAATTTACACAAAAATGTTGTGAGATTTGAACCAAGGACGCCGGAGTCTAAAGTTATAGTTGAATTACAAAAAAACTGTTATTTTACAAAACATATGTTACACGAGGATTTATGTTGTTTAACAAAAAAAATTTTTTTGTATTTTTCTTTTTTTATTGAAAAATATTTAAAAAAAAATTTAACAAAATTTTTAAAAATTTTTTTACGAGGACAGTTTTTTTACAAAAATTATTTTATTACGAGAATATACATATACATATTGTTTAACAATTTTTTTTTTTGTAAATTTACCATTTTGGTTTGTAAATTTACCATTTTTTTAAACATATTTACCATTTTTTCTTTTAAGTTTACCATTTTTTTTATTTTTCCGGTTTTAAAACAATATTTTTACCAATAAAATTGGTTATTTTACCAATATTTGGCGCATTCAAAATTACGAGGAAATCTTCGTTATTTTACGAGAATTTTACCTACCTCCTATTTTACGAGAATAGCATCGTAAAATCACGAGATTTTTTGGTAACTTTACAAGGTTTTTTTTTGAGTGTACGGAGCAGTTTTCTTTAAATATGCACTTGCAAACATTCCCGTAATGTAACGGAAATTACCGTAAATTGATTTGCCAAGAAAAAAAAAAGAAAAAATGTAAATTTACAAATTTTGTTTGTGAAATATTAACTTTTTGTAAATTAACAAAATATTTGGTAAATTTCCAAAACAAATATGAAAATTTACACAAACAAATTGTAAAATTACAGAAAACAAATTTTGTTTTATAAAGATAAAGTGGAAAATAAAAAAAAAAGTTTTAAAATTCCAAATTATTTGGTTAAACTACTGTTTTTACCACCAAAAAATATTGAAAAACTCGTATATTTACAATAAAAATTGTAAATTTGCAAAAAAAAAATATGGTTTACAAATCAAATTGTAGACTTACAAAAATGTTGTAAATTTACAAAAAAAGTTTAGATCGAAAAATAAAATTGTAAATTTACAAATTGTTTTGGTTTAACTACTGTTTTTATGGCAAAATACTTATAAACCTATTTAAAATAAAAAGTGTTAAATTTACAATTTTTATTGTAAATATACCATTTTTTCATATTTTTTGCCGTTAAAACAGTAGTTTAACCAAATAATTTGTAAATTTACAATTTTATTATTGTAGTTTCTACTTCATTTTTGTAAAATAACAACGTTTTTCTGTAAGTATACAATTTAGTTTGTTAAATTTTCACATTTGTTTTGTAAACTTAAAGGTTTTTTTGCATAGGTGCATCTTATTTTTCCGTTTTGGAAGAAGCCACCCTTCCTTCGTCAGCACCCTTCGATTGTCACTGTAGGTGTGTAAGATTAATATCAGCTATTTAAACGTACATTAAGATGAAAAAGATGACGGAAATTATGTCACATTTCATCACCCATGTGTTACGTTTAGCACGTTTTTACGGTTAAAAGTTACGACCTGTATCGTGCGCACAACGTTTACATGGACGGATGGGCGGACCCTGCCGGCAAAAAAATCACCCCTGACATACTTTTGACTCTGCTGACATGTCATTGGGGACATTTTGAAAAAAATGTATGAAGATGTCAACAATTTTATAAAGGGAGAGTCAGCGGTGATATTATTTTCCTACTGGGGACGAACAGACGGACATCACTAAATCGACTCAAAAAGTGATTCTGAGTCGATCGGTATGCTTGAAAGCAAAGGTTAAAAAAAATTAAATCTTTAATTCAATTTTCTAATTGGAATTAAATAAATAGAATTTGCCATTCCCTAAAATCATATAGTTTTCATAATCATTGAATTAATTCTTTCGAGAATCCTTGTGAATGATCATTCAACTTGAATCATTATATATTTTATCCCAATCAATCTACTACAAATTGAATGATAATATTTTTTTTTCATTCAATTTATAACAGTGAAGCGCAACACACATACTATCACTTGTGTGGGAAGCAGCACCCGAAACGTCGACAAAACAAGAGCCGATCGTTTACACAGGAAGACAACAGCAAAAACTTGGTAATGGATACTCCTTCCCGTCTCGCTTACCTGGTAATGACTTTGATAACTACTAATTACCATTAGCATTACTTTACTCCAAAAAAGGCAATATGTGGTTACCTCCGATGACATCACCGTGTTAAAGTAATTAACATCCAAAGTGGGAGGTAACTACCCAGGCAGAAAAATACTAACGGCAGAGCGCTGGCAAAGTACCTTTAATGGTCGGTTGTGTGCTGGGAAAGCATCACAGTTTAGTACTCTTCCAGCGTCCAAAATGATAACCAAGGTAAACGGTATGCCGTTGCTATTTTAAAGCGCTTTGAAAGCGCTTTAAAAACAAAAAATGTGGTACTATTATAGCACTTTTAGAACAAAAAAATGGGACGTATCTAAATTGTATACATAAGTCCATAAGACACATCTTTTTTTTTGGTGTTTATTTGAATAAAACAATTTATTAAATAAATTTTAAACAAACTCTGAACAATTTTCTAAGTCCCGCAAAAATTTTGTTTGCAGTTTTCTTTGCGTTTTGGAATAAAAATTTATTAAAAATGCTTTTAGGAAAAAAATTGGGAAAGTGCCGAAAAAAATTGTGTATTGAACCGAAACGGGTATGTATCCGGAGTTTAAGAGTGATGTATCCGGAGTTTAAGAGACTTCCTCACGAAAGAAACAGGTGTTTTTATTTAAAATGTGTTAAAATGTATGTAGGTCATTGAGTGTAAGTGACATATCATGAGAACTATCAAAGACCTACCACTTATCCTGCAGGGAAATAAAAAATATTTCAATTGTTATGAAAATTAATAAATTTTAACAAAAAATGTATACTTTGAACGGATTTAAATAGAAAAACATTGGCAAACATTCTACACAAAAAATAAAGAGCTTTGCCGAGACTTTTTCTTTGGAACGGTTGGCAGTTTCTGCCTGGGTAGTTACTCATATTTTTGCTAACCCCTTAAGTTAATTACTTGGTAAGCGAAGTTTTTGCTGGGACGTTAAAATGCACACATTTTTAAAAATACAATGGGAATGAAGCAAAAAAATCATCATTCAATTTGAATGATAAAAATTTTGATCATTCAATCGAATGTTTAGCTAGCAAGGAATTAATTCTCGTGGAGTTAATTCAATTCCATTTAAGTTTTGAGAATTACTTCGTGTTGAATGCTAGTAAGAATGACAATTCAAAACTTTTTCAAACAGAATTAAACTTTTTGTGAATTAATAATAGAATTCGTTCGAAGCTCTGCTTGAAGGTTGGTCTAGGACCAATATTTCAAGTAGTAACAAACATCAGCACAAACTCATTATACCCTGTACCACAGAGTGGTGTAGGGTATAATTGAAGGGCTTACTGCAAGAACTTGACATTTTTTGATTTCACCAATACACTTCACTAGGTCCTACACACATATTTCAAGGTGAGACAATTTGAATAACAAAATTATGTACTGTGTTAAGTAGTGAAAGAATTAGAAAACTAACACTTGTTAAATTGAGAAAGTCTCCATATAAAAAGTATCAAAAGTTTATAAAAAAAATCATAATCATCGAAAATTTTTCAGAACATATGATTCAATAATATGTCGATCTACCAAGTCAAAAAAATAATCTATGTATGTATAATTCAATGACATTGACATATAATATATGTAAATATGCTAATATATTCAATATGTTTTATGTATCATAAAAATACTTCATTATGAATTTTATTTTATACAATACCATACAATACATACTCTTAGTAACAGCATTTATGCCTAATATCAATCTAACATCTGACAATTGAAGGGTTGAATTTTTATATTTTAATGATATCAAACATTGTCATATGAACGTTATATTCATCATTCATCTTTTTTGTTTTTTGTGTTTTGTTAAATTTTTTGGTCTATCCACATGGTAGCAACCATTTTTATTTAGACTTATGTATGCAGAGTTGTTGTAATATGATTAAAAATTCATACAATTTAATTTATATGTATCATCTCTGTGATATGAAGCAGATGTCACCTAACAAACGAAAAAAGATGAGATTTAAAAATTTAAAATACAAAAAAAAAATACTAAAGAGTTTATTAAAAACAGCATATGTTTGACACTTTAAATAAAAGAACACATGAAATTATGCAATATCAAATATATGTGTAAAATCTTTAAAATTGGACCTTCTTGTTTAGTTTTATGGCAATAATACAGAAAAAAATCTAATTGATAAATTGTCTTCATAATCAGCATTGACAAAGCAAAGAAACCATTTTTTAACCAAAATAATTTGTTAAATCAACAGACACACAATGGTGTAGTTATCGGTAGATATTCTCATGACCAGGGAAACCAAAAATATGCTCTAAAATAACGGTTTTATGCGCTAAAATATGCTGCATAAAACCGGAAACAGGCTCTTAAAATGTGAAAAATATGCTCTAAAAATTTCACTTCTTCTTTAAAATGCTACATAAAAACGCTAAAAATGCAATATTTTTTAAGTTTTATTAAAAAAATTTCTAATACAAACTACTATTTTGGAACTTTGTCACAAATTAGCCCTTTCCAAACAAATTCTTCACAAAATTCTATTAAAAAACTAAAAAAAAAAAATGGATACAAAGAAATTTTTTTTTACGCAATTAAAATTTTTTGTCACAATTTGTTTAACTTAATATTTTTTCCGTTTTCGCCAATACATAAAACATTTTATGCTTTTCTATCAAAATATGCAGTTTTTCGTAACATATGCTCACAAAATAATAAAATATGTCTTCAAAATATGCTCTTATGCTAAAATATGCTCTTAAAACTAAAATATGCATTAATATGCTTTTAAGACCCAAATGTGCAAAAATATACTGTAACAAATCGATGCCAGATTTCTTAAAATGATCGAAAACGAATAAATACCATAGAAAAAACATAAATTGCATATTTTTGGTTTCCCTGCTCATGATCAGTGTTGCCAGAAAATATTTGGCTCTTGTCCCCAATTTGAAATATGAAATCCCCAAAAATACCCTAAAAATTATATAAAATCCCCAAAAAAAAGTTAATGAATTATCAAATATAAACTCTCTTTTAATTAAAAAAATGGTGTTTTTATATTAATTTTAAATTTAATTAAATTTAAATATTAAATTTTAAATAAAAAAGTTGTATTTAATCGCCTTCTCGAGATATGGGAATTTGAATTATTTGTTAATCAAGCCCCCAAATCCAAGAATTCTGTTGATATTAAAAAAGTGTTAATGTTGTCTTTTTATTCCTCTTCCCTACAAAATTGCATAACTTTTGAAAAAAAATCCAGCCTCGGAAAGATTAGGAATACCATCAGAACATTGTAAGGAAGTTAAAAATTTAATTTTTTGGTTTTATCCTTGTAACTATTCGAATTTTTGAAAAAAAAAAACTGTTCAAATCAGATATTTGCTTTTGCAAATATTGCTGGATATACTCAACGAAGTTTGGATTTTAACCCCACGTTCTCTTAATTTGACTATCTACAGGATTTTTTTTCACAATTAGAATAGCTAAGGATAAAACTAAAAAAGGACATTTTGAACTTCCTTACATGTCCTGATGGTATCGAGACTGGATTTCTTGCAAAAAAATAGGTAATTTTATTGGGGGGGGGGGGGGGATATAACTTTAACACTTTTCCAATCTTAAGAAATTTAATTTTTCTGATGACTGATTCGTATTCAGGAGGCAGGAATACTTAAGCAAATGTCTTTTAAATTTTTTGTCTCAATATTACAAAAAAAAAAAAAAAAATCAAAATTGGTACAAAAAAACGTATCTTTAAAAATATGCATATTTGGTTCATAATTTTGACTTTTTGCAAATATTTTTGGATATAATCAATGGATTTTAAATTTTAACCTAAGGTTCTCTTTATTGGAGTCTCCACTTTACATATCTGGTTTGAACAGGAAATTTCTTGCAAAATTTGGATATTTATTCCAAAAAGGAAGTTGTAAACTTCCTTGAAATTACCTGATGGCATCCCTGATCGTATCGAGCCCGGATTTCTTGGATATGTTAGGATTTTTTATAAGAAATTTGAATAAAAAAAATATATTCCTTAACATATATATTTCCAATATTAAAAGAATTGTTGGTTTTAAAGGCTTGGTCCACAAAATACTTTTCTGATGACAAATTCATGCTAGGAGGTAATACTCCAAAAGTTTCTATTCGGTTGTCAAACATTTTTTTAAACGACCCACAAAAATACTAAAAGTCAATCAACACAGTTGGAGACACCAGTTCCTATTTTTTGGCCTCAAATACTTTTGACCACAAATTTTTTTGTAAACAAAGAAATATTTTTTTTATTTTGATATCCCATTACTTACTTTGCACTTAAGTAGATGTTCTAAAATAAATAAACAAAATATTTTTTTATTGTTCACAAATAAATTGGTGGTCAAAAGTATTGGAGGTCAAAAAATAATGGTTTCTTTAGCTGTATTGATTGACTTTTCATATTTTTGATTGTCGTTAGAAAAATTATTTGACAAGTGAATATAAACTATTCTGAGTTTTTAAGTGGTCTGCCACACATTAGATGCCTGGGTAAGTTTTAATAACTCGGCTGATTTTCAACCGATTTTAGTTTTTAGTACCTTATTAGAGATGCATTTTACTGTAACCACCTGAATTCAAGTTTAACTTAAAATACCAAAAAAATTGAGAAAACTGAATAAAAATCATATTTTTCCTTGTTTTCCGTTTTTTAAAATTCAAGGCCGATGCGACACGCCTTACCCATGTCCGATCACCCTAAATTTTTGTGAGACATATTTTTACCTACAAATGAATATAAATAGGGTAAGTTAGGGCCAATATCTACCAATTTAATTTTTTTTGGAGCACCATATAAAATAAACCAGAGTAAAAAAAAATGCAATTTTCAAAATTTTAAAAAATATAGAACGAATTTTGATTACATCTCGAATTATGTCTTAAATGTTCCGTAATTTAGAGTAGAATTTTTAGTCTTTAAAAAAAAATCGAAGGTTTCGGACTTTTTTAAAAAGTCGATTTTAATTTTTAAATGTTAAAAAATAAGGGATAATTTCCTCGAATAATTTTTTCATTTTTTTTTTTCTAAAACTACATTTAAATACCAACAAAACGTTTTTCAACTTTTTTAATATATCTATATTTTTTAATGGTAAAAATTAATTGAAAATTTAAATTTTTTAATTTACGCGTTATACCAGACCATAACACCATACAGTAAGATTGGTCTTACTACAGAAGTATAAATCCAGTAAGTGATCCTTGGTTCCAGTCCCCAAGTTGCGCCAAACATTTTCTTGCATGCGTAGAAGTCGTTGTATGCTTTCTTGCCCCTTTCTTCGGTGTTTTGTTTCCATGACAGTTTACTGTCTAAAATGATTCCTAAAAATTTCGCTTGGTTTGATAAAGGAATTCTAACTCCGTTTATCTCGACCTTAAACGTCTCTATTTTGTACCTGTTTGTAAAAAGTACCATTTCCGTTTTTTCCAGGTTAACGTTTAGGCCATTATTATTAGCCCATTTCCACATTTGCCTCAGTGACACTTCCAAAAGTTCGGATACTGTGCACAAAAACTTTCCACACGACATAATGACAACGTCGTCTGCATAAGCTACCACTGATGTCCCTTGCGAGTTCAACTTCTTTAAAATGGGGTCCACTACTAAAAGCCAGATTAGTGGTGACAAAACACCACCTGTGGCGTTCCTTTTGACCTCGATCTTATAACCTTTGCTGATCCCCATTCTGCTGTCACCTCACGACACGATAGCAGTCGACCTATCCATTTTGTGATACATGGGTTGATCAATGGCATCTCCATTGCGTTAATTATTGCCTCCATACTGACATTGTTAAAGACACCTTCAATGTCCAGAAAAGCGGCCAGTGTAAATTCTTTATCATGCAATGATTTTTCTATAGTGTTAACTACAGAGTAAAGCGCAGTTTCTATAGTTTTTCCCTGTTGATAGGCGTGTTGCGAATTAGAGAGGAAGTAAAAACCTAGATTTTCTCTTATGAAAAGGTCTAGAAAGTTTTCATCGAAAGTTGAACCATTTTTAACACAAATTTTCACTTTACCCCTTGAGAAAAAAGTGCACGCCTCTTTTGGTCTTACCAAAGCAAACATAGATTCTTTAATATGAAATATAATTAATATGATTCTTAAAACTGCTGACATATCATTGGGTACATTTTGAATAATTGTATGAAGATGTCAGCGATTTTATAAAGGAATAGTCAGCAATATGTCAGGGGTGATTTTAATTTGCCAACTGAATAGGTACCAAAATAAAAATTTCTAGAAGTCGGACTAATCTTCAAAAAAGGAGCACGTGGAAAATGCTTAATTTTTTAAAATTTAAATCTTTGCCTGCTTTTCAAACTAACATTTCTTATTGATAAAATTTAAACAATAAACACTCCTAAATAATTCCTTTAAAATGGTAAAAATTTTCCATTTGATTAAATTTCATTTGTGAATGTGTTTTTTAGTCATTGACCTTGCGTTTTTAGAAATAGGAAGTGTTTTATACGAGCATGTATTGTAATGTTGGTATTCTGTCTATGTGGAAATTGTCTTTAGAAGATTTTCACGCCATTTCGATTAAATTTAATCGATTTCTTTGTAAATACGAAACCAATGTCAACAACCAGCCCATTTATTTATGTACAAACAACGACAAAGATGATGACGACGACGAACTCAACAATATTAGAAACAACAACGGCAACACAAACATTTGGCTTTAAACACCCATACACAGAGACACGGAAATTCTATGTAAAGTGTATATATATATACTAAAAAGAAAATGTATATAGTATATAACTAAATGTATATATAAATACGATTTTGTCTACGTACATAATAGAGTTAGTTTGTATTATTCACATACAATTGAGGGGACGGGGTCTTTCGCAGAGGTTGAAAGCTCTCTGTCTGCTATCCACTTGGGGTTAGCAAGAAGCGATTCCTTTGTCTGAAATTCCCAAGCATCTCACAACTTCCGGTCTTAGACCAAGTGTTCCCTGGAAATGTCATGGAGGCACCCGCCTGATTGACAGCCAAAGTGAGAAGGCGTACAGCATTGAGTATCCAGAGTGCATGTTAACACTGATGCGTCTCTGGAAATTAGGTGACACCCGACGACAATTTCTCACTGAAACTCATCTGTATTTAACCGTCTAACGGTTCATCGGCCTAGCGGTGTGTTGGCAGCCCCAACTCTAGGATCGGATGCATTAGCCCAATCAGCTAATCATCTTAAAAAAACCTGATTACAGAAACCAAAACAAATGAAATTAACCAACAGATTAACCCGATGACGACCTTCAGCTTTAAGAAATGGACACGATTTGGAACCTGGAATGTCCGTACGCTTTTGAATACCACTTGTCTTGCACAAGTGTGTAAAGAATTTACTAAATATAACCTGCTCTTTATGGGACTATGTGAAACCAGATGGCCTGAATCCGGTGAGTTCCCAACAGTTAATGGTTTAACCCTTATATACTCCGGTAGACCTGAAGATCAACCTAAAATGAACGGGGTTGGAATTCTCTTATCGAAAGAAGCGAAAAATGCTCTAATAGAATGGAAACCGCACTCTGACCGGATTATTACAGCCCGCTTTAGAACCCGCGCCAGAAATATAACATGTGTGCACTGCTATGCACCCACAGAAACGGCAGATTCATCGGTAAAAGAAGATTTCTATGGCTTACTTTCTAGAGTAACCGCATCCACAAACCGCGGTGATATAATGCTGTTAACAGGTGACTTTAACGCTCAATTGGGTCCTGAGAATAACGGTCTTGAAAAAGTCATGGGGAAACACGGTCTAGGAAGAATGACCGAAAACGGCGAGCTTTTTGTTGAGACTTGTTTAAACAATAACCTAGTCATTGGTGGGACGCTATTTCCGCATAAAACAGTACACAAGGTTACATGGGTCTCCCCCGACCACGTAACTGAAAATCAGATTGACCACATTGCCATTAGCAGAAAATGGAGAGGGTCACTACTAGATGTTCGTAATAAACGTGGTGCCGACTGCGGCAGTGACCATCACCTTGTAGTTGGTACAATCCGTCTTAAAGTAGCGGCCATAAAAATGTTGGATAAAGCTCAACGAAAATATAATACTGATAAACTTAAAATTCCAGAAGTTATGAACAATTACGTCGAATCGCTTCACGCTTCCTTACAAGCGAATTCGAACAATTCTGCGAACAATTGGCCTTCAATCAAAAACTGTTTTATTAACGCCGCTAATGAACACGTAGGATTTAAGGAGACGAAAAGAAAGCAATGGATCTCGGACACCACCTGGAGCCTTATATCCGAAAGAAGAGACGCAAAAGGACTATTGAATATGGCAAAAACTCGTAATGAAAAGTCAAGACTAAGCTCTTTATATTATACCTTAGACAAGAGAGTCAAAAAAAGTGCCCGTCAAGATAAGCGCAAGTGGGTAGATGATTTGTCCAAAGAAGCTGAAACTGCTGCCGCAACTAATAGGACTAAAGATCTGCATAGAATTGCCAAGAAACTGACACAAAAAAGCTTTGTCACTAGCAAACCGCTTAAGACTTCCGACGGAGAGTTAATCACATCCAAAATAGCCCAAATGGATGTGTGGTCAAAGCACTACTCCTCTATGCTTACCAACACATCTAACATTGCTCACAATCCATGTGAATGTATAAATCACAATGTTAGAAATGATATATCCATAGAATCTCCGGAAATTTCCGAAATTATGGAGGCCATAATATGCATGAAAAACAACAAAGCCCCTGGTCCCGATAATATACCCCCTGAGTTACTTAAAGCATCACCTGAAATAAGCGCTAAACTTATCTACCCCATCATCAGAAACTTTTGGATAACTAATACACTATGTGACGAGTTAAAAGAAGGGCTTATTATTAACATACCAAAAAAAGGTGACTTGTCACAATGCAAAAACTGGCGTGGTATCACTCTTATCAATATCGCAAACAAGATAATCTCTCAAATTATAAATAAAAGGCTATCAACCGCATTTGATCCTTTTCTACGTAACGAGCAGGCTGGATTTCGTCCCAATAAATCATGTATCGACCACATAAATAGTCTACGTATAATAATCGAACAATCCGTTGAATGGAGAACGTCGCTTTACTTGGTCTTTATTGACTTCGAAAAAGCCTTCGATACCCTATCACACTCAGCTATATGGAGCGCACTTGCATGCAAAGGCACTCCCACAAAAATTATCGATATTTTAAAAGGTCTTTATCACAATGCAAGCTGTCGTATTCTGCACGAGGGTTGTATTAGCAAATCATTTCCCATCAAAACAGGAGTTAGACAAGGTTGTGTCCTGTCACCTCTTCTATTTAACTTAGTCCTGGACAACATAATGTTAAAAGCATCAAGCGAGCAAAGGGGAATCACATGGGGACTTAACAAGCGGCTTGAAGACCTGGACTATGCTGACGACATATGTCTATTATCCCATAGCTACAATGATATGCAGGCCAAGCTTAATGCAGTACAGGCTGAAGCAGCTAAAACTGGCTTAAAAGTAAATATTACCAAAACTAAGGTAATGAGAATTAATGCGGTAAACAACAGACCATTCACTATAAATGAACAGACACTCGAAGACGTCTCAGCATTCTGCTACCTTGGCAGCCTTTTAACTATTACTGGAGGTTCTGGGGACGATGTTAGAAACCGAATAAAAGCTGGTAAACAATCATTTGGCTTACTAAACCCCATTTGGCGATCAACGCAAATATCGAAAAGAACCAAACTTAATATATTCAACTCCTGCATAAAATCGACACTTCTTTATAGTTGTGAATCATGGAATGCAGCACAGGCAGATATAAACTCGATACAAGTCTTCATAAACCGTTGTCTACGACGAATATTACGAATATTTTGGCCAGTCACCATTTCGAATGAAAGACTATGGATCCAAACTTGCCAAACCCCTATAATCTTCGAAATACGGAAGAGAAAATGGCGCTGGCTGGGGCACACTTTGCGAAAGCCCACTGATGATGTGACAAGAAATGCCATCGATTGGAACCCGCAAGGTAGCCGGCGTAGAGGCAGACCATCGCACACCTGGCGTCGCCAAATCGAAATTGAGGCTGGCAACCATAATTTGAGCTGGAACGAAATTAAAAACCTAGCCTCGGACAGATCCAAATGGAATGAATTTGTTATGGCCCTATGCTCCTTATAGGAACTACGGGAACTAATATATATATATACATACAATTGAAACTTTAGACTGTTTTTACATGTATGTATGTGTGTTTGATTATTTTTCAGCATAAAATTGTCTATCAGTGTAACCAGACTATATGTATCCAAACAATAACAACAAACGAAGAGTCCTTTACAGCCTGTTTTTGCTCTTTTTCCAGACTATTACGACATACTACACCAGTATGAATAATTTTTTTGAATATAAAAACATGAAAGAAAATTTAATTTGGCCTTGCCGTATATATTTTCACCCTACTTAATGTAAAAAATATTAAGAAATGTTTTTAAAAAAATTTTTAAAAATAAAGTTTTACAAAAACCATTTATAGAAGAAAATAATATTAAAAGAAAAAAAAAATAAAATTCTCAGAAAAAAAAAATTTGGACTTACTACCGCATATTTCCACAAGTAACCGAAGTAAAACATTATGTCTTTTTATGTTATGTTGAATGAACAAAATTTAAATAACGTCCTCCCACATATGTTTAATGTTTTCCATTGAACGGTGGAAAACGGAGGATAGTAAAGTATCATAATTTTTAGCAAAATTATTCGATTTGTTTGTTTCAATCACCACTTAAGAAAATACGGCTGGAGCTATTTTTTCCCCACGACTGTATGTAATTGCAACATTTTTGTTGTTTTTGTTGTTGTTATTATTTTCATTTGTTTTTCAACAAATATACTTAGTCAACAAGAACAACAACAGTAACCAAATTGTCTTATGTACCAATAAGGATGTTAACAGTAGTACAAAAGTACATTTTTTGATACATTTGCAGCCAAAATAGTTCATATTGCCTAAATATTAAAACAAAAAATCAACTCTACAAAAAAAAAAAAAAACAAACAAAAAGTCGCTTCATTAATTGAAAAACATAAAAGTTGGCAGCACTTAAATATCAATGCGCAAATGGTCAAAAAATGAAAATGTTTACATATTTTTCGACTTCTAAGCCCCTATGACTAGGCACGTTTTAAGCTATGGCGGGGCCCTGGGCACACAAGAATTGGGGCCACACTGGAAAGAAAAAGTCGCATGACAAAAAAAAAATTTTTGATAACAATTAAACTCATGTTATTACCTGTTTTACGTTAAAGAAACTAAAACAAATATTTTGAGTAGGGATATTCTAGCTTGAGGTCATTTTATAATATTTCTTTACTTATAAAACCATGATATTTGTGAAGAACAATTTTGTTTTAATGAGACCTTTTCTATCGCAGAATATGAGATTTTTCCTATACGAAAAACGTCTCTGAATCTGATACTTATTCCATACGAAAAATGGTCGGAGTCTGAGACTTTTTCTCTACGAAAAATGCCTTTAAGGACTTAGGAAAAATGTTTAAAAAGTTTTGGTACTTTTTAAAAAAAAAAGTACTGTATTAATATTTTTCATAAAAAGGTAGATGTAGTATTTTAGTAATTTTTATAGAAGTATATTTGTTACTTTTAACAAAAAAAAGTACTATGCTATGACATGGTTCTGTTTAATAAAAAAATATTTTGGAACTTTTTATTAAAATCTTCTATTTTGGCCCCCTTTTTCGCAAATGTTGGACCTTTTTTTACTACTACATGTACTATGTATTTTGGTACTTTTTACTTTTTTTATATTGGTGCTACAAAATTTCCACTGATTATGATTAAATCCACATTAATTTGAAAGAAGATTTTTGCATTAGTGCTGGTTTAGTTTCTAGAGAAACTAACTTTTTTTTTTAATCTTTAAGTCATGGCTCAGTTTCTTGAGTTCATCGGCTCTGATACTCCGTGTTCTGTGACCCACACTTGAAAAAATTTAAATATTCTTTTTGGTGCTCCGGGAACTCAAATCGACCAATATATTTTATCAGAACTTTTTAATATCCAACAGTGAGGAATTTCTTAAATATCATCTCTTATTTCAAAATTTTGTCTTTAATTTTGGTTTATGTATCCTCACTTGTAAATTTATATATGGGGCGAAACGCGTCAACGGTCCACCCCAAAAAACCTATTTAAGTATAATTTTGTCAAAATGTTAGCATAATAGTAGGTAATCTGAAGGTCAAATAAAAAAATGTTTATTGAAATATTTTTAGAGTTACAGAGATGGAATTTTTCGCAAAGAAGGTTTTTGAAAAATCGTTTACTAGTAAAATTATGTTCATCTCACAATTCTATAACAAAATAAGTTTAGGATCAAACTGTAGGGCGATTTAAATGTTAAAACACTACCGATATACTTTATCAGCTATAAAAATTTAATTTTTAAAAGCTATAAAAAGTTAATTTTAAGAAATAAGTCCCTTCTCTATGGTGAGAAATGGCGGGTTTAATATCATCTTAACAACATAATACTCAATAAGTAAATTTGGGTACCTGAGATAACATCTACATTAAATTTTAATCAATAGAAAGTACCCATATTTTTAAAGACTTAAAAACGCAAACCCTTCAATATCTCGTTTTGAAACCATGTGGACTTACCTCACTTTTATAATAATCGGTTCATATTTGGTTGAATTTTTATTGACGAAAAAAATTTATTTAAAAAAAAAAGATTTTTAAAGCATTTTTGACTGCCTTTTCAATGGCGTTGATGATTTTTTAAAAAAATATAAACTTGACCTTAAAATTCAAGGTCAAATTATTAAAGAAAAATATTTTATAAAGCGCCTATTTTGAGATTATTTTAACTAAGTTTATTAGAAAGCTTGACGTTTTTTACATATAAAAACATTTTTAAAAAAAATGGATCGAGAGCTCCTTCCTGCGAAATTATTTTTTTTTGTATAAAATAACACTTAAAATGTACGAATACCGAATAAAAAAATTAAAAAAAAAAATATTTTTGCAATAAGGAACTCTCGACCCATTTTTTAAAAAATGTTTTTATACCCTCCAACCGCAGTATGGGGGTATACTCACTTTGTCATTCCGTTTGTAACGCATCGAAAAATTGGTCGGGGACCCCATAAAGTATACATATTATGGATCCTTGATCGATTCTAAGACATTCTATGAATGTCCGTCTGTCCGTCCGTCCGTCCGTCTGTCTGTAGATAACACAATGCAGTCCAAAATAAAACAGCTAGACTCCTGAAGTTTGGCACAAATATGTCTCAGGTTCATAGGCAGGTTAGGTTCGTGAATGGGTAAAATCGGGCAGGGAGAAAAAAGTTTCCTCTAAAAGAACTGAACCAACCTCTGAAAAAATACAATTTGCTTACGTTTTTTTTTTTGTATTTTTGTAAAATAAATGAAACATTTGGTATATTTATCGCAATAGGAAGGTGCTCTCAACGTCCCCACTGACCCCATAAAATAAAGAAACGCCCCTGACAACTTTTTTTATACCCTCCACTCTAGTGATAGAGGGTATATACATATGTATAAGTTTGTCATTTCGTTTGTAACACCTCGAAATATTGGTCTAGGACCCCATAAAGTATATATCGTCACCTAAAATGCAAAAGGCCCTAACTAACAAAAAAATTAAAATCAGTTTTTTTATTGGTTCTGGATTATTTTATCAACATACACGTCTCCACGAAAAATTAGGGCTGCATAATAAAAATTAGTGATAATATAGCCAAAATTTAAAAAATTTACAATTGGGTAATCGCCAATGGACGAAATTAAAAAAAAAACTTTTTTATATTTTTGATTGATTTTGATTCATATTTATTTAAAGAACATCCTCACAAAATTTTTGCCAAATTCATTAAAAACAACAAAGTTATTAACAAATTTCAAATATCACTCACTACTGTTTTTTGCTTCTCCTGTAAAATTAATAAAATGTTAGTTAGGGCCTTTTGCATTTTAGGTGACAATATATTCATGATCCTCGATCGATTTTAAGACGATCTAGCGATGTCCGTCCGTCCGTCTGTCTGTCTGTTGAAAACACGCTAACTTTTGAAAGACTTTACGAAAGGTTCCTAAAGTTTGGCATATATGTTGGGCATTTAGCTGGTCATGTTGGTGTTGCAATCCAGCGAAATCAGTACAGTGGTTCAAAAGTTATGAGTAAATGACTGAATTTCGGCAAGGGTTTTTCGTGAATTTACGAGATAAAAATCAAGCTTACTTTCAAAAGGCAAATCTGAGGATGCTGAAGCCCGGCATATTTTTTTGTCGTTCCCCTGGCCTGGTTCATTTCGAATTTCAGCCTAATCGGTCTAGTGGTTCAAAAGTTATTAGCAAAACCGTGAATTTCAGATTAGCTTCACCTTAAATTCACGTGTTGAAAACCCATTAAACATGTTTTAAAAACATTGTAGTCACAAAAATATTTTACAACGTATTTTTATCACTCAAAAATATTTTTACACTAAAAAAAAAATACACTCGGAAAAAAATTTTACACTCAAAAAAAATTTTAAACTCAAAAAAAAAATTAGTAAATTATTTTTTTTTTTTTCAAAAATTAGTTTAAAAAAAAGTGTTTTTACACAAAATAAAATATTTCTAATCAACAATTTTTTTTTCCACATTAGAAAATTTACTATCACTTAAAAAGGGCATTGTGGAGGGTATTCATAGATTCGGCCAAGTCGAATTTAACTTTTCAACTTGTTTACATTTTGGAGGGTATAAAAAATTCGGACCAGTCGAATTTAAGACTCTCACTTGTTTAATGTAAAAAATGTCAAGCTTTCTAATAAGCTAAGTTAAAATAATCTCAAAATAGGCGCTCTATAAGAACATTTTTTTTAATAATTTGACCTTGAATTTTAAGGTCAAATTTATATTTTTTTGAAAAACCACCAATGCCATTGAAAAGGTCGGCAAAAATACTTTAAAAATCGTTTTTTAAAAATTAATTTTTATCGCATCAAAGTTTTAAAAAAAAAAATCAACCGAATATGATCTTTACAAAAAAATTAAATCTTCCCATCTCTGTAACCATGGACGTATACAGGGGGTGGGCACAGGGGGCACGTGCCCCCCCCTTTTCGAAAATTTTTAAAAATTAAATAAAAATTTAAAAAAATTAAAAAATAAAAAAAGTAATTTCTATCGAAATATTAGTAAAATATGTTTAAAGACACTTAATATTGGTTTTATTTAATAAAAATTAGGTGTCAGGTCAAGAAAATAAATTTCTATAAAAAATTTTCAAACTATAATATTCTAATACACTTTTTATACCCTCCACTCTAGTGATAGAGGGTATATATAAGTTTGTCATTCCGTTTGTAACACCTCGAAATATTGGTCTAGGACCCCATAAAGTATATATATTTATGATCCTCGATCGATTTTAAGTCGATCTAGCGATGTCCGTCCGTCCGTCTGTCTGTCCGTCCGTAGAAAACACGCTAACTTTTGAAAGACTTTACAGAGGCTACTGAAGTTTGGCATATATGTTTGTCATTTACCTGGTCAGGTTGGTATTGCATTCCAGCCAAATCGGTCTAGTGGTTCAAAAGTTATGAGCAAAAGAGTAAATTTCGGCAAGGGTGTTTCGCGAATTTACGAGATAAAAAACACGATAACTTTCGAAAGACAATAATGAGACTACTGAAGCTTGTCACGTATCTTTGCCGTTCCCCGGGTCTGTTTGGTATTAAATTTCAGCTCAATCGGTCCAGTGGTTCAAAAGTTATAAGCAAAACCCTGAATTTCAAATAAAGCTTGTCACGTATCTTTGCCGTTCCCCGGGTCTGTTTGGTATTAAATTTCAGCTCAATCGGTCCAGTGGTTCAAAAGTTATAAGCAAAACCCTGAATTTCAAATTAGTTTCATCTAAAATGCCACGTGTTTTAACAAGTTTGAAAAGCATTGGTGGTAACCAGTGTTGCCAATTTAGCCATTTTCCGGCTAGATTTAGCTCCTTTTGAACTCGTTTAGCCGGAGAAAAAGGCATTTAGCTCTTAGCCGTTTTTTTAGCCATTTTCAAAACTATTTTAGCAGTTTTTTAGCCATTTTTGAGTTTTCGGTTAAAAAATAAGTTTTAGGGCGGATTACTCAATGAAAAGTTAGCTGCTAAAGGTACCTACAGACGACGCAATATTATGTACAATATTCAATTATATTGATGGTGTGTGGGTAATATTGACGATTGTACAATGGTCAATCTAACCCACACACCATCAATATAATTGAATATTGTACATAATATTGCGTCGTCTGTATGCACCTTAACTGCCGATTTAACGGAGCCTTATGTCAAAATTTGTATGAAAAAGTTAAATTTAACGGAGAGTTATTTTATAGCGGAGTCTTAGTGTGTTTTTTATACCAAAATAAAGAATTTATTGGTTTTTATGTTTGTACAGATCGATCACTGACTCTAATACTATTTGTTATAAAGGTTTAAGTTGAAAATTGTAGGAGAAAATTTAATTTCTAAAAATTACAGACATTTCTGATATTCCAATACCGGTTTCACACCACTTTAGTTATGTGTTATCATCGGCAGGATTTTATATGTTGGTTTGTTTTGTTAATAGGTATATTTAAATTTTTATAAACACCAGTCTTGAACAAAACCACGGATATTTTTGTCATATTCATACCATAAACATTATACAAAATTTTAGACGATCTAGTGAAGCCCCTGTCTTTTAAAAATATGTTAAAAACTCCACTTGAAGGCTGATGGATGAATTTTGGCATACATATTTTTGGAAGTCTTTTGGCCATGTTTCAACGAAAACGGTTCCAAAGGTAAAAAGTTTCACCCCGAATTTAAGTGTTGAAAAAATTTTTTTAAACAAAAATAACTAAAATTTTTTTTTACTAAAATAAATTTTTTGTACTCAAAATTTTTATAAACATTTTTATAAAAAATTTAAATCATTAAAAAAGTGTTTTCAACTCTCTTCATTTTAATTAAGATTTGTAAAAACAGAACCAAAAAATCTCCTTATTTTAATTTATGTATAAAAAACCGTACAAAATATGAATTTACATTAGTTTTTCTTAAAAAAGTAAAATATATATTTTAGCCTTTTTTTAGCCATTTTTTAGCCGTTTTTTAGCCGTTTTTTCGAATGGATTTAGCCGTTTTTGATTACCAAGTTCTGGCAACACTGGTGGTAACTAAACAATGCTTTTCAAACTTGTTTAATTTTAAAGCAATGCTTTTTAAGTTTGTTTAGTTCTAAAAGCATTGGTAACTTAAAAATTACACTCGAAAAAAATTTTACACTCAAAAAAAATTTTACACTCAAAAAAAATTTTACACTCTAAAAAAAAATTACACAAAAAAAAATTTAGTTTTTTTTTTACAAAAATTACAATATTTTGTGTACATACGTACGTGCATTCACTCAGAAATATTTTTACAGTAAAAAATAACATTACACTCGAAAAAAATTTTACAATAAAAAAAAATAGTAGTTTTTCTTTTTTTTTTTTAAAAAAAGGCAAAAAAAAAGTTTTTTACTCAAAATAAAATATTTTACACTCAAAAAAAATTTTACACTCAAAAAAAAATTACACAAAAAAAAATTATTTTTTTTTTTTTACAAAAATGACAATATTTTGTGTACATACGTACGTGCGTGCATTCATTCAGAAATATTTTTACAGTAAAAAAAACATTAAACTAAAAAAAAAAATTACACTCAAAAAAAAAATTAGTAATTTTTCTTTTTTTTTTTAAAAAAAAGGCAAAAAAAGAGTTTTTTACTCAAAATAAAATATTTCTAATCAAAATTGTTAATTTTTTCACGTTAAAAAATGTACTACCCTTTAAAAAAATGCATTGTGGAGGGTATTCATAGATTCGGCAAAGTCGAATTTAACTTTTCTACTTGTTCAATATTAAAATATGAGATATTTTTTCTATAGGAAATTCTCAGATTCTGAAAAGTTTTTTCTATAGAAATTTTTTTTATACGGCACTCACTTATAATTCTTACGTGAAGCAATAACAAGTTTTTTTCTTAAATATTAAAACTTAAATGTTTTGAAAATGTAACGCGCTAGCTTACGAAAAAAAACTTTGTCAAATTACTAGGAAATGTCTCGTTATCCCATTTTACCAATATTTGACAGTTTTCCTTGTTTTTTACCAAATCGAAATTTACATTTTTTTTTTTGTAATTTTACAATTTTTTTTGTAATTTTACAAATTTTCAAGATAATTTTACAAAAAAAAATCTAGTACTTGCGCAAAAAACAGTAAATTTACAATTTTATTGGTAAAAAGCTTGTAAAATTACAAAATTATTAGTAAAAAGCTTGTAAAATTACTAGGAATTCTCGTAAAATAGGAGGTAGCAAAAAATCTAGAAAAACTACGACACCTCTTTGTAAATTTTATCGTGTCAAAAAAATTGTAAATTTACAAATTTAATGGTACAAACCTTGTAAAATTACAAAATTATTGGTAAAAATCTTGTAAAATTACTAGCAATTTTTGTCAAATAGGAGGTAGCAAACAAAAAAAAGTTACAAGTTTTTCTTGTTATTTTACAAGTTTTTTTTGTGTAGGTCCACGAAAAGGAGCGTTCGATATATCGAACGTGAATATCAGAAAAAAAATCAGTACGCTTAAAAAGTTCGGTAAGAAGATTTGGAATAAGAAGGTTTTCATGTAAAAAACTTTTGAGATTTCTAGAAATTTTTTATAAAAAATCTGTAATAAAAGACATTTTTGTTTTATAATAATAAATATGAAATCGTGAGGGGGGGGGGGGAGGGTACTAGTTAAAAATAAATAGGCGATGACAAAAAAATTCTGGGGGTTGTGCCCCCCTGTTTTCAAAATCCTGGATACGTCGCTGTCTGTAACTCTAAAAATATTTCAATGAAAATTTTTTTATTTGAACTTTAGACTACATTTGGCAAAAATAACATTTTGGTAAAAATATATCTAAATCGGTTTTTTTTGTGTGGACCGTTGACGTGTTTTGCCCCATATAGTAAAAGTACATAACTAGTGTATGTAGTAATACAAGTTAGATTTTGGTTCTACAAGTAGTCAAAAGACATTTACTACCATTTACTTCCGATTCTCTATATGTATGTATGCATGGATGTCATGTCTATGTATTTGTTTGTATACATTTGTATATAAGTTGCAGCAATTCATTCGTTTTGTGTCGTATATTTAAGCAATTTACTTTAGTTTTTTTTTTGTCGATTTGTTTAGATTTTTGTGTCAATCTTTTAAAGTTAAATGTTTAATAGTATACTACGATATACATATATTTTAGTTAAGAGTTAAATTTTGTTTTTTTTAACAAACAGCATAAAAGGGGGACATTTGTAATCGATATATTAAATTATAGGGAAATTTAAGATAGATAAATGGTAACTGTTGTTTTTAGGTACAAATACTAAAATAATAATAGACCAAAGAAAGATTGATTGCTAAATGTTTTAAAGACATTTTAGAGTTTAAAATAATTCATAAAGAAATATAAAATATATAATGGAAAATAGGTATATAGAGGAAAAGAAAATTTTTGGTTAGGTTGACTAATCATATCGATGATCATTAACTAATTGATTGATCTGCCCAGCAAAATCTAGGTAATGAGTACTCATTCAAAATTGGATTACCTGGTAATGAGTACTAATAACTCGCTGCGTTACTTTATACCCCAAAAAAGGCCTTACTTTTATCTTACTATGTAAATAGATTTGCGATCTGAATTTTAAAAACCATTTTACTGTTATTTTTCTCCCTTTTAGTCCTCTACAAGCGGTTTTAGATCGCGGTTTTTTGATTTTTTTTTTTTTAATAATATACATATTAAAAATTTTGAAAAATTAAACTTATTTAAAAAGAAAAAAATTGGTGATCAATGTTGGTTCATGGAAGCATTTCAATGCCAGAAAATTTATATTTTTTTATATAAAAAAAAATTATTTTATTTTAAAATAGCATTCAACTGGTGCATAAGTCCGATTAAAGTACAGGAAAAATTATTTTCTTTACTAATTAAAACCATGATATTCTCATAGCATAATTTTCAAGAAAATTATTTTTTTGTTTTAAATTTATTTATGTTGGTCATTTTAGCAAGACTTAATCGACACGTGTTTCGGAATTTGTCAAGATTCCATTGTCAAGATTATTTAGCAAAAATAGAAACGGTTTACTACAAAGTAGCAAACGAGTCTAATGACAAATCGTTTGTGCACAAACTAAAGTATTAATACACAAACTAAAGTATTAACCCTAGTAAAAATATTATGCTAATTTTACTAAATAGATCTAATTTGATCCGTAAAATGGTTGTATCAAAGAATATCTAATTGTATTACTTTAGATCAAAAAATATAAAAATTGATACAATTTGATCCTGAATTTGGTCAAATCTAATTGGATCAAATTGATCTTATAATATCAATTTTTATATAATTTGATGAGCAAAACCAAAATACGAATCTAATCATATATGGAGCAATATCTAACCATATAAAGTGGATCAACCGTATCAAAGTGATAGATACAATTTTATATAAATTTATAGGGAAGCATATTAACTCATATAAGATTGTATCAAATTATATATGATTAGACCAGAAAATTTTTTCTCGGGTACATATTCGAAAATAATGACCTCGAGCCATAATAATCATCCTCACAAAATATAATATTTTAAAGGTGGAATAAAACAATTTTTATAAATAAAACAAAATAAAGCGTATTTAGGAAATAACTTTTCTTATTTGATTTTCTTAAGACGCTTTATTTTACCAAATTTTTGATACCCATTTTGAATTGTTTTTGCAAATTGATAAATTTTTTGCACTTCGCGGATAGCGATAAATACCCGCTAATTTTTTTTATTTTTCCTGTACTTACATTGGACTTATGCATAGGCTGACCATTCGTACTGATTTGACCAGTACATGTACTGATTTTGAATCACGTGAACTGATCAAAAATCGTTGTACTGTTTTGTACTGATTTTTTGAAATGTGTACTGATTTTGGAACGTTTCAACATAAAAAATAATTTTATTTGAAAATTCTATACTAAGTTTTTATAACTTAAGTCTGACAATGGATATGTTTGTTTACCCAAATTTCTTACTATTTTTACTACAAATGGAAAATTTTGGTTACTTTTTGTATTGAAATTTTCCAGCAGTAAAAATAATAAAAATGAGTAGATTGTAGCAAGGTAAACAGACATAATGAGATAATGCATATGAATTAATTTTAAGGAGCTTATATTTTGTGAATCAAGAGGTTTCTTAACGCAAAAATGTATCTGAGCATGAGGTTATTTTGATCTTCATAAATTTATATGAAAAGCGCACAGAATCTTTATGGTTTTCTACACTCAAAATAATTCTACAGTAAAAAAATTAGTAAGTGCGTTGGTAATCCAAATCTACTAATAAGTTACCAATTACCAGTATTACAGTAGTTTTTTTAGTATCTTAAAAGTGCTAAAATTAGTATTTCTTACTGTTTATGAGTAATTTTTGTTGGTAGTCGGTTGTACTAATTTTTTTACTATTTTTAGTTCATAAAAGTACTAATATACAGTAATTTATTAGGTTTTTAATTTTTTTTTTGTTAGTAATAATTCCGTAAGGGGGCGCTTGTTTACAAGCAGAGCTACCAACTGTTTTTGCTGCAAAATCGTTAAATTTGAATTCAGTGTTGCCATTATGTTACATTTTGGGTAAGTGCTGGTGCTTTTTTGGTTTTGCCGTTTTTTAAATACGCGTTTTTAAAGATAAGGTATTTATGGTGTTTTTTTCTATTTTTTTTAATTTGTGATTTTTATATTATTAATAGATTTTGCTGAAATTTGAAAGTTAAGCCCAGACCTAATGAAATTTGGAAAATTTTATCCATGTTTGGACCTTGGCCTCATACAAACAACCCCTTTAAATTTGAATTAAGTGATTCTAACAATTAATTTAAATTGTGCCGAAGAGGAACTTACGGTGGTGGCGACTCGCCCCATTTGCTTACAGACGGCGGCGTTTGCTCTCAATCGTCGGCTTATTTAAATTTTTGGTTATGGAGTTGTATTTTTGTAATGACGCAATCAAAATATGTATTTTTGATAAAGTTAAATATAGAAAATTGGGGTTTATTTTCGTAAAAATTTCAATACAATTTATTGTTTTTACAAAACCAATTTACACAGAATTTTGAACAACGCTATGCGTTGTGATGGAATGTGATTTCATCTTAGGTGTGAAGTTCATGTAGTGTGAACGTGGCCTTACTCTATACAGGATTAATGATTTTTTTGGGATAAGACTAAAAATAATGCATGAACCTTCGTAATGCATGAAAAATAAAAAAAAAAAAATATGGCCTATGGGAAGCGGTAGGGAACAACTAGTACATATTTTTCCATTTTTTGTGGCTATGCATTACATGGTAATGCATACTGTTACTCCCTGTAGATTTAGTCGCCGATATTCAGTTAAAAGAAGCATATTTCTCTCAAAATTGTTTTATATGTGTTTTTTCCAGTAATTAAAGATTTTAAAAAAATATCCAATCGGTCCATGTTTGGACTTTCCTACTTGTATTTGTGTAAAAACTTTTTGGTACATATTTTCTAATTTTTTTTTTACAACTACGTATTTTTTTAAATGTTTAATGACTGTTGTTTTTTTAAACAATTTTGTTTACTGTCAAAATCCAAATCCGGCGACCAAATTTGTCTATCACGTCAGGATTTTGAGTAATTCGCGGTTAAAGTGCCGAAAAAGGGCATTTTTGACCCTTTTTATATTTTTTTATTTTTTATATTTTTTTTATATGCCCAACAAACTGGTAAACATTTTTTTGAGAATTTACAAATAAGGACTTTTGGCCGGAAATCGATCTGTCTGGCCCTCTGTGCATTCCATTAAAGCAGTTCTGTGGCTTGATAATTGAATGTAATAAAAAAAGTTTGTTTAAAATTTAATGTTAACCATTATCTTAATATTACTTGAGTAATATGAATGTAATATTATTTTTACTTTTGATTGTATCAGCTAATTTATTGAATTTATAATAAAAACAAATATTTTTATTTTTTTTTTGCTTTTTATCCTTTTTACCTTAAAAACACATTTTCAAATTTTTTTTTTAATATTCTCTCTTTTCTTGGCGCTGATTTTTGTTTGGTAAATTTTTACCCTTTTCCTACGATTTTTGCGTTTTTTTTTTCATATTGATAATGGCAACACTGTTTTTATTAGCGATCATTTGCTCCTTCACAATTCAGCAGCAAGCAGCAGACAGCAAAAATTAAGAGTAGACTATTTAATTATAATTTCACTAAAATGCCATATTTTTTATTTCTTAACATTGCAAAAGCACACATCAAGTTCCAAATACAATAAGTACAGCTTTTATAAATTTATAATTTATAATTAAACAGGCACTTTATATTTTTTGCCGTCTGCTGCTTGCTGCTGCAGTGTGTGCGAACACTACGTTTGCTCGCATTAACTGCAGTGCTACCAACTGTTTTTTCTGTTTGTTTAGCACTGATGCCAACTATTTTTAAAAAAATGTAGCTAGATTGGACAAAAAAATAGCTAGAAATAGCTAAATTTAAAAACAGTTAAAAAATCTAGCTATTTTGTAGCTAGATTTGTATAAACAGTTGAAAAATCTAGCTATTTTATAGCTAGATTTTGGATTTGTGGTTTTTAAAAGGTTTTATTTGCTAAAGTTTTTAATTAAATAATAAAATAAGTTAGTTTTGGTATTAAAACGAATATTTTCAAATATTTTTATTAAATTTTGCAAACAAAAAGTTTAAATACTCATATTTTATATCGCAGATATAATTTATAACGCATGAAACTTTAGAAATTGCTTCCAACGCTTAAGTTATTAAATTAAGCTTTTAAATCAATTTCTTTAACAAAGAAACATTATTAATCTATATGCTATATGTATGTATTTCTGGATTTGCAGATCCTGTGAACTATTTTCTGTGAATTTCTATTTTCTGTGAATCGGCACCTCACTATTTTCTGTGAATCAGCACCTCATTTTGTATACGTAAAAAGTACTCATAATAGATATAATTCCTGTAATGGGAACTAATTTTATTTTTTTGGACTTATTTCGTTCGGAGTTCTTTAATTTTTTTTGGGAGTAAGTATTTTGATTTTAAATAACTCCCAAATATTGGGACTTGTTTCATTTTTTCTTTGGGACTTATTTCATTTCTTAAAGTTGGGAGTTAATTCATTCCTCTTAGGACTTATATCATTAGGAATTATTTCATTGGGATTTATTTCATTTGGGAGTTGTTTCGCAGTACCAAATTTTTTAATACACAATTATCTGAATGCGAATTAAAAGCTCGATTATAGCCACTCGTTTTTTTGGTTATGAATTCTGTAGCCCGTTTCTGTAATTAAAGTGAGAAGTTTTCGCATCGAAAAATATGAAACAAAAAATTCCACCGTTTCTCGACTCTGGAATAAAAACTGTTTCTGTATGTCAATGTGAAAAAGCCAGCGTTTGTATTGGAATATTCCAAGATAGCTGTCAAAAAAGTAATCACTGTGAGAAAATAGTAACAAAACAGAAAAAAAAAACACGGAGCAATTCGAATCATTGTTTATGGATCATTTAAAAGCAATAAAATAAAAATAAAAAAAATAAAATTACATATTGTTGAGGATAATATATAGCGTTGTATTAATAACAGCATTTTTGCATTTAGAGATTCTTTGATATTTCTAAAATTTGTGAAAAATATAATAAATTAGATATTTATACAAACACAAAACAAGTAATTTGTATTTTTCTTACTATTTTTCTCCATTTTTTTTAATTTATTATTATTTTTTTTAATGTTTTTATTTATTTTTGTTGAAGTCTCGCACCGTTTTAAAATGTGAGTTTTTTTGACACTTCAAATAGAAAAGTTTTCGACCAATTACTTTACAGAAACGGGGTTTTTCGCATCATTCCAATAAGTTCAAAAGTTTTCGCACAACAAAGTTACAGAAACAGTAAAATGTGAAAAGTCAGTTTTTGTGCCGATTTACAATGTTTTTGTTGCATATCACATGTTTCATGCGAGAAATCTTTCGATTCGAGAGTTACAGAAATCAGCTACTGGTGTAAAATTTTATCCGTTATTGGAGAGATGAAAACTATTATATTTTAAACCCATAGCTGTTTTTTCTTTATGTTGGTACTAAACTACATTCTCTATGAATTATGCCAATACGATACTTGGTTGATGTTGAAAATTTTAAGTAACTTTATCATGGAGAGATTTTTGATAAATTTAAAATTTTTGTTTGAAGTTAAAGGAAATATCATAGAAAACCCCTGATAAAACTTTTTGAAAAGTTGAAAAACTAGCAGATGTCATACACACTTAAATAGCACGTTAACGAAATGTCAACTTGAAAATATGGCTAATAAAACGGTTTAAAAAAAACACTTTTTTACAAATTTTGCGAACAAAAAAAGTAGCTAGATTTGTAGCTAAGAGCTAAATGACTTTTTTTGTCGCTAGATGCAAAAAAAAATAGCTAAATCTAGCTACAAAATAGCTAAATTGGCAACAATGTTGTTTAGTGCGAAAAAGAATTAGAAAAAGTAACAACGCGATACCCACTCACGGAGTGTTTATAAAAAAAATATATGTTACATTTATTTAATTAAATTGTGTTAAAGTAATTATATATAAATGTTTTTTATTTAAATGTGTTTATAATAAAATTAATATGCATTAATAATAAAACTACGTCAGTTTTTTTTTAAATCGTTTTTTATTTCAATGATTGTGTAAGAAAAAAATTCAAGCTGAAGAAGAATATGGATACACACACGAATACAAAAAAAATGTAGGTATAAAAAAGCGCCCTCTGTAGTAAAATGTTTGTATATACATTTGAACATGTATTAAGAATATATTATTTCTTTCTTATATTTTTAGCAATCGTTTACGTGGTACAATGAACGCTACATTTTTTTAAACAGCTTAAGAAGATATGTAATTAAGTATATCTTATAACCGAAGTGAAATAATAAAATAAAAAACCGAAGTGAAATAAAATCATTTATATATAATATTTTTCTGACTTTTATTTATTAAAATTGATTTAGGTAGTAATTTTAATCACTAAAATTAGTAATTTTATTTACTAAAATTAGTAGTTTTATTTACTAAATAGGACAAAAATTTTAAATATTTATGATTTTTTTAGTAGTAAATTGCAGTAATATTTACTGTTTTGTTAGTATTTCTCATGTACTAGATATTAGTAACAAATTTTAGTAATGATTAGCAACGCCTGCACTAGATCATTTTGGACTAAAACATTAGTACTCGTAGCTAAATTTTTAGTATTAAATACCCACGTTTTTTTTTGAGTGTATAACGAAAAGTTTACGGAATAATGGATTTTCTATATTTTTTTAAAGCATGTTAGATGTTCGATAAGGTAATGTCATCAAAATCTATTGCGCTCAGAAAATCAGAACTTAAAACATCTTTTAAGTTTTCTAAAAGAAAGAGTTATCAAAACTTAAGGGAAAAAGTCTTCAGAATCTAAGAGATTATTTTATTTTCAAAGCCTGAGGGAGTTTGTTTTATTGTCTGCAACTGAAACGATCAAAATATTTAAATGAAGTTGTTTGAAGTCAACTAAATTTTCTGCAAAATAACGACAATAGTTTATTTATGACAGTTGTTTTTTAACAGTTGTTTTTACTGATATATTAATTGACCCTAAGGCTGGATTACTTAATGCTCCGTTATAAAATAACTCTCCGTTAAATTTAACTTTTTCATACAAATTTTAACATAAGGCTCCGTTAAATCGGCAGTTAAAAGCTAACTTTTCATTGAGTAATCCGCATTAAGTTTGTTACTTAAACCGAAACTGTTTGTGTGTTAAAAAAAATCATAAATGTTTTTCCATGAAAAAAAGTTTTCATAGAGTTATTTCTAGAAAAAAAAAACAACATAAAAACTTGGGCGTACTGGTTTCAGCTCAGAAAAAAATGGTCACCCTACTTATGCACCATTCGCATGCTATTTTGAAATAAAATGTATTTTTTTATATATATAATAAAATCTAACTTTTTTGGCTTTCGAAATGCTTCCATGAACAAAAATTGATCGGCAAAAATTATTTTTGGAATTTGTTTCATAATAAACTTTATTTAAATTTTTTTTTTCCAAAAACCGCGAACTAAAACCGATTGTAGAGCCCTTAAAGTACCCTTCTAAAATTTTTGGCAAATATGTAAAACATCGACCCATTCTACCGAACACTTTGTCGCTTATTGTCCAGATCTTTTTAGACAGAGATTTTATTAACATGATAATGCTTTTAGGCTGGTCTCTAATTTCAAAAAAGTTGCAGGACAGTTTGACAATAAAAGCTAGCGATTAACAAAAAAGAAAATAAGAGTTACTGCTTTCATTTTCTTAAACCAAAAATGTTGGTAACTTGGGTTTGTAACTTTTATAATAACACTGTGCTACAAAAAACACAAAATCGAATATACTTTTGAAATGAGGTACACCCAAAAAAAACGTTGGTATTCAATACTAAAAATTTTACTAATGAACTAATTTTTTAGTCCAAAATGATCTAGTGTAGGCGTTGGTAATCAAAACTAAAATTTTTTACTAATATTATTCAAAATCAGTAAAAATTACTAATTTTAGTACTTTGAAGAGACTAAAAAACTACCGTACTACTGGTAATTAGTAACTTATTAGTAGATTTTGGTACCAAATCACTTACTAATATTTTTACTGCAGAATTATTTTGAGTGTAGTGAAGTTTGTAGGTCTTGTCGAAAAGATTACAAAAATGCCCATAAAACTTGCCAGACACCCTCAAATTTTAAAGTTATTGTAAAAAAACGTTTTTTTGCGACTTTTCTCACTGAACCACGTGTAACTTAAAAATGTTTCAACCGATTTCCAATTTTGTAACTGTTTTAGAAAGAAGAAGGATAGGGCTTTTTATGTATGTGAATTTGTCTATACATATAAGAAAGATATGTATTGATTTTATCAACAATATATAATTTTTTTGTTATTTTTTTGAAAATTTTTTGAGTTTCTCGATTTTTTTCCGCTATAGTTCGTTTAACAACATTTATATTGATAAATGTATTCTTAAAGAAAATTTAATTGTGAATACGACGAGTTTTATGCCGAAAAAATCGGATAACAATTGACAGATCTGTGATAATTTATCTAAAAAAGAAAATTAATATTTTGCATGAAATTGCCGCTCGGACAACCCAGGCAAAAATAAAAAATAAACGAAAATACTGAGAGGTCGCGTATCATTATTTTAAAGGTTTTTGGCCCCCTGAATTCGAATTTGACCTTGAAATTGTTTTCTTATTAAGTTTTTGTTTCTTATTAAGTTTTTGATATATCAAAAACCTTAAGTTAAATATCTCAAAAACCTAATGCGATAGAGCAATTTAAAGGCCAGATTCGGATTCAGCGCACCAAAAACCTTAATAAATATTGAATAAGAGGTCATTTATGATAAATTTATTATTTTTTGCCTGGGTTATCTGGACGGCGATTTCCTGCAAAATCTTAATTTTCTTTTTTAGGAATATTACTTATCACAACTCCGTCAATTGTTATCCGATTTTTTCAGGATAAAGCTCATCGTATTCAAAATTAAATTTTCTTTTAAAGTGCTTTCATAAATGTAAAGGTTGTTAAACGAACTATAGCAGATAAAAATTGATAAACTCGAAAAATTTTCAAAAAATAACAAAAAAAAATTAGATATTATAGAAAAAATCAATAGATATCTTTCTTATATGTGTAGACCCATTCACACACATGGGAAGCCCTATTCTTCTTATATCCAAAACAGTTAAAAAACTTAAAATCGGTTGAAAATTTTCTGAATTACTCAAGGTTTAGTGAGCAAAGTCCCAAAAAAACGTTTTTTGAGAATAACTCTAAAATTAGAGGGTGTCTGGCAATTTTAATGGGCATTTTTGTGATCTACTCGACAAAACCAACAACTTATACCATGTCACATCAGATGTATTTTTTCACTGTAGCACAGTGTAATTCATAATAAAAAAATATTCACCAGCTGGTGAATAAAACGTAACTTAATTATTTTTCATAAAATTTTTTTTGCATCAGTATTTTTTTAATCAATATTTTTTATCAACAATATTTTTTATCATCAATATCACTGCGGAACACTAAAAAATAAACAAGAGTTACGACCATCATTTCTATATATTTCGGACATGCTGAATCGAATGGCGTACTCCGTTTTTCGATGTATGGTACAGTTTTCTTGTAAAATGTCATTAAAGATTGGCTGATTTTCAGCTGCTTTTTTAACAAAAAAAAATCCAAAGCTAATGATTTTTAAATTTTATGGCATGGAAAACAAAGATATAACTTGTAGCAATATTTCTAATATAAATTTGGTTTAAAGCTTTTCATCTTAACCCCTTTAATTCGCGGATTTCTTCATTTTTTTAAGTTTTCGCGAAATTAACCGCTAAATTGGTCTCTGATAAAAAACTTGTATTTTGTGGATCATAAAGGCGTCCATGACACTACGAATAGTGGACAAAAAACAGCTATGTTATATGGACCATCATGAAGAAAATCGCGAAAACCCGTTTTTTTGTATATGGCAGCATCACTTTAGGAGATGATTTGAGGCTTCATCTTTTAGTATATAATGTGGGAACCTTAAACAATGAACTGACCCAAAATTTGTCCAAAAAAGTTTTCATTTGCAAAAGTTATCTTATCAAAAACTATAATTATTGTATCGCAAACACTGAAATAACAGTTTTTGTTAAGATAACTTTTGCAAATGAAAACTTTTTTGGACAAATTTTGGGTCAGTTCATTGTTTAAGGTTCCCACATTATATACTAAAAGATGAAGCCTCAAATCATCTCCTAAAGTGATGCTGCCATATACAAAAAAACGGTTTTTCGCGATTTTCTTCATGATGGTCCAAAGAACCTAGATGTTTTTTGTCCACTATTCGTAGTGTCATGGACGCCTTTATGATCCACAAAAAGCAAGTTTTTTATCAGAGACCAATTTAGCGGTAAATTTCGCGAAAACTTAAAAAAATGAAGAAATCCGCGAATTAAAGGGGTTAAGATGAAAAGCTTTAAACCAAATTTATATTAGAAATATTTCTATAAGTTATATCTTTGTTTTCCATGCCATAAAATTTAAAAATCATTAGCTTTGGAATTTTTTTTGTTAAAAAAGCAGCTGAAAATCAGCCAATCTTTAATGACATTTTACAAGAAAACTGTACCATACATCGAAAAACGGAGTACGCCATTCGATTCAGCATGTCCGAAATATATTGAAATGATGGTCGTACCTCTTGTTTTCTAAAATAGTGTTTAGTTTTGTCACGCAGTGTATTTTTTTTTCATCAATATTTTTTTTTAATCATGTTTTATATGGTTTGAATTGAGAAAGGTGTGAAAGAAAAATTTATTTTTCTAAAAATTTTAAGACATCCTGGTTCGTTTTTTACTAGTTTCATATAATCCAGTTATTATAATCATCAGAAAAACTTTTAATGTCAAATTTATTCAGTTAATAGTCAATTTTATTCTATATGTGAAAATTATTAACAGATCGCAGCCGCCAGGGATTGAACCCATGATCTGTAATGTTTTTGCTATTAACTGCCTCTTAGGTACGATCACTCTAGACCGATACGCTAAGTTGTCTGTTAAGCAAGTATCAACTAAATCATGGTTTTTCAATTCTTGTGTGGTTGTTGCTATTGTTTTTTCGTACAGAAGAAGGTGAAATTGCATTATGGTGAATAAATTCAATTTTTTAGTAATCATCATTCGTCCTCCTCTCCTTCATCAACTCTGATCTAAGTACTTATTTTGCAACCTTGCCAGAACATGGTCTATATTAATTATATAAATGAACTACTAGTTAGTCACTAAATGAGACTAGTTGTAGGTTAATGTTAAGCAAAACTAATTTAAATTTGTTTAAATAAAGAAGAAGAAAAAAAAATCAATATTTTTTTCATAAATTTTTTTTATCAAATTCTGATTAATTTTTATTAAAAAATAAAAATTGTTTTATTCAACCTTTAAAATATTATATTTTGAGGATGTTTATTCTGGCTCGAGGTCATTATTTTCTTTACTAATTAAAACCATGAAATTCTCATAGCATAATTTTCAAGAAAATTATTTTTTTGTTTTAAATTTTTAATTTTTAATAAAAATTAATCAGAATTTGAACATAATGGTTGGCACGCCATGTGATGAATAACCCTAATATGGAGTTTTTTCTCACAACAACAACACAAAAAACATATTGTTGTAGTCCAATGGACTATCGTATGTAAAATTGTTTTAAATATTTTTGTTGGTTATTGACAATCGTTGCCTTATTAGTATGGTACAATTTCTTCGTCTTTCTAATTCTCATTGCGAATAGAGGCGAATATGTATTAATATGCTAGTTTGTGCACAAACGATTTGTCATTAGACTCGTTTGCTACTTTGTAGTAAATCGTTTCTATTTTTGCTAAATAATATTGACAATGGAATCTTGACAAATTCCGAAACACGTGTCGATTAAGTCTTGCAAAAATGACCAACATAAATAAATTTAAAACAAAAAAATAATTTTCTTGAAAATTATGCTATGAGAATATCATGGTTTTAATTAGTAAAGAAAATAATGACCTCGAGCCAGAATAAACATCCTCAAAATATAATTTTTTTTATCAATATTTTTTTCATCAATATTTTTTTTCATCAATATTTTTTTTCATTAATTTTTTTTTTTATAAATATTTTTTTTCATCAAAATTTAATTTTCATTAATATTTTTTATTATTAATTTTTTTCATTAATATTTTTTTTTTATTAATTTTTTTTTTGTTCCTAATTTTTTTTTTTTTTTTTATAATCTTTTTTTTTTGTTTCATCAAAATCTTTCTGAGAGATTTTTCCTATAGAAAAATGTCTTGGAATTTTAGACTTTTTCTATAAGAAAAATCTCTCAGAATCTGAGACTTTTTCTATAGGAAAACGTCTCAGAATCTGAGACATGGAAATATGGGAAAATGTCTCAAAATTTGAGACATTTTTCCTATAGAAAATGTTTAAGATACCAAGACATTTTTTTATAGGAAAAAATCTCTCAGAATCTGAGACTTTTTCTATTGAAAAAATGTCTCAGAATCTGAGACCTGGAAATCTGGAAAAATGACTCAGAATCTGAGATATTTACTAGGAAAAGTCTGGTAATCCCATTTTACAAATATTTGACAGTTTTCATTGTTTTTAACAAACAAATTTGGATCGAAATTTCCATTTTTTTTTGTAATTTTACCATTTTTTTTTTTAATTTTGTAAAATTCCAAGATAATTTTACAAAAAAAAAAATCTAGTAAATTCACGAGAATTCCTTGTAATTTTAATTGCGACAAAAAACTGTAATTTTATTGGTAAAAAGCTTGTAAAATTACAAAATTATTGGTAAAAAGCTTGTAAAATTACTAGGAGTTCTCGTAAAATAGGAGGTGGCAAAAAATATAGTAAAATTTAGTAACCTTATTGTTAATTTTATCGTGTCAAAGAGTTTATAAATTTACAATTTTATTGGTAAAAACCTTGTAAAATTACAAAATTATTGGTAAAAATCTTGTAAAATTACTAGCAATTTTTGTCAAATAGGAGGTAGCCAAAAATACAAATAACAAGTTTTTCTTGTCATTTTACAAGGTTTTTTTAAGTGTATGTTTAAAAAAAATATTAGGGGGTAAAAATTATGAGGCCCCCATGGACCAGTAGGAGCGGATTTATGGGGACCGCCTAAGGGGGGATAAATATGTTCTGAAAATATGTTGGGGTTGAAAACCTATTGTGGTTGATCATACATTTGACTCCTCTAGAGGCACGATTGGGAGCAATATTTTATAAACATGACGTTTTCATATGGTAGCCCCCTTAGGGAGTGGTGATAGGGCTTAAGTATGTTTGGGAAAAATGTAAGGGTGAAAAAATCTCAAATTTTTCCTCTTTTTTGTCGACTTTGGGGCAGTTGTAGGACTTTTTGTGAATTTTTAAACCTACTCGCATAACACAAAATGACCTACTGCCCCGGAGTCCCCCAAAAAGTAGTAACATCGAATATGAAATTTATTTGATTACCCGACTAAAAAAAAGTAATATGGCGCCATATATCATTTGATCCCAAAAATCGAGGATCCAAATGTATATGCTTATATCTTATTAGATCTAATTTGATATAATTATATCTAATTAGATCCCAATAATGGAACGGGAAATATTATCTAATTTGATATTGTAAGAAATTAGATCAAATAACATATAATAATATATATAATAATATAGAATTATATCTTATTAGACCTAATGAAATTTACTGTTCCATTTTTGTGATCTAATTATATCTAATTCTATAAAATTAGATATAATAAGAGCTAATCATATATTTTTGGATCCTCCATTTTTGGGATCAAATGGTTGATCAATTTATATATAATTATCTATATATATAAAAGAGTTGGGTGAGTGAGTGAGTGACTGACTGACTGACTGACTGATTCATCATCGCCCAGCCCAAACCGCTGAAGCTAGAGACTTGAAATTTGGACTGTAGGTTCACCTCCCGGAATATAGATCCACTAAGGCTGGATTTTTGCCAGTGTTGATTCTAAGGGGGTAAAAAGGGTAAAAAACTGTACTTTTGGTACTTTTTATATCTCATGAAATAATGGTCATAGCGACTTGAAATTTGGACTGTATGTTCACCTCCCGGTATGTAGATCCACTAAGGCCGGATTTTTGCCAGTGTTGATTCTAAGGGGGTAAAAAGGGTAAAAAACTGTACTTTTGGTACTTTTTATATCACATGAAATAATGGTCACAGAGACTTGAAATTTGGACTGTGTGTTCACATCCTAGAATATAGATCCAGTAAGGTCGGATTTTTGCCAGTGTTGATTCTAAGGGGGTAAAAAGGGTAAAAAACTGTACTTTAGGTACTTTTTTATATCTCCTGAAATAATGGTCATAGAGACTTGAAATTTGGACTGTATGTTCACCTCACGGAAAAAAGATCCCCTAAAACTGGATTTTTGCCAATGTTGATTCAAAGGGGGTAAAAAACTGTACTTTTGGTACCTTTTATATTTCCTTAAATAATGGTCCTAGAAACTTAAAATTTGGAATGTAGGTTCACCTCCCGGAATATAGATCCACTAAGGCTGAAGTTTTGCCAATGTTGATTCTAAGGGGGTAAAAAGGGTAAAAAACTGTACTTTTGGTACTTTTTATATTTCCTTAAATAATAGTCCTAGAAACTTGAAATTTGGAATGTAGATTCACCTCCCGGAAAATATGTTCACTGGGGCTGGGTTTTTGCCAATGTTGATTCTAAAGGGGTAAAATGGGTAAAAAAGTGTAATTTAGGTACCTTTTATATTTCCTTAAATAATGGCCTTAGAAACTTGAAATTTGCAATGTAGGTTCACCTCCCGAGAAAAAGATCCACTAAGGCTGGGTTTTTGGCCAACGCTGACTACGGGTGTAAAATGGGTAAAAAAGTGTACTTTTGGTACTTTTTTTTATTTACTGAAATAATGGTCACACAAACTTGAAATTTGGAATATAGGATCCTTTGCTAAAAAAAACAAATGGAAATGGTACTTTTTGAAAATTTTGATTCTTTTTGGTACTTTTTTTATTTCTTAAAATTATGGTCATAGAAACTTGAAATTTGGAATGTAGGATCCTTCGGTGAAAAAAACATTTTGGAAAAAGTACTTTTTGGAAAATGCGTTTCTTAGGGGGAACCTTTTATAAAAAGTACCTTTTGTAAAAAGTACCTTTTGTAAAAAGTACCTTTTATAAAAAGTACCTTTTGTAAAAAGTACCTTTTATAAAAAGTACCTTTTGTAAAAAGTACCTTTTATAAAAAGTACCTTTTGTAAAAAGTACCTTTTATAAAAAGTACCTTTTGTAAAAAGTACCTTTTATAAAAAGTACCTTTTGTAAAAAGTACCTTTTATAGAAAAAGTACCTTTTGTAAAAAGTACCTTTTATAAAAAGTACCTTTTATAAAAAGTACCTTTTATAAAAAGTACCTTTTATAAAAAGTACCTTTTATAAAAAGTACCTTTTATAAAAAGTACCTTTTATAAAAAGTACCTTTTATAAAAAGTACATTTTATAAAAAGCACCTTTTATAAAAAGTACCTTTTATAAAAAGTAACTTTTATAAAAAGTACTTTTATAAAAAGTACCTTTTATAAAAAGTACCTTTTATAAAAAGTACCTTTTATAAAAAGTACCTTTTATAAAAAGTACCTTTTATAAAAAGTACCTTTTATAAAAAGTACCTTTTATAAAAAGTACCTTTTATAAAAAGTACCTTTTATAAAAAGTACCTTTTATAAAAAGTACCTTTTATAAAAAGTACCTTTTATAAAAAGTACCTTTTATAAAAAGTACCTTTTATAAAAAGTACCTTTTATAAAAAGTACCTTTTATAAAAAGTACCTTTTATAAAAAGTACCTTTTATAAAAAGTACCTTTTATAAAAAGTATTTTTTATAAAAAGTACATTTTATAAAAAGTACCTTTTATAAAAAGTACCTTTTAGTAAAAGTACCTAAAAAAAGTACCTTTTAGTAAAAGTACCTAAAAAAAGTACCTTTTATAAAAAGTACTTTTTGAAAATTCCTTTTCTCAAGGGGTAAAAATAGTACTAATGGCACTTTTTATATATCCTGAAATAATGATCATAGAAACTTGATATTTGGAAGGTAGGATCCTTAAGTGAAAGCAAATTCTGGAAAAAGTAATTTTTGAAATTTTCTTTCTTAGGGGGTGGAACGGGAAAATATTTAAACTTTAGGTACGTTCTTATTTCCTGAAGTAATGGCCCTAGAATCTTGAAATTTGTAATGTAGGATCATTCGGGAGGGGGGGGGGGGGGGAAACATTCTGGAAAAAATAATTTTGGGAAATTCCGCTTCTTAGTAGGGTAAAATAGCTAAATAAGTGAACTTCCGGTTATTTTGATATTTTCTGACGTAATGGTTCCATAAACTTAAAATTTTGGATGTAAAATCCTTCGGTGAAAACCAAAATTTTGGGAAAAGTACTTTTTGGAAATTTCGTTTCTTAACGGGATTAAAAAGTATACTTTTTGTACTTTTAATATTTGCTGAAATAATATTCCTAGATAATTGCTATTTGTAATGTAGGATTCCGTTTCTAACGGGGGGCGTAATTTTGGTACTAATTTTTTTTTGTTCATATAATAATGGCCTTAGAAGCTTGAATTTTGGAATGTGGGGTCCTTCGGTAAAAAAAAAAACAATCTGCTATGCTAAAGTATTTTTAAAAGATTCCGTTTCTAGAGGTATAGAAAAGTATACTTCTTGAAATAATGATCCTAGGCAGTGAAAACTTGAATGCTGTATTCTTTATTGAAAAAATATTTTGGAAAAAGTACTTTCTGGAAATTCTGTTTCTAAGAGTCGTAAAGGGCATAAAAAAGTGTAAGGTTGGTACTTCTTATATATCTTGAAATAACGGTTCAGGAAAAAAGGTTTTTAGAAAATTTAATTTTAAGTGGAAAAGGTGGCAAATGGTAATTTGTACCTATCTAGCTATTAAAGCCTAGAAACTCAAAACTTGACGTGCAGTATCCTTCATCCGAAACATCACCCAAGAGATGGACAGGGTAAAAAGGGGTACCTAAATTGGTACAAGTGGTGTAAAATTGTATTTTTATATCTATAAGATAAACACAATAGCACTTTTTATTTCTGTAACGCATATATACATATATGGAGAGGAATGAAACTTGCTGGAGATTGAATTGGAAATGGAGTAGACCGGGGAACGAAATGGAATAGGGCGGGGAACAATATTGAATGATACTTTTTACTAAAATTTTTCGTATTAAACTTTTTTCTCCTATATGTTTTTTTACCCAACATTTTTTTTATTCCAATTTCTTTTTTCACTGAAATATTTATTCACTCAAGATCCAAAATTCCGATATAAGGGCTCGAAAATTGTTAAAATCTTTTTCACCGGAACGTCCATGACAACGTACATCCGAAATTATTCGAATTTTATTGTTAAAGTTATTCAATGTAATATTATTTTATGAAAGACTTAAACGTCCACAATTGAATAAAACAAAGACTACATATGAGTAATTTTTTGAAATCGGTAGAGTAATCCTGATCCTTCTATTGTCCGGTATTTAACATAACCGGTAACGAAGTTCCGGCGGGCGAGCTAGTATTAAAATATATATGTTTATATCAAAACTTTTTTACTCGGGTAATTACAAAAGATTTTGGATTTGGTTTTGTTAAAAAAAATTGTGGTTTAATAAAACCCCAATTTTTCCCAAAAATAAATTTCTAACGATTTATCGTTTAAACAAAATTTTATTTTACAAACAGTTCAAAGTTCATACAAAATTATTATTTTTACATATTTTGCGAATAATATCTGCAGTTTTTTTTCTTCCCAGGATTTACCATTTTAATTCATAAAAAGTAACTAATAATAACATAAAAAAATTAGCCGAAATTACAATTCCTACATTGAAAACAATTTAAATCCCTAATAATCGCACAAAATCCTACCAAGGGATTTATGCCTATGAAAACTTTGCACGAAAAAACAACCGAAATGTAGATCACACACAAAAGGTTGACAAATGTATTAATTCCGAAATAAAAAAATATTAAAAAAAATTTATGTAAAGAAGTAAACAACATTTTTAATCTTTACCTAAACAAATATGGTGGAACCAGAAAATAAACATCATGTTGTGATATGAAAAAAAAAAATAATTAAAATCTGTCTGTATGAAATTAAAATGTATGAATGGATTATTTTTTTTCAACCCTCATGATGATCACAAATGACTGTTATTTATTTTTTAATATCAAATATGGACGAAATTTTAGAAAACAATAGATCAAAAAATAAAATATCACAACCGAATAGAGATGTTGATTTTTTTTTTCAAAATTGTTACCTAATAATGAAGACCAACAGAGAAATATGCGAAACTGGTTCTAAGAGGGATACCATTTTTTAAATGAATAGTTTTTATTTAAGTATTTGGCACAGGAAATAATTGAAGGACAATTTTATATTTGTATGTGTGAAATTTTGTTACAAATAAATTAAAGATTTACAAGATCATTGAAGTGTAAGTATGTATTTAAATGGGAATTTATAAAATATTCGTTACAATTTTAAGGGCATGTGAATGTCGGTTATCGGTTATATCTAAAGCCATTTGTCTGTCTACAAATTGCACAGAGATCAAACCAAGAATTTAATATCCGTCTTTAAGGTCGTTTGTCACGATTATACTGACAATCAGTCTACGCCACTAACCAGTTCTTTAGGATTAATATTATTATTTGTCTGTAAATTAATAATAAAAAAGCTTTCTCTAGTGTCCGTCCTTAAATAAATTACTTTCTAAAAATGAAAGTAGAATTCTTAAGAAAATTTTAGTTGTAATCCTAAGTTGCCTACTTGTATTACAATAGGCCAAAGTCAATGACCTTAAAGTTGTCTGCCAAAAAAGAAACACATGTAATGTCAATGAGTTTAATGAATTGCAGATTAAATTTTACAAAACGAAAAACACAAAAGCAATTTCTAATAATATCCTAGCAAAATTTGAGATTACAAAATGCCAGTTATGGCAATAATTTTACAGCAAAGTCATTTTTATATCTTCTTTCGCTATCTGGTCTATGTGAGGAGTATTTGACTCGGGCACCTCTAATCATATGTCCAAGACTCAATAAATTTGTATTTAAAATTGCCCTAATATATGAAGTTCTCGTTTAGACGCGTTTCAAAACAATAGTCAATCTTAGCCATTTTGTTTGGATACAAATAAAGGCATCTGTGTGTATCCCTTGGAAACCTGCAAGTTTGACCTTCGACCTTATGCCACTGGGAAGACAACCCAAGATGAGAGACTAATGTTTTGTTTTATTATCGTTGGCCTTAATTCTAGCTCATTTTTTCCACCTTTTCTTTACGAATTTTCAAAAAAATGTGAAGAAGTGTAAATAATTGGTTGCGTATTTGGTTACTTAAACTATTCATAAATTTTTTTGACAATTACTATAGAAGAACATTTCACAAAAAAAAAAAAAAATTGTCCCTCTAATCTTTTAAAACAAGAAATATGACAGTAAATACTCCATTAAAAATTCATAAAAATGAAATTTTAATAAAAAAATATCAAATTACCACATTTATATCCTGCCTAAATAAACCTCAAAACAATTACTCAGCGCCATTGTCATAAATTTGTTCAGACCAACAAAACAAACAATCATCATCAGCATTTATGTCATCAACTAAATAATGAATATTTTTTAATGCAATTTTGTTGTTGATATTTTTTCTTTATTTAATTTTTAAGTAAATATGGAATCATAATAGAATTTGGTGATAAAAAAATTATATTAGAGGAATTCACTATACAAAACTTTTGCTAACTAAAATTGGGAAATATGTATAAGGAACTGTTACATTGTACGACACCAGTTTGCACCCATGGTCGGGACCAAAAAGTTCTGAAAGTAGTGCTAAAAAAAGATACCCATGTCCCCAGTTTTCCTAAATAAATTGGTTTTCGCGATTTATAAGCAAATCAATGTTTTATATATCTGAGTTTTAATTACTTGGGGAAGTAAGGAATCGCGATGACTTAAATTCAGCTGAAATACTTGCAAGTAGTATTAGAAAAAATGTATGAAACATAAGGAAAATCGGTCCACGGGTTTCAAAGTTATGAAGAAATTTCTCAAGTTTGAATATTTTTTTTCATGTTTTCATCAAGGTTGGTTACCGAAACGAATAACGGTAAGGGTAACGGTATCTAATTTTTATTTATTTCGGTAAAGGTATCGGTAAGGGTTTTCAAATCGTATCGGTAACGGTATGTACCGGTACCGAAACAACCATACCAGTACGTGCCGGTATTATTAATTTAGTTAAAAATTTGAAAAAATATATTATTTTTAGCTTTCAGTACTATGCTGAAATATTTTATAGACCCAAAAAAATAGTACAGATTTGATTTGAACATTATTTTTGTCATTTATTTTATGATAATTTGCAAATTATGAATTAAAATAAATAAGGTTTTTGTTTATCTAGACGTGCTTATTAATATCAAATAATTATTAGGTGTAACACTTTCCCGGTCAAATTTTTTTTCGAAATTTATATGTGCAAATAAATTTTAGAAATAAAATATAACCCAATTTTCTCTTAATCGCATATATTCGTGCAAAAAACGTCTCTAATAAATATATCTTAATATTTTTTATTTAACCCATTCATGACCAATTAAAAAAAAAAATATGTACAAAATTTAAGTCCAGTTGTAATACTTAAAAAAATAATATAATTGATATTTTTTGACACATTTGCTTATTTAAAATATTAGATGCGTTTTTTTTTGCACGAATATATGCGATTAAGACAAAATTTGTTTATATTTTATTTTAAAAACTAATTTGCACATACAAATTCCGAAAAAAAATTTGACCGGGAAAGTGTGACCCGTAATAATTATTTGATATTAATAAGCACGTCTAGATAAACAAAAACCTTATTTATTTTATTTTTTTTAAGTATTACAACTAGCTTTAAATAATTTCCGCAAAAACTTTTTCAAAAATCTTTGCCAAAATATTTTGATCATGCATGGGTTAAATTAATTGTGGCCAAATATATAAATTAAACGTGTTTCCTGCACAAAGATATGCTTTTTGTGGTTATAAAATGTTTTTTTAATGATGTTGAAATAAATTTTATAAAAAATTAAGACAGTGCAGTTAAGGGTTAATTTGTGACTAAAATCTCAAGCGGTGGTCAACACCTTTTTAACGATGTATTAGAAGTGAAAATCGGACAAAAAATACCAAAGTTATTTAAGTTTTCAGTAAATTCGAATTGAAAAACATCAAAAAACTGACATAAACATCTCGTTATCTCGAGTTTGTGGTAAGATTTTTAAAATGTTTTAATGCAGAATCAAAGAATTCCTAAATATCTATTATATTTGGTCATTCATTGGACAAAAAAAAATTTACTGAATTTTTTATTCAGAAAAATACCATTTTTGGACCATTTTTTGACGCGGTTTAGCTCACGGGAGATTATCGCTAGAGCCCAAATATTTTGGGAATCTTCATAGAACATGTCAAAGTTAATTTTGAGGGGGGTACATCATCAACTTTTTTTTTGAGTCACTCTAAAGTACTTATATTAACTCTACTTTCTTTATTAGGACATTCTCCCATTAAATACTCATAAAGTTTCTTGCTTTCAAAAAATTTGGAAATTTTCAGGAATGAATTGACGTTCGTTTCGAGGGGTTTCTAATTCCCCCATCATTAGAATTCTTTAGAAAATTAGGTGTTAGCGTGCAAATATCAAATATTCATATTCTGAATTATCTCAACTAATTGATAGTGAGAAAGCAAATATGATTTTCGAAGTTTTGGTTTGTTCAACAAAAGTTAGAAAATATTTAACAGGTGCACATTAGGGTTATGACTCATTTTTGACAAAATTTTTACCTGTCACCACGTGATAGATAATACAAAATTAATATTAAAAATCGTATTTGCTGGTCATTTTGGCAAAAAACCTTCCGCACCAAACAAAATTTCTAAAAAGTCACAGATATTTTTTGTTTTAAGTCTTATTTTTAAAAAATAAGGTAATTTTAAACCTTCCAATGAATGAATTATATAAAAAAAGATCTTGTGAACACTTACGAATAAAAAAAAGCCGCCCGGACTTTAACTTTTGGAGCTACATGCTGCCAAAGTTGACGTTATAAATAGTTAACGTTATGCAGTTAAGGGTTAAACCGCCAAATTTGAATCTTAAAGGAATCAAAAAAGTCCCTCCAAAAAGCATTCGTCATTCTTACCGTAAAAAGCTTTTCCTATGCATCGTTTGGGTATAATATTTTCTTATTTTCAATTAAACTAAGAAAATATAGACCAAATTTCATCTCGTTTGGTGCGGGAACTTTTTTGACGGAAGCGAAAAAGTAAAAATGCAATTCTTAATATTTTTTTATTGCCTTTTTGGCTAAGGCATGTACATTTTGATATTTGCAAAAAAATCCAAAAAGTCATAACCCTAGTGCACATGCATATGTTGAAGCATTGCCGCAAAAATGCTATCAGACGTTGGCGATTTGTAAGGCTCGAACTCGACTGCCTAGTTATCAGCTCATCAGATTACAGATTGTCGGGAATAATCGTTGTTAAATGTGTTCCAAGAAGAACATCCAATGTTTCCGTTGCAATCTCTGTCCATGTATCATCAATTCCCTGTGATTTTTTCCAATAAAATTCTCCTGACTGCTCAGTAGTGTGTTCTAATCTTTTTCGACTTCCGAATAAGTTGTTGAAAAACAGAAAAAAACGAATTGTTATATTGACCCTCATATTTGTGAATACAATAAATTTTAGCACTGAAAGTGCTCCTATACAGAAATCAACAAATATCAACAAACGTTTGTAAATTTTAAATGTTCAACAAAGAAATTCAACAAACACAAACCCAATTAGTTGATCTGACCAAATCACAAAATCTTAATTTTTTTCAACAAAGAAATTCAACAAGCACAATTTGTTGATTTGACAATTGAATTTTTTTTTTTCAACAAAGAAATTTGACAAACACAAACATTATTTGTTGACATGATAAAATAATTTTAAAATTAAATTATCGAAGTTTTGTTGAATGGACTGCCGTTTTTACTAAATGTTTGGTTGATTTACAATTGATGTTTGTTGATTTTAATTTGACAATTTTTTTTTTTTTGTGTATTAGACCCAATTTGCACCATTGTTGACTTTTCTTCCTACCTTAAAGAAGTCTTGGACACTTTACCTTGTCTGCTATAATTTATTTGGCCACCAAGGTGATTGAATTCTCTTACCCTTTAAAAGAACTAACAAGGAGAGACTCCCCGGTGTCACTAGTGTATTTAAAAAAACAGGCCATTTTCAAAAACCGTTTTTCGGTTTATTCGAAAAAGCTTATTTTTGAAAAACCGGTTTCGGTTATAATGAAAAAAACCGGTTAAAGCGGGTTTTTCTGTTTTTATTCTTCTGGTCAAAAATAAATTAAACTTATTTATATTTGTTTTTTCTGTAAGGACAGATAGATCACGGGCTCTAATTATATTCAATTAAAATTTCAAATAAAATTACTGACAAAATATGTCGCCATTAGGCACGTCTCCGAAACAGAAAATGCAAATTCCTTCATTTGTGTTTGCAATTCCAGATTATGTTGGTAACCCTTGCAAAATAATGTAAGAGACAAAAAAGTTAAAAGAAAGTATGAAGTGAGGTTAAGATTGCTAGAAATAGAATTGTAGTGTTAGGTTAGGTTAGGGGTGGCGGAGCTCAAAATTTTGAACTCCTCGCATAGACCGACTGGTCCATAGCAATACCACATGTTCCTTCAGCGACGAGGATAAAACACGTTAGTCCATGTTGCAAACAATTTAACGCGCATAAGGTCCATAACTGCGATTTCTTCCAGATTCTCGAGTTCTGCTTTGCCTAAAATTTGTTTGCAATGCCTGGCCAATGCACAGAATATGTTCAACTGTTTCATCTGTATTAGGTTCATCACATCTTCTACAATTGGAATCAGAGAATCCCGCTCCCACTCCCGTCGATTGTTTGGAGCCGTCTGTGAAAATATTTACAGCGTCATTTGGAACGCAACGCCAGTTCGACCAAAATTCTTGCGTGGAAAGCAATTAGGCAGTGTCCCGTGACCACTCCCGTGTTAAGAGAAAGTAGGTAGCGAGTTCTTTTGAGGTCGTAACGCGGCCAGATTATTCTGGTAATTTTGCTTGTACTTAACTTTCTCCATTTCCTGTTGGCCATGGAAATACCTTGACAATCACTTCTCGATCTGTAGTACTGCATTGGGGGGGGGGGGGGGGGGGGGGGGGTTCTATATGAACAAAGTCCCTTATTCCATCTGCACCCAGTTTTGCAACCTCATCAGCCTTCTCGTTCCCGTCTACTCCCTTATGTTCTGGAACCCATATTAGAGAGACGAAGTTTTTGCTGGATAGTTTTTGAAGATTCTCGTAGCACTCAAAGACGACTTTTGATTTAATACAAAAGCCTCCTAGAGCTTTTAGTGCAGCTTGGCTGTCGACGTAAAAAAATATTATTCTCTCCGATTCTCCAAGAAACTGTAAGGCTGCCTTATTAATAGCAACTATTTCAGCCTGGAATATGCTACAGCTCAAAGGTAGATTAAAAGATTTTTGTATGTCACAGACGTCCGCAGTAAATCCCGCTCCCACTCCCGTCGATTGTTTGGAGCCGTCTGTGAAAATATTTACAGCGTCATTTGGAACGCAACGCCAGTTCGACCAAAATTCTCGAGTCGGAAATTCAACTTTAAATTTGCGAGTAGTTTGGGCACCATGTAGTCAGTTGACTCTGTGAGTCTGAGGCATGCCTTATATGCCTCACCCTTAGCAAAGACGTCAATTGGCAGCAGATGCAATATTGTGTCGATGGATGCAGCTGATGTTGTTCTTAGGGCACCAGTGATACTCAGACCCATAAGCCGTTGGGATTTTTGGAACTTACTACGAGTCACCTCCCTCACTAGCGCTCTGTGCCAGACCATAACTCCGTAAAGTAAGATAGGTCTTACGATGGAGTATAGATCCAGTGCGTGATCCTTGGCTCAAGTCCCAATGTCTTGCCGAACATTTTTTTGCATGCATAATATGCATTATTCGCCTTTCTCAATCGTTCATCGGTATTTTGGTTCCATGATAATTTCTATCTAGAATAATTCCTAAAAATTTCGCATGATTGAAGTGTTGGAAACTGTCAAAATTTATTCTGTAGAAACTATAAATATTCACATATATAAAAAACAGTTTTCATCAACAAGACAAACTGACATTTAAAATCCTACTGATGATAACACTAACTAGGGTGTTTGAAACCGGTATGGGAAACACCAGAAATGTCTATAATTTTTAGAAATTCAATTTTTCTTCTGCATTTTTTCACTTTGAACCTTATAAACTTAATTATATTTTTATAAAAACATTAAACACAAAATCGATAAGTGATAGCGAAAATAGTATCATCTGTGTGACACCGTTTAAGGTATCCCATTTAATAAAATTACTGTCGCCCAATTTCGCTGGAAACTTTGACAGCTAAAATAATTTCGTAGTTTCCTACCGAAACGCCAGAAATAACAATAATTTTTCCATAAGATCTGAAATAAGGCAGTTTTACTATCATTATGACAGGATTTTTCGATATTTCAACGATAATATTTGGTTTATTGGAAGTAGGGTTGCCATTCTTACTGTTTTAAACAGTACATGTACTGTTTTTTATAAAAAGTACTGTTTTATGCACAGCACCTAAAACAGTACGCAAAAGTACTGTTTTTTAAAGCGTGTACTGTTTTTGTACTGTTTTTTTATACTTATCACCAAAATGTAACATTTTTCGAAAAATGTTTAATATTTGACAAAATTTTAATTCAATTTTTAAAAATTTAATTTTATACCACACTCAAAAAGAAAAATTATTTAAAAAGTGGAAAACTTAACTAAATTCAATAATGATTTAGCTCCATTGCCATGTTTTCCATCTTTTTATCTAAATTTTTCTGAAAAATAAGAAAAAGAAAAAACTAGAAAATGGGAAAAAATATATTTTATTGCGTACATCTCATTTAAAGTTCCGATTGCGGGCAGACCCCATTAGGTTCGGAACCACCTTAGGCCCAGTCCCATTGGGTCTATTAAGGATCGTCATAGATTTTGATTCAACATTGCCCTTTTCGCTCTACCTTGCTTAGTTTTTAGGATACGGGAATTTAAGGGCCCAAAAGGGTCTTTAGAATCTTAACGGGATAACTAAAAAACTATTACACAGAGGGATTAAGACGGTCGTGTAAAGAACTACACAAATGTATTTGGCATTTTTTTTTGTTTCGGCAATATTTTCTGAGAAATGAGGAACGCTCAAATTTTTAGATTCAAATTGAGGAGTCCATACATTGTAAGAGGACCGGAGATTCTTTAGAGATTTTTAAAATCGAAAATGAACACTTTTTTGCTCTTTCTGGCTTAATTTTTGAAATTTTTGAAACATTTTTTGAAAAAAAAAATTTCCTTAAATTGCATAAAAATTACTAAACCTGAAGAAAAAACTTTATCAATTCGAAGAAGATAAATATGATGAACTAATTGATTGCAAAATGTCAAAGAAATTTAAAAAATTTTATTAAATATTACTAAATTGTGAAAAAAAAAAACATTTTCCCAAAATTTAGTTAGGCCTTTGTTTGAGTGTAATAATACCGTTTTTGCGTTTGCTTTTTAAAGTCGTGTTTTAATTAAAACACTGTTTAATGGATTTTTTCATATGTTTTTGATGATTTTAGTTAAGCGAAAGCATAGACTACAAAAGCTTTTCAAGTAAGATATCGCGGCAACTTTTTTCAACACTGATAAAAAAATAGAATAAATTTGAGACGGTTTACCTAAAATGTTCCACCGTTCTGTTAACAACCTTTTATGCTCGTTTTGGCTGAGATCTGTTTGAAATCTGGGTAAAAGGGCTAAGTTTTTGTAGTTTGATATAAAATAAGACTTCTAAAAAGTACTGTTTTTATTTGCAATGTACTGTTTTTTGAGACCAAATGTACTGTTATTCCATATGTCAAATCTGGTAACCCTAATTGGAAGTAACAACTAAATTTGAATTCTTTGCAATTGAGAGATAAAATCCTTAGAAAGTTTATTTAAAAGTTTGTATTGAATTGTTTAAAGAACACAATTAATAATAAATTCCGACATCTGTCCTGGCTGATTTAGCCTATTCCGATTTAAACAACTTCAAAAAAATGGTTTGCCATCAAATTCTAAGGTGCCAAATTAAAAAAAGAGATATTGATTTCAATATTAAAGGAAGAGACGGACATCCGGACCTCGTTGATATATTGATTTTGACATACCATTATGTCCATAAACTGGCTATGGTAGTACCGCGAAGTTATGTAAGTTTTTCTAAAAAACTGTGTATGTCGATATATTTTAACCCATTATTTTATAGCTTTTTATAAAAAGCAGTTAACCGACACAAAAAAGCCGGTTTCTCGAATATTCGAAATTCATAACTATTCGAAACCGGTCGAGTTTCTAAAAATGAAAAAACCGGTTAAACAGTTTTCGGTTTTTAATATTCTAGGTTTCACCCTCCTATCTTCATGAAATTTGGATATGTTGTTCAGAAAAAAAATTAATTCGACACGTATTTTTTTTAGCGGCCCAAACTCATTTTTAGGGTGGGTCGATTTGTATGGGGGGAAGTTGACCTTTTTCAGTTTTTTACGATTTACGCATATTTATTCAAAATGAGTGTAGGCCATTTGGTATCAGATTAAACGTGATTAAATACCTATCTCGTGATTCTAACAACGTGCCAAAAAAGTAAATATTTTTCGACTTTTTAACAAAAATGTCATAAAATTTGGCTCAATATGCCAAAAAGTTGTGCATGTTTGGACACGTTTTTTGCACTCGAAGATAGGCTTTCCAAAGACCTTTCATTTGGTATGTAACATGACTAGGTTTCTTTGTAGAATATAGGAGATAAACGCAAAAAAAAACCCTCATTTTCAGCCCCTAAATATGAATTTGGGCCGATAAAAAATACGTGTCCCTTTATTTTTCCCGGAAACGAGAAAGCAGATGAACTCGCGAAACTTGGAGCAGATGGCATAGGTACCACCATAATGCTTTCACCGCCACTCCAGCATTTCAAACTAAAACGAAATACCCTAACTGTCGCCAAAGCAAATCGAAGATGGAAGGAACTTGGGACAAGTCGTATAAGCAGAATATTATGGCCACGCTATGATTTAGGAAGAACTAAATTCTTACTTACACTTACGAGAATAGAATGTCGTATGTTGACAGGTTTGATAACGGGACACTGTCTTGTCGGAAAACATGCAAAGAACATGAATCTTATTACGGACGCAAACTGTAAAAGGTGCGAGACACCAGACGTCGAAGAGACCATTGAACACATCCTGTGTCACTGCCCAGCTTTGGCACGAACTCGACTATCAATTATAGGAAGTTCACAGTTCGAGACTTTGGAGGAAATTACGAGGATAGACCTGAAGAGCTTGAAACAATTCGCAATGAAGGTCAATGTATTTAGTTTACACCGATAAGCGGAAAAAGTTTTGTGGTATCGCTATGGACCAATTGGTCTATGCGGAGTGCCCATCTGGCACCGCCACCCTAACCTAACCTAACCTTATTTTTCCCGCTCTACAAAATAAAATCAATTCTATAAAGATCGGCGGGTGACACCAGGGAGACCTTCCTTGTAAGTTTTTGTACTTGTCGGTCCGTTCTTAATATATTGCAAATTTCTTCAAAAAAAAGTATTTCAATGATTCTTTCGTACATACCCTTATTAACCACAAAAATTATTATAAAAAAAATAAGAAAAAATCTAAAGAAAAGGAAGAAATAAATCTACGCCTTAACAATTAAATAAAAAATTATATGTACATATAATAATAAAATAAAACATAATTGATATGTAGGCACTATGTAAAATAATATTTCAGTGAACATAAATAATACACAAGATTTCAACAATTGAAGAAGAAACTGAAAATTAATGATATTTTCTATATGGTTGACAAATTGTAGTTTTTTTTTTGTTGTCTGAAAATGGAATTATAATTTTTTTTTGTTTTAGATTTTTGTCAAACTATTGTTGTCTTTAAGGCAAAAAGGACTTATGCATACATTTTTTGTTTGTGAGACTCTACAAGCTTATACTCATGTCCCTTAGAATAATTGATGTGAACAAAAAAAAATTGTTTAGGCCTGCTGTGTTTTTAATAAAATAATCATAATAAATCCTTAATAATATTTATTTTTTTTGTAAAGGAATATCATCAAAAGAATGCGACATTATTTTTGGATTTTTTTCATTTTCTTCTTTTTTGTAGGGATATTGACGTAGTTATTATATATGTGTGTTGTAATATATAAGACAGCAGTCGAATGACAAAAGGACTCAAATAATGACACATTGTGTAATTAAATGCCAGCTTAATGATTATGATCACATTGCGGCTGTTTTTTAGATGATCTAATTTTTTTATACCCTACACCAATCTGTGATAGTGGGTAAAATGAGTTTATAATGAGTTTGTAACTCTGCGAAGTATGGGTCCAATACCATCCTTTAAGCATACCGATCGATTAGTTGTGAGTGTAAAACGGTCCCTAAGGAATTAATATTACCCTTTTTCACTAAAATTTGGTTTTGTGTGGTTTTTCTAAACTAATTAAAGATCTAACGAAATAAGGAATCAAACCGTGCATGTTTGGACTGAGGAAATATTTTCCAGCAAATACTGATGTAGGGTATTATATGGTCAGTCTTGATCGTCTATCACTTTCTAGCTTGTTTTTCTTAATTTATTATAAATATTTGTTGACAAATTTAAAATCATTTGTTCTCTTATACACACACAATTATAAAACAGATCCCTCTTTCTTTTATTAATAAGAAATAAAAAATAATTTCCTTTGTTAAAATTATACTTAAGGCAAAAATTTCATTATAAGATCGTTATGATACCTGAAGTTAAGATCATCAGTATCAGCATGATCATCATCAATCTTAACATCACCACTACCAAAAATTTCTTAATGTAAAATAAAAAATAATTGTGGTTGATTGCACACAATTTAAGAAGTTTCAGTTTTTTTCTTCTTTTTTCAAAAGAGTCCTTAAAAATAATCTTTGCTGGATATAATAGAGATTTCATAATGGAATTTGTTATTTGTTTTGCTACTGTTTATAAAAAAAAATCGTTTGGATAGATTTTTTCTATTCTTTTCATAAAAAATAAACAAAAAGGATAATAACTTTTTTATTTATGATCGCAAGAATAGATCAAACGCGGTTTCTTTTACAGCATACTGTGTTGAGTTATTCAATACAAATTTAATAATGATTATGTTTTTTAAAAGAAATTTTTGTCATAATAGAAATCTTGATTGTGTCAAATATTAAAAATCTTGATTTTTAATTTTTTTTTTCTTTTTTTAAATGAAATCAAGTATTTGGAACAGATATAATAGAATGTTTTATGACACAAGAAGGGTTTAGGATTATGTAACAGATTTGTTTATTATGGCATACATACACTTAAAAATAAGTCCTACCTAAATTTTGGAAAAAAAATTCATTAAAAATAGTTCATAATTTTTCCACAATTTAGTAAAATCTAACTTGTTGGGAAATTTTCTTAGCTGTACGGAAAGTTCATTTAATTACACAGAGTGACAAAATCTTGAATGTTAACAGTAACCTGAGATTTTACCATCAATTTTATATATTTCGGGCATGCTGAATCCAATGGTGCAAACCATTTTGAAATCTAAGGTACAGTTTTTTCGCGAAACGTCTTCAAAGATTTTCACGTCACCGTGAACTTTTTGAAATAAAAAAGTTATTGTATGCAAAAAAGTCACTCTTTTATAATTGAAATTGAAGGACTATAACTGTAGCTACATTTTTAGTACCATATCCGCTATCAAATGTTTGAAACACAATATTTCGCGATTTATCCCATTTTTCAAATTTTTTAGCATTTTCGGGATTTTAAATGCTTAAGTATATACCGACCTAAACAACCGCTTCAGATAAGTATAGGTGCACCAAATGGGATATATTTCTATGAAAATACATTTCAACTATCAAGCGCCTCACTCGGAAAATGAGCGATTAGTCAAAATCTCTCTATGACAGCATCACTTTCCATGATGACCACAAGGTCCAGCTTGTGACATATTGTGTTAAATCCTAAAAAAAGTAATTGTGTCAAATTTCAAACAAAAATGTTTTCATCTTCAAAGGTTATTGTAGAAAAACATTTATTTCGCCTTACTAAATTAAATTATTAAGTTTTAATTACAAAAAAAAAGGGAAATATTTTACTAAATACTACTAATTTAAAAAAAAAAACAAGTAAAAAAGTAAAATTCGGCCGCACCGAATGTTTTGATACCCTCCACAATATCAAAAAGATTATTGCAAAAAACTCAAAAAAAAAAAAAATTTAAAAAAAATTTCCGCGAAAAAAAATTTTGGAAAAAAAATCCGATTTTTTTTTTTTTTTTAAAATGTGTTCGTACTTGTTTAAGTACCTTTCGGTGTTCAATTATGTTCACATATGTCAACCAGCAGCCGAATTAAAGCATTTTGTATTTTTAGGTTATGTTGAATGTGACAACATTTTTGAGGTGTCCTTACATTTTCGATCATAACTTTTGAACCGCTGAACAGATATCGCTCAAATGCAATACCAACTGCTCAGGAGAACTTCCAATAAATATGTTAAGTTTCAGTCTTCTCTGTGTAATATTTTGGTCGTGATCACCATTTCCACAGACAGACGGACAGACGGACATCGCTAGAATGTCTTAAAATAGATCACTGATCAATAATATATATACTTTATGGGGTCCTAGACCGATATTTCGATGAGTTACAAACGGAATGACAAACTTATATATACCCTCTATCACTTAGTGGAGGGTATAAAAAAACACTTGTTTAATATAATTTAGTAGGGCGAAATCATAGAGTAAAGAAGATCAGAGATTTTGAAAGGCCCCAAAACAATATGTCACTTTATATAAATTGGTTCTCTTAATGTTTAAGAGAGTTTTTGCATTCAATAGCATAGGCAACATTAAGAGAACCAACTTATTGAGAGAGCAAAATAAATGGCATCCAACCAATTTGACACCCACTGGGCGAAATAAATGTTTTTTTATTATAACTTTTTAAGATGAAAACATTTTTTGTTTGAAATTTGGCACAAATACTTTTTTGAGGTTTTACACAATATATCAAAATCTGGACCGTGGTCTTGTTAGAAAGTGATGCTGTCATAGAGAAATTTTGACAAATCGCGCAATTTTAGTGCTATGCGATTGATAAATGAAAAATATTTTAATAGGAATATATTTCCTTTGGTGCAAATATACTAAGCTGAAACGGTTGTTTAGGTCGGTATTTATTTAAGCATTTAAAATCGCGAAAATGCAAAAAATGAGAAAAATGGGATAAAACGCGAAACACTATTAAAGTTCTAAACTTTTGGTAGCGGAATTTGTGTTTAAAATGTGGTTGCAGATATAATCCTTTAAATTCAACTATAAAAGAGCGACTTCTTTGCATACCAAAATATTTTTTACTCAAAAAACTTCACGGGGAAGTAAAAATCTTTGAAGATGTTTTGCGAATAAACTGTACCTTAGATTTCAAAATGGCTTGGACCATTGGAATCAGTATGCCCGAATTATCTAAAATTGATGGTCAAAATCCAGGTTACTTTTTCACCGTCACACAGTGTAATGCACTCATTTACCAAATTTACAGTTCTTTTGGTTTAGACTGCAACTTTCTTTCCACAGAAATGGGTCAATAGTATATAAACTTAATGAGGTCCTCGACCGATATTTCAATTCGTTTTGCATACAATTATTTTTTCTAAAAAAAAATTTGCTTTGTCAAGTACACTCAAATATTCAGCAAAACATTATCATGATTCAATGTTTTGGGCTAGAATAAAAAATTCGCAGGCATTTTTTAGTCTGTTTTTATACCCTCCAACCACAGTATGGGGGTATACTCACTTTGTCATTCCGTGTGTAACGCATCGAAATATCGGTCTAGGACCCCATAAAGTATATATATTATTGATCAGTGATCCATTCTAAGACATTCTGGCGATGTTCGTCTGTCCGTCCGTCTGTCCGTCCGTCCGTCCGTCCGTCTGTGGAAGACACGATACAGTCCAAAGTACAAGAGCTAGGTTCCTGAAATTTGGCAGGAATATGTCTTATGGTATTGGGCTGGTTAAGTTCGAACATGGGCAAAATCGGATCAGGGGGAAAAAAGTTCCCCTCTTAAGAACTAAACAAACCTCTAAAAAAAAGCCATTTTTTATAGGTTTTTTGTACTTTTGCTTAGCAAACGAAACATTTTATGTCAAAAGAAGTTCAAAGTCTTGATGTTGGATCCAGGAAGGTTGTCTCCCACCGACATAACCCCCTCCCCCCCCCCAAAAAAAAAAAAGACGCCCCTGTTTTTTTTTTTTACGTGTTGGAGGGTATAATAGATTCGGCACAGCCGAATTTAACACTCTCACTTGTTTTTTTTAAATTTGTTACATTGGCCGCTGTTCCAAAAAAAAGTAATTCACATAAAAAATGTGAAAATAAAAATTTCCGATTTTTTTTGGTGTTCTAGATTTCACATCCGAATTTCTTTTTCGTTTTGTTTCACATAAATAAAATTTGGTGAAAGTAAAACGAATGCACTTTTTTCCTTATAATTTTTATACCCTCCAACCACAGTATGGGGTATACTCACTTTGTCATTCCGTGTGTAACGCATCGAAATATCGGTCTAGGACCCCATAAAGTATATATTTTATTGATCAGTGATCGAATCTAAGACATTCTAGCGATGTCCGTCCGTCCGTCCGTCTGTCCGTCTGTCCGTCTGTCCGTCTGTCCGTCTGTCCGTCTGTCCGTCTGTCCGTCTGTAGAAGACACGATACAGAGCTAGACTTCCGAAGTTTGGCACGAATATGTCTTATATTCCTAGGCAGGCTAAGTTCGGAAATGGGCAAAATCGGACCAAGGGGAAAAAAGTTCCCCCTTGGAGAACTAAACCAACCTAAGAAAAACCGCATTTTTTGCAGGGTTTTTTGTACTTTTGCTAAGCAAATACAACATTTTTATCTCAGAAGAAGTTCAAAATCGCAAGAAGAAGGTGCCCCCTAACGTCACCCACCAACCCCCCCCCAAAAAAAAAAGACGCCCCTGGATTTTTTTTTACATTTTGGAGGGTATAAAAGATTCGGCACAGCCGAATGTAACACTCTCACTTGTTTAAATTTAAATTACTCGATTCCAACTTCGAATGAAAACGTGATCAACAAAACACTAAACTTGATTTCATGTGATTCGGAAATTTTTATGTGAATTAAAAAGTTGTGAAAGACAGAACAGAGGCCATTGTAAATTCGAAAAAAAGTATTTAAGCTTTGACGAAGGAAGGGCGGCTTCTTCCGAAAGCTGTCGACATCTCCACTTAGCCTGTGTTGCCAATTAATTTTTTCAGATTTTCTCATTGTACGACAAAAATAATTATTTCTCAGAAATAAATATTATGGACTCAAAACGAAATTAATAAAAACTTCAGTTATAAAATAAAAAGTCCAACAATAAATAAAAACAGAATTAATACTAATGGAAATTTCTAAAATACAGTTGGGAAATTTCTCATATTCAGAAACACAAATAGGTGTTTCTGAAATATTCTGATTAATTTTTATTTAAAAATAAAAATTGTTTTATTCGACCATTAATATATTATGTTTTGAGTAGGTTTATTCTAGCTCGAGGTCATTATTTCCTTTTCTAATTAAAACTATGATATTCTCATAGAATCCCAGCAATAACTTCCATTACCAAGTAATTAACTTTGGGGTTTATAACGAAAATGAGTAACTAGTTACGTCCCAATCTCATTCTTAATTACTTTAACAATGCGATGTCATTGGAGGCAAGGCCTTCTTTGTTCGCTTACAAAAATGCTAGAAAATAATAGTCCATTCCTAGCTCGCTTACAAAAAGTTAAAAAGGTGACTGCATTGTTTGTTTAGTTGCTCTTATTAAATGAGAGAAAAAAATTAACAGTAAAATGGTTTTTAATATATTTTAATGAAACTTAACTGGTTTTTTAAATTCAGATTGCAAATCTATTTACATAGTAAGTTAAACGTAAGAACTTTTTTGGGGTATAAAGTAACGCAGCGAGTAATTAATACTCATTACCAGGTAATCCAATTGGTAATGAGTACTCATTATCTAGTTTTTTCTGGGATAATTTTCAAGAAAATTATTTTTCTGTTTTAAATTAATTTATGTTCGTCAATTTTTGCAAGACTTAATCGACACGTGTTTCGGAATTTGTCAGATCCCATTATTATTTAGCAAAATTAAAAACCTTATACTACAAGTAGCAAATGGTTTTTAATGACAAATCGTTAATGATCAAACTAAAATGGAAATTTCTGAAATATAATTTGTATTTTCTGAAATGAAATTTAAGTGGAATGTCGGGACTTTGAACATTTTTTTCATAAAAATGTTTAATTTCTTAACAATACCACAAAATAAACTAAAAAAATACGTTTCTAGATGTTGGTTTACATCATTTTCAATTGTATTTCAGAAATATTCAGAAATAGTTTGTAGTGGTAATATGTAAATACCAAACATTTGTATGTAGTGTGTTCACTTGTCATACATTGTAGCAAAACAATGATGTTGAGGTAGGTCAGCAGTTTATACAAATCAAAGTATTTTGGTTCTGTTGAGTGTCAATTGTTTTGAATATGATATACTCATATTTGGGAGCAATGGCTTTGAAAGAATTTAGTAAAACTGTAACAGAGCCATAGTAACGGATAGAAATGTACTCAATAGTGCATTCATGAAATTGTCGTTACTCTCCGAAACTGAAAGTGACTCATGAAAACTACATACAGATGATGAGTAATAATTTTAGATTAGAGAATAAGTTATCGAGTGAATTCTATCGATTCACTCAAATCGTAGGCTAAGAATTATTTTCATAAGTTATTTATAAGGCAAAAAATTTGTAAATAAAATTCAGATATATTCTTACCAGCTAAAACGAATAAACCGTGTTTTATTCAAGTCAGCTACAGAAATTAATAAAATACACCATAAGTTAATTGCAATTAAGATTTTCCAATTGTATTTAAAATATAGTCTATTGTATTTCAGATTTTTCTATTGTATTTCAAAAATAGTAAAATGTATTTTATCTCTATTCTGCATAAATCAGCTCTAAAAACATACATGAATTCACTGCATCCTTATAGCGCAGATTAAGCGCTATAAAGAATGCTTTAATCAGCGCTCTAAAGACACGTGATTTCAGTGCATCTTAAGAGCGCTTTTTCGGTATATCCAACTAGAGCTCTCAAGTGTGACATTGCCTTAGAGAATCATGCATGAATTCTGCAGGTTTGGATGCGCTTCTTTACTCGAGTTTCCTTTCCAAAAGCTGCTGCCAGTTCAGCAAAATTTCTGCTTGGTAGGTACTTAAAAATTAAATTTTTTAAGTTTTCACATGTTTATCATTTATGAGGGGTTCAAATACCTTTAATTTTGTCCATACAGATTATTCATTCCCTGTCTATTAGATTTTTGAGAGCAAAAATTCTATAATAAAAAATAAAAAATATATTTAAATAAAACTGAAATGATTTTCAAAAATCCACGATGACGGAGTGATGAGGAATTTTATTAGATAAAATTCAAAAGAAGAAAAACTTAAATCTGTTAAGAAGACGAAAAAAATCCATTTTTCCGATTTGCACATTTTCTAAAATTTAACTTTTTTGTTTTGGCAACATGTTGGATTCCACAGACAGACAGATGAAAGAAGACAGACAAAAGTGTTTGTACGGTTGACTCATTTTCAATTAAAACATTGTTGTATTAAAAAACAATTTAGTTGTGTTGACAAACTGTGTTGTTTAATTAAAAATCAATTATTTTCTTTGTCAATATTATTAAATTGTTTGTTAATACAAAAACGTTTTAATTGAAAATGAGCCAACAATAAAATTTTTTTCTGTGAATATATTAACCTAATGAATTTTGCATTGACTGACAAATCAATACAACGTTATTTTTTAAGCTATACAGCTTTTAAGATTTGCAATACCCTATTGGGCAGAACGAAAAACAATTTTGGTTAAAATAAAGAACATTTTAGTGTAGAATTAAACTTTAAATTTTGCAAATACATACGAGTATTGCGATATTTCGATTTTGCATTGCATTTTTTTTTAAATTTTTTTTTAAATGTTCTGTATATTGCAACATAATGTTGTTTAATCACGCAGGGAAGAAACATGATTGCGACCAACATTAGCAAGGGGCAACATAGTATGATTAATAGCTTTATCATAACATGATTATGGCGATCATATTATGAACTTCTCTGATCTTATCATGGTGAAAAAATGTCATTTTATAATTGTGGATGATCATAGTATGATTGTCACAATATAATCCAATGTATCAACCACACTATGTTATCCCTACATTAAGGGTGATTTGGTGTGCTGCAATCATGTTCCAAACTTGTTTTTTCTCTATTTAATCTAACACGACATGCGTCTTTCCGTCTCAAATATTGACATTTATTATTTAATAATCCAATTATATATCATCTTAGTTCCTACCAACTGACTATAAAAATAATTTAATAGAAAATTTACATATTTATGGCTTCTAACAAACGACATTCACTCATTCATTCATCCATAATTGTATTTTAATGGTATTTATTTTAAATATGTGTATAGTTTTGTAGTAAATTCTATTATAAAAAGTAAAAACCTTGCTTAAAATGCAAAAAAATAAAATAAAAAAATAAAAATACAAACAAAATATGTAGTAGTAACAAATAAATAAATAGTTAAGTTGATAATAAAATTGTATTAAAAACGTAACAAACTGAAAAAAAAACCGGATTAAATTACATTATTCTTTATTTTAATTTTATAAACAAAATAGTATTAATTTAGTTAGTGTATTAAATATTAGTAAAGACTTTTAGCGATGTACAATATACAATGTATATAAGAGCAGGCAGTGGCGTCAAATGATTTTTGCACTTAAGTAATACAGTTGTATTAAAAAAGGGGCAGACCGAAAAAATTACATTTTCTAAACCCTTGGTTCCAAGTGCTGGACTTTGAACTTCTTTTCATACAAAAATTTTATATTTGGATACCAATTGAACAGTTCATGCGAATAAGAACGAATGGACCATTTGCATAATTTTACAAATGAAGATAAAAACGCAACGGTTATGCCTTTAAATCGATCATTGATCAATAAAATAAAAATAATCATTAAACACGAACTGGATGATATACGTTTCAAACTAGAGACTAAATGTAATAAAACTGCATTTACAGTTTTTCTTTTCTTGATCCTGTTTCCTTTTTAAAGGACTTCAAAGTTTTAAAGGATAAAATTTTAAAACATATTTTTTTCTCCTAGGATGCCACTAGTGATAGCAAATTAAAGAGGAGGATCTCCCCTAATTTACCTTTTTTTATTATTTTAGCATTTTAGAAAAAAGGAGGTAAGTTACGTCCTTTCAAAATTGCGTCCTTCATTATCATTCAAAATTTTCATCAAAATATTTTAATAAAATTTTTAAATGACTTTATTCACATCCTTTTATCCTGATATGACAAATTAAAATGGAAAAATTACGGGAGATCCTCCTCTTTCATTTGCCATCACCAGTGTTATCCTAAGATAAGTACTAATATTTCAAAAATACTTTACAAAATATATCCTTTAAAACTTTGAAAAGGAAACATGATCACAAAATGAAAAACTTTAGCAAATCGAGCACTTTTTGCAAAAACCTTTTTGGATTTTTTCGAAAACTATGGGGGATATGATAAAAAGAGTTAAGCCCAAAATTATTCCTCGGAAAAAATGCTATGTGAGGCATTTACACTGCAGTATTAAACGGTCTAAAAATTAAAAAATAATTTTGATTGTATTTTGTGTGGCACGAAATTCAATACATTTTTAATCACGAATAACGCAAAAACGGATCAAGCTACATCATTTTGGATGACAGATTTCGATTCCACTTCATATAAAATCCACCCTAAATGGTTGGCATTAACGCAATTATATGTAACAGTGGAGCATTGGCATTAACGCAATTATATGTAACAGTGGAGCCACAATAATGCTAGTAAATCGATTTTTTTTTTAATTTCAAACGCGAATAACTGGAAAACAAAATGATTTAAAGAAATTTTGAAGACGGACTTAAAATCACCAGGTCCATTTTATGAATAACGCAGGGCTTCTGATAGCTAAACTTGGGTATTAGGGGTTTATAATATGGCTACCGCTTTTTTGGGTCAGCTCTAGTTTTTGAGATATATCCTAGGGAAACTTTGAAAATAGGCTGTTTTTGGCATGTTTGTGAGTCTATATTTTCCAACACTTGTCTTACATCCAAAAAGTGAATTACGATTTTAGGTATGTTGGACATGCTGATTACAAAAATACTCTTACTTTTGTTGAGTCATCTTTAGTTTTTGAGATATCGCTAAAATAATTTTTTTAAATTTATTCCCTCTTTAATTTTGTCTGAATATTTATGCCCTTTTTAATAACTCGAAAACTAAAGCTGTATGAAAAAAACTAATACCAGTTTTGGAATCCTGGCATCAAAAATAGTTAAGTTCGTGTTTAAAACTTAGGCACTAAATTTTTTTTGGAAATTATAGCCCAGCAAAATTGGTAAAAAACGCACTTTTTCGACTCTTTAATATCGATTTGCTCGCGAACGCGAGCTGATGCAAACAATTGGATAACAGATTCGGAATCAGCACACTTAAATCCATATAAATCAGTTGTCAAAGGTCAGGCAAATTGAAAAAGTTAAAATTTTGTCAACCTGTGTATTCAGCGTTGCAGTGCCGATTTAACCCATTCCTGCCTAATGGGTATTTAAATACCCAAAAAAGTGTTGATACTTAAAAAAATTTTGCGCGGTCCAGATGGAAGCTATCGGGCTAATTCTTTTTATATAAAAAAGAGAAGAGATTGGGCTAAATGTGAACATTTACAAGATTTTTTTTGTTTTGTTCAACTTTTGTTTTTCACTGACAAAAATCGAAGATTTTTCTTAACCGAAAATACTCAGGACAATTTTATTTTCACGAAAATTTATTGGAGTTATTTTGACACCCAATAGAAACTTCTTGGACCCCTTTCAGCTCAAACAAAAAATAAAACTAAAAAATTACACGGCCTAATACCCATGTCATATCTCAGGTCGGAGCTGAGGTACATTTTTTTTTTTTATCAACTTCTGTTGTCTTCCAGGCATACATATCAAAATTTCATCAAAATCGTACAAGCCGATCTATGGGCAGGCAGTAGGGTATTCAATCGATTAACCGTTAATCGGTTAACCGATTAATTTTGGTCGATTAACTGTTCGAATAATTCAAAATTGCCAATTTTCAAATAACAAATAAACCGATTAATTTGTGTCGATTAACCGATTAACCGAAATTTATTTTTTTTAGTACTTTTGGTTATTTTTTGCTGTTTTAGGTTCTGCAAATTACGGTTCTGCTTAAAGAAGTTTAGGTATAAGAAAGAAATCAAACTCTTTGTTATCAATGTGTAAAATTGTCGTCAAGAAAATATTTTATCGAGGCCTTAAAAATTTACTTCGGCTTAAAAAAAAACAATTACTTGTTGACCCTAGCTAATTTGTTATACATTTCCAGCACAATAGATTTTTCTAAAAGTTTTTCATGCGCCTAATCCGAATCTGGCCTTGCAACTGATCTATCTTAAGATATTTAGGATTTAGATTTACAATACTGCACTCTAAAAAAGTGAGTACAGTTTCCAACTATAAATTGGGTTAATTTAAACAAATTCAAATAATTTACTGCTATAAATTGTGTAAGTTTGCAATAATTTTAAGTAGAATTACGCAATTTGTGTAAATTTACCCAATTTATAATAGGAAACTGAAATAATTTTGATTAGAGTGTGAATAAACTCAGATTTTCGCAATGTTCGGGACCCTATAAAACCGCGAAATATTTTGTGACGTGACAAATAGTTAAGCACATCTGAAAACAAATACTTTTGGAATCCTTTAGATATCTTTTAAAATCACGGACATATTGACCGATGAAATTATTGCAATTTTAGCAAAAAAAAAAAAAAGAAAACAAATTTTAAACCAAACAATTTTTTAAAATATTTTTAAGGCAATGTTTTTTTTTTAATAGCTTTATTTTTTGCATTTTTTTCACATTAAATTGGGTCTAAATTTAACATTTAATCATGAGGTGACATTTTTCACGTTGGTGTCATTTTGGATTGGGGTCATTTTTCAGTATGCCATACAAAAATTATTTACTTGGGTGAGATTGTTGGGGGTATTTGAAGCTTTGGCATAACGGATATAGATTTCTTACTTGATTTTTAAAACTAAATATGTACAATTCGTGGTTTTATATTCAATTTAAATTTTAAATTGATATTATTCGGTTAATCGAATAATTCAAATTTAACCGATTATTAACCGATTAAATGTCAACCCCGGTTAATTATTTGCTCGATTAACCGATTAAACAAGAGCCTCGATTAATTGAATACCCTAGCAGGCAGTAATGGGTTAAAAATCACTAAAATATAATATATAAATATAAGATAGCCGCATTATCTCGAAAATGGATCGTGCTAGAAAAGTTTGGATGGCTACTTCGGATTCACAAGGTCCATTTACCATAAAATTTGTTGGTGCCAACTTTCGAATACGTTACAGTGGAACTACAGAAAATAAAAATTCGCAGTTTTTGGAATCTTGTAACGTAAATATCTTAAAAATGGTGTACCGTAGAAACATTTCGATAGTAGATTTGTATTCAGGAGATCAAAATATTTTAACATGATAATGTTTTAAGGCTGGTGCCTAATTTTAAAAAAGTTGCAGGACGCCACCTCAGTTTGACTATATAAGCTAACGATTAACAAAAAATAAAATAAGAATTACTATTTTAATTTTCTTAAAATCAAAAATTTTAGTAACTTGGGTTTGTAACTTGGATAATAATTCACCTCGTGGTGAATAAAACAAATATTCACCAGTGGTGAATAAAACGCAACATAATCATTTTGCATCAATATTTTTTTCGTCAATATTTTTTCATCAATATTTTTTTTAAACAATATTTTTTTTTCATCAATATTTTTTTTTTCATCAATATTTTTTTTTTCTTCAATATTTTTTTTTTCATCAATATTTTTTTTTTCATAAAAATTTTTCTTTTTATCAATATTTTTTTTTTCATAATTTTTTTTTTTCATCAATATTTTTTTTCATCAATATTTTTTTTTTTTTCATCAATATATTTTTTTTTCATTAATATTTTTTTTCATTAATATTTTTTTTTCATCAGTATATTTTCATCAATATTTTTTGTTTTCATTAAAATTTTTTTTTCATCAATAATTTTTTTTTATCAATATTTTTTTTTTTTTTCATAAAATTGTTTTTTTTTTCATCAATATTTTTTTTTCATCAATATATTTTTTTTTTCATTAATTTTTTTTGTCATCAATATTTTTTTTTTTTCAGCAATATTTTTTTTTCATTAAAATTTTTTTTTTCATCAATATTTTTTTTCATCATTTTTTTTTCACCAATATTTTTTTTTTAAAAAACATTTTGTTTTTTATCAATATTTTTTTTTTTTTTTTCATCAATATTTTTTATAATTTTTTTTTTGATTGAATTGTTTTTTTCATCAATATTTTTTTTTTCATTTATATTTTTTTGTCATATATTTTTTTCCATCAATATTTTTTTTTTCATAAAACTGCACTTTACGGGGTACAGACATTTTGCGGCGGAAAAAATTGGAATTAAAAAAAATTAAATTAAAATTTAAGGTGGTGGCCCGGGCCCCTCTGGAGCCAAAAAACCGTCCCACCCTTCAGGTTTGTGTGGGTACTTAAGTTAAAGTTAATTAAAAAAGAAAAAGAAAAATAAAGAGGGCTAGGGCCCAGGACCCTTCTAGGTCCATTAAAATGAGACTTTTTCAAAAAAAAATAAAAATTTTCTGAATTATTAAAATGGAGGTCCAACCAGGTTTTGCCCGGGCTTAGGGATTACAAACTCTATAAATTAGTTTAGGGTATCGCTAAATAATTTATTTTTTTTGTATCAAGCCTTTTACCCAGTTAATTATTAAATGGCGAAATTATTGAACAGAAAGACACTAAAAAGGATCTAGGATCTAGGGGGTACAAGTATGTTAAAATACATACAAAAAATACATATTTGCAATCGTGAGCAAATTACCTTTTATTTGTATACCCAATGGGTATTACCTATACATACATGTTGGTGGGTAGGGCGGTTTTTTTTCTACCGGGGAGCAGCCACCTTAAATTTGATATTTCGTTTTTTTTTAGTTCTAAAGGTGGCATATTTTTTATTTTTTGCCAAAATATTCGGTGCCCGTAAAGTGCAGTTTAGCCATTACTTTTTAATCAAATATTTTTTTTATCAATAATCTTTTTTCATTGAAAACTTTTTTTCATAAAAAACTTTTTTTATCGACAAACACAGACAAACAAATTGATGGATATCCCTAAAATGTCCTAGAAACCTTTACGGATCAATAACATATAAACATAATGGAGTCCTCGAACGATATTTCGATGCGTTTTGCCAAACTTTACCATGGTTCAATGGTTTGGGCAAGAGTACACAGAAAAAAACGAATTTGTGATATCAACCAACGTTTGTAAATATTGATTGTTGAAAAAAAAATTAAAAAAAAATGATAAACGAGTTTGTAATAGTTCTCTAAAATTATTATTTGTATTGACAAACGTACAAAACCTTAATTTTTTTTTCAAAAAAGAACTTCTACAAACGCAAACACAATTTGTTGATCTGACAAACGTAAAAAACAGGGTTTGTTTTGCTACTGGCAGTAGTCAAAAATTGCATAGAATATAATAATTTTCTAGTATTACTACAGAAAATATTAGAATACTAAAGCAATTTTTTTAAATTGCTAATTTATAAATTCAAACTTGAACATATTTTCAAAATGAATATATTCAAATTTTAAAATTTCTGAAGAAAATATTTTAGCAAATTTAAAAATTTGAAAATGAAAAAAAAACTGGTGACAGCAAATTTAAAAATTTTAAAATTAAAAAAAAAAACTGGCCACAGCAAATTTTAAAATTTTAAAATTACAATTTTAGCAAATTTCAAAACATTTAAAATGCTAAAATTGTAAATTTCAAATTCCGAAATTGCAATTTGGTAAATTTGAAAATATTTAACATGCTTGTTTAGAAAACTTAAAAACTGAATATATTACAATTTGAAAACAATACAAATTGAATACACATACATACGTATGTGTGTATGGAAAAAAAAAATGATGAACGATATTTATTAAACGAATACATAAATATTAAAAGATAAAAATGTTTTTGTGGAGACTTCTAGAATACATTTTCTAAAGTATTTTTGCCTCCTAAACATAAATCTGTCATCAGAAAAATTTGTATCGCCTTCTCGACACATAGGCATTTTAGTTTTTTGTGGACCAATACCTCAAAACCAAAAATTCTTTTAGTATTGGAAAAATGTATATTAAATTTTTATATGAGGGTTTCTGCGTCAACCGAGCCACCCCTCTCTCCAAAATTGGTATGAGTTTAAAATTTTTTAAAAAATTTTAAAATTACTTAAAAATATTTACTTTTGAATGCCGAGTGACGCCTTTTAAATTTCTATTGGCTGATCCAATGTGGCGCCCAATTTGTTTAAAATATTACAGATTCGCTTAAAACTCTTTATATATGGGTTCTTGTGGTCGCTTAAAAAGAACTTGCAGTTGGATTTTTAAAATTCAAAATGGCGGACCCAACATGGCGACCAATATTTTTAAAAAATAAACCGATTTGCTTGAAACTTTATATGCTCGGGGTTTTGGGGTCGCTAAAGAAGAATCTGAAGTTAGATTTTCTAAGTTCAAGATGGTGGATCCAACATGGCGATTAATGATCCGACCCAATGGCGTATACAGGAATCTTACACTCTTCTAAAAAAAATGTCTCAGAATCTAAAACTTTCTATAAGAAAAATGTCTGAGAATCTAAGACTTTTTTTATAGGAATAAAGTCTTTAAATATTAGCCTTTTTCTCAGAATCTAAGACATTTTCTTTAGGAAAAATGTCTCAGAATCTGAGACTATTTCTATAAAAAATTCTCAGAATCTGAGGCTTTTCTACATGAAAAATGTTCCAGAATCTGAGAACTTTCTATAGGAATAATGTCTCTGAATCTGAAAAATGTCTCAAAATCTGAGATTTTTTCTATAAAAAAATCTAAGAATCTGAGGTTTTTCTATATGAAAAATGTTTTAAAAAAAATGTTTCAGAGACACAAGGTGGGACTTTTTGTGTAGAAAAACGCTAAAAATCTGAGTCTTTTTTATTGTAAAAATATCTTTTTCTATGGGAAAAATAATTCAGAATCTGAGACTTTCTCTTTATGAAAAATGTCTCAGAATCTGAGTCTTTTTCTATATTAAAAATATTCCAGAATCTGACAATTTCCTATTGGCAAAATGTCTGAGAATCTGAGACTTGTTCTATAAGAAAATGTCTAAGTATTTGAAACTTTGTCTATAGGAAAAGTGTTTCAGCATCTGAGACTTTTTCGATTGGAAAACTGTCTCAGAATCTAAGAAATTTTCTGTAGAAAAAATGTTTGAGAATCTGAGACATTTTCTATAGGAAAAATGTCGAAGAATCTGAGACTTTTTTATAAGAATCTGAGACTTTCTATAGGAAAATTATCTCAGAATTAGAAACATTTTCTATAGGAAAAATGTCTAAGAATATTAGACTTTTTCTATAGGAAAATTTTCTCAGAATCCGAGAGTTTTTCTTTAGGAAAAATGTTTTAGAATCTAAGACTTTTTGTATACTGTTTTCTTTTTAAAAAGGTCTCAGAATCTGAATAATTTTTCTTAAAGAAAAGGCGAAGATTTTCTCAGAATCTAAAACTTTTTGTGTAGAATGTTTCAGAATCTAAGAAAATGTGCTAGACTAGAAATATCTCAGATTCGGGGAAAATGTCTTACAATCGGAGTCTTTTCTTTTAGAAAAGTATTTTATGAATATATTTATAGAATCATTTTCTAAAGTGACTTTTTCCCGAGAAACGTTTTTCATTGGAAATATGATTTAGAGTCTTTCACTTTTTCTATAACAAAAACTGTCTTAACTGGAAATTGTCATAGAATCTTAGACTTTTCTTTGAAAAAAAATGCAGATTCTGATAATCTTCATTGGAAAAATGTATCAGCATCTGCTACAATTCACACATTAAAAAAATATTTAAGTCTCTCAAAAAATTTTAAAATATTAAAAAATTTAAATTTTTTCCCCAACAGTTTTAAACTTACAAAAAAATTAAGAATCTGATTGTGTTACATCATAGAGTAAAAATAGTAAGAGGATTAATGGGTGAAAAACCTTTCCTTTTCGAAATTTGATTTTTAGCCGTAAACTCTGATTATCTCGGGAGTGAAAACCAGAATACACACAAAAGGAAATCGAAGAAAAAAGGAAAAAGAACGAATACATTCAAAAGGAATTGAAGAAAAAAACGAATACATTCAAAAGGAACCGAAGAAAAAAAGATAAATAAACGAATACATTCAAAAGGAACTAAAGAAAAAAAGTTTTCTTCCTTGAGATAATCGGAGTTCATAACAAGGTTTTCACAATACTTTTTCCCATTAAGCCTCTTACTATTTTTACTCTATTGTTACATTCAGTCATAGAGTAAAGAAAGGAACATAGGTACGATTAGTGAAAACTTCGTGGAACCCAAATTGAGAACTACGATTATCTCAAGGCGGGCTGTTTTAGATAATAGAATAGATAAATTGTTTTGTTTTCTTTTCATTTTCCTTTTAAATGCATTTGTTTTTTTTTTTTCTTTATTTCCTTTTGAAATGTATTTAGGGTTTCACTTTTTTCTTCGATTTCCTTTTGAAAGGTATTTGGGGTTTCTCTTTTTTTCAATTTCTTTTTGTAAGTATTCTGGGTTCTAGCCAGAGATAATCGGAGTTCACGGCTAAAAAAAATTAACAAAAGAAGTGCGGTTTCATCCGTAATATCTCTTATTCTTCTTTAGTCTGTGATTCAGTTCAAGGAAAAGATCATGACAAATTCTAAAACATGTGCTGTTATGAAAATTGTTTGTAAAAAAAAATTGACAAAAAATTTTGGGCCCCTACCGAAATAAAATCCTGGATACGCCCCTGATCCGACCTAATATTCGGTTCTTCTAAAAAGCCGAGGCGAATATTCTGCCACATTTTTGGCCGAATAAAGAATAATTATATGATATTGTAGTCACGTGTTGAAAAATGCACCAAACTCGTTTATGAAAAATTTCAAGCAAATCAGGTTACATAAAAAAAATGGTCGCCATGTTGGATCCGTCATTTTAAATTTGGGAAATTCTAATTATTTTTAAAAAGTATCGCCATGTTGGATCCGCCATTTTGAACTTAGAAAATCTAACTTCAGATTCTTCTTTAGCGACCCAAAAAACCAGTGCATACAATATTTCAAGCAAATCGGTTTATTTTTAAAAATATTGGTCGCCATGTTGGGTCCGCCATTTTGAATTTTAAAAATCCAACTGCAAGTTCTTTTTAAGCGACCACAAGAACCCATATATAAAGAGTTTTAAGCGAATCTGTAATATTTTTAACAAACATTGGATCAGCCAATAGAAATTTAAAAGGCGTCACTCGGCATTCAAAAGTAAATATTTTTAAGTAATTTTAAAATTTTTTAAAAAATTTTAAACTCATACCAATTTTGGAGAGAGGGGTGGCTCGGTTGACGCAGAAACCCTCATATAAAAATTTAATATACATTTTTCCAATACTAAAAGAATTTTTGGTTTTGAGGTATTGGTCCACAAAAAACTAAAATGCCTATGTGTCGAGAAGGCGATACAACTTTTTCTGATGACAGATTTATGTTTAGGAGGCAAAAATACTTTAGAAAATGTATTCTAGAAGTCTCCACAAAAACCGTGTAACATTTTTATCTTTTAATATTTATGTATTCGTTTAATAAATATCGTTCATCATTTTTTTTTTCCATACACACATACGTATGTATGTGTATTCAATTTGTATTGTTTTCAAATTGTAATATATTCAGTTTTTAAGTTTTCTAAACAAGCATGTTAAATATTTTCAAATTTACCAAATTGCAATTTCGGAATTTGAAATTTACAATTTTAGCATTTTAAATGTTTTGAAATTTGCTAAAATTGTAATTTTAAAATTTTAAAATTTGCTGTGGCCAGTTTTTTTTTTTAATTTTAAAATTTTTAAATTTGCTGTCACCAGTTTTTTTTTCATTTTCAAATTTTTAAATTTGCTAAAATATTTTCTTCAGAAATTTTAAAATTTGAATATATTCATTTTGAAAATATGTTCAAGTTTGAATTTATAAATTAGCAATTTAACAAAATTGCTTTAGCTTCTAATTTTTAAATTAGCAATAAAGAAAAATATTGAAGGCGTGAAATATTTGTAGTATTATATTGTTTAAAAAATTTTTTGTGTATGCTAATTGTAAACCCTGGTAAAAAATCTTTTTTCTTTCCACAAAGAATTTCAACAAACACAAAAACTATTTTGTTGACATGGTAAAATAATGTTGATATAAAATTACTCGACTAAGTTTGTTGAAAACAAAATCGAAATTTTGTATTATGTACTAACAGGCGGCCGTTTTTACTAAATGTTTGGTTGATATCATGTTTAGTTGATTTACAATTGATGTTTGTTGATTTAAATTTGACGATTTTATTTTCTGTGTACAAACTTCGCAGAAATTTTATATCAATTTGTTTTTACTTTGAAGACTTTTTTTAATTTTTTGCAAAAAAACAGCTCTCGATCGAATATTTTGATTTTTGTTGTTTTTCTTAGACATCCCAAATATATATTCAATAAAAAAACATTGTGGCAGCAATTTTAGGTTACAGCTTGTTAAGGCCAGTCGCGAGGGAAGTTACGCCCCTGCTAATTTTCGTCTGTATGTGAGAGATAATCTAGAAAATTAAAAATCAATAAGTTTTTGTTATTTTTTCAATGTTTTTGTTTTTTTTTCTTTTTTGTACTTATTGAAGGCACATTTTTTGTTCAATGCACACATTTTATTAACGATAGGGAGGGCTTTTGTTAATTATTTGTAGGATTTTTTAAAAATTAAAATAAAATTAAATTGGAAATTTTTTTTTGTATAAGCAGGGAAAAAACTAATAAAATAAATGAAAATAACAAATACAAACATATCTACTACATAACTGGCAGAATGGGAATGAATTCAATGAAAATTAAAAAAAAAAAATTGCAAAACTTAATCGTATTATGTAGAGGATTTTAATTTAAGCTTTTTGTTTCTGTTTTAATTTTGTTTTTTGTGTAATACCATGCATATGTTTTGTACTACAATATTTTGTATTATGGCTATAAATGAAAAAAAAGTTGACTAAAAAAAACAAAATGCAGAATAAGTTGAATATAATAAAAATAATTTGAAAATAACAATATTGAAATTGTTTATAAATTAATTAAATTAAAAAACTATCGAGTCGTTACACTTATGGCGATGTGCGTTACTAACAGGCACGGGTACAGCTTTTGGATTAGAAAGATTAAACCACTTTATTTTAAAGCGACACCTATCAGGTCCATTAATACATACACAATTTTCTGATGACAAAACATTCATACATTTTGAAGTGCTGTAAAATTGCACTGAAATGAAGAATTTCGTAAAAAACTTCACCCCAGCGCCATCTACCGGCTCTAAATTTTATTAGAGACCTTATTTTTGTTTAATATATATAAATTTTTTTAATTTAAGCCAAATCGTATATACAAAACATCTAAATATTACGACAACAGCGCCACCTATCGAGATAATTTTAAGATTTTGCCGTAAATCGGTCCAGCCGTTTTAAAGTTTCACAATCACGTACCCGGAATCTTAATTATATGACTTTGTCTACAAAACCATTTCCAGATTTTAAAAACTTTTTTATTGAAAAGGTAGCAGAACTTGGAACTCATGAATTTTTAACTTAATGATTAAGTTTGGCCAAATGAATACATCATGGATCGCAAAAATCGTTTTTTTTTGGTATTCCAACGATGGCAAAACCTTGTAAAAATTCGGCCTCTTTAATAATTTTTTTTTAAAAAAAGTGTGTAAATTTTTAGGAGGTTTTTATGTGTAGATAGTAAATGTAGATAAAACATGAAAGATGCCGTTAAAGCGCTTGAACCTGTATGGGAAGGTGCAAAATTAGAGATTGTCGATCGCAGAAGTATTCCAACAGCTCCAAACGCAAAAGTTGTACTTCCTGTTTTATGCGAACAAAATTCTGCGTTACAACTTTTAAAACGTCAAAATCCGGATATACCAACTGATGACTGGCGCGTTCTGAAAGTTCTGCCTCAAAGCGATAAGGTCAAAGGGTATACCTTCATCCTGCAAATAAATAAGCAGGCTGAAGATATCCTCTATCCGAAGTTTGGCAAAATGCGCTGGGGTATGTCAGTGGTATATCTGAGACTGAAACGTAGAAATCCGAGTGATGAGTATCCTTACGCTTTAGAAAACGGTGAGGTGGAAAGGGACCTTGAGTCTCTAACCGAATCCGCTAAGAATATATCGCTTCCATTACCTGAGTTGGCTCAGATAATGGAATGAATCCCACAAGCGTTAAAAACCTCCACCACAGTAGTGCTGCCACGATGGCACTGCTGATGACTCTCATCGAAGGGTCATATGACGTGGCGCTATCCAAAAGCCCTGGGTGGATGCCACAGGTGAAATTAAAGGGCTTTCGCTTCCAAACTACGATCTACTATTTTCGCAAACAGAAGGTACGAAACGAGCAGCTATTTTGGCAAAAAAATCAATAAAAGCACTTCTTTTACAGAAATTTAGTACAAACGATTTAACCGCAATGATATGTAAATTAGGGAAGAGGACAATAAATATTATCTCGTCCTATATGGCGCACAATAAGGACTCACGGGAAAAAGGTTTAGTACATTATAATAGGTTGTGATGCAAATGCACACAACACTTTATGGGGCTCTCCTGATATAAACGATAGAAGTGAAGAACTACTTCAATTTATAAAAGATTCGGATATAAACATCGCAAACATTGGTTCAGAACCAACTTATATAAGACATAATAGTCAAAACGTCTTAGATTTAACACTATATGCAGGTAAACCCGATATGAACTTGGTTGAGTGGAGAATTCTTGATAGGGCTTCTTGCTCAGACCACAAATATTTAGCTTTTAAAATCGAAATAAATTTTCCTAAATCAAACAAATCTTATAGAAACACTGAAAAGACCAACTGGGAAAAAGTTAGGGAAATAACAAAAAAGGAACTAACAATTCTGTCGAATAGGGAAATCTCAAATTATGAGGAAGTAGAAATCGTAAATGATAGAATTACAACAATCCTACGGAACTCTTTCGAAAAATCTTGTCCGATAAGATACACTCGAAAAAGGCCCCAACCCCCTTGGTGGTCAAAGGAACTGGCAAAAGTACGGAACTCGGTTCAGGAAAGTTTTAACCTCGCTAGGCGAAATAATACTGATAATAACTGGGCACTTTATAGAACAGAATTAAAAGCTTTTAAGAAACTAATAAGGAAATCAAAGAAAACCAGTTGGGAAAATTTGTGTAGTAATATAGAAAATACTACAGAAGCTGCCAGACTGAGGAAAATCCTGTCGAAAAAAGTGTTCCACCAATTCTGTTGAAACGAGAGGATGATAATTGGATTGATAGAGCAGAGGAAACACTCGATGTTCTTTTGAAAACACACTTTCCGGGATGTACCACGGATCCGATACCGGATGGTTTTAATTTCGATGCTACCTTGGAAATTCCTGAACATCTTTTAACCACCGATCGTGTGAAATGGGCGTTTAGTTCATTTAGACCATAAAAATCACCTAGACCAGACGGCATTATACCGGCAATGTTGCAAAATGTTGCTCATGGTATAACGCCACATCTGCTAAAAATTTTCAATGCCTGCTTTAGGATGTGGTACATACCAATCGCATGGCAAAAGACTATTATAACATACTTACCTAAGAGTCGTAAAATCAACCACGCGACCGCTAAAGATTACCGACCGATTAGTTTGACATCATTTTTGCTAAAAACTGTATAAAGGATACTGGACTTACATATAAGGGCTAACCTGGCACCACACTTTATGTCGGATTCGCAACATGCTTATCAGCAGGGAAAATCCAAAGAAAATTCACTCCATTTGTTGGTACAGAGAATAGAGACATCCCTTGAATATAGGGCTTTTAATAATGTAAGTACGGAGTCGATAATAAGTGCGATGAACAAAGCATCGATCAATCACTGCATAATAATGTGGGTTAAGCGAATGCTTTTGAATTGGGAAATTACCGCTGTATGGGGTCAGCTAAGGCCTCACGTTACGCGACAAGGGGTACACCACAAGGCGGAGTTCTGTCATCTTTACTCTGGCTGTTAGCGGTAGACCCTATCCTGAAGAAACTTGGAACTTCAACCATCGCTTATGCGGATGATGTCGTGATATTGTCTTGCGGAAAGTATCCGGACACGATACCTGATTTACTCGAGGGGTCATTGAAGATGATGTGATGTGGGCATCAGATAACGGACCCAACGTAAACCCGAAAAAGACGGAAATAGTACTTTTTACTAGGAGATACAAGATACCAAATTTTAGGAAGATTAGAATCGGGGGAGTTGAAATTCCACTATCACTTCATGCGAAATTTTTAGTAGTGATTTTGGACAGCAAGCTCTCTTGGAAAACTAACACGCTTGAGAGAATTAAGAAGGCTAACAATGCTTACTACGCATGAAAGAAATTGTTTGGTATGACAAGGGGATTAGAGCCTACAGTTACGTATTGGATTTATACTTCAGTGCACTGAAAGAATTTTGTTCATTACGGCTATGAAAACGTACATTGATTCTATGAAAAAAATCATTAGAAGTGAGCCAATGATGCCCTTCATAGAATCTATGAATCAAATTCATAGAAACCAGAAACCTATGAAAAAGTTCATAGGCTATGGAAAAAAAAATATTATTCAATTCTATTTTTATTTATTTTATTATTTCAATTTTATTTTTTTTTTTATTTTATTTTTATTATTTCATTTATTTACTATTTTCTATTTTTAAAAATTTATATTTTTTTTTAACTTATCCCCACCGAGATTCGAACATAAAACCTCTTGTTCGTGAAGCTTAATGTCTAACCACTTAGCTAAATTATATAAACAAGTAACAACACTTAAAAGCTTTTTTGAATAATATTCTGCTAACATATTAAGTTTGTGTCTTTGCTCTGTCACAACGCTCTGCCAAAAGCTGTGTGTGTGTTTGTAGAAAACAAATATTTTGTGTATTTACAAAAATGAAGCGTTATAAAACCAAGCGTTAGTTGGCGAGATTTTTCATCTTTGGTGGCGCTGATAGCTAAGGCGTCGACAATTGCCACTTCAGCCGGTAGGTCTTGGGTTCTAGCCCCGGTCAGGGCAGCAATGAAAATTTTTTTTTTAATGTTTTTTTTATTTTTTTTTATTTTTTTAATAAATTTATTCAACTGTTTTAATTATTGTAACATTATTTTAATTATTTAAAAAAATAAATGGCATATTGATGGCATTTTCTTCTATGAATGACATTCATTAATTCTATGAATTTTTTCTATGAATTTAATAAAATCTATGAATAAAATTCTATGAAAAATTTCAGAATACTAATGAATATTCATTCAGCCAATGAATTGTTTCATAGATTCTATGAATTTGGTTTTATGAAATTTGTTCATAGATGGAATGAACAATAATTCTTTCAGTGTGGTAAGACCAATCTTACTTTACGGAGTGTTAGTCTGGTATAAGGCACTTGAAAGGGATGCGATACTAAACCAGTTCCAAGGACTTCAACGGCTTATGGGACGTAGTATCACAGGCGCTTATAAGGCCTGCCTCAGACACAAACACATAGAGTGGGAGCAGGTTTTACAAACGTGGAGCTAAACCAGAACTTTTCGTTTAATCTTCCTTTGGAGCATATTTCAAGCTGACATAGTTGTAATAACTAAGGCTGTGGAACATATCGAGGAAACCAGGGGAGCAACCATAAAATTTTTACGTGGATAGCCAGACCGCTTTAAAGGCGCTTCAAAGTTATTATATCAAATCTGAAATAGTTTTACAATGTTACGAGAACTTGCAGACGTTGTGTCAGCACAACCAAGTTAATTTATTATGGGTACCAGGACACAACGGATTACAGCAAAATGAAAGGACAGACGAACTCGCGAAACTTGGAGCTGATGGTGTAGGTACCATGGTGCTAGTTTAACCATCGCTCCAACACTTCAAAAAAAGACGAGATTCCATAAATGTTGCAATAGCGAACAGGAAGTGGGAAACTAATTACCTTTTATCACTTACGAGAAGGGAATGTCGAGCTCTGACAGGAATAATAACTGGTCACTGTCTCATCGGCATTCATGCTAAGAATATTAGACTCATCCCAGACGCCAGTTATAAAATATGCGCCTCACCAGAAATGGATAAATCGATAGAACACATACTTTGTCACTGTCCAGCGGTGGCAAGAAGTCGCCGATCGATTACTGATCAGGTAAGCTTTAATACTTTGGAGGATATAACGCGAATGGATCTTAGAATATTAAAGAGATTCGCAATGACTTTGAACGTGTTTAACTTGCGCCGCTAGCGAAATAGAAAAAAAGTTTTGTGGTATCGCTATGGACCAAAAGGTCTATGCGAGGTGTAAATCGTACACCGCCACCCTTACCTAACCTATCTGTAGATAGACCAACGATATCCATATGAATACGAAATAATCTTCATGTAATTTAAATCGACACGTATTTTTGGTCTAGATGATATTCGCGAGTAATCGAAATTTCCCGAAGGTCCATGTTGTTTCATAAGGTGACAACGAAATTTTTAAGCACTTAAATGGCCGATAAGCCGAGACACCCCAACCTTAAAATCGTCTTTCCTTGTTAGAAATAACTAATACGAGATCAAACTGAACTAAATAAAAATTCAGTATTCTAACTTAATTTTATTAAAGAAAAAGTCTCAGGACTTTCGGCATAAGTATTATATTCTGAAACAATTTCTACACTCAAAAAAAAAACCTTGTAAAGTTACCAAAAAATCTCGTGATTTTACGAGGCTATTCTCGTAAAATAGGAGGTAGGTAAAACTCTCGTAAAATTACAAGGATTTCCTCGTAATTTAGAATGCGCCAAAAATTGGTAAAATAACCAATTTTATTTGTAAAAATATTGTTTTAAAACCGGAAAAATAAAAAAATAAAATGGTAAAATTACAAGAAAAAATGGTAAATATTTTTAAAAAAAATGGTAAATTTACAAACCAAAATGGTAAATTTACAAAAAAAAAATTTGTTAATCAACATAAATCCTCGTAATAAAATCATTTTTGTAAATAACTGTTTTTTTTTTTGGAAATTTACTAGAATCCTCGTAATAATAATTTCAAAATTTTGTCAACTTTTTTTTTAAATATTTTTAATAAAAAAATAAATTTGTCCGGGACTTGGAAATTAAAAAAAAAATAGAAAATTTCCAAAAAAAAAAATGTTTTTTTTTTTTTGTTTAACAACATAAATCCACGTATAACATAATTTTTTGTAAAATACCAGTTTTTTTGTAAATCAACTAGAATGCTCGTAATAAAAACTACAGTTTTTATACCCTCCAACTACAGTATGGGGGTATACTCACTTTGTCATTCCGTGTGTAACGCATCGAAATATCGGTCGGGGACCCCATAAAGTATATATATTATTGATCAGTGATCGATTCTAAGACATTCTAGCGATGTCCGTCCGTCCGTCCGTCCGTCCGTCTGTCCGTCCGTCCGTCCGTCCGTCTGTAGTTAACACGATGCAGTCCAAAATAAAAGAGGTAGATCCCTCAAGTTTGGCACAAATATGTCTTGTGTTCCTAGGCAGGTTAAGTTCGGAAATTGGCCAAATCGGACCAGGGGGAAAAAAGTTCCCCCTTGAAGAACTAAACCAACCTCTAAAAAAATACACTTTTTTACATGTTTTTTTGTATTTTTGTTAAGTAAATGAAACATTTGGTATATTTATCGCGATGGGAAGGTGCTCTCAACGTCCCCCACTGACCAAAAAAAAAAAAAGATACGCCCCTGACAAATTTTTGTTTTAATTTTTTTTTTACATTTTGGAGGGTATAAAAGATTCGGCACAGCCGAATTTAACACTCTCACTTGTTTTTTTGTTAAATAACCTTTGAAAATGGTAGAATACAATTACGAAAATAAACTTGTAAAATTACCAATAAAAGTGTAGTTCTCGTTTTAGCAAATTACAAGATTTTTTGTTAAAAAACAAGGAAAATTGTTAAATATTGGTAGAACGGGATTACAAGGCATTTTACCAGACGTTTTACCAGTTTATTTTTTTGAGTGTAGAGACAAAACTTGAAATTGGGATCTCAAAACATTTTTATACGGAAAAAGTAAGATAGTGAAAATAGTAAATTTTTTATTTCTGTGTGATTTTTAAGATCTGCAAAATAACAAAAATTTGGACCTTAAAACCCCATGGAGATATTATTGGAGTAATGACTACATACCCACTCGCTTGCGGGGTATGTAGCTTAACATGTGATGTGATGTCATTACTCTTCAAATACGTAATATTATAATCTGGCAGGTAATGGTGACTCATTACCAGGTAAGGTTTAAGTAATGAGTGCTTATACCAAGTTTTAACTGGGTAGTTGTATACGAAAATGTATAACTTTTTTACTAGTTATATATTAAACGTATCAATCAAATTGAATCCAAAAAAATTTATTTCATTAATTTATATTGAAATGTTTATGGTTTTTAATATATTTTTCCCTTAAATTTTTTTATTGTTTTTATTATTATTATTTTTTTTTCTTTTTCAATTAATTAATGTTTATGAGTTTTACCACGCATTTTCATTATACTTAAAATCGTTAGCGTACAATATGTGTATTATTATGATGATGATGATGAAACCGCTATATAACCACATCTGGTTGTTTAAATATTTTACTGTTACTAAAAACAATTCTAAAATTAATATTATCAAAATTGAATACGAATCGACAAAAAAAGATGAGCTTGATTGCTTTTTTATTTGTATATTTTTTTTTTTCAATATTACTCATACTTTTTGTTAAATAGCCAGTAGTAAATTGTCAGACTTTTTGGATGCTCAATGAACCCTAAAATTTCAAAATACTTAAAACTGAAATATTAAGCAATACATATAGGAGTGAAGGGTTTATTTAAGTTTGACATTCCGTTTGTAACACTTTGAAACACACTGTTCGCCACCAAAAACATTCCAGTAAAACATCTAACTGATAAAAAAAAACCTATAAGCTAATAGTGCTTCTCTGTATCGTATTCCTACTACGTTCTTTTTCGTTCTACATCCTCGATTTTATATTAAATGCACTTCCTGATTCCAAATCGGTACTTCAATTTTTTCTAGCATATTCCGTTTTCGAGATATTCGCGTTTGAAAATGTTTGTCTAATTTATATAGAATGACTGAGGAAAACGGGACATATCAGTTAAATGCTTATCACGTGACAGGTAAAAATTGGACTTATCACTAAAACTGGCGCGGATCTGCGGGAGGGGGGAATAGGAAATTTCCTTCACCTTCCCATCCCAAACCGAATTCGAAAGAAAAAAAAGAAAGGAAAGGGGAGGGGAGGGTAGGAAGGAGAGAAAAAGAAAATTAATAATATATATGAAAAATTACTCGGAATCTTAGAGTTTTCTATAGGAAAAAAGTCTTGAGCTCTCAAAATTTTTCTTTAGAAAAAATCACAGACTATTTTCTATTGGAAAAAGGAACACACAGAAAACAGATTCAGTTGTTGCAACTGAATTGTTTGCCAACTGAATTTTTGCGGTTGCACCAACTATCACAATATTCAGTTGCCTCTACTGCCAATTCAGTTGTCTCTACCGGTAAATATCTATTATAAGAACCGAATATTTTTTGTTAAAATTGGCATTGGTTATAGTGATCGAATTTTAAAAAGCGTTATATAGTTGTACCAATCAATGTTTTTTTTAAACTGTTTCTTTTGAAATAAAATTTTTAATATTTTTTTCAAGCAATTTTACTAATTTATTTCATAGTAAAAATTTTATAATTTAAAAAGTGAAATAAATACATACAATAGAAAAAATAAATTACAACTGATAATTCTGATAGAAAAAATTTAAAATCTAAGAATTTTTCTAAAAAAATTGTCTTAGAATCTGTGAGACTTTCTAGAGCAAAAATAACTCGAAGTCAAAACATATCTCTTAAGAAAATGAATGTCAATGAAAAAATCTAAAAAATATCTAATTTTTTATAGAAACATATCTCAGAATCGGAAGATTTTTCTAAAAAAAATTATCAGAATCTGTAAAAGAATATCTCAGAAAATATAATAGAATATATTCTAGAGAAAAAATAATGAGGAAAAGTCTCAAATTCTGAAACTTTTCCTATAGAAAAAGTCTCAGATTCGGAGAAAAAGTTTTAGGTTCTGAGAAATGTTTCCTACAGAAAAAGTCTCAGATTTTTAGTAATTTTTCCTATAGAAAATGTCTCAGATTCTGATAATATTTTTGGGGGAACCTTTGTTAATTTCAATATTCTGGCATTTATAAACCTTAAATTTGTTACCACTCCCAGGACATTTTGGACTCTATGGATTTCTTGGAAACTGTTTTCCATAGGTGTGCTAATATCTAAAATAAGATTTATTGATTTAAATTGTTTGTATTGAGGTTGTAGTATCAACTTACCATCAAAATTTTTAACTTTTTTTACGGAATTTTACATGAGTTTTATTTTAAAATTTAAAAAAACGTCTGAACACAATAACATTTTTCTTTTAACTAATTACTATTTTAATTTTTTTGACGTTTTAGTTTTGTAATCGAAATGAAATTCTAAAGACCAATTATTAGTTTATAATACCAATACAAATTTATAATTTAGTAAAATTTTTCAAAAATGAAAAATTATTGAAAATTTGGTTAAGTTAACCAACATTTTCAGTTGTGGATACTATTACCTAATGTTTTTGGAATTTATTAATTTAAACAAATGATTATTGGTCGAGAGGGAAAATAAAGACTAAAAGAAACGGTTGTACTTACTAAATATTTTTCAAAATTTTTTTTAGTTTTTAGTTTGGGTATATTTACCAAATTATTAGTTGTTGATACATCCATTCGGTCACGATTGATAATTAATTATTACTGCAGTTATTTACTTGGTATGGTGATAAAAAATTTACAATAACAACTAAAAATGTATAAGATTTATCAAAGTTCCGTTTTCATAATGGAATTCCAACTAAACATTTCTCTGTGTGAAGGAAGGGAACGAAAAATTTGCTTGTGTAAAAAAAAAAATGTCCCCTATTATATGAAAGGTGTTGAGTTTGTGATAGGTTTTTGGGGTCTTTGTGATATCTCACATCACCTATCAAGAAGCTTTCACTTTTCTGCAGGCATATACACTGAAAAAAAAGACATAACTAAAATTGAGGAAAAAATGCCTTTGAAAATTTATCATGAATTTTCCTAAAATTTAGTTAAATTTAACTAAAACATGAGAATTTTTTTTAACTATGAGGAAAAAAGTTTAGTTTATTTACTTATAACTAGTTCATAGTTTTCTTAAAATGGAGTTCTTTAATATATGGAAAAAAATTCTTACTGCCAAAGAAATTTTCCAAAAATCTAAAAAACGTATCTTTATTTTTAAGGCACATTTCTTTAAAAACAATTCAGTTCAAGTTTAGTTAAAATTTACAAAAAAACATCATCGTATTTCTCTTCTTTGAATTGAGGAAGTGTACTTCTTAGAATTTAGTTAATAACTTCTGAGAATTTACTAAATAACTTCTTAGAATTTAGTAAATAACTTCTTAGAATTTAGTTAAAAATTCAAAATGGCAATGTCTCGAAAACTAAGCGAGATAGAGCGAAACGGATGAAATTTTCTAAAGAAAGACTACAAAGAAAAATATGGAATAGCTTAGCTCTGCATATCTGTCTGGGTCTAAAGACCCTAATTTCGGATCTAAAATTCGAAATTCCCGAGATTTTTTATATGCACATATCTCGGTTAATACTGCCAACACGAGGAAAAGTCCTACGGCATTTTTGTAGCTCTTGACTCGAAGAACACTTCCGCCAAATACCCTTAAGTCCTCCGATTAATAGTTTTTGATTTATCCAGACCCCTTATTACCGTATCTCAAAAAACTAAGCAAGGTAGAGCAAAACAGACACAAGTTTTGGGTCAAAATCTATGGGGACCCTTAGTGGACCCAAGGGGTCTCGAGTTATCAGCGGCTGGACCCATGGGGTCCGAACCCATGGGACCAGTGTCTATACCCAATCTAGTTCTAAAATGTGAATGAACTAAAGTTTAATATAATTGTTCCCATTTTCTAGTTAAAATTGGCTTAAAATTAAATAACTTTGTTTTTCTTATTTTTGTGAAAATTATAAACTAAAACCAAGAAAAAAAATCTTTGGAGCCAAATCATTCCCTCTTTATCTCAAAATTTAGTTAACTTTCCAAGATTTTAGTTCACTTTTTTTTATTGAGTACAGCACACTTAGGCTCTGAGGTCCATTGTGATTAGTGCAGTGTACTTATCTTCATCAAATGTGTTCCCCCAATTTAACACCGTGTTAACTCAAACCTGTTTAAACATTGTAAAGGGTATTTATGTATTCGACCAATACGTATTGAACTTCTTTTATTTTTTTTTTTTTTTTTTAATTTGGGGTCAGTCTTGTTAATCGTTACTTTAATAATCACTCACTGAAATAGTAGTCATAAATAAAAAAATTTAAAAGAATTTTTATCTGTTATTGTTTTAATAATGCGAAGCCATACATTTCAACGAGGAAATGTCATTAATTTTTATTTGATAGTTTTAGTTAAAAGTCAACTGTCACGCTATATGATTACAGAGATGAATTTTAATTGTATGGTTTTTATGGTTGGTTATAATTATTATGGATTTTCTGTTTTGACAAATGATAATTGCCCATAAATAATAAAAATGTACAACGTTTTCTTTAATTTCTGTACGCCTTTTTTTTAATCATAAGTAGGGATGAGAATTTCATGCACTAAAAAATCGAAAATATGCGCTAAAAAATTCAAAATATGCACAAAAAAACTTAAAAATATGCACTTAAAAATAAAATGTGTGCAATAAAAATGTTGTTTTCATACGAGAAACTTCTTAAAAAGCAAAAAATAACGTCGGATTTTAATAGTAACATTTAAAACTTTGTGTAAGCAAGACTTTTTTAGAAATTAAGACAATCTATAAAAAAAATTTAAAAGAAAAAAAATAATTTTTCTTATTTTCAAAATAATTTTTTAAAATAGTTTTGAAACAAATAAATTTCAATTTGTGTTTTTGCTAATTAATGCCAAAATATGAAAAAATATGCACTTAAAAGTTGGAAATATGCACAAAATATGCATTTAAAACCAAAATATGCAAAAATATGCATTTTACCAAAATATGCAAAAATATGCAAAAACAAATCGATACCATTTTAACGCAAATTTCTTGATTTGGAAAGATAATTGCTCGATATCGTTTTTAGACTATCCACAAAGAACATGCATTTGCATGGAAATCTCATCCCTACTCATAAGATACTAGGAAAATTTTCTTCTAGAATGATTGTATAATTATTTAGTGGATAAATGTGCTACTGCAAAAAAAAATTGAAAAAGTTGCAAAATAACTAAAAATTAACAGATCGGAAAATGCAAGAATAATTTCTGAAAAATTAGGACCAATCAGAAAAAGAAATCCTCAAAAACTCTAAAGTACTTTTATTTTTAATGTTTTTGCATATTTTTTAATGAAAATGCTTATTTTTCCATTTTTTCAACTAATAAGTGCATATTTTTGCATAAATTGTTTATTTTTCTTGTGAAAACAACTATGTTTATTGCGTATACTTTTTGTTTTTAGTGCATAGTTTCATTTTTTAGTGCATATTTTAAGAGCATATTTTTTAAATTTTTTAGTTCATGTAATGATTAAGACAATAAAATTAATAATTTTCTTTAATTCTAAACATAAAATATTTAAAATTCCTTACAATACTGATATAAATTGTTAATAAATTCTTATGAGTTTATTTTCTTCTTTATTATAAACCGATTCCGCTATATCAAAGAAAATTTAGTACAAGAAAATCAAAAATTCATGTTTTGTACTTATTTTAATTAGAACATTTAAAAAGAAATCAAATTTTTCATTTACCTGAAAAACAAACAATAAATAAATTTATCTATTTACAAATGCAAAACATGTGTCAAAGTTCGTTATATTTTGAAAAACTTCAATAGAAAAAAAAAATAATAAAATAAAAATATTCAGTTGACTTTGGGAAATTTTTTAAATATATGCAAAGCACATAATTGAGAAGAAATAAAAATTTTAACTAATAATGATGCCTGTGAAATGCGTACCAAATAAAATGGTGTGAAATTAAACATAAAATGTTTCTCATTTATAAAAATTAAATTTAGAAAAATGAATAATGAAAATTTATGTTAGCCGAGTGAAAATAATTACCATCTTTAAAAAAATTGGTAGTATAATGTTAAAACTATTTCGAACCGGGAAGCATAGATCCCTAATCATAACATAGATCGATTTGATCAGATATTTTATAATTGTAGAAAATTAGAAGGGGATCGTTGGATCTTCTTGCCATTAGAGTCCCCGCACAACAATGTCGGTGGCGTTTTTTTCATACAAATTTGGCAAGAAAAAACGCTCGACCGAAAACCGCTTGAATAAAATCAATTTTATTTTTGTGTCGGTTTCTCTCTCTCTTCAAATTTTTGATATGAAAATGTTGCCATATTCTTACACTCAAAAAAATAAACTGGTAAAACGCCTGGTAAAATGCCTTGTAATCCCGTTCTACCAATATTTAACAATTTTCCTTGTTTTTTAACAAAAAATCTAGTACTTTGCTCAAACGAGAACTACAGTTTTATTGGTAATTTTACAAGTTTATTTTCGTAATTGTATTCTACCATTTTGAAAGGTTATCTTACAAAAAAAACTGTAATTTTACAACAAAGTTTTTTTTACGAGGATTCTAGTTAAATTACAAAAAAAAACTTTATTTTACAAAAATTATGTTATACGACAATTTATGTAGTTTAACAAAAAAAATTATTTTTTTGCTTTTTTATACCCTCCACTTAGTGATAGAGGGTATATGAGGAGTCGCAGAACAAAACGTACTTTTTCGCATTTTTTGACAAATTGATTTTTTGTACTTTTTATATTATTTGGTTCGAAATCTATCAGAAAAAATTTCCATAGCGTTTTTTATTTTTGTTTTTCATCAAGAAAATGGATTCCTTAAAAATTGGTGTCTAACAAAACGTACTTTATTGATAATTTTTTTATCAAAACGTACTTTTTTCATTGTATTTCATATGCAAAATTTTTCATAATTTTATAATATGCCATTTTACTATTATATTCCATATACATATAAATGCCCACCAAGATTTTTTGAGGCCTTCTTGCAGGCCAGTGAAGGATTTCCCCCTTATTCTTGTTATTGGTCTATTTACACGACACAACCACAGTATGGGGGCACATTAACTTTGCCAATTCGTGTGTAACGTATCTAAATATGGGCCAATGAGGCTCTTTTGTAGTTTTTAATAAATAAGAACATTTTTAAAACACTCGATCAAAATAGGATCGTCTAAAAAAATACGCACATCAAAACGTCGTTTTTCAATTATTTTTAAACAAAACGTACTTTTTTAATTATTTTTTAACAAAACGTACTTTTTCCAAAGTAAAAGTGGTTTTATATTAAACATCCTTAACATAGAATGTGGTGACTTATGGCAGTTTGATGCATCTCTTGATAAGCCAAAAGCTTGTTACCATATTCAGGTTCATGCAGTTTTTTAAAGGGGCGAAATAAATAAACCTCAATTTCCCAAAAAAATTTAATATGCGAAAAAGTACGTTTTGTTCTGCGGCTCCTCATATATAAGTTTGTCATTCCGTTTGTAACTCATCGAAATATCGGTCTGGGACCCCATAAAGTATATATATTCATGATGCCCGATCGATTTTAAGACATTCTAGCGATGTCCGTCTGTCCGTCTGTCTGTCTGTCTGTGGAAAATGCTCTCGCGGACAAAATATTGCACAGAGATGACTGAAACTTAACATATATATTGGAAGTTCTCCCGAGAAGTTTGGTATTGCATTTGAGCGATATCGGTTTAACGGTTCAAAAGTTGTGAACGAAAATGTAAGCACACCTCAAAAATTTCAGTACATTCAACATAACCTAAAAATACAAAATGCTTTAATTCGGCTTCTGGTTTGCATATGTTAACATAATTGAACACCAAATGGTATTTAAACAAGTACGAAAATATTTTTTGACAAAAAAAGAAAAAAATCGCGGATTTTTTTTTACCAAAATTTTTTTTCGCGGAATTTTTTTTTCAAATTTTTTTTTTTTCAAAAGTAATTTCCTTTTAAATAAAATTGTTTGCAATAATCTTTTTGAAATTGTGGAGGGTATCACTACATTCGGCAAGGCCGAATTTAACTTTTTTACTTGTTTTCTTATTGAAAAATATTTAAAAAAAATTTGACAAAATTTTGAAAAATTTATTACGAGGATTAATTTAAGGAGGAGTAGTTAATTTACAAAAAAAACAGTTATTTTACAAAAATTATTTTATTACGAGGATTTATTTTGTTAACAAATTTTTTTTTTTTTTGTAAATTTACCATTTTTGTTTGTAAATTTACCATTTTTTTAAACATATTTACCATTTTTTCTTGTAAGTTTACCATTTTTTTTTTGTATTTTTCCGGTTTTAAAACAATATTTTTACCAATAAAATTGGTTATTTTACCAATTTTTGGTGCATTCAAAATTACGAGGAAATCCTCGTAATTTTACGAGAATTTTACCTACGTCATATTTTACGAGGATAGCCTAGTAAAATCACGAGATTTATTGATAACTTTACAAGTTTTTTTTTTTTGAGTGTATAAATATTTCGATTATTTTCGATAAAGTAAACAAAAAACTGTAATCTCTAAAAAAAAAATATTTAAAATTCTAAAGAAACACAAAAAAAAACGAATCAATATGAGAAAATCAAATTGATATTAAAAAAAAAACAATAACAATAAGTAAAAAAAGTGTCGAAAAAGTGAAAAATTGTGTAAATATCATCGAATGACTGAATTTCCCGCTGCCGCCTTTGTTTTGCGCCTATACTCTCTCATGGCCGAAAGCGTTAACCGCACCGACATTGTTGTGCGGGGACTCTTAGTCATATAGCGGCTGAAAAAACGCAGCGATTGCTTTATATTCCTATAGCGCCTTGGAAAACGATGCGGCTTTAGCTTAAAAGTCGGGCAAATTTTTAATGTCCTAGGTCTAAAACTTATGTGGTACATATTTGAGGTCAATCGGATTAAATTAACCCGTGGCGCTGGGCGGTCAAAGTTTTGGATTTTTGAAAAAATTTTTAAAATAAAATTAAAAAAATATTTATCTTTCGACACATCATGTTCGATGCGCTGAGCACAAATATCACAAAAAAATTAAAATCGCTCGAACGGTTTTCGAGATATCGCCATTTCAAATTTTAAAAAAATGGCGGTTTTTCTCAAAATTTCATTCCTCCGACCGTTTTGTAGAGCTACCCAGCAAAAACTTGCATTACCAAGTAATGAAATGTGTAATGGGAAATTCAAAAGTTATAACTACTTCTGATTCGAATTACCTTTCCCATTACATTTACAAGCAAATGTGCCAAATGTAATGATTATCAAACCAATATTAATAACTTATTACATATATACTTATAGGTAATGAAAAAATTATTTAAAAAAAAAATTTTAAAAAATAAAAAAACATTTAATTTTATTTTGTTTTTATTCAAAATAATGTACAGTGAATCAAAACGTGAAAATCTAGTTCTGATTTTTTTTTATTTTATTATAATGACTTATGTTAGTCATTATTAATAAGTCCTTATTTTACATTTCAAAATAATGCTAAAGGTAATTTTCTGTCATTACTAAGTAATTAGAATGGTAATGATGTGTCATTACCAAGTTTTTGCTGGGTAGAGACAATCTTTCATTTAAAACTAATTTGAGCTAAATCCGATCATTTTAAGCCGTGGCGCCCTTCGATCAAAGTTTTGGCAATTTAGAAACTTTTTACCAAAAACTTTGACCGAAGGTTGCCACGGGTTATAATGATCGGATTTGGCTCAAATTAAGCTTAAATGAAAGATTGTATCAAGCTCTATGAAAGAATTAAAATAAAGAAATTTTTAGAGTTTTTTTAAAAAAAAAATCTAAAACGTAGGAAAAAACCGCCCATTTTGGAATTTTTTGACAAATTTTAAATAGCGACATCTCGAAAACCGTTAGACCGATTTTAAAAATTTTTTTGATATTTGTTTTCAGCATGCTAAAATTAATAAAAACAATGTATCGTCAGATATTTTTTTATTTTTTCATTTTCAAAAATCCAAAATTGTGGTGGAAATTTTCCAAAAGTCAAAAACTTTGATTGAAGGGCGCAACGGGTTAAAATGACCGAATTTTGCTCAGACGAGTTTTAAATGAAGGATTGCCTCAAGCTTTACAAAATGGTCGGCGGAATGAAATTTTTAGACTTTTTTTAAAAAATTTCTTGAACGTAGGAAAAAACCGCCATTTTCATTCTGAAATATTAAAAAGTTTTTCTATTCTATTTTTCTACAGAAAAGGTTTAAGATACCGTTTGGGTTTAAAAAAATATTCAGTAGAAGTACCTGAGATTAGAAAAGTTTAAGACTTTAATTCTTTTTAAAATTTTTGGAGGCAATTTTTTTGATTCTTAGACATTTTCCTATTAAAAAAGTTTTGTTTTCTGAGAAACTTCTCCCTAGGAAAAGTCTAAGATAGTCAAGCATTTTCTGAGAAATGTTTTCATAAGAGAATCTAAAACCATGTTTCCATTCATATCAAAAACACTTGATTTGAGCAAAACACTTTGAGCTGTTTCCACTCAAGTTAAAGTGATTTGCAACGTCAAATTAATTACGAATTTTCGTAATTAATTTGACGTTTTCACTACAAAATAGTTAAAACAATTAATTTTGTAGTTTATTATATTTAAATAAAGATGTTTAAACAACTAATTGTAAATTATTTTAATAATAAAAAAATAAAATGTCTTCTTCTTCTAACGAACACTCACTACGAATGAGTAGCTTTTATTTTCGAATATAAAATACAGTGTTGCACTGACCAAAACAAGTGGTGAGTTTAAAAAGTCGACATGTTTTGTACCAAAACACCCAATTTGAGATGTTTTGCGCATACGAAAAATGTATGGGGATTTGCCCAAATCATGCCACTGGAAACATACTATAAGAAGTTTTTTCCTAAAAAAATATTTTAGTTTCTGAGTCATTTTTCTCAAAGAAAAAGTCTCGAGTCTGTGTCTCCAAAATTTTTCCTACAAAAAAGTCTTCGATTCTGAGTCATTTTTCAAATAAAAAAAAAATCGGAATCTAAGACCTTTTTTTTATATTCTGTGATATTTTTTTTTAAATTCTCAGAGTCTAAGGCAATTTTTATAGAAAAAGACTTGGATTCTGAGTTATTTTTCTTATCGAAAAAGTCATACAGCCTTACCACAAGAAAATAAAATAAATTTAAAATGAGCTTTTAATTTTATTTCCATACAAATTGTTTTTGTTTTTAAAATCGATTTTCAAAAAATGTATTGAAAATTTGAAATTTAAAAGAAAACTTTTGTTAAAATAGACTTTTTGTTTTCTTGTGGTAAGGGCCATAGATTTTAGAATATTTTTTTAATATTAAAACTCAAAAAATTCTGAGATAATTTTAATATCGAAAAAATCGGAAATTTTATCTAAGATCCTAGGACTTTTTTTCTATAGAAAAGGTCTTAACTTTTCCTATTAAAAAGTCTTAGATTCTAAGACATCCTTCTAATAAAAATAATCTCAGATTCTGAGACATTTTTCCTAAGGAAAAATACTTAGATTCCGTGACATTTTTCCTATAAAAGTTCCAGATTCTGTATAACTTTTCCTATAGAAAAAGTCGAAGAATTTATTGCATTTTTTGTATAAAAAATTGTCAAATATTCCCTTAAGAAAATTTTCTTATTTTTCCTATAGAAAATTTTTATTTTAATTTTACTTTTTTTTCTATAAAAAAATTTAAGATTTAAAAACAATCAGCCATACCATAGAAAAATAAAATATATTTAAAACCAGCTTTTAATTTTATTTCCATACAAATTGTATTTGTTTTTAAAATCGACTTTCAAAAAATGTATTGAAAATTGGAAATTTAAAATAAAACTTTTGTTAAAATAGACTTTTTGTTTTCTTGTGGTAAGGGCCATTTCTTCTAAAGAAAAAATTCTCATTCATGATTTCATTTCCTCTTTTCTTTTTACCAAGGTGGGCAATCGATACCCACCCAGATTAACGGTACATATTTGGATATTGTACCGTAACCACTAAAGATATGGACTTTTTTAAAAGCGATTATGAAAGTAGATGAAATATCTAGTATTTTTGATGTGTTACTTCGTGTTTGTTCCGGTTGCTTTTCGAAATATAGGCCAATACCTTTATAATACCGTTTCAAACGGTATTTTAAAGGTATTGGCCTATATAACGAAAATGAACCGTTACAAACACTAAGTAATACATCAAAAATGCTGGAAATTTCATCTACTTTCATAATCGCTTTTAAAAATGTTCATATCTTTATTGGTTGCTGTACAATAGCCAAATACCGTTATTCTGGGTGTGTATCGATTGCCAACCTTGCTTTTTACCCAGAAGAATTGTTATATTTTCAATATAGAAAATTCCCAGATTTTTCCTATAAAATTGTCAAATTTATAAGATTTTTCCTATAAAAAAGTTCTAGGAAAAATTCACAACTTTTTTCTATAAATTCCCAAATTATCCATTTCGCGACCTTGGAACAACAAGGTTCTATTTGCACCAACACTACTATTGAGAAAACTAAGGTTGAATATTGTTAATCGCATTACTAAGTCAGTTTTGACTAAATTTAAAAACGGTTTTTGAATAATTTTAAATAAGTCCTTAAATTTTATTATGTATTTGAATATATTCGCGCTACTATATTAGTTTTTGCACAATTCGAGTCTCAAAAAGCAGATAGAACTCCGTTGCTCAACGATAAGGCACTTGAATTTGGACAACATGGTTCTAACTGCCAAATAGAACCTTGTGTTTCTGTAAGAAATAGTTTTTTGCAGATAGAACCTTGTGTTATTTGGATTTCAATATAATAATACAACATTTGTTAATCAAAAATAAACCGACTTACAAGGTATAATATTTTTTTTATTTTGTAGAGCAGGAAAAATAATGTCTCACGTTATTAGGGGGGTACATAAGGGGAAGAGAAAGGTCAGTTTTTAGTCCTAGTAATGAGTATTTCATTGTAATGCTTTCATCATCGGCATGAGTTTTAATAAAATACTCCATTGATAGGGCCATAATGGAATTTTTGCTTTTTAGTACCACCAGAATCGTTCCATGTTAACAGTTTTGTGATATTCTTGTCTTCGAATACTTTTTCGACAGTTTTTTTTGGAAGGCTGATGCTATACTATACACTTCTTCCGCCAGTGCTGCTGTTGGAGTAACAGAAGTTTTATTAAAAGCCTTTTATTTCATGTGTTTTTACTTTAAGAACATTGCTTCAGGAATTCGTTTTGCGGATTTTAATTCCTAATCGCATCTTTTAGCTACCCCAGTTACATTATTTTTCTTCTCGAGTGTGTTAAAACTATTTTTTGGGAGTCGCAAAAGCTCCAAGCTAAGCCACTAGGGAGGCAACTCTTTATTTTCAATAAGTTTCAAGACAATACTGTGCTCATGTGACTTTAAACACATATTTCTCTTTACAGTTGGTTCTAAACGCAAAAAAAACCTTGTCAAATTACTAGAAAAAGTCCCGTAATCCCATTTTACAAATATCTTACAGTTTTTCTTGTTTTTTAACAAAAATTTTTTTATCGATATATAAATTTTTTTTGTAATTTTACATTTTTTTTCTTTGTAAATATTATCGCATCAAAAAAGCTGTAAATTTCCAATTTTATTGGTAAAAAAACTTGTAAAATTACAAAAAATCTCGTAATTTTTACTACTAATTCTCGTAAAATAGGAGGTGGAAAAACTGAGTTAAGTTACGAGAAGTCCTTGAAATTTTTATCGCATCAAAAAGTTGTAAATTTACAATTTTATTGGTGAAAACCTTGCAAATTGTTTGTAATTTTACAAGCTTATTACCAATAAAATTGTAATTTTTACTAGAAACTCTCTTAAAATAGGAGGTACTCGTAGCAAACATAGATGGGACTAATTAAATAAAGGGACCAATTAATTGATGGTTTAGTTACCATTTAATTGATGTCAATGGTAATGAAATTTTTTTCATTACCATTGGTTGTATCAATTGTACCAATTAAATAACTAATCAATTTAATTACTAATGAAAATTAAAAAACAAATAATTACCATTGGTATGGCATCACTTAAAAAAAATAATTGCCATTAGTAAAAGTCGTCACAATATTGTCAAAATCGTTAATATTTGGAAATATCTGCTGTTTTTTGTTATATTGTGTATTAGTTTTCCACATTTTATAAACCAAACACACGTTGATTGCCTTTTGTATTACACAATATTTGAAATTTTTATTTGCGTTTTGTTTTTTGTCTTTGACATTTTCATATTTTTTTGAAAAACATACTTTGATGTTTAAATTTTTAACTTTTCAAAAAAACAAAAATGTGCAAACCAATGGTTTTGAAACCAATTATAATTGGTGTTTTTCAACAATTGGTGCATTTCATTACCATTAGTAATTATTTTTTCAATTAAAAAAATTTAATTACAATTAAATGATAATGAAAATATTTTCATTACCATTGATATGAACCAATGGTAATTAAATTTCAATGGTAATGAAAAATTCTCATCTATGGTAGCAAACAATCATTTTACGAGAATTTTTTGGTAACTTTACAAGATTTAAAAAAAAAAAAACATATTAAATTATTAGAAAAAGTCTCATTATCCTGTGTTAATTTGTGTTTTGTGTGATCGAAATTTACATTTCTTTATAAATTTACATTTTTATTGGTAAAACGTTAGTTATCCGCAGCCAAAATTTACGAAAAAATTTACAAGAAAAAAATATTGTTCACAAGGAATCGTAGTAATTTTATAATAAAAACAAAAATCTCGTAATTTTTACAAGGAATTCTCGTAAAAAAGTATGAAGCAAAAAATCTAGTTAAGTCGCGAAAATTCCTTTTAAGTTTTATCGCGTCAAAAAAGCTGTAAATTTACAATTTTATTGGTAAAAAGCTTGAAAATTACAAAATTTTTTGGTAATTTTTAAAAGGAATTCTCGTAAAATAGGAGGTAGAAAAATATTACAAGCTTTTCTTATCATTTAACAAGTTTTTTTTTAAGTGTATTTGTGCAATATGCAATTTTTAATCTGTGCAACATGGATCTGTTTCCAATTAAAGTGTCCACATGGTTCTATCTGCAAAACAATATCGGCTTTTTTGGTAAACAAGGTTCTATCAGCCAGTTAGAACTTTGTTAACTAAATCTCAAACCAAAAACATGTAGATAGAACCTTGTTGAATTGAATATCTCAGAAGCTGTAAGAGATAGAGAAAAACTGAGAACACCAATCGAAAGAGCGTAGTCGCTTTAGTGCGATGCGATATATAACTCATTTTTGAAAAAAATGTCAGTTAGAACCTTGTTGTCCCAAGGTCGCGATTTAGAAAAATTGAAAAAATTTTCGTCTAGAAAAATTCCCAAATATTTCGTCTAGAAAAATTTTTGTATTTTTTATAAAGAAAAGTTTATTTTTTTTTTGAGACTTATCACATAGAAAAATTTTAACATTCAGAAACATTTAAGGATTCTTAGACATTTTTCATAGAAGAATTTCTATAAAAAAAATTTCTCCAATAGAAAAATTCCCCGATTTTCCTATAGAAAACTTTTAACGATTTCCTATAGAAAAATTCTCCATTTTTTCTCTAAAAAAAATTCTCACATTTTTTTTATGTAGAAAAATGTTAACATTCCGCAACAGTTTCCTCTAGAAAAATTGTAATATTCTCTAAAATTTTTAATAGAAAATTTTTTCAGATCCTTGGACATTTTTCATAGAATTTTTTTTTCAGATTATTTCCTTTTCACTCTCCTTTTTTCCCTCTTCTTTTCTTCTATTTCTTTTCTTTCCTTTTTATACCCTCCAACTACAGTATGGGGGTATACTCACTTTGTCATTCCGTGTGTAACGCATCGAAATATCGGTCGGGGACCCCATAAAGTATATATATTATTGATCAGTGATCGATTCTAAGACATTCTAGCGATGTCCGTCCGTCCGTCCGTCCGTCCGTCCGTCCGTCTGTCCGTCCGTCCGTCCGTCTGTAGTTAACACGATGCAGTCCAAAATAAAAGAGCTAGACCCCTCAAGTTTGGCATAAATATGTCTAATGGTCCTAGGCAGGTTAAGTTCGGAAATGGGCCAAATCGGACCAGGGGGAAAAAAGTTCCCCCTTGAAGAACTAAACCAACCTCTTAAAAATGCTATCTTTTTTGACGTTTTTTTGGTATTTTTGTGAACCAAATGAGACATTTTTATGTTCGTAGAAGTTTATAGTCCTGAGCTTTGACCCAGGGGATTAAAAAATGTCTCTTTTTTTGCCCGCCCCTCTTTTAGGGCGTGGATAAAAAATAACTTAAATAATTATAAAACTATAATACTTAAGTGCACAAAACAGACAAAAATTAACTTTTAAACATATACCGTGGGGGCCAAGGAGTCACCCCAGCTCACCGACCCCTCCCCCTACCTTGCCCGCCCTTAAAAATTTTTTTTTAAATTTTTTTACATGTTGGAGGGTATAATAGATTCGGCACAGCCGAATTTAACACTCTCACTTGTTTTCTTTTGAATTCGGTTTGGGGGGGGGGGGGAATTTCCTTCCCCCCCGTGGATCCGTGCCTGCTTCCAAGAGTAGAGATTTCGACGGTGATTGATATTGTTACTGGATACTGTCTTATAGGAAAGCTCGCAGATCGGTTAAATGTGTCGTCACATGACTATTTTCGGAGTTGCATGCATAAGGAGGAGTTGGAAATTATCGAACACCTTATCTGCCATTGTCCGACACCTTCTGGTCAGAGACTTGCTTCACTGGAATCCAGGGAGCTGCACAATCTTTCTGATTTGTCGAATGTCAAAGTCAATAGTTCCATAAGGAGTTCGAATTGGTTTAACAGCAGGGACTAGTAGAGGAACCTATTATGGTCCCGCGGTATCAAAACGGTCCTAAGAATCAATGTGTCAACGTCAGCAGCCACTTATAACCTAACCTAGGCTTATATTAATTTCCAATAGACAATTTAAAATAAATATAGGTCGAATTTTTAAGAAGGGGACTCATCAATTCCTTATAACAAAATTTTTTTTAAATATCTCATGTTTGTATGGTGGCTAGAGTTAAAATTCTGATTTCGTTAAAATTTAGAATGATGTGCACTTATAATGGACACTTAATTAAAGGTTAATTTTGATATCATATTCGTAAGTACTTGTTTACATTATATCTACATTTATTTGAAATTTTTTCCTTCCATAAATAAATACTAAACAAATATATTTTGCATTATTTTTTTTTATATTATTCCAAAATAAACAAATATTCATACACACGTTTTTTATATTAGCTACGCATACAATAGTAAAATTAATGTTTCTTATCCTCTTTCATAACCTCCTGACTCTATTCCCCGCCCACCTTTCATACCACAGTCAAAATAAACCCAACATTTACCTAACACCCTCCTTACACAAGGCAATAACACTAGTCGTTCGTAGTGCTGCTATTGATTTGCATGTTCTGTAGTTAGATGATTATAAGGGTGTTATTTTTTAAATTCCAAAGTGTCGTTGAATGTAAATTAGAGTGAAGCGAAAATATAACAAAAAACAATTAAGAAAAAAAAATTATGTATTTTTGAATAATTTTGTTTTCGACTTTACAGCTCAAGCTAAGTAAGTTGTTTTTCACGTGAATAATTTTTAAACGCCTCAAATCGTAACAAAAACTATTAAAAACGAAAGCTTTTAAATATTAGAAGAAAGAAACAATCATAAGAAATCTTAAATGTCCATTTTATTGCAAAATAAATGCGGTTTTAATCATTTTAAACGATTTCCCCACCATAAAGCCGTGTTGCCTCAAATATTTTTTTTATATGGAGTTTGACAGATTTTTTCACGTGAACACGAACAGCTTATGCACCTTTACTGGAAGCATTTAAATTAGACAATCCAACAACCGAAGAAATTTGGATCCGGAATACAAATTTTGGAATACAAATTTTTTGGTGGGCAGGAATTTAATTCGGTAGGCAGGAATTCACTGAAAATGTTAGCCACTATTTTTTTTTGCATATATGACATTTGAAGCTTATCTCGAAAACGATGGGAGATATGAAAAACTGACATTTTGCACTTGCAAAATGTCAGTATTTCACGTTTTCTAAAATGAAAATAAAAGTAGTTTGATAACACGAACATGTAATGTAGAACAATATATTTATTACCAAAAAAAATCCTTTCGAAATAAAAAAAAATGTTTTCTTTCACAAAACCATTAAAATAAAAAAAAATATTGAGCGATTTTTTTGCATTTTTTGGAAGGAATATTTTGATCTTGAGTCATTTTTTGATATCTCGTTTTTTTTGAGTTATTTACATACAAAGTTGCAGATAAAAATTTATAAAAAACACTTTGATTTCTTTTTTTGCAACAAAACCTATCAAATTGGAAGAAAGTAAGTAAATAAAGAAGTTCGAATCGCGTTATTTATGATTCATTATTTTTCTACAGAAGACGAGAAGAAGCTCTGAAATTCAAAACGAAATTTTTGGCAACAAAAACATTGCACTTTCAAAATATGAATTTTCAGTTTTATTGCATTTCCTTCGAGGAATAAATATTGTCTTAAGTAATTTTTATACCATTCAACCACAGTATGGAAGTTCATGTCGTTTGCAACGCATCGAAATATCGGTTGGGGACTCCATAAAGTATATGAGGCATTCCACACCAAATGTCCAGCGAAAAAAAAACATGTGTATCGTAAACTTCTGAATAGGTTGTATGGATAGCCCTATATGGAACATAGAAAATTGCGTTTTTGGTTTTTCAATTTTTCAATAACTGGGCTTAGGAGGCGTGGTCAGTTATTGGAAAAATGGTCAAATTTGTAGCGAGTTGCCTTGATTAAATATTTTTTTTTTTAAACGGAATGCACCACAATCTCAAAAATTTACATTCTTATATAGTTTTGTATGGGCTATCGATTAAAATTTTTTTTTGGAAAATTTTCAGAACCCGTTCTGAAATTTTCCATTTTTTAAAAAAGTCAATTTATCAAAAATATGGCCACTTTTTTAAGTTTTTTTTTTTAAGTTTAGACGTATGAGTAATATTTATGCAATTAATAATACTCATTCGCAACGTTAAAACAAGAAAATACAAGCAAATTACAAAATTGTTATGAAATTTAAAACTCAAATGCGATTTTCTCGAAAAAATAACGAAAAACGTATGTCTGATTTTTTTTGGGTGGATGGACAAACATCTAAACTTAAAAAAAAAATTTTAAAAAAAGTGGCCGTATTTTTGATAAATTGACTTTTTTAAAAAATGGGAAATTTCAAAGCGGGTTTTGAAAATTTTCCAAAAAAAAAAAAAAAATTTATCGATAGCCCATACAAAACTATATAAGAATGTACATTTTTGATATTGTGGTGCATTCCATTTTAATGTGATAAATATTTAATCAAGGCAACTCGCAAAAAATTTTACCACTTTTCCAATATTTGACCACGCCTCCTAAGCCCAGTTTTTGAAAATTTGAAAAACCAAAAACGCAATTTTCTTGATTCCATGTAGGGCTATCCAAACAACCTATTCAGAAATTTACGGGACACATGTTTTTCTGTAGCGGGACATTTGGTGTGGAATGCCTCATATAAATTAAATTGTTTATTTCTGCTCACGTTCACTCACGCTCACGAAAACAACTTAAATTTTTTCCACGCTCACGAAGACTCACGAAATTTAAATTATTAAATTTTTATTTTACTTTTTTGCGATTTCTTGCACAACAAGTATTAAATTTCCTTAAAACAATAAAAAACAAGTAAGAAAATTATAGTCGGTCAAGACCGACCATATAATACCCTACACCAGAGTTTCCCGGACCATGGGTCCCAAGTTCAAACATGGACTGATTAGATCTATATTTTGTCAAATCTTTAATAAGTGTAAAAAGCAATCACTAATCAAATTTGAGTGGAATAGGCTTCTTTTTGTTGACAATAAATCGCTTCAACTGAATATCGGGCGAAATTTCCACATGGGACCTAAGTCCAAAATGGTCCGATGATAATTAGATTTGATAAAGTTATTAAAGTACGCGTTTAACATACACAAACAGAATTTTAATTAAATATTTTCTATGTTCATGAAAATTGAGAGATTTATGTGAAAATCGGGAAGGTGGTGTGTATGGGGGCTACTAGAAGAACTGTTTCGATTTCTTTAAAATTCGGAATGGTGATTTGTGTGTATAAAACATTAATTCCTGCCAAATTTTGAAAAGATACCTATTAAAATGCGACTATTAGAGTCATTTGAGCCAAAACTAAAGAGGACCTTTGTATGGGGGCTAGGTCTAAATATAGACCGATTTTTTCCAATTTCAATAGGCTTCGTCCTTGGGCCAAAAGGGGCTTAAGTTTTAAATTTCAAGTCAATTGATCGAGAATTGCGACCTGTATCGTGTTTACACCGTTTACATGGACAGACAGACAGACGGACGGACGGACAGACGGACGGACGGACAGACGGACGGACGGACGGACATCGCTAAATCGACTCAAAAAGTGATTCTAAGTCGATCGGTATACTTAAAAGTGGGTCTAGGACCAATATTTCGGGTAGTTACAAACATCAGCACAAACTCATTATACCCTGTACTACAGTGTGGTGTAGGGTATAAATATTATTTAAATCACAATTTTGTATTAAGAAGCCTCTAACAATAAGTTCAATATAATGACGATTTTCTACTTCTATTCTGTTTCAAACAGCACAATATAATCACGCAAACTCACGAAACAAAAATTAGTCACGCACGCCCAAGCGCGAAACTATTTTTTCAAATCACGCGCACTCACGATCACGTGAGTAAAAATAAATTTCACTGACGATCAGGCGTGATTCTCGCGTGAATCACGAACAATCCGTGTCACGCGCGCATCTCTAACACATTCAATTTTTAACTTATTTTTTTTGTATTTTTGTTAAATAAATGAAACATTTGGTATATTTATCGCGATGGGAAAGTGCTCCCAACGTCTTTCACTGGCCCCATCACTTCCCCCCCCCCCCAAAAAAACGCCCCTGACAAATTTTTTTTTTTTTAATTTTTTTTAAAATTTTGGAGGTTTAAATGATTTGGAACGGCCGAATTTAACACTCCTACTTGTTTTATATTTTTTTAGAGATAAGCTTAAAATTTTAATTTTTGTCATATGGACCGAGTAAATAAAGTTCAGTGTGAACATAGTGCGTCAACAAATTCTCTTCATCTGATTCTATCTCTGGCAATTTCATCAAAACATATCTTTTATTCTCCTTGCAGTTTTTTACTGAATCGCAGAAAGATAGTTATGCCAGATCAAAATGTATATGATTTTATTTATAATAATGCGTTATATACGCAGTTTTAACTTATCCTGCTGACAAAAGGTGTGGGCCTAATTTTCTAAGTCCAGCGTTAGATTTTACACGCATTGAAAATTTGTGATTTTAGTATTTAAAGTTTTTGGATAGTAAATATGTCCTACTTTAGGGCACATGGTGCTGCTATGACATATGGGGTAAAATGTCAAAATTTAAGGTCCAAATTACGTTGTCAATAACCGGTATGTATTTCGCAGTAATCGGTCCAGTACCTACCTACTGAATTGCTTAATTCTTTAAAATTAAACACTGTGCAGCGTTGCGTATGATTGTTATTTAAATGCAATTACAATATAGATTTCAAGTAATTATTCGGGGCTATTCCTGTTGTCATAAACGCGTTTAAAACGCGACGAAGGTAATTTTTGGTATTCCTGAATACGTTGAAGGTGATACAGACGAAAAACATATGTTTTTTCGTCATCGTCGACATTCGACGTATTCCTCAATTCGTCTTCGACGCCAGATTCATAAAATTTTGTTCGACATCTTTTTTGGCGCGTTTTTATAGAAAATTGTGTTTTTTTTCACTAAATCATTAAAACTCATAGAATTTTCTTTTAAATATTAATTAAGTGTTTTATTTTTGTATAAATTATGTAATAAAAATGTCTCCGGCACAATAAAAACCATGAAAATGCAAACTGCATCTGTTCCCAGACTGTGCCACACAGGGACGGATTTTTTTTATGGCGATTTTTTGTTTAATTTCTGAAGTTTAAAATACTTCTTCTTAATTTTTTAATTATATATATTTTAGTAATATTGAAAATAAATATAAAACATGACCCGCAATATAATTTTAATTAATTTACAATTCATGTTATTTTATGGCCCTTACCACAAGAAAACAAAAAGTCTATTTTAACAAAAGTTTTATTTTAAATTTCAAATTTTCAATACATTTTTTGAAAGTCGATTTTAAAAACAAAAACAATTTGTATGGAAATAAAATTAAAAGCTGATTTTAAATATATTTTATTTTTCTATGGTAAAGCTATATATCGTCGAACTATATTCAATAAATGCCAACTCGAAAAAGCTTACTTTTCAGGAGAGCTAAAAAACTAGTTATTTTGCATATTATTGTAAAAATAAACAATGTACCTTCCATAAGATGGTTTAAATATTCGAAATAATTTTTACCTATGCCAAAAATTTCATATTTTGCACTGGTTTGCGTATTTTTTTGAGATGGCATTTATTACTATATCAAAAAACAAATATTTTTTTAGAGTTGGCATATTTTGTCGGAAACTAAAAATTATTTTTTTTTTGAAAAATTTTTATAATTTTTTTTTTTTTTGGATTTTGTTTTCCTTAGTGCGGTAATTGAAAAAACTAAAAAAAAAAATAAAAATCTTTGCATATTTTTAAAAGTTACTAGCTCCGAAAGCCTTTTAATCTCAGGGTGGTCAACTTTGGCACTCTGTAACTCACGCTTTATTGTAGAAGGCTCACTCCAAACTAGCTATTTTGAAAGCTTATATCATTGACTTTATTTGCCCCACTCATAATGTTTCAATCTGATAAATAGTTTGAAAGTTACATATATATAAGCAATTTTTTTTTTGCAAACACTATTTACCGATATTTTCAAAATGGCAATATCTCGAAAACTAGGCATTAGATATCAAAATCTTTACCAGATTCGTGTTCGGAAAGGCAAATGCAATAAGATATGCGGTCTAATTTTTTTTAAAAAAAATTTTGAAAAATTTTTGGAAATTTACAATGGGAGTTGGCATTTATTTTCACCAAAAAAATATGTACTTTGAGTTAGCAGAATAACAAAAATGGATGTAAAACGACAAAAAATTATTTTTTTGCTCTGAAATTTTTACCACAGATGGGTATTGCATAGGGGAGCTATTTTCCATCGGAAACTCATTTCGGTCAAATTTGAGTTGGCATATTTTGAATATAGGTTCACGATATGTTTTGTCGTTTTTTTGTCTTTTGCTACTGATGACAAAAATTAATCGATATTCCTTCACCGATACCACTGAAGTATTGTATAATGTGGTGAAACTCGGTCGTCGAAAGTGAAACTCAATCGACGTCGAAGTGATGCGCGTATTTAGAAATAAGGATTATTATAATTATAAAAAAAAATCACCAACTTCAAAATTATATATGGCAGGAGCTAGTACTTCGAATGGATTACGTTTCTAGTCAAATTTTCATTTATTTTTTTGTTTGTTATCAGACCACTCTAAAATGCGTATTATTTTTTTTCTTAATTTTTATTTCAATTTCTATTATTTCAAGAATTTATTCAAATAAAATATACACACGTTGTCATAAAAATGAATAAATAAAAGAAACACACAAAAAAGTTAAGCTTGCGTGTAGAAACATATGCATAATTATTTAATTGAATTAAACAATTTTTTTTTTAAGCTTGAACGAAAGCTACAAAATACGAGTGAACAAAAAATAAAAATTGATATAAATGTTTTGTTAAATGATGCGTCTGACAATATGTACGAAATAAATGGTGGCATTTTAATGATCATATAAATTTGCATATTTTAAATAAACATACATACTATTATTTTTTTTTTCAAGGAATATGTACAGTGACTCGCAGCTTATTTCGTGTGAAAGATATAAATTAGCAATTCATTCAAGACAAAGTTAACCAAATTAAACCTAATTATTATCAAATAAGTATTTTTGTAAAAAGTCCTGTGTATGTAATTAATCAAGCTTTAATTAAAGCTTAATGGCATTCAGATTGTCTAAATATTAAAAGTGCTACGAAGGTCGAAATGGAAATTGAAATTATTGAAAGATCTTTCTTAGAAAATTTCTTAAAAATATTTCTATGACGATTTTATTCAAGCTCAAACATGAAAAATTTAAAAATAGTCCAATAGTTAATATTCATTTATTAAATAATAATTTTTCCAATGACCCAAACAAAAATCAAAATTTTTAAAATGCAGTCGAAGATATCCGAATTTTTTGACCTCCAACTCTTTTGACCACCAATTTTTTGTAAACAAAGGAAATGATCAATTATTTTTATTTCTCATTACTATACACTTAGGTGTACTAAAATTATTAAGCAATTAAATTGTTTCTTTGTTTACAAAAAATTGGTGGTCAAATAATTTGGAGGGCAAAAAATTCGGATTTCTTCGACTGCATTTTAAAAATTTGGATTTTTGTATGGGTCATTGGAAAAAATATTAAGTAAATGAATATTAACTATTGGACTATTTTTTAAATTTTTCATGTTTGAGCTTGGATAAAATCGATCTAGAAATATTTTTAAGAAATTTTCTAAAAAAGGTCTTTCAATAATTCCAATTTCCATTTCGACCCTCGTAGCACATTCAATATTTAGACAATCTGAACGCCATTAAGCTTTAATAAAAGCTTGATTAATTACATACACAGAACTTTTTACAAAAATACTTATTTGATAATAATTAGGTCTATTTTGGTAAACTTTGTCTTGAATGTATTGCTAATTAATATCTTTCAGACGAAATAAGCTGCGAGCCACCGTATGTGTATAAATTTTTTATTAATTTCGCAAGGTATATGAAAAGGCGGATCAAATTGGGGGATATCTAATACATTTTCAGTGTATATTAGTTGATTTAGACTGTCGGATCTTAAAATAATAGTCAATATATTTAGCACGAAAACCGATAAGACAATAAACAGTTATTATCCCAGTCAGAGCTCGACATTCCCTTCTCGTAAGTGATAGTTGATGTCATAAGTTGACCATAAATGTCAGCTGATTTTGCATGTTGTTACAAAATTACAAGAAAAACTGTAAAATTACAAAAAAAAAATTATATTTCGATCGAAAGATATTTGTTGAAAAACAAGGAAAACTGTTAAATATTTGTAAAATGGGATTACGAGACTTTTTCTAGTAATTTGACAAGGGTTTTTTTTTTAGGTGTACCATCAGCTCCAAGTTTGGCGAGTTCGTCTGTCCTTTAATTTCCCTTTATTCCGTTGTTTCCTGGTACCCATTATAAATTAACCTTTAAAGAGGCCTGACTATATGTATATTAGAGTGTCCCTTATTTTGGAAATGTTGGAAATCTTGAGACGGTACCCGCTCATTTTTTTCCTTTTGACTTAAAAATAACTCAGGAAAAATTTTACGCCCCTAGGACCACGCCTTCCCTACGCGACGGGGCCTTAAAGAGCGGGGCCTAAAAAATCATTTTTCCATACAAACCAAAAAAAATTTTTTTTGATTTTTAATTTTTTTGTTATTAATTATTATATTACTTGGTTTGCTTATTCACGACAAAAAATTTGATTTTGGAGGGATAAGTCTTTCAGCGCTAAAAAATTTTTCGCAAAAAAAAATTTGGGCGGCCGGGGTCCTACAGTAAAAAATTTTTAAAAAATATTTTTTTTTAGTTTTGACCAGCAACGGTTTTAGCTGCTATGTTGCTTTAAATGATATATATTCCAAAAAAAAAATTATTCATATCTGTGACATCTTTATCTTTTTCGAAAAAAAAAATTTTGAGCCGTAGGAATCCTACGGTAAAAAATTTTTAAAAAATATTTTTTTTTAGTTTTGAAAAGCAATGGTTTTAGTTTTTATGTTGTTTTTAATGATATATATTCCAAAAAAAATATTATTCATATTTGTGACATTTTTATCGTGTATCGAAAAAAATCATCAATGCATTTTTTACCCTTTTTTAGAACACGATTAAGATGTCACAGATACAAAAAATATTTTTTTATGAATATATATCATTTAAAGCAACATAGCAGCTAAAACCGTTGCTGGTCAAAACTAAAAAAAAATATTTTTTAAAAATTTTTTACTGTAGGACCCCGGCGGCTCAAAATTTTTTTTTGCGAAAAATTTTTTAGCGCTGAAAGACTTATCCCACCAAAATCAAATTTTTTGTTGTGAATAAGCAAACCAAGTAATATAATAAATAATAACAAAAAAATTAAAAATCAAAAAAAAAATTTTTTGGTTTGTATGGAAAAATGATTTTTTAGGCCCCGCTCTTTAAGGGCCCGTCGCATAGGGAAGGCGTGGTCCTAGGGGCGTAAAATTTTTCCTGAGTTATTTTTAAGTCAAAAGGAAAAAAATGAGCGGGTACCGTCTCAAGATTTCCAACATTTCCAAAATAAGGGACACTCTAATGTATATATATTAGAGTGGCACTTAAAAATAAAATTTTCGAATTTCAAAATGCGCGGGTCGGAATATTGTGTAATTGCGTCTAAAAATGATTGTATAAAAATTTCAGGAAAATCGAATAACTTTAACCCGTGCCGCTTTGAGGTCAAAGTTTCGGGTTTTTGGGGAAAAAGGACGATGATTTGAAAAAAAAAATAAAACAAGTAGAAAAATTAAGTTCGACTTGGTCGAATCTATGAATACCCTCCACAATATCATCTGATAGTAATTTTTTAAAAAAATTTCAAAAAATTGCATCACAAATTTTTTATTAGAAATATATTATTTTGAGTAAAACTTTTTTTTAATCCATCAAATTTTTTTGAGTGTAAATTTTTTTTGACTGTCAGCATTTTTTTGAGTGTGACATTTCATTAAAAAAACAAATTATGTATACATTTTTTTTTTTGAGTGTAACATTTTTTTAGTGTAAATATTTTTTTTAGTGTACAATTTCTTTGAGTAACAAAATGACTTTGTAAATATTTTTGTTGTTTTATACCTATATGCAATACAAAAAAAATATTTCACATATTTCCCACTTTTTATTTTACCTCATTTGATTTTTTTTTCCAAAAATTCTTACTAAACACCGTTACATACAGTTACAAAAACAATAACAAATATTTACTTGTCTAACAACTAAACTGCACCCCACGACAAGAAAACAAACAACAACAAGTTTTAAAAAAACTGGTATTTCACCATGCTTTTAAAACTTGTTTAACTAGTTTTCAACAGTTTAAGGTGAAACAAATCTGAAATTCAGTGCTTTGCTTATAACTTTTGAACCACTGAACCGATTTTGCTGAAATTCAAAACCAAATAGCCTTGGGGAACGACAAATATATGTGCTAAGCTTCAGCCCCTTCAGAATTGTCTTTCGAAAGTTGTAGTGGTTTTAATCTTGCAAATTCAAAAAATACCTTTGCCGAAATTTACTCTTTTGCTCATAACTTTTGAACCACTGGACCGATTTCGCTGGATTGCAATACCAACCTGACCCGGTAAATGGAGAACATATATGTCAAACTTCAGGAGCCTCCGTAAAGTCTTTCAAAAGTTAGCGTGTTTTCAACGGACAGACAGACAGACAGACGGACGGACGGACGGACATCGCTAGATCGACTTAAAATCGATCAAGGATCATGAATATATATACTTTATGGGGTCCTAGACCAATATTTCGATGTGTTACAAACGGAATGACAAACTTATATATACCCTCTATCACTAGAGTGGAGGGTATAAAAAAGTTTTTATGAAATTAATTAAAATAAATTTTTTTTTATTTAGCTTTTACTCAAAACTACTTGGAAAAAATTATGTCAACTTTGTATGACATCATTAACCCGTTAAAAATTTTAAACTAAAAATTACCATGAATTTAGGGGGGTACTTCAAATGAGTATTTTCGATTTTTTAAAAATTTTATTAAACAAAATTTTTAAATTCAACATTTCTATACAAGTCACTTATAAAAAACATCCTAAAGATTAAATATTAAAAAAATTGGGGATATACACCGACTCAATTTTTTTTTGGAGCCGTTTGATTTTTGTGGATTTCAAGGAAATTAGAATTTTGTGTAAATTTTTTTTTATGAAAATCGATTTTCGAATAAACTGACCAATTTTAAATTTTTGTTGCTTCTTTTGATCAAATTAAAATTTTTACTCAAAACAGGTTTCACAATCGAAAAAATGTGCACTCAAAAAAAAAATATTTTTACAAAAATTAATAAAAAAAATCATTTATGGATTCGGTCAAAATATATTTAAATAGTAAAAACAAATAAAAAAGTTAAATTTTACCGAATCCATAAATGTTTTTTTTTAGTAATTTTTGTAAAAATATTTTTTTTTGAGTGCACATTTTTTCGAGTGTAAAACCTGTTTTGAGTAAAAATTTTTTTTTGAGTGCAAGACTTTTTTTAGTGTTTGTTTTTCCACAAAAACATTTTTTAACACGTTCGTACAAGTTTTATATAATTATTCGGTATAAGGCCATATTTGTCCAAAAATGTAGCCGAAGCCGAATACTGGCCGAGTGCTGCTCTTTGGCCAATGCCGAAGCCAAATATTCGGTCGGACACTATAAATTAGTATGTAATAGACCACCAAAATGATTTTGAAACAATAAAATTCTTAAAATTCTAGAAACAAACTTTGAATTTGCTGCTTGGGTCACATTTGCCTGCCAATATGGGTTAACGATGTCTAATAAAGTTAATAGTTCTTAACTGAATTAATTTGATCAAAAGAAGCAACAAAAAATTTAAATTTGGTCAGTTTATTCGAAAATCGATTTTCATAAAAAAAAAATTACACAAAATTCTAATTTCCTTAAAATCCACAAAAATCAAACGGCTCCAAAAAAAAATTGAGTCGGTGTATATCCCCAATTTTTTTAATATTTAATCTTTAGGATGTTTTTTATAAGTGACTTGTATAGAAACGTTAAATTTAAAAATTTTGTTTAATAAAATTTTTAAAAAATCGAAAATACTCATTTGAAGTACCCCCATAAAATCATAGTAATTTTTAGCTTAAAATTTTTAACGGGTTAATGATGTCATACAAAGTTGACATAATTTTTTCCAAGTAGTTTTGAGTAAAAGCTAAATAAAAAAAAAATATTTTAATTAATTTCATAAAAACTTTTTTTTATTTTTTTTTTCAAATCATCGTCCTTTTTCCCCAAAAACCCGAAACTTTGACCTCAAAGCGGCACGGGTTAAAGTTATTCGATTTTCCTGAAATTTTTACACAATCGTTTTTAGACGCAATTGCACAATATTCCGACCCGCGCATTTTGAAATTCGAAAATTTAATTTTTAAGTGCCACTCTAATATATATACATTAGAGTGTCCCTTATTTTGGAAATGTTGAGACGGTACCCCCTCATTTTTTTCCTTTTGACTAAAAAATACATCAGGAAAAATTTTACGCCCCTACGACCACGCCTTCCCTACGCGACGGGGCCGTAAAGAGCGGGGCCTTAAAAATCATTTTTCCATACAAAGCAAACAATTTTTTTGTTATTAATTATAATATTACTTGGTTATCTTATTCACGACAAAAAATTTGATTTTGGTGGGATGAGGCTTTTAGTTTTAAAAAATTTTTCGAAAAAAAAAATTTAGAGCTTTTGGGGTCCTACAGTAAAAATTTTAAAATTTTTTTTTTTTTTAGTTTTGACAAGCAACGGTTTTAGTTGTAATGTTGCTTTTAATGATATACTTATATTCATAAAAAAATATTACTCATATCTGTGACATCTTGATCGTGTATTGAAAAACAAAAATGCATTTTTTACCCTTTTTTAGATCACGATAAAGATGTCACAGATAGGAATAATATTTTTTTATGAAAATATATCATTAAAAGCAACAATTCAACTAAAACGGTTGCTTGTCAAAACTAAAAAAAAACATTTTTTAAAAAATTTTTACTGTAGGACCCCAAAAGCTCTAAATTTTTTTTTTCGAAAAATTTTTTAGAACTGAAAGCCTCATCCCACCAAAATCAATTTTTTTGTCTTGAATAACCAAGCTAACCAAGCTATATTATAATTAATAACAAAAAAATTTAAAATCAAAAAAATTTTTTTTTGCTTTGTATGGAAAAATGATTTTTAAGGCCCCGCTCTTTACGGCCCCGTTGCGTGGGGAAGGCGTGGTCGTAGGGGCGTAAAATTTTTCCTGAGTTATTTTTTAGTCAAAAGGAAAAAAATTCCAACATTTCCAAAATAAGGGACACTCTAATATATATATATGTCCTTTATTTATTTTAATATTCAAAGTATGTGTTTTAAAATAAAAGTTCAGGTGAACATAGGGCGTTTACAAATTCTCTCCATCTGCTTCGATTATTGGCAAGGGCTTTTATTTGGTTCCATGATTTGTTGACAGCACTGCATTCTCGATTTATCGTTCTCATCCAGGTGCTTTGTGGTCGTCCGGGTCTGCGATGGCCTTGAGGGTTCCACTAAAGTGCAGCGCGAGTAATGTCATTTAATATGGTCTATCCACGTCCACTTACGTTTCATTATTTCTGCTTCTATTGTAGTGTTTTCTGTAAGCTGTAAGAGTTCGGTTGTAGATATAGTGTTGGGCCAGAAAATGCAAAGGATGCGGCGTAAACATCGGTTAACAAAACCTTGGAGTTTTTTCTTATTTGTCTGTGTTACTCCCCAAGTTGTAGAACCATATAATAAAACAGATTTAGCGCGACAGTCAAAGATGCGAAGTTTGGTTTTGCTGCTTATAGAGTTCGACTTCCACAGCTTATGCATTGATTGAAAGGCCACTCTTGCTTTGTTTATACGGGATCTTATATCTGCTGTTGTGCCGCCATTTTTAGTAACTACGCTTCCCAGATAATTGAACGATTCAACGTCCTCGATTACAACATTTTCAAGTTTCAGTGGGGGTAGTTGAGCTTGTTCCTATACGCATTAGTTTGTTTTTTTTTCAGGTTGATTTTAAGTCCAAATTTCATAACGTTCACTGAGAGTTTCTTTAACTTATCTTCGATGTCGTTGAAACGGTGAGCCATTAAACAAATATCGTCTGTGTAATCGATGTCGTTAAGCTTTTCAGATATGTTCCACTGAATACCGTTTTGAGCCTCGGTATTTGTTTTCTCCAGTAGATAGATAGATAGATAGATAGATAGATAGATAGATAGATAGATAGATAGATAGATAGATAGATAGATAGATAGATAGATAGATAGATAGATAGATAGATAGATAGATAGATAGATAGATAGATAGATAATTGTTCTTTATTTCATATTAAAATTTACAAAAAATTGCTTAATGCTAATTTTAAATTTAAAAATTTGAACATACGACGTTGACTTTTAAGTCGTCTGTCGGAGGTTTGGTTTGCAAAATTCGGTTCAGGTTATTTATTATTTTTAAAAACAAATTATTAATAATAATTTTTATATATATGTATACATTTTTTTTTTTTTTTTTTTTTTATATATAAATAAATAAATGCTATATGAGGTTAAAAAAAAATCATTAAAAATGGATTTTAGTTAAATTCATTCAAAATAAGAGATCTGTAACAAAGGGCAGTTTTAATATAATTAACTAAGTTTTCCCAGTTATTATCATTTATGCCATTTAATACATTTATAATTTCATTTTCAGTTAAGAAAGCTTTTCCAAAAAATTGTTGTCTGTAAGTTCTGAATATAGGACATTTTCCAAGGAAATGTTGAATGTTTTCTAGTTCATGACTATTACATATCGTACATTCTCTTTGGTTGTATGCGTTAGAGCCATTTAGTTGTAACAGTCCACACCGTGCTTTAAACCGTACAATCTGCGTAATGTAGGTGATTTTAGGCTAGAATTTTGTAGAACAAATTTTTGCCAAAACTTATTGTTTTATAATGGTCTCAAAATTTATAACGAAATCCCTTTAGAATTAAAAATTGAAAGTAACTTTTATATTTTTAAAAGAGCAATTGTTTTTTATGTAAAAAGATTATATTAATGTAATTAAATCCATAGATATAAGATTTTTGTATATTAATAGCTTAAGGCTAAATAAATAATAATAAAAAAAAAATAATTTTGTTTAAATAGGCGTAAATCGTAAAAAACTGAAAAAGGTCAATTTCCCCCCATACAAATCGACCCCCCTAAAAATGAGTTTGGGCCGCTAAAAAAAATGCGAGTCGAATTAATTTTCGTTCTTAACAACATATCCAAATTTCATGAAGATGGGAGGGTGACACCATGGAGACTTCCCTTGTAAGTCGAATTTAACTCTTCTCCTTTTTTTACATTTTTTTTACTTTTCTTTAACAAATGAAACATTGTGAATGAAATCACTTTCAAAAATCAAAGTGGAATTGAATTGCATAAAAGTGGGTTCATTCCGAAAAAATATTTGCTTTGCGTTTTACGAGTAAACGACTTATTCCACTTCCGAACGGAGTTGAGTCCGTGACATGGTCCTTAGTATTAAAATTGAAAAAAAATATTTTTTTTAAGTTTTTATGCGTTATTTATAGTACAGTATAACTGTCAAGGAGCAGCAGAAAAAGGGTTGGAGACAGAATACAGCCCTGCTTAACGCCTGTAGTGGATGAAAATGGTTGACTATCTTTATCATTGAAACGTACTCGACTAGAAGACTCTCTATATAACTCACGTATAAGCATTACGATTTTATCAGCTCCACAAAAGATCCCTAGGTACTGTGTCGAAGGCCCTTTCAAAATCGACGAAGAGAAGGTACAGGTGTGTGTTGTATTCTTTAGACTGTTCTATAATGATGCGGAGTGTATTTATATGGTCCGCGCATGATCTACCCGTCCTAAAACCTGCTTGTTCGTTACGAAGCATCAAATCTACTGCTGGTGCAATACGTCCGAGTAGAATTGTTGCCAATAATTTTGAGATGGCATTGAGCAACGTGATACCTCTCTAATTTTTGCAATTTTTAGACGCCTGTAGTGGATGAAAATGGTTGACTATCTTTACCATTGAAACGTACTCGACTAGAAGACTCTCTATATAACTCACGTATAAGCATTACGATTTTATCAGGGATACCTTTGGACAATAGCATGCGCCACAAAAGATCCCTAGGTACTGTGTCGAAGGCCCTTTCAAAATTGACGAAGAGAAGGTACAGGTGTGTGTTGTATTCTTTAGACTGTTCTATAATGATGCGGAGTGTATTTATATGGTCCGCGCATGATCTACCCGTCCTAAAACCTGCTTGTTCGTTACGAAGCATCAAATCTACTGCTGGTGCAATACGTCCGAGTAGAATTGTTGCCAATAATTTTGAGATGGCATTGAGCAACGTGATACCTCTCTAATTTTTGCAATCACTTAAATCTCCTTTTTTGGGAATCGTGATTACCACTCCTTCTTTCCATTCATTTGGTATTTGGTTTGAAGTCCACACTTTTTTAATAATGGGAGCAAGTCTTTCAGCCAATATTGGTGCACCGTATTTAATCAGTTCTGAAGGAATATCGTCTGGCCCCGCCGATTTGCCATTTTTAAGTTTTTCAATGCACAGTTTAATTTCTGTTACTGATGGCGGGGCTGTGGAAATGTCTCTTCGCTGGTTACGTCTGCTAGGTTGTTGTTGTTCGTTTACGGTATAGGTGTTTTGTGATGTTGCGTTTTCGGTGAAGAAATCACGCCATCGGTTGAGTTGTTGGTCCGGGGCAGTCAGGAGATTACCATTACCGTCCTTTATAGTTGCTGTGCTCCTTATGTTGTTACCACTTAATTTCTTTATAGAAGAGTAGACTTGCTTCATATTGCCAGTATTTGCTGCTCGTTCTGTCTCTTCGGCTACGCTATTATAATATTTCTCCTTATCTAGGCGCACAAGTGTTTTTACTCTTGAGGCAGACTGTCTATATTGGAGTTTTGCTGTATTTGTTCCTTCTGGAGTTTTAGCTTTATTCTTAATGTTTTTAAGATGCTTTCGGTTTTTTTTTCCGCCCATGTTTCATCGCTTATCCATTGTTTTCGCTTTTTGTCAACATGTCCAATTACATCTTTGGCCGCTTGTTTATAGGCCTCAACTATGTCAACCCAAGATTGTTCACTATCAACGTCAGCTGGAAGTTTTAATGATAGTGTATTTTTATATAACTCTGTCGTAGAGGGGTCATGAAAACGAGAGGTGTTAAATTTTGCTACATGCTTATGTTGTTTTATCGCTGCCGGACTAAGACGAAAAGTACCCACTAGCAGTTCATGGTGAGTGTACAGATCAGCGCCCCTCCTAGTTCTAACGTCTTCGAGAGATCCAACAAAAAGTTTTCTAATAATAACGTGGTCAATTTGGTTACGAGTGTTTTGGTCAGGTGACTCCCAAGTATACTTGTGTATATCTTTGTGTAAAAAACGTGTTCCACCTATAAACAAACTGTGTCTTGCGCATAAATCGACAAGCCTTTCCCAGTTATCATTTCGGACATCTCCTAAACCATTTTTTCCCATTATTGATTCTAGGTTGGCATTGTCACTTCCAACTTTAGCGTTGAAATCGCCAATCAGTATTTTGATATCACCTCCACGAAGTGAGTGAATGGTGGCATCGAGTTGAGAGTAAAATTCATCTTTGGAACTATCATCTTCAGGTTCAGTTGGGGCATAACATTGAATGACAGAGATATTACGAAAACGGCAACTAAATCTTGCAACTATTAGGCGGTCAGATATCGGTTTGAATTCTATCAAGCAACGGCTAGAATATGGTGTTAAGAGAATACCAACACCCCGCACTTTTGTATTACTGTTTCCAGAGAAAACCAAATGGTGGCCAGATGAAAGATGCGTGAAACCACTGTTTAGTATTCTTGTCTCACTTAGTCCGAGAATTGAGAGTTTGTAGTTGGACATTTCTTTGCAAAGTTGTTCTATTCTGGATGGATCCGAAAGAGTTCGAACGTTCCATGTTCCAATCATAATCCGTGTTTTAAAGCCAAAGGTTGTCATCTTTAGAGGGTTTGTTCTTTTATTTGAAATTGTATTCGTTTCTGTAATAATTGGTTTTTACAGAGTGAGTTATTAGCACACAGCAAACCTACTTTCCACGGTGAGGGTACCGTATAAGGGAGGGGGTTTCAGAGGGGTTTTGTCTTGGCTTGGCTTTCGTCCTCCTAGTTCCTGAGACGCTCAATGGCCATTCAGGGTTACCTGTCGCTCCCTAACTAGGGTCCGCGGGGTCGTTAATCCCGTTATCCAAAAAAGAGGATACCCTAAGCTTCACCCTTCGTAAAAACGTCAATTGGTATTAGGTGCTATTCAATAGAATTGGTCGATGTTGTTCTCAAAGCTCCTGTGATACTACGTCCCGTAAGTCGTTGAAGTCTTTAAAACTGTTTGAGTATCACATCGTTTTCAAGTGCCTTATACAAGACTAACAGGCCGTAAAGTAAGATTGGTCATACTACTGAAGTCTAGACTATGGGAATCTAGGATCCAAGCCCGTGGTAATACCGAATATTTTCTTACATACGTAGTAGGCATTGTGTGGCGGTATACCATATGAAGGATATATGGAAGTAGCATGCATCTTTTAATCGCCTTTTTCAGATTTGGTTCTGCTGGTAAACATTGCACTAAATCTGCTTTGTGAGTACGATTAAAAGTAGATTGTCGGGACTCGTCTTTTTCAGATTCAGTTCTTCTAATGGACATGGAACTAAATCTGCTTTATGAGGACGATTCGGTTTCAACACGATTTTTATTTCAAACCCTGGAATTTTACGATAACGAATACGACTCCTAATTTTCAAAAGTGAATTTTGAAATTTCATGTTGTTAAATTTTATAATTTAATTTGGTAGTAGGCAAAATTCGAATGCCAACGAAAAAATCAAAATTTTTCACATTCTTGAAGGGATTGGTAATCGTACGAGTTTATGTTAATTTTGTGGTCTAAATCAATTGAAATTGTGGAGAATATCATAGAGATAACGTGGACCGTGACCTAAGATTTTGGTTATTAATTTTGAATTTGGGTGCTACTACTCCGTGCACAAAGGACCCTCTTGCGTATAGAGGCGAATGATTATCGTGAATTGACAGCTTATGGTAAACTATCAACTCTCCCGGTGGTTAAAGCACAAGGCCAGTAAAACGTTGACAATATCTCCAAAGTAGCTGGGAACGGCAAGATATTATAACTACGTCCGGGGATAACGGAAATTAACATACATTGTACATTAGTTAGAATCGAAAGGATCGGTAGAGTACCACCGTAAATTGAGTTTGGAGGTATTTCTTATTCCGTGGGTAAATGCGGACCAACTTTTCTGCCTTAGGGAGAAAATAAATGATACGTGATTGAATCTATTCGTTGCCGTTTAATCGAATTTAGGAGCAGCATTGAATCTGTGCGCTATTGTCGATAAACGGTATTATATTCTGGAGTTTACGATTGAAACAAATCTTAAATATTTAAAATCCTTTTTTTGCGATTATAAACGTAATATTTTTTTTGATTTTCTTAATAATTTGTTGAGCGGTTTCATTTCGGTCTTTATTTAGTTCTTTTAGTTTTGTTTTTGGTTCATATCGGTCTTTATTTAATTGTTATTTTAGTGTTGTTTTCTTTACTGTTGATGTGGAATTTAAATGTTGAATTGCATGAATCTGCATTGCAGAGATCGGTCATAATCTAAATTAGCTAATGTTACCGTTACAAATCATCGTATAAAGATTTTATTTTTTTTTGCCACGAGATTATTTTTTTTATCAATTTCCGTTTACACTTACATACTCATAGATATTAGCGGTGTCGTTGTATATCCTGTCAACAAGCGCTTGCCGACGAGGGAAAATATAACACGTAAGTAAATTTTGAGATTTTATTGAAATACACACCGAATCATTTACAGAATCAAATTAATTCATACTCAAATCATACTGACATACCCGATTAAGCTAGTGATATACAAAAATAATTTTATTGTGGTTAATTGATGTCTTATGTGACTATTTAAATTTTATCTTAAACTCTTCAATGCAACTTTTGCTTAATTTATTTTTAAATTCAACATATAATTTTAACTAATTTGTTCTGTTACTTTACTTCATTTGATTATTTACTTTATTCGATTACTATAATTAATTCGATTACTTTAATTTATTCGGTTAACTACTATTTCGACCATTCGCGTTACTGTTTAATACTTATAATAATTTTATTGTTAGTCTTTGTTAACTATATTTTTTTTAAATAAATACCAGTTGTTGATCATGCAATTTTAAGTTGCTAGAAATTATTTCACGAAAGGTATGGTAAGAGGGTAAAGTATTGGTTGCGTGGGATGGCAGATCTACCTAGGATATGCCATCATAGGAGGGTGGGTTGTAATACGGCTATAATACATCTGTAGTCGGAAGTTATTCATCACAAATTCGTATCCAAGTCATTGCGGGTTTTCTTTTCATTCTTTTTTTTGTTACTCTTAGTTTTCTGCCACGTTCACTTGTCTGTTCTTCTGCTTCTTAAGAGCTATCTCATTTATTTTTCTTTTATGCTAACGACCCGTTTACCATCTTTAGGGGAACAAGGCCCATCCCATGACTGAGCACGGCTGGGGCCAGGAGATAGCCACATTCCCTTAAAGAGGGGCCCGAGGGCTGGGATTCGTTACATAAATTAAATGGCTCCCAACGTGGGGCCTCAGCAGTCTTCACCATTTCGCGATTTTTGTGTGCAGGTATAAAAATTAGTTAATTTCATCTTTTTACTTATGCTGAGGTCCTTTCATTTTCTTGTATCAAGTTATCTGTTCTTTTCGAACCAGTTTCCATCTATTATCTTTCTCATGGAGATCTTTATTTTTCTGTATATACTTCAAGCGGCATTTTCTATATTTTTTGCAATGGCAGTTGGTTATTTTTTTATTTTTTTTTTGTACTTTGCGTATTATCAATTTCAATGCCTAATGAGTGTTGGTAATTTACTTATGTGAATTCTGAACAGGGAGTTGAGTTGAAATTGCGTAAGGGTTGGTTGTGATTAAAGTTCTAGTGGCTGAGAGTTGTGATATCGTGAATTGTTTTGGGATAACACTCAGAACCTTGAACTTAAGTTTTATTTTATTATTTTTGTTTCCCCTTCCCCTCCTTGTACATTTCGGTAGTAGGATCTGAGATTTGGAATGTCTTGAATAATATATAGAATATACTGAGAAAAATTTTTATTTTTTTCCCCTCTTTAGCTATCTTATATTTTGTTTATTTTTTATTCCGCAATGAACTTTGTGATGATATACGATGAGAGTTTCGAGCTTTTGGTTACGGATACATGGCTCTTACACTCGGAAAAAGTAATCAGTCAATGTTACTGTTCTTATTGTGGACTGTGTCATTTTGGAGGAGGAGTTTCGGAGACAACCATAAAGAACAGCAACTTTCTTCTGAGATTTAAAGATTTTGTGATATTTGCGATAGCTTTTGGTATCAATTGATAGTTTACCTTTCTTACATACTGAGTAGTGAATATTGTGAATATTGTTGAACTTACTGTCAGTTTTCTAGTTTTATCAAACGTTTTTTTTTCTATCAGGTTTAAAAATATTTTTTTGGTACATTTAACTTTTTGTTTTTTTGTTGAAGTTTTCTTTCATAGAGAATTAGAAATTAGTGTAGAAAATTTGTAGTGAATATTACATTTATCGGTTATGCCGGTTACACGTAGCTGTGAGGACTTACGTAATTCAGGTTCTGACGAACGATCCACGACGACAATTTTTAGGAACGCACGGAATACACCTAGTAGCTCAGGGGCGATGGCACCTATAACTAGATCCATGGCGGCCAGATTGGAAACGGACGATGGTGCTGAGGAATCTGATCAGTTTCAAGCCGAGGGCTTTGAGGAAAACCCAACAGGGGGTATGGAAGGACATACAAAGTCAGTTAGTGCGGATTATGTACATCAAATTATAGCGGATTCGTTTAGCAATTTTAGGCACGAGATAACATCTGCAATTTCACATGAAATTGGCCTCGCTATACGAAATATTGACCTATCAGCAAACGATAGGACAAGACAGACAAGACCTCCTATAGCTCAAAATCGACCCGAGATACGGGAATCATACAATTCAGAGAAGGTGTTAAATGTTATTCGTAATTGGAATTTGAAGTTCAGTGGTCGTTCGGATGACATTGATGTCGAAGAATTTGTGGATAGAGTGAACTTTTTGACGTCTAACACACTAAGGGGTGATTATGAAGTATTGTGCAAACATGCTTATGCCCTCTTTGAAGGAAAAGCCTTGTCTTGGTTTTGGCGATACCACCGTAAAAATGATGAGATGGAATGGGTTTCGCTGGCCAGATCCTTAAGGGAACAATATAAACCACATGACACCGATTTTGACATTCGGGAAGAGATTCGAAGACGCAAGCAAAAACAGAATGAGTGTTTCGACGATTTTTTTGAGTCAATTTTGCTGATCGTGGACAAACTGAATTCTCCGTTGTCGGACCAGGAACTGTGTGAAATGGTGTTGCGGAATCTCAAATTCGAAATCAGGCAGGAGTTGTTACATGTGGATATTACGCAGACGGCAAAATTAAGATTTGAAGTTCAGAAGCACGAGAAACTTATGCGCGAATTCCCAAATGATAATAAAACTAAAACTTTTAACTATAAACGTCATATAGCTGAACTGGAGGCGGAGTCATCGGATGTAGAGTATGATGAGGACAATAATTTGGTGGACATTTGTGCTCTTAATAAATCACTTTCCTGCTGGAATTGTGATGAAGTGGGCCATATCTATAAACATTGTCGTAAGGAAAGAAACGTATTTTGCTATGGATGTGGGCAGAAGGAGACATATCTACCCGATTGTGAAAAATGTAGTATACAGGGAAACGTGCGGAAGGATGTCCCTCGCCAAAAGAGAGGACATCCAAACACTCATCGAAGGAATTAGATGGCCTCGATGATGAATTACGACATAACCAATCAGAGACAAACAACAACCCGGATGTGACAACTATGAATGATAATAAAAACCAAGCGTGGGAAATACCACTGCATTTTCAATGCGTAACCAGCGAACGTACTAACCTAACGAGGTTTCCAAAGAAAAGAGTAAGCTCCACTCGTAACGCTGCCAGAATGCGGAACTATTGGCGGAAATTAAAGTCCTTTAGGAAGTATAAAATTTCCACAATCGTTAGTAGAGAATGCGACTCAAGACCTTTTGTAAATCTAGAAATAGAAGGTAAATTATATTTTGCATTATTGGACAGTGGAGCAAACAAAAGTGTGTTTGGGGGTAAACTTGCTGAAAATATTCTTGCTCACGGTGCATTTACGAAATGTCATGGTAATGTAAGGACAGCGGATGGTCAGAAACAGAATATTGCTGGAACAATTAGCCTTGATGTGACGTTACAAAATCGGTCGGATAAATTTGAATTTTTGGTAATACCTTCAATTAAACAGGACGTTATATGCGGAATTGACTTTTGGGAAAAATTTGGTATTAAAATTTCTACGGGCGGTGAAGTCAACGAAATTATCAATGACGAGACAGAGTCGGAGAGAATACCTCTTACAGTATTAGAGAGACAGAAACTTGATTTGATAATTGACACTTTTCCTAACTCGGAGAGAGATGGTCTTGGTTGTACGACGTTGATTAAGCATAGTATCGATACGGGTAATGCAGCTCCGATAAAACAACGATATTATCCTATATCTCCTGCCAGAGAGAAAATATTATGTGGCGAAATTGATAGGATGTTGGGATTGGGAGTGATAGAGGAATGTCCGAGTTCACCATGGTCATCACCAGGTGTATTGATTGTCAAGCCTGGAAAAGTAAGGTTTTGCGTGGACAGCCGAAAACTTAATTCCGTGACAGTAAAGGACGCTTATCCGATACCTAACATTGACGGACTGATTTCCCGACTTCCTCCAGTTTATTTTATTTCCAAAGTAGATTTAAAGGACGCCTTTTGGCAAATTAAACTGGACGAATCTTCAAGACCTAAAACCGCATTTACAATCCCTAATCGGCCATTATACCAATTTACACGTATGCCGTTTGGTTTGTGCAATGCACCGCAAACAATGTGCAGACTGATGGACATTGTCGTTCCGTATGATTTAAAGTCTAATGTCTTTGTTTACCTGGACGATTTACTGATTGTTTCAAAAGACTTTGACGAACACCTAGAACATCTAAACAAAATCGCGACGCAACTTAGAAAAGCGGGTTTGACGATCAATGTCAAGAAAAGCAGTTTCGCAATTAAGCAAGTACAGTACTTAGGCTATGTAGTTGGAGGAGGAGCACTAAAAGTGGATCCCGGTAAGGTTAAGGCAATAAGCCAATTTCCAGTACCAAAGTCTATTCGTCAATTGAGACAATTTTTGGGAATGGCCGGCTGGTATAGACGGTTTATTGACGACTATGCCACAGTGACGTTTCCATTAACGGAGTTGCTTTCAAAGAAGAAAACATTTAATTGGACGGAGGATGCACAGCGAGCTTTTGAGACGCTTAAGTCAAAGTTAACAACAGCGCCGGTGCTGGTTCATGCGGATTTTGATAGACCGTTCATTTTGCAATGTGACGCCAGTACGTATGGGGTGGGTGCAGTCTTGGCTCAGTTGGACAGTGAGGGTAATGAAAGACCAATTGCGTTTATGTCGCAAAAACTTAACAGAGCTCAAAGGAACTACACTATAACAGAGTTGGAGTGTTTTGCTGTCATTCTTGCAATAAAAAAATTTAGGGCCTACATTGAAGGGCATGACTTTAAGGTTATAACGGATCATGCCAGCCTCAAATGGTTGATGAGGCAGAAGGACCTATCTGGGCGGTTGGCAAGATGGTCACTGAAATTACAAGGTTTTAACTTTACAATTGAACACAGGAAGGGCAAGGACAACATTGTTCCGGACGCGCTGTCTCGAGCGTTTGATGATGTGCAGGAAATGAATGTAGCTGCAATAGAATTGGAAGTTTTACCGGCAATTAATCTAAATTCTGAAGCTTTTGACGGTCCAGAATACGAAAAGTGGAGAAATGAATTTACAAAAACAGAATTTCCGGACTACAAGGTTAAGGACAAATTGGTGTACAAAAGGACAGAATTTCCAACGGTGGACAAGGACGAAGAAGAGACGTGGAAATTGTTGGTTCCGACGGAACTGAGGAAAGATGTCTTGTATTCAGCTCATGATATTCCAACATCTGGTCATTTTGGAATAGCCAAAACACTGGAGCGGATACGTCGATATTTTTATTGGCCAGGACTGACCACTGATGTGAAGACTTATATTGGGAATTGTGATAAGTGCAAAACTTCAAAAACACCTACAATGATTTTAAGGCCTCCGATGGGACAAATGACGGAAACGGAAAGACCATTTCAAAGATTATACGTTGATCTTATTGGACCATTACCACGAACTAAGAAGGGTAACATGGGTATCTTTATTATACTAGATCATTTTACAAAGTTCACGTTTCTTAAGCCCTTGCGTAAATTTACATCGAAGAATATTATTGATTTTCTCAAAACGGAAATATTTGATTGCTATGGCGTTCCGGAGATTATAGTGTCGGACAATGGGACACAGTTTCGTAGTAGGGAGTTTGAGAGATTTCTTGATAAATTTGGTATACAGCATTTGACGACAGCATTGTATAGTCCTCAAGCTAATGCGAGTGAACGGGTGAACCGGTCCGTCAATGAAGCTCTACGTTCTTACGTAGGAGATAATCATCAGAACTGGGATTTGTATATAAGCAGTGTGAATTGCGCTCTGAGGAATAGTATACATCAAACTATTGGGAGTACACCATACCAGATCGTTTTTGGGCAAACTATGGTAACACATGGCGATGATTATAAATTGCTGAGGAATGTGAATGGGTTGAAAGAGTCAGATAATGGGGTGAAACGTCAAGATGAATTCTTTATATTAAGAGATTCAATTCAGGATAAGATGAAGAAAGCATATGAAAAGAATGAGAGAGTGTACAATTTAAGATCTAGAAACAGAAATTTTGAGATAGGAGAAGAGGTGGTAAGGAGAAATTTCGCACAAAGCTCGTTAGTAAAAAAGTTTAACTCAAAGTTGGCTCCAACTGGAGTCAAAGCTATTGTTAAGAGAAAGGTGGGGCAAGTGTATTATGAGTTACAAGACTGTGATGGTGGGAGTGTGGCGGTATACCATATGAAGGATATATGGAAGTAGCATGCATCTTTTAATCGCCTTTTTCAGATTTGGTTCTGCTGGTAAACATTGCACTAAATCTGCTTTGTGAGTACGATTAAAAGTAGATTGTCGGGACTCGTCTTTTTCAGATTCAGTTCTTCTAATGGACATGGAACTAAATCTGCTTTATGAGGACGATTCGGTTTCAACACGATTTTTATTTCAAACCCTGGAATTTTACGATAACGAATACGACTCCTAATTTTCAAAAGTGAATTTTGAAATTTCATGTTGTTAAATTTTATAATTTAATTTGGTAGTAGGCAAAATTCGAATGCCAACGAAAAAATCAAAATTTTTCACATTCTTGAAGGGATTGGTAATCGTACGAGTTTATGTTAATTTTGTGGTCTAAATCAATTGAAATTGTGGAGAATATCATAGAGATAACGTGGACCGTGACCCAAGATTTTGGTTATTAATTTTGAATTTGGGTGCTACTACTCCGTGCACAAAGGACCCTCTTGCGTATAGAGGCGAATGATTATCGTGAATTGACAGCTTATGGTAAACTATCAACTCTCCCGGTGGTTAAAGCACAAGGCCAGTAAAACGTTGACAATATCTCCAAAGTAGCTGGGAACGGCAAGATATTATAACTACGTCCGGGGATAACGGAAATTAACATACATTGTACATTAGTTAGAATCGAAAGGATCGGTAGAGTACCACCGTAAATTGAGTTTGGAGGTATTTCTTATTCCGTGGGTAAATGCGGACCAACTTTTCTGCCTTAGGGAGAAAATAAATGATACGTGATTGAATCTATTCGTTGCCGTTTAATCGAATTTAGGAGCAGCATTGAATCTGTGCGCTATTGTCGATAAACGGTATTATATTCTGGAGTTTACGATTGAAACAAATCTTAAATATTTAAAATCCTTTTTGCGATTATAAACGTAATATTTTTTTTGATTTTCTTAATAATTTGTTGAGCGGTTTCATTTCGGTCTTTATTTAGTTCTTTTAGTTTTGTTTTTGGTTCATATCGGTCTTTATTTAATTGTTATTTTAGTGTTGTTTTCTTTACTGTTGATGTGGAATTTAAATGTTGAATTGCATGAATCTGCATTGCAGAGATCGGTCATAATCTAAATTAGCTAATGTTACCGTTACAAATCATCGTATAAAGATTTTATTTTTTTTTGCCACGAGATTATTTTTTTTATCAATTTCCGTTTACACTTACATACTCATAGATATTAGCGGTGTCGTTGTATATCCTGTCAACAAGCGCTTGCCGACGAGGGAAAATATAACACGTAAGTAAATTTTGAGATTTTATTGAAATACACACCGAATCATTTACAGAATCAAATTAATTCATACTCAAATCATACTGACATACCCGATTAAGCTAGTGATATACAAAAATAATTTTATTGTGGTTAATTGATGTCTTATGTGACTATTTAAATTTTATCTTAAACTCTTCAATGCAACTTTTGCTTAATTTATATTTAAATTCAACATATAATTTTAACTAATTTGTTCTGTTACTTTACTTCATTTGATTATTTACTTTATTCGATTACTATAATTAATTCGATTACTTTAATTTATTCGGTTAACTACTATTTCGACCATTCGCGTTACTGTTTAATACTTATAATAATTTTATTGTTAGTCTTTGTTAACTATATTTTTTTTAAATAAATACCAGTTGTTGATCATGCAATTTTAAGTTGCTAGAAATTATTTCACGAAAGGTATGGTAAGAGGGTAAAGTATTGGTTGCGTGGGATGGCAGATCTACCTAGGATATGCCATCATAGGAGGGTGGGTTGTAATACGGCTATAATACATCTGTAGTCGGAAGTTATTCATCACAAATTCGTATCCAAGTCATTGCGGGTTTTCTTTTCATTCTTTTTTTTGTTACTCTTAGTTTTCTGCCACGTTCACTTGTCTGTTCTTCTGCTTCTTAAGAGCTATCTCATTTATTTTTCTTTTATGCTAACGACCCGTTTACCATCTTTAGGGGAACAAGGCCCATCCCATGACTGAGCACGGCTGGGGCCAGGAGATAGCCACATTCCCTTAAAGAGGGGCCCGAGGGCTGGGATTCGTTACAATTGTTAGCATTTTTTATTCTTTCAACCGTGTTAATTTTCCAAAAAAAAACACTCCTAAAAATTTTGCATGAGGGGATCGTGGAATCTCAATTTGGGATCTTGAACTTTCTCGTAAAACGTTGAGTCCGTTGTCTGATTGATGAAAAAAAAGTATTTATGAAAAATAAATATTGATGAATGTACGTTTAAATGTATGTTTTAAAAGAAGATTTTAACCTGAAACACTTACAGTGACAATCGAAGAGTGCTAACGAAGGAATGGTGGCTTCTTCCGAAAGCTTTAGACATCTCAACTTACCTGTGTTGTCAATTAATTTTTTCAGATTTTTTCATTGTACCACAAAATTTTTATTTCTAAGGAATAAATAATATGGACTCAAACCGAAATAAAAAAACTTCAGTAAGAAAAAATATTAATAAAAAAATGAAAAAAATATTGATGATAAAAAATATTGATGAACAAAAAATATTGAGAAAAAAATATTGAGAAAAAAAAATATTAATGAAAAAGAAGATTGATGAAAAAAATATTGACGAAAAAGAATATAAATAAACATGTATGAAAAAAAAAATTTATGAAAAAAAAATATTGATGAAAAAATAAATATTGATGAAGAAATATTGATGAAAAAAAATATTGACGAAAAAAATATTGTGCTCGATTCGGGAGTACTCTCACTATTCACCAACTTTTTAAAAATTTGATATTCTTTCGAACTTAAAAATTTAAATTTTTTTTCTTGTTAAAATTAAATATCTAGTTAGTATCTTCAATAATTACAAGAAACAAAATTTAAAGATCTTAAAATTCGAAAGAATATTAAATTTTTAAAAAGTTGGTGAATGGCGAAAGAGTACTCCCGAATCGAGCACATTGATTTAAAAAAAATATTGATTAAAAAAAATTTTGATGAAAAACAAATTTATGAAAAATAATTATGTTACGTTCACCAGCTGATGAATATTTTTTATATTCACCACGAGGTGGGTTATTATCCAAGTCACAAACCCAAGTTACTAAAATTTTTGGTTTTAAAAAAATTAAAACAGCAATTCTTATTTACTATTTTGTTTATCGTTAGCACAGAAAAAAATGGAAACGAATTTCAATCAACAAAAACGCGGATTCAATAAATTTTTGATTGAAACTCCTCCAATTTAAAAAATTGTTATACCAATCATCAAATTGTAGGTGATTGATTGAAAATTTTTTCAATCAAAATATTTTTCGATTTTGATCAAAAGATTGATCAATTTTATATTTATAGTCAATCAAAATAATGATTGATTTAACAAATAAATTGTAAGCTTATGACAAAATTATCAAAAATGCATATTTTTTGCTATCCAATATGTTCCCAACAAAAAAAAAAGTAAAATCCGATAATTAAGGCGAAAAATATCTGGTTTGTTGAAAATTTGTAATTCTATAGGTAACGAAAATAACAAAATTTTAATCAAAACATTGATTGACTCATTTAAATTTTGTTGATCAATAGATTTGATTGAAAATTATTAGCCAATAATTTTTTGTGTAAGCTTATTACTATGTTAAAAAAACGTTGTCAAATTACTAGAAAAAGTCTCGTTAACCCATTTTACCAATATTCCTTTTTTTAACAAACAATTTTTGTTTTGGTCCTTCGAAATTTACCTTCTTACAATTTTATTGGTAAAAAGCTTGCAAAAATGCAAAAAAGTTCGTAATTTTTACTAGGAATTCTCGTTTAAAGTCAAGAGAACTCCATATAAGTTTAATTGCGTTAACAAATTTTTAATTTACAATTTTTTTTGGAAAAAAGCTTGTTCAATTTTAAACAGAATTCTCCTAAAACCAAACGGAATGACAAACTCATACAATGTCATATACCTATATCTGTGGCAAAAAAGAAAAAGTGCATAAGTCGAGTTATGTTAATTATGTTTAGTTACTAATATTCGATTATTCTTTACATGTTAACCCCTATTATGATTGTAGAAATAATCTGCAGCATATTTTTTTATTGAAAATGTCAATTAACAGTGATTTTGCATTAAAATTTATATCTTAAAATTGGTCTCGAAAAAAAATTATTAAAAAACACTTATGCAGTTTTTCCTTTTTAGCCACAGATATACCCTCTATCACTAGAGTGGAGGATACACAAATATTTAGAAGCATTAAAATATACTTCATTAATTATAACTTCCCCTTTTTGAAGCATAATTTTATAATGTTTTTTTTTTGATTTATCTTCTGTTTTAAAATTCTCAAAATATCCACAAATTAATCAAAATTCCTCAAAAACCTGAAGTAAGAACACACTTTAAGATTTTCTTGTACAAATTAAAATAAATATTTAAAAATTTGAAAACATTAACTCGTAACATTCAGATTCTAAATAACAAGAAAAGAAACAAACTACATAAACATTTTGATTATTGTCTTCTTATTAACCCCACACACCCACCTTTTACATTTATGTATATTTACATCGATCGATAATTTAGTCGAACAACAAAAACAAACTCTTTACATCAAATTAGTATTTCGCTTTTGAAAAACATATCTATATCCAAATGATCTGCTAATTCTGCTTCTCAAAAAAAATTTTGTTATGTTTATTAAAACAAAACATTTACAAAACGATTAATCATCGAACATCTTTAGGTTATTAATGCGTTGAGAATGAAACAAAAAAAAAAAAAAATACAAAACTCAAACTGAAGTGTTTAAAAATTATTCCCCTTTTTTACCGGATTTCAAAAAAAAATCATTCATTCATATTGATCTTGTGTCTTGAAGATTTTTGAAAAAAAGGGATACATTATAAGTTGTTGGGTAGCTGTCATCGTTGTCATCGTCATGAGTTTTTAACACTGGGGTGATGATGGGTCTTTTGAGTTTTAAAAGTATTCTGATTTTATTTTATTTTCAATATTTCAAATTACAAACAAAATTAAAATCAAATAAAAATTGTTTCCAAAATTTAAATAATCAGTAACAAAGTATTATGTAAAATTACAGAGTTGGGACTTTATAAATACAGGAGTCCCACAAATTGATTTTTTTTAGTATTATTCTTTATACATGCGCGGGTACAAGGGGGGGGGGGAAGGGGAAATTTTCCCCACCGACCAAATTTCGAAAAGAAAAAAGAGGAAAAAAGAAAAAAAAACAGAAAAAAAAGAAAGGAAAGGAAAGAAAAAGGAGAAAAAAGAAAGAAGGAAATTTTCTAAAAAAATCTCTCCAAAAATTTTTCATAGAAAAAAATCTGAAAATTTTAATAGGTAAAATTTTAAAATTTTTTAAGGAAAAAGTGAATTAATCTTATTTTGAATTTTGGCATAAACAAATTACTTGGAATATGCTTTTTTGTATGCTTTTTGGATAGAAAAATATTACAGGATCTTAATTTGGTTTATATAAAAAATGTTTGTCTTCTACATAGCAATCGAAAAAATATATTAAAATCTTCAAAATGCTGATAGTCGAACTTACATATGAGGCATTCCACACCAAATGTCCAGCGAAAAAAAACACGTGTACCGTAAACTTCTGAATAGGTTGTATGGATAGCCCTATATGGAACTTAGAAAATTGCGTTTTTGGTTTTTCAATTTTTCAAAAACTGGGCTTAGGAGGCGTGGTCAAATATTGAAAATATGGTCAAATTTGTGGCGAGTTGCCTTGATTAAATATTTATCACATTAAAACGGAATGCACTACTATCACAAAAATTTACATTCTTATATAATTTTGTATGGGCTATCGATGAAAAATTTTTTTTTTTTGAAAGTTTTAAGAACCCGTTCTGAAATTTTCCATTTTTTAAAAATGTCAATTTATTAAAAAACTTGCCACTTTTGTTTTCTTTTTAAAATTTTTTTTTTAAGTTTAGATGTTTGTCCATCCACACAAAAAAATTCAGAAACACGGTCTTCGTTTTTTCGAGAAAATCGCATTTGAACTTTAAATTTCATAACAATTTTGTAATTTTCTTGTATTTCTTTGTTTTAACGTTGCAAATGAGTAATATTTATGCAATTAATAATACTCATTCGCAACGTTAAATCAAGAAAATACAAGCAAATTACAAAATTGTTATGAAATTTAAAGTTCAAATGCGATTTTCTCGAAAAAAACGAAGACCGTGTTTCAGAATTATTTTTGTGTGGATGGACAAAAATCTAAACTTAAAAAAAAAAAAATAAAAAAGAAAAACAAAAGTGGCAAGTTTTTTAATAAATTGACATTTTAAAAAAATGGAAAATTTCAAAACGGTTTCTGAAAATTTAAAAAAAAAAATTTTTGATCGATAGCCCATACAAAACTATATAAGAATGTAAATTTTTGAGATTGTGGTGCATTCCGTTTTAATGTGATAAATATTTAATCAAGGCAACTCGCCACAAATTTGACCATTTTTCCAATATTTGACCACGCCTTCTAAGCCCAGTTTTTGAAAATTCGAAAAACCAAAAACGCAATTTTCTTATTTCCATATAGGGCTATCCAAACAACCTATTTAGAAATTTACGGGACGCATGTTTTTCTGTATCGGGACATTTGGTGTGGAATGCCTCATATGTAGAACTATTTTAATTTTTTTTTCTTCTAAAAAATAAACTTTTTCTAAAGAAAATATTCTTAGAATCTGAGACTTTTTTTATGTGAAAAAGGTCTCAAAACTTATTTATAAGCAAAAGGTCGCAGAAGAGTTTTTCTATGGGAAAAAAGTCTCAGAATTTTAAAAAGAAAAAGGTCTCAAAGTCTGAGACTTTTTATTGTTTAAAAAATAGTCTCAGAAGTTGAAACTTACTGAATTGGTAGAAGGTCGCATAATCTGAGACTTTTTCAACGGGAAAAAGGTCTTTGAATCAGGGTTGGCAACCGATACCCACCTAGAATAACGGTATTTGGCTATTGTACCGCAACCAATAAAGATATGGACATTTTTAAAAGTGATTATGAAAGCTAATGAAATTTCTAGTTTTTTAAATGTGTCACTTCATGTTTCTACCGATTCGTTTTAGTTATATAGGCCGATACCGTTATAATACCGTTTCAAACGGTATTATAAAGGTATTGACATATATTTCGAAAACGAAACGGTAGAAACACGAAGTGACACATTTAAAATACTAGAAATTTCATCAGCTTTCATAATCGCTTTTGAAAATGTCCATATCTTTATTGGTTGCGGTACAATAGCCAAATACCGTTATTCTAGGTGGGTATCGGTTGCCAACCCTGCTTTGAATCTAAGACTTTTTTATAGGAATAAGGTCTCAGAATCTAAGAAAAATGTCTCAGAATCTATGACCTTTCTATAGGAAAAAGGTCTTAAAGTCTGAGACGTTTTCTATACGAAAAACATTTTCGAATCTGGGACTTTTTATTTGGGAATGGGTCACAGAATCTCCGACTTTTTCAATAGGAAAAGTGTCTTAGAATCGGAAAAGATTTCAGAATCAGAAAAAGGTCTCAGAATCTGTCTCTTCTTCTTTAGAGAAAATGTGCCAGAATTTTAAACTTTTTCTATATAAGAAAAAACTCTCAGAATCTGAGACTTTTTCTTTAGGAAAAATGTCTGAGAATCTGAGCCTTTTTCTTTAGGAATAAGATCACAGAATTTGAAACTTTTTCTTTAGGAAAAAGGTCTTAGAATCTGAGACTTTTTCTATTGGAAAAGTGTCGAAGAATCTAAGAATTTTTCTATAGAAAAAAGGTCTCAGAATCTAAATTTTTTTTCCAGTACGAAACAAATCTTATAATAAGAGACCTCTCTATAAGAAAAATGTATCAATAATGCTTTAAAATATGAGACTTTTTCTATAGTAAAATGTCTCAGAATCTGAGACTTTTTCTGTGGAAAAAAATTCTAAGAATCTGAAAATTTTTCTATAAGAAAAAAGTCTCAGATTCTGAGACTTTTTTCGTAAAGAAGAAGTATTATATTCTGAGACATTTTCCCTATAAAAAATAATTTTTTCACGAAAAATGTCTCAACATCTGATGTTTTCTATGTTGGGAGTATTTCTTTTATTAAAAAAATCTCTTCTTATGTATACAAAAAATTTAAAATTTTTTTTTTAAACAAATTAAAAAAAGTTTATCTAAACGAAATATGATCATGAAAAACAAACCTCCTTCGGCAAAAACTAATAAATTTGATGATTTTATAGCTTTCCCATCACTTTTTATTTGTAAAAAAACGTATCCCTTTTTTTGCTCGTCAACAAAGGTGAATTAATGATTTTTTTTCCAAGTAAATAAAAATTTCCCCCCCAAACCCAAAAGCTGTACCCGCCACTGTCTTTATAACACTGTGCAAATTTCGGGTCATCGCGTTGAGCCTCAATGCCTCTACTGCCAAATGAAAGAAGACAGTTCAGTAAACAAAATCGTTAAAGGGTTTTGCAAAGTTACTTCGAATATCGTTTTAATGACCCATTTTTTAAATTTTTATCAAAAGCGTTTGGAAAATGTAAAAAAAAAAACTATAATAATTGCACATCTGAAATTAAAAATTGGGTTATGTCTGCAATGAAATTGTGTGACGGATATTTTCCTAAAAAAATATTAGCCCTAAAACTGACATTTAAAGGGATAATTTTAAGCCTTTTTAAAAATTTAACTCATGAGTCTTATAAGACGTCTATTAAACATCATTCATATTATAAAAGAATCTTACAAGACTAAAAATCAAATATCCGAATTTCAGCCCCAGTGTGCACTGCTGCGAATGATGATCATCATCATCATTTATTTGTATGTTTTTTTCTTTACTCTTTAGTTATGTGTATGTGTAAATGCTTTACAACATATTAGATCAGCATCAAATTCAGAAGACATGCTGAGCATTTTGGGTGTATGCATGTTTATGTATGAGATTTTCTGTCTCTTAAAAGTGTTAAAGATCTGGTAATTTTCTTGCCATAACACGCTTAAATTGTTTAAAATGGTGTGTTGCTGTTGTTTGAATAGATCTATGTATGTGTATTGTATGTTTTCCGTTTCATTTTGGGTTTATTTAATACTAATTTGTTAGACAAATTGGTAACATTTTATTGGACAAGATTAGATGATGAAGTTAAATGATCATGTTATGTTTAAGCTTTTTATTTGTAATTATCTAAATGAACTTTTGATGAACTTAACATTAACACAAACATGTTGTTTCATTCATAAATTTTTTCGTATATGAAGAGAATATAATCTTAACAGAAAACTTTTAAAGTATTAAAGAAGTTCACTTCTCTCAAAAGAGATCCTTGAAAATGTTGGTTAGGTTAGGTTGTGAAGGATGACGTCGGTTTATACAAAACCAACGTCCATAGAGGCTTTGATGTGGCCCATTATGATTCCTTTAATGGTCATAACCTTCTCTTTTCAATTTTATCACTCGCATTGTTTCCAGTTATGCGTCCCATTTTGTAGCTTTTATAAATGCCAGTAGAGTCCAAGGATTCTCGCTTCGAATTTCGAATAAGCTCTGAAAGAAATAAGAGCCAAATAGTTTAAATCTTCTAAAAGACAGCGCAGGGCATTCACATAAGAAGTGATAGCTGTCTTCGACAGCTTCCCCACACCATCTACAAGTATCATCATTCAATCTACATATTCTTACCATATGTTTGCCTAATGTATTATGACCATATCTAGGAGAATTTGGGTGTGTTTTGTCAAGTTTTCATCCCATAATGATTTAGTCTGAATATATCTGTCTGAATTTGTCAATCTGCATATCTAGGTATCTCTAGCATACTTGATCCGTAGTGAATTCAGTGACAAAGGGGGGTAAACATCGGATTCCGACGCTTCCTCTGGAAGGGTTTCACCTTTTTTTGCTAGTTCATCTGCTTTCTCGTTGCATAGAATATCTTTATGTCCGGGTACCCAGCACAGTCTAATGTTATGCTGCTCGCTGAGAGCCTTAAGGTCTCTGTGGCAGCGGCTGACTACCATAGACTCAAAAAAAAGTGAACTAAAATCTGGGAAAATTAACTTAATTTTGAGAAAAAGAGGGAATGATTTGGCTCCAAAGATTTTTTTTCTTGGTTTTAGTTCATAATTTTCCCAAAAATAAGGAAAACTAAGTCATTTAATTTTAAGCCAATTTTAACTAGAAAATGGGAAAAATTATACTTAACATTTAAGAAATAGATTGGGTCTAGACCCTGGACCCATGGGTTCGGACCCCATTTAACTCAAGACCCCGTTGGGTCCTTTAAGGGTCCCATAGATTTTGAACCAAAACTTGTGTCCGTTTCGCTCTAACTTGCTTAGTTTTTGAGATACGGTAATAAGGGGCCTTATAGGGTCTTGAGAATCTTAAAAACCAGATAACTCAAAAACTATTAATCGGAGGGCTTTCGGGTATTTTGCGGAAGTGTTCTACGAGTCAAGAGCTACAAAAATGCCGTTAGACGTTTTCTCGTGTTGGCAGTATTTACCGAGATATGTGTATGTATAAAATCTCGGGAATTTCAAATTTTAGATCTAAAATTAGGGTCTTGAGACCCCGACAGATATGCAGAGCTAGGCTGTTCCATATTTTTCTTTGTAGTCTTTCTTTTGAAAATTTCATCCGTTTCGCTCTATCTAGCTTAGTTTTCGAGATATCGCCATTTTGAATTTTTAACTAAATTCTAAGAAGTTATTTACTAAATTCTCAGAAGTCATTAACTAAATTCTAAGAAGTACACTTCCTCAATTCAAAGAAGAGAAATACGATGATGTTTTTTTTTAGTAAATTTTAACTAAACTTGAACTAAATTGTTTTTTAAGAAATATGTCTTAAAAATAAAGATACGATTCTTAGATTTATGGAAAATTTCTTTGGCAGTAAGAATTTTTTTCCTAATATTTAAAAAAGCCGTTTAAAGAAAACTTTGAACTAATTATAAGTAAATGAACTAAAATTTTTTCCTCATAGTTAAGAAAATTTCTCATTTTTAAGTTAAATTTAACTAAATTTTAGGAAAATTCATGATAAATTTTCAAAGACATTTTTTTCTTAAATTTAGTTATATCTTTTTTTCAGTGTATCAATGAAAAAACTAATATCGCTTTTGTATATTGAAAATGATGCTATATATATTTAAATGGATTTGAGTTTGATAATATTCTTAGACTACGTTGGAATGTATTAAGGATCGCATCCGTGAAGAATAATGTTTGCTGGTGCACTATGGATACCGCTAAATGATCTATCGCCTCGAATTCTTCAGCTAAACATTGAGGGAATGAGTATGACAGAACGCGATTATCTCTCGCGTTTGCTAACTGACGAAAGTTTTAATGTCGTCATCATACAGGAAACCCATATTTTGAATAAAGAAGAATTAAATGCTCGTGGCATGGTTGATGGATATGATGCTGTTGGTATACCATATCATCATTCAAAGGGTTCCGCTACATATTTCAAAAATGGTTAAGAAAATGTCAACATTATTGATATTTGCTCTGAACAATCAAAAAAAAGTGAACTAAAATCTGGAAAAATTAACTAAATTTTGAGAAAACGAGGGAATGATTTGGCTCCAAAGATTTTTTTCTTGGTTTTGTGATTTTCCCAAAAATAAGGAAACAAAGTTATTTAATTTTAAGCCAATTTTAACTAGAAAATGGGAAAAGTTATATTACACTTTAGTTCATTCACATTTTAGATTTTGATTTGGTCTATACTCTGGACCCTATGGGTCCAGCCCCTGTTAACTTGAGACCCCGTTGGGTCCTCTAAGGGTTCCCATAGATTTTGACCCAAAACTTGTGTCCGTTTCGCTCTACCTAGCTTAGTTTTTGAGATACGGTAATAAGGAGTCTTATAGGGCCTTGAAAATCTTAAAAACTGGATAACTCAAAAACAATTAATCGGAGGGATTTCGGTTATTCTACAAGTCAAGAGCTACAAAAATGCCGTTAAACCTTTTCTCGTGTTGGCAGCATTTACCGAGATACACTGAAAAAAAAAATTTACCATTTTTAAAGCATGTTGCACTTAATTTAAAAAAAGGAGGGTATGCGAGGGCCCCAAAGATATTAATTCTTCTTCCAAGTATATTTTTTCCTAAAACATAGTAATGCATTTACTTAAATATATCTTAAAAGTAAGTAAAATTGTACTTATTATAAGTTTAATTATTTTTATCCAGAGGAAAAATATTTTTTTTAAATAAGTAAAAATTTCTTTAAACTTACGGATTCTGTGGGCCCTATGGAGTCCCAATGTGAGGACCCTACGGGCCCCCAATATATGGGGTCCGCCCATGGGTATGTGCGTACACTATTATAGGGTCACTATAGATTTTGATCCAAAATTTTGGTCAGAATCGCTCTATCTGGCTTAGTTTTCGAGATCTGGGAATGGGGTATTGAGATATTTGATCATGAAATAACTCGAAAACTATAACTCGGAGAGCTTTCGGGTCTTCGGCGGTCATATTCTACAAGTTAAGGACTACAAAAATTCCTTTAGAATTTTTTTCGTATCTGCAGTATTTGCAGAGTTATAGGAATTTTAAAATTCCGCGAAAATCGAAATTTGGATTTAAAGTTAGGGTCTCATGGGGTCTCCAGATGGGGCCCTCAGATGGGGTCCCCAAAATACCTAAAGTATTTTTTCCTTAAGTTAAGTAAATTCTTTCTTAAACTGATGAAGATATGGATTCAAATATAGTCAATGAAATCAATAAAATAAAGATTACTTTTTTCTTAAATTAAAACAAAAATTGATTAAATTAAAGAAAATGCGTTTTGGAATTAAAGATTAGTACTTATTTAATTCAAGGTCTTGAAAATGTCTATACTATTTTTAAGTAAGTTACGTACTTATTTATTTTTTTTGCACACAATTTAAGTTTTTTTCTTTTAAGTAAAACAAAATTTTTTATTAAACCCTTTTTTTCTTAAATGCAATCAATTCGCCATTAATGTAAAGAATATTTAACTTAATTTAAAAAAACAAATTAAGGAAAACTTTTGTGCTTTTTTAAGTATTTGCATGTACTATATTCAAGTTTATTTTCTTTGTTTTAAGTAAAACCACCTTATATTAAGTTAAGTTGAAGTAAATTATAAAAAAAATTGTGTACTTAAATTAATAACAGTGTTTATTTAATTTCAGTATAGCTATTTTTTTTCAGTGCATGTAACTTCTTACCTATTGTTTTTAGCAAAATGTGTCCCAAAGAGTTTAGATAGCTATTTCTTCAGTCTTTCGAAAAAAAAGTAAAAAAAAAATTTTTGAATTTTTTTCTTAAAAATCCAAAACTTTTTTGACTTTTTCCTCAAATTGGGCCCTTTTTTTTTGATTCAAAAGAAAGTTTAGGTGATTTCCTTTAAGAGCTGTGGGGTCGCTTAGTGGGATGCGAGTGGGATATCTATGAAAAATTTTTTTTTTTTAACTTTGGAACACAAAAAACAGTTCTTCAATTTGCACTACTAGGCGTGGGATAGCTAACCAGTTTTCGATTTCGATCCGCGATACCCTCTAATTTTTTTAGGTTAGAAAAAGAAAGCACGAGCCAAAAAATGGGGGCGGTGGGGTGGTGCCATATGGCCCCTCATTGGGGTCAAAGTTGGGCGTAAAGATGTAAAAATCCTCAAAAAGCCCCAAAACTCCCCTAGAAACGCCCCTGGGGGGGTGCAATGTGAGACCGACCTCCAATAATTTTCTGCTCCCAACATTTTTCTTGAACATACCTTACCCCTATTTCCACTTCCTAAGGGGGCTCCCATACAAAATGACATTTTTATAAAATTTGCTCCTACCGCTCTAACTGTCCATAGGGTGCCCCTAGAGATGTAAAATGTATGACCAACCCCCAATATTTTTTCAACTCCAACATTTTCTTAGAATATACCTACCCTTTATTTTCAATTCTTAAGGGGGTCCCCATACATTTTTTTTTATTTTTTTATTAGTTTTTAAAAATACATGTTTTTATAATGTATGGGAGCCCCTTAGGGAGTGGAGATAGGGTGTTATGATGTTCGGACAAAATGTTGGTAACTAAAAAATAATGGGGGTTGGTCGTAATTTTTGCCTCTCTAGTAGGCACGATAGGGGCGGTAGGAGCTGGTTTAATAAAACAAATTTATAAAAAATAAAAGAAATGTATAGGGACCACCTTAAGGGTTAAAGATACATTGTTGGTAGGTTTGCAAAAAATGTTGGAATTAATAAAATAATGGAGGTCGGTCATACATTTGGCCCCACTAGGGGCACTTTAGGGTAAGTTAGAATGGTAGGATCAAATTTTTTAAAAATGGTTTGTATGGGAGCCCCCTTAGGAAGTGGAAATAGGGGTAAGGTATGTTCAAGAAAAATGTTGGGGGCAGAAAATTATTGGAGGTCGGTCTCACATTGCACCCCTCCAAGGAAGTTTCTAGGGGAGTTTTGGGGCTTTTTGAGGATTTTTACCTCTTTACGCCTAACTTTGACCCCAAAGAGGGGCCATATGGCCCCACCCCACCGCCCCCATTTTTTGGCTCGTGCTATCTTTTTCGAACCTAAAAAAATTAGAGGGTATCGCGGATCGAAATCGAAAACTGGTTAGCTAACGCCTAATAGTGCAAATTGAAGAACCGTTTTTTGTGTTCCAAAGTTAAAAAAAAAAATTTTTCATAGATATCCCACTCGCATCCCACTAAGCGACCCCACAGCTCTTAAAGGAAATCACCTAAGCTTTCTTTTGAATCAAAAAAAAAAAAAAAAAGGGCCCAATTTGAGGAAAAAGTCAAAAAAGTTTTGGATTTTTAAGAAAAAAAATCAAAAATTTATTTTTTATTTTTTTTATATTTTTTTTTCGAAAGACTGAAGAAATAGCTATCTAAACTCTTTGGGACACATTTTGCTAAAAACAATAGGTAAGAAGTTACATGGATGAGAATCAACACCTCTTTGGCCAAAATGTCAAATTTCGACCCCCTCTAACTCAGAGAGTTCTTGACCGCTCTCGTTGAAAAATTGTGTCCAAACTACTATCCAATAGGACTAACCTTGGTGCAAATTTCATCCCGATCGGAAGACATCGGTTTCAAAAGTTGTGTCAGTTGACACGAAAACCCCCATATATAAAATCTCGGGAATTTCAAACTTTAGATCTAAAATTAGGGTCTTGAGACCCCTACAGATATGCAGATCTAGGCTATTATATATTTTTTTGTAGTCTTTTATTTGAAAATTTCTATCAGAATTCATCAATTGTATTTCAGATATTATCAATTGTTTTTCAGAAATTTTCTATTGTATTTAAGAATTTATCAATTGTATTTCAGAAATTATTAATTGTATTTCAGAAAATAACCTTCGTAAAACAATTGAAAATTTCTGAAATACGACATTTCTAGACGACATTCCTGTTAGTTTGGGAGTTATCGGAATTTTCGCGAAGGTCCATATTGTTTCATAAGGAACGAATTTTGTAAACACTGATATGGCCGATATGCCGAGCTCACCCCAACCTTTAAAATCGTTTATTTTTTTTATATATTTTAAGTTTCAGGCGAATTGATTCATAAATGTTGGAGTACTTCCCTTGCTAGTATAAAAATAATTTACATACAACAATTGTATTTTCAATTGAAAATAATAACTTTCCATACAAAAAATATCGTATTCAGAATATTTCAGAAACTATAAGGTTTATTAAGAAACTGATAACACCATTAGAAAGAGCGTGCGAAATGTATTATGAATATATCATAATCTCAAAGCCGAAAAAAATTACATACGACATTCGTATTTTGAGGTAGCGAAATGTATTTTCAAAATTGTGCAAATGTATTTTAAAATTTTCCAAATGTGTTTTAACAATTTCCAAATGTATTTTAAAATTGTCCATATGTATTATTAAAATTTGCAAATGTGTTTTAAAATTGTCCGATTTTATTTTAAAAAACATTTTTCGTTTTTTCGAGAAAATCGCATTTGAATTTTATATTTCATAACAATTTTGTAATTTGCTTGTATTTTCTTGTATTATCGTTGCGAATGAGTATTATTAACTGCATAAATATTACTCATTCGCAACGTTAATACAACAAAATACAAGCAAATCACAAAATTGTTATGAAATTTAAAATTCAAATGCGATTTTCTCGAAAAAAACGCAAAATGTTTTTCTGAATTTTTTTGTGTGGATGGACAAATATCTAAACTTAAAAAAAAAAATTAAAAAAAAGAAAAAAAAAGTGGCCGGATTTTTGATAAATTGACTTTTTTGAAAAATAGAAAATTTTAGAACGGGTTCTGAAAATTTTCCAAAAAAAAAAAAAAATTAATCGATAGCCCATACAAAACTCTATAAGAATGTAAATTTTTAAGATTGTGGTGCATTCCGTTTTAATGTGATAAATATTTAATCAAGACAACTCGCCAAAATTTGACCATTTTTCCAATATTTGACCACGCCTACTAAGCCCAGTTTTTGGAAAATTGAAAAACTAAAAACGCAATTTTCTAAGTTTCATATAGGGCTATCCATACAAGCTATTCAGAAGTTTACGGTACACGTGTTTTTTTCGCTGGACATTTGGTGTGGAATGCCTCATATGCCAGATAGACTCAATTTACGGATCAAAACATATCTGAAGCAGATATGAATATATATGGAGTAGATCTGATTATATCCATTTTGATATGATCCATATATGTTTTTATCAAAGCAGATATGTTTTGATATAATTATTTTTTTACACGGGAAGTTTTAAAATATGTTTGGTCAATTTTGAAAATATATTTGGAAATTTTTAAAATACAATTGGACAATTTTTAAATACATTTGGAAATTTTTAAAATACATTTGCAAAACTTTGAACTACATTTAGACAATTTTAAAATATGTACATTTGGACATTTTCAAAATAAATTTTAAACTACATTTGGACAATTTTCAAATACATTTGAACAATTTTAAAATACATTTGGACCATTTTAAAATACATTTGGACCATTTTAAAATAAATTTGATCAATTTAAAAAAAAATTGGACCATTTAAAAAAATATATTTGAACAATTTTAAAATACACTTGGACAATTTTAAATTCATTTGGACAATTTTTAAATTCATTTGGACAATTTTAAAATATATTTGGACAATTTTAAAATAGATTTGGACAATTTTAAAATAAATTTGGACAATTAAAAAAAAAATTTGGAGCATTTTAAAATACATTTAAATAATTTTAAAAATACATTTGGACAATTTTAAAATATATTTGCACAATTTTAAAATATATTTGAACAGTTTCTAAATACATTTGGAAAATTTTAAATACAATTGGAAATGGTGTAGTTTAGTTCGAAATACATTTATTTACTTCTTAGGGATAATAAGGATCTCAGTTTTCATTAAAACATAAATTATTACAATTTTTGTTATTTTGTTCTTAAAATTAATGTAACGATTTGTCAACATAAAACAAATATGACACATCAGCCAAACCACTTGAGTCTAATAGTTTTTTTGTTTCAAAATTTATTATTTAAAAAAAAAAGTCATAAATAATGTGTTAAAAAAGGAGGCGATAAACGAAACAACCCACAGTTATGTAAGTAAATATTAAATAAAAAAAGGAAACTTAAACCAAAACAAACAGAAGGATGTAACCGAAAAATATGACAATAACAAATAATAAATGACAAACAATTGTAAATATGAAGCATTTATTTTGAAAGTGAGATAAGTCCATTTATAATAAAATTAAATTATTGAAAATATTAGTCTTATTTTATAGGGATCTTTTAATTAAGTGACCAAAATAGTTTCTCCAACTCAAAAAAAAAGGTCTACTTGTTTACCCAAATTTCTTACTATTCTTACTACACAGAAAAAAAAATTCAATGGAAAAAAAACAATTAAATATTTTCTCAGCTTAAAATTTGACATTCAATTAAATTTTACTTGAATCAATTAACCATATGCTCAAATCTGAAAAATTCACAAAAAAAATCATAAAAACTAAAAAACTCATCATAGTAGGCTTTGAGTAACAATGCGATGAACGCTGTTGCGTTTTTTGTTTTAGTTTCAGTTAGTCGTCAAATAGAAAAGTTCTTTCACGCACACAAGACGAAAAAAACAAAATAATATAAAGCACAAAAAAATCAATTTAAACAAAAGACTTGAAAAGACTGACAAAAACATTACAACTGTATAATAATGATTAACCATTCACTCAGATCAAGCATTGGATTAATCAAAAATAACACAAAATTATTGATTAACCGCTCACTCAAATCAAGCATTGGTTTAATCAAAAATAACAGAAAAATAACAATTAACAAATTACTCATATCAAGCATTGGTTAAATCAAGGAACAGTCAATGACTGACCTACAATTTTCGTGCTTGATCCAACAATTTTCCTCATTAGATGACTTTTAATTAAAATAATGCTCAACCTGGTGTATTTCGTGCTTGATCTAACAACTCATTTTTATCTGTGTACTTTTTGTATTGAAAATTTCAAGCTGTAGTAAAAGTAGTAAATAAATAGTAGATTGTAGTAAGTTAAACGAACAGACATATTAGTTGTAATATGGTTTTATTAATTTTAGAATATTCCAAATGTTTACTCTAAAAATTGGATTAGCTCTCACAAAAAAAATAAAGCGGACTTAGCACACTTTCATTATAATAGAAGCAAAAAAATTAGTAATAAAAAATTATGAAAACAAATATTTTTTTTATGTAAATAAATACAAATTTTTCTACAATTAAAAATTTGTTTTTAGATTTTTGTTAAATTAAGGTTTCTAAATTTACAACATGTGTGTCAATTTTAATTTTTTTGTGTGAGTTATTTTTAAAACCATATTTTCAAATAAGCGGGTGTTTAATGTATTGAAAAACCTAAAATTGATGATATTGACAAGCATGCAGCAAGCAAACAATATTAAACAAATGGTACGATAAATGGAAAAACAAATATTTCAAAAATTTTAAAACATGTTATAACTTTGATGACATTTATTGGTTTTCAAATTGTTAAACTCACACAAGGCGAACAAATGTGAACATTTAAAAATGTCATTTGAAATGTCAGCCACATTTAGAGAAATAAAATATAGGAATATTATGAGATATTTTTTCAGATGACCATTACATTTTTAATTAATGCGAAAGGAGGGTAAGAAAATTTGTAGTTTAAAACGGGGATGATGAAAATGATACTTATGTTAAGTTATAAGAACCATTTACTTAAAATAAAGAAAATTTTCTTGACAATAGTATTTTCAAAATATTCCAGTTAAAAGTCAGAAGAAATTACCTTAAATTATTTTTTTTTTTAAATCTACTTCAAATTGGTTTTAAAAAAGTCTTAATTAAGAAGTTTTTTATTGAAAGAGTTATTTTGCCCGTCCGCAGCACAAAATAAAAGAATAAAATTTAACTTATAGAGGCTAACCAGAATGCCCCTCATCCAAGACTCCCTCTTTTTTCCACGATCGTGCTTTCGCCACAATCGATGTTCTTCCATTGCTATCCAATATGTCCATTCGTATTAGGTGAAGTAGGATTTCTTTCTGATAAAAATCATTTAATTACCTTTAGTTTAAAAGCAAAAAATCCACCGATTTGGCCCGTGAGGTTAGAATAAAAAAAAATACAAAAATCGGTTAAAAATGGCCGTGTCGCACGCATATTAAGGTTTGTTTGCGAGAACAAAATAAGGGAAAAATAAAAAATATGTCTTGCTTTACATTATATTTATTAATTTTGACACTTTGAACATGAATATAAAAAAAAATTAAATCGTTTGAACGGTTTACGAGATATCATTAAAATTGGCAAAAAATTACGGTTTTTTGTTAAAGATTACTTACAAAGTTTAGGGAGTATGAACAAGGTAAAAATAATATGGGTATCAGTAGTGCGATTCAGTAACTATTTTAACGAAATTATCGATATCGTTAACTAACGAGAATTGTCGGTTGTTTTAACGAATATGTGATTATATAAATTTTTCAATTAACGACAAGAATTAACGACAAAAATAGTTAATTTCAAATTTGTTTATTTTGAATTTGTATTGAGAACCGAAAAATTTCGTTATCTTGATTTCAAAAATTTTTTTGTTGATAAGTTACCGATTTTCAATAACGACAAAATTCGGTAGAAAAATGTTATAGAATCGCTTTTAAAGACAATTGTCGATAATTAACGATTTTTGACAATATAACTACTAGAGTTGTCAGTCGATTAAGAATAATTCGATTAATCGATCAAACAAAGCCCAACTCTTGTTCGAATAATTCAAAAATGACGATTTTCGAATAATGAATAAATCGATTAATTAATGTCGATTAATCGAACAATTTTTTTTTAATTAAAAAATTAAATAAATGCTTAGAATTTGATTTATTCTGATAAATTTTGAAAGATTTTCTACAAAATGTAGGAAAGTTAAAATATATTGTAGCCATAGCCCTGGATAGCACATCCATTATAGAATTAGAGGTAGTTATCAAGTTTTTATTAAATAATTTAGAAAAAATTAATAATTCTTTTGCATCAGACTTACTAAAACGTATTAAAATAAGAATTAATGAGAGACGTATAAAAGTGTTAAATACGTTAATAATTTTTATAAATTCTGGAAATTTTTCGAGCAATGAAAGTTTCTTAAAATATTCTCCAAAAAGCGAAACAAAAGAATATGCAAATGAATTATACTCCAGATTATTTTATGTTGAAAGCAATCACAATAATTTAGATAAAAGTATTGAAATAGAGGAAGTTATTAGTAATTTAAATAATAATCTTTTATGTGAGTTAAATAATTCAATTCAAAGTATTAAAAATTCAGAAAATAAAAAGGACTTCAGCAATATATCAGACGATATGGTATATTTGGGAAAATCTGAAAAAAGAACAGAAAAATTAGATAAACTTTTGTATGCTCTTCTTACTATAATACCTACTTCAACAATTAGCGAAAGAGTGTTTTTAAAACCTAATTTAATAAAAACAATAAACAAAAATCGTTTGAAAGCAAAAAAATTGAGTCAACTTTTATTTTTAAAAGATTATTTCTAAAGAACAACTTAAATTGTCTTATTTGACAAAAATTAAAATCATTTATGATATATTTTGTCTGAATACTTCAAATAATAATTTTATTTGAATTTTTCGCACCAAGTATTAAAATCGACATCCATTAAATAAAAGTGATCTCAGTTATTTAATTTTTAACTTTTTTTTAACTATTTTATTTTTAAGTTTTTTATGCATTTTTTCGTTAATAAAAATTTTAACTTAACTTAAGTTAAGTTTTTTATATGAATTGTTTATTTTTTTGTTAATAAAAATATTTTTTAAAATATTTTTTTTATTCGTTATTCTCTTCGATTAATCGAATAAGTTTTGATCTTTAATCGTTTGATCGAACGAGGAAAAACAATTATTTGAATTATTCGAACAAAGTTGAAAGTCGAATAATTGACAACTCTAATAACTACCGATTTTTGTCGTTAAAAAGTTAGTGAATTGCGCTACAGGTCACATAGGTATTTAATGAGAGAGCAGACGAGCTCGCGAAACAAGGTGCTGATGGTATTGGTATTTCTGTACATATTGATCCACCAAGCCAGCTCAAGAATTTTTAAAAAACAAATCTTAAAATATCAAATAGCAACATCTTGAAAACCATTCAACCGATTTATAAAATTTTGAATATTCGTGTTCAACACATCAAAGTCAATAAATATGATGATAAAAAAGACATTTCATTTTTATTTTTGTCCCAATTTCGTGTTCACAAACAAACTATATTGTGCGGCAATTTTGAACCGATCGAGCTCATATTTTTGTCAAATTATTAAGTAACACAAAATTGGCTTTCGATTTTGAAACAGATGAGTTTTTTATTTCCCCATAGGAGGTCCACCATAATCGTTATATTTTTAAAACTTTAAAACACAAAATTTGGTCAACTAGAATTGTCAATCGGCTGCAGTTGTTCTGAAATAATCAAAATCGGCTGCAGTTGTACTGAAAAAACTACTAAACCGATTACGATAATTTTTTTTTTGTTTGTAGATTTTTTTTTTTTCTTTCGGAAAGGGGATAGAAGAGAGATGAAAGATTTGAAAGATAGAAGGGCTTCAGTATGGCAACACTGTAATTGCGCCATCTGTTATTGATCTGGCGAATTATTTTTGAAGCTGTATTTATAGCCATTATTTTATTATTTTACTTCGTTGACGTTTTACTGCTATTTATCAACGAAGGAGGGTGCTGCGATAGATATTAGTTATAAATAGAAACTAATAAATATCTGAAAAAATGTTGTTCTGCCTGAGCCGGGAATCGAACCCAGGCTTGCTGGCTAGTAGTCCAACGCGCTAACCACTAAGCCACAGTACCCACAAAAGTAAAAAAAGGGGGAAAACGTAAATTTTTCGTGTTTTGAGGATTTTTCCCATTTCTTCAAAAGAAAGTACATGAACGTTTTATACAGGTCGAAAGGGTTTATGGAGGCCTATCCAATGATGCATCAGCAGGGCTGTCAGGTATGGCGATTTCTCGCCAAACGTGGCGATTTTGAAATGTGTTTGGCGGCGAGTTTTTCGATTTGGCGACGTGGCGATTTTTTGGCGATTTACAAATTGATTGGCGATTTCTTTGGCGATTTTGTCAAATTATTTCCTGAATATTTTCAAAGATTAGTAGAGCCATTATTTCAAATTATCAAATTTTATTTACTTTTGCTGCGCTTAGACAGTTAAAACTTTTTTTAACATTTTCGACAGGCTTTCTACAAGTCTGCTCGTCTAAATGGCTCTTTTTAAAACAAAACAAAAACAATTTGGAAAATTTGTCCAGTGTCCAGGAGAGTCAAAAACTATAATACGCGAATCACAAAAAAATTAATTTCTTTTTTTCTCCAATTTTACACTGTTGTAAACTGTTGTTGAGTAAAAATAGCGATAAGAAAATTAAGAAATATTCAAGACCAATTATCACGGATCGATTGGGGTTTTTGCATTAGTGCAGAAAACAAGCATAAATGATTTTTGAGTGAAATTTATTGCATATAGACAGATTTTAGAAGTAATTAGCAAAATTTATAAATTACCGATTGAAGTAAAAATATACAAAAACTAAAAAAATTTTCTTTTGGCGATTTTTATGTATTTTTCTAGGATTTTGGCGATTTTTGAGTATTATTATTTTCCAGCCATTATAAAGAAAACAAAATATATTTTTTTAAAATAAAAATAGTTATTTTTTTTAACAAAAACTGAAAAAATTTGAGTTTTGGCGATATCTGGCGATTTTTGACATCCGATTTGGCGATGAGCGTAAAAAAAATCTGACAACCCTGTGCATCAGTCGTATCCAAATTCTTCGTTAAATTCGTTATTGTTAAAAATGTGTAATCGTTTGGGGTAGTTTATACACAGAAAAAAAAAACGAATTGTTATATTGACCCCCATATTTGTGAATACTGAAAGTGCTCCTATACGGAAATTTGTTACATCAACAAACGTTTGTAAATTTTGATTGTTGAAAAAAAGAATTTTGTTTATTTCAGCAAAGAAATTCAACACAATTTGTTGATCCAACTACGGTAGAGGCCGCCGCGCTTATAAGGATACCAAAAAGTTGTGGAAGGTGGCCAAATTCTGGCTGCCAAATTTGGCTTCCAAATTTCGTGGAGAGCAAATCAACGTTTACTACGTAAAATGTTGGACCCTACCGTGTGAACATTTAGTACATTTTTTTAATAAAATCGAAGTTTTGTATTATGGACTAAAATGGCGGCCGTTTTTACTAAATGTTTGGTCGATATAGGCTTGCCAGATCGAAAATGGCAAAAAGCTTGACATTTAGACAAAAAAGCTTGATATTTCTTGACATCTAGAAAAAAGGCTTGATTTTTCTTGACATTTGAAATTTCATGGTGATTTCTTTTCTGAAAAAAAAAGTTTGCCTTTTTAGGGTTTACATTTTTAAAATGTTTAACTCACACCTTCAAAAACTTGCATTTTATTTGACTGGAATAAAACACAACATATAGAATTACTCTGCCCTGTATTTTTTAACAGCTGTTTTGAGAAAACAACACAGAAAAAGTCAGCTGTTGTATAAGGCAATTTCAACCCCGTCATTTTTTACGGGGTAAAAAGTGTAACTTTTTTGCACTTAATAGGGCAGACATTTTTAGAAAAGAACACGATATTCTTTATAAGGGTTGACATTTTTTAGAAAAGAACACAAAAACATAATTTTTGGGGCGAAATGCAAAAAAAAGGCACATTTTTTGCCAGAAAAGAAAACATCATAAGTATTTTTTTTTTTAAAAAAGTTTTTTTTTTTAAACCAATTTGATTTAAATTAAAAATACTAAAGCGGGCTTCGAAAACTTAAAAAAAAAGTGACGGGACGTGGGCAAATTTTGGTTGTTTTTAAATCAATTTTTGATCTGTGCAACAAAAAATTCGGGGAATCAAAAAGACAATTTAAAAAAAACAAAAAAAATCTTAAACTTTGCTAAAAAAAATACTACTACAAAACAAACTTTAAGATAATTAAAAAAAAATCGACTTTAAAAAAAAAATCGGTGTTCTTCGAAGAATTAAATGTTGTTAATTTCAGCAAATTTTAAATGTGTGTTACCAAAGTTTTCTAAATTTTTTGTTGATTTCAGTTAACAAATTTTTTAGTAATCATAATAAAATAAATTAATCAGTTAATTTTCGAGATAGTTTTATGTTTTTTTTAAGTCTCGTTTCAAAAACATACAGAATGTTTATAAAGATTTAGAATTCTCGCTTTTAACATGATAATGTTTTTAGGCTGGTGTCTAATTTTAAAAAAGTTGCAGGACGCGACCTCAGTTTGACTATATAAGCTAACAATTAACGAAAAACAAAACAAGAATTACTATTTTCATTTTCTTAAAAAAAAAAATTTTAATAACTTGGGTTTGTAACTTGGATAATAATTCACTTCGTGGTGAATAAAACCGTTTTTCACCAGCTGGTGAATAAAATGTAACATAATTATTTTTCAACAAAAAAAATTTTTTTTTTTCATCAATTGTTTTTTTCATCAAATTTTTTTCATCAATTTTTTTTTGTCATCATTTTTTTCCATCAAATTATTTTTTTTCATAAATTTTTTTTTTCATCAAATTTTTGTTTTTTCATATTTTTTTTTTTTCATCAATCGTTTTTATTCATCATTTTTTTTTTCATAATTTTTTTTTGTTTTTTCATCAAATTTTGATTTTTCATAAATTTTTTTTCATTATTTTTTTTTATTTTATCAAATTTTTTTTTCATCCAAATTTTTTTTTCATAAATTTTTTTTTATCATATTTTTTCATCAATTTTTTTTCATCAAATTTTTTTAATCAAATTTTTTATAATCAATTTTTTTCTCACCAAAAAATTTTTTTTCTCATATTTTTTTTTTCATCAAATTTTTTTACATCAAAAAATTTTTCTTTTCATCAAAAAAATTCACCAAAAACTTTTTTTCATCAAATTTTTTTTTCACCAACAATTTTGGGTTTATTACATTTTTTTTAACATAATTTTGCTTTTCGTGAAAAAAACAAATCAGTTTTTTTTACCAAAACTACTCTTTCACCAAGTCTAAGCTTTTCGCATAAAAATTTTCCATTTGTTTATCAAATGTACATAATACAAGTGAGAGTGTTATATTCTTTGGTGCCGAATCTTTTATACTCTCCAAAATGTAAAAACACTTTTTTGCACTTATTTTTTCACTCACTTACGAAATGTACAGCTCTTTTGGTTTTTAATAGGATTCTCGACTGATATTTCAATTTGTTTTGCATGGAATAGCAAAGTAATGTAACAATATTTTTTCTTAAAAAAAACTTTGCTTTGGCAAGTACACCCAAATCTTGCGCAAAACATTATCATGATTTAATGTTTTGGGCAAAAGTACAAAATTCGCAGGCATTTTTATACTGTAGGTAAGTGAAATTGACTCACTACAACGCCGAGACACGTGAACTTAATTTTGGCTTGTGGGACACAGTGGTTGTTTTTTAAGCAAATTGAAGAAAAATAAATTATTTTACTCGCCTAAAGTGATCGGCCATCATTATTAATATAAAATTTCGACTAATAAATACTAAATAATGTAATTTTAAAATATTTTTTTCAAGAATTTTCCTAGGAAAAAGTATAAAACCCGCCTTGAAAATCGCAAACTTTAAAACAATATATCTCTTCATTTTGACCTTAAGTTTACGTGTTACAGAGTTATTTGTGAAATAAAAGTGACATTGGAACACTTAGTAGTAAAAAAATAAGTATTTTTGAAAACAATCTTTGATTTTAATTCATTTTCATTTAAAAATGTTTAAAATAAATTCTTCTTGATTTTTCTTGACACGTACTGAAAAAGATTGACAATCAAGCCCGTCAAGCCCCTAGGTTGATATCATGTTTGGTTAATTTACAATTGATGTTTTTTTCTGTGTATGGAGATGTATATACGTACAACCACCAAAATCATATATAATAATCCCTATCAAAATTAAGCTGACCTGTATTTTTTCGTTTGGCGAAATTCCTGCTAGTTCGGCTTTTATACGGATTTTCCCAAAAGTCCTTATTTTTTTATAAGGTGGCAACCCTTTTTTTAATTTGAGATTGGGCAGCTAAAAAAACAGGTAACTCTTATTTTTCCCCCTCATTCCCATATTCAAGTTTCAGGACAAGCGGGAGTGCCCTGTAGAAGATCTTCCTTGTAAGATTAATCTCCTTTTAGTACTCTAACTGACAGTCGCAGGACTATAAAATCTGTGATTTACATGGAAAGTAATACACATGAGACAGGTTGTCTGACAAGGGTCCTGAAATGCTCATTGGCCATCCAGCTTTCCTTAAAGGTCCCTTACTAAGTCCCATGGTAAAGTTAGACCCTTTATCCTTATCAGATGATATCCTTGCAGATATTAAGCACATTATAGATTTATCATCCCTGAAACAAAAATTTTAAATTTTAAAATTAAAAACTAATGACTATTTTTCAAAAACGGAAATCATTATCAGAATCCATGTGTTATACTGCAGATTTAAACGCGTGTCAATTGCAAACAAAACAAAAGGATCAAAAACAAAAAACCATAAAAATGCGTTAAAACTACAAAAACAAATATATTTAATAGAAAAATATCTTCTTTTATCTATGAGATATGTGTATAAACTAATAACAATAAATTGTCAAACAACTGAAAAACCAGAAGAGGTCAATTCAATATATAAAATTATAAGGACCTTCAGGATAATAATATGATTTAATAAAAGGGGGTGTTGATCATCATCAACATCATCAACTGAGCCATACATCGATGACAATGTGTGGCTGAACTGGCTGACCTTAGGTCATTTTTAAAAATTGTCTCATATTAAATGACACCAGCAGTAGTAGTAGTATGAATAGTTGGGAGGGAGTTTAACTAAAAAGGGGATGTGTATAGGTTAAATTGTCAAAAATTGAAATATAACACATATTATAAAAATTTTTATTACCGCTTCATAAAACTGTTCCTGTTCATTCTTATTGTTTAGAGTTTGACACATGGCCATTGTGTAGTTAAAAATAGTTTTTCAATTTTCCAATGAAAAATTAATGTTTATATAAAAATTTTTATGTTTTAAAATTGTTTAGTACTCAAAAAGGATAAGGATTCAAGTGTGTCTGGTGTACTAAACTATACAATATTGATGATTGTATAGAATTTTCAAAATAAAAATAAAAAGGGATTTTATGAAATTTGATATTTTTTCTTTTGTTATTATTGTTTGCATCAAATGACCCAATAACCAAAAATATTCTTCAACCCATAAACCAGTAACCCAAAAGTCGTTGCCATATTGTCCTTGTGTTTGTATTAAATTCAATAATGATTAGAATTTGAAGTGTATTTTCTAATAAAAAGGATTTTGAAAGAAAATATTTACTAGCTAGTAGCAGTTCTAAGTAGCTAAAAATAGCTTAAAGGCACGTGCTGTCAAAGTTATGGCTTCTTTTTAGATTTTTGAAAGAAAAATATTGACATATTGGGTAGAACTAATATTTGTTAGTTTAAGAATATATTTCCAAAATATTTGCTAGGTAAAACCTACTAAAGTTGTATTGGGGTAAATTTTCTTAACTGACAAATTTTAATAAAAGCTACTAACATAGTGCAACCAATTTTGGGTCATCGCCTTGAGCGTCAATGGCTCCAATGCTAAATGAAACTATACTATCAAAATAACAAAATCGCCAAAGGGTTTTGCAAAGTTAGTTTGAATATCTTTTTTATAAGGAATCATATTTTCATTGTATACTTTTTGCCAAAGCAGTGTTAAAAATCTAGAAAAAAATAGTGTTAATATACTTCTGAGATTAAAATTACATTTTGATGTGTTTTGTAAAATTTTATGATGATTTTTTTTTGAACAAGTTTATCCTCTAGCAAACGTTTTGAGGGGTAAGTTTTTCAAAAAATTTTTAAATTTTGGATCTGTACTCCAAACAAAATGCAACAAAAATTTGAGGAATTAAAAGTCGAAAATTTTCAAACAAACTAATTCGTAGAATTAACTAAGAAAATTTTGTGTTCGTATTTAATAAAATTTTCATACTCTAATCAAATATTGTTGGATAACACTGTGCCACAAAAACAGAAAATCGAATATACTTTTCAAATTAGCTGGTGAAGGTTGTAATTCTCGTCGAAAAGGTCACAAAAATGCCCATCAAACTTGCCAGATACCATTAAATTAAATTACACGAAATATTGATCCTAGATCTACCTTCAAGCATACCGGTCGACCAGGGGCGTATCCAGGATTTTATTTCGGTGGGGGCCCAACATTTGTTTTTTAATTTTTTTTTTTACAAAAAATTTACATAACCGAACATGTTTTACAATTTTTCTCGATCTTTTCCTTGAACTGAATGTAACACAATCAGATTCTTCATTTTTGTGTAAGTTCAAAACTGTTGGGAAAAAAAGTTAAAAGTTTTTAATTTATTATTTTAAAATTTTTTGAGATACCTAAGCCTTTTTTAAAGTGTGAATTGTATCAGATGCTGATACATTTTTACAAAGAATATCATAATCTGAATATTTTTTCAAAGAAAAGTCGAAGATTCTATGACAATTTCCAGTTAAGACAGTTTTTGTTATAGAAAAAGTGAAAGACTCCTAATCATATTTCCAATGGAAAACGTTTTTAGGGAAAAAGTTACTTTAGAAAATGATTCAATAAACATATTCATAAAATACTGTTCCAAAAGAAAATACTCAAAGTGTGAGACATTTTCCTAGAATCTGGATTCTTAAACCTTTTTCCTAAAGGAAAACTCTCGGATTCTGAGAAAATTTTCCTACAGAAAAAGTCTAAGATATTTTTCCTATAAAGCCTCAGACTTTTTTCGTAAAGAAAAAGTCTCAGATTCAGAAATATTTTTCCCTCAGAAAAATACTCAGATTCTGAGCTATTATTCTTATAGAAAAGGATATTTTTACAATAGAAAAAGTTTCAGATTTTGAGCATTTTTCTATACAAAAAGTCTCAGTTTGTGTCTCTGAGACATTTTTTCTTTACACAAAATCTTAGATTTTGAGATAATTTTCCTTAAGAAAGATTAGTTGATTCTGAGAAAAAGTATAAGGTCGACTTTATAAGGATGTGCAGAACTCAAAACTGGGAATATCAGAAAGTTATGCTGCAAAAATGAAAAACAATTATGCTGCAAAAAATAAGATTATGCTGCAAAAAAAAATAAAAATTATGCTGCAAAAAACAAGAATTTTTTTAAAAAAAAGTTTAATGAAAAAATTTTTTAAAAACGCCAAAATTTAAAGAATTTTAAGACAAAAATTACAAAATTAACTAACAAAAAAAATAAATTTGCCAAAAATGGTTAAAAAATTTTTAAAAAAAATTTCGATTGAAAAAAAAATTTTCACCACTTTTAAATTTGAAAACAATTAAAATCTTAATTAAAATAAAGTTAAAAATTTAATTAAACAATTAATTTAAAATTTTGTTAATATTAAATTAAAAAACAATTAAAATTTGAATTAAGGCATTTTTTTAGATTGTAAGAAAAATTCGCAGATTCAGAGACATTATTCCAATAGAAAGTTCTCAGATTCTGCAACATTTTTTATATAGAAAAGCCTCAGATTCTGAGAATTTTTTATAGAAAAAGTTTCAGATTCTGAGACATTTTTTCTATTGAAAAATTCTTAGATTCTGATAAAAATGCCAATATTTTAAGACTTTATTCCTATAGAATCAGACATTTTTCTTATAGAAAGTTTTAGATTCTGAGACATTTTTTTTAGAAAAGTGTAAGATTCTGAGACATTTTTTTTTAAGAAATAGTCTCGTTCTGAGGCATTTTTCTAAAAGACAAAGTCGCATTTTAAGATTTGACTACATTTTACAATTAAGTCCATTTTTTGTGTACATAAAACTTTTGGTTCTAGGATATTTTTTCATTAGAATCTTTAGTTGAAAGTTTCAAATTCTAAGAAAAAATTTTCAGTTTCAAAACATTTTTCTTCAAAAAATTTTAGATTCTTAATGTTTTTAAAAATTTGTTTAATATTGTACTTGTTATTTGATACCAAATCCTGAAATTTGTGAAATCATTTCGGGGGGGCCCGGGCCCCCCCCTGTATACGCCACTGCGGTCGACTCAGAATTACTTTTTGAGTTGATTTAGCGATGTCCGCCCGTCTGTCCATCTATCGGTTTAAGCAGGTCGCAATTTTCAATCAATTGACTTGAAATTTAAAACTTAAGCTTATTTTGGGCCAAGGACGAAGCCTATAAAAATCGGTACATGTTAAGACCTAGCCCCCATACAAACGCACCATTTGCGTTCGGCTTAAATGATTCTTATAAACCTATTATAATAGGTATGGCTTTGAAATTTTGCAGGTAATCAAATTTTGTGCGCACAAATCATCATTTCAAATTTCAAAGGAATCGGGTCAGTCCTTCTTGTAGTCCCCATACAAACCACCCCCTCGATATTCACATAATTCCCTCAAAATTCATTAAAAATTGTCATATTTAAAAAAAAAAAATATTTTTAGGTGTTAAACGTGTACTTTAGTAACCTAATCAAATCTGAATATAATTTTACCATTTTTGGACTAAGTCCCCCATATAAAAATTTCGACCGAAATTCAGTTAAATCGGTCTATTGGCAAAAAATAAACCAATTCCTCTAAAATTTGATCTGTGTGTGTTTTTTCAACTAAATAAAGATCTAACAAAAGATCGATCCAATCGGTCCATTTTCCAGAAAACACTGGTATAGGGTATCGTGTGGTCGGTCTTGAACGACTATAACTTTATTACTTGTTTTATTATTTGTTATTTTGTTATTTGATGATCGTGATCTTACTACAATGGTACAATTTTCGTCTTCTTACTCCCAAGGGGAATCGAGTCGAATATGTATTAATATTTTAGTTTGATCATTAATGATTTGTCATTAAAATCCCTTTGATACTTGTAGTATAGGGTTTTTTTTTGGCTAAATAATCTTGACAATGGAATCTGACAAATACCGAAACAATGCCGATTAAGTCTTGCAACAATAACTATTACAAATAAATTTAAAACAGAAAAATAATTTTCTTGTAAATTATTCTATGAGAATTTTATCAATTAATTAGTAAAGAAAATAATAACCTCGAGCTAGAATAAACCTACTCAAAATTTAAAAAAAAAATATATTTAACTTAATTTAAGGAAAACAAGTAGAAAAGTTAAATTCGACTTTGCCGAATCTATGAATACCCTCCACAATGCCTTAGTAAATTTTCAAATGTCAACAGAAATTAACGGTTTTAATTAGAAATATTATATTTTAAATAAAAAACTTTTTTTTAGTCATTTTTGTAAAAAAAAAATTACCAATTTTTTTTTTTTGAGTGTAAAATTTGTTTTGAGTGTAAAATTTTTTTCACATTAGAATTTTTTTATTTTGAATAAAAATCTTTTTTTAGTTATTTTTGTAAAAAAAAAATTGACAAAATTTTTTTGGAGTGTAAAAATTTTTTTGTGTGTAAAATTTTTAATAATTTTTTATTTTTTTTTCGTTTTGGGGACAAAATTAATTGCAATATTAACATACTTAAACAACTATTGAAAAATCCTATAAAATGTATTTTTATTAGCAATAGACCAAATTATTTTTGTATGCAGAAGTTATTATTTTAAAATGCAGATTTTTATATTATACTAGCTATACCCGGTCCGCGTTGCTGGCCCTAAGAAAAAAACTATTTTATATTGCATCTTAATTTAAATATAGTGTCAGACAAAATTAAAGCACAGGTCCGGGCCCAGCTAGTAACCTTTGGTTCCACCCTCAGTTAGCACTATCTATAGAGAAATCTTAACAAAATCGGTTCAGCTGTTTTTGGGTGCTGCAAATTTCATTGACATCAATTTTGTCGTTATTGTGTGATTGCGAAAAAGGAGGAAATAACTTTTTATTTATGAAAAACGGGAGTGATATTGTAAACCCTTTTGCCGAATCGCGCTATACATATGACCTACAGTTCCCGCTCGGTTAGTTCTATCAGTACGGCTTATCCGTTTTTGCGTGATTTCACAACAGGCAGATATAACGTTCAGTATAAAACAAAGGGTCTTGTCAATTTACGCCTCTTTGTTCAATCGTGGTCAGTATAGTACTAAGGGCGTTGCAATTTTGATCCCTTTTTCTAATAACGATCTTATATGGCCTACATATGCACTTGGTTAGCACTGTATGTAGTGAAAGTGTCAAGAGAATCGGTTCAGCTGTTTTTGTGTGATTGCGAAACAGGCAGACAAAGTCCAGTATAGTACAAAGGGACGTGGCATTTTACGCCCCTTTTTCCAATCGTAGTATAACATGGCCTATAGTTCCGCACTCGGTTAATACTATCAGTGCTGAAAATTTAATTAAAATCAAGTCAACAGTTTTTGCGTTATTGCGGAACATGCAGAAATAAAATTCAATTCAATACAAATTGGCATGGCATTTTGCGCCTATTTGTCCGATCACGCTCTAATTTGGCACAAAGTTAGTACTTGGTTAGTACTATCGTTAGTTTAATTAAAATAATTTCATCAAAATCGGTCCAGTTGTTTTTTATATATAGATGTCATAAGTGGTGCAATGTAAAAATTCGATTTTGCCCACCCCTCCGCCCACTGGCAATAAAGCATGGCATTTTACGCCCATTTGTCCGATCACGCTCTTATTTGGCATATAGTTAGTACTTGGTTAGTACTATCTTTGGTTTAGATTTCATCAAAATCGGTTCATCCGTTTTTTATATATAGATGCCATTAGTGGTGCAATGTAAAAATTCGATTTTGCCACGCCCATCGGCCCACACGCAAAAAATTAAAAATCTGACTGCACAGTGTTACTCCCTAGGCTATTCTAAATATTCCTTGAAAATTTCATCAAGATCGGTCCAGCCATTTTCGCGTCCATAAGGAACATACACACTCAGAAAAAAAACTAACTAAAAAATGGGAAAATTAACTAAATCCAAGGAAAATTGATAATGATTTAGCTCCATTGCCATGTACTCCTATTTTTTAGACCATATTTTTCTTTAAAAGAAGGACAAATTTGAACTAGAAAATGGGAAAAAATTTCCCATTTTCTAGTTAAAAAAACATTTTTGATGAGGACATTTTTCCTAAAAATTAGTTAATTTCATATTTTTATTGGTTTATTTATAGAATCGCATGCGAATACACATAGAATTCTCATTATGTACATTTTTTATTTAAAATATAAAAAAACGTTTGTTTCTTATGGTCAAGTAATAAATTTCATTAGTTTTTAAAGTTAAATTACAACAAAGACTTTGTCTTTAACGTTTGTTCCTAGACTATGGGAAAACACGCCAAAGCCAAGGCTTTTGTTGTGATTAAAATATTATTTTTTTCCCTCACACATACATGTGTAGAAAAAAATGTAAACATTAAATTTATTACTTGTTATACAAGACCAAACTCTCTTTTTCATATACTACAAATAATAAACAAAATGTGAACTACAAGCAAACATGAAAAAAAAAATTAATCAACTAAACAATTTCATGTTATGAAAAATTAACTAAACTTGTGGAAAAAACTTCCTCAAATTAAAGAAGATAAATATGATAAACTAATGGGTAGGAAATTACGTCCTAAAACTGAATTTTTTGAACTAAATTTTGTTTTAAGAAATATGTCTTAAAAATAAAGATTTTTTTTCATTTATTTGGGGAAAATTTCTTTGGCGGTAAGAATTTTTTCCATGTATTAGGGAATTCCATTTAAGGAAAATTATGGCCTATTTAACAGTCCATGAACTAAAATTTTTTCCTAAAAGTTGGGAAAATTTCCAAAATTTTAGTTAAATTTAACTAAATTGTGGGAAAATTTATAAACTATTTTGAAGAAAATTTTTCCAACGTTTAAGTTAATGGTTTTTTTTGAGTGCATAAAGCCGCTTTTTGCATTATTGAAATGACTTTCAATTCAATACAAAGTTGCATTACATTTTACGCTACTTTGTCCGATAACGCTCAAATTTGGCACATAGTGAGTTTTCAGTTAGTATTATCTTTGATATAAATTTCATCAAAATCGGTCCATCCGTTTTTTATATATAGATGTCATTAGTGCTGGGATGCAAAAATTGGATTTTGCCACGCCCCTCCGCCCACAGACGGAAAATCAAAAATCCGACTTGACAGTGTTACTCGCCAGGCTATTCTGAATATTCCCTGAAAATTTCATCAAGATCGGTACAGCCGTTTTCGAGTCCATACGGAACATACATACATACATACATACATACATACATACATACATACATACATACATACATACATACATACATACATACATACATACATACATACATACATACATACATACATACATACATACATACATACATACATACATACATACATACATACATACATACATACATACATACATACATACATACATACATACATACATACATACATACATACATACATACATACATACATACATACATACATACATACATACATACATACATACATACATACATACATACATACATACATACATACATACATACATACATACATACATACATACATACATACATACATACATACATACATACATACATACATACATACATACATACATACATACATACATACATACATACATACATACATACATACATACATACATACATACATACATACATACATACATACATACATACATACATACATACATACATACATACATACATACATACATACATACATACATACATACATACATACATACATACATACATACATACATACATACATACATACATACATACATACATACATACATACATACATACATACATACATACATACATACATACATACATACATACATACATACATACATACATACATACATACATACATACATACATACATACATACATACATACATACATACATACATACATACATACATACATACATACATACATACATACATACATACATACATACATACATACATACATACATACATACATACATACATACATACATACATACATACATACATACATACATACATACATACATACATACATACATACATACATACATACATACATACATACATACATACATACATACATACATACATACATACATACATACATACATACATACATACATACATACATACATACATACATACATACATACATACATACATACATACATACATACATACATACATACATACATACATACATACATACATACATACATACATACATACATACATACATACATACATACATACATACATACATACATACACATCCATTTTTATATATATAGATAATTATTTAATTAATTTTTTTAATTTTTTTTTCTTAACCCTTTCACTACCAACTTTTTTTGGCTAGTGATTTCTTGACCAAAATTTGTGAAAATGTAGATCTATGCAAATTAAAAACTTTTTGTTGATTTCGTTGGTCTACCGCGCCCTCTAGCGGAGATATATCCAACCAAACTTGAAGCTTTCACATGCAATATCTCCCGAACGAGTAAACATTTTTCCAAAATTCGAATTTTGTATTTTTGGTATCGAAAAGTTCTACAAAATGCGCTTTTAAGAAAGCTTGTACGATTATTATTCGATTTTTGAGAACTTTTTAACGTTTATTTTGTTTTGCAATTTTTTTACGTTATTTGAAAAATTTCCAGTTTGCCACCAAATATTGCGTGTAGAGTCCACCGGAATGCAAATTTATTTTTCCGAGCACATCTATCGTAAAGATAACCCTTCAATGATCAATCTTGTAAAAACAAAACACAAAAATATTGTACGGTTAATTTTTAATGAATTTTTAAAGATGTGTACACTGTAGTGTACAAGGGGAGTGAAAGGGTTAAATTAAATTTTTTTTGGATTGCAACTTTTTTTGCTTATAATTGCATACTCCCATAACTATACACAGCATAGAGGAACTCTTTCTACACAAGATGTATATTTTTTATCATGCTTTGTAATAGAATATGTGTATTTTAACCCTTTAACGGCCACAGGAAAGTATACTTGCCAAATCGTTTTTGGCGATTATTTTGGTTCAGGTAAAAGATAGGGCAAATGTGCTAAATTTTCTAACTCCAGTTGCTCCAATTACTTTCCGTTTAACGGAAACAAGTCAGAGGACCACTCTTCTCTATATTCTGAAGTTTCTACTACACTTTCTGATTCTGACATTTCTTCTTCCGAAACAGGATTTGGTTCCTTAATAGACATAGATGAATTGCTGTTTTCATCCACCTCACAACGAAGATGTTCAATTACTTCTGCATTTTTAAAGCCTACACTCAAAAAATTATGTCATTAACTGTTTGTAGTTTATTTAAAAAGTTTTCCGTTTAGTCGTTTTTAAAAGCAAAAACATTTGTTTGATGTTCAGTTTTTATTAATGACTTCTTCTGTCATTTGTTTCAAAAATAACACACTAAAAAATAAAGACTTTCATTAACATTTAATCTTTAAAGTCATTTATTTTTGTTCTGTAAGTAAAAACTACTGATTATTCTTTAAATTTTTAATGATTTCTGTAAGTCATTTTTTTTTTAAATTGTTGGTATTTTTTAATGAAATATCATTAGTTTTTACCTACACAAGTCAGTAATTTTTTTGTAGAAAAAAAAAATCAAAAAATTATTTATAGAAATATAAAAACATGTTTGTATCAAGTGACTTTGGCACGATGGGTAGAGTGTCTGGCCAGAATGTAGTTGGTTGCGGGATCGATTCCCCAAAATTTTATTAAAAATTTTTAAAAAAATATTTCAATAGAAAATTGTATAAAATAACCTACGAAATCATTAGTTTTTAATGTTTTCGTAGGTTATTTTTTTGGAATTTGTTGGTAAAAATAACAGAACTATCATTAATTTTTAATGTTTTCGTAGGTTATTTTTTTCGAATATGTTAGTAAAAAAGAGTGAAAAAACCGTAATTTTTTAATGTTTAATGTTATTTATTTTAGAAAATTTTGTCAACAGTAAAAAATAAATGTTGATGTTTGTTAAAATAAATGAATAATTACTGGGATGTTTTTCAATTGTTTATTCACTTGTTTTAAGTGTGTTTTTCTTTTGTTTTTGCCTACAAAATATTTTGAGTGTACTATCAAAAAAAAAATATTTTTAAAATACCACTACAAGTGTTTGAATTGAATTTTTACATATAAAAATGTTAAAGTGTCTCAAATACTTTGAATTAACGTGACAATTACCGCAATATTTTTCATAAAATTGGATTACAAACTAGTTCCATTTTTTTTTATTGTTTTTCGAAAAATTATTTAGATCAAATTCACTGAAAAAACTTCGTGAGTCTCAAATGCTCACGCGTGACTTACCTTTATCGTGAGTAACAAAAAAATGAAGGTAAATTATGTTACTGATGATGTTTTGAGATTAATTTTTTTTTTAGTATTGTTTTATACATACAAACTTTTATAACTAAATTACTTTTTTTTTTTTTAAGTCGTGAAAAGATGCTGTAATCATGTCCGACCATGCCTATTTTTTATATAGAGCTTAAAAACATCATACCAAACAATCTTGCCAAATTTCGGGTCGATATCTCAGCTAGAAGAGTTTTGGCCAGAAAATACCTAAAAATTCCCTATAGTGCGTTGGGTGGAAAAAAATAAAAATTAAGTGATTTTTATTTACATTTGGAAACAAATAGCTGACAACAATTAGCCTGTAAGGTAACCCCCTTTTAAAAATAATAAAATATAATAATATTTACTTAAATTAATTACAGTGTGGACTTAATTTCGGTATAGTAAATTTTCTCGGTGTAAATAGAGCTCAGGAGAGACTTATTGGAGAACTATCCCCCCCTACAAAAAACAACTTTCATTCAAAACCTAACATTTTCCACTCTTGTACACAATTATAATTGTTTATGTTTTCCTTAATGAAAAACTTTTCAAATAACATTTCTTTTAAAAAACCACACCTTCCTGTCATAAATCTTTTAAAATATCTTACAAAAATTATACAAATTCAATATTGTAAAATTTTAATGTAGCATAACCGAATGAATTCATAATGACATACATAAATTATCACATAATGATGGAAAATGAAAAGTGATTAACAAATATTTGAAAATACTTGAAGCATAATAATTATAACGATAAATGTCAATAGATAAACAGATTTAACAAACAAATGCATACAAAATAGATTTTTAAGAGAAAATTTTAAAATCGGAAAAAGTATGCAAAATCACCACCTTAATATTATTTTAAAATGCATTTGCAATTGCATATTGAAAAGATGAATGAATGTACAGATAACAAATGCGATTTTTCAAAAATAATTTAAAATTAGTAACATTAAGTCCAGGTAAAAGGTCTTCTCTTAACTAATATAAACTATTAACCTTTAGTATAATTTGTGACCTTTTGTTATAGAAAATTTTGTTTAATACTGTTAAAAAAATATGATAAATTTTACATATTGAGGGAGGATTTATGTATATTTTTGAATTTAACTAAAATTAATGAATTGTGTGTTGTGCTGCACAAAGATTTGAATATATATCAAATTGAAATGAATATACAGGTAAACCTCGAATAACGCTACACAGTTTAACTAAATTTTAATTTAATGTGGCTAGAATATAGTTTCCAAATCCGATACAAAACAGATTTTTTTATGATATCTCAACTGAATGAAAACAAATTATATTAAAACGTCCCCTTTTTGTTCGCTCACATTTAACTGCGTAGTTCGAGGGTTGTCTGTATATGTAGTTATGCATACAAATGTGTCCTGCCTTTGTGTATAAATAGGCGTATATCTGTTTTGTTTTAATATGTACTAGAGATGTAATAAATTATTATATCATTTCTCAATATGTATCATCTCATATACAAATTCATATACTATTAATTTGTGGACTTAGAATTTCCATATGCATGTTATCTATTTGTATGTATGAAATGCACTATGCTCTAGAATCTTAGAAAAGTGCATATAATCAATATGGAGTGAGGTAATCGTGGTCTTTATTCCAAAAACGGGAAAGATAAATCACAAAACCGCAAAGGATTCCAGAACTATCAGTCTGTTATGATGTTATGTGGTGTTTATTTGAGAAGTACCCTTACATCAGACAACTTCAGCAATGCCCAACACCACTTTCTTCGAGGACGGCTCCGGGTGGATTGAGGATACTCTTCACAAAATGGAAGGTGCGTTCAACAAGGTCAAAATATCATCAAGCCTTTAGACCTTGGAAAAAACAAGAACGGACAAGTTGTTACAACCAGTAACTTAGGTTGTAGGACTATGAGGTCCATTGTGATACCACTTGTAACTTTCAAAATGGAGTTATCTCTCCCTTTCTCTAGAATTTTGTTATAAATAAGGTCCTCGAGATACTCAACGGAAGTGGTATCAAGGTGGTTGCCTACGCTGATGGCGTTGTGTTCCTAATCAAATGTAAGTTCTTTGGTTAGCCAACGATTAGCCAACTCATGAAACTAGCGCTAAAGATACTCTTGTCGTTGGCAAAGGGCAACGGTCTGGAAGTTGATTCCACCAAAGTCGAACTCGTTTTGTTCACAAAAAGCAGTAATTGTGCTGTGCAGGTTTGATCTTCATAAATTAGATGTAAGGTTGGGTTGTTAGTGCCTGCCGACGTTTTACGTCAGCAGATATGGACCCTGAGGTCCATTGTGATACTAGTCTCTGCCGTTAAACCAATTTGAGCTTCTTGTGAAACTCCTAAGATAATAAATTTTGACATCCAACAAATCAGAAAGATCGTGCAGCGCCCAAAATTCCAGTAAAGACTGTGCCTGACCAGAAAGTGTCAGGCAATGGCAGATAGTTTCCGACTCCTCATCAGGCATTCAACTACGGCAAAATTCATTTGACGGCAAATTTAACCACTCTGCGTGCTTCCGATTAGACTGTTTCCGGGAATTACAGCAACCACCGTCAAAATCTCTACTCTTGGAAGCGACATCAGCTCACTTGTGCGCTTCTAATTAAGAGAAGGTCAAATCTGTGCTGTTATCTCACACGTCCATCCATGTCGCGGAACAAAGCTGCAGATAAGCCTTGCAAGTTTCTTGTGACATACCGACCCATTCCAGTTTTTTGGAACCTGTAAAGTAGTTCCCAGGCATGCAAGCTCTTCGGCTTTGCAATTCCTCTGTGCCTGTTAAATTATAAATTTAAAAACTCAACATTTGCATGGGTTATTGACCACTAGCCCATATGGCTTTTGGGCATTACTCAGCAATTGTTGTACCTTAGGTTAATACTCTACTTAAGGCAAATTAACTGCGTAAGCATTAATTTTATTATTTCAGTATAAGGTATTTAATTATTAAAAATAATATATAGGTCATATAATTTTTTAGCTGTAAGCATTTTTTAGTTTTAATAGTTGTTATAAATAAAGGTAAATATTTAATAACGACAGTTAGTCGAAAAACCTTAATTAACTCCGTCGTTTGTTTTATTTCCGTGTGTACACCGTAAGTACACATTTTGGTGACCCCGACGTGATCATTGAATTTTAAGTTTCCCCCCACCAGTGGTAAGGAACTTAAAACACTCAGTGATTAAAAGAAACGCGTAAAAAATAAAAATATAGTTTAATGTGAAAAAATATATATGCAAAATATATTTTAAATAAAAAAGTGAAAAATATTAAAAATATTATTATTAAAAAAAAAATAAAAATAAAAAAAATATATGTGCAAAATATATTTTAAAAAATAAAGTGAAAAATATAAAACATAAAACAAAAAAAATACGGTTTGGTTCGGAAAAATTAAAAACAAAAATAAAAAAAATTGAAAGCAGCATTTAAAAACAAAATTGGTAAGTCAATGATTCTATTTTTGTATAATTTCAAATTTATTTAAATTTTTTTTAATTAAATAACTTGGTTTTTTTTACAATTTGATTTCTTCACGATAATAATTCGTTTTGCTTATTTCGGTATATCTATATCTTATTTGTTTTTGTTTTTTTTTTTTTTTGCGGAATATCACTTGTTATTGCCATGATTTAATATTTTTCACGCGACTATTTGGTTTATTGCGTTAAATAAAAATAAAAAATAAGTAAATAAATATTTTTTTTTTTTTTTTTTAAACCTTGGTTTTGTTCTTGTGACCTGTAGGCTTTGGTATATCTATTTTGCTAAGAAAAGTATATATTTTTTTGGGAATTTTGTTATTTTGTTCTTACTGGAAAACGTATCCAGTAAACAAGTGTTTTTAAAATTTTCTGTTGCAAAAGCGAATTTACAATGGAGCCAATAGAGATAATCAAAGAGCAGGAAAATTTGGGGAATGAGATCGTGTCTTGCTACAATTCCCTCAGTTCGTTACTCCAAGGAGAAGCGACTAATGAGGAAGTATTAAGACAGGCGAAGGAGTTAAAGACACAAAGGGATCGACTGATAGTGAAATTCGAAGCGAACGACAAGGACCTTCGGCCTCCAACAAGTACGTTGGAGAGGAATGCTTACTTTAAGCAGGATTTTCCGTCGGAGGTCCGAAAAGCTTAAAAGAATTTCGATGCCTTATGTAGCCAACTTAGGGCAAGACTACAACAGGAGGAAAAGGTGACACGTCAATCTGCTCCAGCTCCTCCTAGCAACTCGGCTTCTACCTCGGCACAGGCAATAACACCGCCTAAATCACCCGGAAGTAGTGTGGAAAGTAGAGGACTAGTCCGGCAGTTTAAATATGTCCTGGACGATTTGGAGGCCAAAATAGATAAATTTCAGATGAAAGAAGCGTCAGTTGACATCGTCAAGGAGAAGTACAAAACAGCTGAACAAGTGTTCATTCAGTATATGGGACATTTTCCGGACGATGAGCTCATAGAAATTTTCTTTGAGTTAAAGGATCGGTATTTGACGATACAAAATCCCTTCCTTTTAAGTTACCATCAATTGACATCCCAAAATTTAGTGGAAATGCTACTGAATGGGAAACGTTTAAGGAGTTGTTTGAGCAATTAATTTTGGATCAAGCAATTCCAAAGACTCAAAAGATGTGCATATTGAAATCTAAATTGGAAGGGGAAGCGGCAAGAAAAATTTCCAAATTGCCCTCAACCGACGAAAACTTTGACACTGCTTGGAAAATTCTAGTCGATTTTTATTCCAACAAAAGGGAGTTAACTGCCTTATATTTTAAATCTATTTTAGATGTACCAGCTTGTATGTACGATTTAGGGAGTGTAAACGGGTTCTTAGAGACGGTAAACGAAAGCTTGCAGGCACTTGGTGCAATGAAAATTCAAACGGAGGAGATGCACCAAGCCCTGTTGTGTTTTATACTCCAGAGAAAGCTGGACGATTACTTGCGAGTTCAGTTTGAGCAACAATTGGAAAATGCAGAAGAGCTGCCTAAGGTTGAAAGCCTGTTGCAATTTTTAAGACGCACACTTTTTTCTTTGAAGGCTAGCCAATTCACTGAATCGAGCGGGAAAATTGTGAAGGCTGCAGGATATAAAGCGCAGGGTACTCGGAATTCAAGCCTAGATAGGGCATTTCCTTCCAAAACACAAAGTGAAGCATATTCAAAGTGCCCATTAGGATGTGCTGTTGGACATATTTTATATAGGTGTTCAAAATTTAGAAGCCTCCCCACCAAACAGAAGTGGGAAAAGGTACATGAACACAATGTGTGTTCTAAATGCTTAAAGACTGGTCACTCAAAGAAAATGTGTACCAGTAAATTCGTTTGCAAAGAGTGCAGTGAAGATCACAATACTCTTCTCCACCGGGAAAAGCAAACACAGAAAAATGCCCTTGTCAGCGAGAATTCTTGTGTATTGCTATCAACAGCAATAGTTCAGATTAAAAACGGTGCAAATAAATGGGTAAACTGTCGTGTTCTTTTGGACAGTGGGTCTCAGGTGTGCTTGATGACTAAGAGGTTCAAAAGCAAACTTAGACTAAGAGGGGAAGTGACGAACAGGGAAATTGAAGGCTTATCAAGAAAAAAGTCTGAAATTAACGAAAAAGTAGCAGTAAAGCTAAGATCAAAATCCTCTAGTTACAAAACTTATCTGGAAGCGTTGGTAATACAAACCATATTATCAAATGTACCAGAAAAACCAATAGTAGGAGGTAATTTTTCCTCCGATATCAAACTAGCGGACCCAGAATATAACATTCCAAAGGGTATAGATATGCTCATAGGAGCAGAACTGTTCTTTGACATTATGCTTGAAGGTCAGTTCAAGGATAAAAAGAACAAAGTAATTTTGCAGAACACAATGCTTGGGTGGATCGTTGGTGGCTCTGCGAAAATTTTAAATTCCAAACTGGAACCGAATATTGTCGCAACTGTTCGTACTTCGAGTGATGAACTGTTACAAAAATTCTGGGAAATCGAGGAAATTCCAAAAATAAATAAACTCACAAATGCGGAAAGAGAATGTGAAGACTTATTTAATAGGAATATGAAAATTGGTATGGATGGTAAATTTCAAGTTTCGTTACCATTCAAAAATAGTACTAATTTATTGGGGAATTCTAGTGTAATTGTAAAAAGAAGATTTTTTGCTCTGGAGAGAAAATTGGAAAAGAACCACGATTTAAGGATTCAATATAACGATTTTTTGGAGAAATATTTAAAAATGGGTCATATGGAGTTACTGACCAAACAATTGAAAATAAATAGTGGGTATTACTTACCACATCATTGTGTGCTTAGACCAGAAAGCACCTTTACAAAATTACGCGTTGTTTTTGATGGCTCTTGCAAAACAACGACAAATTTGTCATTAAATGACATTTTACATACTGGTCCTCGAATGCAAGAAGATCTCTTCAATATTCTGCTACGCTTTAGAAAACATCGATATGTATTTTCAGCAGATATTGAAAAAATGTATAGACAAATTTGGGTACAAGAAGCTGATAGGAAATATCAACTAATATATTGGCGGTGGAATCCAAATGAGAGTATACGAACATATGCACTTAACACCGTTACTTATGGTACATCGTCCGCCCCATACTTAGCAGTAAAATGTTTGCAAAAAATTGCTGATATTAAAACGGACTGTTTTCCAGCAGAATCTGCAGCAATTAGAGGTGATTTTTACATGGATGATTTAATGACAGGAGGAGACTGTCTAGATTCCGTTAAGTCACTTCAAAAGAACATAAATCAAGTTATGTTAGAATTTGGCATGCCATTAAGGAAGTGGTGTTCCAATGAAAAATCAATACTTGAAGGTATTGATGAAAAAGATCAAGAAATAAATTTACAGATAAAGTCTGACCAATTGAATACTGTTAAAGCATTAGGGGTTAGCTGGAATCCAAATTCTGATGAATTGGGCTTTAAGTGCAATTGGGAAGAATTGGAGAAAGTTTCTAAACGAACAATCTTAAGTCAAATTTCAAGACTGTTTGATTCACTTGGTCTAGTGGGTCCAGTCGTGGTAACAACAAAAATACTCTTGCAAGAATTATGGAAGTTGAAAATTGATTGGGATGAAAAAGTACCTGAAGCAATTGATTTAAAATGGAAATCAATTAGGGAAAGCTTGATACATTTGAATAGTGTGAAAGTGCCCAGGCATATAATTTGTGTCAACCCAACACAAATTGAATTACACGGTTTTTGTGACGCATCCATGAAGGCATACGGTGCGGTAGTTTATGTTAAATCTATGGATGGCTGCGGTAACATTTTTACCCAAATAGCAGCATCTAAATCAAGAGTGGCCCCAATTAAAACAATTACACTGCCAAGATTGGAACTTTGTGCTAGTGTTTTACTAGTAGAATTAATTAAAGTGGTTATTGAGAGCCTGAAATTACAATCGATTAGCGTATATTATTATTCGGACTCCACGATAGTTTTAAGTTGGATTAAAATAGATCCTGCAAAATTGCAGATATTTGTATCTAACAGGGTTAGTTATATTCAGTCCAATAGTGATATATCGAAATGGACACATGTAAGGTCGGAGGAAAATCCAGCCGATCTTATATCAAGGGGTTTATTGGCAAATGAAATTATTAGTAGTTCATTTTGGTTTCAAGGACCCAAATTTTTGAAGCAGAACACGGTTCATGAGAAGTCAGTTTTAACAAATAAAGATATACCAGAGCTTAAAAAAACGGCCAAGGTTTTAATAGTGCAAGAGGCACATTCGTGGTGGCGGGACATTAACCATAGGAATAGCTTTAAAGTCCTTCAAAATACCATGGCACATGTTTTAAAATTTATAGATAAAATCAAAAAGGAAAATACTAAGTTCTTCATAGAGTACAGAAAAAGGGCATTAACAATAATGATAAAAGATATACAAAGGGATAATTTTCATGAAGAAATTAAAATATTAAAGTCAAAAAAATCTTTAGGTAAATCATCAAATTTGACGACCCTGTGCCCAATATTGGATGAGAACAATATAATACGAGTCGGAGGTCGGTTAGAAAATAGTAGTTTGTCTTATGAGGCTAAACACCCTATACTTCTCCCGTACAAGGATAACGTTGTGGAGCTGATGATAGAATATATCCATGTACAGCATTTGCATGTAGGGCCACAAGGGTTATTGGCTATTGTGAGGCAACAGTTTTGGCCACTACGTGGTAGGCAGTTGGCAAAGAGAATAGTTCATAAGTGTTATAGGTGTTTCAGAATAGCACCTAGACATTTGCATCAGCTAATGGGAAATCTACCAGAGGACAGAGTAATAAGAACTCGACCCTTCTTAAATGTTGGGATTGATTTCCTCGGGCCGATTAAGATTCATCATAAAGTTAGAGGAAAACGAACAGACAAATCATATGTCTGTGTTTTTGTTTGTTTTACTACAAAAGCTGTACATTTGGAAGTAGTGTCAGACTTAACTTCAGCAGCCTTTATAGGAGCTCTGAAAAGATTTGTGGCAAGAAGGGGATGTCCATTAAAAGTATACTCGGATAATGGCACAAACTTCATTGGAGCCGCAAATAGCCTTAATGAAATTTTTCATATGTTTGCCAGCGAGCAACATAAGGCAAATATTGATGAGTTTTGTACTCTGCGAAATATTGAATGGCTTAACATACCAGCCAGATCACCACATGTGGGGGGATTATGGGAAGCGTGTGTGAAGTCCGTTAAAAAACATTTCTATAAAGTAACTGAAGGGATAATGACATTTGAAGAACTGTACACGTTAATGACCCAAATTGAATCCATACTTAATTCTCGTCCGTTAACACCACTGTCCGATGATCCAAACGATTTTCAAGTTTTAACTCCTGGACATTTGTTGATAGGAGAGGTAGTTACAACATTTAAAGACGCTTCAAGCAATAAGTGTTATCAGGGACTACGTGAGCATTGGAAAGCCGTGCAATCTAATATGGAAGAATTTTGGAAACGTTGGTCCTTAGAATATTTGTCCGAATTACAAAAAAGATACAAGTGGAATAAGCCACAGTCCAGTATCAAGCCAGGCACTCTGGTATTATTGAAGGATGACAACACTCCTCCCATGAGTTGGAGGCGGGGGAGGGTCATCCGAACTATAATGGGTTCGGATGGGTTATGTAGAATGGTGGACGTAAGGACCAGCAATGGGGAAACCAAGAGGTCAATCCACAATGTTTGTCCTTTTCCCACTGATGAAGATGAAAATGAAATATTGGACAAAACATTCAATATAAATTCTACAAAACGAAATAATAATGAAAGTGTGGACAATCCAACTTTAAAAAACAAAAAAGGAATGGTCAATCCGTCTTTAAATAAAACTGAAAATCAAGAGAAAAATAGTGAAAATAATATCAGTAATAAAAATCAAAATAAAATTAAAAGTAAAAATATGATCACTGTTTTAATAACTTTATTAACAATTTTAAGTCCGGTCAAGTCTCAATATACTATAAATAATATTTATGATAAGGCAGGAATATTTTTTGAAGAGGTCGCGACGGTAGGGCTCACGAAGACATCATGGAACGTGGTGGTGCATGTCAACATATCCGAATATTCGGCGGCTAAAGCGAGCCTAGACGAAGCCATGAAGGCATTAGCAAGGGCAAAGTTGAACCAGCAGGAAGTTTATCAATCATATGCCGTACAAGGTATAGAACCGGTGTATGAACGGGTTTTAAGCCGGCATGATCTTATAATGTCTTCAATCGCAACCAAAAGAGTTAAAAGAGCAGCATTTACATTTGTTGGCGGTATATATCACTCATTATTTGGACTGATGGATGAAGAGCATGCCGAAATCCTTTCTGACAGAATCAAAAGCAACGATCAAAAAGAAGAATACTTACTTAACATCATGCAAAACCAATCATCAGTGCAAGATATGACGTCAGAAATTATTAAGGAACAGAACAAAGCCGTTTTTAAAAACATGGAAACCATGAGCGGGTCTATTCTCACACTAGAGAAGGCTCTTAACAATTTAAAGGACCAAGAAGAATTACTTGGATCAGTGACAAACCTTTTGACATCACTGCAATCCTTTGAAGAAGTACAAAATGGTATAATAGGAACATTGTTCAGTTCAAAGAACAATGTCCTAACTGATATCCTTCCAGTAAAGAAGTTTAAGGAACACATAAATACGATAAAATCCAATTTGAAGACAAATCTGAGGCTTCCGACTGAAAATCCTGTGGAACTGGTCAAGCTATCAGAAATTGCGGCGGGAACAACAACCGAGTTTGTCATCTTTAATATACGTATTCCACTTATAAATGTGGAGCTATTTCAAGCATATGAAATATATTCTTATCCAACGATACATGACGGATTCTCTGTAAAGGTTAAATCCAGCAGCAAGTATTTCCTGATAGATGAAAGAAAGACAGTTTTCTACAGCTTAGACGATGAAAACTTCAACCGCTGTCAAAAGATGAATGATATAATTATATGTTCCCAAATCCATCCTCTCTTCAATACACGAGATACAAGTAACTGTGAAATCAACATATTCTTGAAGGCAAAAAAGATACCAGAAGACTGTGAAATAGCAATAAAAAGACTTCACAGTTTCTGGAAACAAACGCTTTCGATAAATACTTGGATATTTTCACTATATGAAAAAACAGTAGCGGAAATAAGATGCAACGGGAATATAAACAACGTTGTTCTAGATGGTGCTGGAATTTTAAAACTGCAGCCTAATTGCTATTTTGAATCTGCTGAAATTAACTTGTGGGCATACGATTCCTACAGTTCTGATGCCAATTACGTATTTCCAATTATGAACCTGTCAACGTTTATGCCCAACTTAACTCATATAAAGTTAAATGCTGATATAGAAACGTATAAAATACCCGACATTCCGAAAGCTTCTACGATACTAGGCTTTCCTACGCAACTTGATGTTCATCATCTGGCCCATCATGGAATCAGCCTTACAACAGGTATTACAATACTCATCATAATAGTTCTCATAATTTGGATTGCTAAAAAGATGTGTCGGATGTCATCAACCTTTTTGCCTGCTGCCATAGCCCTACCTCGTCTGACTTAAAATCACATAACTATTAATTTTTTAAATCATTTTTTTTTTGTTTTGAAATATTAGAATCTTTCAAGGCCGGCAGTATGTTAAATTATAAATTTAAAAACTCAACATTTGCATGGGTTATTGACCACTAGCCCATATGGCTTTTGGGCATTACTCAGCAATTGTTGTACCTTAGGTTAATACTCTACTTAAGGCAAATTAACTGCGTAAGCATTAATTTTATTATTTCAGTATAAGGTATTTAATTATTAAAAATAATATATAGGTCATATAATTTTTTAGCTGTAAGCATTTTTTAGTTTTAATAGTTGTTATAAATAAAGGTAAATATTTAATAACGACAGTTAGTCGAAAAACCTTAATTAACTCCGTCGTTTGTTTTATTTCCGTGTGTACACCGTAGTGCCCATGATTCGTATGCCAAACTGCTTGGCCATCTCATTTAAAGAAGTACCGCAGTTAAGGCTATGACTTGTTTTTAGAAACATTGACTCCAAAGACTTGACTGCGGCTTGCAACGTAACCACTCATGATTTTTGCAACCAGTCAGCGCCTTTCTTTATTGCCAGCATCTCTACCTGGAAAACACTTCAATGATCTGGGAAATTTGGAGATAGGCTCAACCAAAGCTATTTGAAATAGACTCGTACGTGTAGTGGGAACACAGTCCAAAATTTTGTGGTATTGATATCTTCTTCAAGATCACGCTATGGCCACAGTCGATGTTTTTCCATTGCAGTGTGCTTTTCAGTCGAATTGCCTACGCAGCCGCATGCTGGCTTTCCAATATGTCCAATCGTATTAGCTGAAGGAGGATTTATTATGCAGCCGTTTGCGTAGTACGTAGATCACCAGTGATGCACATCGACGCCATTCTATGTACCATCGTGATAAAGATACAGTTTTCTTTTATCACCAAACAATAATTCCATACAGCAGTATTGGACACACCACTGCTGTATACATTCCCTATCGTTTTCCAATGGCTCTTTTACAGGAATATAAACTAATCGTTGCTTTCTCACCCGTTCCTCAATAATACTTACGTCTGAAATTCAATATCTTATCTAGAAATATTTCAAGATACGTGGCTCCATCTGAGAAGGCCATATCACTGCCTTCCAGTGAAATATAATCAAAAACAAGAATTTATGGCACTCAGGCCTGCCTAAAAATGATACAAAATATTCAACCCGTCAATATTTACGTCAAGAGCACCGCAGAAAAGTCGGCTCTCAGTTTAAGAGACACACAAATGCATATACAACGCTTTTAAGGACACTCGACCATATTAAGTATGGTGGGCGAGACGGAACTGGAACTGGACTATATCTCCCCTCAGACGAGTTTTGATAGAACCTTCGAGATCTAAATACCAAATAAGACTGGGAGGAACAGTCTGTTATGACAGAGAATGCGATGTCAATTTTTTCGGACTGATCGAAGATGGAAATGAGTACGGGAGTATATTCTGAAAGCTTTTAAATCAGGGCCTCTTTGTGTCTTCCATCTTTATTAAAGAATAGTTCAAATACCAACTAGAGAAGTCTGGGCGAAAAACTCTGTTATAACAGAGAATGCGATCTTAATCTTGACGGACGGATCGAAGATAAAGATGGGTACGGGTCAGAGCTTCGAAGGATTTCATTCCTTAATTCGATTTTGCATTCTGAATGAAAATTTAGTAATTCCATTCCCCAATCACATTTTAGCGAATTGAATGAATTTACTTTAGACACATTCGATTTATAAAGCATTCGATTTATTTTTCATTCGACTTTCAAAAATCGAATGCATTCGATTTTTTTTTCATTCGACTTTTAAAAATCGAATGCATTCACTTGCGAATGCAATCGATTTTCCTTTCATTCAATTTGAAAAATCGAATGGCTTATTCATTCATTGCATAAAAAAATTTAAAAAAACTAGCCAAGATAGAGCAAAACGGAGCCAATTTTTTGTCCATAGTATCACCAACACTCTTCACACTTTTTGTCGTGTAGGCAGTTAAATTGTGCATTTTTAAAATTTTCGGGGACACCAATTTTTTTGGATTCAAAATTAGAGCCCATCGTATGTAAAGAGAGTCGGCGATATTATGGACCAAAATTTGTCTCCGTTTTGGTCTATCTATTTAAAAATCGATTGCATTCGCGGTGGAATGATAAAAAATCGAATGCATTCGATTTTTCTAAATTGAATGAACAATAAATCGAATGCATTCATTTTTTTCCATTCAATCGAATGAATTCCAAGGACTGCATTCAATGTTGATTTATGAAATCGAATGCATTCACTGACTATGAAAATTGAATGAATTTTTTTGAGAATTCATTCGAAAAGGATTTCATTCTTCGAAGCTCTGGTGCGGGTACGGGAGTATATTCTGAAAGGCTTTAAATCTGGGGCTCATTGAGGCTTCCGGACAAGTGTAGTGTTTACCACGCAGAGGTACTTGCAATTAATAAAGCCGCGCAGATGATTATACAACAATTTCAAAATAATGATCTACAACAATTTCAAAATAATGATCTATGGCGAAAAACCCAACAAAATCAAATCATGTTAGATATCATGAAAGAAATAAATTTAAGAAATATATGAGAAAATTAAATTTTATTAATTGTGTTTATATATTGTTGGACTGTATATTTTATAACTGAATTTTTATTTAGTTCGGTTTGAGTCCATATTAATTATTTCTGAGAAATAATAATTGTTGTACAATGAGAAAATCTGAAAAAAATCAAGTGACAACACAGGCTAAATTAAATTTTGTCTGGCACTGGCTGGACTTAATATTAAGAATATTTAGATATAAGATATGAACACTTATTGTTAGTTCACGGAATTAAAGTGAAGATTCAATAAATAAAATATGAAAAAAAAAATTTTAGATATCCCCTTTGGAAACTTTAACTGGCTGGGTCATACCTTTAGAAAAAGCCATGACGACGTCACAAGAAAAGCTCTTAATTACCATCCCCAGGGCAGCCGACGTAGAGAAAGACCTGCAAATACATGGAGGTGCCAAATAGAAAATGAACTGCTTTCAGCCAGAACTTCATGGAGAGAAGCAAAAAGAATAGCCGAAGATAGAATTCAATGGAAAGCTTTTGAACTGGCCCTTTGTTCCAACTAGGAAACCCAGGAATTTATATATATTTTTATAAACTACAAAAGGCGACGTACAAAGGCGTTTTTATACCCTCCAACCACTGTATGTATACTCACTTTGTCATTCCGTTTGTAACGCATTGAAATATCGGTCGGGGACCCTATAAATTATACTACTATATATTATTGATCCATGATCGATTCTAAGACATTCTGTGAATTTCCGTCCGAGCTAGCCTCCTGCAATTTGGCACGAATATGTTTTATGGTCCTAGGCAGGTTAAGTTCGTAAATGGGCAAAATCAGCCTAGGGGGAAAAAAGTTCCCCCTTGAAGAACTGAACCAACCTATGAAAAACTACACGTTTTTTAAATGTTTTTTTGTATTTGTGTTAAATAAATGAAACATTTGGTATATTTATCGGGATGGGAAGGTGCTCCCGACGTCTTTTACTGACCCCCATCACCCCCCCCCCCAAAACAAACGCCCCTGATTTTTTTTTACATTTTGGAGGGTATAAAAAATTCGGCACAGCCTTAACACTCTCACTTGTTTTTTATAATAATGGTTAAAATATGTCTAAAGCAGCGACAGGCAAAAGCACTACGCGGCGTTTTTACTCTCACACCTACATGCTCTCACTCATTAAACAAAATCAAAAAAACACAATTTTCTCCTCTCTTCTTGCTTAAAATATGCTTAGAGAAATAATCAATAAGGAATTTTAATGTCAAATTCTTGTTTAAGGAACATTTTTTTGGTAAACCAATATGCTAAGTTTGTCACTATTCACTAAATATTACATTGCTAGACATTTTAACCAATGTCATTTATTATCTTTTTTATTTTTTAAATGGTTAAATGTATTATTATTTTTACTATAAGATTCTTTAAGTGCATTGAGTATGAGAGTGCTACATGTTACACACACAAAGACAAAATATGATAGTATGTGTTTGCCTGTCGCTGGTCTAAAGTTACAGCAGTAATAATGGAACATTGGCCAATTGGTGAGCATGCATCCAGGTTGGTCATACCATATCGTTGATATTGTCGCAGTTGTCTTAAAGAACTTCAGGAAGAAAGCATAAAATGCTACCAACTTTACTGCCCAGCTCTTGCCAGCCACAGAATGAAGATTCTTAAAAAATCTTTTTTTGATAAACTTAAAGAAATCGGTAACCTAAGTATTGATTTCATTTGAAATATATAGTTAAAACCAACAGGCTATAGCCTTGACTCTAGAACCTAATGATCGCGTTTAACCTAAATTTTTTTCAGGTTCGTGGTTTTTAAAATGTAATTTTTCGCTAATAGGGTGCAGCCCATGGAGGACTCATAATCACTCTTACCTAACTAACCTAGGAGTTGTGGGGAAGTGCAGGAGGAGTCAGAAAAACACTTGTTATATAAATGTGCGAGTCTGATGAATTGTCGACTTAAGCATTTGGGGCAACGATTTTTCGATGACCTGGTATGCCTATACGGAGACTCATTGACATCTCTACCAGAATATCTTAGGGAATCGCGTGGTATAAGAAGCATATCTTAGTAGCAAAGGGGAAGTAGAGAAATAACATTTAAAATCACAATGGACCTAGATGAAGTTTACCAAATGGCGTACACCCATACTAACTAACTGTTCGGGCGCCAAATGCTTTTAATTTCTGTTGATCGACTCTGAATTCGAGTGTGCATTACAAGAAATGTTTATTATGTTCAGTATATCAAAGACAATCGGGTTTTTCAATATTGTTAAACCGCAACCCCGGATTTTTAATTTATCGGTTATTGAGAAACTCTACTTGCCATTTATAGCAAATATTAATTGTCTGGCCCATAGTGTGCACAAACACAATTATACATATAAATTATGATATCCCTGCAAACAATAGGGCGATATATCGCCGAAAAGATATTGCGGCGATACGAAAATTTATCATTTCAATAAAAAATCAAAGTAGTATTTTTATTATATCGCCGTTTTCTCATACGAACGATATTTTGGCGATAAACAAAAAAAAAATATTGAAAATTTTTATTTCTTTGTCAATTTAAAATAAAATAATTTATTAAGCACAACAAGAAATCTTTGAAAGAATATAAATTTGGCCGAAAAACACAAATGCGCGTTCAAAAATAAAATAAAAAATTCAGCGAATGTTGCGGATATATTTTTCAGATGAATGCAAATGTTTTTAGTCCTGTTAACATGACCAAAATATGAATGAAAAAAAATAATGTCTATTTTTAGCTTCAGGGAATCGATATAGCTGTATCGCCGGTTTATCATTTTGGTGATATTCCGGCGATACATACAAATCTTTTATTTTTCGTTTATACGATTATCTGGAGATATTGCCCTTGTATCGCCAAGACGAATCGTTTTCGTATCGCCGGGATGTATTGCCGTCGGGTAACAGTTTCTCCCGAAAGGTGTATCGCCGGCGATACGAATTCGATAATTGCCGCAATAACATTTATCGTATCGGCAATACAACCGGCGAATCGATGTCGTATCGTTTTGTTTGCAGGGATTATGCTATTAGTTTAAAGATGTCATTTTGTTAGATTCATTATAAATTACAATACTCAAGTGGTCGTTCTTGCCTTCTCCAAATACAATAGAATAAATAATAGCAATTCAAAACTTTAAATATATACAAGCCTGAATATGAGTGTAAGATGGGTGTTGGGTGGTGAATTATACTCAAGTTAATAAATTCGGCTATCATTCCTCTTCACAAAATTCTGTCCCTATATAAAATTTTTGATTTTAATATCTTTATATTTTTCAATTTTGAAGTTTCTTGAGAATCCCTTAAATAGATATTACACCTTGTTGTTTTGTTTGTTCATTTTATGAATTGATGATGTTTTCGGTTGTTAAATCAAAATGTTTGGCGCGTGCATAATGACATGTCTTTGTGGATCATGACAGGGGGATTAATGGTTAACCAAATTAATTTATTTTCGATACTAAATTCTTTAAAAAAACGTTTTTGTTGTTTTATTTTTTTGAAATAAAAATTTATTATTAGAGAGTGGAAGTGTTTTTATTAAAAATATCTTTAAAAGAAAACATATTTATATATTAAGGTACAAATTTATGTACATTTAAATTAAATATATGTTTTTTGAAAACGATCTCACCTGAAGAAATATTGATATATACTACATTAAGGCATTACATTTCCCAGCAAAATTTTACGTTCCATATAATCGCTTCCAGAATGCATCATATTATCCTACAACAGATTCTGCTTTACATTCCAGAATTGATGATTTTTGTTTAAAATTGTCCGAAAAAATCGTTTTTTTATACCCTCCACTCTAGTGATAGAGGGTGTATATAAGTTTGTCATTCCGTTTGTAACACCTCGAAATATTGGTCTAGGACCCCATAAAGTATATATATTCATGATCCTCGATCGATTTTAAGATGATCTAGCGATGTCCGTCCGTCCGTCCGTCCGTCCGTCCGTCCGTCCGTCCGTCCGTCCGTCCGTCTGTCCGTCTGTCTGTCTGTCTGTCTGTTGAAAACACGCTAACTTTTGAAAGACTTAACGGAGGCTCCTGAAGTTTGGCATATATGTTGGGCATTTACCTGGTCAGGTTGGTGTTGCAATCCAGCGAAATCGGTCCAATGGTTCAAAAGTTAAGAGTAAAAGACTGAATTTCGGCAAGGGTTTTTCGTGAATTTTTGAGATAAAAAGCACTATAACTTTCGAAAAGCAATTCTGAGGATGCTGAAGCTTGGCATATATATTTTGCGTTCCTCCAGTCTCGTTCGTGTTGAATTTCAGCCAAATCGGTCCAGTGGTTCAAAAGTTATTAGCAAAACCGTGAATTTCAGATTAGCTTCACCTAAAATTCACGTGGTGAAAACCCGTTAAACCTGTTTTAAAAACATTAGTAAGTCACAAAAATATTTTACAACGTATTTTTGTCACTCAAAAATATTTTTATACCAAAACAAAAAAAAAAAAATACACTCGAAAAAAATTTTACACTCAAAAAAAATTTTACACTCAAAAAAAAAATTAGTAAATTATTTTTTTTTTTTTCAAAAATCACTAAAAAAAAATTTTTTTAAACAAAATAAAATATTTCTAATCAAAACTGTTATTTTTTTCACGTTAAAAAATTTATTATCATCTAAAATGGGCATTGTGGAGGGTATTCATAGATTCGGCCAAGTCGAATTTAACTTTTCTACTTGTTTTTTAATTATTTTACATTGAATGTTATTAATAATAACTGAAGAGCACCTAAGGTAGTCTTTTTTGACAAGATGTTTGTCATAAATTTTTCCTATAAAAAAATTTGTCAGATTTTGCGAAATACCTGAAAAAATTTTTTTAACAAAAATGTTTAACAATCTGAATTTTTTTTATTTATTTTTACAGTATGGGGGTATACACACTTTGTCATTCCGTTTGTAATGCATCAAAATATCGGTTGGGGACCCCATAAAGTATATATATAATTGATCTATGATCCATTCTAAGACTTTTCTAGAATTTCAGTCCGTCCGTCTGTATAAGACACGATGCAGTCCAAAATAAAAGAGATAGACTCGTTAAGTTTGGCATTAATATGTCTTTTGGTTCTAGGCAGTTTAAGTTCGTAAATGGGCAAAATCAGACCAGGGTAAAAAAAAGTTCCCCCTTGAAGAACTTAACTAACCTCTGAAAAACGCCATATTTTTACAGTTTTTTTTGTATTTTTGTTAGACAAACTAAACAATTTGATGTCAGAAAAAGTTCAAGGTCCTGCACTTAGAATTAGGAAATTAAAAAAAATCGTTTTTTTGCCCGCCCCTCTTTTGTGGGCGTGGATATTAAAAATGTATTTAAATAATGATAAAATTGTATTATTTATGCCCAAAAAGCATAATAAATGAATTTTAAAACATTTACCGCATGGGTTTATGTGTCCCCCAATGACCCCTACTGACCCATGCAATTTTTTTTTATTTTTTTTTTTATGTTAGAGGGTATTATAGATTCGGCACAGCCGAATTTAACAATCTCACTTGTTTTATTTTACCTTTTCTTAATATTTTTACTTCCTTAATAAACCCGATGTCCTTAGTTTTTTGGTTAGAGAACTCAACGAGACATCATTCAGATTGTTTAGGTCATCGAATGATCTTCACCAACTTGTAGAGACGCTCATTCAAAGAAAGGGAAACACAATTTGAGAAACGTAAGGTTGGATGGGTGTCCGCCATTTTCGCAAGGCCATATTATAATTAAGTTGATTATTTTTTCTATGCTAAAATGGTTTACTTCTTAAACCACCCAGATTCCTTGAGATATTCGGCTGGAGAAGTCAACGAGATATTACTTAGGCAGTCCAGGTCATCAAAAAATTCTCGCTTGATGAGAACCTCCTTTAGTCATGGACATTCAGACAAAAGTGCGCATGGATTTTAACCAATTATAGAATGTCCTGCCAGTACTCTTACCGATAGGCTAACCAAGCGCTTTCCGACTGGAAGAGGACTTCCCATATGGTCATATGGTCCGCGATATCATACACGGAAAATCAGTGATATCCATCTATCGTTAATCAATTGTATTCATTACCTTTACTAGAGAAACATAGGTTTGATCAGTTCTCCCACAGACTCAGGTTCATTCCGTGCACGGTCATCAACCAATTCGTTCCCAGCCACCCTAACGAATTCCGATTTCGCCGTGTTGGATTCCAAGGCCTTCAGAGATGCAAGACTATCCACGCAAGACTATCCACGAAAATATTTATGGCGAAAGGATGTAGGTCCCTTGTCATTATCATCTAAACGGATTCATCCATTGCAAATATCTCTGCCTGAAAAATATTACACATAAGAGTCACTTCCGAACATGTACCCTTGGTTGGTGCATGGATTTCGAAGGCTAGGTTAGACATAAGGTGGCGGCTTCAAAGACTCCTCACATAGACTTGTTGTTACATATGTAGGTTGTAAGTGGCTGCTTATAATTAACGTCCCCAAACATAGACTATTAGGTCCATTGTGAATCCTTGGTTCATAGTGAATGTTAGTCGGTTGGAAAACACACACTAAGAAAATTATGTCATTAACTGTTTGTAGGTTATTTTAAAAATTAATCAGTAAAGTTATTTTACATATGAGGCATTCCACACCAAATGTTCAGCGAAAAAAACATGTGTACCGTAAACTTCTGAATATGTGATATGGATAACCCTATATGGAACTTAGAAAATTGCGTTTTTGGTTTTTCAATTTTTCAAAAACTGGGCTTAGGAGGCGTGGTCAAATATTGGAAAAATGGTAAAATTTGTGGAGAGTTGCCTTGATTAAATATTTATCACATTAAAACGGAATGCACCACAATGTCAAAAATTTACGTTCTTATATAGTTTTGTATGGGCTATCGATTAAATTTTTTTTTTTTGTAAAATTTTCAGAACCCGTTCTGAAATTTTCCATTTTTTAAAAAAGTCAATTTATCAAAAATCCGGCCACTTTTTTTTTTCTTTTTTATTTATTTTTTTAAAAGTTTAGATGTTTGTCCATCCACACAAAAAAAATCAGAAACACGTTCATCTTTTTTTTCGAGAAAATCGCATTTGAACTTTAAATTTCCTAACAATTTAGTAATTTTCTTGTATTTTCTTGTGTCAACAGAGCGTATGACGAATATTTATGCAATTAATATTACTCATTCGCAACTTTAAAACAAAGAAATACAAGCAAATAACAAAATTGTTATGAAATTTTAAAATTGTTATGAAATTTTAAAAGATGAACGTGTTTCTGATTTTTTTTGTGTGGATGGACAAACATCTAAACTTTTAAAAAAATAAATAAAAAAGAAAAAAAAAGTGGCCGGATTTTTGATAAATTGACTTTTTTAAAAAATGGAAAATTTCAGAACGGGTTCTGAAAATTTTCCAAAAAAAAAAATTTAATCGATAGCCCATACAAAACTATATAAGAACCTAAATTTTTGACATTGTGGTGCATTCCGTTTTAATGTGATAAATATTTAATCAAGGCAACTCGCCGCAAATTTTACCATTTTTCCAATATTTGACCACGCCTCCTAAGCTCAGTTTTCGAAAATTTGAAAAACAAAAAAACGCAATTTTCTTAGTTTATATAGGGCTATCCAAACAACCTATTCAGAAATTTACGGGACACATATTTTTCTGTAGCGGGACATTTGGTGTGGAATGCCTCATATATAAAACACAGTTTTCATTAACAAGACAAACCGACATTTAAAATCCTACTGATGATGATACTAACTGGGGTGTTTGAAACCGGTATAGGAAATACCAGAAATGTCTATAATTTTTAGAAATTCAATTTTTCTTCTGCATTTTTTCAACTTGAACCCTTATGAAAAATCATTAATTTTATTATGGATTTCTTGTTTTCTACTGTTTCTGAGTTTTAAAAAATTAATTTACTGTCGTAAAACTGAATTTTCTGTTACATTCAATTTCGGCAGTTAAAAAATTCTTCTATAGTTTTACAGTTTTTCAATACAAAATAAGTGAATATTCACTAGTTTTTGAACGTTTTGGATAGTCATTAAATTAACATTAAAAGTTGTTTATAATATGTTTTTATTAGGGATGTCGCGAATATTCGTCACTATTCGGTATTCGGCATATTCGGCATGTTTTTTAAATATTCGGTTAAATAAATATTCGGTAATAGTTTGACGAATATTCGGCCAAATTTAAATTAGTTAAAAAAACACTTTTTATTAGCGTTTGACTCTTTTTTGTAGTCATTTTACTTTGTCTTTTATACAAAAAAACTTGAGCACTTGATTAAAATTCGAATTGTTAAGGTTCCAGAAAAAATAGTGTCAACAACGGCGTTGTTATCTTTTTTAGATGTAAAATACAGGCATATGAATAATTAAATTATTCGGCAAATATTCGTATTCGGTTCAAACCGAATACGAATAGTAAATATTCGGTAAAATGCCGAATACACTATTCGCGACATCCATAGTTTTTATTTTAAATGAAAAAATAGTGGAATGGTTTTTAAATAAAATTTCATTTGTTTTAAGTGAATATTCACTGGAATTTACATACATAATTTTTTGAGTGTACTTGATGTTGGCTCTTTTCATTTTCTGTTAGCCATTGCGGTGTTTAGATTGTCACGTAACGATCTAAAGTCTTGGATAGATATGTATCGAAATATCAATACCATCATCATCTTGTTTCGCGAGTTGCTGGATCTTTAAGGTTCTATCAAAGTTCGTAAACAGTGAGCTGTGGTTGGTTCCCTGCTGTAGTTCCGTTCTGCCTACCGTACGTACATTCGCTACTCTCTTGACCTGATAGCCGATTTTCATGCTATGATTTTTATTAAGATGCTTTCGAGTAGACGGTTAAGGTTCACCTTCAGACCCGCTTGGGGTGTTGATCTCTCAGCACCAGTGATACCCACACACGCCAGATGTTTTACTTTCCGTATGATATCTTCTTGTTTTTTAACAACTCAAGCAACTATTTCAGGGATTTTCTATGATATTTCGTTAAATTGAAACAATTTTACACATTCAGTGAATGATATACAGTTTCAGACCCCCCTTCCACCATGTTCCAAAAGTTTTCTTGCAGGTGTAAAAAGCAAATAAGGACTTTTTGTCCCTTGCTCGGTATTTCTTTTTCAAGAAAGCTGCAGGTTAAGGATGAAATCTAGGAATTTTTTCTTGACTTGATTGTAGTTCCATCTAGTTATTGTTCTTTGTGAACAAAATGAGTTCTGAGATAACTTGGCTAAATTAACGAAGGTGTCATGATAATTAACTGCAGACAATATGACGATAGTGCTGTTTGGAGAAAAATACTGCAATACAGATCTACTTAAGACTTTACTACACTCAAAAAAAAAATATTGTAAAACTAGCAAAAAAAATGGTTAAAATTAGCAAAAAAAACTGTAGTTTTGGACGTTGCAAAAATTTTGGTAATATTAGCAAAACCATTTTGCTAATCAAAAAATTAGGAAAAAAATGGTAAAATTACAAGAATACCATTTTATTTTTGTAAAAAATCAACCTTGTAAAATTATCAAAAAATATGGTAAAATTACCATAAAAAAATGGTAAAATTAAAATAGATAAAAAAATTTGTGATTTGGTAAAAAAAACTGTTTTATTTAGTAATTTTTTTTCTCTGATTAGTAGTTGATTTAAAATTTGGTGAATATACTAAAAAAAATTTAGCCTGTTTTTGAGCACCACGTTCTTTAAATGTAGTAATAGTAGCATCAACTATTACTTCAGTTGTTGGATGGTTTCTTCGGCTTGATGGTGGCAGCATCTTCTTTTGTCTTCTTTCAGCAGCTGTAGTTGCAGTAACTGGACTTCCAACAACATCAAAATCCAAAATGATTTTTTTTTCACTTAAACACTTTAAACAAAAAATTTAAAGAACAACACTTCACTTTTTTTATTTTTTTTGCGTCATTTTTTTTAGCTTAAGTAGAACAAATGAGAATTGCGTAGTAGTCTACACAAGAAATTTCTTACATTTTCAGGTAAAATTTGTAAAAAAATTAACAATTTTTTTTTCGAATTTTTAATTTTTTTCACATGTATTTAAAAAAAAAAATAAAAAAAAAACTTTTGGATATTGAAGATTAGATATCTAACTATGTGTTAAAATTTTAAAAAAATATTTTTTCAAAATTATCAACTTTTTATTAAAAATTTAGGTGGCAAATTTTAAAAAATTTTCATATAAAATTAGCAAAAAATATGGTAAAATTAGCAAAAAATATGGTAAAAAATACTAAAAATTGTGTAGCCTATTTTTGAGCGCACATTCAGTTGATGGATGGCTACTTTGCGATGGTGTTGGCAGCATCATCAATTTGCAATGATTTTTTTTCACACTAGAACACTTTAAACAATTTTTTTTTTTCTTAAAACTAAGAAAAAAAAATAAAAAGTATTACCATTTCTTTAAGGAAAATACTAATATTTTTGCTAAAATTAGTAATATAAAAAAAAAAAACTAGCAAGAAAATATAGTAAAAGTACCAAAAAATTGTCGTATTTTACCAATAGTAAATTGCCAAAAAAAACTGTAAAAGTTAAATTTTTACAATTTTTTTTGCTAAAGTTTGGTTGAAGTAAATTACAACACCTTTTACTAATATTTTGACTAAGTTATTTTTTTGAGTGTACAAAAAGCAAATTTGAATAAAACAATTTGTCATTTCAAATTCAAAATTAATTATTATTTTTAATAATCCAAATATGTTTCAGCTATTACAACACATTTGTAATCTATTTCTTCTTGCAACTCAAATTTCAAACAATACATTCATTAATTGATTTGTAAAATTCTGAAACATTTGAAAAACACTAAAATTATAAACAATAGACAAGAACCACCAAATTCTAAATACAAAACATATGAAAAATCTCGACAATATCTAGCACCAACTCTAAACAGCAGCCCTTTACCTTAATACAAAATTGTGTAGGTTCAAATATATTCTTACTTTCATGGTAGGTAAAGAAAATAAAGGCACACTTATGGCATGTGTTCATTATAGTCATACAATAAATAAAAACTAAAAAATATTGATTTTATATTTTCTATATAAAGAACAAAACACAAGACAATTGTTTTTGTTGAAAATCCTGGACATGTACACAAAACATACAATACTAATGATGATGATATATGGAAGACCAACGAACCAAAAATAAAAAAAAAATTATATATATTTAACACCTTGACTATTATAAAATGCAACTATGAACATGAATACTAGATACTGGATATGAAACAATAGATTTTGGAGTTTAGGAAAAATGCTTGTTCTAGAATAAAATACAATAAAAATATAAAAATCAATTGAGACATTTAACATTGTGGTACGTGTATTGGCAAACAATGGTTCGAATATTCTTTGGTTAGATTTGAAAAAGAAAAACCAGAAGGAAAAATATGTATGGTGCATGTGCTAATCCCTTTTTATGTATATGGACAGAGTGCTACATTGGACACGAGTTAGAATTTTTGGTTATAAATGCAAAATTTATAGATGCATGTTTATAAAGGTTGCACTTATGTCTGTTTCCTTTTTATAAAAAAGAGTTACGATCCTGTAATTGATCTGTAAAATCAGTTTTATAAAATTCAATATGTATTTACAACTGTTTATTGACTAGCTGAACCCACGAACGTTGTTTCGACTACAAATGATCTATTTGTCCTTATTCGCATGAACTGTTCAATTGTTAATTAATAATATTATAGGTTTTTTCGTGATAAAGTGTATATCACAGTTTACCTTTCTGTTTTGTAAACAACCAAAATGTATGTCAATCAATCCAATTTCTTAATATTTTGAAAATGTTTTTTTTGCCGTTTTGAATTGCCGTCAAATTGGTCAAAAATAAATAATTTTGTTAATAAATTCTCCCTGGCGCCATCTACCGGGTTCCAAATTTTATCAGCAAACTTATTTTTGTCTAAAAAATATAATTTGTGAAATCAAGCCAATCCACTGTGGGCCAGCATCCCTGAATTTTGGCCATAAATAGACCGCTTAACCTATATGTCAAAAAAGTATTGCATATGGGTGTTAAAGGATCGCTGATCACGATTCTGGGAAAAAAATTTCAAAATTCAAAATGGCGGATCCAAAATGGCGGACATGATTTTTTAATTCTTTGTTTATTGTGTTTAATATAATCATTATCGATGTATTTGGGGTCGTTAATAATGAATATGAGCTCAGACTTTTAAAATTCAAAATAGCGGATCCAATATGGCGACAAATTTAAATTTAAGATTTTATATATATAAATTGTCTTTTTTGGCCAAAAACTTCGATTTTAATGGTTTTTCGGATGTTAAAACTGATTTTGGAATTAAAGATTTGAAGTTCAAAATGGCGGATCCAATATGGCGAATATGCTTTTGTAATTCTTAGCTAATTGTACTTAAATTAGTAATTTTTGATGTATTTAGGGTCAGTAATTACGAATATGAGCTCCGATTTTTTAAATTCAAAATGGCGGATCCAATATGGCGTCAAATAAAATATTAAGTTTTTTTTTCTATGTTGTCTGATTTTGATGGTTTTTGAAATACCAAATCTGATTTTAGAATCAAATATTCAAAATAGCGGATCCAATATGCCGGACAAGATATTTAAATTATTGATTAATGTTTCAAAATATCACTAGGAAATGATTGCACAACACGAATACGAACTCAGATTTTTTGAAATCAAAATGGCGGATCCAAAATTTAGGACATAGCTTTTTAAAAAAATGTACAATCTTTAAATTTTTAAGTTTTTATAAATCCCTCTTTTTGCTTTTATCAGAAGATTTTAATAAAATATTTCTCTTTTGTATGCGTCAAAAAGTTCATATATTCAATGGCTCATTTAAGAGAGAACTTTTTATTTCCAATAAGCATTTGCCATCCTAAATGTAGAAATAATGCTACAAGCTTACAATTTCGAAAAAAATATTAAAAATTCTATTGCCAGAATATGCCCGCTTAAATGCGTTACCAGCTTTAATTTTTAGCACTACAGATGGACGCTGGTCACGTGAATTACTCGTGATCGAAAGTGAGCGTGATTAAAATTGTTTGTTAGTGAGTAAGACCATTTTTTTGCGTGAGTGATTCGTAGTGAGTGCAATTTTTTTGAGTGATTCAAAACTATTTAATTGTATTGATTCAGTTTTTACAATTTTATTCGTGTTTTAAAGGTAAGCGTGAGTTACGAGTGAGCGTGTGTCACACGTGAGTGGTGTTTTGTTTACTCACGTAAATAGTGAGTAAGTTGAGAAAAAAAACGATTGAGCAAATTATGTTTTTTTTGCGTGAGCGTGAGTCAACGTGAGTCAAAATTCACTCACGTGCCCATCACCAGTTATCACGCCAATGTTGTCAAAGTGAGACATTTTTTATTAGAAATCAATAGAAACAAAAATATCAAAAAATTTTGAAGTTCTATTTTAGTGCATTTCTAAACGTCATATTTTGGTTTATTGCCTCTAGATAAAAAGTTTATGAACGGTCGCACAGGGTCGCAAAAATGTGAATAGAATACATTGTCTGAGACAGATCGTAGTTCGAGGTTTGTCAATATCGTTTGGACTTTTTTGGACTTTGGTGTTGAAAAAAGGCGGATTTCAACAAAAGTATGAATTTCCATTATTTATTAAAAAAAAAAATATGCTTATAGCTTACTTTTTGGCAGTTTTTATCATGTGTTCAACAAACATGTATGTCTTTAGGAGAACTTTACCGAAAATTTGAAAAAATATTGTGTTGAAGTACAAAAAAAAATTATTTGTTTCATAAATAAAAAATATAAAAAAAATCACAAACTTTGACTTTAACCTCATGCAAAAAAAAAACTTTAAGGTATAATAAAAAGATATTAAAGATGGACAAAATTCAAGATGTCGACATTCCGAAAAAATATTTTTAAATACGTGTTGCCTTACAGACCTTATTGGCCAAAAAATGGAAATCCTGGCCCACAGTGCAATCGTAGCATTAATGCAAAAAAGTTGGAATATCGTGATAACAGCACCACCTATTGGAATTGAACTTAAGAGAAGCCTGCATACTAAACTAATATATTGTCCATGAATGGAACCACCTTGGAACTATCAGGTGAGGCGAAATACTTTGGTGCCGTCCTGGATGCAAAGCTTTCTCGAAAAGGGAAAATCTAGGATTTTTTTTTTATGTGCTTTTAATTTCGGCTTGTTAGAAGGTGGGGTCTAAACCCGTATTTCATCCATGTATACGGCAGTAATTAGACCAATATCAAACTACGGTGACCTGTTTCTCAAACCTGCAGAATGTATCATTAGTGCTATTAGAACACAAGTGATAGATAATATTTGAGGGTATATTATACGAAGATAAGTAAAGGTAAAAATTACATTAAGAGCAGCAGTTCTTAGATTGCAAGAGTGGCAAATACTGACGCAATGCTCTCTGCGACTCTCGCGATGTTACGCAAGGTGCGCATGACATAAACTAAAGTGGCTGTATCTCACCACTGACCAACTTGGTCGAACCTTCGAAGTCCAAGTATTACTAAGGAAAACTGGACAGCAAGCTCTGTAATGATGGAGAATAAAATCTAATTTTTTTGCTGGGATCTAAGATTGGTATGGGTTGGAGAGTGTAATCCGAGCGGCTTGGCATTAGGTCCTCAGTTAGACTTTCGGAAAAGTGAAGTTTTTTTTATTAAGCAGAGGTTCTTAGCAAGAGACTTAGATCTTGCAACTTTAAAGGTCTTGAAATCCAAAACGTTGACATCGGGATGCGTAAGAAGTTGTATACTATACCTTCGCCTAATTCGACAGGACAATGTCAGGCTAATTTGAAGCCGTGGACATAGTGAGCTTGTTGGCAATAAATTGGCTAATTAATGTGGTGGGTTTAGATGGGAAACCTGACATCTCAGTTCATCTAGTAGAGGTAATGAACAGAATAGATAATATACCAGGAAATAGAATTAAAAATTGGTGGATATCGCTGACTAAGAGTTGGGTATCATGGACCATGTTGCTGCTGCCAAATCCTAAGAGGAAGACAAATCTTGTTACATTTGAAAAGTAGAAAGTCAGCCAACTGTTAAGAGTACTGACAGGACATTCTGTAATCGGTCAATTGCCTCTTCGTAAAGGAACATCTGTAAACGATTAGTGTAGGAGTTGCGAAGAAGTTGACAGGAAGAATCAGTGCAGAAACTTGTATTTTTTATATGGAACAACAACTCAGGGGATGCCCCTACAAATGCAGTGGATTATGTTGATATAAGGAAAAGTAGGTGTAAGAGGAAGGAGAGGGAGTAGTGTTTGTGTATGTTTGACTTTGAAATTTCTAGATTAAAAATAGTTTAACTTAGAAAGATTTTGACTAAGGAATAGTTTGACTTAGAAAGGAATTTTCTCCATAATTTAATATGCTTCTTTAAGAGGGGACAAGGACTGGTCTGCAACTTTATAGTTACAAGAAGGTGATCAGGATTGCCAAATGAGATTCTTAAAACAACTACTGTAGAAGCATAGGAAGACGTTTTTGAGGCATTCAGGCTGCGCAAAGTTCTGGCTTCTTTTTAATGCACCCTGGAATACCTGAAGAGAAGCATTTTCCGAGCAATTCCATGACACCGTTTAAAAAGATTTGGAATGTTTTGACGCCCAATCATTTGAAATTGCTTCGGAAATAATAAATATGCAAACATTCCCCTGGGTGATTAAAAGCTTTAGGACATATAAATCCTCTGGACCTGGTGGTATAATCCCGGCTCAGATGCAGCAAGTGTCGGACTATAGTCAATTGGCTGAATAATCTCTATACAGCATTCCTTTGAAATGGAGGGATACCAGAGTCGTTTTTATCCCGATAGCTATGAAAAATACACACAGAGTTCCGAAGGATTTCAGACCAATTAGCCTGTGTTTTTTTTTTTTGTTAAAGACCATTGAACGAATGATAGACTTTTATTTGCGTAGAGTGATTGACCCGAGGTTGCCTTCGGCTAGTCAACATTAATACTGCAAATAAAGACCAACGATGTAGAGCGGGCTTTTAAAAATGTCATCCCAGACTCGCTAATTGTGGCATTGTCTGGTCTGGGAGTAAAGAGAGTGGAATAATTTAAATGGTGGAAAATCTCTTTACCAATAGACGTTTAACGTAATTTTCAGGAACGGGTGAAAAAAGCATCGATATTATTATATTGGAAAACGATGGAGCTTTGTCTCTAAAGTCGTTCACTGGGTGTATACAGAATTCTGCTGTATGGAATCATTGTCTGGTGACCTGCTTTGGAAACAAAAATGAACTACGTCTTTATCACGAAAGTGCAGAGAATGGCGACGATGTGTATCACTGGTGCTATTCATACTACACCTAAGGCAGCATTAGAAATCCTCCTTCACCTTATACCATTTGACATATTGGGTAGACAGTATGCGGATTCGTCCGCAATTCGAGTGAATAACCCACTGCAATGGAAGAACAGCGATTATGGCCATAGTGCGATTTTGCAGAAGATAACAATACCACAAAATGTGGACTGTGCTCCCTCAATGAGCCTTTTTTAGCGCCACTTTACCACCATGATACCATCTAAAAGTCTATGGCCGAAAGAAAATGATTAACAAATGTTGCTGTCATCTGCAAAAGGAAATAGAGAAGGCAAATAACAGAATCTTGTGGTATGGCTGAATTAAGCTGGAATTCTATTGAAGAGACCCAATCCATAAAGGCACCTTATAGTACGGACCCTGAAAAAGATCGAAAAAATTGAGAGACATCATTATCAACACCAAAAGCAATAAGCTTTGATAAAAACGGGACGTGGCATTCACCATTAAATGCCTTGAAAATATCTAGAACCAACGCCTTACTCTCGCAAAATTGGTGTATAGATCGACTGCGAAGTTCCGAAATCCTTACAGGTATCCAGTTTATTTAATTTTATGAAAACCATACTTTCATCATTGAGAATGAATCGGTATCTAGATAATTTACAAGATGATAATGAACTATACGCTCCATCACCTTCGAAAGTGTAGAGCAAATTGCAAGTTAGCGGTAATTTTCAGGTTTGGTAGCGTCACCGTTTTATAGGATGGATTAAGAAATAACTTTTTTAGTATAGGGGAGTTGGGAAGCAATCATAAAAGTCGCAATGGGACAAATGGCCTTCGAGTGGACTCACAAAAAACCGGCCACCCATCCAACCTAACCTATTAGGGAGCTTTGTACACTTCGCTTGCAGTATGTCTAAACCTACCTAACTTACACGACTCATTTAAGTGTCACCTTAATCTAAATATGTGTTAGGTTCTAAATTTTGTAGGGGATCTTTTCTAACACAAAAAAAAAATAAAATCACAATCAATACAATTTTGATTGTCGATGACCATTACAAATTGTTGTGGGCGTTAAAAATCCGCTTATATCTTTAATTTAATAGAATTAAATTTCATCAGGATGTTGATGATTTTGAGTTTTATTTTTGTGTGATGATTTTCATGAAAAATTTAATACTATAGTTGGGTGTAGTCTTGAATTTATTTTCAATGATGATTCATTGTAAAACATTTGCAATAATTTTGTAACACTTTTTATTGTAGTTTTTGTTTTAGAATTCTTTTGGTACATCAATAAAAATTGTTTCAATATCTTAAAACCTTTATAAAATGAGGGTGTGCTGACATATGTCAGTTTTTCATTTCATTTCAATAGAAAGAATTTTATAGCATTTACAGTTAGAGTCAGTCATATCAAACGTGTGCCAATTGACCACCGGTCAAGGGTAGGAGGTTTTCATCACTCTTTACATTTATATTTCCAACAGCAGAAAAAATCAAAGGGTATATTGTTGTTTTTTGTTGTCTTTGTTTGTTAATGTGTTTAAAATTTTTAATTTCAAAAATTAGTTCAATTGTTTAAATATCTTTTTAAACCCTTAAAATATCTATTTATTTTTGGGGAATTTCCTGTTTTCTTTTTTTTAGTTTGATTGAAAATATTTTTATTAGATTTTTTCATTGAAAACCATGATAAATAAGGGCAATTTTTGTAGCAAATTCGTTACAATATTTCGTTAATTAAATTTTTTTGAAAGCAATTACATGGAATCTATCTCAAAACTATAAGATTTATTATAACAGATTGGAACACTAAAAAATTTTTATAAAAAATGGGAAAATTAACTAATTTCTAGAAAAAGAAAAACTTTTTTAATATTTTGCCAACTAGAAGAAGAAATGGGGAAAGTTTTGGGTTTTTACCCAATTGGGTTGGGATACGAAGGGTTCAAAAAGATTTTGTATATTTTTTTACGCAACGGATTTATTCAATAATTTCCTCAAAATCTTGTAGCAAGTATTTTTCAGTTCTTCTATATGTTAGAATAAGATTTTTCTGCTTTATTGAAACTTTTATCCCACAGTTCAGGGTCGCAGACTTTGGTACAATTGACATTTTTTTAGTACAATTTGAATCTCAAAAGTACAATGGTACACCAATGACAAATTTAGTTTTAAAGATATTTCGTAAAACTATTCTAGCCTCGTTTAAGAAACGAAAACAGCCCTAGTTTAATTTTAAAATACTGGAAACTGATAAATTTGTATTGCTGGTTGTAGGATTTGCAAGCAGCCCATAAAAACGGTATTTAATTTTAAATGTCTTTGAACTTTACCATTTTTATAGTTACATTCTGTAATGAAAAATTTGTATTTGTTTCAGCTATCAGGTCGACTTTTGTAATGTAATGTTACATTTTTTTTAATTCTACCACATTTTAGTTATAATAAATTCATATCACGTCTTATTATTTACAAAAAAACATATTTTATTATAGAGTTCACATATTTAAACCTTTATCTATTATACTCCAGTTATAAACTATAAAAAGTTAGTTTTATTGTTAATAGTTAAATATTGACTTTAAAATACTCTACACTGATTCCCAACCTTCGATTCTTGCCCCAAGTGGTCAAGTTGAATACTTCAGGAGGGACAACGAGTAAATTTTCAAGATTTTTTTAGTCAAATTAACAAAAAAATATTTTCTTTTAGTAAAATTAACTACAACTAAAATTATCTACAACTACAAAAAATATTTGTTTAGTAAAATTAACTTCAAATATTTTATTAATTGTTTTAAACCTTTACACTGAAAGAATTATTGTTCATAATATCTATGAACAAATTTCATAAAATCTATTAAAAAATTCATTAGCTGAATGAATATTCATTAGTAATGTGAAATATTTCATAGAATTTTATTCATAGATTTTGTTAGATTCATAGAAAAAATTAATAGAACTAATAAATGTTATTCATAGAAAAAAATGTCATCAATAAGCCTTTTAATTTTTTTAATAATTTAAATAATGTTGTAAATGTAAAAAAATTTAATAAATATATTAAAAAATATAAAAAAAACATAAAAACTAAAAAAAAAATTATGCGTCCCTGGCGGGATTCAAACCCAAGACCTACCGGCTGGGAAGTGCTACAAAAAACACAAGATCAAATTAACTTTTGAAATGAGGTAGTTAAGGTTGTAGGTCTCGTCGAAAAGATCACAAAAATGCCCATGAAACTTGCCAGGCACCCTCAAATTTTAAAGTTATTGTCAAAAAACGTTTTTTTCGGACGATCCTAACTAAACCACGTGTAACTTAAAAAGTTTTCAACCGATTTTCAAGTTTTTAACTGTTTTGGATAGAAAAAGGATAGGGCTTTTTATGTGTGTGAATTGATCCATACATATAAGAAAGATATGTATTGATTTTTTCAACAATATCTAATGTTTTTGATATTTTTTGAAAATTTTTTGAGTTTATCGATTTTTTTCTGCTATAGTTCGTTCAACAATATTTATATTTATAAACGTATTCTTAAAGAAAATTTAGTTGTGAATACGATGAGTTCTATGCCGAAAAATCGAAAACAATTGACAGAGTTGTGATAATTTTTCTAAAAAAGAAAATTAAGAATTTGTATGAAATTACCGTTCAGACAACCCAGGCAAAAAAAAAATAAACGAACATAGTGAGAGGTCGCGTATCATTATTTTAAAGGTTTTTGGCCCACTGAATTCGAATTTGACCTTGAAATTTTGCTATCTCATTAAGTTTTTGATATATCAATTTATATTGAATATCTCAAAAACCTGACGCGATAGAGCAATTTAAAGGTCAGATTCGGATTCAGCTCGCCAAAAACCTTTACATTGTACATGACCTCTTACGATAATTTTTTTTTGCCTGGGTTATCTGGACGGCGATTTCCTGCAAAATCTTAATTTTCTTTTTTAGAAAAATTATCACAACTCTGTCAATTCTTATCTGATATTTTCAGGATAATACTCATCGTATTCAGAATTTAATTTTCTTTAAAAATTGGTTCATAAATATAAAGGTTGTTAAACGAACTATAGCAGAAAAAAATCGATAAACTCAAAAAATTTGAAAAAAATAGCAAAAAATTAGATATTATAGAAAAAAATCAATAGATATCTTTTTTATATGTGTAGACACACACATGGAAAGCCCTAACCTTCTTCTATCCAAAACAGTTAAAAAATTTAAAATCGGTTGAAAATTTTCTGAATTACACAAGGTTTAGTCAGCAAAGTCCCAAAAAACGTTTTTTGACAATAACTCAATAATTTGAGGGTGTCTGGCAAGTTTAATGGGCATTTTTCTTATCTACTCGACAACACCAACGACCTATACCATGTCACTTTAGAAGTATCTTTTCACTGTAGCACAGTGTAATCGACGCATTAGCTATCAGCGCCACCAAAGGAGGAAAATCTAAGTTAATAAGTTAACAATAAATAAATTTTTAAAAATAGAAAATTGTAAATAAAATAATTTAAAACATTTTTTTTTCAAAACGCAAAAAAAAATCAAAAAATTAAACTGTGAAAACGTTTCAAAATAAATTTTTTTTTAAAAGTATTTTAAAAATATTTTTTTTACTCCAAACGAAAAAGAAATCGAAAAATCTGGGAATTTTTTCTATACTACTACAAACTATACTTTTTTTTATACCCTCCACTCTAGTGATAGAGGGTATATATAAGTTTGTCATTCCGTTTGTAACACCTCGAAATATTGGTCTAGGACCCCATAAAGTATACATATTTATGATCCTCGATCGATTTTAAGTCGATCTAGCGATGTCCGTCCGTCCGTCCGTCCGTCCGTCCGTCCGTCTGTCTGTCTGTCTGTCCGTCCGTAGAAAACACGCTAACTTTTGAAAGACTTTACAGAGGCTACTGAAGTTTGGCATATATGTTTGTCATTTACCTGATCAGGTTGGTATTGCAATCCAGCCAAATCGGTCCAGTGGTTCAAAAGTTATGAGCAAAAGAGTAAATTTCGGCAAGGGTGTTTCGCGAATTTACGAGATAAAAAACACGATAACTTTCGAAAGACAATAATGAGACTACTGAAGCTTGGCATGTATCTTTGCCGTTCCCCGGGTCTGTTTGGTTTTAAATTTCAGCTCAATCGGTCCAGTGGTTCAAAAGTTATAAGCAAACCCCTGAATTTCAGATTAGTTTCATCTAAAATGCCACGTGTTTTAACAAGTTTTAAAAGCATTGGTGGTAACTAAACAATGCTTTTCAAACTTATTTAATTTTAAAGCAATGCTTTTTAAACTTGTTTAGTTTTAAAAGCATTGGTAACTTAAAAATTACACTCGAAAAAAATTTTACACTCAAAGAAAAAATTTTACACTCAAAAAAAATTTTACACTCAAAAAAAAAATTTACACAAAATTTTTTTTTTTTTTACAAAAATGACAATATTTTACGTACATACATGTAATTGCATTCACTCAGAAATATTTTTACAGTAAAAAAACATTACACTCGAAAAAAATTTTACACTCAAAAAAAAAATTAGCATTTTTTTTTTTTTTTTTAAATGACAAAAAAAGAGTTTTTTACTGAAAATAAAATATTTCTAATCAAAATTGTTAATTTTTTCACGTTAAAAAATGTACTTCACTTTTAAAAAATGCATTGTGGAGGGTATTCATAGATTCGGCAAAGTCGAATTTAACTTTTCTACTTGTTTATCCTAAAATCATTTTTGATGAATTTCTTTTCTCAAAACCCCCCAAAAAAATGTGTCTTCGGGTAACAAGGGAAGTATCTCAACCCTTATGAACCGATTTGCCTGAAACTTCAAATATACATAAATGATACGATTTTAAGGTTGGGGTGTCTCGGCTTATCGGCGATATCAGTGTTTGAAAATTTCATTGTACCTTTTTCAAACAATATGGACCTTTGGGAAATTTTCGATAACTCCCAAACTACCAGGAATATCGTCTACACCATTTCCAATTGTATTTCAGAAATTATAAATTATATTTCAGAAATTATCAATTGTATTTCAGAAGTTATCAATTGTATTTCAGAATTTATACACCATATTTAGTGTAGGGTATAATATGGTAAACTATAAAAATAAATTAAAATACAATTGTAATTGTTTAACGTATTAAACAAATTAACATTTTTTGTTTAAGAAAGAAACAAACAAAAAAAACGTACCACAAGTTCTCATGGTAATAATGTTACCAATAACCCGTAAAAACTTTAAACTTTTTGTATTTTTTTTTTTATAATTATTTTGTAGACTATTTTTTTTTGTTTACTGTTTTTTTGATACAAATTAACAACATATTGTTTGTATATGGGCTTTCTTTAAAGTTTATAATAAAGTGTGACATTTACTTTAAATAAAGTCTATAATTAATTTGAAGTTTTTTGTTTTTAATTTTTTTTTGTTTCAAATAAAAATAATGAAGCGATTAAATAAAACATTAAATTTTTTTTTTTGATAAAAACAAAATATTTGTTTTGAGCACGGAATTTTAATTAAGTGGTAGTTATATGAATTTTTGATATTAAGTTAATATACGACATGTGATGAAAATGTAACAAAAAATTGTATTTTATATAAACCGTGTGAAATTTTGACATTTTTAGTGTTTAATAAAATAAACACTTTAAATATTATGGGAATTTTTGTTAAATAATTATAATTTTTGGTTAAAGACTTTTAATTGTTTGGGTTTTTCTAACGTTTTATCAAATAAACTTTTCAGTTAGGCAAATCAATTTTAATCTATGTATATAATTTTTGTAATTATATCGTACTCGGAATGAAATGTCAATTCTCCAAAAACACTTTTACAAAAAACTAAATCTTTCTTCTTTCTAAAAGAAAATAAAACTTTCTTCTTTTTATACACTCATAATAAAACCTCTGTCCAATAAGCAGAAAAATCTGCTGAAAATACACCAATTTTAAGCCATATGAGAAAATCTGCTAAGACAGCAGAAAAATCTGCTGATTTCAGCTAAAAATGCAGAAAAACGGACTTTAAATCCATTTAAAATAACTTTGGTGGACAAAGTTTTAAAGGATTATATTTTACTAGCTGACCATCCAGGTACTTCGTTACCGGTTGTGTTGAATACTGGATAATAGAAGGATCAGGATTACTCTATCGATTTCCAAAAAATTCCCCTACGTAGTCTTTGTTTTTTTTACTTGTGGACGTTTAAGTCTTCCAAAAAAAAATATTTCAATGAATAATTTAAACAATAAAATTTGAATAACTTCGTAGGTATGTTATCATGTTCGTTCCGGGGGAAAAATATATTGACAATTTTCGAGCCCTTATGTCGGGATTTTGGATTTTGAGTGAATAAATATTTCAGTGAAAAATGAAATTGGAATAAAAATAATAAGTTTGAGTGAAAAAATATATAGAGGGGAAAAATATGGAGAAAAAAGCTAAACACGAAAAATTTGAGTAAAAAATACCATTCCATATTGTTCCCTGCTCTATTCCATTTTATTCCCCGTTCTACTCCATTTCATTTCCAATTCCATCTACTTTTTCTAAGGTCATTATTATATGAACAAAAAAAGTGCCAAAAGTACACTTTATTACCCCCATTAGAAACGGAATTTCCAAAAAGTACATCTTTCAGAATGTTTTTTCTTCACCGAAGTAACCTATACTCCATATTTCAATTATATTGGATCATTGTTTCAGCAAATATTAAAAGTACTTTTTATCCCCGTTAAGAAACGGAATTTTCAAAAAGTACTTTTCCACATCTTTTTTTCCCCGAAGGATTTTACATTCCAAATTTTAAGTTTCTGTGACCATTATATTTTTTGGAACCTTTTCCAATTTCAAGTTTCAATGATTATTATTTCAGGAAATAAAAAAGTACCAAAAAGTGTACTTTCGGTACTTTTAACAAAACGTACTTTTTATAGAAGGTACTTTTTACAAAAGGTACTTTTTGTAAAAGGTACTTTTTATAAAAGGTACTTTTTATAAAAGGTACTTTTTATAAAAGGTACCTTTTATAAAAGGTACTTTTTATAAAAAGTACTTTTTATAAAAAATACTTTTTATTAAAAGTACCTTTTTTAAAAAAAAGTACCTTTTTATAAAAGGTACTTTTTATAAAAGATACTTTTTATAAAAGGTACTTTTTATAAATGGTACTTTTTGTAAAAGTTACTTTTTATAAAAGGTACTTTTTATAAAATGTACTTTTTATAAAAAGTGCTTTTTATAAAAGGTACTTTTCATAAAAGTTGTTGTTATAAGGCACTTTTTATAAAACGTACTTTTTATAAAAGGTACTTTTTATTAAAGGTACTTTTTATAAAAGGTACTTTTTATAAAAGGTACTTTTCATAAAAGGTACTTTTTATAAAAGGTACTTTTTATAAAAGATACTTTTTATAAAAGGTACCATTATTTCAGTAAATTAAAAAAAGTACCAAAAGTACACTTTTTTCCTTTTCACCCCCGTAGAGTCAACATTGGCAAAAACCAGGCCTTGGTGAATATTATTTCCGGGAGGTGAACCTACATTGAAAATTTTAAGTTTCTAGGACCATTATTTAAGAATATGTAAAAGGTACCAAAAGTACAGCTTTTTACCCTTTTTACCCCTTAAAATCAACATTGGCAAAATCCAGCCTTAGTAGATTTATATTCCGGGAGCTGAATCTACATTCAAAATTTCAAGTGTCTAGGACCATTATTTAAGGATATATAAAAAGTACCAAAGGTACACTTTTTTACCCTTTTTACACCCTTAGAATCAACATTGGCAAAAATACAGCCTTGCTGGATCTACATTCCGGGAGGTGAACCTACAGTCCAAATTTCAAGTTTCTGTGACCATTATTTCAGGAGATATAAAAAGTACCAAAAGTACAGTTTTTTACCCTTTTTACCCCCTTAGAATCAACACTGGCAAAAATCGGGCCTTACTGGATCCATATTCCAGGAGTTGAACATACAGTCCAAGTTTCAAGTCTCTTTGACCATTATTTCAGGAGATATAAAAAGTACCAAAAGTACAGTTTTTTACCCTTTTTGTCCCCTTAGAATCAACATTGGCAAAAATCCGGCCTTACTGGATCTATATTCCGGGAGGTAAACATACAGTCCAAATTTCAAGTCTCTATGACCATTATTTCAGGAGATATAAAAAGTACCAAAAGTACAGTTTTTTACCCTCTTTGACCCCTTAGAATCAACATTGGCAAAAATCCGGCCTTAGTGGATCTATATTCCGGGAGCTTCAGCGGTTTTGGCTGGGCGATGATGAATGAGTATGTCAGTCAGTCAGTCACATTACTCTTTTATATACAGTGCCGGTCAAAAAAATAGCACCAATGACAAAATCTCTATTCATCCAATTAAAACAAAATATTATGTGTGTATTCGTTTAAAGTAAATATGTTATACTCTTATACTAAGTATATACCCCTTAAATGTTTTTACTTTTTCCAAAAATTGTGGACGGTTCTTTTTTAATGTTCGATATTTAAAAAAAACTCTGAATCAGTGCAGTCAATAAAATAGCACCGAATGACAAAATTTCATTAAAAAAATTAATATTGTTTAAATTATTAAAATTAAAGTGTTAAATACTAGAGGAAGATAGTTTTAATTTATAAAAAAATTAATTCATTACAAAATTTGATGTTTATTTTCATAAAAATAAGACGTGGAAAGCATTACACTCCTCAAAAACGTGCTTTTGTAAAAAATATAATTTCTGAACATAAACCATATTCTGAATCAGGAAAATTAGTTGGATGCGTTTATAAAATGATTGAAAATTTAACAAAATTAACTTTAGAGCTTGAAAAACTTAGTCACAAGCGACGTTTGTCACCATAAGTGGTTAGGTGTTCGTAAAGACAATGGAAGAAGGCCCCATTTACGGCAGCTCTAGAGCTAAAAAAGGACAGCAAATGCTGAAAATGTTCGTCGAAGATTACAAAACAACAACATTAACGCTTGTAGATTCGAAAAAGTGCCCCTATTCTCACTTAAGCATGCTGCAAGTCGTTTGAAGTTTGCTAACAGTAACTCAGAATGACCAGCTTAAAAGTGGATCAATGTTCTATAGACAAATGAATCCATTGTTGTTTTATTTGGAGATATGGGATTACATACCTATGTCAGAAGACCCTATAACGCGGATTTCAATCCAAAATTCGAAATAAAAATAACTTAAAATGGTGCTTATGTTGTGGGGGATATTTTTCTACTGTGGAGTGGGGTTCATATATTGGACCATGGCTCACATATTGGACTAGGACAATCGTGGATATACACTTAACGTTTATATCCTCCAGAAAGTAATGTTACTATAAGTTTCTGAGCAAATGCCACTAATTTAGGTCTTTTAACACGTCAATTACCCAAAGCATGACGGGAAATTGGCAAAAAATTGGTTCTGGACAATAAAGTACACGTGATGGAATGACCTGGTCAGTCCCCAGACCTAGATCAAATCGATAGTTAATGGACAGATATAGAGAAGGGAGTGTCTCGAATACAACCAACTTGTAATGAAGCCCTTTGGTTGGCTGTTCAGCAAATCTGGAACTCAATTTCGAATTAAAGATCCCAAAATCTCGTGAATTCGGTACAATAACGTTGTACAGAGGTAATTGTCAACAATGAGCACTCGACAATTTTTTTTTTATTATTTAAAGATATCACAACAATACTGAATTCATAATCCATTCATTTTTTAAATTTAAGAATTTAATTTTAATACAAAAAGTACTGTGGTGCTATTTTTTTGACTGAGTCTTTTTGAAGTTTTTTTAAAAACTCTGAAAATTTTTAATGAAATAAAAAACCATATTAGGCTTTTCTTATGTAATATTGTTTCACACTCTTGTAAGTAACTTATGACACGTTTTCAGTGACATAAGTTTTAATTGTTAAAAAAAAACCAACGAAGAAAATTTTGTTTTATCCTGGTGCTATTTTTTTGACCGCAGCTGTATATAAGTTACGAAGTTTAATAAGAACGAGATGTGATGATGTCGTGAACGTAGTAACAACTAACTCTTTATTTAATTCTTTTTCTTTTTATAAACTTAATTTGCTTACTTCATAATTGATATATTTTAACCTAATTTAATATTTGCTTATTTTCAATAATATAATTTTAATTATTTGCTTATTGTTAATATTAATAAAAGCTTAATTTACAATATTTGTTTAAATATAATTTTGATTATTTGTTTATTAATCAAATACCGTAGTTGGTTGAACTCTAGTGTGTTATTGTTGTTGTGAAAGAATAAGGTTCTTGTGTTAGCAGTTTTTAAAGTTGCAATATAATTTACTCTAGTGTGTTATTGTTGTTGTGAAAGAATAAGGTTCTTGTGTTAGCAGTTTTTAAAGTAAGTGTGGTTTGTTGCAATATAATTTACTCTAGTGTGTTATTGTTGTTGTGAAGGTATAAAGTTCTCATGTTATTAGTGGTATTCGCTGGATGTGTTAACTCCCCCCTTCTCAAGTATCAGTGTCCCACTGATCAATTAAAAGCTAAATTTTCATGGGTAATCTATTTTGATTTCAGGAAAATTTACCGAAGGTGGAAATTTTACCGATCTTTGGCGATTCTTACATTTTGAATATAATTGAATAGTTAGCATTATTGAAAAACCAATTAGAAGCAAAATGTAATTAGAACCTATGGAAACTAGTCCTTTATATGAAAGGTTATCTATGTTCTCAATGTTCTTGAGATGAAGATGGTGAAGGTATTGTAAATCCAACTTGACTTCTTTCGCGGTCAAGTTGCCCTGTAATATTGGTGGAAGAATCTGAAAAGACGTTGTTTGCCAATTTGAATAGCTGACATTATTGAGAATGACAGTTTCGTTGAAAAAATTAATAATATAGGTGCCGTTCAGAGTTTGCGAGGTATTACTGTAAGTAAGGTTTCCAACATAATTTGTTAGGAATACTGTACCTTCCGACAGAAGCTCGATTATCGGTTGCCTTTCCATTTGGTATTCGCATGTAGCGTTTTCTCCGTTAAGTATGTTGAAGATACACTGGTTTGAATCTAAGATTTCAACTTGGTGTGACTTACATATTATAACTTCTTCAATTACCATGCAGTTCTCCTTAATTCCATATTTTTCCGTTCGGGATACGAGTAGGTTCGTGAAGCTAAGATATATTCTCTTATTATTTCTTACTGTTGATCGAAGGATAACGTTATTGAACATAGTGTCATCCGTTTGAGGTAATGAAATGATATATAATAATAGAGAGTCCTTAACAACCATTGAAGGTTCGACAAATTCGAGAGCCTGTATTTCGTTTTTGTATGGAAGCGTTTCGGTTTGCGATATTATGTTTGCGATATCCCCTTTGTCCAATATTTGTGAATGTACTATACCTTTTTTTGCAAGCTGACTTGCCATTACAATTTGAGATATCTCATCCATTATTAGTCCAAGTCTATTAAAGAGAATTTGAGCGTGTCTGATAGTGTCATTTGTATTTACCTCAGCAACAACCCTATTGTAATCATCCAATAAATTATTAGTTGTTTTAATCAAGTATTCGTTGATGGTGTATTGTTTGTTATTATTTCTTATAACATTATCAGTTTGACTTAGAATTTTGTCCCAATCAGTAGCATCAGGGTTGCCAGCTATCCACTTCCAGGCGGATCCGATCCAATTTATAGACCTTTTACTTCTAGTTGAATTCTTGACGTGTAGTTGGTCTAACAAGTTTCCTATTTTGGTGAGTTGATGCTCTATTTGTAAACCCAACGTTCTTGTATTCCTTATTTCAAAATGAAGTGTAGATTTAATTTGAGTGACAATTTGTTCATATTCTTTTAGGTTTATTGTGTGTATTATTTTGTAATTTCCGTAGCTGATTTTTCCGATACCTTGTTTTATTTCAACTATTGGGCTGTTATATTCGTAAATATCCACAGTTGCCTTGGTGTAGTGTATTAGTAGCCTGAAATGAGAGTTCAATTTTTTAGATGAGACTTATGAATTTTTTTGTTGTCGGTGGTAGTGATTGTAACTTTATTGTCTTTTTCAACAATTTGCTTGACAAATAAGGGTTTGTCCTTTTCTTTAATTTGTTTATTTTTTTTGAAAACAGTAGCTCCAGGATCATATTTCCTTGGCTTTTGTTTCTTCGCATTTTGCCTGTAGAGTTGCATTTTCTGGTTTCTGACTATTTCATTTCTTAAATCTTTATTTACAATTTCTTTGAAATCTGCTAAATTTTGGTAATTAATTCTTTCTGCTCGATTAAAGAATATATCAACAGGTTTCTTTTTAGTTACAGAGTGTACTGTATTGTTATATCCGTCGACCGTAATATTGATTAATTCCTTAATAGAAAAATCCGGATATTCATCACGAAGACACCTTAACATTTCGATGATTGTAGAATGGACTCTTTCGATTGTACCATTCACTTCACTTTTTTGTGGGGGTGCGAAATATGTTTCGATTCCCAGACCTTCTATATAATTTAGGACTATAGGACTAATGAAACTACCTTCATTATCCATTACAATTGTTTTGGGTGCAGAAAAGAAATGGAGCAATTTAATTATCTTATCGCGAATATGTAAAACCGATTTATTTTTTATGTGAAAGAACTTTGCATATTTGGAAAATTTGTCGACGCATGTAATAAATTTTTCTTTCTGAATCTCCATTATGTCGATGTGTAATATCTCAGTAGGGTATGACGGAATCGGTGTTGGTTGTAATTCGGGTTTGGGTGAGTGCCTGTCGTATTTGTTCTTTTTACAGATTTCGCAATTTTTCGTATAATTCTTGATTAATTTCGTCATTTTCGGAAAATAATATTTTTCCAGAATTTGGTTTTTATTTTCCTCCGAACTTCTGTGTGCCCGCTTGTGTTCGTTTTGAATAATCACGAATTGCTGCTCCTCATCTCTAATATCTTCTATTAATCTTTGTGTGATCCTTATCCGAAATTTGGAAAAATTTTCCCTACAGACTTCCTGCAATAGGACAAGGTTTTCCTCAGGAATTTTAATTCCATTTAGTAGATTAGGATTTAACTTTTCTTTTAGGATTTGAATCAAGTTCTTTTTGTTGAGATTCCTGATTTTAACGTAGTGTCTGTGAAAGTTTTCATGCGGTTTTTCATAGTAGTTAGAGTCTAGTTTTTTTGAGAATAGTATTTGGTTTCTAAAAACATTCAGCGGAGCCTCGCAATGTGGTATGAGAGGAGTGCTGTCTTCATCGGCACTATGTTGGGAATTACCATCTGATGATGACAATACATTAATTTCAGGAGGTAATCTTGAAAGTGCATCCGCGACAACATTTGTCTTTCCTGGTTTGTAAATAAGTTTATAATTATACTCCTCTATTCTGGCCTTCCATCTTTTGAGTTTCGCGTTGTTATTAGAATTACTCAATGCGAATGTTAATGGCTGATGATCCGTTAGAATTTTTATTTCCTTGGCTCCATAGAGGTAAGAACGAAGCTTGTCCAGAGACCATATAATTGCCAACATTTCCTTCTCTATAGTGGAATAGATTTCTTCCGTTTTGTTAAGAGATCTAGACAAAAAGATGATTGGGCGATCTTTACCGAGTTCACCTTGTGAAAGAACAGCTCCTATTGCATAGTTTGAAGCATCAGTGGTAAGGATGAATGGTTTCTCAAAGTTTGGAAACGCTAAGATTTCAGATGATGTAAGAAGTTCCTTTAAGCCATAAAAAGATTTCAGGGATTTATCGTCCAAGTTAACTGGAATTTTCTTGGACTGGCCAGCCTTAATTTGAGCGTTTTCCCCTCTTGTCAAGTTCGTCAAAGGCTTCGCTATTGCTGCAAAATCCTTAATGAATCTTCTATAGTAAGATGCCAATCCTAGGAAGCTTTTTAAATCTTTTAAGTTCTTAGGAGGAGGAATTTGCTGTATCGCAGCGATCTTTGCTGGGTCCGGTTGTATACCACCTTGTGATACAACATGCCCAAGAAATTCTACGCTTTCTTTTAAAAATTTAGACTTTTCAAGATTTACCTTCAAATTAGCTTCACTTAATAAAGAGAATACTTGTCTCAAATTATTGTTATGCTCACTTCTGTCCTTGCCAAATATGATTATATCATCAATATAAACATAGCAGGCTTTTCCTAGTAATGGATGTAGTACGTCATTCATCATTCGTTGAAAAATCGCAGGTGCATTTTTCAGACCAAACGGTAGCCTTACGAATTCAAATTTACCATTGCTCGTTGAAAAGGCTGTTTTCTCTATATCTTTATTACTCATTCGGATTTGATGAAATCCGGAGGTTAAGTCGAGTGTCGTGAAATATTTACTATCCCCCAGGCTAGAAAGGGTGTTGTTGATGTCTGGAATCGGATAAGCATCTGAAATGGTTACCGCATTTAGCCGTTTAAAATCCACCACTACCCTGTATTGTCGTTCGCCATTCAGTTTAGGTTTCTTCTCGACTACCCATAAGGGTGCGTTATATGGACTTTTTGATGGTCTAATGATACCATCCTCAAGCATCTGGGTCACCTGTTTATTTATCTCAGCTCTGAGGTGGCCAGGAAAAGGGTATGGTTTGGTATAAATTGGTTCATCTGTCGATGTTCTTATTTCTGCACGAACGCTTGTTTCAATTAATCCGCTGTCGGAAACTGGGCCGAAAAGTATATCGAATTCCTTTATCAGATCTTGTATATCCTTTTCCAATTTTAGAACTGTACCGATATTATTTACCTGTTTAGACCTTCTGGCCTTAAGATTAATTTTGATGCCGTTATGTAGCTGTAAAGTATTATTCTTACGGTCAATTATAGCCTCAAGCTCTCTGAGCGTATCATCGCCTATAATGCCATCAAATGAACGAAGTCCAGGAAGGACAAAGAAATCAAAACAATTGTCTATATTTAGACTTTTAAAAAATTTTCCACGAACTTTATGTGTAATAAGAACTTTTCCACCAGCTGATTGAATTTCAAAAGGTGAGTTTACGGGTTTGGAGTTGAATGACATGGATTTGGAAATAAAATTCTTGTTTGCTCCCGTATCCACCAAGAATTTTAGGATTTCCCCGTTTCTCAAGCGTAGCTCTAGGTATGGTACACTAGAGAGGCTCCTATCATAAAATTTAATTCGTCTTGTTCATCCTCAGGAGTCGGTTCATCGCAAAAGTCTTCTTCGCCCTCATAATCCACGTTCTGCGTTTCGTTCTGTTCATAGGCTTCCATAGTCTCAGTATTGAAGAGGCGTTGCTGCTTTCGCGGAATGTTGGAAGAGTAAGTTCCAGAATTTGGAGGAGGAGACTTTTCAGGTCTATTCATATAATTTATCTGCCGTGTTCTTATGGAAGGATCGACTTCCATTGGTATGGGTGGCTTTGGTTGAGTGGGCCTTGGAGGTGGATTATTTTGTACGTGTTGTTGGTCCCGACTTATTGGGATCGGAGCATTATAAATGCGAACTTGTTCAGCCGTATTCAGATTCCTGTAAGGAGTTGCAGGTTTACTCCTATTCATCTGACCGTGTACCTGATTATTAGGTGAGATAACGACATTATGCCTATTATTGCGTGGGTGAATGGAGGTGTTCCTATAGTTCATATTTTGGAACTCGAGGCAAGAAGTATAAGCCTCTGGAAGCGTTGCTGGTTTTTGAATAGCCAACATCCTCGATATGTCGCCATTTATCGCCCTGATAAATACATCCAAAGCTCTATTTCTGTGACTTGAAATTAAAGCTTCGACGGTCTCGGCCGAATAATTATCCGACTTAATTTTGTTTATAATCAGCGATAATTGGTGATTAATTTTCGCATAAAATTCATCGACCGTATTATTACGTTGTGTCATAACGCTTAGTTCGTATTCCAAGGTCCTCACATCCCGTTTATCCGCATAATGCAAGGACAAACAAGTTTTTATCTTCTCCCAACTTTCGTCGAATATGTTGTAAGATATTAGAGCTGCATCGGCAGGACCTCTAACTTTGTGTCTTATGTGTTGTAGGATTGCCCTATAGATCGGTTTATCCCTTACTATTGCATAATCCCTTAATATGGACTCCACGCTGTGGATCCAAGAAATATACTGGACGGGGTTACCGTCAAAGGCTTGTAGATCCCTTACGCAATCAGGGAGTTTCCTTATTTCGACCAAATCAGCTTCGGTCCTTGGAACGGGGAGTGTTGTATCTTCAATAGGAGAAGGATCATGTCTGTTCTCCAAGGCAGATATTCTACCGGTGAGGAGTCTCATTTGCTCAATTTGTGCATTAAGGGCACCGGTAAGCTGTGTTATAGCATCCTGAACCCGATCCATTTCAAATAATAAAAATGATTTGTTTTGCTTAGAAAAGTGTTCGTATAATTGAACCAACGATTTGTTTCCACTAAGAAATTATTTCAGAAATGCTTTTTTTTCAATAATAAGAAATTTTACTTTCACTTTTTATCGTTTGTGTAGAAAGGTGTTTGTGTATTTTTGTTTTTTAAGCAGAGAAAAAAATAAAAAAAAAAAAAAAAAATGTTCGCTAAAAAATTTACAATATTCACTTCCTTAATTTCTATATAATTTTGATTGAATTTCCACGACAAGGATAAAAAAAAAAAATTTCAAAAAAAAATTTATAATTTTCTATTTTAATATTTTTAAAAAAATTTGTTTGTTCGTAAAAAAAAATTTTAAAATTTGTTTTAATTCAACGGTAAGAATAAAATATTTTCAAAAAATTTTTAATTTTTATTTTAATTACAAAAATTTATTTAATCTTTCGTTCATTTAAAATTTGCTTTAAGTTCTCCGATTAGGATAATTTAAAAATTTTGTAACTTTCAGTTTAATATTTCCACAATTTTATAATGTTCACTTAAAAATTAGTTTTAATATGACTTACAATAAGATTTGAACGAAGATCCACATTGGAGAGTCCGCGGAGTCCTTTTTGATGGTTTAACCGTCTACTGGGGTACGGATGTTCGTCACTTGATGTGATTTCCTCTTCTTATTTTCCTTGGGTATCGGTGGTGTGTCTCTCTGTTGAGCCTTCCTCCACGTTCTTAGGATGAGTCGTACAAGTGTTCCACAATTCGTTCAGATTTTGTTTTTTTATTTTAAAAAACTTAAGTTATTCGACTTTTGTTTATAAAGAGTTTTCACTTTTTTTTTTGTTAACTGTTAATTTTTGGGCTCTTTTTATTTTATGTTTGAACCTTTTTTATTTGTTAACTTCCTCAAATCGTTCAAAATTATTCGACTTTTGTTTATAAAGAGTTTCCACTTTTTTTGTTAACTGTTAATTTTTGGCTTTTTTTTATTTTATGTTTGAACCTTTTTTATTTGTTAACTTCCTCAAATCGTTCAGATTTTGTTTTTTTTTTATTTAAAAAACTTAAATTATTCGACTTTTGTTTATAAAGAGTTTTCACTTTTTTTTGTTAACTGTTAATTTTTGGCTCTTTTTATTTTATGTTTAAACCTTTTTTATTTGTTAACCGTTATGCCGTTTGGGTTTCCTTTTTTTTATAGGACTTTTAGCATTCGCTCGGGCGCCAGTTACGAAGTTTAATAAGAACGAGATGTGATGATGTCGTGAACGTAGTAACAACTAACTCTTTATTTAATTCTTTTTCTTTTTATAAACTTAATTTGCTTACTTCATAATTGATATATTTTAACCTAATTTAATATTTGCTTATTTTCAATAATATAATTTTAATTATTTGCTTATTGTTAATATTAATAAAAGCTTAATTTACAATATTTGTTTAAATATAATTTTGATTATTTGTTTATTAATCAAATACCGTAGTTGGTTGAACTCTAGTGTGTTATTGTTGTTGTGAAAGAATAAGGTTCTTGTGTTAGCAGTTTTTAAAGTTGCAATATAATTTACTCTAGTGTGTTATTGTTGTTGTGAAAGAATAAGGTTCTTGTGTTAGCAGTTTTTAAAGTAAGTGTGGTTTGTTGCAATATAATTTACTCTAGTGTGTTATTGTTGTTGTGAAGGTATAAAGTTCTCATGTTATTAGTGGTATTCGCTGGATGTGTTAACTTATATAGATAAAATATTTTTGTATATAGTATTTATACTTGTCATATAATTAGGGCGACCATTTTTTTCTGAACTCAAATCAATACGGCCAAGTTTTTATGTTTTTTTTTTTCTAGAAATAACTACGTGTAAAGCTTAATGTTGACTACGGAAAGAATTAAGCGTTAATCCTACTCTCAAAAGCTCTTTTCTATGGGAAGTCACTGATGATGTTTTCAACACCAAAAAAATTTTCGTTAAATTTATATAAGTATTTTAGTAAAGACAACTGGTAAAAACAACTGTTAAAAACATATGCTATAAGCTCTGGTAGTTATTTTTCAGAAAATTTAGTTGACTTAAAACAACTTCATTTAAATGTTTTTATAGTTTCAGTGCGGAAAATATAATGAAAACCGACGGGTTTTGGGAAAGAGAAAATGCCTCAGATTCTGAAGACTTTTTCTTTAATTTTTTGGTAAGTTTTCCTTTTAGAAAACTTCCCAGCGTTTTGTTTAATAAATTCTGATGACATTTGCTCATCGAATATCTCAGAACTATGCAATTACATTATCTTTCCAAATGTATAGAAAATCCATCATCCCGTGAAGTTTTCGTTATAGAAAATCTCAAAGATTCTCTGCGCCTTTTCATATAAATGTATGAAGATCAAAATAATCTCATGATCAGAAACCTTTTTGCGTTAAGGAACTTTTTGATTTATTGTCAGACTTAAGTTTTAAAAAACTACTCTGAGACTTTTTTATGAAAATAAAGTTTTTGTGTAGAATTTTTTAATAAAATAATTTTTTATGTTGAAATGTTCAAAAATCAGTACAACCAGTACATATTTCAAAAAATCAGTACAAATCAGTACAACGTTTTTTTTATCAGTACACGGGATCTAAAATCAGTACATGTACTGATCAAATCAGTACGAATGGTCAGCCTACATATAATGCCACTCACTGTTGAAGGAAAATCAAAGAGGAGAATCTTCGCTAATTTTTCTATTTCTTTTATTTTCCAGATCAGGAAAATGGGTATGATTAATGTCCTATCAAAACTGTATCAAAATATTTTGTTAACAATTTTAAATGATATTGAAGTATAAAGTTTTGAAAGGACATAACTTACTTTGTTTTAGTCATGGTATATCAAAATAATAAAATGGTAAAATTAACGGTGATCATCCTCTTTCATTTTCATTCTATCACTAGTGGCATCCTAGAACAATTACAAATATTTTAAAAATATTTTACAAAAGTTAAATCCTCCAAAACTTTGAAGTCCTTTTAAAAGGAAACAGGATCATAGAATGAATAACTGTAAATGCAGTTTTACTATATTTGATCTCTAGTTTCAAACGCATATCATCCAGTTCTTGTTTAACGATTTTTTTTATATTTGTCGGACGGTGTAATATTTCATTTTCTTAAAAGAACAAAACAAATTCTTTAAATAATTGCATTGTTTCAAAATTATGAAAATTATTAATTGTCATAAATATTGAACACTGGTTTTAAAACAAAAGACTCCATGTAGCAATATTTCAAAGTGGCAAAAAATATTAAAAACAAGGTTTTCTTGCAATCATTAACCTTAACCACATTCTTATTATTTTAGTTTATCGTATTGTTTCACAAAGCCACATCATATTTTTACCACACGCAGTTCTATGATTGCAGCACCTCCGACAGCATCTTATATGTTGTCTACAGAATACACTTTAGAGTTGAGTTTTACTTTTTGTGTCTGCAACCAAAATCTATCAGGATTTTATTTTATTATTGTTATGAAAGACAGTTTAGACAGACTTATTTACGATAGTCTTTAGTTTTTATAAAATTTATGAGTACTTAACACACAGATCAGTCAAATGATCTATTGTTGTCGCTGAACTCATAAATAATATTTTTTATTGTTGGCAACGAACAAAAAAAAAAACACATAAGTACTTATGATTTTTAGTTACATATTTTGTAAAGAATGAACTAAATCTTAAAGGTCATTTGCAAAAGGTGAAACAATTGTTGCACACGCCTTATACAATCATTGTTGCTTTTTTGTTTAAAAATTTGATTTAACCATCTGTTATATTCAGGGGAACAGGTAACAGTATTTAGTTGATTTTCTGAGTGTAAGTGTTTCAGAGGACTTGACATGCCGAAGGTTAAACTAGTTCTGTGGTACGTCACCATACTCAACAAAAAAATACCTAGCTAAACTTTTATGCACAATTTGTCTTTAAAATAGTTCAAAAATTTTCCCACAACTAAGTAAAATCTAATTAAAAGTTGGGACATTTTCTTAACTGTAAGGAAAAACTTGACTGTAAGTTCGTTAACGATATGTTCATATGCTGCTAAATAGTTCAAGGTCTCCTAATATAAAGAAAAAATTCTTTCCGCCAAAGAAACTTGTCCTTAATATATGAAAAATTATTAAAAAAAATATTTTTTAATACCACTCCCACAAAATTTAGTAAAAGTTCAGATTTAGAAAATAACTTTTGTTTTTTTTTTGAAGAGTAACAAAACATTTTAGCCTCTAGTTTCAGTAACAAGGGAGTCAGACGAGCTTGCTCTTTAAATTTGTTCATTTATGACTTTTGTTGCTACGATAACTTTGATGTGTTGGTTTATTTGCAAAATCTTTGACCTGAAACTAAATTTTTGCATTTAAAAAATAATTACTTCTATTTTTATTATAAATTTTAATTTTAAAAAGTTAATAGTATATATTTTCATTGAAATCAACACTCTGGTTAGCCAAAGTAAATATTGTCAATTGTTTAACAAAAGTGTTAAAATAAATGTGGTGTAAAAAAAAAGTATTTTCTAGGATCTGGCTAAACATTAAATGCAATACAAAAAAAAGTTGGTCAACACGATTGTGGCCGAGGGTACAAAAAAAAAGAAAAAAAAAATGGCACAAACAACACCTGCAATAAAAACTATATAATAACGGCTTTAAAAAAATAAGAGGGGCGTATATAGGCGTAACTCTAACCAATTTATAATGTTTTTTTTATTAAAAAAAAAAATAACTACAACATACGCAAAGGTGTTAAAAAATTGTTGTTGTTTGTTAAAACAATCAACAGGACAGTTTGAGTTTGAACAACAACAACAACAAAAAATCAACCACAAAATCAATTGACAATTGACGCTATGCAATGCAAAACTGCGGTACATGTAAGTGCGGGCAATGCAATTATTATAACAATTTTTGAGGTGTAATTCAAACACTATGTTGGAAAAGTTGCAAATTTTCGCAACATTTTATTTAGAATTCTTCGTTTAATGAAGGATTTTGATAAATTAGGACAACAAGTCGGGTCCTTTGATTTCTAATTTAATTTTATATCATGGTTGGTTACCGTTACCCCTTAATTACCGTTACTGATTCAAAACTCTTTCATATTGAATGCCGTGACCGGTACCGTTAAAAATAAAATTAAAATACCATAACCGTTACCTTTATTCTTGTCCGAACTTACCGGTATTTTACCGGTGATTTTGATATTTAAACGGAAATTTCTTCAGATGCTTTTATTTTAACTTTTAAAAAGAAGAAGGGAAAAAAGAAGGAACATGAAAGGAGAAAAAAGAGCAAAGAATTAGCAGTATGTAAAAAAGTTCCTTAAAAAATGTCAGAAATATCAGAAACTGAAAGTTTTTTGGTATAAAAAATCATTCAGAATCTAAGATTTTTTTTAGACAACTTGTTTCAAAATCTGAGATTTTTAAATTTTTAAGAAAGAATCCCAGCAAAACTTTGGTAATGGGTAGTGATTATATAACACATTACCTGGTAATGTATATAACTTATTTGTAGCATTATTTTATGATGTCTTACCAAACATTTGTTCCACAACGTATTATTTTCAAGTGAAAAATAATGCATTGCTAATAGTTTGCTACGTAATGCATGATTATTGGAAAAAATGTATTTCATATTTATTATTTCTAAACATTAAATCATGGATGACTTATATTTGGTTACTTTATGTGTTATTTGAAAGTTTGAAATAATGCATTATTTATAATTGAATGCATAATGCATTACAATAACATAAAAAATAATTATTTAAAAAAAAAAATCATAAGTTTAAACTAGTGATGGGCTCACGACAGGAAATTTCTAACGACACACACTCACGAGCATATTTTATCTACTTACACTCACTTACAATCACGTGAGTAAATTTAATAAAAAATTACTTTTTCACTACTCGCAACATAAAACTGCAAAACTATCGATAGTCGTCCCATTCGATATTTTCGATAGTTTGTTTTTAAACTATCGATACTATCGATAGTATCGTATATTTTAAAGAATTGTAAGTTATTGCATAAAATTACGTTGTTTTCCATTAAAACTGGGTACTTCTGGACACACAAATGATAGTTTTTGCCTTTCAATGCCACTCCAGTCTATTTTAACTAACTACGGCGATCTTCCACCATGACGTTCTTGTTCTGTGCAGACCTTTTATTTCGCAATAACTTTCACACGAGATTACTATCATTGTCTTTATACTTGAAAACGTTGGATTACTCCAAAGTAATATAAAGAATTTAAAAATTGTTCACTTTTTGATTAATTTTTTCATCAAATGGCAATCTATATGGGACTTATGTTTTTTCAGCTATAGTATCGCTATCGGGTAATAACTATCGATAGTCCATTTCAAAAAAAAACTATCGATATTATCGATAGTACCATCGATAGTTTTGCAGCTCTATCGTAACACCTTATATATTATCTTCTGGTATGCTATATTATTTTATTTCTCGTAAACTATAAAATATCATATATTTTACACCTTACTCGTATTCTTCGTTATAAATTTATGACTTATTTTATACCTTACTGGTATTCTTTGTGATAATGTGGATGCATTACTTTGAGTCTCATCGCCTGTTAAAATCATCAATGCTGCAATGTATAAAATAAGAGATCCTATACCTTATTTTATACCTTATTTGGTACTCTAGGTTTTGCTGGGATGTTTTATTATTTTCCTGCAGCAAATATGTTGATATACATCCAAACCCAACTTATAATTAGACCGGAAAAAAAATATGGAACAATCTCCCTCTATTCATGTGTGGACTGAATAGGTCCGAAATTTTAAATAAAAAATTCGCATTCCAGAAAATTATAAAAAGTCAAGACATATTTGTTGCTCTTTACTTGTAGAACTTGGCCACAAAATACTCGAAAGGCCTTAGATCAAAAGTTTTTAAGTTATTTGATTTTAAATTTTCCAGGACCCTAAAACACATTACTTTATGAGTTTAAGAGTAATTTTCACAAAATTTTTGTTCTACAACTGGGACAAAAAGCTGTGGTTAGATCGGCAACTATGCTTTAAGTATCCTTGTTTCATATGTAGTCATTTAAAGCAACCGCAAAAAAGTGCCGTCGAAAGATCATCCCAATTTCAATTAAATACATTGAAAACATACCACTTTATGAGTTTAATAGCTGATTTCTCAACATTTTTGTTCTACGACCGGGACAAAAATCTGTGGGTAGATCGGCAATTTTGTCTAGAGTATCCTTGTTTCATATAGAGACATTCGAAGCAACCACAAAAAAGTTCCGTCCTAACCCAGCAAAAAATAAGGAAAGTAGTCCAAATCAAACCACTTCTGAAGTACTCCAAAAAAAGCAGTTAACCCCTGATTTATTATTCAAATGGAGATACTTTTAAACAACTTCCAAAAATTGATATATAATGTCATAAATTATGGCTTGCACCACTTCCAAATATAGACATTAGTATGCACTTCCTCACTAAAGAAATCTCCACTATAAAACTTCATTAAAAAATTTGGAAATTATCAATAATTATTTAATAAATATTGGTTATTTTATAAATGTTTTATATTTAAAAATTACATGAAATAATTCAATTAAGGAATGTATTTGTAAATTATATTAAGCTTCTTACGTATAGTAAAGAAATATCATGAAAATTCAGAATATTGGGTTTGATTTTTGTTTTCTATAGCTTTTTCCTACAGTTTTTTTTTGGTAATATCCAAGTTTATGACTATTACAAACTCGGTTTTAGCAATAGCACTGTTTTCGCATAACCGTATATACGCTTACCTATACAAATTTTAAACTATCTACGCTTATTTTTAACTTGTATAATTATTGGCATTAAATTTAAGTTTCGATAAAAAGTGAAGCCAAGTTCGCATTTGAAAATAAAATGTTTTTTTCCGTGTTTGCTTAAAAAAACTTTGACATTCAACAAAAGTGGTGCCAAAAAAAATTTAAATTTTAATGTTAAAATATAAACGGTTACGCGAAAACAGGGATAATGTTTCTTGCTATCAAAATATATGGTTAAACGAATCATAAAGCAATGTTTCAACTAAACCGTGTTTTATCATAGCAATGCGAATGTGCTATAATCCCGTATTCTCATACACGTCTTTTAATTTTAAATTAAACGACTCGTTTAGTATTTATTCCATTACAACGAAATGACACTATATGGTAATAGAATGATGAGCTAAAACGAGTCGTTTAATTTAAAACGAGTCGTATGCGATTCCTCCTTTTTTTTCTTTTCCTTCCTTTTTCTTTCTTTTTTCTTTTTTTTCTTTTTGAAATTTGGTCTAGGGGGGTAATTTCCCCTTTCCCCCACCCTTGTACCCGCGCTTGTTATTTTATTTTTACTACATTTTTATTGTTTTGACTACAAATGTTAGTAGTTTTTACTACATAAGTCAGTTGTTTTGTGTCAGTTAAAATAACTAACATTGTTAGTTGATTTAACTGAAAAAGTAGTTGACCCCAAAACAAAGTAGTTATTTTAACTGACATTTTCAGTTGATTTTACTAACATAATTTTTTGAGTGTAGTGTTTAATCACTTCTTAAATATACAATATTATGCATTCGCAATGAAGTGGTTAATAAGTATACTCAAAAGTTCAAAGTTATAGAATAGTATGAAGACCACTTCATATGTACTGAAAAACGAGTTGAAACAACTACTTACTTGCTGCGACAACTATATGAAAATGTAATGAGATATTCAGTAGATATTCACTACTCCAGAAGCAGTAGAAGTCCTTTTTATCATTGTTCTAAGTAATGTTTTTTTTTGCTGGGAAAGACCGAAAAAGATCGTCCCAATTTTATGTAAATACATTAAAAAACAAGTAAGTCGGTCAAGACCGACCATATACCCTACACCAGTGTTTCCCGGAAAATGGGTACCAAGTCCAAACATGGACCAATTGGGTCTATCATTTGTGAAGTCTTTAATAAGTCCACAAAGCACTCACATACCAAAATGAGTGAAATTGGCTTATATTTGTTGCAAATAAACCGCTTTTAGTAATATCGGGCGAAAATTTCATATGGGGCCTAATTCCAAAAATGGTCCGATTATAATCAGATTTTTGGGTTATTAAAGTATGTGTTAAGCACACACAAACAAAATTTTAATTAAAGTTTTTCTATTTTCATCAAATTTTATAAATTTATGTGAATATCGGTTGTTAGGGTCATTTGACCCAAATTTAAAGGGGACGTTTGTATGGGGGCTAGGTCAACACATGGACCGATTTTTTCCAATTTCAATAGCGTCCTTGGGTCAAGAGAAGCTTAAGTTTCAAATTTCAGACAAATCGGTTAAAAATTGCAACCTGTACCGTGCGCACAACGTTTACATGGACGGACGGACGGAAATCTCTAAATAGACTCAAAAAGTGATTCTGAGTCGATCGGTATACTTGAAAGGGGGTCTAGGACCAATATTTCGGGTAGTTACAAACATCAGCACAAACCCATTATACCCTGTACCACAGAGTGGTGTAGGGTATAAAAACAAGACTTTACGAGTTTAACAGCCATTTTATCAAAATTTTTGTTCAACGACCGGGACAAAAAGCTGTAGGTAGATCGGCAATTATGTCTACACCCAAAAAAAACGTGGGTATACATTTCTTAAAATTTAACTAACGAACTAATAATTTAGACCAAAAGGACCTAGTGCAGGAATTGGTAACCAATACTAAAATTGTTTACTAATATTATTCAAGACCAGTAAAAACTACTAATTTTATTACTTTGAAGACACTAAAATTAGTAAATTTTTAGAAGATTCGTGTACAAAATTACTTACTAAAACTTTTACTGTAGAATTGTTTTGAGTGTAGAGTATCTTTGTTCTATATGGGCTCATTTGAAGCAACCACAAAACTGTGACGTCCTAAAGACCGAAAAAGTCCGCCGAAATTTTCATGTAATTGCTAAATATATACATATAAGAACCATTTAAAGCTGTAAAATGTTCTACAAATATTTTTTTGACAACTCCCACTTGTTTTTCTTTAGAGTTAATATTTTGAATGTACTTTTTAAACACAGTGTATATTATTATTTTTTTTTTTTTTTTGTAAACCAAACGCTATTTAACAAAACGTATTAACGCAACACTATTTGTTTGACTTAATTAAGTCATCCCTGTTTAACAAATATGAAAAAAATTATATATTTAAAAACTTAAACCATGTTTGTGTTAAAAATTGTAATCGTATACTAATTTTATTTTTAAATAAAAGGTGTTAAATTTCATTGTGTTAAATGTTCGAAAAAAACGTACTTTATTTTAACAGTTATTTTCACCACTTAAATATTTACTCCCATATTAATCAGGGTTGATGTTATTCTTCTTGGTAGTTTTTCATTTTTAAAAATTGTTATCATGTGCCAGTGTCCAGTAGTTTTTCCAAATGGTTTTTCTTTTGTCCACATTTTAAATCAGCGGGTGTTATGGCAGTTTTTAAAATTTATGGTTTCATTTTAAACAATAGTATTCTCATATCACTCACTCACTTATCATATCCGAAATATTTAACTTGAACTCTCCCCCTACCAACAAAATATAAAAAAGAATTAAGTTGTATTATTTGTAGGGGTGTTAAATTAATGGATTAACCTTCTTCTTTTATTGTCAAGAAAACGGCAAGACCAATGGTCAAATGTGTCATTTTATAATCTACATTAACACGCTATTGTTATCGTCGAGAGCGAGAAAGAAACTAAATAAAGTCGACAATTAATGTAACAAAAGAACATTTTTAAAATACATTTGACGTTTGAAATTTATAGAAAATTTTATTTAGAGTGATTCTAATAACTGCCGAATCTAGCACATAATTATAAAAAATGCAGAGATATCAAAAATTACAAGAATTTTAATCACTAAAAAAAAACTGCATGATTACAATAAACACAAGGAAGATTGATAAAGAAGAAACTCCAAATTGTAAAAAATTAAAAAAAAAAATCGTCAGAAGATCTTTCAGTTCTAAAGATTTATGGGAAATGGATTTACCCCCTCCCTCCCCCGGCAGAATAATGCTCTTCGTACGCCAATGTTATCCGGAGAAAAAATAAGAAGAAACTCCAAATTGTAAAAAATTAAAAAAAAAATCGTCAAAAGATCTTTCAGTTCTAAAGATTTATGGGAAATGGATTTACCCCCTCCCTCCCCCGCACAGTGGGCCAGGATCTCCGTTTTTTGGCCAAAAGTCCATTTCGCTGCATCCAAATTCTGTTGATGTATTCAAAATCTTGGAATGTTCAATATTATGTAAATAAAATATTGTAATATTGTGGCTATCTGATTTTCTTTGGCAAGTGGTCAAAGTCAAAATTTCGAATTTTTGTGACAATTTTTTTTTTTTAAATATATTAAAAAAAACTTTGGAAATTAAAGAATTTTTGACTGAAAATCATTCAGAAATCACTAAAGAAGTACTTATTAACATATCAAAATCTAAAACACTTCAATAATTATCTAAAGAAGGTATAAAATTTAAGTTTCCCCAAAAAAATAACGATTTTTTTGAAAATCACCAATTTTCAACATCGATCTCCAAAAAGCTCCAAACGATTTTGGAAAACCTTTAATGCAATGGTTCCCAACCTTTGGTTCTCGCCCCACTGAGGAGCAATTTGAATGTTTCAGGGGGGCAACGAGCAAATTTTAAACATTTTTTTTATTAAAAAACTAAAAAAAAATATTATTTTAGTTAAATTATTTAGTTGGTTGTTGAAAACTTTTGATAAAAACTTTGTTTAGAACATAATTTTAACAAAAAGTTTGCTTAACTACAAGTAAATTTTAAATTTTTAAACAAATTTGAAAAATTTACACATTTTTCTTGAGTGTAGGGGGGACATTTTAGTTTTTTTAACTTAAAAGTGGGGCATGGCCCAAAAAAGGTTGGGAACCATTGCTTTAATGCCAATGTGTTCCTTAATATGTCCCCTAACTAGAATTTTGCGACCGTCTGCGACCATTCATAAACTTTCGAGATATTGTCCTTTAACTAAAAAATGGCGTTCAGATTACACTTCTACACTAGCACGGAAGATAAAATCACTTGCACTCCGATTGTTCTGCAATTCACGTATGTTATAGAAGGTCGAAATCTAAGATTAACCTGTTTTTTTAAGGTGGCATCTCGGCGGTTAAAGAGGGGAACTGGGAGGGGGAAAACGATATTATTTCGTTTTTTTATATCTGTTTCAAAGGAGCTATATGAACGTTTCATACAGATCGAAAGGTTTTTTAAAGGCCTATTAAATGGTGTATTGGACTTAGCGATATTCCGTTTTATTAAGTTGTAATTGTCTAAAATCTGTAAACTATACTATATACATATAAACGTTATTTTATATATATAGATAGGACCCCCAAATTCGTGTATAATTATCTCTATTATGATTAAGCCGAAACTTGATTTTGCTTTTGGCGATATTTTTGCTAGTTTTGCTTTTATTCGGACTTTTATAAATTATTAATGTCACTGAATATGTGATATTCAGTGACGCATTTAAGCGGATGCTATTTATGGTTTACCACTTTAATTAGCCGATAGTGGCAATTGATGAGCATTTTTGAGAGGTTTTTTTAGGAACAACATTATAGTAGAATTCATATAGAATATATCTAGTATAACTGCGTCCTCAAGTTCTACTTTTTAATGATACATTTATGCTGAAATTTCAATGCAGTTTAATGGTCCGGATTAGAATTTAATAACTTTTTTATCCGTGTTTTTTAAATGCGGAGTTTGAGCATAAATTAATTATTCGTTTAAAAGCGTCAACAAGTTGACATGTTCAGTTAAAGTGGTAAATATTCGATTCGCAACACATAACCGATTCTTTGGAATTCAAAATTTTACTGGGTATATTTTGGTGCAATATTTCATCTTTAGTTTGATTAAATTATTTCTGTGTGAGAAAAAAAGAAGACAAATAAAAATAAAGTTAACACCTCTTCATTTAAGTTCATTTCCATAAAATAGTTTGTATGTAATTTACAATAACAAAACTTTTCTTGGTAATTACGACTTTCTTGGATTTTGTTTATATTAATGTGCTCACGAAAACACTTTGCTGCTAATTCTATATTCGCAAACATCGCAGCCATATCAAGTAGAAACAAATAATTTAAGTTCAATATTTACCAATTTTTAAATAAAAAGCCACCATTTTGAACCCGCCATTTTGAATTTAAAATTTTCGATTTCATATTCGTAATTAGTGACGGCATATCATTGATAAACAAATAATTGAAGTTTAATATTTACAAATTTTAAAACTTTTGGCCGCCATTTTGAATTTCTATTTTCTGATTCCAAATTCGTAATTAGCGACGCCATATCCTTCATTAACTAATAAATAAAGTTCGATGTATACAAATCTAAAAGTTTTCTACCGCCATTTTGAATCCGCCATTTTGAATTTTAAATTTTCGATTTCATATTCGTAATCAGCGTCGCCATATCCTTTATAAACAAATATTTTAAGTAGTATATATTCAAATTTAAAAATTTATGGCCGCCATTTTGTATCCGCCATTTTGAATTTTAAATTTTTGATTCCAGATTTGTGATTAGCCACTGCCTAAACCTCTTTTGGCATATTATAAAAACTTCTATCCTCTGTATTCTAGTTTTGGCCAAAATTCTTGGATGCTGGCCCACAGTGCCCCGGCAGAATAATGCTCTTCGTACGCCAATGTTATCCGGAGAAAAAATATTTTTATAAAATAAGTTAATAATATGGAAACAAATTTGAGGAATCGCTTGTTTAAATTTAAAAGCAAAAATTGAATAATTTTTTAATTGACGCAATTAAAAATTTACTTAGAAATTTTAAAAACTATTTAAGTAAATAACTTAATAAAAATTTAACAGTTTTTTTTAACTCTCATGGGTTAAAAATAAAGGTTAGGTGTGTTCAGAAAAAAATGTTTGTACTAAAAAAAATCTATATCGAAACGTTGGGAAAATTGTAATAAAAATTTTGTTTTAATTACGAGGAAATTTCGGGCCTGATTAGCTTAATAACCACAAAATCTAGAAAAAATATTGTGCGTTGGTCATACATTTGACTGCCCCTGAGCATTCTTAGGGCAGATTGAGCGTTTGTAGAAAATTTTGAAAAATATCATTTGTATGGGAGCCCCCTTAGAAATGGGAGAGAGTATTAGTTTGTTTCTAAAAAATGTTCAAGCGTAAAAATTAATTGAGTTCGGCCCTGCTGTTTACCCGTCTACGACGCACCATTTGAACAGTGATTTAAGATTGGAATATTACAATATTTTATACCACCAAAATCAAATCTTTTGTCATGAATAAGCTAACCAAGTAATATTATAATTAATAGCAAAAAAATAAAAATAAAAAAAAAATTTGTTTTTGTTTGTATGGAAAAATGAAAAAGGCCCCGCTCTTTAAGTCCCGTCGCGTAGGGAAGGCGTGGTCGTAGGGGCGTAAAATTTTTCCTGAGTTATTTTTTAGTCAAATGGAAAAAAATGAGCTGGTACCATCTCAAAATTTCCGACATTACCAAAATAAGGGACACTCTATTATACATATTTTTTTTATTCGCATTCCCAATAACATTACCTAGCTTTTGCCAAAAATCCGGACTCGGTACTATCAAGGTTACCACCAGGACATTACAAGGAAGTTAAAAATGTCCTTTTTTTGGTTATGTCCTTATAAGTATCCGAATTTTGCAAGAAACTTCATGTTTAAAGCAAGTATAAAACGTAGACACTCCAATAACGAGATCCTGGGGTTAAAATCCAAAATCCATTGAGTATATTCAGAAGTATTTTCAAAATAAATCAAAATTTTGAATCAAATTTGCATGGTTTTTTGTTCACTTTTATTTCTGGATATACTCAACGGATTTTAGATTTTATTAGAGTGTCTTCTTTACATGTCTGCATCAAGCGAGAAATTTGTTGCGAAATTTGGGTAGTTAAAAGATTAAAACGAAAAAAGGACTTTTTTTAACTTCCATACATGTCCTGATGGTATCCCTGATCGTACCGAGTCCACATTTCTTGCAAAAGTTAGGTAAATTTATTGGAAGTTCGTAAAAAAAAGTATGAATGACTTTAATATACCCTTTTCCAATTTAAACAAATTTATCGGTTTTGTAAGCTTGGTCCACAAAAATTTAAAATGCCTATATCTCGAGAATACGATTTAATGGGATTTTTCTGATGTCAGATTCTTGTTAAGAAAGAAAAAATACTTTAGGATATGTGTTATATTTTATTTTTTTTTAATTTTAACAGAAAATCAAAAAATTGCTACGAAAAAATGTGTGAAAGCAAATACAAATTTGGTTTACTTTACTTCTTTTGCAAATATCAATGGATTTTAAATTTTATCCCCAAGCTCTCTTTATTGGAGTGTCTACTTTACATATGTATATGGGGCATTCCATGTGAAATCGGACACTTTGAAAAACTTTTTTTTTAGATTTTCCCAATTTGTTTACAGTTTTTAGTACCCTTCGAAAACTCCTTCGTGGTAAATTTTCAGATTTTTTTGATGACCCGTTCAAAAGATATCGAATTTTTAAAAATTGGTAGTTTGTTCCTTTACTCAAACTTCTTTTAATCATAACTTCTTCAATAATGGTCCAAATTTCAAATTTTTTTTTTCAAAATTTTTGTTTTTTTAAGTACTTTCTAAAAAAAAATCACAAAAAATTCTTAAAAGCGCTCTAGTATGCGATTTTTAAGTTTTAAAATTTAAATCTCATTTTTGAAAATGTTTGTACTCTTCGATTTTTTTGAAATTTTTTTGTGTAAAACTTCTATCAATTCTACAAATTTTTTGCCCAGGAAGATCGTGGGATAACGATTACTACTATTTTTTAAAATTTTTTGAAAAATTTTTATTGCAATTTTCCAATCTTAAAATCATTTCTACTTCTCTAATGGTGCGTCATAGAGGGGTCCTTTATAAGACCGACCCCCATTAATTTTTACGTCTTAACATTTCTTTGGAACAAACTAATACCCTAACTCCAATTTCTAAGGGGGCTCCCACACAAAACGACATTTTTTAAAATTTGTTCCAACCGCTCTAACTGCCCTAATAGTGCCCTTAGAGCAACAAAATGTATGACCGACCCCCATTTATTTTTACCCTACAACATTTTTTCAAAACATACCTACGCCCTATCTCCACTCCCTAAGTAGGCTCCCATACAAAATTACATTTTTATAAAATTTGCTCCAACTGTTATTTGTATGGGAGCCTACTTAGGGAGTGGAGATAGGGCGTAGGTATGTTTCGAAAAAATGTTGTAGGGTAAAAATAAATGGGGGTCGGTCTCACTAATGACCCCTCTCGGACGCACCGGTAGAAGCTGATAAAATAAAACAAATTTACAAAAAATAAAAAAAATTGTATGGGGACCGCCTTAACAGTTAAAGATAGAGGGTAGGTGTGTTCAGAGAAAATGTTTGGACTAAAAAAATATTGTGGGTCGGTCATACATTTTGTTGCTCTATGGGCACTATTAGGGCAGTTAGAGCGGTTGGAACAAATTTTAAAAAATGTCGTTTTGTGTGGGAGCCCCCTTAGAAATTGGAGTTAGGGTATTAGTTTGTTCCAAAGAAATGTTAAGACGTAAAAATTAATGGGGGTCGGTCTTATAAAGGACCCCTCTATGACGCACCATTGGAGCAGTAGAAATGATTTTAAGATTGGAAAATTACAATAAAATTTTTTCAAAAAATTTTAAAAAATAGTAATAATCGTTATCCCACGATCTTCCTGGGCAAAAAATTTGTAGAATTGATAGAAGTTTTACACAAAAAAATTTCAAAAAAATCGAAGAGTACAAACATTTTCAAAAATGAGATTTAAATTTTGAAACTTAAAAATCGCATACTAGAGCGCTTTTAAGAATTTTTTGTGATTTTTTTTTAGAAAGTACTTAAAAAAACAAAAATTTTTAAAAAAAAAAAATTGAAATTTGGACCATTATTGAAGAAGTTATGATTAAAAGAAGTTTGAGTAAAGGAACAAACTACCAATTTTTAAAAATTCGATATCTTTTGAACGGGTCATCAAAAAAATCTGAAAATTTACCACGAAGGAGTTTTCGAAGGGTACTAAAAACTGCAAACAAATTGGGAAAATCTAAAAAAAATGTTTTTCAAAGTGTCCGATTTCACATGGAATGCCCCATATGCTTTACACAGGAAGTTTCTTGCAAAATTCGAATACTTATAAGGACATAACCAGAAAAAGGACATGTTGAACTTCCTTATAATGTCCTGTTGGTATCCTTGATCGTATCGAGTCCGCATTTCTTGCAGAAGTTAGGCAATTTTATTGGGAATTTGAATAAAAAAAAATATGAATAACTTTTTCTGTTTTGAGGGCTTGGTCCACACAAAATTAAAATTCCTATATCTCGAGAAGGCGATTTGATACAACTTTTCAAATGACAGATTCGTGTTTAGGAGGCCAAAATACTTTAGAAAATGCATTCAACATGTCTGTGCAAAAACAGTGTTGAGTAGTGTAATCGTTATCCCACGATCCTACTAGGAAAAAAAAAATGTAGAATCATTAGAAGTTTTCCACAAAAAATTAGGACTTTTTTTAAATTTCTTATAAAAACAAAAAAATTATGAATTTTGACCATTTTTGAAAATGTTGTGTATAAAAAAAATTGAGTAAATGAACAAACTACCTGGATGCTAATCACGTAAAACGAAAACGATTGACGATGCATTAGCGACATCAAAATACATATCGGCCATTCCATGATAGATCACCCAAAATTTGACCGATGGTCTTTAGATTTTCCTAATATTTTGCAAAGAAATACTCCATGGTTTATATGGCGAACTCAAAAGTGAAATATTTATATAATAAGTGAAATATTTATATTATAAATATTTCACTTTTGAGTTCGCCAAAATTAAAAAAACTCGCGATTTTATTAGATTTTTTAATTTTTGAAAAACCAAAAAATCTGTCAAAAGTGTCTCACTTTAAAAATCCATATCTTTAGTAACTCATATTGGATCTGAATGCTGAAAAACGACAAAAACATACTTTTCGCAAAATAAACTGCATTTTTCCGCAGTTGCATTTTTCAAATGCATTTTTCGCTGATTTGAGTACCATCCGATTATTTTTTGTAAGCATTTTCGGAAAATTTAGAATTTTTACTTTAAATTAGCATCCTCAAATCTCTGGAAAACGCCCCTTTTATTATGTTGATTTTTTTTATTAAAAAACTTCTTCCAAATTTTTTCTTTATTAAAGGGAAAAAATTTCAAATATAAAGTTTTAAACTTTTTTTTACTGTTGTACCGATTATACCTGAATGATTTAAAAAGCATTTTAATGTTACAATTATTTTATTTCATAAAAAGATGTAAAATAATTTTTTAATTGAATAAAAAGGCATTTTGTTATTCATTGCTATCAACTTCACGAAAAAATTACAAAAAAATGTGTATTTTTCGCCGATTTGAGTACCATCCGATTTTTTTTATCATTTTTTTGGTTTTTCGAAAATAAAAAAATCGAATAAAATCGCGAGTTTTTTGAATTTTGGCGAACTCAAAAGTGAAATCTTTAAATGGGCCCATAGGGAATTTCTCTGCAAAATATTAGGAAAATTAAAAGACCGTCGGTCAAAAAGTCGACATTTTTGGGCGTTCTCTCATGGAATGGCCGATATAGTTTTTAACGGCAATACGAGAGTTTTTCTTTATTATATTAATAAGAGTGTTGCCTAAACAAGAAAATTTTTAAAAATTATTTGCGTTTTCGAGTATTCCCAGCAAAATTTTCGGTTGCAAAGAACCGATTGTGAAATAATTTATATTTCCCTAGAACCGGTTCTAATTCTTGTTCAACACTGCTTCTTTTTATATACGGATTGTCCCAAAAGCAACACGTGTTTGTAAGCAAACATAGTTTTGTTCCTCGGAATTGGTTCTAGAAATAAAATTTGGAATAGAAAAGAGAAGTAAAGAAATATTTTGAATTGCATTAATTTATTAAACAAAGATAATGACAATCATATATAACATGGAATATTTACGTTTTTTAACACACATTTATCTTTTTTCGCCTCCAAAATTGTATTTTGCGCCTTACAATAATGATATACCAGAACATGGATTTTCTGCAAACATAAATAAAAAACATGATATTATTAGTAAGTAACTGCTGACCGAATAAAATGGGCTCTAGCTTCATTCAAACCATACAAATCACCTGGACCTGACGGCATTATTTCGGCAATGCTTCAGAACGTCTTCAATATTTTAATTCCGCATCTTTTTTCGATTTTTACTGCATGCCTGAAATTTTGCTATATACCAAAAGGATGGAGGAAAGCAAGTATTATATACTTGCCCAAAAGCGGTAAACTTAACCACGCGACGGCAAAAGATTACAGACCAATCAGTTTGACATCTTTTCTGTTAAAAACACTGGAAAGGATAATTGATCTATATATACGAGAGCATTTAGGTACAAATTTTCTATCGGATGCACAGCATGCTTACCAGCAGGGTAAATCCATAGAGACTGCGCTTCTTTCACTTGTACAGAAGGTAGAAGTATCCCTGGAGTATAAGGAATTTGCTCTTGCAGCATTTCTGGATATAGAAGGGGCTTTTAACAATGTAAATACAAAGACGATAGTTAATGCTTTGGACAAGGCTTCAACTAACAGTTGTTTGAGTAAATGGATAGAGCAAATGCTTTCATGTCGGGAAATAACGGCCGAATGGGGTCATGCAGAAACATCTCGTTACGCTACAAGAGGAACACCACAAGGTGGGGTTCTGTCACCACTGCTCTGGCTCCTGGTATTGGACCCCATTTTAAAGGAACTGAAAACTTTAGGAACCACAACAATAGCATACGCTGATGATGTGGTTATTCTATCATGTGGCAAATATCTGGATACTGTATCCGAGATTTTAGAGTGCTCACTTAAGGCTATGTGGAAGTGGGCTTCAGGAAATGGACTTAATGTCAACCCGAAGGAAACGGAAATGGTCCTTTTTACTAGAAAATACAAAATCCCGGAATTTAGAAAGGTTCGAGTGGGAGGAGTTGAAATTCCAATATCACCGCATGCCAAATTTCTTGGAGTGTTCTTGGACAGTAAGCTGTTCTGGAACAAGAACTCTGAAGAAAGAGTAAAAAAGGCAAACAACGCGTATTACGCGTGTAAGAAAATGTTCGGCAGTACCTGGGGTCTAGAACCTAAAGTCACTTACTGGATTTATACTTCAATCGTAAGACCAATCTTACTCTATGGAGTTTTAGTCTGGCATAAGGCACTCGAAAAGGATGTGACGCTTAAAATGTTTCAGAAGCTTCAACGGCAAATGGGACGGAGTATCACTGGCGCTTTGAGAACAACATCAGCCGACTCTATCGACACTTTATTGCACTTATTACCAATTGATCTCTTTGCTAAGGGCGAGGCTTACAAAGCTTGCCTCAGACTCAAAGAGTCAAATTGGTTCAAGTATCGCAACTTTGGACACAGTAACAGTGCTAATATGGACCGTATTGACTCTGATTACACAGTGCCCAAACTATTTTTCGACCGGAAATATGAAGTTAGATTTCCGGATCGAGAATTCTGGTCGACCTGGCAGGGCCCTCCTGCGAACTCAATAAATATCTTTACTGATGGAACGAAGCAATCGCATGGTGTTGGAGCTGGTTTCACGATACTGGAAATAGACCAACACTTATCTTTTAAATTACCCGTGGATTCGAGTATCTTTCAGGCTGAGATAGCTGCTATATCAAAAGCTGTGGAATATATGGCAAAGGAAAAAGGTGCCATCTTTAATTTCTACGTGGATAGTCAAGCTCTAAAGGCACTCCTGAGCTACCAAATCAAATCGAAAACGGTTTTAAAGTGTTACGAGAATTTAAAACAACTTTGCTTAAATAATGAAGTTACCTTATTATGGGTACCAGGGCACGAAGGAATAGAAGGAAACGAGAAAGCAGATGAACTCGCGAAACTTGGAGCAGATGCCATAGGTACCATCATAATGCTTTCACTGCCACTCCAGCATTTCAAACTAAAACGAAATACCCTTACTGTCGCCAAAGCAAATCGAAGATGGAAGGAACTTGGGACAAGTCGTATAAGCAGAATTTTATGGCCACGCTATGATTTAGGAAGAACTAAATTCTTACTTACACTTACGAGAATAGAATGTCGTATGTTGACAGGTTTAATAACGGGACACTGTCTTGTCGGAAAACATGCCAAGAACATGAATCTTATTACGAACGCAAGCTGTAAAAGGTGCGAGACACCAGACGTCGAGGAGACCATTGAACACATCCTGTGTCACTGCCCGGCTTTGGCACGAACTCGACTGTCAATTATAGGAAGTTCACAGTTCGAGACTTTGGAGGAAATTACGAGGATATACCTGAAGAGCTTGAAACAATTCGCAATGAAGGTCAATGTATTTAGGTTACATCGATAAGCGGAAAAAGTTTTGTGGTATGGACGAATTGGTCTATGCGGAGTGCCCATCTGGCACCGCCACCCTAACCTAACCTAGTATTGACCCGACCCAGACAATAAAAATTTAATTTACTCACCTTTGTATCAACAACTTTCACTATTATATCCTGATACATTAATAGAATTTCGTGTTTTTCTTGGTTAACAAATTTTTGAACTTTTTGGCACATAATTTTTTTGTAATTCCAGAGAACCAAAATGTTATGAAACTTTGATCGCAGAGAACAAGCTTTACAATCAATTTTACTTAACTTGTTCTGAATAATTAAAGTGTAATAGTGTATGATTACTGAAGAACCTGTTCTAGAACAAGTGTGTTCAGAATCGGCTCTGAAAAATTTTCGTGGGTTACTTAACTAAAGATTTTCATAAATTGTTTTTCAATTTAGGCTGGATTACTGAATTCTCCGTTATAAAATAACTCTCCGTCAACAAATTTTGACATAAGGCTCCATTAAATCGACATTTAGCAGCTAACTGAAACTTGAGTAATCCGCCCTTATTAACCGTCAACAGCAGCTCTGTATTTGAACCCGTCTGGAAATCTACAAGCTGATATTGAATTATCTTTTTGACCGATACAACTCTTTCGATCAACGCACATGTTATTTTATTATTTTCATTGCAAATGAATAAACTTACAAATACCCCGCGGTTGTCACCTGCTTATTATTAGTTTGTTTTGAAAAAAGAAAATAAGTACAAAAAGGTCAAGTGGTTGTTAATATTGAAAATAATAAAAGGATTTTAAGTATTTGTTTGTGTAATAAACACTTCCTTAAATATGAAACACTGCCGCACTCCGTTAACAAAAGAAACATATGCCCACCATTCGTACTATAAACGATACAATTGAAACACCTCAGGCGGTCATACATTACTAAAAAGAAAGAAAACAAAAAATACAATAAAAACTCCTACAAAATAATAATAATCTAAAAATGTAAAATTTTTCTATAAGAAAGATGTCTTTAAGTGTGTAGATGGAATAAGCATGCGCGCGCATTCGCATAAATTTCAAATAAATTTTCTTAAAATATGAAAAAAATACTACTTTATAATAGGGGTAAACAAAAATATTGTACAAAATGTAAAAAAAATATATAAGAGGGTTGTTCGAAATGTTCTCATCATCTTACAATAGAAAACAAGAGCTATATTTTTAAAATTATTTTATATAATTTCCTGAAAGTTCAATACACTCACAAGGAAGGTCTTTTACAGGGCACCCACCGATTGTCCTGCAACTTGAATATCGGAATCATGATAGAAAAATAAGAGTTGCCAGTTTTTTTTAGCTGCCCAATCTCAAATTTAACAAGTAGAAAAATTAAATTCGACTTTGCCGAATCTATGAATACCCTCCACAATGCATGTTTGTTAAATAGTAATACATTTTTTAACGTGAAAAAATTAACAATTTTGATTAGAAATATTTTATTTTGAGTAAAAAACTCTTTTTTTGTCATTTAAAAAAAAAAGGGAAAAAGAAAAATTACTATTTTTTTTTTGAGTCTAAAATTTTTTTCGAGTGTAATGTTTTTTTACTGTAAAAATATTTCTGAGTGAATGCACGTACGTATGTATACAAAATATTGTAATTTTTGTAAAAAAAAACTAAATTTTTTTTTGTGTACATTTTTTTTTGAGTGTAAAATTTTTTTTTGAGTGTAAAATTTTTTTTGAGTGTAAAATTTTTTTCGAGTGTGGCTTTTAAGTTACCAATGCTTTTAAAACTAAACAAGTTTAAAAAGCATTGCTTTAAATTTAAACAAGTTTGAAAAGCATTGTTTAGTTACCACCAATGCTTTTAAAACTTGTTAAAACACGTGGCATTTTAGATGAAACTAATTTGAAATTTAGGGTTTTGCTTATAACTTTTGAACCACTGGACCGATTAAGCTGAAATTTTAAACCAAACAGACCCGGGGAACGGCAAAGATACATGCCAAGCTTCAGTATTCTCATTATTGTCTTTCGAAAGTTATCGTGTTTTTTATCTCGTAAATTTGCGAAACACCCTTGCCGAAATTTACTCTTTTGCTCATAACTTTTGAACCACTCGACCGATTTGGCTGGATTGCAATACCAACCTGACCAGGTAAATGACAAACATATATGCCAAACTTCAGTAGCCTCTGTAAGGTCTTTCAAAAGTTAGCGTGTTTTCTACGGACAGACAGACAGACGGACGGACGGACGGACATCGCTAGATCGACTTAAAATCGATCGAGGATCATAAATATATATACTTTATGGGGTCCTAGACCAATATTTCGAGGTGTTACAAACGGAATGACAAACTTATATATACCCTATATCACTAGAGTGGAGGGTATAAAAATGGGTTATACAGTCAAACTCGATTATAACGAATTCTCGGTTTTAACGAACAAAGTCCCGACGTTTTGGCATCAATTATGACTCAAAATACTTCTTTTATAACAAATCCTCGGTTAAAACGAACTGATTACTATGATCCCACGAACACAATTTCATGTGTATTTACCTTTTTATAACGAACTTCCATAAATATTTTTTTTTATGTCTGGCAATCATGTTTATAACTTCCAAAGTTTGGAAATTTTTGGTTTATATTATAATTTTGATAAAATTTATTTATAAGGGGTGGTCCAATAACAAGTATCTTTTTAAAAATGCAATAAAATGATCAATACTCAACTTTTTTTGGAATATTATGACTTTATTTGGAAGAGCAAACATTCCCTTTTTTTATGGCAAACGACTTCATTGATGCGTCTTCGGCTTGCTCCGCTGTATCGCGTTGTAGCGCAGTACTGCGCTGCCAAACTGCACGTTTTTCGAAAAAAAGTTTTTAACCGAAATAAAGCACTCAAATGAGGTTATGTTAACAAACAAATTGCTACATCTTGGGATCGGAAAACTCGCACGGTATTGTAAAGAATCTAATTCATCTATAGGAAGCAACAGATTTGAGTATCAGCATCATTACACAATATTTTCAAAAGTACAGATGAAAACACCATTTTCGTTAAAGATGAGCGCTACAGAGCCATGATTACCGACTTTTTGTTGGCCGTAATAGAATATATTAACTTGGATGACATTTATTTTCAGAAGGATGTCGCAATATGTCCCACAGTCCATCAAACAATCGATATTTTGCGCACTTAGTTCGGAAATCGTGTTTTTAGCCATATTCGCGGTGACAATTGATCACTTCAGAGCTGCCGATTAATACCTTTAGAAATTTTTTTGAGGGGTCTCGTTAAAGATTCATGCAACATGGGAAATCCAGAAATGTTCTAGGCCCTTTCGACGAATATCGTTCAAGCCATTCGTGAGATAGAACCAGAAACATAAGAAAAATGGGTGCCGAGAATGAGCTACTGCGGAGCTAACCAAGGCAGCCGCATGAATGAAGTCGTTTGCCATAAATAATGGGAATATTTGCTCTTTCAAATAAAGCCATAAGGTTCCAAAACTATTAAGTATTGTTCATTTCATTGCATGTTTTAAAAAGATACTTGTTATTGGACCACCCTGTATTTTTGTTTTCTTCTCAATAAATAGTTTATTTACAAAAAAACTTAAAAAAAACCAAATTGGACCGATTTGTTATGGAAATAAAACTAGGTTGATAAAAAAATATACCCGCGTGCAGCGAACTTCGCTTATAACGAACTATATTTACTGGTATTTCGGAGTTAGTTATAACCGGGTTTGACTGTATATGACTTTGCGGGTCGCACGTTTATACATTTCCATATAAACTACCAACGTTTATACATTTTTGAAAATAACGATCTTAAATAAGCCGAATTTGGACACGACCGGTACGGCATTCGATCTGTATTAAATGCTCGTATAGTTTCTTTTGAAGAAAGGGGGAAAACTCCCAAAAATGAAAAAAATCCCGTTTTTACTCTCTCCTCTAACCCGCTGAATGTGAGTTTGGGCTGCTAAAAAAACCAGGTAACGCTTATTTTGCTCCACTCTTTCCTACATGCAAGTTTCAGGACAATCGGTGGGTGCCCTGTCAAAGACCTTCCTTGTCAGTCCTACGTTTTTCTAGCAATTAGAAATCAATAGAAGTCAGTCCCCCATTTCCCCCCCCCCCTGGATACGTGCCTGACTTTACAAAAATATACTTTTTTTGCACAGACTTCTAAAGTCCCATACAAACGCCCCCTTTAGATTAGGCTTAAATGACTCTAACAACCGTATTATAATAGATATCACTTTAAATTACAATGGAATCGGGTCAGTCCTTCTCGTAGTCCCCATACTCCCGATATTCCCATACTTCCCTCAAAATTCACAAAAATTGAAATATTTGATAAATATATTATTTTTAGGTTTTAAACATGCACTTAAATAACCTAATCACATCGGAATATAATTGGACCATTTTTGGACTTAGTCCCCCATACAAAAATTTCGACCGATATTCAGTTAAATCGATCTATTGGCAATAAAATAAAACAATTCCACTAAAATTTAATCTGTGTGTTTTCTGCACTTAATAAAGATCTTTCAAAAGATAGATCCAATCTGTCCATTAGCCTGTCCCGAAAATGGCCTCTTTTTGGAATTTCGCTTGGTAATAACAAAAACATTTCGCGTATGAGAAAAATATTTGGAGTATGTCTTTGCCTCCCTACAACCGGTTAAAGTTCGCAATCGTAGTGTATTTTGTCAAAAAAAAATATTTTTTGTTTTGGCCACTATTGGTGTCAAAATTCGCGGAATGTTTAGTACATTAATGGAAAAATATTTAAAAAGTTTTCATGGAATAATTTTGGTCAACCAGAGCATTTTAAGATACAAAAATCTAAATTTTTGGCAATATTGAACTTTAAATTTTTATATTGACGCGGATGTTACTCAATCAAGCTCAAAAGGGTACTTTAAATCGTCCATGTTCTTTTAGTACCATTTTAAGCCACTTAAAAAAAAGTAAAAAAAAAAATAAAAAAAAAAATTTATTTCACCAGTTTTTGCAACAAAAATTGAAAAAAAGGATTAAATTTCACCATGCAAATATTTTTCCCTTAATGTGCTCCACATTCTTAAAATTTTGACACCAATTGCAGCCAAAGCAAAAAATATTTTTTTTGACAAAATACACTACGATTGCGAACTTTAGCCGGTTGTAGGGAGGCAAAGACAGAATCTAATTTTGTTTGGATTATTTTTCCCATTATCAGCTCTTGAGAGAGCATTGTTTTTTTGCTATTACCTTTAATTTTATTTTTCGGGACAGGCTACTGTCCATGTTTGTATTTGGGACCCAAGTACAAACATCGACAGATAAAGTCGGTCTTGACCGACCATAACTTTCTTACTCGTTTAATATTGGAAAAGTGTATGTTAAAGTTATTCATATTTTTTTTTATTCGAATTCCCAATAAAATTAACTAACTTTTGCAAGAAATCCGGATCAAGGATACTATCAGGACATTATTTATAAGAAATTTCAAAATGTCCTTTTTTTGGTTATGTCCCTATAAGTATCCGAATAAAGTAGACACTCCAATAAAAAGAACTTGGGGCTAAAATTTAAAATCCATTGAGTATATCTAGAAATATTTGCAAAAGAAGTCAAAATTTTAAAGAAAATTTGAATATATTTTTCATACATTTTTTTGTACCAATTTTTTTGATATTTTGTTAAAACTAAAAACAAAAAAAACATTTCTTAAAGTATTTTTGCCTACTAAACATGAATATGATTCGATCGAGTCCGGATTTCTTGCAAACGTTAGGTAATTTTATTGGGAATTCGAATACAAAAAATATGAATAAATACACTTTTCCAATATTAAAAAAAAAAATCTGTTTTGAGGGCTTGGTCCACAAAAAATGAAAATGCCTATACCTCGAGAAGGCGATTTGCTACAACTTTTCTGACAGATTCGTGTTTATGAGGAAAAAATACTTTAGAAAATGTACTTTAGAAGTTTGTGCAAAAAAAAAATTGATTTTTGTAGAGTAGTGAAATTTACAATCAATTTAGAGTGCAAAGAAAATTAAAATATTTTGAAAAAGGGTGTTTTTAACTTAATGGACCGTTATAATTTTTTGAAGTTTAAGAATTTCGGGTTTTCAACACATTTTAATAAAACAAAAGCACTAAACGAAGTGATCGAGAAAAACTATAAATATTTCAAAAGTTATATAAAAGTTATACAAAATTTTAGGTTACCACACAGAAAAAAATTTAAAAAAAATATTTGAGTAAATTTTTAATACTATTGAGTAAAAAATTACTCAATTTTGCACCAGTAAACGATTTAATAGTATTGAGTAAATTTTTAATAAAAATTTATTAAATGTTTAAAAAAATATTTGAGTAAATTTTTAATTGACACAATTAAAAATTTACTGAAAATTTATCTATTTATTTTTTTAAAAGTTTAAAAAAGTTTTTAAATTTTTTACAAAAAAAAACAAAAAACTTGTTTTTTCAAACTTTAATAAACATATTTATATCTTAAAAACATAGGAAAATTTTATTAAGACGGTTACAAACTTTCATATACATACACAAAAAACTATAAACTAAACGAGAATTAAAAAAACTACGAGATTTAAAAAAAAAATAAAAAAACTATTAAATTTTTATTAAGTTATTTACTTAAATTGTTTTTAAAATTTTTAAGTAAATTTTTAATTGCGTCAATTCAAAAATTATTCAATTTTTGTTTTTAAATTTAATCAAGTGATTACTCAAATTTGTTTCCTCCGTATTTTTTTCTGGGCATAACTGAAATTCGGGTTGTTTTAAAAGAAAATGTTGCTGACTCAAAAACAATTCGAAATTTTTGAGCCATGTAATAAAAATTTCTGGAGTTTGGTTTACCATATCTGCTTAAAACATAAATATTTTTACAATAAATTCATTGTATTGTTATGTTAAATTTTTTTCACAACATTTTTAATTCAGTTTTTTGTTGAATTTGTAATTTTTATATTTCATAGTTTAAAGTTATTTTATTTTCATTCTTCCGCTATAATCAACCATGCTAGGCCATTTAAATTAGTACATATGACGCAATACACACCAAATATATGTATTAAAAAAACTAATCTACATGGAAAGTCCTTTTTGATACTAGAAAGGAAGGTATCCTTTGATGGCTTCTAGGTTTGGCAACTATTTCAATATTGTCATTGACGGAAAACCCTTTAAAAATGACTACCGATTCCAACACCGATATAAAGCCTTTCAAACAGCTGTGACGATTTAACACCAATACGGAAATTGTATTTTTATTTTTTTAAATTACAACTGCAGCGCTACGTTAGGTAAGGAATGACCCCTATATTTATAACCCCCAGCCATGTTTGTGTAAGTAATAATCATCCAACCAACCACAGTGAATTTTGTAAGTTTCTAGCCCTAAGGCTCTAGTTTCTTTTAGGTTTTTTTTTTAACTGTCAAAATAAAAGATTATGCCTGAAGACATAGTTGTAGTGGTATTTTATTTATATTTAAATTTTATTTAGTTGCTTTTTTTTATATATATATTTTATTACATGAAAAGAAGACAAATTACTTAAAATACGACTCTGTAACTATGATGTGTATTAATGTATAATTGTAGCCGTTAAATAGTTAGTAGTATGTATGACTAACAATAAGGCTATGAATAACACCATTTATATTTTTGAAATTTGGACAAGGGAATTTTCTATTAATTTTGAAGCGCTTAACACGAATATCAAAAAAATAAAATCCCTCAAACGGCTTTCGAGATATCGCTATTTGAAATTTGCAAAAATTGCGATTTTTCCTATGATCGAGAAATTAAAAAAAGGCTAAAAATTTAATTCCCTTGATCCTTTTATAGAGCTTGAGACAGTTCTTTATTTAAACTTAAGTTGAGCCAAATCTGATCATTTTAACCCCTAGAGCCCTTCCATCAAAGTTTTGAAATTTTGGAAAAATGTCCACGAAAGTTTTTGGTTTTTTTACAAATGAAAAAAATAAACAAAAATATCTTGCGACACATTTTTTAACATGATAATGTTTTTAAGCTGGTGTCTAATTTTAAAAATGTTGCAGGACGCAACCTCAGTTTGAGGTTAACGAAAAAGAAAACAAGAATTACTATTTTCATTTTATTAAAACCAAAAATTTTAATAACTTGGGTTTGTAACTTGGATAATAGTTTACCTTGTGGTGAATAAAACCGTTCTTCACCAGCTTGTAAATAAAAAGTAACATAATTATTTTTCAACAAAAAAAAAATGTTTTTAATCAAATTTTTTTGTTTCATAAAATTTTTTTCCATCAATTTTTTTTTTTTTATCAATTTTTTTTTTTTCATCAAACTTTTTTTTTCATCAAATTTTTTTTTTCATAATTTTTTTAACTGAATTTTTATTTAGTTCGGTTTGAGTCCATATTAATTATTATTTCTCAGAAATAATTAATATGGACTTTGAGTCCATATTAATTATTATTTCTCAGAAATAATTAATATGGACTCAAACCGAACTAAATAAAAATTCAGTTATAAAATATACAGTCCAACAATAAACACAATTAATAATTTTTTTTTTCATAATTTTTTTTTTCATCATTTTTTTTATCAAATTTTTTTTTTCTATCAAATTTTTTTTTCATCATTTTTTTTTTCGTCAAATTTTTTTTTCATAATTTTTTTTTTTCATTAATTTTTTTCATCAATTTTTTTCTTTATCAAATTTTTTTTTTTATCAAATTTTTCAATTTTTTTTTCATCAAATTTTTTTTTTCATTAAATTTAATTTTCCATCAAAAATTTTTTTTTTATAATTTTTTTTTTATCATATTTTTTTATCTATTTTTTTCATCAAATTTTGTATTATCAATTTTTTTCTCACCAAAAAAATTGTATACCCTCCAACCACAGTATTGGGGTATACTCACTTTGTCATTCCGTTTGTAACGCATAAAAATATCGGTCTGGGACCTAGGGTTGCCAGACGGCCTGGAATGGCCTGGATTTTCCAGTTATTTGAAGTCTGGTCCAGTTTCCAGTTAAAACATAATTTATCCAGTTGAAAAAGGATTTCTTTCTTTAACAATTATTTTTTTTATTAAATATTTTTTACAATTTTTTGGGACTATTTTTTGAATAAAACATTAATCATAAATACAACATAAATGCATCTTTTAAAATACGGTAAATGTGCTCTTTTTGCTTTATTTTCTCTAATTTTTTTACAACTTCTTCGAGCATCTTCGCCAGTCTATCGTTAATTTCGGCACGAATGTTTTCCTTGAGCTCGTCGATGATTAAAGGATTCTTGGTGTACATTTTTCTTTTAAAATGACCCCACAAAAATGTGTCTGGATTGGTCAAATCTGCAAATGGTGGTCAGTTGTTGTCGCCCTTTTTGACTTCGCACGCCCGGGAAATTTTAACCGTCCTCCTAGATTTCCAGATTTGACCACTTTGGCATTAATTTTGTGTTATTTAAAAAGAAAAATATACTCTAACAATCCTCAGGACAATAGCGAGCTAAACATCAGCATTTCGAGATGCTCGAAAAAGTAATAGAAATGCTTAAAAAAGGCACATTTTGGCAAATAGAGACGTCCATTTAGTTCAAAATAAAAATGTGTTTTTCACACATATGAAAATCGGTTGATTTTTTTTTTTTTTTTCAAATTATTGAAAAAAAAATATGTATGGGTCCAGTTACTTTTTCAAAATCCAGCGGAAAATTTTCCATTGTCCAGTTATTTGACTTTTAGTATCTGGCAACCCTACTGGGACCCCATAATGTATATATGTTATTGATCTATGATCGATTCTAAGTAATTCTATGAATGTCCGTCCGTCTGTATATATAGACTACTAAAAATTGGCACGAATGTGTCTCATGGTCATAGGCCGGTCAAGTTCGGAAATGGGTAAAATCGGATCAGGGCGAAAAAAGTTCCCCTTTTAAGAACTAAAAAAAAGGTCTTTAAAAACGTAATTTTTTACAGCTTTTTACACTCAAAAAAAAAACCATTAACTTAAACTTTGGAAAAATTTTCTTTGAAAAAGTTTATAAATTTTCCCACAATTTAGTTAAATTTAACTAAAATTTGGGAAATTTTCCCAACTTTTGGGAAAAAATTTTAGTTCACGGACTGTTAAATAGGCCATAATTTTCCTTAAATGGAATTCCCTAATACGTGGAAAAAATTCTTACCGCCAAAGAAATTTTCCCTAAATAAATGAAAAACAAGTAAAAAAGTTAAATTCGGCCTTGCCGAATGTAGTGATACCCTCCACAATTTCAAAAAGATTATTGCAAAAAACTTTATTTAAAAGGAAATTACGTTTGAAAAAAAAAATTTTTTTGAAAAAAAAATTTTCGCGAAAAAAAATTTTGGTAAAAAAAATCCGCGATTTTATTTTTTTTTTTGGGTTCGTACTTGTTTAACTACCATTTGGTGTTCAATTATGTTCACATATGCCAACCAGAAGCCGAATTAAAGCATTTTGTATTTTTAGGTTATGTTGAATGTACTGAAATTTCTGAGGTGTGCTTACATTTTCGTTCATAACTTTTGAACCGCTGAACCGATATCGCTCAAATGCAATACCAAACTTCTCGGGAGAACTTTCAATAAATATGTTAAGTTTCAGTCATCTCTGTGCAATATTTTGTCCGCGACAGCATTTTCCACAGACAGACAGACAGACGGACAGACGGACATCGCTAGAATGTCTTAAAATCGATCGGGCATCATGAATATATATACTTTATGGGGTCCCAGATCGATATTTCGATGAGTTACAAACAGAATGACAAACTTATATATACCCTCTATCACTAGAGTGGAGGGTATAAAAATCTTTATTTTTAAGATATATTTCTTAAAACAAAATTTAGTTCAAAAAATTCAGTTCAAAAAATTCCGTTTTAGTTCAAAAAATTCAGTTTTAGTTCAAAAAATTCAATTTTTTTTTACGTTTTTCAGACGTAATTTACTTCCAATGAGTTCATCATATTTATCTTCTTTAATTTGAGGAAGTTTTTTCCAAAAGTTTACTAAATTTGTCATAACATGAAATTGTTTAGTTGATTTATTTTTTTGTTCATGCTTGCTTGTAGTTCACATTTTGTTTATTATTTGTAGTATATGAAAAAGAGAGTTTGGTCTTGTATAACAAGTAATAAATTTAATGTTTACATTTTTTTCTACACATGTATGTGTGAGGGAAAAAATAATATTTTAATCACAACAAAGGCCTTGGCTTTGGCGTGTTTTCCCATAGTCTGGGAACAAACGTTAAAGACAAAGTCTTTGTTGTAATTTAACTTTAAAAACTAATGAAATTTATTACTTGATCATAAGAAACAAACGTTTTTTTATATTTTAAATAAAAAATGTACATAATGAGAATTCTGTGTGTATTCACATGCTATTCTATAAATAAACCAATAAAAATATGAAATTAACTTATTTTTAGGAAAAATGTCCTTATCAAAAATGTTTTTTAACTGAAAAATGGGAAATTTTTTTCCACTTTCAAGTTCAAATTGGTCCGAATTTTTAAGAAAAATATGGACTAAAAAGAAGGAATACATGGCAATGGAGCTAAATCATTATCAATTTTCCTTGGATTTAGTTAATTTTCCCATTTTTTAGTTAGTTTTTTTCTGAGTGTATGCATTTTTGTTAAACAAATGAAACCTTTTTATGGCAGAAAGTGTTGAAAGTCCTGCACTTATTGTTAGACCTTGGGCGGGCCAAAAAAATTTTTTTTTTTTTGGCCCGCCCCATTTTGTGGGCGTGGATTTTAAATCATATTTTTATCATAAAAATTATGAGTAAATGGTATTACTTAAGTTCAAAGTGCATAATAAGTAAATATTTATCGCGAATGTATTCCCAACCACCCCACAGACCCCCCCCCCCAGAAAAAGCTTCTTAATTTTGTTTTATATATTTTTACATGTTATAGGGTATCAAAGATTCGGCATAGCCGAATTTACACTCTCACTTGTTTTTTTTTTTTTATATTTTTTTCATCAATTTTTTTTTACATCAAAAAATTTTTCTTTACATCAAAAAAATTCATCAAAAACTTTTTTTCATCAAAATTTTTTTTTACCAAAAATTTTTGGTTCATTAAATTTTTTTTTTGTTTTTCGTGAAAAAAAAAATCATTTTTTTACCAAAACTACTTTTCACCAAGCTTCTAAGCTTTTCGCATAAAAATTTTCCATTTGTTTATTAAATGTACATAAAACAAGTGAGAGTGCCGAATCTTTTATACTCTCCACAATGTTAAAACACTTTTTTAAACTTATGTATTTTTGCACTCACTTACGAAATGTACAGCTCTTTTGGCTCTTTAATGGGGTCCTCGACTGATATTTCAATTCGTTTTACATGGTTGGCAAAGTTTTTTTTACATTTCTAAAAAAACTTTGCTGTGGCAAGTACACCCAAATCTTCCGCAAAACATTATCATGATTTAATGTTTTGGGCAAGAGTACAAAATTCGCAGGCATTTTATTGGTTTTGGCATGCTCAATATAAACATTAAAAAATGTCTAGAATCGGTCGAGCGATTTTCGGGAAATTACCATTTAAGATTTGACAAAAAATTTCTAAAAATGGTAAAAATAGTTTATGGAGATTGAGACAAACTTTCAATTAAACCTAATTTGAGCTAAATCAAAATGTTTTAACTCATGGCACTCTTAGATCAAAGTTTAGAGTTTTTTGTGAAAATTTTCTTAAAAACCAAAACTTTAAGCAAAGGTTGCCACAGGTTAAGATGATCGGGTTTGTCTCAAATTAATTTTGAATGAAGATTTGTCTAAAGCTCTATGAAAGTGACAAGGAAAAGAAATTCAAAGATGTTTTTAAAAATATTTCTTGAACGTAGGAAAAACCCGCAATTTTTGGAATTTTTTTGATATTCGTGTTCAGCACATTTAAATTAATAAATATCATGTGGGTCCAGACAATTTTTTTTCAATTTTTAAAAATCCAAAACTTTGATCTCCGGGCGTTAAAATATAAACGAATATTTTAAGCTAAAAAAATCACGTTGTTGGAAAATTTACGATTTCAGGCCTATTTTCCAAAAAATAATATTCCAAAATTATATAGGACATTGTGTTCTCTATGGCGGTAGTTTTTTTTTACGTTGTTCGCGAATGCGTGAATCTAAATAAATCGTTGGTTTCTTTTTCTCTTCTTTTTTTCATTTCTTCAATACAATTTGCCATTTTTAAACTACTTTTCTGTTAGATAAAAAGTTTAATTAATTATAGTTTTTGTTTTTTTATTGTTTAGATCTTATGTAAATTTCGTTTTTCTTTTTAACAATTTTATTTTTACATAATTTTATTACGTTTGCATATTAAGGTGAAGACATGCTTTCTTGATATTTCAGTTGTTATTTAAAGTGATAAATATATTTTTTATATTTAATTAATGATTAGTTAACATTTAGGCTATTTAATTTAATGAAAAATTAAGTTTAACATTTAAATTTTAATCAAGATGTAATCTTTAAAAATTGTAATAAACAAAAAATTTTAAAAATTGTTGAAATTAAGTACAATTTACCGAAATTTAACAATATTTTTTGTGAAAATTTAATTTTAGTTGATAACTTTTTTGTAAGTTAACCAGTTTTTTTTTGTCAATTTAAGACCCCGTGTAAAAGTAATTGGATCAAAACATATCTCTTTTGATAAAAACATATATGGATCATATCTAAATGGATATAATCAGATCTACTCCATATATACTCATATCTGCTTCAGATATGTTTTGATCCGTAAATTGAGCCTATCTGGCATATATGACATATGGGGCAAAACGCGTCAACGGTCCACACCCAAAAACAAATGTTGTCCGATTCAAGTATAATTTTGGCAAAATATTAGGTTAATGATAGGTAGTATAAATTACAAATATAAAATTTTTTGATGAAATATTGGCAGAGTTACAGGGTTGGGAAGTTTTGATGTTTTTGAAAAGAATATATTTTGGTGAATTTTAATTAACACTTTGATGAAACAAAAATTATAATTTTAAAAACCAATTTTAAAGTATTTTTGATGGCCTTTAAAATGGCATTTGTGGTTTTTTTGAAAAAAATAAATTTGATCTTAAAATTCAAGGTCAAAATATTAAATTGTAATTATCTTATAAGGGTCGCACTTCTAAATTTTTTTCACTAAGCCCATTAGAAAGCTTGACATTTTTTTTATTTTCGGTTTTTTTAAAAAAAATGGTATGTATGATACTTTATGAGAAATCAATTTTTTAGGAGTATATAACACTCAAATTATACTGAAATCGCTTTAATCTGCATATAATAACAACAACAAAAATCAATGCTTAGATAAAGTGTGCGTTGTAAAAACACACAACAAACGTTGCACGCATAAAAAATAAAGAAATCAGTGCAGTTTGGGTGTTATGTACTCGTAAAAAAATTGATTTCTCATAAAGTATCATACATACCATTTTTTTTAAAAAAACCGAAATTAAAAAAAATGTCAACCTTTCTAGTGTGCTTAGTGAAAAAAATCTAAAAGTGCGACCCTTATAAGATAATTACAATTTAATATTTTGACCTTGAATTTTAAGGTCAAATTTATTTTTTTCAAAAAAAACACAAATGCCATTTTAAAGGCCGTCAAAAATACTTTAAAATTCGTTTTAAAAATTATAATTTTTGTTTCATCAAAATGTTAATTAAAATTCACCAAAATATGTTCATTTCAAAAACATCAAAACTTTCCAACCCTGTAACTCTGCCAATATTTCATCAAAAAATTTTATATTTGTAATTTAGAATACCTATCATTAACCTACTATTTTACCAAAATTTTACTTAAATTAGACAACATTTGTTTTTTGGTGTGGACCTTTGACGCGTTTTGCCCCATATATGATCAGACATTTTCAGATATGTTCATATATGTAAAATTGTCAGATAGACTCAATTTACGGATCAAAACATATCTGAAGCAGATATGAATATACATGGAGTAGATCTGATTATATCCATTTAGATATGATCCATATATGTTTTTATCAAAAGAGATATGTTTTAATCCAATTATTTTTTTACACAGGTATCGAAGATTATTCGTTATAAAGTTATAGATTCTGATCTATTCTCTGTATAGGAAAAGTCCCAAGTTCTGAAATTTAAGTCTTTCCCACGGAAAAAGTCGGAGTCTTATAGACAAAGTGTCAGAATCTGAGAAGTGTATCAAAGAAAGTTTTTTTATAAAGGATCTTAAATTCTGAGGCATTTTTTGTTAAAAACATTTTTCTAATGAAATTCCTAGATTCTGAATTTTTTTTTTGTTTATTTTATTTGAAAAACTTTTTCCATACAACATTCTAAGATTTCAAAATCTTTTCGTTATAGAAATATGTAGTATCAAATTCTGAGACATATTTTTTTATTCAGAATTTCTTTTTAAAAACAACGCACATCATTCAGAAAATTTAAATATCTTGTGTGTTCAAATATAATTAAAATAATTCTGTGTTTCCATTCGAAAAAATCTGAAATTAAAAATGCTCATACAAACACTAAATTACAAAAAAATCATTCATTTCAATTGATTTATTTTACACTTTATTTTGAAAGAGTTGCATGAAAATAAAAATAAATAAAAAAAAATCACTGAAAAAAAAAACGAAAGTTAAATTGATGTTTAATTATTTTTCTTTACTCAAGAATTGACATTTGTCACTAGCACTTTAAAGTGATTTATGCCAGAATTGTTTTCATTTCATAGAGAAATAAAATATTTCACTATTTAAAATTTACTTAAACCATTAAATTAAATGATTTTATTTGTGCAAAATTTTGAAAACAGAAAAAAAAAATCGCGTCAATGATATGCCTATTAGAGTTTTCAAAGAAATTACACTATGGGACAGTTGGTATACAAATAAAATAAAAATACAAATTAAATTACACGTAACATTTTTTACGTCTTTAATTAACGAATTTTCTTATAGTTTACATTAGAGTTTGCAAATCGACTAAAAACATAATCGTAATCGCAATTACTCCCACCAATTAATCGTAACCGACGAACAAATCATGCTATTACGATTAACCATTTATTATTATTTATTGAAAATAAAGCAAATTTACAAATTAATAATACTGGGCTTAGGAACTGGCATTTAAAAATATTTACATTTTATAGCAATGGTTCCCAACATTTGATTTTCGCCCCACAGCACAGTGGCCGAAATGGCCAATCTAGCGGCGCTTAATTCGGAAATGTAAAATAATAAAGACTAATGCTTATTTGCGATTATAAAATTTAAAAAGAATTAATTTTTAAACAATATTTATTTATTTTTATGTATTTTGGGAAATTTATGTGAATATTGGGAGGGTGGTTTGTATGAGGCTTAGAAATTAAAATGGTCCGATTCCGTTTAAATTTAGAGAGATTGTTTATGAATATAAAAAACATTTATCAGTCGAATTTCAAGAGCATATCTTGAATACTATTGTTAGGGGTATTTAAGTAAAACTTGAAGGGGACATTTACATGGGGGCTATTGGTTAACATGGATTGATCTTGTCAAAACTTAATAGGTTTTGTTCTTGCGATAAAAGAAACATAAATTTCAAATTTCAGCCAAATCGATTGAAAATTGTGGTCTGTATCGCGTTTATACAGTTTATTTGGACAGCAGATGGACCCTAAAAATCCAAGCAACTTGCGCGAACTAGCACGCTATATTGAAACGTCACAACAAAAATAACCCAAAATAATAAACAAAACAGGAATTGGACCGAATACGATCGAATTTCAAAAGTTGCAGTCCATGAAACTATAGTTAATATCACAAATGTAAACTCCTATAATGAACTAATAATAAACTAGATACACACAGGCCACAAACATTTATTTTTTAGTTAAAACATACCTTTTACTTTCAATTAAAACTTTTTGGCTCAAAATGTGTAAACAATTGACTTAAAAGTATCAAGAAAAACTCACTGAGTAATTAGGTCCCAAATTCCTTTAATACATTTGCTGCAGAAAATGTATATTTGATAGCTTACAGCTGTGCGAATATTAAGAGAAAAACAAAAGTGAAAACGTTAATTTTCTCTGTAAAGTATAGGTAATCGATACAGTGCAAAACATTTATCAGTTTTAATTTTTTAATTTTGACTAAAACGCCGCTAGATCAGTGATTTCGGCCACAGTGCACAGGGGGGAAAATTGAAGGTTCCAGCAAATTCTCAAGATTTTTTTTTAATAAAATTAACTATAAAAAATATTTTTTTAGCAAAATTTACTACAAAAATTTTGTTAATTGCTTAAAATTTTTACTAAAAACTTATTTTAAATGCTTATTATACAAAAACTTTGCTGAACCTGTAGTAATTTTTCATTAGAAACAAAAATTAGAAAAAAAGCAATTTTTTTTTTAACTTAAGAGTGGGGCGTGGCGTAAAAAAGTTTGGGAACCATTGGTCTATAAGAAAAAATTGAAAAATTAAACTTATTATATATTTTTTAACCCTTTCACTCCCCTTGTACACTACAGTGTTCACATCTTTAAAAAATCATTAAAAATAAACCATCCAACATTTTTGCGTTTTGTTTGGACAAGATTGATCATTGAAGGTTTATCTTTACGATAGATGTGTTCGGAAAAATAAATTTGCACTCCGGTGGGCTCTACACGCAATATTTGTTGGCAAAATGGAAAATTTTCAAATAACGTAAAAAAATTACAAAACAAAATAAAAAAATCTCAAAAATCTAATAATAATCGTACAAGCTTTCCTAAAAGCGGATTTTGTAGAACTTTTCGGTACAAAAAATACAAAATTCGAATTTCGGATAAATGTTCACTCGTTCGGGAGATATTGCATGTGAAAGCTTTAAGTTTGGTTGGAAATATCTCCGCTAGGGGGTGTGGTAGACCAACGAAATCAACAAAATGTTTTTAATTTGCCTAGATCTACATTTTCATAAATTTTGGTCAATAAATTCCTAGTCAAAAAAAGTCGGTAGTGAAAGGGTTAATATTTGGATAGATAGAAATCTACGATTAATCATTTCTATAAAATCCACTGTTTTTATAAGTAACCCCCCTCCCCCAATTTTGTTTCAAAAATATATTCAAAATGCTTTCGCCGGATTCGTACATAAAAGTTTGTCGAAAAACGTAGTTTTTTTCAAATTTCTGACCGCTACACAGTGGGAAAAAACGCCAATCTGGCAGGAAAAAAATCATATCTTCTAAACTATTGGTCTGATCCGATAACAATACTTGGAGATTTTATAGCTAAGGATATGAGCTTTTTGTATAATGAATAATAAGAAACTGTTTTTCAATACAGGGAACCCAAAAGGTGTTATATACGACTACCTCAGGAGTGCTTTCTTTATGTACCTGTTAGCTGTGGAAAATTATGTTTAAAATAAGAATTTTATACTTTTTGAAAAGTAAATGGGGTTACCAAATATTGTAAGTGAAATCTGATAACATTTTGACATATACCCTACATCCAGCATATAACTAAAATAGGAGTCTTAGCACCTGATTGCATAAGCATATACGAATTTTTAGTTAACCTTTTGTCAATGTATAGTGCCATTGCCTCTTCTGGTGTGTATTATGTCGGTGCTTCAGAGGGGTAAAATACGGCTTTTTTCAGCTTTGTAGCCCTTTTTGGTGTTGTTTTAATTTCATCTAATAATTGGGCTGCATCTCTCTTTTCAGATTTGTACAGACTTACTTTCGTAGCGACCAATTATTATTCCTTGATGTTATTTTGTACAAGATCCGAAACACGACTCCTCTTGGATTTTTTTGTCGTTTCCAAAAAATCTTCAAAGGACGCCCTCGAGGTTGTGACGGTCCTGGTTCTTCGTCTCCTACTAGAAAATCTATATTTTCATTCAACCATATACTGTACTGATTTTCAAAACTATATAAATTGCGAGAAACACTGGCCCATCTACATTTAAATTTACTACATAAATCTCGCACACTAACAGTTAGTTTTTTATAGCTATCATTCTCGTTGTAGATGTTATTTCCAAGTTTGGGCAAGATATAATTGATAACTGTTGAGTTCCGATCAGAAGCACTGTCGCATTTACGCCAAACTTCAAATATCTCTCTCCGTTGAAATGACATGTCAAACAAATTTAAAAAAACGAAAGAGTTTATTAACCAATTCAAATGATAGTATTAAATTTATTATTATTTATAACAATATTTTTATTAAGAATTTTTTCACCAACTGAATGCGACTTAAATCGGTTATTCAAAAATCATAAAATCAAAAATAATTTTAATTCAGCACGAACTTTTTTCAAGATTTCGACGCTCTACTATGTTGAAAACAAATTACTAACAATCCTTCGCGATTCTCAACATATACGTGAGTCGCGTTCATCGCTGCCTAGGTTTGGAATTATAATTATTGAAAGACCAAAATTACAAAAATAATTTTAAAAAATCGCTACGCAGGCCTACGCAGCTAATTTTTTAAGTAGTAATACTTCATTATATGTAGAATAATCTATAATTAATGATTAAGCAGCATCTGACAGCGTTTTTTTTGTAGCTCCATAAGAATTTAAACAAGTTAAAAAAAACGTTGTTTATGTAATTCGTTACGAGGGAGCCTTCGCAAAACAGATAACGTATGGAAATTTATACATAATATACCTAATAGCACCCTTCAAAAGAAATAAAACACTTGGTAGGTAACGGCTTACCCCTTCCGATACACGGCGATGACAAGTTTACTATTATAAACAATTAACTGTGAGAGCCCAATAAATTGGCAACATTTGATAGTGTGTAATTCCCTAATGGGTTAACTAAACTTTAAGTTCTTAACGGATTTAAACGCAGTCACTATCCCACTTTAAAATCGCATTATAACTTTGTTAAAATCTGTTAGTTATATTTTGAATTATTTCCCGCTAGATTGGCAATTTTTCCCACTGTGCTGCGTAGCGATTTTTTAAAATTATTTTTGTAATTTTGGTCTTTCAATAATTATAATTCCAAACCTAGGCAGCGATGAACGCGACTCACGTATATGTTGAGAATCGCGAAGGATTGTTAGTAATTTGTTTTCAACATAGTAGAGCGTCGAAATCTTGAAAAAAGTTCGTGCTGAATTAAAATTATTTTTGATTTTATGATTTTTGAATAACCGATTTAAGTCGCATTCAGTTGGTGAAAAAATTCTTAATAAAAATTTTGTTATAAATAATAATAAATTTAATACTATCATTTGAATTGGTTAATAAACTCTTTCGTTTTTTTAAATTTGTTTGACATGTCATTTCAACGGAGAGAGATATTTGAAGTTTGGCGTAAATGCGACAGTGCTTCTGATCGGAACTCAACAGTTATCAATTATATCTTGCCCAAATTTGGAAATAACATCTACAACGAGAATGATAGCTATAAAAAACTAACTGTTAGTGTGCGAGATTTATGTAGTAAATTTAAATGTAGATGGGCCAGTGTTTCTCGCAATTTATATAGTTTTGAAAATCAGTACAATATATGGTTGAATGAAAATATAGATTTTCTAGTAGGAGACGAAGAACCAGGACCGTCACAACCTCGAGGGCGTCCTTTGAAGACTTTTTTGGAAACGACAAAAAAATCCAAGAGGAGTCGTGTTTCGGATCTTGTACAAAATAACATCAAGGAATAATAATTGGTCGCTACGAAAGTAAGTCTGTACAAATCTGAAAAGAGAGATGCAGCCCAATTATTAGATGAAATTAAAACAACACCAAAAAGGGCTACAAAGCTGAAAAAAGCCGTATTTTACCCCTCTGAAGCACCGACATAATACACACCAGAAGAGGCAATGGCACTATACATTGACAAAAGGTTAACTAAAAATTCGTATATGCTTATGCAATCAGGTGCTAAGACTCCTATTTTAGTTATATGCTGGATGTAGGGTATATGTCAAAATGTTATCAGATTTCACTTACAATATTTGGTAACCCCATTTACTTTTCAAAAAGTATAAAATTCTTATTTTAAACATAATTTTCCACAGCTAACAGGTACATAAAGAAAGCACTCCTGAGGTAGTCGTATATAACACCTTTTGTGTTCCCTGTATTGAAAAACAGTTTCTTATTATTCATTATACAAAAAGCTCATATCCTTAGCTATAAAATCTCCAAGTATTGTTATCGGATCAGACCAATAGTTTAGAAGATATGATTTTTTTCCTGCCAGATTGGCGTTTTTTCCCACTGTGCTAGTGCAGGAATTGGTAACCAATACTAAAATGTTTACTAATATTATTCAAAACCAGTAAAAGTAACTAATTTTAGTACTTTGAAGATACTAAAATTAGTAACTTATTAGTAGATTTGGGTACAAAATCACTTACTAAAACTTTTACTGTAGAATTATTTGAGTATTATCGTTTCAATCGTATAAAAAACGAAAAGAAAAATGCTTTGAAAAAATGCTTTGAAAAAAAAAACTTTTGAAAAGGATGACAGCGAATTATTTCTGTAAAATTGTGTAAATAGAGTTGTAGAGATAGAGTCTGTAATTGTAGAGATAGAGTCTGTAAAAGTGTGAATAGAGTTGATTTTAATGCTCGTAAGACCCAATGTTGTGTTCTGACACATAAACGGCTAGTCAATTCAGAATTGCCAACATTGTCAATTGGCGGTGTTAATATTGAGGAATCGGATTCCTTAGAAATACTGGGTATGAAAATACAGTGTGATGTAAGGTGGAATATGCACGTGTTCGAAGTGGCGAAAGAAGCTTTCAAGTGCCTAGGCTTTCTAAAACGCTGCAGAAACTACTTTTCTCCAGCGGATCTTTTGTGTATATATACCACATATATCCGACCGAAAATGGAATACAACTCACATGTTTAGGCAGGGGCTTCGAAAACCGCTTTGGAGCTTCTTGACCGAGTTCAACGTAGGGCACAGGTCCTTATAGGCGATGACGCTTTGTCTTATTCCATAAACTCCTTGGAACACCGTCGAACTGTGGGCAGTGTGTCCCTGTTTTATCGATACTTTCACGGAAATCGTTCCGCTGAAATTAGCAACATTATCCCTGAAGTTCGTGTATTTCAACGCAGTACTCGTCTCTCTGGTAGAGCCCATCCATTTGTTTTGGAATGGTCTACTGATCGTACTACACATTACAGGGAAAACTCGTTTTTTGGCCGAACTATACGTTTATGGAACGAATTACCTCCACACGTTTTTCCTGCTACATACGATATCACAAAATTTAAATCAAATATCCACAAACACTACTCCCTCTTTCCTCCTCCACTAACCTTTATTTCCTAATATCAGCACAATGCAATGCATATATAGGGGGCATCCCTGAGTGTTGGTTAAAAAAAAAAAAAAAAAAATCTGCTAAAAATATGTAAAAAAAAATTTCTTCAAAAAAAAATGACAGCAACTATTTCTGTATAATTAAAAAATAATCTGCTAAAAATATGTTGAAAAATATTTAAAAATTCAGCAAACAGAATCAGTAAAAACGAAGGACAGGGACATTTCCGAGAGGAGGGAGAAGACGGGGAAAGCCGCAGTGCGAAGGTGTGGCCTGGTGTAAAAAAAAATCGGCTGGGGAAAAAACAGAACAAAACAAATTAGCAACACAATAATTTTATAGAAAGAAAATTTTCGGATTTTTTTAAAGCGAAAGTTGAAAGAAAGTATGAAGTGAGGTTGAGATTGCTAGAAATAGAATTGTAGTGTTGAAAACTGTCAAAATTTATTCTGTAGAAACTATAAATATTCACATATATAGAAAACAGTTTTCATTAACAAGACAAACCGACATTTAAAATCCTACTGATGATGACACTAACTGGGGTGTTTGAAACCGGTATAGGAAATACCAGAAATGTCTATAATTTTTAGAAATTCAATTTTTCTTCTGCATTTTTTCAACTTGAACCCTTATAACCCTTATATAATATAATTAGAGCCCGTGCTCGATCTGACTTACAAAAAAAATCAAAAAAAAAAAAAAATATATATTTTTAGTTGAGCTGTTTTTAAATTTTTTTTAAGAAAATTTTCTTTAAAAAAATTAAAGTCTTACTTAAAATTTAGAACACTTTTGTTGAACGCATTTAAAATTTGCTAAAATTAACAAACATTTTTTGCTAATTCTTTGGAGAACAGCGATTTTTTTTATTTTAAAGTCCCCGTTTTCCCACAAAATTTGTTTTGTTGCGACCGAGTTTTTTTAAACTCGGACACAACATTTACTCAGAAAATTTTATGATTTCGAAATTTCGCCGATTTGTCCAATTCCCGTCACTTTTGGGTTAAGCTTTCGAAGCCCTCTTTAGTATTATTTAAATTAAATGATTCGAAGCCTTCTTTAGTATCCCAGCTGAACTGGCAGCAGCTTTTGGAAAGGAAACTCGAGTGAAGGAGCGCATCCAAACCTGCTGAATTCATGCATGATTCTCTAAGGCGTTGTCACACTTTAGAGCGCTAGTTGGATACACCGAAAAAGCGCTCTTAAGATGCTCTGAATTCACATCTCTTTAGAGCGCTGAAAAAATCGCTATAAAGATGCAGTGAATTCATGTATCTTTTTAGATCTATTTAAGCAGAATAAAGATGAAGAACATTTGACTATTTCTGAAATACAAATTACACAATCTGAAATACAATTGACTATTTCTGAATACAATTTGAAAATCTTAAATACAATTGACTAATTCTGAAATTCAGTTGACTCCCTGCAAGCATTTGGAGGAAATATCGCCTAAGAGATCTAATTACATTTAAAAAATTTCCAATTATATTTCGAAAATTTCAAATTATATTTTAGAAACTTCCATTTATATTTCAGATATTACCATTTATAACCAAAAAATGTTTAATTACATTTCAAAAATTTTCAATTATATTGGAAATTTTTGAAATATAATTGGATATTTTTAAATATAATTGGAGAGTCTAAAATATGATTGGACATTTTTTGTAATATAATTTGTATTTTTTTTTTCATTCAAAATGTGTTAAAAGGTGCTATGATTGAAGCACTCTTTGCAGTGCTGATTAATGCGCAATAATGATGCATTGAAATCATGTGTCTTTGTTCAAAACTTATGGTTTTTTATTTGAAAAGTGTTAAATATATCGTCGAACTATATTCAATAAATGCCAACTCGAAAAAGCTTACTGTTCAGGAGAGATAAAAAACTAGATATTTCGCATATTATTGCAAAAATAAACAATGCACCTTCCACAAGATGGTTTAAATATTCTAAACAATTTTTACCTATGCAAAAATTTTCATATTTTGCACTGGTTTGCGTATTTTTTAGAGATGGCATTTATTACTATATCAAAAAACAAATATTTTTTTAGAGTTGGCATATTTTGTCGGAAAATAAAAATACATTTTTTTTGGAAAAATTTAAAAAAATTTTTTTTTTTTTTGGTTTTTGTTATCCTAGTACGGTAATTGCAAAAACTGAACAAAACATCAAACATCTTTGCATATTTTTAAAAGTTACTAGCACCGAAAGCCTTTTAATCTCAGGGTGGTCAACTTTGGTACTCTGTAATTCACGCTGTATTGCAATAGGATCACTCCAAACTAGCTATTTTGAAAGCTTATATCATTGACTTTATTTGCCCCATTAATAATGTTTCAATCTGATAAATAGTTTGAAAGTTACATAAATATAAGCAATTTTTTTTTTTGCAAACACTATTTACCGATATTTTTAAAATGGCAATATCTCGAGAACCAGTCATTAGATATCAAAATCTTTCCAAGATTCGTGTTTAGCATGGCAAATGCAATAAGATATGCGGTCTAATTTTTTTTAAAAAATTTTTTGAAAAATTTTTGGAAATTTACAATGGGAGTTGGCATTTATTTCCAACAAAAAAATATGTACTTTGAGTTAGCAGAATAATAAAAATGGATGTAAAACGACAACAAATTATTTTTTTGCTCTGAAATTTTTATGGCAGATAGGTATTACATAGGGGAGCTATTTGCCATCGGAAACTCATTTCCGTCAAATTTGAGTTGGCATATTTTGAATATAGGTTCACGATATTTAAAAGGAAAGCATGTATGAAATTTTATCAAAATATAATTTTTTATTTTAAGTTTTAGATAAAAAATCCTAACAAAAAATTAAAATTTTTTCCCCTTACTTTTACTGCATCCTAAAGAGCGCTCTTTGGATACGCTTCGGTATGCTATAAAAAGATGCTGTGTCGCCAAAATCTAGATTTATTTTTGCTGGGTATTATTTAATTTAAATAAAATTGGTTTAAAAAAAGCACTATTAAAAAAAAAATAAAAAAATTTCAAATGTCAAGAAAAATCAAGATTTTTTTTATTTTTCAAGAAAAATCAAGGTTTTTTTCTATTATTATTTAAATTTTTTCTCCACGCCCTTAAAAGAGGGGCGGGGCAAAAAAGCGACATTTTTTAATCCCCTGGGTTCAAGCGCAGGACCATAAACTTCTACGAACATAAAAATGTTTCATTTGTTTCACAAAAATACAAAAAAATTTCTAAAAAATTTTAATTTTTAAGAGGTTGGTTAAGTTCTTTAAGGGGGAACTTTTTTCCCCCTTGTCCGATTTGGCCCATTTCCGAACTTAACCTGCCTAGGACCATAAGAGTCCCCGCACAACAATGTCGGAGCGGTTGACGGTTTCGGTCACGAGAGAGTATAGGCGCAAAACAAAGGCGGCAGCGGGAAATTCAGTCAGGCGTTGTTATTTACACTATTTTTCACTTTTTCGACATTTTTTAATTATTTTTTTTTTGTTTTTTTATTATCAATTTGATTTTCTTATATTGTTTCGTTTTTTTTGTGTTTTTTTAGAATTTTAAATATTTTTTTTTTTAGAGATCATATTTTTTTGTTTACTTTATCGAAAATAATCGAAATATTTATAAAATTGTGGCAGCATTTTCATATCAAAAATTAAAAGAGAGAGAGAAACCGACACAAAAATAAAATTGATTTTATTCAAGCTGTTTTCGGTCGAGCGTTTTTTCTTGCCAAATTTGTATGAAAAAAACGTCACCGACATTGTTGTGCGGGGACTCTAAGACATATTTATGCCAAATTTGAGGGGTAGCTATTATATTTTGGACTGCATCGTGTTAACTACAGACGGACGGACAGACGGACGGACGGACATCGCTAGAATATCTTAGAATCGATCACTGATCAATAATATATATACTTTATGGGGTCCCCGATCGATATTTCGATGCGTTACACACGGAATGACAAAGTGAGTATACCCCCATACTGTGGTTGGAGGGTATAAAAAGCGGACAGAGATAGAACCATCTAGCCCATTGTAAAACGGTGTTTTTTTATATAAATCTGTGCGTTCGTGCGTTTGTCTATCTATTGATACAAATACACATTTCACATTGCACACTGACAATAATTATATTTTTAAAACACTTAATTGCAATATTACTGAAATTGTTGTTGTTGATTTTGGTATGTTTTTGCTGATGAAGTCGACAATGTTGAATGATACATGAATGCATGCATTTTCAGCAGCAGCAACAGCAGCAGCATGCATACCTTTGTAGTCAATAAGAAGGAAAAAAAATAATAATAAAAACAACACAACAGCACAAAATAAGCAACAAAATTATACCAACCAATGACATGTCATTACAATTAAACAACAACACTAATGAAATGAAAAGCGAATTTTTCACACACACATACATACATCCACATAAATAAAACCAATAATCAAATATGCAATAATATGCATCCGCAGCATTCAGTAGAGGTATTCGGAATCAGAATCAACATCAATATAAATAAAATTTACAATTTTCTTCTCGATAATTTCACGATTTTTTTTTTTTTTTTGATTTTTTCATTTGCATATAAGCATATTTTGGCCAATATCCAAAGAATTTTCTTTTTTAATCAGCACATTAAAAAAGATGCATATTGTATTTAACAAATAAATAAAATAACAACATTCATGCATATATTGAGAGATTGTTTTTTGTATATTTTTTATTTTTTTATTTTTGCAATTCTGCAATCATTCTTTATTTCATTTTTTACACATGATTACTGAGATGGGATGATTATTAGGCCGTAAATCTGTTTGAATGTTTTGATAAGAAACATTTTAATTTTATCGAAGTGATTTTTAGACGCAGATATCAAATCCAAAATTTCAAAATTTTTAAAAAGATTTTCCCAGAATTGCAATTCTACTCCTTGACATTTTTAACCTTCAATTCGGCGAAGTAAATAAGTTGAAAGAAATTTTGTTCGGACAAATTTCTGGATGCAGCTGAGGTATTTTTTCGAATAATTCTATACACTGATAAAAAAAGACATACCTAAAATTTTGGAAAAAATGTCTGTGTTAATTTTTCATGAATTCTTCTAAAATTTATTTAATTAAACTAAAAAATGGGAAATTTTTCTAACTAAGTATGAGGAAAAAATTTTAGTTCATGCAATTATAAAAAGTTCGTAGCTTTCTTAAAATGAACTTCTTATTGCCAAAGAAATTTTTCCCAAATCTAAGACACATTTCTTAAATATATCCAGCAAAAAAAGTGAGGAGTACTTCTATTTGGAGTGCTATAAAACTATAACAAATGTAATGAAATACAACAAAAATAACAAAACACAAAAGAAAAAGGTCTGCGAAGTTTGTACTCGTACAAAAAAATATTGACGAAAAATAAAAATATTGGTGAAGAAAAAAAAATATTGATGAAAAAAAAAAAAATATTGATAAAAAAAAGAAAAATATTGATGAAAAAAAAAAAAAAAATATTGATAAAAAAAAAAAAATATTGATGAAAAAAAAAAAATATTGATGAAAAAAAAAAACATTTATGAGAAAAAAAATATTGATGAAAAATAATTACGTTACGTTTTATTCACCAGCTGGTGAATATTTTTGTGATTCACCACGAGGTGAATTATTATCCAAGTTACAAACCCAAGTTAGTAAAATTTTTGGTTTTAAGAAAATGATCACAGTAATTCTAATTTTCTTTTTTGTTAGTCGTTACCTTATATAGTCAAACTGAGGTGGCGTCCTGCAACTTTTTTAAAATTATACACCAGCCTAAAAACATTATAATGTTAAAAAACGCAAAGGCATTCATTTCTACTCTATAAAAAGTTGTTATTCAGCACTTAGCTCATTACCTTCCGCGACACTCTCATACAAAAGTAAGTAGATATTAAGTAGATAAGAAGTACTCCGAGCTTTCAAACAACTTCCAACTACTTTCCTGGAGTAGTTCTTATCTACTAAATACCTACTTACATTTGTATGGAGGTGTCGCGATAGGTAATGAGTTCCATGTATTCTGGAGTAGAAAAAAATTTTTGTTATTTTTGTTGTATTTCATTACATTTGTTATAGTTTTAAAGCACTCCACTGAGAAGTGGTAATGACTTTTTTTGCAGGGTATGGTCATACAAAGTTTAGTTCAAGTTTAGTTAAAATTTACTTCAAATAACTTCACCTTATTTCACTTCTTACGCTCAAAAAAAAGATTTGACTTAAACTTTAGAAAAATTTTCTTCAAAATAGTTTATAAATTTTCCCAGAATTAAGTAATTTTAACTAAAAGTCGGGAAATTTTCTTAACTGTTAGGAAAAAATTTTAGGTTATGTACTGTGCAGTGGCGTATACAGGGGGGGGGGGGGCCCGGGCCCTCCCGAAATGATTCAGGATTTGGTATCAAATAACATTAAAAAAAATCTTCTTAAAAAAAATAGAAAATATTCAAGAATCTAAAGTTTTTTGAAGAAAAATGTTTTAAAACTGAAAATTTTTTTGTTAAAAAATATCAAAATCTGAAAATTTTTTTATTAGAATTTGAAGCTTTTCAACTTAAGATTCTACACCATTTACAGATGTAATTCGAAAAAGATCAATTGTAATTCGAAGATTATACTTGTAATTCGAAGATTCCATTTGTAATTCGAAGATTCCATTTGTAATTCGAAAATTCCATTTGTAATTCGAAGATTATACTTGTAATTCGAAGATTCTATTTGTAATTCGAAGATTCCATTTGTAATTCGAAGATTCCAATTGTAATTCGAAAAATATCAATGGAAATTCAGTTCATATTTTTCGAATTACAATTGGAATCTACGAATTACAAATGGAATCTTCGAATTACAAATAGAAACTTCGAATTACAAGTATAATCTTTGAATTACAAATGGAATTTTCGAATTACAAATGGAATCTTCGAATTACAAATGGAATCTTCGAATTACAAGTATAATCTTCGAATTACAATTGATCTTTTTCGAATTACATCTGTAAATGGTGTAATGAAAAAATATTTTAGGACCTGAAGTTTTATGTACCCAAAAAATTCTCAAAATCTAAGCTTTTCTATATGATAAACGTTTCAGAATCTAAGAACTTTCTAAAATGTCTAAGAACTTTCTAAAATGTCTAAGAACTTTCTAAAATGTCTCTGAATCTGAAAAATGTCTCAAAATCTTAGAATTTTTTATAGAAAAATTCTTAGATTTTGAATCTGAAGCTTTTCTACACCATTTACAGATGTAATTCGAAAAAGATCAATTGTAATTCGAAGATTCTATTTGTAATTCGAAGATTCCATTTGTAATTCGAAGATTCCATTTGTAATTCGAAGATTCCATTTGTAATTCGAAAATTATACTTGTAATTCGAAGATTCTATTTGTAATTCGAAGATTCCATTTGTAATTCGAAGAATATCAACTGAATTTCCATTGATATTTTACGAATTACAATTGGAATCTTCGAATTACAAATGGAATCTTCGAATTACAAATACACCATTTACAGATGTAATTCGAAAAAGATCAATTGTAATTCGAAGATTATACTTGTAATTCGAAGATTCCATTTGTAATTCGAAGATTCCATTTGTAATTCGAAAATTCCATTTGTAATTCGAAGATTATACTTGAAATTCGAAGATTCTATTTGTAATTCGAAGATTCCATTTGTAATTCGAAAATTCCAATTGTAATTCGAAAAATATGAACTGAATTTCCATTGATATTTTTCGAATTACAATTGGAATCTTCGAATTACAAATGGAATCTTCGAATTACAAATAGAATCTTCGAATTACAAGTATAATCTTCGAATTACAAATGGAATTTTCGAATTACAAATGGAATCTTCGAATTACAAATGGAATCTTCGAATTACAAGTATAATCTTCGAATTACAATTGATCTTTTTCGAATTACATCTGTAAATGGTGTAGAATTTTCGAATTACAAATAGAATCTTCGAATTACAAATAGAATTTTCGAATTACAAATGGAATCTTCGAATTACAAATGGAATCTTCGAATTACAAGTAAAATCTTCGAATTACAATTGATCTTTTACGAATTACATCTGTAAATGGTGTATATGAAAAATGTTAGACTTTTTTTAAGAAAAATGTTTCAGAATCAACGAATTTTTTTAAGAAAAATTATCTCAAAATCGTAGATTTTGTATATAGGAAAAATGTCTTAGAGACACAAGCTGAGTCTTTTTGTATAGAAAAATGCTCAAAATCTGAGACTTTTTCTATTGTAAACATCTCTTTTTCTATAAAAATAATGTCTTAGAATCTGAGTATTTTTCTATGGGAAAAATGTTTCAGAATCTGAGACTTTTTCCTTAGGAAAATGTCTAAGAATCTGAGGCTTTTTCTATATGAAAAATGTTTCAGAATCTGAAAATTTCCTGTAGGCAAAATGTCTCAGAATCTGAGATTTGTTCTATAGAAAAGTGTTTAAGCATCTGAGACTTTTTCGATAGGAAAAATGTCTCAGAATCTAAGAAATTTTCTGCAGAAAAAATTGTCTGAGAATCTTAGACATTTTCTATAGGAAAAGTGTCAAAGGATCTGAGACTTTTTCTGTAAGAAACATGGCGAAGAATCTCAGACTTTTTCCATAAGAATCTTAGATTTTCTTTAGGAAAAATGTATCAGAATTGGAAACTTTTTCCATAGGAAAAATGTTTAAGAATCTGAGACTTTTTCTATAGGAAAAATGTCTAAGAATCTTAGACTTTTTCTATAGGAAATTTTTCTCAGAATCTGAGAGTTTTTCTTTAGGAAAAATGTTTTAGAATTTAAGACTCTATTATACTGTTTTCTTTTTAAAAAGGTCTCAGAATGTGAATCATTTTTCTTACAGAAAAAGCGAAGATTTTCTCAGAATCTAAAACGTTTTGTGTAGAATGTTTCAGAATCTGAGAAAAACTAGAAATATCTCAGATTATGGGAAAATGTCTTACAACCGGAGTCTTTTCTTTTGGAAAAGTATTTTATGAAAATGTTTATAGAATTATTTTCTAAAGTGACTTTTTCCGACAAACGTTTTCCATTGGAAATATGATTTAAAGTCTTTGATTTTTTCTATAACAAAAACTGTCTCAACTGGAAATTGTATTAGAATCTTAGACTTTTCTTTTAAAAAAAAATCAGATTCTGATAATCTTCTTTGTAAAAATGTATCAGGATCTAATACAATTCAAACTTTAAAAAAGGCTTAAGCCTCTAAAAAAATTTTAAAAAATAATTACAAAAATTTTAATTTTTTTTCCCCCAACAGTTTTAAACTTACACAAAAATGAAGAATCTGATTGTGCTGCATTCAGTTCAAGGTGAGATCGAAAAAATTCTAAAACATGTGCTGTTATGTTAATTTTTTGTAAAAAAAAAATTAAAAAAAATTGTTGGGCTCCCACCGAAATACAATCCTGGATACGCCCCTGACCTAACCTACTGTTAAATAGTCCATAATTTTTCTTAAATGGAATTCCCTAATACATGGAAGAAATTCTTACCGCCAAAGAAATTTTACTTAAAAAAATCTTTATAATATCTACATATTTCTTAAAACAAAATTTAGTTCAAAAATTCAGTTTAAGGACGTAATTTGCTACTAATTAGTTCATCATATTTATCATCTTTAATTTGAGTAAGTTTTCTCCACTATTTTAGTACATTTTTCATAACTTGGGAAAAATATTGATTTACTTTTTTTTCATGCTTGCTTGTACAATTCCCATTTGGTTTATTATTTGAAGTATATGAAGAAAAAAGTTTGATCATGTATAACAAGTAATAAATTTAATGTTTATATTTTTTCTACACAGAGAAACAATATTTTAATCACAATAAAGGCCTTGGCTTTGGAGTGTTTCCCATAATCTGGGGACAAACGTCAAAGACAAAGTATTTGTTGTAATTTAACTTTAAAGACTACTGAAACTTATTAGTTGACTATAAAAAACAAACGTTTGTTTATATTATAAAATAAAATGTACATAATGAGAATTCTGTGTGTAAGCACATGCTTTACTATAAATAAACCAATAAAAAAATGAAATTAACTAATTTTTAGGAAAAATGTCCTCATCAGAAATGTTTTTAAAAAATCTCATCAAAATCGATCAGTACACTCAAAAGAAAAACTCTGTCAAAAAATCTGTGAAACGACTTTCAATTCAGCAGGTTGTTTTGCTAAACAGTATATATTTACTAAAATCTCTGTCATTTAGTTTTAGAAAATAACAGATATTTGACTGCGTTTTTACTGATACTGTTGGCTGAATTTCAAAATATTGATGATATGTTTTTTCTGCTGAAATCAGCAAATTTCTCTGCTGTCTCGATAGATTTTTCTGCTGATTTCACCTAGCTAATCATGACAGAAATTTAGTAAACCGCGCTGCTAAAATCAGCAGATTTCTCATATGGCTCAACATGGGTGTGTTTTCAGCAGATTTTTCTGTTGATTGGACAGAAAATTTATTTTAAGTCTAGTTTTTGCTGTATAACTGCAGCCGAATTTTTCCTTTAAAAAGAGAATCCCACAATTGAGTGGCAACCCAAGAAATTTTTGTTGGCCAAATTTAGTGATATAAAATTTAAAAATAAAAACGATAGTTCAAATTTCAATTAAAAAAAAACGAATTAAAAAATTTTGCGTAGTTATTTGTTTACAGCTGTTTTAAAATTTTTAACATCAAGGCTGTTTTTTTTTTAAACCAACCCCCTTATAGTTTTTTTTAATGTTTACATAGTTAAATATCTACTAAAAGACTAAAAACTCCCAGGTCTGATCGTTTACCGTGTCAGTTTTATACAAAGTGGTAAATTACAAACAGAATAAAAAAATTTAATTTATTTTTTGAATTATTTTTACTTTTGAATGTGCAAAAAAAAAAAAATAATCGATACCAAGGAAAAATTTAATTCAGTATTGTTATACATAATTAAAAAAGAAAATAAATAAATACTTGCAATACTTGACTGAATGAAAAAAAAAATAAATAAAAAATAATCGAAACCTAAAAATATAACAATTAATTTGCAAACAATTATAGGAAAATTTTTTTATAGTTGTTTGCTAACAAAAAATTAAATTTTTTTAACAAAAATAAATTTAAAAAAAATTTAGAAATTTTTTAAATGTCAACTAATTGATTTGTAACAAAAAAATAAATAGATTAAAAACAACTTAAGAATTTTAAAAGATAAATGCTGTTTTTTTATTTTCATCTTTAGCAATTTTTATGAATCACTTAAATCAAGTACATTATGATTGTAGGATTCTATTTTAATAATAAAAATAAATATTAACCATTTCTCTCTTAAGTACTATACCGTTTATCAATTGATTTTATAGATTTCATCCCTTGAAAAATATACAAAGGTGAAAAATCACTTTACTTAAAAGCCTTTTTTTTGAGTTTAATATGAATTTAAAATTCATATGGTTTTTTTTTTCTTCAGCAGCCCAGCAATATCCTCATCAAATCATGTATTGAAAAGTATTTCTAAAAAGGTATACTAGATGAATTTTCCATCACGTATTCTCGAAAATATGGGTTTTCTGTTTATCATTATGCCCATAAATTCACTTAAAATAAATTTCGTTAATATTTTCTATGACCATAAACATTTTAAAATTATTTGATATGATTTTAGTTAAATTGAATTGGAAGATTTTTTACCATTAATATAAATATTTTATTAAATGAGAAATAGTAGTCAATATGAAAATATTTATTTTTTATATTAATGTTCCGTTTTCCTTTACATAAATTGCTACAAATTGGAATGCGTGTTGTGAAATCTTTAAAAACTAAAACAAATTCTAAGCCAGGAAGATGTAGAAAAATTATTATATTATACACACAAAAAACTATTGACTAAAAATTTTCAATTAAATCTATTGATCAACAAAATTTAAATGAGTCAATCAATGTTTTAATTAAAATTTTGTTTATTTTCTTTAACTGTCGAATTACAAAATTTCAACACACCAGATTTTGTTTCGCTTTAATTTATTTGAATAAATCACCTCAAAAAAATATAAAATAATCGGAAAAAAAGAAAGAAGAAACAAGAAAGTTTTCTAAAACAAATGTCCGAAGGAAAAAAAAAAAAAAGATATCCGAAAATTTTTCATAGAAAAAAACCTGAACATTTTTATAGGGAAAATTTTTAAATTTTTAAAAAAAAAATGTGACTTAATCTGGTCTCAGAATTTCAGAAAAATGCGAAAAAGGTCTCAAAATTTGAGACTTATTTATGGAAAAAGGTCACAGAATCTGAGACTTTTTCGATAGGAAAAGGGTATAAGAATCTAGGACTTTGTCAATAAGAAAACGGTCACCGAATCTCTAAATTTGAGACTTATTTTAAGGAAAAAGTTCTCAAAATCTCAGTTTTTTTTTTTTTTTTTGTTCTCTGAACGGTCCCACCTCACACTTACCCAACCCAACCGACCGAGAGGGTTCGTTCCCATGACGAAGGAGCGGATAAGGTTGGATAAGTAAGGATCGTAATAAACCAACTACAGACTCTAAGTCATCAGTCGGTTTATTATAAAGACACTAAATACATTTATATACAATTACTACAACTACATAATTTCTACAAATAATTAAGAATTTATAGTCCTGAATTAACTACAAACGTTCAAAGAAATTAAAATAATCATCGTCACGTAATCTATTCAAATATGTCAAAATAGTCGATTTCAGAAGAGCATAATTCTCCGAAAAGTCAACAAACCTGTACAACATATTAAAATCAGTGCACATCCTACGAATAGGATCTGCACAAGCATTATTCGTGCGACAAAAATCAATATATAGAAAGCTGTAATATCTAGTAGGCCGAAAAGGGACATTGAAAAACAACTTCCCAGTTGGCAACGTCCTCGAGCCATCCTCAGTGACGGAGCGGTGACATGTCAGAGTCACTGCTGACATGCACAATAGGGTGGATCGAATTTGGCTTTTGGGCGAATATCGTTCCGGCTCACCGACAGATGTGTTGGAATAGACCTAAAAACAATGTGGTTAAATTTTCATGCAGATCGGTGGTCATCTTCCGCTGCCGAAATGACGTTGAAAATCCGCGATTTCTTAAAAAATAGTATTTATTTCAAAAAATTGCCAAAATTACAAAAATCACTTAATCTTCTTTTTTATTTCAGTCAATCTTTTCAATTCGATCATATTTTCTTAGAAAAAAATTTCAGCTTAATAGGACATTGTTAACCCCTCTAAAACGGTTGCCGAAAATGACCCATTCATTTTGCCCTAAACTCAAAACCACCAAATTTAAAAAAGATTTTTTTTTTTTATTTTAAGTTGCACAATATAAAGTTTTTATTGCATTTATTTCAAGTATATATAAGTTCGTTTAACAAAAAATTTTTTTGAAAAAATACGAGATTCTTAAACAGCGCGTGTAACGGTCTGTTTCCAGGACATTTTGGGAAAATTGCACTTTTTTTTTAAAACTACATTTTTAGTTAAAAACTTTTCATTTTACACTAGATTTATTATAAATTATAAAACTTAATAGAGAAATGTTGGATTTTAAGAAATTCTTTAACCCTAAACAGCTTTGGGCCCTAAATGACCCATGATGAACAAATGCATCTAGCAATAAACCGCTTTTGGCGGGCGACTAACTATTGGGAACATATTTTTTCCATTAAAAATGGGAGCGTGAGTAAAGATGGGAGCGTGAGTGGAGATAAGAGCGTGAGTGAATTTGAGCAACTCACGCTCACGAAGAAAAAAAATTCGCTCAGGAAATTTTTTAAGTTTGCATACATTTTACGCAGGATCACGTGATTGCAACATATTAAACTCGTTCACGCTATAATCACGCTTACGAAAACTCAACATAACTATATTTTGACGTGTTTTATTTTTCTGTCACCATAAAAAATCATGCAATCTCTCGCAATTTCATTCACGCTTACGAGTGAATCACGTGAAATTTGTGTCACTTGTGCATTTGTACAAATTATATTTTTAATGCAAAATAAAAAAGTGATCCATATATTTTTTTTTAACAAGTTTAAATATTATTTCCCATTTAAATGCCCCACCCCGAAAGCATTATCCCCTTAAATGCCAGAATATAGCAAGTAAATAGTCTATTGAATTTATTCAGCAATATTCTTATTTAAATGTGAATTACTTTTTTTGTCAGATATAAATAAATGGTTAATGGTGGGTACGAAAAATACTTAAAGGGTGGGTGCATTTAAGCGGGATACTATTTGAATGATATTTGAACTTTTTTGTTTCATTTGCATTAAAAATATTATTTTTAAAATTGCACTGTTAAGCGTGAGTAAAATTTCGTGAGTTTGCATGATTTTTATGGTGACGGAAAAATGAAACACGTCAAAATTCAGCTTGAGTGAGATTAACATGTGACACTCATGTAATCCTGCGTAAAATGTATGCAAAATTAAAAAATTTCTTCCGTGAGAAATTTTTTTTTCTTCGTAAGCGTGAGGTGGTCGAATTCACTCACGCTCCCATCTCTACTCACGCTCCCATCCTTACTCACGCTCCCATTTTTAATTGAAAAATATGTTTCCAATGGTTTGTCGACCGCCAAAAGCGGTTTATTGCTAGATGCATGTTCATCATGGGTCATTTAGGGCCCAAAGCTGTTTAGGGTTAAGGAGTTTCTTAAAATCCAACATTTCTATATTAAGTTTTATAATTTATAATAAATCTGGTGTAAAATTAAAAGTTCTTAACTAAAAATGTTGAGTTTAAAAAAAAAGTGCAATTTTCCCAAAAAATCCTGGAAACAGACCGTTACACGCGCTGTTTAAGAATCTCGTATTTTTTCAAAAAATTTTTTTGTCAAACGAACTTATATATACTTGATATAAATGCAATAAAAACTTTAGATTGTGAAACTTAAAATCAAAAAAAAAATTATTTTTTAAATTTGGTGGTTTTGAGTTTAGGGCAAAATGAATGGGTAATTTTCGGCTACCGTTTTAGAGGGGTTAACAATGTCCTAATAAGCTGAAATTTTTTTCTAAGAAAATATGATCGAATTGAAAAGATTGACTGAAATAAAAAAGAAGATTAAGTGATTTTTGTAATTTTGGCAATATTTTGAAATAAATACTATTTTTTAAGAAATCGCGGATTTTCAACGTCATTTCGGCAGCGGAAGATGACCACCGATCTGCATGAAAATTTAACCACATTGTTTTTAGGTCTATTCCAACACATCTGTCGGTGAGCCGGAACGAAATTCGCCAAAAAGCCAAATTCGATCCACCCTAATGCACAAGACATCTCTATGTACTGGGTTGAGGACAGTTTCATACAAATTTTCAAAATGTCCTCACTCAAAGTCAGTAGTGGTCAGGGCTGACCTTCTGGGGACTTGTCACCTAAGACTTCTTTGGGGAAATGTCTGGCGTAGGTCATGCGAAAATACAAAAAATTTTCGTATTTCCTTTAGTTTTTACTTTTATCCATTTTCCGTTATAAATTATCTTTCTCATATTTAGAAAAAACTTTTCGCCTTTTTTAGGCCCAACTGGATTTGAACCTGGAACCTCCAGTTTATTAGTCCCACACCTAACTACTTGTTCCAAACTTTATTTTGAAAATTGTTTGTCTATTTATTACTTTTATTCTACTTGTTAGATTTTGATTTAATTTTAAATAAATTGATAATATTGCCATCTTTTTCTTGGAAATTGAAGAGTTGCCCAGATTTAAAATTCTAATTTAATATACTGCTATTCTGAAGACATTTCCTTTTAGACGTCTTAGAGGAATTGTCCACACTCTTCAAGCAAACATTCAGTGCTGACAATGTTAGGACATGTCATCAAGGATTACCTATGATTTGTGAGAACCTGAAGACATTTCCCCAAGGAATCACTGTGGAAATTTCCTCAGTGACACATTTTCCAACTGGGTTCCCAACAAGAAATTCAGAATCAACTTCGCCCTTAATAACCTTTAAAATAAACACAGTATTCAACATAATACGTCTACTCTTCAGAGTAGGAAGTTTTATCAATGCCAATCTTCCATTATATGATGGAAGATTGCTATTGTCCGGACCCCAGTAAAGGTTCCTAAGACAAAAAAGTAAAAATTGTATCTGTACCGATTCAATCATATCACTATGAACGGCTAATTATGAGCAGATGAAATTTTGTCTGGCATTGGCTGGACTTAATATTAAGTTATATTAGTTTTAAGATTTGAATACTTATTGTTAGTTCACATAATTTTAGTGAAGATTCAATAAAACAAATGAATGAGAAAAAAAAAAAAAAAAAAAAAAACTATGAACGGCATAATATGGATCCCAAACCATAAAAATAATATGGATCCTAAAAAATACAAATTCCAAAATTGGTCTTACCAATGAGGTAAATAATCGTTTCGTTATATAGGGGTCAGAAAATTCCTTCGCCCAGCGTTTCATAAATCCAAGAACGCCATAGGCCTTATTCACCATAGTCTCCACATGCGCATTAAAAGTCAACTTTCCATCCAAAAGAATTCCGAGATCCAAAATAGAATCAACCGATTCCAAAATTGAACCATTTAATAGGTACTGAGAAGTCAAAAACTTCGACCTAGCAAAAGTCATGTGCTTACACTTTTTCAAGTTCAGCTCCATGAGATTACAATTGCACCAATTATAAAATCTATTCAAGTCATGCTGCAGCAATAACTGTCCAACAGAAGAACTGTAAGACAAAAAAAGCTTAACATCAACAGCAAATATCAAAATACTAGAATGAATAATAGAAGATGGCAGATCATTTATAAACAACAAGAAGAGGACAGGACCAAGGTGACTGCCCTGAGGGACACCAGAAGCAACACTTATAAATCTAGAATGGGTCTGCCTAAAAAGGACACATTGCTCACGATTCCTCAAATGTGAAGATTACCATTGCAAAACGATACCATTAAATCCAATTACACTCAACTTGTAGAGCAAAATATTATGTTTGACCTTATCAAATGCCTTACTGAAGTCAGTATAAATCGCATCAGTCTGTAGACCTGAAGTAAAACCACTAATGATATTAGAAGAAAATTGAAGCAAATTAGTATTAGTCGATCGACCCTTACGGAAACCATGCTGACATGGTACTAAAATGGAAGATACATGGTAGGATACAATATCAGTGACAAGTTTCTCAAATAGTTTAGGAATTGCACTTAGTTTAGCAATTCCCCTATAATTCGCAACGTTCACAACACAATTAAAAAAGATTTCTTCCAAAATGATGGAAAGTAACCAATTTTCAATGAAGAGTTAAACAAAAATGTCAATGGAGCTGATAGAGCCCCCGAACAAAATCTTAAAACAGAGGACGGGACCCCATCGGGACCAGCGCTATACGTAATCTTCAACTTGTTCATGTTTGAATGAATAGAAGCTACGTCCAACATAGGAAGATTCAGAGAGCTTGCTCTCTGAATCTCGAAAGAAAAAGGTTTCAAAGTCTGAGACTTGTTATTGTTAAAAGAAAGTCGCAGTAGTTGAACTTACTCAATTGGAAGAAGGTCGCAGAATCTTTGAATGTAAGATTTTTTTTTATAAGAATAAATTCTCAGAATCTCTGAACTTTGTACATTTTCTATAGGAATCTGAGGAGTCTCAGACCTTTTCTATGGGAAACAAATCTCAGAATGTATGAATTTTTCTATAAAAAAAGATCTCAAAATCTGATACGTTTTCTTTAGAAAAAAAGTGCCAGAATTTTTTATATAAGAAAAAGGTCTCTGGAACTTTTCTATAAAAAAAAGGTCTGAGAATCTGAGACTTTTTCTTTAGGAATAAGGTCTCAAAATCTAAAACATTTTCTTTTAGGAAAAAAGGTCTGAAAATTAGATACTTTTTCTTTAGGAAAAAGGTCTCAGAATCTAAGACTTTTTCTACAGAAAAAAGGTCTACAAATCTGAGACTTTTTCTTTAGGAAAAAGGTCTGAGAATTTGACACTTTATCTTTAGGAAAAAAGACTCAGAACCTTAGACCTTTTCTATAAAAAAAGGTCTCAGAATCTTAAATTTTTTCAGTACGAAACAAATCTAATAATCTGAGACCCTTTCTATTGAAAAAATATCTATATAGTAAAAGATCTTAAATTCTGAGACTTTTTCTATGGAAAAAAGTTCTTTAAATCTGAAAACATTTCTATACGAAAAAAATCTCAGATTCTGAGACATTTTTCGTAAAGAAAAAGTCTTTGATTCTGAGACATTTTCCCTATAAAAAATTATTTCTTCAGGAAAAATGTCTCAACATCTGATATTTTCTATGTAGGAAGAATTTCTTCTATTGAAAAATTCTCAGATTTAGACGTTTCTATACGTCAAATGTGTAAGAATCTGAGACTTTTTCTATGTATACGAAAATGCACAATTTTCTTTTAAAACAAATAAAAAAAAATAATCTAAACGAAATATGATCACGAAATACAAACCTTCTTCGGCAAAAACAAATAAATTTGTAGATTTTATGACTTTCCCATCACTTTTTGTAGCAAAAAAAAAAAAGTAGGTGAATTTATAATTTTTTTTTATTCGAAGTAAAAAAAAAAATTCCCCCCAAACCCAAAAGCTGTACCTGCCACTGAAACAATATGTGTACAATCGCTTGTCCCGAATTATTTTTTTAGCTTGCCCCCTCAAATGGTGGGGACTTAGCACCCTCTTAGGGGAAAAATTACAAAAATTTTTTTTTTTGGACGAAGTTTTTGAAAAAATTTACGCCAAAAATTGTTCAATTTAGAGAACATTCTGAGAAAAATATTAAAAAATAAATCCATGGATAATTTGATCTGTGTGCGTTTTCTACACTAAATAAGGATCTAACAAAAGATAGATCCAATCGGTACATGTTTGGACTTGGGAGCCATTTTCCGGAAAACACTTTCTTATTTTTTTTTTTTACTTTGAGCCAACACTCAGGGGAAGCCCCCTACTAATGCAATGCATTGTGTTGGTATTAGGAAAATTGGTTATGAGGAGAAGAAAAGAGGGAGTAGTGTTTGTGGACATTTAATTTGAATTTTTCTAAATTATAGCTGACTGGGAAGACTTCTGCCGAGAGTTTATTCCACATACGGCTGGTTCGACTGAGAACAAACAAAATCAATTATTTGATTTATTCGAACAAAGTTTAAAGCCGAATAAATGGCAACTCTAGTACATTACTGTTAGACGAGGAAAATACGACAATGTAAAATTAACATTGTTGGTTTGACAAATAATGCTAACTTTTTATATCGAAAAAGCGCTTAATAAATTTTGCAAAAATGTATCAATTTATAATTATTATGGTAATATTATTTAAGAAATACTTTTAAAAGTGTTTAAAACAAATTCTCAGCAAATAAAAAGTCATTGGATTTCCCGATAATCCACAAAAAAAAAAACTTTTTTTACAGCAAGATGAAAAAAAAACGCTAGCTTTAGTCTGAAAATCGCCAAATTCCAACACTTTTTATACCCTTCAATTACAGTATGGGGGTATACTCACTTTGTCATTCCGTGTGTAACGCATCGAAATATCGGTCTAGGACCCTATAAAGTATATATATTATTGATCAGTGATCGATTCTAAGACATTCTAGCGATGTCCGTCTGTCCGTCCGTCCGTCCGTCCGTCCGTCCGTCTGTCCGTCCGTCTGTCCGTCCGTCTATCCGTCCGTCCGTCTGTGGAAGACACGATGCAGTCCAAAATAAAAGTGCTAGACTCCTGACATTTGGCACATGTATGTCTTATATTCATAGGGTGGTTAAGTTCGGAGATGGGCAAAATCGGACCAGGGGGGAAAAAGTTCCCCCTTGACGAAGTAAACCAACCAATGAAAAAAGGTTACTTTTTATAGGTTTTTTGTATTTTTGTTAAACAAATGAAACATTTTTATGCTTGAAAAAGCATTTTTTACCAGAGAGAAGGTGTCCCCAAGGATCCCGATAAGGCCCCCCCCCAAAAAAAAATAAAACGCCCCTGCAATTTTTTTTTTATTTTTAAACGTTGGAGGGTATACAAGATTCGGCACAGCCGAATTTAACACTCTCACTTGTTTTTTGTTTATATCGAACTTAAGGGATTTTTTTTGGTTTGATCAAACGTCCAGTTCGATGGCGGACTTAGCAAAGGGAATTTAAGAGAGGGTTTAACAGAAGAAGGGAGACTTCACATATCTTTAAGTATTGATAGTCTTTGCTAATATTTGCCATTAAAGAATAAAATAAGTTATAAAATGTATTTTCCCTTAAAATAATAACAAACATGTTTATAAACAAAATAAAGATTTTGCGGTATAACTTTAGCCCTCAGGAGAAAGTTTATAAAAGTTTTTTCTTTTACCCTTACTGTACATGAAAAAGTCGTAAATTCCATCAAAATTCTGGCCACAAAATTTTCGCGCATAAATGCAATAAGATCACGTTCATAATACATGTTTACACTGTAATACGACTTTAAACTAACAAATGAAGAATTTCCCAAAGAAAAATCATCTTGTCCTCAAGGGAATTTGTGAATGGCAGTAGTTGTGTGAAAAGGAAGATGTTTAAAGTCAAGCAAAAGGGTTGTCACGATGTTGGTTTTGTTGACATACCCAAGGAAAAAAATACTAAAACTTTAGCTTTCTACCAGCAACGACAACATCCTTAGAAAAAAAAAATGAGTTGTATACATAACGCAAAACGCGTAAAAGTTAAACCAAAAATATTTATGGAAAAGGATAATAAACCAAACAGTGCCTGCCAGCCAGCCAGCCAGCCAGTCAACCTACCCAAACCCTTTCTAGCAATATACACTTCTATTTACATTCCCAAAACCATAAGACGCTGAAAAAAACCGACGATAAAAAAAATGCCATAAGGAAAAATAACAACCATATTTTCATTAGATTTTCACAAGTTAGAGTTGGGGGAATTTTTTTTGTTGGTTGGCTGTTTTTTGTCGTCGGAAATGGCTGAAGTGATTCATAAATATTAGCACAACGTGTACAAGAGATTTAAAGTTAATAAACTTGTCGAAAAATAGAAAATTAAGGAAGTGTAGGAAATATTTTTCTTTACAAAATGAAAAATAAAAAAAATATTTATTTACTCTTTACTCTTTTGTGGGGCTTTTGGGGTAGGCCGTCATAGACTTGAGTTATTTGTGATGTACAAAATATATATTTGTATAAGTTCAGTAATTTGTAATTTATACAGTATAAAATAAATATTGAATTATGTTTTTTATTTTCATTTTTAGATTTTAAATATTTTAAGGGGGGTGGTTACAGCTAAAACACCTTTAATATTTACAATATTTTAACTAGAGCCCCCCATTACTCGGGTTTCGGTCTACCTGGGTAGACTGGTCTTTTTGTTCATCGGTCTACCCGGGTAACCGGACTATCGGTCGATTTGTCTACCCGGGAAGACCGGTTTTTAAAATTTTGTCATTAAATTTTTTTAAGAACACGAATAAATCAAGGGTCGAAATGAAATATTAAGGCTGGATTACTCAATGCTCCGTTATAAAATAACTCTCCGTTAAATTTAACTTTTTCATACAAATTTTGACATAAGGCTCCGTTAAATCGGCATTTAACAGCTAACTTTTCATTGAGTAATCCGCCCTAAATAAGTTTAGTGTTGTTTTCACAAAAAATTAAAAAAATTTCTACATATTTTTTCACTAAAAATTAAAAATGCTGATATCTCAAGAACTAAGCAAGATAGAGCGAAACCGAGAAAAATTTCAAAAGAAAGAGTCTAAAAGTATGGAACAGCCTTCCTCTATCCATGTTTGGGACTCAATGGGTCAAAATTTTAATTTTAAACTTCGTATTCCGGAAAAAAAAAAAAAAAATATCTCGGTAAATAATGCCACACAATAAAAAGTCTTAAGGCATTTTTGTTTCTCTTTACTTATAGAACTTGGCCAACGAATGGCCAAAAGCCCTGAAATCAAAAGTGTTTGAGTTAATTGATTTTCAAAACCCGAAACCCATTACTTTATTATATTAAGAGCCGATTTATCAAAATTTTTGTTCTACAACCGAGTCTTTAGTTTGCTTGTGCATATTTAGTCATTTGAAGCAACCACAAAAGAGTGCCGTCCTAAAGACCGAAAAGACCGTCCCAACTTCATGTAAACACATAGAAAAAACAAGACTTTACGAGTTTAACAGCCGATTTTTTGTAGATAGAAATACATTTTCATAAATAAACATTTCTGGTGGTCGCGCTTTAAGTTTTTAGATTGTTTCCGGGTACAATGTGAGGATTTTTCTATAAAAAAGTCTAAGATTTTTTCAAAGGTTTTGAAAAACCTTTGTCGCAAAACCTTTAAAGTTTATTTTAGGAAAATTTTTTTTGAATCTGAGTTATTTTTTTATAAAAAATTTTTAAGAATCTGAAAATTTTTGTATAGAAATACTTTTCAGAATCTGAGAATTTTCAATAAAAAAAATAAATATCTCAGAACTTGAGATGTTTATTCAAAGTTTTCTTTAAAAACAACATTTAACACCCAATAGATCTCTGTATCCTGTTTCCAGATCTGCCATTCAAATTTTTGTAGCAAAAACCGGTTTCGAGATATTCGCGGTAAAAAGTAAATAAAAAAACCTATAAAATAGCACTTTAAGGATCAACTGTAACGTATTATTTCGTTTTTCCACAAAGCAGACTATATTTTATTAAAAAAATCGACCTCCCATCCAAATTAGGTACATTTTATAAAATATCAAGTCTTGTTTTGTATAAGCAACGTAAGAACACGTTACGGATACCCAAAAAGTGCTAAATTAGCATTTTTCAATATTCAGAAAAATTTTGGAGGCGGACTTAAAATCCCTAGGCCAAAATCGATCTTTATTCTTGAATTTTTATTCATGGTAGTTCAGATTTCTCTGAATTTGTTCAATAGTGAATCTAAAATATTTACAATACTGAAAAAACTTTTGCTTTTTTTGTATAATGTGTTGTAGCGTATTAAGTTTTCAATATTTTGAAATTGAAAAGGGGGGACTCGTACCCCCTGTGCCTCCCCCCCCTGTATACGTCCATGATGTCTGGAGTATCCTTGTTCGATATGAAGTCATTTAAAGCAACCACAAAAAAAATTCCGTCCTAAAGAAATAAAAAGACCAACCCAATTTCATGTAAATACATGAAAAAATGCCTGCGAATTTTGTACTCTTGGCCAAAACATTAAATCATGATAATGTTTTGCGGAAGATTTGGGTGTACTTGCCAAAGCAAAGTTTTTTTAGAAAAAATAATGTTATATTACTTTGCTATTGCATGCAAAACGAATTGAAATATCAGTCGAGGACCCCATTAAAAACCAAAAGAGCTATACATTTCGTAAGTGAGTGCAAAAATAAGTGCAAAAAAGTGTTTTTACATTTTGGAGAGTATAAAAGGTTCGGCACCAAAGAATATAGCACTCTTCCTTGTTTTATGTACATTTGATAAACAAATGGAAAATTTTTATGCGAAAAGCTTAGATTCGGTGAAAAAGCAGTTTTGGTAAAAAAAAAATGATTTTTTGTTCACGAAAAACAAAATTATGTTAAAAAAAAATTGAATGAACTCAAAATTTTTGGTGTAAAAAAAATTTTATGAAAAAAGTTTTTGATGATTTTTTTTGTTGAAAAAAAAAATTTTTGGTGAGAAAAAAATTGATGATAAAAAATTTGATAAAAAAATTGATGAACAAAAAATTGAAGAAAAAAATATGATAAAAAAATTTATAAAAAAAAAATTTTTTTGAAAAAAAAAAAAATTTGATGAAAAAAAAGAATTAATGAAAAAAATAAAAATTGATAAAAAAAAAATTGATGAAAAAAAAAAATTTATAAAAAAAAAAATTGATAAAAAGAAACAATGATGAAAAAAAAGTTTGATGAAAAAAAAAAATTTATGAAAAAAAAAATATTTGATGAAAAAAAAGGTTGATGAAAAAAATAAAAAAATTTGATGAAAAAAAAAATAATGGAAAAAAATTTAATGAAAAAAAAATTGATGAAAAAAAAATTTATAAAAAAAAATTGATAAAAAAAAAGTTTGATGAAAAAAAAAAAATTTTATTAAAAAAAAGTTTGATAAAAAAAATTGATGGAAAAAAAAATTTGATGAAAAAAAAATTTGATGGAAAACAAAAATTGATGAAAAAAAAAATTGATGAAAAAAAAAAAATGATGAAAAATTTTTTTTTTTTTTGTCGAAAAATAATTATGTTACTTTTTATACACCAGCTGGTGAAAAACGGGTTTATTCACCACGAGGTGAATTATTATCCAAGTTACAAACCCAAGTTATTAAAAGTTTTGGTTTTAAGAAAATGAAAATAGTAATTCTTGTTTTCTTTTTCGTTAATTGTTAGCTTATATAGTCAAACTGAGGTGGCGTCCTGCAACTTTTTTAAAATTAGACACCAGCCTAAAAACATTATCATGTTAAGAACTGAGGTGTCGTCCTGCAAATTTTTTAAAATTAGACACCAGCCTAAAAAAATTATCATGTTAAAAAACCTTAACGAGATTAACATCCGATTTCTCAAAATCTTTGCTCTACGACCACCAAAAAAGCTGTGGGTTGATCGGCAATTATGTTAGAGTATCTTTGTTCCATATGGAGTCATTTGAAGTAACCACAAAAAAGTGTCGTGCTAAGGAACAAAAAAGACCGTCGAAATTTTCATGTACTTGCGACGGTCTTTTTTGTCTGCTTGATCTGTTAATTGCCCATCTACCCACAGCTTTTGCAGCGGCCGTAGAACAGGGCGACACGAAATAACTCCCACATGAAATAAGTCCCAAAAAAAACTCCATACAAAGTTGGGAGTTATTTCATATGAAATAACTACCAATTTAGTGGGACTTTTATCATTTTTGTTGGGAGTTATTTCATAATTTTTTCGGTGGGAGTTCTTTCATCTGAAAGAACTCCCACTACAATAGCGATGAAATAACTCCCACTATTGTTTCATTGTTGGTGGAAGTATCTGGAACATTTTGACTTGTAGTATATTATTATTAATAAATTAAAATTCGTTGTGATTTTAGTACCAAATTTTAGGACGAAGTGCTTTTTTAACAAATTTGTATGTTTTAGAAATTTTGCTTCCAAAACTGGCAAGGATTTTTGAGGTAAGAGCGCACTGCAGCCGAAAAAAAAAAAAGGAGAACGCGAAAGTTATCCAACGTGATGTGTTTTCGATAACATAGAAAGTTTTTCGATAACATACGAGATTGTTGAAAAAAGCACCGCAGATGAAAATTTAAAAGATTTAATCAGAACTTATTGTAAAAAGCGCCGTGGCGAAAATTTGGTACCAAAAATCGCCGCGATTTTTGGTACCAAATTTTCGCCTGCGGCGCTTTTTACAACAAGTTCTGATTAAATCTTTTAAATTTTCGGTAACATACAAATTTTTTGCAATTTTCGCCTGCGGCGCTTTTTACAACAGGTTGTAATTAAATCTTTTAAATTATCGGTAACACACAAATTTGTGGCAAAAAGGACCGCACGCGAAAAATTGGTACCAAAAATAGTTGCAAAACATCGCTGCGATGTTTGAATGTAACCGAAGCAAGTCAAATAGAACACTCAATGTTTTTTTGCATGTTTTCGAAAAACTCTGAAAAAAAAACAAATCAGCCGTCAAGTTTCGCATTTGGCAGTTATTATAACTTGTTTGTATTGCACCGAAAGTAACATCAGGATCCTCGTTCTCGACTTAACTGATATATTTTTCCTTATTGTTTGTTTAATTTTTGTTGAGATTTCTAAATTTTTTTATTGGGACTTCTTTCATTATTAATGGGAGTTATTTCATTGGCACTTATTTCATTTTGTAGGTGGAAGTTATTTCATTGATGTTGGGACTTATTTCATTTTTTTCTCCATTGGGACATATTTCATTTTTGGTGGGATTTATTTTATTGGGAGTTATTTCGTGGGAGTTATTTCATGTGGGAGTTATTTCGTGTCGCCGTAGAACAGTATCGCCAGTCCTCTTCACATGTGTGGACCCTAATGGGTCCTAACTTTGGATCCAAAACAGGTTGGCATTCCCGAAAAAAGTCCAAAAGCATTTTTGTAGCCCTCAATACGTAGAACATGACTACAAAATAACCAAAACCTCTCCGAGTAATATTTTTGAAGTTATCGAGTTTTTTAATTCTCAAAACCCCAGTGGTCCCCTAAAATCACGTATCTCAAAAACTAAGCAAGGTAAAGCGAAACGGACACAAATTTTGGATCAAAAACTATGACGATCTTTAAGGAACCCAACTAGGTCTAGGCCCATCGGCGTCTGGACTTATCGGGTCCGAACCCAATGGGGTCCTCAAATGTGTATGAACTAACAAAAAAATTCCAGTTAACTAATTTTTGGCAAAACATTTTTGCTAACATAATTAATAGTAAATAATCAAGCTCGAGGTTGATTATTTACTATAAATTATATTAATAAAAAGGTCGAATAACAACAAACTTATTCATTTTTGCTAACTATACCAAAAAAAATTGTGCGTTCAAAATCAGCAAATTTTCTTGTAGGCTTACAGGCTTTTTTTGCTAACTTTACAATTTTTTTTTTGAGTTTAGTTGACCAAATTTCGAGTCTTTCAAATAAGAAAAAAATCAAAATGAATGCGTATTTATTTTTTTATAGTTGTTTAAAACTGTTAATATTAAGGTTGTTTTAGAGGTAAAACACCCCCTTAAGAAGTTTAGGAACATTTTTTATGCCTTTTAAATGAACATAATATGATAACTCTTGTGAAAAACTGTTATTACTATACTTAAAAAGGACATGACTTAAATTTGGGAAGAGTTTATATTAACCCAAATGTAAATCCTAAGTGTTTACGGTGCGGTAGCTAAATATCTTTATTTTAGGGCGTATCAATAGCCAACATAGCTGGGGAGTTATTTTTCGGAAAACCCTAGCGCAGGGAATTATGTGGTCGGTCCTGACCGACTTTAATTATCTTGTTTTCTTTTCCAAAATTGGAGCTAAGCTTAAAAATTCGCCCTCTCCTCTCCTTCCCTTCCTGGCCAGGGATGGAAAATCGGAATTTTGAAATGGTACTGGAGCTCAACCAAAAAAGTACTTTTTCGCCCTCGACGGTACTAAAAAAAGTAAGAAAGTTATTGTCGGTCAAGACCGACCATATGGTACCCTACACCAGTGTTTTCCGGAAAATGGGTCCCAAGCCCAAACATGGACCGTTTGGATCTGCCTTTTGTTAGATCTTTATTTAGTGTAAAAAACACACAGATAAAATTTTTGTGGAATTGGTTTATTTTTTCCCAATAGACCGATTTAACTGAATATCGGTCAAAATTTTTTTATGGGGGACTAAGTCCAAAAATGGTCCAATTATATTCCGATTTGATAAGGTTACTAAAGTACACGCTTAACAACTAAAAATAAATTTTTTATCAAATATTGACATTTTCATGAGTTTTGAGGGAATTATGTGAATATCGGGAGGGTGGTTTGTATGGGGTCTACCAGAAGGACTGACTCGAAATTTAGAATGATGATCCATGCAAACAAAATTTGATTAACTGTTAAATTTCAAAGCGATATCTATTATAATACGGTTATTAGAGTCATTTAAGCCTAATCTAAATGCGGCGTTTGTATGGGGGATAGGTCTTAACATGGACCGATTTTCTCCAATTTCAATAGGCTTCGTCTTTAGGTCAAAAGATCGTGCTTAAACCGATAGATGGACAGACGGACGGACGGACACACGGATGGTCGGACATCGCTAAATCGACTCAAGAAGTAAATCTGAGTCGATCGGTATACTTGAAGGTAGGTCTAGGACCAATATTTCGGGTAGTTACAAATATCGGCACAAACTCATTATACCCTATACCACAGAGTGGTGTAGGGTATAATTAAAGTCCAGTTTCTGTACGACAAACTCCGTTCGTCTGCGACAAATAAGAGGAAACTGGGCATATTTCAATAGAAAAGTTCTTAAAGTAAGGATATCCTTATTCATTTATTTATTTTTTAGAGAAAACTTCAATAAAGGATGGTTAAAATCAAAAATATCATTTATGTGAAGCTTTTTTCCAGTGAAAATCGGTCGATTTTCGGATTTTTTTTTTAGATTTGGTTGAAAAATGTATGAAATCGACGGGTATAGAAAAGGTACTAAATCAGTCGCGGGGGTACTACGGTATTTTTGAGAGTGAAAAAGTACTGAAAAAAGTACTAAAGTACTAACTTTTCCATCCCTGATCCTGGCACATGTGCTCTAACTAAGTTCACCTATTTATTTTTGTTATAAAAAAATGTTTGATTATTTTTTATTTTTTACACATTTTGTATTTCATTTTAAGAAGAATACATTATGCATAAATAAATGTAAAATTTTACGTACACACGTGTTTGTTTTTCTACACTTACAACACCTTTACTGCAACAAAAAAAAAATACAATGTTGTAGTGGGGTACAGACTAGAGATAGCCACGTGAGTACTGTATTATAACCTTTTTTAAACTGTTACAAAATTTGATTCAGATACGAAAATTTATTTAAAGTTTCTAGAAAATAACACTCACAGAAAGAACTGAAAACTGATTTCAATTACTAAAACTACTGATTCAATTACTTTAGTATTTGAAATTCCTCCGAGCACGAAAATGCTTGGACCAATTACTAAATTAATAGTTGAGTATTTGAATTGTTTTCAAATACTTGTTTTTCCGTATTTGATTACTTTTTAATTTTAGTTTTATATATTTTTTTTTAAAAAGAATGTACACAAAAATGTTGTGAGATTTGAACCAAGGACGCCGGAGTCTAAAGCACAAGACACAACCACCAGGCTACAGCCGTCTTAAATTAATAGCGAACTTTACTGATATTATACAAATGAATAAAATATACAAAAATAAGTTTCGTTTTAACATCTCTGTAAAAAAAGAATCTATTTATAGAATCAGACACACATATACATATAAAAAAATGTTTTAGGTTTTATTAAAAAAAAAAAAAACAAGCATCTGTGTGGAATCGAACCAACGCCACATCGCATTTTAAGCACAACACTCTACCACCAGGCTATCACCGAACTTGCATGTTTTCGAACTTTATTGTTATTTAAAAACGAATAAGCAAAAGAAAAACAAATAAAATAAAAACTTCACACCCTCTCTCGATGTTAGCATCTATTTATTGTATAGATGTTAGTGTCACACATATAGAAAACAAATTGTGGTTATTTATTTTGTTGTTTTTCTTCGAAAAATAAAATAAAATCTAAATTTGAGCATTAAAGTAATTGAAACCATTTCTATTTTTTGATTACTATGGGTAATTGAATTTTTATAGCTGAAAATTTTTTCTGTGCTTTGGAAACCCCCAGTGAAATTGGATGCTGAAAATATTCCTAGACCTATTCAAACTTATCTTAAAGCTAAAGGCGTGACTTTCAAAATATGCCGTCACTTGTCCATCTCTAGTTTATATGCAAATAAGTTTTAAACAAAATTATTCACATACAATTTTATACGGATACATAGTTTACATACATGTATACATAAAATATTTTTATTTCCCAATTGTAATAATGTGTTTAATTGTAAGCACTCGTGTGTCATGTAATGTTTTTATTTTTTAAGTATAAAACAAAATAAATAAAATAACAATTTATGCAGGTATGAATAATATTTATTTTATTTTCAAGTTTTGGTTGACGTCATGAACAAAGTTCATCAATTTCTTGGAAAAGTTCAAATGAATAGAAAATGTTGTAAAAAATTTGTTATTTTGGATGTGCACACAAAAAAAAATAAAATGAGTTTCAATCACCAAAACGATTATATCAATTCTTATTTTAATCGATTTTTCACCTTGTACGAAAGTAATAATATCAATTACTAACATTTGTAAGAGTTTAACAAGGAAAAATTGCATTTATTCTCAATTCACTGAAATTTGCGGAGTCAATTAAAAAATTAATTATATCAATTACTAAAATGATTAAAAACTAAAATGAACTTTTTTAAATTTTAAATTAAAAGTTTTTCCCCTAATTTTTTTTTGTGTAGCAAAAAAATCTTGAAGAATTCTGCAAATACATCCTGATGTAATATTAATCATTTCTAAAAGCGTTTCCCCTACTTGATCTCCAGACCATACACACAAAAAAAAACCTTTTCAAATTACTATAAAAAGTCTCGTAATCCCATTTTACCAAAATTTTACAGTTTTCCCTGTTTTTTAACAAATAATTTTTGATCGAAATTTACATTTCTTTGTGTAATTTGATAGTTTTTCTTGTAATTACACAAATTTCCAAGATTTTTTACCAAAAAAAATATTTTACAGTTTTCCCCGTTTTTTAACAAATAATTTTCGATCGAAATTTACATTTCTTTGTGTAATTTTACAGTTTTTCTTGTAATTATACACATTTCCAAGATTTTTTACCAAAAAAATCTAGTAAATTTTCGAGAATTTCTTGTATGTTTTATTTCACCAAAAAAGTTGTAAATTTACAATTTTATTGGTATAATTCTTGTAAAATTACAAAAAAGTTCGTAATTTTTACTAGGAATTCTCGTAAAATAGAAGGTAGCAAAAAATCTAGTAAAATTACGAAACCTCCTTGTAAGTTTCATCGCGTAAAAAAAATTGTAAATTTACAATTTTTTTGGTAAAAAGCTTGTAAAATAACAAGAAATTCTTTTCAAATAGGAGGTAGCAAAAAAAAGTTACAAACTTTTCTTGAAATCTTACAAAGTTTTTTTTTTTGAGTGTAGGTTTATTTATTTGACCTGCCTCCAAAGTACAAATAAGTAGCAACAAATAATAATCAAAAAAAATGTTTTATTAAAACTTAAATTAATATCACTCAAACAACTCCACCTACTATTTTATTCTTTTTGCTACAAATGGCAATAAGCTATAATCTTTGATGGACATTCAATGACTTGAAGGAATCAATACAAAGTTTCTTTAGTGGGGGCTCCATCAGTCAGTGTACATACTCGTATATAACCAGATATTAATACCATCGAAACACGTACAAATACAAGCACGTTTATTTAATACAAACAAGGATATGAAGTAGAAACGTGACCCAAATTTTATTTTCTTACGAAAATCTACACAAATATTGAAAAAAATACAATCGAATAGAAAAATCATATGGGATTACAAACAAAAATATTTGTGGCCTATATTAATGTTTTTCAAACTTTTTGGAGCCATGCCTCACTTTAAAGTTTAAACAAGTAAATAGTTAAATTCGGATTTGGTCGAATCCATAAAAAACCTACATAGCACTCTGCCAATTAACCTGGAGATTAGTTGGTATCGTGCTAGCCTACGGGTCGTGGGTTCGATTTCCACCAAAACCCTTGCCGATTTCGCTACAACGAGACGACGGTCATTGTTAACAGTTCTCGGTTAGGTTGTAATTATTAAAAAATGATTTGTAGTTAAAATTATTATTATTTTTCAAAAAATTTTGAACAAAATTTGAATTTGAGTGAAATGAAAAAGAGTTTATTATGGTTCGAGGTCATTTATTTTCCCCATTATGAATTAAAATAAAAAATATTTTTGTTACCTGTACTTCCAGTATTAGGATATTCTCCCAATAAATACTCATAGAGTTTCTTTCTTTCAAAAATTTATTAATCTTTAAGACTAAATTGACGACTGTTTGGGAATTTTTGGGAATCCCTACATAGGGTTTGCAAATAACCGCAGTTTTCCTTAACCGCGGTTACGGTTAAAATTATTAAATTAATAAAAATGTTTAATAGAAGTCGTTTTACTCATATTATGTAAAATGTAGACAGCGAACTATACCCTCCACTACACCCTCCACGTTTGGAATTTAATGACACACAGAAAATAAAATCAAAAAATTCAAGTCAACAAACAGCAATTGTGAATGTCCTAAACTGATATATACCAAACATTTAGTAAAAACGGCATCCCGTTAGTCAATAACACAAAAATTCGATTTTGTTTTCAACAAACTACGTCAAATAATTTTATTTCAAAACTAAAGGAAAATTTCAACAAATCATTAGTGGCATTTTGTCAATAAGACAAAGAAAAATATTTTTTTAACTTTCAAATAACCCGTTTGTTATTAATCTAAGGCTGGATTACTCAATGCTCCGTTATAAAATAACTCTTCGTTAAATTTAACTTTTTCATACAAATTTTGACATAAGGCTCCGTTAAATCAGCAGTTAACAGCTAACTTTTCATTGAGTAATCCGCCCTTAATCTATATATATAAAAGAGTAATGTGACTGACTGATTGACTGATATACTCATTCATCATAGCCCAGCCCAAACCGCTGAAGCTAGAGACTTGAAATTTGGACTGTAGGTCCACCTCCCGAAATATAGATCCACTAAGGCTGGATTTTTGCCAATGTTGATTCTTAGGGGGTAAAAAACTGTACTATTGGTACTTTTTATATCTCCTGAAATAATGGTCATAGAGACTTGAAATTTGAACTGTATATTCACCTCCAGGAATATAGATCCCGTAAGGCCGAATTTTTGCCAATGTTGATTCTAAGGGGACAAAAAGGGTAAAAAACTGTACTATTGGTACTTTTTATATCTCCTGAAATAATGGTCACAGAGACTTGAAATTTGGACAGTATGTTCAACTCCTGGAATATAGATCCAGTAAGGCCGGATTTTTGCCAATGTTGATTCTAAGGGGGTAAAAAGGGTAAAAAACTGTACTTTTGGTACTTTTTATATCTCCTGAAATAACGGTCACAGAAACTTGAAATTTGGACTGTATGTTCACCTCCCGGAATATAGATCCAGTAAGGCTGAATTTTTGCCAATGTTGATTCTAAGGGGGTAAAAAGGGTAAAAAAATGTACCTATGGTACCTTTTATATTTCCTTAAATAATGGTCCTAGACACTTGAAATTTTGAATGTAGGTTCAGCTCCCGGAATATAAATCTACTAAGGCTGGATTTTGCCAATGTTGATTCTAAGGGGTAAAAAGGGTAAACAAATGTACCTTTGATACCTTTTATATTTTCTTAAATAATGGTCCTTCACCTCCCGGAAAAGATATTCACCAAGGCTGGGTTTTGCCAATGTTGACTCTACGGGGGTAAAATGGAAAAAAGTGTACTTTTGGTACTGGTTTTAATTTACTGAAATAATGGTAGCTTTTATAAAAATTACCTTACCTTACCTTACCTTACCTTACCTTACCTTACCTTACCTTACCTTACCTTACCTTACCTTACCTTACCTTACCTTACCTTACCTTACCTTACCTTACCTTACCTTACCTTACCTTACCTTACCTTACCTTACCTTACCTTACCTTACCTTACCTTACCTTACCTTACCTTACCTTACCTTACCTTACCTTACCTTACCTTACCTTACCTTACCTTACCTTACCTTACCTTACCTTACCTTACCTTACCTTACCTTACCTTACCTTACCTTACCTTACCTTACCTTACCTTACCTTACCTTACCTTACCTTACCTTACCTTACCTTACCTTACCTTACCTTACCTTACCTTACCTTACCTTACCTTACCTTACCTTACCTTACCTTACCTTACCTTACCTTACCTTACCTTACCTTACCTTACCTTACCTTACCTTACCTTACCTTACCTTACCTTACCTTACCTTACCTTACCTTACCTTACCTTACCTTACCTTACCTTACCTTACCTTACCTTACCTTACCTTACCTTACCTTACCTTACCTTACCTTACCTTACCTTACCTTACCTTACCTTACCTTACCTTACCTTACCTTACCTTACCTTACCTTACCTTACCTTACCTTACCTTACCTTACCTTACCTTACCTTACCTTACCTTACCTTACCTTACCTTACCTTACCTTACCTTACCTTACCTTACCTTACCTTACCTTACCTTACCTTACCTTACCTTACCTTACCTTACCTTACCTTACCTTACCTTACCTTACCTTACCTTACCTTACCTTACCTTACTTTACCTTACCTTACCTTACAAGAGATTGGGAAAAGTTGTCTTTGGAAATTCCATTTCTTAACGGGGATACACAGTACTTTTAATATTTGCTGAAACAGTGATCCTAGATAATTGAAATATGGATTGTAGGATCCTTCGGTGAAGAAAAAACATTCTGGAAGAGGTACTTTTTTTAAATTCCGTTTCTAATGGGGGTAATTAAGTGTACTTTTGGTACTTTTTTTGCTCCTATAATAATGGCCTTAGAAGATGGAATTGGAAATGAAATGGCGTAGAACGGGGAACAATATGAAATAGATAGAGCTGGGAACAATATGGAATGATATTTTTAACTCAAATTTTTGGTGTTTAGCTTTTTTTACTCCATATTTTTTTATTCCAATTTATTTTTTCACTGAAATATTTATTCACTCAAAATCCAAAATCCCGACATAAGGGCTCGAAAATTCTCATTTTATTTTTCCCCCGGAACGAACATGATAACGTACCAGCAAAGTTATTCAAATTTTATTGTTTAAATTATTCATTGAAATATTTTTTTATGGAAGACTTTAACGTCCACAAGTAAATAAAACAAAGACTATGTTGGGGAATTTTTTTGAAATCGATAGAATAATTCTGATCCTTCTATTATGCAGTATTCAATACAACCGGTAACGAAGTACCGGGATTGCAAGCTAGTGTTCAATAATTTGTAAATAAAACTGATTTTTTTCAACTATTTATGTCAATAAACGACTTTGTCAAATAAAAGCCATATTTTCAACAATTTAAATCAATAAATATAAAGAACTTTGTCAATCTAACAAAATAGTAAATTTTTTTTTTTAACAATTGCTGTCTATAAAGAATTTGGTAGCTTTTGTAAAGTATAAAACAAAAGCACAAACATACTGTAAAGACAACATGCTCTCTCTCGTCGTGTAGTTTGTTTTTTATTTGTGCCTGTACTTCTTTTTAAAAAAGCAGACAATGAAAAAAGAAGACAATTAAAAAAAAAATGATTATGAATTTAGTTTTATTTGAGCTAGCAAGGGGTACGGCAGCAATTGAAATTATTTCATAGAAAATATTATTAAAAAATGTATTTCGAAAACAAATTAATCTTTTTATATAAACATTTTGTTTTGTTAACTATTGTTTTGTTTTTTCCTTTTTATTTTTGGAATAATTTTTTTACAGAATTTGCTTTCCAAGTTTTTACCGATTGCTATGTTTTTCTAAAACGAAACTAAAACATGTGTATATAAAAAAGAAAGAAATAAAGAACAAACGAAAAAAAAAGAATTTTCAACATAAGACAAAAACGGTAAAACGATAAAAGTAAAATACATTCTTAAGTGTTATAAAAAAGAATATTGACTAAGAAAATACTTTTGTTTAATTTCAATATTAATATTCTCTTACATTTATCTCGATTTTTAATCAATTTATTTTTAATTTTTTTTCCTATAAAAAAAGTTTTAATTTGTCAATACAACTAATACTGTTGGTTGATATCACAAATTCGTTTGTTGAATTCCTTTACCATATCAACAAATGACGTTTGTGTTTGTTGAATTTCTTTGTTGAAAACAAAATTTATTTTTTTTTTCTTTTGTTAGATCAACAAATTACGTTTTGTGTTTGTTGAATTTCTTTGTTGAAAACAAAATTTATTTTTTTTTTCTTTTGTTAGATCAACAAATTACGATTTGTGTTTGTTGAATTTCTTTGTTGAAAAAAAATTTAAGATTTTGTACGTTTGTCAATACAAATAATAATTTAGGAGAACTATTACAAACTCATTTATCAATTGTTTTTTCAACAATTAATATTTACAAACGTTAGTTGATATTACAAATTTCCGTATAGGAGCACTTTCAGTGAAAAATTTAATTGTATTCACAAATATGGGGGTCAATATAACAATTCGTTTTTTTCTGTGCAGTAAGTTATAAAAAAAGATTTCATCTCTATATAAAAAATGCCTGCGAATTTTGAACTCTTGCCCAAAACATTAAATCATGATAATGCTAATAATGCCGAAGATTTGTGTGTACTTGTCAAAGCAAAGTTTTTTAGAAGAAATAATGTTATATTTGTTTGCCATTCCATGCAAAACGAATTGAAATATCGGTCGAGGACCCCATTAATTTTATCTATTATTGGTGCATTCCTAAGACACTCTGCATCTGTCTATAGAAAGCAAGATGTAGACCAAACCAAAAGAGCTGTAAATTTGGTAAATGAGAGTACTTAAGTGAAGAAAAGTATTTTTACAACTTGGACAGTATAAAAGATTTGGCACAGAAAATTTAACACTCTCAATTGTTTTTTTTAGTACATTTGTTAAAGAAATGAAACATTTTTATGTCAGAAGTTTGACTTAGCGAAAAAGTAGTTTTGGTAAAAAAAATGAGAAAAAAAGGAAAAAAATATATTGATGAAAAAAAAGTTTTTATAAAGAAAACTAATTTTGGATGAAAAAAAAATGTTTATAAAAACAAAAAAAAAAATGATGAAAAAAAAAATTTTGATGAAAAAAAAAATTATGAAAAACTTTTTTTTAATAAAAAAAAATTGATGAAAAAAAAAATATTTGATGTAAAAAAAATTTAAAAAAAAGTAAGAAAATTAAAGTCGGTCGAGACCGACCATATAATACCCTACATTAGTGTCTCCCGGGAAATGGGTCCCAAGTCCAAACATGGACCGATTGGATCTATACTTTATCAAATATTTTATAAGTGTAAAAAAAAACACTCACAAACCAAATTTAAGTGAAAAAGTCTCCTATTTGTTGCCAATAAACCGATTTAACTGAATTTGGGAGAGAAATTTTCATATGGGGATTATGTCCAAAAATGGTCCGATTATAATCAAATTTCACAAGGGTTTAACACACACAACTAAAATTTTAAATAAATATTTTTATTTCACTGAAGTTTGAGAGGTTTATGTGAATATCGGGAAGGCTACAAGAAGCACTTCAAAATTCGGAATGGTGATTTGTGAATTCAAAAAACGTTTACCTGCCAAACTTTGAAATGATTTTGAGTTGATCGGTATGTTTAAAGGTGTGTCTAGAACCAATATTTCAAGTAGCTACAAACATCAGCACAAACCACAGAGTGAGTGGAACTTTTTCACCGTGGTATGATTTGGCCCATTTACGAAGTGGACCGAAACATTAACTTTAGGCAGATTGGTGCAAAACTTCAGGGGAAAGCTCTTTTCCGTGGACTGCATCGTGCTTTCCACAGACAGACGAACGTTCAAAGAATGTCTTAGAATCTTTCATGGATCAATAATATACAGTTAAACCCTGTTATAACGAACTCCGAGGGACCAGTAATAATAGTTCGCTTAGAGTGGGTTTTATTTTTAATCAACATAGTTTTATTACCAAAAAAAATTGATTCAATTTTGTTTTATTTTTTTTCGTAAATCAACTACTTAGTGAGAAGAAAATATTAATTATTATTATTATTCATAAAATCTGAAATAAAACTAAAGTAGGTTTATTTGACAGATATTGCAGGAATATTTGTCAAATAAACCTACAATAAGTCTACTACAGTCAAACCCGGGTATAACGAACTCCGAGCAACCAGTAAAAATAGTACGTTATAAGCGAAGTTCGCTATATGCAGGGTATATTTTTTATTAACCTAGTTCTTTTATTTCCAAACAATAGATCCAATTTTGTTTTTTTTTTTATGTTTTGTTTGTAAATAAACTACTTATTGAGAAGAAAAATTTTAAAATATCGTGGAACTATATTCAATTTGAGCTATCTGCTCGGTTGACGAAAATGAGTTTTTGATGGCAAAATGTTCGTTGGCGTAAGTGTCATCTATGGTATTAATTTCAGAACAAAAAAATTATTTTAAGACTATTTTATTACAAAAATAGCATGAGCTATGTGAAACCATGTTTTTTTATAAATAAAAATTTGAGCTATCTACAGTATAGTTTACTAGAGTAAACTTTTAAATTTAAATTTTTTTGATATTATCACTTTTTAGACGGGTTTTCTATCAATAAAAATAACGGCATAGTTTTTTTGGAAAATTTCAACTCCTTTCCGCGGTTAAAAACGTGGTTTTTTACCCTTATTTCGATGCGGAGCAAAAACGGTTAAACTTTTTGCATATTTTATTTGCCCATTCGATTGTACAGCAAACACAAGCTTCATGAAGGTTCCAAATAATGGCGATAAAGCGCGAAAAAATCGATGATTTAAAAAAAAAACTTAAAAGTATTTTTTTAACACCTTTTCTGGAAGGGCTTAAAAAACTGAGAAATATGGTACCAAAATCATATTTTTATCATAATCCGTTAAAAAGTTATAAAGCTTTAAAGTGTATATTTAATGAGCTATCTGCTTAGGTTGATTAATTTCAAATAAAAAAGGTTGAGCTATCTGCTGTAACTCAGCGAATAATACGAATTTTAAAAAAAAAGGCACTTGTAAAATTTAGTAGTAATTATTAATTAATATTGTAAAAGATCGAATGACAAAACATTTAAAAATACGCGAATGCGACGGTTTTTTTGCTCTCCTGAAAAGTTTTGTTTTTTTAGTTAGCTCAAATTGAATATAGTTTAACGATATAAATAAATTTTATCAAAATTATAACATAAACCAAAAATTTCCAACCTTTTTGATAAATATGATTGCCTCACATTAATAATATTTATAGGAGTTCGTTATAAAAAGGTAAATACAAATAAAATTGTGTTCGTGGGACCATAATCAGCAGTTCGTTTTAACCGAGTTCGTTATAAAAAAAAATATTTTATGTGAAAATTGATGCCAAAACGTCGGGACTTTAGAATTAGTTCGTTAAAAAAAATATTTCATTGGGTTACATACGGAATGATTTGATGAGTATACCACCATACTGTGGTACAAAGGTTTAAAATATCTCTAAAATTATGTGAAGAAATCAAAAACTAACAAGTGAGAGTGTTAAATTTGGCTGTGCCGAATCTTGTATACCCTCCAACGTTGAACAAAAATAATTGCAGGGGCGTTTTTTTTGGGGGGGGGCTTGTCAGGGGTCCTTGGGGATACCTTCTCTCTGGTCAAAAATGTTTACAAATTTAATTACTATGCTTTTTGTACAAAAAATGTATAATTTCATAATTATAAAATTATTTGCTAATATCCACGCCCACAAAAGGGGGCGGACCAAAAAAATAAATAAATTTTTAAATCCCCTGGGGCCAAGTCCAAGACTTTGAACTTTTTTAAGCATAAAAATGTTTCATTTGTTTAACAAAAATTAAAAAAAAACCTATAAAAAGTTACCTTTTTTCGTGGGTTGGTTTACTTCGTCAAGGGGGAACTTTTTTCCCCCTGGTCCGATTTTGCCCATCTCCGAACTTAACCAGCCTATGAACATAAGACATATATGTGCCAAGTTTCAGGAGTCTAGCGCTTTCATTTTGGACTGTATCGTGTCTTCCACAGACGGACGGACAGACGGACGAACAGACGGAAATCGCTACACAGAAAAAAAAATTGTCAATATAATTAATTTCATTGTTAATACAATTAAACATTTAATTGAAACTGAGCCTACATTGGATTTTGTCAATACAACATTGGATTTTGTAACTTTTGAAAAAAATATCAACTTAATTTAGTCAATTAAAATCATTGTTGTATCAACAATGAAATTAATTGAAAATTTTGTAATAAATTATATTAACGGAAATAAACATGCTTTAATGTCAATTTATTTAAAAAAAATCTAAAAATAGAACAAAAGAAATCTAAAATTTAAAAAAAAAAAAAAAAAAAACATTAGCCGGTAGCTGGAATTGAACCCGCAACTAACATGATACGAGTCTAGCACACTACCACCGTGCTATTCCTTATATGTACTTGTAGTTGACTATACGCGTATATTAAAGGAAATAAACTGTTTTAATGTCTTTTAATTTAAAAATAAAATAGAACAAAAAACAAGTAAAAAAGTTAAATTCGGCCTTGCCGAATGTAGTGATACCCTCCACAATTTCAAAAAGATTATTGCAAAAAACTTTATTTAAAAAGAAATTACTTTTGAAAAAAAAAAAAATTCCGCGAAAAAAAATTTTGGTAAAAAAAATCCGCGATTTTTTCCTTTTTTGTCAAAAAATATGTTCGTACTTGTTTAAATACCATTTGATGTTCAATTATGTTCACATAAGTCAACCAGAAGCCGAATTAAAGCATTTTGTATTTTTAGGTTATGTTGAATGTACTGAAATTTTTGAGGTGTGCTTACATTTTCCTTCATAACTTTTGAACCGCTGCACCGATATCGCTCAAATGCAATACCAAACTTCTCGGGAGAACTTCCAATAAATATGTTAAGTTTCAGTCATCTCTGTGCAATATTTTGTCCGCGACAGCATTTTCCACAGACAGACAGACAGACAGACGGACAGACGGACATCGCTAGAATGTCTTAAAATCGATCGGGCATCATGAATATATATACTTTATGGGGTCCCAGATCGATATTTCGATGAGTTACAAACAGAATGACAAACTTATATATACCCTCTATCACTAAGTGGAGGGTATAAAAATTAATTAACTTATTTTATTTAAAATTTTTAAATTAAAAAAATTAAGTAACTCAAAATAAAAACTTATTTATGGTAAAATTAAAAAAAGCCACAAATAAAAAAAAAAAAAAAAAAAAAAAAACAAAGATACTCTCAGCCAAACCGGGACATGAACCTGGTGCCCCCCAAATTAATATCCGACGACACTACCATTAGACCATTGGCAGCATTAAAAATGTATGTCAAATTCGCAACTGTTAGATGTTTTGTTTGATTATAACACAGCAATGCTTAAAATAACTTATATACCCAGTGGCAGGTTTAATAACTTATATACCCAGTGGCAGGTTTAAAAATATATTCCTAGTTTTTTATAGGGATCATACTATACTTAAAGCTAACAAAATTAACCGTTACTAACAGTGTTGCCAGAAATCGTCAATAGGCAGAAATCGTCTGTCCGTTTGTAAGAATTGGATGCAAAATATAAATATATTGAATGTGTTTGATATTTATCCTATACAAGAAATAAAAAAAAAAAAATAAAAACACAAATAAAGAGTGGATGGTATAAAAAAAATGTAGAAAGTACAATTTTTTTTCCAAAAATTATTTCATTTACCCACCCAACAAACCAAAAAATAATACTCTATCATAACTAATATAATTTTTTACAAAAATTGTGAGTTATAAATTATCATTATAATGATAAAAAAATTGTATCATGAAAATATCTAAATAAAATCATTTATGTTTGTTTTGATAGTTTGGCTGGAAATTTTTAATTTTATTTATTTGTGAAAGCAGTCAAAACTTTTCACAAAATATTTTTATTTTCTTTAAAAATGTATTTTATTAGAGACACTATTGCGAAAATTGCTCGTTATACTAGCAATTCTCATCATTCCCACAATGCAATAATTAAACCCAAGGTATGTATGCTTACATAACTATATTAATAATTGTATTCTGTTAATATATCATGGTGTGTTTTTAGGTTTCATCACGAATTTGGATATGTGGATATGGATTCTTAGCTGGAGCTTCATTAACAGTAAAAAACGCTTTACTTTCACAGAGTAAGTCCCCAATTAATTTTAGGAAAAATCTCACAGGATATGAGACTTTTTATAGGAAAAATGTCTCAGAATTTAAGATTTTTTCTGTAGGAAAAATGTCTCAGAATCTGAGATTTTTTCTATAGGAAAAATGTCTCAGAGTCTGAGACTTTTTCTATATGAAAAATGTCACAGAGTGAGACTTTTTCTATAGGAAAAATGTCTCAAAATCTGAGACTTTTTCTATAGGAAAAGTGTCTCAGAATCTGAGACTTTTTTTATAGAAAAAGTGTCTCAGAATCTGAGACTTTCTATAGGAAAAATGTCTCAGAATCTGAGACTTTTTCTATATGAAAAATGTCCCAGAATCTGAAACTTTTTCTATAGGAAAAATGTCTCAGAATCTGAGACTTTTTCTATAGGAAAAGTGTCTCAGAATCTGAGACTTTTTCTATAGAAAAAGTGTCTCAGAATCTGAGACTTTTTCTATAGGAAAAATGTCTCAGAATCTGAGACTTTTCCTATAGGAAAAATGTCTCAGAATCTGAGACTTTTCCTATAGGAAAAATGTCTCAGAATCTGAGACTTTTTCTATAGGAAAAATGTCTCAGAATCTGAGAGTTTTTCTATAGGAAAAATGTCTCAGAATCTGAGACGTTTTCTATAGGAAATATGTCTCAGAATTTGAGACTTTTTCTATAGGAAAAATGTCTCAGAATCTGAGACTTTTTCTATAGGAAAAATGTCTCAGAATCTGAGACTTTTTCTATAGGAAAAATGTCTCAGAATCTGAGACTTTTTCTATAGGAAAAATGTCTCAGAATCTGAGACTTTTTCTATAGGAAAAATGTCTCAGAATCTGAGACTTTTTCTATAGGAAAAATGTCTCAGAATCTGAGACTTTTTCTATAGGAAAAATGTCTCAGAATCTGAGACTTTTTCTATAGGAAAAATGTCTCAGAATCTGAGACTTTTTCTATAGGAAAAATGTCTCAGAATCTGAGACTTTTTCTATAGGAAAAATGTCTCAGAATCTGAGACTTTTTCTATAGGAAAAATGTCTCAGAATCTGAGACTTTTTCTATAGGAAAAATGTCTCAGAATCTGAGACTTTTTCTATAGGAAAAATGTCTCAGAATCTGAGACTTTTTCTATAGGAAAAATGTCTCAGAATCTGAGACTTTTTCTATAGGAAAAATGTTTCAGAACAGTCTCAGAATCTGAGACTTTTTCCTATAGGAAAAATGTCTCAGAATCTGAGACTTTTTCTATAGGAAAATGTCTCAGAATCTGAGACTTTTTCTATAGGAAAAATGTCACAGAATCTGAGACTTTTTCTATAGGAAAAATGTCACAGAATCTGAGACTTTTTCTATAGGAAAAATGTCTCAGAATCTGAGACTTTTTCTATAGGAAAAATGTCTCAGAATCTGAGACTTTTTCTATAGGAAAAATGTCTCAGAATCTGAGACTTTTTCTATAGGAAAAATGTCTCAGAATCTGAGACTTTTTCTATAGGAAAAATGTCTCAGAATCTGAGACTTTTTCTATAGGAAAAATGTCTCAGAATCTGAGACTTTTTCTATAGGAAAAATGTCTCAGAATCTGAGACTTTTTCTATAGGAAAAATGTCTCAGAATCTGAGACTTTTTCTATAGGAAAAATGTCTTAGAATCTGAGACTTTTTCTATAGGAAAAATGTCTCAGAATCTGAGACTTTTTCTATAGGAAAAATGTCTCAGAATCTGAGACTTTTTCTATAGGAAAAATGTCTCAGAATCTGAGACTTTTTCTATAGGAAAAATGTCTCAGAATCTGAGACTTTTTCTATAGGAAAAATGTCTCAGAATCTGAGACTTTTTCTATAGGAAAAATGTCTCAGAATCTGAGACTTTTTCTATAGGAAAAATGTCTCAGAATCTGAGACTTTTTCTATAGGAAAAATGTCTCAGAATCTGAGACTTTTTCTATAGGAAAAATGGCTCAGAATCTGAGACTTTTTCTATAGGAAAAATGTCTCAGAATCTAAGACTTTTTCTATAGGAAAAATATCTCAGAATTTGAGACTTTTTCTATAGGAAAAATGTCTCAGAATCTGAGACTTTTTCTATAGGAAAAATACCTCAGAGTATGAAACCTTTTTTATAGGAAAAATGTCTCAGACTCTGAGATTTTATAAAAAATTTATTTGAAAAAATTTAGATTTTCGGCAGTAAAATTTAATTCTAAACTTTATATTTTTTCAGAAGCTGGAAGTATTTTACGAAAATCCAGAGCCGATGAACGTGTAAAAGGAAAAAGTCAATATTTCCATGCTGTTTTATTGTCTTTCATTTATGTAATTTTTATAATTTAAATTTATTGTTATTTATTATTGATGTAAATTATTTTAAGTCAAAAAATGCATTAAAAGCAAAAAATTAAAAAAAAAAAAACGCGTTTATTAATTTTAGTATCATTTAGATATCATAAAAAATATTATATTTTTGGATTATATTGATATCGAAAAGATATCATATTTTAATGGAATAATGATAAAACAACGATAAAATTCCAGTAATTTATCGAAATTATTGTTGCGCTGCTTAAAATTTTCGATATCATTATATTGTAATTTTTTATTTGAATATCGATATTATTACGATAGGTACCTTCTCAGCAGCTACCCCTATTATATTTGTATCATGTATAATATTATTTTCGGGCAAACTTATCATTGATATTATATTATTATGATATACAAGCAATATCTTTTGGTTTGTTGGGCAATGACAAAGAATACAAAATATTGTTAGGCCGAATATAAATTATTAAGGTGATTTTAATAAATTGTAATTTTATAAACAATATTAAAGCTAAAAATAAGTAAAAAAAAAAAAAAAAAAATTTCATCCCGACCATGACTCAAACCTGCGACCATATGATTGATAAGCCAACAGTGCAGCCATCATACCACAGACTGTTCTGTATGTCTTAGCAAATTAACGACTATCTTAAAAAAGATAAACAAAACCGAGCAAATGACAACAAACCCTCTACTGCTGTGTATAAAAGAAGTTTGGTTTAATATACCATAATTTTTCCAACAAAATTCAATTTCGCTTTTAAAGACAAAAAAAAAACAAAACGACATTTAATTTATAATTAATAACAGCACATTAATATATTTGCAAAAACTGAGAAAAATCAATGACTTAATAAATATAATGAAGGGTATAGATTTAGGTGATTTAAATAAAATGATAAACAATATTAACAAAAAAAAAAAATATCTTGAGTCCTAACATGACTCCAACCCGGGACTCCATGTATGAAAAGCCAACACTCTAGCCATCATACCACAGACTGATTAAAAGTTCTACAATTTAGCGGGTATGTTAAAAGAACGAGAACCAAAACAGATAAATTAAAAAAAAAGCATTTAAGTAAACTGGACTAATAACTCTTAAAACATAAAATATTAACAACATTTTTCAAATGAGGGGCTCAAAGCACAAGGGGTTCAAGTGACTTTTTTAAAAAAATTGAGTTAACATATGGAATTAGTAGGTGAAGTTCACAGAAGTTCAGAGCACAAGAGGTGAATGTGAAATTCTTATCCGTTAGCGAGATATGGCGACCATTTCTAGCTCTTGTTACTAAAATACCTGTTTTGCTTGGAGCACAAGGGGTATATGAGCACTTAAACCCCTTGTGCTCCAAGCAATTATTAAAATTTAGTTTTTCACTTGGACAAGTGGTTGAATTCCGAGAAGTTCTTGTAGTAATAGTAATCAAATTTTGCAAGAGCATCTTCAGTCTGTAACCAGCGGTTAAAGTGTAAAAAAATGGCGATTTCCGACCAAAATTCATGTCCGAATTTTTTGACCAAATTGGGCTCAAAAATTAGGAATTTTTGCGTACATAATAGGAAAAATAAAAACAAATCCCAAAAAAAAAATATTGGTCCACAGATGCTGATTTTTAACATAAATATTATTTTTTTTATCCAAATTGGTCCCAAAAGTTGGAAAATGTAAAGCAAGTTATCTAAAAAATATTAAAAAAATATAAAAAACACGATTTTCGTTCAAAAATGCTGATTAAAGATTTTGATACATGCTAATCAGCTTTTTTGGACCAAAATCCTGGGTTTATTTTTAAAATTTTTCACATAAAATACTCAACATTTTTCGACTTTTAAGACAAATTTGGTTAAAAATATTTTTTATGTTTATAAACCAGCATCTGTGGACCAAAATCGCAATTTTGAAATTTTTTAAATATTTTTCCCATAAAACGCGCAAAAGTTTCTTATTTTTGACCCAGATTTGGTTATATATTTCAGATATAAATTTTGGTCCAAAAACGTAATTTTTTAAACTTTGACCGCTGGTTGCAGACTAAAAATGATCTTGCAAAAATTTTTCATAAATTTTCCCACAATTAGCTACTCCATGTCCATCGTTCGGCAGGTATCACGGCACGAAATTCGAAAGTTTAGATTTCAAGGGACGCCCTAATGAAGATGAAGATGAGCCCGATGATGTCATGGAATCTGATTATGACGACTAAAAAATTAAACAAAGAACCATTAAAGACTTTTGTAATAAAATGTGGTTTTCCTTTTACAAATAACTAACATTCTTTTCATAATTTAGAAATTTATAAAAAAAGTTAGAGCACAAGGGGTATAAGTGCCACTTACATACTTCAGAGGCAATTTTTGGGTGCTTGTATTTGTGAAATATGGTATTTTTTTAACTTGTTAGATTAAAAAATATCTCAGGATCTCTATTAACTAAAAAATAATATTCTAGATATCATCTAACATTTTTTACTGCAATTTAACTATAACTTCTTTTTTCCCATTATTAAATTTAGAGCACTTAAACCCCTTGTGCTCCAAGCAATTATTAAAATTTAACTTTTAAGACCAATTTGGTTAAAAATAATTTTTATGTTTGAAAATCAGCATCTGTGGACCAAAAGTTGAATTTTTAAAAAAAATTTCGCATAAAGTACTCAAAAATTCCTAATTTTTGAGCCAGATTTGGTTAAATTATTTTCGGCAGGTATTTGATACGAAATTCGAAAGTTTAGATTTGACGGAATGCCCTAATGAAGATGAAGATGAGCCCAATGATGTCATGGAATCTGATTATGACGACTAAAAAATTAAACAAAGAACCATTACACATTTTCTTAATAAAATGTGGTTTTCCTTTTACGAATTTACAAATTTATAAAAAAAAGTTAGAGCACAAGGGGTATAAGTGCCACTTACTTACTTCAGATGCAATTTTTGGGTCCAAAAGGGTGTAAAACACGGTATTTTTTTAACTTGTTAGATAAAAATATATCTCAGGAACTCTATTAACTTAAAAATAATGTACTAGATATCATCTAACATTTTTTATTGCAATTTAATGGCGCTTTTCGACCAAAATTCATGTCCGAATTTTTTTACCAAGTCTGGCTCAAAAATTAGGAATAGGTCCCAAAAGTTGAAAAATGTAAAGCATGTATCTAAAAAATATTAAAAAATGTTGGTTCAAAAATCCTGAGACGAGATGCTAATCAGCATTTCTGTACCGAAATCGTTTTTTGTTTGTTTTTTTAATATTTTTCACATAAAAACTGAACATTTTTCAACTTTTAAGACCAATTTGGTTAAAAATACTTTTTATGTTTGAAAATCAGCATCCAAAAGCGCTATATTGGAATTTTTTTAAATATTTTTCCCACAAAGTACTCAAAAATTCCTAATTTTTGAGCCAGATTTGGTTAAATAACTCGGATATAACATTTTGTCGAAAAATGTAATTTTTTACAAACTTTGACCGCTAGTTGCCGGCTGAATATGACCTAGCAAAAATTTTTCATAAATTTTCCCACAATTAGCTACTCCATGGCCATCGTTCGGCAGGTATTATGATACGAAATTCGAAAGTTTACATTTGACAGGATGCCCTAATGAAGATAAAGATGATCCCAATGATGTCATGGAATCTGATTATGACGACTAAAAAATTAAACAAAGAACCATTACAGATTTTCTTAATAAAATGTGGTTTTCCTTTTACGAATTTACAAATTTATAAAAAAAAGTTAGAGCACAAGGGGTATAAGTGCGACTTACTTACTTCAGATGCAATTTTTGGGTGCAAAAGGGTGTAAAAGACGGTATTTTTTTAACTTGTTAGATTAAAATATATCTCAGGAGCTCTATTACCTTAAAAATAATATACTTGATACCACCTAACATTTTTTATTGCAATTTTACTTTAACCCCTTTTTTCTCATTATTAAAAATAAGGCACTTGAACCCCTTGTGCTCTAAATAGAAATTTATAAAAAAAAGTTAGAGCACAAGGGGTATAAGTGCGACTTACTTACTTCAGATGCAATTTTTGGGTGCAAAAGCGTGTATAAGACGGTATTTTTTTAACTTGTTAGATTAAAATATATCTCAGGATCTCTATTAACTAAAAAATAATATTATAGATAGCATCTAACATTTTTTATTGCAATTTAACTTTAACCTCTTTTTTCTCGTTATCAAATATAAGGCACTTGAACCCCTTGTGCTCTAACCCCCTCAAATGTATTTAAATATGTTTATTAAAGGCCAATATAAATCCTCTTCTAAATGTTCCAATTTTGCTCCAAATTTGTTCATATTTTCTATATAGGCCACAAAGACCATATTTACACTCCATGTTAAAATTTGTTTACATACGTTAATCAGAATTTGAGTTATAGTATTTTACATGCTAGGTTTGTATGGGGGGTGTCACACCCCTTTTTTCTATTCCGCCCAAATTTTACATAGAGATCAGACATGCTAAAATATCATTCTATACCAAATTTTATTCGAATCTGTTAAACAGAAGCCGAGTTATAGCATTTTGCATGCTAGGCTAATGTGGGAGGTGCCACACCCCTTTGTCCAATTCTTCTAAAATTTTACAAAGACATTTTACATGGTATAATATTATTCTGTACCAAATTTTATTTGAATCTGTAAAGTAGAAGCTGTGTAAACCCATTTTGTATTTTCAAAATTTTAGAGGTGTCGTTAAACTTTCACTCGTAACTTTTGATCGGCTGAACCGATATCGCTCAAATGCAATACCAAACTTCTCGGGAGAACTTCCAATAAATATGTTAAGTTTCAGTCATCTCTGTGCAATATTTTGTCCGCTACAGCATTTTCCACAGACAGACAGACAGACAGACGGACAGACGGACAGACGGACATCGCTAGAATGTCTTAAAATCGATCGGGCATCATGAATATATATACTTTATGGGGTCCCAGACCGATATTTCGATGAGTTACAAACGGAATGACAAACTTATATATACCCTCTATCACTAAGTGGAGGGTATAAAAATAAAAATTCTGGCGGCAGCTGGAATCGAACCGGCAACGAACATGGTACAAGTCTAGCACACTACCACCGTGCTATTCCCCATATATATTTCTAGTTGACTTAATGCGTATAAAGGTGTCTGCAGAATAGCAAAAACAAAATAATCTCAAAATAAAAATAAAAAAATGTTTCCGCCACCTGGCAGCGAACCCGCAATGTTCATGATTCGAGTCTAGCACACTACCACCGTGCTATCGTCATATATTTTTGTGCTTCATTAAATGAGTTTATAAGGTGTCTGTGTTATCAATAAGCATTTTGTGCGTTTTTTAACAATGATTTTAATTGATGCATTTAATTGGAAATTAAAGTGGATTTTTGTCATATTAACAATATACATTGTTGATACAATTAAAAACGTTGTTGAACTAGAAATTAGTTGCTAACAATTTGTGTAGTTACTTTTGATTTCACGATATTTTTTTCTGTGTAGAATGTCTTAGAATCGATCACTGATCAATAATATATATACTTTATGGGGTCCTAGACCGATATTTCGATGCGTTACACACGGAATGACAAAGTGAGTATACACGTATACTGAAGTTGGAAGGTATAAAAAGGAAACTTTTAAAACGGCTCTTAATAAAATTGAAATAAGAGTGTTATAAAGTGTCTAGTTTTATTCACATACATTAAAAAATTTTGTATAACACAATTTATTTTCGTTTTATTTTTATTGTTTAATTAATTTCGTATAACTTTGAAATTTCTCAAAGAAATAGTGTTATTTGACAATTATCAAGAATAATGCGCCTTTTGCATACTAATTTGCTTTATTATGGTTGTCTTACAACGATAACAATTTTTTTTTATACTTTTTAAAAGTACTAAATAGTACAAACAGTTGTGGTATTAAAAATACATTTTGTCATAATGATAGACAATCATTCAAAAAAATAACTGGGCTAAAAACAAATAAATAAAAAAAAACACTGTTTGATAAATTTTGAACCAAATACATAAATTTTGAAAAATAAAAGACAGGGGGTTTTTAATAAGACATTAATTTAAAGTAGATGTATGAGCGTTTAATGATATTTACGGTAATAAGTTAAAAAGGGTTAATTCGAAAATCGTAAAAAATTGGCATTCATAATATTTGTTACTTTAAGTATGATATCGATTACCAATCTATTAAATCAGTTTAACATTTTTAGAGATACCGCCATTTTAAATTTGTTAGCGGAGTTTTTCTACATTCAGGAAATTAATTTCGAAATTTTTTCTTTCAATTTAAAATTAATAAAATTTAATTTAAGCATTGGTTGAGTGAGGACAATTGCATAAATTTAACCCGATTCTAAAATTCTTCCTTACGGAATCCTTATTTTATCTAATTTTGGACGTTTAAGTCTTTCACAAAAACGGCTTAGAATAAAATTCGTTTTTTGTTCTATTCCAGTTTGTTCCTAGTTCCATTTCATTTCGTTGTAGGCTTTATCGCTTTCCGTTTTGCATGCCTTACAGAAATTACTTATCAATGATTACGTTCCCAAAGTAAGGTTTGTTATTTGCGTCATTTTACCAGTTAAGTAAGTAGTTCCTTAAGCATTTCTAAAATGTTGTCATGTAATATTATTCAAAAGCATTTGTAATTATAATATTGGAGTTTGTATTTTGCTTTTATAGATTTTAAAAATTTTATAGTTAAAGAAATGTTGTTTCATTCAAAGGTATTTTTGTTATAGTTTAATTATTTTTTTTGGTACGTGCGCACGTTTAAATCATAAAAATTGAAACTAAAATCTAATCAAGATTAAATTAAGTTGGCATTAGTGGTTAAATACAATTGTAATGAATTGTTGTATTTATTTTAATTTCAATTGTAATTTTTTTTTCTAACTTTTTTATGACTCAGATTGGTAGAGTTTTCTAATGTTTCAAAGTTCAGGTTTAAGGTAGGAAAGTAAAATACAGTAGCTGATCAATAAATTAAATTATGGAGGGTTTTTTGTACGATTGTGTAGGGTAAAACGTACATTCAGAATGTTCAGAATGTATGTTTTCCTTAGATCAAGGACAGAACAATCGATTATTTAAGATCACACCATAAAGTGGAAAACCCACTATCGTATTTTCTAAAAAAATGTTCTTTCCGCATAAAGCACAATAACCGCTGGACAATATGCTAGTTAATTTTCGACAAGGCTAAGTTTTGTCTCGATCGGTGCACTATAGTGCTATTTTAGAATTATTCGTATTTTCATTCAACCTGTGCAAAGCCGGGTGCTAAAAGTAAGTAGTTTATAATTTATTGGCTAAGTACCGTTTATACTTATTTAGCTATAAAAATTAATAGCGTGTGAAAATTGACAATTAAATTTTGTTATTTTAATAAAAAAAATTGTAAATTTCTACATATTAAGTGTCCACAGTATATACGAGCCTTATCCATTCCTAAAATCATAAACTGCCGACACATACCTAATCTTTTTCATCTTAAAGCCTTGACCACTATCCACTATTCTGGTAAATAAATTTCATATTTAAAATTCCTTTGTGTTAATAAATTTTAATAAATCATCTAGAATTTTTTACTTTACATAAATCTTTAACACTTGTTGTTTACAACATTGCCGATGTCAATTTTGCAGCAAACGTGCTAGTTGTGAATTCATTTTATTATATTTACAACTTTTATGAATTTTAATATTTTTTAATATTCGCATATTTATTTCAGTAGCGTTTTAAGCGGCTCCTTTTTATGAGTCTATGATTTACATTATTTATTGTTTGAAAAAACAAATTAAAACTTTAACTGACAAGGGAAGTATCCCTAGTGTCACCCGCGGATCTTTATGAAATTGATTTTGTTTTGTAGAGCAGAAAAAATAAAGGAACAGGTAGTTTTTTTAGCGGGCCAAATTCGTATTTAGGGGGTGCAAATGAGGGGGGAAGTAACGGCAATTTTTCAGTTTTTTTCATTTATCTAATATATTATGGAATGAAACCTAGTCATGTTACATACAAAATGAAAGGTCTTTGGAAAGAACGTGTCCAAACATGCACAACTTTTCGTCATATTAAGTAAAATATCAAAATTTTAGAACGTTTTTGATAATAAGTTGAAAATTATTATCTTTTTTGGCGCGCTATTAGCACCACGTGATAGGTATTCTAAATACCTTTTATCTGATACTACATATAACTATATTAATTAATAATCCAAATAGTCGTAAATCGTTAAAAACTAAAAGAGGTCAATTTCCCCCGTACAAATCGAACACCCCTAAAAATGAGTTTGGGCCGCTAAAAAAATACGTGTCAAATTAATTTTCGTTCTGAACAACATATCCAAATTTCATGTAGATCGGAGGGTGACACCAGGGAGACTCACCTTTTTAGTTGAAAAAGTTTTCAAATTTTTTTTCATGCAATTTTTTTTATGAAAAATGCTTGTCCTAGTTGTTGGGTATCAGATTAAGGGTAAGCTATTTTTAAGTTACTTTTAAGGGTTAATTTAATTTTGTCTACACTAAAAAAAATACGTTAGTAGATTTACTAATTTTTTTGCTAATGCTAGTTAGCTAACTTTTAGCAAATTTTTGGTTGAGATTAGCATGTTAGCAAAAAAATCCTGTAAACTTCATTTAGCACATTAGCAATTTTAAACAAACTTTGAACTAATTTCAAAATTAACTTAGAAAATTTTTGTTTTTTGTTGTAATTTAATAATATATTATTTGACATGGTACCATACATATTTATATGCGGAGTTGTATTTAATTTGGCCAATCTTGTATATTTATATACGGCATATATAATAATATATGTGACCACTAGAGTGTCCCTTATTTTGGAAATGTTGGAAATGTTGAGACGGAACCCCCTCATTTTTTTCCTTTTGACTAAAAAATAACTCAGGAAAAATTTTACGCCCCTACGACCACGCCTTCCCTACGCGACGGGGCCGTAAAGAGCGGGGCCTTAAAAATCATTTTTCCATACAAAGCAAAAAATTTTTTTTTTGATTTTAAATTTTTTTGTTATTAATTATAATATTACTTGGTTATCTTATTCACGACAAAAAATTTGATTTTGGTGGGATGAGGCTTTCAGTTTTAAAAAATTTTTCGAAAAAAAAAATTTAGAGCTTTTGGGGTCCTACAGTAAAAATTTTTAAAAATTTTTTTTTTTAGTTTTGACAAGCAACGGTTTTAGTTGTAATGCTGCTTTTAATGATATATATTCATAAAAAAATATTACTCATATCTGTGACATCTTGATCGTGTATCGAAAAACATCAAAAATGCATTTTTTACCCTCTTTTAGATCACGATAAAGATGTCACAGATAGGAATAATATTTTTTTATGAAAATATATCATTAAAAGCAACAATTCAACTAAAACGGTTGCTTGTCAAAACTAAAAAAAAATATTTTTTAAAAAATTTTTACTGTAGGACCCCAAAAGCTCTAAATTTTTTTTTTCGAAAAATTTTTTAGAACTGAAAGCCTCATCCCACCAAAATCAAATTTTTTGTCGTGAATAAGCTAACCAAGCTATATTATAATTAATAACAAAAAAATTTAAAATCAATTTTTTTGCTTTGTATGGAAAAATTATTTTTAAGGCCCCGCTCTTTACGGCCCCGTCGCGCAGGGAAGGCGTGGTCGTAGGGGAGTAAAATTTTTCCTGAGTTATTTTTTAGTCAAAAGGAAAAAAATGAGGGGGTACCGTCTCAACATTTCCAACATTTCCAAAATAAGGTACACTCTAGTGACCACATATAATAATATATCACATTATCTGAGACTATATTGGAAATTATTGAAATATTTTTTCCAATACATAATTTTATCTAGAAACGTATAGTGTCAGATATAAACATATATAAATCTATATTCCTATACAATATTGTATATGACTATATCATTTCTTTTTTATTCGGGTTTTTAAAAATGTCTTAGAATCTTAGAATTTTACTTTATGAAAAATTTTTCGGAATCTGAAATTTTTAAAATTAAAAGTAAAAGGTCTTGTAATTCTATTTTACTAATACTTTTGTCTTTTTACACAAATTCTTGTATTTTTAATAAAACGAAAACTAAAAGTGTGGATGCACCTACTCAGATATGGACCCCACATATGGGGGTCCGTAGGATCCTTACATTAGGACCTCATAGAGTCTAATCAATACCTATGTTTAAGAAAATCTGTACAATTTTACTTTCTTATACACCCTAAAAAAATGAGTCCAGTTTCCTACTATAAATTGGGTAAATTTCAACAAATTAAAATAATATACACTCAGAAAAATACGTTAGTAGATTTACTAATTTTTTTTTGCTAATGCAAAAATAATAGCTAACTTTTAGCAATTTTTTAGTTAAGATTAGCATGTTAGCAAAAAATTCTTGTAAACTTCATTTAGAACATTAGCAATTTTAAACAAACTTTGAACTAATTTCTTTTGCTAAATTTGAAATTGAGTTGACTACATTTTAACAAGATTTTTTGCTAATATTTATTATGGTAAATATTTTTTTATTTTCAGAAAACTTTAAATGGCGCTATCTCGGAAACTAAGCCAGATAGAGCAAAATGGAGGCCATTTTTGGTTCTCGAGCTCCACTTAGTAGTTTTGATCACATGATCAATTACTTTTATTTATTCTTTCAATTTATTTACAATTCATTTTTAATAAATTCAACCTAACCGAGAACTGGTAACAGTAACCGTCGTCTCGTTGTAGCGAAAAAAAAACCAAGGCTTCTGGTGGGAATCGATCCCACGACCCCCATGTTCAAAGGCTAGCACACTACCAACTAGCCTACGGGGGCTCCACTTAGTATCACCGGTTCTCTTCACATGTGTGGACCCTAATGGGTCCTAACTTTGGATCCAAAAAAGTTAGCATTCCCGAAAATTTTAAAATGCTCATATCTCGGTAAATATTGCCGACACGATAAAAAGTCCAAAAGAATTTTTGTAGCTCTCAATACGTAGAACAAGACCACAAAATAACCAAAAGCTCTCCGAGTAATATTTTTGAAGTTATTGAGATTTTTAATTCTCAAAACCCCAGTGGTCCCCTAAAATCACGTATCTCAAAAACTAAGCAAGGCAGAGCGAAACGGAGACAAATTTTGGATCAAACTATGACGATTTTTAAGGAACCCAACTAGGTCTAGCCCCATTGGGGTCTGGACCTATCGGGTCCGAACCCAATGGGGTCCTCAAAGTATGAACTAAGTCGAAATAAAAAAAAAATCAGTTAACTAATTTTTGGCAAAACAATTTTGTTACCTTTACCAAAAAAATTGTGGGTTCAAAATCAGCAAATTTTCTTATAGGTTTACAAGCTTTTTTTGCTAACATTACAGTTTTTTTTTTTAGTGTACTAGTTTTAGTACTAGTGTACTTGAGTAAATTTCAAATATTTTTTAGTAGAATTACGCGATTTGTGTAAATTTACCCAATTTATAGTAGGAAACTGAAATCATTTTAATTAGAGTGTAAGTAGGGATGTGATTTCCATGCAAATGCATGTTTTTTGTCGATAGTCTAAAAAATATATCGACCATTTATCTTTCCGAATCAAGAAATTTGCGTTAAAATGGCATCGATTTGTTTTTGCATATTTTGGTTTTAAGTGCATATTTCCAACTTTTAAGTGCATATTTTTCCATATTTTGGTATAAATTAGCAAAAACACAAACATATTGGGAAACCTGTATCAAAAAATATTTTAATATAATTCTATTTTCTAGCTCGACTCTTGTAGCATACACTTAAAATAAAACCTATGTCAAAGCTGCCGAAAAATCTGCACATTTTGAGCTAAATGAGAAAATCTGTCGAGACATCAGACAAATCTGCTGATTTCAGCTGAAAATTTCCTGATTTCAGCTGAAAATTCCCTGATTTTATCAGAAAAATCAGCTCATTTTAGCAGAAAAAATCTGTTGATTTCAGCTAGCCCATCTAATGATTGGTTGAAAAAAACATTTTTTTTTAGGATATTTCTTTAAAATTAAAAAATATCCTGCTGATTTCGGTTATTTTTTTATAATAAATGACTAAAAACTTAGTAAAAAGATCTATTTCAGCAAAAAAATCCGCTTAAAGTTTGAAGCTGAAAGTTGTTTACAGATTTTTTATGAGCCTATTCATAGATTACATAATCTGCTCTAGATCAGAGTTAAATAAAAGCTAGATTAATTATCTACGTAGCACTTTTTATTTTTTAGTAATACACGATTTCGTTTTAAAGATATGCCCTTTTCAGTTTTCATGTTTTGTGTCATTATTTTGTGTCCCCCCTATTATATTCATAAATTAAAGATAAATTCGCTCATATCTCAAAAACGGTGAGGGATACGAAAAAACTTACACAGAGAAATTTGTACATAATTTTATATTCTATAAGTTCTTTAATACACTTTTAAAGCGTAAGACTCATATCAAGCGAGATATAAGCAAAAAACTGTAAAAGATCTGGTTATTGTGAGTTTTGGCCTTAATATCTCAGAAACCGTGAGAGATACGAAAAAAGTATTAAGAAACATATTGTAGATAATTTTATATTCTACAAGTTTTGTAAGAAACTCTTAAAGCGTATGACGCATATCATGCGTCATACGCTTTGTGACGTTTGACCTTAATATCTCAGCAAGGACACGGGTGATTTCTTGGGACTTTTTTCCTTATTTAGATTGCCAAAACTAAGATCTGTGCAAATTTTCAGAGAACCTATCCGATTTTCCGCAGATGACCCCTAATTTTCCTGGGCTACAGTTTTTCTTATGAAAACAAGATATTTATTGTACACATTTTATTTTTTATTGCATATTTTTAGGTTTTTTAGTGCATAATATGGATTTTTTAGCGCATATTTTCGATTATATAATGCATGAAAATCTCATCCCAACTTATAAGATTTATTTACTATGTAAATGCTTACTATTTTTTAGGAAAAAATTTAATTAGAATAAGAAAAATTTCCTTCCCTCACAGGCATGACTTTTCTTAAATAAATGAAAATTTTCTTTAGATGTAGTGTACTTTTTATACCCTCCACTCTGGTGATAGAGGGTATATATAAGTTTGTAATTCCGTATGTAACACATTGAAATATTGGTTTAGGACCCCATAAAGTATATATATTCATGATCCTTGATCGATTTTAAGTCGATCTAACGATGTCCATCTGTCTGTCTGTCTGTCTGTCTGTCTGTCTGTCTGTCTGTCTGTCTGTCTGTCTGTCTGTCTGTCTGTCTGTCTGTCTGTCTGTCTGTCTGTCTGTCTGTCTGTCTGTCTGTCTGTCTGTCTGTCTGTCTGTCTGTCTGTCTGTCTGTCTGTCTGTCTGTCTGTCTGTCTGTCTGTCTGTCTGTCTGTCTGTCTGTCTGTCTGTCTGTCTGTCTGTCTGTCTGTCTGTCTGTCTGTCTGTCTGTCTGTCTGTCTGTCTGTCTGTCTGTCTGTCTGTCTGTCTGTCTGTCTGTCCGTCTGTCTGTCTGTCTGTCTGTCTGTCTGTCTGTCTGTCTGTCTGTCTGTCTGTCTGTCTGTCTGTCTGTCCGTCTGTCTGTCTGTCTGTCTGTCTGTCTGTCTGTCTGTCTGTCTGTCTGTCTGTCTGTCTGTCTGTCTGTCTGTCTGTCTGTCTGTCTGTCTGTCTGTCTGTCTGTCTGTCTGTCTGTCTGTCTGTCTGTCTGTCTGTCTGTCTGTCTGTCTGTCTGTCTGTCTGTCTGTCTGTCTGTCTGTCTGTCTGTCTGTCTGTCTGTCTGTCTGTCTGTCTGTCTGTCTGTCTGTCTGTCTGTCTGTCTGTCTGTCTGTCTGTCTGTCTGTCTGTCTGTCTGTCTGTCTGTCTGTCTGTCTGTCTGTCTGTCTGTCTGTCTGTCTGTCTGTCTGTCTGTCTGTCTGTCTGTCTGTCTGTCTGTCTGTCTGTCTGTCTGTCTGTCTGTCTGTCTGTCTGTCTGTCTGTCTGTCTGTCTGTCTGTCTGTCTGTCTGTCTGTCTGTCTGTCTGTCTGTCTGTCTGTCTGTCTGTCTGTCTGTCTGTCTGTCTGTCTGTCTGTCTGTCTGTCTGTCTGTCTGTCTGTCTGTCTGTCTGTCTGTCTGTCTGTCTGTCTGTCTGTCTGTCTGTCTGTCTGTCTGTCTGTCTGTCTGTCTGTCTGTCTGTCTGTCTGTCTGTCTGTCTGTCTGTCTGTCTGTCTGTCTGTCTGTCTGTCTGTCTGTCTGTCTGTCTGTCTGTCTGTCTGTCTGTCTGTCTGTCTGTCTGTCTGTCTGTCTGTCTGTCTGTCTGTCTGTCTGTCTGTCTGTCTGTCTGTCTGTCTGTCTGTCTGTCTGTCTGTCTGTCTGTCTGTCTGTCTGTCTGTCTGTCTGTCTGTCTGTCTGTCTGTCTGTCTGTCTGTCTGTCTGTCTGTCTGTCTGTCTGTCTGTCTGTCTGTCTGTCTGTCTGTCTGTCTGTCTGTCTGTCTGTCTGTCTGTCTGTCTGTCTGTCTGTCTGTCTGTCTGTCTGTCTGTCTGTCTGTCTGTCTGTCTGTCTGTCTGTCTGTCTGTCTGTCTGTCTGTCTGTCTGTCTGTCTGTCTGTCTGTCTGTCTGTCTGTCTGTCTGTCTGTCTGTCTGTCTGTCTGTCTGTCTGTCTGTCTGTCTGTCTGTCTGTCTGTCTGTCTGTCTGTCTGTCTGTCTGTCTGTCTGTCTGTCTGTCTGTCTGTCTGTCTGTCTGTCTGTCTGTCTGTCTGTCTGTCTGTCTGTCTGTCTGTCTGTCTGTCTGTCTGTCTGTCTGTCTGTCTGTCTGTCTGTCTGTCTGTCTGTCTGTCTGTCTGTCTGTCTGTCTGTCTGTCTGTCTGTCTGTCTGTCTGTCTGTCTGTCTGTCTGTCTGTCTGTCTGTCTGTCTGTCTGTCTGTCTGTCTGTCTGTCTGTCTGTCTGTCTGTCTGTCTGTCTGTCTGTCTGTCTGTCTGTCTGTCTGTCTGTCTGTCTGTCTGTCTGTCTGTCTGTCTGTCTGTCTGTCTGTCTGTCTGTCTGTCTGTCTGTCTGTCTGTCTGTCTGTCTGTCTGTCTGTCTGTCTGTCTGTCTGTCTGTCTGTCTGTCTGTCTGTCTGTCTGTCTGTCTGTCTGTCTGTCTGTCTGTCTGTCTGTCTGTCTGTCTGTCTGTCTGTCTGTCTGTCTGTCTGTCTGTCTGTCTGTCTGTCTGTCTGTCTGTCTGTCTGTCTGTCTGTCTGTCTGTCTGTCTGTCTGTCTGTCTGTCTGTCTGTCTGTCTGTCTGTCTGTCTGTCTGTCTGTCTGTCTGTCTGTCTGTCTGTCTGTCTGTCTGTCTGTCTGTCTGTCTGTCTGTCTGTCTGTCTGTCTGTCTGTCTGTCTGTCTGTCTGTCTGTCTGTCTGTCTGTCTGTCTGTCTGTCTGTCTGTCTGTCTGTCTGTCTGTCTGTCTGTCTGTCTGTCTGTCTGTCTGTCTGTCTGTCTGTCTGTCTGTCTGTCTGTCTGTCTGTCTGTCTGTCTGTCTGTCTGTCTGTCTGTCTGTCTGTCTGTCTGTCTGTCTGTCTGTCTGTCTGTCTGTCTGTCTGTCTGTCTGTCTGTCTGTCTGTCTGTCTGTCTGTCTGTCTGTCTGTCTGTCTGTCTGTCTGTCTGTCTGTCTGTCTGTCTGTCTGTCTGTCTGTCTGTCTGTCTGTCTGTCTGTCTGTCTGTCTGTCTGTCTGTCTGTCTGTCTGTCTGTCTGTCTGTCTGTCTGTCTGTCTGTCTGTCTGTCTGTCTGTCTGTCTGTCTGTCTGTCTGTCTGTCTGTCTGTCTGTCTGTCTGTCTGTCTGTCTGTCTGTCTGTCTGTCTGTCTGTCTGTCTGTCTGTCTGTCTGTCTGTCTGTCTGTCTGTCTGTCTGTCTGTCTGTCTGTCTGTCTGTCTGTCTGTCTGTCTGTCTGTCTGTCTGTCTGTCTGTCTGTCTGTCTGTCTGTCTGTCTGTCTGTCTGTCTGTCTGTCTGTCTGTCTGTCTGTCTGTCTGTCTGTCTGTCTGTCTGTCTGTCTGTCTGTCTGTCTGTCTGTCTGTCTGTCTGTCTGTCTGTCTGTCTGTCTGTCTGTCTGTCTGTCTGTCTGTCTGTCTGTCTGTCTGTCTGTCTGTCTGTCTGTCTGTCTGTCTGTCTGTCTGTCTGTCTGTCTGTCTGTCTGTCTGTCTGTCTGTCTGTCTGTCTGTCTGTCTGTCTGTCTGTCTGTCTGTCTGTCTGTCTGTCTGTCTGTCTGTCTGTCTGTCTGTCTGTCTGTCTGTCTGTCTGTCTGTCTGTCTGTCTGTCTGTCTGTCTGTCTGTCTGTCTGTCTGTCTGTCTGTCTGTCTGTCTGTCTGTCTGTCTGTCTGTCTGTCTGTCTGTCTGTCTGTCTGTCTGTCTGTCTGTCTGTCTGTCTGTCTGTCTGTCTGTCTGTCTGTCTGTCTGTCTGTCTGTCTGTCTGTCTGTCTGTCTGTCTGTCTGTCTGTCTGTCTGTCTGTCTGTCTGTCTGTCTGTCTGTCTGTCTGTCTGTCTGTCTGTCTGTCTGTCTGTCTGTCTGTCTGTCTGTCTGTCTGTCTGTCTGTCTGTCTGTCTGTCTGTCTGTCTGTCTGTCTGTCTGTCTGTCTGTCTGTCTGTCTGTCTGTCTGTCTGTCTGTCTGTCTGTCTGTCTGTCTGTCTGTCTGTCTGTCTGTCTGTCTGTCTGTCTGTCTGTCTGTCTGTCTGTCTGTCTGTCTGTCTGTCTGTCTGTCTGTCTGTCTGTCTGTCTGTCTGTCTGTCTGTCTGTCTGTCTGTCTGTCTGTCTGTCTGTCTGTCTGTCTGTCTGTCTGTCTGTCTGTCTGTCTGTCTGTCTGTCTGTCTGTCTGTCTGTCTGTCTGTCTGTCTGTCTGTCTGTCTGTCTGTCTGTCTGTCTGTCTGTCTGTCTGTCTGTCTGTCTGTCTGTCTGTCTGTCTGTCTGTCTGTCTGTCTGTCTGTCTGTCTGTCTGTCTGTCTGTCTGTCTGTCTGTCTGTCTGTCTGTCTGTCTGTCTGTCTGTCTGTCTGTCTGTCTGTCTGTCTGTCTGTCTGTCTGTCTGTCTGTCTGTCTGTCTGTCTGTCTGTCTGTCTGTCTGTCTGTCTGTCTGTCTGTCTGTCTGTCTGTCTGTCTGTCTGTCTGTCTGTCTGTCTGTCTGTCTGTCTGTCTGTCTGTCTGTCTGTCTGTCTGTCTGTCTGTCTGTCTGTCTGTCTGTCTGTCTGTCTGTCTGTCTGTCTGTCTGTCTGTCTGTCTGTCTGTCTGTCTGTCTGTCTGTCTGTCTGTCTGTCTGTCTGTCTGTCTGTCTGTCTGTCTGTCTGTCTGTCTGTCTGTCTGTCTGTCTGTCTGTCTGTCTGTCTGTCTGTCTGTCTGTCTGTCTGTCTGTCTGTCTGTCTGTCTGTCTGTCTGTCTGTCTGTCTGTCTGTCTGTCTGTCTGTCTGTCTGTCTGTCTGTCTGTCTGTCTGTCTGTCTGTCTGTCTGTCTGTCTGTCTGTCTGTCTGTCTGTCTGTCTGTCTGTCTGTCTGTCTGTCTGTCTGTCTGTCTGTCTGTCTGTCTGTCTGTCTGTCTGTCTGTCTGTCTGTCTGTCTGTCTGTCTGTCTGTCTGTCTGTCTGTCTGTCTGTCTGTCTGTCTGTCTGTCTGTCTGTCTGTCTGTCTGTCTGTCTGTCTGTCTGTCTGTCTGTCTGTCTGTCTGTCTGTCTGTCTGTCTGTCTGTCTGTCTGTCTGTCTGTCTGTCTGTCTGTCTGTCTGTCTGTCTGTCTGTCTGTCTGTCTGTCTGTCTGTCTGTCTGTCTGTCTGTCTGTCTGTCTGTCTGTCTGTCTGTCTGTCTGTCTGTCTGTCTGTCTGTCTGTCTGTCTGTCTGTCTGTCTGTCTGTCTGTCTGTCTGTCTGTCTGTCTGTCTGTCTGTCTGTCTGTCTGTCTGTCTGTCTGTCTGTCTGTCTGTCTGTCTGTCTGTCTGTCTGTCTGTCTGTCTGTCTGTCTGTCTGTCTGTCTGTCTGTCTGTCTGTCTGTCTGTCTGTCTGTCTGTCTGTCTGTCTGTCTGTCTGTCTGTCTGTCTGTCTGTCTGTCTGTCTGTCTGTCTGTCTGTCTGTCTGTCTGTCTGTCTGTCTGTCTGTCTGTCTGTCTGTCTGTCTGTCTGTCTGTCTGTCTGTCTGTCTGTCTGTCTGTCTGTCTGTCTGTCTGTCTGTCTGTCTGTCTGTCTGTCTGTCTGTCTGTCTGTCTGTCTGTCTGTCTGTCTGTCTGTCTGTCTGTCTGTCTGTCTGTCTGTCTGTCTGTCTGTCTGTCTGTCTGTCTGTCTGTCTGTCTGTCTGTCTGTCTGTCTGTCTGTCTGTCTGTCTGTCTGTCTGTCTGTCTGTCTGTCTGTCTGTCTGTCTGTCTGTCTGTCTGTCTGTCTGTCTGTCTGTCTGTCTGTCTGTCTGTCTGTCTGTCTGTCTGTCTGTCTGTCTGTCTGTCTGTCTGTCTGTCTGTCTGTCTGTCTGTCTGTCTGTCTGTCTGTCTGTCTGTCTGTCTGTCTGTCTGTCTGTCTGTCTGTCTGTCTGTCTGTCTGTCTGTCTGTCTGTCTGTCTGTCTGTCTGTCTGTCTGTCTGTCTGTCTGTCTGTCTGTCTGTCTGTCTGTCTGTCTGTCTGTCTGTCTGTCTGTCTGTCTGTCTGTCTGTCTGTCTGTCTGTCTGTCTGTCTGTCTGTCTGTCTGTCTGTCTGTCTGTCTGTCTGTCTGTCTGTCTGTCTGTCTGTCTGTCTGTCTGTCTGTCTGTCTGTCTGTCTGTCTGTCTGTCTGTCTGTCTGTCTGTCTGTCTGTCTGTCTGTCTGTCTGTCTGTCTGTCTGTCTGTCTGTCTGTCTGTCTGTCTGTCTGTCTGTCTGTCTGTCTGTCTGTCTGTCTGTCTGTCTGTCTGTCTGTCTGTCTGTCTGTCTGTCTGTCTGTCTGTCTGTCTGTCTGTCTGTCTGTCTGTCTGTCTGTCTGTCTGTCTGTCTGTCTGTCTGTCTGTCTGTCTGTCTGTCTGTCTGTCTGTCTGTCTGTCTGTCTGTCTGTCTGTCTGTCTGTCTGTCTGTCTGTCTGTCTGTCTGTCTGTCTGTCTGTCTGTCTGTCTGTCTGTCTGTCTGTCTGTCTGTCTGTCTGTCTGTCTGTCTGTCTGTCTGTCTGTCTGTCTGTCTGTCTGTCTGTCTGTCTGTCTGTCTGTCTGTCTGTCTGTCTGTCTGTCTGTCTGTCTGTCTGTCTGTCTGTCTGTCTGTCTGTCTGTCTGTCTGTCTGTCTGTCTGTCTGTCTGTCTGTCTGTCTGTCTGTCTGTCTGTCTGTCTGTCTGTCTGTCTGTCTGTCTGTCTGTCTGTCTGTCTGTCTGTCTGTCTGTCTGTCTGTCTGTCTGTCTGTCTGTCTGTCTGTCTGTCTGTCTGTCTGTCTGTCTGTCTGTCTGTCTGTCTGTCTGTCTGTCTGTCTGTCTGTCTGTCTGTCTGTCTGTCTGTCTGTCTGTCTGTCTGTCTGTCTGTCTGTCTGTCTGTCTGTCTGTCTGTCTGTCTGTCTGTCTGTCTGTCTGTCTGTCTGTCTGTCTGTCTGTCTGTCTGTCTGTCTGTCTGTCTGTCTGTCTGTCTGTCTGTCTGTCTGTCTGTCTGTCTGTCTGTCTGTCTGTCTGTCTGTCTGTCTGTCTGTCTGTCTGTCTGTCTGTCTGTCTGTCTGTCTGTCTGTCTGTCTGTCTGTCTGTCTGTCTGTCTGTCTGTCTGTCTGTCTGTCTGTCTGTCTGTCTGTCTGTCTGTCTGTCTGTCTGTCTGTCTGTCTGTCTGTCTGTCTGTCTGTCTGTCTGTCTGTCTGTCTGTCTGTCTGTCTGTCTGTCTGTCTGTCTGTCTGTCTGTCTGTCTGTCTGTCTGTCTGTCTGTCTGTCTGTCTGTCTGTCTGTCTGTCTGTCTGTCTGTCTGTCTGTCTGTCTGTCTGTCTGTCTGTCTGTCTGTCTGTCTGTCTGTCTGTCTGTCTGTCTGTCTGTCTGTCTGTCTGTCTGTCTGTCTGTCTGTCTGTCTGTCTGTCTGTCTGTCTGTCTGTCTGTCTGTCTGTCTGTCTGTCTGTCTGTCTGTCTGTCTGTCTGTCTGTCTGTCTGTCTGTCTGTCTGTCTGTCTGTCTGTCTGTCTGTCTGTCTGTCTGTCTGTCTGTCTGTCTGTCTGTCTGTCTGTCTGTCTGTCTGTCTGTCTGTCTGTCTGTCTGTCTGTCTGTCTGTCTGTCTGTCTGTCTGTCTGTCTGTCTGTCTGTCTGTCTGTCTGTCTGTCTGTCTGTCTGTCTGTCTGTCTGTCTGTCTGTCTGTCTGTCTGTCTGTCTGTCTGTCTGTCTGTCTGTCTGTCTGTCTGTCTGTCTGTCTGTCTGTCTGTCTGTCTGTCTGTCTGTCTGTCTGTCTGTCTGTCTGTCTGTCTGTCTGTCTGTCTGTCTGTCTGTCTGTCTGTCTGTCTGTCTGTCTGTCTGTCTGTCTGTCTGTCTGTCTGTCTGTCTGTCTGTCTGTCTGTCTGTCTGTCTGTCTGTCTGTCTGTCTGTCTGTCTGTCTGTCTGTCTGTCTGTCTGTCTGTCTGTCTGTCTGTCTGTCTGTCTGTCTGTCTGTCTGTCTGTCTGTCTGTCTGTCTGTCTGTCTGTCTGTCTGTCTGTCTGTCTGTCTGTCTGTCTGTCTGTCTGTCTGTCTGTCTGTCTGTCTGTCTGTCTGTCTGTCTGTCTGTCTGTCTGTCTGTCTGTCTGTCTGTCTGTCTGTCTGTCTGTCTGTCTGTCTGTCTGTCTGTCTGTCTGTCTGTCTGTCTGTCTGTCTGTCTGTCTGTCTGTCTGTCTGTCTGTCTGTCTGTCTGTCTGTCTGTCTGTCTGTCTGTCTGTCTGTCCGTCTGTCTGTCTGTCTGTCTGTCTGTCTGTCTGTCTGTCCGTCTGTCTGTCTGTCTGTCTGTCTGTCTGTCTGTCTGTCTGTCTGTCTGTCTGTCTGTCTGTCTGTCTGTCTGTCTGTCTGTCCGTCTGTCTGTCTGTTGAAATCACGTTTTTGGCAATAATCCGGAACCGATTTAAACGCTTGGGGTACCAAAAGTTGCGTAATTTTCCCAGGAAAAACTGATGTATTTTTTTTGAAATCGGTTAGGTATTTTAAAGGTTATGAGTGATTTTCTGAAAAAAGTCATGGTTTTTTTAACATAACCCTAAATTAACTCATATTTTGTGTAGATACATAACAAAGAATACGGAAATGAAAAAAAAAAAACGGAGATAAAGAAAAAAACTTTACAAAAAAAACTTTAAAATATGTAAAACAAAATCTTAATTTAATTAAAAAAAAGTTCGTTAAGTAATAATAAAAAAATTGAGTTATTTTTATGTACCTACATAGCATGTGTGTGTGTGTGTCCGTTTTTTGCTTCGTCATATTAACGGGGTTTCCAGATTTTTTTTGGCTTTGTCGACAAATCGGATGGAAAATATCGCCAAAATTCAATTTTGTTCAGATTTCTCAAAAAAAAAATATTTTCATTTAAAAAAAATAAATTTTGTTAAATAATAAAAGACAGAAATAAACTTTATGGCAAAAATCGCCCAAATCCGTAAAATCTATATATATAAAATAGTAATGTGACTGACTGACATACAAATGCATCATCGCCCAGCCCAAACCGCTGAAGTTAGAGACTTGAAATTTGGACTGTAGGTTGACCTCCCGGAATAAAGATGGCTGGATTATTGCCAATGTTGATTCTAAGGGGGTAAAAAGGGTAAAAAACTGTATTTTGGTACTTTTTAAATCTCCTGATATAATGATCATAGAGACTTGAAATTTGGACTGTATGTTCATCTCCCGGAATATAGATCCATAAAGGGTGGGTTTTTGAAAGTGTTGATTCTAAAGGGGTCAAAAGGGTAAACAACTGTACTTTTGGTGCTTTTTATATATCTTCTGAAATAATGGTCATAGAAACTTGAAATTTGAACAGTATGTTCACATCCTGGAATATAGATTCAGTACGGCTGGATTATTTCCAATGTTGATTCTATGGGGGTAAAAAGGGGAAAAATCTGTACTTTGGTACATTTTATATTTTCTTAAAAAATTGTCACATAGACTTGAATATAGATCCCCTAAGACTTGGTTTTTGCGAATAATGTTTCTAATAGGGTAAAAAGGGTAAAAATATGTACTTTTGATACATTTTCTTTTTCCTTAAATAATGGTACTAGAAAATTGAAATTTGCAATGTCGGTTCAAGTTCCGGCAAAAAGATTCACTAATGGGTTAAAAAATTACTTTTGGTACTTTTTTTTTTATTTACTGAAATAATAGTTATTCAAACTTAAAATTTAGAATGTAAGATCCTTTAGTAAAATAAAACATTCTAGAACAAGTTCTTTCCGAAAATTCTGTAGCGTTTTCAAAAAGTACCTTTTATAAAAAGTACCTTTTACAAAAGTACCTTTTATAAAAAGTACCTTTTATAAAAAGTACCTTTTATAAAAAGTACCTTTTATAAAAAGGTCCTTTTATAAAAAGTAACTTTTATAAAAAGTACCTTTTATAAAAAGTACCTTTTATAAAAAGTACCTTTTATAAAAAGTACCTTTTATAAAATAACTTTTTATAAAAAGTATCAATTATAAAATTACCTTTTATAAAAAGTACCCTTTATAAAAAGGTCCTTTTATAAAAAGTACCTTTTATAAAAAGTACCTTTTATAAAAAGTACCTTTTAAAAAAACTACCTTTTATAAAAAGTACCTTTTATAAAAAGTACCTTTTATAAAAAGTACCTCTCATAAAAAGTATCTTTTAAAAAAAAGTACCTTTTATAAAAAGTACCCTTTATAAAAAGTACCTTTTATAAAAAGTACCTTTCATTAAAGGTACCTTTAATAAAAATTACCTTTTATTAAAAGTACCGGAAGTACACTTTTTGGTACTTTTTTATTTCCTGAGGTATAAATAAAACAAACTTTTTTGTTTATTAAATCATTACATTGGTGGAGGGTATTTAAAGATTCGGCACAGCCGAATATAGCTTTCTTACTTGTTTCAGTGTAAAACTTCTATTCTGGTATCTTCATGATCTCTTACAGATTTTGTTCATAAACCACCCAATTAGTTATGCATTTACAACATAAACATAAAAATCAAAAATTTAAGAAAAGAAGTTCAAATTGCAGTGCTAACACATAATTGGCTTAAATGAAGATTTAATAACTCATAACTAGGCGTAACTTTTGACACTCATAAAATCCATGTTTACGATCACTCTAAACTGATGGTACTGAACTTAACAAACAGACGATCTTAACAAAACAGTAGAGAAGACAGAAGTCTAATGTTTTATAATTTTTTTTTCCAAAGGAAATACATTTTAAACGATGAGAAACTAAAATTACATTAAGATGATGGTGGTGGCAGGAAAACTATTCAGTAAAAAGGTAATGAATCATTTAAGTTTTTAGCCTGAAGGTGTTCCTTTCTTTGGTTGCAAGAAATAAGAATATGCTTATTTGTTAAATATAAACTTTATTTTGCATATTATGCACATGGTTTAAACAAAAACAAAAAATGTTTTAAAAAGAACAAGAAATTTTACATTATGTAGAAATATTGTAAGATTTCCTTCTTAACATTTAAATTCTTTATACTGGCAATGATTTTTTTATGTGTGTGTGTTCATGTTTTAATATTGCACCGTGAATTTGAAAGTTTCATGTAGACTAAAAATTTTTGACATTAAATGTCTATTTAACCAAGATTAGAAAAGTCAACTCATAACTACGGTGACAATTTTTTTCTGAATTCAAATCAGTACGCCCCACATTGGTTCCAAATCAAAATCTAGCTGGACAAAAGTCCAAAAATTGGTGTCCTTAAAATTGGGAATTAATAGTGCTAGGGGCAAGCTAAGGGTGTGTTCTGATCAAACTAATAACCATTTCTTGGAATAAGGTCTTTAACTTTGTTAAATATGCGAATAAAATAACATTTTTGGTATCCAATATTTAAAAAAAAAAATATATATATATCTATAAGTGTTCAACTAATAACATCATATTATCCATGTTACATCAATGGTTTCAAAACGGTTTATGTACATGAAAGCTACAGATTTATACTTATTCTGTACATTAATAAGAAATTTATTATTGATCTTCTTCTTACATTTTTTGTATTTTGAAGTATGGTCAATAATAATAATTTTGAGGACTTATGAAACTTCCGCAGCTTGCCAAAACCGAATCCAGGCATATCATGTCGAATTACTACATACAACTTATAGGTAATTTATTACTGAATGTTGGCATGCAGACATTTCTTCCAGGTTTTTGCAGGTTTAAAATTAATCACAGTTTTTATGAAAATAGATTTTCGCCTAAAATTTTTTTTCTAAATAAAGTATCGAATTTTGTAAGTTTTTGATAACTTTTAAGTATTATAATTATGCTTAGCTTAAATAAAGCACTAAATGTGATGTTTCCTATTAAACCGCGGCCAATTACACACTTCGACTAAATTCAAAAATGTCCGTCCGTCTGTCCGTCCGTCTGTAGAGGACACGATACAGTCCAAAATAAAAGAGCTAGACTTCCGAAGTTTGCCACGAATATGTCTTATATTCCTAGGCAGGTTAAGTTCGGAAATGGATAAAATCGGACCAAGGGGAAAAAAGTTCCCCCTTGGAGAACTAAACCAACCTAAGAAAAATCGAATTTTTTGCAGAGTTTTTTGTATTTTTGCTAAGCAAATGCAACATTCTTCTCTCAGATGAAGTTCGAAATCACAAAAGGAAGGTGCTCCCTAACGTCTCAGACCACCCCCCCCCCCCAAAAAAAAGACGCCCCTGGATTTTTTTTATATTGTCTTTTTTTTACATTTTGGAGGGTATAAAAGATTCGGCACAGCCGAATGTAACACTCTCACTGGTTTATTATTTTTTTTACATTTTGGAGGGTATAAAAGATTCGGCATAGCCAAATTTAACACTCTCACTTGCTTTTTTTCAATTACACTTCTCGACAAATTTTTTTTTTTAGAGATTACAAAACTTTCAAAAAATAAGTTTTTGCATTTCATATTTCTGTTCTGCATATAAACCATTTTTGTCATTAATGAATTACTGAAATTAGAAAAAAAAATAAAAAGTTGTCGATTAGTGTAATCGACTAAGAAAAATTTAAACATGTTTTTTGAACTCAGCGACCCCAAAAACATATAAAACGGTGATAAAATAAGTTTGTCCAGCTAGATTTGGACTTGGAACCACTGTGCGCCCATGCTTTCATGCCTTTTTCCTAGAAATAACTTTCTGAAAACACTTTTCTATGGACTTAAGACCTATTAGTATTTTAGTAAAAACAACTGTTAAAAAAACCACCGCCATAAACTGTTGTCGTAATTTTTCAGAAAATTTCGTAAATTCAAGGATCTTAATTTGAATGTTTTACCGACAAAATCGTTTCAATGTATAAAAATTACCATAAACCCATAGAAAATCTCTGATTCTGATGAATGTTTCCCTTAAGTTCTGATAACTCTTCTTTTTAAAAAAAAAATCCCAGATAATAACAACATGCTTTTTATTCTTTGATAGCCCTGATGTTCTGAGCGGTTTTCAAATAAAATCTGATGATATTACCTCGTTGAATATCAGAGAATCAAGAAATAACATTACCTTTCTAAAAATATTGAAAATCCATCATCCCATAAACATTTCTTTTTAGAAAACCTCAAAGATTTTATTTATTAATCGAATATACTTTTCAAATAAGCTATTGTAAGTGTTAGGTCTCATCAAAAAGACCACAAAAATGCCCATCAAACTTGCCAGACACTCTCAAATTTTAAAGTTATTGTCAAAAAAACTTTGTTTTTGGGACTTTTCTCACGGAAGTATGTGTAACTTAGAAACTTTTCAACTGATTTTTAATTTTTAAACTGCAATTTTAAACTGCAATTTTTTTTTTAACGCGAAAAAACTTACAAGGAGGTTTCATAAATTTATTTTTTACTACCTCCTATTTTACAAAAATTCCTAGTAAAAATTACGATCTTTTTTGCAATTTTACAAGCTTTTTACTAATAAAATTGTAAATTTACAACACTTTTGGCGAAATAAAACTTACAAGAAACTCTCGTGAATTTTCTAGATTTTTTTAGTAAAAAAACCTTGGAAATTTGTAAAATTACATACAAAAATGTAAAATTACAAAAAAAATATAAATTTCCATAGAAAATTTCTTGTTAAAAAACAAGGAAAACTGTCAAATATTGGTAAAATAGGATTACGAGACTTTTTTTAGTAATTTGACAGGGTTTTTTTGTGTGTAGTTAATTGATTTCAGACCTATTAGGAAAATGAGCATATTAAATAAATAAACACCGTCCACGTGCCCTTTTTAAGTAATCTATATATATAAAGTAGTTGCGTGACTGACTGATGACTGACTGACATACTAATCACGCATCATCCCACAGCCCAAACCACTGAAGCTAGAGTCTTGAAATTTGGATTGTAGTTTCACCTCCTGGAATACATATCCACTAAGGCTGGGTTTTTGGAAATGTTGATTTTAAGGGGTAAAAATGAAGGGTTGAAAAAGGGGAAAAAGCGAGTACTTTGGTACTTTTTATTTTTTCTGAAAAAAATTCAATTAATTTGGAATTTGAAATTTAGAATCCTCTAACGGAAAAACATTCCCAAAAAAAGAACTTTCTGAAAATTCGGATTATTAAGGGTTAAAAGGGGTAAAAAATGGTACTGTGGTACTTTTTATATTTTTAGAAATTAAGGTCCTACAAAAATATTAAAATTTGCAATGGTGGTTCCAACAACGGAAAAAATTCTGAAAACGTACTTTTTCAAAATTCCGATTCTAAAAGGGGTAAAAAAACGAGTACTTTGGTACTTTTTATTTTTTTCTAAAAAAAATCCTATTAATTCGAAAATTGGAATGTAGGATCCTCTAACGGAAAAACATTCCCAAACAAAAAGTACTTTCTGGTAATTCGGATTCCTAAGGGTAAAAGGGGGTAAAAAATGGTACTTTGGTACTTTTTATATTTTTTGAAATTAAGGTCCTACAAAAATATTAAAATTTGCAATGGTGGTTCCAACAACGGAAAAAATTCTGAAAACGTACTTTTTCGAAATTCCGATTCTAAGGGGGGTAAAAAAACGAGTACTTTGGTATTTTTTTTTTCTGAAAAAAATCATATTAATTCGAAAATTTGGAATGTAGGATCCTCTAACGGAAAAACATTCCCAAAAAAGTACTTTCTGGAAATTCGGATTCCTAAGGGTAAAAAGGGGTAAAAAATTGTACTTTGGTACTTTTTATATTTTTTTAAATTAAAGTCCTACAAAAAAATTAAAATTTGCATTGTTGTTTCCAACAATGCAAAAAATTATAAAAAAGTACTTTTTCGAAATACCGATTCTAAGGGGGGTAAAAAGCGAGCACTTTGGTACTTTTTACTTTTTCTGAAAAAAATCCTATTAATTTGAAAATTGGAATTTAGGATACTCTAACGGGAAAACATTCCCCAAAAAAGTACTTTCTGGAAATTCGGACTCCTAAGGGTAAAAAGTGGTAAAAAATTTACTTTTGTACTTTCTAAATTTTTTGAAATTAAGGTCCTACAAAAAATGTTAAAATGTTAGTTCCAACAACGGGAAAAATTTTGAAAAAGTACTTTTTTTGAAATTCCGATTCTAAGGGGGGTAAAAAAGTGTATTTTGGTGCCTATTATAATTTCTGACATAATGGTTCTGGAAACTTTTAATTTGGAATGCAGGGTCATTTAGCGAAAAAGATTTCTAAAGAAGGCAAGGGTTTAATCGTTCAACTGTTGACGAGTGTGGACGTGTTTTATTTTAACTCCGTGCTATAAATTGAATTACTAAAATTGTTCGTAATAGGTTTGTTCGTAATAGGTATTTTTGTGATATTTTCATTACCACATCAAGGAAAATGAAAATATGGACACAAATGATACCGATTTAGTTCGAGGCTCTGCCTCACCGACTGGTGCTGGTCCTAGCACTGGTCTTAGGGTTGCGACCTTGAAGTCCGGCCTTGATTCTGGTAGGGGTGCTCAGCCTAATATTGGTGGTAAAAAGAAAAAGAGACTTAAGCCATCAAAGGTCAGGCACAACCAGAGAAGGCTTTGTTTGAAAATAATTAACAGACTAAGCCAACTCGATGGAACGAAGCTCTCCGAACGTGAGAAGGCGTCGCTATCATGGGCGAAAGGAGTCATTGAAGAACAGGACAAACTTTCGGCAATGCGCGCATCTGACAAACAGAGCGCTGTTTCGGCCCCGTCATCGAAGTCTGGTAAAAGGTTGCGCTCGCCCGACGAGAAACCTTTACCTAAAAGATCTAAGGTGACCGGCAACGTCTGGACTCAGTCTTTTAGTGAAGTGGTGAAAGGTAACTTCGTTAGGGCTGTGATAAACAGGCAAAATGGGGATTGTAGTATTCCAAGGGACAAGTGGAGTTTAGTTGAAACTAAACTAAATGAAATCTACTATAGGCTTCTTGAGAGTATGCCTGATTTTCTCCCTACTACTGTCAACGCAGGTTGGTATCAGGGGCGAGTAAAACTCGTTGCTTTTGGAAACGAAAGATCCGCAGCCGTGTTTAAGGTTGCCATTAGCCAAGTGGGAGAGTTATGGCCTGGAGCCAGACTGGACGTTGTGGAAAAACATGATATCCCCTCGCAACCCAGAGCTCATGCATGGATCCCAATGGCTACAAGTGACACTGCGGTGATTCTAAAGATGATAAAAGTCTGCAATCCTGACCTTCCAACTCAGAATTGGCAAATTGCCAGATTGGGTGAGATGGAGGGCGCTCGTCGTCAAGCAGTGGTCTTGGTTAATGAGGAATCGCTTCCGCTTTTAGCCAGGACTGACGGCATTATTAGATTTGGCTTTTTTCATATAAGAGTCAATGTCTACAAGGGCGACCAGAAGCCTATTTTGGAAGCAGACAAGCCAGTGGCAGAGTCGGCTGGGGAGGAGAATCTGGAAAAGGTTGATATTCAGCTGACCGATTCTAGGCTGATGGGAGATGCATCTGGCATTTTCGAAACCGAATCTGGCAACGAATGCGACCTCTGTGATGGCACGGAGGATAAAGCTGATGCCACTATGGGTGACATTCAGGACGAGGCCCATGCAGTGAGGAATTCGGAGAGTTCTGTTGCCTCCGATTCAGAACAGATGGGACATATATCTGGCTTATTCGAAACCGAATCTGGGGACGAATGCGACCTCTATGATAACACGGAGGATGAAGCCAATAACACGGTGGTGGAAAGGATGGTGGAAAAAAAGCAAGATGTTGCGGTTCCTACAAATAAACCTCCATCACTGTAAGGCAGCCTCAGCTGCACTATTGCTGCGCCTGACGACAGGAGCAGTTGACTTGGTTTTTATCCAAGAGCCCTGGGTGCGGGGTGGCAGGGTTTGCGGATTGAAGACCCCTGGGTTTAAGTTGATGGTTGCCAAAGGTGAGGGCTCACCAAGAGCCTGCATCTTGGCGAAAAATGGCTTAAATATATTCTTTTTATCAACTTTTAGTGATATGGATGTTACAGCGGCTAGCTTAGAGCTTCATGGGAAATCTATTTGGCTCGCCTCTGCGTATTTTCCTAATCCGGGGCCAATACCCCCGGAGAAGGTTGGCGGTCTGATTCGGGAGTCTGAATCTAGGGGACACCAGTTACTAGTGTGCTGTGATGCTAATGCACATCATTCGATATGGGGTAGTACAGACACAAATGATAGAGGCGAATCACTTTTGGAGTTTTTGTTAAGCACTAACCTGTATATTTGTAACAAGGGTAGTGAACCAACTTTCGTTACAAGTACGCGGCAAGAGGTTCTTGACGTAACACTTGTATCAGATACATTGTCTGATAGAATTGATGACTGGAGAGTTTTGGAAGAGCATTCTTTCTCAGATCATCGGTACATTGAGTTTTTACTCAGGGAGCGTGCCCCGGTTGAGACAGTCTCTAGAAATCTGAGAAGAACAAACTGGGTGAAATATAGGGAGACTTTTTCTTTGCTTTTGGATGAAGTACCCCTATCTGAACCGCATAGTTTAGCGGAAATTGACTGTCTGGTTGACCATATAACAAATGTTTGTAATAGGTGCCTGGATGCGTCTTGCCCTTCTGCAAAGCCTAGAGGGAAAAAAAAGCCACCTTGGTGGTCAAATGAGTTGCAGACGAGCAGAGATTCCTGCAGAAAGCTCTTTAATAAGGCAAAATTTTCAAGAGCGGACGAGGACTGGTCTGCATACAGGCTGCAACTTAAGAGTTATAAAAAGATGATCAGAAATGCCAAATGTGATTCTTGGAAAAACTTCTGTGGAAACATAGAAGACGTTTCTGAGGCATCCAGGCTGCGCAAGGTTCTGGCTTCTTCTCCTTGCACCCTAGGATACCTGAAAGATCCCAATGGGGTGTGGTCTTCCTCCAGTGGAGAGTCGCTGGATCTCCTTTTAAACACGCATTTTCCGGGCAATTCCAAGACGCCGTTTCAAGCTTTGGAACGTTCTGACGCCCAAGCATCTGAAATTGCTTCGGAAATAATAAATATGCCAACATTAATCTGGGCGATAAAAAGCTTCAGGCCCTATAAATCTCCGGGACCTGATGGTATAATCCCGGCTGAGTTGCAGCAAGTGTTGGACTATATAGCCCCGTTGCTGTATAATCTATACACAGCATGCATCAACTGGTCGTATATTCCTTTAAAATGGAGGGATACCAGAGTCGTATTTATCCCGAAGGCTGGGAAAAGTTCCCACACAGCTCCGAAGGATTTCAGACCAATTAGTCTGTCTTCTTTTTTGTTAAAGACAATGGAACGAATGATAGACTCATATTTGCGTAGAGTGATTGACCCGAGGTTGCTTTCGACAAAGCAACATGCATACAGCAAGGGACGATCAACGGAAACAGCTCTTCATGAGCTCGTTGGTACCATCGAGAGATCGCTTTCGGTAAAGGAGTACACTATGGTGGCCTTTCTTGATATTGAGGGGGCTTTTAATAATGTCATTCCAGAATCGATAATATTGGCATTGTCTGGTCTGGGAGTAAAGCGTGAAATCGTTTTAATGGTGGAAAACCTACTTGCCAATAGACGTATAACGTCTGAATTGGGAGTGTCCGTCATATCTCGATTTGTCAATAGGGGCACACCACAAGGAGGTGTTCTTTCGCCGCTTCTTTGGAACCTGGCACTGAATTCAATGCTACTATCTCTAGAAGCACGTGGTTGTCATGTTATCGCATATGCTGACGATGTCGCGATAGCGGTAAAGGGGAAGCATCTGCCAACATTGCGGGACATTCTTCAGGGTTCTCTGAAAGATCTGTCTAAATGGGCAAGAGACTGTGGCCTAGGAGTTAATCCTAGTAAAACAGAGCTTGTTTTGTTTACAAGGAAAAATAAGATTCCTGCTTTTGATCCTATTTCTCTGGACGGTACTGAAATCACCTTCTCAGATGGAGCCAAGTATCTTGGAGTATTTCTAGATAGGAAGCTGAATTTCAGGCGTAATATTGAGGAACGGGTGAGAAAAGCAACGATTGCTTTGTATTCCTGTAAAAGGGCCATTGGAAAACGATGGGGTTTTAGCCCTCAAGTCGTTCATTGGATCTATACAGCAGTGGTGCGTCCAATTTTGCTGTATGGAATCATTGTCTGGTGGCCTGCTTTGGAAACAAAAGCGAACTTTGTCTTTATCACGAAGGTACAGAGAATGGCGTCAATGTGCATCACTGGTGCTCTTTGTACTACACCTACGGCTGCATTAGAAATCCTCCTTCACCTGATACCCTTGGACATATTGGGTAGGCAGTATGCGGCTGCATCGGCAATTCGACTTAATAGCACGCTGCAATGGAGGAGCAGTGATTGTGGCCATAGCGCAATCTTGAAAAAGATAACAATACCACAAAATGTGGACTGTGCTCCCTCTTTGAGCCTCTTTGAGCGCCACTTTACCACTATGATACCATCCAGGGAGTCTTGGATGGGGGATACTCCGGGTAGTGGAGCTACCATAAATTTTTACACAGATGGATCGAGGCTGCACGAACAAGTGGGCTTTGGAGTCTATTCGGAAGAGCTTGGGTTGAGCCTGGCTCGTAGATTGCCAGATCATTGCAGTATTTACCAGGCAGAGATGCTGGCAATAAAAGAAGTGGCTGACTGGTTGAGCTGCAATGTCTTGTCTACAACCGCAGTCAACATCTATACTGACAGTCAAGCCGCGGTCAAGTCCCTGGATTCAATGTTTCTGAAAACAAGATCTGCCCTTAACTGCCGCACGTCTTTAAATGAGATGGCCAAGCAGTTTAACATACGACTCATATGGGTCCCAGGGCACAGAGACATTCCAGGGAATTGCAAAGCCGATGAGCTTGCAAGACTAGGAACTACCTTACAGGTTCCAACAGAATTGGAATGTGTTGGTACGCCTCTAGAAACTTGCAAGCAAAACCTACGGCTTTGTTCTGCGACGGAGACTAATCAAAGATGGGCAAATGGATGGACGTGTGAGACAACACGACTGATTTGGCCTTCTCTTAATCAGGGGCGCACAAGTGAGCTGATATCGCTTCCAAGAGGAGAGATTTCAACGGTGGTTTCTATAATTACCGGACACTGTCTTATAGGGAAGCACGCAGAGCGGTTAAATGTGCCGTCGAATGACTTTTGCCGAAGTTGCATGGATGAAGAGGAGTTGGAAACTATCGAACACTTTATTTGCCATTGCCCGGCACTTTCTGGTCAGCGACTTGCTTCACTGGGATCTAGGGAGCTGTACGATCTTTCAGATTTGTCGGATGTCAAAATTCAACATCTAAGGAGTTTCATAAGAAGCTCAAACTGGTTTAACGACAGGGACTAGTAGGGAAACCTATTACGATCCCGTGGTATCACAATGGACCTCAGAGTCTACGTGTGTTGACGTAAAACGTCAGCAGCCACTTACAACCTAACCTAACCTAACCTAAGAAGGCAAATAATTTTTTGTTTTTTAGCGCATGTAAGCGCATATTCGGAACGGAATGAAAGCCACATGGGACTAATCGGAATGGAACAGGGAACGAAATGGGGACTTGAAATTTGGAATGAAGGTGCGCCTCCCGAACTATAGATCCTTTAAGGCTGAGTTTTTGGAAAGGTTGATTCTAGGGAATAGGAGTAAAAAAGGTATTTTCGTACTTTTTATATTTCCACAAACCACTGAAGCTATAGACTTGAAATTTGGAATATAGATGCACCGGAAAATAGGTCCACTAAGGCTTGGGTTTTGGAAATGTTGATTCTTTTTATAGTTCCACAAACCAATGAAGCTAGAGATTTAAAATTTGGAATGTTGCTGCATCTCCCGGAATATAGATCCACTAAGGCTGGGTTTTTTGAAATAATGATTCTATGGGTGTAAAACGGGTAAAAAGGGTATTTTGGTACTTTATATATATATACACAGGGAAAAATAAATTTCCAACTGAATTTTTCAGTTGTATCAACTCAAAATTCGGTTGCTGCTACTAAATTTCGCTGTGGCATACGATTTTTTTTAGTTGTTTCAATTAAAAGACAGTTGTATTAATAAAATTAAGTTGTAACTACCGATATTTAGTTGTTTTAACCTTAATACAAATGCATCAACCGAATTTTTGTTGCAACAACTGAATTTCAGTTGGATATTAGCAAATTTGTTTTCTGTGTGTATATATACTTAAATAATGGTCTTATTAGCTTAAAATTTGGAATGTAGCATCCCATGCTTAAATAAAAGTCATAAAAACTTAAAATTAGGAATATAGGATCCAACAACAGAAAAAAACTATGAAAAATGTACTTTTTGGAAATTCCGATTCCGATCTAAGGGGATAAAAACGAGTACTATGATACCTTTTATATTTTCTAAACTAATTATAATGGAAATTTGGAATGTAAGATTGTCTAGCGAAATAAAATATTCCCAAAAGAATGACTTTTGGAAATTCTGATCCCTAAGGAAATTAATTTAAAAAGGGAATTATATATTCTTAAATAATGAGCATATTAACTTGAAATTTGGAATGTAGCATCATCTAACGGGAAAAAATCCCCCCAAAAATTACTTTTTGGTACTGTTTATATTTTCTTAAATAAAGGTCATAAAAACTTAAAATTAGGAATGTAGGATCCAACAACAGAAAAGAATTCTGTAAGAAGTACTTTTTTGAAATTTCGATTCTAAGGGAGTAAAAACGAGCACTTTGGTACTTTTCATATTATTTGAAATAATGGTACTGGAAACTTGAAATTTGGAATGTAGGATCGTGTAGCGAAAAAAAACGTTCCCAAAAGATTTTTTTCTAAATTCTGATTCCTAAGGAGTTAAGGAGGTACTTTTTAAATAGTCTGAAACAAAATAAGGGGCAAAATGATTCTTTTTAATTTAATGATCTTATCCCTAGAAACTCTTTTGTTCTTTGACGGATACTATTCGAAAAGGAATGAACACCACATTGAACGAAACTGAATGGAACAGGCAACCAAATGTAATGGAACAGGGAACGAAATGGAATGAAACTGGGAACGAATTCAAATGAAAATATTTTCAATTTATTTTTTTTTTTGTACTAAAATTTGTTTATCAATTAAATTTTCCGTAATTTTTTTGTTTCATTCATACATATTTGTTCATATTTTTACAAAATTTTTTCATTCAATTTTTAACTCAAAGTTTTGTTTACTAAATTTTTTTTTTTTGCTCAAATTAATAAATCAATGTTTTTTTTTTGATAACGTAAGACCGTCTTAAAGTTGACGTAGAACTTATTATATCAACTGATGTATTTGGTATTTTATTGTAAGTGTTGTGATCATCATAAGCACAGTTTTTGTAAAGGCTTAAGACATCTTTTATATATATAAAGTAGTTCCGTGACTGACTGATGACTGACTGACATACTAATCACGCATCATCCCACAGCCCAAACCACCGAAGCTTGAGTCTTGAAATTTGGATTGCAATTTCACCTCCCGGAATACATATCCGCTAAGGCTGGGTTTTTGGAAATGTTGATTTAAAGGGGTAAAAACAAAGGGTTGAAAAAGGGGAAAAAGCGAGTACTTTGGTACTTTTTATTTTTTCTGAAAAAAAATTCAATTAATTTAAAATTTGAAATGTAGGATCCTCTAACGGAAAAACATTTCCAAAAAAGGAGTTTCTGGAAATTCGGATTCCTAAGGGTAAAAACTTTTTACTAAAAAGGGGTAAAAAATGGTACCTTGGTACTTTTTATATTTTTTGAAATTAAGGTCCTACAAAAATATTAAAATTTGCAATGGTGGTTCCAACAACGGAAAAAAATCTGAAAACGTACTTTTGCGAAGTTCCGATTCTAAGGGGGGTAAAAAAGTGAGTACTTTGGTACTTTTTATATTTTCTGAAAAAAAAATCCTATTAATTCGAAAATTAGAATGTAGGATCCTCTAACGGAAAAACATTTCCAAAAAAAGTACTTTCTGGAAATTCGGATTCCTAAGGGTAAAAAATTGTACTTTGGTAGTTTTTATGTTTTTTGAAATTAAAGTCCTACAAAAAAATTAAAATTTGCAATGTTGTTTCCAACAACGAAAAAAATTCTGAAAAAGTACTTTTTATTTTTTCTGAAAAAAACCCTGCTTATTTGAAAATTGGAATGTAGGATCCTCTAACATAAAAACATTCCCCAAAAAAGTACTTTCTGGAAATTCGGACTCCTAAGGGTAAAAAGTGGTAAAAAAAAACGTACTTTGGTACTTTCTAAATTTTTTGAAATTAAAAAATCCTACAAAAAAATATTAAAATGTTAGTTCCAACAACGGGAAAAATTCTGAAAAAGTACTTTTTCGAAATTCCGATTCGAAGGGGGGTAAAAAAGTGTATTTTGGTATTTCCTGAAATTATGGTCCTGGAAACTTTAACTTTGGAATGCAGGGTCATTTAGCGAAAAAAAATTTCTAAAGAAGGCAAAGATTTTTTTGTTTTTTAGCGCATGTAAGCGCATATTCGGAACGGAATGAAAGCCACATAGGACTAATCGGAATGGAACAGGGAATCAAATGGAATAAAACAGGGAACGAAATGGGGACTTGAAATTTGGAATGTAGGTGCGCCTCCCGATATATAGATCCTTTAAGGCTGAGTTTTTGGAAATGTTGATTTTACGGAATAGGGGTAAAAAAGGTATTTTGGTACTTTTTATATTTCCACAAACCACTGAAGCTAGAGACTTGAAATTTGGAATATAGATGCACCTCCCGGAAAATAGGTTCACTAAGGCTTGGGTTTTGGAAATGTTGATTCTAAGGGGGTAAAATGTACAAAAACAGGTACGTTAGTACTTTTTATAGTTCCACAAACCAATGAAGCTAGAGATTTGAAATTTGGAATGTAGCTGCATCTCCCAGAATATATATCCACTAAGGCTGGGTTTTTTGAAATAATGATTCTATGGGGGTAAAACGGGTAATAAATGTATTTTGGTACTTTTTATATATACTTGAATAATGGTTTAATTAGCTTGAAATTTTGAATGTAGCATCCCATGCTTATATAAAGGTCATAAAAACTTAAAATTAGGAATGCAGGATCCAACAACAGAAAAAAATTTACTTTTTGGAAATTCCGACTGCGATCTAAGGAGAAAGAGTACTTTGGTACCTTTTACATTTTCTGAAATAATTATGATGGAAATTTGGAGTGTAAGATTGTCTAGCCAAATAAAATATTCCCAAAAGAATAACTTTTGGAAATTCTGATTCCTAAGGAAATTAATTAAAAAATAAATTACATATTCTTAAATAATGAGCCTATTAACTTGAAATTTGGATTGTAGCATACTCTAACGGGAAAAATCCCCCAAAAATTACTTTTTGGTACTGTTTATATTTTCTTAAATAGGGGTCATAAAAACTTAAATTAGGAATGTTGGATCCAACAACAGAAAAAAATCTGTAAAAAGTACTTTTTTCGAAATTTCAATTCTAAGGGAGTAAAAACGAGCACTTTGGTACTTTTCATATTATCTGAAATAATGGTACTGGAAACTTGAAATTTGGAAGAATTTTTTTTTTAAATTCTGATTCCTAAGGAGTTAAAGGGGTGCTTTTTATATTTCCTGAAACAAAATAAGGGGAAAATGATTCTTTTTAATTTAATTATCTTATACCTAGAAACTCTTTTGTTCTTTAACGGATACTATTCGAAAAGGAATGAACACCACATTGAACGAAATTGAATGGAGCAGGGAACCAAATGAAATAGAACAGGGAACGAAATGGAATGAAGCTGGGAACGAATTCAAATGAAAATGTTTTAAATTTTTTTTTTACTTAAATTTTTTTTGTACTAAAATTTGATTATCAATTAATTTTTCAGTAATTTTGTTGTTTTATTTATACATATTTGTTCATATTTTTACAAAATTTTTTCATTAAATTTTTGACTCAAAGTTTTTTTAACTCAATTTTGTTTTGCTCAAATTAATAAATCAACGTTTTTTTTTTTTGATAACATAAGACCGTCTTAAAGTTGACGTAGTATTTATTATATCAACTGATGTATTTGGTATTTTATTGTAAGTGTTGTGATCATCATAAGCACAGTTTTCGTAAAGGATTAAGACATATATAAAGATTACATAGCGAAAAGTTTCAAAAATGTGTCATTTATTATCAATATGAAATTTTTCTGTATTTACGTGCAACGAAATACCCTGCGAACGCTAGTATTAATATAATAATATTAATTTTTCTAACAGAAAAAAAATTGGAACGCGCTGAAAAGAAACATGATTGTGGCAACCATAATGGTGGGGATCATAGTATGATTGATAAGTTTATCATAATATGATTAAAGTGATCATATTATGATCTTCGCTGATCATATTATGATTATTAGGGATGTGATTTCCATTCAAATGCATGTTTTTTGTCGATAGTCTAAAATCGATATCGACAAATTATCTTTCCGAATCAGGAAATTTGAGTTAAAATGACATCAATTTGTTTTTGCATATTTTGGTGAAAATGCATATTTTTGCATACTTTGGTTTTAAACGCTTATTTTGTACATATTTCAAACTTTAAAGTGTATATTTTTGTATAAATTTGCAGAAACGAAAATTGAAATTAAGTTGTTTCAAAAAATATTTTAAATTTTAAAAATTTATTTTGAAATTAGGAATTATTTTTTTGTTATTATTTTTTTATAGATTTTATCTTAATTTCGAAAAAAATATTGCTTCATGTTGTTTTTAATGTTACTATTTAAACCCGGCGTTATTTTTTTTTTTTTTGCTTTTTAATAAGTTTATCGAATGAAAACAAGATTTTTATTTCACACATTTTATTTTTAAGTGCATATTTTAGGGTTTTTTAATGTATATTTTCAATTTTTTAGCACATATTTTTGATTTTTTAGTGCACGAAAATCTGATCCCTAATGATAACAAGTTGTCATTTTATAATTGTTGAATAACATGGTATGATTGTCACAATCATACTTATGATCAAATGATTAGTCATACTATGACACCATTATGGTTGCTTTGGTGTGCAGCAATCATACTCCAAACATGTTTTTCTGTATGTGAAAATTGTGACTAGAAATATTTTATTTTGAGTAAAAAATTTTTTTTAAGTATTTTTTTTTAATGTGTAAATTTTGTTTGGACTGATTTTTTTTTTATTGTAAAAATGTTTTTGAGTTTAAAAAAATGGTGTGTAAAATAATTTTGTTGCTTACCAATGCTTTCAAAGCGTGTTTTTCAATATTTTGGATGAAACCCATCTAAAATTCACGGCAGTGATCACTACTTCTTAACCACAGGATCGATTTCGTTTAACTTCAATACCAACCTGACCGGGGAAACGAGAATATATATTCTAAGCTTCAGCAGACCGATATTTCGAGTTGTTACAAACAGCCTGACAAATTTATATATACCCTCTATCCAGGGACGTGCCGTGAGTTTTTCATCAGGGTGTTCACCATTAATATAAAATTAACCTAACAAGTTACAACTCAATTTTTGGAAGAGAAGTATCACTTTTTTTCATTAAAATATTTTAAACACAAATCTAACCCAATTTCTTAATTAATTCAATTTTTTCCGCAAAATTTTAAATTTTTCGAACTTGTTCTGAAATGACTTTGGGTGCACAGTTACAAAAAGTAAGCTTTTACCCACTCTTATGCTTATAGTTTTAAAAAAATATATGTTTAAGAACATGCACTTATACAGGGCTATATCTTGTCGGCCCAACAACAAAAATTTTTTTTATTGCCCTTTTCAAGAAATTTTGCCTTTTCAATACACAAAAAATACAAAAAACAAAAGGTGCTAGAAATTTGTTCGCAGATTTGTTATTGAGAGATGACGGTCTATAAAGATCACAGTGGAGTTATATTAATTTTAAAATGCGATTTAGAATCACGACGTAAGTTTTTTTTATAAAATAAAGTCCTATTTTTGACACCAATGTGAAAATACGTAATAGTAGAATCAAAAAAAGGACTAAATTTGGAGTTTTGCATTTTCAAATGCGATTTTCTGAAAAACGATACGCGATAGAAACAATTTGAAGTCAGATTGTAAATCAGAAATTCAAAATAAATATAGTTTATGTATTGCTATTGCTGGAAAAGTTAATTTTTCTGAATTTGTAGAGTTGTGTGATTTAATGGAAAGTAAATCTTGTTTTGTAAAATCTACACTAAAATAATTGTGTAATTAACTTTATTGGTTTACTCAAAAAATTACCCAGTAAATTTGTTTTTAAATAATAATATTTGTATCTTTAAGAATTCCTACATCTGTATTTAAAAAAAATTGTTTAAAAACGAATTTTCCGTTACAATAAATGTTGGCGAAAAATAATTTCTTGTCAAAAATAAATGGTAAAACGCAATACAACCTATTTTCTTTAATTGAAAATATTAACAATCGCCGATATATTTTCTTCCTCACATCATCACAATAAAATTAACGTGCATCAAACAAACCTTCATGTTTTTCAATATTTACAAAAAAAAAAATATTAAAATTAGTTTTTTTGTTTAATAACAATAAAAAAAATGTAAAATGGTGTATTTTTAAGGCAAGAATTTGGAATCTTGTATATTTAATGTAAGTGATATCCGTATTTACAACCATAGATAAAATCCCAAAGTTTTATATGGCTTTCAAATTGAAGCAATAGCTCTTTCCAGTACAAAGATATCACCTCTTAAAGTTAAGTGTGCTACTTAATTTGCCGCACAAAAACGCCTTTAAAAATTTAAATTTTGGTTGTTGTAGTTGTTGTAATTTAACACTACCCAAGCAGAAATTGACGATGGTTATAAAAAAAAAGCGTTCTGAAAGCACTGTAACAAAAAAAGAACGTTCTCAAAACGTTATTTTCGAACGCTTTGCGAGCGTTCTCGAAAACGTTCTGAAAGCCCTGTAACAAAAAAAAAAGCATTCTCAAAACGCTTTATTCGAACGCCTTGAGAGCGTTTTGAAAGCACTTTATTAACAAAATACATGTTCGTTTCAAAATTAAATGGTTTTAAAGCAGTTTTTGCAAACGTTTTTAATTTAAACAAAATAAGAAAAATGTTTTTATTAAGTAAAAAAATAAATAAAATGATAGTAAACGATGTTAAGAAAATTGTTTTGTCTTCTTCTTAACTCTTGTTTGGATGTGTCCGTGTGAAAAAATAAAATTTATATCAGTTTCCAACTGAATAAAACTGGGACACTCACAACAAGTAACAAAATAATTTATTTTATCTGCATAATATGGAAATCGGGTGCAAATGACGTGAAAATCACTATTATCACATGTTTGCTTAGATCGATTTGTACTTTTTTCTTCTTTGTTTACAGACCATCTGGTTTTGCAATTTAAAGCGAAACAGAACAAACCATTTTTACAAAAATTAGCCGCTGGCTGGCTGCAGTAAAGGACAGAATGGGAGGAAGAAAGTCCCTATAAATAAATTAGTTTACTTTTTTTATGAAGTTTACCTTTACTAAGTTTACTTTTTTTATTACATTGAATTTAATTTTTATTTTCTAAAATACTTTTATAAAAAAAATATCTGCAATTAACGAATAAAAAAAAATATCTGCTTTATATGAAGTCCTTTAAAGTAATGTTTTTTTCTTATTTCAATCGCTGGAAAATATTTACTTTTGGTTTTTAAAGCGCTTTCATGACTTTAAATAAAACGTTCTGAAAGCACTTTTTTAAAACGCTTTTAAAACGCTTTAAACCTAGCGTAGATCGATGTTATCATTCGGATCATCTGAAAGCGCTTTGAAGATGGTAAATGGAACGCTTGTAGAACCGTCCACAACGCTTTCACAGCGCTTTTGCGATTGTATTTTTCTGACTGGGTAGTTAAGTGTGCGCAACAAAGTTAAGAACAACCCAACAACTTCGTTTGTTCTTTAAATTTTGTCGCACATTCATTTAACTGTTGGAAACAATTGCATTAATGCTTACAAAATTTGGCATAACTTTTTAATGAATCGACAGAAAATAAAAAGTGATATACCAACTGAAAGTGTACATTTTTTGCTATGAGTACATAACGAATTATATGTGCTAAAATATCTTTGAATCTTTGAAAAAAAATTATAAAAATATAAAACTGACATATTTGAGGAAATAATGTTAGGTGTTCAGAGAACACCTCCGCACATTAGACGGAACGTCACTGCCTCTATCACTACCAAGATCTTTCAATGGGCACCCAACGTTTATGTTGTTTTAAAAAAAAAAAAAAAATATTGGATACGCTTTTTTTAGCGTCCCAATCTCATTTTAAAGGGGGTCGATTTGTATGCGGGAAAGGAATTTTTTAGTTTTAAAAGTTTTAAGCATATCTGAATCATATTTGATACAAAATATGTATTTTATCCTTTTTCACTCCCTAAACAATCCAATTCTCTAAAACATATGAAAATTACAGGACGGTGCACATTGAAAGACCACCCTGGTAAATAAGGGGTTTAAAAATTAGTTTTGTTAAAACTTTTTAATCTTTCTTAAACACTGTGCATCTTTATAGTTGATTTTTTTTTTTTTTTTGTAAATGAAGAAGTTCCACATTATATTGGTGTTGTAAAAACGATTTGTTTCGATTATGGAAAGTTGTTGATTTGGAACAAATTGCATTCATACATTATTTTTATTTTTTTGTTAATTTTATTATAAGACAACGACAACGTCCTCTACCATGTTCAATATTTAAATTCGTTACAGTTATAAAAATGTTAAATAGTAAACTTTCAAATTAATGATTTTCAACAACTATAAAATATGATTTTAAATGAGAATTTAGCCAGACTTAACTTAAGTATTTAACTAAGAATCAGAAGAAGAAGGCAAAATATTTTGCCAACATATGAGAATTAAATAAGTATTTAGTTTTTTTTTTTGTTTTCTTATTACAAAACAGACATGATTCAGGTCATTATATGAAAATTGTAAAACCTGTAAATTTTAAATTTTACAGTTTTGTTGTCTTATTTTATATTGTTTTTATTTCGCTATATGGAGTGGAAGGTATAGAAAGTTTGGCATTACATTTGGAACACAATTATCCGCTTAAACAAGTTTTATTTTTCAAAAACCGTAAACTAAACCCGCTTGTAGAGGACTAAAAGTATCCTCCTACATTTGTTTTTATTATTTTTCCTGTCATCAGCAAAAAAATATCTACGAGTATCGTTTAACTGTAGGTTTTCTCTTCTCCATTGGCATCCGGGCTTGGGACCGGCAATGGCGGAGTTATTTCTTTTCTTTGGCCACGAAAAACACTGTAAAAAAATTAATTTTTCAGAGGTTGGCTTAAGTCCAAAAAACTGTTATATTTTGCACCAATTTCTTTTTATTATTTCTTAAATTTTACAACATTCTTACATTAAACCCAAAGTAGGAGATATTCAGAATTCGACCTGACCGTCTTCAAAACTGTGGTATATTATAATTTTATTTTAAGTGCCGTCTACTAGTCGTCTTCATTGTGTAGAAATAATATTTTCACTTTATGTTTAAAATACTATAAATTTATTAAATATTCTAAACATGGTCTTTTTAATGTAGAAAAAAATAAACTTTTTTTTTTAAATTGCAATATGAAAAATTTGCATTTATATTTTATAAGTTAAAACGGTCTTATATGTTATTATTTTTCAAAATATTTTCTATTTAATTTTTTTTTACTTCTTTGGGTGCGTTTTATCGGTCACTAGGTATGAACAACATGATTTTATGCATATTTTTTGCTAAAATGTTTTCATTTCTATTGAACCCTAGACATGGTATTGGTTTTAACAGACATTTGTGACAGTTTTCAGTGGAAAGAAAATAATTTCATTGTAAAAATGTTTTTCTAGATTATGATTTTTTTTTATTAGAAATTATAAAGTTATTTTTTAATTGTTAATTTTAAAAATAAAATAATATTTTTACTCTTACAAGCAGAGTCTCCTTGGTGTCACCCTCCGATCTTCATGAAATTTGGATATATTGTTCAGAACAAAAATTTATTTGGCACGTATTTTTTTTTAGCGACCCAAACTCATTTTTAGGGGGTCGATTTGTATGGGGGGAAATTGATCTTTTTCAGTTTTTATAGATTTACACCTATTTAATCGAAATAGGTATAGGCAAATTTGGTATTAGATTAAAGGTATTTAAAATACCTATCTTGTGATGCTAACAACATGTCAAAAAGTAAACGTTTTTCAACTTATTAACAAAAATGTCGTAAAATTTTTCCACTTTATTCAATATGACGAAAAGCTGTGCATGTTCAGGGACGTTGTTTGCACACGGAGATAGGTTTTTCATAGACTTTTCATTTGGTATGTGACATGACTAGGTTTCGTTGTATAATATAGGAGATAAACGCAAAAAACTGAAAAATACCGTTTTCCCACTTGTTTTCCCACTTGTTGAATTTTGGCCACTAAAAAAATACTGGTCTCTTTATTTTTCATGCTCTACAAAATAAAACCAATTCCATAAAGATCGTCGAGTGACACCAGGGAGACCTTCCTTGTTAGACCACTTTTCTTCTTATAAGCGCCCTTAAAAGTGCTGGGTATATAACATTTGTGTCCAAGTTCATAAAAAATAAAAGCGTTTAATAACAGGTTTATTTATCGAATTTCCATTCAAAATTTGATTTATAAACCTCTTATTATTTTTCCTCTTTCAAATCACCTGGACCGGACGGTATCTAACCATGTCTGCTTCAGAAAGGGGGTAATTTAATTATCCCACAACTGATCAGCTTATTTAGATCAAGCCTTCTATTTGGCTATATCCCACGTGGGACATGGAGGAAGGTAAATGTGGTTTTTATACCTAAGATAGGAAAGAAATCTGAACATCTGGCTAAGTCTTTTAGACCAATTAGCCTTAGCTCATTCTTTCTTAAAACGATGGAGAAACGGTTGGACTACTTTATCAGGGAAACCTGTTTGATTCGCAAACCAATACACTCAAAAAAATAAAACTGTAAAGTTAGCAAAAAATTTAGTTAAATTTAACTAAAAAAACACCTGATTTTGAACCTACTAAATTTCTAGTTAATTTAACTAAAAATATTTAGTTAACTTTTCGTAGAATGAATGTAGCAAAAAAAACGTAACTTTAACTAAAAATTCAGCTGAAAATTTTGTAATATTTTTATGCATGTATTAACAAAAACATTAGTTAAATTCAGCTAAACTTTTTGTAAAAAAATTGGAAGTTTGTTAAATATTGATTTTATACACTAACACTTCACTTATTTTTTTCTTTTTTTTCACAGCATTAAGTTCAGCTTAAGAAGAACTTATGAGATTTGCATAGGAGGCTATACAAGAAATTTCTAACTTTTTTTCACTCGACAAATATGTTACGAAAAATCAGCAAATTAATTAATAAAAATTCGTAAACACATTTTTAAAGTCAACAAAAAAAATTAATTCAAAATTTGTTCAAAACTAGTATTTTCGTAAATTGAACTTAACTAAAAAAAGTAGTTAAAACGCTGATTTTAACTAAAGATTTGCTAAAAAGCCAGTAAACTCGAGTTAACAAAAAAAAATTGGTTAACTTTACAGTTTTATTTTTTTGAGTGTACATAAGTATCAGTTTGCGTACCAACAAGGCAAATCTACTGAAACTGCTGTCCATCATGTTGTCACATCAATAGAGAAGGCACTGGATGCGAAACAAATCGCCCTCTGTGCCTTCATTGATATACAGGGAGCCTTTGACAATATATCTTATGATGCTATTAAGAGGGCTATGCTAAGAAAGGATGTTCCTTTACTTATCATAAATTGCATCCTGGAGATGCTCATCTCGAGAGTCATCACGCTCAATCTCTGTAACACATCTATGACGGTCAATGCAACTGGAGGCTGCCCTCAAGGGGGTGTTTTGTTGTGGCGACAAAACACCAGTAAATCATCTATGTTGGTCATAGATGATTTACTCGATGAGCTTAATAATTCTGGTTTTAGAACCTACGGTTATGCGGATGATCTTGTGATTTCGATCAGTGGGTGGCATACGCCAACTATCTCTGATCGGATGCAACAAGCACTCAACATGACCTTAAAATGGTGTCAGGAAAGGGGATTGACCATTAATCCATATAAAACAACACTGATACCCTTTACTAGAAGAAGGATTGTTGACTTGTCCATGCCTAAAATAATTGGCGTTACGATAGGTTTTTCGGATGAAGTAAAATATTTAGGGATAACACTTGACAAGTCTCTGACATGGACTCCTCATCTGAACAAGACAACCAAAAAAGCTACCGAGCAGTTCACGCCTGCCAAAGGCTATTTGGAAGGACATGGTGGCTTAAGCCTCACATGATATATTGGTAATTTCTTACGATCGTAAGAACAATGATCACCTATGCAGCTCTGGTTTGGTGGCCAAAAGTGGAACAGAGCACGACCAGATCTATACTGGACAAGGTATATCGTCTGGCCTGCATCGGCATAACAGGGGCGGGAAAATCCTGTCCACCTATGCCATGGGGGCTATGCTAAACATCCCACCAGTGCTGCCAACTTTTTTTTTGAGAAATCGTCAATTTTAAAAAAAAAAATCGTCAAAATCATCAAGTTGAAAAAAAATTGTCGTCAAAAAATCGTCATGACAAAAATACGCTAATAAATACTAAAAATGTTAATACCCCAGACCACTCCATAGTCCAGAGTGTAATGAGTTTCCGTTAATGTTTGTAACTATCCAAAATATTGGTCCTCGACCTTTTTCAAGTCTCAATTATTAATTAATTGACCTGAAATTTGAAACTTAAGAAAAGCTTATGGCCCAAGGTCGAAGATTATTGAAATTGATTTTTTGTGCATATCCTCCATATTAAAATTCATCCCGATATTGGAGCGTTGTAAATTTAACGCACCAATTAATTTATATTGACCACTTCTAATAACAAGTCAATTTTTCAACTAAAAAACTTTTTTTAATGTTTTTTCTGGTGAATTTTCAACTTTTCCTGTCTTTTCCCGAAATTGTTAAGCTTTTTTCTTAAAAGCAACTATTTTTTTTTTTTTAAATATAGGCTTTTCTCTTCTCTTTTCAAAAAATGAAGTGAACTTCAAAGAATTTGCTTACAAAATTTGAATTTTCTGACAAAAGTTTACCATTTTTTTCTCAAATAATAAAATCGTCATTTTTGTTCCTGGCGAAAATGAAAAATCGTCAATCGTCATTTTAGTAAAATTGACTTCAAAAATGACGATAAATCGTCAAAGTTGGCAGCGCTGCATCCCACCTTTACATATATCTGTAAAGGAGGATGCTAGCAGAAGTGTCACCAGACTACCGGAATTTGGGAACATAATGGGCGGGGACCTACAGGGCCACATGAAGATAGCGGGACGATTCATAGGGGACCCATACGCTAAGATCTCTGACAGAATGCTACCAAAACAAGTCTTTATAAGACATTTTAGAATTGATATTCCTGAAAGGAGCATATGGTCTACTAACTCTTGGAATCCAGAACCAGGATCTCAAGTGTTGTTTACTGATGGCTCAAAACAGACCAATGGGGATACTGGTGCGGGGATTTTCGGTCCGAATTTCCAACGCGCACTACCTTTGGGGAAATCCCCAATCGATATTTCAGGCAGAACTTTATGCTATTTATATATGCGTGTCCGAATGTTTACGTAGGTGCACAAAAAGGACAAACATATATACAGGGTGATGCAGTCACGACCCGCCGAATTTTACCAGCGTATTCCTTGGCTCATTTCATCAAAATATATCCTTTACGACCATTCCCCGGAAATGCAAGTGTGCGAAATGGCAGCGGTTTGAAAATTTTCGGATTGGTGATTGGAAGGTAGTAGGGTAAAATTGATAACTTTTGAACCTGGGGTCCGATTTTTTTGTTTTTGGGGATTGTTGGAAAGTTCGTGGGGAGACCTTTCAGAATCAATAAAAATGTTCATAACTTTAGAACAGAAAGACCTTTGGGCTTCATTTAGGGCATTTTGGAAAAGTAAGATGTGTGGCTATCTTTTAAGAGGATAAAAAACATAAGTTACCTGCCATATGACTGAGAAAATTGAGGTTATGTGCAAATTTTTATGACTTTTTTTTACATTTAATTTATTAAAGCTCTGTATCTCGACGATTTTGCTTCATTTTAATTTTTTGTAATTGATTCTGAAAGGTCTCCCTATTAACTTTTCAACAAGCCTAAAAACAAAAAAATCGGTCCCCAGGTTCAAAAGTTATCAATTTTACCCTACTACCCTCCAACCATCAATCCGAAAATTTTCAAACCGCTGCCATTTCGCACACTTGCATTTTCGGGGGATGGTCGTAATGGATATATTATCATGAAATGAGCCAAGGAATACGCTGGTTAAATTCGGCGGGTCGTGACTGAATCACCCTGTATACTATCTGACAGTCAAGCAGCATTGAAGGCTTTATCAGCCTACGATGTATCTTCGAAACTTGTCATGGATTGTATTCTTTCCATAAACGAACTAGGCCGTAACAATGAACTTACTCTCAGTTGGGTCCCGGGCCATGAGGGGCACTTAGGCAACGAACGGGCAGACTGTTTGGCCAATCGTGGTGCAGGTCGCCCTTTTATCAGTCCGGAACCCTTTTGTGGAGTAATTAATATTAATTTTCTGGGATGGGGATGTCTCTCATCCTACCAATAGACTCCGAGACGATCTCGTAATGGAGACGGGCCTCTTTTAAGTTGCCACTTTGCACAAGATTGATGAGGTGACTTACGGCCGATTTCTCGGACCGTAGGTCAGACCTCACCTGTCTCACCTCTGGTACCGACGTACCTACAACGCTTGCATGGTTGGGGTGCTCGGTCATATGACATCCAAGTACAAATTGACGAATGAGAAGGGAGCAATGGCTCCGAACGGGTAGAATTTTGGTCTCCTCATGTAGGTGGTCTTCGGATGCCATAGAATTACACCGTGTTACCACCCTGAGGCCGTGTTCTGCGCCGTTTGGAGCTTTCTCCAATTCGTGTCGCTAACGGACGGCGAAAATACTGGGGAGGCATAATCGATAAGGGGACGACCTATGGCTTTATATGTAGTCAATATCGTCTCCTTATCTTTATCCCAGGTGCTGCCCGTTAGCGCTTTCAAAATGGAGTTCCTCCCTTTCACTCGCCTGGTCACTTCTTCAGAATCCCTCGCGAACATAAAGGGGCTATCGAATGTGGATATTTAGTTCCCTGGTAACCTCTTTAGTCCACGTGGCGAAGAGCGTTGCCGTCGACTTGTGTGTCGAGAGCTCCAGGTTTCTATCTGCCAAAAAGTTCTTCAGAGTTGGCAGATAGCTGTTAAGCTGTTCCTCCAGGGCTTTGATATCCCTGCCTGTGCACAAAATTGTGCAGTCATCGGCGTAGGATATCAATTTCAGTCCTGGAGGTGGGTTCGGGATTTTGGAGATATATGTAGGTGTTGAACAAGATGGGTGAAAGGACACCCCCTTGTGAGACATCTTGTTTATTTCTCCTAAGTCCCGACCTGGAACCTCTAAACTCTACATATGACTGCCTCCCAGCCATGTAATTCGCCAACTATCTTTTGTGGACATTAGGGAGAGTAAAGTCATACAGGTCTTGCAGAAGCTGCGTGTGGCAGAACGTGTCGAAGGACTTAGACAGATCGTGAGCGACCACAATGGTCCTCTCGTGTGGGCGCTAACTGTTAAGGCCTCTCTTTCCTCCTTCACCAGATACCATTAAACATATTAGCGATTCGACTGAATAGCACACTGCAGTGGAAGAGCAGCCATAGCGCGATCTTGAAGATGACAATAATTTCACAAAATGTAGACTGTGCTCCTTCTTTGAGACTTTTTGAGCGCCACAACTATGATACCATCCAGGGAGCCTCCATTAATTTTTACACAGATGGATCAAAGCTACAAAAACAAGTTGGTTTTGGAGACTATTTGGTAAAGATTGGGTTGAGCGTGGCTCAAAGATATCCAGATCATTGCAGGACTTACCAGACAGAGATGCTGGCAAATAAAGGAAGTGACTGGCTGGTTGACATGCAATATTTTGTCTACAACCACAGTCAACATCCATTCCGAAGGTCGAGTCCCTGGAGTCAATGTTTCTGAAAACAAGATCAGCCTTTAAATACAACACGTCTTTAAATGGCATGGCCAAGCAGTTCGACATATGACTCATATGGGTCCTAAATCACAGAAACATTTCAGAAAATTGCAAAGCCGATGAGCTTGCAGCGTTAGAAACCTTACCGGTTCAATCGGAATCGGAATGTACAGAAACTTGTAAGCAAAACATACGGCTTTGTGCTACGGAGACTAATCTGAGAAGGACATATGGATGGACGTGTAAGACTACATGGCAGTTTTGGCCTTCTCTTAATCAGAAGCGAACAAGTGAGCTGATATCGCTTCCAACGGTAATTTCTTTTACGTAATTGCTGTGAGAACCGGACACTGCCTTATGGGAAAGCCCATGTAGTTGTTAAATGTGCCAAAATAATTTTTCCGGAGTTTCATGGATAAGGAGGTAACTCTAGAACACTTTATCCGCCTTTGCTTGGCACTTTCTGGTCAGAGACTTGATCCACTAGTATTAAGGCTGCATGATCATTCTGATTTGTCGGATGTTAAAATTCGATATCTTAGGAGTTTCATAAGCAACTCAAATTGTTTTAACAACTATTAGGGGAACCTCATTACTGTCTCGCGGTATAACAACGGACCTCGAAGTATATATGTGCTGAAAAGCGTTAATATCCACTTGAAACCTAGCCTACCATTATCGATATCGCCGCGTCTTTAGCATAGACAACAGGCAAGTGCGCCTACAGATCATGGTTATTATCTTGCATTCCCCTTAGTATCCCATCATCGTAAGTGTTAAGGGTCAATGACGGCCTGTAGCGGCATATTGTGAACCACCACGTAAAATTAACATGTGTGACTTTAAATTTCCAAAATGTATCACTTTTTCTTCGACTTAATACTACATTTATAAAATTTAAAAAAATATTATAAAATATATTCCAAAGAAATACATTTCATAAGCGAAATCCACCCAAAAGATAATAAACTCAATTTAGTAAAATCGATCATTAATCTTCTCAGTAGCATAAATAATTAATAATAATTAATACGTAATGCAATCACTTTTTGACTTAATAGATGCCAAGAAAAAGAATTCATTTTGATCTACCCCCTTCAAATGATACAAAATGATTAATGATTGTTGTGAAATAATACAAGTAGGTACATATGCATGCGCCATTAATATTTTATGTAAATAAAAATGAAAACTCTTTTTTCAATTCAAATAAAATTTTTGTCAACAATTTTTGTTATGTATAATTTACTTTTTGTATACAATTTGTCATGTGTTTGCTGCAAAATTATTCATTAAAATATCATTTGTTACAAAAACAGAATGTTTAGGTTACATTTGTTGAAATACCCCGCTGAGTATTGTTTTATGTCTGTTTAATTTAAAATTATTTCTAAATCAAAAGAGCACATATCATTTATTATGTATTTTTGTTTGCGGAAATCAAAATGTCATAGAGATTTCATCACTTTTGTAAAAAAAATAATTTATATGTAGGTTTTCCTTTTTTAGAAGTTTATCCGAATTTTGAATGATTGACGATTTGTGTGGCGGATTCAAGAAATTTTGATCGGTTTTGAAAAAACTTAGTAGAAAATCATAATTTTTACCGCAAAAGGGGTCCAGACCCCATTGGCCCCTTTAAGAGTCGCCATAGATATCGATTTAAAACTTATGCCTATTTCACTTTACAGTGCTCAGTTTTTGAGATTCGGGAATTCAGAGGCCTGATACATTGACAAAAATAACTATACTGAAATTGTGTAAATACTGTATTTAATTTATGTTAACATATTTTTTTTTTTTGTTAATTTATTTCAATAAAACTTAATATAAGGTGGTTTTACTTAAAACAAAGAAAATAAACTTGAAGAAAGTACATGCAAATACTTAAAAAAGCATAAGAGTTTTCCTTAATTTTGTTTCTTAAATTAAGTTAAATATTCTTTACATTTATGGCGAATTAATTGCATTTAAGAAAAAAAGCATTTATTAAAAATTTTTGTTTTACTTAAAAGAAAAAAAAAAAAATTGTATGCAAAAAAAAAATAAGTACGTAACTTACTTAAAAATAGTATAGAGACTTTTTCGAGACCTCAAATAAGTAATATTCTTTAATTCCTAAACGCAATTTCGTTAATTTAAACAATTTTTGTTTTAATTTAATAAATTTAAAATCGACTTTAAATTTCATTTCCATACAATTTATAGAGCGATTCTGACCAAAATTTTGGATTTAAATCAATAGTGACCCTATAATAGTGTACGCACATACTCATGTGTGAACCCCATATATTGGGGCCCCCGTAGGATCCTCACATTGGGACTCCATAGTGCCCACAGAATCCGTAACCCAGTTGGCAACGTCCTCGAGCCTAGTGACGGAGCGATGACATGTCACAGTCACACCTGACATCCACAAGACATCTCTATGTACTGGGTTGAGGACAGTTTCATACAAATTTTCAAAATGTCCTCACTCAAAGTCAGCAGTGGTCAGGGCTGACCTTCTGGGGACATGTCACCTAAGACTTCTTTGGGGAAATGTCTGAAATAGGTCATGCGAAAATACAAAAAATGTTCGTATTTCCTTTAGTTTTTTTATCCATTTTCCTTTATAAATTATCTTTCTCATATTTAGAAAAAACTTTTCGACTTTTTTAGACCCAACTGGATTTGAACCTGGAACCTCCAGTTTATTAGTCCCACACCTAACCACTTGTTCCAAACTTAATTTTTAAAATTGTTTGTATATTTATTACTTTTATTCTACTTGTTAGATTTTGATTTTATTTTAATTAAGTCGATAATATTGCCATCTTTTTCTTGGAAATTGAAGAGTTGCCTAGATTTAAAGTTCTAATTTAATATACTGCTATTCTGAAGACATTTCCTTTTAGTCGTCTTAGAGGAATTGCCCACCCTCTTAAAGCAAACATTCAGTGCTGATAATGTTAGTACATGTCATCAAGGATTGCCTATGATTTGTCAGAATCTGAAGACATTTCCTCAAGGAATCACTGTGGAAATTTCCTCAGTGACACATTTTCCAACTGGGAAGTTTAAGGAAATTTTTACTTATTTAAAAAAAATATTTTTCGTCTGGATAAAAAGTATTAAACTTATATTAAGTAATTTTAAGATATATTTAAGTAAATGCATTACTTTTGTTTAGAAAAAAATTTACTTGGAATAACAAGTAATTTCTTTGGAGCCCATGCATTCCCTGCTTTTCCTAAATTAATTTCAACATGCTTTAAAATTGGTATATTTTTTTTAGGGTAGTGAAAAAAACAGTAAAATAACCCAGTATATGTTGCATCAATAAACATCAACACCATTAGCAAATTTTTTTTGTAATTGTTCAGACCATTTAAAAAACCCCTGTTTGTAGCATGCTAGCCTTTGAACGTGGTTGTCGTGGATTCGATTCCCACCAGAATCTTTTGTATATTTCGCTTTAACGAGAGGACGGTCATTGTTACAAGTTCTTGGTTAGGTTGAAATTAATAAAAAATGTGTTGAAATCAAATCTGTACAAAGAAAGAATAAATAATATATAATTATAATTTGTGAAATAAGCGATATATCGGTTTAGGACCCCACAAAGTATATACATATATCATGATCATGTTCCCCGATCGATTTTAAGACGATCTTCCTATGCCCGTCCTTCAGTCTTTCTTTGAAAAGAGACAACTCTTAAGCTTGGGATATCAATTAATTGCTCGTTCTTTGGTAATCACAAAAATGTTTTGCATTCACTCAAAAAAAATATTTAGACTAAAAAAAATGCTTGAAATTTTTACACTGAAACATTTTTTATAAGGGTACAATAAATGTTTCAGTGTCATCAATCACAGTATGGGGATACATTTACTTTATTATTCCTTGTGTTACTCATCGAAATATCGGTGTAGGATCCCATAAAGTATATATATTATTGAACAGTGATCGATTCTAAGACACACGTATGTCCGTCCGACAATAGGTCTGTTCAAAACACGAGACAGTCAAAACTAGAAAAGTTTCCCTCCTGAAGTTTGGGACAAATATTTCCTAGACTCAAAATTATTACTCTTTTGAATACTCTGTAAAATTACTGAAATCTCAATTTGACAGATATTGGACAAAATTTTCTGTCAAAATACAGATTTTGACCAAAAAACTAAGTTTTACATATCTCTAATTTTACAATGTACTTTGTAAACTCTAATTTAGAGATAATAAACAGATTTTTCTGCAAAAATACAGAAATAAAAATAACACCGCTCAACACTCATTTTCCGGTTTGAATTTTGATGATCAATTTTAGTAGACTTTGATCTCCTGATTCCAAATCTGTTCTCCAAATTTTCCCATCACGTCCAGATTTTTAGTTATTCACGGTTGAAAATGCGAAAAATGACGATTTTTGCATTATTTGAAAGCCTGCACAGCAGTCTTTCAGTGGAATACAAATCTGGTATAAAGCGCAAAAGTATAATTTGTCTATGGTCTCCAACATAGAACACAATTTTTTTCAAATTATTACGTTTGGTTGGGCTTTACTTGCGTTTTAAAATGATATCGTTAAAATTACCATTTTTGTAAAATTTACCTTAGTTTTTTGATATTTTTCAAAGAAAAACACAAAAAAAAAAATATTTTACAAAATTAGGGTTGCCATTTGCATTTTGAGAAAAAGAGGACGTCAACCTCAAAAAAGGAGGACATTTGACTCAAAAAAGAGGACAATTTTGTTTTAATATTAAATTAATTTAAAACAAGTCAACAAAGCAATACAATATGGAAAAAAATAATTTTTATTAATAAAACAACTAAAAAAAATATATTTCCAATTATTTTTCAATATTTTGGAAATACATATTCAATTATGTTTTAGAAATATCCCTTTATAACTCATAAATTTCCAGTTATATTTCAAAAAGTTCGAAATATAAGTCGATTTTCTATTGTATATCAGAGTTTTCTATTTGTACTTCAAAATTTTCTAAATGATTTTCAGAAAATTCCATTTGTTTTTCAAAATTTTCCATTTTTATTTCAAACTTTTCTTAGTAATTTTAAGAAAATTACTTTTTAATTTAAATAAATTCAGATATTTTAATTGTATTTCGAAAATTTCCATTTTAATTTAAAATTATGGAAATCCTTTTCAAAATTTTTTTTTTGTATATTAAAATTTTCTGAAAAGCATTTGAAAATTTTTGATATACAAATTGAAATTTTTGAAATATACTTAATTTGAATTTTCCAAAAAGCATTTTGAAAATTTTTAAATGGAAATTTTTGAAATACAATTGGAAATTTATGAAATGGAATTTTTAAAAAGTATTTAGAAAATTACAAATGGAAACTTTTGAAATACAATTGGGAATTTCTGAAATACAATTTTTGTAAATTCAAAATTAATTTGCTTAAAATCATTTAGAAAATTTTGAAATGGAAATTTTTGATACACAAATCTTTTTTCGAAATGCAAACTTTAACCCCCAGTTTCTGTAATACGAACGCCATTCGTCTGCGACGAATTTGCATGTATTTTGTTTTTGTTACAATAATAAAATACACACAAATTCGTCACGAACGAATGGCGTTCGTATTACAGAAACTGGTGGTAAGACACACGGCAGCTGATAAGAAGTGATGTCAACGTAGTTATTTTCGCACTACATGAAGTGTTTTTTATACCCTCCAACCACAGTATGTGGATATACTCCCTTTGTCATTCCGTGTGTAACGCACCGAAATATGGGTCTAGGACCCCATAAAGTATATATATTATTGATCAGTGATCGATTCTAAGACATTCTAGCGATGTCCGTCTGTAGAGGACACGATACAGTCCAAAATAAAAGAGCTAGACTACCGAAGTTTGGCACGAATATTATATTCCTGTAGCGGTGTTCTATAACTCTCGAATCGAAAGATTTATCACATGGAACATGAAAAACGAAACAAAAACATCGTGAATCGGCACAAACCCTGACTTTTCGCATTCGACTGTTTCTGTAATTTTGTGATGCGGAAACTTTCTGTCAATTATGATTTTTTTTTAAGTTATTGGAAAGATGCGAGAAAAACTGTTTCTGTAAACCAATTGATCGAAAACTTTTGAAGTTGAAGTGTCAAAATCACTCACATTTAAAAATGGTGTGATATTTAGTAAATTAAACAACTTTTGAGTTATATAAAATAAAAAACAACAATTTTTTCAAGAAAATACCATCAACTAATATTATTAATGACATACTACACATTATTTTCATTTAGTTAATTTATTATTTTATTTTTGTATACCAATGTTATGAGTGCTGTTTAAAAAAAACGGAAATTGTGTTTTTTTTTTTGTTGTGATTTTTATTATTTTTTCGCCTTATTTACCTTTTTGACAGCTGATTTGGAATATTCCAATAAAAATGCTGCCGTTTTCGCATTGATATACAGAAACAACTTTTTTTCCAGAATCGAGAAACGATGGAATTTTTTGTTTCATACTTTTCGATGCGAAAACTTTTCGCATAAATTACAGAACACACCCACTGGGCAGGTTAAGTTCGGAAATGGGCAAAATCGGACTAAGGGGAAAAAAGTTCCCTCTTGGAGAACTAAAACAACCTAAGAATTTTTTATATTGTTTTTGGATTTTTTTATATTGTTTTTTTACATTTTGGAGGGTATAAAAGATTCGGCACAGCCGAATGTAACAATCCCACTTGTTTCGTGCTCGTTTTGCTCTCAAAAAGTTGACATTACTGCTGGTAAGCGAAAATACCAAGGATGGGTACCAATTCGATAAAAGTATTGGTATTGGTATTGGTTTTTAAAATTATATTAGTATTGGTATAGGTATTGGTTTTCATTTTTTGTTGAATTGGTATAGGTTTCGGTATTGGTTTTGAATTATTTAGGTATTGGGTATTGGTATCGGTTTTAGCCTCGAATCGGTATCGGTTTTTAATAAGTATTGGTATTTATCTTATATCGGTTTTGGTATTTGTATGCAAAAGGTTTTGTCGTTAATATTAATTAATTTAACGTAAGTCGCCCTTCTGTCCCCCCCACAGTGCACACTGGGGCGAGATGGTAGGTTTTTTGGCCAAAAGTCTCTACAGGTCATAAATGTTAACCGATTTTTTTGAAATTCAGAATATAAGCCTATATTAAGGTAATAAATAAGTGCCTTGAAAGTTTTTGAAATCGGACCTACAAGGAAACTATTTCAGGGTGGACACTTTATTTTAAATAAAATTTACAGATGTTATAGATCAATGGTTCCCAACCTTTTTTACGTCACGCCCCACTTTTAAGTTAAAAAAAATGCCTTGTCCCCCCTACACTAAAGAAAAATTTAATAATTTTTCTAATTTTTGTTTCTAATGAAAAATTACTACTGGTTTAGCAAAGTTTTTGTAAAATAAGCATTTAAACTGAGTTTTTACAAAAACTTTTAACAATTTACAAAATTTCTGTAGTTAATTTTGCTAAAAAAAAGAGTTTTTGTGGTTAATTTGACTAAAAAAAATCTTGAAAATTTGCTCGTTGCCCCCCTGGAACCTTCAAATTGCCCCCCAGTGGGGCGAGAATCAAAGGTTGGGAACCATTGTTATAGATGAAACAAATGAAGAGAAACTTGTCTTTTGTTTATGTATCTGAATTAGAGGTGGTCTGTGGTCCCGTAATTTGCGTGACTCAAAAAACCACGTGATTCAGGCGAGAGCGATTTTTATTTAAATCACGTGGTTATAGAGTTATTTTCATTTAAATTAAGTACTATATTAGGGTAATAAATAAGTGACTTGAAACTTTTTGAAATCGAACCTACAAGGAAACTGTTTCAGGGTGGACACTTAATTTTTAACAAAATTTACAGATGTTATAGATGAATCAAATGAAGAGGCACTTGAGCTAAAACACCTCAATTCAACCGAGGAGTTGACCGCACCCCCCCCCAAATTTAATGAAATTAAGTACTGGGGTTTACTTTAACAAAAAAGAGATTTTGCCAATTTTTCAGGCTTCTGGGGATTCCAGTATTCAAGATATGAGGTCTTGAAAATTAACAAAATCGTGTATATTTGACAAAAGTGTTCCGAGATAAATAAAGATAACTTGAAAAGTAAAAACACTACAGGTCTCAGTCAGGTTGCAAAAAATAGGTAATGAGACAGCCTTTAAAAAAGCATTCCCCAAGATTTTTTTTGAAAAAGGTCAAAGGTCATTGATTTTAACCTTCATTTTTGGAGAGCTATATCTCAAAAAACGATATTTTTAAAATTTTTGAAAAAATATATGTTGTTAAGAATCACCTACACTACTTAAGTTTAAATTTTCAGGATGGAGTCTTCATTGGAACTTTTTATATTAATAGAAACGTTGTGACAGGAAAGAAAAAGCGGTGTAATTTCCCTTAGAAAAAAAAATATTTTTTTTTGTCTTTGAAATTCTGGTACCAAAACTCATTTTTCTAAATGTTTTTGACGTGCTGAGTCCAAATATGACCTGCGAACTGGTCTATCGTTATCACTTTTCAAGATATATGCACCTTAATGTTCAAAAAAAACACAGCAATAGCATTTGAGCAATTTTTACACATTTATCTGCTGATATCTTGAAAAGTAATAGCGATAGACCAGTTCAAAGGTCATATTTGAACTCAGCACGTCAAAAACATTCAGAAAAACGAATTTTGGTACCAGAATTTCAAAGACAAAAAAAATATTTTTTTTTCTAAGGGAAATTACACCGCTTTTTCTCTCCTGCCACAATGTTTCTATTAATATAAAAAGTTCCAATGAAGTCTCCATCCTGAAAATTTAAACTCAAGTAGTATAGGTGATTCTAAACAACATATATTTTTTCCAAAATTTTAAAAATATCGTTTTTTGAGATATAGCTCTCCAAAAATTAAGGTTAAAACCAATGACCTTTGACCTTTTTCAAAAAAAATCTTGGGGAATGCCATTTTAAAGGCTGTCTTATTACCTATTATCTGCAACCTGACTGAGACCTGTATTGTTATTACTTTTTGAGTTATATTTATTTATCTCAAAACACTTTTGTCAAATATTTACGATTTTGCCAATTTTCAAGACCCCATATCTCGGGAAGAAAAACTACCAGAAGTCCAAAATTTTGGCACTATGATTTTTTTGTAAGGGCCCAACTATATTCCAAGTTTCATCAAATTCGAAAGGGGTAAGGTCAAAAATGCTACTTTTTTCGGTTGAATTGAGGTGTTTTAACTCACTTGCCTTTTGTTTAAGTATTTGAATTGGAGATGGTCTCTGGTCCCGTGATTCACGCGTGAGCGTGAGTGATTTTCATTTAAATCATTTGGTTATAGAGTGATTTTCATTTAAGTCAAGTAACTATATTAAGGTAATTAATAAGTGCCTTGAAACTTTTTGGATTCAGACCTACAAGGAAACTTTTTCAAGGGTGGACACTTCATTTTAAATAAAATTTACAGATGTTATAGATTAAACAAATGAAAAGACACTTGTCTCTTGTTTATGTATTTGAATTGAAGATGGTCGCTGGTCCCGTGATTTGCGTGGCTCAAAAAAGTGATTTTCATTTAAATCACGTGATAGTGAGTTGAAAAATTCTGATTGAGTGTCCAGAGAGTGAGTCGAATTTTTGCGTGAGGGATGTTTTTTTTTTTTTTTTGAAAAGCCTCTTTAAAAAAAATATATATTTTTAGCAGTATTTGCATTCAGAATGAAGTCAAACTTTAAACTAAATAGTACATGCTTAACCAATTTTTGACAAAGATTCATTTTTTTTTTTTTTGGAAAAAGGTACCTATTTAGTAAAATTAGCACCGGCTGATCTCAAAACTTTTGTAAAAAAATTTTAATGTTCCGTTATTCCAGAAAAGCCTGTATTTCAACTTTTTATGCAATTTTAATATTTGGATTTATTTGCTATTTTATTAATTTATTTCGTTATTTTTAAAATAAATAGTTTCAAATGTTTCAATTAGTGGAATTTGATAATAAATTAAATCTAAAAAAAGTAATATTAATTAATAAAAAAATTAAAAGCCTAAATTCTGTTTTAATTTTTAAATTAATAAAAATTATTTATTATTCGACCTTTAAAATTCTATTTTTGAGAAAGATTATTCTAGCTCAAGGTCATATTTCTTTTACTAATCGTTACGATGATATTGTCAAAGTAACAATTTTCAAGAAACTTTTTATAAAGTTGTTTGTTTTAAATTGATTGGTTTGGTCATTTTGCAAGACTTACTTGACACGTGTTTCGGAATTCGTCAAATTCCATTATCAAGAGTATTTAGCAAATTGACAATTTCTCGTTATAACTATTTACATACGAATATAAGTCTTTATGTTTTGCCACAAACGATTATCAATTTGCTAAATACTCTTGATAATGGAATTTGACGAATTCCGAAACACGTGTCGAGTAAGTCTTGCAAAATGACCAAACCAATCAATTTAAAACAAACAACTTTATAAAAAGTTTCTTGAAAATTGTTACTTTGACAATATCATCGTAACGATTAGTAAAAGAAATATGACCTTGAGCTAGAATAATCTTTCTCAAAAATAGAATTTTAAAGGTCGAATAATAAATAATTTTTATTAATTTAAAAATTAAAACAGAATTTAAACAAAAGGATAGCACGCCTCACTTCTGTTCATATTATGAATAAGAAGGAATACAACAAAAGCAGTGAACATCTTACTCGCGTAAGAAATCTACTGTCTGTATGTATATACTAGCCTGTAATACAAGCTGTATATATGAAGGTATGTTTGAATTAATAGTGATGGTTTGGTTTTGACTTTTCGTTTGAAATTTAGAGCTGTATTATGTTGTGTATTTAGTACATTTCTCGTTATGACTATTTACATACGAATATAAATCGTTATGTTTTGCCACAAACGATTGTCAATTTGCTAAATACTCTTGATAATGGAATATGACGAATTCCGAAACACGTGTCGAGTAAGTCTTGCAAAATGACCAAACTCATCAATTTAAAACAAACAACTTTATAAGAAGTTTCTTGAAAATTGTTACTTTGACAATATCATCGTAACGATTAGTAAAAGAAATATGACTTTGAGCTAGAATAATCTTTCTCAAAAATTAAAAGCCTAAACTAAAAAAATGCAAATTTTTCGTTTTTGCTTGAAACAATTTCTGTGCTGATGCATTTAATGCACATATAAATTCCGGTGGTCAAGGGGAGATATTTTTTAATTGCAGAAAGATGAGACTTAACATTTGTAACAAAATATACCTGAACTTCATCCTTTTCATACATAAATATTTTTTTGAAAAAGGTGATCGAAATGGGCTATCATGCAGGGGCCCCTTTTTAGATTTTAGATCTTTTGCCAATTGCGATTACACTGGTAAATTTTTTTGCTTATATGGGGTTCACACTTACGACCTTAAACAAGTTGTTTAACAAAACACCAGTAACAGAATAAAAACGTAATGAATACAGAAAAAATAATTTTTGAAACACGTAGCCCTTAAACTCTCAATATGACTGTGCCTCTAATAAAACAATAAAATTTTTTTCTGGATTCTGGTGTTGTGACATAAAATTTTGTAACGTCTGCTTGATTAAAATTTTGGAATTTCCAAAAAAGGACATTAGTATTTTTTTTACAACCCAAAGAAGAGTGCAGTGACATTCAATGTGCATATATCAAATATTAACAATGTTTGCAAAAGAAAAAATTTCATCACAGAAAAGGTCTACATTTTTAAGATCTACTTTTATTAGGGGTCATAAAAACCGTGACAAAAAATATTTCTTTTATGTTTTTATGGCTTTTAAAATTCAAGTAGCTAACTCCTTTTTGTTATGTGACATTGCATGCAAAGGATTACTGATCGATGTAACATCTTTTGCAATTCGTTAGTCAGGTAAAACCTAATAATGTGATGGAAAGAAAATTTTTGACGTCACAATTAAACAAACGAAAATAAGAATATAAACAAGTAGAAAAGTTAAATTCGACTTTGCCGAATCTATGAATACCCTCCACAATGCATTTTTTTAAAGGGTAGTACATTTTTTAACGTGAAAAAATTAACAATTTTGATTATAAATACTAATTTTTTTTTGAGTGTAAAATTTTTTTCGAGTGTAATGTTTTTTTTTACTGTAAAAATATTTCTGAGTGAATGCACGTACGTATGTACACAAAATACAGTCATTTTTGTAAAAAAAAAATAATTTTTTTTTTTGTGTACATTTTTTTTGAGTGTAAAATTTTTTTTGAGTGTAAAATTTTTTTCGAGTGTTGTTTTTAAGTTACCAATGCTTTTAAAACTAAACAAGTTTAAAAAGCATTGCTTTAAAATTAAACAAGTTTGAAAAGCATTGTTGAGTTACCTCCAATGCTTTTAAAACTTGTTAAAACACGTGGCATTTTAGATGAAACTAATCTGAAATTCAGGGTTTTGCTTATAACTTTTGAACCACTGGACCGATTGAGCTGAAATTTAAAACCAAACAGACCCGGGGAACGGCAAAGATACGTGCTAAGCCAAGGACCATAGAGGAATATAGGATACCCGAACTTTCAAGTTTGTGGGAATCACTATGGCAACTCGTCCAACTCGTCCAACTCGTCCAACTTATCGTGCCATGGTGGACTGTCCACGATGGCACTAAAAATTAACCTTAGAATAGGCAAATCAAAATAAATCGAAATTTGGCAAACATTTAACAAAATTTTCGATTTAAATTTTGAAAAAATGGGAAAAATTAAGAAAAATTTAAAAAAAATTATTAAAAGTATAAAAAACAACAAAAAATTAATATTGAAGAAAAAAAAAAATAAAAACAAAAAAAAAATAAAATAATATATAATATTAAATAAAATAAAAAAATCACGAGAAAAAAATTAAAAAAAAGAAATTTTTTTTTTTAATTTAATTTTTTTTTTTTTAATTAATGTAAATGGTAATAAATGTTAATTTTCTTAGCATACTTTTAGGCATTATAAATTAAAGTTGTTTTTTGTTGTTGTTTCAAATACATGTTAATAAAAAAAGTATGCCGCAGTTTTTGACAAGTATACTTTAGACTAGTAGGTAGGTGGTACACCTTGCAATCAGTTGTTCTCAGGTTCGAATCCCATGAGTGCAAGGTTATTTTTTTTTTTTAATTTGTTTAATTTTTTTTTGTTTTTTTTTATATTTTTTTTTTATTATTTTTTGCATTTTTTTTTTAATGTTCTATTTTTTAAAATGTTTGTTTTATTTTTTTTAATGTTTTATTTTATTTATTTATTTTTTTTTTTTTTCTTAAAGTAAATTAATATTAATTAAGCATAGTATTTTTTAGCATAGTGTTTTAAAAGTATACTTTAGACGAGTAGGTAGGTGGTACACCCTGCAATTAGTTGGTCTCAGGTTCAAATCCCATGAGTGTCATTTTTTTTTTTGTTTTCTTTAAATTTTTTTTTTTTTTTTAATTTTTTTCTCTTAATTTTCGTTTTTTTTAATTTTTTTTTTTTACTTTAATTTTTTAAATTTGTTTTTTTTTTTTTCTTTAAATTTTCTTTTTTTTTTAATTTTTTTCTCGTGATTTTTTTATTTTCTTTAATATTATATATTATTTTATTTTTTTTTTGTTTTTATTTTTTTTTTTCTTCAATATTAATTTTTTGTTGTTTTTTATACTTTTAATAATTTTTTTTTAAATTTTTCTTAATTTTTCCCATTTTTTCAAAATTTAAATCGAAAATTTTGTTAAATGTTTGCCAAATTTCGATTTATTTTGATTTGCCTATTCTAAGGTTAATTTTTAGTGCCATCGTGGACAGTCCACCATGGCACGATAAGTTGGACGAGTTGGACGAGTTGCCATAGTGATTCCCACAAACTTGAAAGTTCGGGTATCCTATATTCCTCTATGGTCCTTGGCTAAGCTTCAGTAGTCTCATTATTGTCTTTCGAAAGTTATCGTGTTTTTTATCTCGTAAATTCAGGAAACACCCTTGCCGAAATTTACTCTTTTGCTCATAACTTTTGAACCACTGGACCGATTTGGCTGGATTGCAATACCAACCTGACCAGGTAAATGACAAACATATATGCCAAACTTCAGTAGCCTCTGTAAAGTCTTTCAAAAGTTAGCGTGTTTTCTACGGACAGACAGACAGACGGACGGACGGACGGACATCGCTAGATCGACTTAAAATCGATCGAGGATCATAAATATATATACTTTATGGGGTCCTAGACTAATATTTCGAGGTGTTACAAACGGAATGACAAACTTATATATACCCTCTATCACTAGGGTGGAGGGTATAAAAACCGAAACAAAACCGATACGAAAGTAGAAAAAAATGAATTGGTATTGGTTTTTTATTGGTATTGGTTTTGAAGAATAAAAGTATTGGTTTTTAATTGGTATTGGTAGTGGGGAATCAGTTTTGGTTTTTTATCGGTATTGGTATCGCACAAATAAAGGTATTGGTTTTTAATTGGTATTGGTTTTCAATTTGAATTGGTATTAACGGGTATTGGTATCGAAAAGGTATTGGTACCCATCATTGGAAAATACAGAAAAAAGAGGACGTTGTCCGGGGAAAAGAGGACGGTGTCCGGGGAAAAGAGGACGGATGGCAACCCTATACAAAATTAAGCTTTCTGTGTTATTTTTTGTATAAACCGGAAGATATCTTGAATGGATTTAAAAGTCTATAAGATAGAATGCCTAAATTTTGAGCTCATTTTTGTTTTAGAGCCTTTTAAATATGGTACTTTTTCTAATTTTTTTGACAGTGTTTTTTTTTAAATACATGTTTGGCCAATAATAGTGCAACAACTTAACATTTTTTTTATCATATTTTTTAGATCATAGTTCAATTCTACTCTCACGCTTTATAACAGATTTTTATTCCACCCAGCGGCTGCTGTGCATGCTTTCAAAAAAGGCAAAAATCACTTTTTCGCATTTTCAACCGCGATTAATTCAAACCGCAGCCAAAAACCTTCGATTTGTTGAGCGGTGTAATTTATTTTGTCACCAAAAAACTAAATTGCTTCTGTAGTTTTACTGATTGGTCTTTAATCAGTAGGGATGAGATTTTCATGCGATGGAAAAAACCAAAATATGCACTAAAAATCTAAAAATATGTACTAAAAATAAAAATTTTGTTTTCATATGAAAAACTTGCAATACACTAAAAAAAATACTGTGTTAATAATCTGTAAAATGACTGTAATCTCAATTCGACAGATATTAGACAAAGTTATCTGCCGAAATATAGATTTTATAAAAATATTTCGTATTGTCTTGTGACTGAAAAAACTTGCAACTCATATGAAAAACTTGCAATACACTCAAAATAATTACTCTGTTAAATAATCTGTAAAATGACCGTAATTTCAATTCGACAAATACTAAACAAAGTTATCTGCCGAAATATAGATTTTAAGAAAATACTTCGTATTTTCTTGTGACCGAAAAACAAAATTTTATCTGTAATTTTACTTTTTACTTTGTAATCTTTATTTTACAGATAATAAACAGAATTTTATGTCAAAATACAGATTTTAGAAAAATACTTTGTTTTTTTCTGTTAACCAAAATACTAAATTTCATCTGTAGTTTTACTTACTGCCCTGTAATACAGTTTAAAAAAAAAAAAATATCTTCAAAAAACTTCCAAAAATTTTAATTTAAAGTTGGTCGCTTATCAGCATTTTATAGACAACTCTGTAAATTTGCAGATTTTTTTAATCGAAATCATTCTACAGAGCTTACTTCGTAAAATAACAAAAAATCTTGCTGGTTGGAAATCTATGGTATTTTCTGCTGACTCAAAATAATCACTCTGTAATTTAACAGAGTGATTATTTTGAGCGTACCGTTATTAGTTTCGGTTATACCCAACGTTTACATTAATTTTTTCTTAAAATTTGTATTCAGCGTTACAAAATTAGCCAGAATCGACTATTTTTTGCCATTAAAAAATTCTTGATGAAAAGCTTCAGCTGGTGGACATTATTAAATTCGAAATTATAAATTCCTAGTATAACCTTAAATATATTTCTGTTTTTCTTTGATTCTATTATATTTTCAAGCTAAAATATAAACTTCTTTAAAAAAACTCGATCCAAATTGACATAAAAATTCTTAACATTCAATATTCGCTAGTAAAAAATAACGATCACAACATGATGACATTAATCTTATTAAAATTTATTAATAAAATTCCTAATAAATCAGTATTTAACATGCAATAAATTGTTTTTTAAATGCAAAATACTTTAAAATAATAATAATAAAAAATTATTATAAATTTATGCATAATTATTCCAATTGCAATTCGTGTGGCCGGTGGAGGTGCTGCTGCATTTAATAAACAAACGATGTCATTTAGCATTTCGCGTTTAAAAATAATAATAATAATATGTAATACCAATCATGATTATTGGGGGACAAGTGCACAAATGTATTGAAATGCCTGAATGTTGAATACTGAATATATTGAATTATTATAATTGTATAATAATAATTCCTAGAATATCGTTACTGATTGTTGTCGCTACTGTCAACCGCGAACAACAATAATTCATTAGAGTTATAAACAAGTCATAATTTTAAAGATTACAATAAAGGCTGTTTTTTTTTGTTGTTGTTGTTTTATTGTCGTTTCGTCTCGATACGATAATAAGACCCGCAAATTCGAAACCTGCTTCTGCTGTTTCTCATTTACTTGTGTCAATGCACAGAATTGAATGAACACAATAAATAAATAAATGGTTATTGGTTTCAGAATTCGTTTTGTAACCTTACATAAATATTAAAATTAACAATGATATTTTTTATATTTTTTGTTTTTTTTTTCACTATGCAAACAAATAATTTTTCATAACAAGTTGTTTTCGAATATGACTAAAAAGATACTTGAATGTATTGTGGCTATTTTTTGTTGAACTATTGCCAACTGTCATTTCTTGTCTTTAAACGTCATAATTTTTTAAAGTGTAACTTGTTGTAAGTAGAGTTGCCAAGTTTTGAAAAATAGAATATAATATACCCACCAGAACAATGGTAGACGAATGTAGGATAATGTGGGCGGTCCGTTCCTTCAAGCCCTACAAATTAGCAGTGCCTGATTGGATTATTCCGCTACCCTTGTAGGAGCCCCTCGGGCTAAGTATGTCATTTTGTGTATTTTTATCAGGGTAAATACCCTTCGAATGGAGCGAGGTAAGAGTAGTCTTTATCCCCAAAGCGGGAAAGACACACCACAATGGGTTACAGACATATCAGGCTGTGATCAATTTTATTAAAAACATTGAACCAGCCTTGGTAGATGTTAATGTGAGAAGTACCCTTATATCAGACAGCTTCAGAGAGGCCCAACACGCCTATCTGAGGTCTGTTGAGATGGCTTATTTTTTTTTTTACTTTGAGCCAACACTCAGGGGAGACAGGTCATGATTAAGTGTGTCATTCATATTCGGTCTTATGGCTTCAAACTTAACAAGGCTTGTCCTCTGATTAAAGAAATTGAATAATAAATGTTGCTGTCATCGGGAAAATAATGTGAATTCAGTGCGGCTATCTCTAGAAGCACGTGGTTGTCATGTTGTCGCATATGCTGACGATGTCGCGATAGCGGTACAGGGGTAGCATCTGCCAATATTGACGGGCATTCTTCAGGGTTCTCTGAAAGATCTGTCCAAATGGGAAGAGACTGTGGTCTAGGAGTTAATCCAAGTAAAACAGAGCTTGTTTTGTTTACAAGGAAAAATAAGATTCCTGCTTTTGATCCTATTTCTCTGGACGTCAATGAAATCACCTTCTCAGATGGAGCCATTCTAGATAGGATATCTTGGAGCATTTCTAGATAGGAAGTTGAATTTCAGGCGTATTATTGAGGAACGGGTGAGAAAAGCAACGATTGCTTCACATTCTTGCAAAAGGGCCTTTGGAAAACGATGGGGTTTTAGCCCTCAAGTCTTTCATTGGATCTATACAGCAGTGGTGCGTCCAATTCTGCTGTATGGAATCATATTCTGGTGGCCTGCTTTAGAAACAAAAGCGAACTGTGTCTTTATCACGAAGGTGCAGAAAATGGCGTCGATGTGCATCACTGGTGCTCTTAGTACTACACCTACGGCTGCATTATAAATCCTCCTACATCTGATACCATTGGACATATTGGGTAGGCAGTATGCGGCTACGTCGGAAGCAGAAGTAGCGATTGTGGCCATAGCGCGATCTTGAAGAAGATAACAATACCAGAAAGTGTGGACTGTGCTCCCTCTATGAGCCTTTTTGAGCGCCACTATGATACCATCCAGGAAGTCTTGGATGGGGGACATTCCGGGAAGTGGAGCCACCATAAATTTTTACACAGATGGATCGAGGCTGCACGAGCAAGTGGGCTTTGGAGTCTATTCGAAAGAGCTTGGATTGAGCCTGGCTCGAAGATTGCCAGATCATTGCAGTGTTTACCAGGCAGAGATGCTGACAATAACGGAAGTGGCTGACTGGTTGAGCTGCAAGATGTATCTACAACTATTGTCTACAACTGCGGTCAACATCTATTCTGTGTTCAAGTCTCTGGATTCAGTGTTTCTGAAAACAAGATCTGTCCTTAACTGCCGCACGTCTTTAAATGAGATGGCCAAGCAGTTTAACATACGACTCATACGGGTATCAGGGCATTGCAAAGCCGATGAGCTTGCAAGACTGGGAACTACCTTACAGATTCCAACAGAACTGGAATGTGTGGGTATGCCTCTTGGAACTTGCAAGCCAAGCCTACGGCTTTGTTCCGCGACGGAGACTAATCAATGATGGGCAAATGAAGGGATGTGTGAGACAACACGACTGATTTGGGCTTCTCTTAATCAGGGGCGCACAAGTGAGCTGATATCGCTTCCAAGAGGAGAGATTTCGACGGTGGTTTCTATAATTAGCAGACACTGTCTTATAGGGAAGCACGCAGAGCGTTTAAATGTGCCGTCGAATGCCGGAGTTGCATGGATGAAGAGGAGTTGGAACTATCCAACACTTTATCTGCCATTGCCCGGCACTTCCTGGTCAGAGACTTGCTTCACTAAGACCTAGGGAGCTGCACGATCTTTCTGATTTGTAGGATGTCAAAATTCAATATCTTACGAGTTTCATAAGAAGCTCAAATTGGTTTAACGGCAGGGACTAGTAGGGAAATCTATTACAGTCCCGTGGTATCACAATAGACCTCAGAGTCTACGTGTGTTGACGTAAAATGCCAGCAGCCTCGTACAACCTAACCTATCCATTTAAGCAATCCTATCAATAAATCCGATCTACTTCGTGATTTTTTAAAACTGTTTTAGTAACCTTAAGCCTAAAACAGCGGCAAAACGGTAAACTACTACTTATAAATATATGAACTTAAATTGTTTCCTCAAAATTAAGAAATTTTCCCAACTTTTAGTAAAATTTACTAAATTGTGGGAAAGTTTTTAAACTAGTTTGGAATAAACTTTTTCCTATACTTTAGTTTATGCTCTTTTTTTTATAACATTTCTGTAAATAATTCTTAATTTCCTATCATTCATAAAGTTGGCAACACTAAACATGGATAAACGATATTTTGCGAGGTGTGTTAAATTTATTAAAGTGTTGCATGTTCATTTGAACTGACTGTTGTTAAAGTTATCAAAGTTAGTGTTGTTATTGTTGCTGCTGCTTTGTACGTCAATAACTTTTAATATTTTTACATGTCGTGCATTTAACAATCGATCTGTTCAAATTATCAATTGATCGATCAATAACTACAACGAAGGGGGAAATTTTGTTTGGCAAATAGAAAAAATATACAACCTACTGGTTTTTTTCAACAACAAAATAATAACAATAATATTCATATTGTAATACGAGTACATGTAACGACAAGTTATGAATTTCAAAAAAAAAAAAAACTGCAAACAACAAGAAAAAATATGCATATAAAATATTGTTGTTTTGTTGTCACATGTTGGCAACGAAGAACAAAAACAACACATTTAATATGATATTTTGAACAAAGATTTTCCAACTAATAATTCAATAGTAAATTATATTCTGTTTATTATGAAGGAACTATGGGCAATTATTTTTAAAAACGGAACAAAATTTCCGTACACTACCAGTGGACCACTGCATTATGTGATGACCCCTACTAATGCATTGAGTTGGTATAAGGAAATGGTAAAAGCGGTATAACAAGTGTGGAGATCAGACGGAAGTAATTATTGCGCCACAACATGTTGATTCCAATGAACACCGCATTGACTTTTAATACCTGGAACTTCATCTGATTCCGCAGTAGCTATTTTCAGATTACGCTGATTCCAAAAACCGTCTGTGAGTTAGCATACAACACGAGCATTAAAATCGATGCTTTTCTCAAGACCTCACTGGAAGATTTTTAGAGATATTAATTGACAGAAATCACTTCCGGCGACAAACACAATATGCCTTAAAATGTGTGCACCGTGCCCCGTGCATAACTTTGAAGAAGTGGTGATAACACCTAAGCGTTGAGAGTAAATAAATAGGTCTGCAAAACAAGGACCTATCGTCGAAGCACTCTTTCGCAGCATCAGTGCTGTTCAGGTCCTCACTCATTTTAAGATCATCAAGAACCCTTTTAACTGCACGCTCTCAAAAAAATATTTTGGACATGTAAAAGGATAGTTCAGACAGTGGTGGATTGCCTTCCAATAAATATGCAGTGGGTTTATCAACTGGGTCCGGGAATATTTGGTCATTCCTTACAAAGATCAGCAAGTCTATGTATCTGCCCATTAATCGATAACAAAATATTTGTTTATTTAAATTTGAGTGTCCGAACTTTAGGAATTGTATCAAAGCCACTGTTTGTCAAACCAACAGGTCCTTTTCGACATAGAGACCTTGTTAAGTCTGAGCTTACATATTTGTAAATCAAAAATGAAATGGCTTGCCTTAAGCGCAGCCTGAGTGTAACTAGAGATACTGATTATCCGGTTTGTCCATCCATTCTCAATTATCCAAATAGCAAATGCCTCCGTTTGAATATGATCTTTTTTGGTTTAGTTTCTCGACCTTGGATGTAGCCATTTTTATTGATAGACTATTGTCTAGTTGATTATCAGTGACTAGAACTGGTCCTAAGCTCGAAAGAGATCTGAGCCAGTTTTCTTTTCAGTACAGCATTACATTTAATAATAGTTGTTTGCTATGATCTTCCTTTTGAATGCCTTGCGTTGTTGTTTGTTAACAGACCAAGCCTCGTACTCTTTCAAAACCGATGACTTATTAAAGATCTTTCTGGAGGAGTCTATGCTTTTCCATATTTATCAGAGCACTTTTTGGGAAAATTAGGGGACTGAAACCGCATATGATATTCTGGTCTTTTAACACTATTGTGAAACCTATGCTCCTTTGATATGTTTCAAAAAAGCACGGATGGAACTATCTTGGACAAAGTCTATAGACTCGTTTGCATTGGCATTACTGGGGCTGGTATAACCTGAACAACAAACGCCATTGGGGCCTTGCTGAACATTTATCCATTATTTGTCTACGTGGTGGAGAGCGTTTGCTAAGGCTGACGGAATTCGGTAATATGAAGGTGTGTGACTTACGGGGATACATGAGAATTGCGTAAGGAAAGAATATAACCAACACAAGTATTTACTAGGAATTTTAAAATTGAAATCCTTGAATGGAGCGAGTGCCCAAATATGACATGGGACCCTGAACCTAATTCCATGATATGGTATATAATTACCGGACACTGTCTTATAGGGAAGCACGCAGAGCGGTTAAATGTGCCGTCGAATGACTTTTGCCGAAGTTGCATGGATGGAGAGGAGTTGAAAGCTATCGAACACTTTATTTGCTATTGCCCGGCACTTTCTAGTCAGAGACTTGCTTCACTGGGATCTAGGGAGCTGAACGATCTTTCCGATTTGTCGGATGTCAAAATTGAACATCTAAGGAGTTTCATAAAAAGCTCAAACTGGTTTAACGACAGGGACTAGTAGGGAAACCTATTACGGTCCCGTGGTATCACAATGGACCTCAGAGTCTACGTGTGTTGACGTAACCTAACCGAATATCTTCTTAGAAGGGCAAAAGGTTCACGTAGCTTATGATGTGTCTTCCGGACTGGTCTTGAACGGTGTTGAATTCCTCAATAAACTAGGACGAAATAACGACTAGACCTTAGTGTGAATTATGTGTCATGAAGGTGCCCGACGACCCTTCAGTGGCCCGGCACCTTTTTGGGCATGTTAGGGAAATACTCAAAATTTGGAGTGAATCAAGATTCATGCAACACTTTTGTGCTGGCCAAAGGCAAACATTTGCATTACTCATGCAGCAAGGTAACTGCAATCTTTCGACAAAATTTACCTCCGAATTCTAACGTCCCACCTTACTGGATATTGTAACCTACGGTAGCACCTTAGTAAAAGAAATCTATCTGAGACGGACTCGTGCAGATTCTGCAAGGAAGAGGAGGTGACATCAGAACATATTCCTTGTACATGTACAAGATTGACTGGTAGAAGTCTTCGACATCTGGTGGATCACTTGATTTCTCCGTGATAGTTCAAAACGTAGTTGTGACAGAATAGCCCTGGTCTCTGTCAAAGCTTGGGGGTACTACTAGACAAAAAGCTTACTTGGACAGCAAATCTTAAAGAACGGATATGGAAGGCTTACGCTGCACTATACTCTTGTCAGAAATTAGCCGGAAAGAAATTGGGTCTAAAACCCAAGCTATTCCATTGAATATTTACCGCAGTCTTCCGGCCAATGCTGTCTTATGGCGGTCATGTTTGGTGGCCTGTCATTGAACATAGGACTCATGCTGACTCAATCAAACGGGTAAATAGGATTGCGTTGTTGAGTCTTACAGGAGCTAGGAAGACGACATCAACTGAAGCTTTGGAAATGCTTCTGGATATGAAACCGCTAGACGTCTTTATCAAAGAGAATGCGAAGATTACTCTAAATAGACAATTCCAAAAGGTATCTTTGAAAAACAGACAGGTTCGACATACGAAGATTGGAAGTACTGAACGGAGCATAAGGACGAATTATGATATTCCTAATAACGTAACTGATAGTAGATTTAAAATTGTGATTCCTTCACTGGACGATTGGCTTAATAACAGAGTAAAACTTCAGCAAATTAACGTGTATACGGATGGGTCCAAAATGATGGAGGGCAAAGGTAGTGGCTTCCACTGCATGGAAAACTAAAGAGGATCAAAGTCTCAAAGGAATCATAATGGGCCACATCTAGCTCCACACGGGAGCTGCGTAGTCGATCTGGGTCCAGCCTATGGCCTTGCTTTCAGTATACGGTTCCTACTCCTTACCTTTTTGGTCACCACCTCAGCCTGTTTAGAGAACATAAAAAGGTTGTCAAACGTGACGTCGATGATTTTTGGGTTCTTGCTCGTCGGGATACTGGTGGTTTTGTTGATGATCTTGATGTGGTTGATATTGTGTGGGATTAATCACAGTGTTAAGAAGATCAAAAAAGTGTTGCCTCCATCGGGCCAACTGTTCTGCATCGGAGTTTAGAAGATTTCCATTTCCTTGACAGGATAGTTATAGTCATGTTTCTGTCGACTAGTTGTTTGGAGATTGAGATGTCCTAGGAGAGGGTTAATTAAGCCATTGTGATATAATTAAAACCCAGTCCAAGAAGATTTCACAATGGGTCAATTAACTTTCTTCTAGATTCGTAAAACATTTTCATTCAATAAGACAATGAGTCTCCGCTAGTGCATTTCCGACCTATAGTGCAAAGCCTTAAACTTTCCAAGCCAAACTAAATCAACAAACATGAACATGTAATGTGACTATATGAACATATTTATATCGTTATTCGACGTTGTCGTTGTCGTCGTCGTCGTATACGCTACACATATTTGCCTTATTATCCATGATCAATACAGGGAGTTAAAGTTTCTATAAACGTTTTTTTTTTGTTGTCTTCTATGAGCCCGACCTACGCTAACAAATTGAATGTGTGTGTTCATAATCTTCTGTACCTGGCTAGGTTCAGTATGGCCTAGGTTTCTTAGCAGTGCTATACAGGCTGTCTGTCTGTCCATATGTCTGTTTGTTTGTCTATTGACTTAAATTCAATTTTTGAACTAAAGCTTATGTGGTGTTTAACATTAAGATATTGTTATTTTTTTTTCTTCAGTTTTATCCCAATAGCTTACTACCAGCTATGAAAGATCACTGGAACTGCTGTTGTTGTTGTGGTTTGGGTCTCTATTTCATTCTCCTTCATTGTACTAATATGTATGTGAACTAGTTGTGTCGTGCGCTTAGAGTGTGTGTTATATGTCGATATATCGATATTCCACCATCGTCGTCATCATCATCACCGCCACCACCACCACCGCCATTATTTTGGTAAATCACAACATCGAAGTCAAACGTTTTTTGGCTTTGGTTTTCTAGTAGAAGACCACCTTAATAGAGTCTCCATCTCGGTATTCTGTCTGTGTTGAATTGTACTGTTTTGCTTGGCGTAAATGCAGCACATATGAACTGTTTTTTTTTTGGTGTTTTCCATAAGCCGTCGGATAATTTGTTGTGTCATACAAATCACTGATATTTTAGGTGTGATTGTTGTGTTGCATGACTATTTAGAGAAGCATGAGTACGTCTATAAGTTGGTGTGATAAGAAATCTTTGGATTACAGGAATTTGTATCAAATCATGGCATATGAGTTTAAATTGATTCATAATAATTCGCTATTTGACTCTATTGACCAGTTATGAACTTGAATATATTTTTTTATTTTTGTTTGCCACTATGGAGCCACAAGACTAAAACGTCAAGTAACTGTTTTGTTGTCTGTGCAAAATAACCTATAAATTGAATAATATATAAAAAAATTAAACGATCTTTACTTTTTTATCCTTATTAATAGTGCTTTTCTTTTTTCGGGAAACATTTTTAAACTTTCCGGTATTCCTGCAATTCCCGCAATAAAAAAAAACGTTTGAGGCTGCTTTTCATATTAATTCCGTCTTCCTATCCAATAGCATGACAAATAAAGTTCACACATATGATTCATCAAATTTACTAATATATATATATATATGTCCTTTATTTATTTAAATATGTACACTACTTATACTTAAGTATAACTAATATAATTTTGGTATAACTAGTAAATACTTAAATACTTAAATATAAATTTACTAATATATTTAAGCATATTCCACGTGTGGATCCCCCAAGTTCCCCCATAGTCTAAAATTAATAAAAATAAGAAAACATTTTGTAATATTATGCCTATTTGAACTAAAAAATGGAAAAAATTTAATTCAATTTAGTTCATGCACATGTGAGGACCCGATTGGGTGAAGATCCCATTGGGTTTGGACCCCGATGGGCCCAGACCCAGTAAGATTCCCATAGTTTTTGATCCAAAATGTTTGTCCTTTTCGCTCTACCTTGCTGAGCTTTTGAGATACGTGAATTTAGGGCACCGCTGGGGTCTTGGGAATTTTAAAACTCGAAAACTTTAAATCTACCACTCAAAAAACTTTTAGGTATTTGGCGGTCTTGTTCTACATGCTAAGGGCTACACAATTGCTTTTGAACTATTTGGTGTATTGGCAATATTTAACGAGATATGAGCGTTTTTAAATTTTCGGGAATGCAAAGTTAGAACCCATTGGGTTCCGGCGACACTATATAGATTCAAAAAACCAAAACTGGCCTTAATTTCGCTCTTTCCGGCTTAGATTTCCAGATATCGCTATTTTAAGTTAAAAAAAATATACTAAAATTTCGGGCAGCAAACGATCCAGATTCTAAAACAATTTTGCAATAGAAAATATTATCAGATTTAAGAAAGGTTTCTTACAAAAATGCCTGCGAATTTTCTACTCTTGCCCAAAATATTAAATCATGACAATGTTTTGCGGAAGATTTGTGTGTACTTGCCAAAGCAAAGTTTTTTTAGAAAAAATAATTTTATATTACTTTGCTATTCCATGCAAAGCAAATTGAAATATCAGTCGAGGACCCCATTAAAAAACCAAAAGAGCTGCTCTATTCGTAAGCGAGCACAAAAATAAGTGCATAACAGTGTTTTGACATTTTGGAGAGTATAAAAGATTCGGCACCAAAGAATATACCACTCTCACTTGTTTTATGTACATTTGATAAACAAATGAAAAATTCTTATGCGAGAAGCTTAGACTTGGTGAAAAAGTAGTTTTGGTAAAAAAAAAATTATTTTTTTTTCACGAAAAACAAAATTATGTTAAAAAAATTTAATGAACCCAAAATTTTTGGTGAAAAAAATAAATTGAAGAAAAAAGTTTTTGATAAAAAAAAAATTTTGATGAAACAAAAATAGAAAAAAAAAATTTGGTGAGCAAAAAATTGATAATAAAAAATTTGATAAAAAAATTTGATGAAAAAAAAATTAATGAAAAAAATAAAATTTGATGGAAAAAAAGTAATAAAAAAAAAAATAATGAAAATAAAAAAAATTGGTGAAAAAAAAATTTGATAAAAAAAATTTATGAAAAAAAATTGATAAAAAAATAATGAAAAAAAAAGTTTGATGAAAAAAAAAAATTGATGGAAAAAAACTCGACCAAACCTAAAATAACTGGAGAATCCAGGCCATTCCAGGCTGTCTGGAACCATAACTCTAAAACATTTTTCAAATAGAAAACATTTTTAAATCTAAGACATTTTCTCAGATTCTGGGACATTCTTCTTAAAAGTCACAGATTCAGAGCTACTTTTTCAATAGAAAGAGTCTCATAAAAAACTAAAAAAAGTCTTAGATTCTTTTATAATAGAAAAAGTCTCAGATTCTTTTCTATCAAAAGTCTTAGATTCTGAGATCTACATATGTATTTTAAATAAAAACTAAATAAAAAAACTAAAAAAAGTCTTAGATTCTGACACTTTTTTGAATAGAAAATTTTTCAGATTCCGAGAAAATTTTCCTATAAAAAAAAAGTCACAGATTCAACTTAATTTTTCGTAGATAACAAGTCTCAGATGCTAATACATTTTTTTAACAGAAAAATTCTAAAATTTTCCACGCAGAAAATTCTCCTATACACTCAAAAAAAACTTGTAAAATTACAAGAAAAGCTTGTAACTTATTTTTCCTGCCTCCTATTTGACAAGAATTCCTTGTTATTATACAACCTTTCTACCAATACCCAGCAAAAACATGGTAATGAGTAGTGAAAAGTAATCATTACCAAGTACATTATTTATAATGAGTACCCATTACCATTAACATTAATTTAAGCCCAAAAGTAACTACTTCTCAGTAATATGTTATAAAAGTACCTCTAATTGTAAGTAATAATATCTTCTTTCACTTGCAGTTTTTAATCTTTACAATTCAATTAACTTAAAAAGTACTTAAAACTTAATAAAAATTACGCAATTTTTAAGTTTTAGTAAAAACAAGTTACATTTCAAAAGTTTTATTTAACTAATTATTTAACTTCTTATTGGTAATGGGTTTTTACTCCTTATTTGTAATCCGAGGCAGTAACTAATTATTTATCTCCATACTCTTCACTAGTTATTTTTGTCTCACGCCCTTGTTAAAATAATTAGTGTTTCATTCAATAAGTAACTACTTATTAACATCTGTTTCGGATTACAAAACCCATTACTAGTAATGACAATTTTTGCTGGGTAATTTTGTGATTCTACAAACTTGTAAAATTTCAAGAAAAGTTTGTAACGTTTTTTCCTACCTCCCCAGCAAATTTTTGCATTACTAGTAATGAGTATAGTAATTAGTAATAATTTTTGGTATGTACTTACACATTGCATAAAACACTACTTATTCTATAAAGGCCGTGAGACAAAAATAATTAGTGCCTACAAGCTTACGAGTAGGGAGATAAATAACTACTTACCTATAACGAGTAAAATAAGTAGTTACTTATTAGGAATAAAATAAATAGTTGCAAGCAGAGTTTGAAATAACTATTTATCATTAGATTGTTCGTTTTCGCGAAACTTTAAGCTAAAAAGGTAAAATAAATATTGTTTTTTTTTTCTGATTGGACATAATTTCCCAAGTGAACTTGCAAATAAGTATTTATTGTTAACACTCTTAATAACTGAAGTTTTTATTTATTTCGGTTTGAGTCCATATTAATTATTTCTGAGAAATAATTATTTTTGTTGTACAATGAGAAAATCTGAAAAAATTAATTGACAAAACAGGCTAAGTGGAGATGTCGACAGCTTTCGGAAGAAGCCACTTCGTCAGCACTCTTCGATTGTCACTGTAGGTGTGTAAGATTAAGATCAGCTATTTAAACGTACATTAAGGTGAAAAAGCGAACGGGAATTATATCACATTTCATTACCCATATGTTACGTTTAGCACGAACTTAATGAATCTATTTTTAACTTTTTCCAACACAGTTGTAATTTCTTACACTGTAGTAGATTTTCTCAGAGTTGCAACTTGCAACCCTTAGTAGGACTTTTCAAGTCTTGAAAAATGTCTGTTAGGTTTGAATTTATATTTCGTATTTCTAATTCTTAGAAATATTACTAAATTGCATTGTACCTTATGAGTTGAGTTTTAATTCTGTTTTATATATTGTTGGACTTTATATTTATATTGTTGTCAATTAATTTTTTCAGATTTTCTCATTGTACAACAAAAATAATTATTTCTCAGAAATAATTAATATGGACTCAAACCGAAATAAATAAAAACTTCAGTTATAAAATATAAAGTCCAACAATATATAAAACAGAATTAAAACTCAACTCATAAGGTACAATGCAATTTAGTAATATTTCTAAGAATTAGAAATACGAAATATAAATTCAAACCTAACGGACATTTTTCAAGACTTGAAAACTCCTACTAAGGGTTGCAACTCTGAGAAAATCTACTACAGTGCACTGTAGAGAGAGTGCACTGCGGGAGAATTTTGCATTTTCCCGCTAAAATGTTTTCAGCGGATTCTTGCGCGTTTTTAATGAAAAGTAAATTTTTGTAGAAAAAATAGTTTGGAGGTTTTTTTTACAATTTTTCTTTTTTGTCAATCAAAAATGCCAAGTTTTTCGGTTTTCAGCGCTTTTTTTTGTAATTTAGCGGGAAAATTTTAAATTTTCCCCGCTAAATTAATTTTTGGCGGTTTCTAGCGCTTTTTTCGTGAAATTTAGAGGTTTTTGGTTAAAAATAGTTGGCAACAGTGAGTAAGTGTGAGAAAAAAAAAACGATTCAGTAAATTATGTTTTTTTTTGCGTGAGCGTGAGTCAACGTGAGTCAAAATTCACTCACGTGCCCATCACCACTTATCACGCCAATGTTGTCAAAGTGAGACATTTTTTATTAGAAATCAATAGAAACAAAAATATCAAAAAAAAAATGTTGAAATTCCATTTTAGGGCATTTCTAAACGTCATATTTTGGTTTATTGCCTCTAGATCAAAAGTTTATGAACGGTCGCACAGGGTCGCAAAAATGTGAACAGAATACGTTGTCAGAGACAGATCGTAATTCGAGGTTTGTCAATATCGTTTGGACTTTTTTGGACTTTGGTGTTGAAAAAAGGCGGATTTCAACAAAAGTATGAATTTCCATAATTTATTTAAAAAAAATAAGCTTATACCATACTTTTTGCAAGTTTATCTCATGTGTTGGACAAACAGGTATGTCTTTAGGAGAACTTCGCCGAAAATTTGAAAAAATATTGTGTCGAAGTACAAAAAAAAATTATTTGTTTCATAAATAAAAAATATAAAAAAAGTCTCAAACTTTGACTTTAACCTCATGCAAAAAAAAACTTTGAGCTATAATAAAAAGATATTAAAGGTGGACAAAATTCAAGATGTCGACATTCCGAAAAAATATTTTTAAATATGTGTTGCCTTACAGACCTTATTGGCCAAAAAATGGAAATCCTGGCCCACAGTGCAGTGTAAGAAATTACAACTGTGTTGGAAAAAGTTAAAAATAGATTCATTAAGTTCGTGCTAAACGTAACATATGGGTAATGAAATGTGATATAATTCCCGTTCGCTTTTTCACCTTAATGTACGTTTCAATAGCTGATCTTAATCTTACACACCTACAGTGACAATCGAAGAGTGCTGACGAAGGAAGGGTGGCTTCTTCCGAAAGCTGTCGACATCTCCACTTAGCCTGTGTTGTCAATTAATTTTTTCAGATTTTCTCATTGTACAACAAAAATAATTATTTCTCAGAAATAATTAATATGGACTCAAACCGAAATAAATAAAAACTTCAGTTATAAAATATAAAGTCCAACAATATATAAAACAGAATTAAAACATTCTTAATAACTTATTATTTACATTATTGCAAATAAGTACTTACATATTACAATATAAGCCACTAGTTACTTTTGGGACTAAAGTAATGCAGTAGGTAATGAGTAGTTGTTAGAAGTAATGTAATTGGCAGTCATTACTTTTCACAACACATTACCTAGGTTTTGCTGGGTCCTATTTGACAAGAATTCCTTATTTTACAAGCTTTCTACCAATAATTTTGCAATTTTACAAGCTTTTTAGCAAAAAATTGTAAATTTACAATTTTTTGACGCGATAAAACTTACAAGGATTTTTTGCTACCTCTTATTTTACGAGAACTATTTTTTTACGAACTTTTTTGTAATTTTACAAGATTTTTACCAATAAAATCGTAAATTTACAACTTTTTTGGTGAAATAAAACTTACAAAAAAAAAACTCGTAAATTTACTAGATTTTTTTTGTAAAAAGTCTTGGAAATTTGTAAAATTACAAGAAAAAACTGTTAAATTACAAAAAAAAATGTAGCTCATCCGTCTTTCCATTTCCTATGGATATTTTGATGACCCGAAACTCAGCACACTTACAAGGGAAGTATCTCAACCCTTATGAACCGATTTGCATGAAACGTAAAATATATATAAAAGAGACCATTCTAAGGTTGGGGTGTCTCGGCTTATCGGCCATATCGGGGATTTAGGGGTTCAAAACATGGGTCAAAAAATGGCGAAAAAATCGTTTTTTGTATTTTTCAGCCATTTCTTTCTAAGAAACTATATGATGTTTACATATGAGAAGAAAGGTTTTTTTAATGCCTATCCAACGGTGGCATAACCTTGTAAAAGTTTGGCTTCGTTAAATACTTTTTTCATGAAAATGTGATAATTTTGGGGGGTATTTATATGAAGACATAGAGCTACGATGTCCATATGAATACGAAAAAATCTTTATTAAATTTAAGTCGACACGTATTTTTGCTCTAGAGGATATTCCTGTTAGTTCGAAAGCTATCAAAATTTTCCCGGAGGTCCATACGGTTTCATAAGGGGACAACGAAATTTTGAAACACTGATATGGCCGAAAAGCCGAGACACCCCAACCTTAAAATCGTCGCATTTATATATATTTTAAGTTTCAGGCAAATCGGTTCATAAGGGTTGAGATACTTCCCTTGTTAGAAAAAATAACTAAAAAATGGAAAATGAACTAAATTTAAGGAAAATTATTAAATTTTAATTTAGATAAGAAAAAATTTCAATAAAATGTATAATTGCAAAAAAAATGTTAACTAGTCTGTAAGATTAAAACCACACATAAAAATCATTGAAAAAAAATATTTGAGTAAATTTTTAATACTATTGAGTAAAAAATTACTAAATTTTTCACCAGTAAACAATTTAATAGTATTGATTAAATTTTTAATAAAAATTTATTAAATTTTTGAAAAAAATTTGAGTAAATTTTTAATTGACAAAATTAAAAATTTACTCAAAATTTATCTATTTATTTTTTTTTTAAAGTTTAAAAAAGTTTTAAATTTTTTTACCAAAAAAAAAAACAAAAAACTTGTTTTTTGAAACTTTACCAAACATATTTATGTCGCAAAAACATAGGAAAATTTTATAAAGACGATTACAAACTTTCATACATACACAAAGAAATTTAAACTAAACGAGAATTCAAAAAACTATTAAATTTTTATTAAATTATTTACTTAATTTAAAATTTTTAAGAAAATTTTTAATTGCGTCAATTAAAAAATTACTCAATTTTTGTTTTTAAATTTAAACAAGTGACTACTCAAATTTGTTTAATCCATATTTTTTTCGTTCCAGTTGGCTGAATAAATAAAAAAAAATCTTTTAATTTAAAAAATTTCTAAATTTGGAATTGTTTGATTAATCGATCTATTTTAAAATTTTATTCGTTTAATTATAAGTCAAAAATGTCAAATGTCGATAAATCGTTTAATCGAGCAATATAAAAACCGATTAATTGAACACCTTGGTACTTTTTTTAAGTTACACTAAAAAAAACTCTTGTAAAATTACCAAAAAAAACCCGTAAAATAATTGCTTGCTACCTCCTATTTTACGAGAATTGAAAATCTACAACTTTTTTGACGCGATAAAAATTACAAGGACTTCTCGTGACTACTAGATTTTGTGCTACCTCCTAATTTAAAAGAATTTCTATTAAAAAAAATACGAACTTTTTTCAATTTTATAAGTTTTTTACCAATAAAATTGCAAATTTACAACATTTTTGGTGCAATAAAACATACAAAGAATTCTCGTGACTTAACTATTTTTTTTTTGTAAAATTTCTTTGAAAATTTGAAAAATTCGAAAAAAATTGTAAAATTACAAAAAAAAATTTCGATCGAAAATGTTTTGTTAAAAAACAAGGAAAACTGTAAAATTTTGGTAAAATGGAATTACACACTTTTCTAGTAATTTGACAAGGTTTTTTTTTGAGTGTAATTAGCAAATTTAAAATATTAACTGAGAAACCAAAACATTGTTGATTGTTATTAGAGAATGCATCCCGGGATTCCCGGGAATTTTAAAAAAATGTACATAATGAAGTTAACTGCTGTATTAAGGTAAATAAATGTTTAAATATAAGTTCTCGGATTTTCGCTCACTACAAAATTGAAAATATGTGCTTAGAATATGCACTTAAAAATCAAAAATATGCACTAAAAATTCGAAAATATTTAATAAAAACAATTAAAAAATTGTTTTTCATAAGAAAAGATTTTACTAAAAGCAAAACATATGAAGTTTATGACCTTGTACCGACTGAGAAGTTGAAGATTTTTAAGTTAAAAAATTGTATAATTAAAAAAATATTTTCATAGTACCCAGCAAAAAAATAACATACTAAAATGTTAATAAAAAGTAGTTCAACTGCTGCTAAAGTAGTTCTAACTCTGCTGAAACACTAGTGAATTTAACATAGCGATGTCGCTCAAAATATGTAGTATTTTTAACATTTTTGAAGTACATATAAAGTAGTACTCATACTGTTGTCGTAGTATAAGATTTTGTGTGTATAGTTTAATTACATCTTTAAGATCAGTATTTAAAAGCATTTTTGCACTAATTAAAAAGTGTCTTTTTCGAACCCATTAGGAAGTAGATTTAGTAAGCGATGCTAACTATGCCTTTGTTCTAATAACACTACTAAACATGGAAAATGCGACTGGGAGGCGACCTTATACAATTGATTACAACTACTCTGCTGTCTCCAAACTTTTCATCACATCAGGTTTTTGAAAAAATTTAGGTTAACGTTCAAAAAATCGCAGTTTTGGTCTGCGATTTAAAAATAAGTTGATGATAAAGCTTAAACATTACTCTGCAGAAATCATTTGATCAGTCGCATTAACCTTTAGGGTACCAACTGTTTTTAAATGATGTCTTTTCTCCAAAAAACGTTTTTTTCGATACTGGCGAATAAGACATCATTGAAAGACAATTGGTGCGCTAAGGGCAGACCTTCGAAGGATTTCATTCCTTAATTCGATTTGGCATTCTAAATGAAAATTTAGTGATTGCATTCCCCAATCACATTTTAGCGAATTGAATGAATTCACTTTAGACTCATTCGATTTATAAATGCATTCGATTTATTTTTCATTCGACTTTCAAAAATCGAATACATTCGATTTTTTTTCATTCGACTTTTAAAAATCGAATGCATTCACTTGCGAATGCAATCGATTTTCTTTTCATTCAATTTGAAAAATAGAATGGGTTATTCATTCATTGCATAAAAAACTTAAAAAAACTAACCAAGATAGAGCAAAACGGAGCCAATTTTTTTGTCCATAGTATCGACAACACTCTTCACACTTTTTGTCGTGTAAGCAGTTAATATGTGCATTTTTTCAAATTTTCGGGAACACCAATATTTTTGGATTCAAAATTAGATCCCCTTAGGGTCATCGTATGTAAAGAGAGTCGGCGATACTATGGACCAAAATTTTGATCCGTTTTGGTCTATCTATTTAAAAAATTGATTGCATTCGCAGTGGAAATATAAAAAATTTAATGCATTCGATTAAATTTTTTGAAAATTGAATGGATTTTTTTTGAGAATTCATTCGAAAAGGATTTCATTCTTCGAAGCTCTGCCGAAGGGTTAAGGCAAAAAACCATATAAGTTCAGCATCCTTAAGAGCAATGTTTGAGCTATACCCTCGACTTATTTTTAAGTCGCTATCATATCGGGTTCATCCGATATGAGTTAGCAAAAATAATAAAAAACCTAATGTGATGGAAAAGTTTGGAGACCAGATTTGTGATCAGAACCATTGCAATTAGCTGTGTAAGGTCGCGTCCCAGTCGCATAAAGTTTTTTATTAAATGTTCTGTAGTGTAACTGTATCTATTTGGTTCGGTTCTTAATTATCACATTATCATACCAAAAACCAAATTGGAGTGAGAAAAACTAATGTCATTAGAACGATTTAAGTGATTATCGGACAACGTTTTTATTTATCCCATGAAGTATATGATCGTTTTGAAATTTAATTATGTTATAGAAATCTACAACATAACTCGGCGGTTAGAAACCTTGTTGCTACCTTATGCAAAAGTATGGGCATTCAAAAAATTTCAGATAAAACACGAACTGGAAGGAATATGGTAAAAAATGCGTGTTGGCATAATTTAATAGGGATTATTATATATAAATTAAGGTTTGTACGCTTTGTAATCGTATTGGAAAAGCGTTTTGAGTACTTTATTTTTTGCATTACTAGTATATCTAAGTTTATGATTGTTCGAAAAATCAAATGGTTTCAAATCACTTAAAAGCGTTGTGTATTATTCGAAGAACAAAGTGTTTGATTGTTAAAAGAAATGTTCGAAGTCCAAGACACACTTTTGTTTAGCGTTTTTGAGTAACGAGTTTCATGGAAAATGATTTAGAAAAAAAAGGGAACGTTTTTCTAAGTTTCGAAATTTGTTTGAAAAGTTTGTAACAATATTTTTCATATTTAAACATCACATTTTTATTTAAAAAAATCTTATTCCAAATATATCCATATTATTTTACTTCTTATCGACATATTTGGATGTTATTTTAAACAACTTTTTTTGCAGTAAAAAATATTCACTAATTGCTACTTTTGATGTAGTTTAGAACTACTTCGTTTTGAACTACTTCGATTTTTTTTTGCTGGGTATTTATGAACAAATTCTTAAAAATGTATAAACCTTTCATAAATTCTTTGAACTTTTTTATTCTTCAAAAAAATTATTATATTTTTTAATTCCACGTATTAAGAATTATTCATAAATACTATGAAAAAGTTCATAAATATTATGAAAAAGTTAATAGACTCTTAAGAATTAGTTCATAAATACTATGCATTAACTTTTGTACAACACAAATATTTTTTAAACATAAATTATACCTCTATAAAACTTCTTTTCGATTACTTTTAATTTATTTTTAATTTGCGAAATATTTTCAGTTTTCTTATCTATAACGAAATAAGAAAAAATATGCATTTTCGTAAAAATCTGAAAAATAAGCAAAAACAAACATTTTTTAAACTGTTTTAAGATAAAAAAAAAAAAAAACTTAACAGGACATTGCTTATTTTTTTTAATATAGTTTTAAGCATAATTTTTTTGTTTTATTGCACTGAATTATTATTTTATTTTGTTTTTAAATGTATGTTATGTATTGGCCTTGTTAGACGTACGCAAACAAAAATATATTAAAAAAATTGTTAAAAACTAAAAAAAAAATATTATTGGTTTTTAGTGCGGGATCCCGGGAAATTCAAAATTTTTTCCCGCTACCCGGGAAATGGAAAAGTGCGGGAAATTGCGATCCCTAATTGTTATACATTTAACTTTGAAGTAAGAATTCTAACAATATTTAAGCATTTTTACTATTGTAGTATGTAAAAAAGTTTTAAAATGAATAAACTATTTCAAGGAATAAATCAAAATTCCCATTAACCACTTTGTATGTTCCTGAATGAAAATATTCTCACTTTGCAAAATAAAGGTGTGTTTATGATTTCGACCACAAATACTTGCCATTTGTATGCATGTTCGAATAAGAATCTTTTAAACCAATTTAATAAATAGAAACCTTCGTGCTTATAATGCATTAGAATACATAGTTTATATTCTTACTAACCAGTAGTTCTTGTAACTATTTATTAACCACTTTACGTACATGTAGAATTTTGATGGTTTAGTTTTGATTTAAGCTGCGGTCGAATAACATGCAGAATATTTGTACAATTTTAGATTTGCATGTCATGATTTTTTAAATGCACAAATTTTTTTATTACATTTACAGATTTCTAACGATTTGTATTGTTGTGTTTTACAAATTCATAGAAAGCACGAATAAGTTATAAAATTTGTTTGAATATTAAATTTAAATTTGAAAATCATTTAGGGAAATTTTCTTATGTAATAGAGATGGGATAGTATACTCTAGAACAGCTTATTTGGTAAGATTCCAAAAAAAAAAATGAGCCCAAAAATGAGGGAGGTGGATTGTGATCCAATGGTCGCAAAACAAAAATATTTTGTAATTATACAAAATATTTTGTAGTTTTGAAAATATTTCGTAATTCTACGTAACGTTTCTTACCGAATTTTTTTTTTAAATAAGTTTGAGTTTACAAAAAAAAAAAACGTTGTAACTTATACAAAAATATTTTGTATTTTTATCATATATTATTATGTAAGGACTGTGCTCCCTCTATGAGCCTTTTTGAGCGCCACTTTACCACTATGATACCGTCCGGGAAGTCTTAGATGAGTGGCATTCCGGGTAGTGGAGCCTCTATAAATTTTTACACAGATGGATTGAAGCTACATGAACAAGTGGGCTTCGGAGTCTATTCGGAAGATCTTGGATTGAACCTGGCTCGGAGCTTAAACATAGAAAAATTCATATGAAAGAGACTAAATCTGAGAATTTTTTCATAGAAGAAATTTTTCTTACATAGAAAATATCAGGTTCTGAGACATTTTTCTTAAAGAAATGCTTTATCTATAGTAAAAATGTTTAAGAATCTGAGATTTTTCTTAACGAATAATGTTGCTAAATCTGAGACTTTTTTTTATAGAAAAACTTTCAGATTCTAAGAACTTTTTTTAACAGAAAAATTCTCAGATTCTTATACCTGTTACTACACTCAAAAAAAAAAACCTTGTAAAGTTACCAAAAAATCTCGTGATTTTACGAGGCTATTCTCGTAAAATATGACGTAGGTAAAATTCTCGTAAAATTACGAGGATTTTCTCGTAATTTTGAATGCGCCATAAATTGGTAAAATAACCAATTTTATTGGTAAAAATATTGTTATAAAACCGGAAAAATAAAAAAAAATAAAATGTTACACTTACAAGAAAAAATGGTAAATATATTTAAAAAAATGGTAACCGAAATGGTAAATTTACAATTTTTTTGTTAAACGACATAAATCCTCGTAATAAAATCATTTTTGTAAAATAACTGTTTTTTGTAAATTAACTAGAATCCTCGTAATCAATTTTTCAAAATTTTGTCAACTTTTTTAAAAATATTTTTCAATAAAAAAAAAAAAAATTACAAAAAAAAAACAGTTTTTTTGTAATTCAACTAGAATCCTCGTAATAAAAACTTTGTTGTAAAATTACAGTTTTTTTTTTGTAAAATAACCTTTCAAAACTGTAGAATACAATTACAAAAATAAACTTGTAAAATTACCAATAAAACTGTAGTTCTCGTTTGAGCAAAGTACAAGATTTTTTGTGAAAAAACAAGGAAAATTGTTAAATATTGGTAGAACGGGATTACAAGGCATTTTACCAGGCGTTTTACCAGTTTATTTTTTTGAGTGTATAGAAAAATGATAATACTTTCTCAGATTCTTGGATTTGTTTCGGACACTCAAAAAAAACTTTACCAAAAAATCTGCCGATTTTACGAGGCTAGTTTCGTAAAATAGGGGTAGCTCAAATTCTCAAATCTTTGGTAAAAAAAAAAATGGTAAAAAAATTGCAAATGTACAATGTTATTGGTAAAAAGATTGTTTCCAAACCACGAAATTTTAAAAAAAAAATTGGATAATTTACAAGAAAAAGTGGTTATTATATTAAAAAAATGGTAAATTTACAAACCCAAACGATAATTTACAAAAAAAAATATTAAATTAAAAAAAAATTTGAATTTACCATAAAATAGTTTAAAATTTACCAAGTTTTGGTAGTGTTAATTTGGTAAAATTACCGCTTGAATTGGCAGAATACAGCTACGAAAATAAATTTGTAAAATTACCAATAAAACTGTATTTCTCGTTTGAGCAAAGTACAAGATTTTGGGTTAAAAAACCAGAAAAATTTTTCAATATTAGTAGACGAGATTACAAGACATTTAACTAGGCGTTTTACAAATTTTTTTAGTGTATAGAAAAAGTTTTAAATTCTAAGAACTTTTTTCAACACAAAAACCTCAGATTCTGAGACATTTTTACTACACTCAAAGAAAAAAACTGGTAAAACGCCTGGTAAAATGCCTTGAAATCCCGTTCTACCAATATTTAACAATTTTCCTTGATTTTTAACAAAAAATCTTGTAATTTGCTCAAACGAGAACTACAGTTTTATTGGTAATTTTACAAATTTATTTTCGTAATTATATTCTACCATTTTGAAAGGTTATTTTACAAAAAAAAAAACTGTAATTTTACAACAAAGTTTTTATTACGAGGATTCTAGTGATTTACAAAAAAAAATTTATTTTACAAAAATTATGTTATACGAGGATTTATGTTGTTTAACAAAAAAAAAATTTTTTTTTTGTAAATTTTCTATTTTTTTGTAAAAATTTTCCAAGTCCCGGACATTTTTTTTTTTTATTGAAAAATATTTAAAAAAAAATGTTGAAAAATTTATTACGAGGATTCTAGTTAATTTACAACAAAAGAAAACATATATTTTGCAAAAATGATTTTATTATGAGGACTTATTTTGTTTAACAAAAAAATTTTTTTTTTTGTAAATTTACCATTTTGGTTTGTAAATTTACTATTTTTTTAAACATATTTACAATTTTTCTTGCAATTTTACCATTTTGTCCTGTAATTTTACCATTTTTTCTTTTATTTTTCCGGTTTTAAAACAATATTTTTACCAATAAAATTGGGTTTTTTACCAATTTTTGACGCATTCAAAATTATGAGGAAATCCTTGTAATTTTACGAGAATTTTACCTACCTCATATTTTACGAGAATGTCCTCGTAAAATCACGTGATTTTTTGGTAACTTTACAAGTTTTTTTTTTTTTGAGTGTATAGAAAAAGTTTAAGATTCTGAGATATTTTTCAAATAGAAAAAGTCTCAGACTCAGTCTCAGACATATTTTCTATAGAAAAAGTCTCATATTCTGAAACATTCTTCCTATCGAAAAAGTCTCAGATTTCATATGGAAAAAGTTTCAGATTCTGAGAATTTTTTTCTATGGAAAAAGTCTCAGATTATGAGAAATTTTTCAAAATAAAATCTCAGATTCTGACAAATTTTTCTTATACAAATAGTCTCAGCTTCTGAGCAATTTTTCCTAAAGTAAAAAATTCTCAGATCCTGAGACATTTTTCCCATATAGTTTCTAATTGTGAGTAATTTTTTCTATAGAAAAAGTCTCAGATTCTGATATCTGATACTTTTGTCCTATGGACAAAGTTTAAGATATTTTTTATACCAAATTTGTCACGATCACAACAATTTTTCCCAAAGAAAATTTATTTTCAAAATAAGAACTTTCAGATCGCCAGATATTTTTTCACAAAAAATTTTCAGATTTATTCACATTTGCCCTTTAAAAATTTTCAGATTTTCCATAAAAATTTATAATTTTTTAAAAATTTTCAGATTTTTTTACACGAAAAATTTTCTGATTTCAAAATTTTTCTCTTTTAGAAAATTTTATTCTTTCTTCTTTTTCTTCATTTTTGGTCTGGGAAGGGGAATTTCCCCACAACCCCTTGTACCAGCGCATGGCTGCAATGCATTGTCTACAACTGCAGCCAACATCTATTCTGACAGTCAAGCCGAGGCCAATTCCTGGAGTCAATATTTCCAAAAACAAGTTCTGCCCTACACTGCCACACGTCTTTAAATGAGATGTCCAAGCAGTTTGACATACGATTCATATGGGTACCACAACAAAAAAAACTTGTATAATGACAAAAAAAATCTTGTTATTGTTATTATTTGCTACCTCCTATGTGACAAGAATTCCTTGTAATTTTACAAGCTTTTTTCAAATAATTTTTTAATTTAACAAGCATTTTACTACTAAAATTGTAAACTTAAAATTTGCTGGCGTGACTTTACTAGATTTTTTGCTACCTCCTATTTTACGAGAATTCATAGTAAAAATATCGAGTTTTTTGGAATTTTACAAGCTTTTGATCAATAAAATGGTACACTCAAAATATTTTGTAGGCAAAAACAAATGAATAACACATTTAAAACAAGTGAATAAACAATTGAAAACCATTCCAGTAATAATTCATTTGTTTTAACAAACAGCAACATTTATTTTTTACTGTTGACAAAATTTTCTAAAATAAATAACATTAAACATTAAAAAATTACGGTTTTTTCCCTCTTTTTTACTAACATATTCGAAAAAAATAACCTACGAAAACATTAAAAATTAATGATAGTTCTGTTATTTTTACCAACAAATTTCAAAAAAATAACCTACGAAAACGATAAAAATTAATGATTTCGTAGGTAATTTTTTACAATTTTCTATTGAAATATTTTTTTTAAAAATTTTTAATAAAATTTTGGGGAATCGATCCCGCAATCAACTACATTCTGGCCAGACACTCTACCCATCGTGCCAAAGTCACTTGATACAAACATATTTTTATATTTCTATAAATATTTTTTTGAATTTTTTTCTACAATAAAATAACCTACTTGTGTAGGTAAAAACTAATGATATATCATTAAAAAATACCAACAATTTCAACAAAAATTACTTACACAAATCATTAAAAATTTAAAGAATAATCAGTAGTTTTTACTTACAGAACAAAAATAAATGACTTTAAAAATTAAATGTTAATGAAAGTCTTTATTTTTTAGTGTGTTATTTTTGAAACAAAGGACAGAAGTAGTCATTAATAAAAACTAAACATCAAACAAATGTTTTTTCTTTTAAAAACGACTAAACGTAAAATTTTTAAAATAAACTACAAACAGTTTATGACATAATTTTTTAAGTGTAAGTTTACAATTTTTTGGCGCAATAAAACTTACAAGAAATTCTTGTGAATTTACTAGATTTTTACCATTTAACATACAGATGTAGTTCGAAAAAGATCAATTGTAATTCGTAAAATATTAATTGTAGTTCGTAAAAGATCAATTGTAATTCGTAAGAGATCAATTGTAAATCGAAAAAGATCAAATGTAATTCGTAAAAGATCAATTGTAATTCGTAAAAGATCACTTGTAATTCGAAAAACATCAATTGTAAGTCGTAAAAGATTAATTGTAATTGGTAAAAGATCAATTGTAAGTCGAAAAAGATCAATTGTAATTCGTTAAAGATTAATTGTAATACGTAAAAGATCAATTGCATTTCGTAAAAGATCAATTGTAATTTGTAAAAGATCAATTGTAATTCGTAAAAGATCAATTGTAATTCGTAAAAGATCAATTGTAATTCGCAAAAGATCCATTGTGGAATCTTCGAATTACAATTGATATTTTACGAATTACAATTGATCTCTTACGAATTACAATTGACCTTTTACGAATTACAATTGGAATATTCGAATTACAAATGGAATCTTCAAATTATAAATATAATCTTCGAATTACAAGTAAAATCTTCCAATACAAATGGAATCTTCGAATTATAGGTAGAATCTTCAATTACAGGTAGAAGCTTTGAATTACATCAGAAAATGGTAGGGGGGGTGAAATAAAGCCATAGGCAATAAGGCCATATGGCCTTATTTCTCAATTCAATGGGAAATAATGCCATATGGCTTTATTACCAACACGATTGAGCAATAAAGTCATATTGATTTTGCAACCAAAGTGGACATAGAACATAGAAGTCGTAATTTCGACATTTCGCCCAAAAAAAATATTTTGGATTTTTTGACAATTTTGTTTTGGGAGAAATAACATTTTTAAACCTATCATTTTGGGCTATATGTCGCAGCTTGGGCGATATGACATTTACGGTTTTAGGCGATAAGACCTTGACTTTTTTTGTTTAACTTTCTTCAAATTAAAAACCCACATTCCAGGAACCTCTGAACTCAGAGGATTTTTAATTTAAAGATTGTTTAACAAAAAAGTTTTTCCATAAATTAATTTAGCGGCTTCGCTAAATAATTTTTTTTTTTTGGGTAGCAGGATTTTAGTGGAAAAATTTTTCCACATTTTTCCTCTACACTCTCCGGAAATTAATGATGAATACTTTTATAAATTTTCAAATGAGTAATAATGCCATAAGTATATGGCTTTATTTCCAACAGTGGTTGGTAATAAGGCCATATGGCTTTATTTCTCAACTCATTGGGAAATAAGGCCATATGGCCTTATTGCCTATGGCTTTATTTCACCCCCCCAAAATGGTATAGTAATTTGACAAGGTTTTTTTTCGTGTAGAGCACAGAAAAATTCCAGGAAATTTCAAATCTGATGAGTTCGTAAGACTGGGAGCTACCTTGTAGGTTCCAACGGAATTGGAATAAGTTGGTTGGTCTCTTGAAACTTGCAAACAAAATATGCGGTTTTTTCCCTGACGGAGACTTATCAGAGGTGGGCACATGGATGGACGTGTGAGAATACACGACCGATTTGGCCTTCTCTCAAACAGAATCGCACAAAGGAGCTTATATCGCTTCCAAGAGGTGGGATTCCGTAGTGGTTGCTGTAGTTACAGGACACTGCCTTACACGCTGAGCGGTTAAATCTGCCATTAAATGACTTTTGCCAGAATTGCATGGATAAGGAGGCGTTGGAAACTATGGAACACTTTATCTGCCATTGTCCGGCACTTTGAGGAGTGGACACTTACTTCACTGGGATTTGGGGACCTGCCAGATCTTTCTGATTTGTCGGATATTAAAATTCAATATCTAGGAGTTTAATTAAGTAGGAGCTCAAATTGGTTTAAAGGCACACAGAAAGAATTGATAAGGAATTTCAATCAACAAAAACGCGGATTCAATTATTTTTTTTAATTGAAACTCCTCCGATGAAGAAAATTGTTATATCAATTATCAAATTGTAGGTGATTAATTGTTTTATTTTTTTTCAATCAATCGCTTTTTCGATTTTGATCAAACATTTTATCAATTTTTTTATTTAAAGTCAATTAAAATAATGATTGATTTAACAAATGAATTTTAAGCTGATGACAAAATTGTGAAGAAATTCATAATCTTTTGCTTTCCAATATGTTGCCGACAATAAAAAAAGTAAAACCCGAGTATAAAGTATATTTTTTGAATTAATGTATTCAAATAAATTGAAGCGAGAAAAAATCTGGTATGTTGAAAATTTGTAATGTGATAGATAAAGAAAATAACAAAAATGTTGTTTAAAACAATAATTGACTAATTTAAACTTTTTCGATTAATAGATTTAATTGAAATGTTTTAGCGAATAATTTTTTGTGTGCGGGGAATAGTAGGGGAACCCCATTACTGGAACGTGGTATCACAACGGACCTTAAAATCTATGTATGCTGAAGTAAAACGTCAGCAGCCACTTAAAACATAACCTTACACTGAACGTAAAAGTACTTATATATTTTTATACCCTACACCACTCTGTGGTATAGGGTATAATGAGTTTGTGCTGATGTTTGTAACTACCCGAAATATTGGTCCTAGACCTACCTTCAAGTATACCGATCGACTCAGAATTACTTTTTGAGTCGATTTAGCGATGTCCGTCCGTCCGTCTGTCCATCTATCGGTTTAAGCACGATACAGGTCGCAGTTTTTAATCAATTGACGTGAAATTTGAAACTTAAGCATGTTTTGGCCCAAGCATGTTTTGGTCCAACGAAGCCAATTGAAATTGGAGAAAATCAGTCCATATTAAGACCTAGCCCCCATACAAACGCCCCCTTTGGATTTAGCTTAAATGACACTAATAAACGTATTATAATAGATATCGCTTTGAAATTTAGCAGGTAATCAAATTTTGTATACACGAAACACCATTCCAAATTTCACAGGAATCGAGTCAGTCCTTCTGGTAGTGCCCATACAAACCACCCTCCCGATATTCACATAAAGAATGGCCCAGTTATAATCTGGACGACTTATGTGCCTTATAACTTTTGAATGAAAAGTCACATTTTTTTAATTTATATATTTTTTTTTTTTTTTAATTTTAACCAATACTCAGGGGATGCCCCCTACTCATGCTATGCATTGTACTGATCAGGAAAATAGGGTATGGGAAGGAGGAAAGAGGGAGTAGTGTTTATGGATATTTGATTTAAACTTTTCTAAATTATAAGTAACAGGGAAGACTTCCGCGGGAAGTTTATTCCACATACGAATTGTTCGACTAAAAAACGAATTTTCTCTGTAATGCGTTGTGCGAAACACAGGACAATCAACTACAAACGGATGTGCTCTACTAGATAAGCGAGTATTACGAATAAATACTCGGTCCCGAGGAATAAGTTCACTTATCTCAGATGAGCATCTCCCATGGTAATATCGATAGAAAAGTGCCACACAACCCACATTCCGACGATGCTCCAACGAATCAATAGAGTCGGATACACTACTGTCGTTGATAAGCTTCACCGCCCTCCCCTGAACACGGTCCAGAAGCTTCAGAATAGACACTGAAGCCCCTGCCCATATATGAGAGTTGTATTCCATTTTCGGCCGGATATAGCTGGTATAAATAGTAAGGAGATCGGATGGAGTGAAGTAAGTCTTGCACCGTTTCAGAAAACCAAGACACTTGAATGCCTCTTTCGACACTTGAAACACGTGTTTATTCCAACGGACATCACACTGTATTCCCATGCCCAGAACATCAAGAGTATCCGATTCCTCAATACCTATACCATCCATAGATACAGATGACAATGTTAATTCCACAGCGCGTCTGTGGGTTAACATACAACATTGGGTCTTGCGCGCATTAAAATCGACCTTATTCACTCGACCCCACTCGGAGATTGTAGAAAGGTCGTGGTTGAGTGTGTCATTCATGTTCTGCCCCATGCCCTCAATCTCCAGAGAGCTTGGCCTGTGACCGAATGAAAATGAATCGCAAATGTTACTGTCATCTGCAAAAGAGTAGATAGGATTGAAGGTCTGACCAAGAAGGTCATTAATAAAAATAAGGAATAGAGTAGGAGAAAGAACAGAACCTTGCGGTACCCCTGAATTTAGCTGAAACTCGTTTGATGAGACCCCATCTAAAACAACACGTATAGTGCGGTCTCTGAGAAAACTCGTTATAAAACGAGAGAAGTCATTACCGACACCAAAAGCAACTAGCTTAGACACGAGTGCCCCGTGCCACACACGGTCGAACGCCTTAGAAATATCTAGAGCAACCACTTTGCTCTCACCAAAATGGTGAAGGGACCGACTCCAACGTTCCGATAGAAACGCCAACAGGTCTCCCGTAGATCGACCGCTACGGACGCCATACTGTCGATCATTTAAAAGTGAATTGGTCTCTAAATACTTCACAAGATGGTAGTTAACCATGCTCTCCATCACTTTGGAGAGCGCAGAGCAAATTGCGATTGGGCGGTAATTTTCAGGGTTGTTAGCCGCACCCTTTTTAGGGATTGGCTGGACATTGGCCACCTTCCAACAAGAGGGGAAGACTCCCGCACGGTAAGAAGAGCTGAAAAGTTTAGCCAATGGACGTGCCAACGTAGAAGAGCACTATTTCAGCACCAATGCTGATATGCCATCCGGCCTCGGTGACTTGTTTACGTTGAGGTTCGCAAGAACCCTTTTGACTGCTCGGGCTCGAAAGAAAATCGAAGGCATAGTATAGGATACCCTTTCGAGAAGGGGCAGTGGTTGATCGCTTTCCGGCAAGAAAGAATTTCTTGCAAAAAGTTCAGCGAAGAGGTTGGCCTTATCAACCGGTTCAGTGAATAATTGGTCGTCCTTTAAAAGAGTTGGAATAGACGAACTAGCATTATCCTTTACTCTTTTAACGAACGACCAAAAAGTCTTACTGCCCCGAGGAGCAGAAAGAACTTTGGCACGTAGACGCCGTTCGTAAAGGACCTTTTCACGTCTAAGTACTTTGGCACACTCGGTTCTCGCCTTTTTGCGATGCAGATCAGTAACGACATTCAACACACGCAATGTGCGTTGGTTCATTCACAAGTTGCGCAAGATCGTTATGCGCTGCGAAAAGCTCAGCGTATTGGCCCTCGGGAGTTATTTCATTATCAAATTAAAGGAAATTTTTCCACTTTTTTTTTTTTGTACAGGTTTCAAGTTTGTATGTTAAATATTTTTTCGTACACACGCCATTAAGCAAAATTAAGATTAAGAAATTTTGCACACTTTCACGTTTTTTAAGAAATACAGCTGTTCAGAAATTGCTTAAATTTTTAAAATTCTAAAATTTACAGTGCTTAGTGTTTTGAATCCTTACGGGGCAATAGCAAGCATAAATTTTAAACCATAAACGCGTAAAAAATATCGTTTTAGCCCAAGTTTGAAAAAAAAAACATACCAAGCTGAAAAAAACATACCTCCCTCGAATGAATCCTGTAGGATTAAAGTTCTACGGAGCGATAAATGACTAATTCCTTAAGAGAAAATCGAAGTTCTATGCCAAAACATGATTTCGCTTTTTAAACACCAATGTTTAAACGAAGTTTATAGGTTGCCACATGAAACCTGCGTCAAATTTGATGTTAGAAATCACCTGGAGTAAAAAATGAGTTTTCCCCCAATTTTAACCAATCGAAAAAAATTTGCCAAATGTAAAAAAAATAAATTGAAGGAGAGTATAAAGAAGCAAAAAATGTATAATACTGTTAAATTTAATGTTAAGTTTGATGCAGAGGTAGCACCGAAGGATGTGCAAAATTTCTTCATCTTTTTTTCGGTTAATGGCGTCTGTAGTAAAGAATATTTAACCTACAAACTTGAAACCTGTACCAAAAAAAAGTGGACAAATTTGCTTTAATTTGATACATAAATTATAAAAATGTGACTTTTCATTCAAAAGTTATAAGGCACATAAGTCGTCCAGATTATAACTGGGCCATTCTTTATGTTTACTTTTGAGGCAACTTTTTAGTTAAACAACACATTTTGTTGCATTTTTCATTTACATCTTTGGCGTATATGAAGTTGTAAAATTTCTGTCCAAATTTGATCTTAAGTGAACGCTGTTGGGTATCTCAGTCTAAACTAAATCCGAAAAGACAGACTAAACGTTTTGTAATTTTTTTTTAATGGCAGAACACAAAATTATTACTTAAAATCAAATAAAATTTAATTAGCATTGATACATTTATGATCGTATCATCATTATGACTGTCATCATCATTAAATATTGATGGTGTATGATAATTTTTGTTAAATGTTCTCTCTTTCTGAATTTTAAATTTCAACAAAACTTTATCGACCAATTCAAATCTATATAATGTGACCATTAATGCGTAGCACTAGTAGATGTTGGTCTTAGCACCTAAAGATTATGGATATAAAAAGTAAAATATTGAAAATTACTACAAAAATTAAAATAAAACTTGTTTTAAAATGAGGGACACTCATCATAATGAATTTCTTCTTGGGATCTGCTTGATTTCATATTATTTTTTTAAGATAGATGAAAAAAAAAAAACTAAAAAAATTCTTAAGAAATAAATCGTCATTAAGGAAATCACTGATAAATATTTTTGATATTTTTTTTTTAAGAATTTATTTTTTTTTAAATTTTTTTTAAAAAAAAAACGAAACCCAAAAATATCAAAAAAACTAAAAAAATTAATATATTTTTATTGATTTTTGTTTTCAATAATGAGGCCATATCTGTGGTGTGGTAATAAATAAAAATATGTGTCTACAGGCCACAAAATCCCCAAAAATTAAAAGAAGATTCACCTCAGCACCAACAACCACCAACTATCGCATATGAGAAAACAAAAGGAAACTATAAATTACACTTCTATGAATTCAAGCACCAAATTGAATGAAATTAAAAAAAAAAAAAGAAAATAACAAAAAACTACTTTAAAATATCTGATTTCGTTAAGATGATAAAATATTCATCTTTTCTGTTTCATAGTGGCTGTGGATGGATGGATGTTTTGGAATTGATATAAATTTAAATGTTATTTGTGAGTGTTTGTTTGTTTTTTCTTTAGTTTTTTTTTTTTTTGTTTGGGCCAAAAAGGTAGACATTTGGTCTCTTTGTGATCATTAGCTGAGACCTTTGGGAGTCAATAGATTGATAGTATATGAATACCTAAATGAAAAAAATATCACACAATATTTGATTTAAAAAGAAAAATATTAATTTAAAAATTCTTAGATCATGTTCATTTAATAAAGATTTTAGATAGTAAGACAGTTTATTGCATGATGATATTTTCTATGTCCTCTACTAACGAGGGAAGTCTCCCAAGCTTAACCATACGATCATCATGAACATTTTGTTTGTTAGAGCAGGTAAAATAAAGGGCCACAATTTTTTTTTTTTGAACCTTAATTCATATTTAGGGGTGGGAAAATGAGGTGGAAAGAAAAAGGAATGAAATTTTCATTAGCGGTTCTCACCCTTGATAGAAAACATTTGAGGAAATTTTCAACCGATTTTTTCCTTTAAAGAGTGAACAACTTTTTAAACAAGTTTTCTCACACTAACATTTTCTATAACCTCAAATAATTCTACATAATTAAAACCACGAAATAATATTAAACAACGCGATTTTTAGTAAAAATTTAATTAATCATATAATTTTCTCTTTAAATTTTGGTATAAAAACTCTGAAAATATCACAAAATAATTAAATGCCTCTCTAATCAGCTGTTTTTTAGGAACTTTTATTTTTTACTTTACTTCAACTTACTCAAGCATCAAGTCGAAGAAATTTTCTATGTACTTAGTAAAGAAGACACCAAGAAAATGAGAAAAACAAGTCACCACCCGACTAAAAAAGTTTAGATATAGTAACATATTATTTAATATATTTATATATGTATGGCCATACACAGTACTTTACATAATTATATGTAAATGTATCTTGTATTAAGTTTTACACCCAAAATTTACTATGGTGCCATATAAAAGGATATCGAATCGTGTGTTGCTCCACATACAATATATAAATTAGATATTGCATATAATACTTATTTTATATGACTCCATGAATGACCTCATAAAAGAATATATGAATAAATATATGATATACAACTACATGTCTGACCTCATACAAGATGAGATATACATACATTCCATGTCAAATCGGACACTTTGAAAATTTTTTTTTTAGATTTTCTCAATTTGTTAACAGTGTTGAGTACCCTTCGAAAACTCCTTCGTGGTAAATTTTCAGATTTTTTTTTTGACCCGTTCAAAAGATATCGAATTTTTAAAAATTGGTACTTTGTTTTTATTCAAACTTCTTTTACTCATAACTCCTTCAATAATATTCCGAATTTCAAATTTTTTTTTTCAAAATTTTTGTTTTTACGTACTTTTTAAAAAAATCCCAAAAAATTCTTAAAAGCGCTCTAGTATGCAATTTTTAAGTTTTAAAATTTAAATCTCAGTTTTGAAAATGTTTGTACTCTTTGATTTTTTTGAAATTTTTTTGTGTAAAACATCTATCGATTCTACAAATTTTTTGCCCAGGAGGATCGTGGGATAACGATTATTACTATTTTTTTAAATTTTTTTAAAAAATTTTATTGTAATGTTCCAATCTTAAAATCATTTCTACTGCTCCAATGGTGCGTCATAGAGGGGTCCTTTATAAAACCGACCCCCACTAATTTTTATGTCTTAACAATTCTTTGGAACAAACTAATACGCTATCTCCAATTTCTAAGGGGGTTCCCACACAAAACGACATTTTTTAAAATTTGCCCCAACCGCTCTAACTGCCCTAATAATGCCCTTAGAGCAACAAAATGTATGAGACAATATTATTTTAGTCCAAACATTTTCTCTGAACACACCTACCCTCTATCTTCAATTGTTAAGGCGGTCCCCATAATTTTTTTTTTATTTTTTGTAAACTTGTTTTGTTTAATCAGATTCTACCGGTCCAATGGTGCGTCCGAGAGGGATCATTAAAGAGACTGACCCCCATTTATTTTTACCCTACAACAATTTTTTAAAACACACCTACGCCCTATCCCCACTCCCTAAGTAGGATCCCATACAAATAACAGTTGGAGCAAATTTTATAAAAATGTTATTTTGAACGGAAGCCTATTTAGCGAGTGGAGATAGGGCTGTGGTATTTTTTACAAAAATGTTTGAGGGTAAAAATAAATGGGGGTCGGTCTTAATAATGACCCCTCTCGGACGCACCATTGGACCGATAGAAGCTGATTAAATAAAACAAAAAGAGATAGAGGGTAGGTGTGTTCAGAGAAAATGTTTGGACTAAAAAAATATTGTGGGTCGGTCATACATTTTGTTGCTCTAAGGGCACTATTAGGGCAGTTAGAGCGGTTGGAGCAAATTAAAAAAAATGTCGTTTTGTGTGGGAGCCCCCTTAGAAATTGGAGATAGGGTATTAGTTTGATCCAAAGAAATGTTAAGACGTAAAAATTAATGGGGGGTCGCTCTTATAAATGACCACCATTGGAGCAGTAGAAATGATTTTAAGATTGAAAAATTAGAATAATTTTTTTTTCAAAAAATTTAAAAAAATAGTAATAATCGTTATCCCATGATCCTCCTGGACAAAAAATTTTTAGAATCGATAGAAGTTTTAGCCAAAAAAAAATTCAAAAAAATCGAAGATACAAACATTTTCAAAAATTAGATTTAAATTTAAAAACTTAAAAATTGTATACTAGAGCGCTTTTAAGAATTTTTTGGGATTTTTTTTTTTAAAGTACGCTAAAAAAACAAAATTTTTGAAAAAAAAATTTGAAATTTGGACCATTATTGAAGAAGTTATGAGTAGAAGAAGTTTGAGTAAATGAACAAACTACCAATTTTTAAAAATTCGATATCTTTTGAACGGGTTTTCAAAAAAATCTGAAAATTTACCACGAAGGAGTTTTCAAAGGGTACTAAAAACTGTAAATAAATTGGGAAAATCAAAAAAAAAATTTTTCAAAGTGTTCGATTTCACATGGAATGCCCCATATATAGATGGTGCCGAATAGGGGGAAAACGTTTTCTAAGTCCCGAGAAATTTTTTTAAAATTTCTAGACACAAATAATTTTTGCGGTTTGGAGTTAAGAATTTCATTAAAAATGATTTAAACAAAAAAAGAAAAAAAAATTGCCTAATTTTTGAAAAATTTTACAAGTTCTGAAAAAGTTTTGTAGAATTTTCTAAGTCCTGGATAAAAAATATTTTTTGTACATTTTTTGCGTTTTAAAGTAAAAATTTATTAACAAAATTTTAAGAAAAAATTTTTTAAATTTTAAATTTTGTGTCCCGAACACGATTTTTTTTTTTTTTTTTAATTTACCGAAAAAAATTTGGGATAAATTGGAAAATTATGAGATAAAAAAAATATTTTATGCAAAATTCTACACATTTTATCTTTTGATATAAAATTATATGCAATTATATCAAATTAGATAAACCCAATGTTCGGATCAAAACGGATCATATTTAATCTAATATAACAAATTTTGAGCTATTTTGATCCACCAATTTCATCATCTTATTTTATCCAAATACGTGTTGGGACATATTAAATTATATATGGCTCAATTTCAAATTATATATGGACCTCTATATTTATTTTTAGTCGGGGACCTAAAATAAGTACCTACTAAAATTTTGGGCCAAATTGGTTGACTCTATGACCGCGCTAAAATCGGTCTAAAATTTTGAGTTTTGGGCAAAAACCCACTAAATTATAAAAAAAAATTAAATTACAAAAATTTATAAATATGCTCAACACTAAATATTTTAACATGATAGTGTTTTTAGGCTAGTGTCTAATTTTAAAAAAGTTGCAGGACGCCACCTCAGTTTGACTATATAAGCTAACGATTAACAAAAAAGAAAATTAGAATTACTGTTTTCATTTTCTTAAAACCAAAAATTTTACTTACTTGGGTTTGTAACTTGGATAATAATTCACCTCGTGGGGAATAAAACAAATATTCACCAGCTGGTGAATAAAACGTAACACTGTGATATTATATTTTAAGCCGTGTTTATTAATTAAATTTATGTTGAATGTTTTATGTTTTTTTTGTTTTATGTTAAACATATATAAAAAATAATTAATTTAAATGTAATTAGAAGGAAATTTATGTTACTATGTCTCTTGAGAAAGTCAACAAATAATTGACGAAACGTCGAGAAAAAACATGTAATTAGATGAATTTTTATTTACATTAAAAGATCCATAGGTCCGATTAGCTTATACAAAATAATATAATTACCAAAACTGACCAAATAACTACTTAATTAAAACGTAACATAATTATTTTGCATCAATATTTTTTTTTCATCAATATTTTTTTTTTTTTCATCAATATTTTTTTCCCCTCAATATTTTTTTTTTCATCAATATTTTTTTTCATTAATAGTTTTTTTTCAATTTTTTTTTTATTAATATTTTTTTTTCCATCAATATTTTTTTTTTTTATCAATATATTTTTTTGTTTTATCAATAATTATTTTTTCATCAAATTTTTTTTCATCAATATTTTTTTTTCATCACAATTTTTTTTTTTCATCAATATTTTTTTTTCTTCATAATGTTTTTTTTTTTTCATCACTATTTTTATTCATCAATATTTTTTTTTATCAATTGTTTTTTTCATCAATATTTTTTTTATCAAAATTTTTTTCATCGAATTGGCAAAAGTGCACTTTATGGAGCACAAAATTTTTTTGGGGGAAACACGAAATTAAAATTTAAGGGGCTGGGCCCCGGACCCACCTGTAGCCAAAAGAGCCTTCAGGTTTGTGTGGATACTTAAATTAAAGGTAATTAAAAAAGAAAAATAAACATAAGGAGGGCTAGGTCCCAGGGGACTTCTAGGTCCATAAAACCGTCCTGATGGTATTTTTTCAAAAAAAATATAAAATTTTTTTAAGTTAATAAAAAGAAAGTCCAGCCGTTCTTTCGGCCGGGCTGAGGGACTACAAAACCCATTAATTAATTTAGTGGCATCGCAAAATAAAGTTTGTTTTGTGTATCAAGGCTTTTACCCGGTTAATTACTAAATGGCTAAACTATTGAACAGAAAGATACTAAAATGGATCTAGGGGGTACAATATTGTTAAAATACATACAAAAATACATATTTGCAATCGTTAGCAAATTTCCTTTCATTTGAATACCCATACATAGATGTTGGTGGATGGGGCTGTTGTTTTGCTCCAGGGGGTCTTCCGAGAGTCCCAGTACCCTTAAATTTTAATCGTGGCATATTTTTGTTTTCCAAAATATTCGTGTCCTGTGAAGTGCACCTTAGCCAATTTTTTGTTCATCAAATATTTTTTTTATCAATTATCTTTTTTCATTAAAAACTTTTTAATGAAAAACACAGACAAACAGCTTGATGCGTATCACTAAAATGTCTTAGAATTAGAGATGGGCGCGTGAGTGAAGTTTGACTCACGCACGCTCACGCTCACGAAATAAAAATAGTGATCACGCACGCTCACGCACGAAATTATTTTTGCTGCTCACGTTCACGCACGCTCACGTGAGTAACTAAAATTTTTCTCACGCTCACGAAATAATAACGCTAACGAAGACTCACGAAATTAAAATTAACAAATTTTTATTTTACGTTTTTCGATTTCTTGCACAAAAAGTATTGATTTTCCTTAAAACAATAATAAAAATTTATTTAAATCACAATTTTGTATTAATTACCCTCTTAAGTCAATATAATGACGATTTTTTTAGTTGTTTTTTGTTTCAAACAGCACAAAACAATCACGAGAACTCACGAAACAAAAGTTACTCACGCACGCTCACGCACGAAACTATTTTTTCTAATCACGTGCACTCACGATCACGTGAGTAAAATAAATTTCACTCACGATCACGCGTGATTCACGCGTGAATCACGTGAATCACGAAAAAATCGTGTCACGCGCGCATCTCTACTTAGAATACTTTACGGATCAATAATATATAAACATAATGGAGTCCTCGAACGATATTTTAACGTGTTTTACATGGAATGACAAATTAATATCGCGTTATTTTTTCTAGAAAAATTTTGCTTTAGAAAGATCAACTATTTGTAAAGCAAAACATTATCATTATTCAATGGTTTAAGCAAAGTACAAACTTCGCAGACATTTTTTTTTAATTTTCTCAAACAATATTGCGGAAAACCAAATATATTTTTTTGTTAATAAAATGCAAAAAATTTTTTTCTGAACTCAAATCAGTACGCCCAAGTTTTTATTTTTATTTGCTTGAAATAACTCTTTGAAACCTCTTTTCTTTACAAGAGAAAAGAGTTCTCGGTTAAATTAACAAACTTGCGGTCAATTATTAGTATTTCATTAAAAACAACTTGCAGAAAATTAAGTTTAATTCAAACAATTTTTGTGAATGTTTGGATCGTTTCAGTGTAGAAAATATAACAATACCCCAAAGTTTTTGAGAATAAAATCCCTTATATTCTGAAAACTTTTTTCCTTAATATGATTCTTCCGTTAAGAAAACTTCCCAAATAATTAAGAACTGTATTTTTAATAGCCCTGATGTTTTAAGCGTTTTTTCCAAAAAATTCTGATGACATTACCTCATTGATCCTCTAAGAATCACTTGGATTCATTTCTAAAAATGTAGAAAATCCATCATCCTGTGAACTTTTCGTTAGATTCTGTGCGCCTTTTCATATAAGTTTTTAAAGGTCAAAATTACATCATGCTCAGACACATTTTTTCGTTAAGGATCCTCTTGATTTATGAACTTTAAGCTCCTCCTTTAAATTCATTATAAATTATCTCATTGTTAGATTTAAATTATAAAAAAATACTCTGTCGACTTATTTTATAGAAAATTCAAGTTTTGCATAGAATTTTCAAATAAAATAATTTTTTATGTTTAAATTTTCAAAAAATCAGTACAATCAGTACATATTTCAAAAAATCAGTACAAATCAGTACAACTGATCAAGTCGAATGGTCTGCCTACTTATACCACTAATAAATATTATTTATTTACTCAAGTACCACTTTTTTATAAAATTGTCGAAAAATAATCTTGTAATTTAAAAAATTTCTGAATTTAGAATTATTTGATGAATCGATCAATTTTAAAATCTTATGCGTTTAATCGAATAAGTTAAAAACGCCAAAAATCGATTAATCGTTTAATCGAACAATAAAAAAACACGATTAATTGAACATCCTAGCTATGAGTTGTCAAAATGCCTAAAGCGGCGATTTTTTTTTAACTCCCGAGTAAAAATAAACATACGTCTATTACAATATATAACTTGATACAAACATAATAAATTATATATGATTATACATACATCCGTGAGATATTTTCTAAATTTTTTTTAGTGCAGTCATATGTAGTAATGCATAATTTAATCATGATTCGGATTAAAAGGTGTAGGGTTGATATAATTATTTAAAATTATATGCGGGTCAATACAAAATTTGTTTTTCTCTATATTTTAACATACAATTATATATACACAGAAAAAAATATGGAGGAAACAAATTTGAGTAATCACTTGTTTAATTTTTTAAAAAAAATTTGAGTAATTTTTTAATTGACGCAATTAAAAATTTACTCAAAAATTGAAAATAAAATTTGAGTAAATAATTTAATACAAATTTAATATTTTTTTTTATTTTTTTTTTCTCTTGGTGTTTTGAATTCTCATTTAGTTTATTGTTTTTTGTATATGTATATGAAAGTTTGAAATCATCTTTATAAAATTTTACTTTGTCTTGAAGACATAAGTATATTTGGTAAAGTTTGTAAAAGCAATTTTTTTGGAAAAAAAAATTAGAAACTTTTTAAACTTTTTAAAAAAATAGTTTGATATATTTTGAGTAAATTTTTACTTGACACAATTAAAAAGTTACTTAAAAATATTAAAAAAATTTGAGTAAAGATTTAATTGTGTGAATTAATAATTTACTCAAATTTTTTATTAAGCATTTAATAATTTTTTATTAAAAGTTTACTCAATACTATTAAATCGTTTACTGGTGGAAAATTGAGTAATTTTTTACTCAATAGTATTAAAAATTTACTCAAAATTTTTTTTTATTTTTTTCTGTGTAGCTTATTCTGTTCCATATAAAACTATATATGTTTACAATTAACCAAAAATTTTCTAAGTTTTTTAGGCAAAGTATAAGAAACTTTTTAAAATGTTCCTAAACATTTCTTGTTAGGGTTATGTATATCACCTATCTGGTTCGAAGCGTACCCAATAGGGGTGGGATAGTGCACGAGTTTCCGATTTCGACCCGCTAGAACCGATTATTTTGTGAGGTTCGTAAAAAAAATGCATGAGCCAAAAAATGGGGCAGGTCGGATAGGATCTAGGGGTCGCTCATCGGGGTCAAAGTTGGGCGTAAAGGGGGAAAAATACACAAAAAGCCCCGCAACTCCTCTGGTTTTGCCCCTAACGGGGTCAAATGTGAGACCAACCCCCATTATTTTTTCCTCCCGAACACTTTTGCCGAACATACCTAAGCCTTATCTCCACTTCCTAAGGGGGCTCCCATACAAAGGTTTAATTTTTTTAAAAATTTGCTCCTACCTCTCTAGCAGTCCAAGAAGTGACCCTAGAGGAACCAAATATATGATCAACCCCCAATATTTTTTCAACCCCAACAATTTCTTTGAACACACCTACCCTCTATCTTCAACCCTTAGGGTGGTCCCCATAATTTTTTTTTATTTTTTCTTAATTTGTTTTATTACATCAGCTCCTACCGGTCCAATGGTGCCTCCTAGAGGGGTCATTAGCAAGGCCGACCCCCATTTATTTTCAGCCCCCAACATTTCTTCTGAATATGCCACTTCCCTATCTCCAATTCCTAAGGGGTCTCCCATACAAAATGACATTTTTATAAAATTTGCTCCCCCCGCTCTAACTGGCACAGGGGTGACCCTAGAGAAGTTAAATGTATGACTGACCCCCAATACTTTTTCAGCCCCAACATTTTCCCCAAACAAACCTATCCTCCATTTTTAAGTCTTAAGGGGGTCCCCACACATTTTTTTATTTTTTTATAAAATCAGATCTTATCGCTCCCATGGTACCTCCTAGGGATAGGAAAAAATTCGTAATTGTACTGGAACCCAACGTTGGAGTGTTTAGAATTTACAAAAGTACAATAAGGTGCAACACTCTTTTTATAAAATCAGCTCTTACCGCTCCTATAGTTCCTCTTAGGGACGGGAAATGCAGACTGACCCCCTATATCTGCCATGCAAACATCATATTTATGAACTTCAATTAAAATAAGTGTTTGAAACCAAATACGCAAAACGTCTGGACCAGGAGTGCCAATGTTTGCGCGTTTTAAAGAGCAGTGGGAAAATATAAATAAAAGACAAACCATACAGTCCTGACATAGAAGATTAGAAAGTGGCTGGCAACATACCAGCCCAAGTCCAAACTGCATCAAGTTGTTTTGTTGTGCTCAAATTAAGGAAAAGCGACCCAGAGAAGACTTCACACCTTGGTGAAAATGTTCCTAATAATCATTTTAGCTCAACAGGATCCATCAGTCATGCTCGATGGATGGCAAAAGGCATATATTGCCTAAAAATGTTTTAGGTTTGACCAAAAACTATTTACGTTAAATTTTGGTTTAGCGCCTCTAAAGCAATAGAACCTCCAAATAATGATTTGAATTTTTTTTAAAGCGATTGCTAATTATGCTTCAATTAATAAGATGTCTCAACGATTGGAGAAGAGATTCTCTCACATCTTTGGTATCTCAGTGCTGAAGGAGTTGCACTATTTGATTCGAATATCTCTTGTTAAATAAAACGAAAAATGGCAAATGCAAGGAGGAAGAGTTATCTGACGAAAAGATGGACGAATCGTCCGACGAAGGCAACGAAGAAAAATAAGACGATGATATCGGGGAAGATTATGACTCGGGGGATAGTGGCGAAAGTGGCAACAAAGATCGTGATCATCCAGTACACGTTGTTGGATTCGAATGTGTGAAAATAATTAACATGGAATCGAAACAAGTAAACCCAGAACTTATAATATAAGAGACACCAAAATTTTTTGCACGCTTCGGATTAAAAACAAATTTCATTGGTTCCGGTCCAAACACTTGGGAAAATTGTGAGGACAACCAGCAAGCGCTGCAAATATTACTTCAATTACATGTTTTCAACGACGCTACCGAAAGAGGCGTAAAATTAATAGAGAACTATAACAACGTATTGTGCCGTAATGGAGAGGAAAAAATATTACCCTCACAAAGTGGAAATACGACGTAGGTATGTTGGGACAAGAAATGGGGGGCAAAAATTATTGGGGATCAGTCTGCATTTCCCGTTCCTAAGAGGCACTATGGGAGCGGTAAGATCTGATTTTATATACAAAAATTATAAAAAATGTATGGGAACCCCCTTAAGACTTAAAAATAAGGGGTAGGTTTGTTTGGGGAAAATGTTGGGGCTAAAAAATATTGGGGGCAACTTTCTTTTGATTTTATAAAAAAATAAAAAAAAATGTGTGGGGACCCCCTTAAGGCTTAAAAATAGAGGGTAGGTTTGTTGGGGGAAAATGTTAGGGATGAAAAAATATTGGGGGTCAGTCATACATTTAAATTCTCTAGGGTCATCCCTGCGCCAGTTAGAGCGGTGGGAGCAAATTTTATAAAAATGTCATTTTGTGTGGGAGACCCCTTAGGGATTGGAGATACGGAGTTAGCATGTTCAGATGAAATGTTGGGGGATAAAAATAAATGGGGGTCGGTCTTGCTAATGACCCCTCTAGGAAGCACCGTTGGATCGGTAGGAGCTTATTTAATAAAAAAAATTAAGAAAAAATAAAAAAAAATGTATGGGGACCACCCTAACGGTTGAAGATAGAGGGTATGTCTGTTCTAAGAAAATGTTGGGGATGAAAAAATATTGGGGGTCGGTCATACATTTCATTTCTCTAGGGTCACTTCTAGGACAACTAGAGAGGTAGGAGCAAATATTTTTTAACATTCAACCTTTGTATGGGAGCCCCCTTAAGGAGAGGAGATAGGGCTTAGGTATATTTGGCAAAAGTGTTTGGGGCAAAAAAATAATGGGGGCCGGTCTCAAATTTGACCCCTCTAGGGGCAAAACCAGGGGAGTTGTGGGGCTTTTTGTGGATTTTTTCCCATGTACGCCCAACTTTGACCCCGATGAGCGACCCCTAGATCCTATCCGACATCCCCCATTTTTTGGCTTATACACTTTTTTTACGAACCTCACAAAATGAGGGGTTCTAGCGATTCCAAATACTGCTGCTTAAAATCTCACACAACACTATCCCACCCTTAGTACCCAAACATTTTTTTGTTTTAGAAAATTAAATGTTTGGTGAATGTATCGTTGACCTGTGGTGTATCTCAACCCAAACCAAAAAACACCAGGATTTTATATGTTTTTATGCAATTAGATCTAATTAGATCCACTAATATATGGCAATGTCTGGTCAAAACTCGGATGAAATCAGATTATATTTTATACAAGTTGATCTTTTTTAATGCAAAAACATCCACCATTATTCGGATCAAATTGCGTATAAATATATATTGTGTTACATATCATTATATATTGCACCATATACAAATTTTTACTCGGGTACATCTATTACAATATATAACTTGATACAAACATAATAAATTATATATGATTATAATTTCTAAATTATAAAACTATATATGTTTTCAATTAACCAAACATTTTCTAAGTTTTTTAGGCAAAGTATACGAAACTTTTTAAAATGTTCCTAAACATTTCCTTGTTAGGGTTATGTGTATTATCTATCTGGTTCGAAGCGTACCCAAGCATTTTTTTTGTTTTTGAAAATTATATGTTTGGTGAATGTATCGTTGACCTGTGGTGTATCTCAACCCAAACCAAAACACACAAGGATTTTATATGTGTTTATGCAATTAGATCTAATTAGATCCACCAATATATGGCAATATCTGGTCAAAACTCGGATGAAATCAAATCCTATTTTATACAAGTTGATATTTTTTAATGCAAGAACATCCACCATTATTCGGATCAAATTGCGTATAAATATAAAAATTTTTACTCGGGACGTCTAGAATTTTAATTATTCGCGGTTGAAAATGCGAAAAACACGATTTTTGCATTTTTTGAAAGCCTGCACAGCAGCCACTGGGTGGAATAAAAATCTGGTATAAAGCGTTAGAGTAGAATTGAACTATGATCTCAAATATATGATCAAAAAAATTTGATGTTGTTGCACTATTATTGGCCAAACATGTATTTTAAAAAAACACTGTGAAAAAAATTAGAAAAAGCATAATTCGTAAAAAATCAATTGTAATTCGTAAAAGATCATTTGTAATTCGTAAAAGATCAATTGTAATTCGTAAAAGATCAATTGTAATTCGTATAAGATCAATTGTAATTCGAAGATTTCAATTGTAATTCATAAAATATCAATGGAAATTTAGTTGATATTTTTCGAATTACAATGGATATTTAGTTGATATTTTTCGAATTACAATTGGAATCTTCGAATTACAATTGATCTTTTACGAATTACAATTGAACTTTTACGAATTACGATTGATATTTTTCGAATTGCAATTGATCTTTTACGAATTACAATTGATCTTTTTCGAATTACAATTGATCTTTTACGAATTACAAATGGAGTCTTCAAATTACAATTGATTTTATACGAATTACAATTGATATTTAACGAATTACAATTGATCTTTGCGAATTACAATTGATCTTTTACGAATTACAATTGGAATCTACGAATTACAATTGATCTTTTTCGAATTACAATTGATTTTTTTCGAATTACAATTGATCTTTTTCGAATTACAATTGATCTTTTTCGAATTACTATTGACCTTTTACGAATTACAAATGGAATCTTCAAATTACATTTGATTTTTTACGAATTACAATTGATCTTTAACGAATTACAATTGATCTTTTGCGAATCACAATTGTTCTTTTACGAATTACAATTGATTTTTTACGAATTACAATTGGAATCTACGAATTACAATTGATCTTTTACGAATTACAAATGGAATCTTCGAATTACAATTGATTTTTTACGAATTACAATTGATCTTTTACGAATTATAATTAATCTTTTTCGAATTACAATTGCTCTTTTTCGAATTACAATTGATCTTTTTTGAATTACAATTGATCTTTTACGAATTACAAATGGAATCTTCGAATTACAATTGATTTTTTGGGTTTTAATATATCGATTTAATTCGTAAGTGAAAGTAAAAAAACAGCCCACTCTAGTACCTAATACCCACTAAAATACACTAAAACCTAATACCCACGCAAAATACCACTTACATTGGGAGACAATTGGTGCCCTTAGGGTAAAGGCAAGAAATGTATAAACTTTACCCTCGACCTATTTTTAAGTCGCTATCACATCGGGTTCATGAGTTGTCAAAATGTCCAAAACTGCGTTTTTTTTTTTTTAACTTTGACCTCAATTTTCTTAAAAACCTAATGTGATGGAAAAGTTGGAACACCAGATTTGTGATCACTAGAACAAATGATAGTATGTAAGGTCGCGTCACAGTAGTGAAATAGTTTTCATTTTTAAAATAGGCAAATATAAACTATTATTTTAAAATCAAAGTTGCTTCCTTTTTAATTTAAAATAATTTTATTTCATTAATTAAAACATCTGATCTTTTATATTGAGTTTGATAGATTTTCACGTGAAAAACGAGCTTTATGTACCTATTGAAAGCTTTGGCTTAATTTCTGATTCATGATTTTCCTCAAAGATTCCAATTTCGATTTTTTCGTAGAAAGTAGTACTTAAAATTTTCATATTGACTTTTTTTTGTTAGCATAAAGCAAAAATTTCTAATATGTATTTGATTATATGCAAAATGCTGATGATGATGACATTAAAAAAACCATTTCATACCATATCCTTTTTCATTCTTTTCATGTTAACCAAAAAAAAAAAAAAATTGCAAAAATGCGTGGGTTTATTTAAGAATAGGAAAATAACAGACATACAACTTTTTGTGGTTAAACCAATGTAAATATATTTGTTTGCATGAATTATGACCATATTTGCGACAAATGTTTAAAGCAATGGTTGCATTGTCGAGTGTATGTGTGTGTTTGTTTAAACTCTAGGTGTTGCACGAAAGTGTTAAAAAGATTCAGTTGTTCACTGTGTTTTTAAGGCTGTTTAGCATTATTGCCATCTTTTATGCGCAACAGAGATATAAAATATGTATGTTGACTTTAGCATTATATTTTGTGTATGCCATATTTTTCAAAGTTTATTTTCTGTTTATTTTTCTGTTTTTTTTTTTTTTGGTTTTCAAAATGATCGTGTCGTAATATTTATGCAAATTAAATTCTTTTTTATTTTATTTGTTGGTTTTCTCCTTCCTCAAGTGAAGAAATCTTTACAATCCCCTTTTCCATAAATACGGGACACATTCATTCATTCTTTCATGCAACATGGTAGAATAAATAAACTAAACAAACAAACAAATAAATAAATTTTATTGAATGAATTTCTAAATGTGGCATTGATTCATAAATGTTGTTGTTCGCTTGTTGTTGTCGTTGTTGCAAATAAATGCAAATCTTGTTTTATTATTCGGGTTTTCCCTGCACATACATACAACCTACATAATAAATAAATATGTTTGTAATTCATTCTCACATAAGGATCATTATAGAGAAGATTTAATGTTTAGATGAAATGATCATGAGTTATATTAAGATCAAATTTCATGTTTTAAATTTTTGAATGGACTAAAGCAGCATTTAGTCCATTCCGTCCTATAGCGATTAATATAAAAGTCTATAAGCTGCCTTTTGGAATCACAGCTGAGTGTTACCGGATGCGTCACAGGTCGCGGATAGTGTTATGTTCCGCAAATAGGTAACTGCAATTGTTAGTCGCGAACAGTCAGCGGTTACAAAAATAAAGTCTCTTAGGGTCTATCGAGTTTCCACAAATTCTTGCTTATGATTCCTATAAGAAAGACTCAAGTATATCTAAGAGATTCGATGTTAGTACACTAAAAATGTCATTCGACGCATTAACCTTTTCTATTGCCATAAATGAATCGTTAACAACACAACAAGTCAAAAGTCAACTCTTCAAAACAAACATGCAATCTTAGATCGTGAAGTAAAACGCGGTGTCCACAAAGACAAACGTGAATGCCATACCCGAAGAGGCGCCCAAGCAGTGGCGGAGAAGAACCGAATCAGTGTCATATACCGACTTATAATGAAGTTATTAAGTAACAGCTATTCATTCTCAGGTGAACCATTGAATGACAACTCTGCCACACTTATCACCTCCAAAGGAAAAAGGTTGTATACCAACTTCAGCCTCATCTAGGCTGTAGTGATGCGGAATTTAACTCTCTTTGGGTTAAATTCCAAATCAGGTCATACATTCTACACTTCGGGTTCGTCTATAGGATCCCGAATTTGGATACGATGGGCTCCTGTGAAAGTTTTATCCGATTCCATTACTACAATCCTTGGGAACTGCCCGAATAGCGAAATAGTCGTTGACGGGACTTTAATGCGCACAACTCTTCTTGGCTACGTCTCCCGAGGGCTTATACCTTGAGCTATTCGCTGCACACAATCACCTTGTGCAACTTGTGGATAAACCAACTCACATTCCGGGTTTTCTCACCTCGAATCCTGACAAATACGAGGTTGAATCCAGACAATATGAGGTTGAACCCTTCGGAAACTCGGATCATTACCACATTTCTGCTTCCTTCTCATTTTCTGATCTTTATAGTGCTTCAAAACCAGCGACAAAGCGCTCTGTTTTTGTCTACGAAAAGGCTCGTTAGGCCGAGCTTAACAATTTCTTTCATTTCAACTGAAACTTTGGTTTCTTGACAACAATGCTAACGCTGCAGCTGAAATGATGGTAAATGTAATAATGCTAGGAATAAAGTTAATTATGTCGACCAAGCAAGTTTCGACTAAAGCAAAACATAAACATGGTTTAATCAGGAGTGCAAGAATTCAGCAGATCCAGAGAGGATTGCACAGTGGACCAAATGCTTAATCTAGCGTGCAAGAGAGTATAATTCGACTTTGAGAGAACCTAGAAACATGAAATTTGTAATGCAACAGGAAAATGAGATGAGCTTCTATATAGTCCAAATGTGGGCGGTATTTGAAGGGGCGTGGCACTTATTGAAACATTGTAATAATAAAATATAGGTAAAATAGAGCCAATAATAAGCAGAGAAAGTAATTTTTTTAACGTAAAAAAGATTTTAAAGTAGTTTAGAAAAGAAGCATTTTATTTTGAGTAAAAAAAAAAAATTTTTACTCATTTCTGTAAAAAAAAATGTTTTGAGTGAAATTTTTTTTTTTTTGAGTTTAAATTTTTTTTTTTTTGCTTGTAAAATTTTTACATTGGGTTAAAAATTGTTTGAGAATGTCAAAAATACTTAGTAAAATATTTTTGTGGCTCATCAATGTCATTTAAAGCGTTTAGGTGTTTTTTTTTTAACGTAAATTCAAGGTACACCAATCTGAAATTCACGGTTTTGCTTACCACTTCTGAACCACTGGACCAATTTGCTGATATTCAATACCAACCTGACTAGGAAAATTGAAAATATATATGTCAAGCGTCAGCAACAACAGAGTTGCCGTTTGAAAGTTATCGTGTTTTAAACAGACAGACGGACGGACATCGCTAGATCGACTGAAAAACAAAAACCAGCAGCCAATTTTTTATTATTTTGGAGCACAATATCTATTCTTTTGAAATCATATAAAAACCCTATAGAAGTAAGCGGTATTAGTACCTAAATTCATTAACAAAATTCAAGTTTGCTTGAAAAATAATTCCATTGTGAACTCTCTTTTTAATTTACGTTTTTTTACGAACAACAACACAAATTAGCTTCAAATATACATTCCTTGAGTATAAAATATAACAAATAATTTGATAAATTGCCTTAGTACTGTCGTAAAATAGCAGTTTAAACAATCAACACGTCCACACAGAACTTGAAGAAATTTTTTTATAAAAACTAATTAATAATGTTTGGCTGCCTACTACGCTGGTGTTTTTGCAATAAACAAAGAAACTTTATTAGCGTTAAGTAAGGTAGGAATAGTGCAATCATATATGCGATACTAATTCAATATTGTAAAAACTTCATTTTTCGACCAACTGCGCTCCAGATTCAACATTTGGTCCACTGTGGATTGGCGTAACGACAAAAATTTAGTTACGCGTTACGTAAACATGCGAGGAACGAATGTGCCAGAGTACTCAGACGTGAAAAACTTTTTTACGAACAACGTCTGCGTGCTAAAGTCCTTGCTGCTCCGCGGGGTAGTAAGATCTTTTGATCATTCGTTAAAAGGGTAAAGAATAATACAAGTTCATCCATTCCAACCCAAATATTCACGGACCCGGTCGAAAGAGCCATCCATTTCACTGAGATGTTTGCAAGGAACGCACACTTACCGGAAAGCAATCAACCACTGCCCGAGCTTGAAAGGATATCCTTTACTATGCCCAAGATTTTTTTTCGAGTACGTGCAGTTAAAAAGGTTCTTGAATATCTTAACATAAATAAGTCCCCGGGGCCGAATGGTATTACAGCGATAGTGCTAAGGCGTTGTGCTGCATCGCTTTCTTGTCCTTTGGCAAACCTATTTTGCTACTCATACCCGGTAGGAGTTATTCCCTCATGTTAGAAGGTGCCCAACGTCCAGCCAATCCCCAAAAAGGGTGAGGATACGAACCTGGAAACATACCGTCCAATAGCAATTTGCTCTACGATCTCCAAATTGATGTAAAGCCTTAATGAGGTTGAAGCTATGAGGCAGAACATGAACGCCACACTCAATCGCTACCCTTCAGCGATATCCGAGTGGGATCTTGTGAATAGGGTGGATTTTAATGCCCGTATTTCCCAATGTTGTATATCGACCCACAGAAGGATTGTGGAATCAGCGTCATCTGTATCCATGGATGGTATATCTATTGATGAATCAGATACTCTTGATGTTCTAAGCATAAAAATTCAATGTGATGTTCGATGTCTTGGTTTCAAGTGTCTTGGTCTTGAAAGAATAACTTCACTCCGTCTGATCTCCTCACTGTTTATACCGATTATATCCGGACGAAGATGGAATACAACTCCAATATCTGGGCAGATGCTTAAAGGTTTATCTTAAAGCTTCTGGATCGGGTGCAAAGGAGTGTGTTGAAGCTAATAAATGACAGTAGAGTATCCAACTCTATTGACTCATTGGCGCATAGTCGGAATGTGGGTTGTGCGTCATTGTTCTATCGATAATATAGGCGAACTCATCCCAGAGAGACGGTTGCATGCCCGTATTACTCGCCTTTCAGCAAATTACATCCGTTCGTTGTCGACTATCCAATGTATCGCACAACTCATTAAGAGAAAATTCGTTACTTGGTCTACTTAGCCGTATCTGGAATAAACTCCCCGCAGAACTCATCCCTTAAAGGCGGGTGCATGCCCGTAGTACTCGCCTTTCCAGCAATTCACATCCGTTTCTTTGTCGACTGTCGTTTTTCGGTCTAACTAGCCGTATGTGAAATAAACTCCCCACAGACGTCTTCCCAACCAACTACAATTTGAAAAACTTCAAATTAAATGTTCACAAACACTACTTCCACTTTTCTTCTCCTGATACATATTTTTCTAATACCAACACAATCAAAGTAAAAAAAAAATCTGGGTATCCAAACGAACTTAAAGACGGAATTATTGTGAAGATTCATAAAAAAGGCGACTTAACAATTTGTAACAACTGGAGGGCATCACATTATTAAGTATGCGAAATTTAAGAAGACAGCAGGCTGGATTTTGTTCCAACAGGTCATGGGTTGATCACATTAATTAATCAATTTCGTGAATGCATTTGACTTCTTGGTACATAATGTGATTTAAAATGCTCTTCAGTGTAAACTTATCGAATTTTTAAAATGCCTTTACAGAGAAGCAAGTTGCCGAATTCTACACGATGGCATGCTTAGCCGTTGCATTGAAGTTGGCAGTGCTAACTAGCCACAGGAAGATTTGTGATGTACCCACTAGGGTGTTCCGTTTTACCACTTTTGTCTCTTATCGCTTAGCATTAGTTACAAAAATTTGACAATTTTTGATAGTAATCTCCATGCTAAATTTTTTTGAAATCGGCCCACATGTTCCGGGTGAACTTTTTCTTCAAAGATTTGGATTCTGTTGTTACAAAAATTAACTTTTTGGGGCTGGGATCTGTTAATATTTTTCACATATAGAATATAATTGACTATTAACTGAATAAATTTGACATTAAAAGTTTTTCTGATGATTATAATAACTGGATTATATGAAACTAGTAAAAAACAAACCAGGGTGTCTTAAATTTTTAGAAAAATAAATTTTTCTTTCACACCTTTCTCAATTCAAACCATATATAGTATTATTTTTTTGTATTAAACATCAAAGATATGTGTTAATAGAGTGGTGGATATGGTGAGGACGAAGCATGGAGGGTTAATGGAGGGATAAAGTGGATTTGGGTTTTCATCGAATTAATTCGTACTTAATTCGGTACTTTCGTACTTATTTCGAAAATAAAAAAATCGATAATAAACCACTGTGCAACCTAACCTAACTGATGAACATAAAATGGGAACATAAAACCGTAAAAATCTAGTTACCTTTTTTTAAGAATTGCAATAACAATTATACTCTCAAAGGTAGAAATGCCACAAAAGTATTTTTTTAGGTAATGAGGAGTTGAAATAATAGTTTCTTTCCAAATTTTTAGCAAGTTTTTTATAAAGTGTTTAACTATTTATGCGCATAAAAAGATATATCATTAAACTAATCAAACAAATCCAAAAAAAAAATATAAGTAAATCAGCTTAATTGAAACACATAAATCCAATTAAGAATCTTGCAAAAATAAATACTTATACTTATTGAAAGATAGATAGATACTCGTACAACTAACTACCAACAATAATGCTGAAGTTTTCTAAGTTGGACAAATCTCTTAAGAAAATCATTGAAAGTTCAAAAAGTTAGTTAATCTAAAATGGGCCTGCAAATGAAAAGATAATGATGGAACCCACACCACTCAATCAATCCTCTTAGACAAAAATCAATATCATTTCATATAAGGATAAATGGATATATGAAACAGAAAAAACAAAAAAAAAAAAAAAAACATGAAAATCACTCACCAATTACACAAGGTTAACTAATATCGAAAGAAAAAAAATCTAAGAAATAATGGTAACACATCGTATGAATAGAAGGGTGACACTTAGATAAGGTAAGAGTGAACAAAATTACCCTTGAAGAACTAAAACAGACTCTAAAAAACACAACTTTTTAATAATTTTTTGAACACTCAAAATATTTTGTAGACAAAAACAAATGATAAACATACACTCAAAAAAAAAAGTTTGTAAAATGACATAAAATCCCCGTGATTTTACGGGGCAGGTTTTGTAAAATATGTACTAGCAAGAATCCCCGTAATGTTACGGGGATAATTTGTAAATTGATTTAACAAAAAAATTACGGGAAGAAAGTGTAAATTTACAATTTTTTTTGTAAAATATTATTGTAGACTTACAAAAAAAGTTGTAAATTTACGAAATAAAGTAGAAAATTAAAAAAATAAAATTGTAAATTAACAAATTGTTTGGTTTAACTACAGTTTTTTATGGCAAAAAACTTGTATATTTACAGTAAAAAGTGGTAAATATACAATTTTTATTGTAAATATACCATTTTTCTTATTTTTTTGCCGTAAAAACAGTAGTTTAACCAAATTATTTGTAAATTTACAATATTGCTTTTGTATTTTCTACTTCATTTTTGTAAAATTACAACTTTTTCTGTAAGTATACAATTTTGTTTTCTAAACTTTCATATTTGTTTTGTAAATTTATAAAAAATTTGGTATATTTACATATTGGTTTTATAAATTTAAAGGTTTTTTCCATTGGTGCATCTTATTTTTCCTTCTTCGGCATCTGAAGTAGCACTTTAACAACCTGAAATGATTTTTTTTTCACTTGAACACTTTTAAAAAACTTTTTAGAGTATAACACTGCACTTTTTTATTTATTTTTTTGGAATTTCGTTTTTCTTAAGTAGAACATATGAGAATTGCGAAGGAGGCTATTTTAGCAAGTATTTTTAAAAAATTATAAAAAAAAACTTTGGATATTGTAGATTGGACGTTTAAGTACCTGATAAAATAAGAAAAAGCTTAATTTTTCATAATTGACAGCTTTTGATTGACATTTTAGTGCCAGATTTAAAAAAAAGTACCAACAAAATATGGTAAAATTACCAAAAAATGGTAAAAATACAAACAAAAATAACTAGAAGAATAATATAGTAAAAACATATAAAAATTGTGGTATTTTACTTAAAGCAAGTTACCAAAAAATTGTATTGATATTCAATTTTTTTGATAAAGCTTACAACTAATTGAAAAATGTTTGTATCCGGAACTTAAAAAATTTTCAAAATTTTTTTATGAAATTTTTTATTTATAAAAAATAATTTTTAACAAAATATGGACTTAGAAAATTTTTGCGTCTCCTATTGTTGCATAATTATTTTTTAATACAAATTTTTGTTTAATTACATTTTTTTGTGTCAAAATACTGAAAACCTTGTAAACTAAAAAATCTTGAAAAAAAAAAATTGTTTGTAATAAAACATTTTTTGGTAGAAAGACTAAATACTATCAAATAAAACGTTGTTGTACAATTACAATTTTCTTGTGTAAAACAACTAAACACCTTATAATTTTTTTTTAATTTGTAAAATAATTATTTTTTTTGTTAATTTACCTAAAAAAATTGTTAAATAAATTTACCAACATATTATAGTAAAATTACAAAGCGCACGGTAGCTTTTGTTTTATTAAAAATACAAGAATTTTTGAAAATAGACAAAAATATTAGTAAAATAGAATTACAAGACCTTTTGCTTGTAATTTTACAAACTTTTTTTTTTGAGTGTATTTAAAACAAGTGATAAAACATTTAAAAACCCTCCCAGTAATTATTCATTTGTTTTAACAAACATCAACATTTATTTTCTACTGTTAATAAAATAAATAACATTGAACATTAAAAAATAACGTCACTTTCATTTTTTTGCCAAAAAAATAACCTACGAAAACAGAAAAAAATTAATGATTTTTGTGTCATTTTTACCAACAAATTCACAAAAAAAAAATACCTACGAAAACATTAAAAATTATGATTTCGTACACTCAAAAAAAAAAGTTTGTAAAATGACATAAAATCCCCGTGATTTTACGGGGCAGGTTTTGTAAAATATGTACTAGCAAGAATCCCCGTAAAGTTACGGGGATAATTTGTAAATTGATTTAACAAAAGAAAATGTAAATTTACAATTTTTTTTGTAAAATATCATCTTCGAGGTGAACATTTTACGTATGGCATGATATTTGGTCGCAATGTCCCACTTTAGAGCATTTCATCCGAGCGCTTATTTCAGCGCAATAAAAATGTAATGAAATCATACCTTCTTAGAAGCTTACTAGGTGCATTTTTGTAAGCATATTGGATGCTCAGAAATCATTGCTCCAATAAAGCACAAAAATAATGTATTACCATCACTAAAGTCTTCATGCCTGAAAAGTTTGTATGAAGGAAGTGCTCCTCGTAGGCACACAAATAACACTAGAGTTTTAATGTCTGAATAGTGTGTAGTCGAAACTTTTGTTTTCACTTTTGCACATGCGTACACGTCTGTTCACAAAAACACAAAATATGAACTGAATTAAAATTGTATTTTTTTATTGCGTCATCCAAATTTTCGTTTTGCTGTTTGATGCTCGTAAGTCGTCGTATAATTCATAATTTTTTCTCTCTGCCTTACGGTAGTGCATACTAGATGCACTACTGTAAGCGAATGTATTTAAAAATGTCTGTTTACATTCGTAATTTACCGAAAAATTTATATTTCTATCTCTGCCTTACAGTAGTGCATCTAGTATGCACTACTGTAAGGCAGATATATCTATGTGCTGAAGACGAAGCGCTTGTGTATGCCAGAAAAATTATGAACTGCTTCCACAATCTCGATTATTTTTTGCTGGGTATGTACCATTTTTTCTTATTTTTTTTTGCCGTAAAAACAGTAGTTTAACCATAAAATTTGTAAATTTACAATATTGTTTTTGTATTTTCTATTTCATTTTTATAAAATTACAACTTTTTTCGTAAGTATACAATTTTGTTTTTTAAATTTTCATATTTGTTTTGTAAATTTACAAAAAAATTGGTTTATTTACATATTGGTTTTGTAAATTTAAAGGTTTTTTCCATTGGTGCATCTTATTTTTCCTTCTTCGGCAACTGGAGTAGCACTTCAACAACCTGAAAAGATTTTTTTCACTTGAGCACTTTTAACAAACTTTTTAATGTATAACACTGCACTTTTTTATTTTTTTTCGACGTTTCGTTTTTCTTAAGTAGAACATATGAGAATTGCGAAGGAGGCTACACAAGAAATTTCTTATATTTTCCAGAAAAATTAGTCAAAAAATAACAATTTGTTTTTTAACTTTTAATTATTTTCACAAGTATTTTTTAAAAATCGGAAAAAAATTTTTGGATATTGTAGATTGGATGTTTAAGTACCAGTTAAAATAAGAAAAAATTGATTTTTCATAATTGGCAGCTTTCTATTGACATTTTAGGTACCAAATTTAAAAAAAAAAAATACCAAAAAAATATGGTAAAATCACCAAAAAAAATGGTAAAAATACAAAAAAAAATTAGAACAATTATATAGTAGAAACACATAAAAATTGTGGTATTTTACTTAACACAAATTACCAAAAAAATGGTGTAAAATTAATTTATAAAAAATTATTTTTAACTAAATTTTTTACTCCAAAACGCAAAAAAATTTGAACTTAGAAAATTTTTGCGTGTCCTATTGTTGAATAATTATTTTTTTTTTGTAAAACAACATTAATTCTAGTAATAAAATAAGTTTTGTAAAATTATATTGGAATTTTGTACTTTTCAATACATACATTTTAAACTGAAAACCTTGTAAACGATCTTAAAAAAATGTTTGTAATAAAACATTTTTTTGGTAAAAAGACTAAATAACATCAAGTAAAATTATATTGTACAATTACAGGTTTCTTGTGTAAAAAAACTAAACACCTTATAATATTTTTTTAATTTGTAAAATAATTCACTTTTTTGTAAATTTACCTAAAAAAATTGTAAAATAAATTTACCAACATATAATAGTAAAATTACAAAGCAAACTGTAGTTTTCGTTTTATTAAATATACAACAATTTTTGTAAAAAGACAAAAATATTAGTAAAATAGAATTACAAGACCTTTTACTTGTAAATTTACAAACTTTTTTTTTTGAGTGTAGGTTATTTTTAAAATTTTTCTATTAAATTTTATTTTAAAAATTTTTTAATAAAATTTTTGGGGAATCGATCCCGCAATCAACTGCATTCTGGCCAAACACTCTACCCATCGTGCCAAAGTCACTTGAAACAAACATGTTTTTAAATTTCTATAAATAATTTTTTGAATTTTTTGTCAACAAAAAAATAACCAAAACAAGTAGGTAAAAACTAATGACTTCTCTTTAAAAAATGCCAACAATTAAAAAAAAAAACAAGTAGAAAAGTTAAATTCGACTTGGCCGAATCTATGAATACCCTCCACAATGCCCTTTTTAAGTGATAGTAAGTTTTCTTACGTGAAAAAAATAAGATTTTTGATTAGAAATATTTTATTTTGTGTAAAAAAAATTTTTTTTAGTAATTTAACACAAAAAAAAAATTATTTACTAAATTTTTTTTGAGTGTAAAATGGGTGACTTACCAATATTTTTAAAACATGTTTAACGGCTTTTCAACACGTGAATTTAAGGTGAAATTAATCTGAAATTCACGGGTTTGCTTATAACTTTTGAACCACTGAACCGATATGGCAGAAATTCAACACGAACTAGGCCAGGGGAACGACAAATATATATATGTAGCTTCAGCATCTTAGATTTGCCTTTCGAAAGTTAGCGTGTTTTTAATCTCGTAAATTCACGAAAAACCCTTGCCGAAATTCAGTCTTTTGCTCATAACTTTTGAACCACTGGGCCCATGTCGCTGGATTGCAATACCAACCTGATCAGGTCAATGTCCAATATATATGCCAAACTTCAGAAGTCTCTGTAAAGTCTTTCAAAAATTAGCGTGTTTTCTACAGACAGACAGACGAACGGACGGACGGACATCGTTAGATCGACTTAGAATTGATCGAGCATCACGAATACATATATATACTTTATGAGGTCCTAGACCAATGTTTTGAGGTGTTACATACGGAATGACGAACTTATATACACCCTCTATCACTAGAAAGGGGGGTATAAAAATAACATACACAAATCATTAAAAATTAAAGAAGAATCACTTATTTTTACTTACAGAACATAAATAAATGACTTTAAAAATTGAATGCTAATGAAAGTCTTTATTTTTTATGTTGTTATTTTTGAAACAAATAACAGAAATAGTCATTTAAAAAAACTGAATATTGAACAAAAGTTTTTTCCTTTAAAAACAACAAAACGTAAAACTTTTTAATAAACTACAAACAGTTAATGACATAATTTTTTAAGTGTACTTTTTTTAACAAATGGAAAAAATTTTGTGTCGGACAAAGTTCAAAATCCTGCACTTGGACCCTGGACATTAGAAAAGTCCGTTTTTATTGTAAGGGAAATAGTGACCAAAATGGCACCCGCTGAGCCCTCCCTAAAAAGTTTTTTTATATTGGAGGATAAAAAAGATTCATATTGGAGGATATAAAAGATTTCTCATTCCGTGTGTAACACATCGAAATATCTTTAAGGGACCCAACAGGATCCATGATCCCATTACTTTATGAGTTTAAGAGCCGATTTCTCAAAATTTGTGTTCTACGAACGGGACAAGAAGCTGTGGAAAGATCGACAATTATGTCGGCTGTTAAACTCTTAAGGTATTGTTATTCCATGGAATAGCTATTCTAAGGCATTCTATGAATGTCTGTCCATCTGTCTGTCTATATAATACTGACAGATTAAGACTCTTGAAGTTTGAGAGCATAATTATTATGGCACTAATATATCTTATTGTCCTGGCAGGTTAACTTCGTAAATGGGTCTGGCTGGATGTTTGATTGTCCAACAAGGATTTCGGAAATATGCTGAAGACCTCTTAGTAAGGTTGAAACAGATTACTCATAGTAAATCTGTTCAAATCTGTTTCTCTAGATGAGTAACTTTTTTAAAGCAATAAATAAATAATCTATTACGAAAATATCATAAAAAAAATTTTGGGGCCTCGAACTAGTATAATACTCAAATCGATTATGTGTTTCATTTAAGCCCAAAAAAAAATAATGTTCAAATTAAACAATTTTATGTCAGGACAACCTCAAAGTTCTATCACAAACAAGTGCCACCCCAACATTCACTTATGATTGAATGAACATTTATACTTTATACAAGTACATCATTCGACTACGATACCCCAGGGAGGTATTTATTTATTGTACTCATAGCAAAACCTTATGTTGCATTCATCAAACAAAACTCGCATAAGTGTTATAGAAACTTTTTTTCTACTTCTCTTAAATCTCGATAGAAGTGGTGATGATAAAATCTGGTTCAAAGTCTTATGAAAAATTTCTAATGAGTACAAATCAAAAATCGATTTGTTGCAAAAATACATATTTGGCGATTAAACTAAAATGGAATAAAAATGTAAGTAGGAAAACAACTGTCTATGCCTTGTACATGTCAAAAATTGATATACAAACATCAAATGGAATTTATGAGGTAAAAGTATGTTGACCAAAAACAAAGATTGGTATAAATAGGATTTTCAGCTGGGTTTGTTTCTGGGGTAAAACAACTTAATGATGAAATTATTTTATCATATTTGAGATGATTTTAAAAGCTTTCATACGAAAACATATTTTTATGACATCTTGGATGAAGGACTCAAAAAAAGTTGTAAAATTAGCTAAACAATTGGCAAAATTTAATAAGACAAGATAGAGTATTTTTTACGTCTGTGCGCAATCTTTAATACTCTCCAATCTATACTCATCCATATCTATAATTCTATACTATTGTAATAAAGAGGTTATGTTTGTATGTTTGTTTTTTTTTTGTTTGTAGAAAGAATTCGTCAGAACTGCTCATCAGATTCCAAAAATGTTTTCACCAATATTTAGAGTATTCCTCCAGGGTGGACAACGGCTTGGTTTCATCGTCAACGTCCACTTATACTCCCACTTTTGGCCAAAAAACGTAAAATTTAAAAATCCCTCAAACTACTAATCCGATTGCAAAAATGTTTGCACCAATACATACTTGGAATGGTCTTTTAGGATGCACATATGCTGGGTTTCATCGATCACGCCATTTCTACGCCCAATTTTTGGAAAAAACTTAACCCATTTCATATCAGAAATTTAAACTTTGGAGTTTTTTGACAAAACTTTCAGCAACGACTCCTGTTCGTCCCCTTATGAATAATAAATGCACATTTAAACGTTTAAAAACTATGAAGTTTTTCTTTTTAGGAACGGCTCCCCCTCGCATTGTGAGGGGCGGGCTTGTGAAATTTTTCCAAAATAATCTTCTTTCTTCACTAATAGACCAAACCATAATAAAAACTCACAAAAAAAAACATAATTATTAATTAATATATTTTCAGGTTTTAAAAATGTTTTCACCAATATTTAGCGTGTTTCTCTAGGATGGGCATGGGATAGGACTTATCGACCACCCCCACTTTTGCCCAAAAACGTAAAGTCTAAAGATCTCCAAAACTATACATTCGGTTTCAAAAATGTTTTCACCAATACTTGAAAGTGTCCTTAAGGGTGGGCATATGTTGGGTTTAATCGACCACGCCCATTTCTACGCCTACTGTTGCCAAAAAATACTAAAATTTTAATATGATGAAACTATTCATCCGATTTCAAAAATGACTTCACCAATGCTTATTAAGAATGGCCATCACCCACTTCTACTCCTACTTTTGATAAAAAAACGTGAAACTTTAACATCTCCGAAACTACTCTTCTGATTACAAACATGTTTTCACCAATATTAAGAATGATCCTTCAGGGTGGACAAACTTAGGTTTCATCGACCTCGCCGACTTCTGCGACCACTTTTGGTCAAAAAACGAAAAATTTAAAAATCTCCGAAACTACTCATGCAATTTCAAAAATGTGTTCCCCAATATTTATAATGGCTCTTCAGGGTGAAAAAAAAAAATATTTCTTAGGGGAGAGTTTTAGAAATGGGGACTATCCTGATCCTTCTCGAGTCCGGTATTTAATTTTACCGGTAACGAAGTTCCGGGCGGGCATGTAAGTATGTAACAAAATTAAAAAAATATATAAAAATTGAACAGGGAGGAGACATTGGGGGTCAGTTGTGTTGCGAGAAGGTCAAGTGGTAGCCAGCAAAGCATTGCTAAGTAGTAGGCCTTTCATCGGATCTGAACGAAGTGCTCCCGTTTTCATCAGCGTACTTGTCCTAAGGATCCTATTAAATGACTTCTGATGAGTGTTCTTCTACGTCGACACCCACCAAACGATTACACCATACATAAGTATGCAGCTGTTTAGGCGCAGATCCAGTTCTAGGGTTTAGGGGGAATTTTTTTTTAATCAAAATTTTTTTTTTGCTGAAAAACCTCAGGTTGGATTTGAATCATTAGTTAAGGTTTTTACTGTTAACCTCCTGTTTACTATTATTTTTTCGATAAAAACATTTCAAAATTTTAAAAATTTATTCCTATAGAAAAGGTTTTAAAACAAAAAAAAAATTAGTTATCTTCAAAAATGTCCCCTCAAGAAATTCTCAGCTTCTAAAGCATTTGTCTGCATTTTGTTTTCTCAAATTTTTTCTATAGACAAATTCCCAAGTTTATAGTTTAGAAAAATTCCCAAATTTTCGTATAGAAAATTGTTTGAATTTTTTCTAAAGAAAAATTTCAATATTCCGAGATTTTTTATACCCTACAACCACAGTATGGGTGTATAACCAATGTCATTCCGTGTGTAACGCATCGAAATATCGAATATATTATTGATCAGTGGATGTTCAAAATCCTGCATGTGGACCCAGCGGATAAAAAAATTAAAAAAAGGTTCGACCCGCCCATTTTATAGGCGTGTATAGAAAAAAAAATATTTTTTTATAATGATTTATTGGGTTAATTAATTTCAAGAGCCATAATGAATCGATGTGATAAGATATACCACAAGGAAAAGGTGTCCCCAACGTCTCCCAGCAAAACCATCAAAGACCCCTCCCCCCCGAAAAAACGCCTCTGGAATTTGTTTCTTACATTTCGGAGGGTATTATGGATTTGGCACAGCAGAAAATATACCACTCTCATTTGTTTCATATAGAAGAGTTCCAAAATTCCGAGACATTTTTCGTATGGAAAAATAATCAGATTTTTCCTGTAGAAGAATATAGAAGGTTTTCCTATAGAAAAATTCTCGAATGAATCCTATGGAAAAATTTCCTAAAAAAATTCTCAAATTTTTCCTTTAGAAAAATTTTCAAATTATCGTTAGAAAAATTTTAAAATTCTCGAACATTTTTCATAGAAAAAAAATCTTAGATTATTTCCTTTTATACCCTCCAACCACAGTATGGGGGAATACTCACTTTGTCATTCCATTTGTAACGCATCGAAATATCGATCGGGGACCCCATAAAGTATATATATTATTGATCTATCATCGATTCTAAGACTTTTCTAGAATGTCCGTCCGTCTGTATAAGACACGATGCAGTTCAAAATAAAAGAGATAGACTCGTTAAGTTTGGCAAGAATATGTCTTTTGGTCCTAGGCAGTTTAAGTTAGTAAATGGGCAAAATCGGACCAGGGCGAAAAAAGTTCCCCTCTGAAGAACTTAACTAACCTCTGAAAAACGCCTTATTTTCTCAGGTCTTTTGTATTTTTGTTAAGCAAATGAAACAATTTGATGCCAGAAAAAGTTCAAGGTCCTGCACTTGGACTTGGGAAATAAAAAAAAATATTTTTTTTTTGCCCGCCCCCTTTTGTGGGCGTGGATTTTAAAAATGTTTTTAAATAATGACAAAATTGTATTACTTAAGCTCAAAAAGCATAATAAATCAATTTTTAAACATTTATCGCCTTGGGGTATGTGTCCCCCAAATGACCCCTTCTGATCCACCCGCAAAAAAACGCCCCTGCAATTTTTTTTTTTTTATCTGTTGGAGGGTATTATAGATTCGGCACAGCCGAATTTAACACTCTCACTTGTTAACTTTTAGTTTTTCCTTCTCCCTCTCCCTTTCTCTTCTTTCCCTTCCTTTCCTATAATTTTTTTTGTCTTTTTTTCGAAATCGGTTTTGTGGGGGGTATTTCTTTTCCCCCCATTGATCCGCGCCTGGACCTGTTAAATTCCTAATTGACAGTCCGGGAAGTGCGACCGCAGTTGCTTCAGTGGCCTTCTCAAGCAATAGATGACAGCATTTGCCTTTGCCACTCTGGCCTGAGTGTTTATGTTCCATAGTAGCTTTTTGTCTAAAATGATTCCTAGATACCAAGGACACCATGAGTTCAATACCGCCTAGTCTCGGCTGGTTGAACGTATTTACCCCCAAATCGGTATCTGAGTTCCATTCAGATAGAAATCTAAGAGATAATTCCAGCTGTTCAGAATTGGTGTCAATACGAAATGATCGAGGCTACCATAAAGTTTCAATGCTGAGAATGATGACAAATATTCAAGGACAGTGGCGTATACAGGGGGGGGCCCGGGGGCCCGGGCCCCCCCCCGAAATGATATCACAAATTTCAGGATTTGGTATCAAAAACCAAGTACAATATTAAAAAACTACTTAAAAAAATCGAAAAACATTTAAGAATCTAAAATTTTTTGAAGAAAAATGTTTTGAAACTGAAAATTTTTCTGTTAAAAAAATCTAAAAATCTGAAAATTTTTTCTTAGAATTTGAAACTTTTCAACTTAAGATTCTAATGAAAAAGTATCTTAGAACCCGAAATTTTATGTACGCAAAAATTGATCTAACTGTAAGTAAAATGTAGTCAAATCGTAAAATGCGACTTTGTATTTTAGAAAAATGTCTCAGAACGAGACTATTTCTTTAAAAAAATGTCTCAGAATCTTACACTTTTCAAAAAAAATGTCTCAGAATCTAAAACTTTCTATAAGAAAAATGTCTGAGAATCTAAGACTTTTTCTATAGGAAAAATGTCTCAGAATCTGAGACTGTTTCTATAAAAAATTTTCGGAATCTGAGGCTTTTCTATATGAAAAAAGTTTCTGAATCTAAAAATGTTTTAAAATCTGAGATTTTTTCCATATAAAAATATTTAGAATCCGAGGTTTTTCTATATGAAAAATGTTTTAGAATCTGAGAACTTTCTATAGGAATAATGTCTCTGAATCTGAGAATTTTTCTTACAATCTAGGAAAATGTCTCATAATCTTAGACTTTTTTTACGAAAAATGTCTCAGAATCAACAAATTTTTCTTAAGGAAAATTATCTCAAAATCTAAGATTTTGTGTATAGGAAAAATGTCTCAGAGACACAAGCTGAGACTTTTTCTATAGAAAAATGCTGAGACTTTTTCTATTGTAAAAATATATTTTTCTATAAGAATAATGTCTCAAAATCTGAGTATTTTTCTATGGGAAAAATATTTCAGGATCTGAGACTTTTTCTTTATGCAAAATGTCTCAGATTCTGAGGATTTTTCTATAGAAAAAATGTCGAAGAATCTGAGACTTTTTCTAGAGGAAAAATGTCGAAGAATCTGAGACTTTTTTTATAAGAATCTGAGACTTTCTATAGGAAAAATGTCTCAGAATTAGAAACTTTTTCTATAGGAAAAATGTCTAAGAATCTGAGACTTTTTCTATAGAAAAATTGTTTAAGAATCTTAGACTTTTTCTATAGGAAGTTTTTCTCAGAATCCGAGAGTTTTCCTTAGGAAAAATGTTTTAAAATCTAGGTCTTTTTTTATACTGTTTTCTTTTTAAAAAGGTCTCAAAATCTAAATCATTTTTCTTATAGAAAAAGCGAAGATTTTCTCAGAATCTAAAACTTTTTGTGTAGAATGTTTCAGAATCTGAGAAAATGTGCTAGACTAGAAATATCTCAGATTCTGGGAAAATGTCTTACAATCGGAGTCTTTTCTTTTGGAAAAGTATTTTATAAATATTTTTATAGAATCATTTTTTAAAGTGACTTTTTCCCGAGAAACGTTTTCCATTGGAAATATGATTTAGAGTCTTTTACTTTTACTACAACAAAAACTGTCTTAACTGGAAATTCTCATAGAATCTAAAACTTGTGTTTAAAAAAAAAATCTGATTCAGATAATCTTCTTTGTAACAATATATCAGCATCTGATACAGTTCACACTTTAAAAAGAGTCTTAAGTCTCTCAAAAAATTTAAAATATAAAAAAATTTAAATTTTTTTTCCCCCAACAGTTTTAAACTAACACAAAAATGAAGAATCGGATTGTGTTACATACAGTTCAAGGAATCGAGAAAAACTCTTAAACATGTGCTGTTATGTAAATTTTTTGTGAAAAAAAAATTTAAAAAAATGTTGGGCCCCCACCGAAATAAAATCCTGGATACGCCCCTGTTCAAGGACATTTGAAAATAAAAAGCATGCTCGAGAAGAGTTAAGATTTCAAAAATAACATACAGACATCTGCTCTTTCCCGAAAAAGGATGCAAAAAAGCTGCGGTAATATACAAATACTTTCGATTTGTTAACGAGGAGATTTTTGAGTTCTTCAGAAGATTTATGTATCTCAAGGATAAGATGTAATTTTCTTTCCAATAAATATCCACTCTCATTTCAGTTGCAGTTCTCTGTTAACCTGCTTAGATTTAAACTGACCCCATTTTTTTGTCTACAAAATAAGACATCCATGTGTATAAAAAACCAATTTGAAAATGGTTTGTTGTCACTTTAAGGGGATTTATTAATAAACCTCTTAGGATTTAATACTTGATTGTATGTATATTTGTTCTTTACATCATAGCCAAATTAATGTTAAGTTATTAAGAAAATTTTGTAAAGATATTCATTTCGTTTTTTTTTTATTTTCGTCTTTATTTCCATTCATTAAGACGATAGAGACGATAGAGGTGGAGGGACTTAAGACACAGGAAAACATTAAACAGAGAAGTACCATGTCACATGTCAAAATTTCATTAGTGGACATAAAAAACATCATATGATTACCACACCACACACTACATGGGTAAGACAAAAAAAAAAAATATATAAAAATTGAAAAGAAAAACACAGGGATAACAAGCTAAATTTAACAACAACTTTTTGAACAACAATTTTAACAGGCAACACTAATAACAACTACAAGAACCAGAATTTACTTACCATCTCTTATGCAAAGATTTTTTTATTTTTTTTTTTAAATCTTAATTGTATTTATTTTTTTTAAATTTATAATAAAACCAAACATTTCATTTTCATATACGAGATGATACCCACAACAACAACAAAAACAACAATCAACCAAATAAATAAAAAATCATTTAAAAAATATTATCACCATAAAATGATGCAAAGAAAGAAGCCGTTAAATATTATAAAGAAAACCATTTAAATTCATTAATGAGCAATACTTTTTAAAAATATTATACATACGAGTATTTTAAACAGATAGATGGACAGACGGACGGACATAATGAATGGATAGATGGGACACACGGATGGATGGACAGACGGACGGACCAAAATGCATTCTTACATGTTAACAAAAAAACAAAAATTGTCATATGGATTAAAACCTCTAAATCGAAATGTATGAGAATGTAATATGCAATTTAGTTCGAACAGGTAAACTCCTACAAAACTTTTGATTTAGAAAATGTTGTTGTTTTTTTTTTTAAGGTAAAGTTCCTAATTTACTTTCTCCCAACCGTGAAAAAATTGTATTTTAAGGTTACGGTAAGGTTACGGTGGCACCTCGCATAGACCATTGACACCTCCCATAGACCACTTGGCCCGTAGTTAAACACGTTTAACACCATGACGATATTTTTTTTTAATTTTCCGAAAAGCCGATAGGTTAGGATGTAAGTGGCTGCTGACGATTTACATCAGCAAACGTTGACTCCGAGGTCCGTTGTGATACCACAGGACTGTAATAGTTTCCCTACTAGTCCCTGTCGTTAAACCAATATGAGCTTTTTATGAAACTCCTTAGATATTGAGTTTTGACATCCGACTAATCAGAAAGACCGTGCAGCTCTCTAGATCCCAATGAATCAAGTCTCTGACCAGAAAGTGCCGGGCAATGACAGATTAGGTGTTCGATAGTTTCCAACTCCTCTTAATCCATGCAACTCCGGCAAAGCCATTCGACGGAACATTTAAACGCTCTGCGTATATACATATGTCCTTTATTTATTTAAATATCAATAGGAATACATTTCTGACTACTAAAAATACTTAAATAAAGTTCAGTGTGCACATAGTGCGTCAAAAAGTTCTCTCCATCTAATTCTATCTCTGGCAATTGTTTTTGCTTGATTCCAGGATATTTGAGTTAGTAAACATTCTTGTTTGAGGCATCGAACCCAGGTGTTACGGGGTCAGCCCTGTCGGCGTTGTCCTTGGGGTTCCAATCTAGGGCTGTTCTGGCGATTTCTTCAGGGGGTCGTCGCAATATATGACCTACCCATGTCCACTTTCGTCTACGGATCTCTATTTGCACTGGCAAAGAATTTGCCCTTTGAAGCAGGGCTTCATTTGAAATCTGATCTGGCCAGTAGATGTGCACGCTCTGCGTGCTTCCCTATTAGACAGTGTCTGGTAACACAGCACAACAAAATCAAGTTTTTTCCAAAATTACAAGGTCAGACCAAAAAATTTTGATAGAAGAGACAAAAAAAAATACACGTGTATCGGCGTTTTGAAAGTTTACATCTGGGTTTCATTTTAGGGGGAGGTAAAGTTTCCCCCAAATGCAGATGTTGTATTGCCAATCGTCTTTGAATATCGAGTGAAGCTTACGTTTAAAGTATATGGTGTGTTCAGCAAATTTATATAAAATGATTCGGAGAACATTTTTGTGGAATATATTAACCCTCTAGCTCCTCACGATAAGGGTCTTTTTTGTCCTTCTTTTCAAAAAGAGCAAAAAAACACCATTAAAACAGGGATTTAAGGGGTTTAAATGTTCCGAAAAAATATTCGCCATAAAATTTTACTATACGTCCTTGAATACACCAAAACGGAAAACTCAACCAGAAGGTCAGAAATAAGACACAACAACAGAGATCTTAGGGTTAATTTCGCATTTATAAAGAAAATGGAGTAAAACTTAAGTTTAAAGTATATGGTGTGTTCAGCAAATTTATGTAAAATGTTACGGAGAACATTTTTTTAGAATATGTTAACCCTCTAACTCCTCAAGATAAGGGTCTTTTTTGTCCGTCTTTTCAAAAAGAGCAAAAAACACCATTAAAACAGGGATTTAAGGGGTTTTAATGTTCCGCAAAAATATCAGCCGTAAAATTTTACTATAAGTCCCTGCACACACCAAAACAGAAAACTCAACAAGAAAGTCAGATATAAGACACAACAATAGAGAGCTTAGGGTTAATTTCTCATTTATTTGCTCTTTTTGAAAAGAAGGACAAAAAATACCCTTATCTTGAGGAGTTAGAGGGTTAACATATTCTACAAAAATGTTCTCCGTAACATTTTACATAAATTTGCTGAACACACCATATACTTTAAACGTAAGCTTTACTCGATTTTCTTAATAAATGCGAAATTAACCCTAAGATCTCTTTTGTTGTGTCTTATTTCTGACTTTCTGGTTAAGTTTTCCGTTTTGGTGTATTCAAGGACTTATAGTAAAATTTTACGGCGAATATTTTTTCGGAACATTTAAACCCCTTAAATCCCTGTTTTAATGGTGTTTTTTGCTCTTTTTGAAAAGAAGGACAAAAAAGACCCTTATCGTGAGGAGCTAGATGGTTAATATATTCCACAAAAATGTTCTCCGTATCATTTTATAGAAATTTGCTGAACACACCATATACTTTAAACGTAAGCTTCACTCGATATTCAAAGACGATTTACAATACAACATTTGCATTTGGGGGAAACTTCACCTCCCCCTTAAATGAAACCCAGATGTAAACTTTCAAAACGCCGATACACGTGTATTTTTTTTGTCTCTTCTATCAAAATTTTTTGGTCTGATCTTGTAATTTTTTTTTGTGTTGTACAGTGTATTTATAGCAACCACCGTCTAAATCTCTCCTCTTAAAAGCGATATCAGCTCACTTGTGAGCTCTAATTAAGAGAAAGCCAAAACTGTCGTGTTGTTTCACACGTTCATCCATTTGCCCATCCTTGAATAGTCTCCGTCGCGGAACAAAACGGTAGACTTTGAAGTTCTTTGTAGAGCCATACGAACACATTCCAATTCTGCTGAAACTTCTGAAGTAGTTCCCAGTCTTGCAAGATCATCGGCTTTGCAATTCCCTGGAATGTCTCTGTGCCCTGGGACCCATATGAGTCGTATGTTCAACTGTTTGGCCATCTCATTTAAAGACGTGCGGCAGTTAAGGGTAGATCTTGTTTTCAGAAAAATTGTTGTTTGTTTTCAGAAACCAGTCAGCACCGCCATTCTCTGTACCTTCGCCATTCGACGCCATTCTCTGTACCTTCATGATAAAGACACAGTTCCCTTTTGTCTCTAAAGCAGGCCTCCAGACAATGAATCCATACAGCACAATTGGACGCACCACCGCTGTATAAATTCAATGAACGCCTTTAGGTCTAAAACCACATCGTTTTCCAATGGCGCTTTTACAGGAATATAAAGCAATCGTTGCTTTTCATAATTACGCCTGAAATTCAACCTTCTATCCAAAAATACTACAAGATACTTGGCTACATCTGAAAAGGTGATTTAAGTGCCATCCAGAGAAATAGGATCAAAAGCAGGAATCTTATATTTCCTTGTAAACAAAACAAGCTCTGTTTTACTTAGCCTCCCAGACCACAACCTCTTACCCTTTTAGACAGATCCTTCAACCATGAAGAATGTATTTACCTTTTCGAAACAATGAGTCTATCATTCTTTTCATTGTCTTTAACAAAAAAGAAGATAGACTTATCGGTCTGAAATCCTTAGGAACTGTTTGGAAATTTTCGTCAGCCTTCGCGATAAAGCCACTCTGGTATTCTTATCCCTTCATTTTATAGGAATATTCGACCAGTTTATGCAATCTGTGGAGAGATTATACAGCCAATGGGCTTAATAGTTTGACACCTGCTGCATTTCAGCCGGGATTATACAATCAGGTCCAGGGGATTTATAGAATCTGAAGCTTTTAATAGCCCAGATTAATGTTGGCATATTTATTATTTCCGACGCAATTTCAGATGATTGGGCATCCGAACATCCGACGACCAATCATTCAACCTGTTGGCTAAACTTTTTGCAAGAAATTCATTTTTGCCGGAAAGCAATCACATACTTTGCCAAAGATTTTCTTTAGAGCTGGAGGTGTCAAGAGGGTTTGTGCTGATCTCAACGTAAATAAGTCATCCGAGTGGATGCCACTTAAACAATGGTGCTGAAACAGTGCTCTTCGTCCATTCGTCCATTCGCACAGCTTTTTAGTTCTGCGTATAGTGCGGAGTTTTTTCATTGTGCTGGAAGGTGGCAACGCCAAGCCAATCCCTAAAAAGGGCAATTTGCAATATGTTCTACGCTTTTAATGGAAATGGAAAGCATGACAAATTTTTACCTTGTGACTTATTTGGAAACTAATTTACTTTTGAATGATCGAATGTATGGCTTACGTAGTGGTCGTTCCGCGGGAGACCTGGTTGCATTTCTTTCGGAATGTTGGAGTCGGTCTCTTCACCGATTTGCTCAGAGCCAAGTGGTTCTTATTGATATTTTCAAGGCATTTGATTGCGTGTGACACGAGACACTCGTTCCAAAAGTTATTGCTTTGAATGTCGGTCTCGTTTTCTCAGAAATCTCACAATTCGTGTTGTTTTAGATGGTGTCGCATCGGACGAGTTTCAACATTTGCCATTTATTTTCCTTTGTTCTTATTGAGGTTGGGCTTATGCTGCAAAAAATGAATGACACACTTATTCAAGACCTTTATACAATCACCGAGTGGGGTCTTGCAAACAACGTCAAATTTATACCTGAGGATTTACCATTGTCATCTGTATCAATGGGATATGTAGATATTGAGGAATTAGGCACTCTAGAAGTTCTGAGCATGCATATACAGTGCGATGTTCGTTGGAATAAGCTCGTTTTCCAAGTATCGAAAGAGTTCGACTGAATTGTAACATTCAATTTGAGTGTACTAATTCTGTCTAAAAATAGTCAATATGAGAATTGGAATTTTTCATCTGGATTTCATGGACAATTTTGTGCAGGATAAAACTCCGATATCACGCCTATAGGTTTTATGTATGTAGGAAAATATGGACGCTGTAATCCACTCCCAACTAATGGTCAAAAATTCGTATGTAGGGTAAACATTATTAAACAGAATGATACTCAAGTGACAAACATGTTTGTTTTCTGGTTGTTGTTATTGTCTTTCGAAGATGATGTGTTTTTATGCTGATTTTTTATTTTAGGTTTTGTATCCATAAACTCAAACTCTTATAGGTTTGTTGACAATTTTCATATCTGTTACTTCTCTTGTTTGTGGCTGTTGTTGCCGTGTTGAATGAATATTGGCGAATATTGTTTAAAAATGTCAATAATTCATTTGTTATGGCTGCTCAATGGTTGTAGGCAACATGAGATATCACCAACCAACCAACCACTGCCTTTTTTTCGTATTTTGTATCTTTGAATGAGTTTTACGAGTATCATCCTTTCGATACCTACTTGCTGCCAAGCGTCCAAAATGTATTATGAAAAAGTGTATGTTGAAAGAATATGCAAATTAAAAATGACATATAATTTATTTTTTTTGCGATTTCGTTATGCGAGGCCTACTTAAAATTGAAATATATATGAGAAAAGGTTTTAATTAGTTGCGGTGTATGATATTTTTTTTTCTTTTGCTAACAAGGCAATATTTTTGCCAAGGAGATGCGAAATTTTTCAACAAAGAATATGTTTTTGATTGGTTTCAGGATGTTTTCTGTCAGTAGTAAAATATAATTTGAAATAATCTGGACTGTTCTTGAGATTTATTCAGAACGCACTCAGGCTACATACACTCCGCATCATAACTATAGCCGCATTGCATTTTTCGGTTTATTTAATGTTCAGGAAGTATTTTTATGAAACCTATTATGGTATATTACAGTGTTATAACAGTTCTCTTGTTTTTGTAAATTTGAGCCATCAGCTGTTTGAATTGAGAAAACGGCGACCTATAACTGTATTTCTCAGTGTTTCATAACTATAGCCGCATTTCAATAAAATCAGTTGAAATGAGTTCAAGTCAAAGTTTCGTGGCCAAATAAATTTTTTTTTTGGTAAAATTCGTTCCTCTATTAATTTTTAAATAAAATGCCACATGGTAAATTTTTAAATGAAGTCGAAAAAGGCAAAATGTTAGACTTTTTAGAAAGTGGTTTAATTTATCGCCAAATTAGGCGAAAAATTAAGCGATCTGACAAAGTTATCCGAAATTTTGTAAAAAATAAAAGTCTTGTTATCGTTCCAGACTCCTTTAAGACTCTACTTTTTGTAGAATTGGACACATTCAAGCCGCATTCATTACCAATCTGCGAAAGAGTTTTCATAGAATTGCTAGCAGCGTTAATAATACGGCGTTGATCTCTCTCAGATAGCATTTTTTTCAACCCCTGTTTTGTTCATCCCGTATCCACTTTTATTTTTTACAAAATTTCGGATAACTTTGTCAGATCGCTTAATTTTTCGTCCAATTTCGCGATAACTTAAACCACTTTCTAAAAAGAGTAAAATTTTGACTTTTTATACCCTCCAATCACAGTATGGGGGTACACTCACTTTGTCATTCCGTGTGTAACGCATCGAAATATCGGTCTAGGCCCCATAAAGTATATATTTTATTGATCAGTGATCGATTCTAAGACATTCTAGCGACGTCCGTCCGTCCGTCCGTCTGTCCGTCTTTCCGTCTGTCCGTGTGTAGAGGACACGATACAGTCCAAAATAAAAGAGCTAGACTTCCGAAGTTTGGCACGAATATGTCTTATATTCCTAGGCAGGTTAAGTTCGGAAATGGGCAAAATCGGACCAAGGGGAAAAAAGTTCCCCCTTGGAGAACTAAACCAACCCAAGAAAAAACGCATTTTTTGCAGAGTTTTTTGTACTTTTGGTAAGCAAATGCAACATTCTTATCTCAGAAGAAGTTCAAAATCGTAGGGGGAGGGTGCCCCCTAAAGTCTCCCACGAACCCCCCTCCCAAAAAAAAAACGCCCCTGGATTTTTTTTTACATTTCGGAGGGTATAAAAGATTCGGCACAGCCGAATGTAACACTCTCACTTGTTCGACTTCATTTAAAAATTTACCACGTGGCATTTTGTTAAAAAATTAATAGAGGAACGAATTTTACCAAAAAAAAAAATTAATTTGGCCACGAAACTTTGACTTGAACTCATTTCAACTGACTTTATTGAAATGCGGCTATAGTTATGAAACACTGACAAATACAGTTATTGGTCGCCGTTTTCTGAATTCAAACAGCTGATGGCTCAAATTTACAAAAACAAGAGAACTGTTATAACACTGTAATATACCATAATAGGTTTCATAAAAATACTTCTTGAACATTAAACAAACCGAAAAATGAAATGCGGCTATAGTTATGATGCGGAGTGTATATGATTTTCGTGGATTAAATTCACCGAATTTTGCATAAGTTACAAAAACTGTTTTCTGTAAATTGAAACTGTTTTTTTTTTGTAAAATTATCATCGAATAAAGCATTTGAATGCTTAACATTTTTTCAACGTCTGTGAATCTTTCTTTCACTTTCTTCTTGACTTCGCCGTAGACGTTGAGATCAATAACTATTTTTCTTTATGACTTAGATCGACTCAAGTTGCTGTACTCGTACTCATGTCTGGGAGTGAAGCGCGGGGAAAAAATCTACTTGCTAATAGACGTAGGAAAATTTTTTTTTGCAACTTCTTTGGAACCTGGCACTGGATTCATTGCTGGTTTCTTTAGAAGCACGTGGTTTCACGTTGTCATACATATATGATGTCAATGTCGCCATAGCGGTAAAGGGAAGGCACCTGCCAACAGTGAGGTGCATTCTTCAGGGTTCTCTGAAGGATCTATCTAAATGGGCAAGAGGCTGTGGTCTGGGAGTAAATCTAAGTAAAACAGAGCTTGTTTTGTTTACAAAGAAAAATAAGATTCCTGGTCTTGATAACATTTCTCTGGACGGCACTTAAATCGCCTTCTGAGATGGAGCCAATTATCTTGTGGAATTTTTAGATAGGAAATTTAAATTCAGGTGTAATATTGATGAACGGGTAAAATGAACATTGGAAAACGATGGGGCTTAGCCCTAAAGTCGTTCATTGGATTTAAATATGGAATGATTGTCTGGTGGCCTACTTTAGAGACAAAAGGGACTGGTCTCTATCACGGAGGTACAGAGAATGGCGTTAAAATTCTTCATTGGAGCTTTTCTTACGACACCTACGGCTGCACACTGAAATGGAAGAGCAGCGATTTGTGGCCATAGCACGTTTATAAGAAGATAGCAATAGCATAAAATGTGGACTGTGCTCACACTATTAGCGCTTTTAGGCATCACTTTACCACTATGGTACCATCCAGGGAGTCTTGGATGAGGGTCGTTCCAGGAGTGGAGCCTCCATAAAATTTTACACAGATGTATCGAAGCTACACGAATAAGTGGGCTTAGGAGCCAAGCCGTAAGGGCTTGTCTTAAGAATGGCTCAAAGGTTGAAAGATCATTGCAGTGTTTACCAGGCATCCTAAAATAACATTCAAAAAAAAGTAACGAAGTAAATAATGAAAAAGAAAAGGTTGTAGGTATGTAACATCTAAACAACCAACCAAAATACTTAAACTTCAACAATAAACATAAACAAGAGTAATTTTCATATCATACCCACAACCAAAACAATTTAAATTGTAGTGACTGATCATCAAAAGAAGCACCAACAATACTTTTAACCCATTGTGGCAATACTTTTTTTGGGAATATTGTGTTAAAACTTTTACAAAGAGCTGAAGTCGGGATTAAACATTTAACAAGAGCAAATCGGTGCACTGACTGGATAAAACTAGAAAAGGGTAGTTTATGGACTATTAAGTATGTTTGCATGTCGACTCAGTTGGACCAGAGACCACAAAAGACAGACTCTGTTCCTCCAAGAGGCCTCATCGACATTTCACTTGCACTTCTGGACAATCTAAAATAAAGTTATGGCAGACTCCATTGCCTTTAATAGCAGCCAAACTGTCATTTGATCTACTGATTATGTCTTTTTATCCAATCAAAGTTGTTTAAGTTTCTAAAAAACCTTTACCCTATCACATAAAAGTATTAATCAGATCGAGCGTAATCTGAGGTACACTGATAGAAAAACGCTTCATATCACTAATGAATGGAATTCATTAACGTTGCTTCATTACAACAATGAAATATTTCATATGCTGAATGAAATTTCATGCATATTGTGAAAGATTTTCATTAATTTTGATTCATTAGATTTCGTAGATTCAATTAAAAAATGTTGTTAAGTTTTGTTTACAAAATTTGCTGTTTTTTGACACCTGTCGTGTCGCGTCTTTTTAGTCTGTTAGTTTACGCGCGCAAAAAAACAGCTGATCAGAGCGTGATTTTTTTTTTTAGAATTTTTATACGAAATTTAAGTGAAATGTTATAGATTAATTATAAGTATTTATTAAACTCGCGTTGTTTTCTATTATTTCGTGGTTTTACTAATGTATTAAAAGTAAATGTTATAGTAAAATTTTGTGTAAGAAAACTGAGGAAATCTTTGGATAAAATAAAAAAGTATGTGAAACTGTTTTTTTTAACTTGGTTATTTTGTGTTTTTTTCAGAATTTTTATGAAATTTGAAATAAGAAGTAAATTATTAATTTATATTTACTAAATTGGCGCTGTTTTATATTAGTTCGTGGTTTAATTATGTATTACAATTTAAGGTTGGAGTAAAATTTTGTGCGAGAAAACTTAGTGAAAACCAGTGGGTATCAGGTTGGTTGGCTACCATTTAATTTCCTCTCTCAAAAAGTTGGTTCTCTTAGTGTTGCCTATGCTATTGCATGTAAAAACTCTCTTAAACATTAAGAGAACTATTTTATATAAAGTGACACATTGTTTTGGGGCCTATCAAAATCTCTGATATTGTTCTTTACTCTATGGTGAAAACCATTTATTTTATTATTTTAAATTCTATAAAAAGATCTTTACAATGTCATACATATATTTCATTTTAAAAATAAAAGTAGCATTTATTCAATGAAAGTATTTCATTTCAAAAATAAAAAGTAGGATTTATTTAATGAAAGTATTTCATATGAATTAAATACTTTTTTCATTGAAGTAATGAACAATTTTCATAAAATACAATTTATATTTTGTGTAAACAATTTTCATTAATTTAATGAAACTTGTTCTTGCAATTACATTTTATGATACCTATTTCATTAATTCAATGAAAACCTACATATGTCCCTTTTTAACGTAATTTTTAATAACATTAATGTAGATTTTCATTATTGTCATGTACAAATTTCTATCACTGTACTGGATCCATCGGTGTACAAAATATGCACCAGTAGTTCATATAGGTTGTCACAGTCTTCCTGACTTTAAATAATTACAATTATCTTTCTTCCAAACTCAACATAAGAGGTCGTATTGTCCAAATGCTTATTAAGCATTGGACTAAGGTTCAAAAACTCCATAAAAGTTGACCATGCCCCAGATTGTGTTTCGTAGACCTTGTCCCAGACGTAGACCTTGTCGGAGACTGCGCAAAGAATGGATGGCTATCCATTGGTAATAGGCTTAAGAGTAATATGTTCCACATAGCATCATTGATGGCTTCCTCATGTGGTAATCATGGCGGCAGTAGTTCCCTGAGCAGGTGCCCTTAGAAGTCCATCTAACAAAGATCGAGAAGTAATTGATCTCTGCAACACAATATAGTTTTGATGACTGCTACACTCAGAGAAAAATGCTTCATAATATTTACGACATGGTTTTTATAAATATTTTTGCCAAAAAATTTCATTATATTTATGAAAGGTTCATAAATATACTGAAGTTTTGTGTAAAAAATCTATGAAATCCACTTTATAAAATTTTACGATTTCATATGATTTTTTATAATATGATTAAGAAATCGGGGCAAAACAATTGTAGCTCCTGAAGAGGATTTTTAAAATTTTAATTCCTTATTTTAGTTCCTCCAATGTAAATATCATAAAATTTATTTCTATAATATATAATGTATTTGCTTTATTAATGAAACATTTCATAAATACTATGAAACCTTTTCATAAGTATAATGAAACTTGTCATTAAAATTCGTCCAATGTAACTGTTTCATAAATATTATGAAATGTTTAATAAATACTATGAAACATTTTATAAAAATAATATTATTTTTTAAGTATTTCATTATAGTTATGAAACTATTTCTTAGTACCAATGAAGTGGTTTAGAAATACTATGAAATAATTTCCTAATATTATCAAATATTTAAAAAAAAATAATAAATTAGATCTATAAAATGTTCCATCGTATTTATAAAAAATTTGATAATATTTATGAAGAGTTTAACAAAATTTTATGAAATTGTATACATTATAATAATGAAACCTTTCATAAATATAATGAAAAATTTCATAAATATTGACCCTATAAAGAATTATGAAACTGTTTCATTGTATTTATGAAATTGTTACATTAAACGAACTTTAATGAAGGCTTTCATTATATTTATGACAGTTTTCATAAATATAATAAAGCTTTTTCTTTGACTGTAGGCATATCCAGTACATATCAGCAGGTCTTAAGCCTTCCCCAAACGTTTTCCACTAAAATGGGTTAATGTTAATAACAATGATGATCTTCTAAAGAAAAAAATAAATAAAAGGGTAAAAGGAAAAATACTTAAATGGTGGGTACAATACGAATACAAGCTCAAGATGAAAAAAGAATACATAACAATTTTGAATATGGACAAAACTTGACATTTAAATTATGGGAACAAGATAATTTTTGCACAAAAATATACAAAAACTAAAAAACTTAAAAAAAATATAAAATAAAAATTAACGGAAGATTACACCAGTTGAACTAAACTAAACATACGGTATGAAATGAAAGGTTGAATGAGTTTCTTTCTTTTTTTTACCCAAAAAAAAATGTAATAAAGTGTGAAGACTTGAAGCAAAATTATGTAGGAAGTACTTACCTACTCGTATGAGCAACTTTGTTAAACAACAATTTTAAAGCAAAATGGTTGTTGTTATTTTGTTTTATGAGAAAATTATTTAATTTTTTTAAAAAACCATTAATAATTCTCACCATAACAAAGAAACTGTATTTGGTAATAGAAATTTGGCTATTAATTTTGCTGTTAATAAATAAACACATATAAATTTATTCATTTATTTAAAACAAAAATATAAAAAAACATAAACATACCTGTGTCAATAATTTTTATAATTACTTTTTAAATAAACATTTTTTTTAGACATAATTTTAAACACCCTACAGTCAGTTGAATATTGTTAGTTTTTTAATTTGATAGAAATTAGATAAATTATTAAATTAAAAATTAAACTAGGCGCCCCAGTAGGCTAGTTGGTAGCGTGCTAGCCTATGAGTCTGGGGGTCGTGGGTTCGATTGCCACCAGAGGCCTTGGTCTGATTCGCTACAACGAGACGAAGGTCATTGTTACCAGTTCTCGGTTAGGTAAAATTAGTATGTAATTTGTAATTATATGGTAATTCTTTATAAAAAAAATGTAAACTCCTCTCAGATCCTGATTTCGGTATACGGGGATCTTCGAAATCCCCAGATTTTCGGTATATTTTGAGTCCGAGATTCGCGGGATTTTTTGACAATTTTTGGTATCTTTCGGGATGTTTATATAAATTTCGGTATCTTTTGTTACTTTAGCAAATCTACGCGTTCGTAAAAATTTTCGAAGCTCTGTTGAGGTTTGGAACTTCGAAAAAAGAAAACCATCTAGAGCAGTCAACTGACTGCCGGATTCGGTTTTATTTTGAGGCTCATCGATGTAAAATTTAGCAGCTTTACCTTATGAACTAGAGATGGGCTACCAGTGCCCATCTGTGTGAGTGAGTCAAATTTTTGTACGAATGACTTTTGTTTGAACTTGTGTGATTTGATATGTTTTTATTAAAAATTTTTTTTTTTTCATTTCTTGTAAAAAAAAATAATTTTTAGCAATGTTTGTTTTTTTTTGGTAAAACAATTTTCTTACTTACATGAATAGTGAGTTATTTTTATCAAAAATTTATTTTATTTTAATTTCTTAAAAAAAAATATATTTTTAGCAACGTTTTTTTTTTGGTAAAAATGAATAGTGATTAGTGGTTGATTACATTGGCATACGGACATAGCGTCTTATCGCTCTAAACCGTAAATGTCAAAAAATTCAAAACATGATTTGTTTTTTTTTGTAATAAAGGTTAACTGCGTTGCAGGCCTTCGGCCGGGCTTAGGCAAACCAAAGCTATTTTGGTTATCAGACCTTTTTGAGGCATAACAAATTTGATAGCGTAAAGGCCTACTACCTTAGAAAACTTTACTTTGCGGAGAGGGTGGGTTTAATGCATGAATTTTGTAATTCCTAAGACCGGCCGAAGGCCGGCTAAGCATAAAAACTTTAAAATATTGTGTTAAAAAAAAACAATATTGGTGAGTTTTATGATTATTTTTTAAATTCCACATTTTGATATTTGGGTAATATGACATTTTTAATCATTTATATTAATTTAAAGAAAATTGTTAAAATACCCAAAAATAATAGCCATATCGTCCAAAAAATTTTGCAACAACTAACACAAATTTTTTTTGGGTGGAATGGCTTTTTTTAAATTGGGAGATATGAATTTGGGCGCTATGTCCGAACGCCGGTTACATTATCGTTTGTGAGAGTGTGAATGAGTGTGAGACAACCCAGCAGAAATAAATCGAGATTTTGGCGACACAGCATCTGTTTATAGCATACCGTAGCGCATCCAAAGAGCGCTCTTAGGGATGCAGTAAAAGGAAGGGGAAAAAATTTTAATTTTTTTTTAAGATTTTTTATATAAATCTTATAATGTGTAATTATTTTTTGATAAAATTTCACACTTGCTTTCCTTTTTAATATTTTTAACACTTTTTGAATAAAAAAACATGAGTTTTAGACAAAGACACATGATTTAACTGCATCATTATTGCGCATTAATCAGCGCTGCAAAGAGCGCTTCAATCATAGCATCTTTGACCGCTGTTCCCAAAAAAAATCCCATTAAAATGTGAAAATGAAAATTTCCGATATTTTTTTGATGTTCACTTCCGATTTTTTTTATTTTTTCATTTTGTTTCACATAAATAAAGTTTTGTAAAGTAAAACGAATGAATTTGTTTGTTATATTTTTTTAAATTTTAGTTATTTGATTTCAACTTTGAATTTACAGCATCTTTATTCTGCTTAAATCAGCTCTACAAAGATACATGAATTCACTGCATCTTTAATCTGCTTAAATCAGCGCTAAAAAGATACATGAATTTACAGCATCTTTATTCTGCTTAAATCAGCGCTCTAAAGACACGTGATTTCAGTGCATCTAAAGAGCGCTATTTCTGTGTATCCAACTAGCGCTCTAAAGTGGGACATCGCCTTAGGGAATCATGCATGAATTCAGCGCAATTGGATGCGCTCCTTTACTCAAGTTCCCCTTCCAAAAGCTGCTGAACGTTCAGCAAAATTTCTGCTGGGAAAATCCTAACAGCTAAAAATGGTTTTTAAGAAAATATTTGTAGCAATTTCTTTATTCTATTACAGTATATTGTATGATTAAAAATAAAAATGGTGCCAAAACGGTTTTTAGCATTAATTATGAACATGGTATAAAGGAGTTGAGATGTGCCAAAAGCCCTTTGGCCAAACTACCATTAGTTTTAGTAAACTTTTGCAAGCATTACATTTTGCAAATGTTTAAGATATTGGTTAATATCCCGACAGGCAGTATGCGGTAACGTCGTCAATTCGACTAACACTGCAATAGAATAACAGCGATTGTGGACTTGGCGTTTCGTAGTACATATTTATGAAAAAATTTTAAATATTTTTCCTAAATTATTATGATTTATTCATATATATTATGATTTATTCATATGATTTATTCATAAATACTATGTAAAAGTTCAAAAGTTTTATGAAAAAGTTAATAATTTATTAATAAATACTATGAATTTCGTTTATTAGCAAATTATTTTTAGGGATTCTTGAATGAGGGGCATTCTGGGTAGTGGAGCCTGCATACACAGATGGGTTAAAGCTACAGGAACAAGTGGGCTTAGGAGTCAAATCGGAAGTGTTGAGCCGGGCTTGAATGTTGTTTGATAATTATCATTCACTGCAATTATTAGTGCAGTGTTTACCAGACAGAGATGCTGGCAATAAAGAATGTGGCTGGTTGAGTTGCAGTGTCTTTATTCTGTAAGTCAAACCGCGTTCTAGTCCCTGGAGTCAATTCAAAAAACATGGCTAACTGAGATGGCCAAGCAGTTCAGTATACGACTACTATGAGTCCCAAAGCACAGACACATTCCACGGTGTTGCGAATCCGGTGACCTAAGAGTAGAAACTACCTTACAGTTTTAAAAAATTTTCGGCTGTGTTCTAATCAGATTTGGGCACATGGATGGAGGTATGAAACTCCTCTCTTAATTAGAAGCGCACAAGTGACAATTGCAGATCTCCATCTGACTCGGTTTTGAGAAATAGACCTTAATTCGTTCCAAGATACACCTAGTTGATTCATTTCGGATTCTGTTGAACGTCTCCATGTTGTACGCGGCCTACCACTTTCTCTACCATCTTGATGAAATGGGTTCCATCTAAGAGCTTGCTTGGATACATTATCATCATTCCGACAAAGGGTGTGTCCAATCCACTGCCACTTTCGCTTGCGAATTTCAGTTGCTACTTCCATTTGTCCTGCTTTTAATAACAGCTCTTCATTCGATATTGTTCGAGGCCAGAAGATGCGAAATATCCTTCTTAAGCAACGATTGACAAATGTTTGTAGACGTCTTGTGATGCTGTTGGTAACTTTCCAGGTCGTGCACCCATATAATAGGACAGACTTCACATTTGACTCGAAAATTCTGAGCTTAGTGATTTGACTTATTTTATTACTTTGCCAGATTGGGGCTAGTATGCCAAAAGACGACCTAGCCTTGTTAATTCTAGCATCAACATCAATGTCTGTTCCACCATTAGAAGAGATCTCGCATCCAAGATAACAGAAATGTGCACTTGCATCAAAAGTTTGGTTGTTGATGGTCATTGGAACTGTTGTTGTACCAACACTTAGTGTTTTTGTTTTGCCAGCGTTTATTTTGAGTCCTGTGTATTGTAATTTTTCCTGCAAATCTATAGTTGTTTGTCTTAGGTCATTAAGCTTGTGAGAAAGCAAACAGATATCGTCAGCATAGGCCAGGTAGTTGAGATATTGGTTATTGATTTCCATTGTATTCCTTGCCTTTTATTCTCAATAGCGTTGAGAACATCTTCCATGACGACAAGAAACAAAAGAGGTGATACTTAGTATGCAACCCTGGCGAACTCCACTTTCTACCATAAAAGGGTCGGAAAGTTTTCCCCTATGGAGAACAAAGCATTTTGCACGGTTATAGCTTTTCTTTATTAGAAATATAATTTTTTGAGGTATATTTCTTCTTCGCAGAGCTGACCATATACATTCTCGATTAATTGAATCGAACGCTTTTTCAAAATCTATAAATAGAAGATGAATTTTGGAATTGAACTCAACGCTTTGTTTTATGATGATGCGTAATGAGTTAACATGGTCTGCGCACGAAGAGCCACTGCGAAATCCGGCTTGGCATGAGCTGATGGTCTGTTCCAAATGATCCTTAATGCGATTTAATATTATTTTTGACACTATTTTGGCTACAGTTGGCAAAACACATATACCCCGCTAGTTTGAACAATTTTTAAGGTCGCCTTTTTTCGCGATTTTCACAATTATACCATCTTTCCATTCCTCCGGAAAGGATTCAGTATCCCAGGTTTCAGTGATCAGAGGGTGTAAAAGTTGTGCTGAAAGCTCTGGATCACATTTATAAATTTCTGAAGGAATACCATCAGTTCCAGCTGCTTTTCCATTTGGAAGTTGTTTTATAGCAGCAATAGTTTCTGTTATACTAGGCGGTGCTATTCTTATTCTCGAATTTGTGCTAGCTTGTGGATTAATTAAAATAGGTGGCTCAAGAGTTTCATCTATAACACAGTTTAACACGGTGGAAAAATGTTCCTTCCATCGTTGAAGTTGTTCCTGGTCGGTGTTGAGAAGATTCCCTTGCAAATCTCTCACAGGGTGTTCTATACGCAACTTACGGTCTGCTAGTTGTTTTGTGACTTTAAAAACTGTACGATATTAGATTAACTGGAATCTATGGAGCTGCACGATCCATCTGATTTGTCAATATATTAGAAGTTTCATAAGAAGCTCAAATTGGTTTAACGGCAGGCACTGGTAGAGGAAACTATTACAGTCCCATGGTATTACAACGGACCTTAGAGTCATTGTGTGCTTAAGTAAAACGTCAAGCTGACCTAACCTAAGTCAAATTGAAATAAATTTAAAAAACAAGTAAAAGTGTTAAATTCGGCTGTGCCGAATCTTTTATACCCTCCAACACGTAAAAAAATATACAGGGGTGTTTTTTGGAGGGGGTTTCGGCGCGGGGTATTGAGGATTTCGGCGGGGGTAGTGGGGGCTGTTTATTATTTTATTTATTATGCTTTTTGCACTCAAGTTATACAATTATATCATTATTTAAACTATTTTTTTATATCCACGCCCTAAAAAAGGGGGGCGGGCAAAAAAACAAATTTTTTAAGTTCCTCCGGTACTAGTGCAGTACCCTGAACTTCTTCTTGCATAAATTTGTTTTATTTGTTTAACAAAATTATAAAAAATACGTAAAAAAATCGTGTTTTTCAGAGGTTAGTTTAGTTCATCAAGGGAAAACTTTTTTCCACTGGTCCGATTTTGCCCTTTTTCGAACTTAACCTGCCTAGGACCATAAGACATATTCGTGTCAAATTTCAGGAGGCTAGCTGTTTTATTTTGGACTGCATCATGCCATCCACAGACAGACGGACGGACAGACGGACATTCAAAGAATGTCTTAGAATCGATCATGGATCAATAACATACATACTTTATGGGGTCCCCGACCGATATTTCGATGCGCTACAAACGGAATGACAAAGTGAGTATACCCCCCATACTGTGGTTGGAGGGTATACAAATATTAACGTTAAATTATTGCATCTTAATTTGAGTGTAGTTATTTTGTCAGTATAATTTTTGTATATTATTAAAGTTAAATGTGTAGTTCTGTGTTGTTTTGTTATTAATAAATTAAAGGGGGACCGGACATAGTCCCCACTGCATTCCCGCATAACGGAAACGGGATTATGATCAAACCCAACACGGTAATAATCCGCATAATAGTTGTAGGGATTATGACCCCTTATTTTGGCGCCCAACGTGGGGCCAAAATTAGTTTAATGCATGGAGTTTGTAATTCCTAAAATCGGTCGAGACAAAAAATATTCATTAAGTTTTTGAGATTATGAGCAACTAGTACACATAATCTTTGTAGTGAGGATTATGGTCATTTGTAACGCGGTAATTTTTACCATAAATATTTTCGGCCACAGTCCCCACAAACCGTTATGAGGACTATGACCGAATTCATTTCAGACATAGTCCCGATAACGAAAATGGGGATTATGTCATGTATTATGTATATCATGTCACCAAATTTAATTTTTATTAGGATTTCTCTGAACTAAAAAATAAAAAAATATGATTTTAGGGTATATTGTGTGCAGTTTCAACCAGCTAAAACATTAATTTGTATGTAATTAATTTATAACTTAATATATTTATGTGTGTATATTTAATTTAATTTCTAATTAAAAAATTCACAGCAATTAAGTGGCATAACAAAAATATTATTATTATTTTTTTCTTTGGTTTTTTAAATGTTCAATACAAAATATTTAGTCTAAAAAATATTTATGCCCTTAACTGAAAGAAAGATTTATAAATTGTTTTTATTAGTTCACCTTAATGGTTGTCTATCGTGTGGTGTTAATCACCATTTAGCCCAATAATAACGCACAACCGCCAGAATCAGCCACTGCTGCTGCAGCCACTAAAGATAGATTCACCTAATAAGTCTTTAGTTAATTTAAGGCGCCTGATTTTGAAAATTTAAATGTCTTTGTTCGTTTTTTCTTGTTATTTTTATTTATTAAAACGTTTATAAATTATGAAATTATCATGGATATCATACTGTGTCGAACAAAAAAAAATGCATCTGCATCTTTTACAAAAGACACTGGAACGAGCGTACCAGCAACTGTAAAAGAAAGAAAAAAAAAAGGTGTCAATATGAATCCACCTCTGTTTGAGTTCACACATTAAAGCGCCATTGTTTTGGACCACAATAATCATTTGTTATTATTAAAACTTATTAACAAATGTTTTATATGTTTTAATTTCATTATTACATGGAGGAGGCAACATAAACATCGACCACAATACTGGTGGTTGTGACTTCTTTTAGTTCCATCTTCTTTAATAATTTATTTTTTCGGTGTCTGGGTTAAATTTTATCTCCAGCTGTGATAATCACTTGCTTAAAAAGATGTTTTTTTATCGCTTATTATGCGTCATGGCATTAAATCGTTTTTATTATTTGTTTGTTTTTTGTTCATAAATTAGTTAGCATATTTGTAGCAATAATGAGCAGTGAACAATTTTTACATACAAATAAATCTGAAATTTGTAGATTATTTATTATTTTTAAATAATTTATGGTATTGATGTAGAAACAAATATATTTTGCAATATTAGCACAATTGTATTTGTTTTTGAAATATTTTAATTAAAGGTAAATAATGTGTAGTAAATATGGGGCAAAACGCGTCAACGCACAGTGGATAATATGAGGTGAATGCATCTCATAATTGATTTTTGTAAATCTTTGAAATTAACTATAAAACAAGTTCTATCGTAAAGCTAAGATGTCAAGCAATAATTATTTTCATAAATCATAGTTATTATGTCAACAGGAGTATTCGAAAATGGAGACAAAACACACAACTTTCGACTTTAAAGATTTGGGGAGGTAAAATAATACCATATTTAAGCGCGTATTTTTAATATTTATAATTATTATTTTTAGGATTGTAGTACCTTGTTAGAAAGGGTATCTTGTCCAGATTCTATTTTTGTTATGAGCTCTGTATATATTGTTAACAAATTTGAAATTAATTCATTTGAAATATATAATATTTAAATATATAATATAATAATATCCGATCTAGTTTTAAAATAGAATTAAAGATTAACTTATTATCTAAAAGATTTATATAAAACTAGCTGCCTGTTCGTGCCTTTAAACAAATGGCATCCAAAAATGTTGACCAACTCAGAAATTAAAAATATATAAAAATTTAATTATATATTTGCACAGAAAATAATATCGTATATTTTATTTTAATTAAAATTTTAATTGATTTTTAATTTAATATTAATTAAACTTTTAATTAATATAATTAATTATTTAATTAAATTTTTAACTTTAAATTATTTAATATTTTAATTGTTTTCAAATTTAAAATTAATTAAATATTTAATTTATATAATTAAATGTTTAATTAAATTTCTAGCTTTACTTATTTTTTTTTTTGTTTTGTTTTCCGAGTGTGTGCGAGTGTGTGTTTTTCTCTTGCATTGTATTACATACAAAAAAAATACATAAGTATAAAAGTTTGTTGAAAGTTTTTTTTATTTTTCACATAGGTTTTTGAATTCTCATTTTGTTTATAGTTTTATGTGTATGTAGTATATGAAAGGTTTGTAATCAACTTTATAAAATCATCTCACTGACTATGTCTTTACGGCATAAATAAATTTGGTAAAGTTTGAAAAAATATTTTTTTTGAACTATTTTATTCAAAAAGAACGTTTTTACAAATAATTTTTTTTTTTAAATATAATATTTTTAATTAATTTTTTTAATTTATACAATTAAAATTTTAATTTTTTTTTTTTAAATTTTAATTAAATTTTTTAATTTATAGTATTAAGTTTTTAATTAAATAAATATCCATTTATTTCTAATTAACGACATACAAATATTTTTAATTTATTTGCGCATTTTAGTGATTGGTCCGGATTTAATTAATTTTTTAATTAAATCTACGAATTTTTTAATTAAATATTTTTTTTATTTTTTTCTGTGTGATTGGCTTATTATGCCCTGTTTAATTTGCCATTCCGCGTGTAACGCAAGAAAATATCGGTCTAGGACCTCACAAAAAAAAAAATTATGCTGATCCATGGCTAATTTTAAGACATTCTAGCGATGTCCGTCAGTCTGTCTGAGGGAGGCACGATATAATCCAAACCAAATAGATTAGTTAACATGTATCGCATAGGGGTCGGTGTCCACCGCCCCCCCCGTTACTCCTTCCCAAAAAAAGTTTTTTTTTTTTTTACTTTTTGGAGGGTTGTGGAAAGTACTACTTTCCACAACCCTCCAAAACCCTCTACTTTCAAAGTAGAGATGGCCTCGTAGTGACTTTAGTGACGCACACTCACCAAATAGCATATATTTTCTACTTACACTCACTTACAATCACGTGCACTCATACAAGCGTCACTCACACTCACGTTGACTCACACTCGCGAAACTCTTATTTATACAAAAAAAAAAATTAGCCCTTTCACTCCCCTTTTTAAATCATTAAAAATTAACCCAACAACATTTTTGTGTTTTGTTTGGACAAGATTGATCATTAAAGGGTTATCTTTACGATAGATGTGTTCGGAAAAAAAAAAAAAAATTCAATCCGGTATGTTCTACACTCAATATTTGTTGGCAAAATGCAAATTTTTCAAATAATGTAAAAAAAATCCAAAACAAAATCAACGGCAAAAACGTTCTCAAAAATCGAATAATAACGTACAATTTTGTAGAAGTTTTCAATACAAAAAATACAAAATTCGAACTTTGGAAAAATGTTCACTCGTTCGGAAGATATTGCATGTGAAGCTTTAGTTTGGTTGGATATATCTCCGCTAGAAGGCGCAGTAGACCAACGAAATAAACAAAAAAAAAATACTTAGCATAGATCTATATTTTTACAAATTTTGGTCAAGAAATTCTTAGCCAAAAAAAGCTGGTAGTGAAAGGGTGAAAAAATTAAAATTTTTAAAAATCTTACCAAATTATTAGAAAAATTTAAAGCTTAGCCAAATTTACAATTTTTATTTTGATTTTTTCGGGACGAAATTTAATAAATTTGTTGGTTTTATTCGTGACGAACAGAAATATGAAACAAAAATAAATCACGCAAACTCCGGCAAAAAAATCGACTCACTCACACTCAGTCACATAAAAATTTTTCTCACGCATTTTTTTCACTCACAATCACGTGAATAAATCTCTAGTGGAAAGATTCGGCACAACCGAATTTAACACTCACTTTTTTACCTTGGCAACTTACATACACTCAAAATATTTTGTAGGCAAAAACAAATGAAAACACACTTAAAACCAGTGAATAAACAATTGAAAACCATCCCAGTAATTATTCATTTGTTTTAACAAACATCAACATTTATTTTTTACTGTTGACAAAATTTTCTAAAATAAATAACATAAAACATTAAAAAATAACGTTTTTTTCACTCTTTTTTACCAACAAATTCGAAAAAAATAACCAACGAAAACATTAAAAATTAATGATAGTTCTGTTATTTTTACCAACAAATTTCAAAAAAAAAATAACCTACGAAAACAATAAAAATTAATGAGTTCGTAAGTAATTTTTTACAATTTTTTATTGAAATATTTTTTTAAAAATTTTTAATAAAATTTTTGGGGAATCGATCCCGCAATCAACAACATTCTGGCCAGACACTCTAACCATCGTGCCAAAGTCACTTGATACAAACATGTTTTTATATTTCTATAAATAATTTTTTTAATTTTTTTTTCTACAAAAAAATAACTGACTTGTGTAGGTAAAAACTAGTGATATTTCATTAAAAAATACCAACAATTTAAAAAAAAATTACTTACACAAATCATTAAAAATCAAAAGAATAATCAGTAGTTTTTACTTACAGAACAAAAATAAATGACTTTAAAAATTAAATGTAAATGAAAGTCTTTATTTTTTATTGTGTTATTTTTGAAACAAAGGACTGAAGTAGTCATTAATAAAAACTGAACATCAAACAAATTTTTTTCTTTTAAAAACGACTAAACGGACAACTTTTTAATTAAACTACAAACAGTTAATGACATAATTTTTTGAGTGTATGTTTAAAAAACTCTTTAATTCTATGCCCATTACGTTTTTAATCTGTTACTTATGTTTTGTTAAACAACTTGTTTCAGGTCGTAAGTGTGAACCCCCCATTAATATTGAAAGCAAATGTCCAATATGTAATCCCTAGTAAAAATATTATGCTCATTTTACTAAATAGATCTAATTTGATCCGTAAAATGGTTGTATCAAATAATATCTAATTGTATTACTTTAGATCAAAAAATATAAAAATTGATACAATTTGATACTGAATTTGGTCAAATCTAATTAGATCAAATTGATCTTATAATATCTCTTTTTATTTAATTTGATGAGCAAAACCAAAATACGAATCTAATCATATATGGAGCAATATCTAACCATATAAAGTGGATCAACCGTATCAAAGTGATAGATAAAACTTTATATAAATTTAGCATATTAACTCATATAAGATTGTATCAAATTATATATGATTAGACCAGAAAATTTTTACTCGGGATTTCAATATATTTTGTCATATTAAAGTTGCAGCCTGTAGCCAAACTCCAAACACATTTAACAAAAAAAAAGGCAGTAGATTTAAACCAAACTTTATCGAAATCTGAATTAACATAATTTTTGTATACATACATTGAACATATTGAAATTCTGAGATTTCGATCATAATTTTTGTTTTTGCTTGCATAAAATACTCAAACAAAACAAACGTAAAACATTATTCTGATTAGATAAAAAAAACACCGACAGAAACAAAGATACAAACAAATTCTTTTACTTAACAAAAAAAAAATAACAGATATGAAAGCAGTTTTAAAATCTCAAATAAACGAAGGATTCAAAAATCAAAATTCTGCTTACAATTGTTAATAAAAATACAAAAACAAAAAAAATTCAAATCGATTCCCAAGTGTTATAGACAATGGTGCTGCTAAGTTGATGATTATGATGATACATACAATATCGATGGTATAGATGCTGATGGTGTCCGTCCATGGTGTTTTACACAAAAATCTCTACAAACTACAGATACAAAATAATGGTATTCCCTCTATGAGGAGAGAACACAGAAAATAATATCGTATATTTTATTTTAATTAAAATTTTAATTGTTTTTTAATTTAATATTAATTAAACTTTTAATTAATATAATTAATTGTTTAATTGAATTTTTAACTTTATTTTAATTAATATTTTAATTGTTTTCAAATTTAATATTAATTAAGTATTTAATTTATATAATTAAATGTTTAATTAAATTTCTAGCTTTACTTATTTTTTTTTTGTTTTGTTTTCCGTGTGTGTGCGAGTGTGTGTTTTTCTCATGCATTGTATTACATACAAAAAAAATACATAAGTATAAAAAGTTTGTTGAAAGTTTTTTTTATTTTCCACATAGGTTTTTGAATTCTCATTTTGTTTATAGTTTTATGTGTATGTATATGAAAGGTTTATAATCAACTTTATAAAATCATCTTACTGACTATGTCTTTACGGCAAAATAAATAAATTTGGTAAAGTTTGAAGAAATATTTTTTTTTAACTATTTTGTTCAAAAAGAATGTTTTTACAAATTATTTTTTTTTTTTAATATAATATTTTTAATTATTTTTTTTTAATTTATACAATTAAAATTTTAATTATTTTTTTTCTTAAATTTTAATTAAATTTTTTAATTTATAGTATCAAGTTTTTAATTAAATAAATATCCATTTATTTTTTATTAACGACATACAAATATTTTTAATTTATTTGCGCATTTTAGTGATTGGTCCGGATTTAATTAATTTTTTAATTAAATCTACGAATTTTTTAATTAAATATTTTTTTTATTTTTTTCTGTGAAGACGATTGGAAAAAAAGGAGGTGACAACAACACCAACGACAGAAAAATACAAAAGAAGTTTTTTGTATATTTTTTTTGTTTTATAAAGAAAGGGGGCTCCAGACATGAATTCTGCATTGCCAGACAGCATGTCTGTAAAAGTTAAGAAGAGGAACTGGCTGGCTAACTGGCTGACTGACTGGATGGTTAGTTGGATGGATGGGTTTTCTTTGCCTCATTCTGATTTTTTTTTTCTTTTGGATGGAACAAAACTATGTATTTTTAACACATTTTGTCATTTCATTTATGCAACAGTTTGTTAAAAATATCTTTAAGGTTTTTTGTTTAATGCTACACTAGAAAATAAAAGTTGGTAAATCCCTAGGCAGCATGTTGAAATTTTGTTTATATAATCTTAAGAGAATATTTTCTGTTAAAACTGTTATTAATGGTTTTAAGTACGTTTTCGTGGTACTTTTTGAAATGCACTAAAATGTGGAAAAATCCCACAGATACATAATTTTTCTACATGACTTCAATGAAGGGGCCTGTTTTAATTTGCATAAAGAGTTCCTGTGCGTATGATTAATATTAAGTATATTTTAAAAGAACCCAAATATTAATCATACGCCTCAGCCTCAATTTAATCTGTTTTTCGCAATGTTGGCAATCGATACCTTTTCAATACCGTTATCCGTTTCAAAACCCTTTAAATTGAATACCGGTACCAATACCAATACCGAAACTCAGTTTTGGTATCGGATACCGGTATCCAAAAACCTTTTCCTTCGGTACCGGTACGTACCGGTATTGAAGCGGTTTTTCCGAAAAAAACATGTTTTTTTTTACAAAAAAAAAATTAATAGAAAATTTTTATTTTTTTTGGTTTTTGTAAATAAAAACTCGAACTCCAAATGCCTACCCAAAGTCTCATAAAAATCAAAAAATCTTTGGGCACCCACATCGTGAATTAAGTAAAAATTTCAAAAAAAAAAAAAATCATACTTCAACCGCTATGCGGGAGCAAAAGAAAATTATTGATTTTCACGAAATTTTTTTTTAAATCATTTAGACTCTCAATAGAAACTTTCTGAGCCCCTTAGTATGGTTTAGTTTTTTGGAGATTTTTATTTAATCCGCGATGTTGAGGACAAAGGATTTTTTTTTATATTTATAGGACTTCGTGGTTCAAAAATTATTAGCGAAACCGTGAATTTCAAATTGGTTTCACCTTTACTTCACGTGTTGAAAAACATCAGAAAACTATTTTACAAAGTATTTTTGTCACTCACAAATATTTTTACAATTAAGCAAAAAAATCTTACACTCGAAAAGAATTTTACACTAAAAAAAAATTGTATTTTTTTTTTTCAAAAATGACTAAAAAAAGTTTTTTACTCAAAATAAAATATTTCTAATCAAAATTGTTATTTTTTTTTTAAAGTTTGAAAACTAACTATCACTTTAAAAGGGCATCCATGGATATTCATGGATTTGGCTAACAAGGGAAGTCTCCCAAGTGTCACCCGCGGATCTTTATGAAATTGGTTTTATTTTGTAGAGCAGAAAAAATAAAGGGACACGTATTTTTTTTAGCGGGGCAAATTCATATTTAGGGGGTGAAAAGAAGGGGGGAAGAAAAGGCCTTTTTTCAGTTTTTCTCGTTTATCTCCTATATTACGTAAAGAAACCTAGTCATGTTACATACCAAATGAAAGGTCTTTGGAAAACCTATCTACGTGTGGTCAGAACGTGTCCAAACATGCTCAACTTTTCGTAATATTGAGTAAAATAACGAAATTTTAGGACTTTTTTGTTAATAAGTCAAAAAAAAATATATTTTTTTTGTCACGTTGTTAGCACCACGAGATAGGTATTTTTAATACCTTTAATCTGATACCACATATGGGCCGCTAAAAAAAAATACGTGTAAAATTTTTTTTCGTTCTTAACCCATTACTGCCTGCCCATAGATCGGCTCGTACGATTTTGATGAAATTTTGACATGTGTACCTGGAAGACCACAGAAGTTGCTAGAAAAAATAAAAAAAAAATTACCTCAGCTCCGACCTGAGATATGACATGGGTATTAGGCCGTGTAATTTTTTACTTTTATTTTTTGTTTGAGCTGAAAGGGGTCTAAAAAGTTTCTATTGGGTGTCAAAATAACTCCAATAAATTTTCGTGAAAACCAAAATTGGCCTTACCCCCCCCCCCCCCGCATCACGTTTTAGGTGCACTTTTCCTGAGTATTTTCGATTAAGAAAAATCTTCGCTTTTTGTCAGTAAAAAACAAAAGTTAAACAAAACAAAAAAAATCTTGTTAAATGTTCACATCTAGCCCAATCTCTTCTCTTTTTTATGAAAAAAGAATTAGCCCGATATCTTCCATCTAGCCCGCGCAAAATTTTTTTAAGTATCAACACTTTTTTGGTTATTTAAATACCCATTAGGCAGGAATGGGTTAACAACATATCCAAATTTCATGAAGATCGGAGGGTGACACCAGGGAGACTTCCCTTGCAAGTCAAATTTAACTCTTCTACTATTTTTACATATTTTTTTTTACATTTCTTTAACAAATGAAACATTTTTATGTCAATAACTTTAAAGTCCTGCACTATGATCAAGGGGATAAGAAAATTTCAGTTTTCTTGGCCAACCCCCTTTTGTAAGTGTGGTCCGGCAACGTCCCCGCCGATCCCGTAAGAAAACGCTATTTTATTTTTTTTTTCGCATTTTTAAGGGCATTTTAGCAAAAATGCTAAAAAATAAATACGTAAATACGTGTTTTAGTATTAAAATTGAAAAAAAAAAATATTTTTTTTAGTTTTTATGCGTTTTTAGCATTTTTTTCGATAATACCGGTACGTACCGGTATCGACGTTTCGGCATCGGTAATACCGTAACCGATTCAACTTAAATACCGTAACCGATACCGATACCGAAATAAATAAAAAAGCGATACCAATACCGATATCGATACCGTTATTCGTTTCGATTGCCAACCTTGGTTTTTCGTCACCAAAGTGACAAAAAAACATTCTGAAAACTACGTTTGGTCAAGTTTTGCCATTAGACACCCTGCACTACACTCGAGAACAGTCATAATTTAAAAAATAATAAATTTCGGCCTTAATATTGTGATGCAGTTGATTTTTAAACTGGAGTTGAAACTCAAACTGTCCAGGTTCGTCTATGTTCTGATTCGGTTGAACAAAATAAAAATGCGATTTTTTATTTAAAACTGAACGTTTTGAGAATGAATCATCACACGGGATTCCTCCATTTCAGTGGGCTACCCATCCAACCTTACCGACCCAGGATTCTTTTTGATCATGTTCAAAGTTCAGCATGATCTAGATAATATTTTATGATCATTAAAACATACCTAATACAAAGTGCTAAATTCGGCTTTCTAAATCTTTCAGAAAAAGTATTATAAAAATAATACATTTTTTAATCTCATGCGTTCAAGTGCAGGGTCTTAAAGTTTTTAAGACATTAAAATATTTTATTTGTTTAACAAAAGTACAAAAAAATCTGTAAGAAAATATGCTTTTCAGATGTTGGTTTTTTTCTACAAGGTGAAATATTTTTCTTCTGGTCCGATTTTGCCCATTTAAGACATATATTAAACATCAGAATTCTACCTCTTTTAGTTTGGACTGTATCGTGCTTTCCACAGACAGACGGACGGGCATAGCTAGAATGTTGTAGAATCTAACGTGTATCAATGATTCATATACCTTATGGAGTCCGCTTCCAACTTTTCTAAACGTTACACATGGAACGGCAAAGAAAATGTACCCCCATACAAAAAAATATTTTCTCGAATATACATAATTGGAACATACATGGGACTATTTAAATAAATAGACTTATTATTTGACATTACATTGGCATTATATTGAAACTAATGCCAATGAAATTTTAAGCAATGGCATTGTTTCAATCAATGCCAATGCTCGTTAAGAAATAAGAAGCATTACTAATGCTAATTGTGACAAATTTCATTGGCATTAAAATTTCATTGGCCTTAATGTTGTTTTCTCTGTGCAAAATATTTTTTGTCATTAAAACTTAAAATGGCTATTAATCGAAAACAAAGCCAAATAGAGCAAAATGGAGGCCATTTTCGGTTTTTAGAATCCCCATAGTATCGTCAGTCCTTTTCACAAATGTGGATCCCAATGCACTATAGGGAGTTTTTTCGTATTTTCTGGCCAAAACCCAAAAAGCTGATATATTGACTCGAAATTTAGCAAGTTTATTTGGCGGTATGTTTTAAGGCTCCCCAGGCAGAAAAATACAAACGGGAGAGCGCTGGCAAAGTACCTTTTATGGTCGCTTGTGTGCTGGGAAAGCACCACAATTTAGTACTCTCCCAGCGTCCAAAATGATAACCACGGTAAACGGTGGTTATTATGGACCATTAGATCCAGACCCCAAGATCCCTTAAGGTTCCAAATTGATTTAAAATATTGGTACCTTTCGTTGCCTTGCTTAGAATTCCAGGTACTGCAATTTATGGGCCCAGTAGGGTCTTGTGAATTTTTAAAACTGAATAACTAAAAAACTATTTCTCTGAGGGCTTTCGAGTATTTAGCGGACGAGTTCTAGAAACCAAGAGCTACACAAATGCTTTAAACTTTTTGTTGTGTCCGCAACATTTACCGAGATGTGAGCATTTTTGGATTTTTGGGAATGCCAAATTTTTTTGATTAAAATTTAGGACTCATTGGGGTCCACACATGTGTAGAGTATCGGCGAAACTATGGCGATTTTAAGAACCAAAAAACGTTCCCCATTTTTTCTATCCGGCTTAATTTTCGAGATATCGCGATTTTAAGTATTTGGAAAAAAAAAATATTTATTGTAAACAAATATTTTTTTATCAATTGTTAATAGTTTTTTAGTGCATTTGTGCGATTTGGCCTATTAATAAACTAACCTGGGCAGTAGCGCAATTCACCTACTTTTTAAGGACAAAAATCGGTAGTTATATTGTCAAAATTCTTTAATTACACTACTCTACAAAAATAATTTTTTTTGCACAAACTTCTAAAGTACAATTTCCAAAGTATCTTGGCCTCCTTAACACGAATCTGTCATCAGAAAAGTTGTAACAAATCGCCTTCTTGAGATATAGGCATTTTCTTTTTTGCGGATCAAGCCCTAAAGACAGGCAATTTTTTTAATATTGGAAAAGTGTATGTTAAAGTTATTCATATTTTTTTATTCGAATTCCCAATAAAATGACCTAACTTTTGCAAGAAATACGGACTCGATACGATCAAGGATACCATCAGGACATTATAAAGATGTTCAACATGCCCTTTTTTTAGGTTATGGGCTTATAAGTATCCGAATTTTACAAGAAACGTCCTGTTCAAAGCAGATATGAAGCATTCCACACCAAATGTCCCGCTACAGAAAAACATGTGTCCCGTGAATTTCTGAATAGGTTGTATGAATAGCCCTATATGGAACTAAGAAAATTGCATTTTTGGTTTTTCAATTTTTAAAAAACTGGGCTTAGGAGGCGTGGACAAATATTGGAAAAATAATCAAATTTGTGTCGAGTTGCCTTGTTTAAATATTTATGAAATTAAAACGGAATGCACCACAATCTTAAAAATTTACAGGCTTATATAGTTTTGTATGAGCCATCTACATACTATTTTTTTTTTTTTTTTTTTAATTTTCAGAACCTGGTCTGAAATTTTCCATTTTTCAAAAAAGTCAATTTATTAAAAATCCGGCCACTTTTTTTTAATTTTTTTTTTAAGCTTATATGTTTGTCTATACACACAAAAAAATTCAGACATGTGTTTTTCGTTCTTTTTACGAGAAAATCGCATTTGAATATTAAATTTCATAACAATTTTGTAATTTGCTTGTATTTTCTTGTTTTAATATGGCGAATGAGCATTAAGTATTTGCATAAATATTACTCATACGCTACGTTGAAACAAGAAAATACAAGCAAATTACTAAATTGTAATTAAATTCAAAATTCAAATGCGATTTTCTCGAAAAAAAAAAACGAAAAACACATGTCTAAATTTTTTTGTGTGGATAGACAAACATCTAAACTTTAAAAAAAAAATTAAAAAAAAAGTGGCCGGATTTTTGATAAATTGACTTTTTCAAAAAATGAAAAATTTCAGAACAGATTCTAAAAATTTTCCAAAAAAAAATTTTTTTGATCGATAGCCCATACAAAACTATACCAGAATGTACATTTTTGAGATTTTGGTGCATTCCGTTTTAATTAGATAAATATTTAAACAAGGAAACTCGGCAAAAATTTTACCATTTTCTCAATATTTGACCACACTTCCTAAGGTCAGTTTTTGAAAAATTGAAAAACCAAAAGCGCAATTTTCTTAGCTACATATAGGGCTATCTAAAAAACCTATTCAGAAATTTACGGGACACATGTTTTTCTGTAGCGGGACATTTGGTGTGGAATGCCTCATATGTATGTACGTTCGACTATCAACATTTTTAAGATTTTAAGACATTTTTTATATAACCCAAATTAAGACCCTCTAACATTTTTCAATACAAAAAAGCATATTCTAAGTGATTTGTTTATGCCAAAATTCATAATAAAAAATTTTCAGACTAATTCACTTTTTCCTTAAAAAATTTAAAAATTTTCCCTATTAAAATTTTCAGATTTTTTTCTATGAAAAATTTTTGGACTTCGAGATTTTTTTCCTTCGGAAAACTTTTTAGAAAATTTCCTTTTTTCTTTTTTGTCTTTCCTTTCCTTTTCTTTCTTTTTTTTCTTTTTTTTTTCTTTTTTTCCTCTTTTTTTTCTTTTATTAATGTACCTCAAAAACTAAGAAAGGTTGAGCAAAACTGAAAAAAATTTTGGATAAAAAAAAATTAAAATTTAACTAAAATGAATAAAAAAATCTTTGGCGCCAAATCATTAAAAATTTCTCAAATTTAGTTAATTTCTCCATTTTAATATTTACTCTATTTTTGAGTGTACAATGTGTTTTGTAAACGTTTATGTGAAAACAATTTTGCTGAATAGTTTTCTTTTACAACATTTCCTTGGATTAATATTTATTACATACATTTTATTCGAGTGTATTATTTTTATTAACAATAACGAAAAAAAAAAATACTTTTTTGTTGAACTGTGTGAAAAAAATGTTTGCAAAAAATGTTCATACGTTTGGTCTTTCGGTCTAAGAATCATGTTTTTGTATTTATGGATCTGTATGTTGTCATATTGGCGGTATTTAAAGGTGCGATAAACGAATATCATCAAAAAACCGACTGAATCTCTGCATAATATTTATGATCATGATGATTTCTTTCAGAAAAACATTTGTTCATTGTATTTATTTTTTTTTTGTTGCTGGTGTTCCATGTTACTTTACGATCATCTTTAACGATCGCATATTTGTTGGAATGTTGTTTAATATTTAAGTTCTTGTTATTGATTTTTGTTGTTGTTGTGATTCGAACTCAAATCTCTGTCAAAATCGAACAAAAAACAAAAGAGAAAAAACGCTTTAGTATACAATGCTATCTTTAGGGAATTGTCACCCATACAAAATATCAACACTTGTCATACATTAATGGCATATATTTTTTATTTCATATTTTTTTTTCTTCTACTTTTTTATATAAAGAAATTAAGTAGTGCGGTATAAGCCGATCCTTAAGTGTCCTATGTAATAACCCTGCTGTATACACTGGGATAACAAATACAGTTGCCACAACCAAAAATATTCCAACGTCATGTTTGAGGTTCTTGCAACCAGTCATTCGGTTTTTACACACAATAAAAAAAATTTCCAATAAACGACTTTCATAGTATTTATGAACAAATTCATAAAATTTATTAAATTTTTCATAATACTTATATACTTTTTCATAGTATTTATGAATAAATCATAATATGTGAAATTTAAAAACTATTTAACATTTTTTCATAAATACTATGAAAAAGTTCATAATTTTTATGTATCTGTTCATAAATACTATGAATTTCGTGCATTGGCAAATATTTTTTTTTCTGTGTATAACTAAATTTCGGTTCGCACAACCTCATTACAACTGTCACATCCATGTTGCGGTTGTGTTAACCAAAATATGGTTGTAACAACCGCATGACCAGTTACGAAAGCCTCTACAATGGGGTTGGAATGTTTACGGTTGTGGCAACTGGATTTTTATGTAAGTGTGCAGTGGGTGCCAAATTCCAAAAATGGTTAAGGAAAACGACCTCCATCATAAAAATTCGACAGTTTTCATAATTTAATAGATATCAGGAGAGAAATGTTTGTCAGCCTTCACTACTTCTGATTTCCATTTACCTGATCAACTTTTATGAAATTGCCAATTAATAGTTATTTGCCGTTTGTAGGGTACACACATACAAAAAACTCATAAAGATCTTTAACAAAAATGTTGATATTAAAGTTTTTAACACATCCTGTTATGAATTTCAAGGTAAAAATTGCAATTATGAAAGTCTTTTTTTGTTTTTTGTCAAAATTCCAAAGAATTATTTATTACGAGCTTATGAGAAATAATGATGTCGATAAAAATTTTAAAGATTACACTAAAATAAAAACCAAAAAAAAAGACCTAAAATTGGTGTCATCTAATGGACTTCTCGCATAAAAAAATAATAACGGAGCATGAAAGACACAATGTGGTTGGTATTTATTATAAAATTTAGAATGATATTGATCAACTTTAATTGAGAGTGTTTGAAAGTGTTGGAAAATTTTTTGTTTTTTCTTTTAAATTGGCAATGTTTAGGTAAAATATTTATGTTTGAAAAGGAGAGTACAGTCAGTGATAGCTATAACGAAATTCTAATAAAACGGCCGAGTAACATTTTAGACCTACACTGATAGAAATTTGTACACGACAATAATGAAAATCTACATTAATGTTATGAAAAATGACGTTAAAAAGGAACCTATGTTGGGTTTCATTGAATTAATGAAATACGTACTATAAAATGCAATTGCAAGAACAAGTTTCATTAAACTAATGAAAACTGTTCATACAAAATATAAATTGTATTTTATGAAAATGTTTTATTACTTTAATGAAGAAAATATTTAATTCTTATGAAATACTTTCATTGAATAAATCCTACTTTTAATTTTTGAAATGAAATATATGCATGAAATTGTAAAGATCTTTTTATAGAATTAAAAGTAATAAAAAATGGGTTTCACTTAGTTTTCACACACAAAATTTTACTCCAACCTTAAATTGTAATTGTAATTTTAAATTGTAATTGTAACTGTATTAAAACCTCGAAGTAATATAAAACATCGCGAATTTAGTAAATATAAAATTAATAATTTACTTTTTATTTCAAATTTCATAAAAAGTCTGAAAAAATCACAAAATAACCATGTTAATAATACTTTCACATATTTTTTACTTTATCTATAGATTTCACTCAGTTTTCTTACACAAAATTTTACTATAACATTTACTTTAGATGATGGGCGCGTGAGTGTGATTTTTGATTCACACTCAAGACAGGAATTTTTAAATCACGCACACTCAGTCACGAGCATAATTTTTCACTTCACACTCACTCACAATCATGTGAGTAAATTTACTACAACTTACACTCACGTGCACTCACACAAGCTTCACTCACACTCACAAAAATTTATTTATACAAAAAAAATTTCAAAAACTAAAATTTCAAAAGTTTAAAGCAAAATTTAAAGTTCCACGAAATTTTACAATTTTTTTTTGCTTTTTTTGGACGAAATCCTAAATTTAGCCGAACTTTAATGTTAGGTTAGGTTAGGTTGTAAGTGGCTGCTGACGTTTTACGTCAACACACGTAGACTCTGAGGTACATTGTGATACCACGGGACCGTAATAGGTTTCCCTACTAGTCCCTGTCGTTAAACCATTTTGAGCTTCTTATAAAACTCCTTAGATGTTGAATTTTGACATCCAACAAATCAGAAAGATCGTACAGCTCCCTAGATCCCAGTGAAGCAAGTCTCTGACCAGAAAGTGCCGGGCAATGGCAAATAAAGTGTTCGATAGTTTCCAACTCCTCTTCATCCATGCAACTTCGGCAAAAGTCATTCGACGGTACATTTAACCGCTCTGCGTGCTTCCCTATAAGACAGTGTCCGGTAATTATAGAAACCACCGTCGAAATCTCTCCTCTTGGAAGCGATATCAGCTCACTTGTGCGCCCCTGATTAAGAGAAGGTCAAATCAGTCGTGTTGTCTCACACGTCCATCCATTTGCCCATCTTTGATTAGTCTCCGTCGCAGAACAAAGCCGTAGGTTTTGCTTGCAAGTTTCTAGAGGCATACCAACACATTCCAATTCTGTTGGAACCTGTAAGGTAGTTCCTAGTCTTGCAAGCTCATCGGCTTTGCAATTCCCTGGAATGTCTCTGTGCCCTGGGACCCATAAGAGTCGTATGTTAAACTGCTTGGCCATCTCATTTAAAGACGTGCGGCAGTTAAGGGCAGATCTTGTTTTCAGAAACATTAAATCCAGGGACTTGACCGCGGCTTGACTGTCAGTATAGATGTTGACTGCGGTTGTAGACAAGACATTGCAGCTCAACCAGTCAGCCACTTCTTTTATTGCCAGCATCTCTGCCTGGTAAACACTGCAATGATCTGGCAATCTACGAGCCAGGCTCAACCCAAGCTCTTTCGAATAGACTCCAAAGCCCACTTGTTCGTGCTGCCTCGATCCATCTGTGTAAAAATTTATGGTAGCTCCTCTTCCCGGAGTATCCCCCATCCAAGACTCCCTGGATGGTATCATAGTGGTAAAGTGGCGCTCAAAGAGGCTCAAAGAGGGAGCACAGTCCACATTTTGTGGTATTGTTATCTTTTTCAAGATCGCGCTATGGCCACAATCACTGCTCCTCCATTGCAGCGTGCTATTAAGTCAAATTGCCGACGCAGCCGCATACTGCCTACCCAATATGTCCAAGGGTATCAGGTGAAGGAGGATTTCTAATGCAGCCGTAGGTGTAGTACGAAGAGCACCAATGATGCACATTGACGCCATTCTCTGTACCTTCGTGATAAAGACAAAGTTTGCTTTTGTTTCTAAAGCAGGCCACCAGACAATGATTCCATACAGCAAAATTGGACGCACCACAGCTGTATAGATCCAATGAACGACTTGAGGGCTAAAACCCCATCGTTTTCCAATGGCCCTTTTACAGGAATACAAAGAAATTGTTGCTTTTCTCACCCGTTCCTCAATATTACGCCTGAAATTCAGCTTCCTATCTAGAAATACTCCAAGATACTTGGCTCCATCTGAGAAGGTGATTTCAGTACCGTCCAGAGAAATAGGATCAAAAGCAGGAATCTTATTTTTCCTTGTAAACAAAACAAGCTCTGCTTTACTAGGATTAACTCCTAGACCACAGTCTCTTGCCCATTTAGACAGATGTTTCAGAGAACCCTGAAGAATGTCCCGCAATGTTGGCAGATGCTTTCCCTTTACCGCTATCGCGACATCGTCAGCATATGCGACAACATGACAACCACGTGCTTCTAGAGATAGTAGCATTGAATTCAGTGCCAGGTTCCAAAGAAGCGGCGAAAGAACACCTCCTTGTGGTGTGCCCCTATTGACAAATCGAGATATGACGGACGCTCCCAATTCAGACGTTATACGTCTATTGGCAAGTAGGTTTTCCACCATTAAAACGATTTCACGCTTTACTCCCAGACCAGACAATGCCAATATTATCGATTCTGGGATGACATTACTAAAAGCCCCCTCAATGTCAAGAAAGGCCACCATAGTGTACTCCTTTACCGAAAGCGATCTCTCGATGGTACCAACGAGCTCATGAAGAGCTGTTTCCGTTGATCGTCCCTTGCTGTATGCATGTTGCTTTGTCAAAAGCAACCTCGGGTCAATCACTCTACGCAAAAATGAGTCTATCATTCGTTCCATTGTCTTTAACAAAAAAGAAGACAGACTAATTGGTCTGAAATCCTTCGGAGCTGTGTGGGAACTTTTCCCAGCCTTCGGGATAAATACGACTCTAGTATCCCTCCATTTTAAAGGAATATACGACCAGTTGATGCATGCTGTGTATAGATTATACAGCAACGGGGCTATATAGTCCAACACTTGCTGCAACTCAACCGGGATTATACCATCAGGTCCCGGGGATTTATAGGGCCTGAAGCTTTTTATCGCCCAGATTAATGTTGGCATATTTATTATTTCCGAAACAATTTCAGATGCTTGGGCGTCAGAACGTTCCAAAGCTTGAAACGGCGTCATGGAATTGCCCGGAAAATGCGTGTTTAAAAGGAGATCCAGCGACTCTCCACTGGAGGAAGACCACACCCCATTAGGATCTTTCAGGTATCCCAGGGTGCAAGGAGAAGAAGCCAGAACCTTGCGCAGCCTGGATGCCTCAGAAACGTCTTCTATGTTTCCACAGAAGTTTTTCCAAGAATCACATTTTGCATTTCTGATCATCTTTTTATAACTCTTAAGTTGCAGCCTGTATGCAGACCTGTCCTCGTCCGCTCTTAAAAATTTAGCCTTATTAAAGAGCTTTCTGCAGGAATCTCTGCTCGTCTGCAACTCATTTGACCACCAAGGTGGCTTTTTTTTCCTCTAGGCTTTGCAGAAGGGCAAGACGCATCCAGGCACCTACTTATTACAAACATTTGTTATATGGTCAACCAGACAGTCAATTTCCGCTAAACTATGCGGTTCAGATAGGGGTACTTCATCCAAAAGCAAAGAAAAAGTCTCCCTATATTTCACCCAGTTTGTTCTTCTCAGATTTCTAGAGACTGTCTCAACCGGGGCACGCTCCCTGAGTAAAAACTCAATGTAGCGATGATCTGAGAAAGAATGCTCTTCCAAAACTCTCCAGTCATCAATACTATCATACAATGTATCTGATACAAGTGTTACGTCAAGAACCTCTTGCCGCGTACTTGTAACGAAAGTTGGTTCACTACCCTTGTTACAAATATACAGGTTAGTGCTAAACAAAAACTCCAAAAGTGATTCGCCTCTATCATTTGTGTCTGTACTTCCCCATATCGAATGATGTGCATTAGCATCACAGCACACTAGTAACTGGTGTCCCCTAGATTCAGACTCCCGAATTAGACCGCCAACCTTCTCCGGGGGTATTGGCCCCGGATTAGGAAAATACGCAGAGGCGAGCCAAATAGATTTCCCATGAAGCTCTAAGCTAGCCGCTGTAACATCCATATCACTAAAAGTTGATAAAAAGAATATATTTAAGCCATTTTTCGCCAAGATGCAGGCTCTTGGTGAGCCCTCACCTTTGGCAACCATCAACTTAAACCCAGGGGTCTTCAATCCGCAAACCCTGCCACCCCGCACCCAGGGATCTTGGATAAAAACCAAGTCAACTGCTCCTGTCGTCAGGCAGCTGAGGCTGCCTTACAGTGATGGAGGTTTATTTGTAGGAACCGCAACATCTTGCTTTTTTTCCACCATCCTTTCCACCACCGTGTTATTGGCTTCATCCTCCGTGTTATCATTGAGGTCGCATTCGTCCCCAGATTCGGTTTCGAATAAGCCAGATATGTGTCCCATCTGTTCTGAATCGGAGGCAACAGAACTCTCCGAATTCCTCACTGCATGGGCCTCGTCCTGAATGTCACCCATCGTGGCATCAGCTTTATCCTCCGTGCCATCACAGAGGTCGCATTCGTTACCAGATTCGGTTTCGAAAATGCCAGATGCATCTCCCATCAGCCTAGAATCAGTCAGCTGAATATCAACCTTTTCCAGATTCTCCTCCCCAGCCGACTCTGCCACTGGCTTGTCTGCGTCCAAAATAAGCTTCTGGTCGCCCTTGTAGACATTGACTCTTATATGAAAAAAGCCAAATCTAATAATGCCGTTAGTCCTGGCCAAAAGCGGAAGCGATTCCTCATTAACCAAGACCACTGCTTGACGACGAGCGCCCTCCATCTCACCCAATCTGGCAATATGCAAATTCTGAGTTGGAAGGTCAGGATTGCAGACTTTTATCATCTTTAGAATCACCGCAGTGTCACTTGTAGCCATTGGGATCCATGCATGAGCCCACTTGGCTAATGGCAACCTTAAACACGGCTGCGGATCTTTCGTTCCCAAAAGCAACGAGTTTTACTCGCCCCTGATACCAACCTGCGTTGACAGTAGTAGGGAGAAAATCAGGCATACTCTCAAGAAGCCTATAGTAGATTTCATTTAGTTTAGTTTCAACTAAACTCCACTTGTCCCTTGGAATACTACAATCCCCATTTTTCCTGTTTATCACAGCCCTAACGAAGTTACCTTTCACCACTTCACTAAAAGACTGAGTCCAGACGTTGCCGGTCACCTTAGATCTCTTAGGTAAAGGTTTCTCGTCGGGCGAGCGCAACCTTTTACCAGACTTCGATGACGAGGCCGAAACAGCGCTCTGTTTGTCAGATGCGCGCATTGCCGAAAGTTTGTCCTGTTCTTCAATGACTCCTTTCGCCCATGATAGCGACGCCCTCTCACGTTCGGAGAGCTTCGCTCCATCGAGTTGGCTTAGTCTGTTAATTATTTTCAAACAAAGCCTTCTCTGGTTGTGCCTGACCTTTGATGGCTTAAGTTTCTTTTTCTTTTTACCACCAATATTAGGCTGAGCACCCCTACCAGAATCAAGGCCGGAATTCAAGGTCGCAACCCTAAGACCAGTGCTAGGACCAGCACCAGTCGGTGAGGCAGAGCCTCGAATTAAATCGGTATCATTTGTGTCCATATTTTCATTTTCCTTGATGTGGTAATGAAAATATCACAAAAATACCTATTCCGAACAAACCTATTACGAACAATTTTAGAAATTCAATTTATAGCACGGAGTTAAAATAAAATACGTCCACACTCTTCAACAGTTGAACGATGGTGCATAAATTAGATTAAAAAAATATAGTTTTTCTCACTTTTGAAATGCTTTCATTGACCCAAATTGATCTGCTATTTTTTTTTTTAATTTTTTTTCTTACACAAAAAAAGAAACTTGTCAAATTTCTAGAAAAAGTCTCGTAATTTCATTTTACCAATATTTGACAGTTTTCCTTGTTTAAAAAAAAAAGAATTTGAGCGAAATTTTAATTTTTTTTTGTAATTTTTCAATTTTTTTGTAATTTTTCAAATTTCCAAATTTTCCAAATTTTTTTATAATTTTTCCCTTTATCAGCTCGAAAATGCGTACCGACTTTTTGCTATTAGTTAACGAGATTCGCAAATATACATATCATTGACCCACCATATTGGACAAACATGTATTCCAGAGTTTGGAAAAGGTTTGTCGACCTAGGGCAAATAATGCAATTCGCGATGAGAACCAACACGTTCTATCAGCGTCTCTAAAGAATTATTGTGGTTTTGTTATGGACCATCCGGTCTTTGACTCCGCCACCTCAAACCTAACCTATCGGAATTTATAAAAACTTAAACTTAGTGGATCTATTTTTTGGAAGGAGAATCAACAATTTCAAGTCTCTTTCTTCCGTAGTTATTGGTTGGGTGATGATGAATCAGTCAGTCATCCAAATCTTTAATATATATAAAACTTTTAAATGTCAATAATCTTTTCCGGATTTCATATAATGTGTATGGAGACTCAATTTATATTTTAAGTGGTATCAGTTTTCGATTTTCAGATGGAGGTTCAAAAAATTCATTGAGTTTTAAAATTTTATTCGTTAGTGTTCATACTTTATTCCCATATCAAAACCCAAAACGACTATGCTAACTTCCGGGAAATATCTTACGGGAAACATCTTACCTGTGATTTTTTGTTGGCGATGTCCTCGGAGGTGAATAAATTAACCCATAAAATAAAGTGAAAAACACCTCTCTAGGACATCGCCCTGTACAAGTGACAGGTGCTGTGACCGATCCATTATATATTTTCCATAGGAAATCAATTTGGACTGGGGAGATTAACATTTAAAACATTCAGATTTAAACTCGTGGCTAAACTTAAAATATTTTACAATAAATATGATTTCTGGTATGAAATATTTTTATGTAGAAAAATCAAACATCAGTTGTTTTTCAGTGCACGACATTAAGGATATTCACATCAGAAAATTCTAATCATACAAAAACTAAATTGTTAAATTTATAAAATTAAATTTATATTTATAAGTTATCAAAAAAAAAAATTAAATCAATTTCGCAGGAGTAAAAATTTTTAAAGTGAATACCTTAATTACTACATGTCGTTATGTAGAAACAGATGAATGCAAAAATTCAGTTTTGCACAGCACACTGCTTAACAGGTTTTTATTTTGTTACTTTATGTGATCTTGTTACCGATTGTCATACGCAAACAATTTTGATATCAATTGTTTTGATTTTTGACTTTGAATTGTGACAATTCTTTGAAAAATAATAATAATAATAATAAAAAAAGAGAGAACCAGCTACATACAATCATAAAACAACCTTACAAAACAAATCAAGGTAATATAATATTAACAATCTAGAACAAATACACCATTAACAATTATGGGTATTCACAATCATATGTAAACGTATAGATTTTTTTTTAATTATCCTCGTGGTGTTACAACGGATTACGGAGTATTTGTGGGCTGCAGTGCAGCTTTAGCAGCCACTTCGAACCTAATGCTTCTGGATTGTCGGCATTTTTTTAACCATCTGGTAACCAAAGTGTTGATTTTGTAGGTTAACACCAAAATGGTTAAATAAATTTAGGGCCTATATTCGAAACCCTCTATCTTCTTTTTTCACGATAATTACTTTTTGATGGCAAAATATTCAGTAAAACGGCCCTCATCTATGGTGTAAAATTCAGAACAAAAATATTTTTTTTTTTGCTATTTTATTTTCATTTCTGGTTTTCTCCATCTCTTACACAATTAATTTTTCTGTATCCTTTATCCCTAATAATTTATCAACAATGCTTATTTTTACTGAAAATTCTTGTTTGACTTTTTTGAAAAATATGGCTCAAAATGTGGATGTCGTGTGTACATTATGAAGCAAATATTTTAATCTTAAAAATCGCGATGCTGGTCAGCCTCTGTGGACCAAAATCGCGTTTTTAATTTTTTTTTACTATTTTTTATACAGTCGAAATCGGTTATAACGAACTCGGTTATAACGAACTCGGTTATAACGAATTCTCGGTTATAACGAACTAATTCTAAAGTCCCGATTTTTGGCATCAATTTTCACACAAAATACTTCTTTTATCACGAACTCGGTTTTAACGAATCCTCGGTTAAAGTGAACTGATTATTATGGTCCCACGAATACAATTTCATGTTTATTTACATTTTTATAACGAACCCCCATAAATATTTTTTAATGTGCGACAATCATGTTTATCAAACTCACAAAAGGTTGGACATTTTTGGTTTATATTACAATTTTGATAAAATGTATTTATATTTTTAATGTTTTCTTCTGAAGTAGTAGTTTATTTACGAAAAAAACATAAAATAAAACAAAATAGCAAAGTATTACAGATGATGATGAGAGTTTTATTGACTATTAACTAAATAAATTGATATTAAAAGTTTTTCTGAAGGTTATTATAACTGGATAATATGAAACTAGTAAGAAACAAACCAGGATGTCTAAATTTTTAGAAAAATTAAAATTTTTCTTTCACACTTTTCTCAATTCAAAACCATATATAACAAATCAAAAATTATAATACATAATTATAATTAGAGCCTGAGCTCGACTGTCTTTACAGAAAAACAATAATTTAAAAATAACGACTATAAGTCGCCCTAAGTGGCAATCAGTATCTTTGGAAAAATGGCAACACCTAACATTTGTGTCTAAAATATAGACCATGTCTGGCAATGTTTGCAAAAATAAGTACTTAGATCAGAATTGATGAAGGAGAGGAAAAAGAATAATGATTACTAAAAATAAGTTTGTTTACAAAAATTACAATAACAAACTCTTCTGTAAGAAAAAAACAACAGTAACAACTACACTCGAATTGAAAAAATCAGATTTAGTTGATACTTGCTTAACAGCCTACTTGGCGTATCGGTCTAGAGTGATTGTACGTTACAAGCAGGGTTGGCAACCGAAACGAATAACGGTATTGGTAACGGTATTGGTATTACATATTTTGTGTATCGGTAACGGTAAAGGTAACGGTATTTTCGATTATTTAGGTAACGGTTAACCGTTACCGATACAACGATACCGGTACGTACCGGTATTATGAATAAAATTTAGCCAACATGTTAAAAAGTCCTAAATTTGTTAAAAACATGTAAAAAATTAAAAAAATATTTAATAAAATTAAAAAACTGTATATATATAGAAGTACTAGCTGTTTTGCACCCGGCGTTGCCCGGGATGAAAAAAATATTATGTAATGAATGAGTTTTTTATTAGTCAGTTTATCTACTTCTTCGTAGCTTTTCACTGGTAAATATAAACCTATTCATGAGGTTTAGTAAATTTTTCGATTTTGCTTAGCGTCGGGAACATGGTTATACGTGTTCCTCCGTCATGGGAACAAACCTAATATTAATGTATTTCTTAAATGGCTTTTAAAAGGAACCTATAGTTTCCTCCTCGGTTAGCACTTTATGTAGTGAAAACATCAATAAAGACATAACTTTTACTGTAGTTCAAGTGGGTGTGGCATTTAACGCATTTAGTTCAATTTTGGTCTCATGTGACCTATAGTTCCCCTATTGGTTAGAACGTGAAGAAATTTGCAATTAAATTTGCTCAACTCTCACTAAAGTACAAAGGGGCGTGCCATTATATGTCTTTTTATAAATCGCAGTTTAATATTCTCTATAGCACTATTTATGTTGAAGATTTCATTGAAATCGGCTCAACCGTTTTCAGGTTCTGATATCGCAAATAGTTCGCGCTCAGTTAATTCTAACAGTAGTATTTAAAGGAGTTGGTTAAGCCGTTTTTGCATGATAGCAAATAAGCCAGAAATAGCGTTATGTATATTACAAATTGACGTGCCATTTTACTTCCATTTGTCTAATCGCGGGCTAATATGGCATATCGTTCAACGGGAAACGGGAAAATATATTTTTTTAATTTAATACAAAGGGGTGCGGCATTTTAAGCCCCTTTTCCCGATCGCCATGGTAAATACCATCTGTGTTGAAAATTTGATTAAAATTGGTTTCACCGTTAACGCGTGAGTACGGATCAGACAGAAATAAATTTCAATGTATTACAAAGACACATAGCAATTCACACCTTTGTCTGGTCGTGTCTATAGTTTCCGCCTCAATAAGTACTAACTAACTGTGGTGAAAATTATAATAACGTCAAGTTCACCGTTTAAGCGTGATTACGTAAAGGCAGAATGAACTTTCAGTACATTGCAAAAGGATTGGCAGTTGATACCATACTAAAGTTCCCGCCTCTGTTAGTACTAACTATGCAAAAATTTTGTTAAAACCGGTTTAGTCGTTTAAGAGTTATTAAGGAACATGCAGAAACACTTTCAGTATAGTACAAAGGCGAGTGTCAATGTACGCCCCTTTTGTCCAAACGCGCTCTATTTTAATCTATAGTTCCCGCCTCGATGGTAAATATTTCATTTAATTTTAGACAGAAATAGCGTTCAATAAAATAAAGAGGAGCGCGCTATTTTATTTTTTATTAAAATCGGTATAGTCGTTTAAGCATGATTACGGAACATGCAGAAAAAACTTTCAGTATAGTACAAAGGGGCGTGGCATTTTCCGCCCCTTTGTCCATACGCGCTCTATTATAATCTATAGTTTCTTTGATTAAAATATCATCAAAATAAATTTTAATGTAATACAAAGGGGCATGGTATTTTACGACCTATTTTTCTATCGCCCTCTATTGTGGCTCATAGTTTTCGCTTCGGTTAATACTATATGTGGTGAACAATACATGAAAATCAGTTCAGCTGTTGAAGCGTTATTTAGAAATAACTTTTAGTGCAATAAAAAAGGGCGTGGCATTTTACGCCCCTTTTTTCGATCGCCCTCTATTGTTGATCATAGTTGATTGCAGGACAGGCAGATATAGTTTCAATACAAAACAAAGGGGCGTGGCATTTTACGCCTATTTTTCCGATCGCGGATTTTTTTAGCCTATAGTTCTCGGCTCGGTTAGTACTATCCGTGGCGATAATTTCATGAAAATCGGTTCAGCCGTTTTTCCGTTATTGCCGGACAGGCAGATATAGCTTTAGCAAGGTACATAGGGGCGTGGCATTTTACGCCCCTTTGTCCGATTGCGGTCGCTTATGGCCTATAGTTCCCTCCTCGGTTAGTACTATCTGTGGTGAAAATTTCATGAAAACCGGTTCAGCCGTTTTTCTGTTATTGCCGTACATGCAGATATAGCCTTAGCATGGTACAAAGGGGCGTGGCATTTTACGCCCCTTTGTCCGATCGCGGTCGCTTATTTTCTATAATTCCCGCCTCGGTTAGTACTATACGTGGTGAAAATTTCATGAAAATCGGTTCAGCCGTTTTTCCGTTATTGCCAGACAGGCAGATATAGCTTTAGCATGGTACATAGGGGCGTGGCATTTTACGCCCCTTTGTCCGATCGCGGTGGCTTATGGCCTGTAGTTCCCGCCTAGGTTAGTACTATCTGTGGTGAAAATTTCATGAAAATCGGTCAGACGTTTTTCTGTTATTGCCGTACAGGCAGATATAGCTTTAGCAAGGTACAAAGGGGCGTGGCATTTTACGCCCCTTTGTCCGATCGCGGTCGCTTATGGCCTATAGTTCCCGCCTCGGTTAGTACTATCTTTGGTGAAAATTTCATGAAAATCGGTTAAGCCGTTCTTTACTTATTGCGGAACAGACAGACAGACAGATAGACAGACAGAAAGACAGACAGACAGACAAACCAACAATCAGATTTATAATATTAATAGGGATTTAATACTATTAATTAACTCAGAATTTAATTAAAATATTCACGCAATTTTGTAACTCAACAAACCATTTATTGATTTTTTACGTGTTTATAAGACTTCACTGTCCAATCAGCAGAAATATCTGCATTTTGAGCCATTTAAGAAATCTGCTAATTTTAGCTGACGCGGTTTGCTAAATTTCAGTCTGGATAAACCAGGTAGAGTCTGCAGAAAAATTTGGGATTAGGAGGCTTGGCTAAATATTAAAAAAATTGTCAAATTTGTGTCGAGTATCATAAATCTGCCACTTTTTTTCTTAATATATTTTTTTTTTTTAATTTAGATGTTTGTCTATCCACACAAACAAATTCAGACACGTGTTTTTTTTTTGCAAATCGTATTTGAATATTAAATTTCATAAGAATGCTGTAATTTGCTTGTATATTCTCGTTTAAACATAGCGTATGAGTATTATTTATGAAAATATTTATTACTCATACGCTATACTACTTAATAAAATACAAGCAAATAACAAAATTGTTATGAAATTTAATATTCAAATGCGATTTTCTCAAAAAAAAAACGAAAAACAAGCTAACAAAAATGTTTAGGTAAATTGCGAATGTGATCATTGGTTGGACCGATTCCCACATAATTTAGTAAATTGCGAATGTGATCATTGGTTGGACATATTTTTTTATTGTTGTTGCCGATATAACATTTACAATGACCAATTTTTTTTTTATTTTACGTACATTAAAAATATTTTACTTTGTTTTTTATTTGCAAAAAATTTAAAATAAGTATTATTTAGACAACCGAAACAAAACCGATATAATACCGGTAAAAATCCGAATAAAGGTAATGGTTTTTAGTCGGTAACGGTATTTAAAATTCAAATTCTGATTAATTTTTATTAATAAATAAAAATTGTTTTATTCGACCTTTAAAATATTATATTTTGTGAGGATGTTTATTCTGGCTCGAGGTCATTATTTTCTTTACTAATTAAAACCATGATATTCTCATAGTATAATTTTCAAGAAAAATTATTTTTTGTTTTAAATTTATTTATGTTGGTCATTTTTGCAAGACTTAATCGACACGTGTTTCGGAATTTGTCAAGATTCCATTGTCAAGATTATTTAGCAAAAATAGAAACGATATACTACAAAGTAGCAAACGAGTCTAATGACAAATCGTTTTTGCACAAACTAAAACATTAATACATATTCGACTCTATCCACAATGTGAATTAGAAAGACGAAGAAATTGTACTATGCTAGTAAGTAACAATTGTCAATAACCAACAAAAATATTTAAAACATTTTACATACGATAGTCCATTGGACTACAACAATATGTTTTTTGTTGCTGTGAATGAAATTATATATATATATATTATAAAAATAATTTTTCTTGAAAATTATACTATGAGAATATCATGGTTTTAATTAGTAAAGAAAATAATGACCTCGAGCCAGAATAAACATCCTCACAAAATATGGTATTTAAAATTTTTTATTTCGGTATTGGTAACGGTAACGGTAGTCAATATTAAAGGGATTAACTAAATAAATTGACATTAAAAGTTTTTCTGAAGATTATTATAACTGGATAATATGAAACTAGTAAGAAACAAACCAGGATGTCTAAATTTTTAGAAAAAATAAAATTTTTCTTTCACACTTTTCTCAATTCAAAACCATATATAACAAAATTGCATAAATTTTTTGGAAATAAAACTAGGTTGATAAAAAAAATACCCCGCTTATAGCGAACTTCTTTTATAACGAACTATTTTTACTGGTCCCTCGGAGTTCGTTATAACCGGGTTTGACTGTATAACATACTCAACAGTTTGTCAACTTTCGAGATGAATTCGGTAAAAAAATAATTTTTGTCTTAAAAATCAGCACCTGTGGATCACAACCGGGATTTCGGAATTTTTTAAAAGCCGTTATTATTAATAAATCACGTTAAAAATTTACCGATGTCGTAAATGAAATCATAAAAATTGATTTTTATTAAAATGCAAAACCCTCTATCTGATCATTTTCATTCATGTACTTATTATATTTGAGAAACAAAACCTTCTATCTATCATAAAATCCCCAATAGAGCAAAATTTTAAAAATGAATTATATGTAAGATTCTGTAGTTGATTTTAGAAAATATTGTAGTATATCATAGCGAATAGCGAAATAAATAGTTTTTTGGCTCTCCTGAAAAGTTGTGTTTTTTTATATAAGTAGAGGGTTTTGAATACAGGCCGTCGATATACTTGAAGGAACTACTTGAATTTTAGTGACAGTCTCGCGTATCAAAGTCTTTGACTTCCAAGTATAATGTAAGACACCCTTCAACGGATTGATCCACTATTGTAATCGATACAGGAACAGGCCATTCTAAATCCATCCTACTTGCCAGTCAGTCCAGGTAATGCCGAGAATGAAGGATAATTCGTCAGGCTGATAAAGTTGACTATTATATTCCCACATTTGATATTTTTTTACCAATACTCTGGGGATGCCTCCTATAAATGTACTGCATTGTGTTCATATCAAGAAATATCGGTATAAGAAGGAGGAAAAATAAAGTGGGGTTATTTGTTGAAATTTGATGTGAAATTGGAGATGTTAAAAGTGTCAGAAAATACATTTGGAGGAAGTCTGTTCTAATGGTTCGGCCAAAGAAAAAAAAAATTTTTTTGTAGTGAGTTGTGCGTTCCACAGTGGTCAATTTCGCGAGATAGCGGTCAAAACTCTATAACTTTTGACCGGATTGGTATTTTTTTTCGCAATTTGTTTTGTTCAATAGGAGGGACTTTAAGCTTCAATTTGCGTGTTCAAACGTAAAAATCGACTGATATGAACGTAAGTAATGTGGAGTTAAAAATGCATTTTAATTTTTTGTTGAGTTTCAATGTAGAAGTTGAATATTTAGACATTTTAAATGGGTATGTTTTTTATAATTTCTTATTTTCTTCAATCGTATTTTACAACCAATACTTATTTATTATTCCTAAACTTAATTTTGGTCAGAAAATGCCAACATTTGGCCCCTGACATTTATTTAGTCTCAATATTCACAGGGGCCAAAGGTTGGTTTTTTTGGAAGAAAGCTAATTCTTGTGAGGATTAAACTGAAAAATAACACTGAAATTCCCAACAATATCAATACTATTTGGATATATAATATACAGAACACAACATCGATAAAATTTTAAGTAAACTTTTACTATTGATTTAAAGTGCACATATATTTTATTTAAATGTATTAATAAAAATTTATACTAAAATTAGAAACAAATTATAATCTTTAAACTAGTATTAATTAAACAATATTAGTAAAAATTTCTTCCAAATAGCTTTGATTTTCATTTTGCAGTAGTTGTTTAGCTTCTTCATCTAACTCTAATGAGGTTGATTTCCATTTTTGTCGAATACTGGACATATATGGGTCTGATGTGCACAACAAAATATTAATAAGATCTTCATTAGTACAATATCTGGAAATTTTTCTTGTATTGTGCTCGCGAAAGAATCTGTAGTCTTTGTTCCTTTTTTCTTGCGCTTCTTCTGAGAGATCTCCAATTGGAAGCATATTGTGCTGAATTATTTGTTCCCAATGGAACAAAATTTTGTGAACTATGTATGTCTCCAAGAATATTTTTGGTTATAAAGGGTTGCTGTCTCATTAGCATACTGACCAAATTTTTTTGCATCTATCTTTTTGCTACATGCTATAACTTCTGATATGATTTGGAATCGTCGTATTAAATCATAATCTACTCCAGTTATAGAAGCTGCAGCTTCTGGATCGGAAAAAAATCTCCTTGCTGTGTTTCCATCACTAGAATTTCCTTCTCCTTGCTTTGGCTGGTCAATTATAAGGCCTATCTCACGGTATTTTTCTTGAATATCTTTTTTTTTTTGCTTTCTTTTTTCCAAATTTTCTTTGTTGTTTCTCACTGTTTCGCCTAACGGGCCAAATTCCAAATCGTATCCCAATTTAAGAATATGCTCCATAAAACGAATTCTAGCATGAAGAGGTGACATTCCAAATTCATATGCTTCATTAAAACTATCGTCTTGTGTTGGTGGTTGGCTCAATTGACTTGATGTTTTTTGCCATATGGTGCAGCTTGACGAAGACATTGTTTCGGTTAAAGCTTGTGCAACTTTTCCATCGATCATTGTAAGTGACATTTTAAAGTTAACTTCGATGCATTGGTCATTAAATTCAAATATCACTGGTTGAAGTTCTTTAATTTCATCTCTCATTTTGCCAATTTCTTCAGTTATGATATCTTTAGTTTCTTTTTTGTATGCAAACTTTATTGGTCTACAAAATTTTGTTGACGAGGGAATTTCATTCTTCCATACATCTATATCTGCAGCTCTACTAGTTGACGGCTCTGAACCAATATAAGTTTTTGTTAAACGTAATGGAACGAAAGAAATCATGAATAAATTGGCATCTGATGAATTTTCCGCATTACATTGTTTGTATTGTTTCTGGCCAGAGGACCCATCACATCCCCATTTAAAAATTAAAGTCATGCTGCAATTTTTAAACTTCTTTAAATAGTCAGTATCAAATGTCTTTAATAATCGTTCTGCAGTGTGTTCAAGAAGATCCTGCAATTTTATTTCTGCTGAACTTGAAGTTACACTAATAGCAGTTGGTGGAGGTAAGCAATCTTTTTTGGCAGAAACTATATCTCGATATGATGGAAAAATTCCACAATTTTTTTCATTGGTTCGCTTCCGCAATTCTGTATATTGGTTTTTAGCAGAGACCAAATTAAACAGTTATATGTGTTATTTTGCTTTAAAAAAATCATTAAACGAATGTTGTCCAAAATATGCATTATATATATGGAAAGACTTCTAGAGATGTCCCGTGTTAAAATTTGCAATAACTTTTATTTTTTGATTTTTATCAATAAAAGTATAAAATAACAGTAATTAAAAACTTTTTGTTCAAAAAGTTTAAAATAACATTTATTTATTTTAAATAACTGTTATAACAGTTATTTGTATTCAAATCAATCAAAGTTTTAATGTTCAAATCAATAATTGAGGTATTAGCTATCAATAGGATTCTTTTGTATGCGTTTATTTTAGTTTTACTTAAATATATCAAATTTTATAAGGCTCAAAGAGTATTTAATAACAGTTAAAAAAAATAAAAGTTTTTTATTTCTGTTATTTTGGACAGATATTTATATAAATTTTTTGAAACTGTTATTTTAAATTTCTATTTCAAAATAATATTTTTGAACAGTTTAATTTGAGTTTTTTCAATAAATCTCATAACGGTTATGGTCTCTGGTTTTTAGTCATTTTCAAATCCAAAAATAGTGGAAATGCTTCTTCTGGAGTAAACTCATTTTCTTCAGTTGGTGTCGGCATACTTTCTAAAATCCTTTTTGTGCGTCTGGGGCTTGCTTCCACTATTTCTTCAATGATAGCAATTTTACTCTTTTTAGTTTTCGATGGTTGAATTTGATGCAGAAATGAATCCTTTATGATGCTACAAGAAACTTGTTCATTGATATGTTTAAGCTTGCGTCTTCGTGATCTTTCACTACAAATATCAATTGGCTTTGCTGGTCGACCACCTTTTCCAGTTTCCGTGGTAGTTACTGCTGGCTTTTTAAAAATAAGTTTATTTCTTAGCCATTCTTGGTTGCGTGAGTAAAACAATTTCTTGTTTCTGGAACATTGATTGTACTGTTTTCTTAAAGTATTTAAAAAGTTTTTTATTTTTAAGTTATGAATTTTAATTTCTTGTTTGTCGCATATTTTGAAGAATGGATTATTCATTATATGTAAAATAATGTCGTTTTCATCTTTCCGTTCAAAATATATATCAGATAGAACACTATAACTGAATTTAGCCATTGTTTAAACAATAATGAAGAAAAAAAAATGAATGCATGGATTAATATACTATTGCTCGAAGTTTCAATATGATCTTTTTTACCTCTTTGAAACATAATATAACAGGTACTTGGTTTTACCAGTTATTTCCATCGGTTTTAAATTTATTTGCAATTTTCAGGTATTTAAGTTGTGTAATATTAGATGGCAATAAAATCTTTTTTAACTTTTCCAAATGAATTGCTAGATACCACATAATTTGAGAGTTAACAGGTACTGGTAATAATATAACAGGTACTTGGTTTTACCAGTTATTTCCATTGGTTTTAAATTTATTTGCAATTTTCAGGTATTTAAGTTATGTAATATTAGATGGCAATAAAATCATTTTTTACCTTTTCCAAATGAATTGCCAGATACCACATAATTTGAGAGTTCTATTGTCATTTTTGTCAAAATTTTGATACACCCTTCTATGTGGACTAGGTCCAAATATGGGCCAACTTCTCCTAATTTCAACAGAATTATTTTTTGGGTCAATAAGAACTCTTGTACCCAATTTCATCAAAATATATGCATAATAGCCACTTTCACATACAAATAACTTCTCAAAAAATATGACGTGCATTTGTACCGAATATCTTACCTTGGGTCAGAAAAATTGCTGTAGCTCAAAAAGTGCAGTCCCGATGCATGGACATGTATATATAGGAATGTAGGGGAGAGTTAGGACTACAAAATAGTAAATTTGTGTTTTGACTCAGCTTGACTCACAGGAGTTGTGCTCTATGAAGTAGGAAATTTCCGAGAAATTTGACCTTTTTTAAAAAAAATATTTAAATTGTTCTGAAAACAGTAGAGCTTCAATTTTTTTACCAGTAATAGAAAATAAGTTAAGTTACAACACAAAATTTATTTCGTCCAAAAATCTTGAAAAACAAAAAATTTATGATCATTTAAACTTTAAAAATTAACTAAAAATATCATAAATTTACTAAATTCTGAAAAAGCCCATTTTGGACCACCCTGTTCTCAGTGAAATAGTTAAAATAGAGTTCTAATTTTTTGGCTCCCGAGGTTTACTACTGTCTACTTTCATATGAGTCTAATAACTTTAAAATCGGAGAACAAAAACCAAAAAGAGTTTTGGCCGCTATCTCAAAATATTGACCACAGTGCGTTCAACTCTCCAATCAACGACAAACAGGTGAAATCTGCTAAAGAAGATTATGAAGCATCAGCCCAAAACATGGGAATTATATTCCATTTTGGTACGGATATACATATGTGATATTAATGGTCAAGAAATCAGATGGTAAGAAATGTTTTCTACGACTTTTCAAAATCCATAAACCCATAAATACTTTTTTCGCTCCTTAAAAAATGTATTTATTCCAACGGACATCAATTTGTATTTTTATGTCCAGAGCATTAAAAGCTTCCGATTAAACCATACTCGAAGTACCAAGAGATAATTTTAACGCTTCCACACCACGACTACGTGGTGTGGATTGAAATCGACTCTACAGTCAGGGACCCATTAACAGGTTCTTAATAGGTCAATGTTAAGAAAGTTATCCATGCTTTTTCCTGAGTCTAATTTCAAACTGACTGGTCAATGGAATAACAGCGATAGATGTTGCTGTTATCCACAAAAGAATAGATAGAGTTCGCAATAAGGTTCAGTAAGTCATTCATAAAAACCAAAAAAAAAAGTTAAAGAATTTAACCCTGTGGTACACCTGCGTTTAATATTAAGTTCCAATCTACAACAACACAAAAAGAATGTTTACTTAGGAAACTTCAGATAAAAGGAGCAAAACTATCACCAACTCCAAATGCTCTTATGTTGTAGATATGTGCATGGTGACAACTCGGTCAAACGTCTTGGATGTCCAGAGCGATAACCTTACTTTCACCAAGGCGGTGAATGGATCTACTCCACTGTTCCGAGGAAAACGTCATCAGATCGCCTGTAGAACCGCCCTTACTGAAACAATACGGTAATCGTTCAACAGGCCATTAAACTAAATAGTTCATAAAATGAAAGCTTATCATGCCCTCCATAACCTTTGAGATCATGGAGCATATGACATTTGTGTGATAATTGTCAGTGATAGATTTCGCAATGGACTAGCCAGACTCTTTTTTAAGACAAGTGCTGGAATACCATCCGTTGCCGGAAGTTTATTTATCAGCTTTCTTGTTCATTTCTATGACAATATTCCTCCCAACCCAATAGATGTGTACTCTCTTGTACTCCTGGACCTTATCCAGGAATACAAGTCTACACAGTAATTGCCTTGATCGCTGCCCTACTGTGAATGTACAAGTTAATATGTGCGTAATGTGCTTTTACACCTGCAAGCAATTTCGGAAAAAGGTGGGCTCTAAAACCGTATGTTATCCTCTGGATGTACGGTGCGATAATTATAACAATACTTACCTATGGTGCACCTTATAAAAATACTTACCTATAGTGCCCTTGTGTGGGGGGAAGTAGTGGATAAGAAATCATATCTCTGCAATCTAAAGAAGGTACAACGACTAGCGTGTGTAGGTATCAGTGGTGCTATTAGATTGGCACAACATCCCGGCCTGGAAGTGTTACTTAACCTTCAGCCTATGGATATCTACATCAAGAGCACAGCGGCAAAATTGGTCCTCTGGTTAAGAGAGTCGGAAATGATAAATCAACGCTCTTGGGTACACTTGGCCATATTAGGTACGGTGGGCGGGGCCCGACTGGATCTCACCGCAGACAAACTTTGATAGAACCCTCGAAGTCCAAATACCAACTAAGAGATACTAAGCGGAAACTCTGTTGTAACAGAGAATTCGATCTTAATCCTTACGGACGGATCGAAGATAGAGATGGGTACGGGTTCGGGAGTATACTCTGAATGCCTCTAAATCGGGGCCTCATTGAAACTTCCGTAAAAGTGTAGTGTTTTCCAGGCTGAGGTACTTGTAGTTGATAAGTCGCTCAAATGATTATGACAAGGAAACTAAGTTCTTGGGCCATTAACACTTTCGTGGATAGTCTAGCAACTTTGAAGAACTTAGAATCAACCACTGTAAAATCTAGAATCATTAGGAACTCTGTAGAATCCTTCGTCGAATCAGTCAAAACACAGTCAAGTTATATGGGGCACTGGGCATAGTTGTGTCGCTGGGTATGAATTGACTGATGAATGTGCTAGAAACGTCTCTGTGTCGGTGGGGGAACGGGGTGAACTTAACATCGCGGTTCCTGTTGTTGAATTGATGAACGAAATTGATAGGATATCAGAGAATATAATGAAGAATAGGTGGATATTACCGACTACGAGCAGGATACCGCGAACCCTGTTTCCACTGCCAAATCCTTACAGCACGAAAATTCTTCTTACTTTTGGCAAACAGACGGTTAGCCGTGCGTATTGGAATTTATGTCAACGACTATTGTAAAAGTTGTGCGGTAGTTATGGAGAAGGAGTCCGCAAAGTACTTGTTGTGTTCATATCCGAGTCTGAATAAGCGCCGCTTTTAGCATTTGGGGTAAAGACTTTAAAATGACCTCGATTACATAGACGGTGTCTCATTGACGTCTCTCATCTGAATATCTTAGGGAATTGGGGTGGTTTAAGAGGTAGACCTTTTTGTCAGATGGGAGTTGGGAAATAACAGTTAAGAGAATCACAATAGGCCTTCTTGCCTCTAAGTTAGTTCGCCAAATGGCGGACATTCATCCAACCTAACCTAATATGTGAGTTAGTATTTCCAAATTCCTAAGCCACTTCGGCAGCAGAAATTACTCATAGGGGTTGTATATGCATGTCTTATTCTTAGCTCCTCACCTTAAATCGCAGAGTCTAATATGTTTGGATAGTAGGCTTCCAGACTGTTTCAGTCGAGTAAATATAAGAGAACAAACCTTTAGTTTTTATTAAATGACTAATCCGCAATCGGTTGCAAACGCTCTTGAAGCTGTTAAGTATACTGTACTTTAAGTTATATGGTTTACGAAATCTTCCTAGTTCCAAATTAACATCGCACGCTTTGACCAAAATGTGATTATCCATATTTAATATTTGTTTAGAAGAGAGTTAAAGTTGGAAGTGTTTGCGTTAAGTTTGCTGGAAACCATTGTCACTGAATACATATGAATCTGGTGGTTGCATAAATATACACTTTATTCATTTATTCCAATAATAATGCAATGCAAACATTGATTGTCATCGTAACCCGTCATCATCATCTTCATCGGAGCAGTGGTAGCAGTAGTAGCCGTCGTCTCCTTCAGCATCATAGTCGTCATCATCGTCATCGATTGTCATGAGCATTAATGTATCGGATATCTGGCAAGACAATGATGTTTATTGTATTTAGAGGGGGAATCAGAAAATCAAACAGAAGCTTAAGAGTTATACATTCATACATATTTGTGACATTGTCATAGTAAAATATCCTTAAGTCATTGTTGCAGTTGCCACTTTTGAGGGATGTGTGAGAAGTTAGGGGGAAATTTATTTTTAAAATACACATGCGCTGTGGCCGAGCCCCAAGTTGGGCGCCAAGTGAATGTAATTTACTACAATTACTAATATTATTATGATGTAATCTTTGTATGTTAGACGTAATCTCCGAGACTACTCATCCGATTTCAAAAATGGTTTCATCAATATTTAGAATAGTACTTCAGGGGTGGACATAGGCAAAAACTACACAGATTGGTTCATCAGGGTGGTCAAAAGCTAGGTTTCTACGAAACTACTAATACGATTTCAAAAATATTTTTACCAATATTTAGAATGGTCCTCTAGGGTGGGCATAGGCTAGGTTTCATCGACTACGCCCAGTTCTTCGAACACTTGGCAAAAAAAAGTAAAATTTAGAAATCTCCGAAACTATACATCCAATTTCTAAAATATGTTCACCAAGTTTTAAAAGAGCATATGCTATGGTTCATCGTCCACTCCCACTTTTTGCGAAATAAACCGTCTTCAAAAATGTTTTCACAAATATTTGTAATGCTCCTTCAGGGTATACATAGAGGTTTCATCGACCTCGCCCATTTCTACGAAAAGCTATAAATCCATTTACAAACTTCTCATACAATCTACGTAACTATGACAACTGCTGCTGCTGTTATGTTTTCGTTAAGTTATGTCCTTTTATGGTGATTTTTGATAGGTGACAGATATTTTTATATTCTTACAATTGTGATTATTCTTATTTTTTTTTCGTCTTCTTTTGAATTTATGAGTTGTCAATAACACAAAAAATGTTCAGATTTTTCTGTTCAAAACTTGCATTTGTTTTAAGATTTTTTTTTTGTAGTTCTGTTTTCAGTCATCTCTTCTCACACGTGCATCATGTGAGTGACGACGATTTTGTTGTCATCATTGTCATCATCTTTTTCATGAAATTCTAAAAAATTTATGATTTTATGTAAATTGTTTTTGCATTATATGTATTTTGCAACATAAATACATATTTTTTGTGTAAAACATTACAACAATGATTACATGGTATTTTATTTACATTTTTAATGAAATTCTGTTTTTAATACAATACGAATTACTCTGTATACAATACTTTGTGATTCCATTTCATTGATGGATAATTGCTTTTTTTTGTGTATTTCATGTAGAGATGAATTTTTGTAAGTGTAGGTTTGTATATGAATGAATAAAATTCAATATTGGATTTTTACGCTGAAATGCCTTTGAAAAAAACGATAATTTTCATTACACGTTGCTGGAAGTTGTAGTTTTTTTTTTTTGTTTTTATTGAAAAATAAAAAATTGAATATAAAATCCGGATTACGCATCCTACGGGCAATATTTTATATACAATGTTTCATACACTTTGAAAAATAGCAAAAAAAAACTATACCAATTTTACAACACATCATATCATTCAAGCTCATCGGGTTTTTAATTTCCTGGAATTTTCCTGTGCCGTAGAACTCTCAGGATTCCCATGTCAAATTACTTGGTTAACGCTTTGTCAGGAACATTGACCCCAGGGACTTGACCACGTCTGAGCTTGTAAACAAGACAGCCACGATACTTTCTAAATATCGTCGGCCGAGCCATTTAAACGAGCCAAAAGTACAAAAATGTCCTCGGAAAAATTTTTACAAAAAAAAAATCGTAAGACATTTTTACAATTTAAAATACCCCGCGTGAGAGAGAACCAGTCGAGGTCCTGGAGTGATACTTTTATATGAAAGCCACCTGTCATTTAAACTTGGATAGATCCAAGGATAGTCCCGTCCTTGGATCTATCCAAGTTTGAGTTATCACATTGTGACTTGTCACAGGACTTGTCGAGAGCGAACTGATCATTCTCATCAAATGACACCTTGTTAATGCACTGAAATAGTCATAATGGACTTCCGAATAGTCATATTCGGATCATTGCATTATTTCCGCATCCTTCTCGTACTCCGATCTTCGTAACGTTTCGACAATAGATACGAATCGTTCAGTTTTCATATATGGGAAGGCTCGCTAGTCAGCCTTGGTTTCCGCCCTCACGGGGCCTCCTAGAAGGGTAGAAAGCAAGGCCGACCCCCCTTAGCTTTTACCCCCCAACATTTTTTCTGAACATACCAGCAACCTATCTTCAATTCCTAAAGGTGTTTTCATGCAATATTTCGTGGCATTATGTAACATTTCTTAAAGATGGGATATATCTCATGGAATGGGCAATATCTTATGGAATGGACGATACTTATTTTTAGCGTAATTCTCCTTTTTTATGAAATTTTTTTTACTTCACCAATTTAAAGCATTTAAACAATTTAAATAATTTAAAAATCGTAAATTCGTAGATTTTCGTAAAAAAGCCGCGAGCGCGACCTTAAGATTTTATTTTAAAAATCCACAAAAAAAAGACTTTTTTTTTTCATTAAAAGGAACAAATTTAGGGGGTAAGACCTAAAAAAAAGAAAAAAAGTTTTTTTCTGGGCACTCTAATGCTGAGTTAAGTGAACTTATCCCTAGAGCCCGAGTTTTTGTTCACAACACTCGGTTATCTAGTAGATCATATCCGTTTGTTGTCGATTGTCCAGTTGATCGTACAGCGCATTACAGAGGATGTTCGTTTATCAGTCGAACTAGCCGTATGTGGAATAATCGTCCCGCAGAGGTCTTACCAGTCTCTTTAAATGTAGATAAATTCAAGTCAAATATCCACAAACACTACTTCCACTTTCCTCCTCCTCATAGCCTATTTTCCTGATATCAACACAATGCACTGCATTTATAGGAGCATCACCTGAGTGTTGGTTCAACGTAAAAAAAATGTGACGCATCAAAATATCGATTGGAGACCCCACAAATTACATACTTTATTGATCCATGATCGATTCTAAGATGTTCTATGAATGTCCCTCCATCTGCGAAAGAAACGATACGGTAAAAATAAAAGGGCCTCCTCAAGTTTTCCACGAATTCAATTTTTTTTTCGTATTATAGGCTATGTTATGTTCGGAAATGACCAGGGGGATAAAGTTCCCCTCCCCTGAAAAACTTTAACAACACCCCAGAAAAACATTATTTTTTTATTTTTTTGATCTTCCCCCTATTGGGGCCTGTTTATAGAAATTTTTTATTGGTCAAGTCAAAATCAAATTTTATACCATTTTCCACTAAATTGTGACTCCCAAGTCCAAAACTGATTACGATTTGATCTATCTTTTGTTAGATTTTAATAAGTGTAAAAACACACATATCAGATATGATAAGGTTACCAAAGTCCACGTTTAATACCTGCAAGCAGTGTTGCCATATATTTTTTTAAAAAAACTTTTATAAAAAAAATCTTTTTTTTTTACTAAAGTATAAAAGAAATAATTAAAAATTAATACAAATTTATGTATTTTCAATTCAATTTTATATCAAGTGTAAAAAAAATAATAAAAAAACAACCCAGCGTTCATTTTGAGCTATTAAAGATTCATAAAAGAGTCCTTAGACGCTCAGAAAACATAATACTATGAGTATTTTTTTCCTTTCAAAATGGTCCCTTTTTCAGAGCTCTCTTATAATATAATAATAATATTTTTGATCCTATGCACTATAGGAAATTTTACCCTTTTTTTGGCCAAAATTATTTACAGCCAAACGGCTGGACCGATTTGACTGATTTTTTTTATTTGACTTTTGGAAGACTCTTTAGAGGGAGGGAGTGACTCTTAAAGGTTTTCATACACTCAAAAAAAAAAATTAGTAAAGTTACCTAAAAAATTACCTAATAATTAGTTCCAAACAGGGTTCCCGGGTTATAAGTTGCCGCATCTAAGATTTTTTAGATCCTTGATAGATTATATGGTTTTCTAAACTGTTTTTACAATATTTTTTTTTTTGAGTGTACACTAACTTTCGAAGATAACAGTAGAAATTTATTTTAACAATGTTAAGAAGTGTCAAACAAATCTACTTTTTAATAAGGATTTTATTCAAAAATTTTATTTTTGAGTTCCAAGTCGTCAACTACATTTCAAAATGCCACTACGGGCAGCCGTAGATGATGCAAAAGCTAGGGGCTCAACTTCCCTATTTAGATCTTTAGAGATTTCTGCTGTAACTCGTATTTTTGTTCTCGCAGATTTTGACAAAAAAGTTAATTGCGGTCGCCCAGGTTTCGATTTAGTGGAGGCAGGCTGCGTTTCAAGTTTTTTTTAGCCAAGTATTGCCTTTAAGACAAACAGCATGCTGTCTTTCAAAAATTTTCAAACTCCTACAACTTTTAATCCTTTTCATATTTATATTTGAACAAAATATTCTTAATCCCTCCTTTATATATTGTTTAAAGTTTTCGAAACATTCACTCTCAGCAATGTATGAAAAGAAATGGTCAGAAATAGCGGCTCCTTATCCACCTCTGCTTTATTTCTCTCGCCATGTATTAAATAACTCTGAATTTGGCACTCGGTAGTCACCTGGAAAAATGGGTATAAAAAAAAAGTTTGCACATATCCGACCTTGAAATTTTTTAAATTCGGAAGGTAATTGATTGTCCTAGAGAACTTTTATGGTTTTATAGCTAACATATGCTATCATTTTTTTTAAAGTCAAAATAAAATTCCAATTCATACTTCAATAAGTTCATCTTAAGGTCACTTCAATTTTTCCAATAAAATCGATCTAATAGATGAGTTCACCAACATTTCACTATTTATCATTAAAGTACTCACCTTTGACATTATTTTCCATTTTTTAGTTTTTAAAAACTATAAATTCTTAATATAAAAACTTTTGTTAGAAGCTATCACAAAATTCGCTGCTCTCAATCGTTATTTTATAACTAAGTAAGAAATTGCAACAAAAACTACTGATAAAGTGACAGTACATCAATTCTGTCGAAAAATTGAGAAAGAATTGTTTACTTTGTTAAGTTTTTTTTATATTAATGTGAAAAAAAATAATGTTTGCAAAAATTTTAATTTTGACTTTTGGCCACAAAATGGGTAAAATTTCCTATAGTGCTATGATCAGTTTTTATTTAGTTTTTCCAATTTAATTACAAATCATTTTTAATAATTATTTAAATATAAACGGAAACTGGTTACAATGACCGTCGTCTCGTTGTATCAAAATCGACCAAGGGTTTAGTGGGAATCGAACCCACGACCCCCTGTTTCATAGGCTATCACGCTACCAACTAACCTACAGGGGCCACTTAGCTCTCTTATATGACTCATAAAATATTCTGTAAAATATATGGTCATACTCTTTTCTGAGTCTTTTTAATTGTAACCGTTTACATAGACTGAAGGACGGACACTCTAAGTCAACTAAAATAGTGATTCTGAATCGGTCGGCATATTAAAAGGTTGGTCTAGGACCAATATTTCGGGTATTTACAAAAAAAAAAAATGATGCTTTTTGTATTTTTTAATAAATTAAGAAAAACTTGAAAAACTTCATTATTTTCCAAAAAAACTTTTTTTTAGAAAAAATCTTGAAATCTTTTTAGCACCTCAAAAATCTTGCAAAAAAAGTGAAATCTTGATAAATGGCAACACTGCCTGCAAGCTAAATTAAAACAAAAAAATTACAAAATTTCATGAATTTTAGAGATTTATGTGTAAATCTGGAGGGTGGTTTGTATGGGGGAAAAAAGTGTAACTGTTCCGATTTCTTTTTTGGAATAATGATTTTTGAATTCGAAATACGTTTACCTGTCAAATTTTAAAAGGATACCTAAATCAACCGTATTGATAGGGTCATTTGGCACATATTTCATGAGCTTTGAGAGATTTATTTGAATATCGGGAGGTGGGTTTGTATAGGAACTACAAGAAGAACTGGTCCGAGTCTTTTTTAATTTAGAATTTGTGGGTACAAAATACGTCTACCTGGAAATTTTTTAAAGAATACTTTTTGAAATTCGGTTGATAATGTCATTACAGTCAAATTTAAAGCAGACGTTTTTATGGGGGCTACACACAGAGAAAAAGCTTCATTAATATAATGAAACTCATCAATAAAGTTCGTCCAATGAAACTGGTTCATTATATTTATGAAAACTTCATTAAAAAGTTTCATTGGACGAACTTTTATGACAAATTGTTTTACAGTTCTTTGAGTGTAGGTCAACACATGGACCGATTTTTTCCAATTTCAATAGGCTTCGCCCTTGGGCCAAATGAAGCATAAATTTCAAATTTCAGACAAATCCATTAGAAGCCTATTCTAAAAGTGGTTATAAGCCGATCGGTATACTTGAAGGTGGGTCTAGGACCAATGTTTCGAGTTGTTAAAAGTATCATCATAAATTGGTAGGGTATACAATAAAGACTATTTTCAATGATTTACTTTAAAGCTGGATTCACAATGATGGAGTTTAATGTATTAGAGACTAGATTTTGTGACTGAGGACGAAAGAGGATACCTTTCCCCTCGCGATAAATGTTAACATATTAATTAATTGTGATTTTTGCATTTAATTTTTACAATTTTATTATTAAATAATTATTATTTTTATTCTCGAAGATTTACTTGCAGTTTAGTATTTTTAAATTAAAATCAAATTGACTAAAATTCTAAAATTTTAAGTGTCAAAAAAATCAAGATTTTTATTCTAAATGTCAAGCTCTCTACCAGTTTCGATCTGGCAAGCCTATATGCGGGGTATTTTCGGTCTATGATTTGTATTAGTAAAAAGCTACAAAAGTGCTGTTGGACTTTTTGTCATGCCGACACTATTTACCGAGATATGTGCATTTCCATAAAACTCGGTAATGTTAAATTTTAGATATAAAACTAGGGCCCATTGGGTCCACAGATATATATTTTGAATATTCCATTAGTTTTTCTCTTTTTGTATGTGTACCTAAGACAAATAATTATATGTGCACTGTATTATATTTAGTTATAGGAAAGAAAACAAAATATTTTTTCAAGTTTGGTTCATATTAGGGTTGCCAGACGTCCCGCATTTGGCGGGATTGTCCCGCTTTTCACAACCGATTCCCGCGTCCCGCGCGGGATTCCATATTCCCGCTTTTTTGCAATTTTTTTAACAACAACTATTTTTTACTTTAAAAGCCTAAGTTTTTAAAAGGCTTATTTATAAGCTTTTGTAAAATTGGTTTTACCTTGCCGCACAAATGATGTGGATTTAGAACCTTTTTAAGGAAAAAATAAGGCCTATTCACACCTAAGGTGAAATCTCGTTCGAACGAGATTTTAATCATATTGTCTGCATCATTTTATACACAACCATATGATCGAAATCTTGTTCGAACGAGATTTCACCTCAGGTGTGAATTGGGTATAACGAAAAAGTTTACAATCTTAGTGTTTGTTTGAAAAAAAAAATATTTTTCAAAAAATGTACGCCAAAAGTTGCACAATAAAGAGTACATTCCGGGAACAATATTTTTAAAATTTCCATGGAGTAATTCTGGTCCAGCGTTATATCTTCAAAATGGAAATGTGTGTACTAAAATTTACTCTAGCTAAATTAGTTTCTAAAGCAGCGCGAAAAAAATGTTTTTGAAAAACAAAAACATATTTTCTATTTCAAAATGCACTAAAGGTTGTAATCTCTATTTAAAACATTAAAACTCGACAACATGCTGCTAAATTTTTCAGTTTTGTTCATAAAAATATTTTTGTCCCGCGAAAATTTTTAAAATCCCGCCATTTTTGTAATTTTCAGGAGTTTGTCCCGCATTTTCGAAATAAAATTCTGGCAACCCTAGTTGATATTTTGTTATGTTTTTAAGTAAGCTTTAAAATCATAAAAACATTAATTTTAAACTTTATTTTTTAATACAGAAAATAAGGAATGAAAATATACTTCATAGAAAATAATTATATGTGCATAAAGGATAATTCATATATTTTCTTTTTGATATACAATATAATTATGTTATATGAATATTTAATTAATATTTATACTTGTTTAAGACTACGAGGCATAAAACCAATCAAGTTTTTTAATGTGCCAATACCATTTTTCCCTCGTTTCGTCAATATCACAAATTTAAGTTCTTAGCCCGTAGTGTACCGCTTTGACCTTGAAACGACCTTGGCAGAAATGGTCCTAAGGAGGAATTAAGTTAGGTTTATGTCAGGACTAAAGGCATAATTACTTGAGCGAATACGGTTCGGAGACGTGTCAGCTGATACGTTAGCTTGTATTAAAATAAATGGAAATAGGTACTTAAACGAATACGTGACGGTGGTGAGCTGCCGAACTTTAAAACGATGCAACAGCCCGTCACGCTACAGCACCGCTACAGTAGCGCTCAAGTGCCTGGGCCTTAACGCCTGGCCATTTCAATACTGGTATGCTGGGCGCATTAAACAAGTTTTTTGTCAAACCAGTTACATGGATTGGAGCGTTGTCTTGGTGGAATGTCCAATTATCTCCACACGCTTCGGTAGAAAAGTCTATTAAATGTTCCCGAACAAGTAAAATTATATTAGCCCTGTTTTCGCATAGCCGTATACATGTTAACATTAACCGATTAACCGAAAACGCATCCACGTTTAACAAAATTTACTTGGCATCACTTCTGTGAAAAAGGTTTGTGTATTTGTTATTAACAAAGAAAAAGGTTTGTGTCTTTGACATTTCAATAAAAATGTGAACTTGGCATCACTTTTTATCGACGCTTCATTTTAACGCCGATAATTATACATGTTAAAAATAAGCGTGGATAATTTAAAATTTGTATGGGTAAGCGTATATACGGTTATGCGAAAACAGGGCTATTATTAGCCCTGTTTTCGCATAGCCGTATACATGTTAACATTAACCGATTAACCGAAAACGCATCCACGTTTAACAAAATTTACTTGGCATCACTTCTGTGAAAAAGGTTTGTGTATTTGTTATTAACAAAGAAAAAGGTTTGTGTCTTTGACATTTCAATAAAAATGTGAACTTGGCATCACTTTTTATCGACGCTTCATTTTAACGCCGATAATTATACATGTTAAAAATAAGCGTGGATAATTTAAAATTTGTATGGGTAAGCGTATATACGGTTATGCGAAAACAGGGCTATTGTTACATTATTTTTAGTATGGGCAAATCATATTCGGAACCGTCCTCTTCATCCAAATGCACCCCATACCATAACGGATTCGCAACCGTGATTTTGCAAATAGCACGTTTGGCGCGGCTGTATTAAATCTCTCCAATATTGGTGTTGACGATCATTGCCATCCAAATTAAATTTTTTTATCACTAAATAAGACGAAAAAAAGTTAAATTAAGACGGCCCTGGTGGTCACCACTTCTCTTGTAGAGATTTATCACATTTCCGCCAAACGTGCAATTTTCGAAAGCACAGTTTACGGGGGACAACTGACAAAACGGGGGACAACTGGTATTGGTACATTAAAAACTGACAAAACGGGGGACAACTGACAAAACGGGGGACAACTGGTATTGGTATATTAAAAACCTTGGCGGGTTTTATGCCTCCTAGACTTAAAAAAGTTTATATACACAAGGCGAACACAAATTTTCACAAAATACTTAATTACATTGCAAATCAAAAATAATATATAGGAATTTTCTTCTATGCACATATAATTATTTTCTACAGAAAATGTATGAAGTATTTCCGTTTTCGTTATTTTCTGGTTTAAAAAATAAGGTATAAAATTAAAATGTTTATGATTTTAATACTTATATATAAACATAATAAAATATTAACCAAACATAAAAAAATAATTTCTTTTCTTTCCTATAACTCAATATAAAAAAATGCACATATAATTATTTGTCTTAGGTATTTTGCAATGATTTTCTTGGTCCAACGCCGATTGTCATTTACAGCAGTTTCCTAAGTTACAAATAAATAATTTTCCTCAGTGTATCCTCCCATATTTTATAGTATTTATCACTTCTTCGTTATTTTTTTTTACCTTATCATGATTTTTTTCATAATCATTTGGCCAATGCCATCAGGATAAACGAACGAACGAATGAATCAATACTTTCATGCTTTGCTTACTTTTAATACTGTTCAATGATTTTCCTTTTTGGTCAAACGTATTTGATTGCATTTACTGCAATGCTGACAGACTCCCTATTTTTTTTACACATTTTTGAACTATTATATTATTCTCTTTGCAATATCCTTTTTAAAAGGAACAAAATATATAACTTTTATGCTTTTAGCACCATGTCCAAGCCATGAGCAGAGATACGAAAAAATTAATCAAAATGTATGAAATTAAAGAAAAAAATCAATTAATTTGCCAGAAGGCCTTATGGTTCTCTTTTATTTTTCAAATAAAATAATATATTTTTTTTAACCGTGTTAAGTTAATGACATTATAAGATTTTTAAAAGTACACTCAAAATATTTTGTAGGCAAAAACAAAAGAAAAACACACTTAAAACAAGTGAATAAACAATTGAAAACCATCCCTGTAATTATTCATTAATTTTAACAAACATCAACATTTATTTTTTACTGTTGACAAAATGTTCTAAAATAAATAACATTAAACATTAAAAAATTACGGTTTTTTCACTCTTTTTTACTAACATATTCGAAAAAAATAACCTACGAAAACATTAAAAATTAATGATAGTTCTGTTATTTTTACCAACAAATTCCAAAAAAAATAACCTACGAAAACATTAAAAATTAATGACTTCGTAGGTTATTTTATACAATTTTCTATTGAAATATTTTTTTAAAAATTTTTAATAAAATTTTGGGGAATCGATCCCGCAACCAACTACATTCTGGCCAGACACTCTACCCATCGTGCCAAAGTCACTTGATACAAACATGTTTTTATATTTGTATAAATAATTTTTTGATTTTTTTTTTTCTACAAAAAAATTACTGACTTGTGTAGGTAAAAACTAATGATATTTCATTAAAAAATACCAACAATTTAAAAAAAAATTACTTACACAAATCATTAAAAATTTAAAGAATAATCAGTAGTTTTTACTTACAGAACAAAAATAAATGACTTTAAAGATTAAATGTTAATGTAAGTCTTTATTTTTTAGTGTGTTATTTTTAAAACAAAGGACAGAAGAAGTCATTTATAAAAACTGAACATCAAACAAATGTTTTTGCTTTTAAAAACGACTAAACGGAAAACTTTTTAAATAAACTACAAACAGTTAATGACATATTTTTTTGAGTGTAATGAATTCATACTTGGATTTTTGAAAAAGTTTCATTTTGTACAACAAAATCAATAAAATTTATTATTTTAACTACTATATAAAGTTTTAGTAATGAGGTTTCTATTTTTTTTTATCAAAATTATGGGGTTTTCTACCTTCAGTGAACTACTTTTTATTTATAGTTGGTTTTTTAAAAGTTTTATTTATGATGTTTAAATTAAGGTGACCATTTTAAAAGAAAACAAGCAAAAAAGTTAAGTTCGGCCTTGCCGAATACATTGATACCCTCCGCATTGTAAACAACCTAAAAAAGTAAATTTGGCGTTGCCGAATGTATGGATAAATCTCTACAAACAAGTGAGAGTGATAAATTTGGCTGTTGTCTAATTTTGTATACCCTTCAACATGTAGGTTAGGTTATAAGTGGCTGCTGACGTTTTACGTAATATTTTCCTACTAGACCCTGTCGGTAAACCAATTTGAGATCCTTATGAAACTTCTAAGATATTAAATTTTTGCGTCCGACAAATCAGAAAGATCGTGCAACTTCTTAGATCCCAGTGTTGAAAGTCTCTGACTAGATAGTGCCGGGCAATGGCAAATAAACTGTTTGATAGTTTCCAACTCCTTCTCATTTTTAAACTTTGTGTTACAATAACTCATTGTCAGAGAAGAAACAAGATATAACCGAGGTTAAACATTTATTTTAAAGGTATGAAGTAGGACTTTCAGACAACATATCAGGATTTATAAATAAAGGTAAACTCGCGCAGTTATGACGTCTCGAATATGGCGAAAACGAGAGTTTTTTCAAGCTTTAAGCTAACAAGGAAGGTCTTTCACAGGGCACTAGGATTTCTATTCAGGAAAAATTTCCCGGTAATTCACGGGAAATATTTTTCTTAAAATACCGGGATTTTTTCTTCGGGAAATTTCAGGAATTCGTCGCTAATTTTTTTAATAAAAATATATTTGATTTACACATTTTTAACACAATCTTAAATGATTTATAAAAAATGACATTAAAACTTTGAAAGAATTAAATTTTTTTAGAAAAAGTAGCAAGGATATGCTTCAGCTTGCATATTATTATGGCCTTATAATTATTTTTCTTTAATCGATTGCGTGACAAAATACGGAATCAAACTAAATTTCACTTCAAAGGTTGGTTGCAAATTGGCAAAAGTTTTCTTAATCTAAAATTCGAATGATTTCTTCTTTTCGAAATTTAGTATTTCATATTCAGAAGAACAATATTTATAGTGCTTAAACAAAAAAATATCAATATTTGAAAGAATTTATAACAAACCTGGTTTTCAGCTTAAAATTTCATATATGAAGTAAAAGTCTGACATCTATCGATCGTAAAAAATAAATATTTTGTACCGAACAATGGTCGCCGCAAGTTCTATTCCAGCAACCAGTAAAAAACACGCACTGTGGTTCCAAATCCAAATCTAGGTGGACAAAAGTCTAAAAAGTTTGAACCTCTAAATTAAAAAACGGTAGGTGTTTTAAATAGCTAACAACATGCCTAGACTAGACGTAAAATATTTTGATTAAATAAGGGGTTTAACTTTGTCCCCGCAGCACTAGAACATCAATGTTTGTTCACGAAAATGTTTGTAATTAAAAACTAAGGAAATCAATACAAAACTAAGTAGCTTATACCAAGTGAACTATTTGCAGGAGAATGCCGTGAATTGTTTTTTATATAGCCATACCAAGGTTGGCAATCGAAACGAATAACGGTATCGATATCGGTATTGGTACCGTTTTTTTTATTTATTTCGGTATCGGTATCGATTACGGTATTTGAGTTAAATCGGTTACGGTATTACCGATACCGAAACGTCAATACCTGTACGTACCGGTATTATCAAAAAAATGCTAAAAGTATAAAAAAACGTATAAAAACATAAAAAACTTAATAGTTTTATAAAAACAAGTAGAAAAGTTAAATTCGACTTGGACGAATCCATCAATGCCCTCCACAATGCCCTTCTAAAGTGATAGTTAATTTTCTAATGTGATTCAAATTAACATTTTTGATTAGAAATATTTTATTTTGAGTAAAAAACTATTTTTAGTCATTTTTGAAAAAAAAATCGAAATTTTTGTTTTTGAGTGTAAATTATTATTCGAGTGTAAGTTTTTTTTTTGTTTTATTATAAAAATTTTTGTGAGTGACAAGAATACTTTGTAAAATATTTTCGCGACTCATCAATTTTTTTAAAGCTGGTTTAACGGTTTTTTCAACAAGTGAATTTAAGGTGAAACCAATCATAAATTCACGGTTTTCTTAATAACTTTTGAACCACTGGACCGATTTGGCTGAAATTCAATACGAACCAGACCAGGGGAATGGCAAATATATGTACCAAGCTTCAGTATCCTCAGGATGCCTTTCGAAAGTTGGCGTGTTTTTTTTCTCGAAAATTTACGAAATCTAACTTAACTTTTGAAGCACTGGACCGGTTTTGCTGGACATTTTCCTATATCTTTAGTACATAAATATAAGGCCGTATCGGGTTTTACCCCTTATTTTTTGTTTGAGCTGAAAAGGGTCCATCACTCATCGCGGTTAAAGTAAAAACCCCAACAAATTACATATTTCATCTTATTTGTAGGCAACCAATTTTTTTTTGTTGGTCTTATCTATTTGGAAAAATAGGTATTCCCTGTCTAGACAATCTCACATTCAAAAATATTGCAAACAATTTTTTTCGCGAATTATGGGAGTTTTATGGACGATTTCTACCAGTTAAGCCACTTCAAAAAGTTATACTATGGTGGAAAACCTCCTGCTAGTATTCCAAATGCCTTCCCCGAAGACCTGTATACATCAAAAAAATCCTTGGACATCCACATCACGGATTAAATAAAAATCCCCAAAAAACTATACTATACAAAAGACGTCCAGAAAGTTTCTATTGGGAGTCAAAATGAATCCATAAAATTTCGTGAAAATCAATAGTTTTCTTATGCTCTCGCATCGTTATTGAAGTGTCTTTTTTTTAAATTTTATTTAATTTACGATGTGGGTGCCAAAAGATTTTTTTGATTTTTATGAGACTTCGCACAGTGGTTCCAAGTCCAAATCTAGCTGGACAAAATTATTTTATCACCGTTTTATCTGTTTTTGGGGTCGCTGAGTTCAAAAAACATGTTTAAATTTTTCTAAGTCGATTACACTAATCGACAACTTTTTATTTTTTTTCTAATTTCAGAAATTCATTAATGACAAAAATGGTTTATATGCAGAACAGAAATATGAAATGCAAAAACTTATTTTTTGAAAGTTTTGTAATCTCTAAAAAAAAAAAAATTTTTTTGTCGAGAAGTGTAATTGAAAAAAGCAAGTGAGAGTGTTAAATTCGGCTATGCCGAATCTTTTATACCCTCCAAAATGTAAAAAAATAAAAAACCAGTGAGAGTGTTATATTCGGCTGTGCCGAATCTTTTATACCCTCCAAAATGTAAAAAAAAAATCCAGGGGCGACTTTTTTTTGGGGGGGGGGGGGTAGTGGGAGACGTTAGGGAGCACCTTCCCTTTGCGATTTCGAACTTCATCTGAGAGAAGAATGTTGCATTTGCTTAGCAAAAGTTCAAAAAACCCTGCAAAAATTGCGATTTTTCTTTGGTTGGTTTAGTTCTCCAAGGGGGAACTTTTTTCCCCTTGGTCCGATTTTATCCATTTCCGAACTTAACCTGCCTAGGAATATAAGACATATTTGTGGCAAACTTCGGAAGTCTAGCTCTTTTATTTTGGACTTTATCGTGTCCTCTACAGACGGACGGACAGACGGACGGACATTTTTGAATTTAGTCGAAGTGTGTAATTGGCCGCGGTTTTATAGGAAACATCACATTTAGTGCTTTTTTTAAGCTAAGCATAATTATAATACTTAAAAGTTATCAAAAACTTACAAAAATTCGATACTTTATTTAGAAAAAAAATTTTAGGCGAAAATCTATTTTCATAAAAACTGTGATTAATTTTAAACTTGCAAAAACCTGCAAGAAATGTCTGCATGCCAACGTTCAGTAATAAATTACCTATAAGTTGTATGTAGTAATTCGACATGATATGCCTGGATTCGGTTTTGGCAAGCTGCGGAAGTTTCATAAGTCCTCAAAAATATTGTTATTATTGACCATACTTCAAAATACAAAAAATGTAAGAAGAATATCAATAATAAATTTCTTATTAATGTACAGAATAAGTATAAATCTGTAGCTTTCTTGTACATAAACCGTTTTGAAACCATTGATGTTACATGGATAATATGATGTTATTAGTTGAACACTTATAGATATATTTTTTTTTTTTAAATATTGGATACCAAAAATGTTATTTCATTCGCATATTTAACAAAGTTAAAGACCTAATTCCAAGAAATGGTTATTAGTTCGATCAGAACACACCCTTAGCTTGCCCCTAGCACTATTAATTCCCAATTTTAAGGACACTAATTTTTGGACTTTTGTCCAGCTAGATTTTGATTTGGAACCAATGTGCTTCGGTGAGGCATTTGAAGAACGATTTTTTATTTACAAAAACCAAACAATTTACAAACTTTCTATTATTTTTGTTTTGTAAAAAATATGGTTTTTGAGAAAAACCGTTTCAATACCGGTACGTACCGATACCGAAGGAAAGGGTTTTTGGATACCGGTATCCGATACCAAAACTGAGTTTCGGTATTGGTATTGGTACCGGTATTCAATTTAAAGGGTTTTGAAACGGATAACGGTATTGAAAAGGTATCGATTGCCAACATTGGTATATACTTATCAAAAAAATTTTCATGGGTTCGAAATTTTTTCGCGATTTCTTAATATCGGTTTTTGAAGTTAGGGTCATAAGTAAAAAAAAAAAAAATTAGATTATCAATATATCAAAGCTTGCCAAAAAAAACGCTCCAAGTTGCGGGCAAGCCACTATATACATCTCTTAGAGTAACTATCAGAGAGTATGTTTCATCTCATCCAGCGGCGTCCAGCTGCATTTTTTATAGCGTTTTTAAAAAAAGTAATTTTTTCTTCAATATTTATAACTCTCAAGAAAATGCTTATAATATTCAGGATCTTCTGCACATATTTTTGCAACAAATACCTCTACAGTATTTTCTATAATTGTTATATCACATATTTTTCTTTTCCCGCAACTCTAGAAGCACAAAAAGGATTTCATTTGAACATTCTAAAAAAACTACACATTAAAAGTAATTCGACATAGCTGGGCTTTACTGTAATGCTCAGAAAAGCTTTTTTATATCATTTTTAAATACTTCCTTTAAATTTAGTGCCCTAAAGTAGCAAAAAGTAGCAAAAAGTAATATACTTTTTCCAGTTGTAGCGAAAAGTCCAATTAAGTTGAAGCTATTTTAGTGAAACCCACTGTATTTTCAAAAATAATGAAGCTACAATTTTTTAAAGCATTTTTTTGAAATCAGCGACCCCAAAAACATAAAATATCATGGTTAAATACTTTTGTCCACCTAGTTTTGTAATCCGAACTTTCGACGTATATTTTAGAGGTTTATAAAACTATTTTACAATAGAAGACATCTAAAATGGATTTAAATTGGGGAATACGACCATAATTTGCAATATAATAATTTTTATATGATAAAGTTAAAAATTTGTTTTAATTAAAAAATTCCAGGTAATTCCCGGGAATACGATTTTTTTAAAACGATTTCCCGGGAATTGAAAACAGTCCGGGAATTTAGAAACCCTACAGGGCGCCCACCGATTATCTTGAAACTTACATATAGGAAAGAGGCGAGCAAAATAAGAGTCACCTGTTTTTTTATAGCTGCCCAATCTCACATTTAGCGGGTCAAAGGGGAGGGGAAAAAACGGGATATTTTTCCGTTTTCCTTGTAAGATATCTCGAAATCCTGATGTGATGCAGAAATTCTGAGTACAGATTCACACTCACCGCTGCTCAAACCATTAGAAAAGTGTATTCTAGTCCCGGGGTTTTGACCTTTTTCAAAAACGCCAGATAAAAATATAAGCTTTTCTAGGTCAATGGTTAAGTAATGATGTTTCAAATCGAAAGGTGGCGAGTTTGATGCTGGCTGCCGCCGTATGTTTTTATACTCTACAACAACAGTATGGGGGTATACTCACTTTATCATTCCGTATGTAACGCATCAAAATATCGGTCTAGGAACCCATAAAGTATATGGGGCATTCCAAGCCAAATCACTCACTTTTAGGCCCGACCCCTTTCGATTTATTTTATTTTTTGATATGTTTTAGTACTTATTAAATGCAACTAGGACACCAATTTTCAGCCTTTTATTTCAAGATGGTGTTGAGTAATCAATTTTTCAAAATGGCGATTTTCTCAAAAAAAATAAAAAATTGATATTTTTAATTAATTTTGACCATTAAAAAATATAAATATTTTAAAAAAAGTTGGACAACGTTTTGTTGGTATTTAAATGTAGTTTTAGAAAAAAAAATATGAAAAAATTATTCGAAGTAATTATCACTTATTTTTTGACGTTTAAAAATTAAAATCGACTTTTTGAAAAAGTCCGAAACCTTAGATTTTTTTGTAAAAAACTATAAAAATTCTACTCTAAATTACGCAACTTTTAAGCTATAATTCGAGATGTGATCACAATTCTTTCTATTTTTTTTAAATTTTTAAAATCGCACCTTTAATTTTTTGGCTCTGATTTATTTTATATGGTGCTCCAAAAAAAATAAATTGGTACATATTGACCCTAACTTACCCTAGATATATGCACTTCGAGGTAAAAATACGTCTCACAAAAATTTAGGATGATCGGACATGGGTAAGGCGTTTAGCATGGTCCTTGCAGTTTAAAAAACGGATTACAAGGAAAAATATTAATTTTTTTTCAGTTTTGGCAATTTTTTTGGTATTTTTAGTTAAGTTTTAATTCAAGTGATCACAGAATTATGATGTGGAGTAAAATGCCTTTCTAATAAGGTACTAAAAACTAAAATCGGTTGAAAATCATCCAAGTTATTACAACTTCCCCAGGCATATAGCGTGTGTCATACCACTTGATTAAAGAATACGAGTCCCTTTTTTTAAATTTATTGAAATTTTCTACTGTTATAACATTTTTTCATTATTCATGTTTCAGTGTAATATTTTTTTGGTTTTTCCAAATTTTAAAACAAAAAAAAAAAATTTTTTTGAAAATAGAGATTTCAAAAGGGTGTCGAAAATGCAGGCATTTTTAGCATTAATTTAAAAAATGTTAGCAAAACACAATATGAAAAATACTTGTTATCTAAATACATTTGAACTTGGAGAATAAAAAAATGTTATTAGAGTAGAAAATTTCAATGAATTTCAAAAATCGGATTGTATTGCTTAATCAAGTGGTCTGCCATACGTTAGATGCCTGGGGAAGTTGTAATAACTTGGCTGATTTTCAACCGATTTTAGTTTTTGGTACCTTATTAGAGAGGCATTTTACTTCGTATTATAATTCTGTAACCACTTGAATTTAAAATTAACTTAAAATACCAAAAAAATGAAGAAAACAGAAAAAAATTCATATTTTTCCTTGTAATCCGTTTTATAAACTTCAAGGCCCCTGCGGGACGCCTTACCCATGTCCGATCGTTCTTAATTTTTGTGAGGCGTATTTTTACCTCGAAATGAATATATTTAGGGTAAGTTAGGGTCAGTATCTACCAATTTAATTTTTTTGGAGCACCATATAAAATAAATCAGAGTCAAAAAATAAAAGGTGCAATTTTCAAAATTTAAAAAAAAAATGGAACAAATTGCGATCACATATCGAATTATGGCTTAAAAGTTGCGTAATTTAGAGTACAACTTTTAGACATTTAAAAAAAAAATCGAAGGTTTCGGACTTTTTCAAAAAGTCGATTTTAATTTTTAAACGTTAAAAAATAGGTGATAATTACTTCGAAATTTTTTTTTAATATTTTTTTCTAAAACAACATTTAAATACCAACAAAACGTTGTCTAACTTTTTTTAAGATATCTATATTTTTAACTGGGCAAAATTAATTGAAAATTTTAATTTTTTCATTTTTTTGAAAAAATCGCCATTTTGGAAAATTGATTACTCAACACTTTCTTGGAATAAAAAGCTGAAATTTGGTGTCTAAGTTGCATTTAATAAGTACTAAAACATATCCAAAAATAAAGTAAATCGAAGAGGGTCGGGTCTAAAAGTGAGTGATTTGGCTTGGAAAGCCCCATATATATTTATGATCAGTGATCGATTCTAAGACATTCTAGCGATGTCCGTCCGTACGTCTGTCTGGCCGTCTGTAGTTATCACGATGCAGTCTAAAACAAACGAGCTCGACTCCCGACATTTGGCACGAATATGTCTTATGTTACTGGGCAGGTTAAGTTCGTAAATAAGCAAAATCTAACCAGGGGCAAAAAATTTCCCACTTGAAGAACTAAACAAACCTCTAAAAAATATTATTTTTTTACATGATTTTTTGTTTTTGTTTAACAAATGAAAAAATTTTATGCTACAAGAAGTACAAAATCCTGCATTTGGACCCTGAGAATTAGAAAATGTCGTTTTTTCGGTCCGCCCCCTTTTTATGGGCGTGGAATAAAAAAAGTTTAAATTATGATGAACTTGCATTCACTCAAAATATTCTGTGGGCAAAACAAATGAAAAACACATTTAAAACCAGTGAATAAACAATTGAAAACCATTCCATTCCAAACATCAACATTTATTTTTTACCGTTGACAAAATTTTCTAAAATAAATAGCATTTAACATTAAAAAATAACGTTCTTTCATTCTTTTTTACCAACAAATTTGAAAAAAAAAATAACCTACAAAAACATTAAAAATTAATGATTGTTATGTTATTATTACCAACAAATTCAAAAAAATACCTACGAAAACATTAAAAATTAATGATTTAGTAGGTTATTTTTACAATTTTTCTATTGAATTTTATTAAAAAAAATTTTAATAAAATTTTGGGGAATCGATCCCGCAATCAACTACATTCTGGCCAGACACTCCACCCATCTTGCCAAAGTTACTTGATACAAACATGTTTTTATGTTTCTATAAATAATTTTTTTAATTTTATGTCTACAAAAAATAACCAACACAAGTAGGTAAAAACTAATGACTTCTCTTTAAAAAATGCCAACAATTAAAAAAAAAACGTACACAAATCATTAAAAATTAAAGAAGAATCACTTATATTTACTTACAGAACAAAATTATATATATATGGGCTGTTTCACGTCAACGGGAGACCCCCCCGCTCCCAAAATTCTATTGGTCGTAGAGAGTTGTATTATGGCTTAAAATTTAGCCAATGATCTCTACTTTTGAAAGCTGAGTGGCGGAAGTTGAACCCAATGGTAAGTGAGCCAATATGGCGGCGCGAATCGGGATACCCCGATCGGGATATGCTGGAAACTAATGAAGGAGTTATCGGATTTTTCTGAAATTTGTTATCAGGGGGTATATTGGGGCGCTAATTTCGAATTTTCATTCAGATTTCAAAAATTCAAAATGGCGGATCCAATATGGCGGATGATTTTTTCGAGGTTTTCGCATTCAAACAAAACTCGATTCCCGGGTGTATTATGGGTCACTAAACACGATTCTGAATTTAGATTTCCAAAATTCAAAATGGCGGATCCAATATGGCGTTTATTTTTTTGTTTTATTGTTTCGATTTCCTTGAAACTTGTTATCTGGGGGCTATTTGAGACGCTGATTTCGAATTTTTATTCAGATTTCAAAAATTCAAAATGGCGGACTCAATATGGCGGATGGTTTTTTTTTAAGTTGTCGCATTCAAATAAAACTCGGTTCTCGGATGTATTATGGGTCACTAAGCACGATTCTGAATTTAGATTTCCAAAATTCAAAATGGCGGATCCAATATGACATTATTTTTATTTTTTTTAATTTCGATTTCCTTGAAATTTGTTACTCCGGGGTTATTTGGGACGCTGATTCCGAATTTTTATTCAGATTTCAAAAATTCAAAATGGCGGATCCAACATGGCAGATGATTTTTTTTTTAATTGTTGCATTTAAGTTAAACTCGATACCCGGGAGTTTTATGAGTCACTTAGTACGAATCTGACATCAGATTTAAAAATCGTTATTAAAAAAATATAAGAGCCATGTTGGATCCGCCATTTTGAATTTTGAAAATCTGATGTCAGATTAGTACTAAGTGACTCATAAAACTCCCGGGTGTCGAGTTTAACTTAAATGCGACAATTTCAAAAAAAAATCATCTGCCGTATTGGATCCGCCATTTTGAATTATTGAACTCTGAATAAAAATTCGGAATCAGCGTCCCAAATAACCCCGGAATAACAAGTTTCAAGGAAATCGAAATTAAAAAAAAAAAAAATAATGTCATATTGGATCCGCCATTTTGAATTTTGGAAATCTAAATTCAGAATCGTGCTTAGTGACCCATAATACATCCGAGAACCGAGTTTTATTTGAATGCGAAAACTTAAAAAAAAAAACCATCCGCCATATTGAGTCCGCCATTTTGAATTTTTGAAATCTGAATAAAAATTCGAAATCAGCGTCTCAAATAGCCCCCAGATAACAAGTTTCAAGGAAATCGAAACAATAAAAAAAATAATAAACGCCATATTGAATCCGCCATTTTGAATTTTGGAAACCTAAATTCAGAATCGTGTTAAGTGACCCATAATACACCCGGGAACCGAGTTTTATTTGAATGCGAAAACCTCGAAAAAATCATCCGCCATATTGGATCCGCCATTTTGAATTTTTGAAATCTGAATGAAAATTCGAAATTAGCGTCCCAATATACCCCCTGATAACAAATTTCAGAAAAATCCGATAACTCCTTCATTAGTTTCCAGCATATCCCGATCGGGGTATCCTGATTCGCGCCGCCATATTGGCTCACTTACCATTGGGTTCAACTTCCGCCACTCAGCTTTCAAAAGTAGAGATCATTGGCTAAATTTTAAGCCATAACACAACTCTCTACGACCAATAGAATTTTGGGGGCGGGGGGGTCTCCCGTTGACGTGAAACAGCCCATATGTATATGTGTCCTTTATTTATCTAAATATCATTAGAAATACATTTCTGAATATCAAAAATACTTAAATAAAGTTCAGTGTGAACATAGGGCGTCAACAAATTCTCTCAATCTGATTCTATCTCTGGCAATTGTTTTGCTTGATTCCAGGATACTCGAGATAGTAAACATTCCTGTTTGAGACATCGAACCCAGGTGTTACAGGGTCTGCCTTGGCGGCGTTGACCTTGGGGGTTCCAATTTAGGGCTGTTCAGGCAATTTCTGTAGGTGGTCTTCGCAAAATATGGTCTACCCACGTCCACTTTCGTCTACGAATTTCTATTTGCACTTGCAAGGAATTAGCCCTTTGGAGCAGGGCTTCATTTGAAATCCTATTTGGCGAATGAATATGGAAAATTTGCCTCAGGCATTTATTAATAAAAGCTTGAATTTTTCTTGTTGTATTTTGAGTCAAGCCCCATGTAGTGCAGCCATATAGTAGTACTGACTTTACACTACAGTTATTAATGACAAAATTAAATGACTTTAAAAAATAGTTAATGAAAGTCTTTATATTTTATGTTGTTGTTTTTGAGACAAACAACAGAAATAGTCATTTAAAAAAAAAAAACTGAACATTGAACAAATGATTTTTCTTTAAAAAACGTACAACTTTTTAAATGAACTACAAACAGTTAAAGACATTATTTTTTGAGAGAACTTTTCATTAATATGAAGATGCTTTTTCTTCGAGTAGATGTTAAAGTGGCAAAAAAAGTTAAAATCTAAGACCGGCCTTTGTAACTTAAGCCCAGCAGTGTAGTTACTAAAAATCTAAAGTCAGCACTTTAGTTTCATTTTATTTAAAATTCACATGGTCTCCCCGAAAATTTGCTACCGTTTTTAATGTGATCCAATTTTTTAATTTTATTATGTGTATTTATTTAAACATTTTTTTTATTTTTGTTATAATTTTAATGTGTTGAGAATTTTAATTTGTTATTTTATTAAAAAAGAAAAACAAAGTAATGTTGTGTCAAAATTTTATATATCACGGATTTCATGTGTGAAGGGAATATATTTTTTGTTTCTCCATAAACTCCAAAAAAATTTAAAAAATAGTATGAAATAAATTGCACGTTTAAACAAAAAAAAAATAAAAATAAAATTTGAACTGATTTATCATGTGTCACAATATGAAGAGCTGTTTTGCTTTTTTCTCTTCTTATTTTATTGTAAAATATTATTTAACATTTTTACTTTATTACTCTACCTCCGCGGTATTATACATTAAACATAAGGTGTTTTTTTTAAGTTTTTTTTTTAAATTTTTATTTTAGCGAAAACTGCTTAACAGTATAAATGGCAGCCATTATGAAATTTTTAACCATAAAATTTATTTAAATTAAACATAAGACGAAAAGACAAACAAAATAAAAAAAAAAATGAATGTATGGTGTTATTATGGCCGTTAAAAATAATTATGTATTTTATATTGTAAATGACTGACAATAAAGAATATAAAAAAAATATATTTTTTTTGGGTGTTGACGAATTATGGTTACGCCTTGTCAGTTTTTATTTGTTTTAATCTTTTTTTAAAAAAAGTTTTTTGGCTGCTTTGTTTTCTAATGTTTGGTTTTAAATTTTTTTTTTTCAGCCATGTCATTTTTGTTTATCGCATGTAATTTGAATATGATATTGTGTGGTGCGGGTATTTTGACAGTTCGCCATAAAATAAAGAAGGTGTGAAATTTATTAATTGTGTATTAAATTATCACTTGTTCTTTTTCAAGTGCATTTAATTGAAATTTTAATGAAGAATTCATTTTGATTTTTTTATTATTCGGACATATTACGTGCCAAAAATTATAATAAAATAAATGGTATCACAATGGACCTCAGAGTCTACGTGTGTTGACGTAAAACGCCAGCAGCCACTTACAACCTTACAACCTAACCTTGATTTAAGAAAATTTTAATTTTTACACTAAAAAAAATTATGTCTATCGAATTCACTACAAAAGACAGTTAAAACAACTACACAGAAAAAAATGAAAAAAATATTTGAGTAAATTTTTAAAACTATTGAGTAAAAAATTACTAAATTTTGCACCAGTAAACGATTCAATTCAATAAAATTTTATTAAATGTTTGAAAAAAAAAATATGCGTAAATTTTAAAAGTTTAAAAAAGTTTTACATTTTTTTACAAAAAAAGAAAAAAAAAACTTGTTTTTTCAAACTTTACCAAACATATTTATGTCCCAAAAACATTTTATAAAGACGATTACAAACTTTCATATACATATACAAAACACTATAAACTAAACGAGAATTCAAAAAACTGTGAGAGTTAAAAAAAAAATGAAAAAAACTATGGAATTTTTATTATATTATTTACTTAAATTGTTTTTAAAATTTTTAAGTAAATTGTTAATTGTGTCAATTAAAAAATTACTCAATTTCTGTTTTTAAATTTAAACAAGTGATTACTCAAATTTGTTTCCTCCATATTTTTTTCTGTGTGTATTTGTAAGTTGTTTAGGCGTGCACTACATTTTACGGTAAAATCAATAATTAATGTTGTTGTTTTTAACTATTGATTAACAACTTTAAAAACCAGTAAAAATAACTTCAAATTACGGTTGTTTTCAAATCGTCTGATTTTTTTTTTATTAACAAAAAAACTTATAAAACTTTAAAAACGATAAAATTGTTTAAAAAACGAAACAAAAAATAATATTTATATTACATTTTATAAATTGTAAAAAAATGAGTCTTGATATTATTTATTTGGTAATAATTCCTGCTTTATCTCACAAGTTAAGGTTGTACAACACATCCATTTTTCTAATCATTGTTAGTAAAATACAACTACATAAAACAACTGCTACTACAATGTAGTATATTTTTTGTATTTAGTTTTTAAAACAACTACAAAACGAAGTTGTTTTGAGATTTTTCATACAAAAACAACGGAAATTGTGGTGGAAAAAACAACTTTATAAACGACTATAAATAACTGCAATAGTTTTCTGAGTGAATACCCTCTCTTAAGACATTGTCTATACCCTACGCCACTCTGTGGTTCAGGGTATAATGAGTTCGAGGCTGATGTTTCTAACTACTCAAAATATTGGTCCTAAACCTACTTTTAAGTATACCGATCGAATCAGAATCACGTTTTTAGTAGCGAGGTCTAATGGACATTGTCCATCCGTCTGTCTGTCCAAGTAAACGGTGTGAACAAAATATAGATGGGCATTTTTAAACAATTGACTTGAAATTTAAAACTTAGGGTTCTCTTGGACCAAGGACAAAGCCTACTGAAATTCAAAAAATCGGTTCATGTTCATATAATAGATGTCTTTTCGAAATTTGGCAGGTAAATGTGTTTTGTATTCAAAAATCACTATTTCTTTAAAAATAACTATTCCTTTCATTTTTAAAGGAAAGAAATTTTAGAGGAATCGGACTAGTTCTTTTTTTTAGTCCCCATACAAACGACCTCCCGATATTCTCATTAATTTCCTAAATTTCATGAAAATAGAAAATATATTATTAAAGTTTTGTTTAATGCGTACTTTAATAAAATAATCAAATCTGATTTTAATCAAACCATTTTTGGACTAAGGCCTTATATGAAAATTTTGCCCGATATTCAGTTTAATCGTTTAAATTTGGTTTGTGAGTGTTTTTAACACTTATTAAAGACTTGACAAAAGATGGATCCAATCGGTCCATGTTTGAACCTGGGACCCATTTCCTGTGAAACACTGGTGTAGGGTATTATGTGGCCGGTCTTGATCGACTGTAATTTTCTTACTTGTTTTTTGTGTAGTATTTTTATGTTTTTGTCAAAAAATTGACTAAAACTCCTCAAAATTATTGTAATCTTCTACACGGTGAGCCTCAGCGATGTTTAGGTTGAACTTTAGTGTCGACGAAAAGTGTAAGCGCAGTTCGATTTCTACAAGATCAAATGTCACAGAACTGTTAACAGTGAAGAAATGATTTCGATGTTAACTGTTTTGCGACCTGTAAATCAATACAATTAAAACTACATACTCAGTTTTTGAAGATATTTAAAAAACTTCATTGTCAAAATTTTAGAAAATACAAAAACACTAATTTCGCGATATCTAGCGAATGCGAAATGCTACGATTTCGCTTTTAACTGTTTCGTGACTGCGTGTACACTTTTCGTCGACCAAGAAAAATATACTTGTGTTGGCGTTTTGCAAGATCACATCGGAATTTTATTTTAGAGAACGTTAAAGTTTCCCAGCTTTGACCTGTTCTTGCAACATATCGGTATATAAAACTATGTTTTCTTTATATCTGTGGTGTATGCTACGTTAGACTGGCATTCTGTTGTATGGCAAAAAAGTTTTTCTTCCGATTTTGAACGTCAGGGCAAATTCTTTTTCTTTTAGGCCTAAAAATTATGTGGTACAAATTTAGGGCCAATCGGATTAAATTAACCAGTGGCGCCCGTCGATCAAAGTTTTGGATTTTTTAAAAATTAAAAAAAAAAAAATTTAAAATATGTCTTGCGACACATCATGCTAATTAATTTTGATGCGCTGAACACGAATATCAAAGAATTTTTAAAGTTGATCAAACGGTTATCGCTATTTGAAATTTGCAAAATAACAGTTTTTTCCTACATTCTAGAATTTTTTAAAAAAAATTTTGAAATTTCTTACCCTTGACCCTTTCAAAGAGCTTGACACAATATTTAATTCAAAATTCAAAATCATTCAAAATTATCAGATCAATTTAACCCATGGCGCCCTGTAATCCAAGATATGCATTTTTGGAAAATTTACACAAAAATTTTAGATTTTTGAAAAATAAAAAATAAAAAAAAATATTATTTTTATTAATTTTTGCATGATGAACACAAATATCAAAAAATATCTTAAATCGGTCTAACGGTTTTTGAGATTTGCCTTTTGAAATTTGTCAAAAAATTTCACAAAATGGCAGTTTTTTCCTACATTCAAGAAATTTTTTAAAAAAATCTTAAAATTTTGTTTCCGTTTACTATTTTGTAGAGCTGAAGACAAGCTTTCATTAAAACTTAATTTGAGCCAAATCAGACCATTTTAACCCACGGCGCCCTATGATCAAAGTTTAGAGTTTTTGGTGAAAATTTTATAAAATAGTAAAACCACAGACTATATACACTCAAAAAAAAAAAACTGTAATGTTAGCAAAAAAAGCTTGTAAACCTACAAGAAAATTTGCTGATTTTGAACAAACAATTTTTTTGCTAAAGTTAGCAAAGATGTTTTGCCAATAATTAGTTAACTATTTTTTTTAACTTAGTTCATACACATCTGAGGACCCCATTGGGTTCGGACCCGATAGGTCCAGACCCCGATGGGCCTTGACCTAGTTGGGTTCCTTTAAAATCGTCATAGTTTTTGATCCAAAATTTGTGTCCGTCTCGCTCTACCTTGCTTAGTTTTTGAGATACGTGATTATAGGGGACCACTGGGGTCTTGAGAATTAAAAAACTCGATAACTTCAAAATACTCAAAATAAATCTTGAGTATTTTGCGGTCTTGTTCTACGTGTTGAGAGCTACAAAAATGCTTTCGGACTTTTTGTTGTGTCGGCAATATTTACCGAGATATGAGCAGTTTAAAATTTTCGGGAATGCTAACTTTTTTGGATCCAAAATTAGGGCCCATTAGGGTCCACACATGTGAAGAGGACCGGCGATACTATGGAGAATCCGAGAACCAAAAATGGCCTCCATTTTGCTCTATCTGGCTTAGTTTCCGAGATAGCGCCATTTTAAGTTTTCTGAAAATAAAAAAAAATTTACCATTTATTTTGCTAATATTAGCCAAAAAGCTTTTAAAAATTTGGTCAACTCAATTTTAAATCTAGCAAAAAAAATTAGTTCTAATTTTGTTTAAAATTGCTAATGCACTAAATGAAGTTTACAAGATATTTTTGCTAACATGCTAATCTCAACTAAAAATTTGCTAAAAGTTAGCTAACCAGCATTAGCAAAAAAAATTAGTAAATCTACTTATGTATTATTTTGAGTGTACAGACTCGACAGTAGTAGAAAAAATGGCGAAAAACTAACCGATTTTAGGAGAAAACGGACCGGTTTTTAGTCCGTTTTACTCTAACATGGCAACTTTTTCTACGACTTAGGAGTGAGTGAAACAAATAAAACCGATCTGGCATCTATTTTTCTTCTGGCGCGTTATATCAGTTTTCTCTTTTTAACCTAATTCGTAGAATAATTTAAAAATAATAACCATATGGTTAAAGAATACTTTTTTTAAACCTGTCACTTATGTTGAGTCTTTATTAGTCTGTGGTACAACTTTGATCGAAGGGCGCCACGGGCCTAAATGATCGGATTTGGCTCAAATTAATTTTGAATGAAAGATTGTGTCAAGCTCTTTTAAAGGGTTAAGGGTAAGATATTTTGAGTTTTTTTTTTTTTTTAAATTTCTAGAACGTAGAAATAAATTTCAGATAACGATATCTCGAATACCTTTTGACCGATTTTAAAAATTCTTTGATATTCGCGTTCAGCGCATCAAAATTAATAAGTATGATGTGTCGCAAAGCTGTAGTTTTTTTTTCAACAAATATTTAAAAATCTAAAACTTTGACCGCCGTGCGCCACGTATTAATTTAATCCAATTGACCTCAAATTTGTACCACATATTTTTTAGGTCCACTAAAATAAAAATTTGCCCGAACACTTGGGAAAATCAAAAGTTTAAGAAAAATTGCCACTCTAATGTACATACATAAAACACGGGAAATGTCAAATTTTAGATCCAAATTAGGATCTTCAGACCCCGACTGATATGTAGAGCTAGGCTATTCCATATTTTTTCTTCAGCATTCTTTCTTTCGAAAATTTCATCCGCTTTGCTTCATCTCGCTTAGTTTTTGAGATATCGCCATTTTTAATTTTTAATTAAATTTTAAAAAATTCTACCTCAATTCTAAGAAAAGAAATACAAAGAAGTTGTTTTTAGTAAATTTTATCAAAACTTGAACTAAATTGTGTGTAAACAAATTTTTAGGAAATATATCTTAAAAATAAAGATATGTTTAGATTTGGGGAAAATTTCTTTGGCTGTAAGAACTTTTTTTCTTATATTAAAGAACTCCATTAAAAGAAAATTATAAACTATTTATTAAATGAACTAAACTTTTTCCTCATTGTTAAAAAAAAATCTTCTGTTTAGTCGAATTTAACTAAATTTTAGGAAAACTCATGAATTATTTTTTTAAAGAAATTTTTTCCTAAATTTAAGTTATGTCTTATTTTTCAGTGCACGTAAAAAAGTTGTGTTCTTCAGCGGTTGGTTAAGTTTTTCAAGGTGCATCGGCGTATACAGAGGGGGGGCCCAACAACAACAACAAAAAAATATTTTTTTTTATGTATTGGAAAACACAAATCTCACGAAAAAAACAACAAAAATTTTTTTGTTGTTGTTGTTGGGCCCTGAAAAAACAGTCCTGCATACGTCGTTGTCAAGGTGGTACTGTTTTCCCCCTGGTCCGAATTTCACTCAACCTGCCCAGAAGCTACAGACAGACGGACATTCGTAGTGTGTCTCAGAATCGATCATAGATCAAAAACACTGTACGACACGATTTTGCACCCATGATCGGGACCCAAAAATTCTGAAAGTAGAGCTAAAAAAACATACCCGTGTCTCCCAGTTTTTCTAGATCAATTCGTATTCGCGTTTTATAGGCAAATCAATATTTTGTATATATCTGAGTTTCAATCATCTGGGGAAGTAAGGATTACGCTCGCAACAGTCAATTGTGATGGCTTAAATTTCGCTGAAGTACTTGAAAGTAGTAACAGAAAAAATCATAAGGAAAATTGGTCCACGGGTTCAAAAGTTATGAGCAAATTTCTCATATTTTGTTGTTTTTTCACATGTTTTTATACCCTCTATTTAGTGATAGAGGGTTAAAAATACGCAAACTATTGAAAGAAAATTTGGATGCTCTTAAAGTTTGGCATATATATTTTTTATTTCCGTAGTCAGGTTTGCATCGAATTTTGAGGAAATCGATCTAGTGTTTCAGCAGTTGTGATCAAAACCATGAATTCGGAATTCCTTCTTTCAAAAAAAATTTTAAATGCTCGTTAAAAAATATTGGTATGCCTCAAAAATATTTTACAAAGTAATTTTATAGCTCAAAAAAATATTTACACTCGAAAAAAAATTTACACTCAAAAAAATTTTACACTCAAAATGTTTGGCCATCTAAATTGTTTATGATAGCAACAAAAGGTAGATGTCTGCATTGCAAAAAGATGTGGACAAGTTTCCCAGAGTTGCCACATTTTTCTTTAGAGTTGCCCCAAGCATATAAGTTAAATTCGACTTGGCCAAATCCATGATACCTTTCATAAGCCCATTTTAAGTGATAGTAATTTTTTTAACGTCAAAACAAAATTGTTAAACATTTTGACTAGAAATAATTTATGTGGATTAAAAACCTTTTTGTAGTCATTTTTGTAAAAAAAAAAAAAAATGAGTGTAAAATTTTTTTGAGTGTAATTTTTTTTAAGTTTAAAATTTCTTTTCGACTGCAAACATTTTTTGGAGGGATAAAATTACTTTCTAAAATATTTTTGTGGCATACCAATATTTTTTAAAGAGCATTTAGAGTTGTTTTTAACGTCGGAATTCAAGGTGAAACCATAACGAAATTCACGATTTTGATCATAACTTCTGAAACACTTGATTGATATCTTTGAAATTCAATACCAACCTGACCAGCGAAATAACAAATATATATGCCAAACTTTAGGAGCCTCCAAATTGTCTTTCAAAAGTTAGCGTATTTTTAACTTTCTCTTACTAAATATAGGGTATGGAAACATGTGAAAAACTATCCAAATTTGAGAGATTTCTTCATAACTTTTGAACCCGTCTACCAAATTTCCTTATGTTTCGCATATTTTATCTGTTACCATTTGCAAGTGTTTTAGGGAAATTTAAGCCATCACGATTGTCTGTTGCGACCGTAATCCTTACTTCCCCAAGTGATTGAAAAAACAGGTATATATACAAAATATTGATTTGCTCATAAAATGCGAAAAAGAATTGATCTAGAAAAACTGGAAAACACGGGTATCTTTATTTAAGCTCTACTTTCAGAATTTTTTGGTCCGGATCATGGGTGCAACCGAAAGTTGCATTTTGTAGTACAGTGTAATATATACCTTGTGGACCAATATTTCGATGAGTTACAAACGGAGTGACGAAGTATACCCCCATACTGTGTTTGGAAGGAATAAAAATGTTTTCTAAAATTTTACCTTCTCTTTATTTAATATTATAAATTATTTCTCTAGACAAGCACTCTAGAAATGTCATAAGCATGGTTGATTTTAAAATTAATGTTTAGACACACCTACAATAAAGTTATAAAAAGGTGTTAAATGGATGAAAACAAACCATAAAACCAGATAACTAAAGATAACCTGCTGTTTAACTAAGAAATTAGAATAGAAATTAGAGAAATTAAATTGAATTTAAAATAACCCTTAGAAATTTTAACCTTTTTTTTCAATTTTTTGCTTTTAATTTCTGAATTAAGTATAACGAAAAAAAACGAAATAAAAAACACATGCCACATTACAATATCACCCCCACACTAAAGGAATACTTAATTTCTGTTAAGATATTAACAGGTGTTATGCGCATGCGTAACATTTTTTGTTGAATGTAAAGCAATTTAAAAAAAAAATAAGGAACCATGAATAACATGAAATTGAATATCCTGTGGAGTATTTAGTACAATAACCCGCAATGTGCGCTGATGAGCGTTTATCAAGTTGTCATAGCTTAAAGACAACCATTTATTACACGTTCAGGGAATGCTCAATGGAAATAAAAAATAAAACTAACGAGAATGCTATAATTGGGTGTACCGAATTAAAAATACCATTCACACTTCCATAGAGTAATAATAGTAAGAGGCTTAATGGGAAAAAGTATTGTGAAAACCTTGTTATGAACTCCGATTATCTCAAGGAAGAAAACTTTTTTTCTTCAGTTCCTTTTGAATGTATTCGTTTATTTATCTTTTTTTCTTCGGTTCCTTTTGAATGTATTCGTTTATTTTTTGTTTTTTCTTCGGTTCCTTTTGAATGTATTCGTTTTTTTCTTTAATTCCTTTTGAATGTATTCGTTTTTTTTCCTTTTTTCTTCGATTTCCTTTTGTGTGTATTCTGGTTTTCACTCCCGAGATAATCAGAGTTTACGGCTAAAAATCAAATTTCGAAAAGGAATGTTTTTCACCCATTAATCCTCTTACTATTTTTACTCTATGACAATTCTTAAAAATTTTTGAATATTCTTTGAAATTTTCCTAAATTTTATTTGTGTTCATTTTTCTGTATATTTTACGCAAAGAATTTTATCATAATATGTTTATAGCAATCATAAACTCTTTGTAGCATTCATGTTTTGGTGCTAAATTTTAATTTTAGGATTATATGGAATCATACCATGATTGCTGCAAAATTGCAATGGCGCTACAAACATATTATGGGTAAATTTTCAATCATAATATGACGCTCTTATGGTTGCCACAATCATATCTCTTATCTGCGTGTTGTGAAAATTTTGGATTTTCCTAAAACATTTGTAGTTCTCCTGTGTTTTTTATGATTTTTTTTTTTTAATATCCCATTGCTTTAAATAGTTTTCCATGGAATGCATTACTTCCCAAATTTTTCTGTAATGCATTACTTCCAAATTTTTTCTGAATTTTTTTATGGTTTTCTTAATATTTCAAAAAGTAACAAGCGGAATGACAAACTTATATTCCCCATCTACCACAGCGAAGAGCATTTACCAAAAAATGGCAACAATTGTTTGAAAAACATGTGTATGAAATACACCGTTTTTTGTGTTTTTGACTTTACCTCTTCAAGTAAGGGTTATTATATTCATCCTTTCTTTGCCATAACAATAGCTTAAGATCCAATTAATATCAATATTATAAGAAAATGTAGATAACACAGTATAAAATATTTTTACACCGGTGTAAACATATTTCAAATGCATATAAAGGCCTGATACAACATAAATATTCACACAAATGTCATTGTTAAATTACGAAAATTATTTGTTAACCCTTAAATGCAATTGGTATTTTGAAAGTAACACTACTCTGCAAAAATCAATTTTTTTTGCAAAGACTTCCAGGGTACATTTTCTAAAGTATTTTGGCTTCTTAAACACGAATCAGTCATCAGTAAAGTTGTATTAAATGGCCTTCTCGTGATATAGGCATTTTCACTTTTTGTGGACCAAGCCCTAAAAACGACTTATTTTTATACCCTCCACTTAGTGATAGAGGATATAAGTATATAATAGACTGCCCAGAAAAAAAGCGAAGTTTTTATTTTCTTGGGGGATACCTGCAAATTTTGTTCCTTTTTGTGCAAAAAAATTTCGGTTTTTTGGGATTTTTAAAATAATATCTAGAGGTCGCGAACTCGCGTTTTATAACGATTTTTTTTTTTTAGTTTTTTATTATTTTAAATTGTTAAATATGATAAAATATTAATAATTTCAGACAAAAAAAAAATTAAATTAAAAATTAAATATCGCTCATTCCATGAGATGTCTCCCAGCATCTAATCAAATGTTCCTTAATTTATTTGAAATTTTGCACACATGAACACTATGAAGCTATTAAAATAAATCAGTTGTTAGTTCCGAGAAAATCCGTGAATTCGCGAATATATTCGCGTTAGGGAATTCGTGGATTTTCGCGAAACTAAAAACGAATTTATTTTAATTGCGCCATAGTGTACCTGTGTGCGAAATTTCAAATAAATTAAAGAACATTTTATTAGATGCTGGGAGACATCTCATGGAATGAGCGATATTTAATTTTTAATTTATTTTTTTTTTTTGTCTGAAATTATTAATATTTTATCATATTAATCATATTTAACAATTAAAAATAATAAAAAACTCAAAAAAAATAAATCGTTATAAAACGCGAGTTCGCGACCTCTAGATATTATTTTGAAAATCCCAAAAAAAAACCGAAATTTTTTTGCCCAAAAAGGAACAAAATTCGCAGGTATCCCCCAAGAAAATAACAACTTTGTTTTTTTTTCTGGGCAGTCTAATATATAAGTTTGTCATTCCGTTTGTAACTCATCGAAATATCGGTCTGGGACCCCATAAAGTATATATATTCATGATGCCCGATCGATTTTAAAACATTCTAGCGATGTCCGTCTGTCTGTCTGTGGAAAATGCTATAACGGACAAAACATTGCACAGAGATGACTGAAACTTAACATATTCATTGGAAGTTCACCCGAGAAGTTTGGTATTGCATTTGAGCGATATCGTTTCAGCGGTTCAAAAGTTATGAACGAAAATGTAAGCACACCTCAAAAATTTCAGTACATTCAACATAACCTAAAAATACAAAATTCTTTAATTTGGCTTCTGGTTGACATATGTTAACATAATTGAACACCAAATTGTATTTAAACAAGTACATACATATTTTTTGACAAAAAAAAAAAGAAAAAAATCGCGGATTTTTTTACCAACATTTTTTTCGCCGAAATTTTTTTTCAATTCTTTTTTTTTTTCAAAAGTAATTTCCTTTTAAATAAATTTTTTTTACAATAATCTTTTTGAAATTGTGGAGGGTATTACTACATTCGGCAAGGCCGAATTTAACTTTTTTACTTGTTTTATATTGGAAAAGTGTATGTTAAATTTATTCATATTTTTTTCCAAGTTCCCACTAAAATTACCTATTTTTTGCAAGAAATCCGTACTCGATACGATCAAGGATACCATAAGAACAATATAAGGAATTTCAAAATGTCCTTTTTTTTGGTTATATCCTTATAAGTAGGGATGAGATTTTTATGCACTAAAAAATCGAAAATATGCTATAAAAATTTCAAAATATGCAAAAAGATGCTGTTTAAGGTTGTAAATATGAACAAAATATGCATTTAAAAATAAAATATGGAAAAATATGCATTTTCACCAAAATATGCAAAAAATGCAAAAACAAATGCAAATTTCTTAATTCGGAAAGAAAATTGGTCGATACTGTTTTTAGACTATCGACATAAGACATGCATTTGCATGGAAATCACATTCTTACTTATAAATATCCAAATTTTGCAAGAAATTTCCTGTTCTAAGCAGATATGTATAGAAGACCTCCAAAAAAGAGGCCCTTTGGTTAGAATCCGAAATCAATTGATCCAGAAATATTTGCAAAAGAAGTCAAAGTTTTGAACCAAATTTGATACATATTTTCGTACCAGTTTTTTATGATTTTTTTAAAAAATTTAAAAAAAAAACATCAGCAAAATTGTATCAAATCGCTTTCTCGAGATATAGACATTTTTCAATTTTTGTGGACCAAGCCCTCAAAGCCGATTTTTTTCTTTTGCAAATATTTCTGTATTTTGGACTCAAGCCCCAGGTCCTTTTTATTAGAGTGTCTAAATTTTCATTATTAATATAAATCATAAATAACATTAAAATTTGACCAACTTTTAATTAAAAACTGTTTTATTACTGATAAACAATTAATTAAAACATAAAAAATCAAAAAATAAACGTTAAAAATCCTGAAATACAATAAATAGTGTTTGGGGTCCGGGAATTCCCGGGTCGGATTTCCCGGGAATTCCCGGGAAAAGACTGACGGGAATTCCCGGGAATTTTTTTAATTTTTCCCGGGAAATCCGGGAATTTTATAAATTTTACATAAAAATGTTTATTTTAATTTAATTTTTAATATTTTTTTTTAAATACAGGTATAATTTGCTATTTTTTGTAGTTTTTCTATTTGGAACAGTGCAAATATATAATCATAGGAAAACTGACCAAGTGTAAAAAGACAATATCATGAAAAAACTTAAAAAGTCAAAAAATATACGTCGGTTAATGATAATTTTGTTAAGACTGTCAAAAAAATATAAAAATTTTGAACCTAGAATTTACATTTTCAGAACAAATATTAAAAGTGCAGCCAACTATATTAGTTTTTGCTCGAATAACGCAGTTTTAAAGTTTTTTGCGATTTTTAGCTATTTTGTGCGATTTTTTATGGGAGGAAAAGTTGCAATATTTTTTTTTTGTATTTCAGGATTTTTAACTTTTATTTTTTTGATTTTTTATGTTGTAATTAATTGTTTATCTCTAATAAAACTGTTTTTAATAAAAAGATATTCAAATTTTAATGTTTTTTATGATTTATATTTATGATTATATTAAATAATGAAAATTTCCCGGGATTCCCGGGAATCCCGGGAAATTAATTATTTTTTTCCCGTTTCCCGGGAAATTGAAAAGTCCGGGAATTCCCAAACACTAACAATAAAACAAAACAAAAAAAATATTACAACTTTTTTACCAACAAAAAATCGCAAAAATAGCTAAAAATCGCAAAAAATTTAAAACTGCGTTATTCGAGCAAAAACTAATATAGTTGCCAGCACTTTTAATATTTGTTCTGGAAATGTAAATTTTAGGTTTAAAATTTTTATATTTTTTTGACAGTCTTAGCAAAATTATCATTATATTTTTATACTTTTTACACTTGGTCAGTTTTCCTATGAATATATATTTGCACTGTTCTTCCAAATAGAAAAAATACAAAAAATAGCAAATGTAATTACACCTGTATGTAAAAAAATATTAAAAATTAAATTAAAATAAACGTTTTTTTATGTAAAATTGTTTATTTTATAAAATTCCCGGATTTCCCGGGAAAAAATAAAAAAATTCCCGGGAATTCCCGTCAGTGTTTTCCCGGGAATTCCCGGGAAATCCGACACGGGAATTCCCGGACCCCAAACACTATTTGAGATATTCCAAATCTACATTCAAAATTTTCTATAATACACCGTTTTTGAGATATTAACGTTTGAAGATTCCAAAAACCGCTAATTTAGTACTTTCTGCAGTTCCACTGTAACGTTTTCTAAAGTCGGTAATCCCGAGTAAAAAAGATTATATATAATTTTACTTATTTTTATATAAACATATATTATTTGATAAATTTATACGTAAATTGTTTTGCTATCATATAAGATTATATATATTTGCACTTCGTATTTTTTTCTTATATAAAATTATATAAAAGAAAATGTTAAGTTATACATAATAACATATGATTAAAGTTAGTTTATATAATTACATATGAAATATAAAATTCTGTCTGTTTTTTTATATAATTTAATATAACAAACTGCAACTTTTTTCTGAATCATATGTAATCTTATATGAGTAAAATTAAAAAAAAAAATCTAAGTCCTTTATATATAATTTGATATAACTTTGGAAAATTTTTCTAAGTCCAGAATTTTTTTTTTTTTTAAGTTCCAAACCTAAACCTTAAACATTTGTTTTAAAAATTTTATATGTTATTATATATAATGCAAAATTTATGAAAAAAAATCTAAGTTCTTTATATATAATTTAATACATATAATTTTTTTTGGGGTTTTTTTTGGATTTTTTTTTTATTTAATTATATATAATTGCATAAATTTTTCTAAAAAAGGGGCCAATTTTCGCATCAAATCATATAAAATTATATTAAAATCACATCAAATTATATCAAATTTAATGCAACTTTATATGGTTTTATCGACTCATTTTTCGCATCAAATTCTATATGAATATATATGATGTCTTTATATAATTAAATATAAACATTAGAGTGTCCCTTATTTTGGAAATGTTGGAAATCTTGAGACGGTACCCGCTCATTTTTTTCCTTTTGACTTAAAAATAACTCAGGAAAAATTTTACGCCTCTAGGACCACGCCTTCCCTACGCGACGGGGCCTTAAAGAGCGGGGCCTTAAAAACCATTTTTCCATACAAACCAAAAAATTTTTTTTTCGATTTTTAATTTTTTTGTTATTATTTATTATATTACTTGGTTTGCTTATTCACAACAAAAAATTTGATTTTGGTGGGATAAGTCTTTCAGCGCTAAAAAATTTTTCGCCAAAAAAAATTTTGAGCCGTCAGGGTCCTACAGTAAAAAATTTTTAAAAAATATTTTTTTTTAGTTTTGACCAGCAACGGTTTTAGCTGCTATGTTGCTTTAAATGATATATATTCATAAAAAAAATATTTTTTGTATCTGTGACATCTTTATCGTGTTCTAAAAAAGGGTAAAAAATGCATTGTTGATTTTTTTCGATACACGATAAAAATGTCACAAATATGAATAATATTTTTTTTGGAATATATATCATTAAAAACAACATAACAACTAAAACCGTTGCTTTTCAAAACTAAAAAAAAAATATTTTTTAAAAATTTTTTACCGTAGGATTCCTACGGCTCAAAATTTTTTTTCGAAAAAGATAAAGATGTCACAGATATGAATATATTTTTTTTTTGGAATATATATCATTTAAAGCAACATAGCAGCTAAAACCGTTGCTGGTCAAAACCAAAAAAAAATATTTTTTAAAAATTTTTTACTGTAGGACCCCGGCGGCTCAAAATTTTTTTTTGCGAAAAAATTTTTAGCGCTGAAAGAATTATCCCACCAAAATCAAATTTTTTGTCGTGAATAAGCAAACCAAGTAATATAATAAATAATAACAAAAAAATTAAAAATCAAAAAAAAATTTTTTTGGTTTGTATGGAAAAATGATTTTTAAGGCCCCGCTCTTTAAGGCCCCGTCGCGTAGGGAAGGATTGGTCCTAGGGGCGTAAAATTTTTCCTGAGTTATTTTTAAGTCAAAAGGAAAAAAATGAGCGGGTACCGTCTCAAGATTTCCAACAATTCCAAAATAAGGGACACTCTAATAAACATATATAATCTTTTTTACTCGGGATAACAAATTTTACATTAAATGGACCCCCTGAATCTGAATCAACCATCCAAACTTCTTTATCAGTATCCGTTTTCGCGTTTAAATATTACAAAAAGAAGCTTATTTAGTGGTTTTAAGGCGGAACTGCAACGTTGTCTTAACTAATAGCCACAAAATCGGACATCGACCTCGTGAATCCAAATCCGCAGTCAAAATACACAGATCAATTTACTTAAATCAACAAACAATTTATTTCAATTTATTAAAATCAACAAATTTCAATAAATAAACATCGATTGTAAATCAACCAAACATGATATCAACCAAACATAAACGGCCGCCAGTTAGTCCATAATACAAAATTTCGATTTTGTTTTCAACAAACTTAGTCAAGTAATTTTATTTCAAAATTATTTTATCATAACAACAAATAGTTTTTGTGTTTGTTGAATTTCTTTGTTGAGAAAAAAATAAAATTTTTTACATTTTCAGATCAACAATTTGTGTTTGTGTTTGTTAAATTTCTTTGTTGAAAAAAAATTTAAGATTTTGAACGTTTGTCAATACATACAAATAATAATTTAAGAGAACTATTACTAACTCGTTAATCAGTTTTTTTTATTTTTTTTTTTTTTCAACAATCAATATTTACAAACGGTAGTTAATATCACAAATTTTCGTATAGGAGCACTTTCAGTGAAAAAGTTAATTGTTTTCACAAATATGGGGGTCAATATAACAATTAGTTTTTTTCTGTTTAGCTTTTCGTTTTTGGATATTCGCATTTGAAATTTGAAAAATTCGATTTATTAGCGTTTTTGTGGCTCCACTGTTATATATTATAGCGTTAATATCAAAAACTAAGGGTGGATAATATATGAAATGGACCTGTAGAATTCAAATCCGTCATTTAAACACAGAAAGATTCAACTAATTTTTTAATTGAAACTCCTCCGATAAAGAAAATTGTTATATCAATCATCAAATTGTAGGTGATTAATTGATTTTTATTTTAATTATTCATTTTTTTGATTTTGATCAAAAATTTAATCAATTTTTTATTTAAAGTCAATTAAAATAAAGATTGATTTAACAAATGAATTTCAAGTTAATGGAAAAATTATGGTTAAATTCATATTTTTTGCTTTCCAATATGTTGCCGACGATAAAAAAGTAAAACCCTAGTATAAAGTATGTTTTTGAATTAATGTATTCAAATAAATTGAAGCGAAAAGAATCTGGAAAATAACAAAAATGTTGATCAAAACAATAATTGATTCATTTAAATTTTGTTGATCAATAGATTTAATTGAAATTTTTTAGCCAAAAATTTTTTGTGTGAAATGTTATAGCTCGTTTAGACTGGTTCCATTTAGAATAGCATAGGCAATCAGCCGATGGTGGTTCAATTTATCCAAAAATTAACATATCCATTCTTCTGATTTTTATTGAATTTAGGTTTTTGCTATTTAGTCAAAATTGTGAATGGTTCGCGTTTTATCGCTGTTCAAAGTTGGTATTTTGCAACAATTTTATGAAAAATACATAATGTTTAAATGATCGTATCTTTGGAACGCATCATCCGATTGTCACGAAATAAAAAGCAAAATAATGGTTATGTCCTGTTCTTAAAACAGAATTTTGAAAAAGGATAGGATGCTTTGCAAAAAGGATATTGAAATTAAAAAAATGTCCTTAATTTGCAAATATCTCAAAATGCGTATCTTTAATTTTCCTATATTTTTTTGCACTTATAGCCCAAAACATACTTAACAACATATGCAAATTCCAAATTGGGGTGATGAGCGGTTTTATTATAAACGTGGTTTCCTGAAACGACTTATTGATTTTTGTTAATAACTTTTGTTTACAAATGAAAAACTATTTCTGCGCAGTAACCGCGAATATTTTTTTATATGTATTTTGGACCGCTAAACTCAAAAATTTCATTAAAAGAACAATCCGCTAATACGTTTTTGTTTAATGAATTTTTTAGCGTTTTTTGGAGGTATTTTGACTATTGTTCTTATATCTTAAGTTCTGTTTATCTGATCTTCTCGCAATAAAAACCAAATTAAAGACAATCAAATTTCCAACAAATCCTACATTCACCATTTTCCCATCAGTTCATAGCTTTACACGCAAATAAATTTTTTAGCGTTATTTGGAGGTATTTTGACTATTTTTCTTATATCTTGAGTTCCGTTCATCTGATCTTTTCGCAATAAGAACCAAATTAAAGACAATCAAATTTCCAACAAATCCTACATTCATAATTTTTCCATCAGTTCAAAGCTTTCCGCTCAATATTCAAACATATGACTAAAATAAGTTTTTTGATTAACAAATCATTTAAAACAGGTCAAGAAATAGAAATCTTTGCAATTAATTACGTTTTTTTTATTTATCTGCAAAGCCTGAACATTTAGAAATATAATAAAGTTGATTTGATGAAAATCTAAAGGTTTACTCCGAATTTATCACAAATTATATGAATATACATAATAAAATAAAAAAAAAAATTGTAATTTTTTTTGATTTCTGTTTTTTAAAATTTTTTAAAAATGAGCTTTGTTAATAAAAAAAATAGTTTTTCCTTGTTTGCCTATTGCGCGTAAAGTTAAAAACTGGTATAAAAATAATGAATGAAGGATTTGTTGGAAATTTGATTGTCTTTTATTTGGTTCTTATTGCGAAAAGATCAGATGAACGGAACTCAAGATATAAGAAAAATAGTCAAAATACCTCCAAATAACGCTAAAAAAAATTATTTGCGTGTAAAGCTATGAACTGATGGAAAAATTATGAATGTAGGATTTGTTGGAAACTTTTTTGTCTTTAATTTGTTTTTTATTGTGAGAAGATCGATTTAGATAAACAGAACTTAAGATATAAGAAAAATAGTCAAAATACCTCCAAAAAACGCTAAAAAATTCATTAAACAAAAACGTATTCGCGAAATGTTCTTTTAATGAAATTTTTGAGTTTAGCAGTCCAAAATATATATAAAAAAAATATTTGCGGTTACTGCGCAGAAATTGTTTTTAATTTGTAAACAAGAGTTATTAACAAAAATCAATTAGTCGTTTCAGGAAACCACGTTATTTGTGTTTAAAAATTTATCGAATTTAAAACAAAACAAGTAGAAAAATTAAGTTCGACTTGGTCGAATCTATGAATACCCTCCACAATGTCATCTGATATTAATTTTCTAAAAAAATTTCAAAAAATTGCATCACAAATTTTTTATTAGAAATACATACATATATTATATTGAGTAAAACTTTTTTTTAATCAATCAAATTTTTTTGAGTGTACAATTTTTTTGACTGTCAGCATTTTTTTGAGTGTGACATTTCATTAAAAAAAAAATTATGTATACATTTTTTTTTTGAGTGTAACATTTTTTTTAGTGTAAATATTTTTTTAGTGTACAATTTCTTTGAGTAACAAAATTACTTTGTAAAATATTTTTGTTGTTTTATACAGGGTGGGCCAAAAGAAACCAAGGGGTGTAAAAGTTTAATAACTTTTTCGTTTATTATTTTTTTTTTTATTTTTTCTTTCAGATTATATAATATACAAAAGGGAAATTTTTTTTAACTAAGTATGAAAAATGATGTCTCTTAAATGACCACCGTTTTCAGCTTCGCACTGATAGGCTCTTTTTAGAGCATTTTCCATAACATCTTTCAAAACTTGTGGCTGTAGCGTTTGAATTTCTGCAACAATGGTTGCCTTGAGTTCAAGGGGTTATTTGAAGGAGCGAGTGTATGTGAACAAGCCAGAGACAATCCTTGAACTCAAGGCAAACATTGTTGCAGAAATTCGAACGCTACAGCCACAAGTTTTGAAAGATGTTATGGAAAATGCTCTAAAAAGAGCCCATCAGTGCGAAGCTGAAAACGGTGGTCATTTAAGAGACATCAGTTTTCATACTTAGTGTAAAAAAGTTACCCTTTTGTATATTATATAATCTGAAAGAAAAAATAAAAAAAAATTAATAAACAAAAAAGTTATTAAACTTTTACACCCCTTGGTTTCTTTTGGCCCACCCTGTACCTATATGCAATACAAAAAAAAATATTTCACATATTTCCCACTTTTTATTTTACTTCATTTGATTTTTTTCCAAAAATTCTTACTATACACCGTTACATACAGTTACAATAACAAAACAATAACAAATATTTACTTGTCTAACAACTAAACTGCACCCCACGACAAGAAAACAAACAACAACAAGTTTTAAAAAACTGGTATTTCACCATGCTTTTAAAACTTGTTTAACGAGTTTTCAACAGGTGAAACAAATCTGAAATTCAGTGCTTTGCTTATAACTTTTGAACCACTAAACCGATTTTGCTGAAACTCAAAACCAAATAGCCTTGGGGAACGACAAATATATATGCTAAGCTTCAGGCCCCTCAGAATTATCTTTCGAAAGTTATAGTGGTTTTAATCTTGTAAATTCGAAAAATACCCTTGCCGAAATTTACTCTTTTGCTCATAACTTTTGAACCACTTGACCGATTTCGCTGGATTGCAATACCAACCTGACCCGGTAAATGGAGAACATATATGTCAAACTTCAGGAGCCTCCGTAAAGTCTTTCAAAAGTTAGCGTGTTTTCAACGGACAGACAGACAGACGGACGGACGGACGGACGGACGGACATCGCCAGATCATCTTAAAATCGATCAAGGATCATGAATATATACTTTATGGGGTCCTAGACTAATATTTCGATGTGTTACAAACGGAATGACAAACTTATATATACCCTCTATCACTAGAGTGGAGGGTATAAAAAATATTTTTCAAACGCGATGATCTCAAAAACAAAACGTATAAAATAATTTAGATGACAGATTTGGATTCTTGATTTCCATAAAATATTATTTTTTTTCGAAATTCTTTTTTTTTTATCCCAAAATATTTTGAAATTAAGCAAACAGAATCAGTAAAAACGCAGTAAAAATTATGTTATTATCTGAAAGATAATTACAGAGATTTTAGTAAAAATATTTATTTTAGCAAAAAAAAAAAAATCTGCTGAAAATTTGCTAAATCAAATTGAATGTCGTTTTGCAGAGTTTTTCTTTTAAGTGCAGGTAAACTTCCATAGTAGTAAATTTAACCCATTTACTGCTTTTAAAGGTTAAAACTATAAAAGCTAAAATTAATTTGTAGTCCTTATGCATGCTCACAACATAAACATTTGTTTGGCTTATTAAACACACACAGCCCCTATTTTAATATGAAAATATTATATCATTGATATGTATCATCATCCTTCCCTCATATTAAATACTTAAAAATTATATAAAAAATTTATTTAAATGCTTATTCACCTTTTAAAAATTTACAAGATGAAAAAATGCCACTGGGCTTAAAGCTATTCTTCGTCCTGTTTGTAAGGCATTAGCACAGAAAAGTTGCAAATATATTCCTAAGAATTCATGATATTTCATGTTTTCAGTCAACAAATGAATTATTAATCGATTTTAATATCATTTAAACAAGGGGTTCCATATTTAGTGGGTGCCCTGATGCTTGGTGAAAGATTCTTATCATTTCTACACAGTTTTGCTTGTTTTGCGCCTTTAAAACATGTCTAAAAAGCTGTTAATCAACAGCAATAACAATAATCTTCTTTTGAAATAGTGATTAAATTTAAAAAAAATATATATAAAATATTTGCTGGTCTTTCATATACAGGTGCAAATAAACGAAATTAATCAGTATTAAAAATACAACATCATTAATAAAATTATTTACAAGTTAAATTTTAAAAGTTGTTATAGTCAAAACTTTAAAGTACATACAAAATATTATTGGTTAAAAATTTTCAATTAAATCTATTGATCAACGAAATTTAAATGAATCAATTATTGTTTTGATCAAAATTTTTGTTTTTCTTTTTATTGTCGAATTACAATTTTTCAACATACTAGATATTTTTTTGCTTTAATTTATTTATCTTAAGCTTACAATGATATTAGAAAAGTGTATGATAAAGTTATTTATATTTTTTTATTCGAATTCCCAATAAAATTACCTAATTTTTGGAAAAAAAACCGGACTAGATACGATCAGGGATACCATCAGGACATGTAAGGAAGTTGAAAATGTCCTTTTTTGGTTTAAGCCTTATAACTAAGGATGAGATTTTCATGCACTAAAAAATCGAAAATATGCGCTTAAAATATGCACTAAAAAATTCAAAATATGCACTAAAAACCTAAAAATATGCACTAAAAAATAAAATGTGTGCAATAAAAGTCTTGTTTTCATTCGAAAAACTTCTTAAATAAGCAAAAAAAATAACACCGGGCTTAAATTGTAACATTTAAAATTTTATGCAAGCAGGATTTTTTTAGAAATTAGGACAATCTATAAAAAAAATTAAAAAGAAAAAAAAAATTTTTCTTATTTTCATAATAAATTTTTTAAATTTTAAATAGGTTTTGGAAAAAAAATTAATTTCAATTTGTGTTTTTGCTAATTTATATCAAAATATTCAAAAATATGCACTTGAAAGCTGGAAATATGCACAATATATGCACAAAATATGCAAAAATATGCATTTTAACCAAAATATGCAAAAATATGCAAAAACAAATCGATGCCATTTTAAAGCAAATTTCTTGATTCGGAAAGATAATTGGTCAAAATCGTTTTTAGACTATCGACAAAAAACATGCATTTGCATGGAAATCTCATCCCTACTTATAACTAATAAAATTTCGCAAGAAATTTCCCGTTTAATGCTGATATGTAAAGAAGATACTCCAATAAAGATAATGTGGGACTAAAATCTAAAATCCATTGAGTATATCCAGAAATATATGCAAAAGAAGCCAACTTTGTTGGTTTTGAGGGCTTAATAAGAAAAAAATTAAAATGCCTTTATCTCGAGAAGATGATTCGATAACATTTTTCCGGTAACAGATTCGTGTTTAGGGGGCCAAAATACTTTAGAAAATGCACTTTAGAAGCCTGTGCAAAAAAAAAATGATTTTTGTAGAGTAGTGTAATGTATCGCAATAAATTTTTTATTTTTTTTTATTTACCAAATTTGTTTTAAATGAAAGATTGTCTCAAGCTTTATGAAAGCGTGGAATGAAAGTTTGAGATTTTTTTTAAAAAATTTCTTAAACGTAGGAAAAACCCGCAATTTTTTGCCTATTTGAAATAGCGAAATCTTGAAAACCGTTTGACCGATTTTAATTTTTTTTTTGAAACTCGTGCTCAGCACATCAAAATTAACCAATACGATGTGTTGAAAGATATATTTATTTTTCCTTTTTTATTTTTTCAAATATCCAAAACTTTGACCGCCGGGCGGCACGGGCTAATCCGATTGGCCTCAAATTGGTTCCACATAAATTTTAGGCCTACACTAAAAAAAAACACCTTGTAAAATTACCAAAAAATCTCGCAGTTTTACGAGGCTATTCTCGTAAAATAGGAGATTGGTAAAATTCTCTTAAAATACGAGCATTGCCTCGTAATTTTGAATGCGCCAAAAATTGGTAAAATAACCAATTTTGTTGGTAAAAATATTGTTTTAAAATCGCAAAAATAAAAAAAAAAATGGGAAATTTACAAACCATAATGGTAAATTTACAAAAAAAAAAAATAGTAAATAAAAAAAAAAAATTGTAAATTAAAAAAAATGTTAATTTACCAAAAAAATTGTTTACAACTTTTGGATGTGATAACATTGCGTGACAAAACTGACCACTATTTTAGAAAACAAGAGGTGTGACCAACGTTTCTATATATTTGAGACATGCTGATTTCAATGGCGTACTCCGTTTTTCGATGTATGGTACAGTTTTCTTGCAAAATGTCATTAAAGATTTGCTGATTTCGAGCAAGTTTTTTTTCAGAAAAATTTGCAAAGTTAATGATTTTTAAATTTTATGGCATGGAAAACAAATATATGACTTGTAGCAATATTTCTTGTGCTAATTTGGTTTAAATCTTTTCATCTTAAGCCCTTAAATTCGCGAATTTCTTCATTTTTTGAGGTTTTCGCGAAATTAACCGCCAAATTGGTCTTTGATAAAAAACTAGCTTTTAGTGAATCAAAGAGGCATCCCTTACAATACGAATAGTGGACAAAAAATTGCTATGTTATATGGACCATCATGATGAAAATCATTCAATTCCCTATTTGTAATTGTTTTTTTTTTTGAAATTGTTAATAGTAATCTGCTCGTTGGTCAAGTATGACTAGTTGTAGAACATATATGAAACTTGTAAATATTGTATTATAATAATAAAAATAAATAAAGTTTCAAAAACAAAAAAAAAAAAAAAAAAAAAAAAAATTATGAAAATCGCGAAAAACCGTTTTTTCGTATATGGCAGCATCACTTTACGAGATGATTTAAGGCTCCAGCTTTTAGTATGTAATGTGGTAACCTTAAACAATTAACTGGCCAAAAATTTGGCCAAAAAAGTTTTCATTTGCAAAAGTTATCCTAACAAAAACTATAATTATTGTATGGCAAACACTGAAATAATAGTTTTTGTTAAGATAACTTTCGCAAATGAAAATTTTTTGGACAAATATTTTGTCAGTTAGTTGTTTAAGGTTACCACATTATATACTAAAATATGGAGCCTTAAATCATCTCGTAAAGTGATGCTGCCATATACAAAAAAACGGTTTTTCGCGATTTTCATCATGATGGTCCATATAGCATAGCTGTTTTATGTCCACTATTCGTATTGTTAGGGATGCCTTTTTGATTCACTAAAAGCAAGTATTTTATCAAAGACCAATTTGGCGGTTAATTTCGCGAAAACCTTAAAAAATAAAGAAATTCGCGAATTTAAGGGCTTAAGATGAAAAACTGATTTGCATTAGAAATATTGCTACAAGTCATATCTTTGTTTTTCATACCATACATTTTATAAATCAATGACTTTGCAAATTTTTTTGTTAAAAAACTGGCTCGAAATCACTAAATCTTTAACGACATTTTGCAAGAAAACTGTACCATACATCGAAAAACGGAGTACGCCATTCGAATCAGCATGTCCGAAATATATAGAAATGATGGTCGTAACTCTTGTTTATTTTTTAGTGTTCCGCAGTGTAATTTTTAAGCCACAAAAATTATAAAAAAATCGGTAAATTTACAAGAAAAGTGGTAAATATATTAAAAAAAAATTCAAAAAACAATTGAGGACTTGAAAAAATTTTCAAAATTTTGTCAAAATTTTTTTTAATCTTTTAAATAATAAAAAAAAAGATTGTCCGGGACTTGGAAAATTTTTTAGAAAAATTTTAGGACTTCGAAAATTTTATTAAATTTTCTTAAATCTTGTTTAATAATTCTTTACTACAAAACGCAAAAAAATGTGTCTGGGACTTATAAAATATAAAAAAAACAATTGTTTTTTTTTTTGTTAAACAACATAAATCCTCGTAATAAAATCATTTTTGTAGAATAACAGTTTTTTTGTAAATCAACTAGAATCCTCATAAGAAAAACTTCGTTGTAAAATTACAATTTTTTTTGTAAAATAACCTTCTTAAATGGTAGAAAACAATTACGAAAATAAATTTGTAAAATTACCAATAAAACTGTAGTTCACGTTTGAGCAAAGTACAAGAATTTTTGTTATAAAGCAAGGAAGATTGTTAAATATTGGTAGAACAAAATTACAAGGCATTTTACCAGGAGTTTAACCAGTTTTTTTTTTCGAGTGTAGTAGAATAAAAAAATTCTCGGGCTTTGAAAATCGGAGAAAAAAAAACCTTGTAAAATTACCAAAAAATCTCGCAATTTTACGAGGCTATTCTCGTAAAATAGGAAGTAGGTAAAATTCTCGTAAAATTACGAGGATTTCCTCGTTTTAAAACCGCAAAAATTAAAAAGAAATAGTAAATTTACAAGAAAAAATTGTAAATATATTTAAGAAAATGGTAAATTTACAAACAATAATGGTAAATTAAAAAAAAAATAATAAATTAAAAAAAATTGTTAATTTACAAACAAATTTTTAAGCCACAAAAATTAAAAAAAACAAGTAGAAAAGTTGAATTCGACTTTGCCGAATCTATGAATACCCTCCACAATGCATATTTTAAAGGATAGTAAATTTTTAAACGTAAAAAAAATAACAATATTGATTTTAAATATTTTATTTTGAGTAAAAAACTCTTTTTTTTGTCATTAAAAAAAAAAAAAAATACTAATTTTTTTTGAGGGTAAAATTTTTTTCGAGTGTAATGTTTTTTTTACTGTAAAAATTTTTTCGAGTGTAATTTGTAAGGTACTAATGCTTTTAAAACTGAAAAAGTTTAAAAATCATTGCTTTAAAACTTAACAAGTTTAAAATGCATTGTAAAGTTACCACCAATGCTTTTAAAACTTGAAATTGAAATTTACTCATTTGCTCATAACTTTTAAACCACTGGACCGATTTTGCTGGATTGCAATACCAACCTGACCCGGTAAATAGCCAACATATACGTCAAACTTCAGGAGCCTCCATAAAGTCTTTCAAAAGTTAGCGTGTTTTCAACAGACAGACAGACGGACGGACATCGCTAGATCGACTTAAAATCGATCAAGGATCATGAATATATATACACTATGGGGTCCTAGACCAACATTTCGATGTGTTACAAACGGAATGACAAACTTATATATATATACCCTCTATCACTAGAGTGGAGGGTATAAAAATTGTTAATTTACAAGAAAAGTGGTAAATATATTAAAAAATTAAAAATTAAAAAATTAAAAAAAAAAAAAAATTACGACTTGCAAAATTTTGTCAAAATTTTTTTTAAATCTTTTTTATAAAAAAAAATTTTATCCGAATTTTAGGAATTCGAAAATTTTATCAAAATTTTTTTATAAAATCTTTTTTAATAATTCTTTATTCCAAAACGCAAAAAAAAATATGTCTAAGACTTAGAAAATTTATAAAATAAAAAAAGTTTTGTTTTGTTAAACAACATAAATCCTCGTAATAATATCTTTTTTTTTTTAAATAACTGTTTTTTTTGTAAATCAACTAGAATCGTCGTAATAAAAAATTTGTTGTAAAATTATATTTTTTTTTTTTTTTGTAAAATAACCTTTTAAAATGGTAGAATACAATTACAAAAAAAAATTGTTAAATTACCAATAAATCTGTAGTTCTCGTTTAAGCAAAGTACAAGAATTTTTGTTAAAAAACAAGGAAAATTGTTAAATATTGTTAGAACGGGATTACAAAGCATTTTACAAGGCGTTATAAAAGTTTTTTTTTTGAGTGTACACAAAAATCCAAGTCCAATGCATCATTGATGATTTTAAGATGGAATAAAAAAAGGATTACGTTCCGGTAAGTATAAATTTGTTTAAATAGTAAAAAAATTAATTACTTTTTTATACCCTCCACTCTAGTGATAGAGGGTATATATAAGTTTGTCATTCCGTTTGTAACACCTCGAAATATTGGTCTAGGACCCCATAAAGTATATATATTAGAGTGTCCCTTATTTTGGAAATGTTGGAAATCTTGAGACGGTACCCGCTCATTTTTTTCCTTTTGACTTAAAAATAACTCAGGAAAAATTTTACGCCCCTAGGACCACGCCTTCCCTACGCGACGGGCCCTTAAAGAGCGGGGCCTAAAAAATCATTTTTCCATACAAACCAAAAAATTTTTTTTTTGATTTTTAATTTTTTTGTTATTATTTATTATATTACTTGGTTTGCTTATTCACAACAAAAAATTTGATTTTGGTGGGATAAGTCTCTCAGCGCTAAAAAATTTTTCGCAAAAAAAAATTTTGAGCCGCCGGGGTCCTACAGTAAAAAATTTTTAAAAAATATTTTTTTTTAGTTTTGACCAGCAACGGTTTTAGCTGCTATGTTGCTTTAAATGATATATATTCATAAAAAAATATTTTTTGTATCTGTGACATCTTAATCGTGTTCTAAAAAAGGGTAAAAAATGCATTGATGATTTTTTTCGATACACGATAAAAATGTCACAAATATGAATAATATTTTTTTTGGAATATATATCATTAAAAACAACATAAAAACTAAAACCATTGCTTTTCAAAACTAAAAAAAAATATTTTTTAAAAATTTTTTACCGTAGGATTCCTACGGCTCAAAATTTTTTTTTTCGAAAAAGATAAAGATGTCACAGATATGAATAATTTTTTTTTTGGAATATATATCATTTAAAGCAACATAGCAGCTAAAACCGTTGCTGGTCAAAACTAAAAAAAAATATTTTTTAAAAATTTTTTACTGTAGGACCCCGGCCGCCCAAATTTTTTTTTTGCGAAAAATTTTTTAGCGCTGAAAGACTTATCCCTCCAAAATCAAATTTTTTGTCGTGAATAAGCAAACCAAGTAATATAATAATTAATAACAAAAAAATTAAAAATCAAAAAAAAATTTTATTTGGTTTGTATGGAAAAATGATTTTTTAGGCCCCGCTCTTTAAGGCCCCGTCGCGTAGGGAAGGCGTGGTCCTAGGGGCGTAAAATTTTTCCTGAGTTATTTTTAAGTCAAAAGGAAAAAAATGAGCGGGTACCGTCTCAAGATTTCCAACATTTCCAAAATAAGGGACACTCTAATATATATTCATGATCCTCGATCAATTTTAAGACGATCTAGCGATGTCCGTCCGTCTGTCCGTCTGTCTGTCTGATGAAAACACGATAACTTTTGAAAGACTTTACGGAGGCTCCTGAAGTTTGGCATATATGATGGCCATTTACCTGGTTAGGTTGGTATTGCAATCCAGCGAAATCGGTCCAGTGGTTCAAAAGTTATAAGCAAATGAGTGAATTTCGGCAAGGGTTTTTCTGGAATTTACGAGATAAAACACACGGTAACTTTCGAACGGCAATTCTGAGGGTGCTGAAGTGTTGCATATCTATTTGCCGGTCCTCTGGTCCGGTTCGTTTTAAATTTCAGCCAAATCGGTCCAGTGGTTCAAAAGTTATAAGCAAGACCGTAAATTGCAGATTAGTTTCACCTTAAATTCACGTGTTGAAAACCCGTTAAACATGTTTTAAAAACATTTTTAAGTCAAAAAAATATTTTACAAGGTATTTTTGTCACACAAAAATATTTTTACACTAAAACAAAAAAAAAATACATTCAAATAAAATTTTACACTCAAAAAAAATTTTACACTCAAAAAAAAAATTAGTAAATTATTTTTTTTTTTTTTCACAAATTCATAAAAAAAAGTTTTTTACACAAAATAAAATATTTCTAACCAAAAATATTTTTTTTTTTACTATCACTTAAAAATGGCATTGTGGAGGGTATTCACAGATTCGGCCAAGTCGAATTTAATTTTTCTACTTGTTTTTAATTTTATTTGTATTATTCAATTTACAATTATTTTATAAGGGTTTGTAACTCATCACAAAATAATCAATGATTAAGGCTAATCAATGTTTGCAAACGTCCAATTTATATGAAATTAATCAATGATTAGTATTAAATTAATACTATTAATCATTGATTAATTTCATATAAGTTACCAGCCCTTAGTTACATTTAATTGTTTTTTATTTTTGTTCGTTTACTAATTATTTTTTTTTTTATTTTAAAAACTTGCACGTAAATCTGTGTGGGGATTCGATCCACGAATGTTTGGCTTCTGCAGCACAGCCTCTAAACACTTACCTAAAGCATAATAATTAACAATGATGCTTAAATCATTTTCTTTAAACTCACTTCATTTATTCATAGTTTTTTTTTAATTTTAAAATTATGCACGTGAATCTGTGTCGGGATTCGATACAAGAACCTTTGGTTTCTGCAGCACAGCCTCTCGACACTTACTTAAAGCATAATAATTTACAATGATGCTTAAAGTCATTTTCTTTTAAACTTACACATAAATCTTTTGAGTTTTCCACATAATAAAAAATTAGGTCAACACAATACACTACGTATAATACAATTTTTGAGTCTCACACATAGATATTGTCAAACATCATGAAGTGTAAGTTGTCAAAATTTGGGTAGGTTGGGGGCTGAGTGGGCTAAGGCGTCGGTGAGGTTGGGGTTTGAGTACCAACACCAACAGAGTTATTTTGTTAAACTATTTTTTTGATATTATTTTTATTTTATTTTGTTAATTTCAATTGTTTTATTTAAGAGGTGGGCGCGTGAGTGAATTTCAACTCATGCACACACACGCTCACGAATTTGAAATATTGCTCACGCACGATCACGCACGAAATTTTTGTCTTCTTGCGTTCACGCACGCTCACGTGAGTTTTTTTAATTTTTCTCACGCTCACGAAGACTCACGAAATTAAAATAACCAAATTTTTGATTTACCTTTGTCGATTTTTTGCACAAAAAGTTTTTGATTTCCTAAATCAGACAGCACAAAACAATCACTCAAACTCACGAAACAAAAATTACTCACACACGAAGCTATTTTTTCTAATCACGCGCACTCATGAAAAAATCGTGTAACGCGCGAATCTCTATTTTAGCTCTTTTTATATTAATTTATTAATGTTAATGGAATTATTGTAAGATTCCAATACATAAAAAGACATTAGAAAAATATATCAAATGTGTATAATAAAAAGGCTTCCGAGCATAACTTTTATTATCAAATAATGTATAAAGTAATGCATAGGATCTCTTATTTTATAAAGCATCTATGATTTAAACATGGGATGAGTAATGCATGCAAATTATTACATAGCATCCAGTAAGTATAAATGTAATGCTTACCAGTGATAAAATATTTAATAATAAATTATTTAATCAATATTTGTTAAGATATCCTAAAACATGTTATTAAAAAGTGAAATGCATTACCTGGTAATGTATTATATAATCACGACCCATTACCACGGTTTTACTAGGATTTTTTAAAATCGATTCGCAAGCATAGTGCTTTCTATATTAACTCCATAAGCAATTTTAAACAAATAGGTATATTAAATTTTTTTTTACTGCAATCTATTAAAATACATTAAAATTTTATTTGTTTTCACAAATGTTTTACATTAATTTATCACCACTGCATTCAGTAATCATGTCAAAATGATAACTCATGTTTATATTTTTTTTTTTTTGCATAATTTCTCTTTTTTATGCATAGATTATGTACAATGCATATAATATGCATAATGACAAAAAAAATCAGTATAAACTTATTAAAGGGCATTACAACATCAATTAAAAAACTCATCAATTTTAATTGAATTACAACCATAGACAACTCAAATTAACAAATAAAAAACTGGATGCAAAAAAAAATCTGTTAAAATAATGACAGCATATTACAATGTTTTATAATTTAAATTATGTTTTTACACAAAACGCTGTCATAAAAAAAAACAAGTGATTGCAGATTTTACTGCAAGTAGAAAAAAATTTAATGCATAATTGTTAAAATACAACCATAAAAAAAGTGAAATGATGATAATATTGATGAAAACAAATTTAATTGAAAGTATTGACATTAATATGATGCTATAGAAATTAAAAAGTGTAGTAAATTAAAATCAGTTTGAACAAGTACGAGGCTAAAGCACTCCAAAAATGTTTACAGTTAATACACTTAAAGAAATTATTAGGTGAATGACGGTTGAAATAACTAAAATTATAAAGAACAATTTGCAGTAAAAACAACTAAAAATGCAGTTTTGTTAATGGTTTTTCTTATATGAAAATTTTTATTGACATCAATTGAACCAATGGCATTTTCTGTCTTATATCCAATTCACAGGTATGAATCTCGTTCGAACTAGATTTCGATCATATGGTTGTGTATAAAATGATACAGAACATATGATCGAAATCTCGTTCAAACGAGATTTCACCGCAGGTGTGAATAGGCCTTTATTCATATCATTACCAATACAGGCTGGTCGGCACCGTAGACCACACAACCACCACATTGTTAGAATATGCTTAGACAAAAAATCGTTTTCTATTCATTGCTTACCGTGCCTTATATATTTACAAAAAATACAATTAAATTTTTAGTAGTCTCAACTTCACTTTAACTTCAATGGGTAACAACATCCCTGCAGGAAAAGTAATAGGTCCATGATTCGTCCCGTGACCTATCCAAAATCCCTATCAAAAAGTCGACACATTTCATATAAAAATACCTACTACTTTTGTTAGGGAATGTCTCAGCCCCGGATATATCACAAGTGATATGTCACCTGACATGTCCCTTAGGAACACATCCCAGAACACAAAACAGCTGTACCTACCATTTTGCGTAAGGGATTTTTGACTCCAAAACGCGAAAAGAAATTGCCACACTTTTTTGTGAACGGGACTTAGAAAATTTTAGAAGAACATTTTTCAAATTTTTTTTAAAGTACTTGTTATTCGAAAACTAAAAAAAAAAATGTAAAAAAAATTTATTCTTCGAGCTCGAAGCACTGTGCAGTTTTAGTTGTCGATACGTTCGCAACATATTTAAAAGTTTTTGTGTGCATAAAAATTCACTAAATCCCCTGATGATGATTCTCAAGAGAATCGAAATACTGGAATGGAATAAAAGAATATTTATTTACAAGAAAAAACTGGCCTCGAACTTAAAGAATTTGTATTTATTTATACGGGACTTTCATAATTTAAAAAAAAAGTGAGAGTGTTAAATTCGGCTGTGCCGAATCTTTTATACCCTCCAACATGTAAAAGAATTATAAACAAGTAGAAAAATTAAATTCGACTTGGCCGAATCTATGAATACCCTCCACAATGCCCTTTTTAAGTTATAGTAAATTTTCTAGAGTGAAAAAATAACATTTTTGATTAGAAATATTTTATTTTGTGTAAAAAAACATTTTATTTTAACTAATTTTTGAAAAAAAAATAATTTACTAAATTTTTTTTTTTGAGTGTAAAATTTTTTTTGAGTGTAAAATTTTTTTCGAGTGTATTTTTTTTTCTTTTAGTGTAAAAATATTTTTGTGTGACAAAAATGCGTTGTAAAATATTTTTGTGACTTACCAATGTTTTTAAAACCTGTTTAACGGGGTTTCAACACGTGAATTTAAGGTGAGGCGAATCTGAAATTTACGGTTTTGCTAATAACTTTTGAACCACTGGACCGATTTGGCTGAAATTTAAAACGAACCGGACCAGAGGAACGGCAAATATATATGCCACACTTCAGCACCCTCAGAACTGCCGTTCGAAAGTTACCGTGTGTTTTATCTCGTAAATTCAAGAAAAACCCTTGCCGAAATTCACTCATTTGCTTATAACTTTTGAACCACTGGACCGATTTCGCTGGATTGCAATACCAACCTGACCAGGTAAATGCCCAACATATATGCCAAACTTCAGGAGCCTCCGTAAAGTCTTTCAAAAGTTAGCGTGTTTTCAACAGACAGACAGACAGACAGACAGACGGACAGACGGATGGACGGACGGACGGACATAGCAAGATCGTCTTAAAATCGATCGAGGATCATGAATATATATACTTTATGGGGTCCTAGACCAATATTTCGAGGTGTTACAAACGGAATGACAAACTTATATATACCCTCTATCACTAGAGTGGAGGGTATAAAAAATTAGACAGGGCCGTTTTTAGGGGGCAAGATGGGGGAGGGGTTGGTGAGCTGGGAGGACTCCTTGGTCCTCGCGGTATATGCTTACAACTTCATTTTTGTCTGCTTTGTGAGCTAAAGTATTATAGTTTTATAATTTTTTGAACTATTTTTTATCCACGCTCTTAAGAGAGGGGCGGGCAAAAAAAGCAACATTTTTTAATCCCCTGGGTCCAAGCGCAGGACTATAAACTCCTGCGAACATAAAAATGTTTTATTTGTTTCACAAAAATACAAAAAAAATGTAAAAAATTGCCATTTTTAAGAGGTTGGTTTAGTTCTTCAAGGGGGAATTTTTTTCCCCTTGGTCCGATTTGACCCATTTCCGAACTTAACCTGCCTAGGACCATGAGACATATTTATGCCAAACTTGAGGGGTATAGCTCTTTTATTTTGGACTGCATCGTGTTAACTACGGACGGACAGACAGACGGACGGACATCGCTAGAATGTCTTAGAATCGATCACTGATCAATAATAAATATACTTTATGGGGTCCTAGACCGATATTTCGATGCGCTACACACGGAATGACAAAGTAAGTATACCCCCATACTGTTGTTGGAGGGTATAAAAAAAACTTTCGGGACTTTTTATGGCATTTTTTTTATGAAATTTTTAACTAAAAAACGCAAAACAATGTGTTTGGGACTTTTTTTGAGTTTTGTTCGAATCGAAACATGGCACACAGGGACAGCATGATCCAATTTAGAGTTTGCAAAACGATTAAAATCGTAATCGTAATCGCGATTAATCGCACCAATTAATCGTAATCGTAATCGACAAAAAAATCATGCGATTACGATTAATCATTTTCTATGAAATACACTGTTTTTATAAGCAATTTAAGTCAGTTTAAAATATTTTTTGGAACTGATTCCTTTTGCAATAGATTCTTGAATATATTCTACGGTAATCACTAAAAAATTTTCTATGTAAAATTACTTTGCGAAAAAACTATTTGCTCTAAAAACGATTGCTTTTTATTTGGAATTGAAAATGTTTCTGGGTTGGCCCATGATTAATTTAACTTGTTTCTTTCTTTTTTTCTTGTAAGAGTCATATAAGTTTAAAGTTAAATTTAAATTCTGATCTTAGTAACCAATAAATTTGGTTTTTAAATTATATTTAAAAGGCTTTAGTCGAATCTTGTAAACAAATTCGGACATGAAATTTTGTTGAAAAATTTATTTTTTTCAAACATTGACCGTTGTTTGCCGACTGAAGAGGTCCTTAAAAATATTTTGCTGAACTGGAAGCAGCTTTTTGGAAAGGAATCACGAGTAAAAAAAAAACGCATCCATACCGCCTGGATTCAGGCATGATTTCTGTGGGCAATGTCACAGTTTAGAGCATTCTTTGGTAGCACAGATAAAGATACTGAAGCTCTCTTTGTATAGCTTATTAAAGCTATTATTCATAATACTAATAGTAGACTTATTTATTGCAGGCATACTTATCAAATAAACCTACTTTAGTTATATTTAAATTTTTATGAATAACCACCAAAATCTGGTATTTTTTTTCCAAAAATCATTATTCATCAATTAAGTGTTAAAGATATCAAAAAGGAAAGTATGTTTGAAATTTTATCAAAAAATTATATTATAAGTTTTTAAACAAAAAAATCTTAACAAAAACTTCGCAAGAGAGCTCTTTTGATGAGCTATGATATATTAAAAATACCTAGATTACCAAAATCTCTATTTATTTTTGCTGGGGATTAATTTTCGTGCGTTCTAAAATGTAAATTTTAAAATAATTTTTTTATTAAAGCAACTACTACTCAAATTATGTAAAAAAATCGATTAATCGATAATCGCGATTAACGGCAATTTTTTTAATCGTAATCGCGATTATGAAATATCTCGATTATTTGCAAACTCTAATCCAATTCCGGCCAAAAGTCTTTATCGTTGTTGGATCCGTCTGAAAATGTGCTTCTAGAGGAATTCGAGGTCGCTGATTTCAAAATTTAGCTAAAAACCAAAAAAATCAAAATGGCGGATCCAATATGGCGGACAATTTTTTTTTAAATTTTCCGATTGAACTCAAATTTTGTTTTATGCGGGTCTTGTAGTTACTGAATAAGAACTTTTACTCCGAATTTTGAAAAACAAAGTGGCGGACTAAATGTGCTTCTTAAAGTTTAAAGAATGATCCAACTCCAGCTTTCTTTATCGTTGTTGGATCCGGCTGAAAATGTGCCACTAGAGTATTTCGGGGTCGCTGATTTCAAAATTTAACTAAAAACTAAAAAAATCAAAATGGCGTATCCAATATGGCGGACAAATTTTTTTAATAATTGTCCGATTTTACTCAAATTTTGTTTTAAGGAGTTAAGAGTTACTGAATCAGAATTACTGACGTGAATTTTGAAAAACAAAATGGCTAAATATGTTTTGTAAAGTTTGTTACAGTTATATTTCTTTTCTTTGTTGAAGGTAGCTGAAAGTGTGGCCTATTAAATTTTCGTGTCTGTTATTTTAAAATCGAACTAATAAAATTCAATATGGCGGAAACAATATGGCGTCTAGATTTTTTAACTTTGTCTGATCTAACTAAAAATCAGTTTTAAGAGTATAAGAGTGTTTGAAGTTAAATCTACGCGCATAATTTTAACAAACATATTTTTTTTATTTTTGTTATAAATATGGAAATGGTGTAAATGACTTACTTAGTTTCAGAAAAGCTTTTGGAAATGGTGACGACAAATTATTCACTTTTTTCTTTATTTTGGAAATTCAATAAAAAAATTTTTGAATCTAATTGGAAATGGTGTAACTGATAATTTCCATAATTCTACAAAAAAAAACTAGAAATGTAAATAGCTGTAATTTCGCCATTTATCATTTCGAGCAAGCTTTGGCAATTTTTTTCGAAATATATGGATCCATTTTATATCAAAAAAAAATATAGAACGATTGTATCGAACTGAGGATCGCTGAGGATTTTTTCGGCGCGAGGTAAATAGCTAAAAATTATAACTTTTATCACAAAAAACGCGAATTGCTGCCAGGCAAATGAGTTATATTTGTCCATGTTATTTTCGTTACAAAGGCTTATATATAAGGTTGAACCACGCAAACAAAAAGTTAAACATTAGCAATAGAAGTTTGGAAAAAAATTAAAAAAGTATCTCAACTTTTAAAAATTTTTTCCAACTTTTTTAACTTTGAAGACCTGTCAAAGGAAAGGGTGTAATTGGATCATCAACAAACTGGTAAACATTTTTTTGAGAATTTACAAATAAGGACTTTTGGCCGGAAATCGATATGTCTGGCCCTCTGTGCATGGTAAAAATTGTCTCGGGTCACGGCATATGTTCCTAAGACAGGTATGTGATAAGTCCAATTATCGTCTGTCACGTAATAGGTATTTTAGTGATTTGTTCCGTTTTCACCAGTTACGGGATAGGAGATTTCGGAGACAGGTTTTGTCAGTATTTTATTTATTATTTGTATACCCTCCAACTAGAGTTTGCAAATAATCGAGATATTTCATAATCGCGATTACGATTAAAAAATTACCGTTAATCGCGATTATCGATTAATCGAATTTTTTAAATAATTTGAGTAGCAGTTGCTTTAATAGAAAACTATTTTAAAATTTACATTTCAAAACGCACGAAAATACAAAAATTAATCCCCTGCAAAAATAAATCGAGATTTTAGGTATTTTTACTATATCATAGCGCATCGAAAGAGCGCTCTTGCGGAGTTTTTGTTAAGTTTTTTTGTTTGAAAAGTTATAATATTATTTTTTGATAAAATTTCAAACATACATACTTTCCTTTTTAACATCATTAACACTTTTTAAATAATGAATAAGGATTTTTTCTAAAAAAAAAAAATATAAAACTTAATAAATTCTACAAAGAGAGCTTCAGCATCTTTATCACTGCTACCAAAGAGTGCTCTAAACTGTGACATTGCCCACAGAAATCATACCTAAATTCAGGTGGTTTGGATGCGTTCTTTGACTCGTGATTCCTTTTCAAAAGCTGCTTCCAGTTCAGAACAAAATTTTCAACGGCCTCTTCAGTCGGTAAACAACGGTCAAGGTTTGGAAAAATTAAATTTTTCGACAAAATTTCATGTCCGAATTTTTTGACCAGATTCGGCTAACCTTTTAAATATATTTTTAAAACCAAAATTTATTGGTTACTAAAATCAGAATTTTAATTTTACTTTAAACTTGTATGACTCTTACGAGAAAAAAGGAAAGAAAAATTGGAAACAAGTTAAATGAATCATGGGCCAACCCAGAAACATTTTCCGTTCAAAATAACCGGTTCCAGAACGCATCATATTATCATGTAATCAATTCTACTTAACATTCCAGAAACAAAGATTTTTGTTTGAAATTGTGCCGAACGAAATCGTTTTTACACAGAAAATAATATCGTGATTTTTTTTTTAATTAAAAATGGATTTGATATTAAATTTAACTTCAATTAAACATTTTAATTGATTCAATTAATGTTTTAATTGAATTCTTAACTTTACTGAAAATAAAAATAAAATAAACAAACGAAACCGGTTTTATATGCTTTAGTGTTAGTAGCAAATGAAAAAATAAAATGCAAAAAACAACAAAAAAAACTTTTGAACTATTGTTTTGTATATTTTGGTGGTAGCAGCCAATGAATACATGAAAGCAACAAAAAAATTTAGTTTTATTGTTTTCTTTAAGGCGAGCGGTCGTTGCGGATAAATTGTTTTGATAATAAAATGTGTACAGTTGTGTTTTGCACATTGAAATATAATACAATTTTTTTTTGATTCAACTTTACTAAGGCGACAAAAATGCATGCAATAACAAGATTTAAAAATAAAAATGTAATTTTAAATAGTTATTGATATTTTAAAATACTACTATAATGTTTCTATGCAAAACTATACCAAGTGTTTATATTTAATAAAGAAAATAAATTTCTTAATAATGTAAAACAAAAACATTCTATGTTTATTTATTTTTAGGCATTTTTTGAAGTTCAACTTTTAAAATTAAATTGAGTTTTGGTCTTTTTTCAATTAAAAATTTTATGTGAATCAATAAATCTATATTATTGATTTTCAATTTTATATTAATTTTTTTTATATATTTATTTAATTACAATTTTAATTGGTTTTCCATTTTATTTTCAATTAAAACTTTAATTGATTCAATTAACAATTTAATTAAGTTTTAAAACTGTTTTCAAACAAAATGAGTAATTAATATGCGCATTTTCGTGATACGTCCGAAATCAATTAATTTTTTAATTGAATCAACGAATTTCGTAATTGAAATTCATTTTTATTTTTTTCTGTGTAGAGCAAATAGCTTTTTTGAAAAATAATTTTACATAGAAAATTTTGTAGTGATTACCGTAGAATATATTCAGGAATCTATTGCAAAAGGAATCAGTTCCAAAATATTGAAACTGATTAAAATTCGTTATAAAAACAGTGTATTTCATAGAAAATATTAATCGTAATCGCATGATTTTTTTGTCGATTACGATTACGATTAATTGGTGCGATTAATCGCGATTACGATTACGATTTTAATCGTTTTGCAAACTCTACTCCAACCACAGTATGGGGGTATACACACTTTGTCATTCCGTTTGTAACGCACCGAAATATCGGTCGGGGACCCCATAAAGTATATATATTATTGATCCATGATCGATTCTAAGACATTCTATGAATGTCCGTCTGTCCGTCCGTCTGTCTGTAGATAATACAATGCAGTCAAAACAAGTGAGAGTGTTGAATTCGGCTGTGCCGAATCTTTTGTAAAAAAAATAAAATTGTCAGGGGCGTTTGTTTTGGGGGGGGGGGTGATCGGGGTCAGTGGGGGGCGTTGAGAGCACCTTCCCATCCCGATAAATATAACAAATGTTTCATTTATTTAACAAAAATACAAAAAACATGTAAAAAAGAGTATTTTTTCAGAGGTTGGTTCAGTTCTTCAAGAGGGAACTTTTTTCCCCCTGAGCCGATTTTGCCCATTTACGAACTTAGCCTGCCTAGGACCATAAGACATATTAATGCCAAATTGCAGGAGGCTAGCTCTTTAATTTTGGACTGTATCGTGCCATCTACAGACGGACGGAGGGACGGACGGACATTCACAGAATGTCTTAGAATCGACCATGTATCAATTATATATGGGGCACTCCATGTGAAATCGGACACTTTGAAAAACTTTTTTTTTAGATTTTCCCAATTTGTTTACAGTTTTTAGTACCCTTCGAAAACTCCTTCGTGGTAAATTTTCAGATTTTTTTGTTGACCCGTTCAAAAGATATCGAATTTTTAAAAATTGGTAGTTTGTTCCTTTACTCAAACTTCTTTTAATCATAACTTCTTCAATAATGGTCCAAATTTTAAATTTTTTTTTTTTTAAATTTTTGTTTTTTTACGTACTTTTTAAAAAAAAATCGCAAAAAATTCCTAAAAGCGCTCAAGTATGCGATTTTTAAGTTTTAAAATTTATATCTCATTTTTGAAAATGTTTGTACTCTTCGATTTTTTTTAAATTTTTTTGTGTAAAACATCTATCAATTCTACAAATTTTTTGCCCAGGAGGATCGTGGGATAACGATTATTACTATTTTTTAAAATTTTTTGAAAAAATTTTATTGTAATTTTCCAAACTTAAAATCATTTCTACTGCTCCAATGGTGCGTCATAGAGGGGTCCTTTATAAGGCTGACCCCCATTAATTTTTACGTCTTAACATTTCTTTGGAACAAACTAATACCCTATCGCCAATTTCTAAGGGGGCTCCCACACAAAACGACATTTTTTAAAATCTGCTCCAACCGCTCTAACTGCCCCAATATTGCCCTTAGAGCAACAAAATGTATGACCGACCCACAATATTTTTTTAGTTCAAACATTTTTTCTGAACACACCTACCCTCTATCTCTAATTTTTAAGGCGGTCCCCATACAATTTTTTTTATTTTTTGTAAATTTGTTTTATTTAATCAGCTTCTACCGGTCCAATGGTGCGTCCGAGAGGGATCATTAGTGAGACCGACCCCCATTTATTTTTACCCTGCAACATTTTTTCAAAATATACCTACGCCCTATCGCAACTCCCTAAGTAGGCTCCCATACAAAATTACATTTTTATAAAATTTGCTCAAACTGTTATTTGTATGGGAGCCTACTTAGGGAGTGGAGATAGGGCGTGGGTATGTTTTAAAAAAATGTTGTATGGTAAAAATAAATGGTGGTCGGTCTCACTAATGACCCCTCTCGGACGCACCAGTGGACCGGTAGAAGCTGATTAAATAAAACAAATTTACAAAAAATAAAAAAAATTGTATGGGGACCGCCTTAACAGTTAAAGATAGAGGGTAGGTGTGTTTAGAGAAAATGTTTGGACTAAAAAAATATTGTGGGTCGGTCATACATTTTGTTGCTCTAAGGGTAATATTAAGGCAGTTAGAGCGGTTGGAGCAGATTTTAAAAAATGTTGTTTTGTGTGGGAGCCCCCTTAGAAATTGGAGATAGGTTATTAGTTTGTTCCAAAGAAATGTTAAGACGTAAAAATTAATGGGGGTCGGCCTTATAAAGGACCCCTCGATGACGCACCATTGGAGCAGTAGAAATGATTTTAAGATTGGAAAATTACAATAAAATTTTTTCAAAAAATTTTAAAAAATAGTAATAATCGTTATCCCACGATCCTCCTGGGCAAAAAATTTGTAGAATTGATAGATGTTTTACACAAAAAAATTAAAAAAAATCGAAGAGTACAAACATTTTCAAAAATGAGATTTAAATTTTAAAATTTAAAAATCGCATACTAGAGCGCTTTAAGGAATTTTTTGCGATTTTTTTTAAAAAAGTACGTAAAATAACAAAAATTTTGAAAAAAAAAATTGAAATTTGGACCATTATTGAAGAAGTTATGATTAAAAGAAGTTTGAGTAAAGGAACAAACTAACAATTTTTAAAAATTCGATATCTTTTGAACGGGTCATCAAAAAAATCTGAAAATTTACTACGAAGGAGTTTTCGAAGGATACTAAAAACTGTTAACAAATTGGGAAAATCTAAAAAAAAAGTTTTTCAAAGTGTCCGATTTCACATGGAATGCCCCATATATACTTTATGGGGTCCCCAACCGATATTTCGATGCGTTACAAACGGAATGACAAAGTGAGTATACCCACATACTGTGGTTGGAGGGTATAAAAAACATCTAGACTCCTGAAATTTTGTCAGAAATATGTCTCATGTTCATATGAAGGTAAATTTCGTGAATGGGTCAAATCGGGTTAGGGGGTAAAAAGTTCCCCCTTTAAGAACTCAACCAACCTCTGAAAAAATACACTTTTTTTACATGTTTTTTTTTTCTCTTTGTTAAATAAATGAAACATTTGGTATATTTATCGCGATGGGGAGGTGCTCTTAACGTCCCCCACTGACCCATCACCCCTCCGCCCCCACCCCACCCAAAAAAAAAAAGGCAACTGACAAATTTATTTTTTTAATTTTTTTTTTTACATTTTGAAGGGTATAAAAGATTCGGCAAAGCAGAATTTAACACACTCATTGTTTTTATTAGTACAGATCGAGTGCGGGCTCCAATTTCTGTTTTTTTTGTTGCCTTCAAATAAATGTTGAGAATATTTTGATTAAACGTAAATTTAATTCCGCTTAGGCGGGAGATAGGAATTTTGCAATCAAATAATATAGTATAGACGCAGGCGCGGATCCAGCTCTTGGGTTTGGGCGGGACAATTTTTTTTTTTTTACTCAAAAAAAAATTTTTGCAGGGAACCTCATTAGTTTAGATTTTTTAGTGTTTAAATCTTGTTTATTATGAATTTTTCTATAGAATCATTTTTAAATTTTAAATATGTATTCCTATAAAGAAAACTTAAGAAATGTTTCATAGTTTGAAAAACGTCTCTTTAAAAAATTTTCAAGTTCTAAAACATTTTTCTGACAGCTAAAAACTCAGATTCTGACATAATTTTCTTATAGAAAATAAGTCAGGTTTGAGATATATTCAAAAAAGTTGTGTGATTTGGAAATTTTTCTGAGTCATGTGGTTAAAGAGAAAGTTTATGATTCTGAGACATTATCCCAATAGAAAAATTCTGAGGTTCTGAGGCATTTTGATACAGAAAATCTTTTAAAATTTATACAAAAATGTTCAAATTCTGATAGACGTTATATAAATTAATTTTTTTATATACCACCCCCGAAAGGGATATATTTTTTATATTTTTTAGACATAAAAATGTTTCATTTGTTTAACAAAAGTTTAGAAAAACATGAAGAGATAAGTCGTTTTTCAGAAGTAAATTAAGTTGTTTAAAGGGTAACTTTTCCCCCTGGAGCGATCTTGAACATTGCCAAACTTAAACTGCTATGACAACGAGGCATATTCGATTCAAACAGCACGAGTCTATCTTTTCATACCCACCACTCTAGTGATAGAGGGTATATATAAGTTTGTCATTCCGTTTGTAACACCTTGAAATATTGGTCTAAAACCCCATAAGGTATATATATTCACGATCTTCGATCGATTTTAAGACGATCTAGCGATATCCGCCCATCCGTCCGTCTGTCTGTCTGTTGAATCACGCTAATTTTTAAAGGACTTTACGGAGGCTCCTGAAGTTTGGCAGCCCAGCAAAAAATTTTCAAGATTTGGAAGCAGTAAATTTAGTTAGAAGCTCTTTACTGCTTCCTGCTTCATAAATGCAACAATATAAGACATTGAATTTGACATTGAATAAGCAGGATTTGAATGTCATTTTGATGCGCTTCTAAGAAGCGATTAAACTTCGATTTTTTTTAGCATTGTCGCTTACAGGAAGCATTAAAATCATCAATTAAAAAAAAACTTTACAACGCACTTTTGCTTTGGAGTATTTGAAAGATTCGTGGGACTTTAATTGTCGCAAGAAAAAAAGTTATGTTTTATAAAAATGCTTAAAATAATTGATTAAAAATGGTATCTAATATAACCTAAAAAAATATAAAAAATTTGAAGTTGTACCGTGTTAAGGACTGTTAACAGTTTTATAAATCATTTATAAAGGTTCTAAAAGTGAGTAAAAACTTAAATACGGAATATTTTAATGTTATAAACAATAAACAGGTACGTTTGTATTTATAAAATTTTATGAATATAATATTTAAATATAAATTATATACATAAATAATTTTATTAAATTTCTTTTGTTATCGTTTTTATGTATATGTGTTTTTCGTGTCAAGAAAACATTAAAAAGGGGATGAAAAATTTAGTTGAGCATTTCAACTTTACAGCCTATGCGAAGCACTAATATAAGGCAGAGTATTATCAAATTCAGAAGAAACACTAAAAAATGGGAGAGATTTTTAATAATTAAACTTAACTGCTTATAAGAAGCACTTAAGTAAGCCAGAGATTTAAAAAAATTTAACTTTACTGCTTACGCGAAGCACTAAAGTAAGGCAAACTATACCTCTCTTCTCTTTATAATTGTCTACGATAGTTTACGAAATGAACAGAAACCGGTTTTATTAAAATTTGTAGTAAAATATTGAGATGATGAAATAACAAAAAAATACAATTCAGTTGATATTGAGTCTTGAGACTGTTCTGTTGTGTTCGTGTCTGTTAAAATATCAAAAGTGAAAAATGTTAAAACGTGATAAGTGTAAAGCGTACCAAAAATATAGTTATATACATAAATACGGTAAAATTAAAATAAAAAAAGTATAAAAATTATAGTGAAATATAAGTTCTGGGATAGATAAATAAAAAATACTATTTTTTCTTTTGACGCGTATAAAAACTAAAATGGGGGGTAAACGACAAACATACAGAAACATTAAACAAAAAAAGATAAAAATAGAGCGTTGCTGCTTCCTCTTCTTTCAAAAATGAAACAAAAATTACAATACCTTAGAAGAAATTCCAACATTAAAGTAAATTCCAACAAATAAAACATTTTATGAAAAAGTTCCTGAAGATGAGTTTATAAATGAAATAAATGACTGGTTTATCCAATATCGCCCAACAGTTGAAATCGCAACAGCATTGCTTAAAATATTAAAAAAAAAAACATCCAGAAATTCCTTTTAGTGTAGTTGGCTTAATTGGAAAACACCAAGTACTTCAAAATAGAACTCTTGCTCTACGGACTTATTTTCTTGTCGGCATAAGTACTTAGGTTCGCTGAAAGAATTAATAAATATTTTGATAATCTGCAAGTAAACTTGGACGGTTTTGCCATCGAAAACGCAAATATTAATCATGGAATGGGTTCAACAAATACTTGGACCAATTTCCCATTAAAACTAAAGCAGAAATTTTAAATATGGATCGAGAAATGTAAATGAAATGCAAGGTACAATAGTAAGTAAACTAAGTAAAAAAAATATTGTTATTAAAAAGTTTGTAAAATATGTACTTTAGAGTGTCCCTTATTTTGGAAATGTTGGAAATCTTGAGACGGTACCCGCTCATTTTTTTCCTTTTGACTTAAAAATAACTCAGGAAAAATTTTACGCCCCTAGGACCACGCCTTCCCTACGCGACGGGCCCTTAAAGAGCGGGGCCTAAAAAATCATTTTTCCATACAAACCAAAAAATTTTTTTTTTGATTTTTAATTTTTTTGTTATTATTTATTATATTACTTGGTTTGCTTATTCACAACAAAAAATTTGATTTTGGTGGGATAAGTCTTTCAGCGCTAAAAAATTTTTCGCAAAAAAAAATTTTGAGCCGCCGGGGTCCTACAGTAAAAAATTTTTAAAAAATATTTTTTTTTAGTTTTGACCAGCAACGGTTTTAGCTGCTATGTTGCTTTAAATGATATATATTCATAAAAAAATATTTTTTGTATCTGTGACATCTTAATCGTGTTCTAAAAAAGGGTAAAAAATGCATTGATGATTTTTTTCGATACACGATAAAAATGTCACAAATATGAATAATATTTTTTTTGGAATATATATCATTAAAAACAACATAAAAACTAAAACCATTGCTTTTCAAAACTAAAAAAAAATATTTTTTAAAAATTTTTTACCGTAGGATTCCTACGGCTCAAAATTTTTTTTTTCGAAAAAGATAAAGATGTCACAGATATGAATAATTTTTTTTTTGGAATATATATCATTTAAAGCAACATAGCAGCTAAAACCGTTGCTGGTCAAAACTAAAAAAAAATATTTTTTAAAAATTTTTTACTGTAGGACCCCGGCCGCCCAAATTTTTTTTTTGCGAAAAATTTTTTAGCGCTGAAAGACTTATCCCTCCAAAATCAAATTTTTTGTCGTGAATAAGCAAACCAAGTAATATAATAATTAATAACAAAAAAATTAAAAATCAAAAAAAAATTTTTTTGGTTTGTATGGAAAAATGATTTTTTAGGCCCCGCTCTTTAAGGCCCCGTCGCGTAGGGAAGGCGTGGTCCTAGGGGCGTAAAATTTTTCCTGAGTTATTTTTAAGTCAAAAGGAAAAAAATGAGCGGGTACCGTCTCAAGATTTCCAACATTTCCAAAATAAGGGACACTCTAATGTACTTGTAATCCAAAATTCCACATAAAAAGCTTAAATTAACACATTTGTGGTAAAAAGATTTACAAATATATTCAAATTAAGACACGAAAATATTAGTAAATTTACAAAAAAAAATTAAATTGTAAGAAAATTTTGTATTTTTTATGATAAAAAATTAAAAGAAAAGTCTTGTCTTTTAAAGGATTTTTGCAAGTATATTTTTAACAAGATATGTCCCGTAAAATAACGGTACTTTTAGTAATTTAACTAACATATTTTTTTGAGTTTTATACTAGTTATCTTTTTACTATTGATAAGAAACTCTGTTCTGTATTTTATTTCAGATTGCCACTAAAAATAACACAAATTTTTGCACCCGACCAAGTTTAAAGTTTTACCTCGAGTGGAAGGCAAAAATGGAATAAGCTTTTGGACTATCCAAAATTATTAAATGTGATATTAAGTAAGTGTTTTTTGCATTTTAAGTTTAGGAATTGCTCCAACCTAATTTTTAAATTTATGTTTTATTAACTAAGGACAAATTTATTACAGAGTTAAAAAACGGAATTGGACCAACAAAAAATAGATACTACAAGGAGAACTACTATAAAACAAACTAATAAAAAGTCTAATGATGAAAGTAAAATGCAAGAAGATGAGGATAATACTGAAGATGAAACCCATTATTCAACAAACAGTCAAAACTTTTCTGGATTTGTAAATGACGACGAAAAAGTATTAGATTTATTTAAGGTAGGTGTGTAAACATAAAGGTAAACACACAATTCATTTTTAGCCTTTTTATAAATTAACTATTAAAAATAAACATTATTTTAAATATAAACAAATATAAAAATACTATTATTAAACAGAATTAAAAAAATGTTAAATAATAAAAAACAAAAGTCTAAATTTGAATTATATTGTAAATTCGCTGAGCGAATCCGAAAAAATCTTCTACATAGAAAATCGATCCATCCAAATGTGCAAATGTGTATTAAAATTTAAAGTAAAATTCTTCAATTAATGATAAAAAATATATGTTTTTCTTTCAAATATAAGTTGTATAATCTCTTAATATAAATTTAAGTAAAATAACTCAAAAAATTAAAAAAGAAAAAACACATATAAAAATATATTTTGTTTTATTTTTGTTACAAAAAAATAAACAAACCTTAATTATAATAAATATCAGTATGTTGTTTGACCAATTTTCAATAGATATTAATTATTTCAAATTATATTTGTTTTATAGATTTTTTTATTTTATATTTTATGTTAAAATAACAAAGGAAATAAAACATTAGATTAATAAATGGAAAATAAATTGCATTTTATTACATGACAATACGCATTTTTTGGGGTTTGCAGTAATGCTTGAAAAAAGGCATGAATACTGCAAATTCTAGAAGGCATTAAAGTTACGCTTTCTAGAATGAGTTAGTTATGCGCATTTATGAAGGCTTTGATGACGGTATATTGAATGCTTAATAATAATCGACTCTGAGAAGCAATGATTTTACAAAATTTTTAGTGCTGGTTAATAATCGATTATGAACCGATTCTGAGAAGACATGATTTTACAACGTCTTCTGTGCTATCTAAAAAGCTCTTACTTATTGCAGTTCATTTAGCGCTTTTTGGATTCCAATGCTACTGCATTTTTTTGTGACATCTCATATAAAAATCATGGCTTCTGTGGTTGCATTCTCATGTGCTTCTGAACTTTTTCTAACTTATAATCGTGCTTCTAGGAAGCAACCGTTTTTGCTGGGAGATATGTTGGGCATTTACCTGGTCAGGTTGGTATTGCAATCCAGCGAAATCGGTCTAGTGGTTCAAAAGTTATGAGTAAAAGACTGAATTTCGGCAAGGGTTTTTTGCGAATTTACGAGATAAAACACACGCTTACTTTCGAAAGGCAATTCCGAGGATGCTGAAGCTTGACATATAACACAGCCCCACAAAAATATAAAAAGTTTCTGGCCAAGAAACTACACGCATTACTGTTAATGTATTTTAAACTTCTGAATTGGATTCCGCCATCAGAATTGAATTCATCGTTGGGTTTTCCTGTAATTTACAATGCAAGTCCGCAAAGTGAACTTACCTATTTTGTAAATTTTACCAAGTTAAAAAAATAAAAAAATTTATTTCTGTATGTAAAGTTTAAGTCAGATTTATTACGAAGCAAATAATGGGTTTTTTTTAATAACATCCGTCAAAAATTGTAGAAGTTACATGCATGTGAACAAAAATGCATAAATTAAGTTTTATTTCGGCTGTCCCGAATGTAACATCTGTTTTTGTTTAAAATTGAATTGATGCATTTTTGTTCAAATGCATGTAACTTCTAGCGATATCCGCCCATCCGTCCGTCTGTCTGTCTGTTGAAACACGCTAATTTTTAAAGGACTTTACGGAGGCTCCTGAAGTTTGGCAGATATGTTGGGCATTTACCTGGTCAGGTTGGTATTGCAATCCAGCGAAATCGGTCTAGTGGTTCAAAAGTTATGAGTAAAAGACTGAATTTCGGCAAGGGTTTTTTGCGAATTTACGAGATAAAACACACGCTTACTTTCGACAGGCAATTCCGAGGATGCTGAAGCTTGACATATATATTGTCGTTCACCTGGCCTGTTTCGTTTTGAACTTCAGCCAGATCGGTATAGTGGTTCAAAAGTTATTAGCAAAACCGTGAATTTCAGATTAGCTTCACCTTAAATTCATGAGTTGAAAACACCAAAATATTTTACAACGTATTTTTGTTAATCAAAAATATTTTTACACTAAAACAAAAAAAAAATACACTCAAAAAAAAGTTTACACTCAAAAAAAATTTTACACTCAAAAAAAAAAATTGGTAAATTATTTTTTTTTTAAATTACAAAAAAAGTGTTTTTTAAACAAAATTAAAATATTTCTAATCAAAAATGTTAATTTTTTCACGTTAGAAAATTTACTATCACTTAAAAAGAGCATTGTGGAGGGTATTCACAGATACGGCCAAGTCGAATTTAACATTTCTACTTGTTTGAACTGAATCATGTCTTATAGAGATGGAGGAACGGACATTAACAACCTAACCTGACATTAACACACTCTAATTAAAATTTGTTTAAATTTATCCAATTTATAGTAGAAAATTGAATAGTTTTGCAGGGCTACTGTGTGCGTAAATAAACAAAAAATAAATGGTGACTTAAAATAAGAAGGTGAATAACATTGATGAGGAGGATAAAAAACAAGTTATAGGCTATTAGACTGGCTTAAAATGCAAAAACATTAAAATCTTGTACTCCCCAATGCTGCCCCATTCCAGTTGACATAATAAATATATATTTAAAATTTCAGACAAATCGGAAAATATTTAGAGGTCGCCAGAAACTTACAATTTTTTAGGGTTAATTATCGTCTTTTATAAACAAACGTATTGACAAACTAATAATGTACCCTATTTTACTTAAGGGAGGGTATAAATATGTTAAAATCCTTTATATAAAAATAATTAAAAAAAAAAAAATTGTTAAAATAATTATAAACAATTATACATTTTATAATGGCATTGACATGAATGATTTAATTAATTATGACAACAAAATGCAAATAAATTTTTAATTATCGGCTTTTAAATAAAATGAAACAAACAAAAAAAATAAAAAATAAATTAAATGCATGAATGTTATTCCCATTTCAATTTTAATCACAATTATTAATCTTTTTTGCCCACATTTTTATACCACCAATTAACATTTTTGCTGTGTCTTCTCTTATACTCCATTTCAACCTGTTCCAATCGCTTGAGAAGACGGAATTCCGCACATACAAAATACGTGTAGAAAGAAGAACAAAGTATTCTAGTTTTGCGCTAATATAAATATAATTGATAAACACAAATGACTTCTAATTTTTGAGACGCAAATGGGTGTTTTTTATCTGAATCGAGAGGCACCATGAAAGTTATACCATTAATTAGTAGCTTGATTTATGTCTGACTATGATGATAGTCAAACCAACTAACTAACGCATGTAACATCTACTAAAACTAGGCATCTATTACCACCGCCAACAATGCCAACGCCAATGCATAGGCAATGCTTCTATTTAAATGCTTTTTTTTAAGAATCTTAAAACTTTAACATAAATATGTGCATTAGGGTGCTATATATTTTAGTACTTTAGAATTCATTAACCGCGTAACCGTTCCGTATCCAATTCATCCACGACTGCAGCGCACAGTGGCCGAAATGGCCAATCTAGCGGCGCTTAATTCGGAAATGTAAAATAATAAAGACTAATGCTTATTTGCGATTATAAAATTTAAAAAGAATTAATTTTTAAACAATATTTATTTATTTTTATGTATTTTGGGAAATTTATGTGAATATTGGGAGGGTGGTTTGTATGAGCCTAGAAATTAAAATGGTCCGATTCCATTAAAATTTAGAGCGATTGTTTATGAATATAAAAAACATTATTTGGTCGAATTTCAAGAGGATATCTTGAATACTATTGTTAGGAGTATTTAAGTAAAACTTGAAGGGGACATTTACATGGGGGCTATGGGTTAACATGGATTGATTTTGTCAAAATTTAATACGTTTTGTTCTTGCGATAAAAGAAACTTAAATTTCAAATTTCAGCCAAATCGATTGAAAATTGTGGTCTTTATCGCGTTAATACTGTTTATTTGGACAGCAGATGGACCCTAAAAAACAGAGCAACTTGCGCGAACTAGCACGCCACACTGAAACGTCGCAACAAAAATAACCCAAAATAATAGACAAAACAGGAATTGGACCGAATACGATCGAATTTCAAAAGTTGCAGTCCATGAAACTATAGTTAATATCACAAATGTAAACTCCTATAATGAACTAATAATAAACTAGATACACACAGGCCACAAACATTTATTTTTTAGTTAAAACATACCTTTTACTTTCAATTAAAACTTTTTGGCTCAAAATGTGTAAACAATTGACTTAAAAGTATCAAGAACAACTCACTGAGTAATTAGGCCCCAAATTCCTTTAATACACTTGCTGCAGAAAATGTATATTTGATAGCTTACAGCTGTGCGAATATTAAGAGAAAAACAAAAGTGAAAACGTTAATTTTCTCTGTAAAGTATAGGTAATCGATACAGTGCAAAACATTTATCAGTTTTAATTTTTTAATTTTGACTAAAACGCCGCTAGATCAGTGATTTCGGCCACAGTGCAGCGGTCCGATTCAATTAAGAAATTTTTCGATATATCAATTCAAATATTTTTTTTATATTGAAAAATAGAAAAATTCTGAGACCCTTTCCTAAAGAAAAAGTCCCAGATTCTGAGACGTTTGTCCTGTAGAAAGTCTCCGATTCTGAGATATTTTGCTTATATAAAAAAATCTAAGATTCTGGCATTTTTTTTCTGAAGAACACGTCTCAGATTTTGAGAAAGTCATGAAAAGGCCATCGATTCTGAGACTTGTTTCCTATACATTTTTCTATAGAAAAAGTCTCAGATTTTTCACAAAGAAACATTTTTTAATCCTCAAACATTTTTTTTCACGGATTTTTGTAGAAGAATTTTGTAGAAGAATTTTCATCTAAATTAAAGATTCGGGCCACTTCTTATACCAAAATTTAAGATTCTGAGAAATTTTTTTTTATTATAAATATAAAATTTAAATTAAAAAAAAAAATAGAAAACTAGTTTGGGGTAATCGAACCCACGACCACTGTTTCATATGCTAAGTAGCACGCTACCAATAACATACAAGGGCCCTATTCTAAGACATTCTGAAAAAATTTCCCAAAATAATTTTACATACATTTACTATCAACATTTTTAAGATTTTTAGATATTTTTCCTATTCCTATGTGGTAAACAAATTTTTTTTATTTAAACAAAATTAAGCACATGTATTCTATACAAAAAAAAAACATAATTTAAGTCATTTTTTATACCAAAATTTATAAAAAGATTGATATTTTTTTCACAGAAAATTTTAAAATTTTTTCCATTAAAAATTAAAAATTTTCCCTAAAAAAAATTTTCATTTCGAGATTTTTTCCTTCGGAAATTTTTTATAAAACTAGCTGGCCCGATCCGCGTTGCTGGCCCAAATATAAGATCAGTGTTATATTTCGTCTCGCTTCAAATATATAGCCCTGGAAAAATGTAATGAATTTCTTGGCTTAGAAAAATTTGTGGGCGTGGTTTTAAAGACCCGATTAGGCAGATAATCATCTTCAAAGTATATTTAAGGAACTAAAAAAAATTAACATGTCTTCGACTTTGGAAACTGTACAAATAAAAACTTCTTTAATATCATTACGAACTACACAAAAATAAATTACGCATATCATTCGTTCTTATCGTGAACTATTGTCTTGAGTTCAAATAAACCATTACAGTTTTCCCGGATCGGTCCAGGCGTTCTCAAGTGTTGCAAATTTTAACTATATTGAAAAATTAGGGCTTTGAAGTGGGGGAGGACGATAATTATTTCCGTAAAATCCTTACTTGGACTATAATGATCATTAATGAAAAAATTTAACAAATCAGGCCAGTCGTTCTCCGATTTTAGATGTATTGAAAAAAGTGGGTGTTTGTTTCAAATAAAGATGTATGGATGTAGTAGTAGACCCGCTGAAATCTGGAGGAAGCAAAACAGCTTTGAGACAACCAAAATCACCAATTGATTTTGGTACTCAATAGAAAAATATTCCAACCGAGAACGAAATAAAAACACAATGGAATTAGGATTTTGAAATTTGGAATATTTATTATTGAACTAATTGAACAACAACTCTTACCAACAGTCAGTATGGATGAACAAATAGAAAGTGAGAGGTTATGCTAATCTTTTTAACGGAAGTAGTATCTGCGAATTTTCGATATTAGTTAGAACCTTTTTAGGAGTTAAAACTTAGAGCGAGATAGATATAGTGCTGAATGTTTCACATAATTCAGCTTATATCTATATATCGTTTTGGGAATAACTAGTGGCAATAATAATTTGTTAATGACGGCAAAGGGGTAATGATATCCGATGGATTAATACCTTTTGGTATTAACATCACCGCCCGCCTTGCAGTATACATGCAATGAAGTGGAGGCCAGGGATGGTGGCGTCGCAGATACTCCTTTATTCAAAAAGACCAGCATTAGAGTTCTTAAATACTAAAAGAAATAAAAAAATTAAAGGATTTTATATATGATTGAATTAAGAATTTTAAATAGTTCATTTTAATTTAATTCATTAAAGTAAATTCATTTTATTTGCTTAAAATATATAAGTAGATACAAAGGTAGGTTTGCTTTTGCGAAATAATTGTTTGAAAGTGCATTGTTTTATAATTAATGTAAAAGTTTTTAAGTGCTACACGAGCCATAGATTGTCCAACCAAATATGGTGCTTTGTGCAGTTGGCAACCCGGTTTTAGAGATGACCCCTTCACAAATCACCTTCGGATAAAGATCCACCCCGATGATTATATCAATTCCGTCTGTTTCGTAAAATTTTGAGTCAGCCAGGAACAGATCACGGAAATTTTTCTTAAATGCTTCGGGTAAGGAAACTGCAGGAGTTTTAAGAGTAAGGCGATTATCGACGCGAAAAGTTCCGTCGATTTTTGAAGTCGGATCGAATCTTGATTTAATGGTCAAAGGACAGATGGTTTCCTCGCTTAGCGTTAGAGTCGTCAAGTCAAACTTTTCTACAAATTTCTTCGAAATGCGACTTATAGGAGAAGCTGAATCTAAGAGACACCGAGCAAGGGCAGTCTTTGATTCAAGTTTGACTAGTACGGTCGGAAGGAGAATAACGCTGTTTTGACGCAAAATCGCTGTTAGGGAGGGTGATTTAGAAGTGGATGGACCTGAGGGCGAGGGGTCTCTCAAACGGGTTTTCTTGGATGGCGGTTGTGGAGATGGTGAACGAGAAGCGGAAGTGTTATTCTGTTTGGAAAGCTTCGGATGGATATGGAGCAGAGTGTGGTGTAACTTTTTACAAAGTTTGCACCCGTGCTTAGAAAAACATTTCCCGTTGGAATGGTCGTGGGCCAAGCAATTGTTGCAATATTTGTGGGATCGGACGGCACGGATACGCTCAGTGACGTTCATTGACAAAAATTGTCGGCAGGTTCGCAGAGGATGTGGTCGAGAACAAATTCGACACAGGAAAGCTCGAGATTTTAGTGGAAGACTTTTCCGAGGACGAGACGATTTGATCCTACGATTATCAGCTTGATTTTTGGGCATATTGATCTGGAAAACGAATATTTATGTTTATAGGAAGTGTTTGAAATAATACGAGATGAGGAGAGTAATTATAGTTCTAAGGATAAAACTACTAATTTAGTAATCGGCCGAGTTATTAGACCCTTTTGCGTGTAAACATCGGCGACACGAACGCGATTGTCGGACCCTAAATAGACTTTAGTAATTCTGCCGAGGCGCCAAGAGGTAGGAGGAAGGTTTTCTTCTTTAATAACAACCAATGTATTCGGTTTCAGGTCTTCTTCCGGTTTTTGCCATTTGACGCGCTTTTGTAATTCTCGGAGATATTCGTTTTTCCACCGAATGCAAAAATGTTGATTTAAAAGCTTCAAGCGTTGCCAACGGTTTCGAATAGACATTGGCTTTTCATTGATAGTGGGATCTATCGGTTCTAGGATTGGAGATCCTATTAAGAAATGACCTGGAGTTAAAGCCAACAAATCAGATGGATCTTGAGACATTGGAGATAGAGGTCTCGAGTTTAGACAGGCTTCTATTCTGGACAACAGAGTGGAGAATTCCTCGAAAGTATATTTAAAACCACCAGCAACCTTACGGAAATGAAGTTTGAAGCTTTTAACGCCAGCTTCCCAAAGCCCACCCATATGTGGAGCACCCGGAGGAATAAAATGCCATGATATATTTTGATGAGCATAGTTGGCATTCACCGCTTGATGGGAGGTTTGGATAAACTCTCTAGCAAGGATTTTTGATGCCCCTACAAAGGTGGTACCGTTATCGGAATGTAGGTGAAGTGGACAACCCCTACGAGAAACAAAACGATTAAAGGCTGCTAAAAAGGCTGGAGTGGAGAGATCTGACGTAACTTCAAGATGGATAGCTTTGGTGGAAAAGCAAACGAACACGCATACATAACCTTTCGTAGTTCGACAAGTTCTACCAGCATAACTTTTAATGTCGAACGGACCTGCGAAATCAAGTCCTGTATGGGTAAACGGTCTTGTAAATTCAGATCTCTCTGGAGGTAGTGCAGCCATGATCTGTTGCTGACACCTTTTCTTATACAATATACACGGCTTGCACTTATTAATTGTGGTTTTGATAAGATTTTTTACTTTCGGAATCCAATATTGACTTCTAATGACTCGGAGCATAAGCTGATTACCACCATGAATAGTGATATCATGAACAAATTTGACTAAAAGACGGGTGTATTGACAATTGTACGGAATAATTATCGGATGCCTTTCATGATAAGATACTCCAGGAGCAAATTCTAGTCTACCACATGAGCGAATTATCCCTTCAGGATCGAGAAAAGGATTAAGACTAAGAATTGAACTTGAAGGAGCTACGGACTTCTTGCAAGACAAGGACTGATATTCATTTGGATAACAAGCCTTTTGGCTCATACGGATAACAGTATCACGAACAGCTATAATTTCAGAACTTGTAACCACTCGTGATTCCCTACAAAAGCTTGAACGAAACTTTTTATGAGTTCGAAAATAAAAACGATATATGTACGCCAAAACTCTCATTGCCCTCGAATATGAGGAAAATCGATCCAAAATGTCATCGAAATTCTGAAAGTAGGCAAAATGGACTTTGATAGGCTTCTTTTCCAGATCCAGTTCAGGAATTTTCGGAGAGTCTTGGTAAGAAATATCAGCGTCTTTAAGGAATTGTGGCCCATGCCACCAAAGTTCGTTTTGAATAAGCTCTTGAGGAAAACAGCCACGGCTAGCTAGGTCTGCAGGATTGTTCTCGGAAGAAACGTGATACCAATGTGAAGGATCAATAATTTCGACAATCCTTGAAACCCTATTTGCCACAAAAGTCAACCAAACGCAAGGAGGTTTAGCGAGCCAGGAGAGGACAATGGTTGAATCAGTCCAGCAAGAAATGGAGTACATATCAACGTCTAATTTTGGAATAAGACTATCTATCATTTCGGCCAAAAGAACAGCTCCACAAAGTTCTAATCGTGGAATAGACAGAGTTTTAACGGGAGCTACTCTGGATTTGGCTGAAACCAGATGAGTGGATATGGAATTACTGTTGCTAATTCGAATGTATAATGCCGCTGCGTATGCCTTTTCGGATGCATCACAGAATCCATGGAATTGGACTTCGACATTCGGACTGAAATCTATCCATCGAGGTATTTGGATATCATTGATACCTGAATAGTTAGATTGAAACATTTTCCAATGAGAAATGGACTCTTGGGAGAGGACTTCATCCCAATCAGTGCCTTCAATCCAAATCCTTTGCATTAGGATTTTGGCAAGGACAACACATGGAGACAACCACCCGGCGGGATCGAATAATTTAGCGATTTGAGACAATACTTCCCGTTTTGTAAATTTTGATGACTCAGAAAATGGTTTTGTTGTAAAATAAAATAAATCAGAGCGAGCGTTCCAACGAATTCCCAAGGTTTTCGCCGTACTGCTGTCATCAAAATCAAGAAAGTCTTCGTTTAACAAATGATCGGGTGGAAGATCTTCAATGATGTCCTTAGAATTGGACGTCCATTTTCTTAAGGAAAACCCAGCTGATTGTAGAGCCAGAATAAGTTGATTCTTAGCTTTGATTGCTTCAGAAACTGAATGAGCACCGGCAAGTGCATCATCCACATACATATTATTCCGGAGAATATTACTAGCAATCGGATAACTCGACTCTACATCATCCGCTAATTGGAGAATAGTTCGAATAGCTAAGTATGGAGCACAATTAACTCCAAAAGTGACGGTTTTTAACTCAAAATCCTGGATAGGAGTATGGGGATCGCTTCGAAATAAAATTCTTTGAAAGGGAGTGTGTTCTGGATGGATTAGAATCTGCCTGTACATCTTTTGGATGTCAGCATTAAACACAAATCGAAAGAAACGCCATTTTAAAATTAGTAGAGTTAAATCACTTTGGAGACTGGGACCGATATGGAGTATGTCGTTCAGGCTGAGTCCATTAGAGGATGGAGAAGAAGCATTAAAGACCACACGAACTTTTGTGGTTTTACTTTCCGGTTTTATTACCGCGTGATGTGGTAAGTAATAACACTGCGATAAATTTACCGAATCAGGAGACGAGACTCTAAACATATGGTTTAAATGTATGTATTCCTGAACGACTTCATCATATTCTTGTTTGAATATTGGATTTCGTAGTAATTTGGATTCGTTCCTAAAGAACTGAGCCATGGCACTAACTCTAGACTGACCCAAAGTATTTTCAGGCAATCTGTCCTTAAATGGAAGTGAAACAATGTATCTTCCATCCATGTCTCTTTTTGTAGTCTTTACATAAAGATCTTCACAAAATTTGTCGGATTGGGATGTAAAGTTCTTCCGTGGAAGATTCTCCACCTCCCAAAAACGTGAAATCTCCTTGGCTAAAGAGATTTCACAAAAATAAGAGGATATTCTGGATCTAGAGATGGATGAAGAGTTACTAGAAACTGGACCAGTAAGAATCCAACCGAAGATGGTTTCTTGTGCCATTAAGGACCCACAAACGTCATGCTTTATCCCAGATAGCATGATGGAAGGAAATATATCACCACCTATTAGAATATCTATCTTTGAACTCTTAAAGAATTCCGGATCAGCCAGTTGGATTTGTGGTAGATTTGAAAAAGTTGAAGCATCAACAGGTTGGGATGGAAGATTACCTGCTAAATGCGGAACTACTAATGCATTTACGGACATTTCAACATCATCATCAAATGGAGAATTAAGTACAAACGAGCATTCGCGCTGTACCTTGGCTGAAATTGTGTTATTCAGCCCTGAAATTTGGGCATTTGTTCGTTTAGCAGGCAATTTCAGCGTGTTAAACAAACGTTCAGATATGAAAGTCCCTTCAGAACCCGAATCAATGAGAGCTCTTGCCTTGTATCTCATATCTAGATGGCATACGTAAACAATGGCAGTACCAAGCAACACACCTCTAGAATTTATAGCAAAACAATTTTGGACAACATTAGCTCCAGAACTATTAGTGGACTGTATGGAGTTAGAATTGGATCGATTTGAAAATGGAGCAGAATTCGGATTAAGACTAGAACTGGCGCTGGTGCTTGGTAACTGATCTGTATTATTATAGTTGGCGAACTCTCTATGTAGTAGAGTGTTATGTCGCTTACCGCATTGCTGGCAGCTATTCTTGCTACTACAATTCCTGGCAGCATGAGTTTTTGAAAAGCAATTTAAGCATAAGCTTTGCTTTTTAATTTCAGAATACCTCTGATTATAATTCATCTGCAAGAATTTTGGACACTTTCGGATTATATGAAATGCATCAGGACAAATTTGGCATTTGGGTTCTGACACTTTGGTTTGAAATGAGCTAACCTTTTTAGATGGATTTAAACTTTTTGGAGGGTTTGAACTCTTAGTTTTGGACTCAACGGATTTTGAGTCATTTGAAGCGCGCATTTCAGATACCGATTCTAATGTTCGATACCGATTTGTGAGGAATTTATCAAAGTCTGACCATTTCGGAATAATGGCTTTGTCCTCTATCCCTTGTTCCCAAAGATGATGTGTGAATTCGGGTAGCTTTTTATAGCAGATATAAACAAATAAAGGATCCCATATTTTGACATCAATGTCATATAACTCGAGAGTTGTAATACAACTATTAAGCTCCCGTTGGAGCTGTTTGATGTCTTCGGATGACTCTGAAGTTATCTTTTTGAGGTCCCACAGCTTGTCTAACTGTCCAAAAACTATTGATTTACGATTTTCGAAACGTGCACATAGACTCTTCCAGGCTAAATCGAATCCCTGGTTAGTTAACGGACTTTTCTGAGCTATTTCCTGTGCCTCACCAGTAGTCTTGTTAATTAAATGAAAAAGTCTCTCAACAGGACTAAGGTTGGAATTTTTAATGTACACTGCGGAAAACATATCGCGAAATGTAGGCCAGGATAGGTAATCTCCATTGAAGACAGCGATGTCACATGGTGGAAGCCGAAAGCTGTGAGAGTTAGACTGGGTCTGGGAAACATTAGGAGTAACTTCAGATTGTCTTGAAATAGGGAGGGGAGTTGAAATGTCAACTTTAGGGAGGGTTTGCAAACGTTTACTTTCGTACGCTTCGTTAAGCAATGCTAACAAATTGCAATAAGTAATGTACGTGCTTTTGAACTTCTTTTGAAATGATTCTATAGGTACTGGATTTTCCCGGTCACCTTCATCATTATTTTCCCCATCAGCCTTGTTCTCATCGTTTTCACGATCGAAAAGATATTTTTCATAAGCGGACTTGATACGAGACCAAGTCGTTTTAACTTCCTGTCGATGAATATCGATCGCATGAAGGGACGTAGTCGGATATTGGCCAGCTTCATAATCGGCTTCGAATTCGACTAAGCTGTCTGCCAATCGAATGAAGTGATCAAGTGACATTTTGAATCAAATTCGAAAGCGAAAAAGGTACGGCGAAAAGTTTAGTATTAACCCGGAGTAGATTGGTGAAATGAAGAAAAGCAAAAAGAATACAGACAACAGGTTCTTAAACCAGCTGACGAAGATTAAGTCAAACGGGATTGAATGCCACGAAAAACTTTTTAGTTTCTTTTTTTTTTTTTTTTTTACGAGATTATATTGTTTGTATTTTGTGCGATAAAATAAAATATATAGGAACCAAATAAATATATTAAGAAAAATAATAAAAGTTTGAGTAAAAAATTAAAAAAAATAACTCTAAATCGAATAAACAATAACGTATATCCAGAACGGAACACGAAAATCTTTTGCTTTATTTTTTTTTTTTTTAAATGTTCAGGATGTTAGTTAAACAGAACCACTTTTATTGTCGACACAACTGTATTTTACCCCTTATTTTCAATAAATTGTTTGTTTTTGCAGATTTCTGTATTTCAGGACAACTTTATATGATTTGGATAATTAATGAACTTCAATTAGATTATAGAAATATGCGTCTGTGGGATCACCCTATACTTGTCAGGGCAAATATAGCACACTCAAAACAAAAAGTTTGTAAAAAAAAATGTTTCCAATATATAAGTTGTAAATCGGTTATCCAAATTAAATTAAGGTACACCCAAAAAAAAAAGTGGGTATTCAATACTAAAAATTTAACTAATTTTAGTCCAAAAGGACCTAGTACAGAAATTGGTAACCAGTACTAAAATTTTTAACTAATATTAGTCAAATCCAGTAAAAATTACTAATGTTAGTACTTTGAAGATACTAAAATTAGTAACGAATTAGTAGATTTTGGTACAATTATTTTGAATGTACCAAATGTTGTGATATGTTTTCAGAACGAATTAAATCTGGTGTGGAAGATTTTTTGAAAACTTGATATTCACAAATTATTAGGGCACTTGTTGAAAAGTTGTAATATTCAGTTTAGTGAATTTAACCCTGAAATGTATGCACCTATGTAGTTACCCTATACTTTACAGAGTATATAATTTACACTCGAAACAAAAAGTTTGTAAAAACTTTTTTAATATTTTCCCTTTTTGGATGCAATTTTATTGTTATTCATCAATTATTTAATGAATTTCAGATTTTATTACCCTATGGTACTTTTGTGCCTCAGCAAAACTTTTTTCTCAAAAATCTAGGTTAAGTTGAGGTTTACTTTAATGCAGTAGTTGGACGAAGAACATATGGAATAAATACAGCCTGTATAATTCAATTAACTCGTTTAAATCGAGGTTTAATAATTTTCCTCAATTTTGATTAAGGTTCCGAGAGAAAAAAACTTGATTTGTTGATGTTGAATATCTTGCAAAAAACTTTATCGGTATATAAGTTTTGAGGGTTATTATTCAAGATTCAGCTAAAGTGTAATTTAAAAAAGCTTTGCAAAAAAAATTAAAAAATTTAAGTTGAAAAATTAACCTTGAAGTTGATCCAAAGATTAAGATGCACGATTTATTCACTTTAATGTGATATAAATATAGAAAAATAAAACGCTTTTTTTTTTTTTATTTAAAAAAAAATTTAACTTTTTCTTATTATCGTTTTTCTTTTTGTTTTACTGAAATTAACTTTTAAAACCGATGGACACCCCTAATTGGATTACCCTGTACATGTAGAACTTTGAATTATCTTTTACTAAAAGCCAATAAAAAAAACCAGAGTCAATGACCTTCTACATATATTTGAATAAATATTTTAGCAGTTTCGGTATTTGTTTTGATTATGCTCTTTTGTTATATTGGTTTAGAGGTTTCAATCCCTGGCGTTCTAAGCACAGAGAGTAAACGGGTGGGATTGAACTTCACAAAAAATATTTTTATTTTTTCGGGGATGGTACAGTTTGTACGATTGTAACTCTTTCCTCCCCTTTTTGTTAAATAAGAATTGCAGCTGGATTGTTACAATTGAATTTAACGAAAATATGAAGCAATTGTTTTCAAGATATTTTTCCGAACACTAAATTTGAATGACGTACTACTATTTTGCTTCTTCTTTCGTTACAATTTGTAAGTATAATAGTAGTAGTGACCAGGAAATATTAGTATTCAACGAAAAGATTTTAAATAAATCACTTTATTTATATTTATAGATTTGTTTTTTTTTTTTTAAATGTTGTTGTATTAAGACGCAAAATATGTTGAGCAGTTTTTGGAGGAATGTTTCATTTCCCTTTTTTTTTTTTTTTTTTAAGGGAGCTTGATAGATTTACAGGTGGAAAGATAAGGGACTTACTTGGCTTTATATTTAAAAGCTTCTAAAATTTGAAAAAGCGATTATCATTGGTTTTATTGAAACAATGATCTCTTCGTACACTATGGATTTCAAATGCACTTTTCCCAATTGTACCAATTGTAGGAATTTTGTACCGTCACTGATGCAGGTTAAGGCAAACCATATGCAAGTGCTACACTCAGAAATTAAATCAGTTAAAGAAACTTGTAAATGATTATGTAAGCGAATATGTCAACAACTTGCAAATTATCAATGCCCTAGGTATTTAATAATTCCAAACATGTATTTAAACTCATGAATTTAACTTTTTCTAAGTAAATTTTGTAAGAAAATTTTCTAAAAATTGTGAAAGGTTTTGTTGTTTTAGAATTTATTCTATTAACCAATATCAGAACTTAGCAACCTATTAGTATTAACTATATACGTTGTTAGTAGATCCTTTTGACGGGTTTTCGTATTGGTAACAAGTTCTTTGGTAAAGTATACTAACTTTTTCTTTATTGTTGTTTGGTGTAAGGTGACAATATAAGTTGGAGAAAAGTATCCAAATTAAAGGTAAACAAAATGGAAATGGGACAAGAACCAAAAAATTTAAATTTAAAGAGATCTTTTTGTTTTTAAAACAGTGGTATTGGGTGCGAGAGTACTAAAAATGCAGCATAAGTAATGCAAAATTAGGGGAAAGTAGGGGGAAACAAAATTGATGTGAAGAGAGTAAAATTTACTGTGTAGTTAATGTGTATGATTTTAGTGAAGCGTAATTTGAGTAATTGACTGGAGTTGGAGTTTAAGTATGTTTGGGGAGGGGAATGGAAACAAGTGAATTAAATGAGGAGGAGAAGTATGGGGAATGGATGAGAATGAATATTAAATGGAGATGTTGTAAATATGTAAATAGAAATACAAAGTGTTTCTATTTTTTTTTTTTTTTTTAAATAGCTGAAAAACAAAGGGGGGAAGTTTTTACATACATCTGTAACATAAACATATCATGGCTAGAAATGGCGGGAAAATATAACTATGTTTGATCTTGTTTGATCAAACTTTTGACAATTAATACCCTACCTTTACTAGCACCGATTAATTGGAATGTTCGCGACACGGTCAAAGTTTTGCCTTACTAATTAAAACAATATACATTGCCGACTCACCGAGTACTTTTTGGACAGTATGGAATTTTCTATCGCTGAGCCCCTTCGGATTAAGGGTGATAAAAACCTCCTGAAAATTTCCTCCACCTCTTGGCTTATATTTGAACAAAATATATTCCTTTGGCACTTTTTCTTAATTTATGTAGTCTAAAATTTTCACTTTTGCTTTTTTTTTTTTTATTCGTTTCTTTTTCTCAATTTTAATTTGTTTTGAACTTTTTCTAGAATTTTTTTTGTTTTTGGATTTTTATGAACTCTAAATTCTTTTGTAAATCTTCTATAATTTTTCAGTTTTCTCCTAGTTTTTGTCACTTATTTTGTTTATTTTTTAGCAATTTTTGATTTTAATTTTTAATTTATGTTGGTTACACGCGGTGGTGTAACAATAGAAAACCAAATTATAAATGATTGAACCAGACGAACAAAAAAAAACCTAATGCACTCTCAAACGAACTAATAGAAAAAATGCAAAAACAAACAAACCTGTTTTTGGTGAGATGATAAGAAAGCACAGTGGATGTTGTTGGTATGAAATGTGATGTCCAATGAATGTTGGCTGATGTCCAATGAAAGAGCAGAAATAAATGAGCACCACTGATTATCCGGTTCGAATGGGACCAATGTTTGTTTCAAATAAAGATGTATGGATGTAGTAGTAGACCCGCTGAAATCTGGAGGAAGCAAAACAGCTTTGAGACAACCAAAATCACCAATTGATTTTGGTACTCAATAGAAAAATATTCCAACCGAGAACGAAATAAAAACACAATGGAATTAGGATTTTGAAATTTGGAATATTTATTATTGAACTAATTGAACAACAACTCTTACCAACAGTCAGTATGGATGAACAAATAGAAAGTGAGAGGTTATGCTAATCTTTTTAACGGAAGTAGTATCTGCGAATTTTCGATATTAGTTAGAACCTTTTTAGGAGTTAAAACTTAGAGCGAGATAGATATAGTGCTGAATGTTTCACATAATTCAGCTTATATCTATATATCGTTTTGGGAATAACTAGTGGCAATAATAATTTGTTAATGACGGCAAAGGGGTAATGATATCCGATGGATTAATACCTTTTGGTATTAACAGTGGGAGTGGACAATTTTTCTTTCAGTAAAAACCATTGTTGTACTATCACGAACGTGAACAAATACCACAAATAGCCAAATCGGCCCTGCCGTTCTTCTATTTTAGATATTGTTTTCGGGTCATTATTAGTGAAATCAATCATGAATATTTTTGACCCCCTCCGATATTGATGAAATTTGGTTAAGTTCTTACACTACGTAAAAAACTAACAAATGCAAATTTTCAGCCCTCTAAGTCAACAGGGGCCGAAAATACGAAGGGTCAAAATTTCCCCCAAAATCTCCCAGTCGCGGCACTTTACACCGTAAAAACTTAATATCGTTGGTTCTATTATAGCTAGAAAACCCATTTTGGGTTTGTTTTGAAGCTCATAATATGCTCTACAAGACCTACCATAACCAAAAAATTTTCGAAAAAAAATAAGGGTTACCTCCCTTATTTTAAGGTCGTGATAAAGGGAGGGGAAAATGGGGAGGATGGTATCCCCGATTTTTTTTTTTTACTTGATAATCTTATAGAGAAAGTCCTAAGGAATATATTCTAAAATTTTTAAGTTGGGACAACAATGGGATCACTCAAAATCAAAATTTTTCACAATTTCCCCTAAAATCTCCAAATCGCAACACTGTTGAACCTTAAAAATTTATTATCATAAGTGCTATTGTAGTTACAGAGCCCATTTTTGTTTGTTTTAAAGCTTAAAGTACGATCTACAATACCTACCTTAACCAACAAATTTTAGAAAAAAAGCAAGGGTGCCCCCCCCCCCTTATTTAAAGGTCGAGGCAAAGGGTGGAGGAAATGGGGGGAAAATATCCCCCGATTTTTTTTTTACTTGGTATTTTCAAAGTGCAAGTCCTAATGAACATATTCTAAAATTTTTATGTTGGGACAACAATCACATCGACCAAAATCAAAAATTTTCACAATTTCCCCCAAAATCTCCAAATCGCGACAATCTTGCACATTACAAATTTAATATCGTGGACTGTATTGTAGCTACAGAGTCCATTTTTGGCTTGTTTTAAAGCTCTTAATATGTCCTACAATATTACTATCACAAAAAATTAAAAAAAAAATGTGGGGTGCCTCTTGTATTAAAATATCGTGGCAAGGGTTGTGGGAAATTGGGAGATAGTATCCCACAATTTTTTTTTTCGTCTTGTTTTTTTTAAAAGACTAAGGTATAGAGAATATATCCTGGAATTTTTATCTTGGGAGTCCAATGGGAGGCGCAAGAATGTCGCGATTTGTTGATTTTGGGGGAAAATTTTGAAAAATTTTGATTTTATTCGACCCCATTGTTGTCCCAACATAAAAATTGTAGACTATGTTCATTAGGACTTGCACTTTGAGAATACCAAGTAAAAAAAAAATCGGGGGATACTTTCCCCCATTTCCTCCACCCTTTGCCACGACCATCAAATAAGGGGGGCACCAATTCCTTTTTTTGGAAAATTTTTTGGTTTTAGTATGTCTTGTAGAGCGTATTATAAGCTTTAAAACAAGAAAAATGGGCTCTGTAGCTACAAAAGCACTTCTGATATAACATTTTTTAAGGTTAAAGAGTGTTGCGATTTGGAGATTTTGGGGAAAATTGTGAAAAATTTTGATTTTGCGATCCCATTGTTGTCCCAACATAAAAATTTTAGAATACTTATATTCTTTAGGACTTTCTCTAAAAGCTTAGCAAGTAAAAAAAAATCAGGGGATACCATCCTCCCCATTTTCTCCTCCGTATATCACGACCTTAAAATAAGGGAGGAAACCCTTATTTTTTTCGAAAATTTTTTGGTTATGGTAAGTCTTGTAGAGCATATTATGAGCTTCAAAACAAACCAAAAATGGGCTTTCTAGCTATAATAGAACCAACGTTATTAAGTTTTTACGGTGCAAAGTGTCGCGACTGGGAGATTTTGGGGGAAATTTTGACCCTCCGTGTTTTCGCCAACTATTTACTTAGAGGGCTGAAAATAAGTGTGCGTCAGTTTATCACTTAGTGTTACAACTAAACCAAATTTCATCAAAATCGGAGGGGGTCACGAAAATTTTAAGCTATTTTTGATTGATTTCACTAAGACTGACCCTTTCACGGGTTAAAGGGGGATGTCCGATTGTCTTTTAAATGTGTATTATCCAATAAATAAGGCACTTATAATTTTTCTTAAAACGTTATAATAAGATTTTATTTAAAATTATAAATTGGTTGTAGCTTAGGGTTTTGTGCAATATATAAGGTTTTAAATTTAGAGTTATTTAGATTTTAAAAGATTGTGCACTTTTTATTTAAAAGAAAATTTATAGTTTGGGTTTAGTACAACCGGGTTTAGCGATCACTTGTTGTTAGTCGCGCAAGAATAATAGATTGTTGATTTGGTTGTTTTTTTAATTCCTTTTCTGCAGTGAAGTTGGCTGCAGTAGATGTTGTCAGGGATGAGAAGTGGGGAGATTTATGGTGCAATAAAAGTACACTGCGAATCACATCAATAAGGAATCGAGTTTTTCACTTTTTAATCGAATATATCTTTGTAACGAATAAGCGGAAAAATATAAAAAAATGCATCGATTGAGACCATTATCTACACTCAAAATAATAACTCTGTTAAATACTCTGTAAAATGACTGTAATCTCAATTCGACAGATATTTGACAAAGTTATCTGTCGAAATACAGATTTTAAGAAAAATCTTTGTATTTTCTTGTGACCGAAAAACAAAATTTTGTAAAATTGGAGTTACTTATTAAAAACTTGTAATTTTCACAAAAATAAAAAAAAGCTGGAAATTGAACAAAATTTTAATTTTAATTAATTTAATTTTAATTAATGTTTTTGAATCTGAAAAGTTTTACTTATAAAATGGATTTAACTAAAACTTTGTAAATTTACAGAGTTTTTTTTGTAAAATTTTGTAGTCATTAAATGCATTTAACTAAAACTCTGTTAATTTACGGAGTTTTTTGGTAAAATTATTTTCGGTTTTATTAATATTTTACAGATAATTCTGTAAATTTACAGTTTTTTTTGATCGAAATCATTTTACAGAGTTTTCTTCGTAAAATAACAAAAAATCTTGCTGGTTGGAAATCTATGGTATTTTCTGCTGGCTCAGCAGAGTATCTCTGTAATTTAACAGAGTGATTATTTTGAGTGTAGCTAATAATTTCAAATAATAACAATAACCAAAAGACTAAAGGAAGTCCTTTAAAAAAATATTTTCGGCAACTTGTTAAAAAATTACTAGTTTTTTATGAATCACTTGAATAAGGAATTTTGTAATACAGACCAAGTAGGACCTGAATCCAATTTGTAATGAATAGCAATCCCTCAAAGAACAAAAACAAAACAGTTTTGTTTTGAATTTCAATAAAAATGGGACTCCCAAAGCTCTTAGCTCTTCCGAAAATGAAAAAGTAATGACTTTGTAGTTCAAAGTGTTAAAAATCGTTGAAATCGCGGAAATAATAGAGAGGAAAAAAACTGCTGTAATTTATTAATAACATTCAGATTATCTTAATAACATTCAGAACTATGGAAAAAACATGAATGGACGAACTCAAATGGCAACAACTGAACGTGATCGGCAAAAATTTTAAGAATTCCCCCCAAATTCTACGCCGACATCTTTCAAAATTCTCAAATAAAGTGGCGTTAATGCGAGTATTTGTACAGTCCGTCGCGCTTAAAAGTCAAGGGAGTTCATAGCTCGTCGAAAATTATGCAAAAACTAATCGCTGAATGTCAAACGTAGTAAGCAGCGCCTTAATCTCTGCAGGAATACAATGACACGGTCTGAGAAATTTTTAAAAGTAATTTATTCCGACGAAAAAAAAAATAATACCGTTGCATTAGACGGATACAATTGTTTTCGGTGATTTGAGACAATAAAAACAGTTTTTGCATAGCAGAAAGATCATAGAAGGTGTTGTTATGGTATGGGGTGCGCTATTCTACTGTGGCATCATTACTGTTCCATACGTTACCATCGATGATTCTTAAGTTTGGAACTAAGGGGTGGCTTTTTTTGCAATTTGCAATAGACTAAGAACTCATTTAATTTTTAATCGTGATTTACTGTATAAATACCCATTAAATCACCACTTTTTTTGAGAATTTTTCAACCTGTCAACGTGGAATTCGTGGGAATTCTTAAATTTTTTGTCGATTTCGTTCTGTTGTTGCCATTTTAGTTCGCCCATTCGTGTTTTTTCCATAGTTCTTAATGTTATTAATAATTGCATTCAATATGTTTGCCCCTCTCTATTATTTTCGCGATTTCAACGGCCTTTAACACTTTGGACTTTAAATACAGTACTTTTTTCTTTTCGGAAGATCTAAGAGCTGTTGTGAGTCTCATTTTTATTGAAATTCGAAACAAAACTGTTTTGTTTTTATTGTATAAGGAATAGCTATCCATAACAAATTGGAGTCAGGTCCTACTTGGCCTGTATTACAAAATTCCTTATTCAAGTGATTCATAAAAAACTAGTAATTTTTAAACAAGTTGCTGAAAAATATTTTTTTAAAGTACTTCTTTCAGTCTTTTGATAATTGTTATTATTTGACATTATTAGCTAGATAATGGTTTCTTTCAGTGCATTTTTTTTATATTTTTCCGCTTATTCGTTACAAAGATATATTCGATTAAAAAGTGAAAAACTCGATTCCTTATTGATGTGATTCGCAGTGTACTTTCTTGTTCACTGGCGTGAACAGATATATCGAAATAAAAGTGGTCGTGAATCATTTTTATTTCCGTTTAAACCTAATTGTAAGTTGGATCATGACGAACATTAAAAAAAAAAAAAGTTTAGTCAAATCGATCCAGCTGTTCTCCGATTTTAGATATATCGAATAAAGGAGGCGTAAAAGTGGGCGTGATTAATTTATTTTCCGAAAAAACTAAGACGGACATTTAAAAAAATATATTATCCAAATCGGTCATTACTCAAGTGATGCGGTTAATAACGAACTACATTTGATTTTTATTTATATAGATTCTATATTTTATTTTTCCATAGAGAAGATTTTAAATATATCGAAAAAAGAGTGGATGGACAAATCGGTCTAGCCGTTATAGTTCTTTCGATACATAGAAAAAAGTGGGCGTGGGAAATTCTACTATCCGTAAAAACCTTAGTTGAATTATGACGAACATTTTCAAAAAAATTAGCCAAAGTGGGCGTGGTCAATTTCTTTTTTCGTAAAAACCAAAGTTGGAATATGATGAAAATTCATTTAAAAAAATATTTAAATCGGTCCAGCCGTTCTCAGATTTTAGATAAATGGAAAAATTGGCGTAAAAGTGGGCGTAGTCGATTTCAGTTAAAACTTAAATTGGATTTCTACGAACATTGAAATAAAAAATTACCCGTTTTCCGATTTTAGTTAATCGAAAAAAGTGGGCGTAAAAGTGGGCGTGGTCAATATGTCTTTACGTAATTACCTATGTTGTAGGTTATTACTTGTCGGTCCAGCCGTTCTCAACTGATGCGATTACCAACGAACGACAATTGATTATTATTTATATACATTAGGGTGCACCAAAAAAACGAAGTTGTTAGATATTGACCGGGCCCCCCTCTAGAAATGTGCATTTGGGGGTAAAAACATGTCTCACAAAATTTTAGGAAAATCGGATGTGGGTAAGACCTGCCGCATCGGCCCTGAAGTTTGAAAATCAAATTACAAGGGAAAAAAATATGACTTTTTATTCATTTTCTCAATTTTTCGATATTTTGAGTTAAGTTTGAATTCAAATGGTCACAGAATTGTGATTTGGAGTAAAATATCTATCAAATAAGGTATTAAAAACTAAAATCGGTTGAAAATCAGCAAAGTTATTACAACTTCCCCAGGCAACTAACGTGTGTCAGACCATTTAAGTAATCAAGGGATTCGAGCCCCATTTTTGAAATTTATTGAAATTATCTACTGTAACAACATTTTTTTATTCTTCAAGTCTCAATGTACTAAGAAGATAAATATTTTTCATATTGTGTTTTGCTAACTTGTTTTAAATAAATGCTAAAGTGGTCTGAATTTTTCAACACTATTTTCAAATCTCCAATTTTAAATTTTTATTTTTTTTGTTAAAGAAATTTTAAAAAATCGACTATTGGAGTTTAAGGATTTGTTAAGCACATATAAAGGAATAAAAACCCCAAAAATTGTAGGATTTGCTGTTTTCATTTGGCTATTACAGTGATGTAATTTCGGCGGATTTCGGGAAAGTAGTGATTTTTGGCACTTTTTTTAGCTTTTATTTATTTTTTTTTTGTTTTTTTTACAAACTTCATATGTTTTGGACCGAATTATATCAACACGAGATAGAATACTTCAATTCGCAAATTTAGGGCAAAATTGAGAAATTAAAAATTGCCCCAACTAAAGGTCAAAGGTCAAATTTTAGAAGATTTTGAATTTTTAAACATTAACAGATTTTCTGAGTGGAAATATATGAAACTACTTGATGTCATTATAAAAGGTCTTAACATATGTATTTTTATTTAAATTCAGCATATTAACCCTTTGGTGCTGGTGGGGCCTATTCGACCCTTTGAACAAAATACACTTACATTATCTCCATTAAATGAAAAAAATTATAGGCCCCAACAGCACTTAAGGGTTAAATTTCTAAATTTTAATTATTTGCCATATAGTTTAGACCAATTAAAATAACATCAAGTAGATTCAGCAAAATCCGCCTAGCAAATCTGTTAATGTTTAAAAATTCAAAATTTCTAAAATTTGACCTTTGACCCTTAACAGGGGCAATTTTTTATATCTCAATTTCGCCCTAATTTTGCGAATTGAAGTATTCTGTCTCGTGTTGATATAATTCGGTCCAAAACATATGAAGTTTGTAAAAAAAAACAAAAAACAAAAAAAAAAATTAAAAGCTAAAAAAGTGCCAAAAATCACTACTTTCCCGAAATCCGCCGAAATTACATCACTGTAATAGCCAAATGAAAACAGCAAATCCTACAATTTTTGGGGTTTTTATTCCTTTATATGTGCTTAACAAATCCTTAAACTCCAATAGTCGATTTTTTAAAATTTCTTTAACAAAAAAAACAAAAATTTAAAACTGGAGATTTGAAAATATTGTTGAAAAATTCAGACCACTTTAGCATTTATTTAAAACAAGTTAGCAAAACGCAATGTGAAAAATATTTATCTTCTTAGTACATTGAGACTTGAAGAATAAAAAAATGTTGTTACAGTAGATAATTTCAATAAATTTCAACAATGGGGCTCGAATCCCTTGATTAAATGGTCTGTCACACGTTAGTTGCCTGGGGAAGTTGTAATAACTTGGCTGATTTTCAACCGATTTTAGTTTTTAATGCCTTATTCGATAGACATTTTACTCCAAATCACAATTCTGTGACCATTTGAATTCAAACTTAACTCAAAATATCGAAAAAATTGAGAAAATGGATAAAAAGTCATATTTTCCCCTTGTAATTCGATTTTCAAACTTCAGGGCCGATGCGGCAGGTCTTACCCATATCCGATTTTCCTAAAATTTTGTGAGACATGTTTTTACCCCCAAATGCACATTTCTAGAGGGGGGCCCGGTCAATATCTAACAACTTCGTTTTTTTGGTGCACCCTAATATACATAGATATCCTTTCCTTTTTTATCTTTTTTTCTTTCTTTCTATTTTTCTGTTTTGTTCCTCTTTTTTTCTTTTTCAAATTTAGTCTGGGGATTTCCCTTTTTCCCCCTCCCTTGTACCCGCGAATGTCAATATGTATCATGGCTACCATATACCAACGAAACCAAGAGCTTACCTACACTCTTGCATGTAAGCTTACTACAAATTGGGTAAAACTTTGCTGAATAATAGCACGCATTTTGAGTAATAATTAGCACCAAATGAGTAAAATAATTTCAAGTTTTCTATTTTTGTTTTTATATAAATTTTTTTATGGTAAAAAAATGCATTGTATTAAAATTATTTAAATAAATAACACAGCCCCACAAAAATATTAAAAGTTTCTGGCCAAGAAACTACACGCATTACTGTTAATGTATTTTAAACTTCTGAATTGGATTCCGCCATCAGAATTGAATTCATCGTTGGGTTTTCCTGTAATTTACAATGAAAGTCCGCAAAGTTAACTTACCTATTTTGTAAATTTTACCAAGTTAAAACAAGTAAGAAAATTATAGTCGGTTAAGACCGACCATATAATACCCTACACCAGAGTTTCCCGGAACATGGGTCCCAAGTTCAAACATGGACTGATTAGATCTATATTTTGTCAAATCTTTAATAAGTGTAAAAAGCAATCACTAATCAAATTTGAGTGGAATAGGTTTCTTTTTGTTGACAATAAATCGCTTCAACTGAATATTGGGCGAAATTTCCACATGGGACCTAAGTCCAAAAATGGTCCGATGATAATCAGATTTGATAAGGTTTTTAAAGTACGCGTTTAACATACACAAACAGAATTTTAATTAAATATTTTCTATTTTCATGAAAATTGAGAGATTTATGTGAAAATCGGGAAGGTGGTTTGTATGGGGGCTACTAGAAGAACTGGTCCGATTTCTTAAAAATTCGGAATGGTGATTTGTGTGGATAAAGCATGTATTCCTGCCAAATTTCGAAAAGATACCTATTAAAATGCGACTATTAGAGTCATTTTAGCCAAAACTAAAGAGGACCTTTGTATGGGGGCTAGGTCTAAATATGGACCGATTTTTTCCAATTTCAAAAGGTTTCGTCCTTGGGCCAAAAGAGGCTTAAGTTTCAAATTTCAAGTCAATTGATCGAGAATTGCGACCTGTATCGTGTTTACACCGTTTACATGGACAGACAGACGGACGGACGGACGGACGGACGGACGGACATCGCTAAATCGACTCAAAAAGTGATTCTAAGTCGATCGGTATACTTAAAAGTGGGTCTAGGACCAATATTTCGGGTAGTTACAAACATCAGCACAAACTCATTATACCCTGTACCACAGTGTGGTGTAGGGTATAAAAAAAAAAAATTTTATTTCTGTATGTAAAGTTTAAGTCAGATTTATTACGAAGCAAATAATGGGTTTTTTTTAATAACATCCGTCAAAAATTGTAGAAGTTACATGCATCCCAGTAAAAACTTCTATTACCAAGTAATGGGGTTTTCGCCTTAAATAGATGGTGGTATCTAGTTACTAGGTTGGTGAAACACTCATTATTTTAACATGGCGATGTCATTGGAGTAATGACCGCATACCCACTCGCTTACGAGAATGCTACTGAAAAACTACATACATTAGTACCACAAATAATGAGCTACAAGTAGCCCAAAAATAACTCGTTACCCACTCCTTACAAAAATGCTACCAAATAATAGCATACATTAGTCCTAAAAATAAGTTGCTACCAGTAGCCCAAAAATAACTCGTTGCCCACTCCTTACAAAAATGATACCAAATAGCAGCATACATTAGTCCTAAAAATTGGCCGTCTTCCCTCAGCAAGGAATTGCGTCAAAAGTAAAATGTTCGCTTCATGCCTATTCGTCAGGATGATAAAGTTCATGCTAAACGCGGTTATTTCAAAAGCAACCAAGCGAGAAAATTTCTACAATCTAAATGTAAGAAAAGCCAACGGAACCAATGTTTACGTTGATATCCATCCCTCCAAATGTTTGTTTGTAAAATTCAAATAATAAAAGGACCGAAAATATATCTTGGAACATCGTAGAAAGGGACATTTGGCTGCTTAGGGCAGGACCAATAACAAATTTACAGAAGCGACTGCTGCTCAGCCCATGGAAACCGCATTAAACACCATCTTAAGTTTTAGTCTATATAAGAATGAGTACGTTTTTAAGGGAAATACTGTCTATGATGGTTTTTTACCTTTTAACCGGTTTTAACATACTTTAAACAGCAAGGCAAACAAATGAGTTAATTAAAATTTTGAAAACGCCCCAAAATTTCTAGAAAAACAATTACAATTTAGAAAAAGCCAATTAAAATTCAGAAAACTTCAATAGAAGTTATGTAAAGACTAATTAAGGCTCATAAATCACTATCAAGTGTCAGCTAGATCCAGGTTTTTAAATATCAATTTGGTTTTCTAAGCTTTAATTTGTCTGTTCCCAATTTTAGTCAGAATTCCTGAATTTAAATTTCTGTTAACGGAGTTTTATTAGAAAAAGTAGAGAAATGTTAATCTTTTTTAAGCTAAATGTTCTTTCTAAATTTTCTTTAGCATTTTTAATTTTAATAAAAAAAAAAATTTATTTGGACATCTTATCAAATATTTTAAATCGTATTTACCAGTAACCGGTTCTGTATGAGGTTATCGGTAACTCATTATTTGTTAACAAGAAGTAATCGAACAGGTAACGAGTCCTCATTACATAGAATGCAGGCGGTAACGGGGACTTATTACCAAGTTTTTACTGGGATGTGAACAAAAATGCATAAATTAAGTTTTACTTCGGCTGTCCCGAATGTAACATCTGTTTTTGTTTAAAATTGAATTGATGCATTTTTGTTCAAATGCATGTAACTTCTACAATTTTTGATGAATTTTATTACAAAAACCTATTATTTTCTTCGTTATAAATCAGACTTGATCTTTACATACAGAAATAAAATTTAAAAATTTTTTAGCCTACTCAAATTTACAAAGAAATTAGGTAAGTTCACTTTTCAGAGTTTCTTTTAAATTACAGGAAAACCCAACGACAGAATTCAATTTGATAACGGAGTCGAATTCAGAAGGTCAAAATACATAAGGATTAGTGGGTCTAATTTCTGGATCAGAACCTTACTTATTTTTTGTCGGGCTGTGTAATAAAAAAGTCAAAAAAATACAGTTTTTTTAGTTTACTTTTTTTTAGCTTGTATTATAATAATTTTAGTTTAATAAGTAAAAATGCCACAAAACAAATTTTGGTAAGAGTTTAGAAAACCGTTCGCACTGCTGGCTTTGGGTTTGTCGGATTTTTTTAAGTAACGCAGTGCTATGACGGTACAATTCTATATCAAATTAAAAATTATAAAATGTGAGATTGAAAATTTTTAATTTAAGTATTATTTTAATTTTACTTCAATAATAAGTAACATCCTATTACACATGTTATATATACTAAGTATTACTTAAAGTTTGTTTTACTTTTTTGTCTTTAGGTGACTAAAGAAGGAGTTGATGTCTTTTTAACAAATGTATATCTATAATGGTTGAATCAAAGAAGCGCAAGTTGAATTTTATGGCACTACAAAACCTGGATGTATGTGAGAGATTAGGGGTAATAAAACTTAAAGAAAAAGATATAAATTTTGTTAAAGTTTTCTATATTAAACCAAAAATATTCAGAAACTAAGATATGAAATGTTTAATGTATAAAGAGAAAGAATTGTATGTAATACACTATCGGGCGTATGCATACTAAAAATCTAACTAAGTATTTGCTAACTAGTTTCTAATGCAGTACTATTTGGCATGGAAGCAAATAAGCATCTCATCATCAGACGTATTCAAATGAGCCCCAAGCTCATTCTTATCGAGTCTGTGGTGGTGATTTGATAAGGCATTGTTTAGCATATTTTCTAAGCCCTCCACATACAAAGAGAGTTTTTTTTACATTTGGGAGCACTGGTGAGTACTATTAATACTATGGATGGGTTTTGAGCTATTCTTACTGATTAAATTATAGTACTTGCAAAAAGTGTCGAACCCCTAAGGGTTACTAACATGCAAAATATAACTCCGATCGGGGTTTATCTATTTCACCTCTTTGAGCCTCAAAATTGGGACTTTGGCAAAAAGACTTTAAAAAAACGTCAACAGCCATTTACAACCTAAAGAACACCTTGGAACAATTTTTTTTAATCACATATTTTCACTCACTTACCGAATGAAAGTTTTCATTTTCAAAAATTTCGTTCGTTCACTATTTTTTTTTTTTTTCATCTAAATTTTTTTCATCAATATTTTTTTTTATCAATATTTTTTTCATCAATATGTATTTTTTTTCTAAGGGTTCAAGTTGAAAAAATGCAGAAGAAAAATTGAATTTCTAAAAATTATAGACATTGCTGGTATTTCCTATACCGGTTTCAAACACCCCAGTTAGTGTCATCATCAGTAGGATTTTAAATGTCGGTATGTCTCGTTAATGAAAACTGTTTTTTATAGATGTGAATATTTATAGTTTCTATAGAATAAATTTTGACAGTTTCCAACACTACAATTCTATTTCTAGCAATCTCAACCTCACTTCATACTTTCTTTCAACTTTTTTGTCTCTTACATTATTTTGCAAGGGTTACCAACATGATCTGGAATTGCAGACACAAATGAAGGAATTTGCATTTTCTGTTTCGGAGATGTGCCTAATGGCGACATATTTTGTCAGTAATTTTATTTGATTTTTTTCTGTAAGTACAGATCGAGCACGGGCTCTAATTATATTTGTTTTAAGGGTTCAAGTTGAAAAAATGCAGAAGAAAAATTGAATTTCTTAAAATTATAGACATTTCTGGTATTTCCCATACCGGTTTCAAACCCCCCAGTTAGTGTTATTCATCAGTAGGATGGTAGGTTAAGTGTCGGTTTGTCTTGTTAATGAATTTTCATTTCGTTGTTACTCATCATTCCAAACATTCTAACTCTAAACTCTAAAAGTGGTGTACTCTAAAGCGAATGATTCGGTGTAAGCGAAGAAACAATATTTTTTTAACATGATAATGTTTTTAGGCTGGTGTCTAATTTTAAAAAAGTTGCAGGACGCCACCTCAGTTTGACTAAGTATATAAGCTAACGACTAACAGAAAAGAAAATTGGAATTACTGTTTTCGTTTTCTTAAAACCAAAAATTTTACTAACTTGGGTTTGTAACTTGGATAATAATTCACCTCGTGGTGAATAACAAAAATATGCACCAGCTGGTGAATAAAACGTAACATAATTATTTTCATCAATATTTTTTTTTTTTCATCAATATTTTTTTTTCATCAATATTTTTTTTTTTCATCAAAATTTTTTTTTTTTTTATCAATATTTTTTTTTTTTCATCAATATTTTTTTTTTCATCAATATTTTTTTTTTTCATCAAAAAATTTTTTTTTTTCATCAATATTTTTTTTTTCTTTTTCAGTGTATTTTTCTTTATAAGCTAATAAGACCTAATGATGTTGATGTAAATAAAAAACAATTTATTACATTTCACCCGACGTTTCGTCACTTTTTTGGTGACTTTTTCAAGGGTCGTCTATTTAAATAAAAAATAATAAAAAGTACAACATTAATACAAAATATTTCACAACCATGAATCACAACTTACAAAAAATATTATTTTTTACATTAGAAACATCGACAGATTTTTTAATAAAATTAAATTGCACAAAAACATTTAACATAAAACATTAAAACACAACTTAAGATTATTATCACAGATTTTATCATATTGCGGTTCTATAGCTAGCGCTAATGTTGTCAACATCTTCCTTATGGTTCATTGTTTTCATTATGTTTTGTTGTATTCTTAAGCTTTCTATCGTATATCTTTTCCTCTCCCCTCGTTCAAAATCCAACACCCTCACTTGTTCTGTTTCAAAGGAGTGAGATTTTGAAATCATGTGTTGTGCTAGTGCACTTGTTTCTCTCCCTTTTAATATGTCATTTTGATGTTCTCCCATTCTCTTTTCAAGTGAGCGCTTTGTAGTTCCTATCAGGGATGTTAAATGGGGTTTTCAATTTGGTATCAACTTTCAAAAAAAAATGTACTTTTTGGACCCTCACGGTACCATTTTTTTTAAATTGATAAAAACTTAACCAAATCAGAGTGTTTATTCGGTTGTATGGAATCTTCAATAACCCCCCCCCCCCCCCCCAAAAAAAAAAATGCAAACAAATAAAAAAACAAAAACATTTTTCAGGGGCGTTTTTGAACAATTTCTTGAAAACTGTTCTGCAGAAAATGTCCCATTTTTCGACACTTTATCTATAAGAAAAATTCTCAGAATTTGAGAGTTTTTTGGCAGGAAAAATGTATCACGAAAAATGTATCAAGATCTCAGAAATCTTTTAAAGATGAAAAGTCTGCAATTAATATTATCTTCAATAATTGTTTATAAATAACTGACTGATACTTCTGTGGAAAATTCTAAGACTTTTTGTTCGATAAAAATGAGTAGGAATTTTTTCTTAAAAGTCTAGTTTAAGAAAAAATTTTGTAAACAAATTTTAGAAAAATTTAATTTGAAAACTACTTTAATCTGTTTTAAAAAAAGGGGTTAAAATAGTTCTTGCTTTAATACCCTTACGAGAATTTTTTTTAAGTAAAGAAAAAAAGCTGGGGTCTTTTACCGATATTTCGATGAGTTATATAGAAAGAAATTGGAAATTTTAAAATTGTACCAAATGGGTCGCGGTAGTACCACGGTACTTTTAAAGGTCAAAATGTACCAAAAAAAGTACAATTGTACCAACTTTAACATCCCTGGTTCCTATATAAATCAACTCACAATTCTGATCGTCACTTCCATTACATTTTACTTCGTAAACAACATTACTTTGTTGTAGTTTTTTTATTGGCGCCTTAACACTAGAAAATATTGTACTTAGAGTTGTATTTGGTTTGTATGCAAAGTTTATTTGTTCTGCTTTTATTGCTGTCCTTATGTGTCTATTATCCGTCAAGCCAGGTATGTATTTTACACTGTAAAAAGTTTTTTCTTTTTCAGGGTTATCATTATTGATGTTTTTGTGTTGTAAGTGTTTTTGTGTTTCGTTGATAAGTGTATTTATTATTTTTTTAGGAAAACTATTACTAGTTAATATTTCTGAGATTTTGTGGATATTTTTGTTATGATATTTCGGGTCGCTTAAATTTAATACTCGTGATATAAAATTTTTAGCTGTATTAATTATCTGGTTTTTGGGTTGTGTCGCGTTGTAGTTCATTATTCTACCAGATGAAGTTTCCTTAGCGTACCAGTCAAACTTAATCAAATCTTGTTCTCTACGTAGCTTGGTGTCAAGATACGCAATTTCACCGTTTTTCTCAATTTCTAATGTAAATTTAATTTTGGGATGGTGATTATTAAAAGTGTTCAGAATGATATCTTTGTCCTTGATGTTGATTATGGCTAATATATCATCTACATACTTGATTATGTATTTAATGTGGATATTTTTATTTCTGAGTTCTTTGATTGCATCGTCAAGTAAGGTGTCAAGTACTATATCTGCTATAGTAGGCGAAAGCGGATTGCCCATTGGCATGCCGAATATCTGGTTATAGACTTTTTCTTCATACAAAAAGTAATTGTTGTCCGTAAGGCAAAATTGTAAGATTTGTAGAAATTTGGAACTAGGTATTTTTGTAAATTCTTTGATTTTGTCCCATTTTTTCATTATATTTTTAATTGCCGTATAGACGGGAATATTTGTAAAGAGTGAAATGACGTCAAAAGATACTAAGACTTCATTTTCGTCGAGTTTCATGGTCTCTAACTGTGCTTTTACTTGTGTAGAATTCTTTACATTATATTTATCACAAATTATATGCTTTAGTATCTGTCCGACGTATTTTGAAAGATGGTAGCATGGAACTTGTACCGAGGACACGATGGGTCGAAGAGGTGTACCAGGTTTATGGATTTTTGGCAGTCCATATCATCAATTTTTTTTTTTTTTTCATCAATATTTTTTTTTCATCAATATTTTTTTTTTCATCAATATTTTTTTTTTTTCATCAATATTTTTTTTTTTCATCAATATTTTTTTTTTTTCATCAATATTTTTTTTCATCAAATTTTTTATTTTTTTTTCATCAATATTTTTTTTTCATCAATATTTTTTTTTCATCAATATTTTTTTTTTCATCAATATATTTTATTTTTCATCAATATATTTTTTTCATCAAAAAAAATTTTTTTTTTCATCAATATTTTTTTTTCAGCAATATTTTTTTTCATAAATTTTTTTTTCATTAAATATTTTTTTCATTAAATATTTATTTTTATCAATAAAATGTTTTCATTAAAACCCTTTTCTTCATCAAACACTTTTAGTTATCGAAAAACATAGACAAACAGATAGATGGATATCACTAGAATGTCTTAGAAAGCTTTACGGATCAATAATATATACACATAATGGCGTCCTCGACCGATATAGCAATGCATTTTGCATATAATGACAAATTAATACAGCGTTATTTTTCCTAGAAAAATTTTGCTTTGGAAAGAACACCTACTTGTACAGCAAAACATTATCATGATTCAATGGTTTGAGCACGAGTACAAACTTCGCAGACATTTTTTTTTTTGCACATGTGCACAATATATGCGTGCACATGTCTTCTATTTGTACGATATAATCAGTGATGCCACCTCATGTGTAACTACACATATCATGTGTAATTTTTTTTTTCATGTGTAGCCCGCGTGTAATTGTCTGCATGTGTAATAGCGCGTCCCGAATTCGGATTTTTTTTCGAATTTGAAAATGCTTGCCCCCTCAAAAGATGGGGATTTAGGACCCTTTTACGGGAAAAATAACAAAAAAAGTTTTGGAGAAAAAAACAGATTGCTACCAGTGGTTAAATATTGCAATCTTAGTGCATTATGAAAAAAAAAAAATTTTTTTTGTTTTTAAAAAAAATGTATGCCAAAAGTTGCGCAATATAGAGTACATTCCTGGAAAAATATTAATAAAATTTCCATGGAGTAATTTTGGTGCAGCGTTGCATCTTAAAGATGAAAAGTGTGACTTAAATTTTTTTTATTTTTTCTTTTAAGCTAAATTGGCTTCAAAGCCTGCGCAAAAGAGATCACATTCGTTCGTTAAAACTGTGTCAAAGCCGATTTTGAGACTAATTTAGATTTAAAGAAAGAAAAAGTAAAAATTAAGTACACCTTTTGATCTTTGAGATGCAACGCTGCACCAAAATTACTCCATGGAAAATTTATTAATATTTTTCCTCAAATGAACTCTATATTGCGTAACTTTTGGCGTCAAATTTTTGGACAAGAAAAAAAAAAGTTTTTTCAAAATGCACTAAGATTGCAATCTTTAGCTGCTGGTAGCCAACTGGTTTTTTGACCAAATTTTTTTTTGTTATTTTTACCGTAAAAGGGTCCTAAATCCCCATCGTTTGAGGGGACAAGCTAAAAATATTTGAATTCGGGACGCGCTAATGTTTAATTAATTTAATTCATGTGTAATTTGAAATTTTTACTTTTTTGAGAATTTTTTTTTCATAATTTGTTTTAACCATTTCGGTTATGTTAAAGCAACCCCGTAAATTTTGGATGGATTTCATACCGAATTCACATGTTAAAAAAACTGTTAAACGGGTTTTCAGTTTAAAAACGACGAAATTCTTTGTCATTCAGTTTTAGATAATAACAGAAATTTTTTAGTAATTTCACTGATTCTGTTTGCTGAGTTTACGAAAATATTTTTGTGAACATTTCAGCTGATTATTTTGAAATTTTACAGAAATTGTTTTTTTTATTTTTTGAAATTTTAACGATTAAAAATTGTCAAAATTAAAAAATAGCAGACTGTTTTGCTAATTTTACAAAAATACTTAGTTATCATTAGTATTTTTAAAAATGTTATTAAAAATACTACTGAAAAACAGCATATCTAAAAAAAATTTACGATTCGAAAAAAAAAAGAAAAAATACAACAAATTGAAATAAGCAACCTTAAATGCCGTTTTTTTTCTTTAAAATTTAGAAATATTTTCGATTAAGTTTATGCTCAAAGTTTTTTTAGGTCTTTTTAGTTTGTCATTCCGTTTGTAACTCATCGAAATATCGGTCTGGGACCCCATAAAGTATATATATTAATGATTTCCGATCGATTTTAAGACATTCTAGCGATGTCCGTCTGTCTGTCTGTGGAAAATGCTGTAGCGGACAAAATATTGCACAGAGTTGACTGAAACTTATCATATTTATTGGAAGTTCTCACGAGAAGTTTGGTATTACATATGAGCGATATCGGTTCAGCGGTTCAAAAGTTATGAACGAAAATGTAAGCACACCTCAAAAATTTCAGTACATTCAACATAACCTAAATATACAAAATGCTTTAATTCGGCTTCTGGTTGACATATGTGAACATTAGAGTGTCCCTTATTTTGGAAATGTTGGAAATCTTAAATATATTTTTAAACTAAACAAGTAAAAAAGTTAAATTCGGCCTTGCCGAAATTTTTGCAAAAAACTTTATTTAAAAGGAAATTACTTTTGAAAAAAAAAAAAATTTAAAAAAAAATTTCCGCAAAGAAAATTTTTGGTAAAAAAAAAAATTCGCGATTTTTTTCTTTTTTTTTTTTAAATATGTTCGTTCTTGTTTAAATACCATTTGGTGTTCAATTATGTTCACTAGAGTGTCCCTTATTTTGGAAATGTTGGAAATCTTGAGACGGTACCCGCTCATTTTTTTCCTTTTGACTTAAAAATAACTCAGGAAAAATTTTACGCCCCTAGGACCACGCCTTCCCTACGCGACGGGCCCTTAAAGAGCGGGGCCTAAAAAATCATTTTTCCATACAAACCAAAAAATTTTTTTTTTGATTTTTAATTTTTTTGTTATTATTTATTATATTACTTGGTTTGCTTATTCACAACAAAAAATTTGATTTTGGTGGGATAAGTCTTTCAGCGCTAAAAAATTTTTCGCAAAAAAAAATTTTGAGCCGCCGGGGTCCTACAGTAAAAAATTTTTAAAAAATATTTTTTTTTAGTTTTGACCAGCAACGGTTTTAGCTGCTATGTTGCTTTAAATGATATATATTCATAAAAAAATATTTTTTGTATCTGTGACATCTTAATCGTGTTCTAAAAAAGGGTAAAAAATGCATTGATGATTTTTTTCGATACACGATAAAAATGTCACAAATATGAATAATATTTTTTTTGGAATATATATCATTAAAAACAACATAAAAACTAAAACCATTGCTTTTCAAAACTAAAAAAAAATATTTTTTAAAAATTTTTTACCGTAGGATTCCTACGGCTCAAAATTTTTTTTTTCGAAAAAGATAAAGATGTCACAGATATGAATAATTTTTTTTTTGGAATATATATCATTTAAAGCAACATAGCAGCTAAAACCGTTGCTGGTCAAAACTAAAAAAAAATATTTTTTAAAAATTTTTTACTGTAGGACCCCGGCCGCCCAAATTTTTTTTTTGCGAAAAATTTTTTAGCGCTGAAAGACTTATCCCTCCAAAATCAAATTTTTTGTCGTGAATAAGCAAACCAAGTAATATACAGTCAAACCCGGTTATAACGAACTCCGGGGGACCAGTGAAAATAGTTCGTTATAAGCGAAGTTCGCTATAAGCGGGGTGTATTTTATATCATCCTAGTTTTATTTATTTTAAATAGATCCAATTTTGTTTTATTTGATGCTTTTTCGTAAATAAAGTACTTATTGAGAAGAAAACATTAAAAATATAAATAAATTTTATAAAAATTTTAATATTAACCAAAAATTTCTAACCTTTTGTGAGTTTGGTAAACATAATTGCCACAAATTTCAAAATATTTATGGGAGTTCGTTATAAAAAGGTAAATAAACATGAAATAGTGTTCGTGGGACCATAATAGGTAGTTCGTTTTAACCGAGGATTCGTTATAACCGAGTTCGTTATAAACAGGCGCGGATCCAGGAATTTCATTTGGGGGGGGAGATTTTTTTTTTTACCAAAAAAATTTCGTAAAGCAATAAAGCTTGGTTGGTGTCGGGGGGGGGGGAGGTTGTGAATGTATGCAGATTAACAATAAAGGATCCAGCTTTTGGATTTGGGGGAACTTTTTTTACTCATATTTTTTTTTTCTCAGGAGAACCCTAACTGACCGATTTACTTCATAAATAAGACCGTTTTTGTCAAATAAATGGACATATTCACAATTACGACTGACTGTAACTGTCATAAGCCAATTTTTATGCTTAAAGAGTCATAACATCAATATTTTTTATACAAACAAACAAAAAAGTTCAAAAATATTAGACTGTATTTCCAAATTTTTAGAAATGCTCTCTAGAATTGGGAATTTTTTAACATTGTTGTAGGTTTGTATGGGAAAATATTAATATTATGACTTTAAAGTCACAAAAATTATCTTATCTAAAAATTATTATTTAAAAAATAAAAAATTATACTAAAAGTCCAATATTCCGAAAAAAAATTTTAATGAAGTATTACACTTAAACATGGTTTCTTCAAAAAATTTCTCAGATGTTAAAACATTTTTACTTAGGAAAAACTCTTAGATTCTAAAATATTTTTCATATAAACACATAATCCATTTCTGAGATGCTTGTTTTTAGAAAAATGTTAAGATTTTAAACCCTTCGATGTATTTTTTTTAATTCTCAGATCGTATTTTCTGCAGAAAAACTCACAGATTCAATATTTTCTTATAGAAAATGTCTCAGATTTTTAAACTTTTTTATAGCAAAAATCTGAGATTCTGAGACATTCTTTCTATAAAAAATTTTCTAATATCTGATAATTAATAATTCTCATATTTTAAAGTTATTCTTAGGTTCTAAAAACTTTTTCGTATTCAAAAATTCTTTTTGTAAAAGAAAATTATCAGTTTCCAAAACATTTTATGAAAAAATGTTGAAACACTTTTTTAAAAATAAGACCTTAAATTTTAAAGCATCTTTCAATAAAAAATTAGCCTCTAATTTTTTCTAATGTTCTGAAACATTTGTAAAAAAAAAATTAATATTTAGAGACACATTTCCTATAGAAAAATTCTCAGAATCTTTCAACGAAAAAAAATTCTGATTCTTAGAGATATTTCGTACTAAAAAATGTCAGATTCTGATAAAGTTTTCTTTAGAAAAGTTCCAAACATTTTCCCGATAAAAAAAATCAAAGATTTTGATAAACTTTTCCTATAGAAAAATTCGAAGATTCTAAAAAATTTTTCAAAAAGAGAAATTCTCATATTCGTACAAAATTCTCATATTCAAAAAAAACATATTTTCCAATAGAAGAACTCAGATTCTGAAAAGTCTGTCCTGTAGATTCTTGTCAGATTCTGAAACGTTTTTTTCTAAGGAAAAATTTCCAGTTTCTGAGGGATTTTTTCTATAGAAAAGAGATTTTTCCTAAAATTTTATATGCTTTTTAAATAAATAAATTCTAACATTCAGAGGCAAAGACATTTTTTTCTAAAGATAATGTCAGGAATTCTGAGATATTTTTCTATAAAAAATATTTGAGACAATACTTTTTCTTGAAATGATAAGGATAATTATTCGGTTAGAAAATTCCCACGGATCGATTGTCATTTAAGTTTCTCATACGCAATTTCTTTAATTCTGAAACATTTTATAGAGGCTATGTGAGATGTAAATCATGAGCACACATATACCTCTCCCAAGGATGTTTTTACATCCTGGCCATTTTCTTTCTATGTTTGATCCTTTGCCTTCCTTTTTCCTTTCCCTTCTCCTTTCTTTTTTCCTTTTCTTTCTTTCTTTTTTTTTTTTTTTGAAATCATTTTGGGGGGGGAGAAATCCCATTCTCCCCCCCCCTGGATCCGCGCCTGGTTATAAAAGAAGTATTTTGTGTGAAAAAAGTTGCCAAAACGTCGGGACTTTAGAATTAGTTCGTTATAACCGAGAATTCGTTATAACCGAGTTCGTTATAACCGAGTTCGACTGTAATAATTAATAACAAAAAAATTAAAAATCAAAAAAAAAATTTTTTGGTTTGTATGGAAAAATGATTTTTTAGGCCCCGCTCTTTAAGGCCCCGTCGCGTAGGGAAGGCGTGGTCCTAGGGGCGTAAAATTTTTCCTGAGTTATTTTTAAGTCAAAAGGAAAAAAATGAGCGGGTACCGTCTCAAGATTTCCAACATTTCCAAAATAAGGGACACTCTAGTGAACATAATTGAACACCAAATGGTATTTAAACAAGAACGAACATATTTAAAAAAAAAAAAAGAAAAAAATCGCGAATTTTTTTTTTTACCAAAAATTTTCTTTGCGGAAATTTTTTTTTAAATTTTTTTTTTTTTTCAAAAGTAATTTCCTTTTAAATAAAGTTTTTTGCAAAAATTTCGGCAAGGCCGAATTTAACTTTTTTACTTGTTTAGTTTAAAAATATATTTAAGATGTACAGATTTTTCTGAAGAATTTTCTGCTTTAATCAGCAGGGCTTTCTGTTAAAATGAGTTTTTAAGATTTTCTTCTGATTTTACTTAGATTATCCAGATAGAAATCTTAATCGACAGACTTAACCGTTATATTTTCAAAATTTACAAAAAAACGTTACTAAAAAAAGCATGTGTAATTTCATGTGTAATTTTGGCATGATACATGTGTAATTCGTAATTTCATGTGTAATTTTTGCATGATCCATGTGTACTTTACGATTTTGTTGGTGGCAACACTGGATACAATTGACTATTTCTGAAATACAATTGAATGAATCTGAAATGCAGTTGAATATTTCTGAAATACAATTGGACGAATCTGATATACAATTGATTATTTCTGAAAATTTGATAAACAATTGACTATTTCTGAAATACAAATGAAATACAAATGGAAAATCTGAAAGACAATTGGAAAATCTGAAATACAATTGACTATTTCTTAAATACAATTGAAAAATCTGAACAACAGTTGACTTTTTCTAAAATAAAATTGAAAATGGTGTTGTTTAATCTTTAATTCAGTGATTTTTTTCTAATTTTTCCTCAATCACACAAAACTAGTTTTATTGTTTTAACAATATACAAAAGCACTATTTGTCTCATAAACATAAATCAATTAAAAATTTAAATACACAAAAAAAATATAGAAAAATTAACCAAAACAAAATTCATATTCATTTATAACTACATTAAAATTTATATGAGAATATGTCTCAAATATATCAACACAATATAAATTTGAACAAAAAAAAAGAAGAATAAAATAAAAATTCTCACGATCTCATCTTAGAGATACGAGTAGCCTTCCAAAAACCACAAAAATATCTATAAACTAAAACAATAGATGAATGTACATATGTATGGTTTTCTGATCAATAATAGTCGATTAATAAAATATTCATAATTTCCAGTTTCGATTTCAGTTTATTGGTTGTCAACGATTCTAACTGAATATTTCTAATTTAAATAAATTTTTATTTTATACGCCAAAAAAAAAAAAAATAAATTTAATGTGGTTTTCAAAATCATGCGATCGTTGTGAGTGAGTGTGTGATTCACAACAATTTATTAACATTTCAAAAAATGATTTTTATCTTTTTTATCATGAATAGACATTTGTTGTGATAAACAAATACTACAATCAATGATTTTCGTTCGTTTTTTAAAGAAATCAATTCATTAACTGTATTTTTAAAATTGATTCGTTTTTTGCTGCTGTTGTTTTGCCAACTGCTGGAAACCAAAAATAAGAGACATGCAAATGTTTGCATGCATGTGCTTGTCTGGCTGGTTTAGTTTTTGTCGTAGATTATGTTCGGAGACTCTATACTACGAAAACTTGAACTTGATTTTTTTGTTAACTTTTTTTTTTGTATGGTTTTTGCATTTGTTTTTGGCTTTTTGGGTTAAATGCATTACAATGCAGGAATGAAATGAACAAAAAAAAAACATTCGCAATATATGTCAATAAATCTGCCAATGGCCTTGTTTAGCATTTCCGCTAATAGCTACTGAATTTTATTCTACGAGGAAACAGGAGTCTTATAAGTTTATCGGGTCTGCAATGTTTTACAAGGATAAATAAATTCCTGCTTTTGATCCCATTTCTCTGACCGGCTCTGAAATCTTCAACTCAGAAGGAGCCAAGTGTCTTGGAGTATATCTAGATGGGAAGTTGAATTTTAGGCAACGGGGAAGTACAGACACAAATGATAGAGGCGAGTCACTTTTGGAGTTTTTGTTAAGCACTAACCTGCATATTTGTAACAGGGGTAGAGAACCAACTTTCGTCACAAGAAGGCGGAAAGAGGTTCTTAATGTAACACTTGTATCAGATACATTGTCTGATAGAATTGATGACTGCAAAATTTTGGTAGAACATTCTTTCTCAGTTCAGCGCTACATTGAGTTTTTACTCAGGAAATATGAAGAGAACAAACGGGGTGAAATAAAGGGGAGACTTTTTCTGGGCTTTTGGATGAAATGCCCTTGTCAGAACCGAATACTTTGGCGAAAATCGACTGTCTGGTTGCCCATATAACAAATCTTTGTAATAGGTCCCTGGATGCGTCTTGCCCTTTTGCAAAGCCTTAGGGCAAAACAAAGGCACCTTGGTGGTCAAATGGGTTGCAGACGAGCAGAGATTCTAGCAGAAAGCTCTTTAATAAGGCTAAATCTTCAAGAGCTGACAAGGACTGGTCTGCGTATAGGCTGCAACTTAAGAGTTATAAGAAGATGATCGAAATTGCCAAATGTGTTTCTAGGAAAAATTCTGTGGAAACATTGAAGACGTTTCTAAGACATCCAGGTTGGGGTGCGGTCTACCTCCAGTGTGGAGTCGCTGGATCTACTTCTAAGCACGTATTTTCCGGGCAACTCCATGACGCCGTTTTAGGTTTTGAAACTCTGACGCCCAAGCATCTTAAATTGCTTCGGATATAATAAATATGCCAACAAATCCTATAAATCCCCTGAACCTAATTTAATGGTATAATTCCAGATGAGATGCAGGAAGTGTCGGCCTATATAGCCCCTTGGCTATGTAATACATACACAGCATGCATATTCCTTTAAAATAGAGGGATACCAGATTTGTCTTTATCTTGAAGGCTGGAAAAAATTCCCACACAGCTCCGTGGGATTTTAGACCAATAATAATGGAACGAATTAAAGACTCATATTTGCATAGAGTGATTGCCTCGAAATTGCTTTCGACAAGGCAACATGCATACAGCAAGGGTAGATCAACAGAAACGGCTCTTCATGAGCTCATTGGTAACATCAGGAGATCACTTTCTGGAAAGGAGTATACTATGGAGGCCTTTTTTGATATAGAGTGGGCTTTAACTAATGTCATTCTAGACTTAAAAACTGTAGCATTCTCTGGAATGGAGCGTGGTATTTGAATGGTTTTAATGGTGGAAAATCTACTTGCCAATAGACGTATAACGTCTGAATTTGGAGCGGCTGTCATATTTCGATTTGTCAATAGAGGCACACCACAGGGAGGTGTTCTTTAAGGTGGTATGATACTAGCTAGTTTATGTATTGGATTTTTTTGGATTAATCGAATGAAACAACAAATGCGAGAAAGAATAAGAAATACAATAAAATAAAAACAAAACAAAAAAACAATTTTGACAACTTTTATTTTCAAAATAACTCGCCCAAAATAGCTAAAAAACGACCAAAACAAATGTAAAGCCGCTTCATTAGAGCAAAAACTAATAAAATTGGCAACACTGTTAACATTTTATTCTGGAAATGTCAATTTTAAGTTGAAAACTTTTATATTTTTTTTGACAGTCATTGCGAAATTATCGATAACACACGTATATTTTTTGACGTTTTAAGTTTTTTCATGATATTGTCATACTCTTTACACTTGGTCAGTTTTCCTATGAAAATATATTTGCACTGTTCTCCAAAATATAAAAAATACAAAAACTAGCAAGTATCATAAGACCTTTAGCCGCTTCTTTTAAACCTGGCACTGAATTCAATGCTGCTCTCATTAGAAGCACGTGGTTGTCATGTTGTCGCATATGCTCACGATGTCGCGATAGCGGTAAAGGGAAAGCATCTGCCAACATTGCGGTACATTCTTTAGAGTTCTCTGAAGGCTGTGGTCTGAGAGTTTAACCAAGTAAAACACAACTTGTCTTATTTACAAGGAAAAATAAGATTTCTCCTTTGGATCCTATTTCTTTGGACGGAACTAAAGTCGCCTCCTCAGAGGGAGCCGAGTATCTTGGAGTATTTCTAGATAGGAAGTTAAATTTCAGGCGTAATAGTGAGGAACGGGTGAGAAAAGCAACGATTGCTTTATATTTCTGTAAAGGGGCCATTGGAAAACGATGTGGCTTAAGTCCTAAAGTCACTCATTGGATTTATACAGCAGTGGTGCGTCCAATTCTGCTGTATGGAGTCATTGTCTGGTGGCCTACTTTAGAGATAAAAGGAAACTATGTCTTAAACACAAAGGTACAGAGAAAGGCGTCGATGTGCCTCACTAGTGCTCTTCGTACTACAACTACGAATGCATTAGAAATCCTCCTTCACCTGATACCATTGGACATATTGAAAAGGCAGAATGCTGCTATGTCGGCAATTCTACTGAAAAGCACATTGCAATGGAAGAGCAAAGCGCAATTTTGAATAAGATAGCAGAAACAAAAAATTTTGACTAAGCTCCGTTTTGAACGCCACTTTATTACTATTGCACCATTCAGGGAGTCTTAAATGAGGGGCATTCCGGGTAGTGGAGATTCCATAGATTTTCACAGGCTGCACAAACAAGTGGGCTTTGGACTATATTCGAAGATTGCCAGATAATTGCAGAGATGCTGGCAATAATGGAAGTGGATGACTAGTTGAGTTCCAGTGCCTTGTCTACAACTGCGGTCAACATCTATTCGGATAGCTAAGCCGCGGTCAAGTCCCTGGAGTCAATGTTTCTGAAAACAAGATATGCCCTTAACTGCCGCACGTCTCTAAATAAGATGGCCAAGCAGTTTGACATACGACTCCTATGGGTTCCAGGACGCAGCGACATTCTAGAGAATTTGCAATTCCGATGAGCTGGCAAGACTGGGAACTACCTTACAGGTTCCAACAGAATTGGACTGTGTTGGTATGCCTCTAGAACGGAGACTATTCAGAGATGCGAAAATGTATGGACGTGTAAGACTACATGACAGATTTGGACTTCTCTTAATCAGAAGCGCACATATGAGCTGATATCGCTGCCAAGAGGAGAGATTTCGATGGCGGTTGCTGTAATTACCGGACACTATCTCAAAGGAAAACACACAAAGCGGTTCATGTGCCTGATGCGTAGATCAGGAGGAGTTTGCCTGTCTTTTTCTGGCCAGAGACATATTTTACTGGGATCTAGGGAGCTGCACGATCTTTCTGATTTGTCTGATGTCAAGATTCAATATCTTTGGAATTTTATAAGAAGCTCAAATTGGTTAAACGGCAGGGTAGGGGGACCCCATTACCATCCCGTGGTATTTGGACATTAGTGTCTATGTGTGCTGAAGTAAAACGTTTCTATAATTACCGGACACTGTCTTATAGGGAAGTACGCAGAGCGGTTAAATGTGCCGTCAAATGACTTTTGCCGAAGTTGCATGGATGAAGAGGAGTTGGAAACTATCGAACACTTTATTTGTCATTGCCCGGCACTTTCTGGTCAGAGACTTGCTTTACTGAGATCTAGGGAGCTGTACGATATTTCTGATTTGTCGGATGTCAAAATTCAATATCTAAGGAGTTTCATAAGAAGCTCAAACTGGTTTAACGACAGGGACTAGTAGGGAAACATATTACGGCCCCGTGGTATCACAATGGACCTCAGAGTCTGCGTGTGTTGACGTAAAACGTCAGCAGCCACTTACAACCTAACCTAACCTATGTTTCAGCATTGCTGGTAAGATTCTATTCGGTCCAGGCGATTAGTAGGGTTTGAAAAATCCTATTGTCCATACCAGACATTCTCTAGAGAATGGAATTCATTACGAAATCTATTAATTTTTTGACAAAAATATGAGTTCGCGACATATTAAAACATCGACTTTAAATCACTTTTGCGAAAAAGATTTAAAAAAATTAGTAGCCTCGAAACTATGCACACTGGGTAATGCTTTGGTATTGATCGTAGTTTCACTCGATCAAGGATGTCGTAATTCGGGGTTGGTATCTTAAATTCTTGCTTTATGAAATTTTGCATAGATCATTTATGTACGTCTGTGTAATTCACCATTTACTGTAAAATTATTTATGCTCTACAAATTTTTCTTAAACTATAAAATCAGAAAACTTACACATATAATTCTTATATCCTTAATTGGTCCACATTTGTTTTTCATGCTCATGCTTGAAATTCTGAAATTATATGTCTGTAAATTCTATTTTTGCTCTATATATATTATTACAGAACAACTCTTGAGTCAACTCAGGTGTACAAAATGCAGAGACATGCATACAACATACATACAGTAGCCAATGTCAAAATGTGGTGATTTAGAATTGTCGAATTTTATTTAAATTGGATACAAACATGCAAAATTTATTGTATAAAATCAATAAATAACAAAAATAAATAAATAACGCAACAACAACAACAAAATCGATGACAAAAATTCAGAGTAGAATGAATAAAAAAAATATAAATATAACCGAAAGACAAGTCACACACTCTAACCACAAACACTGTTAAACGCATTTATATGTATGTCTGTCCTTTTTGCCTACCTTCCATCCATCTGTCCGTCCGATTGTGTTTCAATTTTTAGAGTGCGATTTTTTAAAAGAACGTACAAACGCAAGGTAAACAAGGTAAGAGTACATCATTTGCATGCGACTTGCTATGTCTACGGAAGAACTGAAAATCTTACGCAGATTGTGTTGTCTGTTTGTTGGTTGTTTTTTTTTGCGTTTTCTGCTTCTTCATAGTTTTCATTTCATTCATATAATTCAAACTTGAAAAATTTAAACCATAAATGATCAGTTTAGTGAATCCATCGATATTGTTGTTGAGCACAAGGAAGGTATTCGAAGTTCAAGACTCGAAATGTGGAACATGAAAGTAATTACTTTCGAAAGTACGAATGCCCATTGTATATTTGCATTGGATATCCAATGCAAGTTGCACTTTCTAACACTCGATTTTTTATGTGAGGAGTCCACGCCTGGAATAGTCATTGACTAATACCAATGAAAAGAACTCAAATCATCCTGAAAATGCTACGATATTGTATTTAGATATCCGAAATCATGCAGATGTCTGGATTTCAATATATCCTCTTTCTACAAAGCGACGTGCAACGACAGATATAGTATTCAATTGTTTCAAACTCTTCCTTATCCATGCACCTTCATATTCATGATGAAATCATTTGACGATGATTTCTAAGTCGCTCAGCGTATTTTCCTTTCGCTAAGCGAGCTTCCCTTTCAGACAGTGTCGGGCCATTACACAAACAACCGTCTTGCTTTTGATGAATTTGAAAAAAGGCAATTCTGTCACGTACTCTCACAGTTCCATCCATCCAACCATCACATTTAAGTCTCTCTGTTTCTTTCTGGAGCCATAATAGCACATTCCAATTCTTTAAGAGCCCATTAGATAGTTCCAAGTCTTGCATGTTTTTCGACGTTGCAACCTCCAGGAATATCTTTCTGTGACCTAGGACCCAAATTTGTCGAATTAGCATTGTAAATGTATTGAGTATTTGAGTACTCGAGACAGACAAACTTTTCGGATATGATAGACCAAGGTTGGTTACCGAAACGAATAACGGTAAGGGTAACGGTAACGGTATCTAATTTTTATTTATTTCGGTAAAGGTAACGGTAAGTGTTTTCAAATCGTTTCGGTAACGGTATGTACCGGTACCGAACCAACCAAACCGGTACGTACCGGTATTATTAATTTAGTTAAAAATTTGAAAAAAGATAGAACTGAAAGCTAAAAATATTTTATAGACCCAAAAACCAGTATAGATTTGATATGATTATTATTTTTGTCATTTATTTTATGATAATTTGCAAATTATAAATTTAAAATTATGTTAGCAATTTGATTTTATTTTTTTGTTCGTTAAAATCCCTTAAAACAGGTAAAATTTTGAATACCGGTACAATACCGGTAACTTCTAATAATTATAACGGTAACGGTAAGGGTGACGGTATTTTAAAAATATTTTTAGCGGTATCGGTAACGGTAACGGTATTCGATTTGAAAGGGTTTTGTATCGGTAACGGTATAATAAGGGTAACGGTAACCAACCATGTGATAGACTCATATTTGCGTGGTACCAACGAGAGATCGCTTTCTATAGAGGAGTACAGTGTCCTCAGTACACTATGTTGGCCTTTCTTGATATAGAGTGGACTTTTAATAAAAAAATTTCGATAATTGTTGTATTTTCAGGTTAGAAAGTAAGGCGTGAGATCATTTTAATGGTGGAAATCTACTTGCCAATAGAAGTATAACGTCTGAATTTCGAGCTTCTATCAAATCCGATTTGTCAATAGAGACACACGACAGGTAATTGTTCCTTTGCTGCTTCATCGAAACCTGGCACTGAATTCAATGGTTGTCATGTTTTCGCATATGCAGCCGATGTCGCGATATCGTTAAAGGGTAATGTTGAGGAACTTACAAAGGAAGTTCCTGACTGGTTGAGTTGCAATGTCTTGTCTACAACCGCAGTCAACATTAATTGTGTCAGTCAAGCCTCGGTCAAGTGCCTGGACAACAATATCTGCTCTTAACTGCCGCAAGTTTATAAATGAGATGACCAAGCAGTTTGATTTGCGACTCATATGGTTTACAGGGCACATAGACATTCCAGGGAAATACAAAGCCGATGATCTCGCAAGACTGGGAACTACCTTACAGATCCCAACAGAATTATAATGTGTTGGTATGTCTCTAGAAATTTGCAAGTAAAATCTACGGCTTTGTTCCGCGATATAGACTAATCAGAGATGAGCACATGCATGGAAGTTTAAGACTACACAACAGATTTGTCCGTCACTTAAGCAGAAGCGCGCAATAGAGCTGATATCTCGCCCAACATGTGAGATTTCGACGGTGGTTGCTGTGATTACCGGACACTGTCTTATAGTAAAGTACTCATAGCCAGTGGGTGTCAGATTATATGGGGTCGAAAAAAATGCACTCTTTTTTTACAGAGTAAAAAATGGTTCTCTTAATGTATGAAAATATTTGCAAATTTAAAAAAAAAATGATGCAAAATCAGGGGAAAAAGTAGAAAGAGTAGGCAAATTGCTCCAAAATCAGGGAAAAAGTAGGGAAATTAGTTAAGAGAGAATTTTAATGACGGTAATCCTCTCAATAATAGTGGTAAAATTTACTCATTTTCTAATTCTCTTTGATCTTTTTACAAAATTTTTAAATTTTTGCAATACATTAAGTTTACCAATTTTCATAAACTTGCAGACTGATTTTGGGTCCTTTCAAACTCTCTTACTTTCCTTACTCTATGCTCATAGCAGTTAAATGTGCCGTCAAATGACTTTTACCGCAGTTGCATGGATGACGTGGAGTTAAAACTTTCACAAAACTTTTTCTGCCATTACCCGGAACTTTCTGGTCGGAGACTTGCTTTACTGGGATCTGGGAAGCTACTCAATCTTTCTGAATTGTCGGATGTCAAAATTCAATATCTTAGGAGTTTCATAAGGAGGTCAAATTGCTTAAAAGGCAGAGACTAGTACACTCAAAAAAAAAAGTTTGTAAAATTACAAGCAAAAGGTCTTGTAATTCTATTTTACTAATATTTTTGTCTATTTACAAAAATTCTTGTATTTTTAATAAAACAAAAACTACCGTGCGCTTTGTAATTTTACTATAATATGTTGGTAAATTTATTTAACAATTTTTTTAGGTAAATTAACAAAAAAAATAATTATTTTACAAATTAAAAAAAAATTACAAGGTGTTTAGTTGTTTTACACAAGAAAATTGTAATTGTACAACAACATTTTAATTGATAGTATTTAGTCTTTCTACCAAAAAATGTTTTATTACAAACAATTTTTTTTTCAAGATTTTTTAGTTTACAAGGTTTTCAGTATTTTGACACAAAAAAATGTAATTAAACAAAAATTTGTATTGAAAAATAATTATGCAACAATAGGAGACGCAAAAATTTTCCATATTTCCAAAAAAGTCCATATTTTGTTAAAAATTATTTTTTATAAATAAAAAATTTCATAAAAAAATTTCGAAAATTTTTTAAGTTCCGGATACAAACATTTTTCAATTAGTTGTAAGCTTTATCAAAAAAATTGAATATTAAGACAATTTTTTGGTAACTTGCTTTAAGTAAAATACCACAATTTTTATATGTTTTTACTACACTCTAATCAAAATTTGTTGAAATTTACCCAATTTATAGTAGGAAACTGGACTCCTACTATAAATTGGGTAATTTTACTCTGAATGTGTAAATTTAATAAATTGACCACATGTCAATTTAAATAAAAAAGAGGTCAATAAAATAAAAAAAAAAAACATTCGGCGCCAGCCAGCATCGAACTCGCCACCTTCTGATTTGAAAGTAAACTTCTTAACCACTACGCTACGGATGCTTATACTTTTATCTGGCGTTTTAGTTATTTAACATGTGTGGATGTATGTTGTTCGACAATTTTATTTACGCATTTGTGTGTAAAATATTTGAATTAACGGATAACATTTTTAATTTACTGTGTTTAATTGGTTTGAATTTATTATACGCATTTAGTGTTTATATTAACACATAATTCGTGCTATTCAACAAAAATTTACCCAATTTATAATAGTAAGTTTACATGAGTTTTTTAGAGTGTATATTATTGTTCTAGTTTTTTTGTTTGTATTTTTACCATTTTTTGGTAATTTTACCATATTTTTTTGGTACTTTTTTTTAAATCTGGCACTATGTTCTACTTAAGAAAAATGAAATTCCGAAAAAATAAAATAAAAAAGTGCAGTGTTATACTCTAAAAAGTTTGTTAAAAGTGTTCAAGTGAAAAAAAAAATCATTTCAGGTTGTTAAAGTGCTACTCCAGCTGCCGAAGAAGGAAAAATAAGATGCACCAATGGAAAAAACCTTTAAATTTACAAAACCAATATGTAAATATACCAAATTTTTTGCAAATTTACAAAACAAATATGAAAGTTTAGAAAACAAAATTGTATACTTACAGAAAAAGTTGTAATTTTACAAAAATAAAGTAGAAAATACAAAAACAATATTGTAAATTTACAAATTATTTGGTTAAACTACTGTTTTTACGGCAAAAAAATAAGAAAAAATGGTATATTTACAATAAAAATTGTAAATTTACCACTTTTTACTGTAAATATACAAGTTTTTTGCCATAAAAAAACTGTAGTTAAACCAAACAATTTGTAAATTTACAATTTTATTTTTTGATTTTCTACTTTATTTCGTAAATTTACAACTTTTTTTGTAAGTCTACAATAATATTTTACAAAAAAAATTGTAAATTTACACTTTCTCCCCGTAATTTTTTTGTTAAATCAATTTACAAATTATCCCCGTAACATTACGGGGATTCTTGCTAGTACATATTTTACAAAACCTGCCCCGTAAAATCACGGGGATTTTATGTCGTTTTACAAACTTTTTTTTGAGTGTAGGGGATCCGCATTACCTTGCCGTGGTTTCACAACGTAACTCAAAGTCTAGGTAAGCTGACGTAAAGCGTCAGCAGCCACTTACAACCTAACCTTAGGCAAGTTCAATTCTACTAGGATTAACCCACAGACCACAGTCTCTCATATCCCAATTGGACAGCTCTTTTAAAGACCTCGCATAAACTAAAAACTGACAGCCACGTGCCTCTAGAAAGAGCTGTATTGAATTTAGTGCTAGGGTCCAAAGAAATGTCGAAAGAACTGCTCCTAAACGAATATGGGGTTTCTCCCTTCTAGAGGAAAGGAGGGGTGCAGCTTTAAATCGCTCAGACTAATAATGTGATATAAATATATGGGCAAGGCCACCGTCAGTAACGTGACGCTCGTTTACATATTTTGGTCAATATCTTCATAAAATACAATTATTTCTCCCAACTTGAGAGCGGCATATGAAAGTTCTCGTCATAACTGTTGTTTCGTACGCAGACAATTTTGCTGTATCTCGTTTTGTTGTGAAGTTATGAACATTTTAAGTCGTCAGTAACGTGACCGGATTTTGGAAAAATCACGTCACGTTACTGACGACTTAAAATGGTCATAACTTCACAACAAAACGAGACACAGCAAAATTGTCTGCGTACGAAACAACAGTTATGACGAGAACTTTCATATGCCGCTCTCAAGTTGGGAGAAATAATTGTATTTTATGAAGATATTGACCAAAATATGTAAACGAGCGTCACGTTACTGACGGTGGCCTTGCCCATATTATTTCCGATGATACCTAGATGCTTGAGAGTCCAAAGCTTTACACAGCGTCAAAAAATTCCCGATAAATGCGGTTTGAGATGGGGATTCAGCTTTACACAGCGTCAAAAAATTCCCGATAAATGCGGTTTGAGATGGGGATTCAGCTCCGCCGGCTTAAGGATATACACATAGACGATCCAAATACACTTTCCATTTACCAAAAAGCTTGGTTAAGATCCTGCCTCCTTAGCAACTATCAACTTTAATCCAGGGGTTTTTAATCCGCAAACCCTACCTTTTTGGATTCATCCCACATGTTATCATTGATGCCGAATTATTATCCAGTTTCGGCTTCGAATATGCCAGATGCATATTCCATTAACTTTCAATCATATGCAACAAAACTATCCACATTCATTAGCAAAATTTTTTCTAAACCCAAAAAAAAAACGTGGGTACACTGAGGGAAAAAAACGTATTTAAATCAAATATTTTCATGTTCATTTTAAGTATGCTACATATTTTTGGAAAAAATTTAATTTTAATATTGTTTTTGATTGATTTAAACAAAATATGTTTGTTTTAAAATTGCATGCAATTTTAATTTAAAATTGATCACTTTAAATTTAATATGCTGTCATTAAAAGTCGTTAAAAATTTAAAAAAATCTTATTCAAATATTTGTATTAAAAACAAAATTTTTCGTGGTTATTTTAAAGTTGAACAATTTTGTTTTTTTGACATTTAAAGTTTTTTTTTCAAGAAATATAGTAAAGTTGGGCAATTTTATTTTAAGTAGATACAATGTTAATATATTTTTTCATTAAAAAAAGACGCACATTTTTCACATCTCTAAATGTGACGAGTTTTAAGTGAAATTAATTAAATTAACGAAAGTAAAATTAAAAATTAAAAAAACTAAAGTGAAAAAGAATATTATTAACAATAAAAACAAAAACAAAACTAAAAAAAAAGTGAAAAACCAAGTGAAAAAATAAAGACAAAGAAAACGAGGAGGGGATGTATCTATGTATGTAATTGGCAGAAAATGAAAACTTCTAACTTTAGTTTTTTATATATGGTATATAGAATTAATTTAAGTGTGTTTATTTTTTATTTTTGGTATTTAATTACATTTGTTGTCATTAGATGTAGTGCTACAATTAGGGTAGAAGTACATCCAAGGCTTTGGCTTTGACTTTTTTATGTATAGCAAAAAATAAAGCCAACAAGCAATATTTAAAGCCAAGGCCTTGGATGTAATTCTACCTTAGATGTACAATTAGAGTAGTGTTCATTTTTTTGCTGTGTTATTAAAAAATATTTTAAAAATAATTTGAAAATAAAATAAACTTAAACAAAAATATGTATTGTTTTATTTTAAGTTTCATGGTTTTTAGGTAAGTAAAAAGCTGCAAAAGAAAAAAATGTCGCATATTAAAATTAATATTGGTCAGCTTTAAAATAAAATTTTTTGCATATTTAAATTTAGCATGGCCAATTTTAAAACAATATTGTTACATCTTAATTTTAACATGTTGTCTACCAATCTTGTCATGTTAAAAACAACTAGAAACATATTTAAATTAAATAAAAACAAACTTTGTTCTATTTCGTCACTGTTTTATATTTAATTTAAAGTTGTTTCTGTTTGATTTTAATATTTTTTTTTCTTAGTGTATTAAATACTAAAAATTTAACTAATTTTAGTCCAAAAGTACCTAGTACCTAGTACAGGAATACCAATACTAAAGTTGTTTACTAATATTATTCAAAACCAGTAAAAATTACTAATTTTAGTACTTTGAAGACACTAAAATTAGTAACTTATTAGTAGATTTGTAGAGATTTGTACTGTAGAGTTATTTTGATTGTATGTGAATATCACCCACTGTGGTATTAGCTTCATACTCCGTGTTATTATGGAGGTTGCTTTCTATCGAAAGCAGATTCGGTTTCGCATATGCCAGATGCATATCCCATCAGCTTAGGCAACACAACCATCAATATTAGTTACTGCATGGGTGATTACCTTAATATCAGTTCCTTCCAGATTCTCCTACCTAGTACACTTTGTCAATGGCTTGGCCGCATCTAAAATAGGCTTCGGGTAACCTTTGTTGACATTGATCCATATCTTATAATGCCATCAGTCCAGCTTGAAAGAGGAAGGTTTCAATCATTTGCCAAGATAACCGTTTGACGACGTGCACCTCCGACTCACCCAATTGGGAAATTTTCCAATTTTGAGTTGGAAGGTCAAGATTTCAGACTCTCATTATTTTAAGAAAGGTTTCGTATAATTTGAAGCCATTGGATTCCATGCATGTACTCAGGGCTGGGAAGGGACATCACGTTTTTCACTACCACTAGTTAGGCTCCTGGCCACATCTATCTTACTTGGCTTATGACCACCTTACACATAGCTACTGTTCTTTCATTCCGAAAAGCAACATTTTATGCTCTTCCCAAGCAACCTTCATCTTACATAATTGGGAATCTAATAATGCAATCAATCCAGGTTAAAAACGAGGTTTTAATCATTTACCAAGAAAACCGTTTGACGACGATAACAATTCCGAGTTGAACGGTCAGGATTTCTGACTCTTATTATTTTAAGAAAGGTTTCAGTATCACTTGAAGCCATTAGATTGCATGCATGTGCTTTAGACTGAAAAGGAATATCATGTCTTTCCACGACCACTAGTTAGGCTCCTGGCCACATCTTTCTTACTTGGTTATAACACGATATTGAAAACTTTCATCAAAATTAATTTGAAAACCAAATTATATAGAAATGTATGTAAAAGAATATCCAAAGGTGATATCAATGCGACGATCTATCCCCGACAATCTTCTTATTGACTTTTGTACTTCACTGCCTCCAAACACATATATCACTTGGAATAACTTCCCTCATAAGTTGGCTTAACTTTGTGTTTGTTGACTTGTCTTGTGTGATCGCGTGGTGGTTAAATGCCACCAACACGAAAAATGATAATAATTTTATTTTGTTGGCTGGTTGTTCATTTTTTACTCCAGTTTTTTTTTTTAAGATTCAATCGTTTATTTTTTTTCAAATTTATTTTTATTTATATTTTATTTCATTAATTTCATTGCAAAAATATAAAAATGTTTTGTTCACAGAAGTTTTATAAATGTTGTTGATTTTTTTTTTCATATCGTGGAACTATATTCAACTTGAGCTATCTGCTCGGTTGACGAAAATGAGTTTTTGATGGCAAAATGTTCGCTGGCATAAGTGTCATCTATGGTATTAATTTCAGAACAAAAAAATTATTTTAAGACTATTTTATTCCAAAAATAGCATGAGCTATGTGAAACCATGTTTTTTTATAAATAAAAATTTGAGCTATCTACAGTTTAGTTTACTAGGGTAAACTTTTAAATTTAAATTTTTTTATATTATCACTTTTTATACGGTGTTTCCATCAATAAAAATAATGGCAGTTTTTTTTTTTTGAAAGTTTCAACTCCTTTCCGCGGTTAAAAACGCGGTTTTTGAACCATATTTCGATGCGGAGCAAAATCGGTTGAACTTTTTGCATATTTTATTTGTCCATTCGATTGTACAGCAAACACAAGTGTTATGACATTTTTCACAAGCTTCATGAAGGTTCCAAATAATGGCGATAAAGCGCGATAAAATCGATGATTTAAAAAAAAATTAAAAAGTATATTTTTTAGCACTTGTAACAGAGGGGCTTTAAAAACTGAGAAATATGGTACCAAATTCACATTTTTATCATAATCCGTTAAAGAGTTATAAAGCTTTAAAATCTATATTTAATGAGCTATCTGCTTAGGTTGATTAATTTCAAATAAAAAAGGTTGAGCTATCTGCTGTAACTCAGCGAATAATACGAATTTTTACAAACAAAGCACGTATAAAATTTAGTAGTAATTATTAATTAATATTGTAAAAGATCGGCCGACAAAAAGTTTAAAAATACGCGAATGCGACGGTTTTTTTGCTCTCCTGAAAAGTAATGTTTTTTTAGATAGCTCAAATTGAATATAGTTTAACGATATATTTTTATACCCTCCACTTAGTGATAGAGGGTATATATAAGTTTGTCATTCCGTTTGTAACTCATCAAAATATCGGTCTGGGACCCCATAAAGTATATATATTATTGATCAGTGATCGATTCTAAGACATTCTAGCGATGTCCGTCTGTCCGTCTGTCCGTCTGTCTGTGGAAATGGTGATCACGGCCAAAATATTACACGGAGATGACTGAAACTTAACATATTTATTGGAAGTTCTCCTGGTAAGTTTGGTATTGCATTTGAGCGATATCGGTTCAGCGGTTCAAAAGTTATGAACGAAAATGTAAGGACACCTCAAAATTTTTAGTACATTCAACATAACCTAAAAATTCAAAATGCTTTAATTCGGATGCTGATTGACATATGTGGACATAATTTAACACAAACTGGTATTTAAACAAGTACAAACATATTTTTTGATAAAAAAAGAAAAAAATCGCGGATTTTTTTTTACCAAATTTTTTTTTGCGGAAATTTTTTTTAAAACTAATTTCCTTTTAAAAAAAGTTTTTTGCAATAATCTTTTTTAAAGGGTGGAGGGTATCACTACATTCGGCAAGGCCGAATTTAACTTTTTTACTTGTTTTTGTTGTGTAGTTCATTAAAATTTTCTTTTGGCCTAATAAATATAAATTTTTTTCTTATGTTCAAGTTGTTCCAACATACCTTCGATTTTTTTTTATTTTTATTGGTTGTGAAGGGATACCCTTCAATAATGAAACATATGAGACAATGATCGTATGCAGATATGGTTTGTTTGGTTTACTTTGGTTTTTTCATGTTGCGTTTTTTGTTAAGTTTTGTGGTCTCCTTAACTTTTTTTTGCTCAAATTTAGTTTAAAACCAAAATATTATCTGATTTTATTAAAGTTTAAAATTTTTAAAAATTATTTTTAATTAAATGTGTGTATTAAAATAAAAAGGATACGAAAATTATTTTGAGTTCTTGGAAAATATCTTTAAACTTTGAAATCAGTAACATCTTAAAAAATAATGATCGTATTTTAAATTCACGGAAAATGCTTAGAGCATGATCAATTTATAAGTTATAGATTTTTTTTTTCAAATAATATTATTTTGTGGTGAAAAGAAAATCTCTTCTTGATGAAAATTGTTCTGCATCTAAGATTCAATCTGCGTTAGGATTGAAAGGTTCATAAGGAGAATTCAACACACACAAACAATCGATTAGTTCGAAAGTGAGAGTAAAGGTAACTAACAACAAGAGACTTTGGTGGATCTTAAAATAATTACGTGACTTTCTGAAAATTGTCCTAACATTTTCATCAATGCATGTTTGTTTTAAGAAATCTCCTTAAGATGTCGATTAGCAAATGTCTTAAAAAAAAGTATTATAGTATTAAATTAAAATTTTCAATCTGGGCAACTCTTCAATTTCCAAGAAAAACATTAAAATAAATTCAAACTGTTACAAAAAGTATTTAAAACAAGACAACACTCGTGTTCTTCACGCGAAGAACCAAACACACGGGTCTTCAGCTTCCTATATTGAAGGGCGTACCTCTTCAACTGTCTAAAGAAGTTAAGTATTTAGGGGATACCCCGGACAAAACATAATGAACAAAAAGTTGTACGGGCATTTCAAGTTGCTGGCAGTGTCGGAGTGCTTTTGGAAAGACATGTGGTCTTTAGAAATGGGAAATGGAAATAGGAAATGGGGGGAAAGCATCCCCCGATTTTTTTTTTACTTGGTATTCTCAAAGTGCAAGTCCTAATGAACATATCCTAAAATTTTTATGTTGGGACAACAATCAGATCGACCAAAATCAAAATTTTTCAAAATTTTCCCCCAAAATCATCAAATCGCGACATTCTTGCGCCTCCCATTGGAGTCCCAAGATAAAAATTTCAGGATATGCTCTCTAGAACTTACTCTTTTAAAAAAAAAGGTAAAAAAAATTGGGGGATACTATCCCCCGATTTCCCCCACCCCTTGCCACGATCTTTTAATACAAGAGGCATCCCTAATTTTTTTTATTTTTTTTTTGTAATAGTAATATTGTAGGGCATATTAAGAGCTTTAAAACAAACCAAAAATGGACTCTGTAGCTACAATACAGTCCACGATATTAAATTTGTAATGGGTAAGAGTGTCGCGATTTGGAGATTTTGGGGGAAATTGTGAAAAATTTTGATTTTGGTCGATCTGATTGTTGTCCCAACATAAAAATTTTAGGATATGTTCATTAGGACTTGCACTTTGAGAATACCAAGTAAAAAAAAAATCGGGGGATGCTTTCCCCCCTTTTCCTCCACCCTTTGCCACGACCTTTAAATGAGGGGAGCACCCTTCCTTTTTTTCTAAAATTTTTTGGTTAAGGTAGGTATTGTAGTGCATACTATAAGCTTTAAAACAAACAAAAATGGACTCTGTAGCTACAATAGCACATATGATATTAAATTTTTAAGGTTCAAGAGTGTTGCGATTTGGAGATTTTAGGGGAAATTGTGAAAAATTTTGATTTTGAGTGATCCCATTGTTGTCCCAACTTAAAAATTTTAGAACATATTCTTTAGGACTTTCTCTATAAGATTATCAAGTAAAAAAAAAATCGGGGGATACCATCATCCCCATTTTCTCCTCCCTTTATCACGACCTTAAAATAAGGGAGGTAACCCTTATTTTTTTTCGAAAATTTTTTGGTTATGGTAGGTCTTATAGAGCATATTATGAGCTTCAAAACAAACCAAAAATGGGCTTTCTAGCTATAATAGAACCAACGATATTAAGTTTTTACGGTGTAAAGTGTCGCGACTGGGAGATTTTGGGGGAAATTTTGACCCTCCGTATCTTCGGCCCCTGTTGACTTAGAGGGCTGAAAATTTGCATTTGTTAGTTTTTTACGTAGTTTAAGAACTTTACCAAATTTCATCAATATCGGAGGGGGTCAAGAATATTCATGATTGATTTCACTAATAATGACCCCTAAGTGTACATTGGATGACATAGCAGTAAATAGACCAATTGTGACGTATGCGGCGGTAGTCTGGTGACCGATAACGATGGTGAAGGCTATCCGATCCAACCTTAATGGAAAACTAAGAGCGGATGCTTAAAGAATTACTGGTGCACCCCCTAGGCGCAGTTCCTGACGCTATGTTAAATATGTTTCCCTTGCCTTGGACCTACATATTCAAGGAGAAGATATTAAATCATTGTGCAAGATCCGAAAAAGCGGAACATGGCATGGAGAGTACAATGTGGGACATGGTCGTCTGTTCAATAGGCTATCGGAACATTTTCCGATGTTTTCTATGTCTTTGGACAGCACAACTTCTTGCGTCAAGTTTAATAGGAAGTTTACTGTAATATTTTCGATTAGGGAAGACTTATTTTTACAATTTTTCTTTTCGATTTTATTTTAAAAAAATTTTAATAAAATTTTGGGGGAATCGATCCTGCAATCAACTACATTCTGGTCAGACACTATACCCATAGTGCCAAAGTCACATGTTTTTATATTTCTATAAATAATTTTTTGTCTACAAAAAAATAACCAACACAAGTAGGTAAAAACTACTGACTTTTCTTTAAAAAATGCCAACAATTTAAAAAAAATAACGTACACACATCATTAAAAATTAAAGAAGAATCACTCATTTTTACTTACAGAACAAAAATAAATAACTTTAGAAATTGAATGCTAATGAAAGTCTTTATTTTTTATGTTGTTATTTTTGAAACAAAGAACACAAATAGCCATTTAAAAAAACTGAACATTGAACAAATGTTTTTTCTTTTAAAAACCACAAAACGTAATACTTTTTAAATAAACTACAAACAGTTAATGACACAATTTTTTGAGTGCGGGAATGGTTGATAAAACTCGCTAGTCCTCAATGCAAATTGTATTCATTGCCTAAAGTCGGCATTAAAATCCGTTTCCTAGCTCTCAAATCAATGTCTGCCCAATAGGTGCACTGCACATTGTGCAGTCGGGTTCTATCCAAAACAGGACAGTGGCAAAGAATAGGTTCGAAAGTTTCCTCAGTGTAAGGTTCATCGCACCTCCTGCAGCTGACATCGGATATAAGTTCCATTTTCTTTCTATGATAACCTATAAGGTAGAGATGGGTGCGTGAGTGGATTTTGACTCACACTCACTCACGCTCACGTAAAAAATAATCGAATCACTCACTAATCACTCACGCAATTTTTTTTACTCAATAAAAATTTACTTTAATAAAAATCTTACTCACGTTCACGCGTGACTAACGCCAGATTCAATCACGCTCACGCATGAGTCACGCAAAATCTACTCGCGCAATAAAACTTTATTACCAAAAAGAAAAAAAAATTCAAAAAAATTTTTTTACAAAAAATTAAAAAAAAAAATTCGGCAAATCCAAAAATCTAATCACGCAAACTCACGCAAAAAATAAATGACTCACTCACTAATTACTCACTCAGATTTTTTTTCAACTCACACTCACTCACAATCACGTGATTGAAATTGAAATCACTCACGCGTGATACACGTGAATTACGCAAATCACGTGACCAGCGCCCATCTCTACTATAACGCATTGATCACTCCAGTATGTGTACGGTATGGTAAGTGAAAATAAGTTGCGATCTGAAGTGTTGTACAGTCAAACCCGGTTATAACGAACTCCGAGGGACCAGTAAAAATAGTTCGTTATAAGAGTTCGCTATAAGCGGGGTATATTTTATATCAACCTAGTTTTAATTTCAAAAAAATAGATCCAACTTAATTTTATTTGTTGTTTTTGTCGTAAATTATCTAATTTTTGAGAAGAAAATATTAAACATATAAATAAGTTTTATCAAAATTATAATATAAACCAAAAATGTCCAACCTTTTGTTATATTGTTAAACATGGTTGCCGCAAATTAAAAAATATTTATGGGAGCTCATTATAAAAAGGTAAATACACATGAAATTTTATTTGTGGGACCGTAACAAGCAGTTCGTTATAACCGAGAATTCGTTATAACCGAGTTCGTTATAAAAGAAGTATTTTGTGTGAAAATAGTTGCCAAAACATCGGGACTTTAGAATTAGTTCGTTATAAGCGAGAATTCGTTATAACCGAGTTCGTCATATAGACTGTATTTGTGGATTGATAATTGCAATCTTGTGTTGTTAAATAAGTACCAAAGTGATCTGGTACCCATATTAGCTTCACCTTGTTCTAACTGCCTAAACATTTTAAGTTCTCGAAACATTCGACTTGATACAAAAGCTGCTAAGAGCTTTTAGAGTAGTCTGGCTGTCAATATAAAAATTTAATTCCATTTTTGTTCCACAACCAAACTGTGAAGCTGTTTTGCTTATGCCAACTTTGTCGGCCTGAAAGACTCCAGAGTCCAAAGGAAGGAAAAAAGTCTTATTCATATCGCAAGAACTCGTTGAAAATCCTGCACCGACTCCCATGGATTGTTGCAAGGAATTATTGAATTTTTTTCTAGGAATAATTTTGGTCATGAGCCATATTTTTATATCTGGCTTCCTTTTCGAGTTATTAACACAAAAAGTTGCAGTCAAACATTTATAAAAAAACATATTGCATAAGTTGTTTCGGCCGAGCCGGGACCTAGTTAGGTGTTGGACTAATAAAATGGAGGCTCCAGGTTCAAATCCAGTTGGGACTAAAAATTGCGAAAAAGTTTTTCTTAATATGATAAATATAATTTAAAAAGGAAAATGGAGGAAAATAAATATTTAAGGAAATACGATGATTTTTTGTATTTTCTTATCACCAAGGACATTTTGAAAATATGTATGAAACTGTCCCCAATATATGGAGATGTCTTGGGTATGTCAGGTGTGACTCTGACATGCCAACCGGACATCACCAAGAATGACTCATGGACGTTGCCGACTGTGACTTAACATCTGATAGATAGCCTCCATTTTTTTTAACTTTAACCTCCAAAACGAATTCTACAATTTCCTGTTTTCGCGACACGCTAATTCAACTTAAACTTATAACAAAAAAAAAATCAAATTCTGAAGTTTATTGTTTGATACAGACGAGCGACCACTTAGAATTTTGAGATAGAATTCATTTGAATAAGTATATTGAAATTTTTTATTTGTTAGTTTTTACTAGAATTATATTTTAAAATGCGATTTGCATTTGGTTTATGCAAAATCAATGTCTCTAAAGTATAAATGCTGTTAGTGATTTTTCTTCCTTTTGGCCAACAATTCTAAACAAATCTGTAAAAGTTTTTATTTTTTGTTGTTGTATATCTGAAATACATTTGTTTATGCTAAAATCATCCAATTAGCAAGATTGTTATTTTTTCTGTGTTTTTTATTTCTTCTTCCTCCTGCAATGTTTTATGAGGTTGTTTTTTTTTTTGCTCGTTTTAGCTTGGTGACGCAGATATTGTGCACTAGATATGTATGTCCGTCTGCACTCCACATGTCCGTCCGTCTGTCTACTTAACCATTTTTTTTTTTTGTGCTCAAGAGTCATATATGAAATAGTTCCTTTTTTTCAATATTATTTAAAACTAAATGTTATGAATCTTTGGAAGTTTTTTTTTATTTTGGAGCACCAGCAGCAGTTGCTGTTATAATGGGTAGGAGGGAGTTAAGATTCTTAGGCACTTTGTTTTTTTGTGTGTTTATTTCATGTATTTATAAAATATAAACTACTAAAAGCCCATTGTGTATTTTTTGCATATATGCAACGAACAACATACAAATTCTTTTTGTGATACAAATATGCTGTTTGGTTGGGTCTTCCTATAAATGTATTTATGCAAAATAAACAATATCAATTGTAATGATATTGTTCTGTTTGCCTTTTTTTTATTATTATTTCGTTTCGTATTCGAGCATGTCGTTAAGGATGTTTTAACAAATGAGAAATTTAAAAGCGACCAGGCCAGGCACCCAGTCAGCCTGGCAGTCAGTCTATGAAGCCTTTTGGTATGAACAAATATTTTCAATGATTTTTTAAAAAGATATGAATATGGTTCCCACCATATTGTACCAGTTGGTTTTATTTTTTTCTTTGCAAAGTAGTATGAAAATTTCATTAAGTTGGTACATTTAAAGATTGTGAATGTAGCAAAAAAAATATTTATTTTTAACAAAAATTAAAGAATTTGATAAGTTTTTTTTTATATGAAAACTGCGGATTCCAGAATTTTAATAAATATATGAGAAGTTTCGGAAGTTAAACCAACAATAACATCAAAACCTATCAGTAGATTCAGTAATCTGTTATGAACGACCATAACAGATTAGGTCCGTTGTGATACCACGAGACTGCAAAAGCTCCCTATATTCCAGGGAAGCAAGTCTCTGACCAGAAAGTGTTGGAAACCCAGCAAAAAATAAACGAAGTGGTTCAAAAAGAATTAGTGGTTTCACTACATACAAAGTAGCGATAGGTGCCGAACTTCATATTCCGTAGGAAGTACTTTTAAAATCACTTCCAAAAATGCTACAAAATAACAATAGAAACATCTTTCAGCAGTTCTTTGCTTAATGATTTTGAAGTACCTTTTTCATATGTTCTTAGGAATCAAATCAAATCACCACAACATATGAACTTCTTTTTCAACTGAAACAATTAGAATGAGGGTGATACACGAAGTATGCAATTTTTTCTACGACCAGCTTCAAATAGATTTAGGTTTTTTCAAAAATGGTGACAAAATTTGGTAATGGCATTTCATTTCTTATATCAAAAAAAATTTCATATCTTATATCAAAAAAAGTTGGTCCTAAATTAAATAAATACATTTACGAACTAAAGCGGATGTTGCTGCATCACATTTTAAAGATTGTTTAAGCTTTTTAGAAAATTGAGGTATTGGCTTGTGGTCAAAACAAACTTGTGAATCAATTCGCCGTGAATTTTTATAGTTTTGTGATCTCCATAATTACTCCTATTTTAATTCGAAGTATATACGTTAGATTATCAATAAAATTAATTTTTCTATCACGTAAGGTTTTTAAGATATTCGCGTTTTAATATTGAAACATTTGGGTCTCCTCTGTAACGTATTCTTAAGTTACTCAAACACAATAGAACTCGATTTAGTAAAAATAAGGCATCTTTATTCCAAATCTGGTATCCAAATTTTTCTATCGCCTACTGTTTTTGAAATATTCGCGTTTGAAAAACTCAAAATCTACTGTTACGCACTTATATTCTTTACAAATCACACTAAAATTTTCAAACGCGAATATCTCAAAAACAGAACATGCTTGAAAATTGTGGATTGCAGTTTTGGAATCAGGAGGTCCATTTTATATGAAATCAAGTCCTATTTCGTGGAAGCAACGTAAGAATACGTAACAGTGGACCCCTAAAAGTGTTTTTTTTACTTTTTAACAGCGAATATCTCAAAAACGGTACGTGCTAGAAAAATTTGGACGGTAGATTTGGAAGCAGGACCAGTTAGAAATTTTACTGGAAGGTTTTTGCTGTCGAACAGTGTTTTTAGTGTAAATATTACAAAAAAATACTCTTTCAATCAATCTTACAAAAATAAGTGAAAAAAGAACTTCTAATTTAGAAGTTCTAAATCACCAAATAAAAATGACATAATCACACCCAAAATGCCAAGAAATATTTACTTCTAAAGAAGTGATGAAAAAAGTGTTTCCAAAAGGTCAAGTTATATTAACATCCGGATCACTACTTCATAAGTTGTGATAAAAACACTAGTGATATATGTTATACTTAAGTGTCAATCTTTCGCCACTGAAAAGTGGCGATAAAAAAAACATACTTTGTGTGTCACGCCCATATTAAATTCATCAATGTTTCAGTTGAAGAAGAAGTACATCTGGTTCATAAGTTGTGGTGAATTTTGTAGTGAATGGTAAGCTCTTTTTTTTTGCTGGGAATTGGTAGATAAAGAGTTCCATAATTTCCAAATCCTCTTCATCTGTGCAACTCCGGCAAAAGTCATTTGACGGCATATTTAACCGCTCTGCGTGCTTCCCTATAAGACAGTGACCGGTTGTTATAGCAACCACCGTCGAAATCTCTCCTCTTGGAAGCGATATCAGCTCTCTTGAATCAGTACATTCAGCAAACTGTTATGAGCGACCTCAATAGATTAGGTAAGGTAACTTCAGCGCACATAGACTCTGAGGTCCGTTGTTATACCATGGTACTGTAACAGGTTCCTCAACTAGTCCCTGTCCCAATTTGAGTTTCTTACAAAACTCCTAAGATATTGAATTTCGACAAATCAGAAAGATCGTGCAGCTAGCTAGATCCCAGTGAAGCAAGTCTCTGACCAGAAAGTGACGGATAATGGCAGATGAAGTGTTCATTGTTTCCAACTCCTCTTTATCTATGTAACTCCGGCAAAAGTCATTTGACGGCACATTTAACCGCTCTACGTGCTTTCCTGTAAGACAGTGTCCGGTAATTAAAGCAACCACCGTCGAAATCTCTCCTCTTTGAAGCGATATCAGCTCACTTGTGCACTTCTGATTAAGAGAAGGACAAATTTGTCGTGTTGTCCCAAACGTCCATCCATTTGCCCATCTCTGATTTGTCTCCGTCGTGGAACAAAGCCGTAGATTTTGCTTTCAAGTAAGGTAGTTCGCAGTCTTTCGAGCTCATTGGCTTTGCAACGATCCCAATAGTTATGGGAATGTCGTTACTGGATCAAAACATCGAATGCTAAACCTGTAGGCAAGAGAAACTGTTGTGAATGTGCAAAAGCTGTTAAATCCCTAGTCCGTACTGATCGAGAACGACACTACAACAGCATCGCTGATGAAGTTGAACAAGCAGCTACATGCGCGGTGTTTACAATGCCATCAAACAATGTAATTTTAACGTCCTGCGAGTACCCAAAATAAAACTATTTCTTTTGATCTTAGCAGCTGCTCCTTGCTTTCTCGACGAAGCAGTCTATACAGGTGAATAACATAATCTCCCAAACATACCACGAAATTCTCTCAACTATAGGTTAGGTTGTAAGTAGCCGCTGACGTTTTTCGTCAACACACGTAGACTCTGAGGGCCATTGTGATACCACGGGACTGTAATAGGTTTTCCTACTAGTCCCTGTCGTTAAACCAATTTGAGCTTCTTATAAAACTCCTTAGATATTGAATTTTGACATCCGACAAATCAAAAAGATCGTGCAGCTCCCTTGATCCCAGTGAGGCAAGTCTATGACCAGAATGTGTCAAGCAATGGCAGATGAAGTATTCGACAGTTTCCAACTCCTCTTCATTCATAGAACTCCGGCAAAAGTCATTCGACGGCACATTAACCGCTCTGTGTGCATCCATATAAGGCAGTGTCCGGTAATTATAGAAACCACCGTCGAAATCACTCCTCTTGGAAGCGATATCAGCTCACTTGTGCGCCTCTGATTAAGAAAAGGCCACATCAGTCGTGTTATCTCACACATCCATCCAGTTGCCCATCCATTAGTCTCCGTCGCGGAACCAAGTCGTAGGTTTTGCTTTCAAGTCTCTAGGGGCAAATCAACATTAAATACCTTAGTCTTGCAAGCTCATCGGCTTTGCAATTTACTAGAATGTCTCTGTGCCCTAGGATTCATATGAGTCGTATGTCAAACTGCAGTGCAAGCGGAGCTACTTATATATGGTGCTGTCGAAGTTCTTACACCAACTCTACAGGCTGCTTGCATTAGTAACTGAACACCAGAGATCTGGAAAACTGGTGTGGTCATAACCATTCCCAACAAAGGTAATCTTAGTTAGCCATTGTAAAAAATGGTGAGGATTAACATTACTAAACGTCGTTAAGAATGTAATGACTCTTCTTCTGTTACAACCAGTCAAATGTCAGACACAGCCTAAGAAATCTTTGTTTCAAATTAATTAACATACTAAGCCAACGCGATCTAGTGATGCTCTCCGAACTCGAGAAGGCATTGCTTTTATGGACGAAAGAAGCCTTTGAAGAACATAACAAACTATCGGCAAAAAAGGGTCTGAACAACACGGCTCTGTTTCGGACTCGTCATCGAATTCTGTTAAAAGGTTGCGCTCGCCAGACGAGAAACTTTTACCAAAGAGGTCTAAGGTGACCGGTTAAGTCTGGACTCAGTCTTTTAGTGAGGTAGTAAAAGGTAGCTTCGTTAGGGCTATGAACAACTGGGGGAGTTGGGGTTCTAGTACCCAGAAGACGAGTGGAGTTTAGTGAGAACTAATTAAATAAAAAAAGCTTTAGGCTCCTTAAGAGTATGTCTGATTTTTTCCCTACTAAACGCAGACTGGTATCAAGGGCGAATAAAACTCGTTGCTTGTGGGAATGAAAGATAAGCAGCCAAGTTTAAGGTTGCCATTAGCTATCTGGGGGAGATATGACCTGGAACCAAAGGGGAGGCCGTGAATAAACACTGAAGGGTCACAGAAGTCATTCTGAAGAAAAAAAAAACTACATTCATCACTGTAAGACAGACTCAGTTGCACTCTTGCAGATGGATCGAAGTTACACGAACAAGTGATCTTCGAAGTCTATTAGGAAGTGCTTGGGTTTATTCTGGCTGGAAGATTGTAAGTTCATTGCGATGTTTACCAGACAGAGACGCTGCCAACAAAGGAAGTGGCTGACTAGTTGAGTTTCAATGTCTTGTCTACAATCGCAGTCAACACCTATTCCAACAGTCAAGTCGCGGTCAAGTCCCTGGAGTCAATGGTTTTGAAACGTCTTTAAATGAGATGGCAAAGCAGTTTGATATACGACTCATTTGGGTCCCAGAACACAGATACATTCCAGGGAATTGCAAAGCCAATAAGCTTGCAAGACTGGGAACTACTATACAGATACCAACGAATTCGAATGAAACTTGCAAGAAAATATGCGGCTTTGTTCCGTGACAGAATCTAATCAGAGATGGGCACATGTATAGACATGTGAGACTACACGACAGATTTCGGCCTCTCTTAATCAGAAGCGCAAAAGTGAGCTGATTTTTCTTCTAAAATGAAAGATTTCGACTGCGGCTCCTTCCCTGCCTTATAGGAAAGCACGCTGAGCGGTTAAATGCGCCGTCAAATGACTTTTGCCGAAGTTGCATGGATGAAGAGGAGTTGGAACTGTGGTGATACTTTACTTATTTCCACTTTGAAATTAAATTTTTAAAATAATCAATTTATCATTTTTGTTATTTTCATATTTTTTCATTTTGTCAATTTTTGATTTTGTTATTTTTAATAAATAAATTGAAAGTTTGATTTGATATTTAAAACTAAACACATCGACATTGGTGACTCCCGCGAAAATTGTGAATATTTTTATAATTATGGCAACTGGAAACGTTCAAGATGTTCAATCTGCATCGTCATTATCAACCGCTGAAGTTTCGCGTGTTTCAATACGTGTTCCACCTTTTTGGCGTCAAAATCCAAAATTATGGTTTCGCCAACTGGAATCGCAATTTGTTACGTCCGGAATTACATCAGATACAACAAAATACCACACGCTGGTTGGTTCCATTGAAAGCGGCATCTTGAATTGCGTAAGTCATATTGTGGAAGAGCCTCCAGAACAAAACAAATACGAAACGCTCAAAACTGCTTTGCTGGCTGAGTTCATGGACTCGGAGGAAAAAAGGCTACGTCAGTTGCTGGAGAACGTAAGCGCTGGTGATAAGAAGCCATCTGTCCGGTTAAGAGAAATGCGAGATTTAGCTTCAGGTAAGGTTTCTGATGATTTACTCAAGACGCTTTGGATGCAGCGCCTGCCCTCTGCAACGAAAGTAATACTATCATTGAGTGATGACAGACTTGATAAGCTGGCTGTTATGGCTGATAAGATTCACGATCAGTCTGACACAGCAAGTGGCATCAATGCTGTTTCTACAAGCGGTGATGATCGTATAAAATTTTTAGAAACCAAATTTCTGGAAATTGTTTCTAAAATTGATGCTTTGTCTACTGGAAATAATTGTCGTCCTCGTGGTTCGTCCCGGAACTCGTCACGAAATCGTAATCGTTCATCTTCGTCAAAATCTGTTTGCTGGTATCATCACAAATTTGGTTCCCGGGCTACAAAATGTCGGGCACCATGTTCATTCAAATCATCGGAAAACCAGTAGACACCTCACCTTCGGCGACGGGTGAGGGTGGCCGTCAAATAAGTCGCCTGTTCATTCAAGATGCTGAGTCGAAGTACAGGTACCTTATTGACACCGGGGCAGACATTTCCGTGTTTCCTGCCACAAATAGCGAAAAATCAAAACCACCAACATCCTTTGTTCTTTATGCGGCCAACAATACAAAAATTCGTACTTATGGTAAGAAAACTATCAACTGCAATATTGGTCTTCGTCGAAAATTTCTGTGGTCATTTATTGTTGCTGACGTAACACGCCCAATAATTGGCTCAGATTTTCTTAAGCATTATGGTCTCCTGGTCGATATAAAGAATAATCGCTTAATTGATTCAACAACAAACCTGAAGGTTCCTGGTATTTGTTCAGCTCCACAAGATTTAACCCTCAAAAGCATTTCAGAAGACACGGGTAAGTTTCATGCAGTCCTTATGGAATTCTCCGATGTCACGACACCGGACATCAAGCTTCCGCCTGTTAAACATGCTGTAAGACACCATATTGAAACGACTGGGTCAATCGTTTGTGCTAAACCTCGAAGATTGTCTCCAGAAAAATTAAAAATCGCCAAAGACGAATTCGAATACATGCTCGATCTAGGTATCTGCCGACCATCAAAAAGCTGTTGGGCTAGCCCTCTCCATATGGTTCCCAAAGGTAACGATATGTGGCGGCCTTGCGGTGATTATCGAGCGCTCAACAAAGTTACCGTACCAGATCGCTACCCCGTACCGCATATCCACGATTTCGGATACATGCTGGCTGGTAAGAAAGTTTTTTCAAAAATTGATTTGGTTAAAGCTTATTTCCAGATACCTGTCGAGGAGAATGATATCCCCAAGACCGCCATCATTACACCATTCGGGCTATTTGAATTCACGCGCATGACATTTGGCCTATGTAATGCGGCGCAAACCTTTCAGCGCTTCATTAACGAAGTCTTACGAGGTTTGGATTTTTGTTATGCTTACATCGATGATATTCTCGTTGCATCCGACAGCGACGAAAAGCACGAGGATCATCTCCGTCAGCTATTTTCCCGATTGCGTGAATATGGTGTTACAATCAACTGTGATAAATGCGAATTTGGTAGGCCTGCTTTACAATTTTTGGGATATTTTGTTACGCAAGATGGACTTAAACCAAATCCAGATCGTGTAGCTGCTATCCAACAGTGCGGGTTGCCAAAAACAATCAACGATTTAAGCCGTTTTCTTGGTACGCTAAACTTTTATCGACGTTTTATACCCAAAGCAGCTGATGCTCAAGCGACATTAAATGGTCTTAAATCCGGGCAAAAGAAAAACGATAAAAGACTCGTTCATTGGACACCTGAACTACGTGCTGCTTTTGAAGAATGTAAGAACCAGTTAGCAAATGCTGCGCTTCTTGCATATCCCGTTGATTCTGCAGAAACCTCTTTATGGGTTGATGCATCTGATGTTGGAATGGGGGCTGTGCTTCAACAACGTATCGATGGAGCATGGAAACCTCTTGGATTTTATTCAAAAAAGCTGTCAGAAACACAAAAGCGTTACAGCGCGTACGACCGCGAACTGCTTGCTGCATATTCTGGCCTTAAATATTTCCAACACTTTTTAGAAGGACGTCAGTTTTGTATTTACACGGATCATAAGCCGCTGATTTTCGCATTCAAGCAACGTCCTGAAAAGGCATCGCCACGTCAACTTAGACATCTCGATTATATTGGTCAACATACAGTGGACATCCGCCACGTTTCCGGCAAAGATAATATCACTGCTGATGCTCTATCTCGTTTGGATGTTATTTCGATGCCATCTTTTTTGGATTATGCGCTTCTTGCTGAAGATCAGGTAAAAGATAATGAACTTAAATCTTTACAGAATTCATCAACATCAAAAGAGGAGCTAAAACTATTGGAAATGCCAGAGGCAAACGTAAAAATTGTCTGTGACACATCCACGCAGAAAGCAAGACCATACATCACCCCACGTTTTCGTAAAACGGTTTTTGATATGGTACACAACAATTCTCATCCAGGAGCAAAATCATCAATCAAAATGATTTCTGACAGATTCGTTTGGCCTAATATGCGTAAAGATATAACAAATTGGTCAAAGGCATGCATCAAATGTCAACAATCTAAAGTTTTACGTCATGTCAAAAGTCCACTTGGAGAATTTCCGGTACCAGATGAAAGGTTTAAAGTTGTCAGCATAGACTTAATTGGACCTCTTCCAGTGTCAGATGAATACAGATACTGCCTAACCTGCATAGACAGATTCACCCGCTGGCCTGAAGCCATTCCGCTGACTGATATCACTGCAGAATCAGTTGCTAAAGCTTTTCTTAATGGGTGGATATCAAGATTTGGTATACCTGCACAAATCGTAACTGACCAGGGACGTCAATTTGAATCCTCTTTGTTCCGAGAATTTTCCAAACTTCTGGGAATTCATGTGATACATACCACGCCTTATCACCACCAGGCAAATGGACAAATTGAACGTTGGCATCGAACGCTAAAATCCGCAATAATGTGCCATTCTAATCCTCGTTGGTCAGATGTTTTGCCTATCGTTATGTTGGGATTGCGGTCTTCAATCAATCATGATCTTAATGTATCTCCTGCTGGTTCTGTTTATGGCATGGAACTAAGTCTACCTGGTGAATTTTTTGCTGACTTCAAGCAATCCGCAATAATGTGCCATTCTAATCCTCGTTGGTCAGATGTTTTGCCTATCGTTATGTTGGGATTGCGGTCTTCAATCAATCATGATCTTAATGTATCTCCTGCTGGTTCTGTTTATGGCATGGAACTAAGTCTACCTGGTGAATTTTTTGCTGACTTCAAGGTTAAAAATATTAGCTCCGAATGGGTTAAGCAACTTAAAGAAGACATGCAGAATCTAAAAGCCAAAAAAGTAGCTCGACATGGTCAGACACAAGTTTACGAACCGAAAGAACTAAAGGAATCAACATTCGTCTTCGTTCGTGATGATGCAGTTCGACCTAAACTTCAACCTCCATACAAAGGACCATTTCAAGTAATATCAAAAAGCGAGAAAACATTTGTTATTGATATCAATGGTAAACATAAAACCATATCAGTCGATCGGTTAAAGCCTGCTATAATTTTAAAGAATGAAGTGGAACCCGAAAAAGAACACGCAAAATCACCTGAAACTTCAACACCAGATCTTCAACACCGAACATTACGGTCTGGAAAGACTGTTCGAATCAAGATATGACGTTGTCACTGGGGAAGGAGTACTGTGGTGATACTTTACTTATTTCCACTTTGAAATTAAATTTTTAAAATAATCAATTTATCATTTTTGTTATTTTCATATTTTTTCATTTTGTCAATTTTTGATTTTGTTATTTTTAATAAATAAATTGAAAGTTTGATTTGATATTTAAAACTAAACACATCGACAGAACTATAGAACACTTTAACTGCTATTGCCCTGCAATCTTTGGTCAGAGACTTGATTCACTGGGGTCTATGGAGCTGATTTGTCGGATGTCAGAATTCAATAGAGTTGTGTCGTTCATGAACAAACTAGTTCGAAGACCTAGTTAACTTCACTGAGCTATGATACCTAGGTCACGACTTTTCGTTTAGTTAGTTCTTTTTAATTTAGTTAAGGAAAAAAATTTTGGATAATTGATAAGTTCTCTTACAATAAATCTAAAATATTTATTTATTATTTCTTCGAGTGTAATCTAAATCTGTAATTGCTGCTATTGTCTAACTACTATATTTTATAGCCATTTATGTAACTATTTTACTCCGAAAAAAAAGTGAATTATGTTTTATGACTTCTAGCCAAAAATGGTTATTGAAAGTAAAGCGACGACAATGCCGCCACACACTCTCAAACAAAATTACCCCGGCACGGTTAAAGTCAATACAAATTTACTTTAAAAGCGGATATTTTACTTTGTTCACTTTAGGTAAACTCAAATAAATTCATCATTATAAATCATGCGTCCCCGTCGATTTAATTAATCACAAAATCAACTGCAACAACAAAAAAACTTCAGCAACAGCAGTAACAACTGCATATTGTTTTAAACAAAAAAAACAGAAACTGATCACATAACTAAAGAACCATAACTATATGGCGGCATTTTCCTCAACTACTATTACACAAACTCCACACGCTGACACCACATGAGTTCTAAATGCTGTTTTCCAAAAAAATATAAAAAATCTTTAAAAAAAAGATGATATTTATGGCAACTTTGACAATGCAACACGAGCTTATTCCCTGACCATGCAACAACAACATTGACACAGAAACTACAAAATTTTTAAAAATAAAAAAGAAACAAAAAATTCTCAAATCATAATGCAACATTATTTTTATAACAAAACAAGACCTACAGCATCTCTAACCGAAAATGTTGACGGTTTTGATACCCTACAAAGTGTTATAAGTTTTTTCTAAAATTTGTAACTACACTTAGAAAATTATTGCAGTTACTACATGATGGTCGTTTGTGTAGTAAGTAGTGGTTGTTGTTTTTAACTACAATTTCAGTTGTTTTTGTATGAAAAATCTCAAACAACTGTTTTTTGTAGTCGTTTTAAAAAACTATAAAAAAATTACTACATTGTAGTGACAGTTGTTTTATGTAGTTGTTTTTAGTCTATAAAAAAATTATTATTTTCTAGAAATTTTTACAAAAACGGATGTGCAGGAATTATTTTCAAATAATTTTAAAGGACGTTTAGAAGTTTTTTTGGTAATAAAAAAATTCAGACAATTTGAGTTACAGTAAAAACAACTGTAGTTTGAAGTAGTTTTTACAACTTTTTGTAGTTGTTAATCAATAGTTAAAAACGACAACAATTTTTGGTTGATTTTACCGTAAAATGTAGTGGACGCCTAAACAACAACAAATGTAGTAGTTTTAACTGTCTTTTGTAGTGGATTCTACCGTCATAATTTTTTGAGTGTATGAAAGAAAGGATTTTTTTTTAAATCGTTTTAGAATCCAAAGTAAAAATGTATTCTAATTTCACATATTGAACACTAGGTTGGAGCAAATTTTGCTACTTTTTCGAATTTTGAAAATCTCGGGATCGCCCTCTCATCGGGTTCATCCGCTATGAGTTTCCAAAAATGCCCAAAAGGGCGATTTTTTTGAACTTTGACATCAATTTTCTCAAAAACCTGATGTGATGAAAATATTTGGAGACCGGGTTTTTAACCTATTTCGATCCTCTGTTCGATTTTTCGAACAGTAGAGAATACCTTTTTAAAAAAATATTTTTGTATGAAAAAGGTGGAATTTCGGGTAAATATGGCTACGAATGTTACGTCTCTTCTTTCTGCAATTAAAAAACAAGATCCCCACTTGAGCACCGCAATTTATATGTCCACGAAATGCAATGCAAATCACCATATACACTCAAAATCATACATTAGTGGATTTACAAATTTTTTTTTACTAATGCTAGTAAGCTAACCTTTAGCAAATTTTTAGTTGAGATTAGCATGTTAGCAAAAATATCTTGTAAACTTTATTTAGCGCATTAGCAATTTTAAACAAAATTTAAATTTTTTTTTTTGCTAAATTTAAAATTGAGTTGACCAAATTTTTTCAAGCTTTTTTGCTAATATTAGCAAAAATAAATTGTAAATTTTTTTTTAAGAAAACTTAAAATGGCGCTATCTCGGAAACTAAGCCAGATGGAGCAAAATGGAGGACATTTTTGGTTCTCGGGCTCCCCGTAGTGTTGCCAGTCCTTTTCACATATGTGGACCCTAATAGGTCCTAACTTTGGATCCAAAAAAGTTAGCATTCCTGAAAATTTTAAAATGCTCATATCTCGGTAAATATTACCGACACAACAAAAAGTCCGAAAGCATTTTTGTAGCTCTCATAGAACAAGACCACAAAATAACCAATAGCTCTCCGAGTAATATTTTTTCAGTTATCGAGTTTTTTAATTCTCAAAACCCCAGTGGTCCCCTAAAATCAGCAAGGTAGAGCGAAACGGACACAAATTTTGGACCAAAAACTATGACGATTTTTAAGGAACCCAACTAGGTCTAGGCCCATCGGGGTGTGGGCCTATCGGATCCGAACCCAATGGGGTCCTCAAATGTGTATGAATTAAGTTGAGATAAAAAATAAAAAAATTTCAGTTAACTAATTTTTGGCAAAACATTTTTGCTAACTTCACCAAAAAAATTGTGGGTTTAAAATCAGCAAATTTTCTTGTATGTTTAAAAGCTTTTTTTTTGCTAACATTACAGTTTTTTTTTTGTGTAGACTTTTTCGTAAAATTACGACTTTTTCGTAATTTTACAAGATTTTTACCAATAAAATTGTAAATTTACAAATTTTTTAGCGCAATAAAACATTCAGGGAAATCTCGTGAATTTACTAGATTTGCTTTGTAAAAAAATATTGGAAATTTGTAAAATTACAAAAAAAATTGTAAAATTCCAAAAAAAAAATGTAAAATTACCAAAAATAATTTAAATTTCGATCGACAATTTTTTGTTAAAAAAACAAGGAAAACTATTAAATATTGGTAAGATGGGATTACGAGACTTTTTCTGGTAATTTGACAAGAAATTTGAAATACAAAATAAAATGCGTTTTTGGATATATTTGACAACTCATAGTGGAGGAATGTGCTGACGACTTAAAAACAAGTCAAGATGAAACTCAAACAATGATATTTAAGATGCAAAGCTCATTGGATCAGCCGTTTTAACCGTTGGAGTACCAATTGTCTTTTAATAAGTTATTTTCCCCCAAAAACGTGTTTTTTTGCTACTGGGTAATAAGACATTATTGAAAGACAATTGGTGCCCAAAGGGTTAAGGCGACTGACCACATGATATTGCATCTTTTTTTAAAAAAATCTTATTAAACATCACTTTTTTAAGCATTCTGCAAAATTCTCACGAACTTTTGACCTTTGACAACCCCTAGTGAAATTTTGATGCAGAAAATGTTTAATATTTTAAGCCTTTTATGGGTTAACATTTATAGAGATAGAGGGTTAATATATTCTAAGAAAAGAACCGACATCAAATTTCACTGAAGACATCCGTTAACTTTATTTATCTCAGAAGCAGAATTATAAAATTTTTTTGACTTATTTCATACGTCTTGGGAAAAAACAATTTAACAGTATGTGATAATTTACAAAATTATTTTCTTAAGCATTTTGCACTTTTCTTTCGAACTTTTGACCTTCGACAATCCCAAGTGAATTTTGATGAAAAAAATGTTGTAGAAAATTTTAACCCTTTAACGGACGTTTTAGTGGTTTTTTATGGATATTTCAAAAAAGGATATTTTAAAAAGGACCAAAATTATCCCCAAAAATTGGAGATAGAGGGTTAATATATTCTACGAAAAGATTCGCCATCAAAATTCACTGAACATATCTTTTAACATTATTTACATCAGAAAAAGATTTAATACCTTTTTTACATATTCTAAACACCATATTTTGAGGATGTTTATTCTGGCTCGAGGTCATTATTTTCTTTACTAATTAAAACCATGATATTCTCATGGTATAATTTTCAAGAAAATTGTGACCTCGAGCCAGAATAAACATCCTCAAAATATAATATTTTAAAGGTCGAATAAAACAATTTTTATTGTTTAATAGAAATTAATCAGAATTTGAACATAATGGTTGGCACGCCATAGTGATGAATAACCCTAATGTGGTATTATTACACTCACAACTACACATAACATATTGTTGTAGTCCAATGGACTATCATATGTAAAAATGTTTTAAATGGACTATCATATGTAAAAATGTTTTTAATATTCGTTGCCTTACTAGTATAGTACAATTTCTTCGTCTTTCTAATTCACATTGTGGATAGAGTCGAATATGTATTAATACTTTAGTTTGTGCACAAACGATTTGTCATTAGACTCGTTTGCTACTATGCAGTAAATCGTTTCTATTTTTGCTAAATAACCTTGACAATGGAGTCTGACACATTCCGAAACACGTGTCGATTAAGTCTTGCAAAAATGACCAACATAAATAAATTTAAAACAAAAAAATAATTTTCTTGAAAATTATACTTTGAGAATATCATGGTTTTAATTAGAAAAGAAAATAATGACCTCGAGCCAGAATAAACATCCTCAAAATATAATATTTTAAAGGTCGAATAAAACAATTTTTATTGTTTAATAAAAATTAATCAGAATTTTATTCTAAACACCTTTAAAAAAATTTAAAAGTTCAGTTGGCCATAAAAAAGAACTCGAGCTAAGTTTTAAAAGCCCTTAGGAGGGTTTGATCTACTATTGGTATACTTTCAGTTTTTATTGATCCTATCCAAGATACAAAATCATTTAGCACAGTGCAATTTTCACCTAAATCTATTGATCAACAAAACTTAAATGAATCAATTATTGTTTTGATCAAAATTTGTGTTATTTTCTTTTACTGTCGGATTAAAGTTTTGGAACATACCAGACTTTTTTCGATTAAATTTATTTTTTTATAGTTATTAATTGAATAATTGTACATAAAATCGTTTTTTTTTTTTTTTTAAATCGTTTCTTCATAATTTTCTCATAAGCTTACAATTCATTTGTTAAATCGATCATTATTTTGATTGATTACAAATAAAAGATTTATCAAATTTGTATACAAAATCGAAAAATGGTTGATTGAAAAAATATTTAATAAATTTCCTATTAATTGGGTGATTGGTATAACAATTTTCTTCATCGGAGAAGTTTCAATAAAAAATTTGATTGAATGCGCGTTTTTCGTAATCAAAATTTGCTTTTAAATATTTCAGTGTATGTGCAGTTTTGATATTCGAATAATTTTTAACTTCCCTCATAATCACATTTCCCAAGATTCCCCAATTTCCTTTAAGGTATCATTTGATTGGTCTTGACTGGCAATCGTTTGTTTACTGTTGCAGGTTGTTGCTGCTACTGCTGTTGTTGACTGTTAGTTGTGATATTGTTTGTTACTGCTGGTCTACACTTTTATGTTGTTTATTGACAATTTATGATCACCACCTATGTCGATGGTTATCATATTCGTATTACGATCATTCCAGATCGTATATTACACACATGCAACATACACTATATTTACTACGTACTCGTAACGTATGTTTGAATTTGGAATTGTTGCCACCAACCGTTCAAGTATATTACACATTAGGGAGAAACATATTTCAAAATTTTACCACACAATGTCACACAAAATTGGAAAATTTTACAACCCGTCTATAAAACAACAAAAAGACTACTTTTCGTGATTTTGCCATTTAAAGAGAATATTTTCTAAAGTATTTCGACCCAAAAACACGATTCCGTCGTCAAAAGTTTCTGAAAACCCCAATTTTTTACAGTTCGTAAACATAAGTTTACAAATAAATGAATGTGTAAACATATATCGCAAAGGCGAAGATATCCCTCGAATTGACCCACACTTCAAACTTCCCTTCCCCAAAACCCCAATTTTTATATTTCCGAAAGGGGATTCACTAGAATCCAGAGTCGGGACTTTTTACTTATTTTATTTACTACCATACAATTCACGTTATGTCTTTGTCAATATTCAACTTATAAAAAGGTAACCCACAAAAAAAGTGTTGCCCCATTATGCCATATAGTAGTTGCTTACCTGTTTCTGCTGTATGTGTTGACAGTATTTAAACGTTACCAATTTTTTTTCGTTAATATCTAATTGTGATTTGTGTCGAAACTGCTTTTTGTTTATATTTGGTCTCATTTTGGAACATGTTAAGAAATATGATGACAATATTTTGGTGTTTGTTTTTTTATAATCGATATGATATCATAAATTGTAAGATCATAAATGTCAGTGTAAATATTAAATAATACACTGAAAGAAATTCAAAGAAAATCAATTTCTAATTGTGTTTTGCGAATACATTTTATATGTAAACATGAAGCGATTGGATCTATATTCGGTATTATATTTAGTAACTGTAGAACCCTAAATTTAAGGTCTGGTAACTAATCAAATGCTAATCATTGATTAAAACTAATCATTGATTATTTTCATACTAATTTGACATTTGAAAATATAGCACTAACCATTGATTATCTTGTAATAAGTTACCAGTCCTAAGTGAAATAATTTATGTTTGTTGTCAATATACTGATTAAAGTTGATTTTAACTTTTTATCAATTAGCTCTCATTTGCATAAATTATATCATGGGACTCCATTGGGCCAATAATCCTGATAATTACCGCCCAATCGCAATATGCTCGGCGCTGTCGAAGATGATGGAGAGCACGGTAAATTGTCATCTTGTTAGGTATCTTGAGGCTACCCAGTAGGGTGGTTTTTTATTTTATTTTTTTTGGAATTTCGAGGAGCAGGCAGCGGATTTTTGTGACATTTGATGTTAAAATAATTGTGTAAAAATTTTAGCTAAATCGGATAAAATTAACCCGAGGCGCAAGAAGGTCAAAGTTTCGAGAAAAAGCCAAAATGGCCAAATTTTGAAAAAACTTAAAAAAATGTAAATTTTGTTGAAATAAAAAAAACAAAATATTTTTTATTTAACTTTCTTGCAATAATACCCAGAAAAAATTATCTTTACTTTTTATGACGGCAGTATCACTTTCAAACATGAAATACAAAAATTACCATGCATTTTGGGGGGTACCTGAAATGAGTGTTTTCGATTTTTTGAAAATTTTATTAAACAAAAAAATTAAATCTTACTATTTTATAGCAATGGATTATTAAATACATCCTAAGGCTTAAATATTTAAAAAATTGGGGATATCCATCGACTCAATTTTTTTTTGGAGTCATTTGAGTTTTGGGGATTTCAAGGAGTCAAATGACTCCAAAAAAAAATTGAGTCGATGGATATCCCCAATTTTTTAAATATTTAAGCCTTAGGATGTATTTAATAATCCATTGCTATAGAATAGTAAGATTTAATTTTTTTGTTTAATAAAATTTTCAAAAAATCGAAAACACTCATATCAGGTACCCCCCAAAATGCATGGTAATTTTTGTATTTAATGTTTGAAAGTGTTACTGCCGTCATAAAAAGTAAAGATAATTTTTTCTGAGTATTATTGCAAGAAAGTTAAATAAAAAATATTTTATTTTTTTTATTTCTACAAAATTTACATTTTTTAAAGTTTTTTCAAAATTTGGCCATTTTGGCTTTTTCTCGAAACTTTGACCTCCTTGCGCCTCGGGTTAATTTTATCCGATTTAGCTCAAATTTTTACACAATTATTTTAACATCAAATGAAACAAAAATCCGCTGCGCGCTCCTCGAAATTCCAAAAAAAATAAAATAAAAAACCACCCTACTACCCAGCAGAAATTTTGCTGAACTGGCAGCAGCTTTTGGAAAGGAAACTTGAGTCAAGGAGCGCATCAAAACCTGCTGAATTCATGCATGATTCTCTAAAGCGATGTCACACTCTAGAGCGCTAGTTGAATACAACTAAAAAGCGCTCTTAGGATGCTCTGAAATCACGTCTATTTAGAGCGCTGATAAAAGCGCTATAAAGATGCAGTGAATTCATGTACCTTTTTAAAGCTGATTTAAGCAGAATAAAGATGAAACACATTTAACTATTTCTGAAAAACAATTGGAAAATCTGAAATACAATTGACTATATGTGAAATACAATTGGAAAATCTTAAAATATAATTGGAAATTTTTGAATTATAAATAAGAATTTATAAAATATAAATTTTTGAAATGTAATTGAAAATTTTTTGGTTATAAATGGAAATTTCTGAAATACAATTGGAAATTTTAAAAATATAATTGGAAATTTTTGAAACATAATTGGAATTTTTAAAATATGCTTGGAAATTTTTTGTAATATAATATGTATTTTCTGAAATTAAAGTGGAAATGGTGTAGGTACTTAAAACTTTTTTTAAAAACTAAAAAATATTTTAAAATCTGGCCTATTTATTATCATCATTCAAAATGTGTTAAAGGTGTTATGATTGAAGCCAGCGATGTATCCAGGAATTTGAAAAGGGGGGGCACAACTCCCAAAATTGTTTGAAATCGCCTATATATATTTAGTTTTAACTATAAGTACTTGAAAAGTAATTGAAAAGGGGGGGGGCACGTGCCACCTGTGCCCACCCCCTGTATACGTCCATGATTGAAGCACTTTTTGCAGCGCTTATAATAATGATGCAGTCAAATCATGTGCCTTTGTCCAAAACTCATGGTTTTTCATTCAAAAAGTGTTAAATGTATTAAAAAGGAAAGCAAGTGTAAATTTTTATCGAAAAATAATTTATATTTTAAGTTTTATATAAAAAATCTTAAGAAAAAATTTAAATTGTTTCCCCTTACTTTTACTGCATCCTCAAGAGCGCTCTTTGGATACGCTTCGGTATGCTATAAAAAGATGCTGTGTCGCCAAAATCTCGATTTATTTTTGCTGGGTAACTTAATTTTAAACGATCGACAGTATGGTTTTCGTAGAACTCGTTCTACTGGTGATCTGGCTTTCCTTTCGGAACTTTGGAGTCGTTCGATCTACTTTTTGGTGAGAACAAGGTGGTTGCTCTTAATATTTCCAATACATTTTATTGTGTGTGACACGGTGCGCTCATATCTGTGCTTAATGCCTTTGGTGTCGGTTATGACTTCTCTCAATTTATTTCGAGTTTTCTCAAAATAAATCCAGCTATACGTGATGGTTTCTCATCAAATGAGTTTCAGATTCAATCAGGGGTACCGCAAGGTTCTGTTCTTTCTTCTACCTTTTTCTTATTTTACTTAACGACCTTCAAAGTCAAAATTTAAATTCTATCTAATCCTTTGCCGATGACAGCAACATTTGTCATTCATTTTCCTTTGATCGTAGGCCGAGCCTTGTTCAGATTGAGGAAAAATGGGAAATTATGAATGACACACTTAATCAGGACTTGTCGATAATCTCTAAGTAGGGTTTTGCGAATAGGGTCAATTTTAATGCACGCAAGACCCAATGTTGTAAGTTGACCCACAGGAATGTGGAACCATCAGCGTCATCTATACATATGGGTGGTATACGTATCGAGGAATTGGACACTCTTGATGTTTTGGCATGAAAATTCACTGCGATGTCCATTGGAGTAAGCACGTTTTCCAAGTGTAGAAAGAAGCAATCAAGTGTCTCGTTTTTTTAAACCGGTGTAAGAAGTACTTCACCTCATCCGATCTCTTAACTATTTATACCACCTACATCCGACCGAAGATGGAATACAACTCCCATACATGGGCAGGGGCTCCAATGCCCAATGTTGTATGTTGACCAACAGACGATTTGTGGAATCAACGTCGTCTGTATCCATGGGTGGTATAAATATTGAGGAATCAGAAACTCTTGATGTTCTGGGCATGAAAATACAATGTGACGTTCGCTGGAATCAACATGTTTTTCAAGTGTCGAAAGAAGCATTCAAGTGCCTTGGTTTCTTAAAACGGTGCAAAAATTACTTCACTCCGTCTGACCTCCTTACTATTTATACCGCATATATCCGACCGAAGTTGGAATACAACTTCCATATCTGGGCAGGGGCGTCAAAGTCTGTTTTGAAGTTCTTGGACCGGGTGCAAAGGAGTGCGTTGAAGCTCATCAATGACAGTAGGGTATCCAACTCTATTGATTCATTGGAGCATCGTCGGAACGTGGGTTGTGCGTCATTGTTCTACCGATATTACCATGGTAAGTGCTCTGCTGAGATAAGTGAAGTGTACGTTCGCAATACTCGTCAATCCAGTAGATCACATCCGTTTGTTGTCGATAGTCCAATGAATCGTACAACGCATTACAGAGAGAATTCGTTTCTCAGTCGAACAGTCAACTACGATTTGGATAAGTTTAAACTAAACGTCCACAAACACTACTCCCTCTTTCCTCCTCCTCATAACCTATTTTCCTAATACCAACACAATGCACTGCATTAGTAGGGGCATCCCCTGAGTGTTGGCTCAAAGTAAAAAAACAAAAAAAACACTACTCCATGTTTCCTACTCCTAACAATCTGTTTTGCTGATATCAGAACAATGCACTGCATTAGGGCCCCTTCTGTAAGGGCATTGGTTCAAAGTAAAAAAAAAAAAACTAAGCAAGGTAGGGCGAAACGGACAAACATTTTATATCAAAATCTATGGCGACTCTTAAATGATCTGGTTGGGTCTGGAGCAAACAGGGTTTAAACCTAATAGGGTCTGGACCCTGTCTTCTCCTCAAATGTGTGTGAACTAAATTGCAATATTTTTAAATTTTTTTTCTCTAAAGATAGTTGAGCTCAGGCTCTAATAAAAGTTATGTATTATAATTTTTGATTTGTTATATATGAATTTGAATTGAGAAAAGTGTGAAAGAAACATTTAATTTTTCTAAATATTTTCGACATTCTAATTCATTTTTTACTATTTTCATATAATCCAGTTATTATTATAATCATCAGAAAATCTTTTAATGTCAAATTTATTCAGTTAATAGTCAACTGAACTTTATATGTGAAAATTATTAACAAATCGCAGCCGCCAAAGATTGAACCCATGATCTGTATTTGCTATTAACTTCCTCTTAGATCCGATCACTCTAGAGTCTAGAGTCTAAGTTGGCTCTTAAGCAAGTATCAACTAAATCATGATTTTGAATTCGTGGTTGGTTGTTGCTGTTGTTATTCCTGATTTCTACTTAAAATTAGCAAAATATTAAATTATTTTGTTTTCTATGTTTATTTTTATACCCCCCACTTAGTGATAGAGGGTATATATAAGTTTGTCATTCCGTTTGTAACTCATCGAAATATCGGTCTGGGACCCCATAAAGTATATATATTCATGATCCCATATCGATTTTAAGACATTCTAGCGATGTCCGTCTGTCTATCTGTGGAAAATGTTCTCACGACCAAAATATTACACGGAGATGACTTAAACTTAACATATTTGTTGGAAGTTCTCCCGAGAAGTTTGGTATTGCATTTGAGCGATATCCGTTCAGCGGCTCAAAAGTTATGAACGAAAATGTAAGGACACCTCAAAAATTTTAGTACATTCAACATAACCTAAAAACACAAAATGCTTTAATTCGGCTGCTGCTTGACATATGTGAACATAAATTAACACCAAGTGGTATTTAACAAGTACAAACATGTTTTTTGAAAAAAAAAAATAAAAACAAGTAAAAAAGTTAAATTCGGCCGTGCCGAATTTTAAATACCCTCCATCTGTATCCCAGTATTTATAAATTAATACGATTTTCTAATGGACGTTCTTTAAAAATTTAATATCAATGGCACAGATTAATACAGACTCGACAATTATAACAAGTGTCAAAAAAGTAGTCTTTAACCATATGGTTATTTTTTTAAAATTATTCTACTAATTAGGTTAGAGAGAGAAAACCAATATAAGATAATAATCACAATTGGAGCGGGAAGCGTTTTTCCGCAACTGTTCACATACGTTTTATATGACAACAAAATTCAGCCGAGTTTTTCCGCCAAACTAGATTCAATTCTATTTTTATGAGGACAATTGCGTTTTTCCGCTTCCCGCTCCAATTGTGATTATTCTCTAACACGGCATACGAAAAAAAAGGTAGAACGGCTTTTATTGTTTTACTCACTTCTAACTAGTAGAAAGTGTTGCCATGCTTTAAACCAGCTAAAAACCGATCTGTATCTTCTAAAATCGCTAAGTTTTTACCCATTTTTGTTTTACAACTCTACTGTCTAGTCTGTATATAGTCTGTGTCTATGGTGTTTAGAAAATATTTTTTTTGCCCATTACCAGGGCTGGAAAATCTCTAAACACCGTTTCTGTTAAAATAGCGTGTTTTTTTTAAATTTATATGAATATGTATATCAAAGTTGCTACACTCAAAAAATTATAACGGTAGATTCCACTACAAAAGACAGTTAAAACAACTACATTTGTTGTTGTTTAGACGTCTACGTAAAACGTCTCCCTATTGTCACCCGCGGATCTTTATGGAATTGGTTTTATTTTGTAGATCAGAAAAAATAAAGGGACACATATTTTTTTTAGCGGCCCAAATTCATATTTAGGGGGTAAAAAGGAGGGGGAAGACAAGGCATTTTTTAAGTTTTTAATTCAATTCCATTTTTATGAGGACAATTGCGGAAAAACGCTTTCCGCTCCAATTTGTTAACATTCATCAAAACAAAAAAAAAAAAAAAAACGAAACGAAATGTTAACTTCCATTAATTTCTCAATTTAATTTAGCATCGCACATTGGGGCAGCTATATGGGGGCCCTTGGCAAAAAGTCAAAAACTGAAACCGCGAATTTTGAAAAACGGGTAGCACCAATGGAAAGACAATAAAATTCTGCATATAACCTCATACTTATTTTTTATTTTTAGCTTGGGACCTTCCTATAGAAAGCGCTCAAAGTCAAGCAAAAATATGTTAAATTAATAAATTAAAATAATTTTAATTTGAAGGCAATGTTTGGTGCACTTAAGGATACATAAAGCGTGCACACTCCGAAATTTTTTGAATGCCTCATGATTAAGAATTATGTTATGAACATTTTTGGACCGTTAAAGCTATAAACACATGCAAAAAAGTTATACTTTTGGGGGATTTTCAAATAGGCTATCGAGAAAATAAAAATTAATTAAATTTATAATTTCAAAGGAATAAAAGTATACTGCGAATTGCACTGAATTGATACTACTCATATGTGGAATATAGTGCGACATGTATACAACAAGATTCCAAGTAAAACGGTTGCCTTAATTTGCCTTTAGGCCATGTTATCGCGGTGTTAAAAACCCTCTAAAATCGAAAAAAAATAAAATATTAAGTGTTTTATAGAATTTAATTAGGAATCTTACAAATTTCGGCATATAAAAAAATAAGCAACAAAGGAGGATTAAGCGAATCTCACAAGTTTTATTCGAATATATGAGTGGTTCCGCTCTAAATGTCCAACTTGAAAATTTTATTCTTATTTATTTCGACCTTACCATTTCGATTATCAATTCTGAAGTTGCTATTTCGATATTCTTAAAAAATAAATACTATTTTTCGGTTTTATATGCGGGGTTTCACACTCAATTTCCAATCAACAAATTTTATTTATGTCAATTTCGAAGTTACTGTTTTGATAATGTTAAACAATAATAAGTAAGAGGGATTTATATATGAGTGGTTTCACACTAAATTTTCAACTCACGTTTTTTAATCGTATCCATTTTTAATTTATTGAATTTTTTATAGATTTCTGTTTTCTGTTTTTTTATTTTATTTTTTGTTAAATATAAATTTGCATTGTTTTCGAAAAATCGAAAAAATGGTTTTATACACACTTTTAACTCGTTTTTTAAATTTAATTATTTTTACCTGATTTGTTCTCAAAAAAATTCATAAAATTTTTTGCATGTTTTTTTGCAATATGCTTAAAAATATGATATTATTAAGTATTTCTCATTCACATTTGTTGAAAAAAATAGATTTTATTGTTTTTGAATTGTATTTTTTGATATTTTTTTTTTGCATTTTTTTTTGCAAACTCTTACAGAAACCAGAGAGTAGATGTTTTTTATTATTTCAACTGAAATTGTTTTTTTTTCAACGTAATTAAAGATTTTTAAAGCAAAAAAATACATTAAAAGAACATAATATTGCAAAATTTTCCGAATTTTGCAAGGTAACCATGAAATTTTATAATGCAAATATGATCTACAGATTGTCCCCATTACAACGGTACCACACACTCTCATTAAAAATAAGCGGTTTATTTAATGCCAAGAATCGTATAGGTTTGCCCCAATGTGCATCGTTTGGAATAGTTTTGTAAAATATTACACATTTTCGATGAAATATTGATAAAATTAGCTTATTAAGGTACCTACAGACGACGCAATATTATGCACAATATTTTTGACGTTTTCCCACAATTGGCATACATAAAAATACTGAAATCGATTTGATTTGTAAAAATAATATTTATAAAATTTATTCTTAATGAATAAAATTTATTTAAAAAAAAAAAATTAATTAACTTATTTTATTTCAAATTAAAAAAATCAAGTAACTCAAAATAAAAACTTATTAATGGTAAAATTAAAAAAAAGCAACAAATGAAAAAAAAAAAAAAAATTATACTCTCGGCCAAACCGGGAGACGAACCTGGTGCCCCCAAATTAATATCCGACGACACTACCATTAGACCACCGGCAGCATTAAAAATGCATGTCAAATTCGCAATTTTGTTTGATTATAACACAGCAATGCTTAAAATAACTTACCTAGTGGTAGGTATACCCAGTGGTAAGTATACCCAGTGGTAGGTATACTCAGTGGTAGGTTTAAAAATATATTCCTATTTTTTTATAGGGATCATACTACATATAATATAAGCTAACAAAATTAACCGTTACTAACAGTGTTGCCAGAAATCGTCAATAGGCAAAAATCGTCTGTCCGTTTGTAAGAATTGGACGCAAAATATAAATATATTGAATGTGTTTGATATTGATCTTATCCAAGAAATTATCAAAAAAAAAAAAAACAATCAAAACACAAATAAAGAGTGGATGGTATAAAAAAAAAAATGTAGAAAATATAAATTTTTTTTCAAAAATTATTTCATTAGCAATTTAACGACTATCTTAAAAGAGATAAACAAAACCGGGCAAATTACAACAAACCCTCTACTGTTGTGTATAAAAGAAGTTTTGTTGAATATACCATATTTTTTCCACCAAAATTCAATTTCGCTTTTAAAGAAAAACAAAACGACATTTAATTAATAATTAATTACAGCACATTTATATATTTGCAAAAACTGAGAAAAATCAATGACTCGATAAATATAATGAAGGGTATAGATTTAGGTGATTTAAATAAAATTATAATAATAAACAATATTAACAAAAAAAAAAAAAAAATCTTGAGTCCTAACATGATTCGAACCCGGGACTCCATGTATGAAAAGCCAACACTCTAGCCATCATACCACAGACCGGTTAAAAGTTTTACAATTTTGCGGGTATGTTAAAAGAACGAGAACCAAAACAGATAAATTAGTGTTGCCAGAAATCGTCAATGAAATCGTCTGTCCGTTTGTAAGAATTGGACGCAAAATATAAATATATTGAATGTGTTTGATATTGAACTTATCCAAGAAATTATAAAAAAAAAGAACAATCAAAACACAAATAAAGAGTGGATGGTATAAAAAAAAAATGTAGAAAATAATTTTTTTTTCCAAAAATTATTTCATTTACCCAATGACAAAGAATACAAAAGATTGTTAGGCCGAATATAAATTATTAAGGGGATTTTAATAAATTGTAATTTTATAAACAATTAGGGAATTCACATGGGTATCGTATTTGTTGTATATGTTGTATGTCCTATCCAAAAACAGGGTTGGTAAAAATTATTTATCGCTCATTTGATAATTTTCTCTTAGATTCTCTTCTTGTTAGCATACTTGAAAATAGCACACAAAACATAGGTATAAATGTTGTATCGTCATATCGTGTAAGTGTCGTATTATTAATTTAAAGTTTAACCAACCCTGTTTTTAGATAGGACATTCAACACCAAATACGATACCCATGTGAATTCCCTAAATATTGAAGCTAAAAAATAAATAAAAAAAAAAAAAAAACTTCATCCCGACCATGACTCAAACCTGCGACCATATGAATGAAAAGCCAACACTCTAGCCATCATACCACAGACTGATTAAAAGTTTTACAATTTAGCGGGTATGTTAAAAGAACGAGAACCAAAACAGATAAATTAAAAAAAAGCATTTAAGTAAACTGGAGTTATAACTCTTAAAAAATAAAATATTAACAACATTTTTCAAATGTATTTAAATATGTTTATTAAAGGCCAAGATAAATCATCTTCTAAATGTGCCAATTTTGCTCCAAATTTGCTCATATTTTCTATATAGGCCACAAAGACCATATTTACACTCCATGTTAAAATTTGTTTACATACGTTAATCAGAATTTGAGTTATAGCATTTTACATGCTAGGTTTGTATGGGGGGTGTTACACCCCTTTTTTCTATTCCGCCCAAATTTTACATAGAGATCAGACATGCTAAAATATCATTCTATACCAAATTTCATTCGAATCTGTTAAACAGAAGCCGAGTTATTGCATTTTGCATGCTAAGCTAATGTGGGAGGTGCCACTCCCCTTTGTCCAATTCTTCTAAAATTTTACACAGACATTGTACATGGTATAATATTATTCTGTACCAAATTTTATTTTAATCTGTAAAGTAGAAGCTGTGTAAACGCATTTTGTATTTTAAAAATTTAAGAGGTGTCATTAAACTTTCACTCATAACTTTTGATCGGCTGGGCCGATTTCGCTCAAATGCAATACCAAACTTCTCGGGAGAACTTCCAACAAATATGTTAAGTTTCAGTCATCTCTGTGTAATATTTTGTCCGCTACAGCATTTTCAACAGACAGACAGACGGACAGACGGACAGACGGACATCGCTAGAATGTCTTAAAATCGATCGGGCATCATGAATATATATACTTTATGGGGTCCCAGACCGATATTTCGATGAGTTACAAACGGAATGACAAACTTATATATACCCTCTATCACTAACAAGGGAAGTCTCCCTAGTGTCACCCGCGGATCTTTATGGAATTGGTTTTATTTTGTAGATCAGAAAAAATAAAGTGACACGTATTTTTTCTTAGCGGCCCAAATTCATATTTAGGGGGTAAAAAGGAGGGGGGAAGACAAGGCCATTTTTCAGTTTTTTTCGTTTATCTCCTATATTATGCAAAGAAACCTAGTCATGTTACATACCAAATGAAAGGTCTTTGGAAAACCTATCTACGTGTGCTAAGAACGTGTCCAAACATGCACAACTTTTCGTCGTATAGAGTAAAATACCAAAATTTTAGGACATTTTTGTTAATAAGTCGAAAAATATTAACTTCTTTGGACCGTTGTTAGCACCACAAGATAGGTATTTTTAATACCTTTAATCTGATACCACACATGCCTATATTAATTTTGTTTAAATAGTCGTAAATCGTAAAAAACTGAAAGAGGTCAATTTCCCCCCATACAAATCGACCCCCCCTAAAAATTAGTTTGGGCCGCTAAAAAAAAATACGTGTCGAATTAATTTTCGTTCTAAACAACATATCCAAATTTCATGAAGATCGGAGGGTGACACCAGGGAGACTTCCCTTGTAAGTGGAGGGTATAAAAATCGCGGAATTTTTTTTTCACCAAATTTTTTTTTTTCGCGGAATTTTTTTAAAAAAATTTTTATACCCTACAACTACAGTATGGGGGTATATTCACTTTGTCATTCCGTTTATAACGCATCGAAATATCGGTCGGGGACCTCATAAAGTATATATCGCTCCTTTACTTGTATAGTGTCATAACTCAAAATATTTGATTTTGCAGAAAACACGTTTAAAGTTTACTATTGAAATTGGTTTTTAATTGAAAAAGGCCGGTACATAGAAAATGTAATTATTGCGTGTACTCTTCTCAAACGGTGAGTTTATGACACTATACAAGTAAAGGAGCGATATATTATTGATCTATGATCGGTTCTAAGACTTTTCTAGAATGTCCGTATGTCCGTCCGTCCGTCCGTCCGTCTGTATAAGACACGATGAAATCCAAAATAAATGAGATATACTCGTTAAGTTTGGCAGGATTATGTCTTTTGGTCCTAGGCAATTTAAGTTCGTAAATGGGCAAAATCGGACCTGGGGGAAAAAAGTTTCCCTTGAAGAACTTAAATAACCTCTGACAAACGCCATATTTTCACAGGTTTTTTTGTATTTTTGTAAAGCAAATGAAACAATTTGATGTCAGAAAAAGTACAAGGTCCTACACTTGGACTTAGGAAAAAAAAATCGTTTTTTTGCCCGTCCCCTTTTGTGGGCGTGGATATTAAAAATGTTTTTAAATAATAATAAAAGTGTATTACTTAAGTTCAAAAAGCATAATAAATGAATTTTTAAACATTTACAGCATGGGTTTATGTGTCCCCCAATGACCCCTACTGACCCCCCCAACAAAAAAAACCCTGCAATTTTGTTTTATTTTTTATATGTTGGAGGGTATTATAGATTCGGTACAGCCGAATTTAACACTATTACTTGTTTTTTTTTCAAAAGTAATTTCCTTTAAAAAAAAATTTTTTTGCAATAATCTTTTTGAAATACTGGAGGGTATCACTACATTCGGCAAGGCCGAATTTAACTTTTTTACTTGGTTTTATTTTTTTTGTTTTATTTAAGAAAAATATGAACTAAATCAAAGCAAAATCGGATTACGAAACCTTTTCAACACCATATCCAATTGATAATATCTGAAATATAATTGATAAATTCTGAAATAAAATTGATAATTTTTAAAATACAATTGATAATATCTGAAATACAATTAATAAATTCTGAAATACAATTGCTAACTTCTGAAATACAATTTATAATTTCTGAAGTACAATTGATAATTTCTGAAATACAATTGATAATTTCTAAATTACAATTGATAATTCTGAAATACAATTGATAGTTTCTGAAATACAATTGATATTTTGTGAAATACAAGTGATAATTTCTTAAATACATTTGATAAGTTCAGAAATACAATTGATAACTTCTGAAAAAAAATGATAATTTCTGAAATACAATTGATAACTTCTAACATACAATAGATAACTTCTGAAATCTAATTGATAGTTTCTGAAATACAATTAATAAATTCTGTAAAACAATTGATAACTTCTGAAATTCAATTTATAGTTTATGAAATACAATTGATAATTTCTGAAATACACTTGATAATTTCTAAATACAATTGATAATTCTAAAATGTAATTGATAGTTTCTAAAATACAATTGATATTTTCTGAAATACAATTGAATAGTTCATGCGAATAAAGACGAATAGACCATTTGTAGAATTTTACAGGGGACAATAAAAACGCAGGAAACGATTAAAAAATAATATTTTTGTCAACTTTTTGGTTTTAGCTTAAAGATTTAGGTCACATCTACCTATATACAAAATTTTTGTAAGGTATTCGAAAGAGAACTTGCCAAAAATTGGACTTCAATTTTTTGCTTAAATGGAAAAAGGGCGAATATCCAAAAAAATGTATTGAAATTTGAATAAAAATGTGTTACTTTGTAGCAGATTTTGACTACATTTTCATGAGACTTACAATACTTGACGAACTATGGTTGGTATTTGTTTGTAACACTTTAAGGACTTCAAGGATACACTTTTTAAGGATTGCCAGGACATGCAAAAAAAATTTTTTTTGTTAATTTTTTTTAATATTCCTGCCATTTGATGCAGTAGTAATTCTTTATGACACTAAATACATTTTTAGGAATTATAATATTAACCCTTGACTGCATATTACGACGTAACATAAAAGGACATGAAAAAAATTTTGTTTTTTATTCCTGACATTGGATGCAGTATTAACACTAAAAGTTTGTATGTGCTAAGATCGTTTTTTTTGTGTACAATTTCAAATTTTAGCTAATATCAATTTTAAACTCGCAGCTAAATAATTTTTATATAATATTTTGTTAAGGATGGATATTCGCCCTTTTTGCTTTCCACACTTTAAAGTCTTATAACTCAAGAACGGTAAAATTTTTTGCCAATATAATAAGTGTGGTTTATTCCTCGTAATGTTCTTTTAACACATTGTTACCGAAAGTAAAATTTTTGTATGTTTTTGTGTTGTATTTAATCAAAATTGTGCGTTAGATCACTCCCAATTTAAACAAAAATATAAAAATATACGAATTATTGCACTTTCAAAGTATTTTTTTTAGCATTAAAAGTCAAAATTTCCCCAAAATTTCTGCATAGGATTGTATGGCTCTGCTAATAAAATGCATTTATGCAAAAAAACGTGTTTGCGAAAAAGTGGTCTATTCGTCCTTATTCGCATGAACTATTCAATTGACGATTTCTAAAATACATTTGATAAGTTCTGAAAAAAGCTAGCATTTTTTCAATTGCCAACCAAATGTCCAATATTTTTCAATTCTATTTCTTGGGTTTCCAGGTGGAAACTTCATTATTAAAAACTTGGCGATTTGAATAATATTTTTTTTATCGATCAAAACTCAAATCAAATTTTGAGTTGAGTTGAGTTGAGGGTGGGTTGTACAAGCCTAAAAATAAGTAAATTTTTCTAGGCAAGTCCATGGCGCTCAGACTTAAAATAGTCCATTGTACCGTAAAAATCAAATTTTAATGTCTCAAGTTTTCTTGTTCGTCATAATACCAAATTAAGTACACACCACTAACCTCATTAATTCAAATTTTCTTTAAGACATAAACCACAAATACTTACACTTTACATACAAAACAAAAAATCAAATTTTTCTTCAAAAAAAGTATGTAACTTTCTATAGTCTAAGGATCCTAACTAATAAAAATATCCTTAACATAGAAATAAATAAAATCATTACAAAGCGTTCAAGTAGAAATTTAAAAGTTTGATAACCACAACAAACAACAAATAAAAAAAAATTTAAGTAAAATTTGCTTATGGAAAAAAGTTTAAATACCGGAAACAATTAATTCCACTTGAATTAACATATGGCCAAGAAAAACATACGAGAAGTTTAGTGGAAAGGAAAAAAAAAATCCCCCTTATTACACACGGCACCTGAAGACACAGTTTGGAAAAACAAATCAAATCAAATGTAATGAGGGAAATACTTATATTGGGACAGGAACATTTCTGTTCGTCTAAAGAAATGGAAGCCAATTAAGACAGCCAGCCAATAAATGTTTTACATAAAGTCAAAGTCAAAAATTAAACACGCAAGACATAAAGCTTAATAACGCGTCACTGGATTCAAATCAAAATGATTTGAAAACACCCAACAACAAAAAGGACTTGTTCACACCGCACTTGAAAACTTATTTCCTACAGTGGTTGACCACTTATGACAGACTTTGTTTTCTTAATGGAAAATATTGTTTAAAAAATATTTGTAAAATTTCATTAAATGTTTAACAAACAAACTTTGTTTTAATAACATTTCCCAAAGAAAAAAAGTAAAAAGTACTTAAAAAGTTTTTATTTTTTTGCTTTTAAACTTTTGAGTATTTAATAGGTAGAAGATAAGCCGTCGCTGCTTAAAAGTAATTTCAAACAAAAATTGTTGTTAAAAGATTTCTTATTTTCTTAACATATTAAGGGGCGTTTATATCTTTTGGTAAAAACAGTATAAATATTTATTAAGGCTTTGAGGGGGAAATTTAATTTTAAACCTGCTGCCATATTAAACCACATATTTTTTGTTTTATTTAGGAAATTTTCAAATATTTATTTTTTTCACTTTTGCCAGCTAGTATGAGAAGCGTGTTTAATGTTATAAAGTTAATTATCTATGCGGACAGGTACATGCCGCCAAACCACAAACAGAAATATACCAAAGTGGAGTAGATAATTTCTAGCACCCTTCAACAAAAGTGTAAATAATAATATGCAAACAAGGATATCGTAACTATTTTTTGATTATTAGAGTTGCTATGTGTCCTGAATTGAGTTGTTTGCTGTGGAAATAGGATTATGTATTTTGAGTATTGTAATAAGGTGTTTTTTTTTTTATTTCACTCAAAAAATTATGTCATTAACTGTTTGTAGTTTATTTAAAAAGTTTTACGTTTTGTCGTTTTTAAAAGAAAAACCATTTGTTAATTGCACCGCTCAACACTAATTTTCCGGTTTGAATTCTGATGATCAATTTTAGTAGACTTTGATCTCCTGATTTCAAATCTGTTCTCCAAATTTTCCATTACGTCCAGATTTTTAGTTATTCACGGTTGAAAATGCGAAAAAGGACGATTTTTGCATTATTTGAAAGCCATTATTATAAAGCGCAAAATGATAATTTGTCTCCAACATAGAAAACAATTTTTTTCTAACTATTGCATTTGGTTGGGTTATACTCGCTATTTAAAATGATACTGTTACCATTTTTGTAATACCTTATGGTGTTTTCTTTTCTGAAAAAATATGTTTGCCATTTTAGGGTATACATTTTTAAAATGTTTAACTTACACCTTCAAAAAATTGCATTTTATTTGACTGGAATAGAACACAACATACCTCAAAACTCTGCCCTGTATTTTTTTAACAGCTGTTTTGAGAAAACAACACAGAAAAAGTCAGCTGTTGCAGCAAATTTTTTGCACTTTATAGGGCAGACATTTTTAGAAATTAACACGATATTCTTTATAAGGGCTGACATTTTTTTAGAAAAGAACACAAAAACATAATTTTTGGTGCAAAATGCAAAAAAAAGGTACATTTTTTTCCAGAAAAGAAAACACCATTAGATACCTAAGTTTTTTTATATTTTTCAAAGAAAAACTAAAAAAAAAGAAATATTTTACAAATTTAAGTTTTCTGTGTTATTTTTCCTATAGACCGGAAGATATCTTTAATGGGTTTAAACATGGACGTATTCAGGGGGGACCAGGGGGCCCGCCCCCCCTTTTGGATTGGAAAATTTAAAAAAAATGTGAAAACTTCAACACATGATACAAGTAACAAACATAAGTTTTTTTTAGTATTGTAAATATTTTGGTTTTTGAAGAAAAGTTTTACATATTCTTTTATAAAAACTTTTGATTTTGAGTAAATTTTCGTTTTTAAAAAGTAATTTATATCGAAATATCTGTAAAATATGTATCGAAAACACATTATATTGTTTTTTTTTTTAATGAAAATTTTTCATCAGGATCATGAAAACAGTTTTCTTAAGAATCTAAGTCACTTTTCTACATTAAAAGTTTCAGATTCTGAGATATTATTTCTATAAAAAAATTCTAAGATGCTGAAAAAATCTTTTCTAAATAAAACTTTTCATATTAATTTTTAATTTTTTATTTAATTTTTAGCACTTTTTCAAAAATAAGGTTTGAATTGAAAAACCGCAGTTTTGAAAATTTAATAATGACGAAGGTCAATATTAAAACTGGCAAAAAATAAAACAACTTCGATTATTTTTTATATAAATAAATAAAGATAAATTTTCATAAACAAAAGCAACTTAAACAAATTTAATGACGTATTTGGAATCTAGATTTGTATTTAATAAAAATGCAGTCCTTAAATGTTGCGCCAAGGCAATAATATGTAACAGTAGAGCCGTAAAAAGCGCTAGAGAATTAATTAATTTTCAAGTCCAAATATCTCGATATCGAAATGATCTACAAATATTTAAATGGCAGATTCGAAATCAAGTCTATTAAAATTAGGGATGACAAACGGGATTAACTTTGAAAAATCCCGGGATTCGGGATTTTGAAAATTGAAATTTCGGGATCCCGGGTATTTCGGGATTTTCGGTTTTTTTTTTTGTATTTTCGGGATTTTTTATTTCCTATATTAAAAAAAATAAGATTTATATAAACTTAAATATTTTTATTTGTCATATTTTCATGTATAAAAAAAATAGCTGAAAAAACAAAATATACCACTCTGCAATACGATTTAGTATCTTTAGGCCAAAAAAATATAAGTACCATTTATAGACCAAAACCTCTGAGGTGGTTTAAGAGCAGAGCTTCGAACGAATTAATTCTATTGAGAATTAATTCCCAAAAAGTTAAATTCCGTTTTAAAAAGTTTTGAATTATCATTCCTTACTAGCATTCAACACGAATTAATTCAAAGGCTTAATTCTCAAAGCTTAAATCAAATTGAATTAATTCCCAAGAGAATTAATTCCTTGCAAGCAATCATTCGATTGAATGATCAAAATTTTTCATCATTCAAATCTATTACAAATTGAATGATGATTTTTTTATTTCATTCCCTTTGTATTTTCAAAAATGTGTTACTTGTGTGCATTTTAAGCATCTTCGTGTATAAACGATTGGCTGTTGTTTTGTCCACGTCTCGTCTGCTGCTTCCCACACAAGCATAAATGTGTGTGTATGTGTGTTGCGCTTCACTGTTTAAAATTGAATGATAAGCAAATTTCACCATTCAATTTGTAGTAGATTGATTTTGATAAAAAATAGTTCATTCCTTAAGAATGATCATTCTTAAGGAATGAATTCTTGAAAGAATTAATTCAGTGATTTTGAAAGTTGAATGATTTTAGGGAATGCCAAATTCTATTTTTTTAATTCGAATTAGAATATTGAATTAAAGAATTAATTCTTTCGAACCTTTGTTTAAGAGCTTATATATATATATTTGTTCCTTTTACTCCTACAAGGAGCATAGGGCCGCTTATTTTCCTTGTTGTTACGGTTTCGGTAATCAGGTTTTTATTTAAGACGAGTGGCTGATTGGGCCAAAGCATCCGATCCTGGTGTTGGGGCTGCCAACAATGCATCCAGGCATGCGTAGGGTTATACCGCCCGTGGTCGGTTGTGATATTGGATTTTTTGTTTGGCGCCAATTGGTCGCCACGACGTTACAAGGATCACAGGCAAACTCGGGATTTAGTGGGAGCTCGAGAGACCCTCCGAGACTCTCCCCTTGTAACCGCTGACTGCCGTTGGCAGCTACTCTACATATCTGCAGAACGTACCACTATCCGCAACCTGAGACGCGTCCGGTAGCACTCAGCTGTGCTTCCCATAAGTAGGTAAAATATCATACATCATCATAAAAATTACAGTGTATATTATACTACCTGCAAGCTTAGCTCGAGTTATTTTTTATGGCCCACTGAAGTTTTTAATTTGTTTTCAAAAGCGTTTGGGATAAGTAAAAATCATGTTGTAAATCTGCTGCTGACCAGATAATGTTAGTACTTTTTTTAGAATATACTAATCAAATATCCTAACAGAGCACCAACTCAAAATTCAGTTCCTGCTAATAAATTCGGTTGTGAGAACTAAATTTTGTAGTTGTTTTATTGAAATATGCAGCCTTACCACAAGAAAATAAAATAAATTTAAAATGAGCTTTTAATTTTATTTCCATACAAATTGTTTTTGTTTTTAAAATCGACTTTCAAAAAATGTATTGAAAATTTGAAATTTAAAATAAAACTTTTGTTAAAATAGACTTTTTGTTTTCTTGTGGTAAGGGCCATGGTTTTCAATCAGTTCAGTTGTGACCAATTGTGACAGCATATATGTAAATATTTCGTCCACATTTTTGTTGCATCAACTGAATCTCATTGTCAGTAGCTAATCATCAAATTTATTTACAAACATTTTTATTTTGTCATTTTGCAGATTTAAATTTGCTTTTACGATTACGATTATCAATAGAAATATTTCAATTTTATGCTTTGCAAAATCGTAAAGAACATTTTTAAACTTGATTTAATTCATCCAAATCCGAATTGTTTTTAGTTGAAAATTTCAATGTTATAAATTTCGGGATTTTCGGGATTTTTTTTTTAAATCCCGGGATTCGGGATTTTATAAATCGGGATTTCCCGTTTGGCATCCCTAATTAAAATGGCTCTTACGTGAAAGTGAATATCTCGAAAATAGAACGCGCTAACTTACGAAAACGTAACAGTAGAACCGCGCCTAAATTAGCGGTTTCGAATTTTCAAACCCCAATATCAGAAAAATGTTAAACGATTAAAATATTTGGTAAGATAATTTGGAATCAGGAGTCCTAAATCTTCTGGTTCATATAATTTAAATTTGAAATTTATGACATATTTAAAACCTTTTTACTTTTAGGTTACATATTGTTTCTAGGAACGGTTTTTATAGAAAAAATACCTCAGAATCTAGGGATTTAAAGGCATTTTTGCTACAGAAAATTTCCAAGATTTTTAAATATTTTTTGTATAAAGTATTTTTAGAATTTTTTCTATAGCAAAGTTCTCAGACTCTTTTACATTTGTTTATAAAAAAAATCTCCGATTCTGAGGCATATTTTACAATAAAAAAATTCTGAAATACTAAGACATTTTTTTTTATAAAAATGTTCTCAGATTCTGAGATGTTTCAAATTTTGAAGTTTAAAAATATAGTCTGAGGCATTCTTCTCTAGAAAAATTCACAAATTCTGAGGCATTTTTTATGTTGTTGGTATAGAAAAATGCTGTAATTTCTAGAATTTTTTTTATTACATATATTCAAATTCCTGAATACGTCGCAGGGTTTAAAAGTCTATAAAAAAGAATGAAATTTTGCTTAAATTTTGAGTAAAGAATGATCATCTGGTTTTTGTTTTAGAGCCTTTTAAAAATGATGCTTTTTCTACTTTTTATACCCTCCACTTAGTGATAGAGGGTATATATAAGTTTGTCATTCCGTTTGTAACTCATCGAAATATCGGTCTGGGACCCCATAAAGTATATATATTCATGATGCCCGATCGATTTTAAGACATTCTAGCGATGTCCGTCTGTCCGTCTGTCCGTCTGTCTGTCTGTTGAAAATGCTGTAGCGGACAAAATATTACACAGAGATGACTGAAACTTAACATATTTGTTGGAAGTTCTCCCGAGAAGTTTGGTATTGCATTTGAGCGAAATCGGCCCAGCCGATCAAAAGTTATGAGTGAAAGTTTAATGACACCTCTTAAATTTTTAAAATACAAAATGCGTTTACACAGCTTCTACTTTACAGATTAAAATAAAATTTGGTACAGAATAATATTATACCATGTACAATGTCTGTGTAAAATTTTAGAAGAATTGGACAAAGGGGAGTGGCACCTCCCACATTAGCTTAGCATGCAAAATGCAATAACTCGGCTTCTGTTTAACAGATTCGAATGAAATTTGGTATAGAATGATATTTTAGCATGTCTGATCTCTATGTAAAATTTGGGCGGAATAGAAAAAAGGGGTGTAACACCCCCCATACAAACCTAGCATGTAAAATGCTATAACTCAAATTCTGATTAACGTATGTAAACAAATTTTAACATGGAGTGTAAATATGGTCTTTGTGGCCTATATAGAAAATATGAGCAAATTTGGAGCAAAATTGGCACATTTAGAAGATGATTTATCTTGGCCTTTAATAAACATATTTAAATACATTTGAAAAATGTTGTTAATATTTTATTTTTTAAGAGTTATAACTCCAGTTTACTTAAATGCTTTTTTTTAATTTATCTGTTTTGGTTCTCGTTCTTTTAACATACCCGCTAAATTGTAAAACTTTTAATCAGTCTGTGGTATGATGGCTAGAGTGTTGGCTTTTCATTCATATGGTCGCAGGTTTGAGTCATGGTCGGGATGAAGTTTTTTTTTTTTTTTTATTTATTTTTTAGCTTCAATATTTAGGGAATTCACATGGGTATCGTATTTGGTGTTGAATGTCCTATCTAAAAACAGGGTTGGTTAAACTTTAAATTAATAATACGACACTTACACGATATGACGATACAACATTTATACCTATGTTTTGTGTGCTATTTTCAAGTATGCTAACAAGAAGAGAATCTAAGAGAAAATTATCAAATGAGCGATAAATAATTTTTACCAACCCTGTTTTTGGATAGGACATACAACATATACAACAAATACGATACCCATGTGAATTCCCTAATTGTTTATAAAATTACAATTTATTAAAATCCCCTTAATAATTTATATTCGGCCTAACAATCTTTTGTATTCTTTGTCATTGGGTAAATGAAATAATTTTTGGAAAAAAAAATTATTTTCTACATTTTTTTTTTATACCATCCACTCTTTATTTGTGTTTTGATTGTTCTTTTTTTTTATAATTTCTTGGATAAGTTCAATATCAAACACATTCAATATATTTATATTTTGCGTCCAATTCTTACAAACGGACAGACGATTTCATTGACGATTTCTGGCAACACTAATTTATCTGTTTTGGTTCTCGTTCTTTTAACATACCCGCAAAATTGTAAAACTTTTAACCGGTCTGTGGTATGATGGCTAGAGTGTTGGCTTTTCATACATGGAGTCCCGGGTTCGAATCATGTTAGGACTCAAGATTTTTTTTTTTTTTTTGTTAATATTGTTTATTATTATAATTTTATTTAAATCACCTAAATCTATACCCTTCATTATATTTATCGAGTCATTGATTTTTCTCAGTTTTTGCAAATATATAAATGTGCTGTAATTAATTATTAATTAAATGTCGTTTTGTTTTTCTTTAAAAGCGAAATTGAATTTTGGTGGAAAAAATATGGTATATTCAACAAAACTTCTTTTATACACAACAGTAGAGGGTTTGTTGTAATTTGCCCGGTTTTGTTTATCTCTTTTAAGATAGTCGTTAAATTGCTAATGAAATAATTTTTGAAAAAAAATTTATATTTTCTACATTTTTTTTTTTATACCATCCACTCTTTATTTGTGTTTTGATTGTTTTTTTTTTTTTTGATAATTTCTTGGATAAGATCAATATCAAACACATTCAATATATTTATATTTTGCGTCCAATTCTTACAAACGGACAGACGATTTTTGCCTATTGACGATTTCTGGCAACACTGTTAGTAACGGTTAATTTTGTTAGCTTATATTATATGTAGTATGATCCCTATAAAAAAATAGGAATATATTTTTAAACCTACCACTGAGTATACCTACCACTGGGTATACTTACCACTGGGTATACCTACCACTAGGTAAGTTATTTTAAGCATTGCTGTGTTATAATCAAACAAAATTGCGAATTTGACATGCATTTTTAATGCTGCCGGTGGTCTAATGGTAGTGTCGTCGGATATTAATTTGGGGGCACCAGGTTCGTCTCCCGGTTTGGCCGAGAGTATAATTTTTTTTTTTTTTTTCATTTGTTGCTTTTTTTTAATTTTACCATTAATAAGTTTTTATTTTGAGTTACTTGATTTTTTTAATTTGAAATAAAATAAGTTAATTAATTTTTTTTTTTTAAATAAATTTTATTCATTAAGAATAAATTTTATAAATATTATTTTTACAAATCAAATCGATTTCAGTATTTTTATGTATGCCAATTGTGGGAAAACGTCAAAAATATTGTGCATAATATTGCGTCGTCTGTAGGTACCTTAATAAGCTAATTTTATCAATATTTCATCGAAAATGTGTAATATTTTACAAAACTATTCCAAACGATGCACATTGGGGCAAACCTATACGATTCTTGGCATTAAATAAACCGCTTATTTTTAATGAGAGTGTGTGGTACCGTTGTAATGGGGACAATCTGTAGATCATATTTGCATTATAAAATTTCATGGTTACCTTGCAAAATTCGGAAAATTTTGCAATATTATGTTCTTTTAATGTATTTTTTTGCTTTAAAAATCTTTAATTACGTTGAAAAAAAAACAATTTCAGTTGAAATAATAAAAAACATCTACTCTCTGGTTTCTGTAAGAGTTTGCAAAAAAAAATGCAAAAAAAAAATATCAAAAAATACAATTCAAAAACAATAAAATCTATTTTTTTCAACAAATGTGAATGAGAAATACTTAATAATATCATATTTTTAAGCATATTGCAAAAAAACATGCAAAAAATTTTATGAATTTTTTTGAGAACAAATCAGGTAAAAATAATTAAATTTAAAAAACGAGTTAAAAGTGTGTATAAAACCATTTTTTCGATTTTTCGAAAACAATGCAAATTTATATTTAACAAAAAATAAAATAAAAAAACAGAAAACAGAAATCTATAAAAAATTCAATAAATTAAAAATGGATACGATTAAAAAACGTGAGTTGAAAATTTAGTGTGAAACCACTCATATATAAATCCCTCTTACTTATTATTGTTTAACATTATCAAAACAGTAACTTCGAAATTGACATAAATAAAATTTGTTGATTGGAAATTGAGTGTGAAACCCCGCATATAAAACCGAAAAATAGTATTTATTTTTTAAGAATATCGAAATAGCAACTTCAGAATTGATAATCGAAATGGTAAGGTCGAAATAAATAAGAATAAAATTTTCAAGTTGGACATTTAGAGCGGAACCACTCATATATTCGAATAAAACTTGTGAGATTCGCTTAATCCTCCTTTGTTGCTTATTTTTTTATATGCCGAAATTTGTAAGATTCCTAATTAAATTCTATAAAACACTTAATATTTTATTTTTTTTCGATTTTAGAGGGTTTTTAACACCGCGATAACATGGCCTAAAGGCAAATTAAGGCAACCGTTTTACTTGGAATCTTGTTGTATACATGTCGCACTATATTCCACATATGAGTAGTATCAATTCAGTGCAATTCGCAGTATACTTTTATTCCTTTGAAATTATAAATTTAATTAATTTTTATTTTCTCGATAGCCTATTTGAAAATCCCCCAAAAGTATAACTTTTTTGCATGTGTTTATAGCTTTAACGGTCCAAAAATGTTCATAACATAATTCTTAATCATGAGGCATTCAAAAAATTTCGGAGTGTGCACGCTTTATGTATCCTTAAGTGCACCAAACATTGCCTTCAAATTAAAATTATTTTAATTTATTAATTTAACATATTTTTGCTTGACTTTGAGCGCTTTCTATAGGAAGGTCCCAAGCTAAAAATAAAAAATAAGTATGAGGTTATATGCAGAATTTTATTGTCTTTCCATTGGTGCTACCCGTTTTTCAAAATTCGCGGTTTCAGTTTTTGACTTTTTGCCAAGGGCCCCCATATAGCTGCCCCAATGTGCGATGCTAAATTAAATTGAGAAATTAATGGAAGTTAACATTTCGTTTCGTTTTTTTTTTTTTTTTTGTTTTGATGAATGTTAACAAATTGGAGCGGAAAGCGTTTTTCCGCAATTGTCCTCATAAAAATGGAATTGAATTAAAAACTTAAAAAATGCCTTGTCTTCCCCCTCCTTTTTACCCCCTAAATATGAATTTGGGCCGCTAAAAAAAATATGTGTCCCTTTATTTTTTCTGATCTACAAAATAAAACCAATTCCATAAAGATCCGCGGGTGACAATAGGGAGACGTTTTACGTAGACGTCTAAACAACAACAAATGTAGTTGTTTTAACTGTCTTTTGTAGTGGAATCTACCGTTATAATTTTTTGAGTGTAGCAACTTTGATATACATATTCATATAAATTTAAAAAAAACACGCTATTTTAACAGAAACGGTGTTTAGAGATTTTCCAGCCCTGGTAATGGGCAAAAAAAATATTTTCTAAACACCATAGACACAGACTATATACAGACTAGACAGTAGAGTTGTAAAACAAAAATGGGTAAAAACTTAGCGATTTTAGAAGATACAGATCGGTTTTTAGCTGGTTTAAAGCATGGCAACACTTTCTACTAGTTAGAAGTGAGTAAAACAATAAAAGCCGTTCTACCTTTTTTTTCGTATGGCGTGTTAGAGAATAATCACAATTGGAGCGGGAAGCGGAAAAACGCAATTGTCCTCATAAAAATAGAATTGAATCTAGTTTGGCGGAAAAACTCGGCTGAATTTTGTTGTCATATAAAACGTATGTGAACAGTTGCGGAAAAACGCTTCCCGCTCCAATTGTGATTATTATCTTATATTGGTTTTCTCTCTCTAACCTAATTAGTAGAATAATTTTAAAAAAATAACCATATGGTTAAAGACTACTTTTTTGACACTTGTTATAATTGTCGAGTCTGTATTAATCTGTGCCATTGATATTAAATTTTTAAAGAACGTCCATTAGAAAATCGTATTAATTTATAAATACTGGGATACAGATGGAGGGTATTTAAAATTCGGCACGGCCGAATTTAACTTTTTTACTTGTTTTCACAGTGTTTTTTTAAAATACATGTTTGGCCAGCTATAGTGCAATTCCTTCAAATTTTTTTGATCATATTTTTGAGATCATAGTTCAATTCTACTCTAACGCTTTGTACCAGATTTTTATTCCATATTTGGAATCAGCGATTCATTTATATGAAACTTCAAACCGGAGCCAAAAACCTTCGATTTGTTGAGCGGTGTTGTTCAGTTTTTCAAAATGACTATTTTTGTTCTTTGTTTCAAAAATAACAACATAAAAAATAAAGACTTTCATTAGCATTCAATTTTTAAAGTCATTTATTTTTGTTCTATAAGTAAAAATAAGTGATTCTTCTTTAAATTTTAATGATTTGTGTACGTTATATTTTTTTTTTTTAATTGTTGGCATTTTTTAAAGAAAAATCATTAGTTTTTACCTACTTGTGTGGGTTATTTTTTAATGGAAAAAAAAATAAATTTTTTTGTAGAGATATAAAAACATGTTTGTATCAAGTGACTTTGGCACGATGGGTAGAGGTTCTGGCCCGAATGTAGTTGATTGCGGGATCGATTCCCCAAAAATTTTATTAAAAAATTTTTTCAAATAAAATTCAATAGAAAAATATTAAAAATAACATACAAAATCATTGATTTTTAATGTTTTCGTAAGAATTTATATCCTACACCACACTGTGGTACAGGGTATAATGAGTTTGTGTTGATGTTTGTAACAACCCGAAATATTGGTCCTAGACCCACTTTTAAGTATTCCGATCGACTCAAAATCACTTTTTGAGTCGATTTAGCGTTGTCCGTCCGTCTGTCTGCCAGTCCATGTAAACGGTGTAAACACGATACAGGTCGTAATTTTTAATCATTTAACTTGAAATTCAAAACTTTTGACTCTCTTGGCCCAAGTACGAAGCCAATTGAAATTGGAAAAAACGGTCCATAATTAGACCTAGCCCCCATACAAAGGTCCTCTTTAGTTTTGGCTAAAATGAGTCTTATAGCCATATTATGATAGGTATCTTATTAAAATTTGGCAGGTAAGCGTGTTTTGTCTCCACCACCATTCCGAATTTTGAAGGAATCGAACCAGTTCTTCTTGTAGCCCCCATACAAACCACCTTCCTAATTTTCACATAAATCTCTCAAACTTCATGAAAAAACAGAAAATATTTAATTACATTTTTGTTTGTGTATGTTAAACCTATTTTGGGCTTAGGCCCAATGTAAAAATTTCACCAGATATTCACTTAAATCGGTTTACTGTCAGCAAATCGAATCCTATTTCACTTAAATTTGATTTGTAAGAGTTTTTTACACTTATTAAAGATTCGACAAAATATATATCTAATCGGTCCATGGTTAAATTTGAAACCCATTTTCCGGGAAACTCTGGTGTTTTTAATTTGTTGATAAAAATAACACAACAATCATTGATTTTTCATGTTTTCGTAGGTTATTTTTTTCGTATTTATTGGTAAAAAAAATTAAAGTGACGTTATTTTTTAATGTTCAATGTTATTTATTTTAGAAAATTCTATTAACAGTAAAAAAATAAATGTTGATGTTTGTTAAAACAAATGCATAATTACTTTGATGGTTTTCAAATGTTTTATCACTTGTTTTAAATATGTTTCTTATTTGTTTTTGCCTACAAAATATTTTGAGTGAATGAAATCTTCGAATTTTAGTTGGAGCTTAAGTATAACAAGTAGCATTTTAAAGGTAAAATCAGTGAATTTCCACTGGAATTTGCGAATTTCGAATGAAATCTTAAAACTAAAAATTGAGTCTTAAAATTACAATTGAATTTTTGCGAATTTCTTTTGCAAAGGGTGCTGTTACAAACATCAGCACAAACTCATTATACCCCGTACCATAGAGTGGTGTAGGGTATAAAAACATTTGGCAATCCTCTTCTACTACCTACGTATCATTAATAATTTAAATATAAACGATTTAAATTCTACAACACGAAACAATATCCTTGTAGTTATTTAAATAATCGTGTGTTTTCAACATGCAATATGAATGAAATTTGGTCATACTTACTTTTATTACCCCTTTCTATTGACTTTTGAAACTTTTTTATATATTTTATATTGTACGAGTAGTTTCAGTTTATTAAAAAACAAAAAAAAAACATCTTACCAACTATGAAAATTATACTTAATATATTACGCGTGCCTACATTTAGGCGTAACAAATTACTTTACCTCTAAATACATTTATGGTTTATACAATTTGATATGTTTAACTTAAGTCTGTTGGTTGATTATTATTTAATGATGATTTTTTTTGAGGCAGATTGACTTAGTTTTTGGTTTTTATGGACACATGTCAGTCTAACAAAAATTAGATGACGTATGATTAACTAAGATAATTATAGGTTAAAGTTTATAATGTAGTTATTGAGGGGCATGGAATTCAATATTTCAGCTGAAAACTAATTTTAATTTTTTGATTTAAAAAAATAAAAATTTACACACCGACGGTAATAATAAAATCACCAAGCAGAAATTTTGCTAAACTGGAAGCAGCTTTTGGAAAGGATTCACGACTTAAACCCTCACAGAAAAAGCTTCTTCATATTGATGAAAAGTTACATCAATATGATGAATGTTACATCAATTTTCGTCTAATGTAGCGTTATCAATATGATGAAGTGGTGTCATCAATAACAAGTTTTTTTTATTTTTAATTTTAAAAATAAGAAAAAAAAATTATTCAATTTATTTTTATTTGATTTTATTTATTCAATTTTATTTATTTTTATTACCTTACTTAAAATTTGTTGATTTGTTTTTTATTATTTAAAAAAATTTACGTCTTTTTTATCTTATATTCCTATCAAGATTTTGATTGATTTGCAAATGTGCGAAATTTTTGGTTTTTTGACTTTTTAACATCGAATATCTCAAAACAGTACGTGCTAGATTTTTATTCAGGAGAGCAAATTCTATAAGAATAAGTTAGATATTTCACTGGGAGGTTCTCGTTGTCAAACATTGTAAATATTTAGAAATATTTCGAAAACAAGTTCAAAACAAATAAGGAGTGAAATGCCATTAGCCGATTGTCACCATTTAAACACGCCCTATACTGGCTTGAAGAGGAGTGTGCTAATTTTTGGTAGGCTATGTCTCGAAAAGCGATATTTTTAAAAATTTAGAAAAAATATATGTTGTTGATAATTAATGTAGGCTGAAAAACATTGAGGCAAAAAACAAATTTAACAAAAAATCGAAAATAAATTAATCGAATAAATTGATTAATTTATGTCAATTAATACTCTCCAACTACAGTATCGAAATATCGGCCTAGGACCCCATAAAGTATATATAAAATTGTTCAGTGACCGATTCTAAGACATTAAAGCATGGGCGTATATAGGGGGGGGGGAGGCACAGGAAGCACGTGTCACCCCTTTTTGATTTCGAAATTTTTAAAATCTAATACACTACAACCCATTTTACAAAAAAATAAATATAAGTTTTTTAAGTACACCCTAAAAAAATGAGTCCAGTTTCCTACTATAAATTGGGTAAATTTCAACAAATTCAAAAATATACTAAGTACTATAAGCTGAGTAAATTTCCAATATTTTTAAGTAGAATTACGCAATTTGTGTAAATTTACCCATTTTACAGTAGGAAACTGAAATCATTTTAATTAGAGTGTATTGTAAATATTTTAGTTCAACTGTTGAACAAATGCACAGATTCTGATTCGATTCTGAATATTGAAAAAAAACGCAAATTTAGCACGTTTTGGTAATCCTTACGTATTTTTACATATAAAATGTACCTTAAAATTCGAAATCAGTTATCCGAATTTTACAGATTTGATATCAGAATGTCGATTTTTTTTATAAAATCAAGACCTCTTTTGTGGAAAAAAACGCAAGTCTCGAAACCGGTAATTGCTACAAAAATTTGGATGGCAGATCAGGAAACAGGATATCAATCTCTATAGGTGGTCGAATATTATTCTCGCAGATTCTAAGATATATATTTTTCTTTTAGAAAATTCTCAGATTTTGAAAAGTTTTTTTAAACAAAAATTTTCAGATTCTTAAAAATGTTTTATAAAGAAATATATCAGATTCAAACACAATTTTTCTATAATAAACTTTGAAGGTCCTAAGTCTTTTTCAATAAAAACTCTTAGATTTTGAGACTTTTTTTATAGAAAAATTCTCTTATGATATCTGGGAACAAGGTTTAGTTTAAAAGCGCGACCACTAGAAATGTTTATTTATGAAAATGTATTTGGCATATCTAAGAACAATTTTGCGATAAAAAATTTAAATTTTCTCTTTAGCTCTTTTTTTTTGCAAAAATCGGGTCTAAAAATGTAATTTGAAATTTTCTCGAAAACGTGAGTGATTTAAAAACGACAAAATTAAATCGGTAAAAAATAGTAGTAAATTTTGTATTCTTTATAAATTTGATAAAAATAATAATGGATGCATTTTTAAATGCAAATTCAAAAAATATACTAAGTACTATAAGCTGAGTAAATTTCCAATATTTTTAAGTAGAATTACGCAATTTGTGTAAATTTACCCATTTTACAGTAGGAAACTGAAATCATTTTAATTAGAGTGTATTGTAAATATTTTAGTTCAACTGTTGAACAAATGCACAGATTCTGATTCGATTCTGAATATTGAAAAAAAACGCAAATTTAGCACGTTTTGGTAATCCTTACGTATTTTTACATATAAAATGTACCTTAAAATTCGAAATCAGTTATCCGAATTTTACAGATTTGATATCAGAATGTCGATTTTTTTTATAAAATCAAGACCTCTTTTGTGGAAAAAAACGCAAGTCTCGAAACCGGTAATTGCTACAAAAATTTGGATGGCAGATCAGGAAACAGGATATCAATCTCTATAGGTGGTCGAATATTATTCTCGCAGATTCTAAGATATATATTTTTCTTTTAGAAAATTCTCAGATTTTGAAAAGTTTTTTTAAACAAAAATTTTCAGATTCTTAAAAATGTTTTATAAAGAAATATATCACCCAGGAAAATTTTTCAGAACCGATTCTGACAACACTTATTCTAGAACAGGTTCTTCGGTAACCATACACTATTACACTTTAATTATTCAGAACAAGTTAAGTGAAAATTATTGTGAAGCTTGTTCTGTGCAATCAAAGTTTCATAACATTTTGGTTCTTAGGAATTAAAAAAAAATTATGTGTCAAAAAAATTAAAAAACAAATATCAATTTATTTTTGTTAACCAAGACAAAACACGAAATTCTCTTAAAATATTAGGATATAATCGTGAAAATTGTTGAAACAAAGGTGAGTAAATTACATTTTCATTGTCTGGGTCGGGTAAAATACTAATAATATTATGTTTTTTATTTTTGTTTGCAGAAAATCCATGTCATTGTTTGCAGAAAATCCAAGGCCCAAAATGCAAAAGGATAAATGTGTATTAAAAAAATGTAAATATTCCATTTATATATGAATGTCTTTATCTTCGTTAAATAAATTAATGCAATTCAATATATTTCTTTAATTCTTATTTCTGTTCCAAATTTCACTTCTAGAACCGATTCTGAGGAACAAAAATATGTTCTAATTTTGCTTACAAACACCTGTTGCTTTTGGGACAATCCCTTTGTAAAAAGAATCGGTGTTGCACAAGAATTAGAACAGGTTCTAGGGAAGTATAAGTTGTTCCACAATCGGTTCTTTGCAACCGAAAATTTTGCTGGGCACATTCAAACAAAACTTTTCTATAATAAACTTTAAAGGTCCTAAGACTTTTTCAATAAAAACTCTTAGATTTTGAGACTTTTTTTATAGAAAAATTCTCTTATGATATCTGGGAATAAGGTTTAGTCTAAAAGCGCGACCACCAGAAATGTTTATTTATGAAAATGTATTTGGCATATCTAACAATTTTGTGATAAAAAATTAAAATTTTCTATTTAGCTCTTTTTTTTTTGCAAAAATCGGGTCTAAAAATGTAATTTGAAATTTTCTCGAAAACGTGAGTGATTTAAAAACGACAAAATTAAATCGGTAAAAAAAATAGTAGTAAATTTTGTATACTTTATAAATTTGATAAAAATAATAATGGATGCATTTTTAATTACGAGTTTTCCATTAACAAAAATACCTGAAAAATTTTGAAGTTCGCAAATATTTCGAAATATTTTAAAACCAATTTGGTTGGCTAATTTTGAATCAGTGAGTTTATTTTATGTAAAATCAGGCCTTTTTGACTATTACGTAAGACTACGAAGGGTGGCGGGGGGTAGTTAAAGCTAGAAATTAATTGGCTATGATCGACATTTTTTTTTTGGTTTGTTACCCCACCTCCCCTTTTCAAATTCCTGCTATACGTCGCAGCATTCAGCGATGTCTGTCTTGGGAGGGCACGATACAGTCCAAAATAAAAGAGCTATATTCCGAAGTTTGGCACAGTTATGTCGTATGGTCTTAGGCTGCTTAAGTTCGGAGGCGAAATCGGACGAGAGCAAAAATGTTTCCCCTAAAAGAACTAAAACACCACCAGACCCAGGAAAATTTTTCAGAACCGATTCTGACAACACTTGTTCTAGAACAGGTTACTCGGTAATCATACACTATTACACTTTAATTATTCAGAACAAGTTAAGTGAAAATTTTTGTGAAACATGTTCTCTGCAATCAAAGTTTCATTACATTTTGGTTCTCAGGAATTGAAAAAAAAATTATGTGTCAAAAAAATTAAAAAATAAAATCATTTCTTTTTTTGTTAACCATGGAAAAACACGAAATTCTCTTAAAATATCAGGATATAATCGTGAAAATTGTTAATAAAAGTTAAGTTAAATTTTCATTGTATGGGTAGGGTCAAATACTAATAATATTATGTTTTTTTATTTTAGTTTGCAGAAAATCCATGTTGTGGTTTGTCATTATTTTAAGGCCCAAAATTCAATTTTGGAGGCGATAAAGGATAATATGAGGCATTCCACACCAAATGTCCCGCTACAGAAAAACATGTGTCCCGTAAATTTGTGAATGGGTTGTTTGGATAGCCCTATATGTAAATAAGAAAATTGCGTTTTTGGTTTTTCAATTTTTCAAAAACTGGGCTTAGGAGGCGTGGTCAAATATTGGAAAAATGGTAAAATTTATGGCGAGTTGCCTTGATTAAATATTTATCACATTAAAACGGAATGCACCACAATGTCAAAAATTTTCGTTCTTATATAGTTTTGTATGGGCTATCGATTAAATTTTTTTTTTTTGGAGAATTTTCAGAACCCGTTCTGAAATTTTCCATTTTTTAAAAAAGTCAATTTATGAAAAATCCGGCCACTTTTTTTTTCTTTTTTATTTATTTTTTTAAAAGTGTAGATGTTTGTCCATCCACACAAAAAAAATCAGAAACACGTTCATCTTTTTTTTCGAGAAAATCGCATTTGAACTTTAAATTTCATAACAATTTTGTTATTTGCTAGTATTTCTTTGTTTTAAAGTTGCGAATGAGTAATATTAATTGCATAAATATTCGTCATACGCTCTGTTGACACAAGAAAGTACAAGCAAATTACTAAATTGTTATGAAATTTAAAGTTCAAATGCGATTTTCTCGAAAAAAAAGATGAACGTGTTTCTGATTTTTTTTGTGTGGATGGACAAACATCTAAACTTTTAAAAAAATAAATAAAAAAAAAAAAAAGTGGCCGGATTTTTGATAAATTGACTTTTTTAAAAAATGGAAAATTTCAGAACGGGTTCTGAAAATTTTCCAAAAAAAAAAAATTTAATCGATAGCCCATACAAAACTATATAAGACTGTAAATTTTTGAGATTGTGGTGCATTCCGTTTTAATGTGATAAATATTTAATCAAGGCAACTCGCCACAAATTTGATAATTTTTCCAATATTTGACCACGCCTCCTAAGCCCAGTTTTTGAAAAATTGAAAAACCAAAAACGCAATTTTCTAAGTTCCATATAGGGCTATCCATACCACCTATTCAGAAGTTTACGGTACACATGTTTTTTTTCGCTGGACATTTGGTGTGGAATGCCTCATATGTGTGTTAAGAGCTTTGAATACTTCATGTCAGATATGATTGTATTTATCTTTTTTTAATAAATTTATATTTTTTTAATGCAATTCAAAATATTTTTTTAATTCTCATTTCAGTTCCAAATTTTACTTCTAGATGATTAGAAAATGCTATTTTAAGGGCGTGGTTATAGAAAATAATAGAAAATAATGATAAACGTGTTTCTTAGGCCTAAATATCCCAAAAATGAATTTGTAAACATTTATGAAAAGGGGAAAGGTGTACTCCAACGTCACCCGCCGGCTTCCACCAATTTGAAAATAAAGATGATTAAAATTTAAGTTTTTTTATGCATTTTTTACATAAAAGTAAATTCCGTTATTTAATTTATAATTTTTTTCTAATTTTTTGTTAATAAAATATTAACAATTTTATTTTTAAATTTTTTGTATGATTTTTTTTTATAAAAATATCTTTTAATAATCACTTTTTATTCGTTATTCGCATCGATTAATCGAATAATCGAATAATTTTTTATATTTAATCGCTTGATCGAACGAACAAAAACAATTATTTGAATTATTCGAACAAAGTTGAAAGGTGAATAATTGACAACTCTTCTACTTACTGAATAGCCAAAGTATTAAAAATAAACCACTGTGTAACGTTGCGTATGATTGTTATTTAAAGGCAATTAAAAATTAAGCATTAGCCAATTATTATTAAAATTATAATAAAAGTTCACCAACTTCGAATTCGTGTAAAACAATCTAGCGCTGAACTAAAATAAGCCTTGAGGGTTTTGTTATGGAATATATCAACTTTCATTTGCTTTTGGTTTCATACCATTCCGATTTTGGTTTTTTTGTTAATTTAAGTGCAATAAGCTAAGAGCTAAAAAATCATGTTCGCTTTATTGGATGCGCCATTATGAATTTCAAATCTTTGATTACAATATCAAAATTAGGATCTCAATAACCATCAAAATCAAAGTTTTTTGCCAAAATATATGTATATACTATACAAAAATAACTCGATGGGTGGCGCTTTTGTCGTTATAATTCTTTTATTTGTATTCATGGTACTGTTTGGCTTAAATTCGCAAAATGTATTTATTTAACAAAAATAAGTTTCCTTATAAAATTTGAATCCGGTAGATGGCGCTAGTGCGAAGTTATTAAAAAAATTATTTATTTCAGTGAAATTTTTTTTTTTAGCCATTTAACATAATAAAATCTACAAAAATGGTATTAAAAAAAATAAAAAAAAAAAAAAAAATTTCCCCTTGCCGAATATATTCCACAGTTTAAAAAAGACTCTGGCAAAAAACTTTTTTAAAAAAAAAAGAAAAATTTTTTGCGGAAAAAAATTTTTTGGTAAAAAAAAACAAGAATCCGTGAAAAAAATTTGAAGAAAAAACTTTGTGTTTGTTTAAATACCTTTCGGTATCCAATCAGCAGCCGCATTAAAACATTTTGTATTTTTAGGTTATGTTAAATGTATCAAAATCTTCGAGTTGCCCTTATATTTTCGTTCATAAGAAGAAGATTCGTTCTCACCGTGGTCTCCGTCATTATTGGGGTCTCCGTGTCCGTGGTCAACACACGAAGACTACTGGTCGCCGTGGTCGCACCGTTGGTGTATCCAAGAAGAAATAAATTTAAACTGCAGAACCGACATGTCTCAAAAGATTAAAATTCTGCTCTTTTAAATCTTTATTTGAATTTTTGAATAGAATTGTAACTAAAATATCTTAGATTAAAAGAATACACTGCTGGCGCAGTTTGAAAATAAAAATGTCGTTTTTCCAAACGACAATTTAAAAATCAAATTAAAAATAATTTTAAAATAACTGTCAATTGCAAATCATCCTTTGCTCATATGCCCTTAAGTAAACATTCTACACATGCATACGTTTCATATTTAAAAAAAAAAAACGCCCTCCAATTTTTACAAATAATTTTTTTTAATGCATATTTACCAGAAAAGTCAACACGACATATAAAACTTTTGAACATTTCAAAAAGACAAATGACACAAACAATAACTTCAGTTTTTTTTTTTTTAAAGACATAATCAAACCGACTGCAAAAAACGGCAAATATAATTTTCATATCAACTCAAGTGAGAGTGGAACTAAATTATAATTGAACGACAAAACACCTGAACCCGGAAGGCATACAACGAGTAAATAGTAGATAAATGCCTGCTATTCTTATTTGCTAAAAAGTGGTATAAACGAAAATACACTGATTGTAAAGGAAATATTATGTGCATATGTATGTGTATTCGTTGGCAGGGGGTTGGAGGACATAACGACGTAATTGAATTTGTTGATAGGTTGTCATTTAAAGATATTAAAAGGCGTTGCAAGAAAAAAAAATTAGCAAACATTTTACCATGAAATTGTTATATTAGCGTAAATTTGAGAAATCAAACAAAAAATAATTTAAACTAATGCTAAGGCATAATAAATGCCGAAATTTTATTTTTTTTTTAATTTATGTAACCGATCCTGGAATTTCAAAATTTTTCTGAAGGAAAATTTTTTTTGAGTTTTTCTTTAGGTGAATAATTTGAGGAATTTAAATTTTTCTATAGAAAAAATTTGAGAATTTTTTATTGGAAAAATCTAAACACAGAAAACAAATTTGCAAATTTCCAACTGAAATTCAGTTAATGCAACTCAAAACCGGTTGACACATTTGCAAATATTTCGTAACCATTTAATATACATATGTAGGTAGTCTCAACTATATTCGGTTGACACAACAGACATTTAATTAAAAATTTAAATAGAAAAATCTATTTGTTTCACCCAAAAATAGTAGCGACAACCGAATTATGAGTTGATACAACTGAAAATTCGGTTGGACATTTATTTTTCTGTGTGTAAATTGAATTCCCAATAATATTAGAATTTTTTTCAGATATAATTACTTTCATTTTTAAAAAAATGTCTCGAACTCCTTGAAGTTTTCTATAGGGAAAAATTTCGAAATCTTAAAATTTTTTAATACAAAAAATCTAAGAAATTTTCTATAGAAAAATTCTAAGAATCCTTCTATAGAAAAAACTCTGAGAATTTTTTTCAGGAAAAAATTATGAATTATTCTATAAAAAAAGGTTTTGAAATTTTTTTATAGAAATTAGAGATGGGCGCGTGAGTGAATTTTGACTCACGCACGCTCACGCTCACGAAATAAAAATATTACTCACGCACGATCACGCACGAAATTCTTTTTTCTGATCACGTTCACGCACGCTCACGTGAGTAACTAAAATTTTTCTCATGCTCACGAAAAAATCACGCTCACGAAGACTCACGAAATTAAAATTAGCAAATTTTTATTTCACTTCTTTCAATTTCTTGCACAAAAGGTATTGAATTTCCTTAAAACAATAATAAAAATCCCAATTTTGGATTAATTTCCCTCTAAATTCAATATAATGACGATTTTTTACTCGTTATCTGTTTCAAAGAGCACAAAAAAATCACGCAAACTCACGAAACAAAAATTACTCACGCACGCTCACGCACGAAGCTATTTTATATAATCACGCGCACTCACGATCACGCGTGATTCACGCGTGAATCACGTGAATCACGAAAAATTCGTGTCACGCGGGCATCTCTAATAGAAATACAGGGTGGTCCAATAACAAGTATCTTTTTAAAACATGCAATGAAATGAACAATACTCAATAGTTTTGGAACCTTATGGCTTTATTTGAAAGAGCAAATATGCCCATTATTTATGGCAAACGACTTCATTCATGCGGCTGCCTGGGTTAGCTCCGCAGTAGCTCATCCTCGGCACCCATTTTTCTAATGTTTCTGGTTCTATCTCACGAATGGCTTGAACGATATTCGTCGAAAGGGCATTGAACATTTCTGGATTTCCCATGTTGCATGAATCTTTAACGAGACCCCTCAAAAAAAATTCTAAAGGTTTTAATCGGCAGCTCTGAAGTGATCAATTGTCACCGCGAATATGGCTAAAAACACGATTTACGAACTAAGTGCGCAAAATATCGATTGTTTGATGGACTGTGGGACATATTGCGACATCCTTCTTAAAATAAATGTCATCCAAGTTGATATATTCAAAAAGTCGGTAATCATGGCTCTGTAGCGCTCATCTTTGACGAAAAAGGGGGTTTTCTGCTGTATTTTTGAAAATATTGTGTAATGATGCTGATACTTAAATCTGTTGCTTCCTATAGATGAATTGGATTCTTTATAATACCGTGCGAGTTTTACGATCCCCAGATGTAGCAATTTGTTTGTTAACATAACCTCATTTGAGTGCCTTATTTCGCTTAAAAACTTTTTTTCGAAAAACGTGCAGTTTGGCAGCGCAGTACTGCGCTACAACGCGATACAGCGGAGCAAGCCGAAGACGCATCAATGAAGTCGTTTGCCATAAAAAACGGGAATGTTTGCTCTTTCAAATAAAGGCATAATATTCAAAAAAAAGTTGAGTATTGATCATTTTATTGCATTTTTAAAAAGATACTTGTTATTGGACCACCCCTTAGTTACTCATAATCTGAAATAATAGATAATTTTTTGTAAAAAAAGCCTCAAAATGTAAAACTTTTTCCATGGGTATAATGTCTTAGAATCTGAGACTTGTTCTATTTAAAAAAATACTCAAATTCTATGAATTTTCTTTATAAAAAATTTGTTACAATCTGAAACCTTTTCTATAGAGAAGTGTATCAGAATTTGAGACTTTTTTTAAGAAAAAAGTATTGGAAGCTGAAAGGAATAATGTCTTAAAATCTATGAAATTTTTTCGATTGGAAAATCTTTCTGAACCTTAGTATATTTTTATAAAAAACAAGCAAGAAAGCTATATTCGGCTGTGCCGAATCTTTAAATACCCTCCACAATGTTAACCAATGCACTATGGTTTCGCAGACGACATTTCTTGGCCAAAATTCATTTTTTTCAAAATTGATTTTTTAGAAAATCGTCAACACTTACAAACAATACACAGAAAAAAATTTGAGTAAATTTGTAATACTATTGAGTAAAAAATTACTCAATTTTACACCAGCAAACGATTTAATAGTATTGAGTAAACTTTTAATAAAAAATTATTAAGTGCTTACTAAAAAATTTTAGTAAATTTTTAATTGACACAATTAAAACTTTACTTAAAATTTTTCGTTTTTTTTAAGTAACTTTTTAATTGTGTCAAGTGAATACCCAGCAAAAAAAGTGCGGAGTACTTCTTTTTGGAGTGCTTTAAAACTACAACAAATGTAATGAAATACAACAAAAATAACAAAAAACACAAGAAAAAAACACACAAACAGTTTTTTCTACTCCATAAAAAGTTGTTATTCAGCACTTAACTCATTACCATCCGCGACACTCCCATACAAAAGTAAGTAGATATTCAGTAGATAAGAAGTACTCCGAGCTCTCAAACAACTTCCAACTACTTCCACGGAGTAGTTCTTATCTACTGAATATCTACTTACATTTGTATGGGAGTGTCGCGATAGGTAATGAGTTAAGTGCTGAATATCTATGTATTCTGGAGTAGAAAAAACTGTTTGTGTGTTTTTGTCTTGTGTTTTTTGTTATTTTTGTTGTATTTCATTACATTTGTTATAGTTTTAAAGCACTCCACTGAGAAGTGGTAATGACTTTTTTTGCAGGGTAGTTACTGAAAATTTGACAATTTATTTTTCAAACTTTACCAAATATATTTATGTCTTAAAGACATAGGAACATTTCATAAAGATGATTTCAAACTTTCATATCGTCACCTAAAATGCAAAACGCCCTATCTAACATTTTATAAATTTTACAGGAGAAGCAAAAAACGTATTTATATAAAAACTATAAAAGTTTTCATTAAAAATTTCTTAAATATTAGTAAAAACACACAAAGAAATTCATTTCTGGTAAAAAAAATTATACATTTTTAATATTTAAAAAGTTATGTTAGTAACGCCCTTTTGTCTTGTAATTTTCAGAAACACAAAAAGCCCTAACTGCACTGAAGATGTTTAAAAGCACCAAGCAGATGTGTTATAAAATGTAACAACATGCTAACAAAATTTTATACTGAATGTTGTTTTATCATATAGAACTCTAACAAAATGTGGGCGTTATTGGAAAAAGGGGCGTGGCACCTGCATTATAACCTAACATTGCAAAATGTCTCATTTCATATTCTGTTAAACACAGTTTAACTGAATTCGATATAGAATGTCAATTTACCATTTTAAAGCTCCATGTCAAATGAGGGTGGAACAGGACAAGGGGTATGGCCCGAAATAACCTTATGCATCAAAATGCTTTAACCTTTTAACGACCACAGGCAACTATACTTCCCAAATGATTTTTTGCGATTTTTTTTGTTCAAGTAAAGGATAGGGTAAATGTAAATAGAAGAGTTTTAGAGAAACAAAAGTTTTGTTATCATTAAGTCTCTAACTGGGCCCAGTTACTCACTATAAGTTCTCAAAGTTTGCGAAGTAATAAATATATTAGGGACAAAATTATATTTACTTAACTGGCGAAATAATGGTCAAGAAGGGGGTTCAGAAATCCAAATTCTTGTAGAATAACTATTATTAAGTTGCATTTCTTAAAGATCACGGCAAGTACCAAATTAGCCTTGGCTAGAACAGCGTAATAAGGGGGAAGAAGGGTCCCAATTTTTTTATGCGTAACTGTTATTAGATCAGAAATTACGAAAATGGAAAGAAAATCAAAAACACTTCGGCCAAAAATGTTTGGTCGGTAAAGCATTTACTCGGCTTCTGGAAAATTTTTTTAAGGTCTACAGTAAATATTGGGCATTTTATAGATATCTCACTCTCATCCTACAAAGCTCTTAAAGGAAAATACCTTAGCTTTATTTTAAGTTAAAAAGGGCCGGTTTTAAAAAAATACCAAACAAGTTTTTGATTTGGCCAAAAAAAAAAGAAAAAAATTTTTTTTTTAGTTTTTTTTTGAAAGATTAAAAAAATAGCTATCTTAAACTCTCGGGACACATTTTGCTAGGTACATTAGGTAATCAGTTACATGGATGCAAAAAAACAACTGTTTGACCAAAATGTAAAATTATGGCCCCCTTTAACTCAGAAAGTTCTTGACCGATCTCGTTGAAAAATTATGACTTAGCTACTATCGGTTTTAAAAGTTGTGTGACTTGAGATGAAAACCCCTATATGTAAATGATGAAATTTGACACAGGTTGAAGGATGATGCTTTTGAAAACATTGGATAATTTATGAGCAAATGAAATTTTGTCTGGCACTGGCTGGACTTAATATTAAGTTATATTAGTCTTAAGATTTGAATACTTATTGTTAGTTCACATAATTTAAGTGAAGATTCAATAAAATAAATGAATGAAAAAAAAAAAAAAAAAAAAAAAAAGGTTGTTGTTTTATCTTTCCTAAGCCCTGTATTTAATGTTAGCGGTATTAGACATCAATTTGTTTTTTATTTCTGTCCCTTTTTATGAAGAAATTATAAGCTTTCCAATGAAGCTAACGTTTTTTATATACTGGGGGGTAATTATGTAACTTGATAGTCGTCAATCGTAACGTTTCCATCGTTATTCCATTACCATATAGTGTCATTTTATGGTAATAGAATAATGAGCTAACGATGGCGATTAACGATTATCAAGTTACATAATTAGCCCCCTGCATTGTTTGTAATAATAGCAAAAATTTATAATTATAAACAATTTTTTTTTTTACTTATTTAACGAAAAATTTACTTTGAATTTTATTCAATCGGAATGAATTTAAATTTTATGAAGAATTTATATCTTACTTAAGACTAATTATACTGCAAAAATTTCGATTTCTATAGCTGAAAAAGGAACAATTCTCGTGAGAGTACGGGCCTGAAGGGGTTAATTGGTAAATTTCTAAACTTTATTTTTTTGTACATATACAGATATTTTTCCTATTGGTGGACATTCTGGAAGAAGAAGCATCAAAAAAATGTTTAATCTTACAAAATAACAGTTGCGTCGGCAATATAATGTAAACAAATGTGTAGTTGGGGCTTTTTGGTTTAACATATATCAAAGCATGTAGTTAGGGCTTTTTGAATTTTGTTAATAAAATCTCCATTTTTGATCAAAGGAGTCTAAATTTTTTTGTGGACATGTATTTTGATCCAATACATAAGAATAAATTAAAAACGCGAATTTGAATTTTTTGTTAGTTAGGGCGTTTTGCATTTTAGGTGACGATATACATATACAAAAAAACTAGAAACTTAATGTGAATTCAAAACACCAAGAGAATAAACATCCTCAAAATATAAAAAATTATTAAATTTTACTCAATTTTTTTTTTAGGTTGTGAGTAAATTTTTTAATTGCGTCAATTAAAAAGTTACTCAATTTGTTTTAAAAATTTGAAAAAGTGATTACTCAAATTGTTTTTCTTAATATTATTTTCAGTGCAGAAAACATATTTTGTTTTTGTATAAAAAGAAAAAAAAATTAGCTAAAAATAAAAAAAAGGTATTTTTTTAAATTTTTTCAATTATTTTGTTGAGTTTAAATACAAAAAATTTCTTATAATAATATACATGGAAATAAAAAAAAATTATAATAATTTTTAACACAAAACCTATTTCAAACCAAAAATTTTTCCATTTTAATTTTGGCCAAGAAAAGTGATGATCGGAACCATAGTGCAATGTAAATATTTAAAAAACCAAGAAAAGTGATGATCGGAACCATAGTGCAATGTGAATATTTAAAAAACAAAAAAAAAACAGAAATTGCCAACCGTACCAAAAATTTTGTGTTGGCACAATATCGGGCTAGCCAAAAACACAACATTGTATAATGTAAAACAGTTTTACTAAAAATATTGTGTTGTCACAACTTTGTGTTTACATAAAACACTACACTATGGATTATAATTGAAAAGTTTTAACATTTTTATTTTTTTAAAAAGTTTTTGATTTACATAGACCTCAACTCTTTAATCTAAGTGAACACTTAAGTAGTTGCTTTTTTAACCAATTTGCACAAAATGGTAACTAAAAAGCACTACATTGAGATTTTCAATATATCCCTAAGCAAAAGATAAATCCAATGTCGTAAATTTGTAAAATCAATGTTAACCCAACGTCAAAACAAAAGTCGAGCGATCGTTGGCCACTGTTATCATTTCAACTTCGAAATGACGTCGTAGACTTAGAAACGGGTATGATATGCCAACGTTGGTACCGTCGCCGCCAACGTCGTTCCAACGTTGGCCCGTTTGTATTTTTCTGACTTATATAACAGCAAACACGTGTATAACACATACTACGTATTTTTTACTTCTATTGACACAAATAACATATGGCGCTGCCACGCCATATCATGTAGGTTTATATTGAAACTCACCTCAATTGCTCATAGCTTCTTAACCCTTTGACCGATTTTGCCATAATTGGTACAAAAATAGCCAGAAAAGCATCGAGAACAATAAAATATGAACCTATTTAAAATTTTATTTGAATATGTCAACCATGAGCCAAGATAAATCATTTTAAAATTTTAGGTTAAATTTCTGGTGCCTCGCCCAAATTTTTTGTGAGTCTTAGAAATGATAAAATTACATTAAATTCCAGGTTTCATTCATATTCGTTCAACAGGTGTCAAGTTATAGCATTTTTTTGTTTAAAATTCACCATAATTCTAGAGGTACCTTTACATTTTCACTCATAACTTTTAAAATAACCAATTTCAAAAAAAAAACATCAGTTTCTGCCTAGGAAAATTACGCAACTTTTGGTACCACAAGCGTTTAAATCGGTTTTGGATTATGGCCAAAAACGTGATTTCAACAGACAGACGGACGGACAGACAGACAGACGGACATCGCTAGATCGACTTAAAATCGATCAAGGATCATGAATATATATACTTTATGGGGTCCTAATCCAATATTTCAATGTGTTACATACGGAATGACAAACTTATATATACCCTCTATCACCAGAGTGGAGGGTATAAAAATATTTCAGAATCTTAGAATTTTGCTAAGGAAAAAATTTCGCAGAACATTATAGTTTTTCTTTTTGTGAAATGCCTCTGAATCTAGGAAATGGCCTCAAAAATGTCAAAAAAAAAAATATTAAGGTCGAAAATATTTCCAATCTCAGGTAGACCTCTATAGAAATATGTTTCTGAATCTGATAACTTTGGTATTACGGAATCTCAGACTTTAACTGTAGAAAAAATGTCAAAAAATATCAAAATCTGAAAATTTGTCTATATGCCTCTGAATCTCAGAGTTTTTCTATTAGAAACATGTCACTAAATCTTTCAAATTTTTCTTTAAAATATCTCAGAAAATTTTCAACATCGGATAACGTTTCTGGATGAGACATTTCTTAAAGCTGACATTTCAAACATTGTTTTAATGAATTTCTTTTATAGGAAGAAATTATTAAAGTTTGGCAAGGATTGAACGATTCAATAAAAAAGTCAAACTATGCAAAACAAGTGAGAGTGTTACATTTGGCTGTGCCGAATCTTTTATACCCTCCAAAATGTAATAAATAAATTTTTATTACGAAAGATTGCCCAAAAATAAAATATGAAAAATTTCCCATTTTTGTTTTAATTTTTGTCAAAATCAATTAAACAGCAGCAATGAATTAAAAAACATCATAGAGCTACGATAAAAGCGACGCAGGCGAAAATTTTTAACAACAAATTTCAACAAAAAATCGCGAGATTTCATCGCAGCTCCATCCAATTTTTTCTATTTCTTTATAATTTAAGTTCAACACTTAATATTTTTTACTTAAACTACTTATGGGCCTTACAGACTATATTATGAGAAAAAAAAGATCCCGAGTAAAAAAAAAAAAATTAAGATTTAATTTGATCTCAAAATTGGCTGTATCAAGTTGGATCAGATACTGATCTAATTGTATTATTTAAGAAACACAAATATACAAAATTATATAATTAGATCCGAATTTTGGTCACATCCAATTAAATCCAGTTGATCTTATTTTATATAAATTAATATAGATTTATATAATTACATAAAGTCAGCTATATTTATATATAACCTCAGATAAGACAATGGAGCCGCAATAAATCATAGATAAAATTAGATCTGAACATATAAAAAGTCATATATAATTTAATATGATTGTATCAAATTATATATCATTATATCAAAACTTTTTTACTAGGGATCTGTCAAAAATATTGAAAAGGATACGTAACAAATCGTCTTGTCATACAAATGCTGGTCTTCGTCTTAAAAGTTTTTCTGAGTAGACTAGGGATTACTAACTCCATGCCTTAAACCTACCCTCTTTCCAAAAAAAAGTTTTTTTTTTTTGTTAATATGTGTTTTGGGAAAAATGTGTGTATAGAAACATCTTTTTTTATTTTAGGTAATTTTTCATATCTTTCTTGGCTTTCTTCGTTAATTTTGGGCCAAGTTTCGTATATTTTTTTTTTTTAATTTTTATATTATTTGGGCGATTTTGCATATGGGCGATTTTTCATTACATTTTTTTGGCGATTTTGCCTACAGCCTCCTGAGTTTCTCTGTAAGAAACTTTTGTTGAGTAAAAAAATTTTACTTTTACTTAATATAAGGAAAATTAACATAAAATAAAGAAAATTAACTTGAAGAAACACTCCAAATATTTTGTAGGCAAAAACAAATGAAAAACATATTTAAAACAAGTAATAAAACATTTGAAAACCATCCCAGTAATTATTCATTTGTTTTAACAAACATCAACATTTATTTTTTACTGTTAATAAAATTTTCTAAAATAAATGACATTGAACATTAAAAAATAACGTCACTTTAATTTTTTTACCAAAAAATACGAAAAAAATAACCTACGAAAACATTAAAAATTAATGATTGTTGTGTTATTTTTTACCAACTAATTCAAAAAAAAATTACCTGCGAAAACATTAAAAATTAGTGATTTCGTAGGTTATTTTTACAATTTTTCTATTGAATTTTATTTTAAAAAATTTTTAATAAAATTTTTGGGGAATCGATCCCGCAATCAACTACATTCTGGCCAGACACTCTACCCATCGTGTCAAAGTCACTTGATACAAACATGTTTTTATATTTCTATAAATAATTTTTTGAATTTTTTGTCTACAAAAAAATAACCAACACAAGTATGTAAAAACTAATGACTTCTCTTAAAAAAATGCCAACAATTTAAAAAAAAAAAACGTACAAAATCATTAAAAATTAAAGAAGGATCACTTATTTTCACTTAAAGAACAATAATAAATGACTTTAAAAATTAAAGGTTAATGAAAGTCTTTATTTTTTATGTTGTTATTTTTGAAACAAAGAACAGAAACAGTCATTTAAAAAAACTGAACATTAAACAAATGATTTTTCTTTAAAAAACAATAAAACTTAAATCTTTTTTAATAAACTGAAAACAGTTAATGCCATAATTTTTTGAGTGTATGACAAAAGTGGATAAACGTTGAAGAAAATACATTTACAATTACAATTTTTACAAAAAAAATAATTCTTAATATCTAATATTTACATTTTTAAAAAGCGTTTAGAGCATTTGTCTGTATTACTAATTTGATTTTTTCAAACAATTGAATGTTAAATGAAATTAGCTTTAATTAGATAATTGTCTATTATTTTCAGACATAGCATGCTCCTTCGTTAATTCACAAAACAAAAAAAAATAATCCCCTTGATATGAAATCTGTGACAAAACAACAGAAAATTCTTAGTAAAAATGCGATTTTTCTAAAAGGCCAAAAATAATTGAACAATTATGTACAAATGTCCAACTGCCACTCATTATGATTAAGACAAAGAAGAACAACAGAAAAAAAAATACCAAAATTAAGCGAACCAAGAAAAAAAAGGACATATTTATAATTACCTCTGGGCAATTGGGGGTTAATAAGTTTACTTTGGAGAGATTTCAAATATGCCACCCTCTTTTATATGATAAAATATTTAACAACCACAATAACCAGAGGAAAACTCCAAGTGTCACACTTTGAAAAACTTCTGCTTCAATGCGATTTTCTTCGTTTTTTTCTAAAAATATTTTCTCCTCCTGCTTCGGTATCTTTTATTCATACAAGATCTAATGAGGCTGATATGCCGCCATAATGAAAAAAATTATACCAAGAAAAACCCATCATTTACCAAACAAAGAACGGTCTGTTGTTTAAAGGAATAAGAAAAAAAAACTTTATAAGCGTTAAAGTTATTACCCGCTATTTATATCGAGCACACGTTTATGCCATCATCTTCCATAATGTTGACTACCAATTGTGTCCATAGTATATCATCTTCATACTCCTTCTATACGTACTACTACTCCGTAGACAAAATGTCCTGTTTTAATGTCTTGTCGTTATTTTTTCTGTTTTTAGAAAATGAGAAAAATTTTCCAAATGACTGAACTTTCTTCTTGTTCAAGAACAAAACAAAAAGTGTAAAATTTTCATTATTCCTTCATTACATTTAAGATGTTAACTTCTGCTAAATATTAGGGTAAAATTTATTTTGAACTTTCTGATTTAATCCAGAATTGATCGTTTCTAATTCTACTTCTGTTGATGGTTTCCATTTGTAGACCACAATTGTTAGGGTATTAGGGTATGGTCTGCCATTCCATATGTAACCCATCGAAATATCGCTCCGGGACCCCATAAGGTATATGGCCCTCTACAGAAATGTCCCGCTACAAAAAAATATGTGTGACATAAATGTCCGAATAGGTGGTATGGATAGCCCTATATGGAACTAACAAGGGAAGTATCTCCACCCTTTTGAGCCAATTTTCCTGAAACTTAAATATTTATAAAAGAGACGATTTTAAGGTTGGGTGTCTTGGTTTATCGGCCACAGGGGCGTATCCAGAAATTTATTTCGGTGGGGGCCCAACATTTTTTTTAATTTTTTTTTTTACAAAAAATTTACATAACAGCACATGTTTTAGAATTTTTCTCAATCTTTTCCTTGAACTGAATGTAACACAATTAGATTCTTCATTTTTGTGTAAGTTTAAACTGTTGGGGGGAAAAAAATTAAATTTTTTTTTATATTTTTAAATTTATTGAAAGACTTAAGCCTTTTTTAAAGTGTGAATTGTATCAGATGCTGATACATTTTTACAAAGAAGATTAGTTAGTTAATTGTTCTTTATTTTTTAATTCATTTTTGTTTACAAAGTCAAAAAAAACTATAAAGTAAATAGAACATACAACTTTGACCAATGTCGTCCGTCCGTCGGACATTGTAGAAATCTGAATTTTTTTTTAAAGAAAAGTTTTAGATTCTATGACAATTTCCATATAAGACAGTTTTTGTTATAAAAATAGTCAAAGACTCTAAATCATATTCCCAATGGAAAACGTTTCTCCGAAAAAGTCACTTTAGAAAATGATTATATAAACATATTCATAAAATACTTTTCCAAAAGAAAAGATTCCGGTTGTAAGACATTTTCCCATAATATGAGATATTTCTAGTTTTTCTCAAATTCTGAAACATTCTACAAAAAAAGTTTTAGATTCTGAGAAAATCTTCGCTTTTTCTGTAAGAAAAATGATTCACATTCTGAGACCTTTTTAAAAAGAAAACAGTACAAAAAAGTCTTAGATTCTAAAATATTTTTCCTAAAGAAAAGCTCTCGGATTCTGAAAAAATTTTCCTATAGAAAAAGTCTAAGATTCTTAGACATTTTTCCTATAGAAAAAGTCTCAGATTCTTTGACATTTTTTCTATAGAAAAAGTCTCAGATTTTTACACATTTTTTCTATAGAAAAAGTTTTTAATTCTGACACATTTTTTCTATAGAAAGTCTAAGATTTTCAAGGAAAAAGTCTTATATTCTTCGATATGTTTCTTACAGAAAAAGTCTCAGATTCCTCAAAATTTTTTCTATAGAAAATGTCTCACATTCTCAGACATTTTTTCTACATAAAATTTCTTAGATTCTGAGACATTTTTTTTATCGAAAAAGTCTCAGATGCTTAAACACTTTTCTATAGAACAAGTCTCAGATTCTGAGACATTTTGCCTATAGGAAATTGTGAGATTATGAAACATTTTTCATATAAAAAAAACCTCAGATTCTGAAACATTTTTCCTAAAGAAAAAGTCTCAGACTCTGAAATATTTTTCCCATAGAAAAATACTCAGATTCTGAGACATTATTCTTATAGAAAAATAGATTTTTACAATAGAAAAAGTCTCAGATTTTGAGCATGTATTGAATTCAAAAAGTCTCACCTTGTGTCTCTGAGACATTTTTCCTATATACAAAATCTAAGATTTTGAGATAATTTTCCTTAAGAAAAATTCGTTGATTCTAAAACATTATTCGTAAAAAAGTCTTAGATTCTGAGACATTTTCCTAAATTGTAAGAAAAATTCTCAGATTCAGAGACCTATAGAAAGTTCTCAGACTCTGAAACATTTTTCATATAGAAAAGCCTCAGATTTTGAAACATTTTTCATATGGAAAAGTATCAGATTCTGAGAATTTTTTTGTAGAAAAAGCCTCAGATTCTGAGAAATTTTTCCTATAGAAAAAGTCTTAGATTCTGCAAAAAAGGCTAATATTTTAAGGCATTATTCCTAAAAAAAAGTCTGAGGTTCTGAGACATTTTTTTTCAAACATACACTCAAAAAATTATGTCATTAACTGTTTGTAGTTTATTTAAAAAGCTTTCCGCTTAGTCGTTTTTAAAAGAAAAAACATTTGTTTGATGTTCAGTTTTTATTAATGACTACATCAGTTCTTTGTTTCAAAAATAACACACTAAAAAATAAAGACTTTCACTAACATTTAATTTATAAAGTCATTTATTTTTGTTCTGTAAGTAAAAACTACTGATTATTCTTTAAATTTTTAATGATTTGTGTAAGTAATTTTTTTTTTAAATTGTTGGTATTTTTTAATGATATATCATTAGTTTTTACCTACACAAGTCAGTTATTTGTTTGTAGAAAAAAAATTCCAAAAATTATTTATAGAAATATAAAAACATATTTGTATCAAGTGGCTTTGGCACGATGGGTAGAGTGTCTGGCCAGAATGTAGTTGATTGCGGGATCGATTCCCCAAAATTTTATTAAAAAATTTTAAAAAAATATTTCAATAGAAAATTGTATAAAATAACCTACGAAATCATTAATTTTTAATGTTTTGGTAGGTTATTTTTTTGGAATTTGTTGGTAAAAATAACAGAACTATCATTAATTTTTAATGTTTTCGTAGGTTATTTTTTTCGAATTTGTTGGTAAAAAAGAATGAAAAAACCGTAATTTTTTAATGTTTAGTGTTATTTATTTTAGAAAATTTTGCCAACATTAAAAAATAAATGTTGATGTTTTTAAAACAAATGAATAATTACTGGGATGGTTTTCAATTGTTTATTCACTGGTTTTAAGTGTGTTATTCTTTTGTTTTTGCCTACAAAATATTTTGAGTGTAGTCTCGTTCTGAGAAATTTTTCTAAAAGACAAAGTCAGGGGGGGCCCCCGGCCCCCCCCTGTATACGCCACTGATCGGCCATATCCGTGTTTAAAAATTTCATTGTCCCCTTATAAAACAATGTTGACCTTCGAAAAATTTCGATTGTCTGAAATTTACAGTTTTCTTTATAACTTTTGAATCACTCAACCGATTTTGAGAATTTGTCAAAAAAAAAATGCCTGCTAATTTTGTACTCTTGCCCAAAATATTAAATCATGATAATGTTTTGCGGAAGATTTGGGTGTACTTGGCAAAGCAAAGTTTTTTTAGAAAAAATAATATTATATTACTTTCCCAGCAAAAACTAGGTATTGTGTTGTGAAAAGTAATGACTGTCAATTACATTACTTATAACAACTACTCATTACCCACTGCATTACTTTAGTCAAAAAAGCAACTAGTGGCTTATATTGTAATATGTAAGTACATATTTGCAATAATATAAACAATTAGTTATTGAGAATATTAAAAATAAATACTTATTTGCAAGTTCACTTGGGAAATTAAGTCCATTCAGAATAAACAATATTTGTTTTACCTTTTTAGCTTAAAGTTTCGCGAAAACGAATAATCTAATGATAAATAGTTACTTCAAACACCGTTTGCAACTATTTATTTTATTCCTCATAAGTAACTGCTTATTTTACTCGTAAGTAGTTATTTATCTCCCTACTCGTAAGCTTGTAGGCACTAATTATTTTTGTCTCACGGCCTTTATAGAATAAGTAGTGTTTCATGCAATGAGTAAGTACATACCAATAATTATTACTACACTCAAAAGAAAAACTCTGTCAAAAAATCTGTAAAACGACTTTCAATTTGAATTAGCAATCTTTTAGCAGATTGTTCTGCTGAGAAGAATATTTTTACTAAAATCTCTGTCATTCAATTTAAGAAAATAACAGACATTTTACTATGTTTATACTGATTTTGTTTGCTGAATTTCATTATTTTTTCAAGAAATTTTTTTATATAAAAAAAAGCAGAACAGATTGTCAGCAGATTGCTCTGCTGAAATCAGCAGATTGCTCTGTTGAGTCAGCAGATATTTCTGCTAAAATCAGATTTCTCTGCTGTCGAACAACACACATGTTTAATAGCTAAAACGCCAGATAAAAGTATAAGCTTCCGTAGCGTAGTGGTTAAGAAGTGTACTTTCAAATCGGAAGGTGGCGAGTTCGATGCTGGCTGGCGGCGTATGTTTTTTTTTTTTCTTGTTATATTTATTAACCTCTTATGACAGATATTTAGCAAACCGTGTCTGCTAAAATCAGCAGATTTCTCATATGGCTCAAAATGGGTGTATTATCAGCAGATTTTTCTGCTGATTGGACAGAGAATTTATTTTGAGTGTAATTACTATACTCATTACTAGTAATGCAAAAATTTGCTGGGTTGCTATTCCATGCAAAACGAATTGAAATATCAGTCGAGGACCCCATTAAAAAACAAAAAGAGCTGTACATTTCGTAAGTGAGTGCAAAAACAAGTACAAAAAAGTGTTTTTTTTATTTTGGAGAGTATAAAAGATTCGGCACCAAAGAATATAACACTCTCACTTGTTTTAAGTACATTTGATAAACAAATGGAAAATTTTTATGCGAAAAGCTTAGACTTGGTGAAAAAGTAGTTTTGGTAAAAAAAAGGTGTGAAAAAGTAGTTTTGGTAAAAAATAAATGATTTTTTTTTTTTTACGAAAAACAAAATTATGTTAAAATTTTGATGAAAAAGAGGTTTTGATGAATTTTTTGATGAAAAGAAAAATTTTTTGATGTAAGAAAAAAATTAATGAACAAAAATTGATGAAAAAAGAAAATTTGATAAAAAAATATTTAAAAAAAAATTTTTTGGTGAGAAAAAAATTGATAATAAAAAATTTTATAAAAAAATTGGATAAAAAAATTGATGCAAAAATATGATAAAAAAAAATTTTGAAAAAAAAAATTTTGATGAAAAAAAAAAAAAATTAATGAACAAAAATTGATGAAAAAAGAAAATTTGATAAAACAAAAATTTGATAAAAAAAAAGTTTGATGAAAAAAAAATTTATGAAAATTTGATGAAAAAAAAAATTATGAAAATTTGATGAAAAAAAAAAATTCATGACAAAAAAAAATGATGGAAAAAAAAATTTGATGGAAAAAAATGAAAATAAAAAAAAAAATGATGAAAAAAAAAATTGATGAAAAAAAAATTTTTTTACTTGGTAAAGATTACCTTTCACAACTCATTACCATGTTTTTGCTCCAATATAATTTTTGAAATGTAATTTAACAATTTTTGGTTATAGATGGTAATATCTGAAATATAAATGGAAGTTTCTGAAATATTGAAAAAAAAAATTTTGATGAAAAAAAAAAAAAATTAATGAGCAAAAATTGATGAAAAAAGAAAATTTGATAAAAAAAAAATTTGATAAAAAAAAATTTTGATGAAAAAAAAATTTATGAAAATTTGATGAAAAAAAAAATTTATGAAAATTTGATGAAAAAAAAAAATTCATGCCAAGAAAAAAAATGATGGAAAAAAATAAAAAAAAAAAATGATGAAAAAAAAAATTTGATGAAAAAAAAATTTTTTTGCTTGGTAAAGATTACTTTTCACAACTCATTACCATGTTTTTGCTCTAATATAATTTTTGAAATGTAATTTAACATTTTTTGGTTATAGATGGTAATATCTGAAATATAAATGGAAGTTTCTGAAATATAATTTGAAATTTTCGAAATATAATTGGAAATTTTTTAAATGTAATTGGATCTCTTAGGCGATATTTCTTCCAAATGCTTGCAGGGAGTCAACTGTTTTTTAGAATTAGTCAATTGTATTTAAGATTTTCAAATTGTATTCAGAAATAGTCTATTGAGTTTCAGATTTTGTAATTTGTATTTCAGAAATAGTCAAATGTGCTTCATCTTTATTCTGCTTAAATAGGTCTAAAAAGATAATTGAATTCACTACATCTTTATAGCGATTTTTTCAGCGCTCTAAAGAGATGTGAATTCAAAGCATCTTAAGAGCTCTTTTTTGGTGTATCCAACCAGGGCTCTAAAGTGTGACATCGCTTTAGAGAATCATGCATGAATTCAGCAGGTTTGGATGCGCTCCTTGACTCGAGTTTCCTCTCCAAAAGCTGCTGCCAGTTCAGCAAAATTTCTGCTGGGTATCGGTAGTTACAACTGAATTTTGTTGATACAACTGTGTTTTAATTAAAACAACTACAAAATTCGTTTGTTACAGCGAAATGTAGTAGTGGCAACCGAATTTTGAGTTGATACAACTGAAAAGTTCAGTTGGAAATTTATTTTTCTCTGTGTATAATACCACCTATTCAGACAGATCCATCACTAGAGTGACTGGTATAAAAAGTGCCCACCTAATACTGAAATATTTTTCTATCTAGTGCAATGTTTTTCGTTTCATCCTCTTTCCTGAAAATTATTACTTTAGTGATAGAGCTGACTTAGCGAAAATTAAGAAATTATAAAAATTTTCCTTTTAACCCCATGATTTTTTGAAAAAGTAAAGCTACCACCCACAAATGCGCAAAAAGAAAAATCTATGCAATTTCATGCGGTGTGTATGTGACTGGCATTTGAATTTTTTTCAGAAAAGTAATTAATTCATAAATTACAAAAATGTCTAGAAGAAAAAACGTAAGAATATCGAATAAACAATATTTGAATGTATGTGTGGAATAAGATGATAAAATCCAATTTTTGAAAATCGTTTTTATACCCTCCACTTAGTGATAGAGGGTATATATAAGTTTGTCATTCCGTTTGTAACTCATCGAAATATCGGTCTGGGACCCCATAAAGTATATATATTCATGATGCTCGATCGATTTTAAGACATTCTAGCGATGTCCGTCTGTCCGTCTGTCCGTCTGTCCGTCTGTCCGTCTGTCCGTCTGTCTGTCTGTTGAAAATGCTCTCGCGGACAAAATATTGCACAGAGATGACTGAAACTTAACATATATATTGGAAGTTCTCCCGAGAAGTTTGGTATTGCATTTGAGCTATATCGGTTCAGCGGTTCAAAAGTTATGAACGAAAATGTAAGCACACCTCAAAAATTTCAGTACATTCAACATAACCTAAAAATACAAAATGCTTTAATTCGGCTTCTGGTTGACATATGTTAACATAATTGAACACCAAATGGTATTTAAAGAAGTACGAACATATTTTTTGACACAAAACGAAAAAAATCGCGGATTTTTTTTTTAACAAAATTTTTTTTCGCGGAAATTTTTTTTAAATTTTTTTTTTTTTTTCAAAAGTAATTTCCTTTTAAATAAAGTTGTTTGCAATAATCTTTTTGAAGTTGTGGAGGGTATCACTACATTCGGCAAGGCCGAATTTAACTTTTTTACTTGTTTTTTTTTTTTTTTTGGAAAATCGTACCTTTCTAAATAGTTTGACCTGTTTTTAAACAAATTTGTTAAAAACTTGTTCGATTCTGGTCATAAAAGTGTCCTTATTACTCCAAAACTCAAAAAAATTGCCAAACACTTCTGCCCAGTTGGAAAATGTGTCACTGAGGAAATTTCCACAGTGATTCCTTGAGGAAATGTCTTCGGGTACTGACAAATCATAGGTAATCCTTAATGGCATGTCCTAACATTGCCAGCACTGAATGTTTGCTTTAAGAGTGTGGACAATTCCTCTAAGACGTCTAAGAGGAAATGTCTTCAGAATAGCAGTATATTAAATTTGAATTTCTAATCTGAGCAACTCTTCAATTTCCAAGAAAAAAATGGCAACATTATCGATTTATTTAAAATAAAATCAAAATCTATCAAGTATAATAAAAGTAATAAATAGACAAACAATTTTCAAAATAAAGTTTGGAAGAAGTAGTTTGGTGTGGGACTAATAAACTGGAGGTTCCAGGTTCAAATCCAGTTGGGACTAAAAGTTTTTTCTAAATATGAGAAAGATAATTTATAAAGGAAAATTGATAAAAGTAAAAACTAAAGGAAATACGACAATTTTTTGTATTTTCACATGACCTACGTCAGACATTTCCCCAAAGGAGTCTTAGGTGACTTAGGTGACCACTGCTGACTTTGAGTGCGGACATTTTGAAAATTTGTATGAAACTGTCCTCAACCCAGTACATAGAGATGTCTTGTGGATGTCAGCAGTGACTCTGACATGTCACCGCTCCGTCACTGAGGATGGCTCGAGGACGTTGCCAACTGGGTGTGAACGGGACTTTTTCGAAATTAAAAAAAAAAAAAATTATTATTTTCTTCTTTAAAATACTTGTTATTTCAAAATGCAAAATATTGTGAAAAAAATTTTTTGTTCGGGACTTCAAAAATTTAAAAAAAAATTTCTGGACTTGTAAAATTTTTGTGGACATCCCAACCGGTAACTCGGTTGTCACAACCGTATTGTGGTTGCCATAACCATACGCGGGATTAGGTCCGAAATAAGGTTATAATTCTCAGAACGGTGGTGGTGACTCTGAACAAACATAACAACACGTATGGAAAATAATTTGAACATAATTCCACTAAAAAATGGAAATGTTTAGTTAAGGGTATGTTGTTCATGCCAAAACAAGAGAAAGTTATGGCGCTTACACTTTAAGTATATCATTGTACCGTAGCTTGATAACAAAATAAGTAAAAGACGAGAGCAAGTCTTAAAAGAGAGAAAAGGTGATTGCTCAGAATTTCTCAGTTGCTATCGTAAACTTGAGGAAATCAGACAGCTCTTGAGAACGCTGGACAACAACAGACGTAGCGTTTTATTGTGCCCACATCCTCACGACAACCGGCAAACAAGGGGTCTGCTAAGATACCCACTCTCGTCAAATAACAAGCACAGACATTGTGTCCCGTAATTAGGCCAGCCTATACCAATCTATGGTTTCGGATTGTGAGGAATTGTATCGGAATCAAAAATTTCCAAAGAATCGGCAATCTCGATTCCTCGAAACCCATAGAAGACAGACCCCATTCCCAGATGAGACTTTATCGAGTCTAAACCTGTACTTCTGGACAATTCAAAATGAAATGGCAGAAGAATACAGTGCTATCGCACAGCTTGCTTGATTCACCTATCTCTCCAAGTATTTTTACTTATCCAGTAGCCCGTTTCTGTAATTAAAGTGAGAAGTTTTCGCATCGAAAAATATGAAACAAAAAATTCCACAGTTTCTCGACTCCGGAATAAAAACTGTTTCTGTATGTCAATGCGAAAACGCCAGCGCTTATATTGGAATATTCCAAGATAGCTGTCAAAAAAGTAATCAAAGTGAGAAAATAGTAAGAGAACAAAAAAAATAACACGGAGCAATTTAAATTATTGTTTACGGATCATTTAAAAGCAATAAAATAAATATAAAAAAATTAAAATTATATATTGTTGTAAATAATGTAATTGTGATGTATTGATAACAGCATTTTTGCATTTAGAGATTCTTTGATTTTTCTAAAATTTGTGAAAAAATATAATAAATTAGATATTTATACAAACACAAAACAAGTAATTTGTATTTTTCTTACTATTTTTATCCATTTTTTTTCATTTATTATGATTTTTTTAATGTTTTTATTTCTTTTTGTCCAAGTCTCGCACCGTTTTAAAATGTGAGTTTTTTTGACACTTCAAATACAAAAGTTTTCGACCAATTACTTTACAGAAACAGTTTTCTCGCATCATTCCAATAAGTTTAAAAGTTTTCGCACAACAAAGTTACAGAAACAGTAAAATGTGAAAAGTCACTTTTTGTGCCGATTTACAATGTTTTCGTTTCATTTCACATGTTTCATGCGAGAAATCTTTCGATTCGAGAGTTACAGAAATCAGCTACAGGTCCCCACGTCCAAAACAGCAAACACTTTAGATTGGAATACTGAAGCCATTTTTCTCAAAGCAATATAACATTCGGTTGCATTGTCCAAATCCAATATTGTCCAAGACTTAATCCATCCGTGTTGTATCGTTGTAATTTGCAAGTAGATCTTCTGGGTCTTTCCTTATTCGAAAAATCACTGTTAACTCTAGCAAATCCGACAAAGCCCCTTGAATATGTAGGTCCAAGGGAAGCATGACCAATATAGCATTCAGAACTGAGCTCATAGCACAAGTTACTACCAAAGCAGCCACTCTTTGCAGTCCATTTAGCCCGGATGCTATGTACATCCAATGCATATCAGCAGGTTTTGAACCCTAAGCCTTCCCAAAACTTAGCCGACATTGCCAGAAAATCCGAAATGCCCGTGAAACATTTTGTTCAACATTTTTTGTTCACATTAGTTTACCATCATGGGTAACCCATAAATATATAACCTGTGTAGACAGTTGAAGAGTTAAGTCCTTTAACGTAGGAAGCAGGAAACCCTTGTGTTTGGTCCTTCGCGAGAACATTACGAGTGTTGTCTTCAATGGATTGACAGACAATTCATGTCGATTGTACCACTTGCCCATCACGTCAGTAACGGTCAACATACAACATTAAGTCTTATGTGCATTAAACTTTGTCAATAGGTCTTGATTGTCAATAGGTCTTGATTAAATGTTTCATTCATAATCTGCCTTTCGACGTCAACCTCAACAAAGTACCTCTGATTGCAGATGAAACTCATCTGGGGAGAACTATAACAACATGTATAGAACGACCTCTTAGGAAACTCGAAATAAATCGAGAGAAATCATTACCGACACCAAAGGCATTAAGCTTGGGTGTGAGCGACCGATCACATGCCTCGGAAATATCCAGAGCAACCACTTTACTCTCACCAAAATGGTGAATCGATCGACTCCAACGTTCCGTAAAGAACGCAATCAGATTCCCAGTAGAACGAGTTTTCCGAAAACTATACTGGAGGCTAACATACTTATAAAGTAAGTTAGCCTCCAGATACCTAACAAGATAGCAATTTACCATGATCTCCATCACCTTCGAGCGCTCTGATAATATTGCGATTGGGCTGTAATTATCAGGGGTTTTAGCCCAACCCTTTTTAGGTATGGGCTGGACTTTTTAGGGATTGGCTGCACATTGGAAACCTTCCAACATGATGGAAAGATTCCCGTACGGAAAGACAAGATAAAAAAATTAGTCAGTGGACGCGCTAACGCCGTAGAACACCGTTTCACCACCAGTGCTGGTATACCATCCGGTCCCGGTGACTTATTTACGTTAAAATCTGCAAGAACCCTTTAAACTGCACGAGCTCGTAAAAATATCTTGGGCATAGTATGGGATACCTTCTCGAGTTCTAGCAGTGGTTTATTTCTTTCCGGCAAGAAAGAATTTCTTTCAAAAAAACCAGCCAACAGGTTAGCCTTATCAACCGGTTCGGTGAACACTTAGTCGTCGTTAAATAGAGTCGGGATACAAGAACTATCATTTTCCTTGACTCTTTTAACAAACGAACAAAACCTCTTACTTCCCCGAGGAGCCGAAATAACTTTAGCATGAAGTCGCTGTTCGTAAAGAAGCTGCACACATCTCGCCTGTTTGCGTAGCAGATCAGTATTAGCGTTTTTATTATCATGCAAATTTCTGAATGATTCCTCCCTGGATCTGACAGCATTCCTGCAAGTCTAGTTAAACGAACATTTATCCCTTAATTTCATCGAAATGAGAACTGTGTGACTGACCATATGACTCCTCATACTGTATGGGATGAGAGCGTGTAAATTGAAATACCATCTAGGGAATACTGGGAAAATCCACCTGTGGGGGAACATCAAGTTGAGGTCTACACTGATGGTTTAAAAATGCAACAGGGATCAGTTAGTGGAGTCTACTGTAACGAACTGGGAATTGAATATAGTTTACGGATACAAGACGGCTGTAATATTTTTCAGGCGGAACTGTGTGCAGTGTCGGAGGCAGCTAGACTCATTTCAATGAAACCGATTTACTCTAGTGAGATCATTATTTACATTGATAGTCAAGCGGCTTTAAAGGCATTGGGAAATAGGAATATACGATCTAAGGTAGTCAGCCGATGTCTAAAAGAGCTTCAGGTTCTCATCGAACAACACTACTTTAGACTGTGCTGGGTTTCGGGTCATCAAAATATTCCAAAAAATTAAAAAGCGGACCAGGTAGCTCGTATGGGCGCAATTTTACCATAAAATGCAATTAAGACCGACGTGCATCCGGGCCTAGATGCTATTTATATGGAGATCAGAAAGAATTTTGAACTCCAAGAAGATTCAAAATGGGAAAGCAAACATAACTGTTCCAAACAAAAGTTCTGTGGACTCGCGGCGAAAAGCGTGTTCAAAAAACGGTTCTTCAGATGGAAAAGCAGATCTAAGGAAGCTTGAAAAGTTATTTGAAAATGTTGAAATTAATTGGAGATGACTTGTGCAGATAGTGCGCGGACGACGAGACAGTGGAAGAATTATTACATTATCTTTGTCAGTGCCCTGCGCTATCTCGCACTCGATTTAATTGTTTTGGCTCTTATTTCTTTCAGAATGTGGAGGAACATAGAAGGATAAGCCCGTGAAAGATACTAAAATATAGTAGGCTGAGTAAATTTGATGAAGCACATAAGTGGATCTAAATCGTCATGCTATGAGACAGGAAGACGGATCTGGTCTTGCGGACATAACGTCAACCTCTTAGCCTAGCCGAAATGAGCTTCGATAGAATAAATGAGCACAATAACACTTTCAACTATTTTCGCAGCGACGTTGACGTTGCCGTCGCCGACGAAACACAGTTTCCTGTTAAAACGCCGGAAAAAGTCGTTAAGCTCTGTTGTCGAGACGTTACGAAGATGGGAGTACGAGAAGGGTGCGAAAATGGTGTTAAGTCCGTGATGGCTTTGTCCGGGCACCGTCAAAAGCAGTTTGGCACAGTGTTTTGGACAATTTTACAAAGTTCTTTTACCGGGTTTCTCCACCGAAGAGCGTTTTTTGAACTAAAGTTTCAAATAATAAGAAAAGAACGAAAATATTTTTAATGATAAATGGTTAATTAAAAATCTTATATAAAAAATTTTAACCGTTATATTGATACCTGGATATAATTTACATCTGTCATTAAATCCCTTCTTGCAATTCCTAAAATTCATTAAAAAATTTTAATCACTTAATAAATGTAATTACAAAAAAAAAATTTGCAACATATTTGAAAAAAAAACAATCAAGATCGAAATCTTAATGCAATGTTATCATAAATGACATCATATTAATATGTGTCATTCATTCAGTTATGCTTATCATTTTACGCATTTCATCATCAGGCTAATGGAATAAAAATGATAAACCGACAATTTTGGGGTGACAAAAACTGGTCCTCAAAACGAACACACAAAAACAAACAGACGCGATGACAAAAAACGTATGTATGTTAAAACAAATATTTACATGCTATTGTCATGATGATAATTGTCACAAAAACATAAAAAAACGGAAAAATGAAAAACACTATTAAAAAATGAAAATAAAAAAGATGACATGTGTACAAACAAAAGAAAACGTCAAACAACCGCCAAAAAATTCAAACAACAAAGATGTAACAATAACCTAAAAAAAATACTAAACAAACTATCCCTCTCCCCTTTGTCATCAATATAGTTCTTTTTTTTAATAGAAATCATAATGCAACTTTAAAATAACAAAGCAAACACAAGTAGCAATCTAGCTAGAAAAAAAAGGGTGTAAAATTTTCAATACGATTTTGAAAAAATGATTGCCAACCGTTTCCATTCTACTCAAAACTACAATTTGTCATATAGACAATAAATGTTTGTAATGCATGGTAGTTTTTATACCCTCCACTCTAGTGATAGAGGGTATATATAAGTTTGTCATTCCGTTTGTAACACCTCGAAATATTGGTCTAGGACCCCATAAAGTATATATATTTATGATCCTCGATCGATTTTAAGTCGATCTAGCGATGTCCGTCCGTCCGTCCGTCCGTCTGTCTGTCTGTCTGTCCGTCCGTAGAAAACACGCTAACTTTTGAAAGACTTTACAGAGGCTACTGAAGTTTGGCATATATGTTTGTCATTTACCTGGTCAGGTTGGTATTGCAATCCAGCCAAATCGGTCCAGTGGTTCAAAAGTTATGAGCAAAAGAGTAAATTTCGGTAAAGGTGTTTCGCGAATTTACGAGATAAAAAACACGATAACTTTCGAAAGACAATAATGAGATTACTGAAGCTTTGCATGTATCTTTGCCGTTCCCCGGGTCTGTTTGGTATTAAACTTCAGCTCAATCGGTCCAGTGGTTCAAAAGTTATAAGCAAAACCCTGAATTTCAGATTAGTTTCATCTAAAATGCCACGTGTTTTAACAAGTTTTAAAAGCATTAGTGGTAACTTAGCAATGCTTTTTAAACTTGTTTAATTTTAAAGTAATGCTTTTTAAACTTGTTTAGTTTTAAAAGCAGTGGTAACTTAAAAATTACACTCGAAAAAAATTTTACACTCAAAAAAAATTTTACACTCAAAAAAAATTTACACTCAAAAAAAATTTACACAAAAAAAAATTTAGTTTTTTTTTACAAAAATGTCAATATTTTGTGTACATACGTACGTGCATTCACTCAGAAATATTTTTACAGTAAAAAAAACATTACACTGGAAAAAAATTTTACACTCAAAAAAAAATTAGTAATTTTTCTTTAAAAAAAAATTACAAAAAAATAGTTTTTTACTCAAAATAAAATATTTCTAATCAAAATTGTTAATTTAAAAATGTACTACTCTTTAAAAAAATGCATTGTGGAGGGCATGGACGTATTCAGGGGGGGGGCCCAGGGGGCCCGGGCCCCCCCCTTTTGGATTGAAAAATTTTAAAAAATTAATTCACATCAACATATAATACAAGTAACAAACATAAATTTTTTAGTTTTGCAAATATTTTGGTTTTTGAAGAAAATTTGTAATATCTTTTTATAAAAACTCTTGATTTTATTAAATTTTCGTTTTTAAAAAGTTATTTATATCGAAATATCTGCAAAATATGTATCGAAAATACATTATATTGGGTTTATTTAATGAAATTTATGCATCAGGATCATGAAAACAGTTTTCTGTACAAAATTTCAAACTCTGAGGTTCTAAGAGCCTTTTTCTTTATTAAAAGTCTCAGGTTCTGAGATATTATTTCCAAACAAAATTCTCAGATTTTGAAAATTTTTTCTAAAGAAAAATTTTCATATATAATTTTTAATTTAGCACTTTTTTAAAAAATTAAAAAACTGCAGTTTTAAATCCCAGTTGGAAAATGTGTCACTGAGGAAATTTCCACAGTGATTCCTTGAGGAAATTTCTTCAGGTTCTGACAAATCATAGGTAATCCTTGATGACATGTCCTTACATTGTCAGCACTGAATGTTTCTTTAATAGTGTGGACAATTCCTCTAAGACGTCTAAAAGGAAATGTCTTAATAACAGCAGTATATTAAATTAAAATTTAAAATCTGGGCTAGTATTTAGTTAGTATTTAAGTTAGATTGTAAGATTTATTTACTTATTGTTAGGCCAAGAAAGGGCAGATTCAATAATCTGAAAAATAAAGTATTTGAAAAAAAAAAAAAAAAAAAAAAATCTGGGCAACTATTCAATTTTCAAAAAAAAAGATGGCAAAATTATCAATTTATTTAAAATAAATTCAAAATCTAACAAGTACAATAAAAGTAATAAATATACAAACAATTTTCAAAATAAAGTTTGGAACAAGTAGTAAGGTGTGGGACTAATAAACTGGAGGTTCCAGGTTCAAATCCAGTTGGGACTAAAAAAGGCGAAAAGTTTTTTCTAAATATGAGAAAGATAATTTATAAAGGAAAATGGATAAAAGTAAAAACTAAAGGAAATACAAAAATTTTTTTATATTTTCGCATGACCTACGTCAGACATTTCCCCAAAGAAGTCTTAGGTGACATGTCCCCAGAAGGTCAGCTCTGACCACTGCTGACTTTGAGTGAGGACATTTTGAAAATTTGTATGAAACTGTCCTCGACCCAGTACATAGAGATGTCTTGTGTATGTCAGCAGTGACTCTGACATGTCACCACTCCGTCACTGAGGATGGCTCGAGGACGTTGCCAACTGGGATATTAAAAAACGACTTAGGACAATATTTAAACTTGAAAAAAAATCGATTAGTTTTTAAGATATTGCGCCAGTGCAATAATCGCTTTGTTCCACAACATTACCGCGGGTGCCCGCGGTACCCAAACCAGCCCGAAAAGTGTTCCCGTACGCAAAAATTGGGTAAATGAGAGAGATTTTGAGAGAATAAATTTGTTTCTCATTTTACCGAACTTACCCGTACTTTTTTTTGTGTAAACTGGTAACAGTCAGATGTTTAGAAACAGCTGTGGTTTAGTGAAACAAAATTGAACATTTTAATTAAACAAAGAACTTAACAAAAGAAATATGTAATTTCAAAACAAATAAATAAATATTTGGTAACTAAAACTAACTTTTACAACTTTTTTCCTTGGTTAAAGTTCTTTTTCTTACGAAAATATTTTAGCATAACCCCTTTGTTTACATTTTTATTATATTTTGGGCTTGAAATGTGGTTTTTTGCGTTCCCGTACTTTTGTGTCTTTTTGTAGTATTGTGAGAGTTTTTTTTAATTTTCTCTCATTTTACCGAACTTTACCCGGAAAGTTCTGGAACACACCTAATATATAACAGTAGAGCCGTAAAAATCGCTAAGGAATTAAAAAAGTTTTCAAGTCTTAATATCTTGATAACGGAATGTTATACAATAATTTGGATGGCTGATTTGGAATCAGGTCCTTTATTATGGCTCTTACGTGAGAATACGTAGCAATAATAACTAAATAAGACTTTTTTTTTTAATTTTTGAACGTGAATATCTCGAAAATGGAACGCGTTTACGAATACGTAACAGTAGAACCATTAACATGCCTAAATTAGCGTTATTGAATTTTCAAGAAATATCGGAAATATGTTAAACCATTAAAATGTCTGGTAATATAATTTGGAATCAGGAAAGCTAAAGCAATCTTGTTCATATAATATGATTTTTTTTCTCAGAATATTTTTTTTTTCTCAGAATATTTTCAATAAAAAATCTCAGATTCTGAGGAAATTTTTACTATAGGAGAACTCTCCAATTTTAAGACATTTAAAAAAAAAAAAAATCTCAAATGCATAAAAACTTACACTTATGAGACAAGTTTTTGGTAAAGACCAAGATTTTTGCGTCATTTAACTAAGTTTTTGGTAAATTAACCATTTTTTGCGTAATTAACCAAGTTTTTGGTGAGTTTTATTTATTAAACAAAAAATTTTATTTATTAAACAAAAATTTTTTTTATTAAACAAAAATTTGTGTGTTAGTGTTTTTTGCGTACAGATTCTGAGATGTTTTAAATTTTTACGAGATATTCTTTCTCTGACAAATTTTAATTTTTTATACCCTCCAACCACAGTATGGGGGTATACTCACTTTGTCATTCCGTGTGTAACGCATCGAAATATCAATCTAGGACCCCATAAAGTATATATATTATTGATCAGTGATCGATTCTAAGACGTTCTAGCGATGTCCGTCCGTCCGTCCGTCTATCCGTCTGTAGAAGACACGATACAGTCCAAAATAAAAGAGCTAGACTTCCGAAGTTCTGCAAGAATATGTCTTATGTTCCTAGGCAGGTTAAGTTCGGAAATGGGCAAAATCGGACCAAGGGGAAAAAAGTTCCCCCTTAGAGAACTAGACCAACCCAAGAAAAATCGCATTTTTTGCAGGGCTTTTTGTACTTTTCTAAGCAAATGCAACATTATTATCTCAGAGGAAGTTCAAAATCACAAAGGGAAGGTGCCCCCTAACGTCTCCCACCAACCCCCCCACCCCAAAAAAAAAAGACGCCCCTGGATTTTTTATATTGTTTTTTTTTACATTTTGGAGGGTATAAAAGATTCGGCATAGCCGAATGTAACACTCTCACTTGTTTTTTTGTACGGGGGGGGGGGGGGGGTAGTCCTAGAACATAATATTGTAATTAACAAAAAAAAAAATTGAGTTGGGCCCCCCCCTTTTCAAATTCCTGGATACGTCGCTGGTGGAGGGTATTCATAGATTCGGCAAAGTCGAATTTAACTTTTCTACTTGTTTTATTTCAACTTCTTGTTTGTTTTTAATTTGACAATTTCAGAAGGCCAATATTGTATATTTTTTTAATGTTTATGAAAAAAAAACACAGATTTTATCTTTCACTGTCATACTTTTAGTTTTTTTTTTTTGATCTGAATTACTTCATTGAAGCGTTAAAATTGTAAATACTATTTTGATTTATGTTTGAAAACTTTTATGTATAAATGAAATTCATTTCTCTGCTTCGCTATTATTGTTGTTATTGTTAATAACGCCTTAATACAGAGTTGTATTCGTATTTTGTTTAAAATTGGCATACAACATTTTATTTTACGGTGATTTTATATTTGCCGTTTTGAGCTGCCACAATTTTACTTTTTTAAATTATTGGATGTATAAGTTAATTTATAGACTTTCAATATCTATGTATTTCTTAAAATAGAATGATTGTTTTCAATATCATTACTTAATCGGCTAAAATCATTACAGATTCTTCTGAACTAACCGAAAGATAAGGTGACCATTAGGGTGGTGCGAACTCCAAAAAAAGTGTTTAAATCAACTATTAATAGTGCGGAAAAGTTGACAGAAGATAATACAAGCATTTTAAAACCAATATGATCAAAATCGGACGATATCTTCAGTTCGCGCATCACGGGTCAAAATTGGAGCCTTTTGAAAAATGTACAAAAATAAAAATAACAACCCGTGTAAAAAAATTATTAGATCAAAACATATCTCCTTTGATAAAAACATATATGGATCATATCTAAATGGATGTAATCAGATCTACTCCATATATATTCACATCTGCTTGAGATATGATTTGATCCGTAAATTGAGTCTATCTGGCATATATGGCATATATGATCAGACATTTTCAGATATTCATATATGTAAAATTGTCATATATGTAAAATTGTCAGATAGACTCAATTTACGGATCAAACCATATCTGAAGCAGATGTGAATATATATTGAGTAGATCTGATTACATCCATTTAGATATGATCCATATATGTTTTTATCAAAGGAGATATGTTTTGATCTAATTATTTTTTTACACGGGAAGTAAAAAAGTTAAATTCGACCTTGCCGAATGTAGTGATACCTTCTACAATTTCTAAAAGATAATTGCAAAAACTTTATTTAAAAGAAAATTAATTTTGAAAAAAATTTCCGCGAAAAAAAAATTTGTTAAAAAAATTCCGCGATTTTTTTTTCGTTTTTTGTCAAAAATATGTTTGTACTTGTTTAAATACCATTTGGTGCTTAATTATGTTCACATAAGTCAACCATCAGTCGAATTAAAGCATTTTGTATTTTTAGGTTATGTTGAATGTACTAAAATTTTTGAGGTGTCCTTACATTTTCGTTCATAACTTTTGAACCGCTGAACCGATATCGCTCAAAAATGCAATACTAAACTTCTCGGGAGAACTTCCAAAATATATGTTTAATAACAGTCACCTTTGTTTTGTATTTTGGACGTGATCACATTTTCCACAGGCAGGCAGACAGACGGACATCGCTAGAATGTCTTAAAATCGATCGGACATCATGAATATATATACTTTATGGAGTCCCAGACCGATATTTCAATAAGTTACAAACGTAATGACAAACTTATATATACCCTTTATCACTAAGTGGAGGGTATAAAAAATATTATTCGAAATTATTTAAAAACAATTAAAAAAGTCAAATTCGACCTTGCCCAATGTATTAATACCCTCCACAATGTAAAAAAAGTTTATTTGCAAAAAAAATTTAAAAAAACGCGAATAAAATTTTGGTGAAAAAAAAATCGGCGCAATTTTTTTTTAAATATCGTCGAACTATATTCAATAAATGCCAACTCGAAAAAGCTTACTGTTCAGGAGAGCTAAAAAACTAGTTATTTCGCAAATTATTGTAACAAAAAACAATGTACCTTCCACAAGATGGTTTAAATATTCTAAATAATTTTTACCTATGCCAAAAATTTTATATTTTGCACTTGTTTGCGTATTTTTCGGAGATGGCATTTATTACTATGACAAAAAACAAATATTTTTTTAGAGTTGGCATATTTTGTCGGAAAATAAAAATACATTTTTTTTTTAAATTTTTATAATTTTTTTTTTTTTGGTTTTTGTTATCCTTAGTCGGTAATTGCAAAAACTGAAAAAAAAAATTAAAAATCGTTGCATATTTTAAAAAGTTACTAGCTCCGAAAGCCTTTTAATCTCAGGGTGGTCAACTTTAGCGCTCTGTAACTCACGCTGTATTATAATAGGGTCAGTCTAAACTAGCTATTTTGAAAGCTTATATCATTGACTTTATTTGCCCCACTCATAATGTTTCAATCTGATAAATATTTTGAAAGTTACATAAATATAAGCAATTTTTTTTTTTTGCAAACACTATTTACCGATATTTTCAAAAAGGCAATATCTCGAGAGCCAGTCATTTGATATCAAAATCTTTACAAGATTCGTATTCAGCATGGCAAATGCAATAAGATATGTAGTCTAATTTTTTTAAAAAAAATTTTTGAAAAATTTTTGGAAATTTACAATGGGAGTTGGCATTTATTTTCACCAAAAAATATCTACTTTGAGATAGCAGAATAACAAAAATGGATGTAAAACGACAACAAATTATTTTTTTGTTCTGAAATTTTTATCACAGATGGGTATTGCATAGGGGAGCTATTTGCCATCGGAAACTCATATCGGTCAAATTTGAGTTGGCATATTTTGAATATAGGTTCACGATATGTTTGTACTTGTGTAAATACCATTCGGTAATCAATTCTGTTCACTATAGGTCTTCCAATCGGGACTGGTTTTTCTAAGTCCCGGGATTCGGGATTGAATAAAAATTTTAGGAGTCCCGGGATTTTTGGGATATTTTGAATCCCAGGATTCGCGGGATTTTTTTTGGAAATTTTCGAGATTTTCAAAAATGTGCAGTATTTTTTGCCACTTTGAAAAATTCGTTCGTTAATATTGGCAAAGATCTGTTGAAGTTGTGAACTTGAAAAAAAAGGTCGGGTTTTGTGTTTTCTAGTACGCGAATAGTGAGTAAGCGAGAGAAAAAAGTGCGTAAGTGATTAGTGTTTGCGTGAACGCGACTGCGTGTGAGTCAAAATCCACTCACGCCTTTCAAAAATAGTTTAGTAAAACATAAAGTTAAAAGAGTTTACAACTTAGAGTCCCCGCACAACAATGTCGGAGCGGTTGACGGTTTCGGTCATGAGAGAGTATAGGCACAAAACAAAAGCGGCAGCGGGAAATTCCGTCATACGTTAATATTTACACTATTTTTTCACTTTTTCAACATGTTTTTATTTGATTTTATTGTTTTTTTTAATATCAATATGATTTTTTCATATTGATTAGTTTTTTTGTGTTTTTTTTTAATTTTTAATATTTTTTTTGTTAGAGATCACATTTTTTGTTTACTTTATCGAAAATAATCGAAATGTTTATAAAAATGTGGCAACATTTTAATATCAAAAATTAAAAGAGAGAGAGAAACCGACACAAAAATAAAATTGATTTTATTCAAGCGGTTTTCGGTCGATCGTATTTTCTTGCCAAATTTGTATGAAAAAAACGTCACCGACATTGTTGTGCGAGGACTCTTAAGCAGTTAAGATGTGTCAAAAGCCCTATATGGTCCTATGCTCCTTGAAGAAGTAAAAGGTAGTAAATATGAAAGTCATTTTGTCGAACCAACACTAGTTTTTAGAATTTAGATTTCGTAAACATTACACCTTTTGCTATAACAAAAACATGGTACCAGACGGAACTTCTGTCGATTTTTTTTTTATATTTTGTTCCACAAAATTTATATTTTACACAAATTATTACAAAAAAAAATTATAAATAATATAATAAAAAAATCGGGATCCCGAAAATCCCGGGATTGAAAATCAGAAATCCGGAGATTCGGAATTTGCCTAATTGAGAAAACCCCGGGATTTGTGGAATTTCCCGATTGGAAAACCCTAGTTCACATAAGTCAACCAGCAGCCGAATTAAAGCATTTTGTATTTTTAGGTTATGTTGAATGTACCAAAATTTTTGTTGTGTACCTACAATTTCTTTCATAACTTTTGAACCGCTGAACCGATTTCGCTCAAATGCAATACCAAACTGCCAAGGGCAAGTTTGGTAATGTATCCGTTTAATACTTTGACGTGATCTCCATTTCCACAGACGGACCGACAGACGGACGTCGTAAATTCTAAAAGCTTTTCTGTAGAAATAAAAACCTCAGAACCTCAACATGCTTTCTCTTTAAGCAAATGACTCAGAAAAAATTAAAAATCAGGAAAACATTTTTTGAATAAACATGTCTGAAGTCTGATATATTTTATTGGAAACCAATTTCAGAATCTGGGTATTTTTCTACCAGAAAAACGCTTTAGGACCTGAGAGATTTTTGAACATTTTAATTTCTTAACCCATTAATACCTGACCCCCGATTCCGTGGTCCGATTTTGAAAAAATTGCACACAGTTAGTATTTAGGGCATTTGTATTAACGTGAAACTTTTTGTTTTTTCTCTCTGTTGTACACGTACCTGGCTCATGGGTATTTTTCTACCCACTCAGGCATTAACGAGTTCTTAAATAAATAATAAAAGCTTAAAAACGGTAACAATAAACATAAATATTGTAACTTTTGATAAAAAATCTACAAAATACACACTTAAAAGTATTCCGATTGACTCAGAATCACTTTTGAGTTATTTTAGCGATATGTGTCCGTCTTTCCGTCCACCCATGGAAACGTTATAATCACGATACAGGCCACATTTATCACTATATCCCCTTAAAATTTGGCTCAAATGAATTTAACAGCCGTATTATAATGGAATTTCTTTCGAAATTTACAAGAAAATCTTTTTTGTATTCTCAAATCACCATTTCAACTTTGTTTTTACAAAAAACACGTTTTTACTTGAAGTTCTTTTACAAAAATGATAAAAATAAAAATTTGATTTAGAACCGTTTTATGTCTAACAAGGGAAGTATCTCAACCCTTATGAACCGATTTGACTAAAACTTAAAATATATATAAAATATCAGTGTTTCCCCTTATGAAACAATGTGAACCTTCGTGGAAATTTCGATAACTCCCGAACCCATTCGGCTGTTATTTTCCGACATGAAAGCATTTGCTCTATCCATTTACTCAAACAACTTTAAGTTGAAGCCATGTCCAAGGCATTAACTATCGTCTTTGTATTTACATTGTTAAAAGCCCCTTCTATATCCCGAAATGCTGCAAGAGCAAATTCCTTATACTCCAGGCATACTTCAAACTTCTGTACAAGTGAATGAAGCGCAGTCTCTATGGATTTACCCTGCTGGTAAGCATGCTGTTCATCCGATAGAAAATTTGTACCTAAATGCTACCGTATATATAGATCAATTATCCTTTCCAGCGTTTTTAAAAGAAAAGATGTCAAACTGATTGGTCTGTAATCTTTTGCCGTCGCGTGGTTCAGTTTACCGCTTTTGGGCAAGTATATAATACTTGCTTTCCTCCATCCTTTTGTTATATAGCAAACTTTCAGGCATGCAGTAAAAATCGATAAAAAATGCGGAATTAAAATGTTGGAGACGTTCTGAAGCATTGCCGGAATAATGCCGTCAGGTCCAGGTATGGTTTAAATGAAGCTAGAGCCCATTTTATTCGGTCAGCAGTTAAACAATTTTCTGGAATGATCGAGGGGTTATCGCGGATTACATTCACTGCAATTGGGGTTGTCCTACATCCCGGAAAGTGTGTCGTAAGTAGAACATCAAGTGTTTCATCTGCACTTTCTGTCCATGTATCATCACTTTTTTTCAGTAGGATTAGTGGAATGTTCTTCTTCGATAAAATTTTTCTTAGCCTTGCAGCCTCAGTGGTATGTTCAATATTGCTACAAAGATTTTCCCAGCTTATTGTTTTTTTGATTTCCTTATTAGCTTTTTGAAGCTTTTAAGTTCACTTCTATATTGCGCCCAGCTGTCATCTGTGTTACCCCGTCTAGCGTGCTTGAATAAGTCCTGCACTAAACTACGAGCGTTTGAAAGTTCTCTAGACCACCACGGAGGTTGGGGTTTCTACCGTGTGACAGCGCATTGAATTTTGTGCGAACGTAATTAAGGCAAAATGAAAAGAAAAAAATAATAAGTCTTGCAATGCAATTTATTAACTTTGATCGAACGGTTTTCGAGAAATCGCTATTTGAAAATTCTTACGATTTCTTTGCATTCAAACTTAATTTGAACCAAATAGTAAAATTTTAATATTTTAGAACTGGTCTCCGATTTTGGGAAATCAGATTTTTTAATGATCGGAATATAAAATGAGTTCAACAGTTAATACAATCCATCTAATATTATTTTTACAATATGTTACTTTTTTTTGGAATATTTAAAATATTTATGCATATCAGTGCACTTTTAATTAAAAACATATCAATCGAACATCCATCCATACAAACATTCATATAAATAAAATCAATCACAATTGAAATATTTTAAATACACAAAAAAAACAAGAACTTTTTGTTATTTTTCATATAAACCCTTTTTTACCCCCTTTTTATATTGCTCGCAAACATTTGGTACATATTATACTATGAACAATTATTGTTGTCTTTTTACCCTGATCAATTCCTTTATTTAACATCCTGCCGCTGCTGCTGCATATTCTGAATGATGATGAGGATGCTGTTTTTTTGTTTGTTGCATCAAATAAAAAATATTTACATTCATTTTTTCGGTCATTTGTGAAAAATTTTCCATTAATTAAAATTCCAATTAATTTTCTTGTGTGAGTGTAAATTTCATTTTTGCAAACAAATATTAAAAAAAATCAGAAATATAGTCGATCAAGATCGATCATTTGCTGAGCTACCCCATTATGAATTTTAAAACTTTTGATTTTGGTTGGTTCAGAACTTAAAAATAATAGCTGTGTTTTTTATACTCTTCAACCACACTATGGGGGTATACTCACTTTGTCATTCCGTTTGAAATGCATCGAATTATCGGTCGGGGATTCCATAAAGTATATATATTTATGGCCAGTGATCGATTCTAAGACATTCTATGAATGTCCGTCCGTTCATCCGTCTGTCTGTACGTCCGTCCGTCCGTCCGTCCGTCCGTCCGTCTGTAGATAACACGTTGCAGTCCAAAATAAAAGGGCTAGACCCCTCAAGTTTGGCATAAATACTTATGTCTTATGGTCCTAGGCAGGTCAAGTTAGGAAATGGGCCAACTCGGACCAGGGGAAAAATGCTAATTTTTTAGACGTTTTTTTGCATTTTTGTGAAACAAATTTAACACTTTTATGTTCACAGAAGTTTATATTCCTGCGCTTGGACCCAGGGGACTAAAAAATTTTGCTTTTTTTAAATAATTTTATTACTTAATAATAATTTTTATGAAAAAATTCATAATTTTTATGTATTTGTTCATAAATACTTTAAATTTCGTTCATAGGCAAATATTTTTTTTCTGTGCTTGTATTTTTATATAATTTTACATGTTACAAACCTCACCCCAAACTTAAAATTATGTTACAGTTAGGCATAGGGCACAAATACTGAAACAAAAACGTTAAACTGTTTACCGCATTGAATATTTTTTTTATCATGCTTTTTACCTCAAATGTATGTATTCATGTAGTTTTTCATTTTTGTAAAAATATGTCTGCAAGTTTTTTTTTTATATATTTTTCATATGGTGTAAAATGTTGTATGAATCGGTATGGTTATTGATGAAAATCAATTAAAATTTCATTTATTTACTTGATTCGACTGACTGTCATTTATATTTTTGCATTCGTACTTTAGCTGGTAGCGACATCTTTGGACATTGTTACTATGGATTGTAGTAAATATAAGTGACTTTAGTGTCAGTTAAAATTAATTTTCATTATTAAAAATTACATTGATTTTCAATTTGAATGCATCCGCACATACATATAAGGGCCCATGCAGAAAAATACGGACAGGAGAAGGTTATTAACAGTGTTGCCACCAATGGAATTGGAAATTACACAAAAAATTATCCAAAATCTCACAAGTTACACAAACAAAAAATTACAGAAAAATCTAGACTCCTAAAGATTAGCACGAATTTGTCTTATGGTCATAGGTAGGCTAAGTTCGCAAATGGCCAAAATCGGTCCAGGTGGAAAAATGTTTCCCCTTGAAAAACTAAACCAACTTCTGAAAAACGACATTTTTTTAAATGATTTTTTTTGTATTTTTGTTCAACAAATGAAAAAATTTTCAGTCCGCCTCCTTTTGTGGGCGTGGATAAAATAAAATAATAAAAATAAATAAAACTAAAATGGTTTTAATATTGATATAATTGTAATAATTAAGTGCAAAAATCATTATAAATCAACTTTCCAACATTTATTGCGTGGGGGAAAGTGTCCCCCAATATGGGGATATTAAAAGATATTGAATAACAATTTTAAGATTTGGGAATAGGGATTATCCAGAACAATTTTTAATTTAAAAATTTTAGAGCGTTGTTTTTCGACATCTAATTGTAAGTCATGCAAATATTAAGGTTTTATTGGTCCAAATATGCATGTTCGTCATTTATTATCTTGTATTTGGTAATCAAAATTGTTATAGTCAATGTTGTTAATGATTTTTTAAGCTAAAAATGTCGATAAAATGATAAAAAAATTGGAACTTTATTAAGGTAAAATTACACAAAAATTACACAAAAAATATCATTATCCAAAAATTATCCAAGAATTTTGAAATTGTCCCACTTTTGGATAATTATCCAGAAAGTGGCAACACTGGTTATTAAAGTACTTTATATGATCGGTTATGTGCTGGGAAAACGTTACAATTAAGTAAACGGTATGCTGTTTGCTTTCTTAAAGCGCCCTAAAACCAAAAAATATATTATTATCAAAGCACTTTTTATACAAAACGGGTAAAAAAGGTAAATTCGGAGTTGCCGAATGTAGTGATACCCTCCACAGTTTCAAATGGATAGCCCTATATGGAACTTAGAAAATTGAGTTTTTGGGATTTCAATTTTTCAAAAACTGGGCTTGGGAGGCATGGCCAAATATTGGAAAAATGGTAAAATTTGTGGCGAGTTGTCTTGATTAAATATTTATCACATTAAAACGGAATGCACCACAATCTCAAAAACTTACATTCTTATATAGTTTTGTATGGGCTATCGATTTTTTTTTTTTGAAAATTTTCAGAACCCGTTCTGAAATTTTCCATTTTTTAAAAAAGTCAATTTATCAAAAATCCGGCTACTTGTTTTTTTTTAAGTTTAGATGTTTGTCCATCCACACAAAAAAAATTAGACACGCGTTTTTCGTTTTTTTCGATAAAATCGCATTTGAATTTTAAATTGCATTACAATTTAGTAATTTGCTTGTATTTTCTTGTTTCAACAGAGCGTATGAGTAATATTTATGCAATTAATAATACACATTCGCAACGTTAAAACACGAAAATACAAGCAAATTACAAAATTGTTACACTCAAAAAAATAAACTGGTAAAACGCCTGGTAAAATGCCTTGTAATCCCGTTCTACCAATTTTTAACAATTTTCCTTGTTTTTTAACGAAAAATTTTTTACTTTGCTCAAACGAGAACTACAGTTTTATTGGTAATTTTACAAGTTTATTTTCATAATTGTATTCTTCCATTCTGAAAGGTTATTTTCATAGCTGTATTATTGATTTTTTTTATTTGGATTTTTTGGAAATAAATAAAATACTTTGATATTTTAGTTGGCTATCAAAAAATAAAATGTTTTGTTATTTTATTTATTTTTGTTTGAATAAAATAAAATTTTATTTTATTCAAATTCATAAAAATGAAATAATATTTCTTTCCAAAAAAATCAAATAATTTTTTCTGATTGCTTATTCAAACAAACAAAATAGATTTTTTCAAAATAATCAACAAAAATTTTTGATTTTTTTGGTTATTCACAAAAATTCAAATGAATAACGTATTATTTAAACAAAAAAAAGAAATATTCTTGAAAATTTTGTGTTTGAAAAATAATTTTGTTTTTATTTATTTTGCATTTTATTATACAGTAAAACACACACTTATTCTTACAAACCACTATTGTTTTATTGTTAGCTTGTTATTAAAGGTTTTCTTTACTAAAACATTAGGCTTGTTTTTTTTTTCAGACCGGATTAAGATTGGGATTTACTTTATTTATTGTAAAAATGTGTCAAATCAAGTCCAGAATTTTTTTTTATATTTTTTTTTCTAAATCTACATACGAGTTAAAATTTTTCAACATGAACCCCTGATTTCCTTCGATGTCTCCGAATTTGATGAAACTTTGTGTATATGTTGGGACTAATAAGACTTATACTCAGACAAAATTTAAGACCTTTAACTTTCGTGGTTCCAGAAATATGGCGTGTCAAAAGTCAAGAAAATCTTTTAAAGGATGAAATATAAACATTTATATCTTCAAAAGTATTTGAGCTATATTACTCCCTGATAGCTTGTTTTAAAGGCAAAACCATGACCTTTCAAATAACATTTTGCAAAAATTTTTATTTTGGGAATTTTTTTTATTTCTGCAAAATTCGCGATTCGCGAAAATATATCTGAAAAAGCGACATTTTTAAAAATCTGAAAAAAATATATGTTATTGGCTACTATCTTAGCTACAAGCTGTATAAATTTTGAGTTGGTGAACGTATTAAGACCAGAGATATGAATAAAAATGTGTTGCCAAGTAGTAAATTTTTATCAAATCTGATGAATATTAAGTTTTAATTTTTGAATATTTTGCAAATACACATAATAAAACGGTGAAAAAAGTAAAGTTAATGGTACATACGGGTACTACACATAGCTACAATATAACAAGAATATTTATCAATTACACTACTCTACAAAAATTAACTTTTTTGCACAGACTCTTAGATTACATTTGCTAAAGTATTTTGGTCTCTTTAACACGAATCTGTTATCATAAAAATTTTATCAAATCGCCTTTTCGAGAAAAGACCTCTTTTGCGGTCCCTGCCCATAAAAACCAACGAATGACTTTATATTGGAAAATTATTAAAAATGCATATTATTTCAAAATTCATTGAGTTTATGCGAAAATATGTGCAAAAAATCTAAATTTTGAGCAAAATTTGCAAATATTATTTGCACATACTTTGTTCCCTAATATTTTTATTTTTTTAATTTTCATTGTTTAAAATACATTTTCTTAAGTCGTTTGCCCTCTTTAACGTGAATCCACTAAACGCGAATCCATTGCCATTTTTATGTAATCGCGTTCTCGTGATTTGCCCATTTAGTTTTTGCAGCTGAAGCATACAAAAATATTAATCGAACAAAAAATATGAGGTATGTCAGTGTTAAACATTTATTGTTACGTTTCTTCTTGGGTTTGAGGGTTTAGTCTGTAAAATAGGCCTATATGTCCAGAAGACAATTTGATAAAATGTTTATGATGACAGATTCGTGTAGGCCAAATACTTTTCAAAATGTGTTCTAAAAGTCTCTGCAAAATAAGTTGACTTTTGTTAAGTAGTGTAATCGATAAAAAGTTATGTTACAATATATTCATGTGTAGTACTCGTGTGTGCCATCAACTTTACTTTTTTCACCGTTTTATTTTATGTACAGTTGAACCTCGATTATCCGGGTTGCACGGGACCGAACTTAGCACGGATAATCGAAAAACACGGTTGAAAGAGGTTATATATTTTTCTACATTTGTATATGTTCGTGAATATATTGCACGGATAATACACAATATGTACGTACATGTATGAATTGCACGGATAGTAGAGGTAAAGCACGGTTAATAGAGGTAAAAAACAAACACACAGCATGCCGGTTAATAGAGTCGCCGGTTAATAGAGGGCCGGATAACCGAGGTTCAACTGTATTTGCAAAAATATTCAAAAATAGTAATTAAATATTCATGAGATTTTAAAAAAAATTCCTAATTGTCAAGACATTTTTATTAATATCTCTGGACTTAATACGTTCACCAACGCGAAATTTTTAGAGCTTGTAGGTAGGACTCATACCTTTAACATATATTTTTTTCAGATTTTTAAAAATGTCGATTTTTTTGATATGTTTTTGCGAATCGCAAATTGTGCAGAAACACAAAAAAGATCCCAAAATAAAAATTTTTGCAAAATGATATTTTAAAGGTGATGATTTTGGCTTTAAAAAAAGCTATCTGGAAGTGATATACCTCAAATACTTTTCGAGATATAAATATTTGTAATTTACCTTTTTAAAGATTTTCTTGACTTTTGAAACGTCATATTTCCAAAACTACGGAAGTCAAAAGTCTTAAATTTTGTTTGAGCATAAGTTGAGTAAGTCCCAACACATATACCGAGTTTCATGAAATTTGGGTCTATGGACGTCAAAAATTCAATTTTTTTTGCTATGTTGATATGGATTTACTCATACAAATAGTAAATACATATAAACAGGTAAGAAACTAAGCGGTGTCCATAATGTAAAATGGTATAAATAAATTCAATTTAATCCTAGGATTTAACTAAATTTAGTTTTTATACTTCAAATTTTTACCTTAGCTTAATTATGTTTTTATTTTATTATTGATAATACACTTAAAATATTTTGTAAGTAAATTCAACTGAAAAAACGTTTAAAACAATCGTTTTTCCTTTTAAAAAACGGACTACTTATATTTCATTTGAAACAACATACTTTTTCAGTTATTTTTAAACGTTAATAAATGCCTAGACATTCCGTAAAAACAAACGATATTTCAGTTATTTTAACTGTTTACAATTTTTTATTTTGTGAAGTAATAATAACATTTTTTGAATAATAATACGGTATAATCAGTCACAAATAATTTAACTGATAAAAATATTTTTCCGTAACTTTTGTAGTTTATTGTTTTTACAACTGTATAAATCGTTCAATATTTTATTTTCATTGAAAAACAAACGATAAAACGCTTAAAATAACTTTAACTAAAAACTTTTTGAATAACCGTAAAAAAGTTACTGTAAAACTTTTCTGGGTGTAGGATGTAGATTCAGAAAAAAATTAAAAAAAAATTGTTTGGCCAGATTTGAACCTTTTTAAAGTAAAATAAAGTTATTCCAATATTGATTTAATGCAAAAAACAAGGCTATTAATTAGAATATTTTTTTAATTCTTTCGCAAATTGATTTTTAATGTTTAAAAAATACTGTTAAAACGTTTTGCTATTGAAAATACACTACTTGAATAAACTTTTCGATATTTTTTTAAAACAATAGACAGTCCTGCAAGGATGTATATTTACTAGGGTGATTAGACCGGTTTTTCGAAACCGGTTTAAACCGGTTTTATGTGGCTTGCAACTTCCGAATTTTTAAAACCTTAACTATTTGAAAACCGGTTAGACCGGTTGGTTTACTGTCGAACCCCGGTTTTTATAAATCAACCTTTAAAAGCAGTTAAACTCGATTTTTTTAGTGTAAAGGTGTTAAAAAAATCCCAAATGAATGAATACCAAGTAAAAAAAATAATTTCGCCTTGGCTGAATCCATAAATTTGAGTGCAAATCATTTCTGGATGTGGCAAATCTTTACATATAAAAAAAATAAGCAAACATTTTTAATGAACATTTTTGTCGACTATCAAAATTTTATTTTAAGTAATTTTTTAATGTTTGCTAGTTATTTTTTTTTTAATAAAAAATGTTTGCAGTAAAAAATATTCCATTGAAGTTTGAACATTTTTTAAATGCTTTTTATAAAATTTCAATTGTATTTAAAAAATTTCAGTTTGTATTTCAAAATTTCCATTGGTTTTTTAAATTTTTCTTTTGTATTTCAAAAATTTCTATGGTTTTCAAAAATTCCTTTTGTTTTCAAAATTTTTCATTGATATTCCAAATTCTCTAAACGCTTTTAAAAAATTTTCATTTTTATATCAGAAATTTTCATTTGCATTACAATTTGTACAATTGGTAATTTTTGAAACGTAAATGAATTTCCGAAACATAAATGAAAATTTTTGAAATACATATAAAATTGAACATTTCTAAAACGTATTTAAAAATTTCTGAAATATAATTGCAAATTTCTTAAATACAAATGGTATTTTCTGAAGTAATATTGGAAATGGTGATATAAAGTACCAATTTTTTCGAAACACCGACAAATCTCTGCTTTATATTGGCCGTAATAAATATTTTTTGCCTTATTTTGCAAAAAACCGAAAAAAACGGGTTCATTCGGTTTTTTGTCAATTTAAAAAAACGCTGATTTTCGAACTATTCGAAAACCGGGTTTTAAAATTTCGTAAGGGTCTTTAGATTAAAGATATCGTCACCCAAAACTTTGTTTTTTTATATGTAAGTGAATTAAGAAAAAAATTTGTATATAATAATTATCAGATATCATTCCATTTCGCAAGAACTTCTTCTGACATAGAAATATTTTATTTAATTTTGCATTTGTTCAGATGTTGAAATATGATCCGATTTGGCCCATTTTCGTACATAACCAGCCTCAGACCATAAGACATATTTCTGACAAATTTCCGTAGTTTAGCTCTTTTAGTTGGGACTGCATCATGTCTTCCACAAACAAACGGACGGACATCTGTAGAATGTGTTACAATCTATCTCTAATCAATAACATATACTGTATAGTCTGTTAGATGGATATTTCGATTCATTACACACGGAATGACAAAGTGAGTATAGTCCTTTTAAACCAACCTCTAAAAATCGCCTTTTTTCAGATTTTTATACTTTTGTTAAAAAAATAAAAGTTTTTATATCTGCACTTGGAATTTCCTAAATTACAACTTAACTTTTCTGAATTTCAATGGACTTTATTAAATTACAATTTATAAGAACCTGACATCAAAACAAAACTGTGTTGTAAGAATAATTTTGTGTTTCTCTGTACAAAATAAATGAAATAGATTTTTTTTCAAACACAAAATTTTCAAGAATATTTATTTTTTGTTGTTTGAATAATACGTTATTCATTTGAATTTTTGTGAATAACCAAAAAAAATCACAAATTTTTGTTGATTATTTTGAAAAATTATATTTTGTTTGTTTGAATAAAAAAAATCAGAAAAAATTATTCGATTTTTCGTTATTCAAATAAAATCAAAATAAATATTATTCATTTTCAAATATTTAAATAATCTGTTATTTGATTATTTTTGAAAAAATATTGTTATTTATTCATTTCGTTATTTCAATCATTTTATTTATCGTATGGCACTGATACAAACAATTACAATTTTAGAGATATAAGCATTACTAGTTTAACAGATTATACAACAAAGTTTAGCATATTTTGATAGAAAAATAGTATAGATAATAATTAGATATTGATGTCAATATTCTTCAGCCACCGGACGGCATCTGGGCCAGCATTGTTTAGTTCGTGTAGTTCGCCAAGAAATTTACGATGGGGGCAGTCTTTTATAATGTGGTAAATGGTTTGATTAACATCACTGCAATCACATAATGGCGAAACAGCGGAGCCCCATTTAAAAAGAGTAGCTGCGCACCTTCCATTGTTTGTCCGTATACGGTTAAGCCTAACCCATATAGGCCTAGGCAATTCTGATCCCGGAGGCATACAGGTCAAGTCATGTATTTTCATTAAGTCATCACATGAAGCTTGGTTCCAATTATTAAACCAGATGTTATATGGGTCATAATTATTGTTTGCGAGACTTTCAGCTAGTTTTAATGGAGGTTTTCGAGATATGAGACGGTCGTCATTAGCAGCTTCAATATATTGGTGTATTTTAAGGCTAGGATTGGCGATTATTTTTCGATGTTCGCGGAGTAGTGCATTCTGACGTCTTAGACTTGGTGGTAGAATATTACTTAGAACAGGTAAAAATCTTATTGGGGTTGAAGACATTGTACCTGTTATTAGTCGCATACATGCATTTAGTTGGATATCTAATTTGTTTACGTGGGGGCTATTAAGCCAGACCGGTGCGCAGTATTCTGCAGAAGAATAAACCAGTCCGAGTGATGCTGAGCGCAGTGCATTTGTTTTTTTAGTAAATTTTTTTTATTGAAAAATATTTTAAAAAAAGTTGACAAAATTTTGAAAAATTTATTACGAGGATTCTGTTAATTTACAAAAAAAACAGTTATTTTACAAAAAAGATTTTATTACGAGGATTTATGTTGTTTAACAAAAAAAAATTGTACATTTATTATTTTCTAAACATATTTACCAGTTTTTCTTGTAAGTTTACCATTTATTTTATATTTTTTCGGTTTTAAAACAATATTGTTACCAATAAAATTGGTTATTTTACCAATTTTTGGCGCATTCAAAATTACAAGGAAATCCTCGTAATTTTACGAGAATTTTACCTACCTCCTATTTTACGAGAATAGCCTCGTAAAATCACGAGTTTTTTTGGTAACTTTACAAGGTTTTTTTTGAGTGTATAAAATTTAAAATTCAAATGCGATTTTCTTGAAAAAAAAAAACGAAAAACGCGTGTCTGAATTTTTTTGTGTGGATGGACAAACATCTAAACTTTTAAAAAAAATTAAAAAAGTAAGTGGCGGGATTTTTGATATATTGACTGTTTTAAAAAATGAAAAATTTCGGAACGGGATCTGAAAATTTTCAAAAAAAAAATGTAGTCGATAGCCCATACAAAACTATATAAGAATGTAAATTTATGAGATTGTGGTGCATTCCGTTTTAATGTGGTAAATATTTAATCAAGGCAACTCTCCACAAATTTGAGCAATTTTCCAATATTTGACCACTCCTTCTAAGCCCAGTTTTTGAAAATTAAAAAAACCAAAAACGCAATTTTCTTAGTTCCATGTAGGCAGACGCGGATCCACGGGGGGAAAGGACATTTCCCTCCCCCAAATCGAATTCGAAATAAAAAAAGGGAAAAAAGGAAAGGAATGGAAAGAAAAGGAATGGAAAGAAGAGGAAAAAAAAGAAAGTGTAAAAGAAAATGAAAAAATCTGAGAATTTTTTTATAAAGGCAAAATGTTTCGGAATGTTAGAATTTTTCTATCGGAAAAATTAAAAAAAAAAATCCAAAGGAATAATTTGGGAATTTTTTTAAAGGAAAAACCTTAGAATTGTTCAATAAGAAACATCTGATAATTCTTCTGTTGGAGAAATTTAATAGAAATTCTTCTATGATAAATGTCTTAGAAAGAAAAAAAATTTTTTCAGAAAAAATGTTTCGGAATGTCAACATTTTTTTAATATGAAAAAAGTCTCGAAATATTAAAATTTTTCTTTAGAAAAAATAAAAGAATTTTTCTCGAAAAAAAAATTTGGGAGTTTTTCAAAACGAAAGATTTGGGAATTTTTCTAGACAAAAATTTGGGAATTTTAGGAAAAATTTTTCTTAGAATTTTTTAGGATAACCCTGAGAATTTTTAATAAAGAATTAATCTAACAATTTTTAATAGGAAAGTCGAAACATTTTTTATGGGATAAATCTGAGAATTTTTTTTAGAAAAATCTGATAATTCTTCTTTGGAAAAAATCTGAGAAGACGATAGGTAAAAGGAAAGAGAAAAAGAAAGAAAAGAAAATTTTCGGAAAATTTTCTATAGAAAAATTTCCAAGAATCTTAAAATGTTTCTATAGATGTTGAATCTTTTAATTTTTTATAGGAAAAAAGTTTTGGAATCTTTAAATTTTTCTATAGGAAAAAAAAATTTATGGGAAAAATTTCACAGACTTAGCAACTTTTTTTTTTGAAAAATATTTCGGAATCTGAGATTTTTTTCTTTTTATAAAAATTCTTAGGATCTAATACTTTTTTTAAGGAAAAATGTCTCTGACTCTGAGATAATGTCTCAGAATCTGAGAAAATTTTTGTTTGAAAGATATCTCAGAATCTCAGACCTTTTAGTAGGAAAATCTGGACATTTTCTATAGGAAAAATTTCTTAGAATCATTGAAAAAAGTGTCAGACTTTTTCGATAAAAAAAATGCCTCAGAATATGTGAGTTTTTATTTAGAAAACAATTTTCTAGAATCTGAGACTTTTTCTAAATGAAAAATAGAATCTACGACTTTTTTAATAAAAAAAAAATGCCTTAGACTCCTGGGACTTTATTGGAAAATATCCTAGAATCTGAGAAAAAATCTTAGATTCTCAGTTTTTTTCTATTTAAAAAATGTCTCAGAATAGGAAATATATATCAGAAAAAGATTGAGAATCCTTGACTTTTTCTTCACATTAAATTCCTGAATTTTTTTAATCTCAGGCACTTTCTATAGAATTGTGTTTCAAAACCTTAAAATGTTGGTGTAGAAAGAACGTTTCGATATCTTTGACTTTTTCTGTAGAAAAATAGAATATGTAGAAAAAAAAAATTTTCTGTAGCAAGAATTTTACAAATTATAAAAGCTTTTCTGTAGCAAAATTCCTCAGAACCTCAGAATTTTTCTATTGGAATAATGTGACAGAATCATAAACTTCCTCTTTAAGCAAATGACTCAAAAAAAAAATTAAAATCAGGAAACTTTTTTTAATAAACAAACAAAATCTGAAATCTGATATATTTTCTATTGGAAAAATATTTCAGAATTTCAAGAATCTGGGGAAAATTGTTCAATCTGTGAGAAAATTGTTCAGGACCTGAGAATTTTTTGAGGAAACATTTTTTAAAATATTTTTATAGGAAAAGGATTTTAAAATTGGAAAATGTTTCTATAGAAAAAAATCAAAATTAATAAGAAGTAAACACTAAAAAACATTAACTAATGTTTCCAGTCTGACCTTAGGTTCCCCAAAAAAAATAAAATAAAAAAATTTGAGGAAAAAAAAAATTCCCCCCCCCCCAAAACACAAAAGCTGGATCCGCGCCTGATATAGGGCTATCCAAACAACCTATTCAGAAATTTAAGGGACAAATGTTTTTCTGTAGCGGGACATTTGGTGTGGAATGCCTCATATACCCTCTATCACTAAGTGGAGGGTATAAAAACAAGACATAAAAAGTAAAAAAACTTTGTTTCGGCAAATTTTGGAAAACTTCCGCAAAAAACCTGATGTGCTCTATAAAAAACATAAGTTTTATAAACAAAATTTAATAAAAAAATTTAATGAAACTACGAAATCTAATGAAGCATATTTTATGAAATTTGTTCGCAATATGCATAATATTTTAATAGCTTATGAATTCCTTCATTGGTTTAATTAAAGCAAAATAATGATTAATTTATATCACGAAGTTTTTTTAGTGTGGTGTAGTTTAACATATCGTCGCTGCGCCTAAAAATGGAGTCATGTGTAGTTTTTTAAATTTTTTTTATTACATCTTTATGATTGGTCATACGTTTACTCACTAAACCGTTTTTTGATATCTTGATTGGTTCAAAAGTTAGTAAAAGTAGCTATGTGTTCGTCATACTAAAAATGGTCTGAAAAGGAGTTATGTGTTAAGCTACACATAACTTTTTTTGATAAAAAAAGTAACAGAACGTGACAAAATGGGCCACTTTTTTGGTAATATGAGGTTCACACATAACATCCAAGTATTTTGAATGAATTTGTCAACATTTTTTGGAAAATATTTGCAAATTTTCATCCCCTGAGTATTGGTTTAAGTAAAAAAATGTCGAAGCTCTTGAATATTTCTTTTTTTTATTTCTATTTTAACATACACTCCAAAATTAATCTCCATCACTGCATTGAGGCCTCGGCTAAATTAATCCTCCATTTAAACAGGTACAACATCGACGTGGCACTCATTCAGGAGCCGTGGATCACGAGGACCGGAATCAGCGGACTCGAACATAATGAATATAAAATGTTTTGTAATAAGAATAATAAAGATAAATTAAGAACTTGTGTTCTGATTAAGAAAAATTTAAAGTGTATTCAATTAAATCAATTTACTAATGGCGACCAGACTGTTATAAGACTTGACTTTGCGGGGCGCTCTACTATCATATCATCAGTATATTTTCCAAGTGATGATGAGAAAGATCCTCCGCCTGATATTACTAGAACTTTGGTACAGTACACCTCACTACAGAACACCGAAATTCTGATAGGATGCGATGCCAATGCACATCATGTCCTATGGGGAAGCACTAACACGAACAAAAGGGGAATAGGTGTCTTGGAATTTATTCTTGAGAATAACTTGACTTTAGGTAATGTAGGCTCGGATCCAACTTTTGAAACAAGAAATAGGAAGGAAGTTTTGGATCTGACACTTGCTAGCCAGAATGGTAATTTAGAGATAAGAAATTGGAGAGTATCTAACGAAACATCTTTCTCGGATCACAAATATTTGGAATTCAGCGTGAATATTAGAAATACTCAACAGGTATCTACTTTTCAAAACCCTAGGAGGATAAACTGGCACACTTTTGAAGGAAGTATACGCGAATCAAGTATATGGAACAGGAAAGAAATGAATAATATTAATGACATAGACAACACTGTAAAAGAATTCGAGAGCACACTCAAAAAAGCGTTTGGCAAATCCTGCCCGACGAGCAAAAATAGGGGTAAAAAACAACAGCCTTGGTGGAGTAACGAACTTAAAACATTGATGAAGAGTACAAGGAAGGCATTAAATGATGCAAGGAAACACGACACTGATGAACTATGGACAGAATATAAGACAATCAGAAAGGAATTCAAGAAACAAATAAGGAAATCCAAGAGGGAAGCTTTTACCAATATGCTAAATGACATTGAGAGTATAAAGGATACTTCAAGACTCCGAAAGCTGATGTCGAAGCAGGAACATGTACCAGGAACTTTAAGGTCTATAAATGGTACCTGGACAAATTCGGCGAATGACACTCTTGAAACGTTATTCAAGACCCATTTCCCGGAATGCAACCTGGATCTTAGTCAATTAGACAAACCAAACGAGTCAATTCATATCTGGCAATCACACAATGTGGAATTCCTTACGGAGTATAAAATAGAATGGGCAATCGGTTCTTTTGGACCCTATAAATCTCCGGGTCTAGATGGCATTTATCCCATAATGCTACAGAAGCTAGTGGGAATCATTACACCACTTCTGAAACTAATTTATACATCCTGCCTTAGGCTATCATATGTACCGAAAAGCTGGAGAGAAGTAAAAGTTGTCTTCATCCCCAAGGTTGGGAAGATACAACATAGTAGCGCCAAGGACTATAGGCCAATCAGTCTATCATCTTTCCTACTTAAGACACTAGAAAGAATTCTGGAAGACCACTTGAGGAAGAGTATGTGTGCAATGGAACTCTCGGGAAACCAGCACGCCTACACAAAGGGTAAATCAGTGGAAACCGCCCTCCATGAGTTGACGATGAATATTGAGGAAACCATTAATTATGGCGAATATACTCTGGCATGCTTTCTTGATATTGAAGGTGCATTTAATAATATAAAATCTGGGGCAATAGAGAAAGCTCTAGCCAATTCAGGTAATGACCCAATGGTGAATTACTGGATAATGAAAGTCCTCACAAACCGTATAATTGAAGCCGAAATAGGAGGGGAATCAATAAAGGCAATGGCGACTAGAGGTACTCCCCAAGGGGGTGTCATCTCACCGACACTGTGGATTCTGGTATTAAATGAGGCTTTATTGAAGCTGAAAAAATACGGAGTGAAGGTAGTAGCTTATGCCGACGACTTAGTAATTTTGGCAAGAGAGATATCCCTGGACATAATATCCGACATTATGGAGCATGCTCTCTCATCGCTTTATAAGTGGGCCTCGGCCTGTGGACTAGGAATAAATCCTCAGAAAACGGAAACGGTTCTCTTCACAAGGAGGAGAAAAATACCTGAATTTCGATTACCACATATTGGGGGAACGTGTCTGACACTGTCTGATAGTGCCAAGTTTCTTGGCATAATCTTTGATAGGAAATTGAACTGGCTCGAAAACCTAAAGGAGAGAGTGAAAAAGGCGTATGCAGCCATGTATACTTGTCAGGGAATTATTGGAAACACATGGGGTCTTAAACCAAGACTTATACACTGGATATTCACGGCAATTGTTAGACCAACACTGGCACATGGTGCAGTAGTGTGGTGGCCTATTGTAGGAAAGAGCACGCACGCCACGTACCTGAACATGGTTAATAGAGTGGCCGCCTTAAGTATCACTGGAGCACGAAGGACAACATCCACACATGGTCTAAGTAGGATTCTGGACTTGCCATCTTTGGATCTTTACATCCAGGAATACGCACTTAGGACACAGCTGAGACAAAGTCAAAACTGCGCGCTGAAAGTTCGAGACTATGGACACACAAAACTCATACGAGACCATCGATATGATGACTGTGTGACTGATTATATGACTCCACATATCGTGTGGGATGCAGGTATAACAATTGAAGTACCATCTAGAGTATTCTGGGAAAATCCACCTGTTGGGGAACAGCACATTGCAATCTACACGGATGGATCAAAGATGCCACAGGGAACAGGTAGCGGTGTCTACTGTGAGAAACTGGGAATTGAACACAGTTCAAGAATACAGGACAGCTGTAATATTTTTCAGGCGGAATTGCATGCAGTGTCAGAGGCAGCCAGACTTATTTTAATGAGGCCGATCTACTCTAGTGAGATCATTATTTACATTGATAGTCAGGCGGCTTTAAAGGCACTATATAACAGGAATATTCGATCAAAGGTTGTCAGCCGTTGTCGCCAAGAGCTTATGGCTCTCATCGAACAACACTCTTTAAGACTGTGCTGGGTTCCAGGTCATCAGAATATTCCAGGAAACGAGAAAGCTGACGAGTTAGCTCGTATGGGAGCAGTTTTACCATTAAGTTCAATAACGACCGACGTGCATCCGGGCCTGGATGCGATTTATTTCGAAATACGGAGAACTTTTGAACGACAGGAAGATTTGAAATGGGAAAGCAGCCAGGACTGTATCCAAACGAAGGCCTTGTGGACTCGCGGTGGAAAAAGTATCCAGAAAACACTACTTTATATGGAAAAATCAGACCTCAGGAAGTATGTAGGTTTAATTACAGGCCATACTGGCTTGAAAGCTTATTTGAAAAAGTTAAAATTGATAAGAGATGACTTGTGCAGGTGGTGTGGCGACGAAGAGATAGTGGAAGATTCATTCCATTATCTTTGTCAGTGCCCTGCACTATCTCGCACTCGATTTAATTGTTTTGGCTTTTATTTCTTTCAGGAACTGGAGGAACTTAGAGATGTCAACCCATGGAAGATGCTTAAATATATTAGGCTAAGTAAACTCGATGAGACATATATGGAGACATAAATCATCATTTACCAGGAAGGCAGTAGTGAATTATGATTAATATGTAAAGCACCCAACAACAAAAACCAACCCCCCCCCCCCCCCACCCCCTTTTCGAGGTATCACTTTGGATCAGGAACTGGTCTTGTGGACATTACGTCAACCTCTTAACCTAACCTACACTCCAAATATTTTGTAAGTAAATTCAACTGAAAAAAGGTTTAAAACAATCGTTTTTCCTTTTAAAAAACGGACTACTTATATTTCATTTAAAACAACATAATTTTTCAGTTATTTTTAAACGTTAATAAATGACTAGACATTCCGTAAAAACAAACGATATTTCAGTTATTTTAACTGTTTACATTTTTTTATTTTGTGAAGTAAAAATACAATTTTTTGAATAACTAACTACAAAAACCGTACTTCTGTAAAATTATACGGAATAATCAGTCACAAATAATTTAACTGATAAAAATATTTTTCCGTAACTTTTGTAGTTTATTGTTTTTTCAACTGTATAAAACATTCAATATTTTATTTTCCTTGAAAAACAAACGATAAAACGTTTAAAACAACATTAACTAAAAACTTTTTGAATAACCGTAAATAGTTACTGTAAAACTTTTCTGGGTGTATCTTATGTTTGTAATATTTTTATTGCCAACTCGCCTCTATAATGCCTTTAAGGCGCAGAACAACAAAATTGTAATGAATTATTTATTTCAATGAATAAAGACTCAATAACAAAAAAAAAATAAAAAAAATCAGCACCATTTTGCGAAAAATCTGTTGTTCGCTGTTTAGTGAAGAGCTTTTAAATATCAAAATTTCAAGGGCCTTGTCTAACCAATGTCGCTTTAAACCGCCAACAAACTATATTTAGTCTTTGTCCCTCTCGAAAAGAAATTAACAATAAGAATGGTTTCATAAGCAAAAGGAGTTATGTTTAAAAAATATTTCCATTTATTTAAATTTTGTTCTAAAAAGTACTTAAAAAAGGAGATATGTGTATGTTTTTTGAAAATTTCTGCACCAATGGAAAACCGTTAAATGTTTCATAATTTTTTTGTAGTATGTGGATAGCATATCGGTACAAGAATTTTTTATAGAACATTTTAAAAATATCGCGAAGCGACGAAAATAAACCGTTTTTTGATCTCCTGAACACTTGCCCAAAAACACATATCTCCATTTTTAGGCGCACCGACGACATAGTGTTAATATACTATTCTTTTCATATGTCCTTTCCCAGGAACTATGAAAATTTTTAGAGAACCTATCCTCAATTTTGCAGACAAATCCGTTCTTAACTGAGTTATTGCCTAAGAAAAAACTTAATTAACGTTTTGTTAAAAAAAAAAAATAATTTAATTATATTTTTAATACCACTAACGCCATCTACTCTATATGACATCACATTAAAATTCTAACTACATACTGTAAATTTTATATTTCATGTCCACCCTTAAATAACGGTCAAATAATAAAAACTTACCCACCCTTCCCTCTGACATAACATAACCAATAATAATGAAAATTTCATATTAAAAAAAGGACATTCTACTCATACATACAATTTTCATAAAGATACAATTTTTTTTTTATAGACTCCACCCACCTTAAGAATAATAAAATTCATACTGTAACACAACCCATAAAAGCTATAAAATACATTAGAATGATAGAAAATATAAAAACGAATGACAAAATGGTTATTATGTCACGTATTTATATATAAAACACATTGCTGTTATATTATATAAAAAAAGTTTATATATAAAAAAAAAATAAAAATAAATACAGTCATATGTTCAACTTAACTATCTAAAAACTAGTTCCTTATTTAAATTTTCAATGAAAATTTTAAATAAAGAATTTGCAAAACAAGTTTTGAATTTATTTCTTTTAATTTATTTTCAAAATTTCCAAATAAAATATCTGACTCCTAAAAGTGATTTTACATTAAGCCACTGATTGTAAGTCATATTACTTTCTCATAAGAAAAGTTAAATTTTTTGCAGCATATGTTTAGGCATTTCTAAAATATGTATTACTGAAATTCAAAAAAATAACTTCTCATTTTAAAAAATTAAAAAAACAAAAATAACAAACTCACAATAAGATAATATAACAATAAGTCAAGTTTTAATACCAAGTGGCAAAAAAATTAGACTTAATAACCACCATGCAGGGAAAATGTTATGTCCTTGTGGGGTCATGTGACATATCACCAGGGCTAAAAAACCTATCACAAACTCGATTCCCTTTATATAAAATACCTGTCACTTTTGTTAGTAAATGCACTGAAAAAAATAACTATACTGAAATTAAATAAACACTGTTATTAATTTAAGTAAACAAATTTTTTTGAATTTACTTCAACTTATCTTAATATAAGGCGGTTTTACTTAAAACAAAGCAAACAAACTTGAAGATAGTACATGCAAATACTTAAAAAAGCACAAGAGTTTTCCTTAATTTGTTTTTTTAAACTAAGTAAAATATTCTTTACATTTATGGCGAATTGATTGCATTTAAGAAAAAAAAGGGTTTATTAAAAAATTTTGTTTTACTTAAAAGAAACAAATTTAAATTGTGTGCAAAAAAAATAAATAAGTACGTAACTTACTTAAAAATAGTATAGACATTTTCAAGACCTTGAATCAAATAAGTACTAATCTTTAATTCCAGAACGCATTTTCTTTAATTTAATAAATTTTTTGTTTTAATTTAAGAAAAAAGTAATCTTTATTTTATTGATTTCATTGACTTTATTTGAATCCATATCTTCATCAGTTTAAGAAATAATTTACGTAACCTAAGGAACAAATACTTTAGGTATTTCGGGGACCCCATCTGGGGCTCCATCTGGAGACCCCATTAGACCCTAACTTTAAATCCAAATTTCGATTTTCGCGGAATTTTCAAATGCCTATAACTATGCAAATACTGCAGATACGAAAAAAATTCTAAAGACATTTTTGTAGTCCTTAACTTGTAAAAAATGACCGCCGAAGACCCGAAAGCCCTCCGAGTTATAGTTTTCGAGTTATTTCATGATCAAATTTCTCAAGACCCCATTCCCATATCTCAAAAACTAAGCAAGATAGAGTGATTCTGACAAAAATTTTGGATCAAAATCATTAGTGACTCTATAATAGTGTATGAACATACTCATGGGCGGACCCCATATATTGGGGGCCCGTAGGGTCCTCACATTGGGACTCCATATGGTCCACAGAATCCGTAATTTTAAGGAAATTTTTACTTATTTAAAAAAAATATTTTTCCTCTGGATAAAAACAATTAAACTTATATTAAGTACAATTTTACTTACTTTTAAGATATATTTAAGTAAATGCATTACTATGTTTTAGGAAAAAATATACTTGGAAGAAGAATTAATATCTTTGGAGCCCTCGCATACCCTCCTTTTTTTAAATTAAGTTCAACATGCTTTAAAAATGGTAAATTTTTTTTTCAGTGTGTCTCAGCCCCTGAGACATCATTAGAAACATGTCACTGGACATCAGACTGGGTCGGTCATAAAGGAAAAAAATAAAGTTACCGTTTTTTGCACTTAATTTTAAAGATTACCTCGAAAAAGTGCTATACGCTCAAAATATTTTGTAGGCAAAAACTAATGAAAAACACACTTAAAACCAGTGAAAAAACAATTAAAAACCATCCCAGTAATTATTCATTTGTTTTTACAAACATCAACATTTATTTTTTATTGTTGACAAAATTTTCTAAAATAAATAACATTAAACATTAAAAAATTACGTTTTTTTCACTCTTTTTTACCAACAAATTCGAAAAAAATAACCAACGAAAACATTAAAAATTAATGATAGTTCTGTTATTTTTACCAACAAATTTCAAAAAAAATAACCTACGAAAACAATAAAAATTAATGATTTCGTAGGTAATTTTTTACAATTTTTTATTGAAATATTTTTTTAAAAAATTTTAATAAAATTTTTGGGGAATCGATCCCGCAATCAACTACATTCTGGCCAGACACTTTACCCATCGCACAGTGGTTCCGATTCCAAAACTAGGTGGACAAAAGTATTTAACCATTATATTTTATGTTTTTGGAGTCGCTAATTTCAAAAAAAATATTTAAAAAATGGTAGCTCTAGTATTTTTGAAAATACAGTGGGTTTCACTATAATAACTACAACTAAAGTGAACTTTTCGCTACAACTAAAAAAGTTAAATACATTTTGCTGCTTTTGGTATCTAAATTTAATGGAATTACAGAAAAAAAGATATAAAAAGCCATTCTGAGTTTTACAGTAAAGTCCAGCTATGTCGAACTACTTTTAATATGTAATTTTTTCTAGAATAGTCGAATTTAATCATTTTTTTGCTTCTGGAGTTTCGGGAAAAGAAAAATGTGTGATGTAGCTATTGTAGAAAATACTGTTAAGTTATTTGTTACAAAAATATGTGCAGAAGATCTTGAATATTAGTCCCATTTATTGGTGAGTTCTAAAAATTGCATAAAAAAATCGCTTTTTTAAAAGCGCTATAAAAAATGCAGCTGGACGCCGCTGGATGAGATGAGTGATAAAACATACTCTCTGATAGTTACTTTAAGAGATGTATATAGTGGCTTGCCCGCAACTTGGAGCGGTTTTTTTCGGCAAGCTTTGAAAGATTAATAATCTAATTTTTTTTTTATTTACTTATGACCCTAACTTTAAAAACCGATATCAAGATATCAAGATAACACGAAAGATTTACGAACCAATGAAAATTTTTTAAATAAGTATATACCCATGGCTATATTAAATATAATCCACGGAAATCTCCTGGAAATAATTCACTTGTTATAAGCTACTTAGTTTTGTATTGATTTCCTTAATTTTCAAATACAAAAATTTCGGTGAACAAACATTGATGTTCTAGTTCTGCTGAGACAAAGCTAAAGACCTTATATAATGAAATTATTTTGCGTTTAGTCTAGGCATGTTGTTAGCTATTTAAAACACCTACCTTTTTTTAATTTAAAGATTCAAACTTTTTAGACTTTTGTCCACCTAGATTTGGATTTGGAACCACAGTGAATCGTGCCAAAGTCACTTGATACAAACATGTTTTAATATTTCTATAAATAATTTTTTGATTTTTTTCTACAAAAAAATAACTGACTTGTGTAGGTAAAAACTAATGATATTTCATTAAAAATACCAACAATTTAAAAAAAAATTAATTACACAAATCATTAAAAATCAAAAGAATTATCAGTAGTTTTTACTTACAGAACAAAAATAAATGACTAAAAATTAAATGTTAATGAAAGTCTTTATTTTTCAGTGTGTTATTTTTGAAACAAAGGACTGAAGTAGTCATTAATAAAAACTGAACATCAAACAAATGTTTTTTCTTTTAAAAACGACTAAACGGAAAACTTTTTAAATAAACTACAAACAGTTAATGACATAATTTTTGGAGTGTAATTAAACGGAAAAATAAAATGGTTAGAAAGCTGAGAAACTAGCACTCATAACAAGAAGATGACCTCTGATGTTAAAATCAGATATGGGTAAAATTAAGTACTTGCTGTGGACTTTCGAACAATTTGTTTTTCTTATAACGATCGGACCTTAAATGACAAAGCACGATTTCGGCGGTACCAATGGCGACCTAAAAATCTAATATTTTGGCTGTGGAACTTTTTCGGGGTAAGCTGTAAAATTAAGCGCGAGAAAAGGGAACTTTTTTTCGATTCGGTCTGGACATGTTCCTTAGGAACTCTATCCGTTCCGGTTCAATAGTGACATTTTTCAAACATATCACAGCCTACCTTGTGACACATCCCAGAACTACCCACTGTGGCCTATTATTTTTTTTTAAATTTTATTAAAATTTTTACTCAAAAAAAAAAAAAATAATCGAAAAAAAAAATTTTTGAACAGGACTAAAACATTTTCAAAAAGTTTTTGAAACAATTGGTTTCCTTTACAACAATTTTTAATGACATTTTTACTCCAATGTCAAAAAAAAATTACAAAAATTTGCTGTTCAAAAAAAATTTCGGGACTTATAAAATTTATGAATTTTTTTATTCTGAAATAATTTTTAATAAAATTCTTTAATCCAACCTCCAAAAGCAAAATTGTCGAAATATCGATAAATGGCTACTAAGGCGATAATCAGATTGAAAAATGTAGTATATAATTAGGATGGCAGCGAAATGTGAGGGCGATTTTTTAGTTTAAATTGACTATCTTCAAGGCGGAACATTGTACCACATGGTCTTAAACTGATGGAGAATTTAAGAATTAAAGATAATTAAATGATCTATTAACCCTACATACAACATTTTTCAATCAGATCATCATATTAGAAGCTATTAATCGATATATAGACAACTTTGCTTCAATTTTACCTAAATTAGGCAAAACAAGTAGAAAAATTTAATTCGACTTGGTCGAATCTATGAATACCCTCCACAATGTTATCTGATAGTAATTTTCTAAAAAAAATTTAAAAAAATTGCATTACAAATTTTTTATTAGAAATATGTATATTATTTTGAGTCAAACTTTCTTTTAATCAATCAAATTTTTTTGAGTGTACAATTTTTTTGACTGTCAACATTTTTTTGAGTCTGCCATTTCATTCAAAAAAATAATAATGTGTAAATTTTTTTTTGAGTGTAACATTTTTTTTTTGAGTGTAAATTTTTTTTGAGTGTAAATTTTTTTTAGTGTACAAATTCTTTGAGTAACAAATTACTTTGTAAAATATTTTTGTTGTTTTATACCTACATATATGTAATACAAAAAAAAAAAACTATTTCACATATTTTCCTCTTTTTATATTACCATCCCTTTCTTTAAAAACCAAAAACAAATTAACATTCAATCATACACATACTTTATTTGATTTTTTCCCGTTACATACAGTTACAATAACAAATATTTACTTGTCTAACAACTAAACTGCACCCCACGACAAGAAAACAAACAACAACAAGTTTTACAAAACTGGTATTTCACCATGCTATTAAAACTTGTTTAACGAGTTTTCAACAGTTTAAGGTGAAACAAATCTGAAATTCAGTGCATTGCTTACTTTTGAACCACTGAACCGATTTTGCTGAAATTCAAAACCAAACAGCCTTGGGGAACAACAAATATATGTGCTAAGCTTCAGTCCCCTCAGAATTGTCTTTCGAAAGTTATAGTGGTTTTAATCTTGTAAATTCGAAAAATACCCTTCCCGAAATTTACTATTTTGCTCATAACTTTTGAACCACTGGACCGATTTCGCTGGATTGTAATACCAACCTGATCCGGTAAATGAAGAACATATATGTCAAACTTCAGGAGCCTCCGTAAAGTCTTTCAAAAGTTAGCGTGTTTTCAACGGACAGACAGACAGACAGACGGACGGACGGACGGACGGACATCGCTAGATCGACTTAAAATCGATCAAGGATCATGAATATATATACTTTATGGGGTCCTAGACCAATATTTCGATGTGTTACAAACGGAATGACAAACTTATATATACCCTCTATCACTAGAGTGGAGGGTATAAAAAAAGAAAATTGCATTGTAAATTTCACAAAGATTTTTATACCCTCCACTCTAGTGATAGAGGGTATATATAAGTTTGTCATTCCGTTTGTAACACCTCGAAATATTGGTCTAGGACCCCATAAAGTATATATATTCATGATCCTCGATCGATTTTAAGACGATCTAGCGATGTCCGTCCGTCCGTCCGTCCGTCCGTCCGTCCGTCTGTCCGTCTGTCTGTCTGTCTGTCTGTTGAAAACACGCTAACTTTTGAAAGACTTTACGGAGGCTCCTGAAGTTTGGCATATATGTTGGGCATTTACCTGGTCAGGTTGGTATTGCAATCCAGCGAAATCGGTCCAGTGGTTCAAAAGTTATAAGCAAATGAGTGAATTTCGGCAAGGGTTTTTTTGGTATTTACGAGATAAAACACACGGTAACTTTCGAACGGCAATTCTGAGGATGCTGAAGTGTGGCATATATATTTGTCGTTCTTCAGGTCCGGTTTGTTTTAAATTTCAGCCAAATCGGTCCAGTGGTTCAAAAGTTATTAGCAAAACCATAAATTTCAGATTCGCCTCACCTTAAATTCACGTGTTGAAAACCCGTTAAACATGTTTTAAGAACATTGGTAAGTCACAAAAATATTTTACATCGCATTTTTGTCACTCAAAAATATTTTTACACTAAAAGAAAAAAAAATACACTCGAAAAAAATTTTACACTCAAAAAAAATTTTACACTCAAAAAAAAAATTAGTAAATTATTTTTTTTTTTCAAAAATTACTAAAAAAAGTTTTTTTACACAAAATAAAATATTTCTAACCAAAAATGTTATTTTTTCACGTTAGAAAATTTGCTATCACTTAAAAAGGGCATTGTGGAGGGTATTCATAGATTCGGCCAAGTCGAATTTAACTTTTCTACTTGTTTTAAATTAGTTTTTCTATTTAGACGCTGGAAATTGTAAAAGTTATATGCATTTGAGTAAAAATGCAAAAATTGTGTTTTTATCAGTGTTGCCACTACTTGGATAATTATCCAAAAAATGGATAATTTAAAATTTTTTCGATACTTTTTGGATAATTACATTTTTGGATAATTTATGGATAATTTTATAATTTATAATTTAAAGCTTTATATGGACAAAATATTTTTTATTTTAATTTAATTTGGAGATTTTTTTTTAGTTACTTCTTATTTGACAGCACTTTTTTTTTTAGTTTGGCAACACCTTTTACTTATTGGGCAAAAGTTTTTAAAATTACAAATTGTGCTGGTGAAAATCTTTTTCTAAATTGAGAAGTTGTTTTTAAATTTCTTATGATTCTTCCATTTTCTAATTCATCAGTAGAAAGAGTTTTTAGTGAATTAGAGATAACAAAAACCGATTTATGAAATAAATTATCTTCAAATACTGTTGCTTCAATTCTTTTTGCAAAAGAAGGCATTGAAAGAAATGGGGATACAAATTTGAGCCCACAAAAGAAATATTAATAAAACTGGAAAAAGAACTAGTAATACTATTATGAAATATTTTTTATTCTGAACAGTACAAAATGTATGATTTTTATTTAAAAAATAATTTCATGTATTCTTTAAATTGAAGTTAAATAACCCACTTTTGTTTCGTTGAAAAAGTTGAAAAAAATATTTTTTTTTTTTTGATAATTTTTGGAATTTTGGATAATTTCGTACAAACTCCTGGATAATTTTTTGGATCACTGTTGGCAGCACTGGTTTTTATACAAATACAGTCATATTTGTTTGTTTTTATATTTGGCACATAAGAAATAATCAAATACAACTGTTTTTGTATAAAACTGAATTAATGCTTTTTTGTTCAAATGCATATAACTTTTACAATTTTTGGACGGATTTTATTCAATGACCTCTTATTTTCTTCGGAATAAATCGGTCTTGAAATCAACGTACAAAAATTTAATTTTAAAAAATTTCAACTAAGATAAATTTACAATAGAATTTATTTTTTTTTTTTTCTAAATTTCGTTGAAATTGAAGTAAAATTGTCGATATATCGATGAATAGATTCTAAGGCGATTATCAGACTGCAAAATATTGTAAAGAGAATTGATAAAGTATTAATTAAGCTTTAATTTCAAAATAAAAAAAACAAATCCTCTGATTTTGTCCGGAAATATTTTAATTTATGTAAAACAAATCATCTGATTTTGTCCGGAAATATTTTAATTTATATAAAACCATCTTTAATGTGGAATTTGGCAATATCTTAAAAACCTTTCTACTTTTTATTTTCTGGACTTCATTTTCGGAGCGCTAGATTTCACATGGAAAATTAATGTCAAATAATGTGAATCGAACAATATTTAAAAATTTGCAAATTGGTGTTACACTCAATAAACTAAAAATTAAATTTATACAATTTTTAACGGATTTTCTTAAAAACTTTTTAATTTCTTCGTAATAGATCAGACTTGAACTGTTAAGTGAGAAATATATTTTTAATTTTTTTTTATTTCTAAAATTTACAATAGAATTAACTTTTTTCCCCAAAATTTCAGATAAAATGTCGATATATCGCTTAATACCTTCTAAGCCGATAACCAGATTGAAAAATGTTGTATAAAGGGTCGATAGATAACTAAATTACCTTAAATGTAAAACTATATACATTGAAATCCATTAATTTGTTCCGGAGATATTTTAATATAAGTAAAACCACTTTTTTAAAAAGATGAAAATTTGAAAAGTTGGCAATAACTCGTAAACTGTTCTACTTTTGAAACTTTATAATGGATTTTCAGATTCAGCGTTAGATTTGACATGGAAAATGGATCCAACATGTCGTGGATCAAAATCTCTGTAAACTAGTGTAATTGAAAACTGTATAAGTAGCGTATGCTTAATATTGAAATTGCCTTTAAATAACAATCATACGCAACGGTGTACAGTGGTTTATTTTTAATAATTTGGCTTTTCAGTAAGTAGGTACTGGACCGATTGCAGCGAACTTCATACCGGCTATAGCTAACATAATTTCGAGATTAAGTTTGGAAGCTGGACCCCACATGTTCAACGGGGGCACCACCAGGGGCCCCTAAATTAGCAAAACTTTAAATGCTTGAAAATCACCAGCTTTAAATGCGTTTAAAAAAAATCTAGCGCTGAACTAAAAAAAGCCTAGAGGGTTTTTTATGTAAAACCTAAACCTCGGAAAGTTCGATTTTGTATTTTTTGATTTTGATTTTTCCAACAGAAACATTCTTAAAATTTTTTTTCATAAAATGTTTGTGTTCTGAGTATATACCTATTTTTGTATATCCTGTTCATTTTGTTTCTTTTTTTTTTTCTTTTTTTTTTCTTTCTTTTTATGTTTTTTCCTTTTCATACTCTTTTTTTAATCGTTTTTTGAAATCCTATTATCTCCCCACCTGGATCCACGTCTTATCACAGCCCGGTGTGGGTCCAAGCTTCTTCTACAATAGCCGCCGCCAACCAGCACAATCCTTTGCAAACGTTTTATAGTTTTGTATTATTTATACGACCTCTATGTGCGTCATTATTTACATCAACGCCATCCTACTCAAGATAATCCGACTAACATTGGTTCTCATATACAATAATTGAAATACATACACTAAAAAATTCTAGCAGTCAATTAACAATAGTTGAATTCTAATAAATAAATTTTTAGTTTTAACAATAACAATAAAAATTTAATCCTAACAATCATTTCACATGTATGCATATTGTAAAAATCACTTAAATCAGAATATATTGACATTAATATTGGTAGAATATAAAAAAAATGCATCATTGAATTCAAATATTACGATCCACTTTTTCATGCATAGATATTACTTTTTATAGTTTTTTATGGTACTTCTTCTACAATTTGGTTACAGATTTTTATATTTTTGTTACAAAAAAAAAAATTCTTCCTTTTTTCAATCATACACATTCAATAGATATTGACACGTTACAAATTTAGTGATCCGGAGTGTCTATTTTCCATAACAAAAAATATAAAAAAAACGAAGTACCTTTGTATTGTTAATACACTTTTCATCTATATTATTGAATGTAACTGTTACACCATTTTATTTATATTTAAATAAATTGAATCTAATTTTTCAATGTTGTTTCGTGCTCAATTTGATGTTGAACAATTTTATATACAAATTTCCAAAATTTTTCACAAAAAATCTAGTAAATTTACGAGAATTCCTTGTAAATTTTATTTCGTCAATGAATTTGTAAATTTACTATTTTATTGGTAAAAAGATTGTAAAATTACAAAATTTTTGGTAAAAAGCTTGCAAAATAACAAGGAATTCTTGTCAAATAGGAGGTAGCAAAAAAAAAAATAGTTACAAACTTTTCTTGTAATTTTACATTTTTTTTTATTTCTTTTGAGTGTAGAAATCACTTTCTATTAGCGGTTTGGGTGTGCTCTTGAGGTTCATCTGCACACAAAATTGGCGCGTTTTCAGCCTATATATTATAAATACATTATCGAATCTAAGACATTCTAGCGATGTCCGTTTGTGTGCAATTTTTCAGCTGTATTGTACTTTTCATAAACAAATGAAATATTTTTATGTAAGAGGAAGTTTAAAGTCATATACTTGGACTAGAGATGGACACGTGAGAGACTTTTGACAAACACTCGCTCACGACAGGAATTTTCCAATTACTCACATCCACACACGAGCTTATTTTTTGCTACTCACTCACAATCACTGTAGTAAATTCCCCCAGTCTCATGTTGATTCACACTTACGAAATTTTTATTTATACAAAAAAAAAATTCTTAGAAAATTTTTAGAAAAATTTTAAGTTTTTTCGAGAAAAACTCATGCCAAATTTTACGTTTTTATACCCTCCACTCTAGTGATAGAGGGTATATATAAGTTTGTCATTCCGTTTGTAACACCTCGAAATATTGGTCTAGGACCCCATAAAGTATATATATTAATGATCCTCGATCGATTTTAAGGCGATCTAGCGATGTCCGTCCGTCCGTCTGTCTGTCTGTTGAAAACACGCTAACTTTTGAAAGACTTTACGGAGGCTCCTGAAGTTTGGCATATACAGTGGGCGACAATACATTGGAAACTTTTTTATAGTAGATGCAATTTGTTAAAGACAAAGTTAACAATACTACACGTTATTATTATCAAAAAAGTATTATTTTAAAAAATGTTGTGTTGGTAATTTATTGAGCTTTAATTTAAGCCTAATGGCGTCTAAATTAAGTAAATAATAAAGGTGCTACGAGGGTCGATCTGGAAAATGAAATTATTTATAGACATTTTTTAAAAAATTTTTAAAAATATTTCCAAGTCGATTTTTTCCAAGTTCAAAAATTAAAAATTTAAAAAAAGGTCCTATAGATTTTATTCAGTGAAAAAATAATTTTTCCAACAACCCAAACAGACAGTGAAATTTTTTAAGTACAGTTGAAAAAATCTAAATTTTTTGACCTCCAATTCTTTTGACCACCAATTTTTTGTAAACAAAGAAAAATTTTAATTATTTTAATATTTCATTACTATACATTTAGGTGTACCAAAATTAATAAACAATAACATCTTTTCTTTGTTTACAAAAAACTGGTGGTCAAAAGAATTGGAGGTCAAAAAATGTGAATTTTTTCTACTGTACTTAAAAAATTTCGCTGTTTGTTTGTGTTGTTCGAAAAATTATTTGATCACTGAGTAAAATCTATTGGACATTTTTTTAAATTTTTAATGTTTGAACTTGGAAAAAATCGATTTGGAAATATTTTTAAAAATATTTAAAAAAATGTCTATAAATTATATCATTTTTCAGTTCGACCCTCGTAGCACATTTATTATATACTCGATCTGGACGCCATTAAGCTTAAATTAAAGCTTTATAAATTACCAACATAACCTTTTTTAAAATTATTCTCATTTGATAATAATAACGTTTAGTATTGTTAACTTTGTTTTTAACAAATTACATCTACTATAAAAAAGTTTCCAATGTATTTTCGCCCACAGTATGTTGGTCATTTACCTGGTCAGGTTGGTATTGCAATCCAGCGAAATCGGTCCAGTGGTTCAAAAGTTATAATTTTTTATTATTATAACTTTTATTATATTCTGGAATTTACGAGATAAAACACACGCTAACTTACGAACGGCATTTCTGAGGGTGCTGGAGTATGGCATATATATTTGCCGTTCCTCTGGTCCGGTTCGTTTTAAATTTCAGCCAAATCGGTCAAGTGGTTCAAAAGTTATTAGCAAAACCGTAAATTTCAGATTAGTTTCACCTTAAGTTTACGTGTTGAAAACCCGTTAAAAATGTTTTAAAAACATTTGTCACAAAAATATTTTACAAGGTATTTTTGTCACTCAAAAATATTTTTACACTAAAAAAAAATACACTCGAAAAAAATTTACACTCAAAAAAAATTTTACACTGAAAAAAAATTTATTAATTTTTTTTTTTCAAAAATTAGTTAAAAAAATAAGTTTTTTTTACACAAAATAAAATATTTTGTGTAAAAATGTTTTTTTTTTTCACTTAAGAAAATTTACTATAACTTAAAAAGGGCATTGTGGAGGGTATTCATAGATTCGGCCAAGTCTAATTTTACTTTTCCACTTTTTTTTTTTTATATTTTTCGGGTCGAAAGGAAATATGAAGATAAAACAAATGACGCAAACTCACGCAAAAAAAATCGACCTACGCACTTTCACTCACGCAGAAATCTCAGTCACAAACACTCACTCACGCAATTTTTTTTAACACTCACAATCAGGTGAATAAAATTGAGTTCAGTCACACGTGATCACGCGTGAATCACGAACTAATCTGCTCATGTGCACAGCTCTAACTTGTACCCTTAGGATTAATTTTTTTTCGGTATCTCCCATTTTGTGGGCGTGGATATACAAAACTTATTTAAATAATGATTTAATTGCTTAACATAAGTACAAAAATCATAACAAATACATTTTCATGAGGGGAAGGTGTCCCCTAAAGCCCATCTTCATTTTTTTCACAATTAACTAGTATTTACCTAATTGACTTAGGTATTTGCAATAAAATTTAAAATGGTGTAAATGTTGTATTATTGCATAGTTTATGTTGCATATTTTTGTACTATTTCCAATATACTGCATACAATTGTTTATTTTATTTTGAACAATTTCTGTAACATTTTAATAAAACGTCGTGTTTCAATATTTGTCTATATTTTCATTTTTTTTTTGTTGTTCCATGTCCTCGATATTTATCCATACAATGTACCTTAATATTGAATGTATGAATATTGTCTATATTTATTTTAGTAACATGGATATTAGGGTTTCAGTTTTTTGTTTTTATAAAATGCCTCACTTTCTAGCTCATATCTTGATTCGCAATCTTGTGTTCTCCATCTTGAGTTTGCCATTTTGTGATTAAGAATTGTAGAAAATTTTTAAATTACTTTGTTGTTTTAAAGTAATTTACATTAGGTTTTGTTCAAAAGTCCGCCGTTTTTTCTAAAAACTTGTTAATCAATATTTTGAGGATGTTTATTCCGGCTCGAGGTCATTATTTTCTTTACTAATTAAAACCATGTTATTCTCATTGTATAATTCTCAAGAAAATTATTTTTATACCCTCCAACCATAGTATGGGGGTATACTCACTTTGTCATTCCGTTTGTAACGCATCGAAATATCGGTGGGGGACCCCATAAAGTATATATTTATATTATCAATGTTGGCAATCGATACCATTTCAATACCGTTATCCGTTTCAAAACCCTTTAAATTGAATACCGGTACCAATACCAATACTGAAACTCAGTTTTGGTATCGGATACCGCTATCCAAAAACCTTTTCCTTCGGTACGTCGTACCGGTACTGAAACGGTTTTCCTAAAATCCATGTATGTATTAATATTTTAGTTTGTTTACAAACGATTTGTCATTAGACTCGTTTGCTACTTTGTAGTAAATGGTTTCTATTTTTGCTAAATAATCTTGAAATGGAATCTGACAAATTCCGAAACACGTGTCGATTAAGTCTTGCAAAAATGACCAACATAAATAAATTTAAAACAGAACAAGAGTGTTAAATTCGGCTGTGCCGAATCTTTTATACCCTCCAATATGCAAATGAATAAAAAAAATTGCAGGGGCGTCTTCTTTTTTTTTGGGGGGGGGGGGGGTCGGTAGAGGTAATTAGTGGGGCACATTTCCTCTCTAATAAGTGCTAAACAAATTAATTGTTATGCTTTTTGCACTAAAGAAATACAAATTTATCATTATTTAAAAAAAAAATTTATTCCACGCCCATAAAAGGGGGCGGACCGAAAAACGATATTTTATAATTCTGTGGGTCTAAATGCCATCACCAGTGTCATCAGTACCGGTTTACCCATTAGGGCACACTGCGCACGTGCCCAGGGCCCGACCCTACGGGGGCCCCGAAAGGCCAAAAACGTATGAGAATTTTTCTATGACAGAAGTTCTTAAACTCATTTTCCTGCATAAATGGTCTCAGGTTCTGAGACATTTGTCGTATAGAAAAAGTCTCAGGTTCTGAGACATTTTGTCGTGTAGAAAAAGTCTCAGGTTCTGAGACATTTTTAGTATAGAAGAAGTCTTCAGATTTAGATCTTTTTCTTATAGAAAAAAAATAAAATTTTTGAAACTAAGAACCTTTTCTCATAGAAAAATTCCATTTTCCTATAGAAAAAGTATCAGATTCTAAGACATTTTTCCTTAATAAAAAGTCTCAGATTCAGAGACCATAGAGTCTTTGAGTCTGAAATCTTTTCCTTAAGAAAAAGTCTCTGAGTTTGAAACATTTTACTATAGAAAAAGTCTCAGATTCTGAGACCTTTTTCATATAGAAAGAGTCTTTGATTCTGCTACCTTTTTCCTATAGAAAAAGTCTTAAATTATGATATCGTTTTCTTTAGAAAAAGTTTCAGAAATCTCAGATTTTTCCTATTAAAAAGTCTCAGATTCTAAAACCTTGTTACCCTAGAAAAAGTCTCAGATTCTGAGACCTTTGTTTTGGAGAGAAACCCTCAGATTCTGTGACATTTTTCTTATAAAAAAAGGTTTCCTATAGTACGCGTTTGTCCTCATCGCGAATTGTACTATTTGCCTTAGGTCGACATTCGAAACAGTTTCCAAGCTCTCGAAGTCATGTCTGCCTAAAATGTGCAGTCGGGTTCTGGCCAAAGCAGGACATTGGCAAAGAATATGTTCGACGGTTTCTTCAGTGTTAGGTTCATCGCACCTTCTACAGCTTGCATCAGAAAACGTTCAGTGTCATCTAGGGCAAGAAAAAATATTTCGAAATTATTTTACAAAATGTATCCTTTAAAACTTTGAAGTTCTTTTAAATGGAAACAGGATCACGAAACTGTGAATGCAGTTTTTCTTCATTTGATCTCTACTTTCCGACGTATATCAGCCGGTTCATGTTTAATATTGACTGTCGGACGGTGTATTCGTATTAAGCGTGCCAAAATTAACAAAAAAAATAATGAATTGCAAGATTTTTTTTGACAAATTTTTAAAAATTTGCAGTCTTTCCCTCAAAAAATCCAAACCAAAAAAATATGTCTGAATACTGCCGAAAATCAAGTGGTCAATAGAAATGGCACTCTAATGATAAGACTGACTTTTAGTTTTTAGATTTGTCTCAAATTTTTTAGCACTGTTGATTACATGTAAACGAATTAAAACCTGTAAGAGTAACGAAAATTTGCCAATATTCAAAATTAAGGCCACCCTATTTGATAAAGCATAGTTCTTTTTTTTTGTAACCTGCTAGGATATGATATTCAATTTGATTTGATTGTGAGAGTTTCTTTTTTATTTTTGCCGTACGATTCATACAATTCTATTGTGATTGTATTTTATGTTGTCATATCAATATATTGTATTGGTTATATTTTGTTCAATTTATTTGTATATCGTGTTCACATGAATATTGAAAGATTTTCATGATGATGTTATGTACATGCATATTTCTTTTCTTTTTTTTGTTCTGTATTAATAATGTTTTTTCAGCCAAATCCTTAAAAAAATTATTAAAAAAGTTGACTCTATGTAAATGTTTATTTTGTTTATTAAAGTAAATTTTATAAAAATATTTTACCTTGGAATTTGAGCCTAGGCTTTTCAGCATACATGCTCTGCTCCGAAATGGAAAGCATAATTGGAAGCCGTAAAATACAATTTAGGAATGAGAAGAAATAAGGAATCATAAGGAACACCCAGTATTTATAGGAGTCAAGAAGGTTACAATACTGGACCGATGACTTTTTTATAACCTGACATACAGATCAAATCACTTACTCTTCAATCGAAAGACCAAAAAAGCATGTGCTGTTTAAAATGTTTCTATTGACGCTTTATTGCACTTGTTACGAATTGATCAGTTTGTAAAAGACGAGGCTCACAAAGCTTGTATCAGACTTCAAAGACAAATTGGTTCAAGTTATGAAATTTTGGAAAAAGCAATATTGTTAATATATAGAGCGTAAAGTCTTTGATCCGGAAATATTAATAATTTTATAGTTGGTTTGCTGCTGTTTACTGTTCAAACACGTGAACTCCGAACCCATGGGTTGGTGACCTACAGATTTCAGGCTATAATTCAGGTTATTATAATATATGATAGAGTAAATATTGCAAAGGATATGCGGGGTAATCATAAGTCAATCGTCTCTGATAGCCGGACAGCACTTCATGCGTTGTTTGCTTGGGAGTTTAAATCAAAACTGACACTAGAGTGTTTTGAGACCCTCGAACATCTGGCCTGATAAAACAAAATTGCCTTATTTCAGGTCCCTGTAAAAGGTTAGGTTAGGGGTGGAGGAGCTCAAAATGTGGTCCATAGCAATACCCCATGTTCCTTCAGCGACGAGGATAAAACGCGTTAGTCCATGTTGCAAACAATTTAACGGGCATAATCCATAACTGCGATTTCTTCCAGATTCTCAAGTTCTGCTTTGTCTAAAATTTGTTTGCGATGCACAGTGCTTTTTTCCCATGTTAAAATCGGCAAAAATAGAAGGAATGGTCAGGCGTTTTTGAAATTTGGTACACTAACAGCAAATACCTTAATTAAGAAAAATATGAATTTTTGGAAAAATCGGTGCAAGGACACGCCTACCTCCCATGTGTCCTGAAACTTAAAAATATTATTTTAGCTACAATAATGTCCGCAAAAGAACAAAAAGTGGTCATTCGGATGCATATACAACTAGGAACATGTATGTAAATTTTCAGCTTAATCGAAGCAAGGACTCTTGGTCCTGCCATATATCCTCTTTCCTAAAAACGCTATAACTCCAATAAAAACTTTGGTCTCCAACATAGATAACAATTTTTTTTTCTAATTATTGCGTTTGGTTGGGTTACAATTGCGTTTAAAAATGACTCTGTTAAAATTATCATTTTTGTAAAAAAGATAAGGTAGTTTTTTTTTATATTTTTCAAAGAAGAACTAAAAAAATAAATATTTTACAAATTTAAGTTTTCTGTGTTATTTTTCGTACAAACCGGAAGATATCTTTAATGGGTTTAAAAGTCTATAAGAAAGAATGAGCCTTTGCCTAAATTTTGAGCACATCACAGTAAAGATTGATCATCTGGTTTTTGTTTTAGAGCCTTTTAAAAATGGTGCTTTTTCTAATTTTTTTCACAGTGTTTTTTTAAAATACATGTTTGGCCAATAATAGTGCAACAACTTCAAATTTTTTTGATCATATATTTGAGATCATAGTTCAATTCTACTCTAACTCTTTATACTAAATTTTTATTCCACCCAGTGGCTGCTGTGCAGGCTTTTAAAAAATGCAAAAATCGCGTTTTTTCGCATTTTCAACCGCGAACAATTAAAATTCTAGACGTGATGGAAAAATTTGGAGCACAGATTTGGAATCAGCGAGTCAAAATCTTGTTGTATATTAAGAAATACGGAACTAGGATATTTCCCAAGAATGAGAAATATCCTAGCTTACAAGAATTTTAGAGAAAAGGAAGGATATTTCTCCTGGAGGAAAAATATCCTTTTAAAGAAAGGATAAAGGATATTTCTCCAGGAGGAAAAATATCCTTTTAAAGAATGTGTAGAGGATATTTTTCCTGGAGAAAAATATCCTTTTAGAGAATGTGTTGTGTTTACCTCACAGTACAGACTAGTATGCAAACAATGGTGCTAATTTCGTACTTTCTAATATGGTGGCGTGGTTATTAGTACAGAATAATCATCGCTGCCTAGTGAATGTGTGCCTGTACGTGTGAGCCTTTGTGTATGTATTTATGGTGTTTGTTTACGTTTTGTATGAAACGTCAAAAGTTACACCGTGTGCTATCACTAATACTTACACACATCAAATGCAAACCTCTGAACCTACTATTAATGTACTGTGGTTTACCTATTGTTCTGTTCTGGTGCGGGTGTGTACCTATGGTTTGTCCGTTCTGCGAGGACGACGCCTGAACCGTCAGGCTTTTAGAGCCAACTTTAAGAGAAAAAGACCCGTCTATTGTATGGTGGGGGGACTAACCTGAAAATAAAAAATAAAACACTTATGTTTTCAATGCGAGGCGACAGCACTTCTGTCGCCCGCTCACTCATTAGACCATCTTTATTTACTTGTTTTTTCTCTATTTATACCTATAAGTAAAACTTAATACTAGCTTAGAGTCAATAAAATAAATGGCTAAGGTAGCATAAATAATTTAAAGCTAGTTGCATAAATAATTAAAAATTATTAATAAACAGAAATTGTAAGTAACCTAAATAAATATAAAATAACTAAAACCTAATTAAAAATTCGTTAACCCTTGTGTGCTAATGTAAGAATAACTTAACTAATAATAAAACTCTAAATGCTACACAACAATCTTTAAAAATTTTGTATCAAACTTTAAACCGGAGTCAAAAACCTTCGATTTGTTGAGCGGTGTCATCAGTAGGACATTACATTAAATTGATTGTTTGATATTTGCTAGAAAAATTCTTTATATGTTTTTTTTATCAACAGACTAGCCTGCCATGAGATTAGAACCTGTGTTCTGAAAATCACTCATGGTTTTGTATACCTGCGCCTTAACTATTTACGTTATGATCGGTATACAAACATCAGTGTCGAAACGTAGTTTGTTTAACTCATATTTTGTGTGTGACTTATACAGAAAAGCTTTTTTCCAACTCAAGCAATGCATTTAATCTAGACCCCAGCAACAATTTTCTTAATCTTTCATTTACTTTATTTTATGCAAACTTTACACTGATAGAAAAACGCTTCATATCACTAATGAATGGAATTCATTAACGTTGTTTTATTACAACAATGAAATATTGCATATGCTGAATGAAATTTCATACATGTTGTGCAAAATTTTCATTAATCTTGATTCATTAGATTTCGTAGTTTCATTAAAAAACTTCATTGAGTTTTGTCGCGTCTGTTTAGTCTGTTAGTTCGCGTCTGTTTAGTCTGTTAGTTCTTCTTCTTAGTCTGTTAGTTTACGCGCAAAAAAACAGCTGATCAGAGCGACACGTAATAATTTGTGATTTTTTATTTTTATACGAAATTTAAAATGAAATGTTATTGATTAATTATAAGTATTTATTAAACTCGGGTTGCTTTTTATTATTTCGGGGTTTTACTTATGTATTAAAAGTTAATGGAATAGTAAAATTTTGTGTGAGAAAACTGAATGAAATCTATAGATAAAAAAATATGTGAAAGTGATTTGTTAGACTTTTTTTTGAAATTTAAAATAAAAAGTAAATTTTCAATTTTATATTTACTAAATTCGCGCTGTCTTATTTTGCTTCGTGGTTTTACTAATGTATTACAATTAAAGGTTGGAGTAAAATTTTTTGCGAGAAAACTAAGTGAAAATCATGAAGTGTATTGCACCGGCACGGATAGTGTTTTATTATTTTTAATTCTATAAAAATATCTTTACAATTTCATACATATATTTCATTTTAAAATAAAAAGTAGCATTTATTTAATTAAAGTATTTCATTTCTGAAATAAAAAGTAGGATTTATTCAATGAAAGTATTTCATAAGAATTAAAGACTTTTTTCATTAAAGTAATGAAAAATTTCATCAAATACATTTTATATTTTGTATGAACAATTTTCATTAATTTAATGAAACTTGTTCTTGCAATTATATTTTATGATACCTATTTCATTTTTTCAACGAAACCCTGCATAGGTTCCTTTTTAACGTCATTTTTCATAACATTAATGTAGATTTTCATTATTGTCATGTACAAATTTCTATCAGTGTACTATAGCGGAGAATTTTTTGTTCTTCACACTACGGTAACGGATAGTTAAAGTGAATTGCCTACACGAGCGACATTAATTTTGTCAGTATTTCTATTTATTATATTTTTTCGACGTAAGCCAAGTGTATTTAATTTGTTGTTTTGTGTTTTTGATTGAAGACGAAAATTGTGTATTTAAGCAAGTTCTAAGCTAAATAATGTTAATTATTGTATGCAGTGAAATTTTATGACAGTTATTTTCTTAGAACATATTAACCCTCTATTTCTTATTTTTAGGGGTCATTTTAGTCCTTTTCCAAAAATGCTAATAGAGCATTATTACCTTTACAAAAAAATTTTTTTATTAAAACAATAGGAACTTTTTTTTTTTTTTTGTCAATGGGACAAAGCACTGTGCGGGGGCCACCCGTAAGCGCCACTGGATAAATCGTTAACGACGCATTGCTTTGCTACATACTTGACAAGTGTTAAAAAAATTCCTTATTTTTTCCTTTCTCTGTGTAACAAAAGAACATTTTAATTGAATTATAATTTAATAATTAGTAATTTTCACTAAATGAAGACACGTGTCATTGTCAAAACGTGTCATATTACTTAATCTACCTTCAACGCACATGCTTTTATTCTCATTAAATGAATTTTATTTTAAGATTTTCATAATTTGACACCCCTTGAATATGAGGCCTATTATTTTGTTAAAAGCCGAAAAACGGCATGAATATTGCACATGTAGCTACTGATCGGTTTCTAATCATATTAAAATAAAAAATTAATCCCTTAACAACTCTTTTATGTTGCGTATTTTTCTCAGTTTTACGGTCGCTATCATACCGTAATATTTCCTTCCATTTACATCCGTTTTCCCCACACATTTTCTTTTTATCCATAAATGATAATCATACGCATAATATTTTATGTCATGATGTAGCTAAAATATCATAGAATTTTTTTATGAGACATTAACACATGGAATGTTAACAAGGCGTTACATGAAACATAAATACTGCCATGTATAAAGTATTAAAAAAAGGGGTTCATTCTAGGAAAAAAGTGTCATATCACTAATCCTTCATTCCTTATTTGAATATCATATTAAAATTGCCTTTCTGAGCAAACAACAAAGTCATTTTATATATTTTATATACATTTATCAAATATTGTTGCATACACTTACTTAGCTTATCTTGACACGAATCGGTCATTTAGCTTATGAGAAAAAATTTACTTAAATTTTTCTTGTATTTACAGAGTTTGAGGAATTTAACTGCAATGTATAAAGAAACAGATGTTATTTGCCACATAGAGTTTAAAATGGTTAATCGACTTTTTTAACATTTTGTTTTTAGGCTGGAGTCTTATTTTAAAACTGATACAGGACGCCACCAGGGATGCCAACTTAGTGCTTTTCGCGCTAGATCTAGTGCTTTTTGATGTGTCAAAACGCGAAAATTTTTTACCTAGTGCCAAATTAGAAAAACGCACTAACTTGGTGCTTTTTAAATTTTCAGTTGGTGCTTTTAGTGCTTTTTAAAATTAATTTTTATAGCTTCCAACAAAAATTTGGCGGTATACTTAGTTTGTTATTTCGAGTGTAAGGCATTGAAATATTAGTCGGAGACTTCACAAAATATATATTTTATTGATTTTTGATCGATTCAAAGATATTTTTTGAATTTCCGTCTGTCTATCTGTGGAAAGCAAAATGCAGTTCAAACTAAGAGCTAGACCCCTGAAATATGGAACGAATATATTAGTATGGTCAATAACCATTGGTCGTATTAAGTTCAGAAAAAAGGGCAAAATCGGACTAAGGGGAAAATGTTTTCCCTTGAAAAATTAAACCAACTTCTAAAAAATGCCATTCTTTGTAGTTTTTTTTTTTTGTATTTTGGTTTAATATTTGAATTCTGTTCTGGGTAAAGTTCAAAGACTAAATTTGGCTTTTGAAGGGGAAAATGCAGACCATGGAAAATTTTACAACGATTTATATCAAATTTTGTTTGAATAAAAATATTATTTTTTTATCTATTTAAAAAACAGTCCAGTGCTTTTTTACCCTTTTTTTCAAGCAAATTTACGCGTTTTTACCCGTTTATAAAATTTTTATGCGCGTTTTGCTGTCAAATAGTTGGCATCTCTGGACGCCACCTCAGTTTGGCTAACGGCTAACGGCTAAAAAAAAATAGAATTACTGTTTGTATTTTCTTTAAACCAAAAAGGTATGTAACGTAGATTTGTAATTTGGATAATAACTCACCTGCTGGTGAATAAAAAAAATTTTTACCACACACAGAAAAATAAATTTCCAAATGATTTTTTTTAGTTGCATCAACTCAAACTTCTGTTGCTGTTACTATATTCGGCTGTGACAACCGAATTTTGTGGGTGTGTCAACTAAAAACCAGTTATATCATCCGAAAATTTTTGGTTGCATCAACTATATTTCAGTTAGAAATTGGCAAATTTGTTTTTTGTGTGCAGATGGTAGAATAACGTAACATAATAATTTTTCATTGAAATTGTTTTTTTATTAAAATATTTTGTTTCATAATTTTTTTGCCGTCAAATTTTATTTGTTTAAAACCTTTTTTTATCAATTACACCGCTCAACAAATCGAAGGTTTTTGGCTCCGGTTTGAAGTTTAATATAAAATTTTTAAAGGTTTTGACTCTCGGATTCGAAATCCGTGCTCTAAATTTTTCCATCACGTCTAGAATTTTAATTATTCGCGGTTGAAATGCGAAAAAACGCGATTTTTGCCTTTTTTGAAAGCCTGCACAGCAGCCGCTGGGTGGAATAAAAATCTGGTATAAAGCGTGAGAGTAGAATTGAACTATGATCTCAAAAATATGTTCAAAAAAATTTTAAGTTGTTGCACTATTATTGGCCAAACATGCATTTTAAAAAAACACTGTCAAAAAAATTAGAAAAAGCACCATTTTTAAAAGGCTCTAAAACAAAAACCATATAATCAATCTTTACTGCGATGAGCTCAAAATTTAAAATAAGTAAAAAACTTTTGAATCCATTCAAGATATCTTCCGGTTTATACAAAAAAAATGCCTGCGAATTTTGTACTCTTGCCTAAAACATTAAATCATGATAATGTTTTGCGGAAGATTTGGGTGTACTTACCAAAGCAAAGTTTTTTTTTTAGAAAAAATAATGTTATATATATTACTTTGCTATTCCATGCACAACAAATTGAAATATCAGTCGAGGACCCCATTAAAAAAACAAAAGAGCTGTACATTTCGTAAGTGAGTGCAAAAATAAGTGCAAAACAGTGTTTTTTTACATTCTTTTTTTTCATTATTTGATAAAGGGAAAATTTTTATGCGAAAAGCTTAGACTTGGTGAAAAAATAGTTTTGGTAAAAAAAAAAGATTTTTTTCACGTAAAAAATTAGATGAAAAAAAAAATTATTAAAAAAAATTAGATGAAAAAAAAAAATTGATGGAAAAAAAATTTATGAAAAAAATTTTATGAAAAAAAAAAAAATTTATGAAAAAAATTGTTGAAAAAAAATAAAAAATTGATGAAAAAAAAAATAGTGAAAAAAAATTTGATGAAAAAAATTGATGAAAAAAAAATTTGGTAAAAAAAATGATGGAAAAAAAATTTTATGAAAAAATTTTAGGAAAAAAATTAATGCAAATAAAATTTATAAAAAAAAAAAATTTATGAAAAAAAAATTTGATAAAAAACAAGTAAGAGTGTTAAATTCGGCTGTGCCGAATCTTTAATACCCTCCAACATGCAAAAAAATAAAAAATAAATTGCAGGGGCGTTTTCATATTCTTTCCTCTCGAATATGTGTTTAAAAATAATTCTTATGCTTTTTGCGCTAAAGAAATACAAGTTTATCAATATTTAAAAAAAAAAATTATTCCACGCTCATAAAAGGGGGGTGGCCCGAAAAACACGACGTTTTCTAATTTTTTGGGTCGAATGTAGGTTTTTGAACTTCTTGTAGCATAAAAATGTTGCATTTGTTAAACAAAAACACAATAAAATCATGTAAAAAAATGGTATTTTTCAGAGGTTGGTTTAGTTCTTTAAGGGGGAACTTTTTTCCCCCTGGTCCGATTTTGCTCATTTACGAACTTTACCTGCCTATTTACATAAGACATATTCGTGCCAAATGTCGGGAGTCTAGCTCTTTTATTTTGGACTGCATCGTGTTAACTACAGACGGACAGACGGACATCGCTAGAATGTCTTAGAATCTATCACTGATCATAAATATATATACTTTATGGGGACCTAGACCGATATTTTTATTCGTTACACACGGAATGACAAAGTAAGTATACCCCCATACTGTAGTTGGACGGTATAAAAATGATGAAAAAAAAAATTTTATGAAAAAAAAAATTTATAAAAAAAAAAAATGAAAAAAAAAATTGATAAAAAAAAATTTGATAAAAACAAAATTTTTTTTTGTTAAAAAATAATTATGTTACTTTTTATTCACCAGCTGGTGAAAAACGGTTTGATTCACCACGAGGTGAATTATTATCCAAGTTACAAACCCAAGATATTAAAATTTTTGGTTTCAAGAAAATGAAAATAGTAATTCTTGTTTTCTTTTTCGTTAATTGTTAGCTTATATAGTCAAACTGAGGTGGCGTCCTGCAACTTTTTCAAAATTAGACACCAGCCTAAAAACATTATCATGTTAAAAACACAGAAAGATTAATTTTGTAATATATTTATTTTTTTGAAGTTTATCTTTGAAAAATATCAAAAAACTAAGGTAAATTTTACAAAAATGGTAATTTTAATAGTATCATTTTAAAACGCAAGTAAAGCCCAACCAAACGTAATAATTTGAAAAAAATTGTGTTCTATGTTGGAGACCATAGACAAATTATACTTTTACGCTTTATACCAGATTTGTATTCCACTGAATGGCTGAGGTGCAGGATTTCAAATAATGCAAAAATCGTAATTTTTCGCATTTTCAACCGTGAATAACTAAAAATCTGGACGTGATGGGAAAATTTGGAGAACAGATTTGGAATCAGGAGATCAAAGTCTACTAAAATTGATCATCAGAATTCAAAACGGAAAATGAGTGTTGAGCGGTGTTATTTTTTAATAATTTTTTTTTTTTCATAATTTTTATTTTCTTTGATCAAAAAATTTATTTTTTCATATTTTTTTTTCATCTTCTTCTTTATTTGCATATCCAATTCTGGATTTAAGCGATTACATACATTTCATTGTTTTTTATGATAAATATCTTATAAATATAAGTTTAGTATTAAATATAATTTAAAACAGGTTATTGAATGTTATTTATAATATTAATAAATTCGTCCCGACATCTTGCTGTACTGGTCAATTCATGCATAGTTCGCAACACTGTCCAATTACGAATATTTCTAAGTCAGGACAATTGTTTTCGGCGAATACCACGTCTTCCTTCGATCTTTCCTTGCACAATTAGTGTTAGTGTTTTTCACCAAATTTTATTTTTTTCATAATTTTTTTCATCAATATTTTTTTTCATCAATTTTTTTTCATCAATTTTTTTTCATCAGATTTTTTTATCAAAGATTTTTTTATCAAATTTCAAATTTTATGTTTTTCATCGATATTTTTTTCTTCTTCAAAAACTTTTTTCATCACAACAATTTTTTTTGTCACCAAATTTCAAAACTTTTTTTCATCAAAATTTAGTTTTAATCAAAAAGTATTTCCTTAAATTTTTTCACAAAAACCAAGTCTAAACTTCTGACATAAAAATGTTCCTTTTGTGTTGGGCAAAAATACAAAATTTTTTTATTTAAGACTCGTAAATAAAGCATAATTTCATGGTTTTATTCGTTACTGACGTTATGACCTAGTTGTAAACATTCCTGATGCACTTAACCACTGTAATCTGGGAAAACAGTGAGCAAAACCTTTAAATTCGGTCTTGGTTCTTCTGGGATCTTCCTTTGGGACGATTGGGTTTTGGTTTCGACGTCATTGCATCAAAATTTAATCCATTGAAGTTATCTCGTGAAATTCAAAAAGTTACCTTACCTTTTGAACACACCTCGTATAATTGCAAATAATTTTCTAATCTTAACCTAACTGAGAACTGGCAACAATGACCACCGTCTCGTTGTAGCGAAACTGGGGTTAGGTGGGAATCGAACCCACGAGCCCTTACGGTCATAGGCTAGCACGTTGTGACAAGATAATGCTCCACCGTATCTTCATCACCAGGTGCATTCCAAAACCTCCAAATATCATTTTGCAGATTCATTGCCCTTTTGGCACATGTCGCTGTCGAACAATGATCCGTTATCAGTTCCGTCAGAATTCGCTAATTATTCCAAGTGAGCGACAGTAAAAGTTTGGTTTCCTTAGGATAGTTGAATTTCCCAATGATCCTTAGTTTACTACCCCAAGTTCTCTTTTTCGTTTTGCCACGACGAAAAAGCGTTTTAAAACCGACCAGGTTTATTAAACCGCCAAAACTCAAACGCGGGCCAGGAAGCTGCCTATGTTGGGACCCGTCTGTATTTGAAAAACACCCGTAATTCCGACCTAGCCAAAAGCCTTCCCTCTATGGATTATCAGACCTATATTATACCTAGCAAAACAAGTGCGAACTACTCGAACTTCTAGTTGGAAAGTATATGTAACAATTGCTGTTTTTCAAATCACAATAGGAATTTTCAAATTACAAAGGAATCTTCGCAACACAAAATAACTATCGGAAAGCGAAAAGTTTTATCTTAACGGTTTTACAATTTCTCTTTCTCTTCCTGTAAAAAAGTTATACATTCGAGGATTCTCTTTTCTTCTGAAAGCACACATTGCACTTCGAAAGGTTTACATTTTCACATGAGCAGGTTATCCAAATTATTTTTTACTGGTATCTTCTTAATCAAATTAATTCAACACATATTGTCAAGTATTTTTTTTTTTTCTTAAATTATAATAATGTAAAATATATTAAGCACCCTCCAACCGTATTTTTTCAATAGAGTTTATACAGATTTAAAAATTCTACCAGTTAAAAATCGCATGACATTTTATCATTATGAATGCCATGTTTATACAACAATGAAGGGTGTATGTCATGGGATGTCAATCATTTATTTATTCACATCACAATAATGATAATGCACAGCATTTTCATACTTTACGTTCAAAAGGAATTATATAAAATATCTTTCACTTGAGAATTATTTTCAAAGGAACACTGTCATATTATCATTATGTTTCAGATTTAATATTCAACCCTCCTTTGGCAATATTTTAATTTTTATGGCAACATAAAATATTTTACCAAAAATATAAAATCTTTAAATTAACTTTATTGGATGGCTTTACTAAACATGGAGCATATTAAGTTAGATATTTAATTAGCAACATTTTTATACTCAATAGAAATAAATCGAGGCACTGAAAGCATTTTTTTAATTTCTAGCCAGCTAGAAAAAGGTAAAACTCGTCTTTTATGGAGACTCGTGATAAGTGCAATTCTTGTAACAGAACATGTACCAAAGTGGATAGGCTATTCCACATACATTTTGCTTTTGCCCCAAGGTAACTTAGGAAATTTTAAAAATAGGCGTACGACACTTAATCTTATAACATGATATGTCAAAGTAGATGGTACTGCTCTAAGGCAGAGTAATCCAAATATTCATTTTCTATACACAATTGTGCCACAACAACAATAAAAAAAACTCACACCGACGCTTGTTCTCTTTTATTTCTGTTTGATTTCAGTCGTTAATTGAGTGTTAACGAGTATACATGTGCGGATGCGTACTGCTTTTTTTCAGCTTTATTGTTTTTTCAGCTTTGATTTAATTTCAAAATAAACCAGCACACAAAATAGTATAATGGAAGACAGAAATTTTTGTTTTGCCATTAAAAATGCTTTTGGTAACATGCAATGCATTTTATGTTACCAAACATTTAAAACAAAGAAAACATTAAAATAAATTTTTGACTTTTTTTGACGCCCTCTATTTTTCGAAAAACGGCTCTAGTTTCGGCAATATTTGTCGGATAAAAAAAGAAATAGTATTTTTAAGATCGTGAGACAATTTCCCATACCCATACTTACATGTTACTATGGCCCCCCGTTTTTTGTCCCCCATGGGCCTCCCGGGTCCGTCCGCGGCCTAAAAATAATTTCTCTCAATTTGTTTTTTCTCTCTTACTCACAACCAAAAATTTTTTGGGCATCACTGTTTTAAAAGTAAAATTCATTACATTTCTAATGCTTAGTTTTTTGTTTGCTGGGCAATATTACCTTATCCAATACAGACGCATTTCATTTATTGAGAGTTTTGGTTACCTCTGCTCTAAGGTAACAAAATATGTTGTTGTAGCGCTCAATTTCCTCCAACAAGTAATACTTTTTTTTGAAAAGGGAATGGGGGTAAATTAGCATAATGTCCAGCTAAAGCGGAGTATTTAAAAGAGGGTTTATAATAGAGCAGTGGTGGCCACACACATACTATAACATTCATGCTTGTGTGGAAGTCACAAGCGAAATGTCAACAAAGCAACATAATTTTAAAGCATTCATGCATTTAGCCTATGCCCGCGAGCATAGGAATTTCAAAAATGCCCTTTACTGTAATAGAGGAGGTATAGCTTTGTTTATACCTTTACCATTGAATCGACCGCACAAGCAGACAGCACAATTCTTTAAACGTAGGAAGGTTTAAAAAGTGTACTCGATTAACAACAATATTATGATACAATTATTTAAATTTTCGAATAAAATAAATTTAAGACAAAATTGTTAAACATCTGCTACTGTCCAAGCCAAAAGTACAAGGGAACGACCTCGAAGCACCTACCCAGATGGTAGTTGTTTTCCATCTTTAGTCGGATATAGGCGGTAAAAATGGTGAGAGTTTCAGACAGAGTAAAGTTATTCTTGCACCGTTTTAAGAAACCAAGACACTTAAATAGTTCCTTCGACTCTTGAAAAACATGATGGTTTTAACGAACATTACATTGAATTTTTCATGTCTATAACATCAAGGGTGTCTGATTCCTCAACCGCTATACCTTCCATGGATACAGATGATTCCAATTCCACAAGCCGCTTGTTGGTCAATATAAAACATTATGCCTTACGATCATTAAAATATTCGACCCCACACTGAAAAAAATAACTATACTGAAATTAAATAAACACTGTTATTAATTTAAGTACACAAATTTTTTTGAATTTACTTCAACTTATCTTAATATAAGGTGGTTTTACTTAAAAGAAAGAAAATAAACTTGAATATAGTACATGCAAATACTTGAAAAAGCACAAGAGCTTTCCTTAATTTGTTTTTTTAAATTAAGTTAAATATTCTTTACGTTTATGGCGAATTGATTGCATTTAAGAGAAAGAGGGTTTAATAAAAAATTTAGTTTTACTTAAAAGAAAAAAAATTAAATTGTGTGCAAAAAAAATAAATAAGTACGTAACTTACTTAAAAATAGTATAGACATTTTCAAGACCTTGAATCAAATAAGTACTAATCTTTAATTCCAAAACGCATTTTCTTTAATTTAATTAATTTTTGTTTTAATTTAAGAAAAAGGTAATCTTTATTTTATTGATTTCATTGACTTTATTTGAATCCATATCTTCATCAGTTTAAGAAAGAATTTACTTAACTTAAGGAAAAAATACTTTAGGTATTTTGGGAACCCCATCTGGGGGCCCCATCTGGAGACCCCATGAGACCCTAACTTTAAATCCAAATTTCGATTTTCGCGGAATTTTCAAATGCCTATAACTCTGTAAATACTGCAGATACGAAAAAAAATCTAAAGACATTTTTGTAGTCCTTAACTTGTAGAATACGACCGCCGAAGACCCCAAAGCCCTCCGAGTTATAGTTTTCGAGTTATTTCATGATCAAATTTCTCAAGACCCCATTCCCATATCTCGAAAACTAAGTGAGATAGAGCGATTCTGACCAAAATTTTGGATCAAAATCCATAGTGACCCTATAATAGTGTACGCACATACTCATGGGCGGACCCCATATATTGGGGGCCCGTAGGGTCCCACATTGGGACTCCATAGGGTCCACAGAATCCGTAAGATTAAGGAAATTTTTACTTATTTAAAAAAAATATTTTTCCTGTGGATAAAAACAATTAAACTTATATTAAGTACAATTTTACTTACTTTTAAGATATATTTAAGTAAATGCATTACTATGTTTTAGGAAAAAATATACTTGGAAGAAGAATTAATATCTTTGGAGCCCTCGCATACCCTTCTTTTTTTAAATTAAGTTCAACATGCTTTAAAAATGGTAAAGTTTTTTTTCAGTGCACTCGAAGATCGTTAAAAGGTCATGATTGAGTGTGTGATGTGAGTGTATTCTGCGAAAGACAGGATTAGAAGTTTGTCTGAGAAGATCGTTTTGAAAAATAAGTTAAGTGCAGAAGATTTATCAGAACCCTTAAACTAAGGTGAAACCCATATGATGAGAACCTATCTATAACAACACTTATAGAGCGTTCTCTGGGAAAGTTCGACAAAAATCGCAGGAAATCACTGCGAGATACATACGATCAAAAGCCTTGGAAATATCGAGAGCAACCACTTTGCTTTCACAAAATTGGTAAATAGAACGACTTCAATCTTCCGAAAGAAACGCTAACAAATCTCTTTAGAAAGACTTCTAGGAAAGCCAAACTACACGCGGAAGTAAATTAGACTCAAGGTAAATAATGAGGTTGTGATCAACTTTGATCTTCATGAGAAAATTGCTAAAGGGCGGTAATTTTCATTGTTTAAAGGTTCTGGACTTCGGCACCTTCCAGCACAAGGGGAAACACTCGTTAAAAGGGTTGGCAAAGAACGATCTGCAGTATATTGTTAATAGAAACCTTGTGAAATGCCTCAGAACAAATATGACCAGATCGCTTTTAACCAGTCATAATGGATTTCTTTTTGTTTTACTAAACCCAATACTCAGAGGATTCCCCCTACTGATGCTGTGCAATGTATTGATCAGGAAAATAAGGAATGGAAAGGAGAAAACAGGAAGTAGGGTTTATGGATATTTGATTTAAATTTTTGTAAGTTATAAGTAAGAGGAAAGGCTTCGCGATTAATCGCAATCGCGATTAATCGCTCTTATTAATCGTAATCGACAAGAAAATCATGTGATTACGATTAATCATTTTCTATGAAATACACTGTTTTTATAACGAATTTAAATCAGTTCCACCTTATTTCGGGGCTGATTCTTGTTACAATAGATTCTTGAATGTGTTCTACGGTAATCACTATAAAATTTTCTATTTAATATTAGTAATATTTTTTAAAAAAACTACTTGCTCATAAAAACTATTGCTTTCGGAACAATTTGAAACAAAAATCATTGATTGATTGAATCGATTGCAGGATAATATGATGCGTTCTGAAACCGATTATTAGGAACTGAAAATGTTTCTGAGTTGACCCTAGATTCATTTAAATTGTTTGCAATTTTTCTTTTCTTTTTTCTCGTAAATTTCATTCAATTTAAAAGAAAAATTTAAATTTTGATCTAAGTAACCCCTCAGTTTGGTTTTTATAATATATATTTAAAAGGCTTTAGCCGGATTTGACAAAAAAAAAATCGGACATGCAATTTTTTCGAAAAACGTAATGTTTTCAAACTTGGAGTGCTAGTTGCCCATGCCCATGCAAAATTTTTGCTAAACTGGAAGCAGATTTTAGACAGGAATCACGAGTCAAAGAGCCAAACTACTTCAGGCATGATTTCTGTGGGCAATGTCATAGTTTACCGCACTTTTTGGTGGCACAAATAAAGCGCTATTAAGACGCAATAAAGATGCAAAGAAATCTTGAATTTTTCCAAAAATCATTTTTTATCATTTAAAAAGTGTTAAAGATGTCATAAAGGAGAGAATGTTTATAATTTTATCCCAAAAAAAAATATATATTATCAGTTAAAAAAAATCTTAACAAAAAATTTTGAAGATGGCTCTTTCGATGCGCTATGATATATAAAAAATACCTAGGTATACCAAAAACTCGATTTATTTTTGCTGGGGAAGTTCGAAAGTTTATAATTATTAAAAATATTATTTTTTGTATTTTCGTGGGTTCTAAAAACTAAATTTTAAAATAATTTTTTATTGAAGCTATTGCAACACAAAATATTTAAAAAAAAATCGATTTATAGATAATCGCGATTAACGGCGATTTTTTTAATCGTAATCGCAATTATGAAATATATCGATTAATCGCAAACTCTACTCTGAAGAGAGTTCAATTCACATCCCAGCAGAAATTTTGCTGAACTGGCAGCAGCTTTTGGAAAGGAAACTTTAGTCATGGAGCGCATCCAAACCTGCTGAATTCATGCATGATTCTCTAAGGCGATGTCACACTTTAGAGCGCTAGTTAGATACACCGAAAAAGCGCTCTTAAAATGCTCTGAAGTCACGTCTATTTAGAGTGCTGATAAAAGCGCTATAAAGATGCAATGAATTTATGTACCTTTTTACAGCTGATTTAAGCAGAATAAAGATGAAACACATTTAACTATTTCTGAAAAACAATTGTAAAATCTGAAATACAATTGGAAAATCTTAAAATATAATTGGAAATTTTTGAATTATAAATGGGAATTTATGAAATATAATTGGAAATTTTTGAAATGTAATTTAAAATTTTTTGGTTATAAATTTCTAAAATACAATTGGAAACTTTAAAGATATAATTGGAAATTTTTGAAATATAATTGCAATTTTTAAAATATGATTGGACATTTTTTGTAATATAATATGTATTTTCTGAAATAAAATTGGAAATGGTGTAGGTACTCGAAACATTTTTTAAATACTAAAAAATATTTTATAATCTGACCTATTTATTATCATCATCCAAAATGTGTTAAAGGTATGATGATTGAAGCACTCTTTGCAGCGCCGATAATTGCGCATTAATGATGCAGTCAAATCATGTGTCCTTGTTTAAAACTCATGGTTTTTATTCAAAAAGTGTTGATTATATTAAGAAAGGAAAGCAAGTGTAAATTTTTATCGAAAAATAATTTATATTATAAGTTTTATATAAAAAATCTTAAGAAAAAGTTTAAATTTTTTCCCCCTTACTTTTACTGCATCCTCAAGAGCGCTCTTTGGATGCGCTTCGGTATGCTATAAAAAGATGCTGTGGCGCCAAAATCTCGATTTAATTTTGCTGGGATACGAATTGTTTGGCTGAAAAACGAATTTGTTTTGTAATGCATTGTTCGAAACACAGGACAATCAACAACAAACGGGTGTGCTCTATGAGACAAGCGAGTATTCCGAACAAACACTCGGGCTTGGGGAATAATTTCACATATCATAGGTGAAGGGTATAAAGAATTCGATTCGTCTTGTATCCCTTAATTATGTTTATCTCATCCTTTATCATTTGAAACATTTTTTAATCTTTTGCCATTCCTCTCCTCCCACCTTCCATAAAATCACCCATCTTCTTCGTCACCATCATCATCCTTGTCATGTTGTAAAACATCATTGTTGTTATTGTTGACTTTCTCGTTCGTCATATAATCATAGCGCATCGTTATTTTCCCAAAACATGCAATCCTTGTGTGATCGATTAAATAATGTTGCCATTAAATGCGTATACAACAGATATTTATCTTATTTTTTTTTTCATTACCATTTTTATACATTTTGAAAAGTTTCTTTTTCAAAATATACAAACAAAAATAAAAGTTTTAAAATATTTTATTTTGTTCTTCGTGATAAGCTGTATTTATTATATCATCCCCTGTTTGAAAATAATATTTTTGCAAAAAAAAAAAACATTAAAAACCCCAACATATAAAATTCAATAAACCAGCGCGGTGTTTTTTTTTTTAAATAGGGGTATTCACTTTAGAGCTTATATCTTCCTAAAATATTGGAAGAAGAAAGAACCAAAATGAGATTAGTGTGTTCTAAGAAAAGAATCGCCATCAAATTTCATTGAAGTCATTAGATTTAATACTTTTTTGACTTATTCAAAACGAATTTGAAAAAAAAAAATTGAAAACTTAAGTGGGTCATAAAAAAGACCTCGAGCTAAACTCTTCAGGGCTTTTGGTTTACTATTGGTATACTTCAATTGTTTTTGGTCCCATCCAAGATACAAAATAGTGTTGCACAGTGTTATTGATCAAATACCAAAAATGAGTATCAAATTTGCGATATTATCAGATTCATAACATAATTAGATATGATCCGAATTAATACATCTTATCCATTTTTACACGGTTATATATATTGCAATATATTCAGATATATGCAACCATCGAAATACCGCAATGAATACCCGTAATGTAAAACTTCTTTTTGGGTATCATCATACTTATGTATATTTTTTTTTCTTGCTCCTTAAGAAAAGTTGATTTTACTTTGTCAGTTGATCGATGATGGCGTTTAAAATGTGGGTGGGAATTTTGTTTTATTTGAAGTTTAATGCTCATCATAATGATGGGTGACTGACTGACTGACTTGGTTGGCTGGTTGCCGTATAATACGCCACATAATTCTTAAATGATATCATGTCAAAATGTAGATGAATGAATGAATAAATTATAGCTATTTGTTGGTAATTTTAGGTTGAAGTTTTCTTTTCAGTTTGTTAATGGATAGGGTAGAATAGAGGGTCTCATAAATCAAAAAAAGCGCTTGAAAATGATAAATTTAATAATTCAGGAATTTCGTTGTTTTTTTCTATTTTGGAGTTAATTTGCGGGAAGTAATTTTATGTTATTATTTTAAATTTTAAGTATTAAATTAAAATGCAAATATCCTGAAAACGGAATGTTCTACTAAAATTTGTAGGGCGGATTTGAAATCACGACGTTCAGCTTATGCAAAATCATGTCACTCATGCAGCGACGTATCCAGGAATTTGTAAAAGGGGGGAGGGTCCAAAAAGTTTTCAATAGATGATTTTGAAATTTATCACAAATAAATATGATGCATTCCTCACCAAATGTCCAGCGAAAAAAACATGTGTACCATAAACTTCTGAATAGGTTGTATGGATAGCCCTATATGGACTTAGAAAATTCTGTTTTTGGATTTTTTATCTATCGAAAACTGGGCTTAGGAGGCGTGGTCAAATATTGGAAATATGGTTAAATGTGTGGCAAGTTGCCTTGATTAAATATTTATCACATTTAAACGGAATGCACCACAATGTCAAAAATTTACATTCTTATCTAGTTTTGTATGGGCTATCGATTAAATTTTTTTTTTGGAAAATTTTCAGAACCCGTTCTGAAATTTTCCATTTTTTAAAAAAGTCAATTTATCAAAAATCCAGCCACTTTTTATACCCTCCACTTAGTGATAGAGGGTATATACAGTCAAACTCGGTTATAACGAATTCTCGGTTATAACGAACTAATTCTAAAGTCCCAACGTTTTAGCATCAATTTTCACACAAAATACTTCTTTTATAACGAACTCGGTTATAACGAATCCTCGGTTAAAACGAACTGCTTATTATGGTCCCACGAACACAATTTCATGTATATTTACCTTTTTATAACGAACTCCCATAAATATTTTTTAATGTGTGGCAATCATGTTTATCAAATTAACAAAAGGTTGGAATTTTTTGGTTTATATTTTAATTTTGATAAAATTTATTTATATTTTTAATGATTTCTTCTCAATAAGTAGTTTATTTACAAAAAAAAATCAAATAAAACAAAATTGGATCTATTTTTTTGGAAATAAAACTAGATTGATAAAAAATATACCCCGCTTATAGCGAACTTAACTTATAACGAACTATTTTTACTTGTCCCTCGGAGTTCTTTATAACCGGGTTCGACTGTATAAGTTTGTCATTCCGTTTGTAACTCATCGAAATATCGGTCTGGGACCCCATAAAGTATATATATTCATGATGCCCGATCGATTTTAAGACATTCTAGCGATGTCCGTCTGTCCGTCTGCTATCACGGACAAAATATTGCACAGAGATGACTGAAACTTAACATATTTATTGAAAGTTCTCCCGAGAAGTTTGGTATTGCATTTGAGCGATATCGGTTCAGCAGTTCAAAAGTTATGAACGAAAATGTAAGCACACCTCAAAAATTTCAGCACATTCAACATAACCTAAAAATACAAAATGCTTTAATTCGGCTTCTGGTAGACATATGTGAACATAATTGAACACCAAATGGTATTTAAACAAGTACGAACATGTTTTTTGACAAAGAAAGAAAAAAATCACAGATTTTTTTTTTTACCAAATTTTTTTTTTCGCTGAAATTTTTTTTCAGATTTTTTTTTTTTTCAAAAGTAATTTCGTTTTAAATAAAGTTTTTTGCAATAATCTTTTTGAAATTGTAGAGGGTATCACTACATTCGGCAAGGCCGAATTTAACTTTTTTACTTGTTTTTTCTTTTTTAATTTTTTTTTTTTTTAAGTTTAGATGTTTGTCCATCCACACAAAAAAATTCAGAAACACATTTTTCGTTTTTTTCGAGAAAATCGCATTTGAATTTTAAATTTCATTACAATTTAGCAATGATGGGTACCAATACCTTTTCGATACCAATACCCGTTAATACCAATTCAAATTGAAAACCAATACCAATTAAAAACCAATACCTCCCAACAAACATCAATTCCAGCCTTTGAAAAAAAAATCAAACTGGCACTAAATATCAAGGGTGTTTTTCAAATTGTTTTCAGTGACAAAAATTTAAACATTTAAACTAAATTTGAAACATGTTGGAAATATTTCTTTTTTCCTATACTTTTAATTCTTTTCAAAAAAATATAAACATCAAATTGATTTGCCATGTTTCTCAAACCTAATATCGAACATTGATTATGGGTGGAAATAATTTTGTTTTCAAATGTTGTTCAATTCCGAATTTCAAATTGTCAGAAAACTTAAAATTTTGTTTTAAAAATTAAGAAGAAAAATCTAGAAATTTTATGTATTTTTATGCATTTGTGCCAATTAATTGAATGCTATAAGTATAAAAACTTGCATAAACGTTTAAAAAGTAAGTACACATGAGTTTATGAAAAAAAAAGTTATACATTTAATAACGTCTTTTCTTTTCTTTTCTTTTCTTTTCTTTTCTTTTCTTTTCTTTTCTTTTCTTTTCTTTTCTTTTCTTTTCTTTTCTTTTCTTTTCTTTTCTTTTCTTTTCTTTTCTTTTCTTTTCTTTTCTTTTCTTTTCTTTTCTTTAAAGATTTCGAATTTTAAAGAGCAGACGGCTGAAGAAGAAGACCTGGAAGGAGACGACCTCAAAAATGGCATTCGATGCAATTTTTTTATTAACAATTTTTAGTGCAAATAAATGCAATATTATTAAAATTCGTATTTACAGTTTTTTTAATAAAAAAATAGTATTGAGGTTCATTTGAAAAATAATGTTAAATTAACATTATAAATAAGGCTGAGAATTCTTTGAAAACTACACTAAAATTCAATTAGATAGTAAGCATATTTTCAAGCTTAAAATATTTGTGTACATTGGAGAAACATTATACATTCAAAAAATCTCAAACTATATATCAAATCTAAATAAACTTGAAAATTTTACATGAGAACTAACATGCCGTTTTCTTTGAGAATGCTTTTGTTTTCACGTTGAGAACTATGTTATTTTCAACTGGTTTTCAAGGCTAAGGTTTAAATTTTAAACTTGCTATCAATATAATATTCAATGTATTTCAAAGGTAAATGTTTGTTGGGCTTTATTTGTGCGATACCACTACCGATAAAAAACCAATACCGATTCCCCACTACCAATACCAATAAAAAACCAATACTTTTATTCTTCAAAACCAATACCAATAAAAAACCAATACCAATTCATTTTTTCTACTTTCGTATCGGTTTTGTTTCGGTTTTTTGTATTCTTATTTTCGTTTGTTTTAATTGTGACGTCAAACATTTTCTTTCCATCACATTATTAGGTTTTACCTGACTAACGAATTGCAAAAGATGTTACATCGATCAGTAATCGTTTGCATGCAATGTCACATAACAAAAAGGAGTTAGCTACTTGAATTTTAAAGGCCATAAAAACATAAAAGAAATATTTTTTGTCATGGTTTTTATGACCCCTAATAAAAGTAGATCTTAAAAAATTTTGACCTTTTCTGTGATGAAATTTTTTCTTTTGCAAACATTGTTAATATTTGATATATGTACATTGAATGTCACTGCACTCTTCTTTGCGTTGTAAAAAAATACTAATGTCCTTTTTTGGAAATTCCAAAATTTTAATCAAGCTGACGTTACAGAATTTTATGTCACAACAACAGAATCCAGAAAAAAAAATTTTATTGTTTTATTAGAGGCACAGTAGACTGCCCAGAAAAAAGCGAAGTTTTTATTTTCTTGGGGGATACCGGCAAATTTTGTTCCTTTTTGTGCAAAAAAATTTCGGTTTTTTTTTGGGATTTTTAAAATAATATCTAGAGGTCGCGATCTCGCGTTTTACAACGATTTATTTTTTTTGAGTTTTTTATTATTTTAAATTGTTAAATATGATTAATATGATAAAATATTAATAATTTCAGACAAAAAAAAAATAAATTAAAAATTAAATATCGCTCATTCCATGAGATGTCTCCCAGCATCTAATCAAATGTTCTTTAATTTATTTGAAATTTCGCACAAAGGTACACTATGGAGCAATTAAAATAAATTCGTTTTTAGTTTCGCGAAAATCCACGAATTCGCGAACGCGAATATATTCGCGAATTCACGGATTTTCTCGGAACTAACAACTGATTTATTTTTATAGCTTCATAGTGTTCATGTGTGCAAAATTTCAAATAAATTAAGGAACATTTGATTAGATGCTGGGAGACATCTCATGGAATGAGCGATATTTAATTTTTAATTTATTTTTTTTTTGTCTGAAATTATTAATATTTTATCATATTAATCATATTTAACAATTTAAAATAATAAAAAACTCAAAAAAAATAAATCGTTATAAAACGCGAGATCGCGACCTCTAGATATTATTTTAAAAATCCCAAAAAAAAAACGAAATTTTTTTGCACAAAAAGGAACAAAATTTGCAGGTATCCCCCAAGAAAATAAAAACTTCGCTTTTTTTCTGGGCAGTCTAAGGCACAGTCATATTATATAAGAATTTAAGAATGCATAATGTGCTGTTCACACTTGCTATTTTTGAGAGTTTAAGGGCTACGTGTTTAAAAAATTCTTTTTTCTGTATCCATTGCGTTCTTATTCTGTTGCTGGTGTTTTATTTAACAACTTGTTTAAGGTCGAAAGTGTGAACCCCATATAAGAAAAAAATTGACCCGTGTAATCGCAATTGGCAAAAGATTTAAAATCGGAAAAGGGGCCCCTGCATGATAAACCATTTCCATCACCTTTTCAAAAAAATATTTATGTATGAAAAGGATGAAGTTCAGGTATATTTTGTTACAAATGTTAAGCCTCATCTTTCTGCAATTAAAAAATATCTCCCCTTGACCACCGGAATTTATATGTGCATTAAATGCAATGTGCACCAGCACAGAAATTGTTTCAAGCAAAAACGAAAAATTTGATTTTTTTTAGTTTAGGCTTTTAATTTTTTTATTAATTAATATTATTTTTTTTTATTAAATTTATTATCAAATTCCACTAATTGAAACATTTCAAAACTATTTATTTTGAAAATAACGAAATAAATTAATAAAATAGCAAATAAATCCAAATATTAAAATTGCATAAAAAGTTGAAATACAGGCTTTTCTGGAATAACGGAACATTAAATTTTTTTTACAAGAGTTTTGAGATCATCAAAATAATGAATCTTTGTCCAAAATGGGTTAAGCATGTACTATTTAGTTTAAAGTTTGACTTAATTCTGAATGCAAATACTGCTAAAAAATATTTTATTTTTAAAAAGGGGTTTTAAAAAAAAAAAAACATCCCTCACGCAAAAATTCGACTCACTGTAGACACTCACTCAGAGTTTTTCAACTCACAATCACTTGATTTAAATGAAAATCACTTTTTTGAGTCACGCAAATCACGGGACCAGCGACCATCTCAAATTCAAATACATAAACAAGAGACAAGTGTCTTTTCATTTGTTTAATCTATAACATCTGTAAATTTTATTTAAAATGAAGTGTCCACCCTTGAAAAAGTTTCCTTGTAGGTCTGCATCCAAAAAGTTTCAAGGCACTTATTTATTACCTTAATATAGTCACTTGACTTAAATGAAAATCACTCTATAACCAAATGATTTAAATGAAAATCACTCACGCTCACACGTGAATCACGGGACCAGAGACCATCTCCAATTCAAATACTTAAACAAAAGGTTAGTGTCTCTTCATTTGATTCATCTATAACATCTGTAAATTTTGTTAAAAATGAAGTGTCCACCCTGAAATAGTTTCCTTGTAGGTCCGACTTCAAAAAGTTTCAAGTCACTTATTTATTACCCTAATATAGTACTTAATTTAAATAAAAATCGCTCACACCTGAATCATGTGGTTTTTTGAGTCACGCAAATTACGGGACCACAGACCATCTCTAATTCAAATACATAAACAAAAGACAAGTTTCTCTTCATTTGTTTCATCTATAACAGCGGTTACCAACCTTTTTGGCTCGCGTACCCCTAATTTTTATCAGCCGCGTACCCCCTAACGCGTTTTTGTTTTCGTTTAAAAATAAATATTAGAGTTAATTTGGAATTTTTGATCTGCTGGTACTATCATTTTTTTAAGGATTTAGTCGAGATCAAAACAATGGATTTTTTTGGAAAAATTTTCGCACCTTGTTCAATGCATCTTTAAGCTGATTTTTCTGCAGAGCAAAAACGGCTGAAAATATTGCAAATCTGACTTCACCAGTCGATTCTACACAAAAAAATGTCTGCGAAGTTTGTACTCGTGCCCAAACCATTGAATCATGATAATGTTTTGCTGTATAAGTAGGTGTTCTTTCCAAAGCAAAATTTTTCTAGGAAAAATAACGCTATATTAATTTGTCATTATATGCAAAATGCATTGAAATATCGGTCGAGGACCCCATTATGTTTATATATTATTGATCCGTAAAGCTTTCTAAGACATTCTAGTGATATCCATCTATCTGTTTGTCTCTGTTTGTCGATAGCAAAAAGTTTTTGATAAAAAAAGGGTTTTAATGAAAACATTTTATTGATTAAAATAAATATTTAATGAAAAAAAAAATTTATGAAAAAAAATATTGATTAAAAAAAAATATTGATGAAAAAAAAATTTAGGAAAAAAAAAAATATTGATGAAAAAAAAAATATTGATGAAAAAAAAAAAATATTGATGAAAAAAAAAATATTGATGAAAAAAAAATATTGATGAAAAAAAATATTGATGAAAAAAAAAATATTGATGAAAAAAAAAATATTGATGAAAAAAAAAAATATTGATGAAAAAAAAAAAAATTATTGAAAAAAAAAAAAAATATTGATGAAAAAAAAAATATTGAAGAAAAAAAAAAAATTTTGATGAAAAAAAAATATTGATGAAAAAAAAAAAAAATATTGATGAAAAAAAAAATATTGATGAAAAAAAAAATATTGATGAAAAAAAAAATATTGATGAAAAAAAAAATATTGATGAAAAATAATTATGTTACGTTTTATTCACCAGCTAGTGAATATTTTTGTTATTCACCACGAGGTGAATTATTATTCAAGTTACAAACCCAAGTTAGTAAAATTTTTGGTTTTAAGAAAATGAAAACAGTAATTCCAATTTTCTTTTTTGTTAGTCATTAGCTTATATAGTCAAACTGAGGTGGCGTCCTGCAACTTTTTTAAAATTAGAAACCAGCCTAAAAACATTATCATGTTAAAAATAAAACGACGGACATTTTTTGAACTCTTAAAAAAAGTTCCAGAAACCCATCACAGGTGGCGGAAATATATTTTTTTTAAATGTTTTTTTTAATACGAAGCAGTTCAATAATTCCCTGACTTTTCGAATGAAAAACCCTCGTATATACAATGAAAGGGCATTTCGAGCTTAACAAAATGGTACCAAAATTTCCACTCTATCACAACCCGCCTCAAAAATTCCCAAAAACACGTTTTTGGAGAACTTTGACATACATTTTCTCAAAAACCTGACATGAAAAATTTGGGAAACATATTCGGAATCAGCATCGAAAGGTTAATCGAAAACAAGTAGTCAGATCCCAAAATATTATCCAAAAATATTGCTAAAAATGCTTTCTAAATCGTATAAATATGCTTTTTGTGAACTTTGGCCTCAAATTTCTTAAAAACCTGACGTTATGGAAAACTTGAAAAGCCAGATTCGGAACCAGCATTGAAAGGTTAATCTAAAATGAATGTCCAAATTACTAAAATTTTGCGTAGCCCCGCGGACAGTTTCGCGTACCCCCTAGTGGTACGCGTACCATGGGTTGGTAACCGCTGATCTATAACATCTGTACATTTTATTAAAAATAAAGTGTCCACCCTGTAATAGTTTCCTTGTAGGTCCGATTTCAAAAACTTTCAAGGCACTTATTTATTACCTTAATATAAGCTTATATTCTGAATTTCAGCCAAAAAACCTACAATCTCGCCCAGTGTGCACTGTGGGGCGGACAGAAGGACGACTTACGTTAAATTAATTAATATTAACGACAAAACCTTTTGCATACAAATACCAAAACCGATATAAGATAAATACCAATACTTATTAAAAACCGATACCGATTCGAGGCTAAAACCAATACCAATACCCAATACCTAAATAAATCAAAACCAATACCGAAACCTATACCAATTCAACAAGAAATGAAAACCAATACTTATACCAATACTAATATAATTTTAAAAACCAATACCAATACCAATACTTTTATCGAATTGGTACCCATCCTTGCAATTTAGTAATTTGCTTGTATTTTCTTGTTTCAACAGAGCGTATGAGGAATATTTATGCAATTAATAATACTCATTCGCAACTTTAAAACAAAGAAATGCAAGCAAATTACAAAATTGTTATAAAATTTAAAGTTCAAATGCGATTTTCTCGAAAAAACGAAGATCGTGTTTCTGATTTTTTTTGTGTGGATGGACAAACATCTAAACTTAAAAAAAAAATTAAAAAAGAAAAAAAAAGTGGCCGGATTTTTGATAAATTGACTTTTTTCAAAAAAAATTTCAGAACGGGTTCTGAAAATTTTCCAAAAAAAAAAAAAATATTTTAATCGATAGCCCATACAAAACTATATAAGAATGTAAATTTTTGACATTGTGGTGCATTTCGTTTTAATGTGATAAATATTTAATCAAGGCAACTTGCCACAAATTTTACCATTTTTCCAATATTTGACCACGCCTCCTAAGCCCAGTTTTTGATAATTTGAAAAACCAAAAACCCAATTTTCTTAGTTTCATATAGGGCTATCCAAACAACCTATTCAGAAATTTACGGGACACATGTTTTTCTGTAGCGGGACATTTGGTGTGGAATGCCTGATATTCAAAAATAACATATCTGGTGGTAGCACTTTTGGGTAACATATTTTGCTCGATTCGGGAGTACTCTTTCCCCATTCACCTAATTTTTAAAAATTTGATATCCTACCGAATATTAAGATTTTTTAATGTTGTTCTTGTACTGATATTACAGGTAACTGTGCTCGAAATATCGGTTAATGATACTCGATCGGTTTGAGAACGATCTTGCTATGTCTGCCTGTCTGATAAAAACGTGCTTTTTCTCGAGAGAAAGACCTAAAAGCAACTGAAAGTTGGCTTTTATTTTTATAACTTTCCTGATCCAGTTGTTATTAAATTTTAACGAAATCGGTTCTTGAGCAAAACCGTGAATTTGAGATGGGTTTCATTTCGAATTCGCGTATTGAAAAACGCACTTTGAAAGCATTGGTAAGCCACAAAAATATTTTACACTATATTTTTGTCATTAAAACTGATTACGGAGCTACTAGCTCTGTCAGATTAATACTGTTTTGTCCACAGTATACATATGCGCTTTATTATAAGTTTGGGACTAGTCCTTTTCAAACCAGTCATAGTGTAGGTACTTATGGATCTTATTTTCCAAAATGGGTAAAATTTGTCTGTGCTGTCAGTGGACGAAAACTCCTAAAAGGTAAATCTGTGTGCATAAATCAAATTTTAAATGTTTAAAAAAGTTCCAAATATTTCCGTTATTATAATTTTTTTAAAAACCATCGTCTTATCCTTGTTTTCGACAAAAAAAAAATAATGTCCTTATAAAGTGGATATTATTTACATTTGTCAGTTACAATAATAAAATTCCACAAAATATGTTCACCATGTAACAGGGATTTTTTTTTTTTTTTTCATTTAATACTACCCAATATTTTCATTATGGCATCAAACAAATCTTGTACTTTATTATTTTACAAACAGGACATTTGAGTTGCTGGATGGCTGGCTGAGTCTGATTCAGTAGCTGTTGAGTATGTTGAATAGCTGCAGTTATATTGTTGTTGTTTTTGGCATTGTTGACATTTTTATAAGGACAACAATAATAATATGAATTGTTTGTTTGTTTTTCCGTTCGTTCGTTTGGTTTTTTAACAGCCCTTATCATGTTGAGATTCTTTATTTGCTTGATGCTTAGGGCGTCCCGTCAAATCTAAAATTTAGAATTTCGTGCCGTAATACCTGCCGAACGATGGCCATGGTATAGCTGATTGTGGGAAAACCTATGGAAAAAACCAGCGGTCAAAGTTTGAAAAAATAATGTTTTTCGGCCAAAATTTATGTCGGAATTTTTTATTAAATCTGGCTCAAAAAATTGGAATTTTTAAGTACTTTATGGGATTTTTTTTTTAATTTCCAAAAAAGAGGTTTTTTAAACACAAAATTTTAAACACAAAATTATTTTTTTTTTTCCAAATTATTTCCAAAAGTTGGAAAATGAAAAAAAAAAACGCGATTTTGGTCCAAAAATCCTGATCAGCGATTTTGGTCCAAATATGCTGTTTAGCATTTTTGCGGCGGAATTGGTTAAAAAAAAAACTTTTTTTTAACTTTGACCGCTGGTTGCCGACTGACGATGCGCTTGCAAAATTTTTTCATAAATTTTCCTGCCGTCGTTCGGCAGGTATTTCAACACGAAATTCAAAAGTTTAAATTTTACGGGACGCCCTATTGCTGCTGCTGTTAGTTGTTGTTTGGAACAACGGTAGTGTTACATATTTTTTTACGCGTTTTTATATTTTTTCAATTATTTTTACGCACTTTATTTTTAAATTAAGTGCTTGTCATTTTTTATACCATTGCACACTGGGTAATTTGAGCCAATTTTTAGGCCAAAAATAATTACAGCCAAAATTTTAGACCGATATGGCTGAAATTTTAAATTTAAGACTTTTTTGTGAACACGCACAGCTGGATTTTATGAATTTGGTAATCGTGGAAATTTTTAGGGTTGCCACCATACGAAAAAAAGGGAAAATACTGAATATCTCGAAAACGAATAGGCTAATTTTTTTGAAACTCGGCACGAAGAAAATACGCAAGAAGGCTAACAAAATGGCACATAAACCATTTTGTTTGATTTTGCTGAAAAAAGCTGTTATTTTTTGAGTGGGCCTTGTACCACCTTAACGAAAAATTTTCAAAAAAAGTTCGTACTATTTCCTTCAACGAAGCCAAATATTGGTTTAAAACATTATTTTAATCAATTTTACTGACAACAAAATTATAAACAGCAACAGGGTTTTTTCTCTTAGTTCTTTTCCCAATCCAAACGTTAGAAAGTTCAAGATATAGCAAGATGAGGCTGTCTGAAAGAAAATTGATATCTCAAAAAGTGCAAAAAAGTGCAACGGAAAATAAAAAAAAATGAATTCAGAATTATTTTCTTTAAATTTTTCATCAATAAAAAACACGGCACACCACGGCTAACATTATTAAAAGCTTATGCGAAGTTTATATTCATTGAAAAAGTCATTTATTTAAGGTTAAGTTATAATTACACGTTTTGTTAAAAAAAGCAATAACGTCCACCAAAATATTTAGCTATTTTTTTATTACTTAATATCCCCTCTCTTCTCCATATTATACACGATATCCTTCTTTATGTTTATTAGCTGAAAAAATCGTTTGAATTTATATCAAAATTAGGCGTTTTATATTGCACTGTGCACGTTGCTTGAAAATGCCGAATTCGACTGCCCGTCAATCAGTTTATATTTGTTTTTTGGAAAAACCAAATATGCAGTTATTTGCTTTAATATTTTCTTAATCGAACGTAATTAACAAAAACATTATTATTGTTAGTTCGAAAAATGATTTTTGGCCAAGATTTCGGTTCAAATTACCTACTGTGCATTGGTTGGTTGCTAGTTGGTCCGCGTTCGTCAAGTTTTCTTTCGGTAACTGTTTGGGGTGTTTACACTCTGTATAAGGTCCTTGGTACACACAGACACTATATAATAAGTGTTATGTCCTGCTGTAATAATTTGTTTTATAATGATTGTGTATATGGGTTTATATATTCATATACACAAATTTGTTGCATATGTATGCATGCCGTGATACAAACACCACAGGAAGAAATCACTTGTGACACTTTGTCAATGGTAAATTAACATGCCTCATTGACAGCAATTTTTGTTTATTTTTTTATCATTTTTATTTTTTTATTGGTGTTATTTTGAAGTGTCCTTTATTATTAAACTTTGTGCTGTTTAACAAATATTTGTCCTTAAGGGTAAGGAAACGTTTAAGGGGGAGTTATGCATATTATTGCTTTCGGTGCTTCAGAAAATATGTATATTGTTTCTGTATTTTAATATTAATCAGAAATGTCCAATCCTGAAAACTTGGCATAGTAAGGATGCCACACGGGAAATTCCGAACCCCGAAATCTAAGGATTTTTGGGATTAACTAATCCCGGGATTTTTTTCGGGATTTCCCGAAAAAATCTCTGGATTTCGGTTTTGATTTTTTGTAAAAGTTCGGAGTAACATTTACATTTTTTTAGAATTTGTTTTCCGATGGGTGTAAAAATTATACCGTTGCACTATAGGAAATTTACCCATTTTTTTGGCCAAAAGTCAAAATTAAAATTTTTGCAAACATTATTTTTTTTTACATTAATATAAAAAAAACTTAACAAAGTAAACAATTCTTTCTCAATTTTTCGACAGAATTGATGTACTGTCACTTTATCGTTAGTTTTTCTTGCAATTTCTTAATCTATATATATAAAAGAGTGTGGTGACTGACTGACTGATTGACTGACTGACTGACTGATTGGCAATAATCATCGTCCAGCCCAAACCGCTGAAGAGAGAGACTTGAAATTTGGAATGTAGGTTCGGCTCCCGACAAAACCACCCACTAAGAAGGGATTTTTGGAAATTCCGATTCTAAGGGGGGCAAAAGGGGGAAAATAGGGCCCTTTGGGGGATTTTGTATCTTTTGAACTAATAGTCCTAGAAACTTCAAATTTGAACTCTAGGATCCTCTCGCGGAAATAAAATTTCGAAAAAAATATTTTTGGAAAATTCCGCCTCCAAGGGGGGAAAAAGGGGAAAATAGGGCAAATTGGTACATTTTTTATATTCTAAACAAATGGTCCCAGAAACTTGAAATTTGAAGTCTAGGACCCTCTCGCGGAAATAAAATTTTGGAAAAAGTAATATTTTGAAAATTCCGTTTCTAAGGTGGGGGGAGGGGGAAAATAGGGCAAGTTGGTACATTTTGTATCTTCTGAACTAATGGTCCTACAATCTTGAAATTTTAAATATAGGATACTCTCGCGGAAATAAAATTTTGGAAAAAGTACTTTTTTGAAAATTCCGGTTTTAATTTACAAATTTTTTGTTTTACAAATTTTCTTTTTTTACTCAAAATTTTTTTTCTCTCAAAATTTTTTTTACTCAAAATTTTTTTTTCACCCAAAAATTTTTTTTTAAAAATTTTTTTTCACTCAAAATTTTTTTTACTCAAAATTTTTTTTTCACTCAAAAATTTTTTTTTGCAAATTTTTTTTTTCACTCAAAATTTTTTTTTTTTACTCAAAAATTTTTTTACAATTTTTTTTTTTACTCAAATTTTTTTTTTTCTCAAATTTTTTTTTTACTCAAAAAATTTTTTCACTCAATTTTTTTTACTAAAAATTTTTTCACTCAATTGTATTTTATTCTTCAGTTTTTTACTCAATTTTTTTTACTTAAATTTTTTACTTAAAATGTGTTATTTACACAAACTTTTTTTACTCAAAATTTTTTTCGCTTAATTTTTTGACTTATTTTTTATTTTTTGAAAGTTTTCATTCAAATTTGGGGGAGAAATGGGACGATTTTGAACATTTTCAATATTGTGAACTAATAGTCCCAGAAACCTGAAATTTGGACTATAGGATCCTCTCGCGGAAATAATATTCTGAAGAAAGTTCTTTTTTAAAAAGGCACTTCTAAGAAGGGGAAAGGGGGAAAATTGGGAAATTTGGTACATATTCTTTTTTCTGACCTAATGGTCCTAGAAACTTAAAGTTTGGACTATAAGATCCTCTCGCGGAAAAAACATTCCGCAACAAAGTTTTTTTTCAATTCCGCTTCTAGGGTGCTAAAAAAGATTATCCCCGTTTTTACCACCCTAGAAGCGGAGGACAATTTGGTACACTTTGTATGTTATGAACTAATTTTCCCAGAAACTTAAAAATTTTGAATATGGGATCATTCGCGGAAATAACATTGTGAAGAAAGTTCTATTTTGAAAATTTCGCTTCTAAGGGGGCAAAGGGGGGAAAGTAGGGTAATTTTGTGTCTGCTGAACTAATGGTCGTAGATCCTTGAAATTTGGACTGTACGATCCTCTCGCGGAAATAACTTTCTGAAAGAAGTACTTTTTAAAAATTCCGGTTTGTATCTGCTGAACAAATAGGACTGCACGATCCTCTCGCGTGGACTGCACGATCCTCTCGCGGAAATAACATTCTGAAAAAAGTACTTTTTTGAAAATTCCGCTTTAAAGGAGGAAAAAGGGGAAGGTAGGGCAATTTTGTATCTGCTGAAAATATGGTCCTAGATACTTGAAATTTGGAGTGAACGATCCTCTAGCGGAAATAACATTCTAAAGGAAGTACTTTTTCAAAATTCTGGGGGAAAATGGGAAAAGTAGGGCAATTTTGAATCTGCTGAATTAATGGTCCTTAATACTTGAAATTTGAACTGTACGATCCTTTCGCGAAAATAACATTCTTAAAGAAGAACTTTTTCAAAATTTCCGCTTCTATGGGGAAAAAGGGGGAAAGTAGGGCAATTTTGCATCTGCTGAACTAATGGTCCTAGATACTTGAAATTTTAACTGTACAATCCTCTCGCGGAAATAATATTCTAAAGGAAGTACTTTTTGAAAATTCCGGGGGAAAAAGGGGGGTGAGTGGGGTAATTTTGAATCAACTGAACTCATAGTCCTAGATACTTGAAATTTCAACAACGCTTCTACGGGGTAAAAGGGGGAAAGTAGGGCAATTTTGTATCTGCTGAACTAATAGTCCTAGATACTTAAAATTTGAACTGTACAATCCTATCCCGAAAATAACATTCTAAAAGAAGTACTTTTTGAAAATTCGTTTTTAAAGGGGGAAAAATGGGGAAAGAAGGGGAGTTTCGTATCTGTTAAACGAAGGGTCCCAGAAACTTGAAATTTTAACTCTATGATCCTCTCGCGGAAAAAACATTTTGTAAAAAGTAATATTTTTTAAAAATCCTTTTATAAGGGTGGGGTGGGGGTAGAAGGGGTTTAAAAGGGCAATTTTGTATCTTCTGAACAAACTTGAAATTTTGATTGAAATTATTTTTTGAAAAATATACTTTTTTGAGAATTTTGGTTTTAAGGACGCCCAAAAGGGGGAAAATAGGGCAATTTGCTAAACTTTAAACTAATGGTCTTACAAACATGGCATTTGGAATATGGGATCATATCGCGGCATTAACATTCTAAAAGAAGTACTTTTTTTAAAATTTCGCTTTTAAGGGGGAGAAAGGGGGAAAGTAGTGCAATTTTGTATATGCTCAAGTAATGGTCCTAGATACTTGAAAATTGGACTGTACGATCCTCCCGCGGAAATAACAATCGGAAAGGAAAAACTTTATTAAAAAATCCTCTGTTAAGTGGGAAAAGAAGGGAAATAGAGCAATTTTGAATCTGCTGAACTAATGGTCCTAGATACTTGAAAATTGGACTGTACGATCCTCCCGCGGAAATAACATTCGGAAAGAAATACTTTTTTAAAAATTCTTCTTTTAAGGGGGAAAAAGGGGAAAGTAGGCCAATTTTGTATCTGCTGAACAAATAGTCCTAGATACTTGAAAATTGGACTGCACGATCCTTTCGCGGAAATATAATTCGAATGGATGACTTTTTGGAAAATTCCGTCTCTAAGAGGGAAAAGGGGGAAAGTAGGAAATTTTGTATCTGCTGAACTAATTGTCCGGGAGACTTGAAATTTGGACTGCCCGATCTTTTCGTGAAAATAACATTCTGAAAGAAGTACTTTTTTAAATATTCCGATTTTGAGTGGGAAAAAGGGGAAAAGTAGGGCAATTTTGTATCTGCTGAAATAATGGTCCTATATACTTGAAATTTGGACTGTACGATCCTCTCGCGGAAATAACATTCTCAAGGAAGTACTTTTTTGAAAACTCTACTTTTAAGGGGGAAAAAGGGGAAGGTAGGGCAATTTTGTATCTGCTGAACTAATTGTCCTCAATACCTAAAATTTAACTGTACGATCCTCTCGCGGATATAACATTCTAAAAGAAGTACTTTTTTTAAATTCTGCTTCTACGGGGGGGGGGGGGGGGGGGAGGGGGGGAATGAGAAAGTAGGGCAATTTTGAATCTGCTGAACTAATAGTCCTACATACTTGAAGTTTGGACTGTACGATCCTCTCGCGGAAAGAACATTCTAGAAGAAGTACATTTTTGAAAGTTCTCCTTCTACAGGGGGAAAAGGAGGAAAGTACGGCAATTCTGTATCTGCTGAACTAATGATCCTAGATACTTGAAATTTGATCTGTACGATCCTCTTGCGGAAATAACATTCTAAAAAAAGTACTTTTTGTGGAAAGTTCCGCTTCTAAGGGGGAAAAGGCGGAAAGTAGGGCAATTTTGTATCTGCTCAACTAATGGTCCTAGATACTTGAAATTTGGAGTGTACGATCCTCTCGCGGAAAAAACATTCTGAAAGAAGTTTTTGTTTTATAGGTGGTAAAGGGGGAAAAGTAGGGAAATTTTGTATCTGCTGAACTAATGGTCCTAGATACTTGAATTTTGAACTGTTTTGTATCTGCAGAACTAATGGTTCTAGATACTTGAAGTTTGGACTGTACGATCCTCTACAGGAAATAACATTCTGGAAGAAGCACTTTTTTAGTAAATTCTGCTTCCAAGGGGGAAAATGATGAAAGTAGGGCAATTTTGTATCTGCTGAATTAATGGTCCTAAATACTTGAAATTTGGACTGTACGATCCTTTCGCGGAAATAACTTTCCAAAATATGTACTTTTATGAAAATTCTGCTTCTAATGGGAAACTAACAATTTTTATGTCTAATTAAAAATTAATAAGAATTTGAAGTACAAATAAAGTTGTTTTTTTTTACAGCTAACCGGTAACGAAGTACCGGGCGAGTTAGCTAGTTAGTTATAAAATAACGATTGAGTGCAATGAATTTTGTGATAGCTTCTAACAAAAGTTTTTATATTAAGAATTTATAGTTTTTAAAACCTATAAAATGGAAAATAATGTCGAAGGTGAGTACTTTAATGATAAATAGTGAAATGTTGGTGAACTCATCTATTAGATCGATTTAATTGGAAAAATTTAAGTGACCTTAAGATGAACTTATTGAAGTATGAATTGGAATTTTATTTTACTTTAAAAAAAATGATAGCATATGTTAGCTATAAAACCATAAAAGTTCTCTAGGACAATCAATTACCTTCCGAATTTAAAAAATTTCAAGGTCGGATATGTGCAAACTTTTTTTAAAAATGCATTTTTCCAGATGACTACTGACAATGAGTGCCAAATTCAGAGTTATTTAATACATGGTGAGTGAAATAAAACAAAGGTGGATAAGGAGCCGCTATTTCTGGCCATTTCTTTTCATACATTGCTCAGAGTGATTGTTTCGAAAACCTTAAACAATATGTAAAGGAGGAATTAAGAATATTTTGTTCAAATATAAATATGAAAAGGATTAAAAGTTGTAGGAGTTTGAAAGTTTTTGAAAGACAGCATGCTGTTTGGCTTAAAGGCAATACTTGGCTAAGAAAACTTGAAACGCAGCCTGCCTCCACTAAATCGAAACCTGGGCGACTGCAATTAACTTTTTTGTCAAAATCTGCGAGAACAAAAATACGAGTTACAGCAGAAATCTCTATAGATCTAAAAAGGGAAGTTGAGCCCCTAGCTCTTGCTTCATCTACGGCTGCCCGTAGTGTCATTATGAAATGTAGTTGACGACTTGGAACTCAAAAATCAAATTTTTGAATAAAATCCTTATTAAAAAGTAGCTTTGTTTGACACTTCTTAAAATTGTTAAAATAAATTTCTACTGTTATCTTTGAAAGTTAGTGTACACTCAAAAAAAAAAAATAATAATAAATACAGTTTAGAAAACCAGATAATCTATCAAGGATCTAAAAAATCTTAGATGCGGAAACTTATAACCCGGGAACCCTGTTTGGAACTAATTTTTAGTTAATTTTTTAGGCAACTTTACAAAATTTTTTTTTTGAGTGTATGAAAAACTTTAAGCGTCACTCCCTCCCTCTAAAGAGTCTTCCAAAAGTCAAATCCAAAAAAAGCATTCAAATCGCTCCAGCCGTTTGGCTGTAAATAATTTTGGCCAAAAAAAGTGTAAAATTTCCTATAGTGCGTTGGAACTGTCTTTGAAATATTTTTTAATTGAGGTATGCTTAGCTTAAAGTATCTTACAGAAACTTTACTGCGTTTTTAATGATTCTGCTGTATTTCAATATATTTTTAGCGGATTATTTTTTTTTTTTTTTTGTTATTTATTTATTTGTATATTTATTTAAGTTTAAGTTTAAACTAATGCATTTTTGTATAAAATATTTATTTTTTATGTTATTATAACGCATTATGTATTCAATTACAAATAATGCATTATTTCAAATTTTGAAATAATACATAATGTAACCAAATATAAGTCACCCATGCTTTTTTAATGTTTAGAAATAATAAATATGAAATAAAATTTTTGCAATTATCTTGCATTACGTAACAAGTTATTAGTAAAGCATTATTTTTCACCGTGAAAGAATATGTTGTTGAACAAATGTTTGGTAAGACATCCAAAAATAATGCTGCAAATAAGGGGTATACATTACCTGGTAATGCGTTACATAATCACCACCCATTACCAAAGTTTTGGTGGGATATTCCACAATAAAACCCTCAAGGTTTTTCCTAGATCAGCGCTTTTTTACACGCATTTAAAGTTGGTGAACTTTTATTATAATTATAATAGTAACTGCTTAAAATCTATAAGTGGCGTATGATTAATTTTGTAATTCCCATTAAATAACAATCATACGCAACGAGGCACAGTGGTTTCTTAAAAATGATTTGACTTTTCAGTAAGTGGGTACAGGACCGATTGCAGCGAAATTCATACCGGTTAAAGCTAACGTAATTTCGATCTTACAGCTGAGTACTCAATTTTTTATTGTGAAAATTTCACTTACAATTAAACTTTGAACGCCTCAAATCGCATTAAAACATTTAATAATCAACAAATTTTGACAAATATAAGAAAGAAACGATCATAACAAAACTGAAATGTCACTTTTTCACGGTAATTTAAATTGTTTTGTATAATAAAAATGCGTAGAAACTTTTTTAGTAATTTCCCTATAATTCCTCGCGTTGCCAAAATTTATTTTTATACCCTCCAACCACAGTATGGGGGTATACTCACTTTGTCATTCCGTTTGTAACGCACCGAAATATCGGTCGGGGACCCCAAAAAGTATATATATTATTGATCCATGATCGATTCTAAGACATTCTGTGAATGTCCGTCCGTCTGTCTGTAGTTGGCACGATGCAGTCCAAAATAAAAGAGCTAGTCTCCTCCAATTTGGCATGAATATGTCTTATGGTCCTAGGCAGGTTAAGTTCATAAATGGTTAAAATCGGCCCAGGGGGAAAAAGTTCCCCCTTGAAGAACTAAACCAACCTCTGAAAAAATACACTTTTTTCTTGTTTTTTGTATTTTTGTTAAATAAATTAAATATTTGGTATATTTATCAGGATTGGAAGGTGCTCAACGTTCCCCACTGACCCACAACAACCCCCCTCCCCCCCAAAAAAAAACGCCCCTGCCAATTTTTTTTTTCAATTTTTTTTTACATTTTGGAGGGTATAAAAGATTTGGCACAGCCGAATTTAACACTCTCACTTGTTTAATTTGATAATGTTTTTAGGCTGGTGTCTAATTTTAAAAAAAGTTGCAGGACGCCACCTCAGTTTGACTATATAAGCTAACAATTAACGATAAAGAAAACAAGAATTACTATTTTCATTTTCTTTAAACCAAAAATTGTAAAAATTAGGGTTTGTAACTTGGATAATAATTCACCTCGTGGTGAATAAATACATTTTTCACCAGCTGGTGAATAAAAAGGAAAATAATTAATTTTCAACAAAAAAAAAAAATTTTTTTTCATCAATTTTTTTTGTTTTTTTCATTAATTTTTTTCATCAAATTTTTTTTTTTTTTTTGTTATCAAAAAAATTTTTTTTTCATCAAAATTTTTTTTTATAAATTTTTTTTTTTTCTTCAAATTTTTTTTTTTCATCAATTTTTTTTCATTAATTTTTTTTTTTCATCAAATTTTTTTTTTAACAAAATTTTTTTTAACATATTTTTTTTCATAAATTTTTTTTTTAAAAATTTTTTTTATCAAATTTTTTATTATCAATTTTTTTCTCACCAAAAAAATTTTTTTTTTAATATTTTTTTCATAAATTTTTTTTATTTCAAAAAATTTTTCTTTTTCTCAAAAAAATTCATCAAAAACTTTTTTTCATCAAAATTTTTTTTCACCAAAAATTTTGGGTTCATTAAATTTTTTTTACATAATTTTGTTTTTCGTGAAAAAAAAAATAATTTTTTTTTACCAAAACTACTTTTCACCAAGTCTAAGGTTTTCGCATAAAAATTTTCCATTTGTTTATAAAATGTACATAAAACAAGTGAGAGTGTTATATTCTTTGGTGCCGAATCTTTTATACTCTCCAAAATGTAAAAACACTTTTTTGCACTTATTTTTGCACTCACTTACGAAATGTACAGCTCTTTTGGTTTTGTAATGGGGTCCTCGGCTGATATTTCAATTCGTTTTGCATGGAATAGCAAAGTAATACAACATTATTTTTTCTAAACAAACTTTGCTTTGGCAAGTACATCCAAATCTTCCGCAAAACATTATCATGGTTTAATGTTTTGGACAAGAGTACAAAATTCGCAGGGGTGTATTTTCAGCAGATTTTTCTGCTGTTTGGTGAGAATTTATTTTGAGTGTTTATAAAAAACCGACATTTTGGAAAATCGGTTTCTCGGTTAACCGAAAATCTGCTTTTTCGGTTAACCGGTTTTATCGGCTAAACCGGAAAAAAACTTTCTTTAACTTACAAACCCAAATATGTACTTTAAAAAAGGCTAATTTTTATTAAATAAAAAAGCGAATATAACTTATGTTAACATATTTGTTTCTTTTAGAAAAGTATGCAACTGTTACCCTTTAAAAATAGCGGTATTTACACTGATAGAAAACCGCTTCATATCTCAAATGAATAGAATTCATTAACGTTGTTACATTACAACAATGATATATTTCATATTCTGAATGAAATTTCATACACATTGTGCGAGATTTTCATTAATTTGATTCATTAGATTTCGTAGTTTCATAAACAAATTTCATTAAGTTTTGTTTATAAAATTTGACACCTATTGTGTCTATTAGTTTAGAGCGGCACGAAATAATTTGTGATCTTTTTTAGAATTTTTACACAAATTTTAAAATGACTTGTTGTTGATTATAAGTATTTATTATACTCGTTTTGGTTTTTATTATTTCGTGGTTTTACTTTTGTAGTTTTTAATTTCGTGTGAGAAAACTGAGTGAAAATCTATACTATAGATAAAATAAAAAATATGTAAAAGTGTTTTTGTAACTTGGTTATTTTGTGATTTTTTCAGGCTTTTTTATCAAATTTGAAATAAAAAGTAAATTATTAATTTTATATTTACTAAATTCGCTCTGTTTTATGTTGCTTCGTTGTTTTAATAATGTATTACAATTTAAGGTTGGAGTAAAATTTTGTGCGAGAAAACTAAGTGAAACTATTTTTTATTATTTTAATTCTATAAAAAGATCTTTACAATTTCATACACATGTTTCATTTTAAAAATAAAAAGTAGCATTTATTCAATGAAAGTATTTCGTTTTAAAACCAAAAAGTAGGATGTATTCAATTAAAGTATTTCATAAGAATTAAATAATTTTTTATAACATTAATGTAGATTTTCATTATTGTCATGTACAAATTTCTATCAGTGTAAAAACGGTGCTTTAATTACCCATATTCACCGGAACTTTAATATAATTTTTATTGATTTTATAAAAAACAAGTAAAAAAGTTAATTTCGGCCTTGCCGAATGTAGTGATACCCTCCACAATTTCAAAAAGATTATTGCAAAAATCTTGATTTAAAAGGAAATTACTTTTGAAAAAAAAAATTTTTGAAAAAAAATTTCCGCGAAAAAAAAATTTGGTAAAAAAAAATCCGCGATTTTTTTCTTTTTTTGTCAAAAAATATGTTCGTACTTGTTTAAATACCATTTGGTGTTCAATTATGTTCACATATGTCAACCAGAAGCCGAATTTAAGCATTTTGTATTTTTAGGTTATGTTGAATGTACTGAAATTTTTGAGGTGTGCGTACATTTTCGTTCATAATTTTTGAACCGCTGAACCGATATCGCTCAAATGCAATACCAAACTTCTCGGGAGAACTTCCAATAAATATGTTAAGTTTCAGTCATCTCTATGCAATATTTTGTCCGCGACAGCATTTTCCACAGACAGACAGACAGACGGACAGACGGACATCGCTAGAATGTCTTAAAATCGATCGGGCATCATGAATATATATACTTTATGGGGTCCCAGATCGATATTTCGATGAGTTACAAACGGAATGACAAACTTATATATACCCTCTATCACTAAGTGGAGGGTATAAAAATCATCAGTTCGTTGTAAATTGCAGTATTTTGATGTTATTTTATTTACATTTACTCCATTAACAGGGTTATTGGTATCTGGTTAAAAGTCACTTATTAAATTTTCAACGAAAGTCTCTAAAACAAACTCTTACTATAGTGAGTAATACAAATATCTACCAGACTAAAAAAAAAAATTATTTAAAAATTTGTTTCTTGAAGACAAAAAATATTTTAGACTTTCTTTCTCACGGACTTTCAAGGTGTTTTCACAGAAATTTTGAAATTATCATAAAAGAATAAGCGTAAACACCTTAATATTTGCAAAAATATTCCGTTTTGAATGTATTTATAAACCCGGTTAACCGACAGAAAAATGCCGGTTTTCGATGCACTGAAAATTTTTAATGCCGGTTTGCAAAAAAATTGAAATTTTGGGAAAAACCCCGGGTTTTCGGTTAACCGGTGAACCGTTTTATAAACACTAGTACTATTGGTTAAGAAATTGAAAATGTTATAAGACAAAACAGAATGTAGTTTTTAGCTCAGAAGTGGAATATGATTCTTTATATTTTTCTATTTTTAAGCATTTTGCACATGTCGCACGAATTTTCTACCTTTAACAACCCCTAACGAAATTGTATGTGGAAACTATTTGTAGAACATTTTAACCCGTTTAAATGAACTTTTCATTAGACTTTTCAGTTTAATGTCTTAAAATTGCAGTAAGAGGGTTAATAAGTTCTAAAAAAAGAACCGGCATACAATTTTACTTAAGACATCAACCATATTTTTATGTACGTTTTCAAAATGCCTTTGATAAATAATTAAAAACTACAGATGGTCATAAATAAAAAATATATTTGAACTAACTCTGCAAAACCCTTTGGTAATTTTATTTATTTGATGGTCTAATCATCGAGTAAAGATGATAAGAGACGTTGATAGACCCCAAAATCAATATGTCAAATTATATAAATATGTCTCTAAATATAGAGAGCGAAAAAATAGGATCCAACCAATTAAACACCCCTAGGTTTACTTTCATTTGGCAAGGTGATGAAACAAAATTTGTTGCACAGTGTAATATAATGCTTTTCTGAGTGTGGGGAATTATGAAATGATCCAGACTATGTATATTTTCTTTCTATTAAAAGTACTATTGGTTGGACATATTGGAATCCAAACAATGAAACCTTTTAATAAAATGTTTATGAAACAAGTGCCATGTGTCAGTTTCGTATTTTTCCATTTTTTATACATTCACATAAACAAGTGTGAAATTATGGTGGCGTGGTAAGTCCAAATGTCATTGTTTCATATACAGACAACAACAAAATAAGTAAATATAATTCACTCAAAATAAGGACTCCAGGGACAACTATCAAAAGAGATTTTGTAACGTTTTATAAATTAAGTTTTCTTTTACAATAACGAAAAGAAAATGGTGAATAATTTTCCCCCAAAAAACAGAATTAAGCTATATTTTCAAAACTCTAGAGATTTCTTAACATTCTATGTTAACAAATAAATAAAAAACAATGTAAATAATTCTAAAAAATGACAAAACAATTACAGATAACATTTTGAAATACCCTCTAAAAAAAGTTCTCATATTTCCTTAAAAAAAATCTTTTGTTTGGGTAAATATTAATCTATTTTTTTTTTATTTTTTGTATTGACTTAGGACACACGTTCAAGATCAAATTTTCCATGTTTAACATCAAATTACTCATTAATTTCTATACAACACAGATTGTCTTGTTCTCACATAGAAAATAGAAGCAACCAAAAAAAAAATAAAATCACAATTTAATCCTTTTTATGATGATCTCCAACACATGCAGTAGTAACATTAAACCCCCTCTTACTAAAACACAGTGCACAGTGATTGCTGTAAATTCAAAAATATACCACCGAAACGGAAACAAAGAAATTTGTCATTTTTTTCCAAAATACTTTCCCTCCCCCTTTCCTATAATTTTTATCATTTACAAAAATAAAAGACAAGTTTTTGGGATTAACACTCTTTACCTTAAACATTTGTCATTTTCATAATATTGTTCAGATATCAAATGCATTTTGTTGCTATTTTGAACATAAAACTTATGTTTTATTTTCGTTTTAATACTCCCAGTCTGTCTGTGCATTTTCATAACTCTCTCGGCACGTGTTTCATGACAAGATTTCTTTATACAATAGATCATTATCAATTGATTTTATTTATGTTAGTTTAATTCCTTTAAGATCTTTTATTGTTAGAATTATATTCGAATTTTGTAACAAATTTAAAAATATACGAGTATACTGTCATATGTTAATCTTAAATGTTTAGAGGACTTTGATAAATATTAATGACACGTAAACCATCTCATAAAAGTGGCTTTAGTTGGTTGAAGATTTTTTTTATTTATAAAAAAATTAAAGTTAATAATCACACTTAAAGAAAAATGCTTCATCATATTGATGAAACTGTTTCATCACTTGTTATCATCAATTTTGATGAAAAATCTCATCATTTTTATGTCTTCAATACTCCATTATTTTATATCTTCCATACTCCATTATTTTTTTATGTCTTCAATACTCCATTATTTTTTTTTATATTAAAAATAATATCAAATTAAATAAAACAGTTGAATAAATATATTAAAAAATGCAAATAAATAAACAAAATTAAATTAAAACAAGTGAGAGTGTTACATTCGGCTGTGCCGAATCTTCGATACCCTCCAAAATGTAAAAAAGAAATATAAAAAAAAATTCCAGGGGCGTCGTTTTAATTTTTTTTGGGGGGGGGGGTTGGTGGGAGACGTTAGGGGGCACCTTCCCCTTGCGATCTTAACTTCTTCTGAGATAAGAATGTTGCATTTGCTTAGCAAAAGTACAAAAAACCCTGCAAAAAATGCGGTTTTTCTTAGGTTGGTTTAGTTCTCTAAGGGGGAACTTTTTTCCCCTTGGTCCGATTTTGCCCATTTCCGAACTTAACTTGCCTAGGAATATAAGACATATTCGTGCCAAACTTCGGAAGTCTAGCTCTTTTATCTTGGACTGTATCGTGTCCTCTACAGACGGTCAGACGGACAGACGGACGGACGGACGGACGGATGGACGGACGGACGGACATCGCTAGAATGTCTTAGAATCGATCACTGATCAATAAAATATATACTTTATGGGGTCCTAGACCGATATTTCGATGCGTTACACACGGAATGACAAAGTGAGTATACCCCCATACTGTGGTTGGAGGGTATAAAAAAACATGAAAATTGCTGCCCTGTCTGGTACTTAAACACACGGCCTACCACTTGTAGTATTTATAGACGCTAGTTGATCCAACAATAGAGAAAAATCTCGGTACGTAGCACTTACAAGGGATGTCTTTTAGAGGGCACCCACCGATTGTTCTGAAACTTGGATATAGGAATGAGGGGAGAAAATAAGAGTTGCCTGTTTTTTTATAGCTGCCCAATAGGGTGGCAGCTATTTTGCAAAACTTCGAATTTCAAGGAGTGCACCCCTTATTTTTTTTACATTTGGCCTAAAAATTCTATGCTAAAAATTTCAGGCAAATCAGACAACGTTAACACGAGGCGCATCGAGGTCAAAGGTCAAACACACGAAAATAGCCATATTTTGATGAAAAACATTGAATAAATGGTGTTGTTTTTTGAATAAATTGTTAAAAAGTGGTACACGAGTTGTTTTCAGTATAAAAAGATATATTAAAATTTTTTGGGTTTTCAAAAATTAACCCTTGTATGCCTTTCGGGGTAAAAATTACCCAATTTTTACAAAATGACCCCTAAAACACGAAAATCAGCCCCAATTTTCTAATTTTATTGAAATAAACCAGAGAAAAACGATATTTACATTCTATTCTATCATAAATACTCAGATATGAAGTACTGTCATTCTAGGATGTCATTAACCCGTTTCATGGTAAGGCCAAAAATATGCATTATATTTGGCGTGGTTCTCAAACCTGTTATTTTGATTTTTTAAAAATTGTCTTTAACAAAGTTAATAAAAATGCTGAAAAAACCACAGAATCTTATAAAATATATGTTAGCATATAAAAAAAAAAAAAGTTGGGGGATATCCCTCGGATATTTTGGCGGGGGCATCGATTTAAACTCAGCGGATTTCGAGGAAAATGCCTTTTTTGCCCACAATTTACTCAATATGGGAAAAATTTGGTAAATATTTTGAAATTTCACAAAGTAAGAGCCATAAATTATTAAAAACAATGTTAGACTTTAACCCTAAACGTTTTAGGAAAATAGACCAATACTAACCCGGATTTTATTCGGGTCAAAGGTCAAATTTTGGAATTTTTAGAGTTTTTTTTAGAAAAAGACACCTAAATATGAAATATTTATTGCGATTCTTTATAAAACTTGGTAAATTATTGTACGAGTCTAGAAAAAAATTTATTTGATTTTTTTTATTTAACCCATAAATGAACATGGGATCAAAATGGCCCAGCACGTTAAAATTTCTTAAAATAGTTTTGTATTTTTTTCGATTTCTAATAAACTTGTTATAATTATTGTGCGAGGTCAGAAAAATAATTATTTGATTTTGTTAATTAACCCATAAATGAAAAGTAAAAAAAAATATTTTATGCAAAGATTTTCTTACATTCTGGGTCATTTTAACCCGTTGTTCATTTATAGGTTAATTAAAAAAAATATTATCTGACCAAGCACAATGGTTATACCAAGTTTTATATAAATCGAAGAATAAATATATTAAGAATTTTTAATGTGCTGGGCCATTTTGACCCCATGTTCATTTATGGACTAATTAAAAAAACTCAAATAACTGTTTTTCTGACCTCGCACAATAATTACAAGTTTTATAGAAACCAAAAAAAAAAAATAAAAAGCTATATTAAGAAATTTTAACGTGCAGGGTCGTTTTGCCCCATGTGCATTTTTGGGTTAATTTAAAAAAAAATATTAAATAATAATTTTTCTGAACTCGTACAATAATTATACCAAGTTTTATAAAAAATCGCAATAAATATTTCATATTTAGGTGCCTTTTTATAAAAAAAACTCTAAATATCCCTAAATTTTACCTTTGACCCGAATAAAAACCGGGTTAATATTATTCCATTTTCCTAAAACGTTTAGGGTTAAAGTCTAACATTGTTTTTAATAATTTATGGCCCTTACTTTGTGAAATTTTAAAATATTTACTAAATGTTTTCCAAATTGAGTAAATTGTGGGCAAAAACGGCATTTTCCTCGAAATCCGCTGAGTTTAAATCGATGCACCCGCCAAACTATCCGAGGGATATCCCCAAAAAAAATTTTTTTTATATGCTAACATATATTTTATAAGATTCTGTGGTTTTTTCAGCATTTTTCTTAACTTTGTTTAAGAAAATTTTTAAAAAACCAAAATATCAGTTTTGAGAATTACGCCAAATATAATGCATATTTTTGGCCTTACCATGAAACGGGTTAATGACATCCTAGAATGACAGTACTTCATATATGAGTATTTATGATAGAATAGAACATAAATATCGTTTTCCATTGGTTTATTTCAATAAAATTAGAAAATTGGGGCTGATTTTCGTGTTTTAGGGGTAATTTTGTAAAAATTGGGTTATTTTTACCCCGAAAGGCATACAAGGGTTAACTTTTGAAAACCCAAAAATTTTAATATATCTTCTTATACTGAGAACAACTCGTGTACCACTTTTTAACAATTTATTCAAAAAACAACACCATTTATTCAATGTTTTTCATCAAAATATGGCTATTTTCGTGTGTTTGACCTTTGACCTCGTGTTAACGTTGTCCGATTTGGCTGAAATTTTTAGCATATCATTTTTAGGCCAAATGTAAAAAAAATTAGGGGTGCACTCCTTGAAATTCGAAGTTTTGCAAAATAGCTGCCACCCTACTGCCCAATCTCAAATTTTAAATATGAAAAAATGTGATTTTTACAAAAAGCTCGAGGCCACTGTTGTTTTTTAAAAAATATTTATTTTTATAATTTTCAATATTTCTCCATGTAAACACGAGCAGTCGTTGTATTTGGTTATTGTTACTCGTTATTATTCCTGAAGATGCCATCCGAAGGATCGAGAAATATTGAAAATAATAAAAATAAAAACAAGTAAGAAAGTTATAGTCGGTTAAGACCGACCATATGATACCCTACACCAGCGTTTTCCCGAAAATGGGTCCCAAGTCCAAACATGGACCGATTGGATCTGTCTTTTGTTAGATCTTTATTTATTTTAGAAAACACACACAGATAAAATTTTAGTGAAATTGGTTTATTTTTTTGTCAATAGACCAATTTATCTGAATATCGGTCGAAATTTTTATATGGGGGACTAAGTCAAAAAATGGTCCAATTATATTCCGATTTGATTAGGTTACTAAAGTACACGTTTAACACCTAAAAATAAAATTTTTATCAAATATTCGTCCTTGGGCCAAAAGATGCTTAAGTTTCGAATTTCAAGTCAATTGATTGAAAATTGCGACCTGTATCGTGCTTAAACCGATAGATGGACAGACGGACGGACGGACATCGCTAAATCGACTCAAAAAGTAATTGTTAGTCGATCGGTATACTTGAAGGTCAGCACAAACTCATTATACCCTGTACCACAGAGTGGTGTAGGGTATAATTAATATTTTTTAAAAAACCACTGTGGCCTCGAGCTTGTCTACTAATTAATATAGAATTAAAATTAAATTTAATAAAATTAATAATAAGAAAAATAAAATTTAATGTTTTTTTTTCCTATTTTTCGAAAAAAAACAAGTAAGAAAGTTATAGTCAGTCATGACAAGTGTTTGGGAATTCCCGGACTTTATAATTTCCCGGGAAACGGGAAAAAAAATAATTTATTTTATTAATATAAATTTTCATTATTAATATAAATGAAGGGCTTACTGCAAGAACTTGATAAGCAACATTTTATTTTTGTGTGTTTTTCGCCTTCTGCTGATGTTCCATTGTCAGATTTTTGGCAGAAGTCTTGCTATAACCCTTCCTACAAGTATATTGAGAATAAAAGTTCTGCAAAAGTTCTATTTTCTGCATTATTCTAAAAGCTTTAAGGCAAAAACTACCATTAAATGAAATGTTGCTTATCGAGTTTTTACAATAAGCCCTTCAAATCATAAAAAAGATAAAAATTTTACCAACTTTTTATTAAAAACAGTTTTATTACACACACAAAACAAATCTGCTAATTTGCAACTGAAATTTAGTTATTGCAACAAAAATTCGGTTGATGCATTTTTATTAAGGTTGTAACAACTGAATATCGGTAGTTACAACTGACTTTTGTTGATACAACTGTGTTTTAATTGAAACAACTACAAAGTTCGTTTGTTACAGCGAAATATAGTAGTGGCAACCGAATTTTGAGTTGATACAGCTTATTAATTCATTTGGAAATTTATTTTTCTCTGTGTACTGATAAACAACACAGCTCAACAAGAAAATGCGTATTGGATTCTGGTTAGTGATTTGGATAGTGTATGTTGCGCTGATTCCAAATCCGGAGCCCAAATTTGTCTATCACGTCAGGATTTTGAGTAATTCGCGGTTAAAGTGCCGAAAAAGGGCATTTTTTACCCTTTTTAAAAGCTTATAAGATAAGATCCTGACATGCAAATGACTTGGTTTCAAACTTATTCGAAAGCCTGTAATTTTCTCTTAAAGATAAGATAAAATTTTCTAAAAATTTAATTTTATAAATCGGTAAAAAAATCATAAGCAAAAAACCTTCCATTTTTTCAATATTTAGTTTATTTTTATTTACACAGTGTTTTTTAACAAATTTCCATACAAATTCACAAGTAAATTTTAGATTTAAAGCACTTGTGGCTAATGATTTTTTTACCATTTTAGAAAATTAAATGCCAAGAAGATTTGATCTTGTCTGAAAGAGAAAATTACACATTTTCGAATGAGCTTAATACCAAGTCATTTGCATGTCAGGATCTTATTTTATAGGCGTTCAAAAATGGTCAAAATGAACATTTTTTGACACTTTAACCGCGATTTTCTCAAAATTGTGACGTGATAGAAAAATTTGAGTGACCGTTTTGGAATTGGGGCATCAAACCCTATCAACTTTTTTTGGTTTCATACAAAACGCAGCGACAAACCTCAGATTTGTAGAGCGGTGCAATTAATTAAAACATAAAAAATAAAAGTTAAAAATCCTGAAATACAATAAAACGAAAACAAAAAAATATTGCACATTTTTTTCCGCACAAAAAATCGCAAAAAATTGCTAAAATCGCAAAAAAAATTAAAACTGCGTTATTCGAGCAAAAACTAATATAGTTGGCAGTATTTTTAATATGTTATTTGTTCTAAAAATGTAAATTCTGGGTTCAAAATTTTTATATTTTTTTGACAGTCTTAGCAAAATTATTATTAGCCGACGTATATTTTTTGCCTTTTTAAATTAAATTAAAAAATCCCGGGAATTCCCATCAGTCTTTTCCCGGGAAATCCGACCCGGGAATTCCCGGACCCCAAACACTATTCATGACCGACCATATGCTACCCAACACAAACAGTTTCCGGAAAATAGGGTCCCAAGTCAAAACATTGATTCACTCAAAGAATTATGTAGGTAAATTCCAGTGAATATTCACTTAAAACAAATGAAATTTTATTTAAAAACCATTCCACTGTTTTTTCATTTAAAATAAAAACACATTACAGTCAATTTTAAATGTTGATTTAATGACTAACCAAAACATTAAAAAACTAGTGAATATTCATTTATTTTGTATTGAAAAACAGTAAAACTATAGAAGAAATTTTTTACTGCCGAAATTAAATGTAACAGAAAATTCGTTTTTAATACAGTAAATTATTTTTTTTAAACTATAGAAACAGTAAAAAAATTAAATCCTTTATAAAATAAGTGATTTTTCTTTTAAAATGACTTTACTGATTACTTTTTAAAATAACCTACAAACAGTTAATGACATAATTTTCTTAGTGTTGGATCTATATTTTGTTAGATCTTTAATTAGCGTAAAAAGCACACACAGACCAAATTTTAATGGAATAGTTTAATTTTTGTTGCCAATAGACCGATTTAACTAAAAATCGGTCGAAATTTTTGGATTCCTTTAATGTATTTATAAATTCCTATATGAATTTTCGGTCGCTGAATCATGTGTGCTCTTAAATTTTTTAAATTTGTAAGGGTTTACGAGATATTTGATGAAAAAATTACAATTTTCTCGAAAACCATAAAAGATATCAAAAATATACTTATGACCACAAATATTCCTCAAAAAAAAATTCATTTATATAAAGTATTTAAAAATTTACATTGACAAAAAAATTTACGGTCAAAAAATAAAAAAAAATAATTTTAAATGTATTTTGTGCACACAAAATATTTTGTAAGTAAATTCAACAGAAAAAAAAGTTTAAACCAATCGTTTTTCCTTTTAAAAAACGGACTACTTTTAAAGCGCTTTGAAAGCGCTTTAAAAACAAAAAATATGGTACTATTATAGCACTTTTAGAACAAAAAAATGGGACGTATCAAAATTGTATAAGTCCATAAGACACAACTTTTTTTGGTGTTTTTTTTTGAATAAAGAAATTTATTAAATTAGGATAAAAAATTTATTGACTAATTTATTAGGATAAAAAAATTTTAAACAAACTTTGAAATATTTTCTAAGTCCCGGAAAAAAATTGTTTGCAGTTTTCTTTGCGTTTTGGAATAAAAAAAAATATTTAAAATGCTTCTAGGAAAATTTTTGGAAAAGTCCCGAAAAAAAAGTGGTGTATTGAACCGAATCAGGTAGTGGTCCAAAGGGCATTTCACGTGTGATGTATCCGGAGTTTAAGACACTTCCTCACGAAAGAAACAGGTGTTTTTATGTAAAAGGTGTTAAGTTTGTAATATGTAGGTCATTGTGTCTAAGTGACATATCACGAAAACTATCAAGGACCAGCAACTTATCCTGGGGGAAAATAAAAAATATTCCAATTGTTACGAAAATTAATAAATTTTAATAAAAAAATGTATACTTTGAACGGATTTAAATAGAAAAACATTGGCAAAGCGCTTGCAAAGCACTTTTTCGAATTCATACTAAATAAAATTGCTTTGCCGAGACTTTTTCTTTAGAACGGTTGGCAGTTTCTGCCTGGGTAGTTACTTTAAAACTTTTCTGGATGTATAAAATTTAATTTAATTGTTTTTGATGACACCGCTTCATAATATTATAGCATGTACATTAAGGCGTTTCATTCATCACAAACTTTTTTTTGGATTTTTGCAACTCTTGAAGCGGAATATGAATTCTTATGGCCTAAAAGATTTTTGGTTTTATCCAAAAAATGAGGTTATGAAACATTATTTTTTTTTTAACCAGATACATTACTTCTAAATGTTGCTAGACTGCTTAAAAAAATATTCGCGGTCAAAATTATAAGTTAAAGGGTCACTAAGATGGACTTAAAAGTAAAAATTCAGAATTTCCCTTGTTCCGTCCTCAATAACTTGAATCCGTTAGATAGGTCTTTAAAACACCTTTCATTTAAAACCAATCTGACAATTGTCACTTTAGTAGAAATGTTAAAAAAAATAAAAAATTGGGAAAAGCTCCTTTTCTCCCACATTTTATTGAAAATTGAAGGGATGCATTAGGTAATTTTTTGTAAAGTTTATATAATAAATTTAAAAGACTTTTTCTTGGTTGTAGTTAGTGTTTCCAAGCCGGGTTTTTGTCATAAAAAACTTAAAACTTCTTTTAAGTTTATTATTTCAACTTTACAAAAAAACTTCTAATGGATTCCATTCGATTTTCGGTAAAATGTTGTAAAAAATGAGTTTATCTTAGTTTTTAATATTTCTACTAAAGTGACAAATGTCATTTGGCTTCAAATTAAAGGTATTTGGAAGACCTATCTAAAAAATTCAACATTACGTTCATAAATTGCATATTTCTCAAGTTATTGAGGTTGGAACACGGGGAAATTCTGAATTTTTACTTTTAAGGTCATCTTAGTGACCTTTGAACTTATAATTGCGAATATTATTTTTTAGGAGGCTAGCAACATTTAGAAGTAATGTTTCCGGTTTTGTAAAAAACGGCACCAGAGAAAAAAAATAAAAAAATTATGTTTCATAACCTCATTTTTTGTATAAAATCGATTTGAGCTAGTAGATCGCGACCTTCCAAAAATCAGAAAAAGATCTTAAAAATATTTTAGGCCATAAGAATTCATATTCCGCTTCAAGAGTTGCAAAAATCAAAAAAAAAGTTTTTGATGAAACGCCCTAATGTACATAGGACGAAAACTGATGTGACATTTCATAATATTGATGTAACTTTTCATCAATATGAAGCAGCTTTGAGTGTATCCGAAGGATTACATGTTGCTCTACTGTGTTATAAAAAAAAATTTTATCGGCTAATTGAATCGAGTTATTCAACAATTTAGTGGCCAAATAATGCTGATCATACCTTAATTGCTATAACATCGTTATTTAAAAGTGGCTAATATTTTTAAATTATGCGTTCATCTCATCTTTTATTTTTTTTTGTAAAAATATTGATTTTTTTTTATTTCAATACCCCAATAGCTTTCCATTTCTTTTAATTTTTCTTATTTGTAATCTCATTGTGTTTTGTATCATTTGTTAGACAAGGATATTTAAGGATTTACAATGTTTTCTATTTATTTTTTTTTTAATTTTATGTTAAACTTGATGTAATTGTCCTTTTTAAAATGATACAAGGGTATGAGGACGATGGCGCTTCATACACTTGTATACACTATGACAAATTTATACATAAAACATTAGAACTTGTTAAGAAGCTTAACTTTTAATCGTATGAATTTAATTGAAAATAATAAATCAATCATTTCAATTTTTTTAAGCCAATTTAAAATTAAATTAAAAATGGCACTTTTTTTGTTGTGCTTCCACACAGTAGGGAGTATTTTAATAGAAACTATAAAACAGCGATAAATAAATTCTGTGGCATAAAATATTTAACATTTGTTTCTTTCTAATAAATACAGTTATTGCTAAAAAATAAAAACATCAAAACAAAATTTATCAATTTAAAATCATACAACCCTTTTTTTGTTCTAGTAAATTGTACCCCCAACGGTGACACCCAATCCACCCAGTTAAACCAAAACTTTAACAACAGTCTAAAATTCAATTTATCAGTAAATTTGTTTTTTAAATTTTTTTTTTAAAAACCATAATTTGGCATTTATGGTGTCTGTCTGTCTGTCTCCCTTTTTGAAATAAGGAAAAAAATCATTTATTTACCAGTGTTGTTACCACATACGTATCCGACACCTCACTTACATACGAATCCTCAGGGTTCCTGTTATGCTACTGACTTTTTTCACCATTGGTGGTGGTAATGATTATTAGCCTCTATGTCAGTTAAAACAAAAACAAGGGGTGACAGGATGCAAAAAAAAAAACAAACACCGAATAAAGATGAAAGAAACTTTTGTAGAATGTATGTAAGGTTAATTTTTGAATAATTTTAAATACACTTACAATAAAGTTTTTTTAACCCAAACTCTCCAAAAGAAATGCTTAATAACACAGCTCCAAAAAATAAGTTCTTACCATAGAAAAAATAGAAATGAAACAGAGTCGTATTTCGCTTGAATAAGTATTAGTGACAGCACATTATGTAACTTTTGACGTTTAATAAAAACAATACAACATAAAGGAGAACAACAACAAAGCAAACAGCAAAAGAGAGAAAAAAAGTTTTTAAACTATCAATAGTTCGTATTATCTTTGAAAAAACGTTGAATAAAGCAAAATAAACAATGTAATTAAATAAAAGACAAATACAATTTTTTAAAAACAAAGAATCTAATTTTATATTAAATACGTGTGAGATGAGGAAGAACAAGCATTTTGCCACCATATTGGAAAATGCATCAAATACAACACTGCGTACCTTCTAATCTTTTCTATGGTTCTTACACAGAAACCAGACCAACAAATCCTAATGTATTTCGTATCCATAAAATTGGATCTGTAGTCCAAAAAAATCTATCCTTGGGTATTCATGTAATCTTGCAAGGAAGTCCCCAAAGTGACCATTCCAGATTTCTTTAAAATTTATACACAAGATAGAGTAAAAAATTTAAATCGCATTTTTTTGTTTTTTGACCTCCTGAATTCGATCTATTTATCAGTGTATAAATTGATTCTATCTAGTTGTGTAAATTTTAAAGAAATCTGGTAGTTTCGCTTTGCGGACTTTCCTTGTAAGAGTAACGAAACCTAACGATAGAATTCCATTCTAATTGGAGGAATCGAGTTCAAGAGGTCAAAATACATAAAGATTCGATTTATACTTTTTTTTTATAAATTTCAAAGAAATCGGAAATGGTTACAGGAAAACCCAACGAAAGATTATTTTTGATGGAAGAAATACATTAAGATTTGTTGGCCTGGTTTTTGGGACAGAACGATTTTTATTTTTGTGGGGCAGTGTAATTTTTTGTCCTTTATTTTGTTATGTTTTGTACAGAGTTTGAAAAATCCACAAATTTTAAGGTTGTGTTAGGTTAGATTGTAAGTGGCTACTGACTAGGTTGATCAATTATTCGACTTTTTTTAAAAACCGGTTTTCGAATAGTTCAAAAATCAGCATTTTTAAAAACCCGGTTTCGGTTTTTTAAATTGACAAAAAAACGGTTGAACCGGTTTTTTCGGTTTGTTGCAAAATAAGGCACAAAATATCGATCACGGCCAGCATAAAGCAGAGAGTGCTGGTGTTTCGAAAAATTTGGTACTGTATATCACCATTTCCAATTCTATTTCAGAAAATACAATTTGTATTTAAGAATTTTCCAATCATATTTCAGAAATTTTTAAATACATACGTTTTAGAAATGTTAATTTTTATTTATATTTCATAAATTTTCATTTATATTTCAGAAATTCATTTACGTATCAGAAATTTCTAATTGTATTTTAGCGGTTTCCATTTCAACAAATTGTAATGCAAATGAATATTTCTGAAATACAAATGCAAATTTGTTAAAAGCATTTGGAAAATTTTGAGATATCAATGAACATTTTTGACAAACAAATGGAATTTTCTGAAAAGCATTTAGAAATTTTTAAAATACAAATGAAAAATTAAAAAAACCAATGGAAATTTTGAATAACGAAGCGAAATTTTTTAAATACAATTGGAATTTGATGAAAATCATTTAAAAAATTTTGAAATTTCAATGGAACATTTTTTACTTCAAAAATTTTTTATTTTTAAACAAAAATAACTAGCAACAATAAAAAATTGCTTAAAATAAAATTTTGATAGTCTACAAAAATGTTCACTAAAAATTTTGTTTACTAATTTTTTTTTTATATGTAAAAATTTGCCAATTCCAAAAATGATTTGCACTCATATTTCTGGATTCGGCCAAGGCGAAATTATTTTTTTTTACTTTTTTGCATTCAGTTAGGATTTTTTTAACACCTATTTAGTAATCAAATTACACTCAAAATAAATCGAGTTTAACTGCTTTTAAAGGTTGATTTAAAAAAACCGGGTTTCGCCAGTAAAAAAAACCGGTCTAACCGGTTGCGAATAGTTAAGATTTTAAAAAATTCCACAAAAAACGGGTTTAAACCGGTTTCGAAAAACCGGTCTAATCACCCTACTACTGACTTTTTATGTCAGCATGCATTGATTCTGAGGTCCGTTGTGATACTACGGGACCGTAATAGATTCCCCTACTAGTCCCTGCCGTTAAACCAATTTGAGCTCCTTATGAAACTTTCAAGATATTGAATTTTGACATCCGACAAATCAGAAAGATCGTGCAGCTACCTAGATCCTAGTGAAGAAAATCTGCGACCAGAAAAAGCCTGGCAATGTCAGATGAATTGTTCGATAGCTTCCAACTCCTCTTCATCCATGAAACTACGGCAAAAGTCTTTTGACGGCACATTTAACCGCTCTGCGTGCTTTCCTACAAGACAGTGTCCGGTTATTACTGCAAATACTGTCGAAGTCTCTCCTCTAAGAAGCGATATCAGCTCACTTGTGCGCTTCTGATTAAGAGAAGGCCAAATCTCTCGTTGTTGTCTCACCCTGAAATTTGTCCTTCTCCCTTCGCTTCGAGAACTTACAAAGTTTAGGGAGTATGAACAAGGTGAAACTAATATGGGTACCAGGTCACATAGGTATTCAAGGAAACGAGAGAGCGGACGAGCTCGCGAAACAATCCAGCACTTCAGATCGCTACGCGACATTCAAAACACTGCAATGGCTAATAGAAAGTGGAGAGAGCTAACAACAAGTGCGATTAGTAGAAGGATGTGGGCATGCTACAATCTAAGAAAAACTGAATACTTACTCTCACTCACTAGATGGAACTGCCGTGTACTTACTGGAGTGATCACCGGGCACTGCCTAATAGGTTATCATAGAAAGAAGATGGGACTTATTTCTGATGCAAGCTGTAGAAGGTGCGATGAACCTAACACTGAAGAAACGGTCGAACATATTTTTTGCCAATGTCCTGCTTTGGCCAGAACCCGACTGCACATTTTAGGCAGACATGACTTCGGGAGCTTGGAAACGGTTTCGAATGTCGACCTAAGGCAAATAGTACAATTCGCGATGAAGACAAATGCGTTCTATCAGCGTCGCTGAGGAATTATTGTGGTTTCGCTATGGACCATCCGGTCTATGTGAGGAGTCTTTGACTCCGCCACCTCTAACCTAACCTAACCTTCGCTTAGGGAGAATCTTTCCATGGCAGACCACAAAACATGGCTTTCGTTCAGGGATGACCATAGTAACCGCTCTCGATCAGTCAAAGACCTTCGACACGGTCTGCCACAAGAAGCTATTGCAAGACCTATATGATTTCACACTCCCAAACGCCCACAAAAGATGGTTGGCGAACTATATGGCTGGGAGACAGTCATATGTAAAGTTCAGAGGCTCCAAGTCGGGATTTAGGAGAAACCGACAGGGTGAAAAACTCCAAGATTCTTGGGGTTCACTTTGAAAGCCATGTAAGCGAGGCATGCTGAAGAGATGACCAGCCGGGTGAAAGTGAGGAACTCCATTTTGAAAGCTCCAGGGGCAAAGATAAGGAGACAATTCGGATGACGTACAAAGCCATAATTCGTCTCCTTATTGATTACGCCGCCCGGTCTGGTCGCCATCTGTTAGCGCACACAGTAGAGAAAACTTCAAACGGTGCAGAATACGGTGATCAGGGTGGTTACAGGATGTCATTCTATGGCATTTGAAGACCACCTGCACGACGAGGCCAAATTCCTGCACGTTCGGAGTAGGGTTATATAGTCGCAACAAAAAGTCGACTTTTCGACTTTTCAACTTTTTTCAATTTCTAAAAAGTAGATTTTTTCGACTTTTTTTTTTTAAAGTCGACTTCTTTCAACTTTTCGACTTTTTTTTACTTGTCGACTTTTTTCGACTTTCTTCGACTTTTTAACTTTTTTCGACTTTTTAACTATTTTCGACCTTTTCCAACTTTAGGTGCTTTTTTATACCCTACACCACACTGTGGTACAGGGTATAATGAGTTTGTGCTGATGTTTGTAACTACCCGAAATATTGGTCCTAGACCCACTTTTAAGTATACCGATCGACTTAGAATCACTTTTTGAGTCGATTTAGCGATGTCCGTCCGTCCGTCCGTCCGTCTGTCTGTCCATGTAAACGGTGTAAACACGATACAGGTCGCAATTCTCGATCAATTGACTTGAAATTTAAAACTTAAGCCTCTTTTGGCCCAAGGACGAAGCCTATTGATATAGCCCCCATACAAAGGTCCTCTTTAGTTTTGGCTCAAATGACTCTAATAGTAGCATTTTAATAGGTATCTTTTCAAAATTTGGCAGGAATTAATGTTTTATACACACAAATCACCATTCCGAATTTTAAAGAAATCGAACCAGTTCTTCTAGTAGCCCCCATACAAACCACCTTCCCGATTTTCACATAAATCTCTCAATTTTCATGAAAATAGAAAATATTTAATTAAAATTCTGTTTGTGTATGTTAAACGCGTACTTTAATAACCTTATCAAATCTAATTATCATCGGACCATTTTGGACTTAGGTTCCATGTGGAAATTTCGCCCGATATTCAGTTGAAGCGATTTATTGTCAACAAAAAGAAGCCTATTCCACTCAAATTTGATTAGTGATTGCTTTTTACACTTATTAAAGATTTGACAAAATATAGATCTAATCAGTCCATGTTTGAACTTGGGACCCATGGTCCGGGAAACTCTGGTGTAGGGTATTATATGGTCGGTCTTGACCGACTATAATTTTCTTACTTGTTTTTGGTTGTATTTTATTTGTCAAAAAAAGTCGAAGAAATCGAATATGTGGAAAAGGTTGAAAAAATCGAGAGCAAAAGAGTCGACTTATGAAACCCTATAACTGAAGTGTTTACAATAATCAAAAATATTGGTAAATATTGCACTTAACACTTTCTAACTCATGAATTTGCCATTGACATTTTTGACATGGAAATACCAACAGATTCAGTTGTTAAACTCGGCTCTCATTTGAATTTTTTTTTTTCAGAAAAAAGAAATTATTTTCATCTGGCAAAAGTAAAAAATAAAAAAAAAAATAAAAAATTCGAAAAAAGTCGAATAAAGTCGAAAAAAGTCGAAAGCAAACGTCGACTTTTCGACTTTGTAAGAACAAAAAGTCGTTTTCGACTTTTTCATACAAAAAGTCGATTAATCGACTTTTCGACTATAGAACCCTAGTCCGGAGCCATTGCTCTCTTCTCACCCGTCAATACGAGCTGGGGTGTTATATGAAAGAGCACCCCAACCATGATAGCGTCTTAGGAACGTCGGCACCGGACGAGAGACAAGTAAGGTCTGAGCTACGCTTCGAGAAATCGGCCGTAGATCACCTTACCGACCTGGTGCAGAGCCGCAGGCCCGCCTCCAATCCGAATCCTTAGAGATGCCTTCTACCCTTTCCGAATCGGGAAAGAGCCTGCCTCGTAAGGTCCGTTCGACATTGTCACAACTCAGGTCAGGTTAATCTAGGGAGTTAAACAGTTACCTGGTCAGAGTTACCTCGGACGTCTCGGACACCAGCCCTCTCTGTAACTCTGCAATCCATGACACCGTTCACCTTTTCGTGTGTCCGCCCACAACACAGACGCCCTTGTTATTGTGGACCAATCCTGTCGAGGCAGCTCGCTGGCTCGAACTGGAAGGGTAAAGGTTCAATTCTCATATCCCCAGTTTCCCCCTTCCCTTCACCATGCGAAAAAATGTTATTTGTTTTAAATTATTTTTCAGTGGACGCTACTACAACAACATGACAACCACGTGAATTCAATTCCAGGTTCCAAAGAAGAGGCTAAAGAACACCTCTCTGTGGTGAACCTCTATTGAAAAATCGAGATATGACAGACGCTTCCAATTCAGAATTTATACGTCTATTTGCAAGTAGATTTTCCACCATTAAAACGATCCCTCACTCTTTGACCAGACAATTCCAGAATTTTCAAGTCTGAGATGACATTGCTAGGATACTTATATGTATATTGATTGTTTGGAAAAAAGACAATAATATTGTCAAATATTTAAGTACCCTTTTGATTTTTTTTTTTTTGTTCAAAAAAAATTATAACCGATTATTGCATAGATGTCAATAAAATTTTTAACGCATATTATCCACAGGGTCACAGATGTTTTTATTTTCCACTTTACAAGTATTAAACATATACGAACAAATATTAATTGCAATTTGACAAACTTCCCCAACAAGTACTAAAGACTATACACTCACTCGTAATACACATGATTGGTCATAGATACTTAACAAGTACTATTTGCAATACAAGGAAGAATACCCAGGCAGAAACTGCCAACCGTTCCACAGAAAAAGTCTCGGCAAAGCACTTTATTTTTTGTGTATAAGGTAGTATGAAAAAAAGTGCTTTGCAAGCGCTTTGCCCATTTTATGTAAATCCGTTCAAATAATCTTGGACTATTATTTCGGGTAGTTTCAAACATAAGCATTAACTCATTATACCCTGTACCACAGAGTGGTGTAGGGTATAAAAATAAAGCCAAAAAAAAATTGTGTCTGGGACTTGAAAAACTTTTAAACATTTTTCCGGGACTTAGAAAATATTTCAAAGTATGTCCAACATTTTTTTTATTCTAATAAATTAGTCAATCAATTTTTTATCCTAATTTTATAATTTTTTTTATTCAAATAAACACCAAAAACAGTTGTGTCTTCGGGACTTATACAATTTAGATACGTCCCATTTTTTTGTTCTAAAAGTGCTATAATAGTACCATATTTTTTGTTTTTAAATCGCTTAAAAGGCGCTTTAAAATAGCAACGGCATACCGTTTACCGTGGTTATCATTTTGGACGCTGGGAGAGTACTAAACTGTGACGCTTCCCAGCACACAAGCGACCATAAAAGGTACTTTGCCAGCGCTCTCCCGTTCGTATTTTTCTGCCTGGGTACTTATGTATATCGACTGTATGAAAATATAATACCGAAATCGTTAAATATTACATAACACCCTTAAAAATAAAAATAATTGTAATTTTACGTGTTTTTAACAAAAAAAAAAAACAGAATAAATAAAAAGAAGTTAAAATAAAAAATTTGACCCTCAACTAAAAGTGACACGTATGGAAAAAAAAGGTGAATACGAGGGGTGGTAGCGTACTTAATATAAGGACATGAATAGAAAAAAAAATACTGAAAAGTTAAAAGAATATCCCTCTTTTATTTTATTTTTTTTTTTTTTTTGTACAAAAGAGACATAAACTAACAAGTCGTTATTAATCTTTTAATGAAATTAAGGTGTATATAACATTTTAACTTTTTTTTTTTTTTTTGAAAACTAGACAAATTTTATAAAGAATACCTACAAATAATTGTATGAACTTTGAGAGTGGGTGTTATAAAAATTTGTAGCTCGTACATTATAAATGTCCGTCCGTCTGTTTGTCCGTTCGTATGTTAAATATGTAATTGTAAATTTATTAGTCACTCGGGACCTATTTACATTTCTGTTTTTTTTTTTTGTTCATAGTCTTTCTTTAGTAACATGTATAAAAATTTTGCTAGAATTATGCACAGGGCATTAAAAATGTGAATTCTTATTAAAAAAATATCATTACACAAGGCAACACCTGTTTTTTGCCCGGGTTCTGGTAGCTAACTTTGTATAATTTGGGTACGCTGATTTCAAATCTGGCAACCGTGTTTTGTGGTCAGCTCTTGTTTTTGAGATATAGCCAAAGAAAACTTCGAAAATTGGGTATTTTTAGCGTGTTTGTGAATCCACATTTACCAACACTGCATAGAAAAAAGAATTGTTATATTGACCCCAAAATCTGTAAATAAAATTAATTTTTCACTGAAAGTGATTGTTGAAAAAATTTTTTTGTTTTTTTCAACAAAGAAATTCAACAAACACAAACACACTTTGTTGATCTGACAAAAAAACTAAATTTTTTTCAATAAAGAAATTCAACAAACACTATTTGTTGATCTGACAAACGAAATTTTTTTTCAACAAATTCTGTGTTTTACAATAAGTGGATTTATTTTCGGATTAATCTTGTTTAAAATAAATAGTTTTACATGTCAAAACAAATTTTAAATATTTGTTTCGGTAATCTACGATAAATAGACAATAATATTCCGAAAAAAAAAATAAAAAAATTCCTGCGAATTTTGTACTCTTGTCCAAAACATTAAATCATGATAATGTTTTGCGGAAGATTTGGGAGTACTTGCCAAAGCAAAGTTTTTTTAGAAAAAATAATGTAATATTACTTTGCTATTCCATGCAAAACGAATTGAAATATCAGTCGAGGACCCCATTAAAAAACCAAAAGAACTGTACATTTCGTAAGTGAGTGCAAAAATAAGTGCAAAAAAGTGTTTTTACATTTTGGAGAGTATAAAAGATCCGGCACCAAAGAATATAACACTCTCACTTGTTTTTTGTACATTTGATAAACAAATGGAAAATTTTTAGGCGAAAAGCTTAGACTTGGTGAAAAAGTAGTTTTGGTAAAAAAAAAATATTTTTTTTTTTCACTAAAGACAAAATTATGTTAAAAAAAAATTTAATGAACCCAAAATTTTTGGTGAAAAAAAAAATTTGGTGAAAAAAATATTTTGATGAATTTTTTTGATGAAAAGAAAAATTTTTTGATTTAAAAAAATTGACAAAAAAAAAAAATTTTTTGGTGAGAAAAAAATTGACAACCAAAAAAATTTGATAAAAAGTTTGATGAAAAAAATATGATAAAAAAAAATTATGAAAAAAAAAATAATGAAAAAAAAATTGATGAAAAAAAAATTTGATGAAAAAAAAAATTGATGAAAAAAAAATTTGATAAAAAAAATGACAAAAAAAATGACAAAAAAAAATTTTGATGAAAAAACAAAAATATATGAAAACAAAAAATTTGATGAAAAAAAAAGATTCATGAAAAAAAAACTGATGAAAAAAAGAAATTGATGAAAAAAAATTGATAAAAAATTTGATAAAAAAAAAGTATGATGAAAAAAAAATTTGATGGAAAAAAAATTATGAAAAAAAAGTATGATAAAAAAAAAAATTTTGATGAAAAAAAAAAATATGAAAAAAAAAATTTTATGAAAAAAAATGATAAAAAAAAAAATTTGATTGAAAAAAATTTGATGAAAAAAAAAATTGATGAAAAAAAACATTTGATAAAAAAAAATGATGGAAAAAAATTATGAAAAAAAAAAAATTGATGGAAAAAAAGTTTGATGAAAAAAAAATTTGATGGAAAAAAAAAAAATTTGATGGAAAAAAAAAAAAATTTGATGGAAAAAAAAATTGATGAAAAAAAAAAATTGATAAAAAAAAATATTTTTTTTTTTTTTTTTTCATATTTTATTTATTGAATCTTCACTTTAATTCCGTGAACTAACAATAAGTGTTCATATCTTATATCTAAATATTCTTAATATTAAGTCCAGCCAGTGCCAGACAAAATTTCATTTTCTCAAATATTTCTTAAATTTATTTGTTTATAAAAAATTTATTTGTTTAAAAAAAATTTAAAATTTATTTGTTTAAAAAAAAAAAAAACTTTTAATCCACCAGCTGGTGAAAAACGGGTTTATTCACCACGAGGTGAATTATTATCCAAGTTAAAACCCAAGTTATTAAAATTTTTAAGAAAATGAAAATAGTAATTCTTGTTTTCTTTTTCGTTAATTGTTAGCTTATATAGTCAAACTGAGGTGGCGTCCTACAACTTTTTTAAAATAAGACACCAACCTAAAAACATTATCATGTTAAAATCTGAAAAATTAAAAAAGTTATAAATAAATCAAAATAAATCCAACTAAATTTTAGGATTTCATAAGTCCATTTTGGATTAATTTTGTTTTATTTATAACTTTTTTCATTTTTCAAATTTTTTTATTATTTTTTCGGATTATAATTGCAAATTTATCGTATATTACGGGAAAAAATATTCGAAATTTGTTTTGGTATGTTAAATATTTTTTTTATCAAAATAAGATTAATCGGAAAATAAATCCACTTATTGAAAAACACAGCAATAGAAATTTAACAAACACAAACACTATTTATTGATATGATAAAAGAATTTTGAAATAAAATTACTTGACTGAGTTTGTTGAAAACAAAATCGAAGTTTTGTATTATGGACTAACAGGCGGCCGTTTTTACTAAATGTTTGGTTGATTTACACTTGATGTTTGTTGATTTAAATTTGACGATTTTATTTTCTGTGTAGGAAAGGGTTTTCTATATTTGCTAAATACTCGTTACAATGGATTCTAACAAATTCCGAAACACGTGTCGGTTAAGTCTTTTCAAAATTTACTACCTTTAATAAATTTAAAACAGAAAAATAATTTACATGAAAATTATTCTACGAGAATGTCATAGTGTTAATTTGTAACTGAAAATCGCCTCGAGCTAGAATAACCCTACTCAAAATATGATGTTTTAAAGGTCGAATAAAAAAAAATTTATTTTTTAATAAAAATTTATAAGAATAATATTTAAGCTAGAGTCCAGAAGTTTAGCACGAATGTGTCTTATGTTAGAATAAGTTAGTAAATGCACTCAGAAAAAAAACTAACTAAAAAATGGGAAAATTAACTAAATCCAAGGAAAATTGATAATGATTAGTGTCCGACCGAACAGTTCGGCCAAAAAATGGTATTAATATTTGCAAGCATTTTTAACAGCTTTTTCTGATGGCCGTTTGTTTGTTTAGGTGATAGAAGACTATTCTGACTTTCAAATTTAATGGCGAGGGCGAACTTAAACACCAATTTAGATATTCGGTAACCGAACGTTCGGCCAAATTGAAAAAAGTTCGGTTACCGAACTTCGAAATTGGGGCTTAACTTCGTGCTCGTTCTTAAATTTTATACTCAGAATCGTCTTCCATCGCGTCAACAATCCTACTCCATATAAAAAAGTTGTTGAAAATACTTCCTTATAACAAATTTTTGATTAAATGACGTTTTTTGGCCGAACTGTTCGGTCGGACACTAATAATGATTTAGCTCCATTGTCATGTATTCCTACTTTTTAGTCCATATTTTTCTTTAAAATAAGGACCAATTTGAACTAGAAAATGGGAAAAAATTTTCCATTTTTAGTTAAACAACACATTTCTGATGAGGACATTTTTCCTAAAAATTAGTTAATTTCATATTTTTTATTGGTTTATTTATAGAATAGCATGCAGCAATGCCAATTCAGCGCGTTTCGCGCTAGATTTAGTGCTTTCTGATCACCCAAAAAAGCGCATTTTTTAGATCTATCTTGTTTTTAAAAAAGGCGCTGAAATGGCGCGTATTCACTTTTTCATTTAGCGCCTTTAGCGCTTTCTTTCTACAACTAATCACTTTGAGAAAAAATTATCATTTTACAACAGAAACGTCCTAATAACAGTCTTAAATCCATATTTTTCACGAAGTTGTTTTAGAATTGTAAAACTTTGTTGAAAATTAAAAAAAAAAATGCTTTCTTTATATTAAAAACAGAAAAAATTTAGTTTAAAAATTATATTTAGTAATTTTTTAGACTTATTCTATGAATAGGCCTGACGATTTATAAAAATTTATATTAAAACCGTTTAATTAAAAATATTTTTTAGCGCTTTTTGGCGCTTTTTACTTTATTATAAATATAAAATAACGTTTGTTTTTTATAGTCAGTAAAAAATTTATTAATCTCCTGAAGTTTGGCATATATATTGGGCATTTACCTGGTCAGGTTGGTATTGCAATCCAGCAAAATTGGTCCAGTGGTTTAAAAATTATGAGCAAAAGACTGAATTTCGGCAAGGGTTTTTCATGAATTTACAAGATAAAACACACGGTAACTTTCGAACAACAATTCTCAGAGTACTGAAGTGTGGCATATATATTTGCCGATCCTCCGTCCCGGTTCGTTTTAAATCTCAGCGAAATCGGTCCAGTGGTTCAAAAGTTATAAGCAAAACCCTGAATTTCAGAGTGGTTTCACCTAAAATTTACGTGTTGAAAAACGAGTTTACGAGTTTAAAAAAACAAGCTCTTAAAACAATTATAAGCCACAAAATTACTTTGCATAGTATCACTCAAAAATATTTTTACACTGAAAAAAAATTACACTCGAAAAAAAAATTTACACTCAAAAAAAAAATTAGTAAATTATTTTTTTTTTACAAAAATGACAAAAAAAAAAGTTTTTTACTCAAACTAAAATATTTCTATTCAAAATTGTTAATTTTTTTTACATAAAAAAAAAACTATTCTTAGAAAAGGGCATTGTGGAGGGTATTCATAGATTCGGCCAAGTCGAATTTAACTTTTATACTTGTTTTAAAAAAATTTTGTTTTAAGAAATATTTCTTAAAAATAAAGAAATTTTTTCAATTATTTAGGGAAAATTTATTTGGCAGTAAGAATTTCTTCCATGTTTTAGCGAATTCCATTAAGGGAAATTATGGCGTATTAAACAATACATGAACTAAAATTTTTTCCTAGCATTCAAGAAAATTTCCAAACTTTCAGTTAAATTTAACTAAATTGTGGGAAATTTTATAAACTATTTTGAAGAAAATTTTTCCAAAGTTTAAGTTAATTTTTTTTTTTTAGTGTGGACAATGGGGAAAAATGTATCCTTTTACAGTTTTTTTTGTACTTTTGTTAGACAAATTAAATATTTTTTGTGTCATGACACATTCTGCATTCTGCAGAATAAAGACAATTACTTATTTTAAAGTCCTGAGTTTATATTTGTGCTTGAGTACATTACACATAAATATATTATTCCATATACAAACATACATATATGAATGTATTGTTTTTGTAAATGTAACATATAATAAAAGTTTTGAATTAATGTTTTATTTGTTTGTGCAAAGTAGAGATTATAATATATGGTGGTTTCCTGGTAAGCAGTCACAGGGCGTAGGTTAAATATATCAGAAAAAACATACGTAAGTACAATTATACACGTTAAATAAATGCTGATGCTAAAGAAAAAGTAATTACAAAAGAAATTAGTAATTTATTGTTTCAAGAAGTTATTAATGATACTGATAGCTTTTACAAAAAATTGTTTAGTATTAACAAATACATATAACGTATAAGAAAATTATGAAAAGCTTGCTAAGCTTTAAAGCTTTTTGTTTAAGGTAACTTTAAGCATATGCAAAAGGCTATTACTTCGAGTATTTTCTGTAATAAGAAAAGTCTCAGGTGCTGGGACAGTATTTGATTAGAAAAAGTCTCAGAATCTGAGACGGTATTTGCATAGAAAAATTCTCAGATTCTCAGACAGTTTTCTTACAGAACAAGTCGAAGATTCTCAAACAGATTTAAAATTGAGCATATCATAGATTCTGATACAGTTTTCTTATCGAAAATGTTTACACAGAGAAAAATAAATTTCCAACTGAATTTTTCAGTTGCATCAACTCAAAATTCGGTTGCTGCTACTACATTTCGCTCTGGCAAACTCATTTTGTAGCTGTTTCAATTAAAAGACAGTTGTATTAACAAAATTCAGTTGTTACTACCGATATTTAGTGGTTACAACGGTAATACAAATATAGCAACCGCATTTTTGCTGCAACAAATAAATTTCAGTTGGAAATTAGCAAATTTGTTTTCTGTGTGTACTTATAGAAAAGTTCTAATTTTTTAAAAAAGATTTCCCACAGTAAAATTTTCAGATTCTGAGACAGATTTCGTATAGAAAAAGATTTAGATGATAAGACAGCTGTCAAACAGAAAAAAACTCAATTTCTGAATAGTTTTCCAATAAAAAAAGCTTCAGATTCTGAGACTGTTTTCGGACTGAAAAAGTTTCCGATAGTGAGACAGTTTTCGTATAAAAAAAGGATAAGATTTCTCTGCAGTTTTCGTATAGAAAATGTCTCAGATCCTGAGATAGTTTTTGTACAGAAAATGTCTTAGATCTTAAGAAAATTTTTCTTCAGAAAAAGTCTCATTGTCAGATGCAGATTTATTTTTCCTTTTTCCTATAAAAAATTTTTTAGATTTTGAAAAAGTTTCAGATTTTGAGATATCATTCCTATTAAAAATTCTATGTTTCTGAATATTAAATTTTAGGATAATTTCCAAAACATTTTTTAAATCTCCCACTATAAACCTTTTACTAATGATATTTTGTATATCCTAAAAAAATTTTTGGGTGACAATTTATGACAAACAACAAACACAGAAATACTCTAAACATCGACAAACAAAAGATACTGTTAATGGCATCCTAAACATTATTGTCAAAAATTCATACACACAATAATAATAAAAACAAAAAAACCCGTATTCCATCTATATAAATTCCTTGCGTACAACCAGAAGAGTAGCAGCAAATAACAGACCATTCATTGGGACATGACATGGTCAACTTAAATACAGCTGTGGGGAAAATTTTAGCCTCAGAAATTTTCTTATGCTTAATGGTCGTATCTATCATTATTTAGAAATCCTCAAAATAAAAGTCTAAGTGTCATCAACAAAACAGAGAGTATTCAAAAAGTATCGCTGAAAACATAAACTTTAAACATGATAATGTTTTTAGGCTGGCGTCTAATTTTAAAAAAGTTGCAGGACTCCACCTCAGTTTGCCTATATAAGCTAACGATTAACAAAAAAGAAAATTGGAATTACTGTTTTCATTTTCTTAAAACCACAAATTTTTGTAACTTGGATAATAATTCACCTCGTGGGGAATAAAACAAATATTCATCAGCTGGTGAATAAAACAAAATTATTTTGCATCAATACTTTTTTTTTTTCATCAATATTTTTTTTTTCTTCAATATTTTTTTTTCATCAATATTTTTTTTTTTATCAATATTTTTTTTTCATCAATATTTTTTTTTTTCATCAATATTTTTTTTCAATTTTTTTTTTTTATTAATATTTTTTTCATAAAATTTTTTTCTTTTCATTAATATTTTTTTTATCAATATTTTTTTTCATCAATATTTTTTTGTTGGTCAATAATTTTTTTTCATCCATTTTTTTTCATCAATATTTTTTTTTTCATCAATATTTTTTTTTTTCATCAATATTTTTTTTTTTCATCAATATTTTTTTTTTAATCATCAATATATTTCAACAATTTCTTTTTTTCATAATTTTTTTTTTTATCAAAATTTTTTTTTCATCAATATTTTTTTTTCATCAATATTTTTTTTTCATCAATATTTTTTTTATCACTATTTTTTTTTTCATCAATATTTTTTTTTTCATTAATTATTTTTTTTTTTATCAATATTTTTTTTATCAAAATTTTTTTCATCGAACTGTTTTGTTCATCAATATTTTTTTATCATACATTTTTTTTCATCAATATTTTTTTCATACATTTTTTGGCAAAAGTGCACTTTACGGAGCACAAAAATTTTTTGGGGGAAAACACGAAATTAAAATTTAAGGGGCTGGGCCCCGGCTAAAAGAGCCTTCAGGTTTGGGTGGATACTTAAATTAAAGGTAAATAAAGAAAAATAAATATAAAGAGGGCTAGGTCCCAGGGGCCTTCTAGGTCCATAAAACCGTCCTGATGGAATTTTTTCAAAAAAAAATGTAAAATTTTTCTAAATTACTAAAATGAACGTCTATCCGGTCTTTCGGCCGGGCTCAGGGATTACAAAACAAATAAATTAATTTGGTGGCATCGCAAAATAAAGTTTGTTTTGTGTATCAAGCCTTTTACCCGGTTAATTACTAAATGGCTAAACTATTGAACAGAAAGATACTAAAATGGATCTAGGGGGTACAATATTTTAAAATACATACAAAAAATACATATTTGCAATCGTTAGCAAATTACCTTTCATTTGAAAAACCATACATACATGTTGGTGGGTGGGGCTGTTGTTTTGCTTCGGGGCCCAGTCCCCTTAAATTTTAATAGTGGCATATTTATGTTTTCCAAAATATTTATTTTTTTACCAATAATCTTTTTTCATTAAAAACTTTTTTTCGTAAAAAAGTTTTCACTAAAATGTCTTAGAAACCTTTATGGATCAATAATATATAAACATAATATTTTGCATGAAATGACAAATTAATATCGCGTTATTTTTTCTAGAAAAATTTTGCTTTAGAAAGATCACCCATTTATTCAGCAAAACATTATCTTGATTCAATGGTTTGGGCAGGATTACAAACTTCGCAGTCATTTGTTATTTAAAAGCATGGAGTATACATTAGGGTGGCCCAAAATTCCTTTTGTTTCGCTACAGGTCAACGTACCTCAAAAAATTAAAGATGTCATCGTAACTAATATTTTGCGGCAAATTGCTGACCCTAAGACGATTAGAAGGGGATGCTAACTGATCACATGTGTTTGCAACCTCCACAGAAATCTGAAAAAAAAATTTCCAATCCTAAAAATAACTGCATGGAATGGTAGCGTAACAAGAGCACATAATTCACATATGGCTAGGCTGACCATTCGTACTGATTTGATCAGTACATGTACTGATTTTTAGTCACGTGTACTGATCAAAAATCCATGTACTGATTTGTACTGATTTTTGAAAATATGTACTGATTGTACTGATTTCTGACTATTTAAACAAAAAAATAATTTTATTAAAAAATTCAATCCAAAAACAATAATTTTCATAAAATATGGAATACGAGAAGTTTTACATAAGTTAAGTCTGAGATATATTTTCTATAAAATAAATTATAAGAAGCTTAGAGTTTGTGAGTCCGAAAAAAGGCTCTTAACAAAAGATTCAGCTGATGCTTACAAAACCATGAAGTGTTTTTTAAGAAAAGTTTCACGGGATGATGGATTTTTTAATCAAAATGAAACTTTGAGTACATAAATTCATCAGAATCTAAGGATTCTTATTCCCGAAATATGGAACCAAAATTTAACGTCCTGTTTTTTAAGAAATATGTGCTTATTATCTGGTAAGTTTTTCAATGATTTCAGAACTTAAGTGGAAAAGTCCTCAAAATCTGAGTGATTATTTAAGCAAATAAGATTTTAGAATCTCATTCTTTTAAATGGTGTGTTTTTATTGTTTTCTACACTCAAAAGGTTTGTTTGTTAAGACTATCTGTCTATTTATTTTTAGTGACTTTTTGACTCAAAAAAACTATAATTGTTAATAAAACCGAAATTTTTTATTGTTGATAATATTTATATTTTTTTTTTTATAAAAAAAAAAATCATAAAAACTTGGGCGTACTGATTTGAGTTCAGAAAAACATGGTCACCCTACATATGGCTATTTTGTCAAAAGATTGCTTACAAAGGACAATAAGGACCTTTTAGTTTCAATTTGGAAAATTCAAAAAAAAAAATTTAAATTATAATCAAATTAAAGATATTTTTATCACTTTTCAAATGAACTTTATCGCAACTTAATGGCCCGCATAGTTTTTGAGTTATAGCGGTTTTAGTGAAATGCAGGTTTCGCTTTGTTTAAAATAATTATTTTTTTTTTTGTTTTAGAACAATCTTTGGACAAAATTGCGATATGTGAATTATGGGCTCTTGTTACGCTATTATTCCATATAGTTATTTTTAAGATTGCAATAAAACAATTTTAAGATTTCTTTGGAGGTTGCAAATACATATGATCAGTTAGCATCCCCACCCAATCATTGTGGGGATGCTAAATTTGGCACAAATTGTTTGTTACGATGTCATCTATCATATTTTGAGGTACGTTGAGTTGTGAGTTATACTTGGTATTTTTCTATATGTTGATGGGGGACACTACACTACCAATATTTAACAATTTTCCTTGTTTTTTAACAAAAAATCTTGTACTTTGCTTAAACGAGAACTACAGTTTTATTGGTAATTTTACAAATTTATTTTCGTAATTGTATTATTTTGAAAGGTCATTTTACAAAAAAACAAACTGTAATTTTACAACAAAGTTTTTATAACGAGGATTTTAGTTGATTTACAAAAAAACTGTTTTTTTACAAACATTATGTTATTGCGAGGATTTAAAAAAAAAAGTTGACAAAATTTTGAAAAAAATTTTACCAGGATTCTAGTTGATTTACAAAAAACAATTATTTTACAAAAATTGTTTTATTACGAGGATTTATTTTTTTTTGTAAATTTTCTGATTCCCAGACGATTTTTTTTTGCGTTTTGGAGTTAAGAATTATTAAAAAAAGATTTTTAAAAAAAAAAACATAAAATTTTCGAAGTCCTAAAACTTTTGTTGAAATTTTCCCAGACAAAAAATTTCATTAAAATGTTTTTAGAAAAAAAAACAATTTCGGAATACAAAAATTCATTAACAATGCCTTGGAAATTTTTTTTAATTTCCGTAAAAAAACATGTAAATCTAACATTTTTTTAATATATTTACCACTTTACTTGTAAATTTACCATTTCTTTATAATTTTTGTGGCTTTAAAATTATCACTACCAAAAATTGGTAAAATTTAAACATTTTTTTTTTTGTAAATTAACAATTTTTTTTTTAATTTTTTTTTTAATTTACTATTTTTTTGTAAATTTACCATTTTGGTTTGTAAATTTACCATTTTCTTAAATATGTATATTTACCATTTTTTCTTGTAAGTTTACCATTTTTTTTTTATTTCCGCGGTTTTAAAATCATATTTTACCAATAAAATTGTTTATTTTACCAATTTTTGGCACATTCAAAATTACGAGGAAATCCTCGTAATTTTATGAGAATTTTACCTACCTCCTATTTTACGAGAATAGCCTCGTAAAATCACAATATTTTTTGCTAACATCATATTTGTACGAAATTCTCGTTTTAGGAAAGCTTATCAAAATCTAATTTGAAAAATATTTACAGTGCTCACATTATCAATGAGAACGTCAAATACCAAAATTTGAATTCAATTTTCCTTCTTTCAAGCTCTCAACCTATGACAACAAGAGATTATTATTTTGCAAACTTTATGGACTTACTGTACTTGCCTGTGGTCGTTAAAGAAATTCGAATAAGCAAATGATTCTTTTTTCATTATACTATTATTTTTTGGTAATGATCGTAAGACACTTTCTTAGATTAAAAATATTTTATTTCAAAAAAAAAAATCGATTCTGCTACTACTTTTTTTACCACAACTGTAGATGGACAACAACTGACACCTCTTGTGTTATGCTCATATGAAAATCATAAACATTATTCTTACAGTTGGCACAACTGACATCTGAGCAACGAATATGCATTTTAATAAAATATCTTAAAAGCCTTATAAATCACACAAAAAGTAGCAAAAAGGAATAAAATGTAAAAAAAAAAAATACTAAAGAAGATAAACAAAATACACCGACATTATGGGGATTTAATATTGAAATATACATAATTCTACTGAAAAAATATATTAAAAAAATATGGAGATTTTTTCACATAGATGTTTCAAAACAGATTGAAAGTATTTCATACACTGAAATGTTAAATCCTCGTAAAAAGGGTAACAAATAAACATTTTACAGGCTGTAAATTACAGCAAGCATTAGTTTGTACTTAATATTTTCCCTAGTAAAAAAGGGTCAAAGGTCGAATAAACAATTATTATTTTAATAATAATTAATCAGAATTTCAACAAATTCTGATTAATTGCTCATTTATTTGAGAATTGCTAGTGTAGTCTTATGCAAATCTGTGCCCCATTTCTGTAACTATGCGAAAAGTTTTCGCATCGAGAAAAAATAAATAATATTTTAGTCATTTAGTTTTCTACAGGGTGAGTACAATGATGCTAGCGTTAAAAACATCGAACACAAAAAAGAAATCAAAGCTTTTTTCAGAATCACTCTGTGACATACTGGATGACTATAACGTTATTTTATTTTTTTCGATGCGAAAACTTCTCGCATTGTTACAGAAATCGGGTACTGTTTTAATAATTTTTGTTGGTTGTTTGACAATCAAGATAAAACTAACAATAAGAGAGAGTTTAATTTTCTTATTTTAATGCCCAATGAGTGTAGAGTTAAATGTGTGTTAATATTTTTATTTGGACACTAACGATTGCCATTTTAATTCACTATGGTACTTGTATACACCCAGAGAAAAATGCTTCATAATATTTATGACATGGTTTCATAAATATATTTTTCATAAAATTTCATTATATTTATGATACCTTTATATATATATAATGAAGTTTTATGAAAAAATTCTATGAAATGCATTTCATAAAAGTTCATGATTTCATTAAAAAAATTCATAAACGTGTCATATGATTTTTTGTAATATGATTAAGAAATTGGGGCAAAACAATTATAGCTTCTGAAGACGATGTAGACATCATAAATTTGATTTCTAGAAAAAAAATAATGCATTTGCTTTATTAATGAAACATTTCATAAATACTATGAACTTTTTCATAAATATAATGAAACTTCTCATTAAAGTTCGTCCAATGTAACTGTTTCATAAATATTAAGAAATATTTCATAAATACTGTGAAACATTTCATAAAAATAATTTTATTTTTTTTTAGTATTTCATTGTAAATATAGAACTATTTCATAGTACCAATGAAGTGGTTCATAAAAACTATAAAATAGTTTTCAAATATGATTAAATATTTAAGAAAAAAGAAATTGAATCTATGAAATGTAAATGTAATATGTAAATAAATATGATGAAAAATTTCATAAATATTGTCCTTATGAATAATTATGAAACTGTTTCATTGTATTTATGAAACTTTTGCATTGGACGATCTTAAATGAAGATTTCCATTGTATTTATGATAGTTTTCATAAATATAATGAAGCTTTTTCTTTAAGTGTAGTATAGGGTTTAGGGAGATCGAAGCCCGTGTCGGCTATGTTGTTAAAATAATGATCCACATAAATAAATCAATTTAAAATCTTGAAAATTATTCACTGAGAATAACATGGTTGTAATTAGTACGAATAACCCTTTTCAAAATAAAACATTTTAAAGGTCAAATAAAACAATTTTTATTTTAATAAAAATTAATCAGAATTTAAAAAACATTACTAAATTTAAAAAATAGTACTCAACATGTTGACTGAAATGTCAAAAATCAAACAGAATGTTGAGGAGCAGTTGAGTAGCAGCTTTTTCTGCTGAACGCCATCAGTGCTTAACAGGTCAAATATTTTTGTGTGTTAATATTGACTACACTTAAAAAAAGACTTTAATTAAACTGTGGAAAAACTTTCTTCAAAATAATTTTATAAATTTTCCCACAATTTAGTTAAATTTAAATTTTTTTAACTGTTAGGAAAACATTTTAGTTCAGTTACTGTTAAAATATAGTTCATAATTTTCCTTAAATGTAATTCCCTAATACATGGAAGAAATTTTAACCGCCAAAGAAATGTTCCTTAAAAAAATATATTAACATCCAACTTTTGCTATTTTGAAGATCCTCACAAAAAAAAGTAGTATTTTAAAGTCATACAAAAGGCATATACTTTAAATTTTTATCTCCAACAAAAAAATTTCCGTATTGCAAATATATTTTTTAATTTTTTGCAGAAAAAAACTGAATTTTTGGAAACTATTTTTGTAAAACTCAAAATAATATGATTTTTTTAAATACCGTTTGCTTGGAAATTCTCTAACTTTAGCGACCCCTTGTGGCGACAAAAAGAGTTATATCAAAAGGGATTATTATTGAAAAATTAAGTTACCTCATTACCTTTACAAAAAAAATATTTTAATAAAAACGATGCGAACTTTTTTTTTTTTTTTTTGATTTTTGTCAATGAGACAAAGCACTGTGTACCGCCTCCAGAAATGGAAAAGCAGCTTAGTGTGCTATATTTTAACTTTAGCTATACTCGCTTTATTATTTAATAAAAATAAGTTATTTTCAAGTATTATTTGGCTTTGTCAGTTAAAGAAAAAAAACGGTTAACCGGTTTTCTTATTCCGGTTTAACAGAGAAAACCGGTTAACCGAAAAAGCTGATTTGCGGCACTAAATCCCCATTACGATAATGGTGATAATGTCAAAGGGAGCTATGTCAAGGCACCAAAATATTCAATTCTAACATACATTACATATCATGAATATTTTTTTACATAACTCTTATTGTATGTATGCAGAAATCTTTTATCCTTATTTATTTAAAATTTATTCATAAAAAAAAATTACATACATATGTATAAGAAACCCAAAAAACAAAAAAAAAATACATACAGATAGGCTTAATAATCATACTTAAGTATAGACATAAATTGAAAATCCACATAAGCCGCGTCATAAGCAATAATGTGCCGTTGTCGTTTCTTAATTTTGGCTGAAATGAATGTGTTGGTTGGTTGTATGTATGTCTTAATGTAAAAAAAGAAGATTGCATTTCCTTTTTTATGTATTATTTTTATCTCTTAAATATGGCTGCTCCTGCTACTCACTATACAGTGTGAAGATGATATTTTGCGACTGATGCTCCTGTTATTTGGTTGGTTTAATACTTGACGATGATTTTCCATCAGATATAAATGAAAACAGACGAAAAAAATTACCATAAGATGTTTTGTATACAAATGAAAATTGGATTTAGCTTCGTTTTTTTTTATTTTGCAAGAAATATGTATTTTATTTTTTTGTATGTGAGAAAATAAGTGAACATAAATGTTTATGGCAACTCATATCTGAAAGATATAAAAATGTTAAAGACAAATATACATTCATATGAAAAACTTGTGGAATAAAAAAAAAACATAATCGAAATCATAGAAACGAAAAAAAAAACTCAAAATACACACCATTTTGTAAATATCAATATAACTAAATGATGCTACAACGATGCCATATTATAGTCATACTCAAGATTATCTGAGTAGCGAAACAATTTTTGTTTTTATCAAATTTGTCTATAATTTTAAGAATCAATTCCATCTGATTATTGACACACAAAGGAAGGTCTTTCACAGTGCACCCACCGATTGTCCTGAAACTTTAATATGGGAATAAGCGGGAAAAAAATAAAAGTTACCTGTTTGTTTTAGCTTCCTAATCTCAAATTTAAAAGAGGATTGCCACCTTATGCAAAAATAAGGGCTTTCGGGAAAGTCCGTTTAAAAGCCGAAGTATCAGAATATTCGCCAAACGAAAAAATACGGGTCAGCTTAATTTCGACCTGTATAAAATGTTTATATAGTTCATTTTGAAGAAATAGGAAAAAACGAAAAAAATACAGTTTTCCCCCCTCCCCTATGACCCGCTAATTGTGAAATTGAGCAGCTATAAAAAGCAGGTAACTCTTATTTTGGTCCCCTCTTTCATATGCGCAAATTTCAGGACAATCGGTGGGTGCCCTGTGAAAGACCTTTCTTGTAAGATATTGAGTTTTGACAAAGCGGTTCGCTCCTTCAAGCCCTACAAATCGGCAGGGCCAGATGGTATATTTCCGGTACTCTTGCAGGAGTCCCTCGGGATAATCATGCCATGGCTACTACGTATCTTTATGGGTTGCTTGGCATCAGGGTATATACCCTCCAATGGAGGAAGGTAATGGTGTTCTTTAATTCCCAAAGCGGAAAAGATAAACCACATTGTGTGAGAAATACCCTCACATCAGATAATTTCAGCGAGGCCCAACACGCCTATCTTAAAGATAGGTCTGTTGAATCGGCTTTAAGCGACGTTGTCGGGCTGATTAAGAATACTCTTCACAAAAAACAGTATGTTTTGGCATAATTTTTGGACGTGGAAGGTGCGTTCATCAATGTCAAAATATCATCTATTCTTAATGCCCACAGAATTCAGGCACGGACACACAGATTACTTTATGGACGGGTAACATGCTGAAAACAGGGCAATTAACTCGAAGATAGATGATGGTGAAGCGAGGAAAGTTGTTACAAGGGTCACACCACAAGAGCGAGGGGGGGGGTGATCTCTACTCTTCTGTGGAGTCTTGTAATAAATTAAATCCTCGAGTCACTCAACGGAATGGGTATCAAGGTGGTGGCCTATGCTGATGACGTTGGGATCCTAATCAGAGATAAGCTTTTACCAATGATTATTGAACTCATGGAATCAGCACTTAACATACTCTTAACGTGGGCAAGGTACAACGGTCTGGGAGTCAATCCCGCCAAAACCAAACTCGTCTTGTTCACAAAAAGGACTAAGATAGACAGGTTTGTTCTTCCCAAACTAGGTGGAGTCACCCTAGAACTATCTAATGAGGCGAAATACCTGGATGTAATCCTGGACTCAAAGCTTTCCTGGAAATGGAATACAAAAGAAAGATTAAAAAGTCGTTATGTGCTTTTTACACCTGCAAAAGAACGATCGGAAGAAGGTGGGGTCTAAAACCGTATATTATCCACTGGATGTATGGTACGATAATTAGACCTATACTTACCTATGGCGCCCTTGTGTGTTGGAAAGCAGCGGATAGGAAATCATATCTCTGCAACCTACAGAAGGTACAGCTACTGACGTGCGTGGGTGTCACTGGTACTATTATTTCAGCACCCCAGGCCGGCCTGGAAGTGATACTAAACATTCAGCCCGTAGATATCTACATCAAGAGCACAGCAGCAATATCGGCTCTCAGGTTAAGAAATTCGCAAATGCTTAAGCAACGCTCTTGGGGACACTCGACCATATTAAGTACGGTGGACAGGACGGAATTAGAAAAGAAAACTAACTACGTCTCACCGCAGACGAACTTTGATAGGAACTTCGAAATCCAAATACCAACTAGGGAAGACTGGGCGGAAAACTCTGTTATAACGGGGAATGCAACCTCAATCTTTACGGACGGATCGAAGATGGAGATGGGTACAGGTTTGGGGGTATACTTTGAATGCCTCAAAATCATGGCCTCAGTAAGGCTCCTGATGAATGTGCTTAGCTGATGAATGTGCAAGAAATGGCTCCGAGTCGGTAGGGGGGCGTGTCGAACTTGACATCTCGGTTCCTACTTGCAGGATATCGCGAACCATGTGGCCACTGCCAAATCCTAAGAGGACAGAAAGTTTTCTTACCTTTGACAAGCGGACGGTTAGCATATTAGTAGGAGTACTGACAGGACACTGTATAATCGGCCAAATGGCCGTTCGTATAGGAATTTCTGATAGGGACTTTTGTAGAAGTTGTGGGGAAGTGGAGGAAGTGGAGGAGTCAGTGAAGCACTTATTGTGTGAATATCCGGCTCTGATGAAACGTCGTCTTAAGTATTTGGGAAAACGATTGTTTTATGACCTGGATTGCCTAAACAGTGTCCCGTTGACATCTCTAGCAGAATATCTTGAGAATCGGGGTGGTTTAAGAGGAAGAATTTTGTATATCAAAGGGGAATAGGGAAACAACTTTAGGGGAATCACAATGGGCCTTATGGCCTCCGAGTGAATTCACCAAATTGGCGGACGCCCATCCAACCTAACCTAACCTTGACAAATCAGAAAGATCGTGCAGCTCCCTAGATCCCAGTGAATAGAGTGTTTGATAGTTTACAACATCTCCATATCCATGCAACTCCGGAAAAAATCATTTGAAAATCGATTTCAGCTAACTTGTACGATTCTGATTAAGAGAAGGCAAAATCATGTCATGTAGTTTCACACGTCCATCCATGTGGCCCTCTCTGAAAACTCTCTGTAGCGAAACAAAGCCGTAAATTTTGCTTGCAAGTTTTTACCAACACATTCCAATTCTGTTGAAACCTGTAAGGTAGTTCCCAGTCTTGCAAGCTTATCGGCTTTGCAATTCCCTGGAATGTCTCTGTGTCTAAACAATGCAATAATCCCAAGCTCTTCCGAACAGACTCCAAAATTCATTGCTTCGTGTAGCTTCGATCCATCTGTGTAAAAATGTATGGAGGCTTCACTTCCCGGTATTATTATCTTTTTCAAGATCGCGCTGTGGCCACAATCGATGTTCTTCCATTGCAATGTGCTATCCAGTCGGATTGCCGATAGCCGCATAATGACCCAATATGATGGCATATATTGAATCAAGAGGTCCATTTTATACAACATCAAGTCATATTTTGTGTCACCAATTCAATAATAAGTTTTTAATAACTTTTTTTCAATATTCAAACGCCAATATCTAAGAAACTGTGTGTGGCAGAAAAAATTGGAAGGCACACTAGGAATCAGTCAAAATCTGTGTAACAATAAGTGAATTCGCTAAATGGCGGAAGCCTATCAGTTGCATAGAAATTTAAGCCTGTTATACCAATTTTGTTTTATTTAAAGAAAAAAAAACTTTTTTTCTAAAATTTATTGGTCTAAATAGTAGGTTAGGTTGGGTTATGGTGGATGGCATTGGCAAAAAAACCAATGCCCATAGAGGCCGACTTGTGGCCCATTATGATTCCAGTTTCCCCTTCTTCTTAGATAAAAAGCAATAGTTGCATCTATGCATTCCACTTCGATAATTTGATAAACGCCAGTAAGGTCCATGGATTTATTCCTCGGATTTCATGTAAATTCTGAAAGAAGAAAGAGCCAAATAATTTAAATCTTCTAAAAGACAGTGCAGGGCATTCACATAAAAAGTGATAACTGTCCTCAACAGCTTCCCTACACCATCGGCATGTATCATCATTACCTCTTCCAATTCTTACCATGTGTTTACCCAGGGTGTTGTGGCCTGTAATCAAATTAATTACCATTCTCAGTTGTCTTCTATCCATATCAAGAAGAACTTGGCTTTGTTTCAACGAATTTTCATCCCATAATGATTTTGTCTGAATACAGCAGTCCGACTCAGCCCATCGGGTTAACCAAGTTTCTCTCGCTTCTAGTCTGATCCGTTGCGAAATTAGAGATAGAGGTGAATAGACGTCATTCACAGCCAATTCCTGTGGCAGATTGGCTCCCCGCTTAGCAAGTTCATCTGCCTTTTCGTTGCCCAGTATATCTTTATGTCCAGGTACCCAACACAGTCTAATGTTGTGCTGCTCGCTGAGAACCTTAAGCTCTCTGTGGCAGCGGCTGACTACCTTGGACCTCATACTGTCATTTTTTAGAGCCATTAAAGCTGACTGACTATCAATGAAAAAACTAATATCACATCTGTATATTGGTGACATTGAAAGCCGCTCAGCTGCTTTGAAAATAGCGTAAATTTCAGCTTGAAAAATACTGCAGTCATTATCAAGTCGATATGATTCTTCCATGTTAAGTTCCCCGCAGTGGAAGCCACTACCAGTACCACTTGTCATTTTAGAACCATCTGTGTAGACATTAACCTGATAGAATTCTACCTGATCATTGAGCCAATCATCTAACGATGGGATTTCAATGTTCAATCTACCATTTACAACATTAAGTGGAGTACAATAATCAGTAATAGTGTTCCGTTCAGCGTGACTTATAAGGTCCATATGTCGAACTTGTCTGCTTCTCAGTGATCCTGTTTGACATAGTCTATTCAGGGTAATCGCCGCAGTTTCTTTTAGATGAATATCTAAGGGTGTAATGTTTAGAAGTATTTCCAATGCATCAGTAGAGGTCGTACTCATCGCGCCTGTGAGACTAAGTAGGGCTATCCTGTTAACTCTCTTAATCTTATCCGCATGTACTCTGTAATCAACAACTGGCCACCACACATGGCAGCCGTACGTCATCACTGGTCGAATTATAGCCGAATATAACCACAGAAAGAGCTTAGGTTGTAGTCCCCATTTCTTGCCCACCAATTTCCGACACATGTATAATGCAGCAAAAGTTTTCTTTACACGCTCCTTCAAGTTTGCTACCCAGTTGAGTTTGTTATCCAAGATAACCCCTAAAAATTTTGCAGAGTTTGACAATGCCAACATAGTGCCATTCAGTTTAGGAGGATTAAAAGCCGGAATAATCCTTCTCCTTTTGAAAAGCACAAGCTCAGTTTTTGTCGGGTTCACGTTAAGACCACATTCTCTAGCCCATGATGAGAGTGTTTTTAAAGCGTTTCCAAGTATATCAGAGACAGTATTAATGAATTTACCAGAAGATAACATTACTACATCATCAGCGTAAGCCACTACAGTTATTCCAGTTTTCTCTAATTTTTTAATAGTAAAACTGATATTAAATTCTGTTGTTGCCTTACTCCATCTAACTAGGGTGTAAGCAAATGATAAGAGGATACAACATATGATTATAATAAAAATAACAAAAATGGAGTTTTATACTCAACAATATTTAAGGATTTTTTTATGGTTATTTTATACAAAAACAAAAAAAATAGGAAAATAAAAACCAAATTTGTGTAGTAAAGATATGCATATGGATATTTGTGTGGAAGTAGTGAAAGGACGAGTTTTAAGGAACACATATTTCCATATACAAATAAAAGATCTTAGATTAGAAATACTTACAATAAATACATTTAAGCACATGTGCCATAATTTTGCACACACTCTTAACCATTTTATTTGTTTTTAAATTTACTTTCAATTGAATATTTAATTAATATAATTAACTGTTTAATTAAAATTCTAACTTAATTTTAATTAAAATGTCAGCGACGTATCCAGGAATTTGAAAACGGGGGGGCACAATTCCCAACATTTTTTTCGTCATCGCCTGTTACTATTTATTTTTAACTACACCCTTAACCTCCCCCCCCCAATACGATTTTCTCTTTATTTATATAAAAAATGTCTTGGAATATTAGATTTTTTTATAAAATCTCGAAATCTTTGTACAGGAAAAATGTTTAGAATCTAAAAAATTTTCTTTTAAAAAATTATAAATTTTTGATGAAAATAATGTCTAAAAAATTCTCAGATATTAATGTTTCTATAGAAAAAACTTTTCAGAATCTGAGAATTTTAATAAGCAAATAATATCTCAGTTTTTAGTACAAAAAAAGTATCTTACAATGGAAGTATCTCAACCCTTATGAACCGATTTGCATGAAACTTAAAATATATATGAGGGTTTCTTTGTCAACCGGGCCACCCTTCTCTCCAAAATTTGTATAGGTTTAAAATTTTTTTTTTTTTTAAATTTCCAAATTACTTAAAAATATTTAGTTTTGAATACCGAGTGGCGGTTTTAAATTTGAATATGGCGGATCCATTATGGCGGCCATTTTTTTTTTTAAATATTACAAATTTGCTTGAAATTGTTAATGCGCGGGTTCTTGGAGTTGCTTACGAAGAATTAGCAGTTGGATTTTCAAAATTCAAAATGTCGGATACAACATGGCGATATTTTTTTTTAAATAACAGATTCACTCAAAACTCTTTACACAAGTTCTACACGTACCAGAAAAGCATAGATTTTTCTGTTAACAAACGTCAGTTGTTTTATGTTAACGCATCGTAGACATAATTGTTAAACATTTTCCCATAACAATTATGTTAGAGATCAATCAAAAAGTAATGTCTACAGTATTATTTAAATTAAATCGATGTAAACACATTAACAAAAAATCAAGTGACATTTGTTAACAGAAAAATCTATGCATTTCTGGTACGTGTAGAACATGTGTTACGCACCATTTTGTTGGGTTGCCAAATTAGAATCTGCCATTCCAAAATCTAACATCAAATTCTTATTTAGCGACCCCAAAAACTCGGGTATAAAAAGTTTCAAGCAAATCGGTTTATTTTTTAAAAATATTTCTCGCCATGTTGGATCCGCCATTTTGAATTTTAAAATTCCAACTTCAGATTCTTCTTAAGCGATCACAAAAACCTGTGTTGAAAGAGGTAACGAAGAAAACCTCATACAAAAGAAACAATTCTAAGGTTGTGGTGTCTCGGCTCATCGGCCACATCGGGGATTTTGGGGTCAAAAATAGTGATTTTTTTTTTTTTTTCTGTCATTTCTTTCTAAGAAACCATATGATGTTTCCATATGAGAATTAATGTTTTTAATGCCTATCCAACAGGGGCACAACCTTGTAAAAATTTGGCTTCGTTAAATATTTTTTTTCATGAAAATGTGTAAATTTAAAATCGCCTTTTAAGTTTCAGTGAAATTGGTTCATAAGGGTTGAGATACTTCCCTTATCTTATTGTTTGAAAATTGTTTTGTAGAAATTAATTTTCATGATTCTGATGCATAATTTTTATTAGATAAAACTAATATTATGTGTTTTTTATCATATTTTACTGATTTTTCGGTATAAATGACTTTTTAGAAACGATTTTATTATAAACCCCAGAGTTTTTACAAAAAAAAAATAAAATCTTTTCTTTTAAAATCAAAATATTTAGAAACTTGTGAATATTTTTTTGTATAACGCTTTTTGTGTAGAGAATTTTTTAAAATTTTCAAATCGAAAAGGGGGGGGCACGTGCCCCCTGTGCCCACCCCCTGTATACGTCCATGTAAAATGTTAATTGCTTTTAAATTACAAGGGTGTTATATCAAATCTAAAATAGTTAATAGAAAAAGAGGGATTGATATGGCACCAAAGATTTTTTCATTCAAATTCTAAGAAAATGTATACGAGTTTTTAACTAATTTCTAAGAAGATTTTAATTAAATTCTAAGAATATAAATATGAGTTTTAACTAAATTGTAAGAGTTTTTAACTTAATTCTAAGAAGGTTGCGATCGGTCCAGACCCCATTGGGTTCGGACCCGATGAATAGTTAAGAGTCGCAATAGATTTTGATCCAAAATGTTTGTCCTTTTTGCTCTACCTTGCTTAGTTTTTGAGATACGGGAATTTGGGGTCTAAAAGAGTCTTGAGGGTCTTGAGATTTCGCCATTTTCAAACTTTTAACTAAATTCTAAGAAATTTTAACTAAATTTTAAGAACTAAATTTTAACTAAATTTTAAAGTTCGAATAAAACATTTTTTATTTTTTAATACAAATTTATCAGAATTGTGCAACAAAAATAATTATTTCTCAGACATAATTAATATGGACTCAAACCGAAATAAATAAAACTTCAGTTGGAAAAATTTTCCAAAATACAAATTTTTAATCGTAGCCCATAAAAAAAATATACAAGATGGTAAGTTTTTGAGATTGTGGTGCATTCCGTTTTAATTTGATGAATCCTTAATCGAAGAAACACGACACAAATTTAACAATTTTTCCATTATTTAACCAGGTCTCCTTAGCCAAGCTTCTGAAAAATTGAAAAACCAAAAAAAGCAATTTTCTTCTCTGTCCATCTATCGTTTTAAGCAGGATACAGGTTGTAATTTTAAATCAATTGACTTGAAATTTGAAACTTAAGCATCTTTTGGCCCAAGAACGAAGTCTATTGAAATTGGAGAAAATCGATCCATACTAAGACTTAGCCCCCATACAAACGCCCCCTTTGGATTCGGGTTGAATGACTCTAATAACCGTATTAAAATAGATATCGCTTTTAAATTCAGCAGGTAATCAAATTTTGTGTGCACAAATAAAATAATAAATAATAATAAAAAAAATTAAATAAATCCTTCTGGTAAGTAGTCCCCATACAAACCACCTTCCCGATATTCACATAATTCCCTTAAAATTCATAAAAATGAAAATATTTGATTTCAGTAACATAATCAAGTCGGAATATAATTGGAATAGTGTCACCCGCGGATCTTTATGGAATTGGTTTTATTTTTTAGATCAGAAAAAATAAAGGGACACGTATTTTTTTTAGCGGCCCAAATTCATATTTAGGGCGTAAAAAGGAGGGGGGGAAACAAGGACATTTTTCGTTTATCTCCTATATTATGCAAAGAATCCTAGTCATGTTACATACCAAATGCAAGATCTTTAGAAAACCTATCTATGTGTGCTAAGAACGTGTCCAAACATGCACAACTTTTCGTCATATTAAGTAAAATACCAAAATTTTAGGACATTTTCGTTAATAAGTCGAAAAATATTAAATTCTTAAGCCCGTTGTTAGCACCACGAGATAGGTATTTTTAATACCTTTAGTCTGATACCACACATGCCTATATTAATTTTGTTAAAATAGGCGTAAATCGTTAAAAACTGAAAGGTCAATTTCCCCCCACACAAATCGACCCCCCTAAAAATGAGTTTGGGCCGCTAAAAAAAATACGTGTCGAATTAATTTTCGTTCTTAACAACATATCCAAATTTCATGAAGATCGGAAGGTGACACCAGGGAGACTTCCCTTGTTAGTCCCCCATATAAAAATTTCGACCGATATTCAGTTAAATTGGTTTATTGACAAAAAATAAGCCAATTCCACTAAAATTTGATCTGTGTGTGTTTTCTGCACTAAATAAAGATCTAACAAAAGACAGATACAATCGGTCCATGTTTCGACTTAGGACCCATTTTCCGGAAAACACTGGTGTAGGGTATCATATGGTCGGTCTTGACCGACTATAACTTTCTTACTTGTTTCTTATGTGCAATTGCATCGGCTCTGAACCGACCTATTGTTATGAAAAATTTTAAATTTGAGAAGTAACGGATAAAAACTTAATTTCCCCATTTCAGTTGTTCTCAAAATTATCTAAATTCAAAAAATTTTACATAGATTTTCAAATTTACCATCATCCCATATCTAATATTTTCAACACTGAAAGTCATAAAAATACATTAAATGATGGCACCCAAAGATATCAAATAATAAAAAAACTTGTCAGTAGATACAAAATATATTTATGGCGTTTAGACATTTATGCCACGCCACCCTTAAATATTTGCTTGACAAGCATAACAACAAAACATACAACGTTATGAAATCAACCATTCATACATACTAAGGAGACCCCCCCCCCCCCCAACTCCCACCTCAAACCAGTATTCCAAAGAAATAAAAATACTAAATTTTTTGTAAGAAAAAAATAACATTTTATTAACAATATTCTTTAATACCCTCCCCTTGCTGGGAAGAGGATCCTTTATTTAGAAATATGGCGCTTAAAGTGGAAAAGAAAAAAATATGCTTGTATTTATTTCATAAAAACGAAAACTGCAAAAAGTTTGTTGCCTTTACAAAATTACTTTTTGGAAAAAAAAAAATATTTTTTTTATAAACTCATATAAGCACCCACTGTTATTCAATGTTAATATCCTTCTTAGAAACACTGTGAATAGAAAGTAGTCCGAATTTAATGAGAATTAAATTCGCCCCCCCCCCCCCATCACCTCACAAAAACGATTAAAAAAAAGGAAAAAGGAAACAAGTGAGAGTTCAGATATGTAAAAAGCTGAAATTTTTTTATATCATTGATCCTTTCATAGAGCTTGCCACAATATTTCATTTAAACTTAATTTGAACCAAATGTGATCATTTTAACCCTTGGCGCCCATCGATCAAAGTTATATTTTATTTTTGGAAAATTTCCACCAAAATTTTTGATTTTTGAAAAGTCAAAAATAAAAATAAAAAAAAATATCTCGCGATACGTTATTTTTAGTCATTTTGGCATGCTAAATACAAATATCAAAAAATATCTGAAATCAGTCAAGTGGTTTTCGAGTTATTAACCATTAAAAATTGGTCAACAAATTTCCAAAAATTACGGTTTTTCCAACGTTTAAGAAATTTTGTTAACAAATCTCAAAATTTTTTTTCCGCTGACTTTTTTTTAGAGTTGGAGACAAACTTTCATTTCAACTTAATCTAAGCCAAATCAAACCATTTTAACCCATGGCGCCCTTCGATCAGAGTTTAGAGTTTTTGATGAAAATTTTGTAAAAAAGCTGAAATTTTATCGAAGGGCGCCACGGTTAAAATGATTGGATTTGTTCCAAATTAAGTTTAAATGAAAGATTGCTTCAAGCTCTATGAAAATAAAGGGAAAGAAATGTTGGGTTTTTTTTAATTGCTTGAGCGTAGGAAAAAACCTCCATTTTTGACAAATTTCTAATAGCGATATCTCGAAAAATGTTCGACCGATTTATAAAATTTTTTGATATTCGTGTTCTGCGCATCAAACCAATTTTTCTATAGAAAACTATGTATATCAGAACGGATATACATGGGACAAAACGGGGGTACAAACGGAAATGGTTATTTTTTTTTTTTATCAATATTGAACTAAAGACAAATTAAAGATGTAGGATTCTCCTTCTCATCCAAGAGAAGAACATCTAGAATTTTTTAATTCCTTTGAGACATGTTATACGGAAACGAATCAAACCTACACAGAAAATAATATTGAGAAAAACAATTTGGGTAATCACTTGTTTAAATTTTTAAAACCAATTTGAATAATTTTTTTAATTAACGCAATTAAAAATTTACTCAAAAATTTAAAATAAAATTTGAGTAAATAATTTAATACAAATTTAATATTTTTTTTTTATTTTTTTTTAATTCTCTTGGTGTTTTGAATTCTCATTTAGTTTATAGTTTTGTATACGTACATATATGAAAGTTTGAAATCATCTTTATAAAATTTTCCTTTGTCTTGAAGACATAAGTATATTTGGTAAAGTTTAAAAAAGCATTTTTTTTTTTAATTGAAAACTTTTTAAAAAAATAAATTAATACATTTTGAGTAAATTTTTACATGACACAATAAAAAGTTACTTAAAAATATTGAAAATTTTTGTTTTTTTTTTAGAACCAAAAGGTACATAAAAATAAAATGTATTATTCGGCCTTTATATATGTACATTAGAGTGTCCCTTATTTTGGAAATGTTGGAAATGTTAAGACGGTACCCACTCATTTTTTCCATTTGACTAAAAAATAACTCAGGAAATTTTTACGCCCCTACGACCACGCCTTCCCTACGCGACGGAGCCTTAAAGTGATAAGGCTTTCAGTTCTAAAAAAATTTTCGAAAAATTTTACGCCCCTACGACCACGCCTTCCCTACGCGACGGGGCCTTAAAGAGCGTGGACTTAAAAATCATTTTTCCATACAAACCAAAAATTTTTTTTTTTTTTATTTTAAATTTTTTTGTTATTAATTATAATATTACTTGATTAGCTTATTCACGACAAAAAAATTTGATTTTGGTGGGATAAGGCTTTCAGTTCTAAAAAATTTTTGGAGTCGATGGGGTCCTACAGTAAAAATTTTTTTAAAAATATTTTTTTTAGTTTTGACAAGCAACGGCTTTAATTGTAATGTTGCCTTTAATGATATATATTCATAAAAAAATATTATTCATATCTGTGACAACTTTATCGTGTATCGAAAAACGTCAAAAATGCATTTTTTACCCTTTTTTAGAACACAATAAAGATCTCACAGATAGGAATAATATTTTTTTATGAATATATATCATTAAAAGCAACATCACAACTAAAACCGTTGCTTGTCAAAACTAAAAAAAAATATTTTTTAAAAAATATTTTTTTAGTCAAATGGAAAAAAATGAGCTGGTACCGTCTCAACATTTCCAAAATAAGGGACACTCTAATGTACATATATTCGATTAGAGTTTTATTTTAGCTCGAGGCCCAAAAATATTTCTATTTATGATATTGTCATAATAGAGTATTTTTAATTTATAGCTTTAAAAAGTTACTCATCTCATAGTATATCTGTATTGATCAGTTTCATCCCCACTTCAGCAGACTTTCGAGAACCATCGTTTGTCAATCAAACATCAAACCAGACATAATATTTCATATATTTCACAAGTTAAATGAGAAATATTATTATGAAGGTCCAAAAAACTGTTGTTATTGTAAAATAACAGCAACAAATATATTATTATTCGCCGGTGGTGGATTAGTATATACAATTTTTGCTTTAAAAGAGTTATTTTGTTGGAAAACGGATTTTGGACCTTCATAATAATATTTCTCATTTAACTTGTGAAATATATGAAAAATTATGTCTGGTTTGATGTTTGATTGACCAACGATGATTCTCTTAAGTCTGCTGAAGATTCCTTAGTGGGGATGAAACTGATCAGTACAGATTAGTGTTGGGTTGAATAGCTCAGTAAAGTGATCGCTCTTTTTAGCTCAGCTCTTTTGAGTGAAGTATTTCATTCTTAAAGCTCAATAGCTCTTTTATTCATTTTGAGTTGTGTCGTAGCTCTTTTGATAAATTTGTAAATAGAAAGGTTCAGATCTTGCTTATTTTATTTTTTTATTATTAAGAAGAAGATTGAAAAGAAAAATTGAGGGTGCTGTGGCTTAGTGGTTAGCGCGTTGGACTACTAGCCAGCAAGCCTGGGTTCGATTCTCAGCTCAGGCAGACCAACATTTTTTCAGATATTTATTAGTTTCTATTTATAACTAATATCTATCGCAACACCCTACTTCGTTGATAAATAGCACTAAAAACGTCAAAGAAGTAAAATAATAAAATAATAAAATAATGGCTATAAACACAGCTTCAAAAATAATTCGCCAGATCAATAACAGATGGCGATGCAACAACTGTACTCAAAATTATCAACACGCGCAATTACAGTGTTGCCATACTGAAGCCCTTCTATCTTTCAAATCTTTTATCCCTCTTCTATCCCCTTTCCGAAAGAAGCATCACGGTTACATTGGTAATTGATAGGCAGCATTGCCTGAGTGTTGCTTCTTTATTATAAAAAAAAAAAATAAAAAAAAAAAAAGTGATCGCTCTTTTTAGCTCAGCTCTTTTGAGCAGTGTTGCCACAAGTTGAAACTGAGAAGGTGCTAGATCTCAAAATAATGGGTGCTAGACTGTTCTACAGCTATAAAATTGGGTGCTAGATTGTTTTTACAGTCCGTGTACCCCTGATTTTGAAAATTTTGGATTTCCACTGCTGAATTCCACTGAATTTGTTAAACGGGCTGAAATAAGTACGGTTAAAGTTTCCAATTTCGGCCAAAAATTTTTTAAAATAAAAAAATTTTTTTGAATCTACTCACGTAAAATATATATCGGCTATTATATGAGAGACCTCCCAAAAATGTAGATTTTTTGACCGACGGTCTTTAGATTTTCTTAATATTTTGCAGAGAAATACCCTATGGGCCCATATCGCCAAAATATAAAAAACTCGCGATTTTATTCGATTTTTTAATTTTTGAAAAACCAAAAAATCAGTCAAAAGTGTCTCAATTAAAAAAGCCATATCTTTGGTAATTCTTAATGGATCTGAATGCTCAAATGCTTGTTTTGATAAGACTATTGTCTACTTTAAGAAAAATTACAAAAAAATATTTTTGGTAAAATAAACTGCATTTTTCCGCAATTGCATTTTTCTAATGCATTTTTCGATGATTTGAGTATCATCCGATTTTTTTTTTTAGCATTTTCCGAAAATTTAGGATTTTTACTTTAAATTGGCATCCTCAAACCTCTAGGACGCGCCCTTTTACTATGTTAATTTTTTTTTAAGAAACTTCTTCCAAAATTTTTCTTTATTAAAGAGAAAAATTTCAAATATTAACTGTGCGATTCGGTTTCGGCCGAATATTGATTTTTTGACCAAATATTCGGTTCGGCCTCGAAAAAATGGTTTCGGTCGGACTCTACAAAATATTTAAACAAGGTGGTTAAAAATTCAAAATTCTGAAGTGGGTGCTAGATTATTCAAAAATTCTGAAGTGGGTGCTAGATTATTGTCTAGCACCCAGGTCTAAAATTTTGGTGCTAGATCAATAACGCGGGTGCTGGATCTAGCACCCAAAGTGCTGACATGGCAAGCCTGCTTTTGAGTGAAGTATTTCATTCTTAAAGCTCAATAGCTCTTTTATTCATTTTGAGTTGTGTCGTAGCTCTTTTGATAAATTTGTAAATAGAAAGGTTCAGATCTTGCTTATTTTATTTTTTTATTATTAAGAAGAAGAATTTCATTAAAAAAATAAAATTTCTGCCTTTTCGAACTTTTTATGCAATTTTATAAGGGGTTTTTTTTAAAGAAGGAATTTAAAAAAGTGGTTAAAGTTATCAAATTTATAATAGACAATGTCAATTTATAAAAACACTTTAGAAACACATTGTTTTTGGATTGGTATTTGGTGTAAATATCATAAATGACATCTGGAAAAACTTAAAATAAATGAAAATGAAAGATAGTGAAAGATCTTCTTCTTCTTCTTCAGTGGTGTAGCAATGCTACACCTTGTCCACGAATGGACGAATAACAAGGTGACCGAGACACGAAGTCTATGTGCCACCTTTGCACAGAAAAAAATAAAAATGAATTTCAATTACGAAATTCGTTGATTCAATTAAAAGATTAATTGATGTCGGACCTATCACGAAAATGCGCATATTAATTACTCATTTTGTTTGGAAATATTTTTAAAACTTAATTAAATTGTTAATTGAATCAATTAAAGTTTTAATTGAAAATAAAAAGGAAAACCAATAAAAATTTTAATTGAAAAAATTAATATAAAATTGAAAATCAATAATATAGATTTATTGATTCAAATAAAATAAAAGTATAGTTTTGCATAGAAACATTATATTATTATTTTTAAATATTAATAACTATTTAAAATTACATTTTTTTAAGTCTTGTTATTGCATGCATTTTTGTCACTTTAGTACAGTTGAAACAAAAACAAATTGTATTTAATTTTATTTCAATGTGCAAAACACGATATTTGCCTCATATAAATTTTGTTTGTTTCAACCAAGAACAATATATATAAGAGGATATTCAATGTTCTGACGCCAAAATAAGTTTGGCGTCTTGGCGTTTCTTACATAGGCCAAAATGAAAGGGTGTCAGGTGTTTTTTGCGGGAAAAACGGGAGTTGGTTGTATCCAACAGTTGCGCATCTCATAAAATTGAGATTTTACAGCGAAAAAATTATATTAAAACTTTAAAAAATTAAAAAAAAAAAAAATGAGAACAAATTAACAAATAACTTATCCATAAAAAAATTAAAAATTGAAAATAAAATATTTTGGGAATTTTTTTTTTTTAATTTTCTTATTTTTTTTAATTGGTAAAATTTCTTCTTAATTCTTTCATAAATTTTAAAGTTTTAATATAATTTTTTCGCTGTAAAATCTCAATTTTATGAGATGCGCAACTGTTGGATACAACCAACTCCCGTTTTTTTCCCGCAAAAAACACCTGACACCCTTTCATTTTGGCCTATGTAAGAAACGCCAAGACGCCAAGACGCCAAACTTATTTTGGCGTCAGAACATTGAATATCCTCTTATATATATTGTTCTTGGTTTCAACTGTACACATTTTTTATCAAAACACTTTATCCTCAACGACCGCTCGCTTTAAAGAAAACAATAAAACTAAATTTTTTGTTGCGTTTTGATGTATTCATTGGCTGCTACCACCAAAACATACCAAACAATAGTTCAAAAGTTTTCTTTGTTGTTTTTGCATTTTTATTTATTCATTGGCTACTAACACTAATGCATACAAAAACCGGTTTAGTTTGTTTATTTTATTTTTGTTTTCAGTAAATTTAAAAATTCAATTAAAACATTAATTGAATCAATTAAAATGTTTAATTGAATTTAAATTTAATATCAAATCCATTTTTAATTAAAAACAAAATTACAATATTATTTTCTGTGTGTGGGGATATAATTTTTGTGGGGTTTTAACACGTGGAAAACTCCGCACACAATACGACCATTGCCCTTACAATGGAAGAGTGAAACGACGCTTCCTTAACACGTGCGTTTGTTTGAGTATGGCTAGACACCGTTGTCTAACGATACTCGCGGAGAAATAACCAATACTAGCGACCGAAAAACACAAACACGTTTCTAAATTTATAAAATAATTTCAGCGACGAATAGATGCTTCTCCGACGCGATCTCGATTAAGACTCCGATAGTGAAAGATGAGAAAGATAAAGAATGATCAACTGACAAAAGAGCTAAAGAGCGGATATGAACGAACTAGTTCACAAGCTCAGTTGAGTGAATCATTCAATTGAAATACTTCATTAAAGAGCTACACAACTCTAGTACAGAAATACTATGAGATGAGTAACTTTTTTAAAGCAATAAATTAAAAATACTCTATTATGACAATATCATGAATAGAAATATTTTTGGGCCTCGAGCTAGAATAAGACTCTAATCGAATATATAATATTGAAAAATTTTAAGAAAAGTTTTAATTCTGTGAATTAATAATTTACTCAAATTTTTTATTAAGCATATAATAATTTTTTATTAAAAGTTTACTCCATACTATTAAATCGTTTACTGGTGCAAAATTGATTAATGTTTTACTCAATAGTATTAAAAATTTACTCAAAATTATTCTTTTTTTGGTTTTCCACATCTTCATCAGAAGATTTCCTTCGGACAGGAACAAATTTATTGTCAGAAATATTTCTGTTAGAAATAAAATCAAGGCGCGCAATATAAATTTAAAATTTAGAATACTTTTGGGACACACTTTATGTATAAGTGGATGTATGTAAGTGGAGAAACAAAGCAAGAAAAAATATCGTTTATGTTTGTTATTTTATTTATTTACATTTTTATTTTCAAATACCAATATTGCTTAAGTACGTGTTGGTATGCCATAAATACAAAGTATAAATGTTATATTTTCCTTTTTATTTATATGATTGTATATATTCATATATCGTCCCCTTAAATGCAAACGTACGTAATTGTTGTTAGGACCTGGTGATTGAGCCCCTAAATGGGCATGTGGATCTACAAATGGCTTGTTAGACCGATCATCACGTACGCTGCCATGGTCTGGTGCCCGAAAACTATCCAGAGGGATGCTACTGAAAAACTAGGCAAAGTACAGCGTATGGCTTGTACTTTAATCACGGGTGCTATTAAAACCTGCCTAGCATTGTCCCAAGAGGCTCTTTTAGGTCTCACACCTCTCGCCATTTTTATCAGATCTACGGCAACTATGGTAGCGCGTGGAATGAATATCGATTACTCTGACCCTTGCAACTTGAACGAGGGCCAATGTTCTATCTTCAACAGGAATTAGGGAAAGCTTAGATCAAAACTTGTCAAATTACAAGAAAAAGTCTCGAATCCCATTTTACGAATATTTGACAGTTTTCCTTGTTTGTTAACAAATAATTTTCGTTCGAAATTTAATTTTTTTTTTGTAATTTTACAGTTTTTCTTGTACTTTTACAAATTTCCAAGATTTTTTACAAAAAAATCTAGTAAATTTACGAAAAATTTTTATAACTTTCATTTCGCCAAAAAAATTGTAAAATAATAAGGAATTCTTGTCAAATAGGAGGTAGCAAAAAAAAGTTACAAACTTTTCTTGTAATTTTACAAGGTTATTTTTTTGAGTGTAGTCGAAATGCTAGAAAAAATATGCATTTATTAACATATGCAAAATTTTCAAATCGATGCCGGTTTTATGCGATTTTTTTAATTCCGAAAGAAATTTTGTTAATATTATTTTTAGGGTAACGATAAAAATCTTCCTTTGCATGGAATCGCAGCTCTAGTAATTAATATTAATAATACGCCTATATATTTTTTTTAACGTTAACTTGCTTATTTATGACAGAATTTTTAGAAGTTGTAAATATGCAGAACTATGCATTAAGAATTAAAAAATTAAAAATGTACATTTATTTCAAAATATGCAAAAACCCATCTAAGCAAATTTATTGATTTAGAAATAAATTTTTAATTTGTTTTTAAATGTGTATCAGAAATAATATACATTTTATTTAATTTTTTTATGCATTTTTTCTTATGCCAGCGATTTTGCTGAAAATTAGACGTTTTTTTAAATCAAATAAATTCCAGCAAAAATATGCTTCTTCTATAAAGTATGTAAAAATAAATCAATGTAAATTTATTGACTCGGGAACATATTTTTACACTAACGTGGATATTACAGTCCTAGCAATTAATATTAATTATACGCCTAGAGGCTTTGCAATTTATTGATTTTTAAAATACCAAAAAATATGCATTTTCTTCAATATATGTAAAATTAAACCGATGCCGTTTTTATGCAATTTTATGGATTCAGAAAAGGTTTTTGTTGATATCATTTTTAGACTAGTGATAAAAATTAATTAATTTTCTTAAAAATCGAAGCTCTAGTAATAAATATTTATCATACGCCTTACAGCTTTGGCAATATATTTATTTATTTTTTAAATACCTGAAAAATATGCATTTTCTTTAAAATATTTAAAATTAAGTTGATGCATTTTTATTCAATTTTTTTTTTAATTCGAAGATATATTTTTAGACCATTATTTTTAGAATAACGACAAAAAACATACATTTGCATAGAAATCGCAGGTGTAGGAACATTGAACAGAGTTTGAATTAAATTTATAGATCTTTGCACAAAAGACCCATAAGGGGTGCAGTGCCGGCTGTAAGGGCTAGATCTCCCCTTGAATAATAAATAATAACTAAACTTTTTTTTTTTTTTTTTAATATAAAATTTTTAGCAAAATCGCAAAAAAAATGCAAAATCCCTAAACATATGCAAGGCGGTTTCGTAATTTTACTAGAGTTTTTGCTATCTCCTATTTTACGAGAATTGCTAGTAATTTTACATGCTTTTTGCCAGTAATTTTGTAATTTTAGAAGCTTTTTACCAATAAAATTGTAAATTTACAGTTTTTTGTCGCAATTGAAATTACAAGGAATTCTCGTGAATTTACTAGATTTTTTTGTAAAATGTAAAAAAATGTAAAATTACAAAAAAAAACAAATGTAAATTTTGATCCAAATTTGTTTGTTAAAAAACAAGGATAACTGTCAAATACTGCACTCAAAAAAAAAAGTTTGTAAAATTACAAGTAGAAGGTCTTGTAATTCTATTTTACCAATATTTTTGTCTTTTTACAAAAATTTTTGTATATTAAATAAAACGAAAACTACAGTTTGCTTTGTAATTTTACTATTATATGTTGGTAAATTTATTTTACAGTTTAAATTTTTAATTATAAATTTGGCGTTTTTAAGGCATACGAGCACAATGCTTTGTGGAGATTTGCAATTATTTAAATATTGAATCCTGCTTTTTAGCAATTCGTTAGTTACATCCTTTTGTATTTCATGTGACAATATGTGAATGTGTATGTAACTGTTTATATGTATGTGTAGATGATAATGGTGATGGTATGTGGTAACGATTTATTTATTTTTGTAAATACAATTTGGTTTTCTTTTTTGTACATTTCAAATTTACTCCCCATTTTTGGCTGTACAATCATAAAAATCCGCAAATATACATTTTCCAATTTAATACCACATCACAAAAAAAAAATAATGAAATAAATAAGATATGCAAACATAGACATGGATACATAAAGAACAAAAATATAAATTAGAAATGTCTACAAACGTTGGAGTTATTCCTTTTCTTTCATAACAAAAATTTCGGAATTTAAATGATGTACATAACCCATTGACTATTTAAATATTCGAAAATAGAGTAAACTTAGAAAAGATTTAGCTTAATCCAGATCAGAAGTATTGTAAAATGGATATACAGTTTTTAAAATGATCAAGACCCTATTGGTACCCGAAATTCCCATATTGCAAAATAAGAAAATTAAAGCCGACCAAGACCCTACACCAGTGTTTCCCGGTTAATGGATCCCAAGTGTAAACATGAACCGATGGGATCTATGTTTTGTTGGATCTTTAATTACTGTACACTCAAAAAAAACCTTGTAAAACGACAAGAAAAGTTTGTAACTTCTTTTTGCTACCTCGTATTTGACAACAATTCCTTGTAATTTGACAAGCTTTTTACCAATAAAATTGTAAATTTACAAATTTTTTGACGCGATAAAACTTACAAGGGGTTTTGTGTTTTTACTAGATTTTTTGCTACCTCCTATTTTACGAGAGTTACAAGTAAAAGTTACGATCTTTTTCGTAATTTTACAAGATTTTTACCAATAAAATTGTAAATTTACCATCAAAAATCATAAAAAATATTTTTTTATGATTTTTGAGACATTTCTTCCAAGTTTTATGATGTTTTTATATGAAAAGAAAGGTTTTTTTTAATACCTATTTAACGGTAACGGTATCTATTTAACCTTGTAAAATTGCGTTTTCCTTAAATATTTTGTTCACAAAAATGTGTAAATGAGAATTGCTACACACCTTACCCATCAGCTCAACCTTCCATAATTATGTAAACATAAAGCAACAAACACACGCCAAACAATAACAAATGGGTAATTCCAAAAATTTTCGCCCCACTGTTCGGAAACATGCCTTTGGACGCCACTGAGAATTTGGCTCATAGATATCCACGTTTATATGAGATATGTTGCATTTTTGGATTTTCAAAATTTGCTGTAGTTTTCAAATTATCGCGGGTCAAAGTTCGACTTTTTTAGCAAAAGTCAGAAAAATACATGACGTTCAACGTGCTCTAACTTTTGAACTAGTAATCCGATTATCACAAGTAATGGCTCATATGAAAGCTTAATTCTTCTTCTTTTAGGAAATATTTTCAAAAGCATACGGATTTTTTCAGAAGTGTTGCAAAAATTCAAAAACATTTTTTTTATGCGAATATTTAAAAAAACACATCTTCGATTTTTTTTAAAAAAGTTTGGTGATAAACAATACTGTTTTGTACAACATGTCCAAAATTCAGAGTGGGATCCCAATGGGATCAAAAAATATTCTGGTTTTAGTACGAAGTTCTTATATTTTACTTTAGAAAATTAAAATTTTATGTTTCTTCAATATAAAAATTTAAATTTTCAAAGAAAATTATACTATTAAAATTTTGAAAAACATTAAAAACATTAGAAATTTAAATTTTCTAAGGGAAAAATATGAGAACCTCGTACTTAAAACAGAATAGTTTTTGATCTCATGGAGATCCCACTCTGAATTTTGAATATGTTATACAAAACATTGTTAGTTTTCACCAGAATTTTTTAAAAAAAATCGAAGATGTGTTTTTTTAAATATTCGAAAAGAAAAAATGTTTTTGCATTTTTGCATCATTTCTGTAAAGAAAACTGTGTTATTTTAAAAATATTTTCTAAAAGAAGAACCCCAGCTTTCACATGAGCCTAAATTTGTGAAAATCGGGTCATTGGTTAAGAAGTTACAGCTCTTTAAACGTGATGTATTTTTCTTACTTTTGCTTAAAAAGTCAATCTTTGACCCGCCATTATTCGTTAAATACACCAAATGTAAAAAAACGATATATGGTACATATATCATATTTATGAGGGCTATCTATGTGTCAAGGTTCAAATTAATCTGAGACACCATTTCCAAAAATGATAAAAATTTGAGCTAAATTTTATGGAATGGCCCAAATGTTTGTTTGTTGCTTTTGTTTTGCGTGTGTTTGTTGCTTTATGTTTACATAATTATGGAAGGTGGAGATGAGGGGTTAGCAAAATATGATATGATAGCAATTAATATCAGATAAGTCGTTGGGTGTATGAAGAAATATTTGTTTGAAGCGGCAAGTTATACACAATAAATGAACAATTTTGTTTATTAATGCGATTTTTTATAAAATTTTGTTTAGTTTCTCGCATAAAACAGTGTTATTATTTTAATTTTTTTTTCTCTCTATTTTTCATAAGTCTTAAACAAAAAGAACATATGATACGTAATACATAATCATTTATTTTCTTTTTCTTGCTTTAAAATAAATCTACCAAGTTTATTTTTTAATTCATACAAGAAATCATCATCAAGACTAATCAAATAGTCAACATTATCATAACACTTTCAAAAAAGTCTAGACTAAAAAACCCAAAAGGCAACCCAAATAAAAAATATATTATAACACCTGTAATTATATTAAAAGTTTTTATTTTTGCTTTCAAAATTGCAACATTAAATCATGTTAAAACCTTTATTATGACAGATGACAACTAAAATTGTTTTTTAAATTCGAATTTTAAGATGATACTCAAAGAACACTACAAAGAATATGATCATCACAAAGTAAGACAAAACCCTTGTCAAAAATTAACTTGTGAATAATAATTTGATGTTTCCTTAAAGATGATACTGAGTATGTATTAGCAAATGCAAGGTTTTGATCATTTTTTTATAGACAACGAATTATAACTTCAACTTGACACTTTTAGAAACAGAGAAAAGTTAATTGAGCAGAAATTAACAAAACGATAAGGTTAAATTAGCTGGATGTTTAAATATCATATTTTTATGCCTTCCACTTATTGTTAGTGATAGAGGGTATTGTATAAAAGCATTTCATAATGATTTTCCTAAAAACAAAAATTTTGTTGCATAATGAAAATTAGAACTGAATTTCGCCCGATTTTTTTACAAATTTAACTTTTGTATGAAGGCTATCAGGCTATTATTAGAGGTCGGTCTTACCTTTTATCTTTCCAGAAGGTACCATTAGAGCGGTAGGAACTGATTTAATAAAACAAGTTTATAAAAAATAAAAAAAATGTAAATGTAGGTAGGTATGTTTTGAGAAAATGTCCTCTAGGGGCATGTGAGCTAATTTCATAGAAATGTCATTTTGTATGGTATCCCCTTATGGAGTGGAGATAGACATTTGTTTAGAAAAAATATTGGTGTGTAAAAATTAATGGGGGTCGACCTTACAATGCACCCCTTCGTTCATGAATACATAAATAATTATTATACCAACATAGTTATTGAAAGAATATAATATTTACTTTCTCCTAAACAATTGTGATTTATTGATTGTATGTAAATATTAACAATTCCATAAAACCACAATATTTTCTTAAGATTCTTGAATATATTTTGCAAACAATTTGTCTTTTCTTTAAAGAAAAAATGTAAGTCAACTTCTAAAATTTAATATATGCGACACTATTTTCCTATTGCCCACACTCTAATCAAAATTTGTTGAAATTTACCCAATTTATAGTAGGAAACTGGACTCCTACTATAAATTGGGTAATTTTACTCTGAATGTGTAAATTGAATAAATTGACCATTAGTGGTTAATTTAAATAAAAAAGAGGTGAATAAATATAACAAAAAACAAAAAAAAAAAAAAAAACATTCGGCGCCAGCCAGCATCGAACTCGACACCTTCCGATTTGAAAGTACACTTCTTAACCACTACACTGAAAAAAAAGACATAACTAAATTTAAGGAAAAAATGTCTTTGAAAATTTATCATGAATTTTCCTAAAATTTAGTTAAATTTAAATTAAGAATGAGAAATTTTCTTAACTATGAGGAAAAATTTTTAGTTCATTTACTAATAATTAGTTCAAAGTTTTCTTTAAATGGATTTTTTAAATATTAGGAAAAAATTCTTACTGCCAAAGAAATTTTCCATAAATCTAAGAATCGTATCTTTATTTTTAAGACACATTTCTTAAAAAACAATTTAGTTCAAGTTTAGTTAAAATTTACTAAAAAAAACATCATCGTATTTCTCTTCTTTGAATTGAGGAAGTGTACTTCTTAGAATTTAGTTAATGACTTCTGAGAATTTAGTAAATAACTTCTTAGAATTTAGTTAAAAATTCAAAATGGCGATATCTCGAAAACTAAGCTAGATAGAGCGAAACGGATGAAATTTTCAAAAGAAAGACTACAAAGAAAAATATGGAACAGCCTAGTTCTGCATATCTGTCGGGGTCTCAAGACCCTAATTTTAGATCTAAAATTTGAAATTCCCGAGATTTTATAGATACACATATCTCGGTAAATACTGCCAACACGAGAAAACGTCTAACGGCATTTTTGTAGCTCTTGACTCGTAGAACACTTCCGCAAAATACCCGAAAGCCCTCCGATTAATAGTTTTTGAGTTATCCGGTTTTTAAGATTCTCAAGACCCTATAAGGCCCCTTATTACCGTATCTCAAAAACTAAGCAAGTTAGAGCGAAACGGACACAAGTTTTGGTTCAAAATCTATGGGACCCTTAAAGGACCCAACGGGGTCTCGAGTTAAATAGGGTCCGAACCCATGGGTCCAGGGTCTAGACCCAACATATTTCTTAAATGTTAAGTATAATTTTTCCCATTTTCTAGTTAAAATTGGCTTAAAATTAAATAACTTAGTTTTCCTTATTTTTGGGAAAATTATGAACTAAAACCAAGAAAAAAAATCTTTTGAGCCAAATCATTCCCTCTTTTTCTCAAAGTTTAGTTAATTTTCCCAGATTTTAGTTCACTTTTTTTTTGAGTGTACGCTACGGAAGCTTATACTTTTATCTGGCGTTTTAGTTATTTAACAAGTGTGTATGTATATAGAATGAAACCAAAATAATTTTAATAAAAGCTAAAGAAAAGTAAAATATGTATAAAAACGTCTATATGTGTTTTTATATAACTTTTTTAATTATTTAACTATAATAATATTAATACAATGTTTAAAAAAGTAATAATTAAAAAAAAAAAAAATTGAAAAAAAAAAGTTGATTGCCAGCGGAGACGAACCAAGGACCCACTGCATGCAAAGCTGGCACACTTCAGCTAGGCTATAGTACATGTTGAATTGATTGAAGATATAAATCGTATTGTGTTTATTTTCTTTTTGTAGTTGTTTGACAATTTTGTTTACACATTTGTGTGTAAAATATTTGAATTAACGGATAATATTAATGATTTGCTGTGTTTAGTTTGTTTGAAATTATTTTACGCATTTAGTGTTTATATTAACACATAATGAGTGCTATTCAACAAAAATTTACCCAATTTATAATAGTAAGTTTACATGCGTTTTTTAGAGTGCAGATAAAATAAAGAATTATTATGATTTATTCATAAATACTACGAAAAAGTTTAAAAGTATTATGAAAAAGTTAATAAATTTTATGAATTTGTTTATAAATACTATGAAAGTCGTTCATTGAATTTTTTTTTTTTTTGTGTGCGCGGACATCTTAAATGCCAAAAACATTTTTAATCAAATGAATTTGATTGCAAAAAGCGTAAAACAAATTGTATTAAAATTTTGAAAATAAAATTTTTGTTTTTTAATAAAAAACATTTTTTAGTTATTTATGCAAAAAAAAATTTGTTGAATGGAGAAAAACTTTTTGAGTTTAAAAGGCAACAAGAAGGCAATATAGCTTAAGTAAAACAAAATATTATTGGCTAAAAATTTTCAATCGAATCTATTGATCAACAAAATTTAAATGAATTATTGCTTTGGTCATCATTTTTGTTATTTTCTTTTACTGTCGAACTAAAATTTTTTAATATACCAAATTTTTTTGTCGATTTAATATATTTGAATATATTATTTAAAACAAGCGAGAGTATTGAAATCGACTGTGCCTAATGTTTTATACACTCAAAATAATAACTTTATTAAATTACAGAAAAACTCTGCTAATTTAACAGAGTACACTATACATTTCCAGCTAGCAACAAAACTTGGTAATTTTACTAAAAGACTCTGTAAAATGATTTGGACAAAAAAACTGTTAATTTATAGAGTTTATAGTAAAAAAATGGTTTAATATGAGCACCTTTTAATAAGTGATCTCTGCAATTTAATATTAAACTCTATAAAATGACTTGGAAAAAAACTGTTAATTTACAGAATTTCTACACACAGAAAACAAATTTGCTAATTTCCAACTGAAATTCAGTTGTGGCAACAAAAATTAGGTTGATACATTTGTAGTACGATTGTAACAACTGAATATCGGTAGTTACAACTGAATTTTGTTGATACAACTGTATTTTAATTGAAACAACTAAATAATTCGTTTGCAACAGCGAAATGTAGTAGCAGCAACCGAATGTTGATTTGATACAACTGAATAATTCAGTTGGAAATTTATTTTTCTCTGTGTACACACAGAAAATTGTTTTCCATATATCCAACTGAAATTCAGTTAATACAACTGAAAATCGGTTGATTCATTTGCATATAGGTCGTCTCAGCTGAATATCGGTAGTATCAACTAAAATTCGGTTGATACAGCAGACATTTAATTGAAATAACAACAAAATTCAGTTATCACACCAAAAAATGGTAGCAACAAACGAATTATGAGTCGATGCAACTAAAAAATTCGATTGGAAATGTATTTTTCTGTGTGTAGTAAAATATTAGTTAAATTAAGCACCATTTAACGAATAAAAACTAAATTTACATATATTTTTTGCCAAATTTTTATAAGATTTCTGAAAAAAAAAAATCTTTTGTTTTTTTGGATATTTTTTTTGTACTTTTAAGTTTTTTTCTCAAAAAAAAAATACATATGAAAAAATTAAATTCTTAAAATTTTTTTTTTTAAATATTTCGTTAAAAATTTTAAAGAATTTTGAAGGACAACGTTTTGAAAGGACATTATTCACATCCTTTTTTTCCTGATATGGCAAAATAACAAAATGGAAAAATTGTCGGAGATCAAAGAGGAGGATCTGCTATCAACAGTGGCATCCTGGGACAAGTACAAATATAACAAAAATATTTTACAAAAATGTTATCCTTGAAAACTTTGAAGTTCTTTTAAAAGAAAACAGGATCACGAAATGAAAGAAAAACTGTTAATGCAGTTTTACTACATTTGATCTATATATTCAGACGTAAATCATCCGGTTCATGAACAACGATTTTTTTTATTTTGTCGGACGGTGTTATCAAATTTGTAAAATTTGTGATCAAATCGAAAAATTTTTAATTGAAAAAATAATCAATTAATCACCTATTAATTTAGTGATGGGTATAACCAGGGGCGTATCCAGGATTTTATTTCGGTGGGGGCCCAAAAAATGTTTTCTTTTTTTTTTTACAAAAAATTTACATAACAGCACATGTTTAAGAATTTTTCTCGATCTTTTCCTTGAACTGAATGTAACACAATCAGATTCTTAATTTTTGTGTAAGTTTAAAACTGTTGGGGGGGAAAAAATAAAAAAAAAATTATATTTTAAAATTTTTTTAAAGTGTAAATTGTATCAGATGCTGATACATTTTTAGAAAGAAGATTATCAGAATATGATTTTTTTTTTTTCAAAGAAAAGTCTAAGATTCTATGACAATTTCCAATTAAAACGGTGTTCGCATTCATTATTTACTAGTTTAATTATTGAGTTTTCACATACAATTAAAACGTCAATATTAAACTGCGTTTTATTTTGACAGATAAAGTGTTTAAAATTGTATGGGGAAAACACATAATTAAACTAGTTTAAATGAATGCGAATATGGTATAAGACTATTTTTGTTATAGAAAAAGTCAAAGACTCTAAATGATATTTCCAATGGAAAACGTTTCTCGGGAAAAAGTCACTTTAGTAAATGATTCTATAAACATATTCAAAAAAATAATTTTCCAAAAGAGAAGACTCCGATTGTAAGACATTTTCCCAGAATTTGAGATATTTCTAGTCTAGCACATTTTCTCAAATTCTGAAACATTTTGCACAAAAAGTTTTATATTCTGAGAAAATCTTCGCTTTTTCTATAAGAAAAATAACTCAGATTCTGAAACCTTTTTAAAAAGAAAACAATATAAATAAATCTTAGATTTAGAATCTTTAGAACCTTTTTGCCAAAGAAAAATTCTCGGATTCTGAGAAAATTTTCCTATAGAAAATGACTAAAGACATTTAGACATTTTTCCTATAGAAAAAGTCTCAGATTCTTAGACATTTTTCCTATAGAAAAAGTTTAAAATACTGAGACATTTTTTCTAAAGAAAAAGTCTCAGATTCTTCGACAGGAAAACTATAGAAAATGTCTCAGATTCTCAGACGTTTTTTCTACAGAAAATTTCTTAGATGCTTAAAAACTTTTCCTATAGAAAAAGTCTCAAATTTTTAGACATTTTCCTAGAGAACAAGTCTCAGATTCTGAGACATTTTGGCTATAGGAAATTGTCAGATTCTGAAACATTTTTCATATAGAAAAAGCCTCAGATTCTGAGATATTTTTCCTAACGAAAAAGTCGCGGATTCGGAAATATTTTTACCATAGAAAAATACTCATATTCTGAGACATTATTCTTATAGAAAAAAATATTTTTACAATAGAAAAAGTCTCAAATTTTGAGCATTTTTCTATACAAAAAGTATCAGATTGTGTCTCTGAGACATTTTTCCTATACACAAAATCTTAGATTTTGAGATAGTTTTCCTTAATAAAAATTCGTAGATTCTGAGACATTTTCCTAGATTTTAAGAAAAATTCAGAGAAATTATTCCTATAGAAAGTTTTAAGATTCTAAAACATTTTTCATATAGAAAAGTCTCAGATTCTAAGAATTTTTTTTATAGAAAAAATCTCAGATTTTGAGACATTTTTCAGATTTAGAGACATTATTCCTATAGAAAGTTCTCAGAATCCGAAATTCTCAGACGTTTTTTCTACTGAAAATTTCTTAGATGCTTAAAAACTTTTCCTACACAGAAAAAAATACGGAGGAAACAAATTTGAGTAATCACTTGTTTAAATTTAAAAACAAAAATTGAGTAATTTTTTAATTGACGCAATTAAAAATTTACTCAAAAATTTTAAAAACAATTTAAGTAAATAATTTAATAAAAATTTAATAGTTTTTTTATTTTTTTTTAAACTCTCATAGTTTTTTGAATTCTCGTTTAGTTTATTGTTTTTTGTGTATGTATATGAAAGTTTGTAATCGTCATTATAAAATTTTCCTGTGTTTTTGAGACATAAATATGTTTGGTAAAGTTTGAAAAAACAAGTTTTTTGTTTTTTTTTTTTTGTAAAAAAATTTAAAACTTTTTTAAACTTTAAGCGTCCAACCTAAATCAAACGGACGTAAAAATTTCAAATTTGACACGTTTGTTTTTGTTTTTTTTACGTCTTGCGCGACGCAATTTGATTCTGGTTCGACCCAAAAAAAAAATAAATAGATAAATTTTGAAAATTGACACAATTAAAAATTTACTCAAATTTTTTTTCGAACTTTTAATAAATTTTTATTAAAAATTTACTCAATACTATTAAATCGTTTACTGGTGCAAAATTGAGTAATTTTTTACTCAATAGTATTAAAAATTTACTCAAATATTTTTTTTTATTTTTTTCTGTGTATAGAAAAAGTCTCAAATTTTTAGACATTTTCCTAGAGAACAAGTCTCAGATTCTGAGACATTTTGCCTATAGGAAATTGTCAGATTCTGAAACATTTTTCATACACTCAAAAAATTATGTTAGTAAAATCAACTGAAAATGTCAGTTAAAATAACTGCTTTGTAAGTTGTTTTGGGGTCAACTACTTTTTCAGTTAAATCAACTAACAATGTTAGTTATTTTAACTGACAAAAAACAACTGACTTATGTAGTAAAAACTACTTACATTTGTAGTCAAAACAACTAAAATGTAGTAAAAATAAAATAATTAATATCGAGGGCCTATATTCAAAACCCTCTATCTTCCATTTTCACGAAAATGACTTTTTGATGGCAAAATATTCAGTAAAACGGCCCTCATCTATGGTTTAAAATTCAGAACAAAAATACTTTTTTTTTCGATTTTATTTGCATTTTTGGTTTTCTCTATCTCTTACACAATTAATTTTTCTGAATGCAAAACCCTCTATCTTTTCAAATAATTAATTTATAAATATTTTTTTGAATAATTTCATCATGCATTACATGTTTTCATACTAATTTTTGCATGCTGAACATGAATTTGTCAACAAAATTGCAGAATCACGATTTTGGTCCACTGATGCTATTTTTTTTCTCAAAATTCTTGTTTGAATTTTTTGAAAAATAAGACTCAAAATTTGGATGTCTTGTGTACATTATGAAACAAAAATTTTAATCTTAAAAATCGCGATGCTGATCAGCATCTGTGGACCAAAATCGCGTTTTTAATTTTGTACTATTTTTTACATAACATACTCATCAGTTTGTCATCTTTTAAGATGAATTCGGTACAAAAAATATTTTTTTTTTTCAAAAATCAGCACCTGTGGACCAAAACCGCGATTCGGAACTCTTTATAAGCCGTTATCATTAATAAATCAAGTTAAAAATTAGCCGATGTCGTAAATGAAATCATAATAATTCATTTTTATTACTATGCAAAACCCTCTATCTGATCATTTTCATTCATGTACTTAGTATTTTTGAGAAACAAAACCCTCTATCTTTCATAATATCCCCAATAGTGCAAAATTTTGAAAACGAATTATATTTGAGATTCAGTAGTTGATTTATAAAAATATTGTAGAATATCGAATTTTAATACCTCTAACAATACGCGAAATAAACAGTTTTTTGGCTCTCCTGAAAAGTTGTGTTTTTTAAGATAGAGGGTTTTGAATATAGACCCTCGATATATAATTTTTTTTTTCAAAAAATTTTTCAAAAAAAAAAAATTAAAAGCCAAATTTTTTCAAAGTTTTTTTTTTTTTTTAAAAAAAAGTTGTGAAAAATAAAAAAAACGAAAATTTATTTTTATTTTTTGGAAAAAAACTTTGAAAATTTTTAAGATATAAAAAAATAAAATTAAGTACTTTAAGTAACTGTTACTACATCACAGTACTTTTTTGTTAGTTGTTCAAAAAAACGACTTAAAATAACTAACAGAAATAGTTGTTTGATATTTTTCATACAAAAACAACTGACTTTGTAGTTGAAAACAACTAACTACAGTAAAGTATGCAATTAACTAACATGTAGTAACTTACATAATTTTCTGAGTGTATAGAAAAGTCTCAGATTCTGAGAATTTTTTATAGAAAAAGTCTCAGATTTTGAGATATTTTTCCTAAAGAAAAAGTCTTATATTCTGAGAAAAAGGACAATATTTTAAGACATTATTCCTATAGAAAAAGTCTTAGATTCTCAGACATTTTTCTTATAGAAAGTTTTAGATTCTGAGACTTTTTTTTTAGATAAGTGTAAGATTCTGAGACATTTTTTTTTAAGAAATTGTCACGTTCTGAAATATTTTTCTAAAACACAAAGTCGCATTTTAAGATTTGACTTCAATTTACTTACAATTAGGTCCATTTTTTGTGTACATAAAACTTCATGTTCTAAGAAATTTTCTCATTAGAATCTTAAGTTGAAAAGTTTTAAATTCTAAGAAAAAATTTTCAGATTTGGAGATTTTTTTAACAGAAAAATTTTCAGTTTCAAAACATTTTTCTTCAAAAAATTTTAGATTCTTAATGTTTTTCGATTTTTTTTAATAAGTTTTTTAATATTGTACTTGTTATATGATACCAAATCCTGAAATTGTGAAATCATTTCGTATGATATACCTGTATACGCCACTCGGTATAACAAATTTCGTCATTGGAGGAGTTTCAATCAAAAAATTAATTAAAACTGCGTTTTTCGTTTTCGAAATGTGTTTTCAATTTTTTTTCTGTGTTGTGCTTGAAATTTAAAACTGTTCAAAAGCTGGATGCTTGTATTCTAAATTTTTTTTTTTTGAGTGTATTGTTTTATTTATTTGCAAATAAAACTTGTATTTAGTTTATTATTTGTCTTAAGATGATTGAACATCCCTTAAAGAAGAATACCCAGCAAAACTTAGATTACCAAATAAGGTATAAAATAAGGTATAGGATCTCTTATTTTATACATTGCAGCATTGATGATTTTAACAGGCGATGAGACTCAAAGTAATGCATCCACATTATCACAAAGAATACCAGTAAGGTATAAAATAAGTCATAAATTTATAACGACGAATACGAGTAAGGTGTAAAATATATGATATTTTATAGGTTACCAGAAACGAAATAATATAGCATACCAGAAGATAATATATAAGGTGTTACGAGTAGTGAAAAAGTAATTTTGTATTAAATTTACTCACTTACAAAGTGAGTGTAAGTAGATAAAATATGCTCGTGAGTGTGTGTCGTTAGTAATTTCCTGTCGTGAGCCCATCTCTAGTTTAAACTTATGCATTTTTTTATAAAATAATTATTTTTTATGTTATTGTAATGCATTATGAATCCAATTATTAATAATACATTATTTCAAACTTTCAAATAATACATAATGTAACCAAATATAAGTCATCCATGATTTAATGTTTAGAAATAATAAATATGAAATAAATTTTTTCCAATAATCATGCATTACGTAGCAAATTATTAGTAATGCATTATTTTGCATTTGAAAATAATACGTTGTGGAACAAATGCTTGGTAAGACATCATAAAATAATGCTACAAATAAGTTATATGCATTACCTGGTAATGTGTTATATATTCACTACCCATTACCAAAGTTTTGCTGGGTTAAGCCAAATTTCACAATTTTTTGATGCTTTTTTTGGTACGAAAGGAAATATGAAAAGAAAATAATCACGAAAACTCATACAATAAAATCGACTCACGCACACTCACTCACGCAAAAATCTTACTCACGCAATTTTTGTCTCCACTCACACTCACTCACAATCACGTGAGTAAAATTGAATTCAGTCACACTCACGCGTGATCACGCGTGAATCACGCTTTAATCTGCTCATGTGCCCATCTCCAGTTTATAGTAAAACCACTAAACTTCGCATTTTCTCGGCTTGTGTATCTGTATCTGTGTTACTATATGGATGTGAGACGTGGCTTGTAACTGAAGCAATTAAGAACAAGCTTCAGGTTTTTATAAATAGCTGCCTGCCCACCATACCTAAAATATACTGGCCGAATATCGTATCCAACGAAGAACTTTTAAGAAGATCAAACATGCCTAATATAAATACGGAAATACGCAAAAGAAAGTTTGGATGGATTGGTCACACCCTTAGAAAACCCAGCAAAAAGGAAGCAGACAGCGGGGTCGTCCTCGAAACACATGGCGTCGTTCAACTTTAGATGAAGTTAACAAACTACCTGATTTCCAACATAGAAAACTAAATGATTTACAAGAACTTACTACTGTAGCTGCTTCACGTTCCCGATGGAAGAATCTTATTGAGAGCCTATGCCCACAATGAGGTAGCTTGGAGCACATCACCAAGCAAGGCGTTATTATTATTATTATTATAATCTTTTATACACTCAAAATAATAACTCTATTAAATTACAGAAAATCTCCGCTAATTTAACAGAGTACACCATACACTTTCCAGCTAGCAACATACACTGAAAAAAAAATTTACCATTTTTAAAGCATGTTGCACTTAATTTAAAAAAAGGAGGGTATGCGAGGGCTCCAAAGATATTAATTCTTCTTCCAAGTATATTTTTTCCTTAAACATAGTAATGCATTTACTTAAATATATCTTAAAAGTAAGTAAAATTGTACTTAATATAAGTTTAATTGTTTTTATCAAGAGGAAAAATATTTTTTTTAAATAAGTAAAAATTTCCTTAAACTTACGGATTCTGTGGACCCTATGGAGTCCCAATGTGAGGACCCTACGGACCCCCAATATATGGGGTCCGCCCATGAGTATATGCGTACACTATTATAGGGTCACTATTGATTTTGATCCAAAATTTTGGTCAGAATCGCTCTATCTTGCATAGTTTTCGAGATATGGGAATGGGGTCTTGAGAAATTTGATCATGAAATAACTCGAAAACTATAACTCGGAGAGCTTTCAGGTCCTCGGCGGTCATATTCTACAAGTTAAGGACTACAAAAATGTCTTTAGAATTTTTTTCGTATCTTCAGTATTTGCAGAGTTATAGGCATTTGAAAATTCCGCGAAAATCGAAATTTGGATTTAAAGTTAGGGTCTCATGGGGTCTCCACATGGGGCCCCCAGATTGGGTCCCCAAAATACCTAAAGTATTTTTTCCTTAAGTTAAGTTAATTCTTTCTTAAACTGATGAAGATATGGATTTTAATAAAGTCAATGAAATAAATAAAATAAAGATTACTTTTGTCTTAAATTAAAACAAAAATTTATTAAATTAAAGAAAATGCGATTTGCAATTAAAGATTTGTACGTATTTGATACAAGGTCTTGAAAATGTCTATACTATTTTTAAGTAAGCTACGTACTTATTTATTTTTTTTGCACAGAATTTAATTTTTTTTCTTTTAAGTAAAACAAAATTTTTTAATAAACCCTTTTTTTCTTAAATGCAATCAATTCGCCATAAATGTAAAGAATATTTAACTTAATTTAAAAAAACAAATTAAGGAAGTATTTGCATATTTTTTAAGTATTTGCATTTACTATCTTCAAGTTAATTTTCTTTGTTTTAAGTAAAACCACCTTATATTAAGATAAGTTGAACTAAATTCAAAAAAATTTGTTTACTTAAATTAATAACAGTGTTTATTTAATTTCAGTATAGTTATTTTTTTCAGTGTACACAGAAAAAAAACGAATTGTTATATTGACCCCCATATTTGTGAATACAATTAATTTTTTTCACTGAAAGTGCTCCTATACGGAAATTTGTAATAGTAACAAGCGTTTGTAAATTTTGATTGTTAAAAAAAGAATTTTGTTTCTTTCAACAATGAAACTCAACAAACACAATTTGTTAATCTGACAAAAGTTAACAAATCTTAAATTTCTTTTCAACAAAGAAATTCAACAAACACAATTTGTTGATCTGACAAATGAATTTTTTTTTTCAACAAAGAAATTTAACAAACACAAACACTATTTATTGACATGACAAAAGAATTTTGAAATAAAATTACTGTTTACCTTACTACAATCTACTAATTTTTACTACTTTTACTACAGCTGGAAATTTTCAGTACAAAAAGTTAACAAAAATTTCCAGTTGTAGTAAAAATAGTAAGAAATTTAAGTAAACAAACAGACCTAATGAGTTTGTTGAAAACAAAATCGAAGTTGTGTACACTGAAAAAAAAGACATAACTAAAATTAAGGAAAAAATGTCTTTGAAAATTTATCTCGAATTTTCCTTAAATTTAGTAAAATTTAACTAAAAAATGAGAAATTTTCCTAACTATGAGGAAAAAAATTTAGTTCATTTACTTATAAGTAGTTCAAACTTTTCTTTAAATGGAATTTTTAAATTTTTTTTTTTTTTTTTTTTTTTTTTTTTGTTTTTGAAACTTTATTTATTTTTATTATTATAATACAATATTTACAAGTTTCATATATGTTCTACAACTAGTCATACTTGACCAACGAGCAGATTACTATTAACAATTTCAAAAAAAAACAATTACAAATAGGGAATTGAAAATAAAAATAAAATAGGATACATTTTTATTTTTTTTTAATTTTTTAATTAGGAAGATTTACCAAATCGTGAGGTTTCTTTCTTCGTAGGCGTCTGATGTCATCATTTGTGTTAAGTAGGTTACAGGCCTCTAAGTTGATATGACTCAAGAGTCTGAGATGGTGTGCATTTGCTACAGTGGAAATAACATGTTGAACGGTGTCTACTTTGAGATCACGATGGAGGTCACTGTTCCTTATGTACCAAGGAGCATCAACAATATTTCTGAGAACTTTATTCTGGAATCTCTGAATGATATTTATAACATTTTGGCTAGCACAGCCCCATAATTGGATGCCGTACGTCCACACAGGTTTAAGAATTTGACGGTATATTGTAAGTTTATTATGAGTAGAGAGTGATGATTTTCTCCCAATAAGCCATTGAAGATTTTTGAATTTAAGATCAAGGCACTGTTTTTTTATTTTTACGTGTTCTCTCCAGCGTAGTTTTGCATCCAGTGTCATCCCAAGGTACTTTGCTGTGTCTGCAACTGGAATTACACTGTCGTTATAATATATTGGTATATATGGTGTGTTCATGAGTGTGAAGTTCGTATGAGTAGATTTTGTTTCATTTATTTTAATTCGCCATCTGTTTGACCAGTCTTTGACTTCGTTTACTGCCTGTTGCAAATGGTAGGCAGCTTCATTTGAGGACTTTCCTGTAGAAAGAATGGCAGTGTCGTCTGCAAATGTTGCTATAAGTACATTTTGGTTTTGCGGAAGGTCATTTGTGTAGATTAAATATAGCAGTGGACCAAGAACACTACCTTGTGGTACACCTGCCTCAATTTTTTTTAACTCTGAATATGTATCTTCATGTTTTATTCTGAAGAATCTATTTTCGAGATATGATTGGAAAAGTTTGTAGTGATTATTTGGAAAAAGAGATTTTATTTTATTTAGAAGGCCCAGGTGCCACACCTTGTCAAAGGCTTGAGCTATATCAAGAAATACTGCAGAGCATATGCGCTTTTCTTCTATTGATTTTTCAATTAATTGGGTAATTCGATGGACTTGTTCAATTGTGGAGTGCTTTTGCCGAAATCCAAACTGGTGGTTTGGAATTATGTTTTTTCTTGTTACGATGTCTTCTAATCTCTTAGAAAAAAGTTTTTCAAATACCTTTGATAATATCGGTAACAAAGAGATTGGCCGATATGATGATACGTCATGAGCTGGCTTGCTTGGTTTTAATATCATGATAACCTCCGCTACTTTCCAGTAGCTGGGGACATATGAAAACGTAAAGCATGCGTTTATTATATATGCGAGGCATGTATAAGCTTTGTTGGTAAGTTTTTTCAGGACTTCTCCAGTGATAAGGTCAAAGCCTGGAGCCTTTTTACTTTGTAACTCATTGATAACTTCAATGATTTCGTTTGTGCGTACTTGTGGAAATGGTTCGTCTATTTGTTGTTGAGGATTAGGCAGTTCAATTTGAAGTTGTTGGTTTTCATTTGGACTAAAAATGTTAGCCAGATGATCAGCGAAGCATGTGGATTTTTCTTTTGCTGTACGTACCCAAGCACCTCTACTATTTTTGATTGGATAACAGTGAGTAGTTGGTCTTGATAAGCCTTTAGTACATTTCCAAAGGGAATAATCGGATATTTTATCTGGACCCAAATTCATTAAATTTTGTTTAAGAGTTTGATCTTTTATGTCTTTCATTTCACGTTTAAGCTGCTGTGTAGCTCTATTTAAATTATTTTTGTCCTGTGGAGCTCTTGATTGTTGCCAAATTCTCCGTAGTCTACGTTTTTCATTTAGAAGTTTTCTTACATTATCTGGATAATTTATACCAGTTTGTTTTTTTTTTATTTTTGAAGTACTTTGCCAAGCTGCATTTTGTACTACTTGGGTAAAGACTTTTACCATTTCCTCAATTTCATCCGTATTAGTTATATCAATAGGGATTAAATTAGTGTCTATATATTGCCGGAAGGCATTCCAGTCTGTGTATTTATTTACTAATTCAGGTTTATCTTGTTTGTAAATAACATAGTCACTTAAGGTTAAGTATATGGGAGAGTGATCTGAATCTAAGTCAAATCCGTCTTCTATTGAAATATAATTTTTTGAAATTTTTCGAGTGACAAAGAAATCAATTAAATCTGGCAACTTTTGTGGATCAGTTGGCCAGTAAGTTGGCTTACCAGTAGAAATAAACTCACAACCAGTATCTTTAGCAGCTTGAAATAGTTCTTTTCCTTTTTTTGATGTAAGTCGAGATCCCCAATGACAGTGCTTTGCATTAAAATCACCGCCCATTATGAATTTATTGCTATGTTTTAAAATTAAAGATTTATATTGGTCTGCTTTTATATTATGCCTAGGAGGGCTATATATAGCAGTTACAGATATGTAATTGTTTGATGATTTAACTTTTACGGTAGTAGCCTGAAATTCTTCTAAATTAAGTTTATCTTCTTCGTGATGTTCAATATTGTTTTTGATGATTACTGCACTACCTCCACGAGCAGAATTGCTTGGATGAATTGTGTGGTAAACGTTATATCCTTTGAATGAAATATGGGATTCTTTTGTGAAATGTGTTTCAGAGATCAAGCAGATATCTATATTTTCTTTCCAAAGAACTAGCTGAAGGCTATCTTTATGCTTTAGAAGGCCATTGGCATTCCAAGTCATTATTTTTAAGTATTTATGCATTTTGATTATATGTATTTTTTAATTTTTTGGTGGAAACGATAACAACTTTTGTTCTAATCTTCCCATACGATATTCAAGAGTTTTATAAAATGATTCTTGTTCGTTTAGCTTGTTTAAAATTAATGACAATGTGTTGGCTTCATCAGTGGATTTTTCATCCTGTGAGGAGATATGGTTTTTGGTAGCATCAGCATAGGATACCTTTTTGCTTTTTTGAGAATTTTGTGAAAAAGTACTACTTCTTTCTTCTGAGATTGGAGTTTGTTGCAAAGTGGGTTGCGATTGCTGTTTATTGTGATTTTTGCGTTGATTTTGAGTTTGATTTGAATTTTTAAACTGATTTTCATTTTCAAATGCCGCGAAATTTTGTGAAAAATTACTACCTTCTGCTTCTAAAATTGGAGTTTGATGCAAAGTAGATTGCAATTTCTGTTTGTTTGGATTATTACGTTGATTTTGATGTTGATTTTGCCGTTGATTTTGACGTTGATTTTGACGTTGATTTTGACGTTGACTTTGGGTTTGATTTGTATGCTGATTCTGATTTTCATTGTCAAATGCCTCAAAAGATTGAGGTACTTCTGCCATTTGTCGTGTAGTGAGTTGTGGTTGTTGTTTTTTCTTCATTAAAGCATTTCTTTGTTTCTGTAACTGTTTGGCTACAACACATCCTCTATAATTTGCGGGGTGATTTTCCCCACAGTTACAGCATTTTGGATGAGCATTTTGTGGTTTATTACATTCAGAGGTTGGATGTTTCCCTGAACATTTAACGCATTTAGCTGTTCTGAAACAAAAGTTTTTTGTGTGGCCAAACGCTTGACAGTTTTTGCATTGGGCAATCAGTTTAGAGTGTCTGATAGGGACAATCTTTACTATTGAAAATAGAATGGTTTTAATAGAATATATTTTGTTAACATCTTCAGTGGATTCAAACGAAAGTATGAACATATCAGTTGGTTCTTTAGTTCTGTCCTTAAGTTTATTTATAGCTGAAATTACATTAAAATTTTTTTGACGTAGATATTCAATTATATCAGTAGGATTACATGAACGGTGAAGGCCTTTGACGATCACTCTTATAGGACGGTTTTGCTTGTCTTCATAGCTATACCAGGATACTTTTTTTTCATTAAGGGCCTTAGTTATGGACCTATAGTCATCACTATTTTGGGTAATTATCTTAAAAATGTTGTTGTTTTGTAATTTTATTGAGGTTTCTAATTTGGAATTTGCAGTTACAATAGTATAAACTACATTATATTCCATAACATCATTTACCATGATTGGTGGTGGAGGACGGGGCTTTCTTTTAATTTCATTTGGATCTCCTAGAGTTTTTATAGTTTCACCTTCGCCGTCAGGTGGGGATGAAGCTTTTCTTTTCTTATTGCGTCGACTTTTTTGCACAATCCACTCGGTCTCTTTAGTTAATTCTTCTTCATCAGTGAAGTATTCAAATAAATTTCCGTTACGTTCATTTAAATCTTCAATATTACATTTGTTTTCCTTTAATAATTTATTTTCTTCTTTTACGATTTTTAATTCGTTCTTTAGTTGTATACATATTTTTTCTACATTATTTAATTTTTCATTTAGTTTTTTGTTTGCTATTTCTAGCTCCCTTAATTTATTTACCCTAAAACCGGATAAACTATATCTATCCGATTCGGTTACTGGTGTTTCAGCATCACTCATTTAAATGTAAGTAATGAACACTACCATTTGCATACAAGCAGAGACTTGGCAGCACTTTTGAACTGTCACAAACCACTGTTTTGAGTGACAAGATCAGCTGCTGCTGTTTTAATTGTTTTTGTTACAAGTACGAAGATTTGCGAAAATGAACTATTTTCCAATAAAATAATGTTTTTTTAGTAAATTTAATTGGTTTTTTCAAAAAAGTTTTCATAAAAATGATGTTCAGGGCACAGTTAATTAAAATTTAATTAAAAACACCGGTGAATATCACAATAACAAACAGTTTAATGGTATTACAAGCTTTATCAGCGTGGTAAGTTATTTGGTTTTATATTTTTTTTGCAGAGCACTTTGATTTTACGTGTTGTTGATTTAGGTTACACTCACCATTTTTTAAATGTTAGGAAAAAAATTCTTACTGCCAAAGAAATTTTCCACAAATCTAAGAAACGTATATTTATTTTTAAGACATATTTCTTTAAAAACAATTAATTTCAAGTTTAGTTAAAATTTACTAAAAAAAACATTATCGTATTTCTCTTCTTCGAATGGCGGAAGTGTATTTCTTAGAATTTAGTTAATAACTTCTGAAAATTTAGTAAATAAATTCTTAAAATTTAGTTAAAAATTCAAAATGGCAATATCTCGAAAACTAAGCGAGATAGAGCGAAACGGCCGAAATTTTCAAAAGAAAGACAACAAAAAAAAATATGGAATAGCCTAGCTCTGCATATCTGTCGGGGTCTCAAGACCCTAAATTTAGATCTAAAATTTGAAATTCCCGAGATTTTATATATGCACATATCTCGGTAAATACTGCCAACACGAGAAAAGGTCCAACGGCGTTTTTGTAGCTCTTGACTCGTAGAACACTTCCGCAAAATACCCGCAAGCCCTCCGATTAATAGTTTTTGAGATATCCAGTTTTTAAGATTCTCAAGACCCTTTCAGACCCCTTATTACCGTATCTCAAAAACTAAGCAAGTTAGAGCGAAACGGACACAAGTTTTGGTTCAAAATCTATATCGAGTTAAATGGGGTCCGAACCCATGGGTCCAGGGTCTAGATCCAATCTATTTCTAAAATGTGAAGTATAATTTTTCTCATTTTCTAGTTAAAATTGGCTTAAAATTAAGTAAATAAAAAAATTTTTAGAAAAATTAAATTTTTCTTTCACACTTTTCTCAATTCAAAAACCATATATAACAAATCAAATTATAATACATAATTATAATTAGAGCCTGAGCTCGACTGTCTTTACAGAAACAATAATTTAAAAATAACGACTATAAGTCGCCCTAAGTGGCAATATCAGTATCTTTGGAAAACTGGCAACACCTAACATTTGTGTCTAAAATATAGACCATGTCTGGCAACGTTTGCAAAAATAAGTACTTAGATCAGAATTGATGAAGGAGAGGAAGAAGAATAATGATTACTAAAAATAAGTTTATTTACATAAAATAGCAATAACAACACTTCTGTTAGAAAAAAACCACAGCAACAACACCACTCGAATTGAAAAAATCAGATATAGAGAATAATCACAATTGGAGCGGGAAGCGGTTTTCCGCCACTCTCTCCATACATTTTGTATGAAAACAAAATTCCGCGGCGTTTTTCCGTCGAAATAGATTCTATTCTATTTTCATGGCGTTTTTTCTCTCTCTCTCATTTTTCCTCTCATTTTATTTTTTGGTGTTGCCGGATTTTAAGCAAAAAAAGTGTTGTTTTTCAGTACAGTGTTGTAAAATATAGTTTTAGTACAAATTTTTTGGCATATGGAAATAAACAACGAAGCAAAACATGAAAAAAATGCTTGGGAATTGTCAAAAAAAATATGGAAAATTATTGGAGTTTGGAGTTTGCTGAAAAATTAATAGAAATTGTTAAAAAAAGATGTTTTTATGAATTTTTCAAGTTTTAAAAGATGCAATATGTAAAATGTGTTTTACATATTGTGTATTTTATTTTTTATTGTTTTGAATAAATTAATTGTGCTGTTCTATTTAATTATTTTCTTGTTATTTAACTGTTTCATAAGATTTTGTATCTCGATCTTAATTGAATGAGTTCCTAAATATTAAAAAAATTTTATTGTTTAAATATAAAACAAAATGTTCTTGCCAAAAGTAAAAATTCTAAATAAAATTCAAATAATTATCACATCAAATATACTTTTCCAAGTATGTATGTAAGGGCCAGTTTACAGAAGGCGAACGCTGCACACGAGTGAAAGTTTTGCATGTATTTTGTTGTTGTTACAATCTGTAAACTGGCACTAAAAAAATGTAGGGAAACCGCAAACCGCTTGACGCTTAATTTAAATTAATCGCTCGATTTTTGACGCGTTTTTCCGCTTCCCGCTCCAATTGTAATTAATCTCTTAGTTGATACTTGCTTAACAGCCTTCGTGGCGTATCGGTCTAGAGTGATTGTACGTTACAAGCAGTTAATAGCAAAGTATTACAGATGATGATGGGTTCAATCCTCGGCGGCTGCGATCTGTAAATAATTTTCACATATAGAGTTCTATTGACTATTAACTAAATAAATTTGACATTAAAAGTTTTTCTGAAGATTATTATAACTGGATAATATGAAACTAGTAAGAAACAAACCAGGATGTCTTAAATTTTTAGAAAAATTAAATTTTTCTTTCACACTTTTCTCAATTCAAAAACCATATATATTAAGTAACTTTGTTTTCCTTATTTTTGGGAAAACTATGAACTTAAACCAAGAAAAAAAATCTTTGGAGCCAAATCATTCCCTCTTTTTCTCAAAATTGAGTTAATTTTCCCAGATTTTAGTTTACTTTTTTTTTGAGTATACTATTACTACACAGGAAAAAATAAAAATGAATTTCAATTACGAAATTCGTTGATTCAATTAAAAAATTAATTGATTTCGGACGTATCACGAAAATGCGCATATTAATTACTCATTTTGTTTGAAAATAGTTTTAAGACTGAATTAAATTGTTAATTGAATCAATTAAAGTTTTAATTGAAAATAAAATGGAAAACCAATTAAAATTGTAATTAAATAAACTAAAAAAATTAATATAAAATTGAAAATCAATAATATAGATTTATTGATTCACATAAAATTTTTAATTGAAAAAAGACCAAAACTCAATTTAATTTTAAAAGTTAAACTTCGAAAAGTGCCCTAAAATAAATAAACATAGAATTTTTTTGTTTTATAATCTTAAGAAATTTATTTTCTTTATTAAATATAAACAGTTACTATACCAACTGCATAGAAACATTATACAGTCAAACCCGGTTATAACGAACTCCGAGGGACCAGTAAAAATAGTTCGTTATAAGCGAAGTTCGTTATAAGCGGGGTATATTTTATATCAACCTAGTTTTATTTCCAAAAAAAAAGTTCCAATTTTGTTTTATTTGACGTTTTTTTGAAAGTAAGCTACTTATTGAGAATAAAACATTAAAAACATAAATACATTTTATAAAAATTTTAATATTAACCCAAAATTTCTAACCATTTGTAAGTTTGGTAAACATAATTGCCGCAAATTTCAAAATATTTATGGGAGTTCGTTATAAAAAGGTAAATATACATGAAATTGTGTTCGCGGGACCATAATAAGTAGTTCGTTTTAACCGAGGATTCGTTATAACGGAGTTCGTTATAAAAGAAGTATTTTGTGTGAAAATTGTTGCCAAAACGTCGGGACTTCAGAATTAGTTCGTTATAACCGAGAATTTGTTATAACCGAGTTCGTTATAACCGAGTTCGACTGTAGTAGTATTTTAAAACATCAATAACTATTTAAAATTACATTTTTATTTTTAAATCTTGTTATTGCATGCATTTTTGTCGCTTTAGTAAAGTTGAAACAAAAAAATTTTTATTATATTTCAATGTGCAAACACAAGGCAAATGCCTCATATTATTTTTTTTTTGTTTCAACTGTACACATTTTATTAGCAAAACACTTTATCCGCAACGACCACTCGCCTTAAAGAAAACAATAAAACTAAATTTTTTTGTTGCGTTTTATGTATTTATTGGCTGCTACCACCAAAATATACAAAACAATAGTTCAAAAGTTTTTTTTGTTGTTTTTTGCATTTTTATTTTTTCACTAATGCATACAAAACCGGTTTCGTTTGTTTATTTTATTTTTGTTTTCAGTAAAGTTAAGAATTCAATTAAAACATTAATTGAATCAATTAAAATGTTTAATTGAAGTTAAATTTAATATCAAATCCATTTTTAATTAAAAAAAAAATTACGATATTATTTTCTGTGTAACAGGCGGCCGTTTTTTTAAATATTTGGTTGATATCACGTTTGATTGATTTACAATTGATGATTGTTGATTTAAATTTGACGATTTTATTTAATTTACAGAGTTTATTGTAAAATATTGGTTAAATATGAGCACCTTTCAACAAATTTAACTCTGTAGTTTTACTATCCCAATAAGCACAACAAAACTAAAATTCAAGTGCTTGAAATTTCACTTGAATTTAACTTGAATTCAATCTAGTAATTCAAGCCAAATTCCAGTTCAACAAGTCGTAGTATAAATTCAAAACAATTTGAAAAAATTGTCATTTCGTAAACAATATTTTTATATTTGAAGAAAAAAAATATCTCAAACAAATAAAATAATACCAAAATTGGCGAATTATTAAGGATTGGTTTGCAACAAAACGTGAAATTCGTGGTAAGTTATGTCTATTAAATTTGTTTTGAAAAAAAAAATGTTAATAATATGACATTTTTTTAGGTTTTCTGGTACAAAATTCCAAGATTCCCTTAAAATATCTGATGACGGATATAATTTGTCCAGGCTTGTTTATTATTAATTGATGGGGCTGCGAGAAGTAAATATTTTAGTTCAATATTTAATTTTTAGTTTATATTGTATTGTAAAACAAATAAAACAAATTTTTGATGTATAGAAGTGATGCTGGTTTGATTAAAAGACACTGGAATTAGGCTTGAATTGGACTGGAATTAGGCTTGAACTGGACTGGAATTAGGCTTGACTTCGACTGGAACTATAATTCAAATCATCTTCAAGTATTTTTTTAAAAATTTTCTTTGGTTCGACTGGAATTACGCTTTTATTTAGGGCTTGAATTCAAGTGTTTTTACACTGTTCTGTTCGACTTGAATTCAAGTATCCGTTTCGCTGGTATATGCTATTGAATTACAGTGTTATTCAAGTATAATTCAAGGCTTGAAAATTGAAAATATGACTGGAATTACGCTTGAATTACACTTGAATTCCAGCAATTTGGCTTATTGGGATTAAACTCTATAAAACGACTTAGGGTCGTTTGTTGTTACTTAACTAATAAATCTAGAAAACTGAAAATTTGGCATGTGTTGCTACATACAAGTATTAGGGGCCTTAACCTCTTTATTTTTAAATATTTCGTTAAAAAATTTAAAGAATATTGGAGGATAATATTTTGAAGTGACATTATTCACATCCTTTTTTCCTGAAATGGCAAAATAATTAAATGGAAAAATTAAATTAAAAATTCCTCTTTCATCTGCTATCAACAGTAACATCCTAATACAAGTACAAATATTACAAAAATATTGTAAAAAAATGTTTTCCTTGAAAATTTTGAAGTCCTTTTAAATGGAAACAGGATCACGAAATGAAATGAAAAACTGTTAATGCAGTTTTACTACATTTGATCTATATATTTAGACGTATATCTTTCGGTTCATCAACAACGATTTTTTTTTCTTTTTGTCAGGCAGTGTTATCAAATTTGTGATCAAATTCGAAAAATGTTTGATTGAAAAAATATTCAATTAATCACCTATTAATTTAATGATTGGTATAACAAATTTCTTAATTGGAAGAGTTTCAATCAAAAAATTAATTAAAACCGCGTTTTTTGTTTTCGAAATATGTTTTTAATTTTTTTCTGTGTTGTGCTTGAAATTTAAAACTGTTCAAAAGCTAGATGCTTGTATTCTAAATTTATTTTTTGAGTGTATTTTTTTATTTATTTGCAAATAAAACTTGTATGTATTTAGTTTATTATTTGTCTTAAGATGACTGAACATCCCTTAAAGAAGAATAGTTATTGTTTATCATATGTACATCAAAATACATAAATAAATAATAGTAATAGTCATAGTCGTAGAAGTAGTTATCATCAATAATCTTGAAGACCTGATATGAACAAATTTTTTGGTCGCTTAATTGGAAAATTGTTATATTGTTTTGCTCCCAAAACCCACTTTATACAAATATCAAACAGAAACGTTCAAAGAAAGTGTAGATTTTTCTGAAAAAGACAAATTGATTGATGTAAGTAAGTACGAGCAAGTAAGGATGTATGAATGTTTGTGTATTATTTGTTAAGGATGATTGGTTGGTTTTAAGTGTTTATTTAAGTAGAAATAATTTTGAGGTATTTTAACAATAATGTTTACTATGTATGTTGTATGTATGAACGTTTGATTGAAGTCATACACATGAAATACAAAAAATAAATCAATCAACAACAGATAAAAATAGAAAAATCAAAAACATGGGGGAGTTTTATCAAAATTCTCCATGGTATTCAAACATCAACCCTGTATTATTAATCTGTAATAAATTCATAATTTCATAACATGCGCAGAATTTTGTTTTGTTATCTTTCTTGTGGTTTCATAACAGGGTTGCATAAAGTTATCATGTCATACAAAAAAAAAACATCATAATTCATAAACATATTTTTATGTTTCCACCCACCACCCACAACACCCACAAGCTCCACCCCAAAGGAAATTTATAAAAAATGGCGTACACTCAAAAAAAAAAGTTTGTAAATTTACAAGTAAAAGGTCTTGTAATTCTATTTTACTAATATTTTTGTCTTTTTACAAAAATTGTTGTATATTTAATAAAACGAAAACTACAGTTTGCTTTGTAATTTTACTATTATATGTTGGTAAATTTATTTTACAAATTTTTTAGGTAAATTTACAAAAAAGTGAATTATTTTACAAATTAAAAAAATATTACAAGGTGTTTAGTTTTTTACACAAGAAAACTGTAATTGTACAACATAATTTTACTTGATGTTATTTAGTCTTTTTACCAAAAAAATGTTTTATTACAAACATTTTTTTTAAGATCGTTTACAAGCATCGGCGTATACAGGGGGGGGGCCCAACAACAACAACAAAAAAATATTTTTTTTATATGTATTGGAAAACACGAATCTCACGAAAAAAACAACAAAAATTGTTTTGTTGTTGTTGTTGGGCCCTGAAAAAACAGTCCTGCATACGCCGCACAGTGAGACAACGCCGGCATTAAATACAAGGAGTCATTGTAGAGCTCTGAAATTTTGCACAGGTTACTTTTGAGACAATTTGAGTTTTTTGAAAACAAAATTATGTAAATACGCCCACTTTTACGCCCACCTCCCATACAATCGAAATTTGTAAAATGCCGTATTGTCCGTAATACTTAAGCTATAACTTTCAATTTTGGTATTCTTGAATGTTATATTGTTACAAACATTATCGGAAAAAATTTTGAACTTTGGCCCACTTTTACCCCCACCACCCATACAGCCCCAACATAAAAAGTGCCATATTTTTTAAAATATTTTAGGTACAACCTTCAAATTTGATATTACTGTAATTTATATCATTTCAAATGTTTCATGCAAAAACAAAAATAACACGCCCACTATTACGCCCACCTCCCATGGAAATGCAATAAAAAAGAACAATTTTTTTTTTTCACTCTATCAATAATTTTTTAATATCATCATGGTATTCTAATTTTTTCAATATGTTAGAGAAATGCTAATCTCTTATCAAAAGAGATCATTACAAGAACACTCATTATTACTTAACCCAATAAATAATGCAACATCTAAATTCAATATATAACAATTAAACTAACCACATTAGAAAGTGATCATAACACAACTACGATAAGAACAATAGCTTGATCTATCAATTTAAATTAAAAATTATGCAACTATCTAACCCAAAGTCAATGACCTTCAAAAAAATTATCAATCAAATGAATAATGTAAATAAAATAATAATAAACAATAAGGGAATATGTGTAAACAATTAAAAAAAAAATAACATGCTATTGCATGCTAACATACGTATGTGCGCGTTGCATATTTTTTGTATATTTTTGTATTTTTTTGTATGTTTAAAGTACTTTTGCAAACTTTTGCTATAGTTCCTTTACTTTAAATGAAAGCTGAGACTTCAATCTTTCATTTGATATAAGTCTTCATCTAGGGCGAGGGGCTGCTCTATATTTCCTAGTCCATTGAAAATGCAAAATGTTCAATTTTTACACCACAATTCTGTTGTTAAGAAATTTTTTTTTGTTTTTTTTTTTTTTAATTTATTTTTTCATCTACTCATTCTACAACAACTAAATTAGTTAAAAAAATACTTTAAAGCTATATTTATTACGTATTTTTTATTTAATAAGCTTTTGAATGTTACATATTGAACTAACATATTTCAAGCGCTTTGGCATACCTCAACTTTGACTTGCTCTAGACCAAAAAGTAATGAAGTTATCAGGCTGAAATTTCAGGGAATTTTTACTCATATATCTGTTAATATACTGTAAAAATTTCATCCAAATTGGACGACACGTCAAAACACAATTTTTGCCGCGGTTACTATAGGACTGTCTCACTGTGCGCCGTTGTTTACAAGGTTTTCAGTTTAAAATGTATGTATTGAAAAGTACAAAATTCCAATATAATTTTACAAAACTTATTTTATTACTAGAATTAATGTTGTTTTACAAAAAAAAAATAATTATTCAACAATAGGACACGCAAAAATTTTCTAAGTTCAGATTTTTTTTGCGTTTTGGAGTAAAAAATTTAGTTAAAAATAATTTTTTATAAATAATTTTTACACCATTTTTTTGCTAATTTGCGTTAAGTAAAATACCACAATTTTTATGTGTTTCTACTATATAATTGTTCTAGTTTTTTTTTTTGTATTTTTACCATTTTTTTTGGTGATTTTACCATATTTTTTTGGTATTTTTTTTTTTTAATTTGGTACCTAAAATGTCAATAGAAAGCTGCCAATTATGAAAAATCAAATTTTTCTTATTTTCACTGGTACTTAAACATCCAATCTACAATATCCAAAATTTTTTTTCCGATTTTTTAAAAATACTTGTGAAAATAATTAAAAATTCAAAAAAAAAAAATTTTATTTTTTGACTAATTTTTCCTGAAAATATAAGAAATTTCTTGTGTAGCCTCCTTCGCAATTCTCATATGTTCTACTTAAGAAAAACGAAATGTCGAAAAAAATAAAAAAGTGCAGTGTTATACATTAAAAAGTTTGTTAAAAGTGCTCAAGTGAAAAAAAATCTTTTCAGGTTGTTGAAGTGCTACTCCAGCTGCCGAAGAAGGAAAAATAAGATGCACCAATGGAAAAAACCTTTAAATTTACAAAACCAATATGTAAATAAACCAATTTTTTTGTAAATTTACAAAACAAATATGAAAATTTAAAAAACAAAATTGTATACTTACGAAAAAAGTTGTAATTTTACAAAAATGAAATAGAAAATACAAAAACAATATTGTAAATTTACAAATTTTATGGTTAAACTACTGTTTTTACGGCAAAAAAATAAGGAAAAATGGTACATATACAATAAAAATTGTAAATTTACCACTTTTTATTGTAAATATACAAGTTTTTTGCATAAAAAACAGTAGTTTAACCAAATAATTTGTTAATCTACAATTTATTTTCTTCATTTTTTTTTTCCTTGTAAAATAACAACCTTTTTCTGTAAGTTTACAATTTTGTTTTGTAAATTTACCAAATTTTTTGCAAATTTACAAAAAAAATGTTCACCTCGAAGATGATATTTTACAAAAAAAATTGTAAATTTACATTTTCTTTTGTTAAATCAATTTACAAATTATCCCCGTAACTTTACGGGGATTCTTGCTAGTACATATTTTACAAAACCTGCCCCGTAAAATCACGGGGATTTTATGTCATTTTACAAACTTTTTTTTTTGAGTGTACATATATATTTTTTAAGTTCGTAGTTATTTCCTTTTTTTAGTCCTAAAAATCTTTATTTTGAGAGTTTCTTTTACTTTATTTAATTTTCCCTTATTTAATTTCATTTCACCTGGAAATTTTTATTTTAAATCTACCATCATTTGCAGTAGTTATTTTACTTTTATTTATCCCAGCAAAAACTGAACTCGCATACATGTTACACCCAATGTAAGTACATATCGCTTATTTACTTGTATAGTGTCATAACTCAAAATATTTGATTTGGCAGTTTAAAGTTTACATTTGAATCTAGTTTTCCATTGAAAAAGGCCGATACATAGAAAATGTTGCATGACGTGTTTTCGTCTCAAACGGTGAATTTAATAGATATTAATATAAATTGACGCAATATAAAGTATGATACATATAACGAATAATTCTGTATCATTAACTCAAATATCAAGTTTTTTGAGTTATGACACTATACAAGTAAATAAGCGATATGTACTTACATTGGGTGTAACATGTATGCGAGTTCAGTTTTTGCTGGGATAAATAAAAGTAAAATAACTACTGCAAATGATGGTAGATTTAAAATAAAAATTTCCAGGTGAAATGAAATTAAATAAGGGAAAACTACACTTAGAAAATTATTGCAGTTACTACATGACGGTCATTTGTGTAGTAAGTAGTAGTTGTTGTTTTCAACTACAATTTCAATTGTTTTTGTATGAAAAATCTCAAACAACTGTTTTTTGTAGTTGTTTTAAAAAAACAAATACAAAAAATTACTACATTTTAGTAACAGTTGCTTTATGTAAGGTGTGTTTTTTTCGAGTTTGTTATAACCTTTCCATACAAATTTAAGTAGGCATATACTTGATAAGTAGGGATATTTATATATTCTTAAAAGTTAAGTATCTAAAAAAAGTGGTGCCAAATCTTAAAATTTTTGATTTTATCACTTACCAACACTTTTTTTATTTTGAAAAGTCAACAAAAAAAATAAATAAATTACAAAAATTAGTTTGAACAATTTTATTTCACAACAAAAAAAGAAATATTAAAATTCTTTTATGAATTCTATTAATTAAATTAAAATATCTTTAATAAAAAATAAAAAATAATAAAGTGATACCAAGTATATTCAACAAAATAAAAAGAGTTGCCAAAATTTTAAAGTTAAGTAGTGATATCGTTTTTTTACAAGTAGTTATAGTTATATATAAAAAACTCGAAAAAAACACGCCTGTAGTTGTTTTTGTCTATAAAAAAATTATAAATTTTCTAGAATTTTTAGAAAAACGGATGTGCAGGAATTATTTCCAAATAATTTTATCCGTTTTTGACGTTTAAAATTTTTTTTTGTTAATAAAAAAATTCAGACAATTTGAGTTACAGTAAAAACAACTGTAATTTGAAGTAGTTTTTACAGTTTTTTGTAGTTGTTAATCAATAGTTAAAAACAACAAAAATTTTTGGTTGATTTTATTGTAAAATGTAGTGGACGCCTAAACAACAACAAATGCAGTAGTTTTAACTGTCTTTTGTAGTGGAATCTACCGTCATAATTTTTTGAGTGTATACAATTTTATTGCACTACCCAGCAAAAAATTCGCTCACCAAGTAAATAACTTAAGGGGTTAGCAAAAATATCAGTAACTACACTGATAGAAAAACGCTTCATATCACTAATGAATGGAATTCATTAACGTTGTTTCATTTCAACAATGAAATATTTCATATGCTGAATGAAATTTCATACATATTCGTTAATTTTGATTCATTGGATTTCGTAGTTTCATTTAAAAATTTCATTAAGTTTTGTTTACAAAATTTGCTGTTTTTTGACACCTGTCGTGTCGCGTCTGCTTAGTCTGTTAGTTTACGCGCGCAAAAAACAGCTGATCAGAGCGTGATTTTTTTTTTAGAATTTTTATACGAAATTTTAAATGAAATGTTGTTGATTAATTATAAGTATTTATTAAACTCGCGTTGTTTTATATTATTTCATGGTTTTACTAATGTAATAAAAGTAAATGTTATAGTAAAATTTTGTGTGAAAAAATGAGTGAAATCTATAGATAAAATAAAAAAAAATGTGAAAGTGTTTTTTTAACTTGGTTATTTTGTGATTTTTTCAAACTTTTTTATGAAATTTGAAATAAAAAGTAAATTACTAATTTTTTATTTACTAAATTCGTGCTGTTTTATATTAGTTCGTGGTTTTAATTATGTATTACAATTTAAGGTTGGCATTGGCGTAGATATCCCATTCTGGAGGGGGGCTTAGCCCCCCCCCAGAATAATTTTAGCCCCCCAGAATTTTAATCATTCACAATTTTTTTTTAATAATTTAATGATTTCATTAATTTTTGCAACAATAAATAATAATAATGAGTCTTTAGGACTCGTTATGATTATTCTACGAGTCTTAAGGACTCGTAATGATTATTATATTAGATCTAATAGTTTTTCCTATAGAAAAATAGTCTGAATTATTGCAAAAAGTTTTTATATGAATCTGATGTTTTTGCCAGTAATAAAAACTTTACCGAATCTAAGGATTTTAACTTCAGGAAAACATTTTAAGTTCTTTGATTTAAAAAAGTTTATAAATTCTAGGTGGTTTTTTATAGACAAAAGTTATTGGAAGAAAGAATCTGAGAATTTTGACTAATAATCATCAACTTTTGCAATCATCAGAACTTTTTCTTGAAAAAAATCATAGTAATCTATTGATTTTACTATAGGAAAAACATTAAAAATCTTTCATTTTCATAACATATCTGGGAGTTCTAAATTTCCGAAAAATCTTCAGTATCAAAATTTGTTTAAAAAAAATATGAATTTCTAACCGCTTTCGGAGGGCATTCTTTTCTAGGACACCTAGACACATGATAGGGGACGCTTCAGAAATAGGTCTGGAGTTTTCTATTAAAAAAAAAAAAAAATTAAAAAAAATCTGGGGGGCTTTAGCCCCCCCCAGAAATGTTGGCTTCCTACGCCAATGAAGGTTGGAGTAAAATTTTTTGCGAGAAAACTAAGTGAAACAATTTTTTTTATTTTTAATTCTATAAAAAGATCTTTACAGATTTCATACAAATATTTAATTTTAAAAATAAAAGTAGCATTTATTCAATGAAAGTATTTTATTTTAAAAATAAAAAGTATGATTTTTTCAATGAAAGTATTTCATAAGAATTAAATACTTTTTTCATTAAAGTAATGAAAAATGTTCCTAAAATATTATTTATATTTTGTATGAACAATTTTCATTAATTTAATGAAACTTGTTCTTCCAATTACATTTTATGATACCTATTTCATTAATTCAAAGAAACCCTACATAGGTTCCTTTTTAACGTCATTTTTCAAACATTAATGTAGATTTTCATTATTGTCATGTACAAATTTCTATTAGTGTAGTTACCTCCCAATTTCAATGTTAATTGGGCCATTCCAGAAAATTTAGCTCAAATTTTAGTCATTTTTGGAAATGGTGTCTCAGATTAATTTGAACCTTGACACATAGATAGCCCTCATAAATATGATATATGTACCATATATCGTTTTTTTACATTTGGTGTATTTAACGAATTATGGCGGGTCAAAGATTGAGTTTTTAAGCAAAAGTAAGAAAAATACATCACGTTTAAAGAGCTGTAACTTCTTAACCAATGACCCGATTTTCACAAATTTAGGCTCATGTGAAAGCTGGGGTTCTTCTTTTAGAAAATATTTTTAAAATAACACAGCTTTTTTTACAGAAATGATGCAAAAATGCAAAAACATTTTTTCTTTTCGAATATTTTAAAAAACACATCTTCGATTTTTTTTAAAAAAATTCTGGTGAAAAATAACAATGTTTTGTATAACATATTCAAAATTCAGATTGGGATCTCCATGGGATCAAAAACTATTCTGTTTTAAGTACGAGGTTCTCATACTTTTCCCTTAGAAAATTTAAATTTCTAATGTTTTGAATGTTTTTCAAAATTTTAATAGTATAATTTCTTTGAAAATTTAAATTTTTATATTGAAGAAACATAAAATTTTAATTTTCTAAGGTAAAATTTAAGAACTTCGTACTAAAACCAGAATATTTTTTGATCCCATTGGGATCCCACTCTGAATTTTGGATATGTTGTACAAAACAGTATTGTTTATCACCAAACTTTTTTTTAAAAAATCGAAGATGTGTTTTTTTAAATATTCGCAAAAAAAAAAATGTTTTTGAATTTTTGCAACACTTCTGAAAAAAAACCGTATGCTTTTGAAAATATTTCCTAAAAGAAGAAGAATTAAGCTTTCATATGAGCCATTACTTGTGATAATCGGATTACTAGTTAAAAAGTTAGAGCACGTTAAACGTCATGTATTTTTCTGACTTTTGCTAAAAAAGTCGAACGCGATAATTTGAAAACTACAGCAAATTTTGAAAATCCAAAAATGCAACATATCTCATTTAAACGTGGATATCTATGAGCCAAATTCTCAGTGGCGTCCAAAGGCATGTTTCCGAACAGTGGGGCGAAAATTTTTGGAATTACCCAATTACTTTAATACGGTGATGTCATTGGAGGTAACCACATTTTGCCTTTTTTGGCGTAAAGTAATGCTAATGGTAATTAGTAGTGCCTGACCGAATATTCGGCTTCGGCCAAAAGCACTATTCGGCCACTATTCGGCTTCGGCCACATTTTTGGTCGAATATGGCCGAATACCGAATAATTGTATTAAATTTGTACTCGCGTGTTGAAAAACCCACTAAACACACTTTGAATCACATTAGTAAGCCACAAAAACATTTTATTAAGTGTTTTTGCAGCTAAAACAAGATTTTACACACAAACAAATATTTCGATCGAAAAAAAAATACTCTCAAAAAAAATTTATTTACAAAAATGCCTAAAAAAAGTTTTTTGCTCAAAATAAATCGTTCTGAACAACATTTTTATACATTTGTGTATTCCGCCAAGTCGAGTTTTACTTTTTTTCTTGTTTTTACTAAATAAACACCTTTTTGGTGAATATTCGGCTTCGGTTTCGGCCGAATAGTGAAAATTTGGCCGAATATTCGGCTTCGGCCAAAAAAGGTGTATTCGGTCGGACCCTAGTAATTAGTAGTATTGAAAGCCACTACCACGTAAACGAGACAGAAAGGGGTACTTATTATCAAGTTTTTGCAGGAAATAAACATAAGTTTTTTAAGTATTGGTAATATTTTACCTTTTTTAGAACACGATAAAGATGTCACAGATAGGAATAATATTTTTTTATGAATATATATATCATTAAAAGCAACATTACAACTAAAACCGATGCTTGTCAAAACTAAAAAAAATATTTTTTAAAAATTTTTTACTGTAGGACCCCAACGGCTCTAAATTTTTTTTTTTCGAAAAATTTTTTTAGAACTGAAAGCCTTATCCCACCAAAATTAAATTGTTTGTCGTGAATAAGCTAACTAAGTAATATTATAATTAATAACAAAAAAATTAAAAATCAAAAAAAAAAATTTTGGTTTGTATGGAAAAATGATTTTTAAGGCCCCGCTCTTTAAGGCCTCGCTCTTTAAGGCCCCGTCGCGTAGGGAAGGCGCACAGTGATACAACGCCGGCATTAAATACAAGGAGACATTGTAGAGCTCTAAAATTTTGCACAGGTTATTTTTGACACAATTCCAGTTTTTTGAAAAAAAAATTATGAAAATACGCCCACTTTTACGCCCACCTCCCATACAATCGAAATTTGTAAAATGCCGTATTGTCCGTAATACTTTAGGTACAACTTTCAATTTTGGTATACTTGAATGTATCAATTTAAATTAAAAATTATGCAAATATCTAACCCAAAGTCAATGACCTTCAAAAAAATTATCAATCAAATGAATAATGTAAATAAAATAATAATAAACAATAAGTGAATATGTGTAAACAATTAAAAAAATAACATGCTATTGCATGCTAACATACGTCTAGCGACAGAATGTGCGCGTTGCATATTTTTTGTATTTTTTTGTATGTTTAAAGTACTTTTGCAAACTTTTGCTATATGTCCTTTACTTTAAATGAAAGCTGAGACTTCAATCTTTCATTTGATATAAGTCTGCACCTAGGGCGAGGGGCTGCTCTATATTTCCTAGTCCATTGAAAATGCAAAATGTTCAATTTTTACACCACAATTCTGTTGTTAAGAAATTTTTTTTGTTTTTTTTTTTTTAATTTATTTTTCATCTACTCATTCTACAACAACTAAATTAATTAAAAAAATACTTTAAAGTTATATTTTTTATGTATTTTTTTATTAATAAGCTTTTGAATGTTACATATTGAACTAACATATTTCAAGCGCTTTGGCATACCTCAACTTTGACTTGCTCTAGACCAAAAAGTAATGAAGTTATGAGGCTGAAATTTCAGGGAATTGTTACTCATATATCTGTTAATATACTGTGAAAATTTCATCCAAATTGGAGGACACGCCAAAACCCATTTTTTGCCGCGGTTACTATAGGGTTGTCTCACTGTGAGGCGTGGTCGTAGGAGCGTAAAATTTTTCCTGAGTTATTTTTTAGTCAAATGGAAAAAAATCAGTGGGTACCGTCTCAACATTTCCAAAATAAGGGACACTCTACATAGAATTTTAATAGGGCTTCGTCCGTTCTAAGCAAAATGCAAAAAAAAGTAAAATTGTAAAGTTCATATTTTGTTAAATTGTGATTTACCAAAGTCGTGTGAAATAAGTCGGAAAAATTGTAATAGGGTAATTCCATTTTAAATCAACGAAAAAAAATGCCATTTTCGACCTTACCCTCTTTGAATTGTACAAAAATAAGCATGAATATTCTACATTACTGAAATAATATAAATTCAAAAATTTTGGGAGTCTAGCTTTTGTGGTTTCCGAAATATGGCTCTTCGAAAAGTAGAAAATTCATCAAAAACACACATAAGTGGTCTCCTATTATTGCTTATATCTTCAAAAGTTTTAAACATACAAGGTCGAAATTGGTCTCATTTAATAGGTATTGAAAATATCTTTAAAACTACGTTCAGCGATTTTGTTTTTGCGAAAGGTCAAAGGTCACTATTACACGATTTAAAGTTTGGGAAGCTATATCTAAAAAAATGAAATTTTTAAAATTCTAAAAAAATATATGTTGATCCTGATAGTCTCCTCTGCATTTTGTGCAAAAAATTTGAGTGAGCTCTTATTAGTTCCTGAGATATAGACAATAATGTGAAATTATTTTAAAAAAATTGTATACTATTTTTATACCCTCCACTCTAGTGATAGAGGGTATATATAAGTTTGTCATTCCGTTTGTAACACCTCGAAATATTGGTCTAGGACCCCATAAAGTATATATATTCATGATCCTCGATCGATTTTAAGACGATCTAGCGATGTCCGTCCGTCCGTCTGTCCGTTTGTCTGTCTGTTGAAAATACGCTAACTTTTGAAAGACTTTACGGAGGGTCCTGAAGTTTGGCATATATATTGGGCATTTACCTGGTCAGGATGGTACTGCAATCCAGTGAAATCGTTTCAGTGGTTCAAAAGTTATAAGCAAATGAGTGAATTTCGGCAAGGGTTTTTCTGGAATTTACGAGATAAAACACACGGTAACTTTCGAACGGCAATTCTGAGGGTGCTGAAGTGTAACGTATATATTTGCCGTTCCCCTGGTCCGCTTCGATTTAAATTTCAACCAAATCGGTCCAGTGCACGGTGGTCAATTCCGGCCAAAAATCAATAACTTCCTTATTTCTGCATGTAAATAGCTGAAATTTAAAATTCAAATTAAGAATAACATATCTGATACCTTGCCCAAATTTTGGACCTACAAATACAGGGGTTGGCCAAATAACCATGGACGTCCCAAATGTATCAAACATGTCTGCTATATGCAGACATTTATATCCAGCAAAAGTTTTATATCCGAATTAAGAACAATATATCTGATCTCTTTTCAAAACGTTGGACATACAAATATAGTGGTTGGCCAACTAAGCAAGGACGTGTCAAATGTATCAAACTAATTAAGGTGGAGGTTGGAACTAAAATAAACAGCTTTAAAAAAAATAGATACGCAATACTTTTTAATTCTATTTTATTATTTGAAATATTAACAATCGTAATATTTTTAAAAGTTTAAAAGACAAAGAATTGCCAGGGTTTCCAGGTAATTGTGGGATGCTATTTTTTAAAAAATAAAATGGCCGCAGTTGTACAGCAAAAACTACTGAACCGATTTTGATGACATTTTTTTTTTTTTGATTTGTAGATTATTTAATTTTTTAATACTTATCGTGACAATTTTATTAAAATTTGACCTACTTAATATTTGAATGAAATTAAGAAATTGAAATTTTTCTATTTTTTTAAGTTTACGTTAGCATATCTTCAACAAAAATCAATTTTTTCCAAAAAATTGCCACGTTAAGTGCTTGAAAATTTAGTTATCTACAAATCAAAAAAAAAATCATCAAAATCGGTTTAGTAGTTTTTGCTGTAAAAATGCAGCCAATTTTCCCCTTTCAAAAAACAACACACGATTAACTGGCAACCCTGAAAATTCCAGTTGACCAAATTTGTGTTATGAAATTTTTAAAAATACTAAAATGTTCTTTCTTTTAAATGAAAAAACAGAATTTAATAATATTACGTCTTTATTGTTTTAGCTGTTTAAAAATTGCTAACATTAAGGCAGTTTTTTAGTTCCAACCCCCCTTAAACCACATTTTTTTTTTTATTTCGTCTTTTTTTAAGTTTTTTTAACTCAAATCTATGGGTTTTAAGTAAGCATCTCTTCACATTCCCTATTTTGGTGGAGTTTGTAGGTTTAAAAAAGTCCACCATTTGTAAAAAATGAGTCCACTTAAAATGCTCTGGTTTAAAGAATCGGTAAAAGTAGGGGCTGAAATTTAAAATACTTACTTTTAATAGTTAAAAGTACAAGCTGCTTTTTATAGCTAACCTCTAATAGCCTCTAATTGATTTTTATGGTCTTTCAAAATTTATTTTTCTTAGAGTTTTTTTTTAATTTTTATCTAATTTTCATACACATCACTTTAAGACAAAAACGCACACAAAATCTTCAAAAACCACATGGAATGATTATTTACTATAGGAATTTAAAATCCATGAGCGAACTTACAAAAATAATGCGAAGAAAAATGCATGGCCAACTTTTATTGAACACTAAAATATACATTTAAAAAAAAGGTTAAATGAGAAGCAAAAAATACTCCACTTTGCACCGCTATGGACAATAATATAGTGTTACAAGGCCCAAAAAAAGATTTAAGTTGTATGTTTTGAAGTATTAGCTATAATATAGCATCAAAATTTTATCAAGATTTAATAAAAAAATAAAATGATTTTTGGCCGGAATTGACCACCGTACAGTGATTCAAAAAATATTAGCAAAACCGTAAATTTCCGATTCGCCTCACCTTAAATTCACGTGTTGAAAACCCGTTAAACATGTTTTAAAAATATTGGTAAGTCACAAAAATATTTTACAACGCATTGTTGTCACTCAAAAATATTTTTACACTAAAAGAAAAAACAAATACACTCGAAAAAAATTTTACACTCAAAAAAAAATTTAGTAAATTATATTTTTTTTTTCAAAAATTAGTTAAAAAAAAGTTTTTTTACACAAAATAAAATATTTCTAACCAAAAATGATATTTTTTCACTCTAGAAAATTTACATAACTTAAAAAGGGCATTGTGGAGGGTATTCATAGATTCGGCCAAGTCGAATTTAACTTTTCTACTTGTTTTTTAGTAATTTCTTTTTTTATTATTTCTTTTAATAACAAATATTTTTTTTTGCAAAAATTGTAAAAAACAAATCATGTTGATGAAATTACATTTAAACAATGGATATGTGTGGATAGAGACTTATTAGAAACAATGGTAAAGCAGGCTGATGATTTTCTGGATTCACTTTGCGAAAAATTATTGACACTTTTGCCTCACTCGTTTGTCGCAAAGGAACAAGCAGCAATTTTAAATGCAAAAAAAAATCATCACTTGGAGAACATGAGTACATAGCAATATGTGGTTTTTCGGAAAATGCATCTCTTTTTGTACAGGACTCTTCACAAGGTTTTTATTGGAACAACAGCCAATCTACTTTATATCCAATTTCTAGATATTACAACTACAATGGCCAGTTAGAGCATACCAATTACATAGTTATATCTAATAGTCTTATCCACAGTGATGGTCTTGGTGGAATCGTAAAGAGAGAAGCTCGCCGAGCCAGTTTGCAGCGTCCAATACAGGACCAAATTACTAACCCGCTTCAATTGTATGAGTGGTGCCGTGAACATCTTTTAAATTGTAATTTTGTATCTTTAACAGAGGAAGATTATAAAGCAGGAGAAGACTTTCTTAAAAACAGGTTTATTGGTTTGAGAACTATACCAGGAACACAAAAATTCCACTATTTTGCTCCTGAAGGAAAATCAAAACTTCAAGTAAAACTGTACTCCGAAGACCAAGAATTTTTAATTGAAAATATTTACAATTAATTAATCGCATATGTTTGTAAAATATATATAGTATGTAAAATAAATATTTCTTACTTTTAACTTATTTTGTCTAAAATAATATATGTATTTAATATCACGCAACTAAATTTAAAAAAAATATATACAAAAAAAAATATAAAAATTTTTTCAAACAATTTCACATTTTTATCAATATCTCTGGAACTAATAAGAGCTCACTCAAAATTTTTGGCACAAAATGCAAAGAATACTATCAGGATTAGCATATATTTTTTCCAGAATTTTAAAAATTTCATTTTTTGAGATATAGCTTCCCAAACTTTAAATCATGTGACAGTAACCTTTGACCTTTCAAAAACAAAATTTAACTAAATGCAGTTTAAAAGCTACTCTCAATACCTTTAAAATAAGACCAATTTTGACCATGTAGGTTAAAAACTTTTTGATATATAAATTATAATGGCAGACCATTTATATGTGATGTTAATGATTTTTTCATTTTTTGACGCGCCGTATCTCAGGAACTAAAGAAGCTGGAAGCCTAAAATTTTACGTTTATCTTAGTTAAGTAAGGTGCAAAAAGACAACTAAGTTTCATAAGATTCAAAGGTGGTCGGGAAAATCCATTCGTTGGTTATAAAAATTTTAACCCAATACATAAACGTCTGATTGTGTGCTATAAAAGTCTTTGATACAATATTAGTGTTAAATTTTGTTGGGCTGTATAAGTTTGAGACACTGAACTCCATCGAAAGTTGAGGAAAAAATAAAATAATTTTTACATCAAAAGAAAAAAAGTCAAAACCACAAAAGATTTAAAAAATCTCTGTCTGTTCTTAACAAACATTGCCAATTGAATTGAAAAAACACCCATGTGTAACATTATCATATAAACACACATGTTTAACTTTCTTTTAATGTTTGATGTACCAATATTTTAATACATACAATTTATTTTGTTTAAAAATTATGCTGGTGTATAAATTCCGAAAAATTTGAATAAGTAGACTGATTTTAAACCGGCAATGAATATAGCGATGTCCGCCTGTCTCTCCATCTGCCTGTTGAAAGCACAATGACCAATTTCGGCAAAAAAAAAATTTAATAAACGAAAAAATAATTGAGTTTGCCAACACTTTCCAAGCAATGCCACCAACGAATATTTTTGTTAAACATGTTGGCATGCTTACGGCATGTTTAACGGTTACCAAAGATTTTGATCCAAATTTTTTGTCCCTTTCGATTTACCTTGCTTTTTTATCTCCGTGCTATTAATCTATATATATAAAAATGGATGTATGTATGTGTGTATGTATGTATGTTCCGTATGGACTCGAAAACGGCTGAACCGATCTTGATGAAATTTTCAGGGAATCTTCAGAATAGCCCAGGGAGTAACACTGTGAGGTCAGATTTTTGATTTTTTGCGTGTGGGCGGGGGGACGCACGTTGGGTTGAAATGGATCAAAAGTGGCGCTTTATTCAAAACTGAAAAAAAATTGTTTACAAAAATTATTATATTAGGGTTAAAGTATACAAAATTACACTAAAAAATCTGTTAAAACTATTATTCTGAGTTGTTTACTTTTCTTGCAATCCGCCGTCAAAATCAAATAAATTTTTGTCTTTTTGAATATGGTGCTAAAAATTGAAAATCAACTTATTTCTAGATTTTTTTTTTGGTATTTATTCATTCAAAGGTATTTTTTTTATTATGGAACCATCAACTTCAGGCATTTTCAAATACATTTCTGTTTTTTGTTTTTTGAAAATTGTTGTAAAAATATTTTTGAAATTTTTTTGTAAAATGTTCCAAAATTGGAGTATTTTTAATACTTGATGGAATATAAAAAAAAATGTAAGAGGTTGTTATTGCTTATACATTGTGATAATAAAGCATATAGTATAAGCTTTAATTTAAAAGAAAAAAAACGTCCGCGTTTAATGCCGTTATTTTTTTATTTAAGATTTTATGAAAAAAATACGGTGGCTTCAATAACACTTCATCACAAAAAAACAAAAAAGTTTCTGACCCAGAAACTAGACCCACTTATCCTTTTGTATTTTGACCTTCTAAAATCGATTCTGCCATCAGAATTGAATTCTATAGTTGGGGTTTCCTGAGATTTACAAGGAAATTCCGCAAAGTGAACCCACCTAATTTCCTTGTGAATTTGACAAAGTTACGAAATTGTTTTTATTTTATTTCTGTATGTAAGGTGCAAGTTTGATTTATTACGTACAAGAGTATTTTAAATAAAATCCGTCAAAAATAGCAGAAGTTACATGCATTTGAACAAAAACACGTTATTTCAGTTTTATACAAAAACAGTTGTAGTTATGTTGTGAATCAATGCATTTTTGTTAAAATGCTAGTAACTTATGCAATTTTTGATGGATTTTATGAAAAAAGCTCTTAATTTCTTCGTAATAAATCAGACTTGAACATTACATACCGAAATAAAATTTTAAGAAATGTTAGCTTATTGTTAGTCAAATTAACAAGGAAATCGGGTCAGTTCACTTTTGGGGACTTTCCTTGTAAATTAGAGAAAAACCCAACAATAGAATTTAATTCTGATCGCGGAATTGAATTAAGAAGGTAAAAATACATAAGTATTATTGGTCTAGACCTTTTTTGTGGGTCTTTGTAAGCTATATATAAACAAGTAAGAGTTTAAAATTCGGCTGTGCCAAATCTTTGATACCCTCCAACAAGCAAAAACTATAAAAATGACAGGGACGGTTTTTGTGGGGAGTGAGAAGGGGGCGGGGGCGGGGTAAGTAGATGTCTCTGGGTGGTGTAATATAATATCTGACAAATATGATAATAATAGTTCAGAATTACAACTTTCCTGGCCTTTTTATGGAAAATTTTAATTTTGGTGTAACACAAAAATCAGACTTTGAACAAATTTTATGCAAGTATTAACACATATTAATTTTTTATTGTTTTAAATTTTTATTATTGCATTAAAAATACTTTAATTTGCAACTGTATTCATTAAATTATCGCTTTTAGTTTAAAAGTTACAGCTTAAATTGTAAATCAAGTTCAATATTCAAGAAACACTAAAAAAATTCTGACAGGTTAAAAATAAATAAAAAACACATGTTTTCTCTTTAAAAGGGTGCTTTCTAATGTATTATTTATCATTCATCAATTAAAAAATATTATATGTTAAAATTACTGCTTCCCTGAATAAAGCGCCACTTTGCCTCTCATTCAACCCAATGTGGGACGTGGCAAAATCGAATTTTTACATTGCACCACTAATGACATCTATATATAAAAAATGGGTGGACCGATTTTGATGAAATTTAAACTAAAAATAGTACTAACCGAGTACTAACTATATGTCAAATTAGAGCGTGATCGGACAAATATGCTTAAAATGCCATGCTTTTTTGCATGCAAATTCTAATTTTTTACATTGCACCACTAATGATAGAAATATAATATAGAAAACGGATGGACCGATTTTGATGAAATGTAAACAAACGATAGTACTAACCAAGTATGTGCCAAATTAGAGCGTGATCGGACAAATGGGTTTAAAATTCCATCCCCCTTTGTATTGAATTAAATGTTATTTCTGCATGCTCCGCAATAACGCAAAAACTGTTGATTCGATTTTAATTATATTTTCTGTACTGATACTGTTAACCGAGTGCGAAACTATTGGCCATGTTATACTACGATTGGAAAAAGGGGCGTAAAATGACACGCCCCTTTGTACTATTCTGGGCGTTGCACAGTGGTTTCCCCCATTGGCCATAAATAAAAAAAAATATGTTTTTTTTTCTAAGCTTTATTGCACTAAATTTATTGATAACACTCTAAATTTTATGAATCTAACCAATTTTCTGATTTTTTTTTACGAGATTTGATGTTTGTGTTCGTTGGAAGTGGGGGAATGTTTATATTGCATATATTGTGGTTGCATAGTCATAAAATAGTACTTTAGTTTATCTAAGAAGTTTTTCGCGATATTGTGGCAGAAGTTTCCAAAAACCCAACAAACATTAAATTTTAACCTATTTTGTACCAAATTAAATAATAAAAGCTGCAAAAATATAAGCCCATTAAAAAATCCCTGAAGAACACTTATTTGACCTTTTCAAAACACACGTTTTTTAAAAACTACTTTTTCACATAGACTTTTAGTTATTTGGCCCTCATCTGCCCACCACTTTTTATACATCAAATTGAAGATTTTTTACCCCTCTTTAAATTAAAAAATATTGTGGCCGCGGGTTTTTGCATATTTTCGCATATGGATGTGATTTACATAGTCATCCAACGAAAAATTGTGAAAAATTGCATTTTGTTTTGTACTATTTCTTTTTAAGAATATAAGTAAAGTGAAATATTTTTTTAATTGTTGTTATTTTTAACTTAATATTGCAATTTTATGGTATTTGACTCACAGTTCTGAGTAAAGAGAAAACACTTTTGTTGTCCTTCCCCCTTATTTTTTTTAGTGAAAAATTTGCCCTTTGACGATTCCGCATTTCTGGGCAAAGCTATTTGCTACTAGCTGTGATTTTTAAGATCTGCAACCAATAACAGTTACTAGTGTCCGACAGAATACACCTTTTTTGGCCGAATATTCGGCCAAATTTTCACTATTCGGCCGAAAACAAAGCCGAAGCCGAATATTAAAAAAAAAGTATTTTTGTATTAAAAACAAGGAAAACAAGTAAGAGTGTTAAATTCGGCTGTGCCGAATCGTTTATACCCTCCAACATGAAAAAAAAAAACAAAATCCAGGGTCATTTTCTTTTTTTTTTTTGAGGGGGGGGGGGGGGGGAAGGTCGGCAGTGGTCATTAGGGGGGGGCAAATTTCCCATCGAAATATATGTTTAAAAATCTTTCTTATGCTTTTTGCACTTAAGAAATACAAGTTTATCATTATTTTAACAATTTTTTTAATTCACGCCCACAAAAGGGGGCGGGCTGAAAAAACGATATTTTTTAATCCCCCGGGTCCAAATTCAGAACTTTGAGCTTCTTGAGGCATAAAAATGTTGCATTGGTTAAACAAAAACACTAAAAATCATGTAAAAAAATGGTGTTTTTCAGAGGTTGGTTTAGTTCCTCAAGGGGAAACTTTTTTCCCCCAGGTCCGATTTTGCCCATCTCCGAACCTAACCAGCCTATGACCATAAGACATATTTGTGCCAAAATTCAGTAGTATAGCTCTTTTATTTTGGGCTGTATCGTGTCTTTCACAGACAGACGGACAGACCGACAGACGGACGGACGGACATCCCTAGAATGTCTTAGAATCGATCACTGATCAATAATATGGGGTCCTAGATCGAATATTTCGATGCGTTACACACGGAATGACAAAGATAGTATACCCTCATACTGTGGTTGGAGGGTATAAAAAGTAAATCTTAAAACAAGTCTTTAAGCCAATTAACCCTCCAAAGATCAAATGGCTACTGTGGCTACAGTTGTTAATATTTTTTCCTACAAATTTGCAAACTTTAAGTTCTTCGGGCATACTATGTGCTGAAAAATTTTGAAGCCCCTTGTTTTTTTAGTTTTGGATATATTGATTTTTGACCGCTTGTCCATATAAGGGAAACCACTGTGCGTTGTCTGCCTGTTTCGCAATCACGCAAAAACAGCTGAACCGATTCTCTTGAAATTTTCACTACGTACAGTGCTAACCAAGTGCATGTGTAGGGCATATAAGATAGTTATTGGAAAAAGGGATTAAAATTGCAACGCCCTTTGTACCATACTGAAAACGATTGAACAAAGAGGCGTAAATTGCCATGCCCCTTTGTTTTATACTAATCGTTATATCTGCCTGTTTTAAAATCACGCAAAATCGGATAAGCCGAATCTGTCACTACTAATAGAACTAACCGAGCGGGAACTGTAGGTCATATGTATAGCGCGATTCAGCAAAAGGGTATAAAATGTCACTCCCGTTTCTCATAAATGAAAAGTTATTTCCTCCTCTTTCGCAATCACACAAAAACGGCAAAACTGATGTCAATTAAATTTACAGCACAGATAGTACTAATCGAGAATGCAGCATGGAACTTTAGACTATCACGATTCGATAAAAATGTTTTAAATGACACGCCCCTTTGTACTAAACTCAACGTTATGTCTGTCTGCTTCAAAATCACGCAAAAACGGCTGAACGGATTTTGTTTAAATTTTTCTATAGATAGTGCTAACCGAGGGTGGAACCAAAGGTTACTAGCTGGACCCGGACCCGTTCTTTAATTTTGTCCGACACTATATTTAAATTAGGATGCAATACAAAACAGTTTTTTTTCTTAGGGCCAGCAACGCGGACCGGGTATAGCTAGTTAGATTTATAAAATTGCTCGTAATAGGTGTTTATGATATTATCATTACCACATCAAGGAAAATGGAAATATGGACACAAATTAAACTGGATTAATAAGAGTCTCTGCCTCACCGACTGTTTCTGGTCCTAGCATGGTCTAAAGGTTGTGAACTTGGAGTCTGGCCTCGAATTTGATAAGGGTGCTCAGCCCAATATTGGTGGCAAAAATAATTCGCCAGATCAATGACAGATGGCGATGCAATAACTGTACTAAAAATTAACAACACTGTCAATGCAGGTTGGTATGAAGGGTGAGTATAACTCGTTGCTTTTGGGAATGAATGATCAGCAGCTATGTTTAAGGTTGCCATTAGCCACGTGGGAGAGATATGGCCTGGAGCCAAACTGGAGGTCGTGATCATATACCGTCGCAGCCAAGAGGTCATGCATGGATTCCGATGGCTTCAAATGACACTGAAGTCATTCTGAAGATGATCCGGGTCTGCAATCCTGATCTTCCAACTCAGAATTGGAAAATTGCCATATTGGGTGAGAATTCGCAGAATTGGCAAAGTGCCAAATTGAAGGGCATATCTCCAGTATTGTCACCCTTATTAAATGTTAAATGTTCTTATAATTCCAACCATTGTTCTAATAAAGCTTCCAAAACCATTCAACTCGAAATATACCATACATAAAGATATTGATTAATAAACAATTCTGTATTTATTATTTGATTAGTTGTGGCTTTTATCTTTTTATCCTTGTGTGTGTAGTAAAAGAAAATTTGTCAAAACTTTTTATTGTATCTTATCTTTTGTTCTTTTAAGACAAGGGGTCAATTGCGGTGTTATTATGACTGAAACACTGCTTCTGCTTCAATTAAACTTTAACATATTTTCGGTCGTAAATGATAGTCTCTTTTAAATAAAAATTCAAACATATGTGCCAGTACAAGTGTGTGAATAGATAGACAGACATCCATATAAAATACTTGTCCTCTAACAATGAAAAAGTACAAAAGCAACTCCGTTGTCAGTAAAGACGTCACCCAAAAAGGATAATGACACCCACTAAATTGCAAACAGACAAACTGTAAACGCATCAACCACCATCCACCCACCAGTCATTCCACCAGTTCATTGTGAAATAGAAAATAGACGAAAACTAAGAATGAGTAGTGAGTACAAGCAGAAAAGTACAACAAATCATTTTTTCGCATGACTGACATGATCCTTCTTTGTACAATTGCCTGATTGTCTTCGGGCTTTCGCGTGATGCTCTTAATGACGGATTACACTGTGCTACAAATGAGCAAAAATAAAATATGCAGGGGTTCTCATATGAAAATTCGGGTTGGTTGGAGTCCATAGAGTACTGATATACTCTTAGTTTTTCTGGATCACTTCGTTAAGTACGTTTTTTATTGGCAAATGTGTTGAAAAACGGCAATTCTTAAATTACAACTTTAAAAAATTATTACTTTGTTAGTTTGCAACCGATTTTCGATTTTATGGATTTTTTTGAAAGGTATAAGTCTTACCTTTTAAACAAAACAAAAATATTAAAAATCGATCAAGAATTGGCTGAGCTACAATCGTTTAAGTTAAAAAAAATCCAATTTTTTGAAAAATTTTTCATATTCTTTATACTCTAAGTTGAAAGTGCATCATTAAACATTTTTTTTTTATTTTTGTATAAAAGGATAGTAAAGTTGTTTTCCAAAACACCAAAAAACATAACAATCGGTTAAAAAATGAATGAGTTATACTAAGTTTTGTAATAGGACATTTTTAATTTTTTTCAGAAATGCTTGTAATTCAGGCATTATTCATAAATCTTATTGCTAGTATTAATTTTATGTGCCTATGCATATAAACAAGAGATGGTAACATAATTAGATTTGTACGTGATCGACACATGATCACAAGTGAGCGTGATTGAAAATCAATTTTACTCACGTGGTTGTGAGTGAGTGGAATAAAAAAAATGGGGTGTCAGTTGCTTCTAAATCCCATTTATAATTTTTTGGTTTTGTTTGAAAAATATGAGTGTTACTTCTTAAAAACAAAAATATTGAGAATAGATTGAAAATAGGCTCGTTTAAGTAAAAAATCTTTTTTGAAAAGTAATACCTGCAACATTTTTATGACAGAAAAAGTTGTACGTTCGCAAACATTTTTGAAACGAAATTGGTAAAATTGTAGGATCATTTGATGGAAATTTTACCTATTTATAAATAAACGTATGAGGCATTCCACACCAAATATCCAGCAAAAAAAAAACATGTGTACTGTAAATTTCTGAACAGGTTGTATGAATATCCCTATATGGAGCTAAGAAAATTGCGGTTTTGGTTTTAAAATTTTTCAAAAACTTGACTTAGGAGGTCAAATATTGGAAAAATGGTCAAATTTGTGTTGAGTTACATCGTTTAAATATTTATTAAATTAAAGCGGAATGCACCACAATCTCAAACATCGATTAAGTTTTTTATTAAAAATTTTCAGAATTAGTTCTGAAACTTTTGCATTTTTAAAAAAAGTCAATTAATCAAAAACCCGGCCACTTTTTTTAAGCTTAGATGTTTGTCTATACACACAAATAAATTCAGACATATGTTTTTTTGAGAAAATCGCATTTGAATATTAATTTTCATAACAATTTTGTAATTTGCTTGTATTTTCTTGTTTCAACGTAGCGAATGACTATTAAATATTTGCATTAGTCATACGCTACGTTGAGCAGATAAGAGCGGGAGTGTGACTGAATTTAATTTTACTCACGTGATTGTGAGTGAGTGTGAGAAAGATTATTGCGTGAAAGAGTGAGCGTGAGTTGATTTTTTTGCGTGAGTTTGCGTGATTTATTTTCTCTTCATATTTCCTTTCATTCCAAAAAAGCAACAAAAAAATGTAAAATTTTGCTTAACTTCAGATTTCGTCCCGAAAAAATCAAAACAAATGTAGAATTTTAGATTTTGCTGAAAATTTTGAAAGATTTTTGAAATTATTTTTAGTATAAATAAGAATATCGTGAGTGTGAGTCAACGTTAGCGTGAGTGACTCTTGCATCGGCGTACGTGAGTGTGAGTTGTATTAAATTTACACACGTGATTGTGAGTGAGTGTTAGAAGAAAAATTATGCTCGTGATTGAGTGAAAGTTATAATTCACTCACGTGACCATCTCTTAGACAAACATCTAATCTTTAAAAAAAAAATTAAAAAAAAAAAAACAAATGTGGCCGGATTTTTTATAAATTGACTTTTTTAAAAAATGAAAAATTTCAGAACGGGTTCTGAAATTTTTTTTTATTTCACTCACACTTTTTTATTCCACTGACACTCACTCACAACGACGTGAGTAAAATTGATTTTCAATCACGCCCACTTGTGATCATGTGTCAATCACGCACAAATCTAATTATATTACCATCTCTTGTTTATATGCATAGGCACATAAAATTACTACTAGCAATAAGATTTATGAATAATACCTGAATTACAAGCATTTCTGAAAAAAATTAAAAATGTCCTGTCACAAAACTTAGCATAACTCATTCATTTTTTAACCGATTGTTATGTTTTTTGGTGTTTTGGAAAGCTGCTTTACTATACTTTTATACAAAAATAAAGCAAAAATTGTTTAATGATGCACTTTCAACTTAGAGTATAAAGAACATGACAAATTTTTCAAAAATTTGGATTTTTTTTAACTTAAACGATCGTAGCTCAGCCAATTCTTGATCGATTTTTAATATTTTTGTTTTGTTTAAAAAGTAAGACTAATACCTTTCAAAAAAATTCATAAAATCGAAAATCGGTTGCAAACTAACAAAGTAATAATTTTTTAAAATTGTAATTTAAGAATTGCCGTTTTTCAACACATTTGCCAATAAAAAACTTACTTAACGAAGTGATCCAGAAAAACTATGAGTATATCAGTACTCTATGGACTCCAACCAACCCGAATTTTCATATGAGAACGCCTGCATATTTTTGGTGTAGCACAGTGTTATTTTTGTGTGGGGTGTTTTTGGTAGTGTTTCTATATTGTGTCTTTTGTGTTTTTGTTCACGTTTGAATCGAAAAGCTTGTTGCATTTTGACGGGGATGTTGTATTTGATTATCAAAACTAATCTGTTAAATTGATAACTTTTTGTCATGTTAAATTGATAAATTATAGTGTTTAGTAGTGTTTGGGGTCCGGGAATTCCCGGGTCGGATTTCCCGGGAATTCCCGGGAAAACACTGACGGGAATTCCCGGGAATTTTTTTTAATTTTTCCCGGGAAATCCGGGAATTTTGTAAAGTTAACCATTTTACATAAAAACGTTTATGTTACTTTAATTTTTAATATTTTTTTTACATACAGGTATAATTACATTTGACATTTTTTTTTTTTATTTGGAAGAACAGTGCAAATATATATTCATAGGAAAACTGACCAAGTGTAAAAAGTATGACAATATCATGAAAAATTTTAAAAAGTCAAAAAATATACGTCGGTTAATGATAATTTTGATAAGACTTTAAAAATAATATAAAAATTTTGAACCTAGAATTTACATTTTTAGAACAAATATTAAAAGTGCAGCCAACTATACACTCAAAAAATTATGTTAGTAAAATCAACTGAAAATGTCAGTTAAAATAACTACTTTGTAAGTTGTTTTGGGGCCAACTACTTTTTCAGTTAAATCAACTAACAATGTTAGTTATTTTAACTGACAAAAAACAACTGACTTATGTAGTAAAAACTACTTACATTTGTGGTCAAAACAACTAAAATATAGTAAAAATAAAAAAATCTATAAAAAATTTATTTTTTCCAAAAAATTTTTCAGAAAAAAAATTGAAGACCAAATTTTTTCAAAGTTTTTTTTTTTTTTAAAAAAAGTTGTGAAAAATAAAAAAACGAAAATTTATTTTTATTTTTTAGAAAAAAAATAAAATTAACTACTTTAAATAACTGTTACTACATCACAGTACTTTTTTGTTAGTTATTAAAAAAAAGTACTTAAAATAACTAACAGAAATAGTTGTGTGATATTTTTCATACAAATACAACTGACATTGTAGTTGAAAATAACTAACTACTGTAAAATATTCAAACAACTAACATGTAGTAACTTACATAATTTTCTGAGTGTATTAGTTTTTACTCGAATAACGCAGGTTTTAAAGTTTTTTGTGATTTTTAGCTATTTTTCGCGATTTTTTGTGGGGAAAAAAGTTGCAATATTTTTTTGTTTTGTTTTATTGTATTTCAGGATTTTTAACTTTTATTTTTTAATTTTTTATGTTTTAATTAATTGTTTATCTCTAATAAAACTGTTTTTAATAAAAAGAAAATCACATTTTAATGTTTTTTATGGTTTATATTAAGGGTCTTATTCATAATACTTAAAGTGTACTTAAAGTAGGTTTATTTGACAAATATTCATACAATATCAGTCAAATAAACCTACACTCAAAGAAAAATGCTTCATCATATTGATGATACGGTTTCATCACTTGCTGTCATCAATTTTGATGACAAATTTCATCATATTGACGAAGATTTTCTTCTATATGATGAAACATGTCATCCAAATTGAAAAAACAAGTGATGACACATTTCATCATGTCATCAAAAAGTGTCATAATATGCCTTTCAAATGTTTTTTTTGTAAATAATTAAATTAATGTTAAAATTAATAAAAATATTAAATAAATATATTAAAAAAATATAAAAAAATATAAAAAAATAAAAAAAAACAAAAAAAAATAAAAAATTAAAAAAAAAGTCCTGCCCCGGGCTGGTACTTGAACCCACGTTCCCCAAGTTGCAGTGTTTATTGTCGACGCCTTAGCTAGTTCAGCCAACTATAGATAAAAATCTCGCACCGCTACTTAGTTAGATAACGTTTTCTAATATGTAATTGTGAAGACTCAACATTTTTCGTTATATACAATGTATAATATGTATATAAACATGTTTTTAAACGTTTGTTTATGGGAATTTGTAAAGACTCAAACATTTTATGAATGTACAATATCCCTCTCTTTCCCTCTCACTGCTTTTAGCAAAGCATAGTTACGCACAAACTTTTAGCGTTATTATTAGCACACAACAAACAAAACGGCTTTTTATTGGTATTATGTATTGTCATGCTGTAGGTCAGTGGCTAGAGGCTAAGCCCAACAAACAAGAGGTACGGCGTTCTAATCTCGGTGGATACGAAAAAAAGATGTAAGTTTTTAAAAATTAGAAAATAACAAACAAATGTAAGCTAATAAAAATAAATTAAATAAAATCAAATAACAAAAAAAAATTTTTTCTTATTTTTTTTCTTATTTTTCAAATAAAAAATGTTATTGATGACACCGCTTCATCATATTGATGACAAGTTACATTGGACGAAAAATGATGTAACATTTCATCATATTGATGTTACTTTTCATCAATATGAAGAAGCTTTTTCTTTGAGTGTACATTAGATTTAATTTACTCATTATGAATAGCCCAGTAATAATATAAATTTCCCGGGATTCCCGGGAATCCCGGGAAATAAATTATTTTTTTCCCGTTTCCCGGGAAATTGAAAAGTCCGGGAATTCCCAAACACTAGTGTTTAGACATATTGAAGTGAATACAGGATAAGGGAGAAACAAAGTTTATAAAAAGTTTTAAGCTGTAAGCTTCAAATTGAAGCCGAAATAGTGTTAGAGTTACCAGCTAACAACAATTACCCTTTTATCTCATTCCGAAGTGGTAACTCCCTCGTGACTAGTGTTTGGGGTCCGGGAATTCCCGGGTTTGATTTCCCGGGAATTCCCGGGAAAACTCTGACGGGAATTCCCGGGATTTTTTTTAATTTTTCCCGGGAAATCCGGGAATTTTGTAAAATAAACCTTTTTACATAAAAATGTTTATTTTACTTTAATTTTTACCATTCTTTTACACACAGGTATAATTAAATTGATATTTTTTGTATTTTTTCTATTTGGAAGTGCAAATATATATTCATAGGACAACTGACCAAGTGTAAAAAGTATGTTAATATCATGAAAAAACTTAAAAGTCAAAAAATATACGTCGGTTAATGATAATTTTGCTAAGACTGTCAAAAAAATATAAAAATTTTGAACCTAGAATTAACATTTCCAGAATAAATATTAAAAGTGCTGCCAACTATATTAGCTTTTTCTCGAATAACGCAGTTTTAATTTTTTTGCGATTTTTAGCTATTTTTTGCGATTTTTTGTGAAGGAAAAAGTTGCAATATTTTTTTGGTTTGTTTTATTGTATTTCAGGATTTTTAACTTTTATGTTTTGATTTTTTATGTTTTAATTAATTGTTTATCTCTAATAAAACTGTTTTTAATAAAAAGATAATCAAATTTTAATGTTTTTTTATGATTTACATTAATAATGAAAATTTCCCGTGAATCCCGGGAAATAAATTATTTTTTTCCCGTTTCCCGGGAAATTGAAAAGTCCGGGAATTCCCAAACACTACTCGTGACTCATGCTTACTCTGCTAATTTCAAAAGCTTGATTTTTCCGAGTCATATCTCGAAACATGTGATCTCCCAAAAACTCCGAAGAGTGAGACTGCAGGACTGTGCCAACATTATGATACATCATCTCTCTATCACCAATTCCATCACATATCCTAGAATTGTCATTATGCAGCTTCATTGCTCTTTGTGCATATGCTTGTTGATAAGGCTCACCACTTCACTGAACTCTTTGCAAGAAATTTTTTCTTGCCGGAAGGCTGCCCGTTCTGGAAAGAGTATCCTATACTATGCCTTCGATCTTCAGCATTAAAAAGGATTCTTGAGGATCTCAATGTGAACAAGTCACTGGGCCGGATGGCATAACAGCACTGGTGCTGAAACAGTGCATTTCAACATTAGCATATTCATTGGCAACCCTTTTTATCTCCTCATACCGTGCGATAGTCTTCTCTTCATGGTGGAAGGTGGCCAATGTCATGCCAATTCCTAAAAGGCGACCCTGAAAATTGCCGCCCAATTGCAATTTGCTCTGCGCTCTACAAAGTGATGGAGAGCATGGTTAATTACCATCTTGTAAAATATCTAGAGACTAATTCACTTTTAAATGATCGACAGTGGTCGATCTACGGGAGAACTGTTAGCGTTTCTTTCAGAACGTAGGAGTCGGTCTCTTCTCCATTTTAATAAGAATAGAGTTGTTGCTCTTGATATTTCCAGGGTGTTCGATCGTATATGGAACGGGGCTCTCGTAGCAAAGCTTTTGGTGTCGATAATGATTTCTCTCGATTTATAACTAGTTTTCTCAGAGACCGCACTATAGGTGTAAAGTGGTTGCTCTAGATATTTCCATGGCATTCTATCATGTGTGGCACGGAACACTCGTAGCAAAGCTTGTTGCTTTTGGTGATTTCTCTCGATTTATAAGGAGTCTTCTCAGAGACCGCACTATACGTATTGTTTTAGATGGAGTCATCAAACGAGTTTCCGTTAAATATTGGGGTGCTGCAAGGTTCTGTTTTTATACCCTCCACTTTAGTGATACAGGGTATATATAACGAGAAATCCTAGCCGTTCCGTTTGTAATTCATCGAAATACGTCTGGCACACCATTTTTTTTCACGAAAGTTTTTTTTTCTTCCCAAAAGTAATTTCTTTTTTAAATAATGTTTTAAGCATTGTGGAGGGTATCAATACATTCGGCAAGGCCGAAGATAACTTTTATACTTGTTTCAACTACACTCAAAAAAAACTGTGAAGCTAGCAAAAAATGGTGTTAAATTTAACTAAAAAAGCACCTGATTTTGGGCCTAATAAATTTCTAATTAATTTAACTAAAAATATTTAGCTAACTTTTCGTAGAATGAATGTAGCAAAAAAAAACGTAACTTTAACTAAAAATTTAGCTAAAAAGTTCGTTACATTTTTATGTACATATTTACAAAAAAAATAGTTGAATTCAGCTAAAATTTTTGTTACTTTTCGTAAACTAAAATTAACAAAATATTTTAATTGAATTTTTTTTTACATTTTTAGGTTGACATCTTTTTTTTATTTCACCGAACACTTAACACTCTAACACTTCACTTTTTTTTCTATTTTTTCACAGCATTAAGTTCAGCTTAAGTATAACTTATGAGATTTGCATAGGAGGCTACACAAGAAATTTCTTAAATAGTAATCACTCTTTTCAATTAACAAATATGTTACTAAAAATCAGCAAATTAATTAGTAAAAATTCGTTAACTCAGTTTTAAAGTCAACAAAAAAAATTAATTCAAAATTTTTTTTAAAACTAGTATTTTCGTAAATTGAACTTAACTAAACAAAAGTAGTTAAAACGCTGATTTTAACTAAAAATTTGTTAAAAAGCCAGTTAACTCAACTTAACTAAAAAAAAATTGTTAACTTTACAGTTTTATTTTTTTGAGTGTACGTTATTCCTTGTTTTTTTATGACCTCCTCAGTCAAACTTTCAATCCTATCTACTCTTTTGCAGATAACAGCTACATTTACAATTAATTTTCATTCGAACGCAAGCTAATCTCTTTGGAGATAGTGGGATGCAGGGGAACATGAATAGTACACACAAAAAAATAAAACTGTAATGTAAACAAAAAAAACTTGTAAACCTACAAGAAAATTTGCTGATTTTGAACCCACAATTTTTTTGGTAAAGTTAGCAAAAACGTTTTGCCAAAAATTAGTTAACTGAAATATTTTTATTTCGACTTAGTTAATACAGATTTGAGGACCCCATTGGGTTCGGACCTGATAGGTCCAGACCCCGATGGGCCTAGACATAGTTGGGTTCCTTAAAAATCTTCTTAGTTTTTGATAAAAAATTTTTGTCCGTTTCGCTCTATCTTGCTTAGTTTTTTAGATACGTGATTTTAGGGGACCACTGGGGTTTTGAGAATTGAAAAAAAAACTTTTGGACTTTTTATCGTGTCGGCAATATTTACCGAGATATGAGCATTTTAAAATTTTTGGGAATGCTAACTTTTTTGGATCCAAAGTTAGGACCCATTAGGGTTTATACATGTAAAGAGGACCGGCGAAACTATGGTGAGCTCCGTTTTGCTCTATCTGGCTTAGTTTCCGAGATAGCGCCATTTAAAGTTTTCTAAAAAAAAAAAAAAAAATTACAATTCATGTTTGCTAATATTAGCAAAAAAAGCTTGTAAAAATTTGGTCAACTCAATTTTAAATTTAGCAAAAAAAAATTAGTTTATGACAGACTTAAGGTAATATAAACGAATGCCACGACACCAAAAAACCGTTAATTTGCACAAAAATTAAGTTTATAAGATTTTATTAATCCAAATTATTGATAAAGGGTCATTATTAGTGAAATCAATCATGAATATTCTTGACCCCCTCCGATATTGATGAAATTTGGTTAAGTTCTTACACTACGTAAAAAACTAACAATTGCAAATTTTCAGCCCTCTAAGTCAACAGGGGCCGAAAATACGGAGGGTCAAAATTTCCCCCAAAATCTCCCAGTCGCGACACTTTACACCGTAAAAACTTAATATCGTTGGATCTATTATAGCTAGAAAGCCCATTTTTGGTTTGTTTTGAAGCTCATAATATGCTCTATAAGACCTAACATAACCAAAAAATTTTCGAAAAAAATAAGGGTTACCTCCCTTATTTTAAGGTCGTGATAAAGGGAGGAGAAAATGGGGATGATGGTATCCCCCGATTTTTTTTTTACTTGATAATCTTATAGAGAAAGTCCTAAAGAATATATTCTAAAATTTTTAAGTTGGGACAACAATGGGATCACTCAAAATCAAAATTTTTCACAATTTCCCCTAAAATCTCCAAATCGCAACACTCTTGAACCTTAAAAATTTAATATCATATGTGCTATTATAGCTACAGAGTCCATTTTTGTTTGTTTTAAAGCTTATAGTACGCTCAACAATATCTACCTTAACCAACAAATTTCAGAAAAAAAGGAAGGGTGCTTTCCTCGGGGAAAGTATCCCCCGATTTTTTTTTTTTACTTGGTATTCTCAAAGTGCAAGTCCTAATGAACATATCCTAAAATTTTTATGTTTGGACAACAATCAGATGGACTAAAATCAAAATTTTTCACAATTTCCCCCAAAATCTCCAAATCGCGACACTCTTGCCCATTACAAATTTAATATCGTGGACTGTATTGTAGGTACAGAGTTCATTTTTGGTTTGTTTTAAAGCTCTTAATATGCCCTACAATATTACTATTACAAAAAAAAAATAAAAAAAAATTAGGGGTGCCTCTCATATTATAAGATCGTGGCAAGGGGTGGAGGAAATTGGGGGATAGTATCCCCAAATTTTTTTTTACCTTTTTTTTTTTTAAAGAGTAAGTTCTAGAGAGCATATCCTGAAATTTTTATCTTGGGACTACAATGGGAGGCGCAAGAATGTCACGATTTGATGATTTTGGGGGAAAATTTTGAAAAATTTTGATTTTGGTCGATCCCATTGTTGTCCCAACATAAAAATTGTAGACTATGTTCATTAGGACTTGCACTTTGAGAATCCCAAGTAAAAAAAAAATCGGCGAATACTTTCCCCCCATTTCCTCCCCCCTTTGCAACGACCTTCAAATAAGGGGGGCACCAATTCCTTTTTTTGGAAATTTTTTTGGTTTTGGTATGTCTTGTAGAGTGTATTATAAGCTTTAAAACAAAAAAAATTGGCTCTGTAGCTACATAAGCACTTATGATATTAAATTTTTAAGGTTAAAGAGTGTTGCGATTTGGAGATTTTGGGGAAAATTGTGAAAAATTTTGATTTTGAGCGATCCCATTGTTGTCCCAACTTAAAAATTTTAGAATATATTCTTTAGGACTTTCTCTATAAGATTATCAAGTAAAAAAAAAATCGGGGGATACCATCATCCCCATTTTTTCCTCCCTTTATCACGACCTTAAAATAAGGGTGGTAACCCTTATTTGTTTTCGAAATTTTTTTGGTTATGGTAGGTCTTATAGAGCATATTATGAGCTTCAAAACAAACCAAAAACGGGCTTTCTAGCTATAATAGAACCAACGATATTAAGTTTTTAGTAAAAACGTGAGCTCAAATGTATTCCCTTCTTCGCTTACACCAAATCATTCGCTTCAGAGTACACTATTTTTAGAGTACAGTGTTTGCGAATGAAAATGTTTACTATGATGCTAAACAACAAATTAAAAAATTTGCTGTGCTTGTTTAAACGAACACGAAAAATGTCGTGTTTGAACGATTAGAATGAAACAAACGTTCGTTTTTAGAATAACAAACATAGTAGAGATTATAAAAATAACACCGTGTTATAGAATATTTTTAACATACACTGATCGCTTAGAATGTTTTTGTAAAAAAATGTTTAAAAAAAATTGTTGGAAAACTTATTATAAATATGGGGGTAGTAAAAAAAAAACGTTTTGACGAAAAAGTAAATTATGCATTGTGAAAAAATGTATTAGGATGTATGTATGTATGTATAAGAAAAATATGCAAAATAATGCTGTTAGTTTTTTGTTTGTCTTTTTACACTTGCTCGTACACGCACACGCACAATCTTATTGTGTCGTTGAAACAAATCATAAACATTGTGTTTTTTTTTTTTTTTAACTAAAAGTATTCCCAACAACAATAAGTACCGCTTTAAAGTTTTTTACATTAGGGTGGAGCTAATTAGATCTATTTCGAAAACGTCGGGTCGGTAAAGTTGCCTTTTAGGGTTGACATTAACACATTAAAATATTGATCCTGTGAGACAATGGCCTTGGCTTCAAAATCGGAGAGTTCCGAACAAAGTAAAAAAATATATTTTTTTTCTTAAATTATTTAATATTCGGACATTACTTAAAAAGTGTTTTTATGGTATTTTTTTTTTGTCTGTAAAATTTGTTTTTGTCTGTAAATTTTTTTTCTTGTTTTGCAAAAAATTATTTTATTATTTCTTGTTTTGCAAAAAATATTTTTAATTCGTTTTTTGCTGAAAATATAACGTCATGTTGACTCAGTTTTGAGAAGATGTTTATTTTTATTTGTCGTTTTGTGTAATTTGGCCTTTAATGCAATTTGAAATTAATTTTAAGAAAATAAGTTGTTTTTAAAGAACATTTTTTAAATTTCTTTACAGAAAAAAAAAAATTTTTACCATAAAAACACATTTCAGTAATGTCCAAAAATAAACTAAAGGCTGGGTTAGCTACCCGTAACTGTCCCCCTACGTAGCGTAGTGATCAAAATCAAATAGAAAATCACAGTCTGCAAAGAAGAATAATTGCACTCATTTGTACTTATATAACGAAAATCTCTCTACGCTAGTTTACAGTTGAGGGTGCATAGTATTTTATTAGCCTTAATATTTAAAAAAAAAATTAAACAATTTTTTTTCACCGACGTTTTCGAAATTCGAAAAAAGCATAATTTGCTTCACCCTAATGCACATACAAAAAATTAGACAAACTTTCGGTATTAGCAGAACAGTTGAAAATTTTGTAAAAAAAAATGTATTTGGTCACACACTACATATTTCATCATTATAGGTACTAACATTTTCTGCCATAAAGCAAAACATTTTTTTTCCCACAATGAACATTATTTTTTGAAATAGAAAAATAATTTTTCAATCCACCCTAATATTTATTTTTATGTATTAAAATTTTTTTTATCCACTCTTATTTATAAATTAATTTTCCCCATACTTATTTTTTATTTACCTCTTCATTTATGCTACATAACAAAATGTTTATTTTAATTCGCACTTGCATACATACATATATTTTTTTTATAAAAGAATTCCCCCAAATAGCCAAACAATATTTTTTTTTTATAAAAATCATTCTATTTACACGCTTCAGAGTACAGTATTTTCAAATCATTGGCTGTCTATGTACTCCCTAATTGGTTCATTCGTGTTACGAATGTCGTTACACTAGTGTGTGTAGCTTTCTCTTGCACTGTGAGCATAGAATGAAAAACTCATTCGTGTTGAACGATAAGAATAGAATATTGTCCACATTCTAAATTTTTTAGAATGTCTCTAAACGCATTTTAACACCATCCGTGCACATGTCTGGTTTTTACGGTGCAAAGTGTCGCGACTGGGAGATTTTGGGGGAAATTTTGACCCTCCGTGTTTTCGCCCACTGTTTACTTAGAGGGCTGAAAATAAGTGTGCATTAGTTTATCACTTAGTGTTACAACTAAACCAAATTTCATCAAAATCGGAGGGGGTCACGAAAATTTTTAGCTATTTTTGATTGATTTCACTAAGACTGACCCTAAAACCAACATTTCCTTGAAATCCGCTAACATCCCCCCGCGATTCCCGTAAAGTGGCTCGACGGATATCCGCTATATTTCACATTTTTCTTTTCCAAGGTGTTCTTAATGAATTCAGAAAGAAAAAATGGTATATTTAAATTTTTTTTTTTTAATAAAATTTTCAAATTTTGAAAAAAGGTGTTTTAAGAAGGCCCCCAAAATCATGCCATTTTTTTGGTATCAAGTTTGAACGGGTTAATGATACCGTAAAATCTTTAAATTTCATAATTAAGTATTTACGATCAAATATTATACAAAAACATTTTTTTTAATTATTTTATAAAAAACTTAAATTTTTTTTTTTTTAAAAAAAGTCCTTTTTTGCAAAAACCCCAATTTTGAGGATCAAAGTAGAGACAGAAGATAAACTCCGATCGGAGTGATATTTTGCATGTGAGTTACCCTTAGGGGACCGACACTTTTGGCGGGTATTAGAATTTGATCAGAGAGAAAAGCCCAAAAACGAGCCACCCTAGTGTATACTTATCCTTATAAGGCTTATAACACCGCTCAACAAATCGAAGGTTTTGACTCCGGTTTGAAGTTTGATACAAAATTTTTAAAGATTTTGACTCGCTGATTTTAAATCTGTGCTCTAAATTTTTCCATCACGTCTAGAATTTAAATTATTCGCGGTTGAAAATGCGAAAAAACGCGATTTTTGCATTTTTTTGAAAGCCTATACAGCAGCCACTGGGTGGAATAAAAATCTGGTATAAAGCCTTAGAGTAGAATTGAACTATGATTCAAGTTGTTGCACTATTATTGGCCAAACATGTATTTTAAAAAAACACTGTGAAAAAAAATAGAAAAAGCACCATTTTTAAAAGGCTCTAAAACAAAAACCAGATGATCAATCTTTACTGTGATGAGCTCAAAATTTAAGCAAAAGTTCATTCTTTCTTATAGACTTTTAAACCCATTAAAGATATCTTCCAGTTTGTACGAAAAATAACACAGAAAACTTAAATTTGTAAAATATTTATTTTTTTAGTTTTTCTTTGAAAAATATCAAAAAAATCTATCTTATCTTTTTTACAAAAATGATAATTTTAACAGAGTCATTTTAAAACGCATATGTAACCCAACCAAACGCAATAATTAGAAAAAAATTGACAAAGACAAATTATACTTTTGCGCTTTATACCAGATTTATATTCCACTCAATGGCTGCTGTGCAGGCTTTCAAATAATGCAAAACTCGTAATTTTTCGCATTTTTAACCGTGAATAACTAAAAATCTGGACGTGATGGAAAAATTTGGAGTACAGATTTGGAATCAGGAGATCAAAGTCTACTAAAATTGATCACCAGAATTCAAACCGGAAAATGACTGTTGAGCGGTGTAATCTAATAAGGTCGATTTTAATTCACACAAGACCCAATGTCGTATGGTAACAGTCGGGCCGTGGAATCAGCATTGTCTTCTCTAGCTTTGGATGGTATAAGTAAGTAAGGAATCTGATTCTCTTGATGTTCTGTTCATAAGAATACAGTGTAATGACTGTTGGAATAAACACGTATTTTAAGTGTTGGCATCCTTGGTTTTCTAAAACGGTGGAAGACTTACTTCACTGCATCCGATCTCCTTACTACTTATGCGAGCTATATCCGGCTGAAAATGCAATACAATACTCACATAGGCAAGGCCTTAGTGTCTATTCTGAAGCATCAGGACCGCGATCAGGGGAGGACAGTGAAGCTTATCAATGACAGTAGTGTATCCAACTCTATTTATTCATTGGAGCATCGTCGGAATATGGATTGCGTGATACTTTTCTATCGATATTACCATGGGAGGTGCTCATCTGAGATAAGTGAACTTATTCCTTGGGCCCGAGTATTTGTTTGTAATACTCGCTTGTTTCACACAACACATTACTATTTTTTTAGTCTAAACCTTTTAGACTGTTACTTATAGTTTAGAACATTTTAAATCAAATATCCACAATTACTACTCCCTCTTTCCTCCTGCCCATAATCTATTTTCCTGATAAATACAATGCGCTGCACTAGTAGGGGGCACCCCCCCCCCCCTTAAGAAGATATACAAATGTAGGTAGATAAATAAACAGTTATTTCTTGTGTCAATGTCCAGCTTTAAAAATGGTGTTTGAATTCGTAAGTGTTTCAGGACCTACGAGGGCCGATTCCGTTAAAATTTAAATGAGAATTTCTGAACACAAAATAAATTTACTTACCAGTCAAATTTCCAAAGGACTATTATACCGTTTTTAGGGCCATTAAAGTCAAATTCGACTCAAAAAGTGATTCTGAGTAAAGAACCAAAAATTTTGGGTAGCTACAAACATCAACACAAACTCAATACAGATAAAAAAATTTCAATCAACAAAAACGCGGATTCAATTAATTTTTTAATTGAAACTCCTCCGATAAAAAAAATTGTTATATCAATCATCAAATTGTAGGTGATTAATTGTTTTTTTTTTTTCAATCAATCACTTTTTCGATTTTGATTAAAAATTTGATAATTTTTTTATTTAAAGTCAATTAAAATAATGATTGATTTAACAAATGATTTTAAAGCTCATTACAAAATTATGAAGAAATTCATATTTTTTGCTTTCCAATATGTTGCCGACAGTAAAAAAAAAGTAAAACCCGAGTATAAAGTATATTTGTTAATTTATGTATTCAAATAAATTGAAGCGAAAAAAATCTTGTACGTTGAAAATTTGTAATTTCATAGTTAAAGAAAATAACAAAAATGTTGATCAAAACAATAATTGACTTATTTAAATTTTGTTGATCAATAGATTTAATTGAAATTCTTTAGCCAATAATTTTTTGTGTGTATGTCCCATTCCACAGCGTGTTGTAGGATATAAATAAATCAACATCAATACACTCAAAAAAAAAACCTTGTCAAATTACTAAAAAAAGTCTCGTTATCCCATTTTACAAATATTTGACAGGTTTCCTTGTTTTTTAACAAATAATTTTCAAAAATTTGCATTTTTTTTGTAATTTTACAGTTTTTCTTGAAATTTTACAAATTTCCAAGATTTTTTACAAAAAAAAATCTAGTAAATTTACGAGAATTGTAAGTTTTTTTTGCCAAAAAAGTTGTAAATTTACAATTTTATTGGTAAAAAATCTTGTAAAATTATAAAAAAGCTCGTAATTTTTACTAGAATTTCTCGTTAAATATGAGGTAGCAAAAAATTTAGTTAAATCAAAAAACCTCCTTGTAAGTTTTATCGCGTCAAAAAAATTGTAAATTTACAATTTTGTTGGTAAAAAGTTTGTAAAATTATAAAACTATTGGTAAAAAGCTTGTAAAATAACAAGGAATTCTTGTCAAACAGGAGGTAGCAAAGAAAAAGTTACAAACATTTCTTGTAATTTTACAATCTCTTTTTTATTGTACGAAAATAATTACCTACACCATTATTTTATTTTTCAATACCAATTCCGATATTTTTCCGGTACTAAAAATTTTAAAATTATTAAAATATATATTTGTATTTTAAGTAAAATATAAAATGCTAACTAGACTTTTAATTTACTCTCATCTATTACACCGTACAACACTACTTTTAACACCAGAACGAGACCATATATACTTGAAAGTAGAGCTCCTCTGGAGTAAAACTGCATTTACAGTTTTTCATTCGGTGATCATTTGTCCTTTTTAGAGGACTTCAAAATTTTCAAGGACATTTAAAGTAAAAAAAAAAAAAAAATATTTCTACTTATCCTACGATGCTGAGATAAAAAGCAAATGAAAGAAGAAAGTCTTCTCAAATTTTTAAACATATCCGTTTTGTCATATCAGGTTAAAAGGATGTCAATAAGGTCCTTTCAAAATTTTGTCCTTTAATATCCTTTAGAATTTCCAGCCATTTCTTCCGGAAAAAATGTATGTTAAGGACATTGATATGCACTAACACATTGTTAAATTTCATCCTTCTCACTTTGTTAGTTTAGTGTAAAAAAAAAATAAGTTTTTTTATATAACTGAAAATATATTTTTTATTTACACATAGCCTCCCAAATATTAACCCATTTTCTTGGAAAAAAAAAATGTAACACATGAATAAATGGATATACATGTGAAACTGGACCCTGCATGGAGTAAAAGTAAGTTCACAGTTTTTAATTCGGTGATCCGGTCTCCTTTTAAATAAACTTTTAAGTTACAAATGACATATAAAATTCAAAAACTTTTTAAAATTACTTCTATTAGTTTGTTGCGGAAATGGTGATATAAAGTCAAACTCAAGAATTTCAGAGGAAGTTTTTCGGCTTTGCCTTAATTTTAGGTTGTTGTTTAAAGCAAGAGTTAAAAAAATATATTTGCTGTGTTTTTCAATAAGTGGATTTATTTTCTGATTAATCTTGTTTTGCTTAAAAAAAATATTTTAACATACTAAAACTAATTTGTAATATTTTTTTCCGTAACCTACAATAAATTAGCAATTATAATCCGAAAAAAATAATGAACAAATTTGGAAAATGAAAAAAGTTATAAATAAAACAAAATTAATCCAAAACGGATTTATTAAATCCTAAAATTTATTTGGATTTATTTTGATTTATTTATAACTTTTTTAAGTTTCAAGATTTTTTTATTATTTTTTAGGATAATAATTGCTTATTTATCGTAGATTATGCAAAAAAATATTCCAAATTTGTTTTGGCATTTTAATTTATTTATTTTGAACTAAATAAGATTAATCCGAAAATAAATCCACTTATTGAAAAACACAGCAATTGTCATACATATAGCATATACTTGCATAAGTAAAAGTAAAAATTAGTAAACACGTGTTTTTTATACGATTTATTTACATATAGACTTCAAATGATGCATTTTAATATTAGTTAACAAAATTATAAAGACAATCCATTAGATTGTTAATAAAACTATTAAAAAAAAAATTAAAATCTAAAAACTAAACCAAACAAAAAAAAACATAAATTATTAACCCAAAGAAACAAATTCATTTGTTTTTTTAAATCTCTCACTTTGGTTAACATTGTACATGGTATTTAAAGGAGACCGGATCACCGAATAAAAAACTATGAACGTACTTTTAGTCCATGGAGGGTCCAGTTTCACATGTATATCCATTTATTCCTGTGTTAGATTTTTTTCCAAGAAAATTGGTTAATATTTGGGAGGCTATGTGTAAACAAAAAAATATATTTTCAGTTATATATAAAAACTTATTTTTTTTTTACACTAAACTAACAAAGTGAGAAGGATGAAATTTAACAATGTGTTAGTGCATATGAATGTCCTTAACATATATTTTTTCCGGAAGAAATGGCTGGAAATTATCAAGGATATTAAAGGACAAAGTTCTGAAAGGACCTTATTGATATCCTTTTAACCTGATATGACAAAACGAACATGTTTAAAAAATTGAGGAAGCTTTCCTCTTTCATTTTCTTTTTATCTCAGTATCGTAGGATAAGTAGAAATATATTTTTTTTTTTACTTTAAATGTCCTTGAAAACTTTAAAGTCCTCTAAAAAGGACAAATGATCACCGAATGAAAAACTGTAAATGCAGTTTTACTCCAGAGGGGCTCTACTTTCAAGTGTATAAGGTCTCGTTCTGGTGTTAAAAAAAAAGTTGAAATTTGTCTTACAGTGTTAGCAGCGATCAATTGATTAAATCTTATTACCAACTTTTCCCTCAAACCCATAACATGCTTCACACTTGGTGCACACATGCCGCTGCAACATATCGCTTTAAGAGATGGCTGTATGAATGCAAGTGTATGATGAAAACAAAATCGCAGTTATGATGTTGATTGTGTAGACTCCAAACAGTGTGTTTAAATTCAATTTCACCCAGTGGGCCACTGCACCAAATGTGCAGTCGTTTACTTTATTATTTTTATTGTGTTTTTCTTTAAGACTTTTTCTAAAATGTTTTTAAAGTTTCAGAAACCAAAAACAACTAGAAAAAAATTACAGTCGAACCCGGTTATAACGAACTCCGAGGGCCCAGTGAAAATAGTTCGTTATAAGCGAAGTTCGCTATAAGCGGGGTATAATTTTTATCAACCGAGTTTTATTTCCAAAAAAATAGATCCAATTTTGTTTTATTTGATGTTTTTTCGTAAATAAACTACTTATTGAGAAAAAATCATTAAAAATATAAAAAAGTTTTATCAAAATTATTATAAAAACCAAAAACTTTCAACCTTTTGTTAGTTTGATAAACATGATTGACATTCATTAAAAAATATTTATGGGAGTTCGTTATAAAAAAGTAAATATACATGAAATTGTGTTCGTGGGACCATAATAAGCAGTTCGTTTTAACCGAGGATTCGTTATAACCGAGTTTGTTATAAAAGAAGTATTTTGTGTGAAAATTGATGCTAAAACGTCGGGACTTTAGAATTAGTTCGTTATAACCGAGAATTCGTTATAACCGAGTTCGTTATAACCGAGTTTGACTGTATAATAAATTTCAACACGCATTACGTGTTAATTTTAGGGTGTAATGCCTTTTTCATTGTAATCAAGTTAATAAACTCTTGGTTAAAACAAAAAAGAACTGCATCATGAATGATTTGGAAATTCATTGACCGCAAGTTCGATCATGTTTATGTTTAATATTAAATAAATGTTTTATGCAAAACATATTTAGTTTGGCACTTTTCGTTAAATTAAGGGTCATTAGCATTGGATTTATGACCACTTTAATATGGTAATTTTTCAAAATTTTATTGAGGTAACAAACTTCATAAACTGGGTTTAAAGGGCTGTTTACTAGAGTGATCCGAAAATTAAAAATTTTAGGGCATACCTCTAGAATGATGGTAATTAACGAGCTGATTACGGGGAAAAAAATTTAAAAAATTTTGGTGGTCATCTTCAGGGCGCAACCAGTAGCGGTGTTCTATAACTCTCGAATCGAAAGATTTCTCACATGAAATATGAAAAACGAAACAGAAACATCGTGAATCGGCACAAAACCTGACTTTTCGCATTCGACTGTTTCTGTAATTTTGTCATGCGGAAACTTTCTGTCAAATATGATTTTTTTCAAAATTATTGGAAAGATGCGAGAAAAACTGTTTCTGTAAACCAATTGATCGAAAACTTTTGAAGTTGAAGTGTCAAAATCACTCACATTTAAAAATGGTGCGATATTTCGTAAATTAAACAACTTTTGAGTTATAATAAATAAAAAACATTATTTTTTTTAAGAAAATAATATCAACTAATATTATTAATGATATACTACACATTATTTTTATTAACTTAATTTATTATTTAATTTTTGTTTGCCAATGTTACGAGTGTTGTTTAAAAAAATGTGAAATGCGTTTTTTTTTTGTTGTGATTTTTATTATTTTCTCGCCTTGTTTACCTTTTTGACAGCTGATTTGGAATATTCCAATAAAAATGCTGCCGTTTTCGCATTGATATACAGAAACAGCTTTTTTTCCAGAATCGAGAAACGATGGAATTTTTTGTTTCATACTTGTTTCATACTTTTCGATGCGAAAACTTTTCGCATAAATTACAGAACACCCCCACAGAGCTTAAAGTTTGCATCCGTAGTACATTTGGTCAAAACCATTTATTTTTTATACCCTCCAACTACAGTATGGGGGTATACCTCATTTGTCATTCCGTGTGTAACGCATCGAAATATCGGTCTATTGATCAGTGATCGATTCTAAGACATTCTAGCGATGTCCGTCTGTCCGTCCGTCTGTGGAAGACACGATACATTCTAAAATGCAAGTGCTAGACTTCTGAAATTTGGCACATATATGTCGTATGTTCATAGGCTGGTTAAGTTAGGAGATGGGCAAAATCGGGGGGGGGGGAAAGTTCCCTCTTGACGAAGTAAACCAACCAATGAAAAAAGCTAACTTTTTACAGGTTTTTTTGTATTTTTGTTAAACAAATGAAACATTTTAATGCTTGAAAAAGTTCAAAGTCTTGGACTTGGACCCAGGGGATTGGAAAATGACTTTTTTTTGTCCGCCCCCTTTTGAGGGTGTGGATATTAGCAAATAATTTATATAATGATGAGATTGTATATCTTTTGTACAAAACGCATCGTAATTAAATTTGTAAACATTTTTGACCAGAGAGAAGGTGTCCCCAAAGACCCGCGACAAAAAAAACTCCCCTGCAATTTTTTTTTGTTTATTTTTTTTAAACGTTGGAGGGTATACAAGATTTGGCACAGCCGAATTTAACGCTCTCACTTGTTATTTTTAAAATTGGTGCCAAAAGTTTCGTTAAGTAGAGTACATTGAAGAAAAAATATTTATAAATTTTTCATGGAGCAATTTTGGTCCAGCACAACGTTTTGAAATTTTTAAAAGGTGTAATTTATTAAAAATTTTTTTAATTTTTGTATAAACCGGAGTTTGTAAGAGTTCTTTTAGATTTTGTAAAAAGCGGAGTTTATGTTCAAGCTTTTGTATAAAAAGCAGTTTTTTACAAAAACTTGAAAAAATATAATAAATTATGCATTTTCGAAATTTCAAAACGTTGCGATGGACAATAATTGCTCCATAAAAATTTTATAAATATTTTTTTCCCAATGTACTCTACCTAACGAAACTTTTAGCACCAATTTTAAAAATAAAAAATGTCTGCGAAGTTTGTACTCTTGCCCAAACCATTGAATCATGATAATGTTTTGCTGTATAAATAGGTGATCTTTCTAAAGCAAAATTTTTCTAGAAAAAATAGCGCGGTATTAATTTGTCATTCCATGCAAAACACATTATGTTTATATATTATTAATCCGTAAAGGATTCTAAGACATTTTAGTGATATCCATCAATCTATTTGTCTGTGTTTGTCGATAAAAAAACTTTTTTATGAAAAAAAGGTTTAAATGAAAAAAGATTATTGATAAAAAAAATATTTGATGAAAAAAAATGGCTAAGGCGCACCTTACGGGACACGAATATTTTGGAAAACAAAAATATGCCACGATTAAAATTTAAGGGGACTGGGCCCCGGAAGACCCCCTGGAGCAAAACAACAACCCCGCCCTGAGCCCGGCCGAAAAACCGGCTGGATGTTCTTTTTAATAATTTAGAAAAATTTTATATTTTTTTTGAAAAATACCATCAGGACGGTTTTATGGACCTAGAAGGCCTCTAGGACCTAGCCCTCTTTATATTTATTTTTCTTTTTTAATTACCTTTAATTTAAGTATCCACACAAACCTGAAGGCTCTTTTGGCTACAGGTGGGTTCGGGGCCCAGCCCCTTAAATTTTAATTTCGTGTTTCCCCCAAAAAAATTTTTGTGCTCCGTAAAGTGAACTTTTGCCAAAAAAATTATAAAAAAAATATTGATAAAAAAAAATGTATGATAAAAAAATATTGATGAAAAAAACAATTCGATGAAAAAAAAAATTTGATAAAAACAATATTGATGAAAAAAATATTTTTTGCAAAAAAAAAAAAAAATAATAATTGGCTCTAAAACAATGGTTCCCAACCTTTTTTGCATCATGACAAACTTTTAAGGGGGAAAAAATGCAATGTTCCCCCTACACTTAAAAAAAAATTTGTAAATTTTTCAAATTTTATTTAAAATTCAATATTTACTTGTGGTTAAACAAACATTTTGTTAAAATCATCGTTTAAATAAAGTTTTTTGGAAAAGTTTTCAACAGCCAACAAAATAATTTAACTCAAATAATTTGTTTAGTTTATTTAACAAAAAAAAATTCAAAAATTTTCTCGTGAATTTGGGGCGAGAATCAAAGGTTGAGAACCATTGCTCAAAATCGAGTTTTTTGTGTTTTTTTTTACTCGGAAACCGTAAGTTGTACACTGAAAGAATTTTGTTCATTACGGATATGAAAGCGTACATTGGTTCTATGAAAAAAAATCATTAGAAGTGAGCCAATGAATCTATGAGCCCTTCATAGAATCTATGAACCAAATTCATAGAAAACAGAAATCTATGAAAAAGTTCATAGGCCATGAAAAAAAAATTCTATTTTTAATTCTATTTTTATTTATTTTATTATTTCATTTTTTTTTATTTTATTATTTAATTTTATTAAATTTATTATTTCATTTTTATTTTATTATTTATTTACAATTTTCTATTTTTAAAAATTTTTATGTTTTTAACTTATCCCCACCGAGATTCGAACACAAAACCAGTTGTTCGTGAAGCTTAGTCTCTAGCCACCGAGCTAAAGTATACAAACAAATTATAAGAATAAAAATACATTTTGTTTAATATTCTGCTTTCACATATTGAGTTTGTATCAATGCTCTGCTACAATGCTCTGCCAAAAGCTGTGTGTGTGTTTGTCAGGGTCGCCAGTTTTTTTTGGATGCGATCCCCAACTTTAAATTTCTCATCCCCAAAAATCCCCAAAAAAAAAAATTCTCAAAATTTACTACACGAAAAAAAACTTGCAACCCATCAAGTGCTTTTGAGTAATTTAGCCAATTTTTCAGAACAAAAACTTGGTTAACTTACACACAAACACTTGGTGGGTTGTATTTTACACAGAATCTTGGTTAAAAAGTGTAAGTGTATTTTGCGTGTTGAGCGACTTTTACATGACTTTTTTACAGAAAAAACAGAGAATTTTGTAAGTTTTCTTTAATAGATTTAAAGGTTATACTATAGAAAATGTATAAAAATCTACAATTTGGTTTAAAGCAAAAGAAAAGCATGATAACATGATACCAGGTTTTGACAGACACCATACAAAAATTTATTTTTTTCTTTATAAATCTCACATGATTCCTACGTTTTAAATTTTTTTGGATGTCCATTTTTCCTTTAATGTCCACGATTGATCAAAAATAAAGCAGAGCTCATTTTACCGATTTTAGCATTTTTTTATGATTGATGTATTTAAAAAACCAATTGTTTATCTAAAATATTTCATCCCCAAAAAATCCCCAAAAAAATCAGTGTCATCCCCGTGAAATCCCCAGATCCCCAAATCAAATTTTTCATCCCCAATTTCCAAAAAAAATCCCCTACTTGGGGACAAAACCCCTAAACTGGCAACACTGGTGTTTGTAGAAAACAAAATTTTTGTGTATTTGCAAAAAAACGAACATTATAAAACTAAGTGATAGTTGGCGAGATTTTTCTCCTTTGGTGGTGCTGGTAGCTAAGGCGTTGACAATATTTTCCACAGCCGGTAAGTCTTGGGTTCGATCCCCCCAGGGCAGCATTTTTATACCCTCCAACTACAGTATGGGGGTATACTCACTTTGTCATTCCGTGTGTAACGCATCGAAATATCGGTAGGGGACCCCATAAAGTATATATATTATTGATCAGTGATCGATTCTAAGACATTCTAGCGATGTCCGTCCGTCCGTCTGTCCGTCCGTCCGTCTGTAGTTAACACGATGCAGTCCAAAATAAAAGAGCTAGACCCCTCAAGTTTAGCATAAATATGTCTTATGGTCCTAGGCAGGTTAAGTTCGGAAATGGACCAGGGGGAAAAAAGTTCCCCCTTGAAGAACTAAACCAACCTCTTAAAAATGCAAATTTTTTTGACGTTTTTTTTTGTATTTTTGTGAACCAAATCAGACATTTTTATGTTCGAAGAAGTTTATAGTCCTACGCTTGGACCCAGGGGATTAAAAAATGTCCCTTTTTTTGCCCCGCCCCTCTTTTAAGGGCGTGGATAAAAAATAATTTAAATAATTATAAAACTATAATACTTAAGTGCACAAAGCAGACAAAAATTAACTTGTAGACATATACCGTGAGGGCCAAGGAGTTACCCCAGCACACCGACCCCTCCCCCTACCTTGCCCCCTTAAAACAACGCCCCTGTCAAAATTTTTTTTTTTAATTTTTTTACATGTTGGAGGGTATACTAGATTCGGCACAGCCGAATTTAACACTCTCACTTGTTTTTAAACGTTTTTTTATTTTTTTTTTTAATATATTTATTAATTTTTTTTTTTTTTAATTATTAAAAAAATTGTAAGGCTTATTGATAATATTTTTTTCTATGAATTTACCAAAATCTATGAATAAAATACTATGAAATATTTCACAATACTAATGAATATTCATTCAGCCAATGAATTGTCTCATAGATTCTATGAATTTGGTTTAATGAAATTTGTTCATAGATATTATGAATAATAATTCTTTCAGTGTACGAAAGAACTTTCTGTTACAAAATTGTTGAAATTTCAACAAAAATTTTTGAAAACAATATTGGAATGTCCCTTTTTTCCTGTCAAGGAAGCCATAGATTTTCAAAAACGAAATTTTGTATTTAAGTTTGGAATGTCCTTTTAACGCTGTTAAAATTTCAGGTTGGGGTTTTTGTGTTGTCGAGCAATAAATTTCCAAATTTGGTGATAAAGTTAAATTTTTGATTTGTTGCAAAAATTTTGAAAAAATCAAATATTTGTCTATCTAACAAATTTTGCATATTGCTCAAAAATATGAACATTTTCAAACAACTGGACAATTGAAAATTTTCAACTGAATTTTAAAAAATAACTAGATCCGTACATTTTTTTTTTTTAGTTTAAAAAAAATACACCAGTTTTTAAATGTGAGATACATATTTGCTGTGTTTTTCAATAAGTGGATTTATTTTCAGATTAATCTTATTTAGTTTAAAATAAATATTTTAACATGCCAAAACAAATTTGGAATATCTTTTTCCGTAATCTACGATAAATAAGCAGTTATAATCCGAAAAAATAATAAAAAAATTTGGAAAATTAAAAATGTTATAAATAAAAATTAATCCAAAGTGGACTTATTAAATCCTAAAATTTAATTGGATTAATTTTGATTTATTTATAACTTTTTTAAGTTTCCAAATTTTTCTATTATTTTTTCGGATTATAATTGCTTATTTATCGTAGATTACGGAAAAAAATGCCAAATTTGTTCTGGCATGTTAAAATATTTATTTTAAACTAAATAAGATTAATCCGAAAATAAATCCACATATTGAAAAACACAGCAATTGTTATTTTGGACTACTTTTCAAATATAACATCAATTAAATCAATGATCCGCCAATTAAATTTCCCAAGGCTTAGCTTATTTGCAAATGTCGTCAAAAAACAACACAAACATTCTTAGGCTTACACAAGTGAATTTTTGTATGCTGCTTCCAAAATCTGGATTATTTTTTGCTGGGAAGCTTTTCATATGCCTATATTAATCATTAGGGCAAGTACTTTTATGAAAATGCATATTTTTACTCAGCATTGTAAACATAGCATAAATTAAATATCTATCCGAATCAAAGAATTTGCAATAAAATGGCATTGATTTGTAGTTGCATATTTTTGAATATTTTGGTATAAATGCATATTTTTGCATATTTTGATATAAATTCGACTTTTTTTAAATTTCATCAATATTTTTTCAAAACTTCCTTAGGAAAATTCAAACCCTATCCCCTATTTTTTATAGAAAAATGTATTTATTTATCGAAACCACACAGAAAAAAATAAAAAAGAAATTCAATTACGAAATTCGTTGATTCAATTAAAAAATTAATTGATGTCGGACGTATCACGCAAATGCTCATATTAATTACGCATTTTGTTTGAAAATAATTTTAGTATTCAATTAAAATTTTAATTGAATGAATTAATGTTTTGATTGAAAATAAAATAGAAAATCAATTAAAATTTTAATTGAATAAATTAAACATTTAATTGAAATATAACCAGAAATCAATTAAATTTTCAATGAAAAAATTTAAAGTTTTACTTAAAAAAACACCCTTACATAAGAAAATCAAAATTGTTCGTGTAAAATTTAAAAACATAAGTTTTTTTATTGAATTAAAATGTTTCATACAATACACAATACATAAATTACAATATCAATAAAAATTTTAAATTACTTTCTTCTTAAATCTTTAACACTTGGCATTGCATGAAGTTTTGCCACTAACAATTAGTACAGTTTTAAATAAACGCAACACATTTTTTTTTATAATTCTGTTGTTAAGCAAAATTTTTGTCAAAGACGATATGACGCGCACGTGTTTTTTTTTGCTTAAACTTTACACAATTTGTTTTTTCAGCAATAGTTTTAAAAAATTTAATTTGTATAAGCAAGTCTTTAAAAATTGTTACTTAATAAATTCATATTTGCTTTATTATGTACAGTCCCTTTCTTTATCCGCAACTTTATGCCGCGTCATCTTGCTTGAAAGAAACAATAATACAAAAAGTATTTTTTTTTTCAATTTGTATGTATTTATTTGCTGACAGCGCTTCTGCATGCAAAACAATATAAATAAAGTTTTTTTTTTTGTATTTTTTGCATGTTTGTGTGTGCTTTGGCTGCTAACAACAGTGCATACAAAACCGGTTTACTTTATTTTTTCCGCAAAGTTAAAAATTCAATTAAAACATTAATTGAATCAATTAAAATATTTAATTGAAACTGCTTTTAAAATTAAATAAAATTTGAATTGAAAAAAAATTTGCCATATTATTTTCTGTGCATATTCTAAGGCTTTTTTTAAAGAAAATGGATTCTGTAAGTATAATTTTTATATTCTGAAAAATTTTTCCTATTTAAAATGTTCCTATTCTGAGATATTTATGAATATCTCTTCACTAATCGTAAAGAAAAAAATGTTTTTGATTTTAAGATTTCTTACAGGAAAATTGCATTTTTATTTTGATTAGAGTTAGGGTAGGGTCTTTAAGTTAATTTTTTGACTTGAAAATCGGAAAATTCCGAAAAAAAAGTAAAAAAAAGTATTTTAAAAATAAATAGTAGTATTTTTTTTAGAATAAAGAACACAAAGTATTGAAAAATAACTTGTTTTAGAAAAATATTAGGTCTATTCGATTACCCAAATTTCTTACTATTTTTCACTACAACTGGAAAGTTTTGTTTACTTTTTGTATTAAAAATTTCCAGCTGTAGTAAAATGAGTAAAAAAAAGTAGATTGTAGTAAGGTAATCGAATAGACCTATTGTGTTTTAATATTTTTGTTTCTTTTAGAAACTTCAGTAATATTTAGTGACTCAAAGAAAAAACTTCTCAAGTAAAAAATATTTTACTAACTAAAAATTGTTTCCACTCAATAAAACATTTTTAAGAACTGTCGAGGGCCTTAAAATATTTGACAAAGTCTAATTTATGTTAACAAATTATTTTGTTTAGTAAAATCAATAATTTTTAAATGCATATTTTTAAAGTTTTTAGTGCATATTTTGGATTTTTAGACGCATATTATAGGCACATATTTTCGTTTTTTAGATGCATGAAAGTACTTGCCCTATTAATCATTCATTAATTTACATATCATTTTTGTTGATAATTTCAACCTAACCGAGAACTGAAAACAATGTCCGTCGTTTCGTTGAAGCGAAATCGACCAAGGATTCTGGTGGGAATCGAAACCACGACCCCGTACTAAACACGTATCACGCTACCAACTAACCCCCCTTAGGCCTATGCCATACGAGCTTTCACAAATTTACAAAAGTTTCTTAAATATTAAGTTAAACTGCAATTGAAATTTTCATTGATAAAAATTTAATTACTAAATACATATATAGTGCGAATGTTCGTAAAGTATAACGCATCATATTTATCAAGAACTTTCAACAATAATGAACATACATTTTTATTTGCTGTAAACAGTAAAGTTATAAATTAAAAAATTATAAAGAAAGTGCAAACAATACAACTAATTTTTAACTCTTTTTCAACTGAAAATAATGAAAAACAGAAAAAAATAAAGTAATAAAAAGTGCAAATGCATCGATGGATAACAAAAACATGTCAGCCTACTAAAAAAATTTTGTTAATCAAAAACGTGAATTAAAAAATCTATGGCCCCTGCAAATTTGATATTTTGGTAAGATGTTATATGAATGAAGTCGAAACTTCCAAGAAGATTATTTTTGAGATTATTCTTTTGATTAGGTAGATGAAAAATTTTTATCTTGAATAAAACAAAATCATTAATGTAGACCAAAATTCAAGAAAGGCTTTAAAAACTAATCTCAATTTTCTTTTTTATGGCCCATTGTAGTTCTAATTTTATTTTTTCAAAGGCGATTGAAAAATGTAAAAAAAACTATTATAACTTTTTTTCTGAGCTAAGAATGTCCCAGCAAAATTTTCGATGTAAATAAGTTGTAGAACAACTTTTTGCTCGCACAGAACCTGTTCTACTTTCTATTTTAGCAACGATGAATTTAATTTGAAAATGTCCCAAAACCAACCGGTTCTTTTACATCAAACTAGGTACACTTAAAAAAATACCTTGTAAAATTATAAGAAAAATTTGTAACTTTTTTTTGCTACCTCTTATTTGACAAAAAATTCCTAATAATTTTAAAAGCTTTTTACCAATAATTTTGCAATTTTACAAGGTTTTTACCAATAAAATTGTAAATTTACAATTTTTTTGACACGATAAAATTTACAAGGAGGTTTCGTAACTTTACTAGATTTTTTGCTTCCTCTAATTTTACGAGAATTTTGTAATTTTACAAGCTTTTTACCAATAAAATTTTAAATTTACATTTTTTTGGCGAAACTAAAATTACAAGGAGTTCTCGTGAACTTACAAGATTTTTTTTGTAAAATTATCTTGGAAATTTGTAAAATTACAAAAAAAAATTTAAAATTACAAAAAAAAAATAAATTTCGATTCAAATTTGTTTGTTAAAAAAACAAGGAAAACAGTCAAATATTGGTAAAATGGGATTACGAGACGTTTCCTAGTAATTTGACAAAGTTTTTTTTTTTTGTGTACATTAGGGTTTTGACATTTTGGATTTTTTTGCAAATATTAAAATTTACCTGCCCTAGCCAAAAAGGCCATACAAAAATATTAAGAATTGCATTTTTACTTTTTCGCTTCCGTTAAAAAAAGTTCCCGCACCAAACGAGTTGAAATTTGGTCATGTTTTTTTAGTTTAATTAAAATTAAGAAAACATGAGACTTTAACGATGCGTAGGAAAAGCTATTTACGGTCAAAATGACGAAAGGACTTTTTTGATTCCTTCAAGATTAAAATTTGGCGGCTTAACCCTTAACTGCATAACGTTAACTATTTATAACGTCAACTTTGGCAGCATGTAGCTCCAAAAGTTAAAGTCGGGGCGGCTATTTTTGATTTGTATGTGTTCACAAGATCTTTTTTTATATAATTCATTCATTGCACTATAGGGAATTTATAAGAAATTGTTGGCCAAAAGTCCATTTTTGATGTGTTCAAAAAAACTTTTTTCGGATGCCATTATACAGTAAACTATATAAAAGTAAGCTAGCACACATATTTTTGTACACCAAACTCTTTTACCGCTAGTACGGAGGCGTCAAAAACAAAATTTAATTTTTTATTATTTTTTTTTTAATTTTGGAGAACATAACTTATTACAAAATTAACGTACTTAAAAACCTGTATTAAAATCTTTTGAAATTAATTTCAATTATCAATGGAGCAAATAAATATATTTTGTACAAAGTACAGGTTTAAAATGTTGATTTATATATTTTTTTAATTTTTCTAATTAATTAATTTTTTTCTTTTTTAAACCAAATATATTTGTGGACTGCTACTTTTTTTGCATATAATTGCATACTCCCATATCTCTATGAGGTATTGGAAAACTCTTTGTGAGTAAGATGTATTCATCCGCTAAGCCATGCGGCTCCATGGGGAAAAGATATTTAGTGATGTCCGTCCGACCGTCTGTCGGTCTGACTGTCTGGGGAATGCACGATTCTGTCCAAACCAAAAGAGCTAGCCACCTGATGTTTGGCACGAATATGTCTTATAGTCTTACGATGTTCAAGTTCGTAAATGGGCAAAATTGGAACATGTGAAAAAAAGCTCCCCCTTAAATAACTTAGTCTAGCTACGCAAAATCCCATATTTTACATTTTTTTTGTACATTTGCTTAAAAATTAAAAAAAAATACGCCACAAGAAGTTCAAAGCCCTGCACTTGGACCAAAAGCACTAGGAAAATTATTTTTTGCCCGCCCCCTTTTGTGGGCGTGGATGTAAAAATTATTGACAAAATTATATTACAAAATTGCATTAAAAACACGATTCATTAGGCCAGATCATGCCAATTTTTTATACAGAGCCTTAAAACTTACCGCCAAATAAACTTGCCAAATTTTGAGGCAATATCCCAACTTTTGGAGTTTTGGCCAGAAAATACCAGAAAATTCCCTATAGTGCATTGTAAGGGTTAAAATTACCTTATTTTTGAAAAATAGGACTTAAAACAAAAAATATCTGTGACTTTTTAGAAATTGCGTTTGGTGCGGAAGGTTTTTTTGCCAAAATGATCCGCAAATACGTTTTTTAATATTAATTTTGTATTGCCTATCACGTGGTTATAGGTAAAAATTTTGTCAAAAATGAGTCATAACCCTAGTGTACATGCTCTTTGGAACCTGTTCTGGAAGAAGATGTTTCGTTGATGAATTTTATATGGAAAATTTAAAAAGGAACATATTCCCAGGAATCTTAAACCGAAAATATACTTGTTCCAGGAAACAGGTTGCAGAATACTATATTGAACCCCATAAAAATGTGTCCTTCTAGATTTCATTTTAATTTTTCAGAATATTTAGAAACTGTTGTAGTATATTTGAAGGGCTTATTGTAAAAACTCGATAAACAACATTTCATTTTATGGTGATTTTTGCCTTAAAACTTTCGAAATAATGTAAAAATATAACTTTAGTAAACATACATACTTATGATACTTGTACGAAGGGTTTCAGCTAGACTTCTGCCAAAAATCTATCTGTGGAACGTAAGTAGAACGCGAAGAACACCAAAAAATAAAATGTTGCTTATCAAGTTTTTGTAGTAAGCCCATCATTTATTGATGAATAAATTTAAATTTATCACCAGAATGATCAAATATACACTCAAAAAATAAAACTTGTCAAATTACTAGAAAAAGTCTCGTAATCCCATTTTACCAATATTTGACAGTTTTCCTTGTTTTTTTTTTTATTTTACAGTTTTTCTTGTTATTTTACAAATTTTCAAGATTTTTTACAAAAAAAAAATCTAGTAAATTTACGAGAATTTCTTGTAAGTTTTATTTCGCCAAAAAAGTTGTAAATTTACAAGTTTTTTGGTAAAAATCCTGTAAAATTACAAAAAAGTTCGTAACTTTTACTAGGAATCCTCGTAAAATAGGAGGTAACAAAAAATCAAGTAAAATCACGAAACCTCCTTGTAAGTTTTATAGCGTCAAAAAAAATTGTAAATTTACAATTTTTGTGGTAAAAAGCTTGTAAAACTACAAAATTATTGGTAAAAAGCTTGTAAAATTACAAAGTTATTGGTAAGAAGCTTGTAAAATAACAAGGAATTCTTGTCAAATAGGAAGTAGCAAAAAAAAGTTACAAACTTTTCTTGTAATTTTACAAGGTTTTTTTTGAGTGTAGGAAATTAGGGAAACCTAGTGAATTCATATCGCCGTTTAAGAATTTCGTATGGTGGTCTATTTTCCAAGACGGGAAGAAAAAAATAATATAATGCAATTTTTGTGTAAGTTTTTTATAATGTATGCATATTTTTCCACCTCTGCACTCAAAAAAAAAACCTTGTAAAGTTACCAAAAAATCTCGTGATTTTACGAGGCTGTTCTCGTAAAATAGGACGTAGGTAAAATTCTCGTAAAATTACGAGGATTTCATCGTAATTTTAAATGCGCTAAAAATTGGTAAAATAACCAATTTTATTGGTAAAAATATTGTTTTAAAACCGGAAAAATAAAAAAAAAATGGTAAACTTACAAGAAAAATTGGTAAATATGTTTAAAAAAAATTGGTAAATTTACAAACTAAAATGGTAAATTTACAAAAAAAAAATTTTTTGTTAAACAACATAAATCCTCCTAATTAAATAATTTTTGTAAAATAACTGTTTTTTTAAATTAACTGGAATCCTCGTAATAAATTTTTCAAAATTTTTCCAACTTTTTTTTTTAAATTTTTCAATAATAAAAAAATATTTCGGGACTTGGAAATTTTTTAAAAAAAATAGAAAATTTACAAAAAAGAAAAATTGTTTTTTTTTGGTTAAACAACATAAATCTTAGTACAACATAATTTATGTAAAATAACAGTTTTTTTTTGTAAATCAACTAGAATCCTCGTAATAAAAACTTTGTTGTAAAATTACAGTTTTTTTTTGTAAAATAACCGTTCAAAATGGTAGAATACAATTACAAAAATAAATTTGTAAAATTACCAATAAAACTGTAGTTCTCGTTTGAGCAAAGTACAATTTTTTTTGTCAAAAAACAAGGAAAATTGTTAAATATTGGTAGAACGGGATTACAAGGCATTTCACCAGGCGTTTTACCAGTTTATTTTTTTGAGTGTGGTTTTTGGAGGTATGCGGTATTCTCTAAAGCTGTTATTTAAAAATTAAATAGATGTGATTAACTAGACGTCATAAAATTTAAAAAAAATGCTCTTTGGCTTAGATAGTTGAAACTTCAGCGCTGAAGGAGCACCCCAAGATGAAGTACAATCTTTCTGAAACTTTAACCAGATCGTTGTGGCATCTATTTTTACCAATCCGGCACATCGCTCAAGCAAAATTCGCGAAAATTCATTTCTCACTCCGCCCTACTGTGGATAAAAAAAGTTTGACCTGCCCCCCTTTGTGGGTGTGGATATAAAAAAAAGTATTTAAATACTGAGTATTTGGATTAATTAATTAAAAGAATCATAATAAATCCTTTTGACAGAATCTACCGACCCCTCGCAAAAAAAAAACGCCGGGAAAGTTTTTTTTATATTTTTTTTTTTTAATTTTGGAGGGTAGAAAAGATTTGCCACAGCCGAATTTAACACTCTCACTTTATTTGGGGTTTTCACAGTGACGATTAAATTTGCCTTTTTTAGTATGGTATATGGTATTTGGAAAATTTGCCATTTTACTAAACGTCAACTATTTGCCACTGTGATCGATTCTAAGACATTCTAGCGATGTCCGTCCGTCCGTCCGTCCGTCCGTCTGTCCGTCTGTAGAGGACACGATACAGTCCAAAATAAAAGAGCTAGACTTCTGAAGTTTGGCACGAATATGTCTTATATTCCTAGGCAGGTTAAGTTCGGAAATGGGCTAAATCGGACCAGGGGAAAAAAGTTCCCCCTTGGAGAACTAAACCAACCTAAGAAAAACCGCATTTTTTGCAGGGTTTTTTGTACTTTTGCTAAGCAAATGCAACATCTTTATCTCAGAAGAAGTTCAAAATCGCAATGGGAATGTGCCCCTAACGTCTCTAACCAAACCCCCCCCCCCCCCCGCCAAAAAAAAAAACGCCCCTGCATTTTTTTATGTTCTTTTTTACATTTTGAAGGGTATAAAAGATTCGGCACGGCCGAATGTAACACTTGTTTCTTTATATATCGTGACCACAATTTTTGTTAGTAACCTGCACAAAATAATTTTAATTAACTTTAATAACTTTTTACATTCACAATTTTAAAATGAACAAAAAAATCTGTATTTTTCTTTTTGTATAAATGTTTTTGTTGCAGCGTTCAAAATTTTAGCATAAGCAATCACAACTGTTGCAATTTTCGTGTTTTTTTATATTTGCACTCTGCCATTTTATTTTTAGACAAGGTTTGAGTTGGGCATTTTAAGAAAAACATGTCACACTAAAATTGGCAGTTTTGGCGTTTGGCACATTTGTCAAAAAAGGCAAATTCAATCGTCACCCAATTAATTTTATCATTTTAAGGCTGGATTACTCAATTCTCCGTTACACCCGGTCTAGATTAGCAATCATCATTTCTATCATACGTCACAATTGATTGTAATGGCTGTCATTGCTAATCCGGACAGTTTATACAATGATGGTATACAATTGATGGTAGAGCGCCTGTTCTACTATAGATTGCTAGCAGTCAAGTGTCTATATGAAATTGCTAACCATTGCTTACTATCGAGTTTGGCGTTTGTAAACGTCAAATGTAACACTGAACACCCTTTATGGTTGCTTTGGTGGTTGCTAATCTAGACCTGGTGTTATAAAAAACTCTCCGTTAAATTTAACTTTTCCATACAAATTTTGACATAAGGCTCCGTTAAATCGGCAGTTAGCAGCTAACTTTTCATTGAGTAATCCGCCCTAAGTGAATGTTTTTAGTGCATACATGTATGGTAAAGGCTCTTAATATGTATGTAGTTTGTTAATGCATGAAGGTCCTGAGCCTTGTTATAAGCTAATTTTCAGCTCACTTCTTTAATTCTGAAGACAAATCATATTTTTTTTCAGTTAGCTTTATTGCTTAAAAATAAAGTTTGGACATCGAGGATTTAAATGTATTTATGGCATTAAGAAAATAATAAAATCAAACTAATTAAACGTCCAAGAAGCATCTTAAAAAAAAAATCATAAGACCTTAGACCATATTAAAAGTTATGATCATTAATAAAAACAATAGAAAAAGTGTATTTTGTTTTCTTTAACATATTTAAGATGCTTTAGAAACACGCCAATAGTTTCCATATCAATGATTTCGATAAAAAAGAAAATTAATTTATAAAAGCTGGTAGCATCACATCATCTGGCTGCAGTTGCATTTAAGAAACATTATCAATCAGCCAAAAAGAGCTGATTGTTTTAACTTAAAAAAAAGTGAGAAGTGAAAGGATTAAGGACATTACAAAAAAATAAAGATCTGTTATAAGATCTTTTAGTGTATATACAAGTAATTTAAAAAAGGATTTTAAAAGTGTTACAAAAGAATCAAATAAAACAAATACAAAATGTCATGTAACAAACAATTAAAGTGTATACTGGTCGTGGCATGTATAATGACAACGAATTTTGGCAATACCATGGCCCATAGAAGATCCCACAGAAGTACTGCAGCAACATCATCATCTTCAACATCCAACACAATATCTTCACAAACACCCACTTCATGGTTAGGACCAGAATTTCAAATTATACGCCGTGTTTACGATGATTGTCAGTCCAAAAATGATTTTATGAGTTGTTTAAAGCACAAAGCTTTAAATGGTCTCAGTAGGGCCATCGATCAGGACTCCATTAAAATTGTCGACGGTGTGGTTTTGGAAAAACAAAATCATACCGAGGAAGAAAGTATAATAAGCGTATTAGCCGATGCCAGAGCTTTCAATAGTTTAGCCCCTCTGGATCGAGCACTTCTAACGAAAATTGATAGACTTGTACGTACACATTCGCTTAAGGTTGATATGAGTACAGCTCGGTATGGTGAGGATGGTGGAGGTCATCATGAAAAGAAAAAAAAGGAAAAAGGTGGGGGCCACATTAAATATGTTATAGCTGCGCTTTTAACTGCAATGGGCATTGCTGGTCCAATAGGACTAAAAGCTTTAGCTGCTATTGCTGGTAAAGCTTTAGTGATTAGTAAAGTAGCACTAACCATAGCCGGAATAATAGCATTGAAGAAACTCTTCTCACACGATGGTCATGAAGAAACCAGTTTTCAGGTTCATGCTGGTGAACATAATAGGTAAAATTTATTAATTTCTCAGCTCAGAAAAAAATTTTATCTTTCCTTTATTATTTGCAGACGCAACACTTATGTTATACGTCCTCTACCTAAGACTGGTGGCATGCCAGCGGCTCCTGGTGAAACTCCTGTTGTTGATCCTTATCGTTATTATTATGAATATCATTGAATTTTAGTCATCACCGCAAAATATTCAAGTCATTTAGTTTATATTTTAAGTTGCATCGTATTTTTGAAATACATTAAATTCAGAAGACAGCTAATATACCAAAGATTAAGATCAAACAAAATGTATGAAGTTTTTAAGCAAATAACAGTACCTTTGTATGTATGTTAAATAAACGAACCTTTTTGATAAAGATTTAAGAAGTTAATTAAAAAAAATTAAATTCATTCTTGCCGAATGTAAGGATACTATTGTTTCCAATTATTCGACCCTGCCGGTTAACAGGTTAGTGCATTATTCGAAAAATAGCGAAAGTTTATTAATCGGTTATTCGGGTCGATTAATCGGAAAAATTGACGATAAATCGTACAAAATAATAAAAACTTAGGCCCTTACCACAAGAAAACAAAAAGTCTATTTTAACAAAAGTTTTATTTAAAATTTAAAATTTTTAATACATTTTTTGAAAGTCGATTTTAAAAACAAAAACAATTTGTATGGAAATAAAATCAAAAGCTGATTTTAAATATATTTTATTTTCCTATGGTAAGGCTGTTAATATTTTTGATTTAGCAATTTATTACACGATTTTTAAAAGTAAAGTAGCAAAAAATAAAGTTTTTGAAGTAAAATTTAGTTTTCAGTCTTCAAGTCAAACGTAAATTAAAAATTATAGTCGGTCAGAAAATGGGTCCCAAGTTCAAACATGGACGGATTAGATCTATATTCTGTCACATCTTTAATAGTGAAAAAACCACTTACAAATCAAATTCGAGTAAAATGGCCTTCGATTTGTTGCCAACAAACCGCTTTAACTGAATATCGGTCGAAATTTTCCCATGGGGCCTAAGACCAAAAATGGTCCGATGATAATCAGTAGGGATGAGATTTTCATGCACTTAAAAATCGAAAATATGCGCTTAAAATATGCGCTAAAAAATTCAAAATATGCACTAAAAAACCTCAAAATATGCACTTAAAAATAAAATGTGTGCAATAAAAATCTTGTTTTCATAGGAAAAACTTCTTTAAAAGCAAAAAGTAACGCCGGGTTTAAATAGTAGCGTTTAAAACTTTATATAAGCAAGATTTTTTTCGAAATTGAGACAATCTATAGAAAAAATGTTAAGGAAAAAAAATTTTTTTTCTTATTTCCAAAATAAATTTTTAAAATTAAAATTTAGTTTTTGAAACATATAAATTTCAATTTGTGTTTTTGCTAATATATGCCAAAATATGTAGAAATATGCACTTAACAGTTGGAAATACGCACAAAATATGCATTTAAAACCAAAATATGCAAAAATATGCATTTTCACCATAATATGCAAAAATATGCAAAAACAAATCGATGTCATTTTAACGCAAATTTTTTGATTTGGAAAGATAATTGGTCGATATCGTTTTTAGACTCTCGACAAAAAAACATGCATTTGCATGGAAATATCATCCCTAATAATCAGATTTGATAAGGTTATCAAAGTACGCGTTTAACATACAAAAACAAATTTTTAATTAAATATTTTCTATTTTCATGAAATTTGAGAGATTTATGTGAAAATCGGTAAGGTGGTTTGTATGAAAGCTACAAGAAGAACTGGTCCGATTCCTTTCAAATTCGGAATGGTGATTTGTGAAGACAAAAGACGTTTACCTGATAAATTTCAAAAAAATACCTATTATAATATGGATATTAGAGTCATTTGAGCAAATTTCAATAGGCTTCGTCCTTGGGCCAAAGGAGGCTTAAGTTTCAAATTTGGAGTCAATTCATTAAAAATCAGCGTTTAAATTACTACGAAGAAAGTAGCTTAAACAACCAAAATTGATGATATGTGTAGTTTTAAAAACAAACAATATGTAAATCATTCAATTGCTATAACTACTTATACTTGCACATTTCTGTTTTTGTAGCGAGAGCTTACGATTGTTTTTAAAAATGAATAAGTAGCAAAAAAAACAAAAACATTAGAATTGTGTAGCCTACAAGTAGCCTACAAATTATTTTTGGTAGCCTACCTGTAGCCTACAAATTATTTTTGGTAGCCTACCTGTAGCCTACAAATTATTTTTGGTAGCCTACCTGTAGCCTACAAATTATTTTTGGTAGCCTACAAATATTGTTTTTTTAGCCTACAAAGAAAAAATTTAATAAAACTATAACACACACACACTTATCTTGTTTAACATAACTGTTTTATTTTAATGTGTATAAAGAATAGGGTTGGATTGTTTTAATGTAAAATTAAAATTCAACTTCTCAAAAAAAAACTTTGGCAAACATTGTTGTGGTGTTCCCTTGTCAATAAAAGTAGAGATGGGCACATGAGCAGATTAGAACGTGATTCACACGTGACCACGCTTGAGTGTGACTAAATTCAATTTAACTCACGCGCGTGATTTTGAGTGTGAGTAGAAAAAATTTGCTCGTGAGTGAGTGTGTGTGATTCAAAAATTCCTGTCGTGGGCGTGAGTGAGTGTGAGTCAAAAATCACTCACGCGCCCATCTCTAATTAAAACCATGTTTTGTGTATTTTTCAACACGAGAATTTTCGAAAAACCCAATGTAGAGATGGGTGCGTGAGTGGATTTTGACTCACACTCACTCAAGCTCACGCAAAAATAATCGAATCACTCACGCAATTTTTTTCTATTCACTCTCACTCACTATTCACGTGAGTAATAAAAATCTTACTCACGCCAGATTCAATCACGCTCACGCGTGAGTCACGCAATACAATTCTCTTACCAAAAAAAAAAACTCCAAAAAAATTTTTTTACAAAAAATAAAAAAATTGGGCTAATATAAAAATCTTATCACGCAAACTTACGCAAAAAATAAATGACTCACTCACTCAGATTTTTTTTCAGCTCACACTCACTCACAATCACGTGATTTAAATGAAAATCACTCACGCGTGATTCATGTGAATCACGCAAATCACGTGACCAGCGTCCATCTCTAACCCAATGTTAATGTCACGGTTTTTCTCATAACTTCTGAGCGTCTAGACCGATAATATTAAAATCGCGTACATATTCGAAAATATCGAAAATATCGAAAAATTCGACAAAATTCCAATTTTTTTTATATTTTTTTGACCAAAATTGAAAGAATTTTGTTAAAAATTATTATTATTCTGTTTTCGATGTTGTATTCATTTTACACCATCTTAACGAAATTTTTAATATGATCACGTTTTTATATTGCAACATTTGTTTACAATGTGATACTGTAGTAATACTACTGTAGTAATACTGTAGTAATACTACTGTAGCAATAATGTAGTAATACTGTAGCCTACAAATATACTACTGTAGTATATTTGTAGCTACTGTACTACTACTGTAGTATATTTGTAGCCTACAAATATACTACTGTAGTATATTTGTAGGCTACAACAATAAAATTTGTTTTCCGCTACTGCTCTGTTTGGAGTTTTTATTTTTTCATGTTGTTGTAGTTGAAGCAAACACAAAAAAGAAAAGTAAACAAAAGCTTTAACTTATAATATTGAAATTGTTTGAAGTGATATGAAAAGCAAAAGCAAAAAAACGGGTAGCTAACGTAGCCTTTCAAACGCTGTTAAAAATTACGACCTGTATCGTGTTATACCGTTTACATGAACATACGGACAGGCGGACGGACGGACATGACTAAATCGACTCAGAAAGTGATTCCGAGTCGATCGGCATACTTAGAAGTAGGTCTAGGACCAATATTTCGGGTAGTTACAAACATCAGCACAAACTCATTATACCCTGTACCTCAGTGTGATGCACAGTGGTTTATTACCAATTTTTTTGGAAATAATTCGGCCATTCAGTAAGTATTAGACCGATTGCAGTGAAATGTATACCGGTTATAGCTAACGTAAGCTTAAGTTTGGACGGAGAACCCCACATTCCCAATAGGGGCGTCTCCAGGGGCCCCTAAATTAGGACACCTTTTGCATACAAAGGCTTTAAGTGCTTGACAATTTGTTGTTTATTAGCGGATTTTTATGAAATTTGAATTTTTTAAAGCGCTAGTAAATACCTAAAAAACATGCTTGAAGTACTTTTACTTTCCGATTTATAGCCATTTCAATGTGGAAAATTTTAATTTTTTCCCGATCCTGTTTTTCGGGAATCGGTTGGTCACCTAACTTCCGAAATTTTTCAATCATGAATTTTAGATAAATTTGTGATACTTTAAAACCATAACGAATAAAATATTATTTTTTGTTAAAAAGTTACACTATTTTAAACTTAAAAAAAAAAAAATCCAAAAAAATTGGGATTTTTTTTTCCAAAAAGTACCAACACTCTTTTGCTTCCAGCTTAAAAGTTTCATTCAGAACATGTCAATTTTTTCTATTGATCTGAAAGGCAATATCGCGTAGATGATTTAAAAAAATTGCGTGTCAAAATTTCTTATTTTGAGCTCCCCAGCCTCATCGAAAGTTGACCCATTTTTAACACAAATTTCATTTTTACCCCCCCGGGAAAAAAGTGCACTCCTCTGTTGGGCCTACCAAAGCAAACGTAGATTCTTTAGTATATAACATAGAAAAGATTAGAAGGTACGCAGTGTTGTATTTGATGTATTTTCCAATATGGTGGCAAAATGCTTGTTCTTCCTCATCTCACATGTATTTAATATCAAATTACATTCTTTGTTTATAAAAAGTGGAATTTGTCTTTCATTTAATTAAATTTATTATTTATTTTGCTTTATTCATCGTTTTTTTAAAGATAATACGCACAATTGATAGTTTAAAAACTTTTTATTTCTCTTTTGATGTTTGCTTTGTTGTTGTTCTCCTTTAGGTTGCATTGTTTTTATTAAACGTCAAAAGTTACATAATGTGCTGTCACTAATACTTAATCAAGCGAAATACGACTCTGTTACACTTCTATTTTTTTCTATGGTATATAAGTAGCTTTCAACATGAATAGCTAATAATACCCGCCTTTATTAAGGCGTGACAGCAAAAATTGCAAAAAATCAGGGGGCTAATCACGTAAAACGAAAACGATAGACGATGCATAAACGACATCAAAATACATATCGTTTTGAAGGGAAATTTCAAAGTTTTTCTTTATTAAATTATTAAAAGAGTGTTGTGTAATCCAGAAACATTAAAAAATTTGGAAACATGTTGATTAGTTTAGGAGCAACAAGGCTAAAAAAATCGACGTTAGTCAACTATCGTTTTACGTGATCACAGTCCAGGTTTTTTGGAAATTGTTAACAAACAAATTGGGAATTGGGGATTCCTTTCATCAAATCTTTATATTTTGTTTTGTATTTACATTTGCTATAATAAGACTTATATACATTTAAAATTTCGCCCAATATTTTGAAAAAAATGTAATTTTGTGTGGGAGCACCCTTAGAAAGTGGAGTAAGGGGGTAGGTATGTTCTGAAAAAATATTGTGAGGGGGAAGTAATGGGGGGTCGATCATACATTTTACCCATCTCCATGTGAGCGCTATAAGCTGATGTCGCAAAAAAAAAAATTAAAAACAAACAAACAAGTAGAAAAATTAAATTCGACTTGGCCGAATCTATGAACATCCTCCACAATGCCCTTTTTAAGTGATAGTAAATTTTCTAACGTGAAAAAAATAATATTTTTGAATGGAAATATTTTATTTTGCGTAAAAAAACTTTTTTTATTAATTTTTGAAAAAAAAAAATAATTTACTTATTTTTTTGAGTTTAAAATTTTTTTCGACTGGTAAATGCCCAATATATATACTACACTTCAGGAGCCTCCGTAAAGTCTTTGGGGTACTGGACCAATTTTTCGAGGTGTTACAAACGGAATGACAAACTTATATATACCCTCTATCACTAGAGTGGAGGGTATAAAAATGTATTGGGACCATCTTAAGGGTTGAAGATTGAAGGTAGCAGGCTTGCCAGATAAGGGGATTTGTCCCCAAATTGGGGATTTCAACTTCGACTTGTGGACAGATTTTAGTGGAGGAGGATTTGGGGATTTCACATAATTTTGGGGACTTGACTCTCATTTCAGAACATTTTTGGGGATTTGAAAGTTTTTTTTAGAAAATTAAATTCTGTTTAATTGTTATTACACACATCTTTTCGAACTTGAAAATATATATGGGGCATTCCATGTCAAATCGGACACTTTGAAATTTTTTTTTTAGATTTTCCCAATTTGTTTACAGTTTTTAGTACTCTTCGAAAACTCCTTCGTGGTAAATTTTCATATTTTTTTGATGACCCGTTAAAAAGATATCGAATTTTTAAAAATTGGTAGTTTGCTCCTTTACTCAAAATTCTTTTACTCATAACTTCTTCAATAATGGTTCAAATTTCAATTTTTTTTTTTTTCAAAAATTTTGTTTTTTTGCGTACTTTCTAAAAAAGAAGCCCAAAAAATTCTTAAAAGCGTTATAGTACGCGATTTTTAAGTTTTTAAATTAAAATCTCATTTTTGAAAATGTTTGTACTCTTCGATTTTTTTTTTTTAATTTTTTGTGTGAAACTTCTATCGATTCTACAAATTTTTTTCCCAGGACGATCGTGGGATAACGATTATTACTATTTTTTTAAATTTTTTGAAAAAAATTTATTGTAATTTTCCAATCTTAAAATCATTTCTACTGCTCCAATAGTGCGTTATAGAGGGGTCTTTTATAAGACCGACCTCCATTAATTTTTACATCTTAACATTTCTTTGGAACAAACTAATACCCTATCTCCATTGCTCCATACGCCATTTTTGAAAAAAATTAGTTAGGAATGGAATATATATAATATAAATATCCTCTTTCTTATTCCGAAGTCCGTTTTTTAAAACATCTTTTCAAATTTGAGATATCCAGCATTTTCTAAGAAAAAACACACCGTTTTGAGGTTTTTTTAAAATTTGCATTATAGAAAAGGCTCTAGATTATTTAAAAATTAACGGATCTTGCATATTTTTGGAATGAAGATTAATTATGTTGGTACTATTCTACGTACCAAATAATAATAAAATTTAATACCGTAACTTCTAAACATTTCAAGTAATGTCATATTTGCCATTTAGGTTGTGTGGGAGGTAGGCGTGTCCATTGACCGATCATCCCCATTTTTAATACCATGCAACCTGACTATATAAGTGTTCGAAATACCCAGTTTTGTCGTTCTAGCTCTTTTTGTTTCATTGTTATTTTGTTTGGCGTTGAGAACTCATTTGCTCCATATCACTCAAAAGTCCCAAATGTGTAAGCAAAATTGGATATGGAGCATAATACCATAAATCTTATTTTCTTAAAAGCTTAAAATCTTTTGATCTATTGTATGTAAAAGTCTGAAAACTAGAAGCTTTGTTAACAATTTATGTAGCAATAAATGGTAAACATTAAAACAAAATCCATCGATTACTTTTCGAGAAAATTTGTGGTAAACCTATTTTATCGTTTTTCTCGAAACCGAGTTGTTGGCGTATGGAGCAAAACAATAATAAGCTGACGATATATCAATAAAACCAGTGACCAGTGTTGCCAGATAAGGGGATTTGTCCCCAAAATGGGGATTTCAAGTTTGGTTTGGGGACAAGATTTCTAGGGGAGGGATTTGGGGATTTCGCTAAAATTTGGGGATTTTTTCTAAAATTTGGGGATTTTTTTTATTTCAAAAATTTAATTTTTAAAATTTTTAAAATTGTTATGACTATTAGACCGAATTTACATAAGGCAATTTTAATTGCGGCAATTCTGATTTTCTAGTGTATCAGAGAGAGAGGGAAGAATTTTAGATCTCTCTCTGATACACGATAAAATCAGAATTGCCGCAATTAAAATTGCCTATTGTAAATACGGTCTTACCAATTAATGAGATTGACATTGGTGCAGAATACAACTGCATTCATTTGTTAATGTCAACATATTAAAATTGGAATAACAATGCTTTAACTATTTTTTGACGTTTTTTGAAAAACCAAAATATTGTTTTTAAATATTTAGAAGCTGGTAGACAACTGTTTTTTTTGTTATTTTCCCCGTAAAACTGTCCTTAATCCCATCATTTGGATTGGGCAAGATAAAATAATTTAGGTCGGGAGTAATTTTAGTAAATAATAAATGTTGTACGAAATATTTATTTTTTTACAAAAAAATTGGCGGTCAAAAGTATTGAAGGCCAAAAAGTAGGTACTGGTGTCTTTAACTGTATTGATTGACTTTTAGTATTTTTCTGGGTCGTTTAAAAAATAATTTGACAACCGAATAGAAATTTTTGTAGTATTACCTCCTAGCACGAATCTGTCATCAGGAAAGTTTTATCAAATAGACTTCTCGAGATATAGGCATTTTAATATTTTGTGAACCAAGCCTTCAAAACCAACAATTCTTTTAATTTTGGAAAAGTGTATGTTAAAGAAATATATATTTTTTTCAAATTTCTTATAAAAATCCTAACATATCCAAGAAATCCTGGCTCGATACGATCAGGATACCATCAGTTAATGTCAAGGAAGTTGACAACGTCCTTTTTGCAATATATATCCAAATTTTGCAAGAAATTTCCTGTTCATACCAGATATGTATGTAAAGTGGACACTCCAATAAAGAGAACCTGAGGTTAAAATTTAAAATTCATTGTTTATATCCTGAATACTAATCAGTCATCAGAAAAATTAAATTTCTTAAGATTGAAAAAGTGTGTGTTAAAGTTATATTCCCCCCCCCCCCCCCCTAATAAAATTACATATTTTAGTAATAAATATACTCTCGATACCATGTAAGGAAGTTCAGAAATCTTTGCAAAACCAAATATCTGATTTGAACAGTATTTTTTTGTTTTTCAAAATTCGAATAGTTATAAGTAGGGATGAGATTTCCATGCAAATGCATGTTTTTTGTCGATAATCTAAAAACGATATCGACCAATTATCTTTCCGAATCAAGAAATTTGCGTTAAAATGCCATCGATTCGTTTTTGCATATTTTTGCATATTTTGGTGAAATGCATATTTTTGCATATTTTGGTTTTAAAAGCATATTTTGTGCATATTTCCAACTTTTAAGTGCATATTTTTGCATATTTTGGCATAAATTAGCAAAAACCCAAATTAAAATTTATTTGTTTCAGAAACTATTTTAAATTTAAAAAATTTATTTTGGAAATAAGAAAAATTATTTTTTTTCTTTAAAATTTTTTTTTATTGATTGTGTTAATTTCTTAAAAATCTTGCCTATATAAAGTTTACAATGTTACTATTTAAACTTGGCGTTACGTTTTGCATTTTAAGAAGTTTTTCCTATGAAAACAAGATTTTTATTGCACATATTTTATTTTTTAGTGATTATTTTTAGGTTTTTTAGTGCATATTTTGAATTTTTTAGCGCATATTTTAAGCGCATATTTTCGATTTTTTAGTGCATGAAAATCGCATCCCTAGTCATAAGGATAAAACCAAAAAAAATTAAATTTTTAACTTCCTACAATGTTCTGATGCTATTCCTGATCTTATCGAGGCTAGATTTTTTTTTAAAGTTATGTAATTTTGTAGGGAAGAGGAAAAAAAGACAACACTTTTTTTAATATTTTTTTAATATTAACAGAATTCTTGGATTTGGGGGTTTGATTCACAAAAAATTCAAATTCCCACATCTCGCGAAGGCGATTTAATACAACTTTTTTATTTAAAACTTAATATTTGAATATCATAAAAAAGTCTAACCTTAAAATTAATATAAAAATATTGTTTAATAAACACCATTTTTTTAATTAAAATAGAGTTTATATTTGAATATTCATAAAATTTTTTTTGGGGATTTTATATAATTTGTAGGGTATTTTTGGGGATTTCATTTTTCAAATTGGGGACAAGAGCCAAATATTTTCTGGCAACACTGCCAGTGACGGTCCGTGAAGTTGTCACTGGGTGTTCTCTACTTCATTAAAACATCAAAATGATGTATATAATGTATGTTTTTCTATACATAACACGTTCCCGCGATAGACCAAGTCTAAATTTTATTATTTTTAATTGACATGCAGCCAAAATTCAATTTTATGCTCCATTTATTTTGAAATAATGTTTTTTGTTAATTGTCGATGTGGTGAGGCAACAAAATTACCACAAAAAAGAATTTGGGCTTCATCTCTTTCAAAAATATATAAAACTAATAAGATCGGATCATTATCTAACTCGGGAACACGTTAGGTCCAGGAAAACATGCATTTTATACATTAATTTGCTGATTTTAAAAATCAGAGAACACCTACTGACAACTTCACGGACCGTCACTGCATAAAACTGGTACCGCAAATTAAATAAGACGCTTTAATGAACACCAGATGAATTTTTTGGAGATCTATATTCTTTTAATAGTCTTTTTGGAAACAGTTTTTAATTTTGAATAACCTGTCTTGTTTAACTAAACTGCTTCCAAATGAATTTTTATATTTTTTTTTTGTTGCGAATTAGCTTTGGGCAGACCTTTGAAGAATTAATTCAATTTGTGAATTAATTAACATTATTTTTCATTAATTTTTTAATTAATGAATTAATTCATGCTTGAATTAATTCTTTGAATTAAATTTGAATTATATAAGAAAAGAATTAATTCATTTTGTGAATAATTCAATTTTAATTCAAAGAATTAATTCAAGCATGAATTAATTCTTTTTGAATTAATTCTTTTTTCATTTTTTGAATTAATTCTTTTTTTGAATTAATTCTTTTTTTTTGGTTTAATTCTTTTTTTGGTTTAATTCTTTTTTTGAATTAATTCTTTTTTTTGGTTTAATTCTTTTTTTTTTGGTTTAATTCTTTTTTTGAATTAATTCTTTTTTTGATATAATTCTTTTTAATTCATTTTTTGGAAAGCACACACATACTATAAAATTTATGCTTGTGCGAAAGTAGCAAGAAAAAAATCAACTAAACAACTAAATTTTTTTTGTACATGATTCAACGTCGCTATAGCAGCATTTTTTAACTTATGGGCATAGCATACATATATGTATATGCTTGTGCGAAAGTAGCAAGAACTAAATCAACCAAACAACAACACTTTTTTTTGTAATTTTATCAACGTCGCAAAAGCAGCATTTTTTAGCTTATGGGCATAGCATAGCATATTATGGGCAATTATAAAGACTGTTATAAACCAAAATGTTTGCATGAGAAAACAAAAGTTTTTTTTCTTTTTTCCCCGAATCCCGTGAAAAATGAATTAAAAAAGAATTAATTCAAAAAAAGAATTAAATCAAAAAAAGAATTAATTCAAAAAAAGAATTAAACCAAAAAAAAGAATTAAACCAAAAAAAAGAATTAATTCAAAAAATGAAAAAAGAATTAACTCAAAAAGAATTAATTCATTCTTGAATTAATTCTTTGAATTAAAATTGAATTATTCTCAAAATGAATTAATTCTTTTTTTATATAATTCAAATTTAATTCAAAGAATTAATTCAAGCATGAATTAATTCATTAATTAAAATTTTTAATTTGAGAAATTGAATGGTGAATTAAAATTTCGAAGGTCTGGCTTTGGGGACAAATTTGGGAATTTTAATTTGAGGATTTTGGATTTTAAGATTGTGGAAATGAGGAAGAAAGATTCTGGCAACACTTGATAGTTCACCAAAAACATAGAATACACCACCCGATGGTAGTGTAGACATAAACCAACGTGGTGAAGTATTTACACCACATAAATTTCAACTCTTCCTAAACTAATTCGCCGTTAATAATTTGACCACCCGCAGTACGGACATGAACCAAATAAATATTCAACTCCTCCTACCCAAATTCACCTCAAAATTTTTAGCACATCTAGTATGGACAGAACCCATATGGTGTGTTCCAGTGTGGCCATATTTATTTCAATTGATTTTTTTCGAACACCCAATTCGAAATCAGCTGATTAGCAAACTTTTCCGGTTTGTTTACAAATTTTTTAATGAAATTTATTTAAAACTGGAAGGTAAATCAGTAATTGGTATAACATCATGGAATTTCGTAATAAAGATCCTGGAGCAGTACAATTTGGCAATTTTATTAACTACTATCAGTTCAATTCGGCAGAAGAGCGTCGTAAACTTTTGCCATCAGATCAGTGGGTGCCACAAGATGAACAAAATTCCTTAGAACCATACCTAGTTCTGGATGTCGGTTGCAATTCCGGAGTATTTACACAATTGTTACACAAATATCTTAAAATCTTGATGCCCAGTCGTTCTGTGTTTGTATACGGTGTCGATATCGACAAAGATCTAATAAACAGAGCTATAGCGGACAATAGAAGTTGCAATGATATTACATACGACTGCATAGATGTTATGGATAACGAGGCTTTTGACAAAGTACAACAGTTCCTAAGGAGTAAGAATAAATTACAATATGATGCGATTTGTTGTTTTTCAATAACCATGTGGATACATCTAAATCATCACGATGAGGGCTTACAAGAATTTCTACGAAAATTATCTACCCATGCAAAATTGTTTGTGGTCGAGCCTCAACCTTGGAAATGTTATCAGACTGCAGAGCGAAGACTTAAAAAGTCGGGAGAGGTTTTTCCTTTATTTATGGAATTAAAATGGAGATCCCAGGTGGAAATTGAGATACAAAACTTTTTGGAGAAAACTATGCAGCGAATAAAAGTGTACGAGTCTATTCCAACCAAATGGCAAAGAAAAATATGTTTTTATAGATAGTATTTAAAATTAGCTATAGGGTGACCGTGCCTAATTTCGGTATGTACCATAGACTGGGTCGACCATAAAGGAGAAAAAAAAGTTCCTATTGGGCGGGCTTAATTTTAAAGCTTACCTCGAAAAAGTTCCATAGCCAAAATATTAGATTTTTAGGTCGCGATTTGGTACCGCCGAAATCGTTATTTGTTCATAGCTTTGTCATTTGATGTCCGATCGTTATAAAAAAAAAAAATGTTAGAAAGTCCTCAGCGAGTACTAAATTTAACCCATATCTGGTTTTAACCTCAGAGGTCATCTTCTTGTTATGATTGTTAGTTTCTCATCTTTCTACCCACTTAAATGATTTTTATTTTTCCATTAAATTATAGCACTAAGAAAATCATAAAATCCTTTCCTTGGAAGTATCCAGTTAAAGTAATTAACAAAAAAGTTACATTTGATTTAAGATTTTTAAATACAATATAAAGAGAATTAGAAAAAAACACTTGTTAATATGCCTTTAAACTATATTTAATTTTTTTAGTTTGTATTTAAATAAATACGAACAAGTGTTTCAAAACTTTTTCAATGGAAAATTAAAATCGAATGTAACTTTTTTGTTAATTAATTTAAGAGGGTACTTCTAAGGGAAGAATTTCATTAATTTTTTAATGCTATAATTCACTAGAAAAATAAAAATCATTTAGGTGGGTAGAAAGCTGAGAAACTAACACTCATAACACGAAGATGACCTCAGAGGTCCAAACCGGATATGGGTCAAATTTAGTACTCGCCTAGGACTTTCTAACAAATTTTTTTTATAACGATCGGACATCAAATGAAAATGCTATGAACAAATAACGATTTCGGCGGTACCAAATCGCGACCTAAAAATCTAATATTTTGGCTATGGAACTTTTTCGAGGTAAGCTTTAAAATTAAGCCCGCCCAAAAGGAACTTTTTTTTTCGACCCGGTCTAATGTACCAGTAGTCGGCACTTTTTGAATTTAAACGTAAATAAATAAGAATTATAAAAGTAAAATATTTAAATAAGATTAAATTTCCATTAAAAATATATTAATCTCTCTGTTTCCAATGATTAAATTGGACTAAGATGATTATTTTGTCCTCGTTTTATCCTTTTTTGTAAACAGTTTTTTAGAATGTGAGAAATTGCTTCTTTTTTAAAAGCTATGTAACTGTATTAATTTATGTTTTAAATTAAAAAATATATTAATCTCTCTGTTTCCAATGATTAAATTGGACTAAGATGATTATTTTGTCCTCGTTTTATCCTTTTTTGTAAACAGTTTTTTAGAATGTGAGAAATTGCTTCTTTTTTAAAAGCTATGTAATTGTATTAATTTATGTTTTATTTGAACGCTTATGGTTTCTGGGGGAAGATATTAATTAAAATATTGTTTTAAAAGTTACAAAAAAAATATTTTTTATCTTTTTTAAAAAGATGCCGCCATTAGGAACAACAATTTTTTACAATTGCCAATAGTCCGCATAGGTGTGCCGACTACTGGTATATTAGAATTTGTCTATGTTTCCTATAGTCGGCATCAGTTTTTCTTCGTTATTTTATTTAAACCTTTCAATCATTTACAGATGTAATTCGTAAAAGATCAATTGAAATTCAAAGGTTTCATTTGGAATTTGAAAAGATCAATTCAAAAAATATCAATTAAAATTTAAAAATTTCATTGAAATTTTTTTGAGAAAGATTATTCTAGCTCAAGGTCATATTTCTTTTACTAATCGTTACGATGATATTGTCAAAGTAACAATTTTCAAGAAACTTTTTATAAAGTTGTTTGTTTTAAATTGATTGGTTTGGTCATTTTGCAAGACTTACTCGACACGTGTTTCGGAATTCGTCAAATTCCATTATCAAGAGTATTTAGCAAATTGACAATCGTTTGTGGCAAAACATAAAGACTTATATTCGTATGTAAATAGTCATAACGAGAAATATACTAAATACACAACATAATACAGCTCTAAATTTCAAACGAAAAGTCAAAACCAAACCATCACTATTTAATTCAAACATACCTTCATATATACAGCTTGTATTACATGCTAGTATATACATACAGACAGTAGATTTCTTACGCGAGTAAGATGTTCACTGCTTTTGTTGTATTCCTTCTTATTCATAATATGAACAGAAGTGAGGCGTGCTATCCTTTTGTTTAAATTCTGTTTTAATTTTTAAATTAATAAAAATTATTAATTATTCGACCTTTAAAATTCTATTTTTGAGAAAGATTATTCTAGCTCAAGGTCATATTTCTCTTACTAATCATTACGATGATATTGTCAAAGTAACAATTTTCAAGAAACTTTTTATAAAGTTGTTTGTTTTAAATTGATTGGTTTGGTCATTTTGCAAGACTTACTCGACACGTGTTTCGGAATTCGTCAAAATCCATTATCAAGAGTATTTAGCAAATTGACAATCGTTAGAATAATCTTTCTCAAAAATAGAATTTTAAAGGTCGAATAATAAATAATTTTTATTAATTTAAAAATTAAAACAGAATTTAAACAAAAGGATAGCACGCCTCACTTCTGTTCATATTATGAATAAGAAGGAATACAACAAAAGCAGTGAACATCTTACTCGCGTAAGAAATCTACTGTCTGTATGTATATACTAGCATGTAATACAAGCTGTATATATGAAGGTATGTTTGAATTAAATAGTGATGGTTTGGTTTTGACTTTTCGTTTGAAATTTAGAGCTGTATTATGTTGTGTATTTAGTACATTTCTCGTTATGACTATTTACATACGAATATCGTTGGCTTAGTCGGCAAACCTGTCAAGTCCAATTTTTATGCAAATTGAGTTTTTGATGTAGTATGCTAGTATAACTCAAAACACATCATGTACAAAAAACAAAATGCCGTTATGTTGTTTTTTCTTCTTGTTATGCAGTGGTAAGAAAATCTGTCAAGTCCAAAAAAAAAAAAAAACATCGAAAGCCACGTGCTAAGTCCAGCCGAAAACAACACACATCTTGTTTTAACAAATTTCTTGAATAGATTTAAATTCGACGTTGGTTTATTTTATTAAAAGGACGCAAAAAGAGAGCTCGTATGAAAAAACCTGCTTGTTTTTTTTTTTTTGCAAAATAAAACTTATAAAGGCAAAAGTTCCAAAAAATTTTAGCTGATAAATTTTGGTACATGATGGCATTTTCAAAGCCAGAAAAGGTAAATTTTTGTTATATCAAAAATATATTTTTTTTCAAAATTTTATTCAAATGGTACATAAGGCCGACTTAAGTACAGCAAAAAAAAAAAAAAAATGGCCGGTATTTAAGTGCAAAAAATTAGCAATTTGCAAAAAAAAATCAAAAATCAAAAATTTTGTAAAATAATGCGTACTAAGAAAAGAAAATTTGGCTTTTGATGTGCTTCCACGGACCAAAATTGATCAGCATTTTTTTTTTTTTAATTTTTTATTTCACAAAATTGTTTAAAGTTGCGAATAGTTGACCTTTAGTATAGTAGTTTGTTGATTTTGTTCGGCATTAGGTCATGAGTTAAAAATTAATTAAAAAAATTAAATATATTTTATTTTAAATGTTTCTTTTGTTGTCCCAATATTTCAGTCAACATTGCTGGCCATCTTCAGAGGGATATTTAAAAATTAAATAAAAAAAAAAAGAAAAAAATTCACTTTCTGGAGCTGTTGTTCAGCTGAAAACTTTTGTCAACACAAAATTTTTCAAATATTAAAAAAAAAAAATATTTTTTTTTTCAAAAACCGCGAACTAAAACCGCTTGTAGAGGACTAAAAGTAGCCTGCATTTTTTTTATAATTTTTCCCGTTATCAGCTCTAAAATACGCACCGACTTTTTGCTATTAGTTCACGAGATTCGCAAATATCCATATCATCGACCCACCCTACGGTTTAGGTTATAAATAATTACTTTTTTTTTTTGTCAACAACAATGAAAAAGTATGTAGTATTTTTTACTACAAAAAACACAAAAAAATCAATAAAAATAAAAAAAAATCAATAAAAATAAAAAAAAAATACAAGTCCACAAAATGGAAAGAAAATGTGCTAAGTCCACATTTAAAATAGAAAATTATAAAGAGCAAATGTGCTAAGTCCAAAAAGAGCCTATAAGTGTTCCTTTCTTAAATTTTAGAGTTCCATGATTTTTTGGGGTTAAACAAGATGAACTTAAGAAAAAAACTGCGTTTACAGATTTAAAAAAAGTTAACACAAAAAAAAGTTAGACAGTTTTTTGTCTCTCCTGAAAAATTTAAAAAAACGGACTTGACAGGTTTGCCGACTAAGCCAACGATATAAGTCTTTATGTTTTGCCACAAACGATTGTCAATTTGCTAAATACTCTTGATAATGGAATTTGACGAATTCCGAAACACGTGTCGAGTAAGTCTTGCAAAATGACCAAACCAATCAATTTAAAACAAACAACTTTATAAAAAGTTTCTTGAAAATTGTTACTTTGACAATATCATCGTAATGATTAGTAAAAGAAATATGACCTTGAGCTAGAATAATCTTTCTCAAAAATAGAATTTTAAAGGTCGAATAATAAATAATTTTTATTTATTTAAAAATTAAAACAGAATTTTCATTGAAATAAGAATTAAAATTTAAAAAAAAAGCAATTCGAATCCGAATGATTAATTTAAATTCGAAAATAAAGAATTAAAATTAAAACAAGTGAGAGAGTGTTAAATTCGGCTGATCCGAATCTACTATACCCTCCAACATGTAAAAAAAATTAAAAAAAAAAAAATGTTGACAGGGGCGTTGTTTTAAGTGGGGCAAAGAAGAGGGAGGGGTCGGTGAGCTGGTGTGACTACTTGGCCCTCACGGTATATGTTTACAAGTTCATTTTTGTCTGCTTTGTGCACTAAAGTATTAGTTTTATTATTATTTAAATTATTTTTTATCCACGCCCTTAAAAAAGGGGCGGGACAAAAAAAAGCGACATTTTTTAATCCCCTGGGTCCAAGCGCAGGACTATAAACTTCTACGAACATAAAAATGGCTCATTTGGTTCACAAAAATACAAAAAAAAACGTCAAAAAAATTAGCATTTTTAAGAGGTTGGTTCAGTTCTTCAAGGGGGAACTTTTTCCCCCCCGGTCCGATTTGGCCCATTTCCGAACTTAACCTGCCTAGGAGCATAAGACATATTTATGCCAAACTTGAGGGGTTTAGCTTTTTTATTTTGGACTGCATCATGTTAACTACAGACGGACGGACGGACGGACATCGCAGAATGTCTTAGAATTGATGTTGTTGTTGTAGCAGCTGCAGAAAGTATCATACTCTAAGTTATAAAATTTTAATTAATGTTGATGTTGTGTTATATATTATATTGTCCCAGCCAGAAAAATACGGTGGGGCCTACATTGGCAAAGCGTTGTAACCGGTACAACAAACGTTGGCAAAACATCCGTTCTACAACGACTACCGTATTGGCCCAATATCTAAATGATAACGCCAGTTGTACGTGTGCCCACGGTTCTAGCCAATGTTGGAAAACTGTGGGGAAAACAAAAAATACTGTACTGGCATAATATCTAAATGATAACGCTAGTTGTACGTGTGCCCACGGTTCTAGCCAATGTTGGCAAACCGTATTAAAAACAAAAAATACTGTACTGGCACAATATCTAAATGATAACGCCAGTAGTACGTGTGCCCACGGTTCTAGCAAACGTTGGCAAACAGTGGTCAAAACAAAAAATGCTATGCGTAAACATTCTAAAGACATATTTTTAAAGGGAAACATTTTTCTTAAAATTTCTGATGATTATCCAATGCCTTCAAGTGAAATTGGTTTGTATCGTGTTGAAAATTTAGATAAAATTTGTACTGAAATTAATATAAGCATGGTTGAATTTAAATGTATTCTTACAACATCTCATAACGAAAAAATTGCAACGACTCTTTTACATGCGTAATTTAAATAATATTTATCAGTTCTATTATTCATTTCTTAAATGTTAAGATAACACCGCTCTACAAATCTGAGATTTGTCGATGCGTTTTGGATGAAACCAAAAAAAGTTGATAGGGTTTGGTGCCCCGATTCCAAAACGGTCACTCAAATGTTTCTATAACGTCACAATTTTGAGAAAATCGCGGTTAAAGTGTCAAAAAATGCCCATTTTTACCATTTTTAAACGCCTATAAAATAAGATCCTGACATGCAAATGACTTGGTATCAAGCTCATTCGAAAGTGTGTAATTTTCTCTTTCAGACACGATCAAATCTTCTTGGAATTTAATTTTCTAAAATGGTAAAAAAAAATCATTAGCTACAAGTGCTTTAAATCTAAAATTTATGTATGAATTTGTATGAAAATTTGTTAAAAAACACTGTGTAAATAAACTAAATATTAAAAAATTTATGGTTTTTTGCTAATGATTTTTTTACCATTTCAGAAAATTAAATTTTTAGAACATTTTATCTTATCTTTAAGAGTCATTTGCATGTTAGGATCTTATTTTATAAGCTTTTAAAAAGGGTCAAAAATGCCCTTTTTCGGCACTTTAAACTCGAATTACTCAAAATCCTGACGTGATAGACAAATTTGGGCTCCGGATTTGGAATCAGCGGAACTAACCAGAATCCAATACGCATTTTCTTGTTGAGCTGTGTAATCATTAAAACATTATTGAATAATAAGTTTTTAAAAATAAATTTAATAAAAAAAAATTATTTTATTTTGTTCTTTATATAATGAGAAAATTTCGACAAAGTGTAATATTTTGTGTAAAAACTGCGCTTTGCCAGTACATTTTTTTATACTATTCGATATTTCTGCAGAGCGTACACCGAACCAAATACGGCAGTAATATTTACGAAAAAGCATGTTGATTTGACGAAAGAACAATCATTATACAGCTAACAAAACAGGGGTGTTGATTTGAATAAAATTTTCGTTAATTTATATTTGAGATAAATTTGACGAAATTTCGTCAAATTAACAGAATTATTTTCGTCAATTTGAATAAAATAGTTTATTCAATTTGAATAAATATCATCAATTTAACTAAATAATTTTCGTTGATTCCACGATATTTTACTAAATTTTTCTACCCTTACAAAAATAAAATATCCATAAATATTATTTTTGTTATTATTTTAATTTTTTTTTATTGAATATTTTAATATTTAAAGAACTTAAAAAATTTTAATTAATTATAAAAAAAAAATAAAAAAATACAAAATAAGTAATAATTGAACTAATTTAAATATACACTTACACAAAGGGGAAACTAATGACTTTTTACAGCAAATGACGAAGGAAATGTACATATTTCCAAATTCCAGACGGAAACTTGTTTATCTTTGAACCCTTGTCAATATAATATGTATGAAGAATACCTTAAAACATTAATAAAAATTAGTTGTTTGTAAATTTAATTTTTATATAATCATTACTTACATGAAGTTTCTCAAAATTTAAATATGTTTTCACATGAAATTTTGCAGCATTTGAAGACGCATTTTACCATGCCAAAAATGGCATAAAAACTAATAGCTTTAGGCAATTGGATAAAATTTCTTTAAAAAATAAATTAATTTTCACAAAAAATACACTTTTTTCACGACGCTGCACATTGAAAAAATAATGGCGTCCAAACTAATAATATTAGTCAATTTGACGAAATTTTGTCAATTTTACTTCTTCAGAGGATGTAAACTTGACGAAATTTCGTTGATTTGAATAAATTTTGTTGAATCTTAAAAAAAAAATTGACAAAATTTTGTTAAAGATCTACGAAAATTTTTTGTTGATTTTACCTACGAGATTTGGTTCGGTGTAGTATTTTTTGTGTAGCCAATGTTTTGCCAGGACATTTTTTTTTGTACTGTATATGTACACACAAAAAATTTTAGGGAAAAAAATTTTAATTAAACATTTTAAAAAGTTCAATTTTGTTTTTAATCATTTTTTTAATTGATATAATTAAATTATTTGATTGATTTAGAAATTTTTTGTGAATACTGTCGACAACATATAAAAACAAAAAAATCGTCAAACATATTTTACGTTTATTTTTAATTTTTGCTTAAATATACTTAAAACGTAATTCTAGTACCAAATTCACTTAAAGTGAGTAACAAATTTTGTTTACAACAAAAAAATAAAAGATAAAAATAGCGTAATATTACTTAATATATTAAAATTTTTAAACGTTTTTATTTAAGTCAAATCACGATTTTTGCTTAGTCGCAAGTGAACACCACTGACGCTTGTTGAAATTAACACAAGCACAAGATAAAGAAAAATATTGAAAAATAATAAAAATACAAAGAAAATAGTGATTATTGCGGAATTATGATATTCGGGTAAAAACTTTTATTACCAAGTAAGGAGGATTTCGCTTTAAAATAGATAGTGGCAGCTAGTTACTAGTTACACATTCAATAACCTACCAGTAACCCTAAAGTGACTCGTTACCTACTCGCTTACAAAAATGCTACAAAACTAAAAAGGTCCAAAGTGGAAATGTCAATTACGTTTGTATCTATCCCTACAAATGCTGGATTATAAATTTCCAATAAGACAAGGACCGCAAAGATATCTTGGAACGTCATAGAGAGGGACGTTTGGCTGCTTAGTGTAAGGACAATTGCAAATATACCGAAGAGACTCCAGCTCAGCCCGTGGAAACCGCATTAAAACAACATCTTAAGTTTAGTCCATATACAGTTGTTTCATCTATAAGCGTGTCTGTGATGGCTGTTTACCTTTTAGCCGGCTTTTACATAATTTAAACAATTAATTGAAGAGGCTAACTTATTGTGTTAATGTTCAGTGCCATTTTATTTTATATGTTCTGATTTTGTTCTGTTAATAATAAACAATAAATTCCTATTTTTTATCCATATTTGTTTTTATTTATAAAGTGGGACATTTTTAAGCTATAAATTTTATTATTTTATGTAATTGATACAATCATTTTTTTAATTACTTTTTTGAAAATTTTTAATCACTTTTTTAATTGAAAATATATGCACTTTTTCCTTATTAAACTTTTACAAATTTTAGTAATTCATACTATCACTTTCGTGATAGGTGCAAAATCAATTAAAAAAGTAATTGATATAATCATTTTAGTGATTGAATCTCATTTTCATTTTTCTGTGTGTAGTGAGAAATTTCAACAAAGCGTAGTATTTTTTGTGTAGCCAATGTTTTGCCAGTACATTTTTTTTTGTACTGTATATGTAATGAGAAATTTTGACAGAGCGTAGTATTTTTTGTGTAGCCAATGTTTTGCCAGTACATGTTTTTTTGTACTTTTCGATATTTCTGCAAAGCGTAGTATTTTTTGTGTAGCCAATGTTCTACCAGTACATTTTTTTTTGTACCGTTGGCAATTTCTGGCTGGGGTGTTATATTTTATATTATACTAGCAGGCCCGCCCGGAACTTCGCCCCCGGTAATATTAAATACCTGATTAAAGAAAAATCAGGATTAGAGTCTTCATTTCTAAAATTCTCCCCTACAGGATTTTTATTATATTTAATTTTTATCGTTGAAGTCTTTTATAAAAACTATTCAGAGTAAACAATAAAATTAAAACAGCCTCGTTTAGCTTGGAAACATGTTCGTTTCGGTAAATAATGTTCTTGAAAATTTTTGAGCCCTTATATCGTAATTATTGAAACCATTTCATTCCCCGTTTCACTCCATTTCATCCCCGTTCCATTCCATTTCGTTTCCTTTTTTATTCATTTGTTCCCCATTTTATTCCATTTTGTTCTGAATTCCAATTCATTTCGTTCCATATAGACTTCATTTAAAAAAAAAATAATAAAAGTACCACATTACAATAATTTATCCTTATCCCCATTAAAATCTAAATTTCCAGAAGGAACTTTTTCAGAATGATTTTTTGGGCTGGAGGATCCAACATTTCAAGTTACTATGACCAACTTTCTATCTGAGACTCAACCTCACGGGCAAACAATTATTCCCCACAATCTGCTATCTGATGAGCGGATAAGGTGGGCAGTCGTATCGTTCGAGCCTTACAAATCGCCAGGGCCTGACGGCATTTTTCCGGCAATGCTTCAAAATACTGCTAGCGAAATAATTCCTTACTTAAAGGAAGTTTTTAAAGCGTGTTTAGAGCTTTGTTATATACCTAGATCATGGAGGAAATCTAAAGTAGTCTTCATACCGAAAAGCGGTAAAATAAATCACGCAACTGCAAAGGATTATCGTCCTATTAGTTTATCATCCTTCCTTCTGAAAACGTTGGAGAGAATTCTGGATCTTTATATAAGAGAGAACCTAGGTGGAAACTTTTTGTCGGCTACGCAACATGCTTATCAGCAGGGCAAGTCGATAGAAACCGCTCTTCATTCCCTCGTGTACACTTTAGAGAGATCTCTGGAATATAGAGAATTTACCTTAGCCGCTTTTTTGGATATAGAAGGTGCATTTAACAATGTAAGCATGGATGCAATTGTAAACGCAATGGACAGGGCTGGCATAAATCCAACCATCAAAAGATGGATTGGCTGCCTGCTGTCTTGTAGAGAAGTTACAGCCGAATGGGGGCTTGAAAGAGCCATAAGATATACAGCCAGGGGAACACCACAGGGAGGAGTATTATCGCCATTACTCTGGCTCTTGGTCGTGGATCCCATTCTCAAAAAAATGGAGACGCAAGGAGCGGCAGTAGTTGCTTATGCTGATGACGTGGTAATAATGTCAACTGGTAAATTTTTGACCACGTTATCCGAGTTGCTAGAGCGATCACTGAAACAGTTATGGAATTGGGCTAATGAAAATGGTCTTAACGTTAATCCTCGGAAAACCGAGATGGTATTGTTTACACGAAAGTATAAGATCGAAAATTTTAGAAAAGTCAAGGTCAACGGGGTTGAAATCCCACTTTCAAATCATGCGAAATTTTTAGGAATTATTCTGGATAGTAAATTATCATGGAACCAAAATACCGATGAACGATTGAGAAAGGCGAATAATGCATATTATGCATGCAAGAAAATGTTCGGCAAGACATGGGGACTTGAGCCAAGGATCACGTACTGGATCTATACTTCCATCGTAAGACCTATCTTACTTTACGGAGTTATGGTCTGGCACAGAGCGCTAGAGAGGGAGGTGACTCGTAGTAAGTTCCAAAAAGCCCAACGGCTTATGGGTCTGAGTATCACTGGTGCCCTAAGAACAACATCAGCTGCATCCATCGACACGATATTGCATCTGCTGCCAATTGACGTCTTTGCTAAGGGTGAGGCATATAAGGCATGCCTCAGACTCAAAGAGTCAAATTGGCTCAGACGCCGAAATTTTGGACACAGTAGCATGGACAATTTGGATAACGTTGTCACTGACTACAGGGTGCCCAAACTACTTTTCGATCGGAAATTTAAAGTTGAATTTCCGACTCGAGAATTTTGGTCGAACTGGCGTTGCGTTCCAAATGACGCTTTAAATATTTTCACAGACGGCTCCAAACAATCGACGGGAGTGGGAGCGGGATTTACTACGGACGTCTGTGATATTCGAAAATCTTTTAATCTACCTTTGAGCTGTAGCATATTCCAGGCTGAAATAGTTGCTATTAATAAGGCAGCCTTGCAGTTTCTTGGAGAATCGGAGAGAATAATAAACTTTTACATCGACAGCCAAGCTGCACTAAAAGCTCTAAGAGGCTTTTGTATTAAATCAAAAGTCGTTTTTGAGTGCTACGAGAATCTTCAGAAACTATCCAGCAACAACCTCGTCTCTCTAATATGGGTTCCAGGACATAAGGGAGTAGACGGGAACGAGAAGGCTGATGAGCTTGCAAAACTGGGCGCAGATGGGGTAGGGGATTTTGTTCATATCGATCCCCCAATGCAGTACTACAGATCGAGAAGTGATTGTCAGTGTATTTCCATGGCGAACAGGAAATGGCGAGAGTTAAGTACAAGCAGAACTACCAGAATAATCTGGCCGCGTTACGACCTTAAAAGAACTCGTTACCTACTTTCTCTTAACAGAAGAGAATGTCGTTTACTCACGGGAGTGGTCACGGGACACTGCCTTATTGCTTTCCACGCAAGAACAATTGGACTTATCTCTGATTCCAATTGTAGAAGATGTGATGAACCGAATACGGATGAAACTGTTGAACATATCCTGTGCAAATGCCCCGCATTGGCCAGGCATCGCAAACAAATTTTGGGCAAAGCAGAACTCGAGAATCTGGAAGAAATCGCAGTCATGGACCTCATGCGCATTAAATTGTTTGCAACATGGACTAACGCGTTTTATCCTCGTCGCTGAAGGAACATGTGGTATTGCTATGGACCAGCCGGTCTATGCGAGGAGTTCAAAATTTTGAGCTCCGCCACCCCTAACCTAACCTAACCATGACCAACTTTTCAGGAGATAGAAAAAGTTACAAAGTTCACTACTTTGCACGTATTTGCCCTAGTAAAATCGGAATTTCCAAAAAGGACATTTTCCAGAATGTTTTGAAATTAGATGAGTAGTTTGGTAGATTTTCAAACTCAACGTCTTTTGACCCAAAGTGGTCGTTTATTTACAAATTTTACGTAGATGAACCGTAGCCTATGTCTAACCTGTAGCCTATGTCTAACCTGATGACCATTCTTAAGATTGGAAAAAACATTTTTTAAATGAGTAGTTTCGGATGTTTGAAATTTTTATTGGTGATAACGTTTTTTAAATCGGATGAGTAGTTTGATCATATTTAAATTTTACGTTTTTCTTGCCAAATGTGGGCTTAGAAATGGGCGTGGTCAATAAAACCTAGAATATTTCTACTCTGAAAGACTTAGCATTGGTGAAAAAATTTTGGAAATCGGATAAACATTTTTGGAAATTTTTAAATTTTAGTTTTTTTTTCCAAAAAGAGGGCGTATAAGTGGACGTGGTCGATAAATCCTAGCCTATGTCCACCCTGGAGGAACACTCTAAATATTGGTGAAAACATTTTTGAAATCGGATGAGTTGTTAAATTGATATTTAAATTTAAAGTTTTTGGGCAAAAAGTGGGCGTAGAAATGGGCGTGGTCGATGAAACACAGCATATGTCCACTACGAAGAACCATTCCAAGCATGTATTGGTGAAAACAATTTTTAAATCGGTTCAGTAGTTGTGGAGATTTTTTAATTTTTTGGCCTATGTCGACCCTAGAGGAACACTCTAAATATTGCGGAAAACTTTTTTGAAATCGGATGAGTAGTTTCATAGACATTTAAATTTTAAGTTTTTTTACCAAAAGTGGGCGTAGATGTGGGCGTTGTCGATGAAACCCAGAATATGTCCACCATGAAGGACCATTCCAAGTATGTATTGGTGAAACAATTTTTGAAATCGGTTCAGTAGTTTTGGGGATTTTTCAATTTTACGTTTTTTGGCCAAAAGTGGGCGTAGAAGTGGGCATGGTCGATGAAACCTAGCCTATGTCCATCCTGGAGGAACACTTTAAATATTGCTGAAAACATTTTTGAAATCGGATAAGTGGTTCCGGAGATTACCCTCTACAAACAAACAAACAAACAAACATACAAACATTACCTCTTTATAATATTAGTATAGATTTTCTTTGCTCCAACTACAGCACAGTGGGAGAAATGGCTAATTTTTTTGAAATAATTCAGTAAGTACTGCACCGATAGCCATTAAATTTAAAATTGTCATAGCTAATGTATTTTCGAGCTTAAGTTTGGAATGCAGCAGAACCCCCCAAAGTAGGGCACCTTTTTCATACGAACACTAAATGCTTGGCTCTATGAAATAGGGCCCCAATGAAATAAGGCCCCAAATCAAAAATGAAATAAGGCCCCACAAATTTTTACTAAAAAAAATTGGGGTGTTATTTCATTATTTGGGGCTTTATTTCATTTTTTGTTTTGGGGCTTTATTTCATTATGAAATAAGTCCCCAAATTTTAGGAATGAAATAAAGCCAACGACGCAATGAAAAAGACTGCTAATGAAATAATTTTCACAGAAATAAGTCCAAAATAAAATGAAATTACTACCGAAGCTACAAAAAATGAACTTAAAAAGATTAGTGCAACTACTAACGCGCCTACTGAATCTGCGATAAGTATTTTATAAATTTCGCTGTAAGATCGGATGAGAAACATCTTACGAATATGAATTCAAATCTCTACATTAATTTAAAATTTTTCTCTCAGAACATAATCAATAATAAATTTTGTCTTTAATATATTTACAAACCTCGAAAAGGAATTATAACTGGTTATATCCTTGGGCATTTCTAGGATTCTATTTAATTACTGATGAAATAATATGATGCATGTTTTAAAAATATTTAAATGCATGTGGTGATGAAGGAAGCGCCGCAGGCGAAAAATTTTTACAACAGATTTTAACAAAAAATTAAAAAAAAATCGCGCGATTTTTTTTTAATTTTTTGTTAAAATCTGTTGTAAAAATTTTTCGCCTGCGGCGCTTCCTTCATTCATTTAAATATTTTTAAAACAAGCATCATATTATAATGTTATGAAAGATACATTAACGACGACGGTAGGTTGTACAAAATCGAAGAAAATTTCGCCAAGTCCATTGTGCTAACACCTTAAACAATCCAATGTGCCACGCCCTGGTCAATAAAGGCAGTTAGTTAGACGTATTCGGAATTTTTTGTTCACTCGCGGCGTGCATTCTGGTTTGTAGAAGATTTAATATATTTTGGATTTTAATTGAGTCTTTTGTATGTATGTTAGGGTGGGGCGATTAGTAAGGAAGGAAAAAAATCTTAATGGGCGCTTCGCGTTTCTGATTCTTGGGATTGTACTGAGCAAAAAAGTCAACTAGACCATACGTCTACGGTGAAAATCGAGCCTCCCGATTTTGACTTGAAGTTTTTTCTCAGACTTTATTTTTTGGAAAATTTGCAAATTTTCTTGGGCTCATATTTCGTAAACTATTTAAAATTTTGACTTTTTTTCAAAAGTAAAGTTGTAGCTATTGTCTCGGGCTACAATTTCTCTGAACATATTACTTAGAAAAAACTTCGTTTTCATGGTAAAAAAGTCGAAAATGTAGAAAATTCACCACTTTTTGTAATTTTTTTTTGATATTTTGGACTATAACAGCCAAACCATTGAGATTTTCGATCCAATAATAAGACAAAAATTGTAGCCAAGACAATAGTTAAGAACTCTCCAGTACATCGTAAAAGCATTAGAATGCTCCTTCAGGCAGTTTTGGCCTTGTGAAAGTGCAAATTTTTTGTGAAAATATTGATAAATTACCATTTTCAGTTGTTCATAGCGCAAAATCATAAAAATGTTCTATTTCTTATTGTTTCCACTTTTTTTATCCAAAAATATAATGTTTTTTTTTTGTTTTGTTCAATATTTATTTTGAAAGTTCATTTAAAGTACAAAGTAATTGTATTGGTACAGACAAGGTATGAATCAAGAATTCCAATTTAGTGTATTTTTCATTCAAAGATTGCCTTCCAAATCATTTCGAGATTCCATACGAGGCGCTTTCTTTCGGCCTTCAGATAAAGATGCCATTATACCTTCACGGTTTTTGTCGATTGAGCGCTTAGCAACACTAGCTACACTCAAAATAATACATTAGTAGACTTACTAATTTTTTTTTGCTAATGCTGGTTAGCTAACTTTTAGCAAATTTTTAGTTAAGATTAGCATGTTAGCAAAAATATCTTGTAAACTTCATTTAGCGCATTAGCAATTTTAAACAAAATTTTAACTAATTTTTTTTGCTAGATTTAAAATTGAGTCGACCAAATTTTTACAAGCTTTTTTGCTAATATTAGCAAAATAAATGGTAAATTTTTTTTTATTTTCAGAAAACTTAAAATGGCGCTATCTCGGAAACTAAGCCAGAGAGAGCAAAATGGAGGCCATTTTTGGTTCTCGGGCTCTCCATAGTATCGCCGGTCCTCTTCACATGTGTGGACCCTAATGGGCCCTAACTTTCCAAACAAGTTAGCATTCCCGAAAATTTTAAAATGCTTATATCGGTAAATATTGCCGACACAACAAAAAGTCCGAAAGCATTTTTGTAGCTCTCAACACGTAGAACAAGACCGCAAAATAGTCAAAAGCTCTCCGAGTAATATTTTTGAAGTTATCGAGGTTTTTAATTCTCAAGACCCCAGTGGTCCCCTATAATCACGTAACTAAGCAAGTTAGAGCGAAACGGACACAAATTTTGGATCAAAAACTATGACGATTTTTATAGGAACCCAACTAGGTCTAGGCCCATCGGGGTCTGGACCTATCGGGTCCGAACCCAATGGGGTCCTCAGATGTGTATGAACTAAGTTCAAAAAAAAAAAATTTAGTTAACTAATTTTTGGCAAAACATTTTTGCTAACTTTAGCAAAAAAATTGTGGGTTCAAAATCAGCAAATTTTCTTGTAGGTTTACAAGCTTTTTTTGCTAACATTACAGTTTTTTTTTTTAGTGTAGTAGCTGGACATAACGCTCCGTACCTTGAATATGACAAGGTATTAGTGGGTCTGGAAATGGTGAATCTTCATCATCTACACATTCGAGGTATTGTTGTAAATGTATTTTATGTATATGTAAGATATTGGATAGTTCTTACGAGTGTACTGATCATTTCATAGTTATATGAGCAGTATTTGCTGAGTTATTTGAGCCTTCAGTAAGTCTTAGTAACACCTTAAGAATATTAGTAATATTCTTGAGCTGATATTAAAGACTGGCGCCCTCTAGGAGTCAGTAGAAGAACTAAATTTGTTTTATCTCTATATTATAAAGTCTCTGGTGATCGTTTACAATAAACTAACAAAAGTGCGTTAAATGAACTTAAAACAATACAAGAATAAAAAATAAGAAATAAAATAAATAGAATAAAATAAATAAATAAATAAATAAATATATAGAATAAAAATATGAAATAGAAAATTTTTATGATTTTGCGCTATGAACAACTGAAAATGGTAATTTATCAATATTTTCACAAAAAATTTGCACTTTTACAAGGCCAAAACTGCCTGAAGGAGCGTTCCAATGCTTTTGCGATGTTCTAGAGAGTTCTTAACTATTGTCTTGGCTACAATTTTTGTCTTAATATTGGATCGAAAATCTCAATGGTTTGGCTGTTATAGGCCAAAATATCAAAAAAAAAAATACAAAAAGTGGTGAATTTTCTACATTTTCGACTTTTTGACCATGAAAACTAAGTTTTTTCTAAGTAATATGTTCAGAGAAATTGTAGCCCGAGACAATAGCTACAACTTTACTTTTGAAAATAAGTCAAAATTTCAAATAGTTTACGAAATATGAGCCCAAGAAAATTTGCAAATTTTTCAAAAAAAATAAAGTCTGAGAAAAAACTTCAAGTCAAAATCGGGAGGCTCGATTTTCACCGTAGACGTATGGTCTAGTTGACTTTTTTGCTCAGTACAATCCCAAGAATCAGAAACGCGAAGCGCCCATTAAGATTTTTTTCCTTCCTTACTAATCGCCCCACCCTAACATACATACAAAAGACTCAATTAAAATCCAAAATATATTAAATCTTCTACAAACCAGAATGCACGCCGCGAGTGAACAAAAAATTCCGAATACGTCTAACTAACTGCCTTTATTGACCAGGGCGTGGCACATTGGATTGTTTAAGGTGTTAGCACAATGGACTTGGCGAAATTTTCTTCGATTTTGTACAACCTACCGTCGTCGTTAATGTATCTTTCATAACATTATAATATGATGCTTGTTTTAAAAATATTTAAATGAATGAAGGAAGCGCCGCAGGCGAAAAATTTTTACAACAGATTTTAACAAAAAATTAAAAAAAAATCGCGCGATTTTTTTTTAATTTTTTGTTAAAATCTGTTGTAAAAATTTTTCGCCTGCGGCGCTTCCTTCATCACCACATGCATTTAAATATTTTTAAAACATGCATCATATTATTTCATCAGTAATTAAATAGAATCCTAGAAATGCCCAAGGATATAACCAGTTATAATTCCTTTTCGAGGTTTGTAAATATATTAAAGACAAAATTTATTATTGATTATGTTCTGAGAGAAAAATTTTAAATTAATGTAGAGATTTGAATTCATATTCGTAAGATGTTTCTCATCCGATCTTACAGCGAAATTTATAAAATACTTATCGCAGATTCAGTAGGCGCGTTAGTAGTTGCACTAATCTTTTTAAGTTCATTTTTTGTAGCTTCGGTAGTAATTTCATTTTATTTTGGACTTATTTCTGTGAAAATTATTTCATTAGCAGTCTTTTTCATTGCGTCGTTGGCTTCCGCAGAATTCAGAGAAAATGAAATAACACCCCAAAATATTATTTGAGGCCTTATTTCATTCCTAAAATTTGGGGACTTATTTCATAATGAAATAAAGCCCCAAAACAAAAAATGAAATAAAGCCCCAAATAATGAAATAACACCCCAATTTTTTTTAGTAAAAATTTGTGGGGCCTTATTTCATTTTTGATTTGGGGCCTTATTTCATTGGGGCCCTATTTCATAGAGCCAAGCATTTAGTGTTCGTATGAAAAAGGTGCCCTACTTTGGGGGGTTCTGCTGCGTTCCAAACTTAAGCTCGAAAATATCATACCATTTTAAGTTTCATGGCTATCGGTGCAGTACTTACTGAATTATTTGCTGTTGTTGGAGGGTATTAAAAAAATAAAAAATTCTCCAGGTTCCGAAAAAATTTTTAAAAATTTTCTAAGTTGCACTAAAGTTGACTAAAAAAGGTTATTCAAAATGATTTTTGAAAAATTTTTTTGGCAATCTTTAAATTTTTTTTTTACAAATTTAAAAAAAATAAATTAGTCCCGAAGAATTTTTTGAAAATTTGTAAGAAGCAAGCATGTTTTAAAATGGAATCGTCGATATGTTAAAACTAAAAATTGAAAAAAAAGTACGAACTTTATTACTATAATAAGTTTATTTGTTGTTTTGTTTATTAATTTGTACATCTTTATACACTAATTAAAGACCCTAAAACACAATTTATTATAATTAATTTTTCCTTTGTTCTTATTTATATTATTTAATGATCATTATCAATTTCTTAAATATTTTGTAAAATTTTTAACTTTTTTTAAGATTTTATTTGTTTTGTAATTATAACTCATTTAATAATGAAACAAGCATGTTTTTTTAGAGGGAAAATGTTAATGATAAAAAATTAAATAAAACTAAAATTCAAAAATTTATATTTATAATATTTCTTTTTCTTTAAATTAAACATAAGTTCTAAAGGAAAATATCTAATAAGTTTATTTTTTTCTCTTTTTAAATTAAAGTACTTATACTTTGTTAAAATAATACAGGAAATTGTTAACAACATTTTTAAATAGTTTTTTTTTTTTGAAAGTAGGAAGATTTTAAAGTGTTGGAGAGAAAATTTATTAAAAATAAAAATCTTCATCTATAACGTTTTCTGTATTTTGATGATGAACATTGGCGTCTTCATCTTCGGATTCTGTAATATTATGATGAATGATATTTGCTAATTCTAAATTAGCGGATGATGTTGATCTGGTTAAATGACTTACTGGTTGTAATTGTTGATGCGATTGCTGGGGATGAGGTGGGGATGGTATTGTTGTTGTTGCATCGGGCGGCGAATGTATTATCGCTCTACTATTTTGGGAAGATAAATTTCATCCAGCAACTTCTTCACCAGCAAAATCCAATTTAACAACATCAGCTGGCAAACATTCTTCAACATCAACTTCATGTTCTGTTGTATTGATACGATTTAATGTCATTGTTACATCTGGTCCTGACTTTAGGGCAACTGAAGTGGGTGTTGGTGGTATATTGGGTAATGTGGTAGCAACCGCAGCAGCAACTGTTGTTGATGTTACCGCATTTGTATTGGTTATAATATTAGTGGGATTTGTTACCAAATTGTTGTTGTTGTTGGTGGTTGTTACAGCAATATTGTTCGCAGCAACTAAAGTTGTTGTATTAGTTGAGGGAACACTGACAATTTGCTGTGTTGTTGTTGGTTGTTGTAAAACAATATTTTCAGTAACAGTAGCTGTGACGGCAGGACTTGTTGGAGTTGTCGTTGGTATGGTATTTGTTGTTGTAGCATTTGTAGAAGCATTGGCTGAAGCGGCCGCTGCTGCAGCAGCCAATAATGCCTTTTGAGCTTGCATTTGTTGGAATTGTTGTAATGTAACAGTTGTCGTTGTTGTGGTAGTATGAGTGGGTTGCTGTATTATTTGTGTATGTTGTTGCACTTGTTGTTGCTGTTGCTGCTGCAGATGCTGCTGCTGATGTTGTTGGGCTTGTTGCAATTGCTGCAATTGTTGGGGCTGCAAATGCACTATTTGTGGTTGTGTTAATTGTGGTGATGCTGTAACAGTATTTGATGTTGTTGCCGTGGCATTGTTTAGTGTCACTTGATTAACACTCAAACCACTACTTATGCTGGCTGCAACTGATGATGAAGATGCAGCATGTGGTGATGATTGTATTATTATCTGTTTGGGTGTTGTCTGTAATATTTGTGTTGCTGTTGTTGGACCTGTTGAAGATGTTATTGCTGATGATGATGATGGAGATTGATGTAATACCTGTTGCAAAGGTACAATATGTTGAACATTTTGTATATGAACCGTTTGATGTTGTTGTAATTGTTGCTGTTGTTGATGCTGTTGTGTATTAATTATTCCCGCGGCTATAACAGTTGGTTGTTGCTGCACATGATGCTGTTTTATAATATGTGTTGTTTGCGGCTGCTGATTTTGCTGTTGCAAATGAGTTTGTTGTTGTTGCTGCTGTTGCATAGGTTGCTGTTGTTGTATCTGTTGTACTGTTTGTATGACATGATGAACTTGTTGCATTGGTACTTGTTTAGCTGGTATGCCAGCATCTTCGAATGCTTTTTTCTTTAATGCTTGTCTAATTTGTGTTCTAAAATTAAGAAAATATAGAGAAAATAACGGGTTCCATTAAAATCATTCAAGAGAGAGTATAGTTTTTTAATTGTCCTCTCGCTATATCCTGTTGAGAGGCCTTGTTTGTAACATAAACACTTACACTGTTCTATTTTTTATGCTTAAACTGATTTTGTTTAAATCGTCTGAGAATCGTATTATTGATGCATGTAACATATCAATTTCTTCATCTGTCCATTTTCTGCAATACAAAATTGACATTTATTTGCATGATGTTGTGATGGTATTTTCGTATAGATGGATGGACATAGCGAGAGAACAGAAAAAGATTTTTGATTAGTTGAGAAAAATTTAAAAAAAAGTATATTGAGGGCTCTATCTTATCCTACATCATCCTTAGATATTTATATATACAGTGGTAAGTGGTGCAATTCTTAACTTGACTCAATTATACAAACTTGCAATAAAAGTGCGGTTTTTGTGCAGTTGCATTTTAAAATATGACTAATTTTACAATATTCAACCATCTGAAGTCCAACCCGTAAAATCTAGGACCCTGAAACCAGGGGCAAAAAAGTTTCCCCTTGAAGAACTAAAAAAAAATTTTCATCTGGTAAAGGCAGGCTCAGTTCGGATTGCCCAGACAGAAACAAATGGACAGCATTGGAAGGACTAAACCAACCTTTTAAAAATGCCACTTGTTTATATATATTTTTTTTAGAGTCCGACCGAAACCAGTTTTCGAGGCCGAACCGAAACCGAACCGAATATTCGGCCGAAAAAGTAATATTCGGCCGAAACCGAAACTTAAAAAAAATTACCGCCTGGCATGAATAAAATTATTAAAAAATTTTTAAAGATTAATATACGCATATAATTCTTTTAAACCATAGGAATTGTTGTATTTTTGAAAAAAAAAAAATATGTTTTTTAAAAAACTTACAAAAAATGTGTATATTTCATTTGCAGATTAGGAGAAAATAATTTTTGAACTGAAACAGTTTTACATTTATTGCATAAACTTGAAAATTTTTCTTCAATTGAACTGAAACAAGTGTAATGAAATACGAAATCAAAAAATTCACCGACTTTTTTACATATTTTTTAAAATACCAAAAAGTTTCGGTTTCGGCTAATATTCGGCCAAAATTTTGCCGAATACCGAATAGAGGCCGAAACCCCATTATTCGGCCGAAACCGAGACCGAAACCGAATATTCGGTCAGACTCTAATTTTTTGTATTTTTCCAAATCAATTGCAACATCTTTATGTCAGAAAAAGTTTAAAGTTGTGCATTTGGACCCAGGGGATTAAACAATTTCGTTTTTCCCCCGCCCCCTTTTGTGGGCGTTGATATCAAAAAGATATTAAAATAATGATAAAATTGTATTACTTATGTACATTAGACCGACTCACCTTATATGGGGAAAAAAAAGTTAAAAGTTGTACCCCCCTCAAAATTAACTTTGACATATTTTATGAATAGGGCAAGTACTTTCATGAAAATGCATATTTTTACTCAGCATTGTAAACATAACATAAATTAAATATCTATCCGAATCAAAGAATTTGCAATAAAATGGCATTGATTTGTAGTTGCATATTTTTGCATATTTTGGTATAAATGCATATTTTTGCATATTTTGATAAAAAATTGACTTTTTTTAAATTTGATCAATATTTTTTCAAAACTTCCTTAAGAAAACTCAAACCATATCCCCTATTTCTTATTAAAAAATATATTTTTTTATCGAAATCATATTCTAATGCATTTTTTAAAGAAAATTGATTCTGGAAGAAGAATTTTTAGATTCTGAAAAATTTTTCCTATTTCAAATGTTCCTATTCTGAGATATTTATGAATATCCCTTCACTAGTCGTAAAGAAAAAATGTTTTAGAATTTAAGATTTTTTACAGGAAAATTGCATTTTTATTTTGATTAGAGTTAGGGTGGGGTATTTTGCCTTTAAGTTAATTTTTTGAATTGAAAATCGGAAAATTCCGAAAAAAAGTATTTTAAAAATAAATATTTTTTTTTAGAATAAAGAACACAAAGTATTGAAAAATAACTTGTTTTAGAAAAAATATTGTATTTTTATATTTGTTTTTTTTTCTTTTAGAAACTTTTTTACTTCAGAAACATTTAGTGACTCAAGGAAAAAACTTCTCATGTAAAAAAATATTTTACTAACTAAAAATCGTTGCCACTAATTTATGTTGAAAAATTATTTTTTTTTTTAAATAAAAACAATAATTTTTAGATGCATATTTTTAAAGTTTTTAGTGCATATTTTGGATTTTTAGACGCATATTATAGGCACATATTTTCGGTTTTTAGATGCATGAAAGTACTTGCCCTATTTATGAAGATTCCCAAAATATTTGGACTCTAGCGATAATCTCCCGTGAGCTAAACCGCGTAAAAAAAGGGTCCAAAAATGGAATTTTTCATGAATAAAAAATTCAGTAAATTTTTTTTGTCCAATGAATGACCACATATAATAGATATTTAGGAATTCTTTGATTCTGCATTAAAACATTTTAAAAATCTAACCACAGTTTTTTTATGCTTTTCAATTCGATTTTACTGAAAACTTAAATAACTTTGGTATTTTTTGTCCGATTTTTACTTCTAATACATCGTTAGAAAGGTGTTGACCACCGCTTGGGATTTTATTCAAAGACTAACCCTTAACTGCACTGTCTTACTTGTTTATAACATTTACTTCGACATCATTAAAAAACCATTTTATAACCACAAAACATACATGGGACTAGTTAAATAAATGGACTAATTAATTGACGATTTCATTGGCATTATATTGAAACTAATGCCAATGAAATGTTTAGCATTGGCATTGTTTCAATCAATGCCGATGCCCGTTAAGGAATTAGTAGCATTAGTAATGCCAATTATAAAAAATTTCATTGGCATTAATAAATGCCTAAATGAAAACAAAGCAGTAGCAATATTAAATGTTGTATTTACGTCAGCGAGTTGTAAAATTTTTTTTTTGGTTAAAACTTAAAATGGCTATATCTCGAAAACAAAGCCAGATAGAGCAAAATGGAGGGCATTTTTGGTACTTTGAATTGTTTCGCCCGTCCTCTTAACATGTGTGGACCCTAATAGGTCCAAATTTTGAATCTAAAAAATTAGCACTCCCGAAAATTTGAAAATTTACATACCTTTAGGATTATCTTGCTTAGTTTTCCAGGTACTGCAATTTAGAGACCCAATAGGGTCTTGAGAATTTAAGAAACTGAATAATTAAAAAACTATTGCTCTGAGGGTTTTCGGTTATTTTCAGACGATTTCTAGAAACCAAGAGCTACAAAAATGCTTTTGGAATTTTTGTTGTGTCAGCAATATTTACCGAGATATGAGCATTTTTAAATTTTCGGGAATCCTAATTTTTTTGGATTCAAAGTTAGGACTCATTGGGGTCCACGCATGTGAAGAGGACCCGCGCTATCTGGCTTAGTTTTCGAGATATCGCCATTTTAAGTTTTTTAAAAATATATATATTTATTGTAAAAAACTGCTTTTTTTTATCAATTGTAAATAGTTTTTTAGGCATTTGTGCCGTTTCATTGGCATTAGTACAGAAAATGCCAATGCCAAAAAATTTCATTGGCAATAAATGCTAATGCTTTTTTTTTGCATTGGCATTAGTTTCAACTAATGCCAATGATAATTCAATGCCAATCAAAAATTCCCATGTATGCCACAAAAAGCATATCTTTGTACAGGAAACACGTTTAATTAATATATTTGGCCACAATTAATTTAACCCATGCATGATCAAAATAGTATGGCAAACATTTTTAAAAAAGTTTTTGCGGAAATTATTGAAGGCTAGTTTTAATACTTTAAAAAATAAAATAAAATCGATTTGAAAAGCATCAAAAAACTGACATAAACATCTCGTTATCTCGAGTCTGTGGTTAGATTTTGAAAATGTTTTAATGCAGAATCATTCATTGGATACAAAAAAATTTACTGAATTTTTTATTCATGAAAAATAACATTTTTGGACCCTTTTTTGACGCGGTTTAGCTCACGGGAGATTATCGCTAGAGTCCAAATATTTTGGGAATCTTCATAAAACATGTCGAATTTAATTTTTAGGGGGGTACATCATCAACTTTTTTTTTTGAGTCACTCTAATGTACATGTTAGAGGGTATAAGATTCGGCACAGCTGAATTGAAAATTTTCACTTGTTTCGTTTCAGTTTTTATTTTTACGTATCTACACAAAATATGATTAGGGTTATGTTGAAAGAATCTGGACTTTTTCAGAAATTCACTCATAACTTTTGATGTAATTCAACGATTTCAAAAAAAGTTTTAGCCCTCTGACAAGGAAAATTACTCAAGTTTTGGTATGACAAAACTTATATACATATACCCTCTATCACTAGAGTTAGTGTTTATAAAAAACCGACATTTTGGAAAACCGGTTTCTCGGTTAACCGAAAATCAGCTATTTCGGTTAACCGGTTTTCTCGGTTAAACCGGAATAAAAAAACCGGTTAACCGGTTTTTTTTCTTTAACTGAAAAAACCAAAAAATACTTGAAAATAGCTGATTTTTATTCAATAATAAAGTGAATATAGTTTAAGTTAACATATTTGTATCTTTCAGCAAGGTTTGCAACTATTACGCTATAAAAAAGCGATATTTAAATAATGTACTTTAATTGACCATATTCACTACACTCAAAAAAAAAGTGAACTAAAATCTAGGAAAATTAACTCAATTTTGAGAAAAAGAGGAAATGATTTGGCTCCAAAGATTTTTTTTCTTGGTTTTAGTTCATAATTTTCCCAAAAATAAGGAAAACAAAGTTATTTTAACTAGAAAATTGGAAAAATTATACTTCACATTTTAGAAATAGATTGGGTATAGAACCTGGACCCATGGGTTCGGACCCCATTTAACTCGAGACCCCGTTGGGTCCTTTAAGGGTCCCCATAGATTTTGAACCAAAACTTGTGTCCGTTTCGCTCTAACTTGCTTAGTTTTTGAGATACGGTAATAAGGGGCCTGATAGGGTCTTGAGAATCTTAAAAACCGGATAACTCAAAAACTATCAATCGTAGGTCTTTCGGGTATTGCGGAAGTGTTCTACGAGTCAAGAGCTACAAAAATGTCATTAGACGTTTTCTCGTGTTTGCAGTATTTACCGAGATATATGTATATATAAAATCTCGGGAATTTCAAATTTTAGATCTAAAATTAGGGTCTTGAGACCCCGACAGATATGCAGAGCTAGGCTATTCCATATTTTTCTTTGAAGTCTTTCTTTTGAAAATTTCATCCGTTTCGCTCTATCTCGCTTAATTTTCGAGATATCGCCATTTTGAATTTTTAACTAAATTCTAAGAAGTTATTTACTAAATTCTCAGAAGTCATTAACTAAATTCTAAGAAGTACACTTCCTCAATTCAAAGAAGAGAAATACGATGATGTTTTTTTTAGTAAATTTTAACTAAACTTGAACTAAATTGTTTTTTAAGAAATGTGTCTTAAAAATAAAGATACGATTCTTAGATTTGTGGAAAATTCCTTTGGCAGTAAGAATTTTTTTCCTAATATTTAAAAAATCCATTTAAAGAAAACTAAACTATGAACTAATTATAAGTAAATGAACTAAACTTTTTTCCTCATAGTCAAGAAAATTTCTCATTTTTTAGTTAAATTTTACTAAATTTTAGGAAAATTCATGATAAATTTTCAAAGACATTTTTTCCTTAATTTAAGTTATGTCTTTTTTTTAGTGTAGAACTTCAATTTTATTTGTACTGGTTTTAATTAGAAAAATACATTTATTTGTTATATGTAAGTAAATTGCAGTCCCGAATTTTATTTTTATTTTCTTTTATTGACATTTTCGCCAGTATCAGGGATTTTAGTATCTGGTTAACAGTCACTTATTAAGTTTTTCATGAAATTTTCAAAAAAGCGCTGACAACGGTGAATATTTAAAATTTTTATCAGTTTCGGAATAAAATTCCTATTTAGAAAATTATTTCTTGAAGACAAAAAATATTTTAGACGTACTTTTTCGCGGATTTTTAATGTGTTTTCAACGAAATTCTAAAAATATAATAAAAAAATAAGTGTAAACCCTTAATATTTGCAAAAATATTCCGTTTTGAACGTACTTAAAAAACCGGTTAACCGACAGAAAAAAAACGGTTTTCGGTGCACCGGAAATCTTCAATTCCGGTTAACCGGTTTGCAGAAAAACCGAAATTTTAGGAAAAAATCGGTTTTTCGGTTAACCGGTTTATAAACACTAACTAGAGTGGAGGTTATAAAAATACGGTTTGGCGAGTAAATGACTAATATGAGTTCGTAAGGATTCAATAAAAAACATTAAAAAATTACACATGACTGTTTTTAGACGCAGCGACGATATAATTTATGGGGTCCTAGACCTATATTTTAAAGTGTTGCAAACGGAATTGCAGACTTATATGTATAAACCCTGGAGTGTATAAAAAGAATATTCGTTACATGAATGAAACTTTCGTCTATTCTAAGAAAAATTAATTTTATTAATTTCATCAATTTTCAAAAATGTTCATGCCCATTATAGCAGAGCATTATTTTCTTTAATGCTTAAATTCGGGGTTCGGGACAGTTAGCCATTTAGGTCAATAATAATTCGATGAAGTGTTTTTATTTATTGTTTAAGGTAAGTAAGTTGCTCGGTTTTCACGTGAAAATCTGTAAAAAAAAAAACATAAATTTCCCACTGGCTTTACAAATGCGTAAAAATTTTGCTGAAGAGGTATCTGAATGTTAAATTTTACCGCTTTTTAAGGTGGGTAAGTTGCTCGGTTTTCACGTGAAAATCTGTCAAACTCCATATAAAAAAAACATAAATTTCACACTGGCTTTACAAAAGCGTAAAAATTTCGCTGAAGAGGTATTCTGTTCACTGGTGAAAAACCGGCAAAATAACCCGGTATATGTTGCATCAATACGTATCAACACTATAAGCAACATTTTTTTAAATTGTACAGACCATTTAAAAAGCGGTGAAATTTAACATTCAGATATAAAATGAAGTAATTTTAAATGTTTGGGACTGTAAATATTATTTATATCACATAAATTACCAAAAAATGTTAATTAAAGTTATTTTATGTATGATGACGCGCAAAACATAACCAAACATATGACTGTCAAATTTTCGCTACAAATTAATTGATGTTTCGAAACATTTTTTTTCACCGGTGAACAACTTACTTAGCTTTAAATGGTATGTACAATTTAAAAAAATGTTGATTATAGTGTTGATGCGTATTGATGCAACATATACCGGGTTATTTCTTCCGGTTTTTCACCAGCGAACTGAATACCTCTTCAGCGAAATTTTCACGCTTTAGCTAAGTAAGTTGTTCACCGGTGAAAAAAAATGTTTCGAAACATCAATTAATTTGTAGCGAAAATTTGACAGGCATATGTTTGGTTATGTTTTGCGCGTCAGAATACATAAAATAACTTTAAATAATATTTTTTGGTAAGTTACGTGATATTATTAATGTTTACAGTCCCAAACATTATAATTACTTCATTTTACATCTGAATGTTAAATTTCACCGCTTTTTAAATGGTCTGTACAATTTAAAAAAATGTTGCTTATGGTGTTGATGCGTATTGATGCAACATATACCGGGTTATTTTGCCGGTTTTTCACCAGTGAACAGAATACCTCTTCAGCGAAATTTTTACGCTTTTGTAAAGCCAGTGTGAAATTTATGTTTTTTTTATATGGAGTTTGACAGATTTTTACGTGAAAACCGAGCAACTTACCCACCTTTTTGTAAAGCCAGTGTGAATTTTACATTTTTTTATATGGAGTTTGACAGATTTTCACGTGAAAGCCGAGTAACTTACCCACCTTTATATTATATTCATATATAAAATGAAGCATTTATAAGCTGTTGGCACTGTTAACATTAATTATTTTAGATAAATGGACAGAAGTTACAAAAAATTGCAAATTAAAGTTATTTTGTCTATGACAATGCGCGAAATATAACCAAACATATGACTTACAAATTTTTGCTACAAATTAATTGATGTTTCGATTTTTTTTTTCACAGGTGAATAACTTACAGGCCTTTAAAGCCCGTCAACCTAACTCAGAACTGGTAACGACCGCCTTCTCGTTGTAGCAAAATCGACCAAGGGTTTTTTCTGGTAGGAATCTTAAACACGACCTCACACTTATATGCTAGTACGCTACCAACTAACTTAAAGGTCAAAAAATTGGACCTATTGGGAAATGTCTTAGGTATTTTGCATTTGTATTATTTTTTGGTGAAAATAGTAAATATTAGGACATTACTGAAAAAAAGGTTTAATGTTAACCGAAGAATTTTTTTGGTATGACAAAATTATTATTTTTTTTTAATTTGGAAATAACCCAGGCAGAAAAATGCAATCAGAATGACGTCAGAATAGAGTTGGCGGAGGACCTTCCAACGCCAAAGTGAGATCTAATTTACAAAATTAATGGTGTTTCAATAACATTGAAATGATAACACTAAAAACAATAGTTTGACTTTTTGTTTTGACGTCATCACAACACCATGAACTCAAATTTTCTGGTTTACAATGGCATTGTAATAACAAATTTTTGACTTTGGAATGGTGTTTAGAGATAACACTAAATAAAGTTATTTCGACATACATATTTTTCGCGCTATTTTGGGATTTTTTATATAAATACAGCTTAATACAATTGTTTTCCTGTGAAAGATGTATAGTGACAGGAAAACCAGTAAATTGATTTTGAAGAACGTTCTTTGGAATTCTTTATAAACGAAAACAGCCCTTAGAAAATTTAGCTATTTTACAAACGAACTTTTCTAACATACCTGGTGACCTAGAGCTGTGTCGTTTATGATCGTGCTAGTTCAATTGAACTATTCACTTCACTGAACGATTGACCAAGCTCTTTTTATTCAGCTCTTTACGTTCAATTCGCCCATTTGTTTATGAACGAACAACAGACACGATTAAAGTGAATCGTTTACGAAGTGTAGAACGAAAACAACAGATGATCGATTGAACTAGATGAACGAACAAGGTCTATTATCTGAAATAAACGAAAATGAGCGCTCACTCAATTGAACGATTAAGCTTACCGTGACCAGAGACAATTGGACATATCAAACTGTTCTAAGTCCCGAACGAAATCTTCAAAAGTCTCAGACACAATTCATTTGTGGGTTTTTGAGTAAAGAATTTTATTAATACACACAAAAAAAATCCAATGAACAAATTTTATAGTATTTATGAACAAATTCATAAAATTTATTAACTTATTATAATTATAAACTTTTTCATAGTATTTATGAATAAATCATACTATGTGAAATTTAAGACTATTTAATATTTTTTCATAAATACATACTATGAAAAAGTTCAAAAGTTTAATGAAAAAGTTCATAATATTTATGTATTTGTTCATAAATTCTATGAATTTCGTTCATTGGCAAACATTTTTTTTATGTGTAATAATAATAATAATAATATAATAATAATAATTTGATCCAATGATCAGTTTTTATTTATTTATCCAATTTAATTACAAATCATTTTTAATAATTTAGACCTAAACGAGAACTGGTAACAATGACCGTCGTCTTGTTGTAGCAAAATCGACCAAGGGATTTTGTGGGAATCGAACCCACGACCCTCTGTTTCATATGCTAGCACGCTACCAACTAACCTACAGGGGCCCCTGTGTAATGATATCAGAAAAAAGAAAATTTGAGAAATAAAAAAAATTTAAGTCTCAAAATTTTTTTTTTAAAAATTAAAAAAAAAGATAATTTTTTTTTTTTTTAATTTTTTTTACTTTTTTGGAGTCTAAAAAAATCATTAAAAATGTTTTTAGATAAGAAAATTTTAGAAAATGTTTAAAGTACCGGACATAAAAAGTTTAAAACTTTGAAAAATTGCAGTGTTTTTAAGTTTTTTTAATATTTTTGTAACAAAATCGCCATAAAATTATTTCCTATTATTAAAAATTATCAATTATCAGAAAAATAAAATAAATTTAAAATTGTTTTTTAGTTTCTTTTAAATTTGTATACACGCAAAAAAATCTGTGTCAGATTGGGCAATCCTACTTGGTAAAATTTTTTTCATACCAAAAAAAAATTTTTACCAAATTTTTGATAAAATTATGCTTGTCGATGTTAAAGTAACATAATTAGTTTTTTATGTAAAGCTTGCACAATAACGCAAAGTTCTTGCACAAAAATGTATCTAAAGAAAACAACAAAAAAACAAATACAGACCGCCATTTTCATTTTGTATTATTGTTTGCGTTGTTCGTTTATTTTTTGTGTTATAAAAACGTAAAAAGGAAATTGATAAATAAAATTAAAATAAATTAATAAATAAAAATAAATAATTAGTTTTTTAAAAGATAAATAAATTTTGCTGTTATAACTTAAAACACCATTCATTTAGCAAAACCAATGGAGTCCCAGACGTATGTTTCGATGAATTACAAATGGAATGATAAAGTGAGTATACCCCCATTCCGAAGACACCAATAAGGTTGAATAGATTTTTAGTTAAAAATTAGTGATTGGTAATAATTTTCTATTTTTACAGGTTACTGGTAAAAAAAGTTTTGAAGCCATGGCGAATCCAGTGAGTATCAGGTTGGTTGGCTACCATTTAATTTCCTCTCTCAAAAAGTTGGTTCTCTTAGTGTTGCCTATGCTATTGCATGTAAAAACTCTCTTAAACATTAAGAGAACCAATTTATATAAAGTGTCAAATTGTTTTGGGGCCTATCAAAATCTCTGATATATTCTTTACTCTATGGGCGAATCCTTCACTACAATAAAGAGCGTGGGTACCAGTCCTGCCTTTAGTTATAAAATAAAAATCTAAAAACTCATTTATATAGCAAAGCCAATGGAGTCCAGACCTGTTTTAATGAGTTACAAATGGAATGACAAAGTAAGTGTTCCTCCATACCATGAGACCAATTGGGCTTATCAGTTTTTTAAATTAAAAATTTATGTTCTGTAATAATTTTCTATTTTTACAGGATGCTTTTAAATAAATTCGTGAAGCTATAGCGGATCCTTCACTTCAAGAAGAAGCGTAGGCAGCAGTCACTGGAGAAAATTGTACAAAAAGGGTCAGTTGGTCGGTGGTAAATTATATCCTACATAAAATTTATTATATTAATATGGTTTTATTGTGTGAAAATTTTAAATTCAACAAATATACAAATTTTTACAAAAATTGATTGAAAATTTATTTTAGCATAAATGTGGTAATTTTTAGCATTGTTTTTAGTCACCTTTTCTAATAATTTTGGTATATTTCACCATATTTCTTTTGGTATATTTTAACAAGTTTTTTCTTAAATAGCATTAGAATTTTCGGCATAAATAAACTTTACCGAACTTTGTTTAAATTAAAAAAAATATATATGACCTTATTCCTAGGACTGTTAGATTTCGAGTGTGGTGTTCAAACCCATGGGGACGTACCCCGTTTGGGAGGGGCAGGGGTTTAAAGTTAAAGTGGTTTTTCTTAAATATTTCAAAAACTACTTATCCGATCAAGACGGTTATGGTATCATTAGAAAGGGTAATTAATTAAAGACCTTTCCAACGGGGTGAAACATGACGTAGTTTAATTAACCCTTTAAGCGACAAAAATTCATTTTAAAAAATTTTAACTAGACTTTTTACAAAATGCTTAGTATCTCAAAATCGCACGTATATAAACATTTTTTTCGTCTATATAGGCTTGCAGCCAATACTTCAAGCTTTCATTTGCGCCAAAAAACTGCGCTGTAAGTCTAAAACATACTGAGATATTAGGGGTCAAAGTTGTAACTTTATTTTTTTTTTTACTTTTTTAAGGATTTTTGTTAAAATTTTATTGATTTGTGGAAACATACAGATATCTGACAAACTACTAGTCCGATCGAGACGAATGTGGTATCATTAAAAAGGTGATTTTAACCGGGCTGAACGACCGAACTTTTTTTGCATAACCCCCATTCACATTATGGGGAGTAAGTCCAAAGCAATTTTGGTCATAATCCCCGTTTTCTGCAGAGAGGGTGGGTTTAATGCATGGAGTTTGTAATCCCTAAGCCCGGCCGAAGGCCGGCTACGCAGAAAAAAAATTTTAAATTCGATTAGTAGTTAGTCAGATGTCTGTATGTTTCTACAAAAACAATTTTAACAAAAAACCTGAATAAAGTTTAAAAAAACAACTTTGACCCTTAATATCTCTGTAAGTTTTAGACTTACAGCGCCGTTTTTTAGCGCAAATGAAAGCTTAAAATCTTAGCTACAAGCCTATATAGACAAAAAAGATGTTTATATACGTGCGATTTTGAGATAATAAGCACTTTGTAAAAAAAGTAGTGCAAATTTTTTGAAATCAAGTTTTGTCACTTAAAGAGTTAATAAAACTACGTCATGTTGCACCCCGTTGGAAAGGTCTTTAATTACCCTTTCTAACGATACCATAACCGTATTGCTCGGATAAGTAGTTTTTGAAATATTTAAGAAAAGCAATTTTAACTTTAAACCCCTGCCCCTCCCAAACGGGGTACGTCCCCACGGGTTTGAACACCACACTCGACTTTTTAGAGGTCAGAGGTCAAGGTCATATTTTTATTTTTTTTATTTTTAGCAAGTTCGGTATTCTTAATGAGTTCCGAATTTTTTTTTAAATTTTTTACATAAGCGTTTTGTCTAAATTACGAAAACTACTTCGTCGGTTGTAGTTTTAGCATATTTTTGGTAAAATTATGCCAGATTTTTGCTCACTCCGACACAAATTTTTTTTTTCGTGTACATACTCTATTTGTAATTCAAAAATAGCATTGTAATTTTAAATTCAAAAAAGAAATTTCAATTAATCCTTTTCAAATTTTAGAATCATAAAATTCAAATTAATTTTATTTCAAATAATATATTCAAATAGTGTTGTGAAACAAGACCTAGAAAAAACATCAGTCTGGTTAAATGAGTTTAATCAAAACCTAAAGACAAGATATCATTAGAATATAATATCCTTTTCTAGGATTTTACCACAAACCCTTTAATTAGTATGGACAAAGCAAATTTTAATAGTTCCTAAAAATAAACAATGAGCATAACTTAAAAATAAACGATTAAAAATCAGGCTTGGATAAATTATATATTACAGCGGATCATGTTTTAAACCATAATTTCTTTCATATGTATTGTAAATATTTTAAGTAATTGTAAATGTTTTTAATATTTTTTTTTTTTAATTATACATACCCCGCTGGTGATTCTGCATTTGGATGTAGTTGCATAGTTAAATCACCTAAACGACTAAATGCCTGACCAGCAGCTGTGAAGATTTCACCCACCTAGAAACACACAAAAACAACAATAAAATATAAACAAAAACATACTTTTCGCAATAAATATAAACAAACAATATGCTAATATCTCTTTTATTTTGTCACAACAAATCAACAGTCTCCTGCCGAGGTAATTATTGTAAAGTTTTGCAACCAAAACTCCATCTGCCCTTAATTTGCCAATATTTTATTAACAATTGTAATTGCTCCAGCTTCACCAACACCCCCTTCAATTTAAACAAATATTGTTTGCAAACAATTCACATACGTAGATTCATTTAATTTTCTTTCCTCTTGACCGCCCTAAGGAATTCTTTGATCTGACACTTGCCGAGCGAGAGTTGTTGTTTGGCACTGCAGTGACATTGACGACGTCGCTCAAGTTTTCCCGCACAAATTTTCAAACATTGTTTTTTATGGATTTTTTGTGTGTTTACGATATTTTTATGATTTTTTAATAAATTTAACTTACTTTTGTGGCTGAATTCATTATGTTTTAATGAAAAAATTATTAGATACTCTAAAATATTCTGTGAAAATTATAATATTGTACAGTTGTCAAAAACAGCGCGTAGATAGCAGAGTTGTAAAAAAACTGACTGTTGTTAGTTGATTATGACAGGGTGTTGCATAGATGATTTTATGTATACCAATATATCGTCGCTCGGAAATTTGAATGCCTCATCGACCATTTTGGAGAAAATTGAGTTAAGGTCAATTAGAAATGAAACAGAGTCGTATTTTGCTTGAATAAGTATTAGTAACAGCACATTATGTAACTTTTGACGTTTAGTAAAAACCACAGTACATGAGTAGTAGTATCACAGAGTTGCATCTGATGGTTGTAAGTATTAGTGACAGCACACGGTGTAACTTTTGACGTTTCATACAAAACGTAAACAAACATCATAAATACATGCACAAAAGCTCACACGTACAGGCACACATATACTAGGCAGCAATGATCATTCTGTACTAAAAACCATACCACCATATTGGAAAGTACGCAATTAGCACCAGTGTTTGCATACTAGTCTGTACTGTGGTGTGCTGTCACCATATAGACATGCAACACTAGTGCTTATTTTGGTACTTTCAATATGGACGCATACCAAATACTACTAAATTTACTTCTCTGCCTAGAATACGTGTGCCTGTACGTGTGAGCTTTTACATCTGTATTTTCGTTGTTTGTTTATGTTTTGTATGAAACGTCAAAAGTTACATGCGCGTGCTGCCACTAATACTAATACATACACATGTGAGAAAGTTTTTCGTTTTTCCCCTATGGAAAATATATCGTTGGCTTAGTCGGCAAACCTGCCAAGTCCAATTTTTATGCAAGTTGAGTTTTTGATGTAGTATGCTAGTATAACTCAAAACACATCATTTACAAAAAGCAAAATGCCGTTATGTTGTTTTTTCTTCTTGTTATGCAGTGGTAAGAAATTCTGTCAAGTCCAAAAAAAAAATAAAACATCGAAAGCCACGTGCTAAGTCCATCTGACAACAACACACATTTTGTATCAACAAATTTCTTCAATAGATTTAAATTCGACGTTTGTTTATTTTATTAAAAGGACGCAAAAAGAGAGCTCGTATGGAAAAACCTGCTTGTTTTTTTGCAAAATAAAACTTATAAAGGCAAAAGTTCCAAAAAAAATTTTAGCTGATGAATTTTGGTCAGAAAAGTTAGATATTTTTATATAAAAAAAATTTTGTTTTTTCAAAATTTCATTCAAATAGTACATAAAGCCGAATTAGCCTGCAACATTTTTTTTTTATAATTTTTCCCGTTATCAGCTCGAAAATGCGCACCGACTTTTTGCTATTAGTTAACGAGATTCGCAAATATTCATATAATCGACCCATCCTACGGTTTAGGTTATAAATAATTTCTTTTTTGTTGCCAACAACAATGAAAAAGTATGTAGTACTTTTTATTATAAAAAACACAAAAAAAATCAATAAAAAAAAAATAAATACAAGAAAATCTGTTAAGTCCACAAAATGGAAAGAAAATCTGCTAAGTACACATTTAAAATAGAAAATTATAAAGAGCAAATGTGCTAAGTCCAAAAACAGCCTATAAGTGTTCCTTTCTTTTCTTTTGGAGTTCTATGATTTTTTGAGGTTAAACAAGAATAACTTAAGAAAAAACTGCGTTTACGGATTTAAAAAAAGTTAACCCAAAAAAAAGTTAGACAGTTTTTTGTCTCTCCTGAAAAATTAAAAAAAAACGGACTTGACAGGTTTGCCGACTAAGCCAACGACACAGACTAATACAGACTCGACAAAAGTGACAGGTGTCAAAAAAGTATTCTTTAACCATATGGTTAATATTTTCAAATTATTCTACGAATTAGGTTAGAAAGAGAAAACTGATATAACGCGCCATAAGAAAAATGGATGCCAGATCGGTTTTTGTTGTTTCTCTCACTCCTAAGTCGTAGAAAGTGTTGCCATGTTAGCGTAAAACGGACTAAAAACCGCTGTGTTTTCTCCCAAAATCGCTTAGTTTTTCCCCAGTTTTTCTTATAAAACTCTACTGTCGAGTCTGTATGTAGTCTGTGCCAACGATATATGTACATTAGGGTGGCAGCTATTTTGCAAAACTTCGAATTTCAAGGAGTGCACCCCTAATTTTTATTACATTTGGTCTAAAAATGCTATGCTAAAAATTTCAGCCAAATCGGACAACGTTAACACGAGGCTCATCGAGGTCAAAGGTCAAAGGTCAAAAAATAGCCATATTTTGATTAAAAACATTAAATAAATGGTGTTGTTTTTGAATATATTGTTAAAAAGTGGTACATGAGTTGTTTTTAGTATAAGAAGATAAATTAAAAATTTTTGTGTTTTCAAAAATTAACCCTTGTAAGTCTTTCGGGGTCAAAATGACCCAATTTTCACAAAATGACCCCTAAATCACGAAAATCAGCCCCAATTTTCTAAATTTATTGAAATAAACCAATGTAAACCCATATTTATATTCTATTCTATCATAAATACTCAGATATGAAATACTGTCTTTCTAGGATGGCATTCACCCGTTTCACGGTAAGGCCAAAAATATACATTTTATTTGGCGTGATTCTCAAAACTGATATTTTGGTTTTTTCAAAATTTTCTTAAACAAAATTAGGAAAAATGCTGAAAAAACCACAGAATCTTATAAAATATATGTTAAAATATAAAAAAATTTTTTTTGGGGGATATCCCTCGGATAGTTTGGCGGGGGCATCGATTTAAACTCAGCGGATTTCGAGGAAAATGCCTTTTTTGCCCACAATTTATTCAATATGGAAAAAATTTGGTAAATATTTTAAAATTTGACAAAGTCAGGGCCATTAATTATTAAAAACTATGTTAGACATTAACCCTTAACGTTTTAGGAAAATAGAATAATACTAACCCGGTTTTTATTCGGGTCAAAGGTCAAATTTAGGGATATTTGGATTTTTTTTCGAAAAAGGCATCTAAATATGAAATTTTTATTGCGATTTTTTATAAAACTTAGTATAATTATTGTACGAGCTCAGAAAAATTATTATTTAATTTTTTTAAAATTAACCCATAAATGAACATGGGGTCAAAATGGCCCATCACATTAAAATTTCTTTATATAGATTTTTATATTTTCTTTCGATTTTTATAAAACTTGTTATGGTTATGTGCGAGGTCAGAAAACTAATTATTTGATTTTTTAATTAACCCATAAATGAACATGGGGTCAAAATGGCCCAGCACGTTAAAAATTCTTAATATATTTATTTTTTATTTTTTCTATTTCTATAAAACTTGTTATTATTTTTATGCAACGTCTGAAAAAATAATTATTTGATTTTCATTGTTCATTTATGAGTTAATTAAAAAAAATATCTGACCTCGAACAACGGTTATACCAAGTTTTATCGAAATCGAAAACAAAAAAAATCATTAAGCATTTTTAACGTGCCCCCATGTTCATTTATGGGTTAATTAAAAAAATAACATAATTAGTTTTCTGACCTTGCACAATGTTTATACCAAGTTTTATAGAAATAAAAAAAATATATATTAAGAATTTTTCGTGCTGGGTCATTTTGACCCCTTGTTCGTTTATGGGTTAATTTACGAAAATCAAATAATTATTTTTTCAGACGTCGCATAAAAATTATAACAAGTTTTATAGAAATAGAAAAAATAAAAAATATATATCAAGAATTTTTAACTTGCTGGGCCATTTTGACCCCATGTTCATTTATGGGTTAATTAAAAAATCAAATAATTAATTTTCTGACCTCGCACATAAGCATAACAAGTTTTATAAAAATCGAAAGAAAATATAAAAATCTATATAAAGAAATTTTAATGTGCTGCAGTGTTGCCATTTTTTAAAAAGAAAAAAACCTACACATATTAAAAAAAATCCCTTTTCTCCCTACATTTTTCAAAAAAAAATCCCTACATTTATCCCTACGTTTTAGCAGCTAAAATTTTTAAAACAAAACAAAATTTTATTCACTTATTTTACATTTCTGTAATTTTAAATAAAAGTTAAAATACTAAGGCTGGAGTACTCAATGCTCCGTTATAAAATAATTCTCCGTTAAATTTAACTTTTTCATACAAATTTTGACATAAGGCTCCGTTAAATCGGCAGTTAGCAGCTAACTTTTCATTGAGTAATCCGCCCTAAATCGAGTTTTTGATAAGTCAATTATATTTGTTTTAAATTCAAACGAAGTTAATACTACAAATTTTGTTCAAATTCTGATTAATTTTTATTAAAAAATAAAAGTTGTTTTATTCGAACATTTAAATATTAGATTGTGAGTAGTATTCTAGCTCGAGGACATTTTTCCTTTTCTAATTAACATAGAATAATTTTCAAATAATAATATATAATAAACCTCAACTACTTAAGGAAAGTAAATTGTTCGGTTTTGATATAAAAATCTGTCAAACTCTGTCAAAAAATATCAAATTCAAACTGGCTTTACAAAAACGTAAAAAATTCTCTAATGAGGTATTCTGTTCAGAACAGAATTTAAAGTTATTGACACAGCATGTAAACATTTATTATTTCAGATAAATATACAGAAAAAGCTAAATTCAAGTTATTTTTTTTTGTATTTAAAAACAGCTGAAGATCAAAACATAACCAAACATGTGACAATCAAATTTTCGCTACAAATTTATATTTTGAAACATTTTTTCACCGGTGAACAACTTACAGGTCTTAAATAATGTTGCCTATTTTAAAAACAAAATTTTTGGTAATATTTTTTCTTTGTTAAAACGTTTAATATTTAAAAATATCATTTCTTTTTTAAAAAGTACCTAAATCATTCAAAATACCTACATTTTGATCAAAAAAGAAAATCTGTCCCTTTTTCCCTACGCTATCGTTTTTTATAAAAAAAACCCTATTTGTAGGGATTTCCCCCTACTATTGGCAACACTGATGTGCTGTGCCATTTTGACCCCATGTTCATTTATGGGTAAATTTAAAAAAAAAATAAATAATTACTTTTCTGAGCTCGTACAATAATAATACCAAGTTTTATAAAAAATCGCAATAAAAATTTCATATTTAGATGCCTTTTTCTAAAAAAAATCCAAATATCCCTAAATTTGACCTTTGACCCGAATAAAAACCGGGTTAATATTATTCCATTTTCCTAAAACGTTAAGGGTTAATGTCTAACATAGTTTTTAATAATTAATGGCCCTGACTTTGTCAAATTTTAAAATATTTACCAAATTTTTTCCATATTGAATAAATTGTGGGCAAAAAAGGCATTTTCCTCGAAATCCGCTGAGTTTAAATCGATTCCCCCGCCAAACTATCCGAGGGATATCCCCAAAAAAAAAATTTTTTTATATGTTAACATATATTTTATAAGATTCTGTGGTTTTTTCAGCATTTTTCCTAATTTTGTTTAAGAAAATTTTGAGAAAACCAAAATATCAGTTTTGAGAACCACGCTAAATTAAATGCATATTTTTGGCCTTACCGTGAAACGGGTGAATGCCATCCTAGAAAGACAGTATTTCATATCTGAGTATTTATGATAGAAAAGAATATAAATATGGGTTTACATTGGTTTATTTCAATAAATTTAGAAAATTGGGGCTGATATTCGAGTTTTAGGGGTCATTTTGTGAAAATTTGGTCATTTTGACCCCGAAAGACTTACAAGGGTTAATTTTTGAAAACCCAAAAATTTTTTATTTATCTTCTTATACTAAAAACAACTCATGTACCACTTTTTAACAATATATTCAAAAAACAACACCATTTATTTAATGTTTTTAATCAAAATATGGCTATTTTTTTACCTTTGACCTCGATGAGCCTCGTGTTAACGTTGTCCGATTTGGCTGAAATTTTTAGCATAGCATTTTTAGACCAAATGTAATAAAAATTAGAGGTGTACTCCTTCAAATTCGAAGTTTTGCAAAATAGCTGCCACCCTAATGTACATGTTACTTTTCTTTTGTAAAGGTACCTACAGACGACGCAATATTATGTACAATATTCAATTATATTGATGGTGCAACGACGTATTCAGAGGGGGGGGGGCCAACAACAACAACAAAAATTATTTTTTTTTAATGTATTTAAAAACACAAATCTCACGAAAAGAACAACAAATTTTTTTTTTGTTGTTGTTGTTGGGCCCTGAAAAAACAATCCTGCATACGTGCATGTGATGGTGTGTGGGTAATAATGACGATTGTACAAAGGTCAATCTCACCCACACACCATCAATATAATTGTATATTGTACCTAATATTGCGTCGTCTGTAGGTACCTTAACCCACAGTTTCTGTATGACGAACGAACAACGAACGCCACGAATTTGCATGTACACGCATATTTTACCAAAAATATGCTAAAACTACAACCGACGAAGTAGTTTTCGTAATTTAGCCAAAACGCTTATGCAAAAAATTTTCAAGAAAATGGTTATGCTATTTAAGCAAAAACTTGGTAAATTATACCAAAAGAAATATGGTGAAATATACCAAATTATTAGAAAAGATGACTAAAAATAATGCTAAAAATTACCACATTTATGCTAAAATAAATTTTCTATTAAATTTTTGTAAAAATTTGTATATTTGTTGAATTTAAAATTTTCACAGAATAAATCCATATTAATATAAGCCCTGTTTTTTGCAGACCGGATTAAGATTAGGATTAACTCTATTTAGTTAAAAAATCGGTGAAATCAAGTCCAGACAATTTTTTTTATATTTTTTTTCTGAATTAACATCCAATTAGTTAATATAACCAGGAAACAAAATTAAGCGTTGTCCAAAATGTAAAATGGTAGAATTAAATTTGAGTTAATCCTAGGATTTAACTAAAGCTGTGTTTTGCAATCATTTGGATTAGGATTTACCATACAATATGTGTACTTAATAAATATTATTATTATAAAAGATTAGTACACATTTGACTCTCCCTGTTGTGGAATGTATTTTATACAGAGCTTTTGTAATATTCTTATAGCATACTTTAAGGGCGCACAATAAATATCCCCATCAAATCATGCAGGAACTAAAAGCTCTTTTGTTTAAAACTTTCATTATTTGAACTTTTTAGCATTTTTAAAGCACACTTTTGGGGTAATATTAGAAAATGTACTTAATAAGTACATATAATTGAAAAACACAACATAAATTTATTTTTCATTCTTTGCATTTTGGGAAGCTTAATTTGTTTTTCTGTTTATATTTTCTAATCGTATGTAATTTCAGAAAAAAATTATAAAAAAAAATTCTGGACTTGATTAGACCCACTTTTTATTTAAATAAAGTTAATCCAAATCTTAATCCGGTCTGCAAAAAACAGGGCTATAATAAATGTTGTGTAGGATTTAATTTACCACCGTTTAAGAAAAGTTTCCACCATTTCCTCACAAGCCAAACCAAAAACAAAATAATACACTCAAAATAATACATTAGTACACTCAAAAGAAAACCTCTGTCAAAAAATCTGTAAAATGACTTTCAATTTAGAATAACAAATTTTTAGCAGATTTTTCTGCTGAAATGAATATTTTAACAGAATTCTCTGCTATTCAATTTCTGAAAACAACAGAAATTTTGCAGAACTTTTGCAGATTCTGTCTGCTAAGTTTCACAAAGTTTTTGTGCAGATTTTCAGCAGATTATTTTGCTAATCTGACAGATATTTTTTGTTATATTTTTTTAAGTATTTTTTTAAATGTCGGTCTCGCAAAAATAAAAATCAAATGTCACTATCTAAAAATTAAAGTAGACGAATGTAAATAGCTCCCGCTTAAATGCATCACAAAATATGTCAGCTTTAATAATATATAATGCAAAAGAACACAAACAAAAAATTCATGCAGATATTTGTTCAGCTTGCCAGTTTGTTGCTGCTTTTCAAGAAGAGAAGTTCTTCAGTTCATGCACGCAAACCGTACATTGTACGGCGTTCAATACAAAATTCAAAACCACCCTTGTATTTTGCTACTTTTTTTCATTTGTTTCATGTGTGTATTTTTTTATTTGTTTTATTTTGTTTTCTTATTATAAGTGTGTATGTTGTGTTATTTTTGCTTTCTATTCTTTCATGTGTGTCTATTTCGACATCCCGTTATTTTTTTCTTGTTCGTTCATGTTAAGAATTTTATAAAGTTGTTAAATATATATATTTTTTTTTTCAATTTTATACAAAACTGTTATTTTGAAAAAAGATATTTTTACAGAAAACATATCAATTGGCTCAAACAAGGTGTAATTTAAAATTTTTCTGCTTAAATCATCAATTTCTTAGCCGAAATTAGCAGATTTTTCTGCTGAAATCAGCAGTTTTTTCTGCTGAAATCAGCAGATTTTTCTGCTGAAACCAGCAGTTTTTTCTGCTGAAATCAGCAGATTTTTCTGCTGATTCAACCCAGGTTATCACTACAGAAATTTAGCAAACCGCGTCTGCTAAAATCAGCAGATTTCTCATATGGCTCAAAATGGGTGTATTTTCAGCAGACTTTTCTGCTGATTGGACAGAGAATTTATTTTGAGTGTAGATTAACTATTTTTTTTTTGCTAATGCTAAGTAGTAAGCTAACCTTTAGCAAATTTTTAGTTGAGATGAGCATGTTAGCAAAAATATCTTGTAAACTTCATTTAGCGCATTAGCAATTTTAAACAAAATTTGAACTAATTTTTTTTGCTAAATTTAAAATTGAGTTGACCAAATTTTTACAAACTTTTTTGCTAATATTAGCAAAAGTAAATTGCATTCTTTTTTTTATTTTCAAAAAACTTAAAATTGCGCTATCTCGGAAACTGAGCTAGGTGGAGCAAAATGGAGGCCATTTTGGTTCTCGGGACCCTAATGGGTCCTTACTTTGGATCCAAAAAAGTAAGGATTTTTGTAGCTCTCAAGACGTAGAACAAGAACCAAAAGCTCTCCGAGTAATATTTTTGAAGTTATCGAGTTTTTTTAATTCTCAAAACCCCAGTGGTCCCTTAATTTTAATAACTAAGCAAGGTAATTTTGGATAAAAAACTATGACGATTTTTAAGGAACCCAACTAGGTCTAGGCCCATCGGGGTCTGGACCTATTGGGTTGAAATAAGTTGAAATTAAAAAAAATTTCAGTTCACTAATTTTTGGCAAAAAATTTTTGCTAACTTAACCAAAAAAATTGTGGGTTCAAAATCAGCAAATTTTCTTGTAGGTTTACAAGCTTTTTTTTTGCTAACATTACAGTTTTTGTTTTGAGTGCACATTAGAGTGTCCCATAATTTGGAAATGTTGGAAATACATGTACCTACCCTCTATCTTCAACACTTAAGGAAGCCTCCATGCATTTTTTATGGAATAAACTCCTACCGCTTCCATGCTTGCTCCCAGAGGGTGAAATCCGAGACCAACTATCATTCGTTCCCCAGTTTTTGCAATAATCTTTTAGAAACTGTGGTGGGTATCATTACATTCGGCAAGGCCGAATTTAACTTTTTTACTTGTTTTTTTTTAATAATTTATGGAAATTCATACTTTTGTTGAAATCCGCATTTTTCATTTCCAAAAAAGTCCAAACGATATTGACAAACCTCGAATTACGATCTGTCTCTGACAACGTATTCTATTCACATTTTTGCGACCCTGTGCGACCGTTCATAAACTTTTGATATAGAGGCAATAAACAAAAAATATGACGTTTATAAATGCTTTAAAATGGAACTTCAAAATTTTTTTTGTTTCTATTGATTTCTAAAAAAATCCCCCTTTGACAACACTGACGTGATAACTGGAGATGTACACGTGAGTTAATTTTGACTCACGTTGACTCACGCAAAAAAAAAAAATAATTCACTCAATCGTTTTTTTCTCACACTTACTTACTATTTACGTGAGTAAACACAACACCACTCACGTGTGACTCACGCGTTACTCACGCTTAACATTTAAAACATGAAAAAATTGTAAAAACAGAATCAATACAATTAACTAATTTTGACTCACGAAAAATAATTGGCACTCACTACGAATCACTTACCCAGAAAATGTCTCACTCACCTATCACCCACGTACAAAAAATCTTAATTACGCTCACTTTCGATCACGCGTAATTCACGTGACCAGTGTCCATATCTAGTGGTAAACATAAACATTTTAAATATTTTTTATGAAATTGTAAGCTAGTAGCCATGGACGTATTCAAGGGGGGTGCCCAGGGGGCCCGGGCCCCCCCTTTTGGATTGAAAAATTAAAAAAAAAATAATGTACTTCAAGACATAACATTTTTTACTTAGCACTTTTTTTAAAAAAATCGGGATTAAATTAAAAACCTGCAGTTTTAAATACTAAAAACGACTTAGGACAATATTTAAACTGAAAAAAAATCGATTATATTTTATGTGAAGAAAAATAGATAAATTTTTAAGGTCGAATTTACAGTACCATAAAACAATTTCTTGACGTATTTGGGATCTAGAGATCCATTTAAAAAATTCCGCCTTAAAATGTTGCGCCAACGCAATAATATGTAACGTAGAGCCGTGAAAAGCGCTAAGTGATTAATAAATAGTTCAAGCCTTAATATCTCGATAACGGAATATAAAAAAATTTGGATGGCTGATTTGGAATCAGGTCCTTTATTATGGCTCTTATGTGAGAATACGTAGCAATTATCACTAAATAAGACTTTTTTTTAAATTTTCAAACGTGAATATCTCGAAAATGTAACGCGCTAACTTACGAATACGTAACATAGAACCATAAACATACCTAAATTAGCGGTTTTGAATTTTCAAACGCAAATATCAGAAATATGTTAAACTATTAAAATTTTTGGTAATATAATTTGGAATCTGGAAAGCTAAATCAATCTTGTTCATATAATTAGATTTTTTTTGCAATTCAAGCGCGTTTCTCAGAATATTTTCTATAGCAAACTTTTCAGATTTTGATAAATGTTTTTCTATAAAAAAATCTCAGATGGAAGGAAGTTTTTACTATAGAAGTATTCTCAAATTTTAAAACATTTTTTATAAAAAAATTGAGAAATGCATAAAAACTTTTAGTTATGAGACAAGTTGTTGGTAAAGACCAACACTTTTGCGTATTTTAACTAAGTTTTGGGTAAAATTACAACCCACTAAGACTTTTGCGTAATTTAACCAAGTTTTTGTTCTAAAAAATTGACTAAATTACGCAAAAGCAATTGGTGAGTTGTATTTTTGAACAAAAATGTGGCCAATATGTGTGTAAGTGTTTTTAGCGAGCAGATTCCGAGATGTTTGATTTATTATTTCTTTGGACAAATTCACATTTTTGTTGTAGTGGTAGTGGGGTGGTAGTACTAAAAAATAATGTTATGATTAACAAAAAAAATTTTTAGTTGGGCCCCCCTTCTTAAATTCCTGGATACGTCGCTGCTAGTAGCATTATTTGTACATTTAGGATGGCAAATGTAAATTGGAAATAAAAAAGTTCCCTCTTAAATGGGCAACTGAATATATGAACTTTTTGACGCATTTACAAAAAAAATATTTTGTAAAATCTTCTGATAAGCAAAAAAGGGGGATTTATATATATCGAGGGCCTATATTCAAAAGCCTCTATCTTCCATTTTCACGAAAATGACTTTTTGATGGCAAAATATTCAGTAAAACGGCCCTCATCTATGGTGTAAAATTCAGAACAAAAATATTTTTTTTTGCTATTTTATTTGCATTTTTGGTTTTCTCTATCTCTTACACAATTAATTTTTCTGAATGCAAAACCCTCTATCTTTTCAAATAATTAATTCATAAATATTTTTTTTGAATAATTTCATCATGCATTACATGTTTTCATACAACAAAATTCCAGAACCACGATTTTGGTCCACTGATGCTAATTTTTTCTGAAAATTCTTGTTTGACTTTTTTGAAAAATATGGCTCAAAATTTGGATGTCTTGTGTACATTATGAAACAAACATTTTAATCTTAAAAATCCCGATGCTGATCAGCATCTGTGGACCCAAATCGCGTTTTTAATTTTTTTACTATTTTTTACATAACATACTCAACAGTTTGTCAACTTTTGAGACGAATTCGGTAAAAAAATAATTTTTGTCTTAAAAATCCGCATCTGTGGACCAAAACCGCGATTTCGGAATTTTTTATAAGCCGTTATCATTAATAAATTACGTTTAAAATTTAACGATGTCGTAAATGAAATCATAATAATCAATTTTTATTAAAATGCAAAACCCTCTATCTGATCATTTTCATTCATGTACTTAATATTTTTGAGAAACAAAACCCTCTATCTATCCTCTAAAACCCCCAATAGTGCAAAATTTTAAAAACGAATCATATGTGAGATTCAGTAGTTGAATTAAAAAAATATTGTAGAATATCGAATTTTAATTACTCTAATAATACGCGAAATAAACAGTTTTTTGGCTCTCCTGAAAAGTTGTGTTTTTTTAGATAGAGGGTTTTGAATATAGGCCCTCGATATGTAAACATTTTTCAATAATTTAAATATCCCTATTAATATTATAAATCTGATTGTTGGTTTGTCTGTCTGTCTTTCTGTCTGTCTGTCTGTCTGTTCCGCAATAAGTAAAGAACGGCTTAACCGATTTTCATGAAATTTTCACCACAGATAGTACTAACCGAGGCGGGAACTATAGGCCATAAGAGACCGCGATTGGACAAAGGGGCGTAAAATGCCACGCCCCTTTGTACCATGCTGAAGCTATATCTGCCTGTCCGGCAATAACAGAAAAACGGCTTAACCGATTTTCATGAAATTTTCACCACAGATAGTATTAAACGAGGCGGGAACTATAGGCCATAAGCGACCACCATCGGACAAAGGGGCGTAAAATGCCACACCCCTTTGTACCATGCTGAAGACTGTTCTGCCTGTTCCGCAATAAGTAAAGAACGGCTTAACCCATTTTCATGAAATTTTCACCACAGATAGTACTAACCGAGGCGGGAACTATAGGCAGTAAGCGACAGCGATCGGACAAAGGGGCGTAAAATGCCACGCCCCTTTGTACCATGCTGAAGCTGTATCTGCCTGTTCCGCAATAAGTAAAGAACGGCTTAACCCATTTTCATGAAAGTTTCACCACAGATAGTACTAACCGAGGCGGGAACTATAGGCAGTAAGCGACAGCGATCGGACAAAGGGGCGTAAAATGCCACGCCCCTTTAGTAAAGAAAGAACGGCTTAACCCATTTTCATGAAATTTTCACCACAGATAGTACTAACCGAGGCGGGAGCTATAGGCCATAAGCAACCGCGATCGGACAAAGGGGCGTAAAATGCCACGCCCCTTTGTACCATGTTAAAGCTATATCTGCCTGTCCGACAACAACGGAAAAACGGCTGAATCGATTTTCATGAAATTTTCACCAGAGATAGAAAAATCCGCGATCGGAAAAAATGGGGGTAAAATGCCACGCCCCTTTGTACTATACAGAAACTATGTCTGCCTGTTCCGCAATCACTGGAAATCGATTTTACCGATTTCACTGAAATTTTTACCACAAGGGGCGTAAAATGTCACGCCCCTTTTTATTACACTGCAAGTTATTTCTTGCTTTTCCGCAATTACGCTTAAACGGCTGAGCTGTTTTTCATGAAATTTTCACCACAGATAGTATTAACCGAAGCGAAAACTATGAGCCACAATAGAGGGCGATCAAAAAAGAAGGCGTAAAATGGCACGCCCCTTTGTATTACATTGAACGTTATTTCTTCCTGTTCCGTAATCACGCATAAACGGCTGAACCGATTTTAGTGAAATATTTACCAATGATAGTACTAACCGAAGAGAAAACTATAGATTATAAATAGAGCGCATTTGCACAAAGAGGCGGAAAATGTCACGCCTCTTTGACACGCCCCTTTGTACTATACTGAACGTTTTTCGGAATGTTCCGTAATCATGCTTAAACGACTATACCGATTTAAATAAAAAATAATATAGCACGCCCGTTTTTATTTTATTAGATTAGGTCTATTCCTTAATAACGCTTAAACTACTAAGCCGATTTTAACAAAACATTTCCAAAGACAGTACTAACAGAGGCGGGAACTTTAGTCTGTATCAACTGCAACGTCTTTTGCAATGTACTGAAAGTTTATTCTGCCTTTACGTTATCACGCTAAAACGGCGAACCCGATGTTATTATAATTTTTACCACAGCTATTTAGTACTTATTGAGGCGGAAACTATAGACAATTTATTTTTGTCTGATCCGTACTCACGCGTTAACGGTGAAACAAATTTAAAAACAATTTTCACCATAGATGGTATTTACCGTGTCGATCGGGCCAAGGGGCTTAAAATGCTGCACCCCTTTGTATTAAATTAAAAAATATTTTTTTCTGTATGGCACGCCACTTTGTAGGCAATATTAAACAGCGACTGATAAAAAGGCATATAATGGCACGCCCCTTTGTACTTTAGTGAGAGTTATGTCTGCCTGTTCCGCGAACGTGGAAAAACTGCTGAGCAAATTTAATTGCAATTATTTCACGAGCTAACCAATAGGGGAACTATAGCTCACAGGAGAGCAAAATTTAACTAAATGCGTTAAATGCCAAATGAAGTTCAGTGAAAGTTATGTCTTTATTGAAGTTTTCACCACATAAAGTGCTAACCGAGGAGGGAACTGTAGGTTCCTTTTAAAAGCCATTAAAGAAATACATTAATAAATATTAAAGAAATACATTAATATTAGGATTGTTCCCATGACGGAGGAACACATACATACCATGTTCCCCACGCTGAGAAAAATCGAAAAAATCGACCAAACCTCAAGTCACGAAGCAGTAATTAAACTGACTAATAAATAACTCATTGATTATATGTGTTTTTCAACCCGGCAACGCCGGGTGCAAAACAGCTAGTTAATCAATAATTTAAATATCTTGTCCGCCACATTGGATCCGCTATTTTGAATTTTGAATATTTGATTCTAAAATTAGATTTGGCATCCGAAATCCATCAAAATCAGACAACATAAAAAAAATTTAATATTTTATTTGTCGCCATATTGGATCCGCCATTTTGAATTAAAAAAATCGGAGCTTACGTAATTACCGACCCTAAATACATCAAAAATTATTAATTTAAAAGCATATCCGCCATTTAAAATGTCAAATCTTTAATTCCAAAATGAGTTTTACCACCCGAAAAACCATTAAAATAGTGCCTCAAAAGGCACGGGTTAATTTGGTCCGATTTTGCTAAAAAGCGAACAAAAGCGAACCATAATTTGCCCTGCTTGCAAATATAAACTATAAATAAAACACATTTTTATTTTATTTTTATAGCAACAAGTTTATTGAAGATTCTTTTTTTTCATAATAGAGTTTTATTTTATCCATTCAATACCATTTATTATAATTTTTTTAATCATATTTCCATACAGTATGTGGTGAGTTTTTGGAGAGTGTTTTATAAATTTATTATTTAATTTTTTGTTTTTTTTTTTTGTTATTTTAAATATAATACCAAATACATAAATGTGTTATTAGTATGTATGACATTTTTCAATATGTATGATTTTATTTTTTTTAATTTTTTGTATTTTATTAATATTTTTTTAATAAAAAAATTATTTTATTTTCAAAGTTGTTTTTAAAATAATAAAAAATCAGAAATAAAAATATTTTTGTTTTAATTTCTTTAATCAGACTTTAATTTTAAACAAAAAAAAAATTAAACAAAAATTTAAGTTGTTATGTTTTAATGTGTGTTTCTAGTTTTTATATAATATTAAATTATTATTCTTTTACTATTTCTTTTAAAAATCACAGCTTAATATAAATATTTTTGTTTTATTTTAAATAATTTTATTTATTTATTTTGTATTAAATTAAAAACAAAAACTCACTACCTTACGACTCACAATTCTTATTTTTTTTTTTTTTACTTTTTTACCATGCTTTTTCCATCATTTTAAATTTTTTTTACATATGAACTTTCATTATTTTTGTTTTTTTTTTTGAAGATTTTTGTTATAAACTTTAGTTGCTTTACGTATATTTTTTTTGTTAATATTGCACAATTATCGAAAAATTTTAGTATTTTTTATTTCTTATTTATTTTTTTTGTATAGAAATTTTATTTCTATTATTTTTTTTTTCTATTAATTAGTACCTGAGAAGTTCATATTCGTTTTAAGATTTAAAGAAAGAAAAAAACATAATTACAAAAATTATAAAAGAAAATTATAAAAACTTAATTTAAACAAAAATGTTTTAGTATAGTTATAAATGCATGTATATACTTTGTGTATTTTAATTTTTATTATTAATTATTATGAGTCTTTAATATGCCCTGAGTTTTAAATATTTAAGATAATAAATATTTTTTTTTTAAGAAAAAAAAATTAAGACCAATAAATTTAATTTTAAAATTAAAAATCCGTTTCTTTATTACCATACCATTCGATTTGCCAACTTTTTTTTTTTAATAATTTTGCATACTCAGCAGTTCAGAACATTCTTTAAAAATATTTTTTTAATAGACTCAATAGACTTAAAAAATGTGTAACTCAAGTTATTTTTAAAAGTAAAAAAATAAACGAAAAAAAAAATAATAATAGATATTTTTTCAACATTTACCCACACACAGAAAGAATTTGAAACGAATATCAATTAACAAAAACGCGGATTCAATAAATTTTTTGATTGAAATACCTCCAATTAAGAAAATTGTTGTACCAATCATCAAATTGTGGGTGATTAATTGAATATTTTTTTTTCAATCAAACATTATTTTCGATTTTGATTACAAATTTGATCAATTTCTTATTTTTAGCCAATCAAAATAATGATTGATTTAACCAATGAATTATAAGCTTCCCAGTTGGAAAATGTGTCACTGAGGAAATTTTCACAGTGATTCCTTGAGGAAATGTCTTCAGGTTCTGACAAATCATAGGTAATCCTTGATGACATGTCCTAACATTGTCAGCACTGAATGTTTGCTTTCAGAGTGTGGACAATTCCTCTAAGACGTCCAAAAGGAAATGTCTTCCGAATAGCAGTATATTAAATTAGAATTTTAAATCTGGGCAACTCTTCAATTTCCAAGAAAAAGATGGCAATATTATCGATTTATTTAAAATAAAATCAAAATCTAACAAGTAGAATAAAAGTAATAAATAGACAAACAATTTTCAAAATAAAGTTTGGAACAAGTAGTTAGGTGTGGGACTAATAAACTGGAGGTTTAGGTTAGGTGTGGGACTAATAAACTGGAGGTACAAAAATTTATTGTATTTTTGCATGACCTACGTCAGACATTTCCGCAAAGAAGTCTTAGGTGACATGTCCCCAGAATGTCAGCCCTGACCACTGCTGACTTTGAGTGAGGACATTTTGAAAATTTGTATGAAACTGTCCTCAACCCAGTACATACAGATGTCTTGTGGATCTCAGCAGTGACTCTGACATGTCACCGCTCCGTCACTAAGGATGGCTCGAGGACGTTGCCAACTGGGTTATGACAAAATTATTAAAAAATTCATCTTTTTTGCTTTCCAATATGAGAGAAAAAAAAGTAAAACCCGATTACTTTGTATATTTTTGAATAAATGTATTCAAATAAAATAAAGTATGTTTTATGGTATGTTGAAAATTTGTAATTCGACAGTTAAAGAAAATAACAAAAATTTTAATCAAAACATTGATTAAATCATTTAAATTTTGTTGATCAATAGATTTAATTGAAATTTTTTAGCCGATAATTTTTTGTGTGTACATTAGACTGGCATTTTTCTGTATAGCAAAATTTTTTCTTCTCCGATTTTTAAAGTCCGGGCATTTTTTTATTCTACTAGGCCTAAATCTCATATGGTACCAATTTGAGGCCAATCGGATTAAATTAACCCGTGGCGCCCGGCGGTCAAAGTTTTGGATTTTTGAAAAATTAAAAAAAAAATAAATAAAAAATAAATATATCTTTCGACACATCATATTTGTTTATTTTGATGTGCTGAGCACGAATATCAAAAAAATAAAATCGGTCGAATAGTTTTCGAGATATCGCTATTTGAAATTTGCAAAAAATTGCGGTTTTTTCCTACGTTCAAGAAATTTTTTAAAAAAAGTCTCAAAATTTCATTCATTTCATAAATTTATAAAATCGGTCAAACGGTTTTCGAGATATCGCCATCTAAAATTTGTAAAAAAATTGCAAAATGGACGGTTTTTTCCTACGTTTAAGAATTTTTTTCAAAAAACTCTAAAATTTTTTTTATTTTAACCCTTTCATAGAGCTTAGTACAATCTTTAATTTAAGCTTAATTTGAGCCAAATCCGATAATTTTAACCCGTGGCACCCTTCGATCAAAGTTTAGGGTTTTTGGTAAAAAGTTTCTAAAAAGCCAAAACTTTGATCGATGGGCGCCACGGCTTAAAATGATCCGATTTGGCTCAAATTAGTTTTAAATGAAAGGTTGTCTCAAACTCTACAAAAGGGCCGGCGGAATGAAATTTTGAGACTTTTTTTTTAAAATTTCGTGAACGTAGGACCGCTATTTTTTTAAATTTGAAATGGCGATATTTTGAAAACCGATCGAGCGATTTTACTTTTTTTTTAATACACTCAGAAAATTATGTAAGTTACTACATGTTAGTTGTTTGTATATTTTACAGTAGTTAGTTGTTTTTAACTACAAGGTCAGTTGTTTTTGTATGAAATATATCAAACAACTATTTCTGTTAGTTATTTTAAGTAGTTTTTTTGAATAACTAACAAAAAAGTACTGTGATGTAGTAACAGTTATTTAAAGTAGTTAATTTTATTTTATCTCTGAAAAATTTTCAGTTTTTTTCCAAAAAATAAAAATATTTTTTTTTTTTTTTTTTAATTTTTCACAACTTTTTTTTAAAAAAAAAAAAAACTTTAAAAAAATTTGGTGTTCAAATTTTTTATCTGAAAAATTTTTTTGAAAAAAAAAAATTTTTGTTGATTATTTTATTTTTACTACATTTAAGTTGCTTTGACTATAAATGTAAGTAGTTTTTACTACATAAGTCAGTTGTTTTTTGTCAGTTAAAATAACTAACATTGTTAGTTGATTTAACTGAAAAAGTAGTTGACCCCAAAACAACTTACAAAGTAGTTATTTTAACTACATTTTCAGTTGATTTTACTAACATAATTTTTTAAGTGTATTCGTGCTCAGCGCATCAAAATCAACAAATATGCTGTGTCGAAAGATAAAAATTTTTTTAATTTTATTTTTAAAAATTTAAAAAATCCAAAACTTTGACCGCCGCACTATGCTTCGACCCATGGACAAAAGTCAAAAAAAAAATTTTTGTCTCAAATTGTGTTTAAATACAGATTTTTTGAAAGATAATAAGGTATCTCAAATAAATATTAACAGAAATATTTTTTCTGATTACTTTTGTCACCACGAGAGGGCGCTAAACTCAGAGAATTTTATGCAAAAACTACTTAACAGGAAAATGTTTTTTAGCTGTTTCACAAAAATAATTCTCAAAAATCCATTTTTTAATAAAATGGTTCGAAATTTTGTTTTAAAGTACTTTGATATATTTGTAGTGAAGTTAAAATATAGAATTTTGTATATATTTCCAAAAAAAATATTTTTTATTGCGCAGAAAAACAAGTTTTTTTTGCTGAAAATCCAAAAATAACTAAAGTTTGATGGAGTGTAAAAAAAAAATATAAAAAAATAGATATTTTTTTTTTCTTTTTTTTGTAAGTTTAAACTCTTATCTAACAGCGTATTCAAAAATTAGCGCCTATTTTTTACCACAAATTAGAAAAAAATGCGTTTTTTTAAATGCCTAAATTCATGATTTTTACTCAAATATCATGCATTTAGGAGTTTTAAATATCATTGTGCAACACGATTTTATGTTTTGAAAGGGTAAAAAAGTAAAATAAATGTATATTAATAGTAGATCGAAATCCCCGCAGAATTTTGAAAATTTAGCTCGAGTTTTTTTTTATGGCCCACTGAAGTTTTTAATTATTTTTCAAAGGAGTTCAGAATAAGTAAAAAAAAATTATTAAATTTAATTTTGAGCTTAATGAGGTTAATAGATGTACAACGAAATTTGGTAACGACTCTTTTCTTAGAACATATTAACCCTCTATCTCCTATTTTTAGGGGTCACTTTAGTCCCTTTTCCCAATTCCATATTCTTATAAAAAAAAAACACTTAAACGTGCGTTTAAAGTGTTAAAACGTTCTACAAACATTTAATAGATATCTTTAATCATTCCAAACCCATTAAAAAAAAAAAGTAAAGACTTCAATGGGCCATGAAAAGAACTCGAGCTAAATTTTCAAAACAATTCGTTTTTGGTTTACAAACGGTATATCTTCATTTTTAGTTTTGTCCAATTTAAGATACACTCTGTGACCTCAAATTTGTTGCACAGTGTATTCTATTGAAGCTTTAAGTTATGTGAAATAACTCTTAAATTATGAATTATATTCAAGAAACTTTAAAAAAGTAATTTAGTATTACGCTTTAACCTTTAAACGCTCGTTTTTTTAAATTTTATAAAAATATTTGAAATAAGGACTAAAATGACCCCTTAAAATGGGAGATGGAGGGTTAATATGTTCTAACAAAAGAACCGTCATTAAATTTCACTGAAGACATCTTAAGACATTTTTTATCTCAGTAGTATTTTTAGTAAGTTTTTTCGACCTATTTCAGTCTACTTTGGTAAATGCTATTTAACAATATATGATACTTTACAATTTTACTTCTTAAAGCATTTTGATTATATCGCACGATGTTTTGGTATTTGACAACCCCTAGTGAAATTTGATGCTTAACATTTTTGTAGAACATTTTAACTATTAAAACGCACATTTTAGTGTTGTTCTATGAGGATATGTTAAAAAAGGACAAAAATGACCCCTAAAAATGGGAGATAGAGGGTTAATGTATTCTAAAAAAATAACCGCCATCAAATTTTACTATAGATATGTATGAACATTATGTAGCTCAGAAGTTGATTTAATACATTTCTTTGACCTTTTTTAGATGACTTTAAAAATAAAAATAACTTATTTTCCAAAAAAGGATGTTTTTATATTTTCCACACTGCTAATCCGATTTTCCCCAAATTTGGCATTAATATATATCTAAGGAATAGTAATTTGCTTACAAAGTTTTTTTACGATCGGACAATTTTTGTAGGTGTTAAAGCGTTTCAAAGAAAAAGGATATATGGCAGGACCTTGAGTCCCTGCTCCGATTTAAGTGGAAATTTACACACACGTTTCTAGTGGAATGTGTATTAGCATGACCACTTTTTGTAATTTTTTGTGCATTATTGAAGCTAAAATTACATTTTTCAATTTCAGGACACATGGGAGGTAGGCGTGTCCTTGCACCGATTTTTCCAAAAATTCATATTTTTCTTAACCAATATATTTTATGTTAGTGTACCAAATCTCAAAAATATCTGACAACTCCTTCTAATTTTGTCCCTTCGTTACATGGGAACGAAGCACTGTGCGCCGGGCGCAACGGGTTAATTTAATCCGATTGACCTCAAATTTGTACCACATAAGTTTTAGACCTAAGACAATAAAAATTTGCCCGGAGACTTGGGAAAACCGAAAGATGACAAAAAAAAATGCCAGTCTAGTGTACAATGTACACTGTACATATACAATAGAGTGGTGCAAACTTTAATTTTTTTCGAATGTCAAAATAATCTGGGCCGGAATAGTTGCCTTTTAGAGTCAATATTACCACAAAAAAATATTTGATCTGTAGGGCAATGTCTTTGGGTTCCTTTTTCGGCTTGAAAATCGAAAAGTTCCAAAGAAAATTTTTTTTTAATTTTTTACCTTATTTTTTTTTTATCATGAAAACACTTTTTAGTGCTTTTCAAAATTCAGGTCGTTTTCGGGTCTACTTAGAGTTATCAGATTTACTCAAAATTAAATAATTTTAAGAATTTAGCACGATTAAATAATTTTAAGAATTAATCTGGTCAATACTTAAAATAAGAACACACGTTCAATTAATTCCCAGTATCGAAAACAAAAACGTTTTTATCGTTATAATAAGTTATGCATCTCAAAGAGCAATGCTTATATTTTACCCTTGACTTATTTTTAAGCCGATATGGGCTCATATCGGGCCAATTTACGGATCCGATCATATATAAACACTAGCTGTTTTGCACCCGGCGTTGCCCGGGTTGAAAAAAATATTTTGTAATGAATGAGTTTTTTATTAGTCAGTTTATCTACTTCTTCGTAGCTTTTCACTGGTAAATATAAACCTATTCATGAGGTTTAGTAAATTTTTTTTTCGATTTTGCTTAGCGTCGGGAACATGGTTATACGTGTTCCTCCGTCATGGGAACAAACCTAATATTAATGTATTTCTTAAATGGCTTTTAAAAGGAACCTATAGTTCCCTCCTCGGTTAGCACTTTATGTAGTGAAAACATCAATAAAGACATAACTTTTACTGTAGTTCAAGTGGGTGTGGCATTTAACGCATTTATTTCAATTTTGGTCTCATGTGACCTATAGTTCCCCTATTGGTTAGCACGTGAAGAAATTTGCAATTAAATTTGCTCAACTCTCACTAAAGAACAAAGGGGCGTGTCATTATATGTCTTTTTATAAATCGCAGTTTAATATTGTCTATAGCACTATTTATGTTGAAGATTTCATTGAAATCGGCTCAACCGTTTTCAGGTTCTGATATCGCAAATAGTTCGCGCTCAGTTAATTCTAACAGTAGTATTTAAAGGAGTTGGTTAAGCCGTTTTTGCATGATAGCAAATAAGCCAGAAATAGCGTTATGTATATTACAAATTGACGTGCCATTTTACTTCCATTTGTCTAATCGCGGGCTAATATGGCATATCGTTCAACGGAAAACAGGAAAATATATTTTTTTTTAATTTAATACAAAGGGGTGCGGCATTTTAAGCCCCTTTTCCCGATCACCATGGTAAATACCATCTGTGGTGAAAATTTGATTAAAATTGGTTTCACCGTTAACGCGTGAGTACGGATCAGACAGAAATAAATTTCAATGTATTACAAAGACACATAGCAATTCACACCTTTGTCTGGTCGTGTCTATAGTTTCCGCCTCAATAAGTACTAACAAACTGTGGTGAAAATTATAATAACATCAGGTTCACCGTTTAAGCGTGATTACGGAAAGGCAGAATGAACTTTCAGTATATTGCTAAAGGATTAGCAGTTGATACCAAACTAAAGTTCCCGCCTCTGTTAGTACTATCTATGCAAAAAATTTTGTTAAAACCGGATTAGTCGTTTAAGCGTTATTAAGGAACATGCAGAAACACTTTCAGTATAGTACAAAGGCGAGTGTCAATTTACGCCCCTTTTGTCCAAACGCGCTCTATTTTAATCTATAGTTCCCGCCTCGATGGTAAATATTTCATTCAATTTTAGATAGAAATAGCGTTCAATAAAATAAAGAGAAGCGCGCTATTTTATTTTTTATTAAATTCGGTATAGTCGTTTAAGCATGATTACGGAACATGCAGAAAAACTTTCAGTATAGTACAAAGGGGCGTGGCATTTTCCGCCCCTTTGTCCATACGCGCTCTATTATAATCTATAGTTTCTTTGATAAAAATATCATTAAAATCGGTTCAGCCGTTTATACGTGATAACGGAACAGGAAGAAATAAATTTTAATGTAATACAAAGGGGCATGGTATTTTACGACCCTTTTTTCTATCGCCCTCTATTGTGGCTCATAGTTTTCGCTTCGGTTAATACTATATGTGGTGAACAATACATGAAAATCAGTTCAGCCGTTGAAGCGTTATTTAGAAATAACTTTTAGTGCAATAAAAAGGGGCGTGGCATTTAACGCCTCTTTTTCCGATCGCCCTCTATTGTTGATCATAGTTTCCGGCTCGGTTAGTACTATCTGTGGTAAAAATGTCAGTGAAATCCCTTAAATCACTTTTCAATGATTTCAGGACAGGCAGATATAGTTTCAATACAAAACAAAGGGGCGTGGCATTTTACGCCTATTTTTCCGATCGCGGATTTTTTTTGGCCTATAGTTCTCGGCTCGGTTAGTACTATCCGTGGTGATAATTTCATGAAAATCGGTTTAGCCGTTTTTCCGTTATTGCCGGACAGGCAGATATAGCTTTAGCATGGTACATAGGGGCGTGGCATTTTACGCCCCTTTGTCCGATTGCGGTCGCTTATGGCCTATATTTCCCGCCTCGGTTAGTACTATCTGTGGTGAAAATTTCATGAAAACCGGTTCAGCCGTTTTTCTGTTATTGCCGTACATGCAGATATAGCCTTAGCATGGTACAAAGGGGCGTGGCATTTTACGCCCCTTTGTCCGATCGCGGTCGCTTATTTTCTATAATTCCCGCCTCGGTTAGTACTATCCGTGGTGAAAATTTCATAAAAATCGGTTCAGCCGTTTTTCCATTATTGCCAGACAGGCAGATATAGCTTTAGCATGGTACATAGGGGCGTGGCATTTTACGCCCCTTTGTCCGATCGCGGTCGCTTATGGCCTGTAGTTCCCGCCTAGGTTAGTTCTATCTGTGGTGAAAATTTCATGAAAATCGGTCAGACGTTTTTCTGTTATTGCCGTACAGGCAGATATAGCTTTAGCATGGTACAAAGAGGCGTGGCATTTTACGCCCCTTTGTCCGATCGCGGTCGCTTATGGCCTATAGTTCCCGCCTCGGTTAGTACTATCTTTGGTGAAAATTTCATGAAAATCGGTTAAGCCGTTCTTTACTTATTGCGGATCAGACAGACAGACAGATAGACAGACAGAAAGACAGACAGACAGACAAACCAACAATCAGATTTATAATATTAATAGGGATATATGGAGTCATATATGATAATATATGGTTATATAAATCCATATATGATCCATATATCTTCATATATGATCATATATATTTAATTTTTACCCAAATAAGTCCAAGAACGTGATTTAAGTTGAATTTAAAATTTCTCAAGACCAGTTGTAATGAAAAAGTCTTGAGACCGGATTTGTGACCAGGAGATTAATTGTAATCATGTATATAAATTGGTGTTTCATTCGCATCAAGTTTTTATACCCTACACCACTCTGTGGTACAGGGCATAATGAGTTTGTGCTGATGTTTGTAACTACCCGAAATATTGGTCCTAGACCCACTTTCAAGTATACCGATCGACTCAGAATCACTTTTTGAGTCGATTTAGCGATGTCCGTCCGTCTATCCGTCCGTCCATGTAAACGTTGTGCACACGATACAGGTCGCAATTTTTAACCGATTTGTCTGAAATTTGAAACTTAAGCTTCTTTTGACCCAAGGACGGACTATTGAAATTGGAAAAAATCGGTCCATGTGTTGACCTAGCCTCCATACAAACGTTCCCTTTAAATTTGGGTCAAATGCGTCTAACAACCGTATTTTAATAGATATCCTTTAAAAATTTGGCAGGTAAACTTTTTTTGTATTTACAAATAACCGTTCGGAATTTCAAAGAAATCGGACCAGTTCTTCTTGTAGCCCCTTACAAACCACCCTCCCGTTATTTACATAAATCTAAAAAATTTGATGAAAATAGAAAACATTTGATTAAAATTTTGTTTGTGTGTGTTTAACACATACATACTTTAATAACCCAAAAATCTGATTATAATCGGACCATTTTTGGGCTTAGACCCCATATAAAAATTTCGCCCGATATTACTAAAAGCGGTTTATTTGCAACAAATATAAGCCAATTTCAGTCAAATTTGGTATGTGAGTGTTTTCTAAACTTATTAAAGATTTGGAAAATGATAGATCCAATTGGTCCATGTTTGGACTTGGTACTCAGTTTCCGGGATACACTGGTGTAGGGTATTATATGGTCGGTCTTGGCCGACTATAATTTTCCTACTTGTTTTATATGATTAATAGCGGAAAAATCGTTTGTGGGGAATAAAACATCATTGAAAGGCAATCGGTGCCCTAAGGGTTAAGGCGACTGACCAAATGAGTTCGGCATCCTTCCGAGCAATGTTTATTTTCAAAATAAATAGTTACAAAATGATTCAAATTAGTGGAATTTGATAATAAGTTAAATCTAAAAAATTTAAAATTAATTAAAAAAATTAAAAACCGAAAATCAAAAAATGCTAAATTTTCGATTTTGCTTGAAACAATTTCTGTGCTGATTTGCATTGCATTTCATGGGCATATACATAAATTGCGGTGGTAAAGTGGGGATATTTTTTTCAAAAGGTAAGACTTAACACTCGTAACCATATTTACCCGAAATTCCTCCTTTTTCATACATAAATATTTTTTTGAAAAAGGTGTTCTCTACTGTTCGAAAAATCTAACAGAGGGTTGAAATGGGTTAAATTCTTTTTTCTTCAAGCTTTCGAATTATTTCACAGGTATTGAAAATTGAGGAATTTTAAATAATGTTTACACTTTTTCCAATTGAAATTGAGACCTTTAAGAAAATTCCCAATGAAATTGAGAATTTTTATATCAAAAATATTCCATTAAATAAATATGTATTTTTCATTTGATATTAGGAATATTTCAAATGAAATTGAGACTTTCCATTTGAAATTGAAAAATTTTCAAATATCCTCGTAATTAAGATTTTTCGTTCGAAATTGAGAAAATTCCTAATGAAATTGAGAATATCTATTTGTAATAGATACATAAAATCTTATATGAAATTAAAAATTATATTTTGAAATTAAAAAAATATCAAATGCAATTGAGAATATTTCAAATTAAATTAAAAAAAATTCAAATGAAATTACTGACAAAATATGTCGCCATTAGGCACGTCTCCGAAACAGAAAATGCAAATTCCTTCATTTGTGTCTGCAATTCCAGATCATGTTGGCAACCCTTGCGAAATAATGTAAGAGACAAAAAAGTTGAAAGAAAGTATGAAGTGAGGTTGAGATTGCTAGAAATAGAATTGTAGTGTTGGAAACTGTCAAAATTTATTCTGTAGAAACTATAAATATTCACATATATAAAAAGGTACTGCGCAATAACTCCCAAATGAAATAAGTCCCAATGAAATAATTCCCAATGAAATAAGTTCCAAAAAAAATGAACTAACTCCACACTTTAAAAAATGAAATAACTCCCAAAGAAAAAATGAAATATGTCCCAATATTTGGGAGTTATTTAAAATCAAAATAATAACTCCCCAAAAAAATGAAAGAACTCCCAATGAAATAAGTGCCAAAGAAAATGAAATAAGTTCCAATTGTTTTTTTGTAATAAAGGTTTTCTGCGTAGCCGGCCTTTGGCCGGGCTTAGGGATTACATACTCCATCACTCAGAAAATTATGTAAGTTACTACATGTTAGTTGTTTGAATATTTTACAGTAGTTAGTTGTTTTTAACTACAAAGTCAGTTGTTTTCGTATGAAAAATATCAAACAGCTGTTTCTGTTAGTTATTTTAAGTCGATTTTTTGAACAACTAACAAAAAAGTACTGTAATGTAGTAACAGTTATTTAAAGTAGTTAATTTTATTTCGCTTATCTCTGAAAAATTTTCAAAGTTTTTTCCAAAAAATTAAAAATAAATTTTCGTTTTTTTTATTTCTCACAACTTTTTTTTTTTAAAAATAAAAAAAAAACTTTGAAAAAATTTGGTCTTCAATTTTTTTTTCTGAAAAACTTTTTGAAAAAAAATTATAAATTGATTATTTTATTTTTACTACATTTTAGTTGTTTTGACTACAAATGTAAGTAGTTTTTACTATATAAGTCAGTTGTTTTTTTGTCAGTTAAAATAACTAACATTGTTAGTTGATTTAACTGAAAAAGTAGTTGACCCCAAAATAACTTACAAAGTAGTTATTTTAACTGACATTTTCAGTTGATTTTACTAACATAATTTTTTGAGTGATGCATTAAACCCACCCTCTCTGCAAACAAAAGCTATTTTGGTTATCAGGCCTTTTTGAGGCATAACAAATTTGATAGCGTAAAGGCCTGCTACCCTAGAAAACTTTACTTTGCGGAGAGGGTGGGTTTAATGCATGGATTTTGTAATCCCTAAGCCCGGCCGAAGGCCGGCTACGCAGAAAAAATTTTAAGCAAAAAAAAAACAATTGCACAGAGGCGTATATTGTTTTTAATTAAAATGAAATGAGTCCCACCATTGATTAAATAACTCCCAATGCTTAAAAATAAATGAAATAACTCCCAATCTATTTTTTGTTGGGGTTTTTTTCATTTGGAAGTTATTTCATAATGAAATAAATCCCAACAAAATTTGTGCAATAAGTCCCACTACACTGGGACTAATTTCATCATGAAATAAGTCCCAAATCGTATGTAAAATTTTTGGGAGTTGTTTCATTTTTTTTTTTTTGAGTTATTTCATTTGGGAGTTATTGCGCAGTACCATATAAAAAACAGTTTTCATTAACAAGACAAACCGACATTTAAAATCCTACTGATGATGACACTAACTGGGGTGTTTGAAACCGGTATGGGAAATACCAAAAATGTCTATAATTTTTAGAAATTCAATTTTTCTTCTGCATTTTTTCAACTTGAACCCTCATAAGAAATTTAGAAAATTTAATGTGAAATTTCCAAATAAAATTAGAATTTCCATTAAAATTGAGAAATTTTCTTATTTTCAATTGTATTTTGCGTGTGAAGAAATCTCAACTTCAAATGTAAAACCTCGATTTTATCTGAAATTTTTTTCAATTTCTTGAAATGTTCTCAATTTCATATAGAAAGTCTCAATTTCAAAAGAAAATGTTCAATTTCATATGAAATTTTCACAATTTCAAAAAGAAATTCTCAAATTCTTTTGGAATTTCCTGAATTTCAGTTAAAACTGATGTATTGACATTAATTTTTTTGTAAATTCTTTAAAATTTGAATTAAATTTTAATTAATTTATTATTTTAAATTTTATTTGAAATTTTCAATTTTAATTGTATTTTTTTTTGGTAAATTTTTAAGTAAATTGTTGAAAAAACACTATATGTAAAATAATAAAAAAAATACAAATAATAACAAAATAAAAAAAATTTAAAAAAAAATATACATATAAATCTTAATTTACTTAAAAAAATACAACTTTTATGTTTTCGTTTTTAAGTCACACTCATTAATTATATTTTCAATTTAGTTTTTCTTTAAATTTATATACACTCAAAAAAAGAAGAAGTTTTATACAAATACCATTAATTTAAATTTAGTAAAGATTCTTTTAATGCTGCAATTTTTTGATTTCTTCCTGAAATTTTGTACTCATTAGATCCGAAATGTTTTTTTGTTTGGTTTTACAATTTATAATTAATAATGTGTGACATTTAATTTATTTTTAAACTAAACATTTATTAAGTAAAAAATTTGTTTAAGCCAATAAAAATAAAATAAAAAATTTGTACTGTTTTCACAATTTTTTTTGTTGCTGTTTATATTATACTTGATTTACACATTTATTATATTTTAATTATTTTTTTTATTAAAATTTACATAAAAATATTTTGTTAAATTTACAAAATACTTACTATTAATTTTTTGTTATACCAATTGTTCTGAACTCTTCGTAAAATTAAATGCCTAAAAGTTTTGTATTTTTATAATTATTTTTTTTTTATATATTTTTTACTTGGTATTTGGTAGTATTTTTTTTTTAATGTAGTTAAAAAACAAATAATTTTAATTAAATTTACTAAAATCAACATTTTAAATAATATAAAGAAAACTGAAAAAAAAATTTATATTTTAAATTAGTATTTTAAATTTTTGTTATGCTTAGACTTTTATCAAGTTTTTCACCGACTTTAAAAAAAACTTTTGTTTTTTTTTTACTTTAATATTTTTGTTTTAATATTTAAAACTCATATTTAAAAATAATTTTTTACATAAATGTGATAAATTAAATAGAAATGAGCGCGTGAGTGACTTTTGACTTTTTACACACACTCACTCATGAGCATATTTTTTTCTACTCACTCACAATCACGTAAGTAAATTTTAGACAACCCACACTTACGTGCACTCACACTCACGGTGACCCACACTCATAAAATCTTTTATTTATGTTAAAAAAAAATTATAAATTTAACAAAATTCGAATTTAATCCAAATTTTACAATTTGCATTTGCTTTTTTCGGGACGAAATTTAAAGTTTGACCAAATTTTAGAATTTTTTTTGTTGTTTTCGGGACGAAAGAAATGGATGAAAGGAATAAATCACGAAAACTCACGCAAAAACATCAACTTACGCACACTCACTAGCGCAATTTTTTGCGTGAGCAAAATTGAGTATCAGTCACGCTCTGAATTACGATCTAATATGCTCATGTGTCCATATCTAATATTAAATGAAATTTTGTCAAAATAATTTTATCAATATGGAAAAATTTAATATGTATTGTAAAATTTCCCAAAGTAACGTTCATACAATATCAGGCGCGGGTCCGAATATTAAAATTAAAAAAGAAAATGAACTCTCACTTGTTTATTTTCTTTTTTTAATTAAAAATAAATTCGGCTGTGCCGAATCTTTTATACTCTCCAAAATGTAACCAAATTAAAAAAATAATAAAGTTGACAATGACCGTTTTGGGGGAATGGGAAGAACTGAAAGTGGCAGCGCGGAGGTGCGGCGTAAGACACCTTTCCGAATGCGATAAATTCCAAATATTTTTCGGGGGAGTTTTTTTTTGAAGGGGCCAGGTGTTGGGGGATCACATGATGTTTACGCTTAAATAATATGTACAATTTTATCATTATTTTTTTTAACCTAACTCCCAAAATGGGGCTGCCCGAAAATCGAATTTCCCATTCCCCTTGGCCCAATTGCTGGTCGATGAAAATCATATGGCATAAAAATGTTACATTTGTTAAAAAAAGCTGGCTATTTTCTGTGTTTTTTTTAGTTCTTCAAGGGGAAACTTTTTTTCTCCTTGTCCGATTTAGAACATCTTCGAACTTAACCCTACTCGTAACATATGACATATTCTTGTCAAACTTTAAGAGTGTGGCTTCTTTTGTTTACACCGTTATTTCGATGCGTTACACACGGAATGGCAAAGTGAGTATACCTCCATACCGAGGTTGGAGGGTATAAAAAAGGAAATAGAAAGAATTTTTCTATGGGAAAGGTTCTTAAATATCTGAAATAATGTGGAAGAATATTTCGAATTTTCTATAGAAAATATATCATAATCTAGTCTAATCTGCATGAAAAACCTCTGTTGTTAGATTCTTTCAGAATCTAAGAATGTTTCTCTTAAAATGTGTCTCAAAATCTGTAAATTTTTTTACAGTAGAAGACTCAAAATTTTTTATAGAAAATAATTTTTCAAAATATTGCCGACATAACAAAAAGTCCAAAGGCATTTTTGTAGCTCTTAACAAAAAAACACGACAAAAAAATAATAATTTTTAAGATTGTTGTTTTATTATTTCGGCTTGAGGTCCTTTATTAATAATAAATAAAAATTCAAAATTTCATTTATTTATTTAATTTATTTTTCCCAATATTTCGGTCAAAATCTCTGACCATCATCAGGGGGATATTTAATTAAATAGAAATAAAAGTTTAAAAAACTCCGTCACTACAAAACTTCACTGTTCAAGCTTTCTTTGATTTAAATTAAGGACCTCAAGCCGAAATAATAAAACAACATAAACAACAGGTCAACTATACACAAATATAATTTTTAAGATTCTCAAACCCCTATTGAGCCCCTCAATTCCCTTATCAATGACAGTTCCTGAGACTCTTTTATAAGAAAATATATAAATAATAAAAAAAAATATCTCAGAACCTAAGAATCTGAGAAAATACCTTAAAATCCAAGACTTTTTTCTTTAGGAAAAGTGTCTCAGTATCTGAGACTTTTTTTTATTAAAAATGTTCCAGATTGGAACTGTTTCTATAGAAAAATGTCTTAAGTAGAATCTAAAAAATTTTCTATAGGAAAAACAAATTCGAATCTGAGACTTCTTCTTTATGAAAAATGTCTCATAGACGAAACTTTCAGAAGGAAAAATGTCTCAGAATCTGAGTTTTATGTAAAGGAAAAATAATTTGGAGCCTGTACTTTTTAGTTTTAAAGAATGAATTTTTTTTAAACGAAAATTTCCTCGGAAAAAATTTCGTAAGTTTTTCCAATCTTATTGTTAGTTATTTTCTATAGAAAAGTATATAGGAAACTAAAATTTTTGGTGTAGAAAGTAGTGATGGGAAAGTGAGTGATTTTTGACTCACACTCACTCACGCTCACGACAGGAATTTTTAATCACGCACACTCACTTACGAGCATATTTTTTCTACTCACACTCACTCACAATCACGTGAGTAAATTTAATACAACTCACACTCACATGCACTCATGCAAGCTTCACTCACATTCATGAAACTCTTTTTTATAATAAAAAAAAATATTCAAAAACTAAAATTTCAAAAATCTTTAAAAATTTACATCAAAATTTAAATTTTAGACGAAATCTTATGTTAAGCCAAATTTTACAATTTGTTTTTTGCTTTTTTTTTGGTATGAAAGGATATATCGCTCATTTACTTGTATAGTGTCATAACTCAAAATGTTTGATTTTACAGAAAACCTGTTTAAAGTTTACAATTGAAACTTGGTTTACAATGCAAATGGCCCGTATATAGAAAATGTTATAATGGCATGTTCTCTTCTCAAACGGTGAGTTTAAAAGATATTAACACGAATTTTTGACACAATATAAAGCAGGATATAACAAATAATTCTGTATTGTTTACCCAAAAACGACATATTTTGAGTTATGACACTAAATGAGCGATATGAAGAGAAACTAAATTACGCCAACTCACGAAAAAAAATCGACTCACTCACACTCACTCACCCAAAAATCTAACTCAAGCACAATCACTCACGGAACGTTTTTTCCACTCACAATCACGTGGGTAAAATTGAAATCAGTCACACTCACTCGTGATCACGCGTGAATCACGCTCTAATCTGCTCACGACTTTTAATGTAGAAAAACTGTCTCAGAAAATTTTATTGATCTGCAGAAAAGTTTGATGAAGGTTTCCTTAGCTCCATATCTCGAAAACTAAACGAGATATAAAATATTTAACGCAAAAACGCACTAAACATGCTACTGAATTTTGCATCTCTCTTCATAGCAAAATATTTTTTATACCCTACACCACACTGTGGTACAGGGTATAATGAGTTTGTGCTGATGTTTGTAACTACCCGAAATATTGGTCCTAGACCCACTTTTAAGTATACCGATCGACTTAGAATCACTTTTTGAGTCGATTTAGCGATGTCCGTCCGTCTGTCCGTCCGTCCGTCCGTCTGTCTGTCCATGTAAACGGTGTAAACACGATACAGGTCGCAATTCTCGATCAATTGACTTGAAATTTAAAACTTAAGCCTCTTTTGGCCCAAGGACGAAGCCTATTAAAATTGGAAAAAATCGGTCCATATTTAGACCTAGCCCCCATACAAAGGTCCTCTTTAGTTTTGGCTCAAATGACTCTAATAGTCGCATTTTAATAGGTATCTTTTCAAAATTTGGCAGGAATTAATGTTTTATACACACAAATCACCATTCCGAATTTTAAAGAAATCGAACCAGTTCTTCTAGTAGCCCCCATACAAACCACCTTCCCGATTTTCACATAAATCTCTCAATTTTCATGAAAATAGAAAATATTTAATTAAAATTCTGTTTGTGTATGTTAAACGCGTACTTTAATAACCTTATCAAATCTAATTATTATCGGACCATTTTGGACTTAGGTCCCATGTGGAAATTTTGCCCGATATTCAGTTGAAGCGATTTATTGTCAACAAAAAGAAGCCTATTCCACTCAAATTTGATTAGTGATTGCTTTTTACACTTATTAAAGATTTGACAAAATATAGATCTAATCAGTCCATGTTTGAATTTGGGACCCATGGTCCGGGAAACTCTGGTGTAGGGTATTATATGGTCGGTCTTAACCGACTATAATTTTCTTACTTGTTTTAAACTGCTTAAGGTACATACAGACGATGCAATATTATGTACAATATGCAATTATATTTATGGTGTGTGGGTTAAATTGACCATTGTACAATAGGGTGGCTCGTTTTTGGGCTTTTTCTCTCTGATCAAATTCTAATACCCGCCAAAAGTGTCGGTCCCCTAAGGGTAACTCACACGCAAAATATCACTCCGATCGGAGTTTATATTCTGTCTCCACTTTCAGCGTCAAAATTAAGTTTAAGTTTTCTTATTAAAATAATTAAAAAAATATTTTCGTATAATATTTGATCGGAAATACTTAAATATGAAATTTAAAGATTCATTCAAACTTGATACCAAAAAAATGGCATGATTTTGGTGGCGTTCTCAAAACACATTTTCTAAAAATTTGAAAATTTTATTAAACAAAAATTTAAAATATATAATTTTTTCTTTCTGAATTCATTAAGAACACCTTGGAAAAGAAAAATGCGAAATATGGCGGATATCCGTTGGACCACTTTTCGGGAATCGTGGGGGGAAGTTAGCGGATTTCAAGGAAATGTTGGTTTTATCAATAATTGGGATTTATGAAATCTTAGAAATTTAATTTTTGGGAAAATTAACAGCTTTTTGGTGTCGTGGCATTCTATTAACTAACTTTAAGTCTTTCATGAAATCTTACCGATCTCGGACGTCTTTAACCCACATGGGCTGGAAAAAATTTGAAGTTTAGAGCTTAAATTTTGTGCTATAATCAAGTATAAAACGGCTTTTGTGTTTTGTAACCCAGCTATTATTTCGTATTAATATATTATCTTTAAAAAAAATCGTTAACCCTTCTTGGCAGGGTGTCAAAAATTACCCATTTAGTAAAAAAATTTATATTTTGTTGATATCAAAAAATTCATGCACTATGCCTAAAAGTTTTTGCCGGGGTCATTTTTGACCCCGGGCCAATGTGGGTTAAAGATATCTTAAATTGGTAAGATTTTTGGGCTGATTTAAAGTTATCTAATAGATTGCCACAAATTATTTTTCTATAAAAAAATAAAAAATTTTATTAATTAATTTTATTAATACCAAGAAGGGTTAACGATTTTTTTTAAGTTAATATATTAATACGAAATAGTAGTTGGGGTACAAATCACAAAAGCCGTTTTATACTTGTTTATAACATAAAATTTAAGCTCTAAACTTTAAATTTTCTGGGGGTCATTTTTGACCCCCGGCCAATGTGGGTTAAAGATGCCCTACATCGGTAAGATTTTATGATAGACTTAAAATTATCTAATAGAATGCCACGACACCGGTATTACCGGAATTGGTTTCCAGGTTCTTGAGTTATTTCCGGTATTCCCAGAAATCCGGTACTAGAATTAGAACCGGGAATACCGGTATTCCCGGGAATACCAAGAACCGGGGAGCACTAATGCCGATTCGCGAAACATAACCCAACATATCGCTCCTTTACTTGTATAGTGTCATAACTCAAAATATTTGATTTTGCAGAAAACACGTTTAAAGTTTACTATTGAAATTGGTTTTTAATTGAAAAAGGCCGGTACATAGAAAATGTAACAATTGCGTGTACTCTTCTCAAACGGCGAGTTTAAAAGATATTAATACGAATTTTTGACACAATATAAAGCATGATATAACGAATAATTCTGCATCATTAACTCAAAAAACGCATTTTTTGAGTTATGACACTATACAAGTAAAGGAGCGATATGACTGTCAAATTATCGCTACAAATTAATTGATGTTTCGAAACAATTTTTTTTTTACCGGTGAACAACTTTACCACCTATATTGAAAAATATTATATGTCTTGCATTTAATTAAATTTATGTTTATTTATCTTTTTCTAACGTTTTCTATAGATAAAGAGCACGATAGATTGTTTAAAAACTTTTTTTGTTATTTTGCTTTGCTTGTTGTTCTTCTTTTTGTCGTGTTTATGACGACGTCAAAAGTTAAACCGTGTGCTGTCACTAAAACTTGTTCACATTCAATGCAACCCTGAGTGTATACTACTTATGTACTGTGTTCTATACAAACCCTGCAGTAAAAGTGTGTTTCTCGATCTCAAATCCCTTAACCCGTGACTGGTGATAACGGGACATTAAATATCACCAAAGTACCTATCACGTGACAGATGAAAATTGGACTTATTTATCCAATTTTTATCAAATCTAAAACAAAATTTAAAAATTGTCGAAGTCCCAGACACATTTTTTTGCGTTTTGGAGTAAAAAATTGCATTAAAAATAGTTTAAAAAAAAAAAAAAATCATAAATTTTGAAAAATTTCCCGAAATTTTTTTTTTACAATTTTTTTCGATTTTGGAATAACTAATATTTTTAAGAAGAAAACAATTTTGAAAAATTTTCTAAGTTTCAAAATTTTTCACAAAAATTTTTGGAAAGTTAAAGGGCATGCTAAATAACATGTCACTAGTGATACACACAAAAAAAATATAAAAAAATTGTGCCAGTTTTTGGTTTAATTACAACCTACAAAGTGTTATTGGATAACTTACCAAAGTTTTTTTAAAGTAAAAACTTGGGTAATTTATCAAATAACACTTTATAGGTTGCATTATCCCAAAAACGTGCACAATTATTTTTTTTTTTTTTTTTGTGTTTCATGTTTTGGCTCCGGAGAATAGATCACGTGACCTATCATGGACCTTTAACTTTTCCTGCAGGAAAGGTTCTACTTAAAACTTTTTATGCAATTCGCATCTAGCCTAAGGGAAGTTTGAATAAATTTGAAGGAAAAAATAAAATTTAATTTTTAATTTGGAAAAAATAAAATAAATGCCAATTATGTTTTTTTTAGGTAAATAATTTTTTTTTATTATTTTCATTTAATTACATTTATAAACTAAAAAATAAAATAAAAACATTCATATTTTGTAATAATAGATTTATAGACGAGTGTGTAAAAATGATCATAATTTTAAGGTTACATGTACTATATTATTTTAATAGATTTTTTTCGGGTGTAAAATAGAATGGGAAAGTGCAAAATAATTTACATAAAAATTTATAGTTATTTAAAATAACTAAATTAAAATGAAATGAAATGAAATGAAATAAAAGAAGAAAACATAAAATTACAATTATGTTTAGGGGTTATTTTAGGGTTTATTAGTTATTTTATGAATATTTTTTTTATTTTAATTCTATGGGATACCTGAGTTGTTTTTTTATTTTATTAAATTTTATTTTTTATATGATGATTTTTGCACATGTGACTAGGTTATGTGTATGTGTGTAGATGTTATCTTTTTTATTTTACAATTAATTTAAATTATTTAAATTTTAATGACAGGAAGATTTAGATTTTACATTTGCAAAATATAAGTACTGTACAGTTTTTTTTGAGTTTTTTTTTTATATATTTAAAAATATTTTTAAATCAATCTTGTTCAATCTTATTTCGAATTGTGTTATTAGTTTTTACTGCAAAAGCTGTTGAGAGAAAAACTTTTTTGGGGTATTCATAAAATGTGACCTAAAAAAAACACACTCGTTGGAATATTTTTATTCATATGTTAGTTCCATCTACGCTTACCAGAAGGCGATTAAAAGATAATTGAATGATAAGATAATTAAAGACAATTAAATTATTTTCAACAATTTCAGAACATTTAAAAAAATGTGTAGCAATTTTTTATTTAAGCCTAAAAGTAGGCATTCCTTTTTAACACAAAAGTTAAATGATTTTCAACTTTTTTTAGAAACATTTAAAAAAATTTCGAAAATCGTAGTAGTATGTAATATCATCTTTTTATTTAAGCCTAAAAGTATGCATTCCTTTTTTACACAAAAGTAAAATGATGTTCAACAATTTTAAAAACATAAACAAAAATGTCGAGAATCATAGTAGTATGTAATATCAACTTTTTATTTAAGCCTGAAAGTATGCATTTCTTTTTCACACAAAAAATTTATAAACCGTTTGACTGATTTTGAGTAGTACTATGACAAGATAAGATTTTTTGTTTTATTTTTCAAATAATTCGACGAAAATATTTTTTACATCATAAGTTTAGGCATAGCGAAAAACAAATATTTTACTTTAAACAAATTATATATTTTTTAATGTTTTAACATTTATGCAAATGAGGTGAATGATTTTCAAATTTTTAGAAACATTTTAAAATACATTCGTCGAAATTCATAATTTAATTTTCTAGTTCAGCATCATTTTAGATGATTTAAAAAATTCTTTTAACACAAAAAGTCGAAAACTGCTTACAAGGCCGCGATTTTGTTTGGACCTTTAGACTATAAAGGCCAATGGTAACGATAAGACTTTTTTGTAAGAAACCAATTTTTTTTAATGCATTTAATTAGGCGGCGTAAAATTCATATCGAGGGCCTATATTCAAAACCCTCTATCTAAAAAAAAACACAACTTTTTAGGAGAGCCAAACAACTGTTTTTTTTCGCGTATTGTTAGAGTAATTTATAGGCAAACCAAAAATATGCATTTATTAATTAAATGTAAGCCCTTAAAGTATGCAACAACAAAATCGTAAAATAAGTCAGAAATCATTAGGCAAACCAAAAATATGCATTTATTAATTAAATTTGAGCCCTAAAAGTATGCAACAACATATTTGAAAATTAAGTCAGACAACAAATTAAAATATATATGATTTCTGACTTATTTTACGATTTTGTTGTTGCATACTTTAAGGGCTTACATTTAATAAATAAATGCATATTTTTGGTTTGCCTAGAAATTATTCAAAATTATTCAAAATAATATTTATAAATTAATTATTTGAAAAGATAGAGGATTTTGCATTTAGAAAAATAAATTGAAAGGATAGAGAAAACCAAAAATGAAAATAAAATAGCAAAAAAAAATATTTTTGCTCTGAGTTTTACACCATAGATGAGGGCCGTTTTACTGAATATTTTGCCATCAAAAAGTCATTTTCGTGAAAATGGAAGATAGAGGGTTTTGAATATAGGCCCTCGATATATTTTATTTTATCCATTTTGTGGGAAACAAAAATTAACTGTATTTTTTTGTCATATCGCTTAGTGTCATAACTCAAAATATTCGATTATGCAGAAAACGCGTTTAAAGTTTACAATTGAAACTGGGTTTCCATTGAAAAAGATCGATATATAAAAAATGTAATTATGGAGTGTTCTCTTCTCAAATGGTGAGTTTTAAAGACAGCGATGCCAACTCAGCGCGTTTCGCGCTAGATTTAGCGCTTTCTGACCTCCCAAAAAGCGCATTTTTTAAATCTAGCGCGTTTTTAAAAAAGGCGCTAAACTGGCGCGTTTTCACTTTTTCATTTAGCGCCTTTGGCGCTTTCTTTCTACAACTAATCAGTGCGTGAAAAAATGTACATTTTACAACAGAAACGTCAGAAAAACAGTCTTAAATCCATATTTTTCACGTAAATGCTGTAGTACAACCATAGAAATGTGAAACTTTGTTAAAAATAAAAAAAAATGTGGTTTTTATAATAAAAACAGAAAAAAAAATATTTTGAAAATTATATTTAGCCGTTTTTTACACTTATGCTGCGAATAGGCCTGATGATTTTACTAAAATTTATACTAAAACCGTTAAATTAAACATAGTTTTTTAGCGCTTTTTGGCGCTTTTTACTTTATTCAAATTTAGCGCTTTTTAGCTGTTTTTGAGTCACTATTTTGCGCGTTTTGCTTGTAAAAAGTTGGCATCACTGTTTAAAGACATTAATACGAATTTTTGACACAATATAAAGCATGATATCGAGGGCCTATATTCAAAACCTCTATCTTAAAAAACACAACTTTTCAGGAGAGACAAAAAACTGTTTATTTCGCGTACTGTTAGAGTAATTAAAATTCGATATTCTACAAATTTTTTTAAATCAACTACTTAATCTCACATATAATTCGTTTTAAAAATTTTGCACTATTATGAAAGACATAAAAAGTTCTTATAAAAAGTTCCGAAATCGCATTTTTGGTCCACAGGTGATGATTTTTGAGACAAAAAATATTTGTTTACCGAATTCATCTTAAAAGATGAGAAACTGTTGAGTATGTTATGTAAAAAATAGTAAACAATAAAAAAAGCGATTTTAGTCCACAGATGCTGATCAGAATCGCGGTTTTTAAGATTAAAATTTTTGTTTCATAATGTACACAAGCTATCCAAATTTTAAGCCATATTTTTCAAAAAAGTCAAACAAGAATTTTCAGAAAAAATTAGCATCAGTGGATTAAAATCGTAATTCTGGAATTTTGTTGACAAATTCATGTTCAGCATGCAAAACTTAGTATGAAAGAAAACATGTAAAGCATGATGAAATTATTAAAAAAAAATATTTATAAATTAATTATTTGCAAAGATAGAGGGTTTTGCATTCAGAAAAATTAATTGTGTAAGAGATTGAAAAAACCAAAAATGCAAAAAAATAGCAAAAAAAAATATTTTTGTTCTGAATTTTACACCATAGATGAGGGACGTTTTACTGAATATTTTGCCATCAAAAAGTAATTTTCGTGAAAATGGAAGATAGAGGGTTTTATAGGCCCTCGATATGATGAATAATTATGTATCATTAACAAAAAAATCAAGTTTTTTGAGTTATGACACTATACAGGTAAATGAGCGATATGTATTATTAATTTTTGTTTGGCCTAAAAGCATACTCTCATTTTTTACATAACGCATCGAAAATAGTTGGGTATCGTAAAAAACGGGAGAAAACAAAGAGATTTTGGTGAAAAACAGAGCTACTTGAAGCTAGTCTTTACTTACAAGGGAAGTATCTCAACCCTTATGAACCGATTTGACTGAAACTTAAAATATATATAAAAGAGACAATTTTAAGGTTGGGGTGTCTCGGCTTATCGGCCATATCAGAGTTTTAAAATTTCGTTGTCCCCTTATGAAACAAAGTGGACCATCGGGAAAATTTCGATAACTTTATTAAATTAAATTTAATAAAGATTATTTCTTATTCTTATGGACATCGTGGGTTTATGTCTTCATATAAATACACCCCAAAATTTACACATTTTCGTGAAAAAATTATTTAAGAAAACCGAACTTTTTCAAGGTTATGCCACCGTTGGATAGGCATTAAAAACCAGTGTTCGAAAAAAAACAGTACGTTATTTAACGTTCCGTTCCAAGAACACATTCACTAAAAAGTTTTTTAAGTGGTTGTGAAGGTGTTCGCAAACAGAATTCCGAACGTTATGCCTGTGAGTTGAAGAACAGAAACTTTACGATAACGTACCGAACTAGGTTAGAAACAAAATAAAGTTCTTTTAGTGTTCTGTTTGCGAACTTTTGAGATTTTTTTTTTTAAATTTAAAATGGCGATATCTCGAAAACTAAGCAAGATAGAGCAAAACGGAGCACATTTTTGGTTCTTGGAATCTCCATAGTATCGCTAGGCCTCTACACATGGGTGGACCCCATTGGGTCCATATTTTGAATCTAAAAAAGTTAGCATTCCGGGAAATTTAAAAATGCACATATCTCGCTAAATACTGCCGACACGACATAAAGTCTAAAATCATTTTTGTGGATCTTGTCTCGTAGTACATGACCGCTTTTAGACTTTATGTCGTGTCGGCAGTATTTAGCGATATATGTGCATTTTTAATTTCCCGGAATGCTAACTTTTTTAGATTCAAAATAAGGACCCAATGGGGTCCACCCATGTGTAGAGGCCTAGTGATACTATGGAGATCCCAAGAACAAAAAATGTGCTCCGTTTTGCTCTATCTTGCTTAGTTTTCAAGATATCGCCATTTTAAATTTAAAAAATGTCTCAAAAGTTCGCAAACAGAACACTAAAAGAACTTTATTTTGTTTCTAACCTAGTTCGGTACGTTATCGTAAAGTTTCTGTTCTTCAACTCGCAGGCATAACGTTCGGAATTCTGTTTGCGAACACCTTCACAACCACTAAAAAACTTTTTAGTGAATGTGTTTTAGGAACGGTACGTTTCGATAACGTACGGTCGCTCCATAGTTCCGTACAGAACACTAACGTACCGTACGTTAGAGTTTTTTTTCAAACCCTGGTCACATGTACAAATTTTGACCGATATTCAGATAAATCGGTCAATTGGCAACAAAAAGAAGCCTAATTCACTCAAATTTGGTTTTTGTGTGTTTGCTACAGTAACTAAAGATCCGACAAAACATAGATCCAATCGGTTCATGCTTGGACTTGGGATCCATTTTCCGGGAAACACTGGTGTAGGGTATTATATGGTCGGTCTTGACCGACTATAATTTTTTTTACTTGTTTTATTATAATTTATTTCTTTGAATTCCAAAAAAATATGCCGTCAGATAAAGATCTGTGTTCAACCGTTTTCATTTACGTTTTAAAGCACGTTTTAGGAAATTTATTTTTGCTATTTCAGTATATTGACTGCATAAAATGAAAAATGTAGCTAAAGCAGATCTAAGCTCTAATTGAGAATAGGCTATACGTTGGATTTACTGCTAACCGAAAGCAATGGATGTCAAAAGTTGAACTTTTTCAATTTGTCTGACCTTTGACGACTGTTTTGTATGGAGTTTGGTGTGCTGATTCCGAATCTGTTTTCCAATTTTTTCTATCAGTTCGAGTTCGTGAGGAAATCGCTATTAAAAGTCGAAAAAGTGCGATTTTTACCAACATTGCTAGGCTATAATTTCCAACACTAATTTTAAAGCATCAGTTTTTAACACGAATTTAACTATATTGGATGACAGGATTCCAAAACTGGAATTTAATTTTTTCTGACATCTAAAATTTTCGAATTATAACGAAAGCAAAATTCGGAAAACCGGAATATAGAGCTGACTCAGAAAAATTAACATCAATTCGAAAAAAAAAAACGAGTCTTGCTATAGTCAAAGTCAGTTCACAAAACCTTTGCAAATGTCTGAAGTTGTAAAGGAAATACTGATTAAAATACAAAATTGTTCAATTACATATATGTATGTATGAAAAACAAATACATCGTCACCTAAAATGCAAAACGCCCTAACAACAAAATTCAAAATCCGTATTTTGATAGATTAACCCACACGTCCCAGCAAAAAAATAGGGTCACATAATAAAAGTTAGCGATTTTATAGCCAAAAATTAAAACATGTGAATTGCGAAAACGCCAATGAACGCAACTAGAAATATTTTTTTAAATCATTTTGTGATTAATTTTGATTCACAAAACGTACGTCCTCACAAAATTTTAGCCAATTCAATCAAACCCCACAAATTTATTAACAAATAAAAATGTTACTCTATACTAGACATGGGCATGTGACTCACGCAGTAATGCAGAATCACGTGAATCACTTAATTATCCTTTATAGTGTGAGTCACACGCCCAAGTCTACTATATACTGTTTTTTGCTTCTCCTGTAAAATTAATAAAATGTTAGTTAGGGCCTTTTGCATTTTAGGTGACAATCTGTTATTTCGTTGATTTATAACTCTTAAACTAAAGCCTAAACGATAGAACTAATAGCATTTTGAAATCCTCAAACTCTAGCAAAGTAGTGCTGAGTGGAAAATTTTAAAAAGGACCTAAATGACAATTTAAAATTTTTATTTTAGCGATATCTTGAAAAGTAGAGATGACTCAAAAAAAGTAAGAGCATTTTTGGAATTAGCATATCCAACATAACCGAAATCGTCTTTCACTTTTTTAGTCAAGACCAGTGTTGGTAAATATGGACTAACAAACATGCAAAAAAGCTATCTATTATCGAAGTTTGCTTTTTTAAGTCTAAATCGTGTCCTCAAACTCTAGTAAAGTAATGCTGAGTGGAAAATTTTTAAAAGGACCTAAATGACAATTTTAAATTTTTATTTTAACGATATATCGAAAACTAGAGCTGACCCAACAGAACGGTCGAAATAATTGAATTGAGCGAACCTGAATTACATGAAATTATCTAGCAGAACCCAGGCAAAAAAAGGTGTTGCCTGGTGTTATCTATCCTGCACTTATCTCTACGTAACCCCAAAATGTCAAAATTCCAAATAGAGACTTCAAATAATTTTTATGCTAGTCTTAAACATTTTCCAATGTAAACTATTTTTGATAAGCCCTATTTTAAGTTTCAAAAGTCTACTTCTCAAAAATAAAGATAAAACAAGACTGTTTTAAAATATCCATAATTTTTTAACAGTTTTTAGATTGAATTTTATTTATGTTTTTTTTTCTATGAAATTTTTTATTACAAAATAAACAAAAAAATAAAAGTTTTAACAAAAATATTAATTTAACAAAATGTTTTAAATTTAATTTAAATTTTATTTGCTTCATTTTTTGTACGTATTTTATTTTTTTATTAACAAAATTTAATTTTACTTAAAAATTAAAAAAAAATATATATATTAAAACTAATTTTTACAACATATAAACAAATAAGGGGGGAGGAAAATATAGTAGGTAAATATTAAAAATAATAAAAAATCATACAATTTACATAAAAAATAATAATTATACATACATACGATTAAAAAGAAAGAAATAATTGTTTATTTAATAAGTTTTAAATTAAAATATAATTTTGTTTTAAATTTAAGAAGGGGTGGGTTAATGATAATTTAAAAAATAAAATACCAATTTTTACTGTTAAAATTTATTTTGTTAGATTTTCTTTTTTTTTTTTTTTTAGAAAATTTCTGCAAAATGGCGACATTAATTTGTTTTTTAGATTAGATTTTTTTTTGTTTAAATTTTGGATTTTATTTTGTTGTTAAATTTTGTTTTTATTTAAAACATTTTACAAAGAAATTATTTTTAAGCCTTGTTTTAAGAAGGTCTTAAATCATGTGGTTTGTTTTTAGTTTTCTTAAAATTGTAATTTTACATTTAATGCCTAAATTTATAATTTTTGTGGGTTATACGTATATTTTTTGTAAGTTTCTTTTTTTTTTGCTTTAAGTATTTTTTATTTTTTAAAATTTTATGTTTTTAGATTTTTTTAACCATTGTGGTTTTTTATGTTTTCTAAGGTTTAGAGCCTAAACAATTAAATTATTTTAAGATTTTAACTATTTTTTTTTTGTTTAATTAAAATTTTGTTATAAACTTCTTAAAGTTTTTGTTAAGTTTCAAGAAGTTTATAAAATTCATAAAGCCAAACATTTGTGGTATTAAAATTTTTCTATGGTTGTAGATTTTTAACCTTTTCTTATTTTTTTATAAATTTTTGCCAAAAATTATTTTTTTTTTATATTAAAAAAAAAACAAATTTTTTAATGTTGTATTTTTTTGTAGTATACTTGTTTATTTTTATTTTTTAAACATAAAATATTTTACAATTTTTTTTAAGAGATGTTTGCTTAAATAATTTCTTTGTATTTTATTTAGCTTTCCTAGGTTTTAGACCATTTTTTTTTGTTTGGGGGAAAGCCAGTTTATGTTTTTTTTTTTTTGTTTTTCTCCTAAAATTTTTTATGTTATATTATTTTGAAAAATTTTTAATCATATTTTTTATGTTTTTAATAATCTTAATAATATGTGAAAATAATAAAGAAAAAAAATAATTTTGCCAAAAATATTTACAAAAACCTATCTAAATAAAACGCCTGTTATTTATAATATTTATAGCCAAAAAATTTTTAATTTTACATCCAAATCGTTTTTTTTTTATAATTTAGTTTAATCAAAAAGTTTATTTTGTTTTTTTTCTCTAAAAGCCTAAATATTTTATAATTTTCTTAAATTTTTTTTTGTTTTAATTATAGCCAAAATGTTTTTATTTTTTTTTGATAATTTTGTATAAAATCCAAAGTTTTATTTTTTTAGCGATTTTTTACATAAGTTCTTTGTAAATATTGTTGTTAATTTCAAGCCTAAAAGTTTTGGTAATAATTTATTTTTGTTTTTATTTTATATTTATAATTAAATTTAGAATTCAAAATTTGCATTTTTGTTTAAGGGGGCCGAAAAATAATGATTAGTCACCACTTTACTTAAAAAAGTTTAATTTTTATAAATAAAAAAATAATAATAAAAAAAAATGTATTAAAATAAAACAAACAATATTTTTCCTTATTAAATATTTTATTGTTTTTTTGTTTTAGTCTCATCTATTGCAGTTTTTGAGGTAGTTCAGTTACTATTGCAGTTTTTTGAGTTCAAATTTGTCTTTAATTTTTTGATTTTTAGTTTTAAAATTACTATTTTATTGATTTGTTGATTTATTGATATTTCGTGAATTATATTCATTGTTTTTGAGAGTGTTTTAGATAAGTGTAAGTAACACAGAGTAATATTAAATTAATGAAAAAAAAATAATTAAAAAAAGCTGGCATAAAAACTTTTTACATAATTGAAATTTTGGAATATAAAATGTTCTTCATCTGTGTATTGTTTATTTAATTTCGCATCATTTAGATTAAATTTGATTAAAACTAAACAATCGCAATGTAATTTGATTGAAATTGGCATTATTTAACATTCTTAAGCATCAAAGGGTTAAACCACAGTACAGAGTAGTAGGAAATCAGAGTTGCATTAAATGTATACAAGTAATGGTGACAGAACGCGTTGATACTTTTCACATTTAAAAAAAATTTTAAAAAATCATTGTTTTGATTGAGATTTTGACGACATTTTTTAAAAAACATTTCTTGTTGTTGAAAATGTTTAATATTTTTCACATTTTCTTTAAATTTGATAAAGATATTTTTTACAGTCTACAATTATTTTGTTTACATCTTATGTTTTCACTTGCTTTTTTCAAAACAAAACGAACAAATTTTAAAATCCATTAAAGTGAAAAACAAGAAGAAACATATTTAACGCCATATTTGGAAATTATATTGAATACAACCCTGATAATCTGCTGCTTGTATGTGCTGTAGTTAAAAATTTTAAATCGGATCCAAACAATAAATTAAAATATTTTTTTTTTTATTTTTATGTATTTTATTTGATAATTTTAAACAACTATAGCCTCTTATTTTTTTAATTTTTTTTTCGTTTTATGCCAGCTTTTTGCTATTAATTGCTATTAATAAAAATTAAAATATTAGAGGTATTCAGAGTCTTGTTGCCAGCCCTGGCAATGTAGCAAAAGAGTACTTCTTTCAAAAAATACATGTATTTTGAAAAGTAATTTTGAAAAGTGCTCTTTTACCACCAGTGCCAGGGCTGGCAAGCAAGACTCTGAATACCTCTATTATATTTATTATAAACATAAACAAATTATAATTTATAACAATTCTGAGGTATATGAGTTCCTGTGCGTTTTGTTTAAAACAAAAAAAAAAACTAAACTTAGCTTAAAAACTTAAATTTAAAAAAGTTAAAACAACGGTATACTTTTAAAAAAAAATTAATTTTATAATTTTAAATAAAAATTAAACCCCAAAATGATAAAAATTTTTGTGGTTAAAGTTAACGGAAAATTAGAGAAAAAACTTGTCTGGAAACGAGTAATTTGCATAAAATCAAAAAAGGCCACGAAATATACAGTTTTTCTTTAATAATTGTGAAAGAAGATGAAAATTGTTTTACGATATTTTTTTTCGAATTTTGTACCGCTTAAATGAAAAAGCTTACACTGTGATACGGTTTCATACAGCGCCGTTTGTTTTAATTTTGTTTTTTTTTTTGTGTTGTAAAACTGTTACTTTTCTGTACTTAATACAACTTACAAGGGAAGTCTCCCTGGTGTCACCCTCCGATCTTCATGAAATTTGAATATGTTGTTAAAAACGAAAATTAATTCGACACGTATTTTTTTTAGCGGCCCAAACTCATTTTTAGGGGGGGTCGATTTGTATGGGGGAAATTGACATTTTTCAGTTATTTACGATTTACGCCTATTTAAACAAACCTAATCTAGGCATGTGGGGTTAGACTGGCATTTTTTTGTCATCTTGCGATTTTCCCAAGTGTCCGGGCAAATTTTTATTGTCCTAGGTCTAAAACTTATGTGGTAAAAATTTGAGGTCAATCGGATTAAGTTAACCCGTGGCGCCCGGCGGTCAAAGTTTTGGATTTTTGAAAAATTTTTAAAAATAAAATTAAAAAAAATTGTATCTTTCGACACATCATATTTGTTAATTTCGATGCGCTGAGCACGAATATCAAGAAAAAATTAAAATCGCTCGATCGGTTTTCGAGATATCGCCATTTCAAATTTGTAAAAAATGGCGGTTTTTTCCTACGTTCAAGAAATTTTTTAAAAAAAGTCTCAAAATTTCATTCCGCCGGCCCTTTGAGCTTGAGACAATATTTCATTTAAAACTAATTTGAGCCAAATCGGATAATTTTAAGACGTGGCGCCCATCGATCAAAGTTTTGGCTTTTTAGAAACTTTTTACCAAAAACCCCAAACTTTGATCGAAGGGTGTCACGGGTTAAAATGATCGGATTTGGCTCCAATTAAGCTTAAATGAAAGATTGCATAGAGCTCTATAAAAGGGTTAAAATAAAGAAATTTTTAGAGTTAAAAAAAAAAAAATCTTAAAAGTAGGAAAAAACCCCCCATTTTGCAATTTTTTGACAAATTTTAAATGGCGATATCTCGAAAACCGTTCGATCGATTTTATAAATTTTTTGATATTCGTATTCAGCATGCTAAAATTAATAAAAATAATGTATCGCAAGATATTTATTTTTTTATTTTTTCATTTTCAAAAATCCAAAATTTTGGTGGAAATTTTTCAAAAGTCCAAAACTTTGATCGAAAATTAGTTTTAAATGAAAGATTGTCTCAAGCTCTACAAAAGGGTCGGCGGAATAAAATTTTGAGACTTTTTTTTAAAAATTTCTTGAACGTAGGAAAAAACCGCCATTTTTTTTTCAAATTTGAAATGGCGATATCTCGAAAACCGATCGAGCGATTTTAATTTTTTTTTGATATTCGTGCTCAGCGCATCGAAATTAACAAATATGATGTTTCAAAAATCCAAAACTTTGACCGCCGGGCGCCACGGGTTAATTTAATTTGATTGACCTCAAATTTGTACCACATAAGTTTTAGACCTAGGACAATAAAAATTTGCCTGTACTTCGGAGAAGAAAAAATTTTGCTATAGAGAAAAATGCCACTCTAATGTGTGGTATCAGATTTAAGGTATTAAAAATACCTATCTCGTGGTGCTAACAACGGGCCAAAGAAGTTAATATTTTCGACTTATTAACAAAAATGTCCTAAAATTTGGGTATTTTACTCAATATGACGAAAAGCTGTGCATGTTTGGACACGTTCATAGCACACGTAGATAGGATTTCCAAAGACCTTTCATTTGGTATGTAACATGACTAGGTTTCTTTGCATAATATAGGAGATAAACGAAAAAAACTGAAAAATGGCCTTGTCTTCCCCCCTCATTTTTACCCCCTAAATATTAATTTGGGCCCAAAAAAAAAAAAATATGCGTCCTTTTATTTTTTCTGCTCTACAAAAAAAACCAATTCCATAAAGATCCGCGGGTGACACTAGGGAGACTTCCCTTGTTAGTACTTTCTGAATTGGGTACTTGATTGATACTGTTTGTATGAATTTTGCTGCAATCGGTCCAGTACATACTTACTGAATAGCCAAATTACTAAAAATAAACCACTGTGCACCGTTGCGTATGATTGTTATTAAGAGACAATTACAAAATTAAGCAAATGCCACTTTTACAGTTTAAAAAATCCACAAAATTTGTTGGTACTCGATACCAAGTACCCAAATAAATGACACTTTTACAACCTTAATGAGAGCTGATGAGAGCCTATACTTGCATTAATGCTGCGTTGTAAAATAAAGGCCTCTGTTCTGTCTTTCACAACTTTTCAATTCACATGAAAATTTCCGTGTGTTTTGTCGATCACGTTTTCATTTGAAATCGAATAATTAAAATTTGAAAAATTATCAGGAAAAAAGAGCATTCGTTTTACTTTCACCAAATTTTATTTATGTGAAACAAAACGAAAAAAAAATTTCGGATGTAAAATCTGGAACACCAAAAAAAAAATCGGAAATTTTAATTTTCACATTTTTTATGTGAATTATTTTTTTTGGAACAGCAGCCAAAACATGTATTTCTTGGCAATTCTATTTAAAATCCTACTTTTATGCGAATTTTACATATTTTTATGCAGATTTTAAACATTTTCCATCTATTAACAATGTTTCTACAAGTTCTAAATATGTCTTAATTTTTATATTTGTCCCAAAAATTTAACACATCTAAAAATCCCGAGCATTCAAGGGTTAATAAAATAATTTTTATAAAATATTTGTTTACGTATCCTTATAAAATAATAAAAAATTCAGACTCCTTGAGAACGTTAGAAATATTTTATAAAAATTATTTTAAAATATAATTTATAGAAAATTCTAAAAAAAAATCTTAAAAAAAGTTTAGAAATAATAAAAACATAAAATTAAAATTGAGGTAATTTAACGGTTTAATGTGGACAATGAATACATGCTAATTTGAAATATTGCCTTAAGTTTTTTTTTTTTTATTTTAATTCAATTATTTTTTTGTTGTTTTTTTATTTTTCGAGAAATTCGAGCAAAACTATAGAAAAGTTTATAATTTTTTTTTTATATAAATCAAGAGAAAAAATTATTATAAATTAAATTAAATCAAAAGTAATAATTATAATATAAATGTTTAATATTAAGGTTTTAAAATAATAATTGCAAATTTTTTATTTCAATAAAAAATATTAATTTTGAAAAAAATTATAATTATTTTAAGAATTTTACAAAAAAAATATTAATAAATTCTTAAAACAATATATATTATTTTTTAACAATAATATAATATTTTTTAAAGAATATTTTGCTGATCACAGAACAAATGGTTTATAGTTATTTTATATTAATATAAAAATGTATATGTTTATGTTTCAATAATAAAAATAATAAACTGTTTAATAATGATATTTTTCAAAAAAAAAAAAAAATAATAAAAAATTATTTAAAGATTTTTAGTAAAATTTTAAACTAAAACACATAACAACTGTTTAAAATTGAATATGTGTTTAAGTTTGCAATTAAAATTAAATTTTTAATAATTTTTATTAATTTTTTTGTTTGAAAAACAAATTTAACTATTGCTTTAAAATAAAAATTTAAAAGATTTTTTTTAATAAAAAAAAATCTTTTAATTTTATGCTAATACCCTGTATAATGAAATTAATTATTTTAAAGTTCTATTGTTTTTTGGTTTTAAAGGAAGATTTTTTTTTGGATGCAAATTGTTTTATACTAATTTTATAAAATATTATTTCTTTAAAAATTGGAGGAAAAAAATAAAAACATTGTATTTGGCTATTACTTTGTTTTGTTATCTGGTTTAAAAAGGCTTCTTTAAGGTTTACAGAAACATAACGTTGGATATATATTTTTTACAAAATATTTTTTTTTTTTTTCAATATATTTCTACAAATTACTATGTTTTTTTTCTATTATTTAAAGAAAATTATATACTACTTTTTTTTAAATTTTTTAAATAATTAAGTATGCATAATATTTAATATATTTTTTAATATTAATATTTTTTGTTTTCAAAAAAATGAAAATAAAAAAGCGTAATTTACATATTTTTTTGAAATATTGCTTGTTAAAAAATAATAATTAATAATTGTTAATATTTAAAAAAATCAATTTAGGTTTTAATATTTTTTTAAGCCGAAAAATGCAATTTTGAATTTAGTTTTTTTTGTTTGTTTTGGTAGTCATTTTTTTTTTAATTAACAATTTTTATAAATTTTTTTGTTGTATGCCAATTTAAAAACAATGAATAAAAATTGTTAATTTTTTAAGATTTTTTTATGAAAAATGTTTTCCAAAGGGTGTGCCAAAGGGGATTTTGTTGTTAATTTGATTTTTTTTCTTGTTTGTTTAAAACAACTAAAATTTTGTTTGTTTAAACTTAAAAGTTTTTTTTTTAATTATTTTTTTAACAAGTTTCTACGAACGTTTTTGAATTGTATTTTATTTTTTTGTTAACTATATCTGGTTTTATTTAATGATTAATGGTGGTTTTTTTTATTAAAATATTTTCTTAAGTTTTGTTTTTTCTTTTATTATTTAATATTTTATTTAATAAAAAAATTTAACTACTTTTTTTTAATATTTTTTTAATATATAATTATAGAGGCACCCAATTTACCAATTCTTGTTTTAATAGTGTTGTGTTTTGAAATAAAAAGAAATAAAAATTTATTTTAACCGGTTTATTTAATTTTTCAAATTTATGAAAATTAAAAGATTTTAATAAAACCCTAGTAAAAATGTGCCCATTTTTCGGATAAAATTACATCTAATTATATACTTTTATATATAACTACGTAAAGTTTGATATTATTGGATATAATTTTATCCAAAAATGTGGCACATTTTTACTAGGGAACGTTTATTACACGAGTTCCTTTACAAAAATCCTTCAACAAAGCTCCCGTGTAAAAATAATTTCGATCTGGTCTCATATATATTGTACCTAATCAGATCTATCAGTTCTCAAATTTGGTTACAATTTTCTAGATCTGTTATTGATCAGATTTAATCATCGACCGAAAATGTTTACCAAATTCGAGAAATTTGAGATCACATGAGATATAAGCATATCAGACTAGACCTAATCCATTTTTACACCGACTCTTTTTTATTTTCATAAATTTAAAGGTATATATTTATTTTAGTTTGAATTTTGAATGCCAAAGTTTTTTGTTTTATTAATTTAACAAATATATAAAACTATGTAATCTTTAAAGGATAAAATGTTGGAAAATTAATAAGTTTTCTTTAACACGCCGTAAAAATTTAACTGTTAAATACGTTAAAAAAGCTTATAAGCTTTATATAATCCACTTAATGATTATCATAACAAAAAAGTGCTAGTTGTAAAAAACATCTGGAAAAACGCCCCGTCACCAGGTACTAATCGCGTTACTGGTACTGTTTTTTCCCCTGTGGCTTTTTTTAACATGCTTTGTCCACATTATGACATATAAGAGAACTCACTGTAGAAAATTTCAATTGCAGAGTTAAATTTTTTCTTAACTTTTTTTTTTAAAAATTGTTTGGTTTGAATTTTACAACTTCGATCCTGAACAGAACAGACATGATTACCGTTGTAAAAGAAAATAGGCAAGAAAAATTGTGTTTTACGGCGACTGCAAAAACGTTCAGTTATGTGGTGTCACTTTTTAACAAGAAATCATGATGTACCGGGACAAATTCGCTTAATATGTATATTGCTATGGTCATTACCACACTTAGAAAATTATTGCAAATTTCAACTACAATTTCAGTTGTTTTTGTATAAACATCTCAAACAACTTTTTTTGTAGTTGTTTTAAAAAGTAAATACAAAAAGTAACTACGTTGTAGTAACAGTTGTTTTTAGTTTATAAAAAAAAAAAATTCTCGAAATGTTTAGAAAAACGTATTTGTTGAACGGGTTGGAAGTGTGGGGTGCAGCAGGAACTATTACAAATTAAATAATACCTAAATTAATTTTATTACAATTTATTAAATGTAATAAAATATTTGTTTGTTTTTTAAACAATTTTACCGTTTTTAAGGTTTTAAAAGATTTTTTTTTTTTTTTGTTAGTAAAAAAAAAAATTCAAAAAAATTTAGTTACAGTAAAAGCAACTGTAATTTGAAGTTGTTTTTACCGTTTTCTTTAGTTGTCAATCAATAGATATAAGGCGCCCCATCAATAGATATAAGGCGCGCAATTACAGTGTTGCCATACTGAAGCCCTTCTATCTTTCAAATCTTTCATCTCTCTTCTATCCCCTTTCCGAAAGAAACATCACGGTTACATTAGTAATTAATAGGCAGCATTGCCTGAGTGTTGTTTCTTTTTTTTTAAAAAAAAAAAAAAAAAAAAAAAAAACGAGACGAAGGTCATTGTTACCAGTTCTCGGTTAGGTAAAATTAGTATGTAATTTATAATTATATGGTAATTCTTAATAAAATAAAAAAATAATAATCAATAGATAAAAACAACAACAGTTTTTGGTTGATTTTACCGTAAAATGTAGTGGACGCCTAAACAACGACAAATGTAGTTGTTTTAAATATCTTTTGTAATAGAATCTACTGTCATAATATTTTGAGTGCAGCTGGTGCAGTAACGAAAGTATCAGTACAATTTAATATGAAAATCAAAATTTTTTGCGCGATTTTGGTTCTATTATTCAGTTATTAAAAAAATTACCTAAGTCTTTAGAGTAATAACTTAGGTAACTTATGCAAAACAAACTAAACGCCTATTCACACCTGAGGTGAAATATCGTTTGAATGAGATTTCGATCATATGGTCCTGTATCATTTTATACACAACCGTTTGATCGAAATCTTGTTCAAACGAGATTTCACTTCAGGTGTAAATTGGGTATAAGCCTCAAAATTTTGGAAAACGCATCGCTCCACGTTGTCAAAATTTCTGTGTAAATTGTTTTTACAACAATTAACTGCATTGAAGTTTTTACAACGCGGTGCCTTGCGTTTTACAAAGTTAGGGCACAAATTTGTTGTAATTAGGGGCATGTCAAATTGTTTACGCGTAACACGCAAACAATTTTTTTATTGAAATCACTTTCAAAAATTAACGTGGAATCGAATTGCATGATAGTGGTTTCGTTCCGAAAAACCATTTTGTTTTACGTTTTTAGAGGAAAATTCTGAAACCACATCCGAACGGAATTGACTCTGTGACAGGCCCCTCAATCCAAAAACCTGCAATTTCAAAAATTTTAAAACTTTCACGTCGATATTACTGTTTTTGCATATAATGTCGCTTTTTCTCAATCTCTTATTTTTGCGTAGTACTTTTTAGAACATTACTATCACCCAAATAAACAAATTTTTCTCTCAATCTCTTATTTTTGCGTAGTACTTTTTAGAACATTATTTTCACCCAAATCATATATGGGAATTTTTAATTGGCATTGAATTTTCATTGGCATTAGTTGGAACTAATGCCAATGCCAAAAAAAACATTAGTATTTATTGCCAATGAAATTTTTTGGCATTGGCATTGTTTGTACTAATGCCAATGAAACGGCACAAATGCCTAAAAAACTATTTACAATTGATAAAAAAAGCATTTTTTGACAATAAATATATATTTTTTTTAAAACTTAAAATGGCGATATCTCGAAAACTAAGCCAGATAGAGCATTTTTGGTTCTCAGAATCCCATACTTTCGCGGGTTCTCTTCACATGTGTGGACCCCAATGGGTCCTAACTTTGAATCCAAAAAATTTGGGATTCCGGTAATTTTAAAATGCTTATATCTCGGTAAATATTGGTGACACAACAAAAAGTCCAAAAGCATTTTTGTAGCTCTTGGTTTCTAGAACTCGTCTGTCAATACTAGAAAACCCTCAGAACAATAGTTTCTTAGTTATTCAGTTTCTAAAATTCTCAAGACCCTATTGGGCCCATAAATTGAAGTACCTGGAAAAATAAGCAAAATAATGGTAAAGGTATGTGAATTTTTAAATTTTCGGCAGTGCCAATTTTTTAGATTCAAAATTTGGACCTATTAGGGTCCACACATGTGAAGAGGACCGGCGAAACTATGGATATTCTAAGAACCAAAAATCCCCTCCATTTTGCTCTATCTGGCTTAGTTTTCGAGATATAGCCATTTTAAATTTTAACCAAAAAAAAATTCACAACTCGCTTTATTTTCATTAAGGCATTTATTAATGCCAATGAAATTTTTCATAATTGGCATTACTAATGCTATTAATTTCTTAATGGGCATTGGCATTGATTGAAACAATGCCAATGCTAAAAATTTCATTGGCATTAGTTTTAATATAATGCCAATGAAATCGACAATTAATTAGTCCATTTATTTAAATAGTCCCATGTATGACCCAAATAAAAAAATTTTTCCTCATTTTGGTCTTTATTCAACCGATAAAGTGTGATTGGAGATTACTTTAAAAACTTAGGTAATTAATGCAAAACAAAATAAATCGGTTGTAGTTTAACCAAAAACCTGCAACATTTTTAGAATTTTTTGTGCATGTTTAAAATTTTAGAGACTTTCCCTGCAAACGTCAACATCATTGTTGTACGCTTTTTATATCGGTTTAACTTTATTTATTATTTTTAAAATTTTTTTTTTAAACTGCACCCAAATAAATAAAATATTTTTTTGATTAATTCAACCGATAACGTGATTTTGGATAAATTACCTAAGTTTTTAGAGTTAAAACTTAGGTAATTAATGCAAAACAAAATAAATCAGTTGTTGTTAATCTAAAAAAACAGAAAAATGTTTAATTGTTTTTGTGCATGCTCAAAATTTTAAAGATTTTCTCCGCTACCGTCAACTTCCTGCATGTTTAAAATTTTGATAACACACTTGTAAGACACTTTCCACTTAGAAAATTATTGCAGTTACTACATGCCGGTCATTTGTGTAGTAAGTAGTAATTGTTGTTTTCAACTACAACTTCAGTTGTTTTTGTATGAAAAATCTCAAACAACTATTTTTTGTAGTCGTTTTAAAAAATAAATGCAAAAATTACTACATTCCCGAGTAAAAAAGAGTTATATATAGCAGTGACAAATTAGATCCCAAATATGGTGGACACAATTGTTTCAAAATTTATCTTCGGTTATCCTACAAGATCTGAACAGATAGTCTTATATATAATATGATACGTAAAATGGGTCTATCTGGTTTTATCAGTTTGATCCGGACTGATACAATATAAAATAAATTGAGACTATAAGACATAAATATATATGGTTAGATATTGCTCTACATAAAGAACATATTTTTGTATATAACATTACATAAAGTGCATATGATTATATATAATGTTATCCAACTTATATGACGTTATAAGGAGCAATCTATGATCAGTTATAATGGTTTTAAATTATATTTAATCGTATAAGTTTTCTCCAACTGATATAATTATATAGACCCAATTCACGTATCACATTATATATAAGGTTATCCCGCTAGATCATAAAATATACCCGTAGATAATTATTAAAGTAATTGTATCCGCCATATTTGGGATATAACTAGTCATGAAGTTTTTTTCTTTTTTTACTAGGGTTATTGTAACAGTTGTTTTATGTAGTTGTTTTTGGTATATAAAAAAAAACTTATAGTTTTCTAGAAATTTTTAGAAAAACGGATGTGTTGAACGAGTTGGAAGTGTCAGATGCAGCAGGAATTATTTCCAAATAATTTAACCGTTTTTGACGTTTATAAGGAAATTCAGACAATTTGAGTTACAGTAAAAACAACTGTAACTTGAAGTAGTTTTTACCGTTTTTTGTAGTTGTTAATCAATAGTTAAAAACAACAAACATTTTTGGTTGATTTTACCGTAAAATGTAGTGGACGCCTAAACAACAACAAATGTAGTAGTTTTAACTGTCTTTTGTAGTGGAATCTACCGTCATAATTTTTTGAGTGTCTTTGTAAGATTACCGGAAAAACCAACGATAGATTTTTTGTAGAGTCCGACCGAAACCAGTTTTCGAGGCCGAACCGAAACCGAACCGAATATTCGGCCGAAAAAGTACTATTCGGCGGAACCCGAACCGAAACCAAAACTTAAAAAAAATTACTGGCATGAATAAAATTATTAAAAAGTTGTTAAAGATTAATATACAGCATATAATGCTTTTAAACAATAGGAATTGTTGTATTTTTGAAAAAAATGTTTTTTAAAAAACTTACAAAAAAATTTTTTATTTCATTTGCAGATTAGGAGAAAAAATAATTTTTGAACTGAAACAGTTTTACATTTATTGCATAAACTTGTAACATTTTCTTCAATTGAACTGATACAAGTGCAATGAAATACGAAATCAAAAAATTCACCGACTTTTTTACATATTTTTTAAAATACCAAAAAGTTTCGGTTTCGGCTAATATTCGGCCAAAATTTTGCCGAATACCGAATAGAGGCCGAAACCCCATTATTCGGTCGGACTCTAATTTTTTGTGATGGCAGTTTCGAGTTCAGGGGGTTAAAATACATTCATATTTATTGGTCTGGTTTCTGGGTCAGAACCATTATTTTTTTTTCTGAGCCTGCGTATTTTGTCTGCTACCGTCAACGCTTTACGCTTTTCATGGCGTTTTCTCTTAAACTCACATTTTTATCAAGTTTCTTAAAAACTCTATTGCCACACCCAAAAAATATTTTTTTTACAAGTTTCGGGTTAATTCAACCGATAAAGTGTTATTAGAAAAGTTACCTAAGTTTTTAGAGTACAAACTTGGTAATTTATGCAAAACATACCAAATAGCTTAAACCTGCAAAATTTTTAATTTTTTGCGCATGTTTAATGGCGGGGAATTTAATCGCTTCCAATCGTGAGTTAGACATGAAGTGTCTTCTACGAGAATGTACTAAAAACTTCGTTATTGATGTACATCTTAAAAATTAGACAGTGATAAAATTTTTTAAAGAGTTTTAAGATTTTATCGCTGCGTGAACTTTTTATAGTTTTTAAAAAAGTCGCCACTTGAAAAATACCTGACATTTGACAGCTTGACAAATCAAAAGCTTTAATGTTTTAAAATTTTATTGAGAATACATAGTTTTATATATTTGTTTTTTTAAAAGTGCATAAAATTAAAGTAAAAATTTAATAAATTTGATTTTTTTTTTTGAAATGGCCAAAAATGGGGAGATTTGTTTTTTTTTTTGTAAATAACTGATCATTTTTTTTTGTAAATGTGTAAATCAGAGCTGGAAAGTTGTTAATAATTTTTCTTAACAAAAAAAATTATTCTCCTAAGCTCTGATATTTTGAAATAAAAAAAATGTGTTCATAATTATTGCAGGTACTTGTGGTTACTATTTTCTTTTCATATTGTTTAGTTTTGTTTTAACTATTTAATGCTATTGTAATGATAATGACACTTTGGTGAAGTGAGATTTTTATAAAAAAAATTAAAAATAATAATAATAATGAAAATGAATATAAAATACTTTTAAGGTTTTTATAAATAAAAAATAATATAAACAAATGCTTTTTTTCTTTTTTTTTTAAAAAAAGAAGTTGTACTTGAAATTGTAAGTTTTTCAATTATTTTTATTTTATTTTTTTGAATGGAAGCATATTGTTTTATTTTTATTTTTTTTAAAAAAAAGTTTTAACTATTTTTTGTTTTTATTGCTGGCTATTGCAAATTGTTTTGGTTTTATTTTATTTTTTAGTTTCTGTTTAGTTTTGCTTTGATTATTTTCAGTTGCATAAGGTACTTTTGTAATGTTGCTGTGTATGAGATGGTTTAAAAATGAAAATTATTGCATATTTTTAGTTATTTTTTCAATTTAAATTAAAAAAAAAAAAATTATAATTATCTTGTTCAATCCAAAAACGTTCAAACTTTGTTGTTTTTTCTTTCTTTTAACTATTTTTGTAAGGCTTTTTTATATTTTTACTTTACTTTCAATATGTAAATTCATGTTTTTTTTTTGTTTAAAAAGTTCACTTTAATATTTTTTTGTTTGCAATTTGTTTCTTTGTTTTTTTTTTCTCAATTTGTATAAAAAATACGTTTTTTTTTATTATTTCCATTAAAAAAAAATTAGCACCCTGAAAACGATTTTTCAGTCGGATTCACATTTTTTTGTTTGTTTTGTAGTTATTATTCTTTGACTATAATTCTTTTAACGATTTCATATTTTTTATTATTTAATTATTTTGAAACAACAATAAACAGAAAAAATTGTATGAAATAAAAAATATTTCATTTTTTATACATAAAAAAACTAAAGAAAAATTGTATTTTAATATACAAAAACAAAATTATATAAAAATGCTTTTAGGCTTTAGTTTTAGAACATTTTTATCATTTTGGCGTTTTTTTAAACGCCTAAAAATTTTAGCGTTTTTTTTTTTTAAACACATAAAATTTTGGTAGCATATTTTTCTCCACCCAGCAACAGCAGTTGCAACAGTAGTAATATTTTTTGTTTCTTTTCTAAAAAAAAAAAGAATAAAAAACGCTTAAGCTTAAACAATTTTAGCGTTTTTTTTTTTTCAAACTTATTAAATGAGTGCTTAGTATCAAAAAAAAAAAATCAATTAATTTTCTTTTAAAGAGGCTGATTTCTCTACTAAAACGTTATTTTTATCATTTTCATTAACATCATTTTCAGATTTTTCAATATTCTGCAGTTTTTTCAATGGTTTCGATATATCCTTACTAACGGCTGTTGATTTTAAATATTTTTCTATATCTTTATGCTCGTTATCATCCTCAATATGATTGACCGTATTCTGTTTTTCTTTAAAATTTTTTGATGGTGATTTTGTAAAATCTAAAGGTTTGTTGTCATCGTAATTATCCATGATTCTAACATCTTCTGTATCTTTGGCAGTATTATTATTATTGATGGATGGATTTGATTCGAAATCTTCTTCTTCGTCTTCTTCCCTAGATTCACCAATATCTGAGGCGTTTACCTCAGCTGATGTATCCATAGAAGTTTCCGTTTCAGTGGTTTCTAAAACTTCCATTTCTTGAGAAGAATCAATCTTATTGATCTTTTGTGGTGTGGATGATGATGATGGTTTCAGTAAATTTAGTGATACCTCTGGATTTAATAAAATATCTGAAGTTGACGATGGGGTGGTGGTTGATAATGTAGTTGTTGTTGTAGCCGACGCTTCACGTCTTTGCATGCATTTTTCCAATGCCATTTTTAATGATTTACGTTTACGTTGCTTAGCCTCTTCTTTGTGTACACTCATAACTACTGCTGCCGCCGCTGTTGCGGCCTTATCCTATTGTGAATGATTAGCGGCTGCTGCAGCAGCGGCAGCTACCGAGGCGGGTGCAATGGTGGCACCAGCACTCAAACCGATCTCTTGTTTATGCTCTCTGGCAATATGCCGGCGTACAGTGTTGTTACGGGTAAAGGTGCGTGAACAGAAGGGACAGGGAACTCGTATACCTTGATGACGTTGTCGAATGTGGGCTCGTAAATTTGTTTCATAACCATACAATCGATCGCAATACAAACATTTGAGTTTTTTACCTAAATGAGCATTTTTTTTTTTGGAAAAGAGAAAATTTTAAAATTGTTTTAGCCAAATTATTAATATTTTATACTACAGCGGCTCAAAAGCAAATTCGGACATGCATAATTTTTACATATATTAGGTGTATTTCAAACTGTTACCGCAGGAGTCCGCAGTTAGCCAAACTAGCCCGAAAAGTTTTCCCATACGCAAAAATTTGGTAAATGAGAGAGTTTTTAAAAGACTTATAACACTGCTTAACAAATTGATAGAAATTCGCACTCCCATGAATCAGAATACATGAATAAAATATTTTTTGACCTCCTGATTCCAAATCTGTCTACCGTATTTTTCCAACACGTAAGGGTTTTAAGATATTCGCATTTGAATATTGAAAAAAAAAAACTCTAATTTATTACATTTTGGGTCTCCACTGTAACGTACTCTTAAGTTGCTCACACAAAATAGGACTAGATTTAGTATAAATGAGACCTCTTTATTCGAAATCTGGCATCCTAAATTGTTTAGCGCGTACCGTTTTTAAAATATTGGCGTTTGAAAAACTCAAACTCCACTATTATGCACTTATATTTTTTCTAAATCACGCTCAAATTTTAAAACGCGAATATCTCGAAAATGGAACATGCTAAAAAAATTAGGATTGCAGTTTTGGATTCAGAAGGTCCATTTTATATAAAAATGGCGAATGCGTTTTTGTGAATTTTGTGGTATTTTGAATTTTTTTTTGTTTTCTTTCATTTAACAGAACTTTATCTGAAAAGTTGTGAAACGAACCTTTTATTAAGAACTAGGCGAACTTGCACTTTATGGGCAAACCCTATAAAAAAATATGCCACACCTTCTAGAATTAAACGGCTTCACAGAATTAAGTCTTTTCTGTTTATTATCTATACTAAGTTTGCAAATTCATCGGGGGCCCAATGGAGACTCGAGACGCATTATTTTATAGGGTCTCTACCATATCTTACAATTTACCTAAATACATTAATAAAATATATAAAAATTTTGCATGTGAGTTTTCTTTTTCAAGTCACTGTATATACTAAAAGAAAAATATTTAATGGATATTTTATAAACCAAGATTATTCAAATTTCTTAGATAAAAATTCATTAAAATTATGAAGAATTTCATAAAATTAATGAAGAAAAGTAAAAAAGTTAAATTCGGTCTTGCCGAATATGATTATCCCCTAAACAATGTAAAAATTATTATTGTAAAAAGCTTAATATCAAAAAAAAAAAATAAAAATGTTAAAAAAAAAAATTGGTGAAAGAAAAAAAATTGGAAACAAAAATTTTTTTTGAGTCATATTGAAAAAAAAACTGCCAAAAAAAAATTTTGCGAAAAAAAAAAATTTAATAACATTCGGCACCCAATTCCGTTGACATGTGTCCACTAGCAGCCAAATTAACGCATTTTAATATTTTTAGGTTATGTTGAATGTACCACATTTTTGAGGTATCCTTAAATTTTCATTTGTTACTTTTGAACCCCCAGACCGATATCTCTTAAATGCAATACTAAACTGCTGGAAGCATCAGTGTTATAGATACAGGTTCTGTGTCACATTTTGGCCGTGGACGCCATTTCAACAGACAGACGGACATTGCTAGATCAATTTAAAATTGATCGGCGATTACGAATATATATTATATACTTTATGGAGTCCGAGAACAATATTTTTTATAATTTTAGATAAAAAAAATTATTGATGAAAAAAATTCTTAGTAAAGTAAATTTCTGTCAAAAAATCTTTTTGTTTAAAAAAAGTTTTTATTTTGTTTAAATGCCAGTCTGTATCAAATTTCGTTTGCATATGTCAACCACCAGCTGAATTAAAGCATATTGTAGTTTTAGGTTATGTATCCATATTTTCCAGGTAGCCTTATATTTTCGATAGTAACTTTTGAATCTCTCGACCGATATGGCGCAATGTTATATAAATTGTCTTCCAAAGGCCAATTAAGACGATACCACTGACAATGGAAGTCTCCCTGGTGTCACCCTCCGATCTTCATGAAATTTGGATATGTTGTTAAGAACGAAAATTAATTAGACACGTATTTTTTTTAGCGGCCCAAACTCATTTTTAGGGGGGGGGTCGATTTGTATGGGGGGAAATTGACCTTTTTCTGTTTTGTACGATTTACGCCTATTTAAACAAAATTAATATAGGCATGTGTGGTATCAGATTAAAGGTATTTAAAATACCTATCTCGTGGTGCTAACAACGGGCCAAAGAAGTTAATCTTTTTCGACTTATTAACAAAAATGTCCCAAAATTTTTGTATTTTACTCAATATGACGAAAAGTTATGCATGTTTGGACACGTTCTTAGCACACGTAGATAGGTTTTCCAAAAACCTTTCATTTGGTACGTAACATGACTAGGTTTCTTTACATAACATAGGAGATAAACGAAAAAAACTGAAAAATGGCCTTGTCTTCCCCCCTCCTTTTTACCCCCTATATATGAATTTGGGCTGCTAAAAAAAATACGTGTCCCTTAATTTTTTCTGCTCTACAAAATAAAACCAATTCCATAAAGATCCGCGGGTGACACTAGGGAGACTTCCCTTGTGAGTAAAACGGTATTCGATGTTTTGCCTAAAAAACAATGCATACTTTTAGACTCAAAGAAAAATTTATATCACTAGTGTTTTTCGAAAAAAACTTATGATTCAACATTTTTATGTCAAAAATGTTATTGTGACAACTGGCCTTAAGTGGAGGGTATAACAAAAAAAATCTATGTTGCTGTTTTCAGCTTTTAAAATAATGAAAAATTTCATCGTTTGTATCCAATAAAACTTTATAGATTTTACAAAAAATTCAATAAGTTTATTTTCTTCTAGCAGTTAACCACTGTGAGCATTAAAGGGTTAATATGATAAACCATTTGGGTTCTCCACATTATGTTCCATTTAAAAAAAAAAAACATAATTTTCCAATACTCACCATCAGCTGTATTCACCATACCACTATTTTTGTTATTTAATTTTGTGGCATTCCAAACATTTAACATGTCGGCGGGTGCTATAGAAGCCGCTAAACTGCCGGGTAAAGTGCCATCAGAGTTTTTGAGACTCTCCAACAAAGCGGATGGTGTGGTGGGTGATGTAATTGAAATGGGAGGTGGTGGTGGAGAGTAACTTGAATTTTCCAATTTCACTCTTAAATCTTCAGCGCAATTCTGAAATAGCACAATTAAATGATTAAATATCGATTTTTAATTTGAGATTAATTTAACAAAAAAAAAACTTACATCTCTCGACTCATCTAAGTCATCATGATGATGATCATCATTATTAGCCTCTTTTGTACTGCCGTTATTACGTTCTGACTTCACAGATCTATCCAAACTATTGGGGGCATTGCCATTGCCGCCAGTAGTGCTCGGACTATGATTATCATAACGGCTGCAAATAAATTCCAAAAAATTCATTTTACTTAAATTTAATTCTTTAAATTTCATTTTAAAATCCAAATAAAAATCACCTTGACTGTGGAGATGCTCTTTCCGAATGCATGGTATCTGCTTCTGTAGGAGCTGTCGATGAAGCACTCGATGACGGTCTATGATAGGGAGGTTTGCTAATAGGACTTGGACATTCTGAAGAATTTTTTTGGGAGCCATCACGTAGCACACTGCCACGTATTTCTTGTTCGGAATAAGGGCTACGGAGGGCACGCTTGCGCAGTGGTTCATATGTCATGGGACGATGATACATGGGCTGGACATACGAAGGCATAGGACCCAATGTTGAGCTACTGGGATGCATTAAAGAATCGCATTCTTGTTTTAAACTGTTGGTGGAACTACCGAGATGGTGAGCGGCGCCAGCACCACTACCTAGACCAGCGGCAGAACTACCACCGATATTGTTACTACTCAAACCGACATTGCCGGGAGGTCCTGGGATAATGCCGCCAGTACTAGGACAGCGATCTGGCGGACCTAAACCACCGCCGCCTGGTGCATTTATGCCACCAGCTGTGCTATTGATATTGCCTGAGCCGAGACCAGAACCACTTAGAATACCATTGCCACCGCTTATGCTATTACGTATACTACGGCGACCAGTGGGTGAGTCCATAGTCGAAGACTCTATGTGTTGTTGGGCTTGTTGTGCTGCTAAACGACCAGTTTCTGTAGATAAACCTTTAACCTATGATGAGGATAAAAATGGTATGCGTTAAAAAATATTGATATGGAAAATTTAATGCAAAATGTTCTGAAATTTAAATAATCAAAAGCAAATAAATATATAAAAATTTGTTTGAGAAAACGATTATTTTTAGGACGATTATTTTTAAGAATATACACAATTTTAGAACACAATACAGATGAGGTTCTTTGGTGCTATTAAGAGTTCTTAAACCTATTATTTAAAACAACAACAACTCCGGAAAGGCTTTTGCGACAGTTTTACTAACCTGTAAATTTTCGGCAGATTTTAAAAAACTATTTAGAGCCTCTTGTGATACATGCACTTCACCTTTATACATAAACTCCAGCAAAGCAGCCATATTATCGGAGGATGTGGCCTCCAATATAACCACACATTGGCCATTTGTGGGAGTTGTCTCAAAGAGATCGGCAAATTTTTTCGAACATGCTGCTAATATTAATTTGTGAGCTTTAAAAACTGTACCTGTAATGAAAAGATGGGAAGAAAAATACATTAGAAATTGTAAAAATTCATTATTATTTTGATAAAAAAAGAACATAGGATTTTAACTTAATGAGTTCTAAAAAAATCTGAGAAGACTTTTTTATAAATGTTTTTATATTTGTATATTTTCTAGTCCCTAGGGTACAAGTGCAGGACTTCAAACTTTTCCTGACATAAAAATTTAAAATTTTCTTAACAAAAATATAAAAAATCTGTAAAAATTATGTTTTTTCCCTTTACGATATTTTAATGAAAAAGTTAGTATACTCCCTTACTGCGGTTAGAAGGTTAGAAGGAGAATAAAAAATTGGAAAACTACAAAAAAAAGCCGATTGTAAAATTTGCGAAATACAAAATAAGTAAAATTTAAAAACATGCAAAATGTGATTAAAAATTTAGAAAAAAATGCAATGCATAAAATACATGATATGCAACATATAAAACGCAGAATATACGTAATGCAGAAAACCAAAATGGAAAATTTGCAAAAAATAATACGCATAATATAAAATATGCAAAATGAAATATATATAAAATTTAAAATATTCTTAATGCAAACCATGAAATCTGCAAATATGCAGATAAAAAAAGAAAAACGTGCGATACATAAAATAAGAGAAATTCAAAATATGCAAATATATGAGTTGCAGCATAACGAAAATGCCAACTATGCAAATTATAATATACATAATATGCAAAATATACAAATTGAAACACATGCATAATGCAAAACACTAAAATTGCAAAATTTGCGAATTATGAATTATGGAAAATAAACAAATTACAAAATATTATCATTTCAAGTATTTTGCAAAATATATAATATGCGAAATTTAAAATAAACGAAATCCAAAATTAAAAATATGCATAATCTTAACATGAAAACTGAAAAATTTCTGAAATTCACAACAAAAAAGAATGACGTTTTTTACATTTAAAAACATTTTTCAAAAAATGGAGCTGGAGTTTCTAATTGCGAAAATATTTTTATACCCTCCACTTAGTGATAGAGGGCATATATAAGTTTGTCATTCCGTTTCTCATCGAAATATCGGTCTGGGACCCCATAAAGTATATATATTCATGATCCCCGATCGATTTTAAGAAATCCAAAATTAAAAATATGCATAAACTTAACATGAAAACTGCAAAATTTTTGAAATTCACAACAAAAAATATTTGCATTTCACAAATGAAATATGCAAAATAAAAAAAGTGCATTATGGAAAACCGCCAAATATGAAAAATGTAAAATATGGAAGTCTCAAAATATTACACTTTGCATTTTTTCTAGCTGTACAAAATTAAAAATATATCATGAAGATCGCAGTGTGACGCTAGGGAGACTTCTCTAGTGAGAGCTTTCCAAAAATGTCGAAAATTATACGTAACATAAATTTTTACTTTGAGTCTTAAAGTATGCACTGCCTTTTTACACAAAATATCGAAAATCGTTTGACTGAAGCTGTGTTTACACCATATTACTGACAATGAGTCGTTTTATATTGGACGATTTTTATAAAGAAGTAAGATTTCGTTGTAGCATAATTTTAGGCATTTTGTAAATATATGATCCGAAAATTAAATCCCAGCAAAACAATGACATTTATTATTTTCTTTTTAATAAATTGATTTAAGATTAAATAAATTGTAATATCCTTTTTACACAAAATATCGAAAATCGTTTGACTGAAGCTGTGTTTACACCATATTACTGAGTCGTTTTATATTGGACGATTTTTATAAAGAAGTAAGATTTCGTTGTAGCATAATTTTAGGCATTTTGTAAATATATGATCCGTAAATTAAATCCCAGCAAAACAATGACATTTATTATTTTCTTTTTAATAAATTGATTTAAGATTAAATAAATTGTAATATTTGTTTATAAATTTAGCAATATGTAGAGGGTTTTGTCGCTTTTGAATAACAATCATAAATTTACCACATGCCTAAAATTATGCTATAAAAAATCTTGATTTTTCATAAAAATCACACGACTCAGTGTTATGGTGTAAACAAAGCTTTAAGTTGTGTTTATACCATACCACTGATTCGTTTTATTTTTGACTTAAAAAAAGTAAGATTTTGATTTAAAAAAAGTAAGATTTTGCTGTAGTATAATTTTAGGCATTTTGTAAATATATGACCCAAAAGTTTAATCCCAGCAAAACAATGACATTTATGATATTTTTTAATAAATCGACTTAAGATTAAATAAATTGTTATATTTGTTCATAAATTTAGCAACATGTACTTAGTTTTTTTGTCGCTTTAAGCATCGAACCTGAATTAAATTACGTCGCATAAGGCGTAACGCCCAATAATTTTTCGTTTATAATATTAAAATGTGAGGTGACTAAATCAAACGGATTTCACATTTCATGCAATTTGATTCTGGTTCGACCCTTAATATAATATTAAAAAATGTTGCTTTTTCATAAAAATTATACGACTCAGTGGTATGGTGAAAAATAGCTTTAGTGGTACCGTCACAATTGGACTTTAGATATTATCTGATTAGTTAAGACATAACTGCATTATTTATATTATAAAATTGTCTCTGATCAATAAAATCTATTAGATTTTAAATTTTGAAACAATTTCAAGATCTGATACAAAACTAATCGGAAGTTATAAGATCTAGATCAAATAAATTTAATTAACATGAGATTTAAAAAAAAAAGTATTTGATGAACTGGTAAAGAAATTTTAAAGTTTGCTTTTAGGCTGTAATGAAATTTTAAAAAATCCCTGATGAAATGGTTAAAAATATTAAAGTTTACTTTTAGGCTGTATTGCATATGCAACAATATAAAGCATACACTTAGGATTTCAAAAAAATCTTAAAATATTGTCTACATTTAGGCATACACATAATGAAATATTTGCTACACAGCTGGGGTTTAATTTACTTTGATCTTTAAACAACTTGTCGCCGGTTAACAAAAAAAAATAAAAAAAACAAAGAAGAAAATAATAAAAACCAAGTCATAAAATAATGACAAAAATAAAAAACAAACATATATGTTAAATACATGCAAAGAAAAGAAAAAAAGTGAAAGTTATCCTTAGAAAAGACCTTGAACCCATAAAATCATGTCATATACAAATAAATAAATTTTATATATAAAATATGTACATTGTACAATATATACACATGTATTTAATACAATATAAATAATATTATATAGGAAAACATGTGTATACACACCCAAACTGTAAAGAGAAAATGAAAAAATAAGGCCAACTCTAGTAAATAAAACAATAATTTCCTTGGTCTTGAACATCAAAACAACAAAAAAAAAAAATAATAAAGAAAATCCCCCTCCCCACATGAACAAAATTTTCAAAATAACAACAAAAAACTAAGTATACGCGCCAAATCTTTTAACGATATCATAAGAAGCTAGGAATATTTACTCGTCTTTATAATGTTAAAGACGAAAAAAACATACAAAACAAATACTCTCCACAATAAAGACGAATTTATCGACATTTTCTTGAATGGTTTTTGCTTTTGAACTTTTGGTCCATAAACATCTTAAGGATACGCAGCTGGAGGGTGTTTTATATACATACATATTAGAGTTGTCAATTATTCGCCTTTTAACTTTGTTCGAATAATTCAAATAATTGTTTTTGTTCGTTCGATCAAACGATTAAATCTAAAAAATTATTCGATTAATCGAAGAGAATAACGAATAAAAAAGTGGTTATTAAAAAATATTTTTATTAACAAAAAAATAAATAATTCATACAAAAAACTTAAAAACAAAATACTTGCCTATGATCATAAGACATAATTGTGCGAAACTTTTTTATTTTTGACTGTATCGTGCCCTCCCAAGAGGTATTTTACATGCTGCGTTTTTTCTTGCACGCCTTTTTTATCTGTTTTTTTTTTTTAACGCAATCGGGAGTGAGAAGCAACCCACGAAGGAGGAAAACAGAATTCGTGATTTTTTGTCTACCCGTTTGCTTTTTACCCCCGTTTGCCCACAAAAAAAATGGTGAGACTTTATTGCAATCAAAAAAAGACAGCATGTAAATACCGTCCAATACGGACATCGCTAGAATGTCTAAGAATCGATCACTGATCAATAATATATATACTTCCAGACCGATATTTCGATACTGTAGTTGGAGGGTATACAAAAAATAATTGTTCGATTAATTGGCATAAATTAATCGATTTATTCGTTATTCGAAAATCGTCATTTTTAAATTAATCGAACAAGAGTTTGGTTTTGTTTGATCGATTAATCGAATTATTCTTAATCGGTTGACAAGTCTAATACATATATTATTTTGAGTATACAATATAAGTATACTTTAATTTTCTTTTAGAAAGTGGGTGTTATATATCAATGACAGGTGGAGCAAAAAAAAAATAAAACTTAACCGGCAAAAGAAAATACAAAAACAATTTACTCGTGTTAACCCTATAATGTATCGCAAATTATTTTTTTTTTTAGATTTTAGAGCGTACAGTACGTGGAAGTTGAAAATATTCAGGTATGTACTTTAAATTAAAATTTTACATATAACAAAGTAAGTAGAAATTATGCAAAAAAGTGTAGCATGCATTTAGGAGCTGAATTTATATTAAAGAATGCAGTAAACCACTGAGTCGTTTTACTGTTAATTATTTCTAATTTTAATGTAGCATACTTTTAGGGACTTAGTAAATAAAATATGTGATATTAAAATAGCGAGCAAAAAAATTACATTTATGAATTTGTATTTTTTTCTTTTTTCAATAAACCGGCATAAGTTGGAAAAATTTGTTATATTTGAAGGGCTTACTGCAAAAACTTGATAAGCAACATTTTATTTTTTGGTGTTTTTTGCTTTCTACTGATGTCCCATTGACAGATTTTTGGCAGATTTTTTGCTTAAATCCTTCGTACAAGTATCTTGAGTATGAAAGTTCTTCAAAATATATATTCGATTAGAGTTTTATTCTAGTTCGAGGCCCAAAAATATTTCTATTTATGATATTGTCATAATAGAGTATTTTTAATTTATTGCTTTAAAAAAGTTACTATCTCATAGTATGTCTGTACTGATCAGTTTCATCCCCACTAAAGGAATCTTCAGCAGACTTTAGAGAATCATCGTTGGTCAATCAAACATCAAACCAGACATAATATTTGATATATTTCCCAAGTTATATGAGAAGTACTATTATGAAGGTCCGAAATCTGTTTTCCAACAAAAATAACTCTTTTAAAGCAAAAATTGTATATATTAAATCACCGTCGGTAACTATTAATATATGTGTTGCTGTTATTTTACAATAACAACAGTGCCTAACCAAACAATAGTGTTGGTAGGATAAGTCGTACTAAACTTTGTGTTAAATGTTGTTTTTTTATTTTTAGTACCAAAAGGTACATAAAAATAAAATGTTTTTATTCGGCCTTTATATATGTATATATATTCGATTAGAGTTTTATTCTATTTCGAGGCCCAAAAATATTTCTATTTATGATATTGTCATAATAGAGTATTTTTAATTTATTGCTTTAAAAAAGTTACTATCTCATAGTATGTCTGTACTGATCAGTTTCATCCCCACTAAAGGAATCTTCAGCAGACTTTAGAGAATCATCGTTGGTCAATCAAACATCAAACCAGACATAATATTTGATATATTTCCCAAGTTATATGAGAAGTACTATTATGAAGGTCCGAAATCTGTTTTCCAACAAAAATAACTCTTTTAAAGCAAAAATTGTATATATTAAATCACCGTCGGTAACTATTAATATATGTGTTGCTGTTATTTTACAATAACAACAGTGCCTAACCAAACAATAGTGTTGGTAGGATAAGTCGTACTAAACTTTGTGTTAAATGTTGTTTTTTTATTTTTAGTACCAAAAGGTACATAAAAATAAAATGTTTTTATTCGGCCTTTATATATGTATATATATTCGATTAGAGTTTTATTCTAGTTCGAGGCCCAAAAATATTTCTATTTATGATATTGTCATAATAGAGTATTTTTAATTTATTGCTTTAAAAAAGTTACTATCTCATAGTATGTCTGTACTGATCAGTTTCATCCCCACTAAAGGAATCTTCAGCAGACTTTAGAGAATCATCGTTGGTCAATCAAACATCAAACCAGACATAATATTTGATATATTTCCCAAGTTATATGAGAAGTACTATTATGAAGGTCCGAAATCTGTTTTCCAACAAAAATAACTCTTTTAAAGCAAAAATTGTATATATTAAATCACCGTCGGTAACTATTAATATATGTGTTGCTGTTATTTTACAATAACAACAGTGCCTAACCAAACAATAGTGGGCCTCGAACTAGAATAAAACTCTAATCGAATATATATACATATATAAAGGCCGAATAAAAACATTTTATTTTTATGTACCTTTTGGTACTAAAAATAAAAAAACAACATTTAACACAAAGTTTAGTACGACTTATCCTACCAACACTATTGTTTGGTTAGGCACTGTTGTTATTGTAAAATAACAGCAACACATATATTAATAGTTACCGACGGTGATTTAATATATACAATTTTTGCTTTAAAAGAGTTATTTTTGTTGGAAAACAGATTTCGGACCTTCATAATAGTACTTCTCATATAACTTGGGAAATATATCAAATATTATGTCTGGTTTGATGTTTGATTGACCAACGATGATTCTCTAAAGTCTGCTGAAGATTCCTTTAGTGGGGATGAAACTGATCAGTACAGACATACTATGAGATAGTAACTTTTTTAAAGCAATAAATTAAAAATACTCTATTATGACAATATCATAAATAGAAATATTTTTGGGCCTCGAACTAGAATAAAACTCTAATCGAATATATATACATATATAAAGGCCGAATAAAAACATTTTATTTTTATGTACCTTTTGGTACTAAAAATAAAAAAACAACATTTAACACAAAGTTTAGTACGACTTATCCTACCAACACTATTGTTTGGTTAGGCACTGTTGTTATTGTAAAATAACAGCAACACATATATTAATAGTTACCGACGGTGATTTAATATATACAATTTTTGCTTTAAAAGAGTTATTTTTGTTGGAAAACAGATTTCGGACCTTCATAATAGTACTTCTCATATAACTTGGGAAATATATCAAATATTATGTCTGGTTTGATGTTTGATTGACCAACGATGATTCTCTAAAGTCTGCTGAAGATTCCTTTAGTGGGGATGAAACTGATCAGTACAGACATACTATGAGATAGTAACTTTTTTAAAGCAATAAATTAAAAATACTCTATTATGACAATATCATAAATAGAAATATTTTTGGGCCTCGAACTAGAATAAAACTCTAATCGAATATATATACATATATAAAGGCCGAATAAAAACATTTTATTTTTATGTACCTTTTGGTACTAAAAATAAAAAAACAACATTTAACGTTCTTCAAAATATCTATTTTCTTCATAATTTCAAAAGTTTTAAGGCAAAAACCACCATAAAATGAAATGTTGCTTATCGAGTTTTCACTCGTTTACTACTTTGTAGTAAATTGTTTCTATTTTTCCTAAATAATCTTAACAATGGAATCTGACAAATTCCGAAACACGTGTCGATTAAGTCTTGCAAAAATTACCAATATAAATAAATTTAAAACAAAAAAATTTTTTTCTTGAAAATTATGCTATGAGAATATCATGGTTTTAATTAGTAAAGAAAATAATGACCTCGAGCCAGAATAAACATCCTCAAAATATAATATTTTAAAGGTCGAATAAAACAATTTTTATTTTTTAATAAAAATTAATCAGAAAGCCCTTCATTTTTTATACCCTCCAACTACAGTATGGGGGTATACTCACTTTGTCATTCCGTGTGTAACGCATCGAAATATCGGTTTAGGACCCCATAAAGTATATATATTATTGATCAGTGATCGATTCTAAGACATTCTAGCGATGTCCGTCCGTCCGTCTGTCCATGCGTCCGTCTGTCTGTCCGTCCGTCTATGGAAGACACGATACAGTCCAAAATAAAAGTGCTAGACTCCTGATATTTGGCACATATATGTCTTATATTCATAGGCTGGTTAAGTTCGGAGTTGGGCTAAATCGGACCAGGGGGAAAAAGTTCCCCCTTGAAGAAGTAAACCAACCAATGAAAAAAGGTAACTTTTTATAGGTTTTTTTGTATTTTGTTAAACAAATTAAACATTTTTATGCTTGTAAAAGTTCAGAGTCTTGGACTTGGACGCAGGGGATTTGAAAACTACTTTTTTCGGTCCGCCCCCTTTTGTGGGCGTGGATATTAGCAAATAATTTATATAATGATGAAAGTGTATATCTTTTGTGCAAAAAGCAAAGTAATAAATTTTTAAACATTTTTGATCAGAGAGAAGGTGTCCCCAAGGACCCCCGACAAGACCCCCCCCCCAAAAAAAACGCCCCTGCAATTTTTTTTAACGTTGGAGGGTATACAAGATTCGGCACAGCCGAATTTAACACTCTCACTTGTTTTTTTTTAATTTAAGAACATTTAGAACATTTTGAGTTTTATTGCTTTTTTAAATAACCATCATATTTTTACTAAATGCCTAAAATTATTCTACAAAAAAGCGTACTTTATTTTTGAAGCTTTTTATTAAAAAGTTCGTTTTTGTTGTAGCATAATTTTAGGCGTTTAGTAAATATATGATTGTTGTTTAAAAAGCAAAAAAATCTTCATAATGAAGTGTGTTTTAATTTTTATTAAATAATAAAAATTAGTTATTTATTCGACCTTTTAATTGTGCAATGAAAAAGAGTTTATTCTGATTCGAGGCCTTTTCATGTTCCCAATTATGAATTAACATAACAAGTACTTATGATAACTATACTTTCTTTATTGGGATATTCTCCCATTAAATACATACCAAATGAAAGGTCTTTGGAAAACCTATCTACATGTGCTAAGAACGTGTCCAAACATGCACAACTTTTCGTCATATTGAGTAAAATAGCAAAATTTTAGGACATTTTTGTTAATAAGTCAAAAAATATTAACTTCTTTGGCCCGTTGTTAGCACCACGTGTATTTTTAATACCTTTAATCTGATACTATACATGCCTATATTAATTTTGCTTAAATAGGCGTAAATCGTAAAAAAAAGGTAAATTTCCCCCCATACAAATCGACCCCCCCTAAAAATAAGTTTGGGCCGCTAAAAAAAAATACGTGTCGAATTAATTTTCGTTCTTAACAACATATCCAAATTTCATGAAGATCGGAGGGTGACACCAGGGAGACTTCCCTTGTCAGTGGTGACATGTAAGCACCTTAATTCAAAACATTTTCGATGTTTTGTGTAAAAAAGGGTTGCATACTTTTAGGCGCAAAGAAAAATTGATATTACGTTTGATTTTTGACATTTTTATAAATATTTTTGAAATATATAAAATGATTCGACTCAGTGAGTGGTGTAAGAAAAACATTTTCTTTTGATTAAAAAAAAAAATGGAAAAAATCATAACCCTGTGTACAATTTTCTGAGCCCTCATAAATTATGACTTTTTTACGGGTCAAAAATATGAATAATTTTAGAACGTTCAGAATTTGGAGCCCTAAAAGATTCACATTTGACTATTATTTATGAATAGGGCAACAGAAAACTAGCAGTTATGAATTTATTTTGAGGCCTAAAACTATGCTATATAAAATAAGTGTATCATACAACTAAATAAATGAAAGAACATGTTTTTAGTTGAAGAAACAGGGGGACCATTTTAAAAGGAAAAACGTTGATATTGATATGTTTTCTGAGCGTCTGAAGCAGTGTCGGTCATTTTTGTAATTCCTATTCCCGCGGGAATAGGCTAAAAAATGTTGCTTGTGCGCAGTCGACACACGCACACTATAAAATGTTGTTGCTTTATTGACTTTTCGCTTGCTACTACCACACAAGCATAAATGTTATAGTATGTGTGTGCCCACCACTGGTCTAAAGACTGTTTTTATGAGTCTTTTCGGAGTCCAAATGTACGTTGGGAAGCTTTTAGAGCACAATATGTAGGCTGACCATTCGTACTGATTTGATCAGTACATGTACTGATTTTTGATAACGTGTACTGATCAAAAAACGTTGTACTGATTTGTACTGATTTTTTAAAATATGTACTGATTGTACTGATTTTTGAACATTTAAACATAAAAAATAATTTTATTCGAAAATTCTGTACAAACACTTGAATTTACATAATAAAAGTCATCAGAGTTGTTTTTATAAGGGTAGAAACAGAATCAAATTGCGTCGCGCAAGACGCAAAAAAACAAAAACAAACACTAAAAATTTGAAATTTTTACGTCCGTTTGATTTAGGTATCTCACATTTAAATATTAGAAACGAAAAATTACTGGGCGTTACGCCTTATACGTAATGTGATTCAGGTTGGACTCTATCTTAAGTCTGAAAATGAGATAATGTATAATGAATTTATTCTAAGGAGATTAGAGTTCGTGAATCAAGAGGTTCCGTAACGCAAAAATAAATCTGAGCATGAGGTTATTTTGATCTTCCTAAATTTCTATGAAAATGCGCACAGAATATTTGAGGTTTTCTATAACGAAAAGTTTAATGGGCCGATGGATTTTTTATATTTTTAAAAAGATGATGTAAATTGCATGAATCCAAATGATTCTGAGATCCTAGATGAGGTAATGTCATCAGAGCTTATTCCAAAAAGCGCTCAGAAAATCGGGCCCAATAAAAAAAAACACGAGCTTATAGTTTTTTTAAAGGAAATGTTGTCAAAACTAACGGAAAAAGTCTTCAAAATCTGAGGGATTTTCTTATTCTCAAACCCTGTGAAATTTTGTTATATTTTCTGCACTGAAACGATAAAAAACATTAAAATGAAGTCGTTTGAAGTCAACTAAATTTTCTGCAAAATAGCGACAAAAGTTGTTATTTACAGTTGTTTTTTAACAGTTGTTTTTTGCAGTTGTTTTTACTCAAAATACTTGGGGTCAAGTTAGTTAAAACGACATTTTCTGAGTGTTGAAAAAACATCAGTGTTTTCTCATAGAAAAAAATTTATAGAGTTATTTTTAGAAAAAAAAAAACATAAAAACTTGGGCGTACTGATTTAAGCTCAGAAAAAAATGGTCACCCTAACAATATGTATATAATTTTTGATCTTTTAAAAGAATTTCAAAAATAATAATAAAACAGTGTACCAGTGAGCCAAACAGTTTTCGATGTTTTGTGTCAAAAAGAAGTGCATACTTTCAGGCTGAAAGAAAATTGTTATAATGCATGATTTTCGACAGTTTTGACAATGGTTTTAAATATATCGAAAATCATTGGACTCACAATCAGTGGTATAAGAAAACAATACTCTTTTGAAAAAATATGTACTACGAAAAATTTGATCGTGACGATTGGCCTTAAAAATGCCGAAAAACATTTGACTCAGTTTAGAAACGTTTCTAAACAAATCTAAAATCACACGTAATATGATTTTGTTCTTTATCCCTAAAAGTATGTCCTCGTTTTTTACACAAAGATCGAAAGCCGGTAGACTCAGTGGTACTGTCCCAATTGGCTTAAAGGACATTTCAAAAAAATTTATATTACGTATGAGGCCTAAAAAAGCAACTATCTTTAATCGCCAAAAAATAAAAACTAGCGTTTCCAAAGAAAATAAACAATATTTTTTAAGTAAAATATATATACATATTTAAAAAAAAAAAATTTAACTAATGTAGCTGTAGAAAATCGTAGAAATCTGTAGAACATTAAAGACGCGAAATATTTCAATATTGTGTTTTTCAACTATATGGATTTAATAAGTACATTTTGAAATATTATCCTAAAAGTATGCTTTAAAATTCCTGTAAACTATAAAAAATCTAAAGTTTCAGATAAAAGATTAAAAAGGCGCTTAAGCTGTGTTTACACCATACCACTAACAATAAGTCGTTTTATTTTCGACGATTTTTATAAATAAGTAAGATTTTGAAGTAGCATAATTTTAGGCATTTTGTAAAAATATGATGCAAAAATTAAATCCCAACAAAACAATGACACTTATGATTTTTTTAATAAATCGATAAATTTGTTATTTTTGTTTGTAAATTTATCAATATGTAGATATGTAGAGTTCTTTGGCGCTTATAAATAACAATAATATATTTACTACATGCCTAAAATTATGCTTCAAAAAATCTTGCTTTTTCATAAAAATCATACGACTCAGTAATATGGTGTAAACATAGCTTTATTACTCGCTTTATGATATGATGGGGTTAGTTCTTGTTAGCACCTTAAGGTATGCTTTAAAAATTTTGCAAAACCACAAAAAATGTACATAATAACAGGATGAGTCGTAGATGAATAAAACCTTAATATGATTAAGATACAATGAGTCCACGTTTATGTGATAAATCTTTAATAAACAGAATAAACTTTTTTATCTCTTAACAAAAGTATATTCTGTAATAAGGTATTCGAGTTCATTGGAGGGTTAATTTAATTTCAAAGATGTTTTGAGCTGCCATGTTATCAAAGGGGAGGAGGAAAGAAAAACTTTCTTACATAATATTTTACAAAAGAAAAATGTAAGAAGGAAAATAATAATGTTTTTGTTTTTGGCTCGCTTTTTGTAAATATATATAATACACATTTTTTTGTTTATGGGGCACTTGTTGTATTTTTAAAACTTTGTACTTAAGAAAATTTGAAATGACAGGTCGACAGTAGTCAACACGCATACCACTGCCACTGCCACATCAACTAATACCAACAAAATTCATTCAAAACAAAAAATATAAAATAAAACAATATGATTTAAGTTTCTTATTTTAAGCAAAGGACACAAAACAATGACAGAACAGAAAAACTAAGCTGAAGAAGTAAAAGTGAAATGTTTTGTTAAAGACTTTTGGAAAATTGTGAGAAAATTGAACAGCTGTCAATGGTTTGAGTAGTGTTTGTAAGGAGTGAGATCATAAAAATGTTAACACACATAAAGTTAAATAAAAAACAGACTACTGAATTTTAAGACTTCAAACCAAATTTTTATTAAATAAAATTTAATACAAAATCATAACAAAAAAACCGCATGGAACTCTAACCACTACGAACAAAGTTAACCACTTTTTCCGGAAACCCTCCCATTAAGGCTTTTATGGTAGTTTCTGTCACCTTTTTAGAGCAGGTGGTCCATCTACGTTTGAAATCTTGCATGTCCTGGGAGACCTTTTTTGTGCCCTTTAATTCTTTTTTAACAAGAGCCCAATATCTCTCCACTGGCCTGAGCTCCGGGCAGTTTGGTGGATTTGCCTCTCTTGGTACAAAAACCACATTATTATCATTATACCACTCCAGCGCTTTCTTGCTGTAGTGACAAGATGCTAAATCGGGCCAAAAGTAAGTGGATACATTGTGCTGACTCAAGAACGGAAGAAGTCTCTTCTGCAAACACTCCTTGATATAAATTTCGCTGTTTATAGAGCCAGATGTCACAAATGACTGGCTTCTTTGGCCGCAGCTACATATGGCTTGCCATACTAGGAATTTTTTGGGGAATTTCGTTTGCTTTTTTGACCGAAATTTTTCCGCAACATTTCCTCGAACATCGGAAACATAAAATTCTTGACCAGGGAGCTGCGCAAAATCAGCCAGGACATAAGTTTCGTCGTCCATTACACAACAGTTGTATTTTTTTATAAAATTTGATTTCAATTTTCTAGCTCTGGTTTTGGCCTCCAAATTTTTAAAAGCGTTTCTATCGGGAACTTTTTGAACTTTGTAGGACTTTAGTCCCGCCTTACGTTTCACTTTACGTACAAAAAAGTCTGAGCATTGGGCTAACCGAGCTGTTTTTCTGCCAGATGTGTTAGGAGCTCTCTTAAGGATGCTTTTAACTTTATATGCCTTACCAATGTTACGATAACCAGTCGTTGTTCCTGTTCCCGGCTTCCTTTCAATTGTTAGGTGTTCCAGATACCTTTTTACCACTTTTGAAACTGTTTGGCGGCATACATTAGTTTCTTTGACAATTTTTTTGTATGTCCATGTTTGGTTTTGTTGAAAATATTTAATTATTTTTGAACGCACTTTTCTTTCATCGTCCATTGTGTAAAAAATTGCAAATTAAAACTCATGATGTAAATTAATTTATTAACTGACATATTTTTAAAATGTAAACTGCCGAAAAAAAAAAATTTGGAAGCTTTACACCAAAGTTGTAGGCAAAAATGTGTGTTAACATTTTTATGATCTCACTCCTTATGTGTTTATATATTAGTATATCCTGCTGTTAGAGTAATTGTTTTTGAGTTTTTTTTTGTAAGAAAAGGGGAGGAGGTGACTACTAGAACAGTATTCTGGTTCTAATTTTTTCTCTACACTGAACAAATATTTTAAATATGTTTTTTTTTTCAAATAAAGTCAATATTCGTTAACTTTTTAAAAAACGCATCTCTTTTTTAAGTAAGTTTTATAAATTCTTAAAATGTGTATAAATTTTTTTTCTGTGTATGTCACAGTAAGAAAAGTTTCTATGGTATCGAAAGATTATTTGTTGACAATGGGTAAAAGTTTTCAGATTTTTTATGTTTAAGTATTCTGTATTAAACTTTTGTGCAAAAACAATTCATGTCATGTTTTTGTAGCAGGTTTAATTTGTTTCTAGTTTTCAGTTTAAATTTTATAACAAAAGTATAGTTTTAGGGCAGTTTATTAATAGAAATTAAAGTATACTTTAGGGCGTATTTTTTTTTATTATAGGTACACACAATTTTGGGAATATGTGATTGAAATTTTAAAATTTAAAAAAATGTTTAGAACTACACTTCAAAAAAAAAATTAACTAAAATATGGGAAAATTAGATTTTGTGAAAAACTGGTAATGAGTTAGAGCTAAAGATATTTTTTATCCGTTTTAGATCACACTTTTCTTAAAAATAAGAAAAACAGAGTATATAATTAAATTTTTTGTCCATTTCAATTAGAAAATGGGAAAATATTTTATTATACTTTAATCCATACTTATGTGAGGACTAGATTGGGCCCAGAACCCATTGGGTTCAGACTCCGTTGGCTCGAGACTCCATTCGGTCGTTTAAGATTTTGATTTTAAACTTTTGTCAGTTTCGCTCTACCTTGCTTAGTTTTGATATACGGGAATTAGGGGGCCTAATAGGGTATTGAGAATCTTCAAACCACATAACTCAAAAACTATTACTCGGATGGCTTTCGGGTATTTTCAATAGTGTTCTACGAGCCAAGAGCTACAAAAATGCTGTTGAACTTTTTGTCGTATCGGCAGTATTTTCCGAGATATGTGCATATACCAAATATCGGGAATGTCAAATTTTCCGAGATATGTGCATATTCCAAATATCGGGAATGTCAAATTTTCGATTCAAAACCGAGGGTCGGGGACCCTGACAGATATATAGATCTGGGCTATTTTTCTAAATTGTACTTTATTTTGAAAATTTCATCCGTTTCGTTCTATCTCCCTTATTCTAAGAAGTGCACTTCCTTAATTCAAAGAAGAGAAAAATTATGAACTAATTGTTAGTAAATTCCAACTAAACTTGAACTAAATTTTCTGTGAACATATTTTGAAGAAATATTTTTTAAAAATAAGATAAAAAAAAAAAAAATTTTTTTATTTTTGCTGGGGTTAATCAATAATTAAAAAAAAATGTTGCATATTTTAAGGGTTCAATTTTAAAATTATAATATATATAAATTATAAAAAATATAAATGCATAGTTCCCTTAATGATCATTTTTTAACTGATCTCTAGCATTGAACTCAACTATTTCAATTTAACACATAAAACTATAAATAATTTGAACAAATATTTTCTCACCATTGAAATTAAAATACTATTACTGATAAGAAATACTAAGAACACGATTTGAAAAGAAAAAGTGGAACATATATCGAGGGCTTATATTCAAAACTTGCTATCTGCAAAGAGGAAAATTTTTATGGATAGTCAACTAACTGTGGATTTAAGTTAGGTTTACCTGTAATTGCTTATCTTTTTTACAAATTTACTTTCAAACTTAGTTTTGTAAATATTTTTTTAGTTTTAAATAAATATGACTGATGAAAACAAAGGGGGGGAGGGGGGGGTGGGAAATAGTCATAACTCAGTCATAAGTCAATTTTTACCATGTGGTTGTTGTAAACAATCATAAAAAAAGAGACAAAAAAGTTGAAAGAAAGTATGAAGTGAGGTTGAGATTGCTGGAAATAGAATTGTAGTGTTGGAAACTGTCAAAATTTATTCTGTAGAAACTATAAATATTCACATATATAAAAACAGTTTTCATTAACAAGACAAACCGACATTTAAAATCCTACTGATGATGACACTAACTGGGGTGTTTGAAACCGGTATAGGAAATACCAGAAATGTCTATAATTTTTAGAAATTCAATTTTTCTTCTGCATTTTTTCAACTTGAACCCTTATAACAAATATAATTAGAGCCCGTGCTCGATCTGAAAAAATCAAAAAAATTTAATTTTGTTTGAAAATTTAAAAAAAATAAAGACCTGCAACCCAGACGATCTCTAAATTGACAAATAATTTTGAATTTTGAGACTTTTTATGAAGTTTAAATAGGCCTGTAAATTTTTGATCAGAGGGCTAATTCTTGGAGTCGATAGTTTTCGAAATTCTACTCGAACGTGCGATTTGCCAATTTTTCTGTATCCTGAAAATTATGCTTTGATAATAACATTGAAGATAGCAAGTTTTGAATATTTGCCCTCGATATGTTAAAACTTTATTGTTTTTATTTTTAAAATTATTTAAAAAAAACGTATTATGATTATTACACTAAAAAAAATAATTTCGTAGAATTATTTTTTTTTTTGCTAATTCGAATTAGTTAATTTTAAACAAAGCTTAGTTAAAATGAGCACTTTAGCAAAATATGTAAAACTCCGTTCGCATATGAGCAAATCCATGGGAAATTTAACTGACGGATCACCGATTTTGCTTATTTTTGATTATTTTATAGAGCTTCATATTTTTTTTTTTCTTTTTTTGATCAATACTTTTGAAGATATTGGCGTTTTAAAAAACGCTTTTTTGACAGTATTGACTTTTAGACAGTTTTTTTTTTACATTTTTGTACTCGAAAACCGTTAGTCGTACAAAAAACGTATAAAAACAATATTGTAGATAAAATTATGAAGATTTAAAATTAAAAAAAAAAAATAAAAAATTTAAACAAAAAATTTCATTTAAAAAAAAAATCAAATATTTGGCTCTCTAACAAACTTTGAAAATTTATTGCTCAACAATACGAAAAAACACCTGTCTGAAATTTTAACAGCGTTAAAATGGCATTCTAAACTTTAAAACTAAATTTTGCTTTTAGAAATCCATGGTGTCCTTCCCAGGAAAAAAGGACATTGAAATATTGTTTTAAACATTTTTTGTTAAGAGTTTTGAAAAAAAAAATTTAAAAAAATTAAAAAAAAAATAAATCTTCATAATTTTATCTACAATATTGTTTTTATAAGTTTTTTCGTACGACTTACGGTTTCTGAGTACAAAAATGTTAAAAAACTGTCTAAAAGTCAATATTGTCAAAAAAGCGCTTTTTTAAACGCCAAACTTAAACTTAAATAATTTTAAAAAATTTGGGGCCTATTCACAAAAAAAGTCATAACTTAATTTTTTCCATGTGGTCGTTGTAAATAATCATAAAAAAATTAAAATTTTATTTGAAAATTTCAAAAAAATAAAGACCTGCTACCCAGATCGTCTCAAAATTGACAAATAATTTAAAATTTTGAGACTTTTTATGATTGTGTTTAACACAAACACAGGGAATATGAAGTTTGAAAATAATAAAATTAGTCATAACCAGTCACAACTGTGAATAGGCCTGTTAATGTGCTTTGTAACTGCCTTAACGGCAGAACCGCCCCTAGATTAAGCATAACTTTAGGCTTATAATAAATATATGATTGTTATTTAAAAGCGACAAAAACTCTACATATTGCTAAATTTATAAAAAATATAACAATTTATTTAATCTTAAATTGATTTATTAAAAAAAATCATAAATGCCATTGTTTTACTGGGATTTAATTTTCGGATAATGTATTTACAAAATGCCTAAAATTGTGCTACAGCAAAATCATATAAAAATCGTCGAAAATAAAAAGTCTCAGTGGTATGGTGTAAATACAGCTTAAAGCTAGGTTTACACTATTTATATGATTTTTACGAAAAAGCAAGATTTTTTTAAGCATAATTTTAGGCATGTCTTATATATAAGATTGTTATTTTAAAGCGACAAAAAACTCTACATATTGCTAAATTTGTAAATAAATATAACACTTTATCTTAAGTCGATTTATTAAAAAAATCATAAATGTCATTTGTGTTTTTCAATAAGTGGATTTATTTTCGGATTAATCTTATTAAGCTTAAAATAAATATTTTAACATGCCAATACAAATTTGGAATATTTTTTTTCGTAATCTACGATAAATTAGCAATTATAATCAGAAAAATTAATACAAAAATTTGGAAAATTAAAAAAGTTATAAAGTTATAAAAGTATAAAAGTTAAAAGTTTTATTATTTTTTCGGATTATAATTGCTCATTTATCGTAGAATACGGAAAAAAATATTTCAAATTTGTTTTGGTATTTTAAGATATTTTTTTAAACAAAATAAGATTAATCTGAAAATAAATCCACTTTTTGAAAAACAGCAATTGTTTTGCTGGGATTTAATTTTCGGATCATATATTTACAAATACCTAAAATTATGCTACAGCAAAATCGTGCTTTTTTTATAAAAATCGTTGAAAATAAAACGACTCAGTGGTATGGTGTAAACACAGCTTAAATAAAAGTAAAGGCCAATTGTCATGATAAGATTTTCTATATTATTTTAAAAATTATTATTTTCAATGCATATATTCAGGCAGAGATAAAAACCATAAATTTTACTTTATTTAAAAAGCTTTAAAATTTTTCTATTTTTTTTTTTGCAATCTAAAGAAAATTGATTTCTTAACCACGAGCCAAATAATTTTTGATATTTTTAGAAACATTTCTTAAAATGTCAAATATCATACGTAATATAAATTTTGCATTTAATCCTAAAAGTATGCACTCCTTTTCTCCACAACCCATCGAAAATTCTTTTACTCCTTTTTAGAGTCACAATTGACCTCAAGCAAATAGTTTTGCTAATTTTAGGTATTTTATTGATTTTCAGATTTGTTTAAAAGTTCTTAATTTTTTCGAGTATCTATTTACTAATATATTGACATAATTATGATTGAAAAGTTGTAAATAAAATTATTATTTAATAACTTTTAAACATAATTTTAAAATTCCATGATTCATAAAGGTTCTTAGAATCGAAATTAAATGGCATTAGCAGGCAAAATTAGATAAGATTTTTATGCGTTCTATGGGGAACTGGTGACTAAGGGGAGCTCCATTAAAAAAGAGGGAAAGAAAACAAATTTGTATGTATGCATATACATTTTTTTTATTCGGTGACCCACTTAAATATTTATATATTTTTGTTTTATCAAGTGGTTTTATTATACAAAAAAAAAAAACAAAAATAACGTGATCAAAACAAAAACTGCACTTGCGTCTTTCAAATTTCAGTATATTTGCAAAAAACAAAAAAAAAACAACACATTAATAAACTACAACTAATACCATTACTATACTCCGACCCATTTCTAATATCACTAAAAAAAATCTCCCCTAAGACACAAGGGGTATGAAATACACGAGCAAATTATACGAAAAAAAATCCATACAATTCATTTCAATTCAATTTTCGAAGAACATTTAAAACAGCCGGTTAACTAAAAAATAACCAAAAAAAAAAAATTGTACCAAAATTCAATACACACAATATGATGGAAAGAAGAAGTTGACGAAAACAAAAATATATAAAACAAGTACAAAAGTTGAATTCGGCATTGCCGAATGTATGGATGCCCTTCACAATGTAAAAAAGATGATTGATTTTTTATTTTTTAGAAAAATTGCAAAAAAAAAAAAATTTTTTGTAAAAAAAATTTCGCAAAAAAAATTTTTAGTGAAAAAAAAAAAATTTGGAGAAAACATGTTTAGGGTAAAAAAAATGTTTGTACTTGTTGAAATACCTTTTGGTACCCAATTCTGTTCACATATGGCAGCCAGAAGCAGAATTAAAACATTTTGTATTTTTAGGTTATGTGGAATGTGCCAAAGTTTTTGAGGTATCCTTACATATTCATTTATAACTTTTGCACTTTAAAATCGATATCGTTCAATCTGTGTAATATTTTGTACGTGATCGCCATTTCAACGGACATCGCTAGGATGTCTTAGAATCGATCTTTGATCAATAATATGTATATTTTTTGGGTTCCAAGACCGATATTTTAATAATTTACAAACGGAATGATGAACTCATATATACCCTCTACCACTAAAAAAAAGTGTAGAGTATTAAAACAATACACTTTTTTAATTCCATTTCATTTTGCAGTCGCAGCAAACGTCATTTTATTAAGAATCCCCAAAAAAACATACACCAACACAATAAAAATTCTATACAATAAAGTCAGATATTGAAAAGAATTAATAATACTGAAATTCCCATATTAACTTTCGTTAATTAAGCAAGCGGTAACAGTACCTAAACTAAAAAAAATTGACTAAATATAAGTTAAATGAATTTAACAAATCTGGCAGTAAAACTTAGCGATTTTACAACAAACCTCTGCAAAATCATTTTAGGGGAAAATAACTCTAAATTTACAGGATTTCTAGTAAAATATTTGTTAAATGTAAGCACCGTTTAACAGAAAAAAACTCTGCAAATTATGGATGATTTGTAGGACTCCTTTTGATTGACAAAAAAAAAAATCCAAAAACGTTATAAGCTTTTTTAAATAAAATGTATGATTTTTAGTTTTTACAAATAGTTTACAAAAATTATATGAAACATGTTACAGTGACAATTTGCCCTAAGTCGAAAAAGTTTTCCTTGGACCCTCAAAATATGCATTTTTTTTACACAAATCATTGAAAGTCGATTGACTTAAGCTATGTTTACAAAATACCACTGAGTTGTATGATTTTTTATGAAAAAACAAGATTTTGTATAGCATAGTTTTAGGCATATGGTAAATATGTGATTTGTATTTAAAAGCGACAAATAAACTTTACATATTGCTAAATTTACAAACAAATATAACAATTTATTTAATCTTAAGCCGAGTTATTAAAAAAAACAATAAATGTTATTGTTTTGCTGGGATTTAATTTTTGGATCATATGTTTACAAAATGCCTAAAATTATGCTACAGAAAAATCTTATTTTTTTTATAAAAATCATTGAAAATAATACGACTCAGTGATATGGTGTAAACACAGCTTTAAACACACCTTTAAGGCCAATTGCCACGATAACACTGAATAACTTTTGTGTAAAAAAAGAGTAAATACTTTTATATTTAAATTTGTAAATGCGTTGTCCTAATAATTACACCGCTCAACAAATCGAAGGTTTTTGGCTCCGGTTTGAAGTTTCATATAAAATTTTAAAAGATTTTGACTCGCTGATTCCAAATCTGTGCTCCAAATTTTTCCATCACGTCTAGAATTTTAATTATTCGCGGTTGAAAATGCGAAAAAGCGCGATTTTTGCCTTTTTTGAAAGCCTTCACATAAGCCACTAGGTGGAATAAAAATCTGGTATAAAGTGTTAGAGTAGAATTGAACTATGATCTCAAATATATGATCAAAAAAATTTGAAGTTTTTGCACTATTGTTGGCCAAACATGTACTACTATTTAAAAAAAACACTGTGAAAAAAATTAGAAAAAGCACCATCTTTAAAAGGCTCTAAAACAAAAACCCTATGATCAATCTTTACTGTGATGAGCTCAAAATTTAGGCAAAAGTTCATTCTTTCTTATAGGCTTTAAAACCCATTAAAGAAATCTTCTGGTTTATACGAAAAATAACACAGAAAACTTAAGTTTGTAAAATATTTATTTTTCTTAAGTTTTTCTTTGGAAAATATCAAAAAAACTTTTTTACAAAAATGGTAATTTTAACAGTATCATTTTAAAACGCAAATGTAACCCAACCAAACGCAATAATTAGAAAAAAAATGTTTTCTATGTTGGAGACCATAGACAAATTATACTTTTGCGCTTTATACCAGATTTGTATTCCACTGAATGGCTGCTGTGCAGGCTTTCAAATAATGCAAAAATCGTAATTTTTCTGGACGTGATGGAAAAATTTGGAGAACAGATTTGGAATCAGGAGATCAAAGTCTACTAAAATTAATCACCAGAATTCAAACCGGAAAATGAATGTTGAGCGGTGTTATTTACAATTTATATAAGAGAATATATATTTACAAGAAAAACTGGCCTCGAGCTCGAAGAACTTTTATTTTTTTAATTTGGAAAGGTCGAATACTAACAACTTTAATTATATAACGCTATGTTTACATCATACCACTGATGATTTTTATGAAAACAAGATGATTTTTATGAAAACAAGATTTTTTGTAGCATAATTTTAGGCATGTAGTAAATACATTATTGTTATTTAAAAGCGACAAAAAAACTCAACATATTGCTAAATCTATAAACAAATATAACAATTTGTTTAATATCTTAAGTCGATATATTAAAAAAAAAACAAGTGAGAGTGTTACATTCGGCTGTGCCGAATCTTTTATACCCTCTAAAATGTAAAAAAAAAAATTGTCAGGGGCGTTTTTTTTTGTGGGGGGGGGGGTAATGGGTGTCAGTGGGGGACTTTGAGAGCACCTTCCTATCGCGATAAATATACCAAATGTTTCATTTATTTAACAAAAATACAAAAAAACATATAAAAATAGTGTATTTTTGCAGAGGTTGGTTTAGTTCTTCAGGGAGGGAACTTTTTTCCCCCTGGCCCGATTTTGCCCATTCCAAACTTAACCTGCCTATGAACATGAGACATATTTGTGCCAAGCTTCAGGAGTCTAGCTGTTTTATTTTGGACTGCATTGTGTTATCTACAGACAGACAGACGGACGGACGGACATTCACAGAATGTCTTAGAATCGATCATGGATCAATAATATATATACTTTATGGGGTCCCCGACCGATATTTCGATGAGTTACAAACGGAATGACAAAGTGAGTATACCCCCATACTGTGGTTGGAGGGTATAAAAATCATAAATGTCATTGTTTTGCGGGAATTAAATTTTCGGATCATATATTTACGAAATACCTAAAATTATGCTACAGCAAAACCTTAATTTTTTATAAAAATCGCTGAAAATAAAACGACACAGTGGTATGGTGTAAACACAGCTTAAGCTGTTTATTGGTGTAGCATAATTTTAGGTATTTTTTAAAAATATGATCCGAAAATTAAATCCCAGCAAAACAATGACATTTATGATTTTTTCTTAATAAATCCACTTAAGATAAAATAAATTGTTATATTTGTTTTTAAATTTAGCAATATGTAGTTTTTGTGTAACTTTTAAATAACAATCATATATTTACTACATGCCTAAAATAATGCTATAAAAATATTGTTTTTTCATAAAAATAATACTACTCACAATCAGTGGTATAATGTAAACGGCGCTTTAATTATACTCTATAAAATAAAACCAACTCCATGAAGATCAGAGGGTGACACTATGGAGACTTTCCTTGTAAGTCGACATTTTTAGAAAAAAATTTAAAAATGACAAAAATCATACGTAATTTCATTTTTTTCTTTAACCCTAAAAATATGTACTCCTCTTTTATACAAAACATCGACAACAAATGGACTCAGTATAAACAGTCGAAAACCGTTGGACTCGTATGTTTTACGGCATTTTTAGAAATGTTTATAAAAATGTGGAAAACAATTACTTACTACTTATTGTCAGTGGTATAACCGTTCACACTACAAAAACTTAACATGGTAAGTGGAGATGATTTTATGATTTTTCTTTATCCTAGTAGAATTTGAGATGATTTTGTAAATCACTATGTAATTTTCTTCAATGAAAAATCACGCAAGTCTGTATACAATATATAAAAAAAAAAAAAATTTATTTGATTTCAACAAAAATGGAATATTTATAACACATTTTTAGGAGGAATCTTTTTCTACAGAAAAAAAGTGATTTGTTATGTTAACACAACTGGTAACTTAACAGTTACAATTGATTGTTAAGTTACCAGTTAATTTTAATTTTTTAATTATGAATGTAATCTTTTAGACGCCTGCACCAAATTTACCATTCGTTGTTTACCATACAGCAAAAATATAAAAAAAAAATGTAAACATTATGCCGAAATTCTATGAATGTGCGAAATTTCGTTAGCTGTTATCTAATATATGCGAATCTTATTATACGTATGAATATGAATAACAACATTTGCTTTAGTTATTTTGGGTTTATTATATTTTTTATTTGGTTCAACAAATTTTTTTGTTTGTTTCACTCATATTTTTTGTTATTGCGTTTTTTGTATTCTTTTTTTTTTTTTTGCGAAAAAGCATTTCCGCATTTTATGCAAAAAAAGAGAGTTTGGTTAATTTTTTTTAAGGCTTTGAGAACATTTTTGTTTAGGAGGTATTTGAAAATTATTTGAAGAATTTACTTTTTTTAAAAAAATATTTTAAAGAAATATACAGCCTAACCATAGAAAAATAAAATTTATTTAAAATCAGCTTTTGATTTTATTTCCATACAAATTGTTTTTGTTTTTAAAATCGACTTTCAAAAAATGTATTGAAAATTTGAAATTTAAAATAAAACTTTTGTTAAAATAGACTTTTAGTTTTCTTGTGGTAAGGGTCATAAATTGTCAAGATAATAATTGCTGCATTTTTTTTTTTGGAAATTATTTGTAAAAAACGAAGTTTCTTTTAATGTATATAATTGGACAGAGCAAAAAAAATATATATATATTTTTTTTTTAAAAGCTTAAACTTTTTCAATGTTTTTGTAATCAACAGAAAATAGTTTTCTTATAAAACTGAATCGAATGATTTTCTACATTTTTAAAAATATTTTAAAAAGTGTCAAAAATCAGACGTTATATTAATTTTTTTCTTTGAGCCTAAAAGTATGCACTTCATTTTTACACAAAACATCGCAAAAAGTTTGAGTCAGTGGTAATGTCAAAATTGGCCTTTAACAAAACTCTCCAGTGAATTTAAAATTTGATTTCATATTTTTAGGCTTTTGTATCCGCTGACATTTATAGCAGCCAAAATGTAGTGAAAAAACTCCCAAGTGCTTGGAAAGAAATTTTTGTAATATTAATGAAAAGTTTTTGAACCAAAATTTTTTTAATAATTTGAAATTCTTTCTTTAGATCCGTGAAAAATCAAAATTCTTTAAATTTGTTTATAAAACTTTTTTGATTTAAACAAACAAAAAAACATTGTTATTTTAAAAAAACCCTTTTTATCTCATACCATTTACCATATTTATGTCATTTGTTGATAGCATGTAAATATTAAAATAAAAACAATACCCCTTTTTTAACCAAAGGATCATATCAGAAGACAATACACAAACATCGTTAGCAAAGCTTACACAAACTCATACTACTTTGGCATTTTTTTTTAGTATCCCCACCAAAGTCCTTAGAGTATGTGACCATTTTACATTGAACAAAAAAATATTACGCGATTTGTGAGGGAGGTTATTGCAAGTCTGGCATATAGAAACAAACAAAAAAAACCTGTCTGCCCGGAACCAAAATTTACGGAAATACTGAGAATTTTTTTTTCGTATGTTTAAATCTAGCAAATACATCATTGAAAAAAAAAAAACCCGCGTTTTAATGAAATAATATAGAAAAAAAAAATTCGATTTAAAGTAAAAAGTTTGAATGATGCGTTGGAAAGCAAACGCGAATAAAAGAGTTTTAAGAAGTTGGTGGTAATTTCATATGAAGTGTTTCTATGTATTTGGCCAAAAGCCAGAGTAAAAAAGGGATAATAGAATGTATAATATTTCAATATCAGCACAAAAATTCATAGAAAAGTTCGTTTGTTTTTTTAACAAAAACAAAAATATTAGAAAAAACATGATTCCATTTGCTTCACTTATAACATGTGATATCTTAGGTAGCACACGCATAACGTTTTTTTTAAACTGAATTTAACTTTTTTTAAGGCTAATTGTCACGATAGCACTTTTATTATTATTTTTAAAATTTTCTTTTAAAAAGTTTAGTTATGGCATATATTTTACCTTAAAAAGCTTAAGACTTTTTCATTTTTTAGAAATCAAAGGAAAATTGTTTTATTATACCAATAAATCGAATGATTTTTCTTAGACCCTAAAATTATGCCTTTCTTTTTTACACAAAACATCGAAAACCTTATGACTAGGCAAACCAAAAATATGCATTTATTAATTAAATTTGAGCCCTTAAAGTATGCAACAACATATTTGAAAATTAAGTCAGACAACCTAAATAAAAATATATATGATTTCTGACTTATTTAACGATTTTGTTGTTGCATACTTTAAGGGCTTAAATTAAATTAATAAATGCATATTTTTGGTTTGCCTACTTATGACTCATTGTCAGTAGAGTTTTTCTTTTCCCGGACTTTTTCATTTCCCGGGAAAGCGGGATTCATTTTTAAATTTCCCGGGATCCCGGGAATTCCCGCAAAAATTAAAAACCCAAATTTTTACAATTGGTTCTCATCTCAACGCTTTGCCTCTAAAACACAAAAAACTGATTCAGAGGAATATCTCAATTATGTCTCTGAAACGGAATGTAACTGTTTCAGAGAAATGAAATTATAAGAAATTTACCCCAAAAAATAAAAAAAAAATAAAAAAAAAAAATAAAAATTCTGGTTTCTAAAAGAAAAGCCCGTTAATTTCAGAGTCATTCATTACACAGATTTTATATCAATTTATCGATTTAAAAAGAATTATGTCCAGAGACATAAATATTTTCTATAGAAACAAATAATCACACTGGAAATTTTTCTAATGCAGGTCTCAGAAAGAAAATTGCTCAGCTTCTGAAAAAAAGTATCAGGTTCTGAAAATGATCGAAGATTTAAATTTAGATATTGTGCGACTTTTTTCATTTTGTTAGTCTCAGATTTTATGACTAACGAAATTTTTTTAGTTAGAAGGTCTCTCTTGGACCAGCGTACGTTTCTGCCATCAATTATCAAGAATTTTAATAAAATCTTTGAAAAATCACATACAAAATAATCAATAGAAGTCGAAAAATCAACAATTTTAAAGAAACGAAAATTCCCGGGAATTCCCGCTCTATTTCCCGGGATTTCGGGATCGAAAATTCACGGGAATTCCCAGTAAATCCCGTCCCGGGAATTCCCGTGAAAAACTCTAATTGTAGTGTGGCGATTGGTCTTTAACGTGTGTGTTAAAGCGACCTAAAGCTGTGTTTACACCACACCCCTGACAAGGAAGGTCTTTCACAGGGCACCAGCCGATTGTCCTGAAACTCGCACATAAGAAAGAGGGGAGCAAAATATGAGTCACCTGTTTTTTAAAGCTGCACAATCTCACATTTATCGGGTAAAAAAAAACGTTTTTTTTTGTTTTTTGAGGAATTTCCCCAATTCTTTAAAAGAAACTATATGAACATTTTATATAGGTCGAAAGGCCCGCCAAAATTATATATAACAAGTGAGAGCGTTAAATTCGGCTGTGCCGAATCTTTTATACCCTCCAAAATGTAAAAAAAAAATCATCAGGGGTGTCTTTTTTTTGTGAGGAGGGGGCGTGGTTTGGGGGTTTGGTGGGAGACATTGGGGGACACCTTCCCCTTGCGGTAGATGTTAGCAAATGGATTTATTATGATTCTTCCAATTATTTAATCCAATTAATCATTATTAAAATACATTTTTTATATCTACGCCCACAAAAGGGGCGGGTCAAACTTTTTTCAATTTTTTTTTATCCGTTGGGTGCACATGCAGGGTTTTGAGCTTCCTCTGACATAAAAATGTTGCATTTGCTTAAAAAAAGTACAAAAAACCCTGCAAAAAAATAGCGTTTTTCAGAGGTTGGTTTAGTTCTCCAAGGGGGAAATTTTTTCCCCTTGGTTCGATTTTGCCATTTCCGAACTTAACCTGCCTAGGAATATAAGACATATTCGTGCCAAACTTCGAAAGCCTAGCTCTTTTATTTTGGACTGTATCGTGTCCTCTACAGACGGACGGACGGACATCGCTAGAATGTCTTAGAATCGATCACTGATCAATAATATATATACTTTATGGGGTCCTAGACCGATATTTCGATGCGTTACACACGGAATGACAAATAATAATAATCTCTATCAAAATTAAGCTGAGCAGTATTTTTTCGTTTGACGGAATTCCTACTAGTTCAGCTTTTATACGGATTTTCCCGAAAGCCCTTAATTTTTCATAAGGTGGCAACTAGGACTGCCAATCCTGAAATCCCGGGATTTTTGTCATAAAATGAATACCGAATCCCGGGATTTTTAAGCTCAAATTCTGGGATTTTTGAAATATTAATTTTAATTATTAATTTTTAAAAATACAACTTTGTTCAATTGTTACATTTACATAAACAAATTAAAGCTATAACTTTTTTTTTAATTTTCAACGTAGATGGCCACGAATTTGGCTGAACTGAAAATTCTACCCAGGCTTGCTGAATAATAGTCCAACGCACTAAATATTAAACCACAGTCACTGAGCCCTTTGACCAAAATTTGAAAGTATTGGCGAAATTTTTCTAAAAAACCGAAGCTTTGATCGAAGGGCGCCACGGGTGAATTTAATCCAATTGGCCTCAAATTTGTACCACATAAGTTTTAGGCGTAGAAGAATAACAATTTTCCCGGACGTTCAAAATTGGAAGAACAATTTTTTTATACAAAAAAATGCAAGGCTTTTATTATATTATTACTTTTCTCCTTTAAATGTTTTTATTATTTTAAATTTTCTTTAAATTAGTTTTAAAATTATACAGTGCAACAACCAATATCGGAATGGGATGAAACCAAAAGCAAATAAAAGTTGTCATTTTTCATAACAAACTCAAGGCTTTATTTAATTCATTGCTAAATATTTAATAATAATAATAATTACTTGAAAACTGCATAAGTGACGTATACTTAATTTTTTAATTGCCTTTAAATAACATTCAAAATAATTAGAAATAATTTTTTTAATAATTTCGTTGTAGCGAAATCGACCCAAGGGGGTTCGTGTGAATCAAACCCACGACTCCCTGCTTAATAGGCTAGCACACTACCAACTAACTCACATTAGCCCTCTTAATAAGAACAATAAAATTGAAACATAAAGAGTCTACTATTTTTTTACTTGTATAATAAAAGAAATTTAATCCCGGAAAATCCCGGGATCCCAAAAAATCCCGTGATCCCGAAAAACCCCGCAATTTCGATTTTCAAATCCCGAATCCCGGGATTTTAAAAAACCGATCCCGTTTGACAGCCCTAGTGGCAACCCTTTTTTAAATTTGAGATTGGTCAGCTAAAAAAAAACAGGTTACTCTTATTTTTTCCCCCTCATTCCCGTATTAGAGTTTCAGGACAATCGGTGGGTGCCCTGTAGAAGACATTCCTTGTGAGTCGTATGATTTTTATGAAAATGCAAGATTTTTTATAGCACAATTTTAGGCATGTAGTAAATATATGATTGTTATTTAAAAGTAGGCGTATTTTGTTGGCATAATTATCAGTGTTTTACCATAGAAAGTTGACATTAGTGTTAACGCTCAAAATTATAGAAGTTAAAAATTAACTTTCATACATTGTGAATGATTCTCTTATTGTTAATGGCTCTCTTTGGTATTAACAAAAAAGATAAATGTTTTGGTGTTGCTTTCAAGCTAAATTGCGTCTAATAAACTAATTTTATCAATCGAAAATGTGTAATATTTTACAAAACTATTCCAAACGACGCTACATTAAATTGAGAAATTTATTGAAGTTAAGGTGTCGTTTTTTTCGTTTTGATGTATGGTAACAATCAAAGTTTGCCAACATAAAAGGCCTAGTGACATAAAGCTCTACACTCTAATTAAAATGATTTCAGTTTCCTACTATAAATTGGGTAAATTTACACAAATTGCGTAATTTTACTTAAAATTATTAGAAATTTACCCAATTTATAGTGGCATATTATTTGAATTTGTTGAAATTTACCCAATTTAAAGTATGAAACTGGACTCATTTGTTTAGAGTGTACATTAGGGCGGGTCGATTTGTATGGATCGAAAAAAAACTTAAAAATCGTATAGCAAAAACAAAATCTACAAGAAATTCTAAGAAACTTTTCCAAAGAAACCATTGGTCTAAAATCAAACCCTATACCGCGCCTAACGACATGAAAATCCGTCCGTCCGTCTGTCTTTCTGTCTGTGTAAAACACGCTAACTTTCAAATGTTAGCAGAAGAATGAAAAATATTTACGGCAAGCTGCTAAATCGTGGCGTATATATTTGTTATACTTCCGCTCAGATTACAACTGAATTTCAGCGAAATCTGTCCAGTGGTTCATAAGTTATTAGCAAAATGGGGAATTTCAGATTGGTTTTAACCCGAACTCCCGTGTTAAAAAAAAACGCTAAACACGCCTTGAAAAGAATTGGTAAGCCAAAAAAAAAAATATTTTAGAAACAATATCTGTCACTCAAAAAAACTAAAAAAAATATTACACTCAAAAAAAAATTACACTCAAAAAAATTTACACTCGAAAAATTTTTTTTTTACAAAAATTATTAAAAAAAAATTTACTCTAAATAAATCAAATTTTACTCTTAATTTACACTGTTGTAAAAAAATATTCAGTTATCAAAAATTTTTATCGAACACAGCTTTTTTCCTCTCCGATATGCAACTCCCCAATTTCATCCCACAAGAGTATCTATGTGTTTTTTTTTGACGAAATATCATTATGATCCTCAATTACATACTTTTATTTACTAAGAAAAATCCGCTGCTCCAGCTTCCCTTTGTAATTAACATACAAAGGCTTTGGAGGGAATCGAACCCACAACTCCTGCACTTACTTTCAGAGTATCACACTACATGTTCATATACTGTAGCCCAATATAAAATAAATAATGGAGTAAAATTATCATGGATTAACGATAAAAGTAGCGATTTTTGTTAAAATTTCTTATTATAATTTTTCGTCTGGGGCGTTTTCATTACAAATCAATCTAATTATTTATTTCTCCATTTCAGGGATTATGTCTAATATACTTGCCGGTCATAATCCCAAAAATTGTTCGAATTATATCCAGCGGCAATTAGTAAAACATTGCCGCTGGATATGTTCTTGCAGCATATCGGTATATGAATGTGTGTGTGGAAGAAGGTGCTAAAATCCAATTTTTGTAAATAGCGTTTTTTTGCAAAATCGTATCTTCCTTCAATAGTTGGATCTATTTGCAAACAAATTTGTTAAAAACTTGATCGTTTTCTGTCATAAAATTGACCTTAAAAGTTCAATTTTAACTATTTTTGGAAATATTTTACATTTTCCCCCCGAATACTAACATGTATTTTGCTGTTAAACTAAAGGTGGTATATCAAAATTCTTGCATGTAAGATGGTTAACGTGTAGAAAACATCCTAGGCTTTAACATGTGCCCATTGGTTTGGCAAAAAACTCTTTCATATCTAATCTATCTATAGTTAAAGTGTGAATATGGAAAAAGGTGCTATATCCATACAAAAAACACAATATTGTTTTACGAAATAATAAGGGCGGATTTAGATAATCTATCCAATTTTTCAGTTAAAACTATAAAATTGTATGGTTAGTAACGTATTTTATAAATTGTTACGCGAAAATCTGTTCAAAATAAACCATAAACCACTTGTTTTTTGTTAAATTAACTACCTTTTATTATTCTTATATAAAAATGAGTATTGCTGGACCCCGTCTAAATTTTGCAGAATTCATCATGCCAAATTTAAATTTTTAAAAAATAACACAAAAAACATAAAACTACTTGGCAAATGTATTGAAATTCCTAGTAGAAATTGTAACATAGCACCTTATTCCACCAGAACAAAATTTCACATGCAATTTTTTGCATGTTTTTATGAAACTTTGTACATAGATGCAAATGGTCAATCTTTGTCGATCCGCAAAAAGAAAATTAAGAAATAAAATTTTTTTGGCGACTTATTTAGTTTTTTGCTTCTCCTATACAATTTGGTTTTTGGATTATAGCACCTTGTTCCACACCCACATTCGTATAAAACTTTACATCTGAGGTGTAGGGTATGTTCAGAAACTTTGTAGAAAATATTATGGCAAATATTTTTGTGAAACATATTAACCCTCTAACTCCCTCTCGTAACGGTATTTGTTGGCTCTTTTCTAACAAATCGCATAAAACACCCCGAAAGAGGGCGAGGGTGGGGACGAAATGTTCTACAAAAATGTTGCCAATAAAATTTTACTACATACCTCAGAGCACACTAAAGACCAAAAATTAACACAAACACCAAAAAAGAGTCAAGTTCTATGTTTTGCTTATAAAAAAGAGGACGGACGGACAAATCTTCATGTCGTTAGGCGCGGTATAGGGTTTGATTTTAGAAACATGGTTTTTTTGGGAAATGTTCTTAGAATTTCTTGTAGATTATGTTTTTGCTATACGATTTTTGACAAAAAAAATCGACCCACCCTAGTGTACATATTGCTAAATTTATAAAAAAATATAACAATTTATTTAACCTTAAGTCGATTTAATAAATAAAAACGCATTTAATTTTCGGATCATTTATTTGAAAATGCCTAAAATTATGCTGCTTTGCTTTTTTATAAAAATCTTCGAATATCAAATGACTCAGCGGTATGCTGTAAACACAGCATTAGATGGCCGATATACCGAGACATCCCAACCTTAAATCGTCTCGTTTATATATTTTAAGTTTTAGTTTATATATTTTAAGTTCGTGTATAACGGTTGGATGACTTCCCTTGTGTGTATTTATGCATATATTTATGATTTTCGTTATTTTTAGAAACATTTATAAAAATCTCGAAAATCATACGTTAATATAAATTTTTCGTTGAGCCTAAAAGTATGCAATACGTTTTTACACAAAACGTCGAAGACCGTTTAACTCAGTATTACTGCCTGGAAAAAATATTCAAACTGTCCGAATTTCTTAAAAATCTTAGCACTGAAGCATCCACTTAGACTTAGGTGCTGACTGTAAATTAAGCCTTAATCATATATTTACCTAATTCAATTCAAAGTCGAATGATTTTTAACATTTTTAGAAACATTTTCTATATCTACTGCACCATTAAAGGTGACAGGCACTGTATTTGGCGAAGGGTACCTCGCATTTTAAATCGCATGACTAAAAAAATTTATATTCATTTTTGTTTGAATCAATCAACAAAAAAGTACTATTTTTGATTAAAATTTGTTACCCACAAAAAATAACAACAATCGCATACACAACATCATCCTTTTTTGTTGAAAAAGGGACTTAACACACACCAGTTTCCATACGAAAATCCTTTTAAAAATCCATATATGAAAGCATTACTTACTCTCCCTTTTTTTGTTGGATTTAAAAAAAAAAGTATTGGAGACAAATTGTGGTTTTTTAATATTCCCATATTTCTATATTTCTAGAAAACAAAAAACAAATCAAACATATTCATATCGTTGTCATATATGTTTGATGATGTCCTGCTTCAGTAGGCTTCTTTTTTAAGCCAGCAATGAAGCGTTGAAATGGCAGTTTGATAATCTGGGAGGTATTGGAAGTACAACGTTGGTATGAAGTTTGCTTTTTTTTAGTTATTTTTTGATTAATATTCAAAAAAATATATTTTTTTTTTTTCTTCTAGCAGCATGTGTGTGGTGTTGCAGTAATAGAAATAAAAATGAGTAGAAATCTCATTGTAATGAAAGTGTAATTTCGGTTGTTGGGATTTTAATTTTGTTGTGAATATATTTATATAACATGTGATTACCTTCAGGCTATTGCAAATTTGTTGTCATTTGATTTTGTGTTCTTTTTTTATTCGGAGATTTTAATTTTATTCATTTGTTTTGTTTTTATAAAAAAAAAACACTGCATACTTTTAGGAGGGCAAAACAAAAATGTTGTTATACTTTTGGAAATTAAAAAAAAATGTTAGATACAGAACTTGAAAAGCCTAGTTTTCCTTAATATACTGACAAGAAAGGTCTTCTTAGGGGATCCATCCGATTTTTATGTAACATAATTCTGGAGGATAGAATATTCTTTGACAAGTATTTTTAGTTAGCTTAGGGGGAGAAAACGGGAATGAATTAGTTGTTAATCCCCTGCAAACTTTCTTGATATTAAAAACTGCTTAACCTATGTTTAAATCATACCACTGAGTCGCATGATTTTTATAAAAAAAGCAAATTTTTATAGCATAATTTTAGGCATGTAGTAGATATATGATTTTTGTTTAAAAACGACAAAAAACTCTACATATTGCTAAATGTATAAACAAATATAACAATTTATTTAATCTTAAGTTGATTTATTGAAAAAAAAAATCACAGTGTCATTGTTTTTCTGCGATTTAGTTTTCGGATAATATATTTACAAAATGCCTAAAATTATGCTACAGCAAAATTTTACTTTTTTAAACAATCGTCGAAAATAAAACTACTCAGTGGTATAGAGTAAACACAGTTTGAGGTTGATTAATTTGTAATTTTTTCTTTTTATAAATTTTATAAAAAGTTATTTTTTATTTTACAGTCGTATATTTTCATAACGCCTAAATTTATGCAACAAAAAATCCCACTTTTTTTATAAGAATGGTGGAAAATAACATAATTCAAATCAATATATTTTTGTTGCCTTTTAGACATCTTTCAACTAGTTAAATTTCTGTCTGGGGTAAATCGGTTATTTGTTTGTTTATTTAAATTTTTTTTCGTCGTCTACGACATTCTTTCTCTTCATTTAAATAAATATATTTAACCATTGATTTCAAGAAATTTCGTCCTTTTGTTTTGGTGTAATGGGGTATTTTGAATCGTTTTTATTATCATTTTTATGATCATTATAAAATTAAAAAAAAAAAAAATATATAAATTTCTAAAAGAATAACACAAACACATTATATACTTATGTATATATGAATAAATATTTATGTGTTAAAATATAATAAAAAATCCATGAATTTGGTATGTAAAACATTACGTTAGGTCAGGTTTTTTTTTTTATATCTGTTTAAAAATTTTTATTAAGATATTTTAAATGAATATGGTTGAGAATTTCAAATATTTGTATTAGTTTGAAGTAAAATCTTTTATATTCATCGTTTAGCTCAACTGCTACTGACAATGAAAAGATTTTCGAAGTTTTGTTTAAAAAACTAAAGATTTTTTATAACAATTTAATAAATCTTAAGTCGATTTATTAAAAACATCTCATAATTGTCATTGTTTTGCTGGGATTTCATTTTCGGATCATATTTTTACAAAATGCCTAAAATTATGCTACAGAAAAATCTTGCTGTTTTATAAAAATTATACGACTCACAAGGAGAGTCTCCCTGAAGTCACCCTTCGATCTTCATGAAATTTTTATAATAATAGTCGAAAATAAAACGACTTAAGCTATGTTTACACCATACCACTGAGTCGTATGATTTTTATGAAAAAGCAATGTTTTTTATAGCATAATTTTAGGCATGTAGTAAATATTTGATTGTTATTAAAAAGCGACAAAAATCTCTACATTTTGCTATATTTACAAATATAACAATTTATTTAATCTTAAGTTTATTAATTTAGCAATATGTAAAGTTTTTTGTCGCTTTTAAATAACAATCCTATATATATTACATGCCTAAGATTATGCTATAAAAAATTTTTGCTTTTTCATGAAAATCATACGACTCTGTGGTATGGTGTTAACAAAGCTTTAGCGGTATGGTGTTAAAACTATGTTTACACCATACCACTGAGTTGTATGATTTTTATGAAAAAGCAAGATTTTTATAACATAATTTTAGGCATGTAGTAAATATATGATTGTTATTTAAAAACGACAAAAAACTCAACATATTGCTAAATTTACAGACAAATATAACAATTTATTAAATCGTTAGTTGATTTATTAAAAAAAAATAAAAAATGTCATTGGGATTTCATTTTCGGATCATATATTTACAAAACGCCTAAAATTATGCTACATCAAAATCTTAGTTTTTTATAAAAATCGTGGAAAATAAAACGACTTAGTGGTATGGTGTAAATATACTTTAACACAGCTTTATCCTGACAATTGGCCTAACGGCGAAAGATTTTCGATGTTTTGTGTCAAAAGGAGTGCATACTTTTAGGCTTAAAGAAAAATTATATTACGTATGATTTTAGAAATGTTTCTAATAAGGTCGAATATCATTTGACTGATTGTGAGTGGTATAAGAAAACAATTTTCTTTTAAAAAGTTTAAGGCTTTTTAATGGTAAATATCGTTGTTGCGCCTAAAAATTAAGTTATGTGTTTTAATATTTTTTTTTGCAACTTGTTTTAGTTCTTTCGCAGTACTTTTATGAAAAAAAATTCTTAAAGCTATGATAACATCATACCACTGATTCGTTTTATTTCCGACGACTTTTATAAAAAAGATTTTGCTGTAGCATAATTTTAGGCATTTTGTAATATGATCCGAAAATTAAATCCCAGCAAAACGATTATATGTATGATTTTTTGTTTAATAAATCGACTTAAGATTAAATAAATTGTTATATTTGTTTATAAATTTAGCAATATGTAGAGTTTTTGTCGCCTTTAAATAACAATCAAGATTTACTACATGCCTAAAATTGTGCTATAAAAAAATCTTGCTTTTTCATAAAAATCATACGACTCAGGCTGGGTTTTTGAGATCTCAGTTGAACAAGGTTTAGTTAATCTGAAAACTAATTTGTGAGGTGTTATTACCAAGTTTGTTAACAAAATTTCCGCGAAACAGTTTAATTTTGCTTAAAAGGTATTTAATCAAATATTAAAACATAAATCGCATTTCGCCGAAAAAATCCGAGTTTCAGACTACGTTAAACTAAGTTTATGCTTAATCCACATCTCAAAAATCCAGTCATAGTGGTATGGTGTAAACATAGCTTAAGCTTAACCCATTTTGGACCAAGATTCAATTTTATTTTTCTTTTTTGGAAAAAGGTACTTTTTTAAGGTAGTTAAATAAATTACATCTAAAAAAAAATTTAATTAATCAAAAAAATTAACAGCCGAAAATGATAAATTTTCGTTTGAAACAATTTCTGTGCTGATTAGCGTTGCATTTCATGGACATATAAATTGCGGTGGTCAAGGGGGGATATTTTTTTTTTTTAATTGCAAAAAGATGAGACTTAACATTCGTACCCATATTTACCCGAAATTTAACCTCTTTCATACATAAATATTTTTTTGAAAAAGGTGTTCTTTAATGTTCGAAAAATCGAACAGAGGATCGAAATGGGTTAAGCTGCGTTTACACCATACCACTGACAATGAGTTTAAAGTTTTTCTAAATCAAATATATTATTTTTTGTCTCTGCCTAAATGTATGCATTAAAAAAAGCTTACAAAGAAAATTCATATGTGTTAGGAAACTTGTAATTTTTTTTTTTGAAACTTAGAAAATTTTTCATAATTTTTTTCTCTAAAAGAATTTTTACTGAAATTTTTTACACCGAAATGCAAAAAATCCATAAGATTTTTGTGTCCGGCTTCTTATTAAAAATTAATTTAGAAAAAAAAAATTGAATCATTTTTATTTAGTCCAGGCATTTTTATACCCTCCAACCACAGTATGGGGGTATACTCACTTTGTCATTCCGTTTGTAACGCATCGAAATATCGGTCGGGGACCCCATAAAGTATATATATTATTGATTCATGATCGATTCTAAAACATTCTGTGAATGTCCGTCCGTCCGTCCGTCCGTCCGTCCGTCTGTCCGTCCGTCTGTCTGTAGATGGCAAAATCGGCCCAGGGGAAAAAAGTTCCCCCTTGAAGAACTAAACTAACCTCTGAAAAAATACACTTTTTTTACATGTTTTTTTGTATTTTTGTTAAATAAATGAAACATTTGGTATATTTATCGGGATGGGAAGATGCTCTTAACGTCCCCCACTGACCCCCATCACGCCCCCCCCCCAAAAAAAAACAAACGCCCCTGACAATTTTTTAAAATTTTTTTTTTTCATTTTGGAGGGTATAAAAGATTCGGCACGGCCGAATTTAACGCTCTCACTTGTTTTTTTTTTGTTTTGTGTATAAAATTACATTTAAAATCCTCTTAGGAAAAAAAAAATTGAAGTTTCGAAAAAATTACGAAAATCTTTTCTTGCCGCAAAAACGGATTAAAAACAAAATTTAAGACTTAGAAAAACATTTTGTTAAAGTAGTTTAATGTTCCTTTTTACTCTAAAACACGAAAAAAATTATGTCAGGGGTTTATAAGATAAGCATGTATTTTTTACCAATAATGTGATAGGGGATTTCGGATCGACCGACACCTTTTTCTGCAGGGCCATTACGAAATATACACATTCATATATTTTTTTTTTAATCAACAAAGTGTTAAAGTCGCTATAGAGCGATAAGGTGTATTTACATCATCCCTCTGAGTCGTTTAATTTTTGATGATTTTTGTGAAAAAGTAAAATTTTATTGTAGCACAATTTTAGGCATTTACTAAATATATGATTAAACAACAATTATTTAAAAAAAGTCATAAATGTCATTGCTTTTCTCGCTTTAAATGTTTTTACATAAAGCCTAAAAATATGCTACACTAAAATCTAAATTTTTCATAAAAATTATCGAAAATAAAATCACTCAAGGGTATGATGTAAACACACCTTAACTAATATAAATATAAAAAATTAAAAAATTCAACTTACCATCACATGATAATGTTACATCTGCTAATAAATCGGATTTAAATAAATTTGAAAATGTTATGGCCAAATTTGATGAATACGAGTTCCATTTTAAACAAAACTGCTGTTGAGGATCCATGATGGTTTTAATAATAATGAACACAATCCAAAATGAAAATCCAAATATTTGAGTGTGTGTGTGTGTTGTTTAAGCCAAAATAATTAAGATATTACAGCCAAATTGATAAACTTGTTGATGTTTATATTCTCGTTTTTGTTTTTTAAAAAATTTTGAATTTTGAATTTTTTTTTGGTACAAAATTTTATTACGAAAAAAACAAAATGCCATATAAACAATAATTTTATGCCATTAAAAATTGTTGTTTCTGATGATTTTGATGAAGTTGCGATTTTTTGTTATTGGGATTATTGTTTTTTGTTGTTGTTGTTTTTTTTTAATGCCAAACCATAAATTTTGAATTTTTTTCTATAAGAAATTTTCTTCGTTTTCTTAAACAGCGACAGTTTTTCCAAATATTATGTGTCGCCGTTTGTGATTGTATTAGATTTTCTTCTTTTTCTTGATAATAAGAATGATGTTGATGCCAAACTGAATTTTTTGTAATTTTTATAATCCCAATTAAATGCGTTTTTAGCATTTAATTTTCTTGTTTTTTGTGTGTTGAAATAATTCTTGTATCCTTTTTGTTAAATTGAATTATTACAAACGAAAAATCGTTTAATACAGGAGCGCCTTGTAATTTTCTTGTTGCTTGTATGATATTTACTTTAATACGCGTTAAATGCTGCAACGAAAATGAATAGAAAAAAATATTTTAATTTAGATTTTGAATTCAATGCATATCAGTTTGAGAAAAAAAATTATTAAAAAAATTATGACATTTTTTTTTGAATAAAGTGGTTTCAAACATAGAGAAACATAGAGGCGAAGGCGTCAAAAATTGAGTTGTCAAAGTACAACTTGTATACATGTATTTGTTGTCAAAGTACGACTTGTAAACATGTATTGTGTGGTGAATTCACATCGACAACGTACGTGTGAGAAATTAGAAAAAGATAGTGATATTATTTTTTCTTTCACCTTCGCCTCTATGTTTCTCTATGGTTTCAAATTACAATTCTTAAAAAATATTCAAAGTGCATTTGCTGGAGAATGATACAAAACAAAAAATCACAAATTCTTAGAAATTTAAATAATTTTAAATTTTTATAGCAGAGTAGAACAAATTGTGGCACAGAATTTAGATAAGAGACGTAAAATATTCGTAAAAGATCAATTGTAATTCGTAAAAGATCAATTGTAATTCGAAAAAGATCAATTGTAATTCGTAAAAGATCAATTGTAATTCGAAAAAGATCAATTGTAATTCGTAAAAGATCAATTGTAATTCGAAAAAGATCAATTGTAATTCGTAAAAGATCAATTGTAATTCGTAAAAGATCAATTGTAATTCGAAGATTCCAATTGTAATTCGAAAAACATCAACTGAATTTACATTGATAATTTACGAATTACAATTGGAATCTTCGAATTACAATTGATCTTTTACGAATTACAATTGATCTTTTACGAATTACAATTGATCTTTTTCGAATTACAATTGATCTTTTACGAATTACAATTGATCTTTTTCGAATTACAATTGATCTTTTACGAATTACAATTGATCTTTTTCGAATTACAATTGATCTTTTACGAATTACAATTGATCTTTTACGAATTACAATTGATCTTTTACGAATTACAATTGATCTTTTTCGAATTACAATTGATCTTTTTCGAATTACAATTGATCATTTACGAATTACAATTGATCTTTTACGAATTTCAATTGATCTTTTACGAATTACAATTGATCTTTTACTAATTACAATTGGAATCTTCGAATTACAAATGGAATCTTCGAATTACAATTGGAGTATTCGAATTACAAATGGAATCTTCGAATTACAAATGGAATCTTCGAATTACAAATGGAATCTTCGAATTTCAAATAGAATCTTCGAATTACAATTGATCTTTTTCGAATTACATCTGTAAATGGTGTAGAGCGCTTTTAAGAATTTTTTGGGACTCTTTTTTTAAAAAGTACGTAAAAAAACAAAAATTTTGAAAAAAAAAAAATTTTAAATTTGGACCATTATTGAAGAAGTTATGAGTAAAAGAAGTTTTAGTAAAGGAACAAACTACCAATTTTTAAAAATACGATATCTTTTGAACGGGTCATCAAAAAAATCTGAAAATTTACCACGAAGGAGTTTTCGAAGGGTACTAAAAACTGTTAAAAATTAGGAAAATCTAAAAAAAAAAATTTTCAAAGTGTCCGATTTGACATGGAATGCCCCATATATTATTGATCCGTGATCGATTCCAAGACATTCTATGAATGTCCGTCTGTATATAACACAATGCAGTCCAAAATAAAACAGACTCCTGAAGTTTGGCACAAATATGTCTCATGTTCATAGGCAGGTTAAGTTCGTTAATGGGCAAAATCGGTCCAGGGGGAAGACCTTTGAAGAACTGAGCCAACCTCTGAAAAAATACACTTTTTTTAAATGTTTTTTTTTTTTGTATTTGCTAAATAAATGAAACATTTGGTATATTTATTGCGATGGGAATAAAAAACGCCCCTGACATTTTTTTTTTACATTTTGGAGGGAATTAAAGATTCGGCCGAATTTAACACTCTCACTTGTTTTTAAATAAAATTGTATAAAAAAATGTTTCTTCAAACTTTAACTAACTTTTATAAAGTTGACTATAAACCTCGTAGGTGTTAAAGTTCTTCTACAGACTTAGGTAACACTGCGCTCGAATTTGACACTTTGTTTTTTTAGCTGGGCACCCTAATGGTAAAGTTAATTCGAGTACGCTGAATTTAATGGTGCTAGCCGTTTTTCGAAGTTAGCGCTAGTATTCGCGATTTAAAATTTTGATGCTCAAGCACAATAAAAACTATATTTTTTAACTTTTGTGATAATTTTTAAATTTAAAACCATTGTAAAACTAACATAACAAACCATAATACCTACACAAAAAAAGCTTTGTCAAATTACTAGGAAAAGTCTTGTAATCCCATTTTACCAATATTTGGCAGTTTTCCTTGTTTTTTAACAAATCGAAATTTACATTTTTTTTATAATTTTTCAAATTTCCGAGATAATTTTACAAAAAAATCTATTAAATTCACGAAAATTCTTTGTAATTTTAATTACGCCAAAAAACTGTAAATTTACAATTTTATTGGTAAAAAGCTTGTAAAATTACAAAATTATTGGTAAAAAGCTTGTAAAATTACTAGAATTACTAAAATTTTCGTAAAGTAGGAGGTAGCAAAAAATCTAGTAAACTTACGAAACCTCTTTGTAAATTTTAAATTTACAATTTTATTGGTAAAAAACCTTGTAAAATTACAAAACTATTGGTAAAAATCTTATAAAATTACTAGAAATTTTTGTCAAATAGGAGGTACCCAGCAAAACTTAGATTACCAAATAAGGTATAAAATAAGGTATAGGATCTCTTATTTTATACATTGCAGCATTGATGATTTTAACAGGCGATGAGACTCAAAGTAATGCATCCACATTATCACAAAGAATACCAGTAAGGTATAAAATAAGTCATAAATTTATAACGAAGAATACGAGTAAGGTGTAAAATATATGATATTTTATAGGTTACGAGAAATGAAATAATATAGCATACCAGAAGATAATATATAAGGTGTTACAAGTAGTGAAAAAGTAATTTTGTATTAAATTTACTCACGTGATTGTAAGTGAGTATAAGTAGATAAAATTTGCTCGTGAGTGTGTGTCGTTAGAAATTTCCAGTCGTGAGCCCATCTCTAGTTTAAACTTATATAATAATTATTTTTTATGTTATTGTAATGCATTATGCATACAATTATAAATAATACATTATTTCAAACTTTCAAATAATACATAATGTAACCAAATATAAGTCATCCATGATTTAATGTTTAGAAATAACAAATATGAAATACATTTTTGCCAATAATCATGCATTTCGTAGCAAATTATTAGTAATGCATTATTTTTCACTTGAAAATAATACGTTGTGGAACAAATGTTTGGTAAGACATCATAAAATAATGCTACAAATAAGTTATATGCATTACCTGGTAATGTGTTATATAATCACTACCCATTACCAAAGTTTTACTGGGTACCCAGCAAAACTTTGGTAATGGGTAGTGATTATATAACACATTACCAGGTAATGTATATACCTTATTTGTAGCATTATTTTAGATGGTCTTACCAAACATTTGTTCCACAACGTATTATTTTAAGGTGAAAAGTAATGCATTACTAATAATTTGCTACGTAATGCATGATTATTGGCAAAAATGTATTTCATATTTATTATTTCTAAACATCAAATCATGGATGACTTATATTTGGTTACATTATGTATTATTTGAAAGTTTGAAATAATGCATTATTTATAATTGGATGCATAATGCATTACAATAACATAAATAATAATTATTTTATAAAAAAATGCATAAGTTTAAACTAGAGATGGAGAGTTTGAAATAATGCATTATTTATAATTGGATGCATAATGCATTACAATAACATAAATAATAATTATTTTATAAAAAAATGCATAAGTTTAAACTAGAGATGGGCTGACAACAGGAAATTTCTAACGACACACACGAACGAGCATATTTTATCTACTTACACTCACTTACAATCACGTGAGTAAATTTAATCCAAAATTCTTTTTCACTACTCGTAACACCTTATATATTATCTTCTGGTATGCTATATTATTTCATTTCTCGTAACCTATAAAATATCATATATTTTACACCTTACTCGTATTCTTCGTTATAAATTTATGACTTATTTTATACCTTACTGGTATTCTTTGTGATAATGTGGATGCATTACTTTGAGTCTCATCGCCTGTAAAAATCATCAATGCTGCAATGTATAAAATAAGAGATCCTATACCTTATTTTATACCTTATTTGGTAATCTAAGTTTTGCTGGGTAGCAAACAAAAAAAAGGTTACAAGTTTTTCTTGTAATTTTACAAGTTTTTTTTTAAAAAGGTAAAAAGCTTGTAAAATTACTAGGAATTTTCGTAAAATAGGAGGTAGCAAAAAATCTAGTAAAATTACGAAACCTCTTTGTAAATTTTATCGTGTCAAAAAATTTGTAAATTTACAATTTTATTGGTAAAACCCTTATAAAATTACAAAACTATTGGTAAAAATCTTGCAAAATTACTAGAAATTTTTGTCAAATAGGAGGTTGCAAACAAAAAAAAGTTACAAGTTTTTCTTATAATTTTACAAGGTTTTTTTTTTGAGTGTAGCCGTTTTTCGAAGTTAGCGCTCGTATTCGCGATTTAAAATTTTGATGCTCAAGTACAATAAAAACTATATTTTCAAACTTTCGCGATAATTTTTAAATTTACAACCATTCAAGTCTGTAAAACTAACATAACAAACAATAATACCGTAAATTTTTTCGCGAAAAACATTTTTTGTTAGCGAAAAATCTTTATTTTCGTAAAAAAATTGTTTCAATACAAACATTTTTAGTTTGATTTGTATTTGCGACAGTCATCTGTTAAAGCTAGTTCGTGTACACTACAAAGTGAGCGTATGTACTATTTAGCGATATTTGCGATTATCGTTTTTTTATTTTTAAGTAAAAAAGATATTTTTTCTTATATTATTTAGATAATTGCTGAATTTGTATTATCTAAACTCTATTGAATACACAAAAAAAATTATTCGCGGAAATTTTTTTCGCGAATTTTTTTCGCGATTTTTTTTCGCGAAATTTTTTTTCGCGATTTTTTGTATTTTCCTATTAATTTATGAAAATGAGTAGAATACGATACATTACAGACAAAAAATTTTTCGAAAAAAAAAATTTTTTTCGCGAATTTTTTTTTCGCGGAAATTTTTTTTTATAATTAAAAACTATCCCAAAAGCATAAAAATTTTATTTTTGTAGTACATAGGCTTTTCAATATTAAATCGCGAATATCGCGAATACGAGCGCTTTAATATCGCGAATACGAGCGCTTTAATGCGTTCAGCGTACCCGAATTAGCTTCATCAGCAGGCTGCCCAGCTTGTTAATTTTTGCGACTAGCACAGTATAATTTTTAAAATCTCTTTTTAATACCTGACAGGGTCCTTAATTGTAGTTTAGTATCTCAAAATTAGTGAGCCAAAATTTAAATGTTTCATTTATATGATTCATACAAATTGTTCTGAAAATTATTATGTGGCGTGCCACAGTATTCCTTTTCAGTGATTTAAAAATTTACAAAATGGATTTGCATGTTTTTTTTTGTTTTAATAATTTTAAATAGGGGGAGCTTTCTTTTAGGAAAAAAAAATCTGTTCAAGGGTTTCAGTTTATGCTAAAGCGGCCTTTTAATTATTGATTTTGTTGCTCTTTCCCAAAAAGATTTATATACTGTCATGTGTGCATTTTTTTTTTGGTGGTAATTTTATATTTAAGCAATAATGTTCATTTTTTTATATATAAAATAAATAACTTTTTCCAAAAAAATACAAAAAAAAAAAAGTTAAAATGCAAGTCAACAAGAGTACCACACAACTAAAGAATCAAAAATCTCCATTTCATTATAAAAAAAAAACAAAATGCTGTTTCTTTTTCAAAAACTTTTTTTAACCTCATACATAGAGGTATACAATTTAATTCCTGGAATTTAAAATACACAAAACTTAAAACTAAATCAAATCAAAAATACTTTTGCCGACTTAACCTTGAATACAAAAAAAAAAAAATTATATTTGAACAAAAAAGTAACCAATAAAAAGCCAACTAAGAAAAATACAAAATAAAAAAAAAATTTTAAATTTGTAGCAAATGCATCTTCTTCAATATTAAATGCTGCCCACTACAGTGGTGCTGCTTGCGTCCTGGATAACCTTGATAAATACACATTTAACATACTTATTTTTATAAAAAAAATGTTCAGCAAACGGCAACAAACATTTACTTTGGCCTGATTTCTTAGAAACTGCAGGTGATTTTTTGTTGTTGTTGTTGCTGTTTCTTGCTGGTTTCTTTATTTTTGCAATTTTTTAGGATTTAACAGATTCTTCCTTTTTTTCAAGTCATTGAAGAGTGTGTAGATGCGTTTCCGCGAATTTGTTTAATCGTTAGAAAGAAAACGAAATGTTTAACAGAACTTTGAATGAGAATCACTGAGTTTTGAATCTGCAAAACCAAAAAAAAAAATAACAAGAACATACAAAACAAGTAAAAAAAGTTAAATTCGGCCTTGCCGAATGTATTGATACCCTTTACAATGTAAACAAGATCATTTGAAAAAAAAAAAATTTAAAAAATTTTCGCGAAAAAAAAAATTTGGCGGAAAAAAAATCCGCAATTTTTTTTTATACCCTCCACTCTAGTGATAGAGGGTATATATAAGGTTGTAATTCCGTTTGTAACTCATCAAAATATCGGTCTGCGACCCCATAAAATATAAATATTCGATTTTAAGACATTCTAGCGATGTCCGTCTGTCCGTCTGTCTGTGGAAATGGTAATCACGGCCAAAATATTACACAGAGATGACTGAAACTTAACATATTTATTGGAAGTTCTCCCGAGAAGTTTGGTATTGCATTTGAGCGATATCTGTTCAGCGGTTCAAAAGTTATGAACGAAAATGTAAGAACACCTCAAAACTTTTAGTACATTCAACATAACCTTAAAATACAAAATGCTTTAATTCGGCTGCTGGTTGACATATGTCAACATAATTGAACACTGAATGGTATTTAAACAAGTACGAACACATTTTTTGACAAAAAAAGGAAAAAATCGCGGATTTTTTTTAGCGGAAATTTTTTTTTAATTTTTTTTTTTTTAAAGTATTTTCATTTTAAATAAAGTTTTTTTCAGTAATCTTTTCGAGACTGTGGAGGGTATCACTACATTCGGCAAGGCGGAATTTAACTTTTTTACTTCACTCAAAATATTTTGTAGGCAAAAACAAATGAAAAACACATTTAAAACCAGTGAATAAACAATTGAAAACCATCATTTGTTTTAACTAACATCAACATTTATTTTTTACTGTTGACAAAATTTTTTTAAAATAAATAACATTAAATATTAAAAAATGACGTTTGTTTCATTATTTTTTACCAACAAATTCGAAAAAAATAACCTACGAAAACATTAAAAATTAATGATGTTCTGTTATTTTTACCAACAAATTCCAAAAAAATAACCTACGAAAACATTAAAAATTAATGATTTCGTAGGTTATTTTTTACAATTTTCTATTGAAATATTTTTTTAAAAATTTTTATTAAAATTTTGGGGAATCGATCCCGCAATCAACTACATTCTGGCCAGACACTCTACCCATCGTGACAAAGTCACCTGATACAAAAATGTTTTTATATTTCTATAAATAATTTTTTGATTTTTTTTTTCTACAAAAATAACCAAATCATTAAAAAATTAAAGAATAATCAGTAGTTTTTACTTACAGAACAAAAATAAATGACTTTAAAAATTAAATGTTAATGAAAGTCTTTATTTTTTAGTGTGTTATTTTTGAAACAAAGAACAGAAGTTGTCATTAGTAAAAACTGAACATCAAACAAATGTTTTTTCTTTTAAAAACGACTAAACGTAAAATTTTTAAAATAAACCACAAACAGTTAATGACATAATTTTTTAAGTGTTGTTTTTAAATATCTTTGTTCTCGTTAAAATACCATTAGACATCGAATTCTGTTCACAAATACCAACTAGCAGCCGAATTAAAGCATTTTGTATTTTTAGGTTATGTTGATTGTACCATAATTTTCGAAGTGTCCTTACATTTTCGTTTATAACTTTTGAATTGCCGATCCGATTTTGCTCAAATGCAATACCAAACTGCTTAGAACAACAACAAGTAAATATGCTAAGTCTCAGTCATATCTGTTTAATACTTTGGCCGTGATCACCATTTCAACAGACGGATAGGCAGACGGACATCGCTAGAATGTCTTAGCATCGATCGTTCCTTGACCGATTTTTCGATGAGTTACAAACGTAATGACAAACTTATATATACCCTCTATCACTAAAAATAAGTGTAGGGGTATAAAAATTTGTTGGCGTGTTTAGAGTTTTAAAGTCAGTCAGTCCAAATTCATATGTGTGTTATTCAATATGCATTTATGGTATTGGCTTCTTATTTTTTTTTTTTGTGATACCAAACGGTTTATTTTTGTTTTTGCTTAAATCATATTGAATTTGTTGTTTTTATTTTAGAATTCTTAAGAATTTTATTTTCAAACAGACATTCTTGTGGTGTTGAAAGCCTTAAGGGGGTTTGTTTGAAGTTTAAGGATTTGAAAACAAAAAGAAGGTTTCCCTGATACAACATTAAAAGTACCGTTATGTTACGCCTTTTGCAGGCAAACATTTTTTAAAAGCTTGGTATTCCAATATTTAAACACCCTTGATTTATTGTTAGTGGTGAAGGGTATAAATAAGTTTTTCATTCCGTTTGTAACTCATCTAATTATCGGTGTGGGACCTCATAAAGTATTTATAGTGTATTTTTCTAACTTGTTTATTTTGTGATTTTTTCAGTTTTTTTATACGAAATTTGAAATAAAACGTAAATTTTTAATTTTATATTTAAAAAATCCGCGTTGTTTAACTAATGTATTACAATTTATGGTTTGAGAAAAATTTTGTGTGAAAAAACTAATAAAAACCATACAAAATGTGAAAGTGTATTTTTTCTACCATGTATACTACAATCACGTAAATTAAATAAAATTTCAGTTACAGTTACACGTGACTCACCAAAAATTGTTATTAATGAACATTTGCATTAATTTCCATTCAAGGTTGCAATTTCTTGCAATTTCTTCACTTACCTACAGCTATTTCAAATTTAATAAATGAATACTTTCATTTAATGAAAAACTTCGTAAAACGTTTCAAACAAGTTCTATGAATATTTTCATTATTTTCATGTAAGTTTTCATTAAAAGGAATTTCAATGACATCATTTTCATTGACAAAATGAAACCTGTCTTTTTGATAACGTGAGTCAATTTTCATTAAGCTTATGTCAATTTTCATTACTTTCACGAAGCTTTTTTTTAGTGTAAAAGTTTGTCATTCCGTTGGTAACTCATCGAAATATTGAGACCCCATAAGTATATGGGGCATTCCATGTGAAATTGGACACTTTGAAATTTTTTTTTTAGATTTTCCCAATTTGTTAACAGTTTTTAGTACCCTTCGAAAACTCCTTCGTGGTAAATTTTCAGATTTTTTTGATGACCTGTTCAAAAGATATGGAATTTTTAAAAATTGGTAATTTATTACTTTACTCAAACTTCATTTACTCATAACTTCTTCAATAATGGTCCAAATTTCAATTTTTTTTTTCAAAAATTTTGGTTTTTTGCGTAATATTTAAAAAAAAATCCCAAAAAAATTCTTAAAAGCGCTCTAGTATGCGATTTTTAAGTTTTTTAATTTAAATCTCATTTTTAAAAATGTTTGTACTCTTCGATTTTTTTGAAATTTTTTTGTGTAAAACTTCTATCGATTCTACAAATTTTTTGCCCAGGAGGATCGTGGGATAACGATTATTACTATTTTTAAAATTTTTTGAAAAAAATTTATTGTAATTTTTCAATCTTAAAATCATGTCTACTGCTCCAATGGTGCGTCATACAGGGGTCATTTATAAGACCGACCACCATTAATTTTTACTGCCCTATACTTACTCTAACTGCCCTAATAGTGCCCTTAGAGCAACAAAATGTATAACCGACCCACAATATTTTTTTAGTCCAAACATTTTCTCTGAACAAACCTACCCTTTATCTCTAATTGTTAAGGCGGTCCCCATACAATTTTTTTATTTTTTGTAAATTTGTTTTATTTAATCAGCTTATACCGGTCCAATGGTGTGTCCGAGAGGGCTCATTATTGAGACCGACCCCCATTTATTTTTACCCTCAAACATTTTTGTAAAACATATCACAGCCCTATCTCCAAAATTAAATTTTAAAATTTAAAATAGTTTTTGAAACAAATAAATTTCAATTTGTGTTTTTTGTTAATTTATGCAAAAATATGCACTTAAAAGTTGTAAATATGCACAAAATATGCATTTAAAACTAAAATATGCAAAAGTATGCATTTTCACCAAAATATGCAAAAACAAATCGATGCCACTTTAACGCAAATTTCTTGATTCGGAAAGGTAATTCGTCGATATAACTTTTAGACCATCGACAAAATTGCATGGAAATCACATCCCTACTGATCAATAATACATATGGGGCATTCCATGTCAAATCGGACACTTTGAAAAAAATTTTTTTAGATTTTCCCAATTTGTTTACAGTTTTTAGTACCCTTCGAAAACTACTTCGTGGTAAATTTTCATATTTTTTTGATGACCCGTTCAAAAGATATCGAATTTTTAAATATTGGTAGTTTGCTCCTTTACTCAAACTTCTTTTACTCATAACTTCTTCAATAATGGTCCAAATTTCAATTTTTTTTTTAAATTTTTGTTTTTTTGCGTACTTTCTAAAAAAATCCCAAAAAATTCTTAAATGCGCTCTAGTATGCGATTTTTAAGTTTATAAACTTAAATCTCATTTTTGAAAATGTTTGTACTCTTCGATTTTTTTGAAATTTTTTTGTGTAATACTTCTATCGATTCTTCAAATTTTTTGCCCAGGAGGATCGTGGGATAACGATTCTTACTATTTTTTAAAATTTTTTGAAAAAAATTTATTGTAATTTTCCAATCTTAAAATCATTTCTACTGCTCCAATGGTGCGTCATAGAGGGGTCATTTATAAGACCGACCCCCATTAATTTTTACGTCTTGACATTTCTTTGGAACAAACTAATACCCTATCTCCAATTTCTAAGGGGGCTCCCACACAAAACGACATTTTTTAAAATTAGCTCCAACCGCTCTAACTGCCCTAATAGTGCCCTTAGAGCAACAAAATGTATGCCCGACCGACAATATTTTTTTAGTCCCAAAATTTTCTCTGAACGCACCTACCCTCTATCTCTAATTGTTAAGGCGGTCCCCATACAATTTTTATATTTTTTTGTAAATTTGTTTTATTTAATCAGCTTCTACCGGTCCAATGGTGCGTCCGAGAGGGGTCATTAGTGAGACCGACCCCCATTTATTTTTACTCTCCAACATTTTTGTAAAACATAACTACGCCCTATTTTTTTTCAAAGTGTCCGATTTGACATGGAATGCCCCATATGTATTATTGATCAGTAGGGATGTGATTTCCATGCAATTTTGTCGATGGTCTAAAAGTTATATCGACGAATTACCTTTCCGAATCAAGAAATTTGCGTTAAAGTGGCATCGATTTGTTTTTGCATATTTTGGTGAAAATGCATACTTTTGCATATTTTAGTTTTAAATGCATATTTTGTGCATATTTACAACTTTTAAGTGCATATTTTTGCATAAATTAACAAAAAACACAAATTGAAATTTATTTGTTTCAAAAACTATTTTAAATTTTAAAATTTAATTTTGAAAGTAAGAAAATTTTTTTTTTTTTTTTTTTTTAAATATTGTCTTAATTTCAAAAATATTCAGCCTTACTACAAGAAAATAAAATAAATTTAAAATGAGCTTTTAATTTTATTTCCATACAAATTGTTTTTGTTTTTAAAATCGACTTTCAAAAAATATATTGAAAATTTGAAATTTAAAATAAAACTTTTGTTAAAATAGACTTTTTTTTTTTCTTGTGGTAAGGGCCATTGCTTATATAAAGTTCTAAATGTTACTTTTTAAACCCACCGTTATTTTTTGCTTTTAAAGAAGTTTTTCGTATGAAGAAAAGATTTTTATATCACAAATTTAATTTTTTAGTGCATGTTTATGGTTTTTTAGGGCGACCGCGGCCAAAATATTACACAGAGATGACTGAAACTTAACATATTTACTTGTTGTTGCCCCCAGAAGTTTGGTATTGCATGGTATTGATCAAGTATGAACATATTTTTATACAAAAAAAGAAAAAATCGCGGATTTTTTTCGCGGAAATATTTTTTCAAAATTTTTTTTCATTCAAAAGTAATTTCATTTTTTAATAAAGTTTTTTGCAATAATCTTTTTCAGATTTGTTCGAAACTTTTCGATATTCAAGACAAACTAGGGTCATTTAGAGACAGGTCCAATAACTTTTGTAAAGTAATACTGACCCTAAAAGGCAACTGTTTCGACAACGACTCTTAGCAAAATAGAAAACAATTTTTTTACTTACAAAATTACTCCACCCCACTTAATATTAACACTAAATACTTTTTGATGCTTCACGAAGTTTGGTATTAAGCGGTTTAAAATTTATAAACAAAAATGTAACGATACCTCGAAAATTTTGGTACATTCTACATAACCTAAAAATTCAATATGATACAAAATGGTATTAAAACAAAAACAATAATTTTTTTCACAAACATTTTTTTTTTAACAAATATTATTAAAAAAAAAACAACAATTTTTCTCACCTAAAATTTTTTTTTAACGAATTTAACGAAAAACTTTATTTTAACATTATTTTTTTTTTTTTAATTTTTTTTTAAAAACTTTTTTTTTAATTTTTTCTTTAATAATTTTTTTCACCAATTTTTTTTTTTTTTTTGCAGAAAATTTTATATCACCAAAAATTTTTTTTATATTTTTCTTTCACCAACATTTATTTTCCTTTTTTCAGTTACACTCAACAAAAATTTTTACACTAAAAAAATTTTTCACTCAAAAAAGGCTTGCAATTTTTTATTTTTATTTTTTTATTTTTTTATATTTTGAAGTTTATATTTGTTTTTAATCCATTAGTATTTCGTAAGCGTAAATTATAGTGAACGTTACTAAGATTTTCATAAACTCACGTGAGCGCGAAAAAAAAAATATTGTGTATGAGTTAAATTTTTCTATCGTGAGCGTGAGTTGCACATCACTCACGACTGCATCTTTAGTTTGATATACACATATTCGCATTCAAAAACATGCATATTTATGAATCATCAACACATGTTTCATATACAAACATTTTTTTACCGGGTAGGCATATTATTTATATTTAAAACATCAAAGTTAATATTACAAAATAAATTCATATAAATAGCCAAATTAGAAGAGGAAATCAAATAATATAATCACTGGGGTATCACTGAGTTGACTTGTTGCTTAAGACTAAATCCGAACAAATGTAACATTTTCTTTTTATAAAAATAAATAAAATAAATAATTTTTTGTTATATTTTTAGGAATTATGAAATTAATATAATACCCTTTTTTTGTTTTGTTTCCAAATGCATTTACTTTGAAGATTATATGATAATTTTATTTACTGATATTATAAACAACATGCATTCATTCATTTGTCATTCACATGTTATTTGAGAAAAAATAAACCTTTCGTTATATATAGACATTTTTTTTTTTTAATTTTTCTACTTTGAAAATTGCTACAGATTGTCAATACAATACAACCAGGAAAACAAAATCCAGGCAATATTGTTAAATAAAAAAAAATTGTATAATTTTTGCTATTTTCATATGATCTTATGCAATTTAGTATCAATAGATTTTTTTCTATCTTTCATAATTTTGAAACTTCTCTGTATTTCGTCCATGTGATTTATATCCTGCTGGGTCTATAACATATTCTTCTTATGTGTGTGTGTGACATATTTATAAAATTGAAAAACATTTTAAATATCAAATCTTATTACATCTTGAAAAACAGGAGACATACTAAGGAATTTTCAATATTACAGATGGATATTATGAATTCGGAGGAATTTATTTACTTTTTGTTTTCAGATTGCAAAATTTAGACATCCGTTTATCTTACAGATATTATGTTTGCTACAAATCTGTCATTTGCATTGTACATATGCTAAAAATATTTCCCTATACATAATCATGGTAATATTAGAATATTTAAAAAAAAAAACAAAATTATTATAAACTTGAAACAAATTTTATAACTGATTTTTTTTTTTTTGAAATTTAAAAAAAAAAAAAATTCCTAGAAAAATATAATAGCAAAAGCTAAACAACAAAAATATTTGTTTATTTACTCTTAATATTTGATTATATTAATATCATATTGAAAATAATAATCTTTAATTGCCTGAAGATGACAGAAATCTACACTTTAATCAAAATTTTGATGAATTTTACCCAATTTATAGTAAGAAACTTGACTATTACTATAAATTGGGTATTTTTACTGTATGTGTAAATAAATATGAAAGGTGAATTAAAAAAAAAGAGAGGTGAATAAAAATAAATGAGGTGAATAAAAAAATAACAAAATAACAGGCATCATCAAACTCGCCATCTACCGATTTGAAACAACACCACTTAATCAACTGAGCTACCGAAGCTTATATTTTAATTTGACTTTTTACTTATTAAACATGTATAAATTACACTGTACTACAAAAAAATAATCGAATAATATAGCTTTTTTCGAATTTCGAAAACGTCGGGGTCGGGAAAGTTGCCTTTTGGAGTCGATATTAACCTACAAAAATATTGGACCTGTAGGGCAATTTTATAGACAATAAAAACTTTTTCAGTAATGGCCAAATATAAACTAATACTTTAAGCAAAAAAAAAAGTTCGACATTTTTTTTTTCACTCTGTTCGGGACTTTCCGATTTTCAAGTCAAAAAAGGAACCCAAAGCCATTGCCCTACAGGTCCAATATTTTTGTGGGTTAATATCGACCTCAAAAGGCAACTTTTCCGACCACTACGTTTTTGAAATTGGAAAGAAGCTATATTTGCTCCACCCTAATATATATTCACACAGAAAAAAGTCTTGTTTAAAATTGTATTATATTTACACAGTAAAAAGTATTTTTATAAAACGTTTAATTATTTACACATATTATAGATAAGCCCAGATGGTAAAACTCAAAGAGTTTCGAAATATCAGCAAACTTCACAGAAAAAAACGAATTGTTATATTGACCCCCATATTTGTGAATACAATTAACTTTTTTACTGAAAGTGCTCCTATACGGAAATTTGTGATATTAACTAACGTTTGTAAATATTGATTGTTGAAAAAAAATTTAAAAAAAATTGATAAAAGAGTTTGTAATAGTTCTCTAAATTATTATTTGTATTGACAAACGTACATAATCTTAAATTTTTTTTCAACAAAGAAATTCAACAAACACAAACAGAATTTGTTGATCTGACACTAAACGTAAAAAATCTTATTTTTTTCAACAGAGAAATTCAACAAACACAAAAACTATCTGTTGACATGATAAAATAATTTTGAAATAAAATTAGTTGACTAAGTTTGTTGAAAACAAAATCGAAATTTTGTATTATGGACTAACTGGCGGCCGTTTTTACTAAATGTTTGGTTGATATCATGTTTGGTTGATTTACAATTGATGTTTGTTGATTTAAATTTGGCTATTTTATTTTCTGTGTATAAATAAAATTTATTTCATGGCCTCGAGCTCAAACAACCGTTTATTATTAACGTTTTATACACTCAAAAAAATAAAACTGTAAAGTTAACAAACTTTTTTTTGTTAACTCGAGTTAACTGGCTTTTTAGCAAATTTTTAGTTAAAATCAGCGTTTTAACTACTTTTTTAGTTAAGTTAAATTTACGAAAATATTAGTTTTGTACAAATTTGGAATTAATTTTTTTTGATGACTTTAAAACTGAGTTTACGAATTTTTACTAATTAATTTGCTGATTTTTTGTAACATTTTTGTCAAGTGAAAAATTTTAAACATTTCTTGTGTAGCCTCTTATGCAAATCTCATAAGTCCTACTTAAGCTGAACTTAATGCTGTGAAAAAAAGAAAAAATAAGTGAAGTGTTAGTGTTTAAAACCAATATTTTTTTTTTTTTAAGTTTAGCCGAATTCAACTAATAAAAAATGTTACGAAATTTTCAGCTGAATTTTTAGTTAAAATTACGGTTTTTTTGCTACATTCATTCTACGAAAAGTTAACTAAATATTTTTTGTTAAATTAACTAGAAATTTAGTAGGTTCAAAATTAGGTGTTTTCTTAGTTAAATTTAACTAAATTTTTTGCTAACTTTACAGTTTTTTTTTTTTGAGTGTATTTGAAATATTCTGTGTTTAAGAGTTTTGAAGATAAATTACGCATTTTGTGCTTATATATAAGAAAATACGTATTATTAAACATAAATTTATCAAATTTATAGTAGTAAATTTACAAGCAGATTTTAAAGTGTATGATTTAAGTTAAAAGCCAATGTTGGCAATCGATACCTTTTCAATACCGTTATCCGTTTCAAAACCCTTTAAAATGAATACCGGCACCAATACCAATACCGAAACTCAGTTTTGGTATCGGATACCGGTATCCAAAAACCTTTTCCATCGGTACCGGTACGTACCGGTATTGAAACGGTTTTTCCTAAAAAACCATGTTTTTTTTACAAAAAAAATAAATGGAAGTTTATAATTTTTTTGGTTTTTGTAAATGAAAAATTGTACTCCAAATGCCTCCCCGAAGTCTCATAAAAATCAAAAAAATCTTTGCGGTGGGAGCAGAAGAAAATTATTGATTTTTACGAAATTTTTATGGAGTCATTTTGACTCCCAATAGGAACTTTCTGAAACCCTTTCGTATAGTTTTTTGGGGATTTTTATTTAATCCGCGAAGTGAGGATTTTCTTTGATATTTATAGGACTTCGGGGGAGGCATTTGGAATGCAGTCCAAATTAAAGGGCTAGGCCCGTGCAAATAGGTATTAATATTTCTTATGGTCTCAGGGTGAAAAGCGAATTTCTTCAAGGTTTTTTTTCGCGAGCTTACGTGCTTAAAAACACATTAACTTTCGAAAGGCAACTCTGATGTTACTGAAGCTTGTCATATACATATATTTGTCGTTCCCATGGTCTGGTTGGTATTGAATAGCAAAATCGGTTCAGTGGTTCAAAAGTTATTAAGAGAACCTTGAATTTCAAATTGGTTTCACCTTAAATTCACGTATTGAAAAAACCGTTAAACCAGCTTTAAAAACATTGATGAGTCAGAAAAATATTTTATAAAGTTTTTTTGTCACTCACAAATATTTTTTAACTAAAACAAAAAAGATTTACACTAGAAAAAAAATTTACACTAAAAAAATTTTTTGTCTATTTATTTTTTCAAAAAATACTAAAAGTTTTTTTACTCAAAATAAAATATTTCTAAGCAAAATTGTTAATTTTTTAACTATTACTTTAAAAGGGCATTGGGCATTTAAAAGGGTATTCTTGGATTGGAAGTCAAATTTACCGTTTCTACGTGTATTTTACTTTTTTAGCATTTTTTTCAATAATACCGGTACGTACCGGTATTGACGTTTCGGTATCGGTAATACCGTAACCGATTCAACTTAAATACCGTAACCGATACCGAAATAAATAAAAAAAACGATACCAATACCGATATCAATACCGTTATTCGTTTCGATTGCCAACCTTGCTAAAAACTGCTGACAAATTATTATAAACAGGTCGAAAAGTTAAATTCGGCCTCGCCGAATGCATGGATACCCTTTACAATGTAAAAGAGATTATTGCAAAAAAACTTTATTTGAAAGAAAAATTGTTGAAAGAAAATTTATTTAAAAAAATTTTGTTAAAAAATTTTCAGCCGAAAAAACTTTGTAGTCGAAAATCCCCGATTTTTTTTTAAAAAATATGTTTGTACTTGTTGAAACACCATTCAGTTTCCAATTCTGTTTGCATATGTCAAAAAGTAGCCGAATTAAAGCATTTTAAAGTTATGTGGAATGAAGTAAAATTTTCGAGGTGTATAAACATTTTTGTTTATAATTTTTGAACCGCAGTACTGATATTGCTCAAATGCAATACCAAACTTTTCGAAGCAATAACGAGTAAATATGTTGAGTAACAGTCATATTAGTGTAATATTTTGAACGTTATCACCATTTCAACAGACAGATATAGATAAAATGTCTTTAAAATCATCACTGATCAGTAAGGGGGTTTCAGAACAATATTTAGATGTGTTAAAATCGAAAAAATTAAAAGTTATTAAATTAAAAAAAAAGGTTTTTACATTGTGGTGGTGGGTATTGATGGATTCGGCCAAGCTGAATTTTAGTTTTTTACTGTTTTTATTACAATAATATTGTTTTCTTATTAAATTATCAAAAAAAAAAAAATAGTTTTTACTGATAAGATAGTTAAGAGTTAAGAATTTAAAATACATTTTACTTAAATAACAATAAAACAAAAACAAGTTAAAAAGTTATATTTGACTTTTTTTAACGATGCATCGCGATGTATAATTTTATCAAATTATATAAAATTTAATCTGAGAATTGGCAAAGAAAATTTTATAAAACAATATATGATTCTATTAAATTCGATACAAATTTTATAAAATTATATCCAATTTGTTATTATTAGGTATCGAGGGCGAATATTCAAAATTTGCTATCTGCAGTATAATAAAAAAGCAGATAGCAAGTTTTGAATATTCGCCCTCGATATACTTATTTATAAACATTTTTCTCAACACTCAAAAAATTTTGTTAATAAAATCAACGGAAAATGTCAGTTAAAATAACTACTTTGTAAGTTGTTTTGGGGTCAACTACTTTTTCAGTTAAATCAACTAACAATGTTAGTTATTTTAACTGACAAAAAACAATTGACTTATGTAGTAAAAACTACTTACATTTGTAGTCAAAACAACTAAAATGTAGTAAAAATAAAATAATCAATATATAATTTTTTTTCAAAACATTTTTCAAAAAAAAAAATTTAAGACCAAATTTTTTCCAAGTTTTTTTTTTAAAAAAGTTGTGAAAAATATTTTTTTTTTTTTTTGGAAAAAAACTTTGAAAACTTTTCAGAGATAAAAAAATAAAATTAACTACTTTAAATAACTGTTACTACATCACAATACTTTTTTGTTAGTTGTTCAAAAAAACGACTTAAAATAACTAACAGAAATAGTTGTTTGATATTTTTCATACAAAAACAACTGACTTTGTAGTTGAAAACAACTAACTACTGTAAAATATACAAATAACTAACATGTAGTAACTTACATAATTTTCTGAGTGAAGCTTTTAAAAAACTTTCTTATATGAGTTCAAGTAAAACAAAAACTTACTTTCATTTTCTTTGAAAATATATGACCAATTTTCCACCAACATAACAATCATCCATTTTCCTTAAAATGTTTTTCCCATCTACCCACCACTTTAACTGCATCAAAAGTTGTGAAAATTTTTGTTTGTATGTTCATTCATTTGTATAATCATCCCTTTTTTGTATTATTGAAAAAGAAAACTTGTGCTACTTTTCTACATATTCTAAAAAAAAATCTTTAACACAAATAAATAGTTAATGTTTATTTGGATGTTAAAAGTTTTTGGAAAATTTCGTATTATTGTTTTTTTTTTCATCATCCTTCCATCTATTGTGAAAGTCATGATTTGACATTGTCACTATATTCCTTTTTGTTTACCTAAAAATTTGGTTGGAAAATATATTTCTTTCTTTTGCAAAACAGGAATAGAAAGTTTTAACAATTTAGTGGTGGTTTTCTTAGGACTGCAATTTTAGTATAGAGAAAAATATTTTTCTTTTATATAAAACTATTAGAAGTTTGAGATATTTTAGTAAGCCAAAGTGGGTGTCGTTTTTCTTTAGACTTGCTTTGTTATAAAATATTTAAAGAAAATTTATTTAAGATAATAAAAATTTATACAAAATTTTTAAGAACATGAAAATTTTAGTAGTTTTTAAGAAAAGTTAATTCTGGCGTATGGGTAATATTATTAGAAAGAAATAATTTATTTTCAAATATAATTATCATATCAGTTAGATTTAATGCATAGCTTTAAGAAAAAATTGTTACCAATTATCTTTAAATGTCCTGATCCTGAATATCAAAAATATTTTAAAATCGGTTAAACGGTTTTCGAGTTATAACCATTTGAAATTTGCTAAAAATGTAAATTTTTCATATTTTCACGAAATCTTATGTTGTGTGTGCATTAAATTAATGCAATTAATTAAATTTCCCGTGAAAAAATTTAATAAAAAATAAATAGACAAAACTTGCTGCTCTGGCTGGTACTTGAACCCACGGCCTCCAAGTTGGAGTGTTTATTTTAGACGCCTTAGCTAGTTAACCCACCTACAGAAGAATATCTCGCACCTAACAGTTAGTTAGATTACGTCATTTTTTTCATCAACTTCTGATTTTACCAAGTGTCTGTCTGGGCAAAATTTTTGCTCTAGTAGACCTAAACAGTATTTGGTACAAATTTGAGGCCAATCAGATTAAATTTAACCATGGCGATCAATGTTTTGGATTTTTAAAAATTAAAAAAAAAAATTAAAAAATGTGTCTTGCTGCACATCATAACAACATATTTGTTAATTTTGATGCGCACGAACACGAATATCAAAAAGTTTTTTAAAATCGGTCAAACGGTTTTTGAGATATCGCTATTTGAAATTTGCAAAAAATTTCGTTTTTTTCCCCTTGACGCTTTCATAGGTCTTCAGGCAATCTTTAATTTAAAACTAATTTGAGCCAAATCCGTTAATCTTAACCAGTTACGCTCTTTGATCAAAGTTTTTATTTTTTTAGAAACTTTTCACCAAAAACTCTAAACTTTGAACGAAGGGCGCCACGGGTTAAATGATGGGATTTGGTTCAAATTAGGTTTAAATGAACGACTGTCTCAAACTATATGAAAGAGTTTCTTTTGCAAAAAATTCAGGGGAAAGAAATTAAAATAAACCTAGTTTTTGAAATTTTTTTGACAAGTTTAAAATGACAATATCTCGAAATCCTCTCGACGGTTTTTTTTTTAACATTCAAAACTTTGATCAAAGGCTCCGCGGGATAAAATGCTCAGATTTGGCTCAATTTACGTTTTATTAAAAGATTGTCTCAAGCTCTAAAAAGGGTCAAGAGAAAGAAATTTTGAGATTTTTAAAATATTAAAATTTCTTGAACGTAGGAAAAAACCGCCATTAGCAAATTTCAAATAGTGATATCTCGAAACCGTTTGGACGAATTTATTTTTTTTTTGATACCACTGGACCGACTTTCCTGAGATTCAACACCAACCTGAACAGGGGAACGATTAATATATATCGAGGGCGAATATTCAAAACTTTCTTTCTGCAGTGTTATAACTAGGGATGAGATTTCCATGCAAATGCTTGTTTTTTGTCGATAGTATAAAATCGATATCGATTGCACCTAGGGCTTCCAATCGGGATATCCCGATCCCGGAAATCCCGGGATTTTCGGGATTAGGCAAATCCCGAATCTCGGGATTTCTGATTTTCGATCCCGGGATTTTCGGGATCCCGATTTTTTAATTTTTTTTTTTTTCAATATTTTTAGATTTTTTAAAATAATTTGTGCAAAATATGAATTTTGTGGAACAAAATAAAAAAAAAAATCTACAAAAGTTCCGTCAGGTACCATGTTTTTGTTATAAAAAAATGTGAAACATTTGCGAAATGTAAAAAAAACTCTAAAAACTTGTGGTGGTACGACTTTTTTTTACTCTTACCGTAAATGGCTTTTGACACATCTTAACTCCTTAAGTTGTAAACTTTTATAATTTTATGTTTTACTAAAACATTTTCTAAAGACGTGAGTGGGTTTTGACTCACGCTCACGCAAACAAAAATGGAATCGCTCACTTATGACTTACGCTCACGCGTGAGTCATGCAAACTCTACTCTCGCTAACACAATTTTTACCAAAAATAACATTGCTAAAAAATATTTTTTTTTGCAAGAAATGAAAAAAAATCAAATCAGCAAGCTTTAGCAAAAAATTAATCACTTATGTAAAAATTCAAAAATTCATATATTTTTTTTTTTCAACTCACGCTCACTAAAAGTTGAATGAGCCACGACGAAAGATAGGTAAGATAACCGAATACGTATATTCTTCACAGGAGGAATCACAAACTTTTTTTGAAGTTCACAACATCAACTTTGCTAATCTTTACGAACGCGTGGATTTTTCAAAGTGACAAAAAATACTAAAAATTTTTGAAAATCCCGAAAAATCCCGAAAATTTCCAAAAATCCCGTGAATCCCGGGATTCAAAATATCCCGAAAATCCCGGGATTCCGAAATCGGGATCCCGAAAATTTTTCTTCAATCCCGAATCCCGGGATTCAGAAAAACCAATCCCGATTGGAAGCCCTAATTGCACCGCTCAACAAATCCAAGGTTTTTGACTCCGGTTTGAAGTCTGATACAAAATTTTTAAAGATTTTAACTCGCTGATTCCAAATCTGTGCTCCAAAATTTTCCATCACGTCTAGAATTTTAATTATTCGCGGTTGAAAATGCGAAAAAATAGATTTTTGCATTTTTTGAAAGCCTGCACAGCCGCCACTGGGTGGAATAGAAATCTGGTATAAAGCGTTAAGTAGAATTGAACTATGATCTCAAATATATGATCAAAAAAATTTGAAGTTGTTGCACTATTATTGGCCAAACATGTATTTTATAAAAACACTGTGAAAAAAATTAGAAAAAGCACTATTTTTAAAAGGCTCTAAAACAAAAACCAGTTGACCAATCTTTACTGAGATGAGCTCAAAATTAAGGCAAAGGTTCATTCTTTCTTATAGACTTTTAAGCCCATTAAAGATATCTTCCGGAAAAAAACCCATTAAAGCTCCTATGACACTAGATTTTTTTTGTATTTTATTTTTTATTAATTGAAAGAATGAAACAGCAAAAGAAGAAATGAAAAAAAAAACATAAAATAAACAAACAAATAGTGGTGATTACTTTCTTTTTAATAAAAACCCGCTGTATAAATTCAAATAACCGACAAAAACAAACAAAAAAACGCTTCATTTAATGAAAAACAGAAAAGTTGGCAACACTTAATATCATTAATGCATAAATGTCAAAAAAATATGTAAAATTTTTACATTTTTTTTGACATTCAGTCATTTGATAACCAAATTTATCGATAACACAAGAATAAAATTTGACGTTTACTATTTTTTATTAGTATTCTTTTACTCTTCACACTTGTTCAGATTTCCTATGGTGATATATTTGCACTGTTCACTTAAATTTCATCAATACAAAAAAAATGTAGTGTCATAGGGGCTTAAAGATATCTTCCAGAAAACTTAAATTTGTAAAATATTTATTTTTTAGTTGTTCTTTGAAAAATATTAAAAAAAAACTAAGGTATCTATCTACCTTATCTTTTTTACAAAAATGAAAATTTTAACACACACAAAAAATTTTTTTTTCCATGAACGATTTTCATAGTATTTATGAACAAATTCATACAATTTATTAACTTTTTCATAATATTTATAAACTTTTTCATAGTATTTATGAATAAATCATAATATGTGAAATTTAAGAATTTTTAACATTTTTCATAAATACTATGAAAAAGTTTATAAATATTATGAAAAAGTTAATAAATTGTATGAATTTGTTCATAAATACTATGAAAATCGTTCATGGAAAAAACATTTTTTTGTGGGCAGAGTCATTTTAAAAAGCAATTGTAACCCAAACAAACGCAATAGTTAGAAAAAAATTGTTTTCTATGTTGGAGACTTAAGACAAATTATACTTTTGCGCTTTTTACCAGATTTGTATTCCACTCAATGTCTGCTGTGCAGGCTTTCAAATAATGCAAAAATCGCCATTTTTCGCATTTTTAACCGTGAATAACTAAAAATCTGGACGTGATGGAAAAATTTGGAGTACAGATTTGGAATCAGGAGATCAAAGTCTACTAAAATTGATCACCAGAATTCAAACCGGAAAATGACTGTTGGGCGGTGTTATCTTTCCGAATTAAGAAATTTGAGTAAAAATTGATTTTTTATTGCATATTTTTGCATATTTTGGTTTTAAATGCATATTATTTTGCATATTTCCAACTTTTAAGTGCATATTTTGCATATTTTCGCATAAATGAGCAAAACACAAATTGATAAACTATTTAAAATTTATTTTGAAAAAAAGAAAAATTATTTTTTATACCCCCCACTCTAGTGGACGGAGAGGGAGAGGGTATATATATGTAAGTTTGTCATTCCGTTTGTAACACCTCGAAATATTGGTCTAAGACCCCATAAAGTATTCATATTCATGATCCTCGATCGATTTTAAGACGATCTAGCGATGTCCGTCTGTCTGTTGAAAACACGCTAACTTTTGGAAGACTTTACGGAGGCTCCTAAAGATTAGTATACATGTTGTACATTTACCTGGTCAGGTTGGTATTGCATTCCAGCGAAATCGGTCCAGTGGTTCAAAAGTTATGAGCAAGAGACTGAATTTCGGCAAGGGTTTTTCATGAATTTACGAGAGACGGCTGGATATTAAACAAATGTTAAATATTTTGTGTTGTTTCAAAAAAGATTAACATTTAAAGTAAAATTAATACAAAATAATGGCAGAAAAAAAATTGTTTTCAGATTAACTTAAACAAGTTTAACTAAAATTCCAAAAATTCGGCCTAAGTGTTTTAGGCGTATGATTAATATTAACTCAAAACTTTAATAACTCATGCAAATCTCTATAGATTTTTTATTAAAAAAAAATTAATTAAATAAGTAATTTTAGCCTTCAAACTAATTACAATTTTAAGATTGGACTGCTTAAATAACAAATTTCATTTTTCATGTTTTTACAAAAATCTAAACAGTTTTGTTGAAAAAACTTTTAACTTTAACTTTAAATTTTGGATTTTCGGTTTTTCTGTTTGTTTTTTTTTTTGCAAATAATTTGATTGTCCTATTACCTAAAACGTTTTTATTCAATTAAAAATTGACTACAAAAATGCTACTAAAAAAAAACTTAAAATACCTGACTACATCAATATTCCCCCTATTAGAACCCTTACCAATGTTATAAAATCATAAAACTCTTTTTCTGTTAGCTACTTTTCATAAAATATCACTTATGAAGTGACACATAACTTTTGGTCCATGGCTAAACTTGTATAGTCAATGGAACTTTTTAGGTTTAACAGGCGGTAGTAGTTGTTAGCAGGTTATATGTATTTTTGAGCGAGTGTTTTTATTCCTTATCAGTAGAAATACACAATGATGTGGCAACAAGGAGTCATATTTTATAGGTGGGCAGTATTATTTTGTCTCCATTTTTTTTATTTATTTTGCAGTCAATGAGTTTTTCTTTTAAACAAAACATTTTTACTATCTACAAAAAACCAATTGCGTTTAAATTTTTTTAATTTTTTTTTTTTGCAAAAAAATACACCACATTTTGTAAATGTAATGTGTGTAGAAATGTCACTCCAACTTCAAATTGTTTTGTTTTGTTTTAATTTTTTTATTTTCAATTCGTTGTACTCCAGTAGAGTGTAAAGCTATAGATTACAACAACAGATGCTAAATACGTGTATGCTTCCAAAAACAAAAAAAATATATATTAGAAAAACCTACTATAGTATTGAATGTACAAAAATTCTACACCATTTCCAGGTGTGACTTAGAAAAGCCCAATATAATTAAAAAAAGCTTTATTGAAATTCGCAGAAGTCCAATAGAAATTTATAAAAGCTCAATAAAAAAATTCAGAAAAGCTCAAAAGAAATTCGCAATAGTCCAATTGAAATTTTGAAAGCTTAATAAAAGTTCAGAAAAGCTCAACAAAAATTCGCAAAAGTCCAATTGAAATCTGAAAATCTCAACAGAAATTCAGAAAAGCTCAATAGAAGTTCGCAAAAGTCCAACTGAAATTTTACAAGCAAAAAAGAAACTCAGAAAAGCTCAATAGAAATTCGCAAAAGTCCAATTGTAATTTGAAAAGCCCAATTGAAAGTCGGAAATCTCAATTGAAATTCAAATGGGATTTTCTGAATTTAGAGTTTCGAAAGGGCATTTGTTGATTACACAGTGATACGTTTTATTAAGATTCGCAAAAGCTTAATTTAAGGGGCCTATTCACAAAAAAAGTCATAACCCGGCTAAAAATGAATTGTATTTGAGCATATATAAACACATCTGACCATACATCATTAATTCGAAAACATATATGATCAGATATGAACAAATATTAAAATTGGCGCTTATTCAATATATGACCATATATGGTAAAACATATGATAATATGCGATCATATATTGGCCCACCCTTAACATAAATTATCATATATGATCGTACATGAGCTTGTATACATTATTTTTAGCCGGGAACTCAATTTTTTCCATGTGGAAATTTAAAAGAGTCCAATAGAAATTCATAAAAGCTCAATAAAAGTTCTTAAAAAAAGCTCAATAGAAATTCGCAAAAGTCTAATTGTAATTTGAAAATCCCAATTGAAAGTCGGGAACCTCAATTGAAATTCAAATTTGCTTTTCTGAATTTAGAGTTTCTTAAGGGCTTTTGTGGATTACCATTGGACTTTTTTGTTTCTAAATTACAGTTTGAAATTTCTGAATTTTATTTGGTTAAAATTTTCTGAATATTAATTAGACTTTTTTAAGTATCAGTTAGGCTTTACATTTAAAACTATTATGAATTATACATGGACTTTTCTGAGATTCGATTGAGCTTTCCTGAATATGAATTGTGCTTTCCGAATTCAAATAAAATTATCGCCTTCAATTAAGCTTTAGTCAATTCAGTTTTTCTGAATTTCCATTAAGCTTATATACATTTCAATTGGGATTTTCTAAGCATTAATTGGGTCTTTCAGAATTTCAATTGTGCTTTTATTAATTTTTATTTAGCTTTTTTAAATGCCAGTTGCGCGTTCCAAAGTTTTAATTAGGCTTTTCTGGAATTTATTCAAACTTTTCTAAATATAAATTGTGATTTCTGAATTTTAATAAAGCTCATTTAAGCATTTTAACTTTTATTAAGCTTTTGTGTGTCTATTCAGCATTTTCTAACTTTTTGAATTTTGAATTTCACTTGAGCTTTTATAAGTGACTTTCCCTGATTTACGAATTCAAAATAAGCTTTTTTAATTTCAGTTAAGTTTTTTATACCCTCCACTTAGTGATAGAGGGTATATATAAGTTTGTCATTCCGTTTGTAACTCATCGAAATATCGGTCTGGGACCCCATAAAGTATATATATTTATGATCCATGATCGATTTTAAGACATTCTAGCGATGTCCGTCTGTCCGTCTGTCTGTGCAAATGGTGATCACGACCAAAATACTACACGGATATGACTGAAACTTAACGCATTTATTGGAAATTCTCCTGAGAAGTTTGGTATTGCATTTGAGCGATATCGGTTCAGCGGTTTAAAAGTTATGAACGAAAATGTAAGGACACCTCAAAAATTTTAGTACATTCAACATAACCTAAAAATACAAAATGCTTTAATTCGGCTGCTGGTTGACATATGTGAACATAATTGAACGCCAAATGGTATTTAAACATGTATGAACATTTTTGGACAAAAAAAAGAAAAAAAAATCGCGGATTTTTTTTACCAAAAATTTTTTTTCGCGGACATTTTTTTTTTCAAAAATTTTTTTTTTAAGTAATTTCCTTTTAAAAAAAAGTGTTTTGCAATAATCTTTTTGAAATTGTGGAGGGTATCACTACATTCGGCAAAGCCGAATTTAACTTTTTTACTTGTTTAACCTTTTATTTAGCTTTAGTCAATTAAGTTTTTCTTAATTTCCATTAAGCTTTCTAAATTTCTATTGAGCTTTTATACAATTCAATTGGTTTTTCTGATTTTTAATTGGGTCTTTCAGAATTTCAATTATGCTTTTATTAATATTTGTTGAGCTTTTCTGAATTGCATTTGGCTCTTTATGAATGTCTATTGGATATTATGATTTCTAATGGGGCTTTTCTGAATTTCAATTGAACTTCGATAAATCTTATTTGGCTTTTCTGAATCTCGTGTGTCAATTCGGCGTATCTAAATTTTAATTGAGCTTTTCTGAATTTTACTCGAGCTTTTATAATTTTCCATTGTGATTTTTTGAGGCTTGATTGGTATTTTCTGAGATTCAGAATTTCAATTGTGCTTTTCAGAATTTCAATTGTGCTTTTCTCCATATTCATTCTTCTCTAAATTTTAGTTCACTAAAAATTTTCGAATTTCTAAATAAAATAATAATAATTTTAATGATCAAGTGTTTTAATTTACTTTTTCCATTTAATTAAAAATCATTTTTAAAAACTTCAAATTAACCGAGAACTGGTAACAATTATCGTCGTCTCGTTGTAGCGAAATTGAGCAAGTGCAAGTTTCATAGGCAAGCAAGCCTCCAACTTAAATACAAGCCCCATTTTTTCTGAATATCAGTGATGATATCTAAATTTAAATAAAGCTTTTATAAATTTAAGTTGGGCTTTTTTGAATTTTAATTGAGCTTTTTCGATTCTAAGTGGAACTTTGAATGTAATTGAGCTTTTTCTGAACTTTGATAATTTCAATTGGCTATTGTTAAATTTTAATTATGCTTTATTTTTATTTTCATTAATCTTCCCAGATCTGGATTTATGATTTATATAGCTTTTGATTTTATTAGAGCTTAACTAAATTTCCATTAAGCTTTTCTGATTTTCACTTGAGCTTCAATTTCATTTGAGTTTTTCTGAATTTTACTTGGAAAAAGTGTAGGTATTTCTCCCCGCAGAGTAGACCTTACTTTGCCTTCCTGGTATGTGCGTTTTTTCGCCAATATATGCCTGGTTGGTGTTATTTTTATTTCATTTTGTTCTTGGATTCTTGTATGTAGTTTTATATACATTCATATATGTAGTCTGGCTTTGATGCATGTATCATTGATGAATACGCGCCGATAACAAATCTCAATCAAATGTCAAAAAGGTAACAGACATGTTGTAATGTTACAATTTTCGCAGGCAATAGCAAATGTTACAACATTGAAGTGTCCATACAATAGTAGTAAATGTCCATATACGCAGACTAACTTTTGTTTAAAATTTAAAAAGAAAAACATAAAAAACATTCTAGGATTTTTATTAGAAAAATCTTGTTAAGTTTTTGTTTTTTGTGTTTTTAGTATTTGGGGGTGGTAAATTTTTGTTAGAGTCGTGGTAAAGGTTAACGCTGTTGACAATTAAAACTGTCATTTTTAATCATTTATGATTGAAAAATGTCAAAATGTTCATTACTAAATTAAAATTAAAAAAAAAAAACAGTTGAATAAATTAGGAAATCAAATCTATTTTCCATGTTAACAAGGTTTATGAGTTAAAAAGTCAATTAAATAATCGTTGAAAAGTGCATTACGCTGATATTTTAAATTTATTTAATAGAAGACACTGAACGTATGATTAATATTTTGATAATTTACAACAAGTATACGCATAGGGGTGTTTAGAATGAAAATTTAAATAAATTATAGATTTTAGTCGTACAACTAATCTTTTTTTAGAATTACAATTGAAGGGCTTATTGTAAAAACATTTCATTTTATGGTGGGTTTTGCCTTAAAACTTTTAAAATAATGTAGAAAATAGATCTTTTATTATCAATATACTTGTACGAAGGGTTAAAGCAAGACCTTTGCCAAATATCTGTCAAAGGAACATTAGCAGAAGGCGAAAAACACGAAAAAATAAAAAGTTGCTTATAGAGTTCTTGCAGTAAGCCATTCAATTTATCGTTTTCGAAGTACAATGGATCTTTTTCGAATTATTATTGATCTTTTTCGAAATACAATTAATCTATTTCGAATTACAATTGATTTTTTTCGATTTAAAATTGAGTCTTCGAATTACAATTGATCTTGTTCGAATAACAGTTGATCTTTTTCGAATTATAATTGACCTTTTTTCGAATTTTAATTAATTTTTTTCGAATTACAACTAATCTTTTTCCAGTTACAGTTAATCCTTTTTGAACTTCAATTGGAGTTTTCGAATTACAACCGGAATATTCAAATTACAAGAACAATCTTCAAATTATAAATGGAATTTTCGAACTGCAGATGTAATTTTAAAATTACAAGTAGAATTTTCGAATTAAAATAAATCTATTTCGGCTTACATCTGTAAATGATGTATATTTTTTTTAAATGGGCTATTGATTAAAAATTTTTATTTAGAAAAATTTTCAGAACCTCTTTTGAAATTTGTCATTTTTTTAAAAAAAGTTAATTTATCAAAATTCCGGCTTTCATTTTATTATTTTTTTAAAGCTTAGATGTTTGTCTACCTACACAAAAACATTCATACTCGCGCTTATCGTTTTTAAAAGAAAATCGCATTTGACTATTAAATTTCGTATAAATGTTGTAATTTGCTTGTATTTTCTTATTTCCATATAGCGCATGAGTAACCTGACCAACTGTTTTTGTCTGAAAAGCGGGATGGAAAGGTTGAAAAAGCGGGATTTTGGACGAAAAAGCGGGACTTTTTTAGTTTCTTCTCTTATTTTTAGTGATAGTTAGTTTGAAACAGTTCGAAAAAGTATAAAAATTCATAATTTTTAATCGATTTTAATTTGACGTAGTGCTGTCCGTTCGTCTTTCTGGCTGTCAGTATGTCTGTTGAAAACACATTTTCGAAAGAGTGTAGTTTGTAATTTTTCTGCTCAGGTTTATATTGAATTTCAGCGAAATCGGTCCAGTGGTTCAGAATTCATGAGCAAACCCGTGAATTTTGGATTGATTTCGCCTCCAATTCACGTAGTAAATAAAACGTTGAACACGCTCCGAAAGATATTGGTAAGCCAATAGTTTTCAAAATATTTTTGTCACTTCAAAAAAATTTTTCACTCAAAAAAATTAACACTCAAAAAAAAAAATTACATAAAAAATCATTTACTTAAAAAAATATATTTCTAGTCAAAGTCTTCAAACACGGTGTATTTTTTACAAAATTTTGGAATTTCGCTGCTCCTCAACACTGGATTTGTTAAAGAGCTAAAATATATGTTAATTTTACTTGAGGAAACTTAAAAAAAAAATTTTTCATATTTGAAAAATGTGTCAAATTTAAAAATTATATTTTGTACCAAATTAATATGGGTTACCGATATCTCGAGTACGTTTGGGCAACGTTAAACATAAAAATTATTGTGTTTTTAACATATTCATAAAATTTGTTCTTAAATTAAGTGATTTTTTCCCCAAAACTCGAAACGTTGACTAATTTTCGCGGAGTCAAAGAGTTAACATAAGTACCTGGTAAAAAGTATTTTAAGTCATTAAAATTTTTTCAAAATATGGACCACCCTATTGAACACGTCTCAAAAAATAGACGTTTAAAAATAAATAAAAATTTTTCTAGTTCCAACACAATTTTAGGTGTAATTTCCTTTACATATTTTTTAAATACGGTAAGAAATTCTAAATGGAACCATAATTATATTATCAAAAATTCAAAAAAGAAAATCGTTTAAAATTACTTCAGAACAATCATAGTCAAAATATTATTTAAAAAATTAAAATTATTATTTAAAAGTCAAAAAGCGGGATAAAGCGGGATAAAGCGGGACTTTTGCTTAAAAAGCGGGATAGAAATTCAAGGCGGGATGAGACATCAAAAAGCGGGATAATCCCGCCAAAAGCGGGATGGTTGGTCAGGTTACGCATGAGTAACAACTACATTGTGCTACAGTGGAAAAATATTTTTGATGGAACATAGTTAGGGATGCCAAACGGGAAATCCCGATCTTGAAATCCCGAATCCCGGGATTTTTTAAAAATAATCCCAAATCCCGGGATTTTTTAAAAATAATCCCGAAAATACCGAAATTGAAATTTTCAACTAAAAAAATCAGATTGGGATAATTCAAAATATTTCTTATTAAAATACAGTTTAAAATGTTCCTAACGATTTTGCAAAAACTTGATGCGACTGGAACGCGACTAGGGCTTCCAATCGGGATTGGTTTTTCTGAATCCCGGGATTCGGGATGGAAGAAAAATTTTCGGGGTCCCGATTTCGGGATCCCGGGATTTTCGGGATATTTTGAATCCCGCGATTTACGGGGTTTTTTGGAAATTTTCGGGATTTTTCGGGATTTCCAAAAAATTGTAGTATTTTTTGTCACTTTAACAAATTTACGCGTTCGTAAAAATTAGCAAAGTTGTTGATGTTGTGAACTTCAAAAAAAGGTCGGGATTCCTCCAGTGAAGAATAACCGTATTCGGCTATCTTTCCTATCTTTCGTCGTGGCTCATCGTTGTATACTTTTAGTGAGCGTGAGTTGAAAAAAAAAAATGAATTTTCAAATTTTTGCATAAGTGATTCATTTTTTGCTAATTTTTTTATTTTTTTTTTAAATTTTTTTGATTTTTTTTAAATTTATTTGTTTTTTTTTTCTTGCAAAAAAAATGTGTTAGCGAGAGTAGAGTTTGCATGACTCACGCGTGAGCGTAAATGATAAGTGAGTGATTCCATTATTGTTTGCGTGAGCGTGACTAAGTGTGAGTCAAACCCCACTTACGCCTTTAAAAAAATGTTTGAGTAAAACATAAAATTAAAAAAAATTTACAACCTAAGGAGTTAAGATGTGTCAAAAAGCCATTTACGGCAATATTCTTCTTGTAAGAGTAAAAGGAATAAATATAAAAGCCTTTATGTCGAACCCCCACTAGTTTTTAGAATTTCTTTACATTTTGCGTTTCACCTTTTTCTATAACAAAAACATGGTCCCTTACGGAACTTTTGTCGATTTTTTTTTTATTTTGTTCCACAAAATTCATATTTCATTCAAATTATTTTAAAAAAATCTAAAAATAATAAAAAATATTAAAAAAAAAATAAAAAAATCGGGATCCCGAAAATCCCGCGATTGAAAATCAGAAATCCCGAGATTCGGGATTTGCCTAATCCCAAAAATCCCGGGATTTCCGGGATCGGGATATCCCGATTGGAAGCGACCTTACACAGTTAATTGCAATTTGTCTAGTGATCAGAAATCTGTTCTCCAAACTTTTCCTTCACATCAGGTTTTTGAGAAAATTAAGGTCAAAGCTAAAAAAATCGCCGTTTTAGGAATTTTTGATAATTCATAGCGGATGAATACGATGTGATGGCGACTTAAAAATAAGTCAAGGGTATAGCTTAAGCACTGCTCTTAAGGATGGTGAACTCATTTGATCAGATCTTAGGGCACCAAGTTCCTCTTAATGATGTCTTATTCCCAAAAGACGATTTTTGTCGCTACAAATATTATGAAAAAAACTTCACGATATACACATGATTACAATAATTCACCTGGTCACAAATCCGGTCTTCTAATTTTTCATTACATCAGGTTTTTCAGAAATTTTAAATACAAAAAATCGCGTTTCGGATATATTTAACAACTCAAAGCAGATAAACCCGATGTGATGACGACTTAAAAATAAGTCAAAGGTAAAGCTTAAACATTGCTCTTTATGATGTATAACTCATTTGATTGCTTTAACCGTTGGAGCATCAATTGTCTTTTAATAAGGTCTTTCCCCCAAAAATCGATACTGGGGAATAAGGCATCGTTGAAGACAATTGGTGCCCAAAGGGTTACGGCGACTGACCAAATCAGTTCTGCATCTTAAAGAGTAATATTCAAGCTTCAGCCTTGATTTATTTTGAAGTCGCCATCACATCGGGTTCATCCACTATGAGTTTCCAAAAATTCCCAAAACGACGATTTTTTTTAACTTTGACTTCAATTTTCTCAAAAACCTGATGTGATGGAAAAATTTGGAGACAAAATTTTTGACCAGCAGAACTGTTGTAATCAAGTGTATAAGGACGCGTTCCAGTCGCCTTTTCGATGTTTAGTAGTGTAATTTATTGCAAGATAGTTCTTTTTATCATTTAATAATTTTTCAAAAAATTAAAATTTTATTGGAAATTCAAAATTAAATTAAAATTACATTTTTTCCTTGTTGTAAAACTGAAATGTAAATACCATTAAAATGTGTACAATTTAAAACCAAATTGGCGACAACTTTTTGCATCCATTATTTGATTTGGTAAATCTAGTGTTAATTTAGGCCTTTTTAACACTATGTTTACCGATTTTTTTTTTGCTTATAAAATTTAAATACAAAAAAAATATGCAGAAAATAAATAAATATCCCTTTTTTCCAAATTTAATTTTATTTTGTAAAAAATCTAAATTAAGCAACATCAGCGAAAACAAATGAAAATCATACATTAACACAAACTCTGTTTTTTTTGGACAAAGAAATAAAATAATAAAAAAGAAGTCTAGTCCATATATCACAGTTGCCAGTTGACTGATTTGACTTTAGCTTCATGAGTTGTACATGTAGAAATAAATGAAAGAAACTTAATAAAAATAACATAGAGCCTCACAATAACACCGTTCGACAAAAATAAAAAAGTTGTTAAACACGAACTGGATAACATACGTTTAAAACTAGATACTAAATGTAGTAAAACTGCATTTAAAGTTTTTCATTTCGTGGTACTGTTTGCTTTTAAAAGGATTTCACAGTTTTGGAAGGACTACATATATATTTGAAAAATATTTTTAAAATTATTGTTTTTGTCCTAGGATGCCCCTGGTAAATGAAAGAGGAGGATCTCCGCTAATTTCCCATTTTATTATTGTGACATATTAGAAAAAAGAGGTAAGTAATGTTCTTTCAAAACTTTATCATTCAAAAACATTTAAAATAATTAACAAAATATTTTGATAAAGTTTCGAATTGACGTTATTCACATTATTTAAGGTGGAAAAACTAGCAAAGATTCTCTTGTTTCTTTTGCCATCAATAGTGACATTATAAGAAAAGTAAAAATATTTAAAAAATATTTTACAAAATGTAATCCTTAAAAACTTTAAAGTCCTTTTAAAAGAAAACAGGATCATAAAATGAAAAACTGTAAATGCAGTTTTACTCCATTTGATCTCTTTAATCAGACGTATATCATTTGGTTTATGTTTAATATTGGCTGAAAGATGAGGATCTCCACTAATTTTTCCATTTTATTATTTTGACATATTTGAAAAAAGGAGGTAAGTAATGTTCTTTCAAAACTTTATCATTCAAAATCATTTAAAGTGTTAACAAAATATTTTGATAAAGTTTTGAAAGGACATTATTCAAAGTGGAAAAATTATCAAAGATTCTCCTCTTTCATTTGCCATCAAGAGTGACATTATAATACAAGTAAAACTTTTACAAAATGTAATCCTTTAAAACTTTGAAGTCATTTTAAAAGGAAACGGAATCATAAAATGAAGAACTGTAAATGCAGTTATACTCCATTTGATCTCTATAATCAGACGTATGAATATCATCCGGTTTTTTATTAAATTGGCTGTCGGACGGTGTAATATGCGTTCAAGCTGATATCATGAGACTTTTTTTTATATTTTTTTAATTTTTAGTGTATTTCAAAATGGAAATTGAACATGTTTAAAAATATACAAAATATTTTTTATTTTTTTTTAATTTTGCAATCTAAACTGCATGCGGGCATGTGTGATAATATTTAGACATTGTGACATTTGTTTGATTTTGTTTTAACTAACTGCTTTCAATCGACTCAAACTTAGACTTTTTCTGGTTTTTATTTGATTTGAAAAGGCTGTATATTCCATAGATTTTTAAATTTACGGAATTGTAAGTTATGCACTTGAATGATTTTGATATGTTTTGTTTTTATTTATTTGAATTTCCCCTCCTTCTCTGTCTAAAACACGCAGTTTAACGCGTCTCCTGTCTTGTTTGTCATTCATACTTTACAAATACTAATTCAATCCTATGCCGCTATCGATTGCAAAATGATGTTATTTTATTAAGGGTTTTTCTTTATTTTTTGTTGGAGTTTTTTTTTTTTGCTTGATTCTTAACTGGATGAACTGTATTGGCTGTTTTTTTTTTAAAACGTTTTCAGTTTTACATTTCAATCTTAATTTAGTTTTTGAAATAACATTTACTTTTAACTTTTAAATTTGATATTTGGTTAAGTGCTTTAGTCTTAAATTAAGGATTACATGGATGGGGGAAATGCTAATAACAACAATAGAAAGTGAGACTTGGAAATATTTGCATTACTCAAAATAAACAGAAATTTATGATTGTTAAGTAAATAAATGTATGGATACTTTTGGATGTTTTAAAATAAAAAATCAAAATCAACAAATGATAAATTAAAAAAAAGTACACATGAAATTATAATTAAAAAAATGGAATTTTCATAAACATTCGTCAAATTTACGTTTAAAACGAAATTTATTATTTTATCTGCTATAAAATTGACAAAAATTAGCTAATTTATGAGAAAAGTAAGTTGTAAGACTACCATTTAATTAATATACCGCTCGACAGCCAATATTAACCATGAACCGGATGATATACCACTGAATATAGAAATCAAATGAAGTAAAACTGCATTTATAGCTCTTCATTTTATGATCCTGTTTCCTTTTAAAAAAACTTCAAAGTTTTAAAGGATTACATTTTGTAAAATATTTTTTAAATATTTTTACTTATAATGTCACTATTGATGGCAAATAAAAGAGGATAATCTTCGTTAACTTTTCCACATTTTTATTTTTGCCATATCAGAATAAGGATTCACAATGCCCTTTCAAAACTTATTTAAAAATTTGGTTAAGCACTTTAAATGATATTGAAGGATAAAGTTTTGAAAGGAAATTACTTCCCTCATTTCTTCCTGATATGGCAAAACAATAAAATGGGAAAATTAGCGGAGATCCTCCATCACCAGTGGCATTGTACACTCAAAAAAAAAACTTTAATGTTAGCAAAAAAAGCTTGTAAGCCTACAAGAAAATTTGCTGATTTTGAACCCACAATTTTTTTGGTAAAGTTAGCAAAAATGTGTTGTCAAAAATTAGTTAATTGAAATTTTTTTTATTTTAACTTATGTAGTTCATACACATTTGAGGACCCCATTGGGTTCGGACCCGATAGGTCCAGATGGGCCTAGACTCAGTTGGATTCCTTAAAAATCGTCATAGTTTTTGATCCAAAATTAGTGTCCGTTTCGCTCTACCTTGCTTAGTTTTTGAGATACGTGATTTTAGGGGCCCACTGGGGTTTTAAGAATTAAAAAAGCTTGATATCTTCTTGTTCTACATATGTACGTATTGAGACATACAAAAATGCTTTTGGACTTTTTGTTGTGTCGGCAATATTTACCGAGATATGAGCATTTTCGGGAATGCTAACTTTTTTGGATCCAAAGTTAGGACCCATTAGGGTCCACACATGTGAAGAGGAACGGCGATACTATAAGAGCCCGAGAACCTCCTTTTGCTCCATTTGGCTTAGTTTTCGAGATGGCGCCATTTTAAGTTTTCTAAAAAAAAATACAATTTATTTTTGCTAATATTAGCAAAAAAGCTTGTAAAAATTTGGTCAACTCAATTTTAAATTTAGCAAAAAAAAAATAGTTCAAATTTTGTTTAAAATTGTTAATGCGCTAAATGAAGTTTAGAAAATATTTTTTAAATTTTTTTCTCCTTTTGTTTTTAAATCCAAAATTTTGATCGCCAGGCACCATGGGGTAAATATAATTTTGCAAAGCATTTTTGACGACCATTTCAATGGCATTGGTGATATTTTAAAAAATATATAAATTTAACCTTAAAATTCAAGGTCAAATTATTAAAAAAAAATGTATCTTATAAATCACCTATTTGGAGATTATTTTAACTATCAAGGGAAGTCTCCCTACACTTAAAATATTATGTAAGTAAATTCAACAGAAAATACGTTTGAAACAAATGAAACTTTATTTAAAAAACGGACTACTTACATTTCATTTAAAACAAAAACATTTCTCAGTTATTTTTAAATGTTAATTAATAACTGTTGAAATACGTAAAAATAACTTAAAAATCCGTAAAAAATGACTGACAAAATTTTACGGAAAAAACGGTTAAAATAACGGAAATTTACATTCATTGTTATTTATTTTTTTAGAAATAATTTTAAAAAACTTCGAACCTGAGCAGAATCAAACTCATAATTTCTGGCTGATAGCCCAGCACGCTACCCTCTGTGCCACAAGCTACTTATATTTTCAGCAACTAAATTTCATTTTCAAATTCAAAAAAAAAATTCTAATTTTAGAAATTTTTAAATAACTGACAAATAACAAACGACACATAAAATAATGTGGTTTGTTTTTTAAATAACTGAAAAAAACAAACGTTACGGAAAATTTTATTTAAAAGACAGTTATGTATTTGAATAAACGTTCAAAAAGTTGTTTAGAATATTTGTATGTGAAACAAACGAATTTTCTTTAAATATTAACTGAAACGAAAACTATTTGTTTGACTGTGAAACAGTAACTGTAAAACTTTTATGAGTGTAGTGTCACCCGCGGATCTTTATGGAATTGGTTTTATTTTGTAGAGCAGAATAAATAAAGGGACACGTATTTTTTTTAGCTGCCCAAATTCATATTTAGGGGGTAAAAAGAAGGAGGGGGAAGACAAGGCCATTTTTCAGTTTTTTTCGTTTATCTCCCATATTATGCAAAGAAACCTTGTCATGTTACATACCAAATGAAAGGTCTTTGGAAAACCTATCTACATGTGCTAAGAACGTGTCCAGATATACACCAATTTTCGTCATATTGAGTAAAATACCAACATTTTAGGACATTTTTGTTAATAAGTCTAAAAATATTAATTTCTTTGGCCCGTTGTTAGCACCACGAGATAGGTATTTTTAATACCTTTAATCCGATACCACACGTGCCAATTTTGTTTAAATAGTCGTAAATTGTAAAAAACTGAAAAAGGTCAATTTTCGCCCATACAAATCGACCACCCTAAAAATAAGTTTGGGCCGCTAAAAAAAATTTTTCGTTCCTAACAACATATCCAAATTTCATGAAGATCGGAGGGTGACATCAGGGAGACTTTCTTGTATGTTTATTTACATTTAAAAACATTTTTCAAAAAATGGATCGAGAGTTCCTTCGTGCGAAAATATTTTTTTTTGTATAAATAAGGAATTCTCGATCTATTTTTTGAAAAATGATTTTAAATGTAAAAACGTCAACCTTTCTAATAAACTTACAATGAAGGTCTCCCTGGTGTCACCCGCCGATCTTTATGGAATTGAATGTATTATTTGAAAGTTTGAAATAATGCATTATTTATAATTGGATGCATAATGCATTACAATAACATAAAAAATAATTATTTTATAAAAAAATGTATAAGTTTAAACTAGAGATGGGCTCACGACAGGAAATTTCTAACGACACACACTCACGAGCATATATTATCTACTTACACTCACTTACAATCACGTGAGAAAATTTAATACAAAATTACTTTTTCACTACTCGTACGTAACACCTTATATATTATCTTCTGGTATTCAATATTATTTCATTTCTCGTAACCTATAAAATATCATATATTTTACACCTTACTCGTATTCTTCGTTATAAATTTATGACTTATTTTATACCTTACTGGTATTCTTTGTGATAATGTGGATGCATTACTTTGAGTCTCATCGCCTGTTAAAATCATCAATGCTGCAATGTATAAAATAAGAGATCCTATACCTTATTTTATACCTTATTTGGTAATCTAAGTTTTGCTGGGTTATCTCCTATATTATACAAAACAACCTAGCCATGTTACATACCAAATGAAAGGTCTTTTGAAATTCTATCTTCGTGTGCAAATAACGTGTCTAAACATGCACAACTTTTCGTCATATTGATCTTAGGACATTTTTGTTAATAAGTAGAAAAATATTTACGTTGTTAGCTTCACGAGATAGGTATTTTAAATACCTTTAATCTGATATCAAATATGCCTATATGCCTGAAAAAGGTCAGTTCCCCCTAAAAATGAGTTTGGACCGATAAAAAAATACGTGTCTAATTAATTTTCGTTCTGAACAACATATTCCCAGCAAAACTTAGATTACCAAATAAGGTATAAAATAAGGTATAGGATCTCTTATTTTATACATTGCAGCATTGATGATTTTAACAGGCGATGAGACTCAAAGTAATGCATCCACATTATCACATAGAATACCAGTAAGGTATAAAATAAGTCATAAATTTATAACGAAGAATACGAGTAAGGTGTAAAATATATGATATTTTATAGGTTACGAGAAATCAAATAATATAGCATACCAGAAGATAATACATAAGGTGTTACGAGTAGTGAAAAAGTAATTTTGTATTAAATTTACTCACGTGATTGTAAGTGAGTGTAAGAAGATAAAATATGCTCGTGAGTGTGTGTCGTTAGAAATTTCCTGTCGTGAGCTCATCTCTAGTTTAAACTTATGCATTTTTTTATAAAAATAATTATTTTTTATGTTATTGTAATGCATTATGCATCCAATTATAAATAATGCATTATTTCAAACTTTCAAATAATACATAATGTAACCAAATATAAGTCATCCATGATTTAATATTTAGAAATAATAAATATGAAATACATTTTTTCCAATAATCATGCATTACGTAGCAAATTATTAGTAATGCATTATTTTTCACTTGAAAATAATACGTTGTGGAACAAATGTTTGGTAAGACATCATAAAATAATGCTAAAAATAAGTTATATACATTACCTGGTAATGTGTTATATAATCACTACCCATTACCAAAGTTTTGCTGGGTTAGTTAAAATAATCTCAAAATAGGCGCTTTACAAGATAATTTTTATACCCTCCACTTAGTGATAGAGGGTATATATAAGTTTGTCATTCTGTTCTGACCCCATAAAGTATATATATTCATGATGCCCGATCGATTTTAATACATTCTAGCGATGTCCGTCTGTCTGTGGAAAATGCTATCACGGACAAAATATTGCACAGAGATGACTGAAACTTAACATATATATTGGAAGTTCTCCTGAGAACTCAAATTGCATTTGAGCAATATCGGTTCAGCGGTTCAAAAGTTATGATTGAAAATGTAAGCACACCTCAAAAATTTCAGTACATTCAACATAACCTAAAAATACAAAATGCTTTAATTCGGCTTCTGGTTGACATATGTGAACATAATTGAACACAAAATGGTATTTAAACAAGTACGAACATATTTTTTGACAAAAAAAGATAAAAATCGCGGATTTTTTTTTTACCAAAATTTTTTTTTTTCAAATTTTTTATTTTTTTTTTTTAAGTAATTTCCTTTTAAATAAAGTTTTTTGCAATAATCTTTTTGAAATTGTGGAGGGTATCACTACATTTAACTTTTTTTACTTGTTTTTAATAATGCCATTGAAAAGGTCGTCCAAAATACATTTAAAATCGTTTCTGAAAAATAAATTTTTATTGCATCAAAGTGTAAATAAAAATTGAAACAGATATGATCTTTGCAAAACAAATGAAAACATTCCATCTCTGTAACTCTAAAAATATTTCAAAATTTTTTTTATTTTTTTTATTTGCACTTTAGACTACCTATTGTTATGCTAACATTTTGGCAAAATTATACCTTAATCGGTTTTTTGGTGTGTACCGTTGACGCGTTTCGTCCCATATATATATACTTTATGGGGTCCTATACCATAATTTCAAGGTGCTACATAGGGAATGACAAATCATGCATTCCACCAAACATTTGCTGATTTAAGTCGTTTTTTGACCGAGGGTTTTCCGATTTTTGTTATATTTTGCACACACATTCTCTCACTAGAGTGGAGGGTGCTTTTGCACTCAAATTCTTTTTTAAACCATGTTTTGGACATTGTGTAGGGTATTTACTGATTCAACCAAGTGAAGTTTAAATTTTTTTACTTGTTAGTTCTTTAATTTTTGATAGACATCATAGAATCTCACAACAATTGATGCTAGGGAAATATTGTTTTTACGCATTTATGATATCAATATGAGATTTCAAAACTTAATTTAAGTTACAAATACTGATGTTTAATAAAACAAAAAAAATAGACGTAACAGGAAGTGAGACCATAAGGACAATTCATATATGAGGTAGATATAAAAAAATAAAAAAAAATAGAAAACTTAACTTTATGACAGGAGTAAGTAGTTAGTGTATGTAGCAATCATATTATTGAGGTGAAGGTAGTTTGAAATGTGGTGTCAGTGGAATCACTATGGATTGTATGTACAAATGATGATGAATACTTACAACCGGCTAAATGAAGAATTTTTTTTTAAGGAAGGGTATGGGTATTGATGATTGACGTGCCTTTTATTGATGGTCTTGATTGGTTTTTTACCTGTATGTAAAAAAGTTGGAAATTTTTTTTTTTACAAACAAACCTTAAAAGGACAAACGCATAGACAGACAACATACTACGACTACTACATGTATTCATAAAGGCTTATAGACGTTTTTTTGTTATATTTAAAAAAAAATACAAAAAATAGAAATAAAACAATACCTGGTTTTAGTCGTTAGTTCAATATGTGCGTAGATAGAAAATATTGTTGAGCAAAAAAATAAAAAATATTATAAATCAGTTATGATTTCATTAGAATCAAAAAAAAAAGGAGTTGCCCTTACCTATAATTACACTGTGCAACATGAAAAATTACCCTCAATGACTTCAATTCCAAATTAAAGTAGACCATCAAATAAACAAAACCTCCAAAGGGTTTAGCAAAGTAATTTCGAATTTATTTTTTATGGCCCACTGAAGTTTTTAATTTTTTTAATCAAATTTTTTGGAAAACGTTAAAAAAACTATAATACACAACTGAGTTAAAAAATATGGTTGGATATTGTAAGTGAAATTGCATGCACTTAGAAAATTATTGCAGTTACTACATGACGGTAATTTGTGTAGTAGTTGGTGTTATTAACTACAATTTCAGTTGTTTTTCTATGAAAAATCTCAAACAACTATTTTTTATAGTCGTTTTAAAAAATAAATACAAAAAATTACTACATTGTAGTTACAGTTGTTTTATATAGTTGTTTTTAGTCTATAAAAAAACTATAAAAACGGTTGTGTCAGATGCAGCAGGAATTATTATTTTAACCATTTTTACGTCTTGAAGTATTTTTTGTTAATAAAAAATTGTCGAACATTTCAGTTACAGTAAAAACAACTGTAATTTGGAGTTGGTTTTACTGTTTTTTGTAGTTGTTAATCAATAGTTAAAAACAACAACAATTTTTGGTTGATTTTAGCGTAAAATGTTGTGGACGCCTAAACAACAACAAATATAGTTGTTTTAACTGTCTTTTGTATACCATCATAAAAAAACAGTCTTAACGTGAACAATTTTTAAACAGCTATAAAAATATAAATACGCAATCTATATATGGGGCATTCCATGTGAAATCGGACACTTTGAAAAATTTTTTTTTTAAATTTTCCCAATTGGAGCCTACTTAGGGAGCGAAGATAGGGCATAGGTATGTTTTGAGAAAATGTTGTAGGGTAAAAATAAATGGGGGTCGGTCTCTATAATGACCCCTCTCGGACGCACCATTGGGCCGGTAGAAGCTGATGAAATAAAACAAATTTACAAAAAATAAAAAAAAATGTATGGGGACCACCTTAACAGTTAAAGATAGAGGGTAGGTGTGTTCAGAAAAAATGTTTGGACTAAAAAAATATTGTGGGTCGGTCCTACATTTTGTTGCTCTAAGGGCACTATTAGGGCAGTTAGAGCGGTTGGAACAAATTTTAAAAAATGTCGTTTTGTGTGGGAGCCCCCTTAGAAATTGGAGATAGGGTATAAGTTTGTTCCAAAGAAATGTTAAGACGTAAAAATTAATGGGGGTCGGTCTTATAAAGGACCCCTCTATGACCCACCATTGGAGCAGAAGAAATGATTTTAAGATTGGAAAATTACAATAAAATTTTTTAAAAAAATTTTAAAAAATAGTAATAATCGTTATCCCATGATCCTCCTGGATAAAAAATTTGTAGAATTGATAGAAGTTTTACACAAAAAAATTTCAAAAAAATCGAAGAGTACAAACATTTTCAAAAATGAGATTTAAATTTTAAAACTTAAAAATCGCATACTAGAGCGCTTTTAAGAATTTTTTGGGATTTTTTTTTTTAAAAAGTACGTAAAAAACAAAAATTTTGAAAAAAAAAAAAATTAGAAATTTGGACCATTATTGAAGAAGTTATGATTAAAAGAAGTTTGAGTGAAGTAACAACCCAATTAGAAATGTCGTTAAGACACCTTAAATACTTCTTTATGACAATGTCAGTGTACCTGCTGACTGAAAAATCTCTGACCATACAAAAAACCTCATGACACCTCCTGACTTTTTCAAGTATTTTGTCAAAATTCCTCGCCGACAAGTAAGCAGGTAGTCAATAGTGCTGACTACATTATGACATGTACATAGTACGTCAGAAATCGTTAAAAAATTTAAAAATTATTAATGACGTCTTTTAATTTACACTACTTCACTATTTTTATCTGCCCATTTCTTAAATTTATTTTTTAAAACTTACTATTTTTATCTGCCTCACTTGGTCCGCGAACTCAGAACCTTCTGTTCACTGGTCTAGCACCTTACCCCTTTAGCCAAACTTTGATAATAAATGTGTTTATTTAAAAACAAATTTAAATTAATTTATTATTTGAATTGTCCTGTTATATATATTTCGTCGACTGAATTGAAAAATGCTACAATATAAATTTTTGTTCCTCAAATATAACATTTTTTTAAATATTAATTGGAATTTGGCTTCATCCTATTTAACAAGGTTTTGTTAGAGTTATTTAAGCGTATCTTTGTTGTTTTTAATATTATTTATACAAAACACAAAAAATCATTTACAAAAAAAAATATTGCAGGAGCCCTTTACAATTAAGGTGACGATATATTCAATTTATTTTGTTTTTGACAAATTTGAAAATATTATGATTTCAAAATATATTTTATTACAAACAATTTAAAGTTGTGGTTGGCCTAGTTGTCTAGCAGGTTCGACAGCTTACGTGTTGTAGATTTTTGGCCTTGGTTCAATCCCCGGTCGCGGATTTTTTTTTTAATTTTTTTTTATTGTTTTAAGGCCAATTCAATTTTATTTTTTCAATTACAAAGTAAATTAAAAGAGTTTTAAAGGATTAAACAAAATTACATCGATTTTACATCGCAAAAAAAATTTTAGTGATGGGTCGGATTTGCTACATAATTGTCAGCATTAAAGACATGATTTTTCTAAATTGATAAGACAACTTATATGACAAGTCAGTACATTTATAGAACTTGGGGAGCTCCGACAAAAATTATGACATGTCATTAAGTTGTATTTAGTAAAATTTATTCAATTGCTGACTTCTACCTGATGAATCATTACTGACATTGTCTTAAAGACAAAATTTCTAATTGGGGGGGTATAAAGGGTAAAAAACTGTACTTTTGGTACTTTTTATATCTCTCGAAATAATGGTCATAGAGACTTGAAATTTGGACTGTATGTTCACCTCCCGGAACATAGATCCACTAAGGCTGGACTTTTGCCAATGTTAATTCTAAGGGGGTAAAAAGGGTAAAAAACTGTACTTTTGGTACTTTTTATATATCCTGAAATAATGGTCATAGAGACTTGAAATTTGGACTGTATGTTCACAGCCTAGAATATAGATCCAGTTAGGGTGAATTTTTGCCAGTGTTGATTCTAAGGGGGTAAAAAGGGTAAAAAACTGTACTTTTGGTACCTTTTATGTTACCTTAAATATTGTTCACAGAGACTTGAAATTTGGACTGTATGTTCAACTTTCGGAATTTAGATTCACTAAGGCTGGATTTTCGTCAGTGTTGATTCTAAGAGGGTAAAAAGGGTAAAAAACTGTACTTCTGGTACTTATATCTCCTGAAATATTGGCCATAGAGACTTGAAATTTGAACTGTATGTTCACCTCCCGGAATAAAGATCCGGTAAGGCTGGATTTTTCCCAATGTTGATTCTAAGGGGTAAAAAGGGTAAAAAACTGTACTTTTGGTACATTTTGTATTTCCTTAAATAAAAGTCCTAGAAACTTGAAATTTGCAATGTAGGTTCACCTCCGGAGAAAAAGATCCACTAAGGCTGGGTTTTGGCCAATGTCCATTCTACGGGGGTAAAATGGGTAAAAAAGTGTACTTTTGGTACTTTTTTTATTTACTGAATTAATGGTCATACAAACTTGAAATTTGGAATGTAGGATCCTTTGCTAAAAAAATAATATGGAAAGGTACCTTTTGAAAATTTTGATTCTAAGGGGGATAAAAGAGGTAAAAAGTGTACATTTGGTACTTTTTTTATTTCTTAAAATTGTGGTCATAGAAACTTGAAATTTGGAATGTAGGATCCTTCGCTGAAAAAAACATTCTGGAAAAAGTACTTTTTGGAAAATTTGTTTCTTAGGGGGAACATTTTATAAAAAGTACCTTTTATAAAAAGTACCTTTTATAAAAAGTACCTTTCATAAAAAGTACCTTTTATAAAAAGTACCTCTTTTAAAAAGTGCCTTTTATAAAAAGTACCTTTTATAAAAAGTACCTTTTAGAAAAGTACATTTTATAAAAAGTACCTTTTATAAAAAGTACCATTTATAAAAAGTACCTTTAACAAAAAGTACCTTTTATAAAAAGTATCTTTTAATAAAAGTACCTTTAATAAAAAGTACCTTTTATAAAAATTACCTTTTGTAAAAATTACCTTTTGCAAATAAAAAACATTCTAGGAAAAGAACTTTTTGAAAATTCATTTTCTTAAGGGGTAAAAATAGTACTTATGGTACCTTGATATTTGGAATGTAGGAGCCTTAAGTGAAAACAAATTCTGGAAAAAGTTATTTTTGGAATTTCCTTTTCTTAGGGGGTGGAACGGGTAAAAATTTAAACTTTAGGTACGTTCTAATTTCCGGTAGTAATGGCCCTAGAATCTTGAAATTTGTAATGTAGGATCATTCGGTAAAAAATACTTTTTGGAAATTCCGCTTCTTAGTACACCGAGGGAAAAAATCGTCGTCAAATCAAAAATTTTCGTACTCATTTTTAAAATTCTCAAATTATTTAAACAAATTTTAATAATGAAGTGGAATTTTATAAAATTGAATATGTTTCGGTCTTGATTATATTATTATATTTTTTGAATTAAATATACAAAAACTCCTTTTTATTTCATGATGGTGGCATGATGAAAATAATCAGTTTGATTGTAAAAAATAGCAAAATGAGTTTTCAACAACTTTAACAATGACGCCTCAAAAATGACGCAATTATTTTAAAAAAGTGACGTGGTAAAACATAAGTGAAAACTTTTCAATTTCCAAAAAAATTAAGTTAAAAAAAAACAATAAATATTTTCGTTAAGTAAAACAATGAATTAAATTTAATTAATAAGTGATAAAAAGTCAAAATAAATGCACACAAAAATAAAAATTCGCAGATGTCTTCAACAATTTTCGAACATCGCATGGGTGTTTTCGTCGGAGTAGCGACGATATATTATTTTATTTCTACATATAGGAAAAATGCAACTTTATAATTATTCTGTAGTAAAGAAAAATAAATAAAATTTGTATATAAATATAAAGAAATGCCAATAGTTTTATTTACATTGAAAATTTAATTTTATAAATAATTGTCAATATTAAATTTGATTATGTGCATTTTCGATTTGAACATAAAAACATTCTCAAATCAACGTTGTTTCTTTTCATTTTTAAAATTTTGTTTGTTACTCAAGCCATATTAAAAGTGACAATAAACATTTTCAAAATGAGAAAAAACAAAGTTTGTTGACTTTTGTCACTGTTTTATTTTTAATATGAGGTTGTTTTTGCTTGATTTGAGATTTTTTTTTCTTAGTGTAGGGTAAAATGGCTAAAAAAGTGTACTTACGGTAATTTTCATATTTTCTGACGTAATGGTTCTAGAAACTTAAAATTTTGGATGTAAAATTCTTCGCATTAAACTTTTAACTCTATATTTTTTCTCTCTATATGTTTTTTTACCCAAAATTTTTTTTATTCCAATTTCTTTTTTCACTGAAATATTTATTCACTCAAGATCCAAAATACCGATATAAGGGCTCGAAAATTGTCAAAATCTTTTTGAATGAAATATTATTTTATGAAAGACTTAAACGTCCACAATTAAATAAAACAAAGACTTTAAATGATTCATTTTTTGAAATCGGTAGGGTAAGCCTGATCCTTCTATTATCCGGTATTTAACATAACCGGTAACGAAGTTCCGGCGGGCGAGCTGGTATTTTATAATTCTGTTTTTTATTTATAATTCAGCTTAAGTTTTATTTATCCTTTGAAACCTGTTTTCGGTTTAAAACGAAAAGCTCTTTTCAGTGCAAACGCCTTCGATAAAAAATTAAAAACTTAAGTGGGCCATAAAAAGAAGTTTAAACTAACTAACAACAATGCTTTGGAAATTTTATTTATTCGAAGCAGAAGCAGAAAGTGTAAACTTAATAATGGTCTCCCCCAAGGATCTGTACTTGCCCCGCTTCTATTTAATCTTTACACTCATGACCTCCCATCAACGTACTCAAAAAAGTTCTCCTACGCTGATGACATCGCTATAGCCACTCAACGCTACTTAGTAAAAGATGCTGAATCTGTCCTTACAAATGACCTACTATCACTTGGAAATTATTTTAAAAAATGGCGTCTGTGTCCTAGCCTTAGCAAGACGGAAGTAACATGTTAATCTGATCTAAAGCTTAACGTTCGTTTTGGAGATACTATCCTACCCTTTAATCCAACACCAAAATACCTTGGAGTTACCCTTGATAGAACACTCTCTTTTAAAAAGCACATAGAAAATACTGCTAACAAAGTTAAAACGCGTAACAATATTATCCAAAAACTTGCGTCAACTACCTGGGGAGCTTCTGCAAAAACACTGCGCTCAGCCTCACTCGGACTGGTTTATTCTTCTGCAGAATATTGCGCACCGGTCTGGCTTAATAGCCCCCACGTAAACAAATTTGATACTCAACTAAATGCATGTATGCGACTAATAACAGGTACAATGTCTTCAACTCCATTAAGATTTTTACCTGTTCTAAGTAATATCCTACCACCAAATCTGAGACGTCAGAATGCACTACTCCGCGAACATCGAAAAATAATCGCCAATCCTAGCCTTAACATACACCAATATATTGAAGCTGCTAAAGACGACCGTCTCATATCTCGAAAACCTCCATTAAAACTAGCTGAAAGTCTCGCAAACAATAATTATGACCCATATAACATCTGGTTTAATAATTGGAACCAAGCTTCATGTGATGACTTAATGAAAATTCAGGACTTGACTTGTATGCCTCCGGGATCAGAATTGCCTAGGCATATATGGGTTAGGCTTAACCGTATACGGACAAACAATGGAAGGTGCGCAGCTACTCTTTTTAAATGGGGCTCTGCTGTTTCGCCACTATGTGATTGCAGTGATGTTAATCAAACCATTCACCACATTATAAAAGACTGCCCCCATCGTAAATTTCATGGCGAACTACACGAACTAAACAATGCTGGCCCAGATGCCGTCCGGTGGCTAAAGAATATTGACATCAATATCTAATTATTATCTATACTATTTTTTCATCAAAATATGCTAAACTTTGTTGTATAATCTGTTAAATTCGTAATGCTATATCTCTAAAATTATAATTGTTTGTATCAGTGCCATACGATAAATAAATAAAAATAATTTGTAAGTGTAGCCATTGAGGCTCAAGTCGATGACCCAAAATTTGTTGCACAGTGTTATAGGAATTTTAAATATTTTTGTTGTTTTTGGTCTGTATTATGGTTCAATATTCGAATAGCTTTGAGTTTGTATTTGTAAAGGAATATGTGAATATTAAAGGAAAAGGAAGGAGTTGTTGGATTTGATGTTTGCGTTTTTAATCAACAACATTGCTTTCTTTACTACTCTTTCCATTATTCTTTTTTTTCTAGTCTTCATATAAAAACAGGGGTGTCATATGATTGTTTTTTTATTCCTGATTTCTATTTCTCATTTCAATCAACGATGCGTAACTTTGTTGCTTTTTCTTTTATATTATTTCTAAAAAAAAGAATTTAAAACAAACTAATCAAATGTCTGCCATCATCATATTTAAACTAACATTTGTTACCATTTCCGTTTCCTGTTCCTTCAATAACTTAAATACAGCTACAACATACAAGTTGTTTGTAAATTTTTGACTTTTTAACAGTTATTTAAACATTTTATTATTTATTTGATGGATTGTTATCATATCAACAAAATATTTTTTTTTATTTTTTTTTTGTTTAAAGTATCATTTATACAAATGTAAACACACCATCGCCATCAATAACCAATAACACCCTATAACAAATACCCACCAAACAAAAAATATGTATAAAAACTCCTTTATCTCTAACCAAAATCATCTGTCTCAGGCCTTATGACCATTATGATCATATCATCATCGTATTCGTCAAGCTTCACTGACTTGTTTCATCCATTGCGTCCGCACGCGTTAATACTTTAATCCTTTTTCTGTGTGCAGATATATGATGGGTGGCTTCTAAAAGGACGAACGTCTAAACGTTCCAAAACTCAACTGTGGTAAAACTTTGTTGCTTGAAAAATTTAAAACAGATAAATACGAAAAAAAAGTAAAGAAGAACGTTAAAAAAAGAGAAAAAAAAACTAAATTTTTAGGGTATTAAATCGATGAAGTATTAACGACTTAATTGCATGTTTGTTAGGCATTTTGCAATAACATTCAAACAACAAAAATTCCTTTCCTCGTTTTTTTTTCCAATACATTCCTTTTAATTTTTTATATACATATGTACAATTGGTTTTATTCTACACTTTATCTTTAACAAATATTTTTTGTTTTAGATGAAGTTCATTAGCAGGGTTTTACTAGGTTTTTTATATTTTTTTAAGGGAGTTGATTCATCATCATACAAGTGGGAGTTATTTGGAATTTTTTTTAATTATTGTGTTTTTTTGCAAAAGTTAATTACTTTAAGGGAAAGTTAAATTACTAGTTCAATAATAATAATAAAATTAAGGAAAAAAAATTTGGTAAACAAAAAACTACAAAAGTTTCTAGGCGTATGATTAATATTAATTACTCGAGAGCTGCTATTTTTATGAAAATGCATGTTTTTTTTTATCGAAAATCGGAAAATTATAGTCAAAAAATACCTTTCCGTATCAATAAATTTACATCAAATTGATATTTTTGTATACATTAAAGAAAATGCATATTTGTTCTTTTATTTTACAAGAAAAAACATTTAGATGTATGATTAATATTAATTGCTATTTTAAAGAAAAATACATCTAGATGTATGATTAATATTAATTGCTACAGCTGGTTTTTTCAAATCAATAAATTTTTCATAAAATCTCTATCGATTGTTATATGATATTTTGAAGCATAGGCATATTTTTTTGTTTTAAATGCGTATTTTGTGCATATTTACAACTTTAAAATGCATATTCTGACATAAATAAGCAAACAAAAAAAAACTTTGAAATCACTAGGCATAAGATTTATATTATTAACTAGGGATGATATATTCATGCACTAAAAAAACGAAAATATGCACTAAAAAATTCAAAATATGCACTAAAAAACCCAAAAGTATGCACTAAAAAATAAAATGTGAGCACTAAAAGTCTTGTTTTCATTCGAAAAACTTATTAAAAAAGCAAAAAATTACGCCGGGCTTAAATAGTAACATTTAAAACTTTATTTGGAAATTATGACAATCTATAAAAAAATTAAAAAGAAAATAAAAATATCTTATTTTTATAATAAATTTTTAAAATTAAAATATTTTTTGGAAACAAATAAATTTCAATTTGTGTTTTTGCTAATTTATATCAAAATATGCAAAAATATGCACTTAAAAGTTGGGAATATGCACAATATATGCACCAAAATATGCAACAATATGCATTTTAACCAAAATATGCAAAAATATGCAAAAACAAATCGATGCCATTTTATAGCAAATTTGTTGATTCGGAAAGATAATTGGTCAACATCGTTTTTAGAAATCTCATCCCTATTAAAATGCAATCACTAAATCTGGTTAAAAACGACATTCATACACCAAAAAAAACGTGGGTATTCAATACTAAAAATTTAACTAATTTTAGTCCAAAAGGACCTAGTGCAGAAATTGGTAACCAATACTAAAATTTTTAACTAATATTAGTCAAAATCAGTAAAAAATTACTAATTTTAGTACTATTAAGATACTAAAATTAGTAACTAATTAGTAAATTTGGGTACAATATCACTTACTAAACCTTTTACTGTAGAATTATTTTGAGTGTATATATTTTTGCAAATATGTATTGAAGAAAATGCATATTTGTCAAATACGTATTTTGAAAAAAAACTTTAAAGTTGCAAATGCATCTAGGCGTATGATTTATATTAATGAATAACCCAGTAAAAACTTCTATTACCAAGTAATGAGGTTTTCGCCTTCAAATAGATGGTGGTAGCTAGTTACTATGTTGGTGAAACACTCATTATTTTAACATGGCGATGTCATTGGAGTAATGACCGCATACCCACTCGCTTACGAGAATGCTACTGAAAAACTACATACATTAGTACCACAAATAATAAGCTACTAGTAGCCCAAAAATAACTCGTTACCCACTACTTACAAAAATGCTACCAAATAACAGCATACATTAGTCCCAAAAATAAGTAGCTACCAGTTGCTCAAAAATAACTCGTTTCCCACTCCTTACAAAAATGCTACCAAATAACAGCTTTTGATTCTTTTAATAAATTTTTAACTTGGGGCAACTTCCACCAATATGAAATTGAACAAGTTCATGTTGAACGCGTTTATTTCAAGAGCAACCAAGCGGGCAAATGCGGAAATGGAAATGATCCAATGTGCCAACGGAACCAATGTTTACGTTGATATCCTTCCCTCCAAATGTTTGATTGTAAAATTCAAATATTACAGGACCGAAAATATATCTTGGACCTCGTAGAAAGGGACATTTGGCTACTTAGGACATTACCAATAACAAATATACAGAAGCGACTGCTGCTCAGCCAATGGAAACCGCATTAAACACCATCTTAAGTCTATATAAGAGTGAGTTAGGTTTTAAGGGAAATACTGTCTGTGATGGTTTTTTACCATTTTACCGGCTTTAACATAATTTAAACAACAAGGCAAAAAAAGTTAAATTAAAATTTGGAGAACACCACAAAATTTCTAGAAAAAACAATAACAATTTAGAAAAATCCAATTAAAATCCAGAAAACTTCAATAGAAGTTATGTAAAGACTAATTAAGGCTCATAAATCACGATCAAGTGTCAGCTAGATCCAGTTTTCTGAATATCAATTTGGTTTTCTAAACTTTTTTTTGCCTTGTCCCAATTTTAATCAGAATTCCTGAATTTCTGTTAACAGAGCTTTATTAGAAAAAGTAGATAAATGTTAATCTTTTTTAAGCTAAATGTGCAAGTTCTTTCTAAATTTTCTTTAGCATTTTTTTAATTTCATTAAAAAAAAAATATTTAGACAACTTATCAGATATTTTACATCGTATTTACCAGTAACCTGTTCTATATCAGGTTATCGGTAACTCATTATTTATTAACAACATGTAACCGGTTTTGTATTAGGCTATCGGTAACTCATTATTTGTTAACAAGAAGTAATCGAGCAGGTAACGATCCCTCATTACATAGAATGCAGGCGGTAATGGGGACTTATTACCAAGTTTTTACTGGGAAGGTTGATATTTCCATGCAAATGAATGATTTTTGTCAATAGTCTTACAATATCTTTCATTTTCAATATTTATATGATATTTTCAAATAAATAAATTTGCAAACAAAACGACATAAATTGTTTTTGCATATTTTAAAGAATAAGCATATTTTTTAATTTTTCAACTTTAAATGCATATTTATTTGCAACTTTTAAATGCATATCGTCACCACAAATGCAAAACAACGTAACAACACTTTTTAGAATTTTACAGGAGAAGCAAAAAACGTTATTAAATGAAAAATATTTGCAATATAAAAGACTTTTGTGAAGTGTTAGCTTAAAAAACAGCGATAAATCCATTTCTGAAATAAAAAAGTCGTTTTTGTTAATATTTTTTGAGATATGTGGGTTACGTTTTTCGTGGAATCGTATTTTGTAAACCAAAACGACGTAACATCACAAAGTTGAATAAATTGCTAATTTTTTAGAAATAATGCAGCCATTCAGTAAGTATTGGACCGAGAGCCATGAAATTTGTAGTGGTTATAGCTAACGTATTTTCGAGCTTAAGTTTGGAAGTTGGAGTCCAGCGGTTGAACGGGGGAGGCAGCAGAACCCCCTAAAGTAGGGCACCTTTTGTATACGAACACTTAAAACCATTGCCATTTTTTTTTTGTCTGTTATCATATTTCTTTAAAAAAATATATGCGGACAATGTGCTAGTAGCGGCCTAAAAACCCTCTTTAGTGCGTGTGGTTATCTCTTATACTTTCCGAGACAGAACCATTTTAAAATTTATAATTTAAAAATTTTACCGATCCGGCTCCAGTTTTTTGCTAATAGCAAAGCCGCATTTATTCCAATTTATTTTAAACTAATTTCATTTGAAAACTATATAGAGTTCTGATTTAAAAAAAAAAAACAACAAACCGATATCTTGTTTTAGTCCGAAAATACATTATTTTAAAGTTAAAAATTAAAAAAAATACGTACCAACACTCTTTTGACTCTAGATAAAAAGTTTCGTTCAGAACAAGTTGATTGTTTTTACTAGTTTGAAAGCTCGTGTAGATGAGTTTAAATTAAAAATAAAATTCGAGGTTTAAATATTGCGTCCGCCAGCACCATCCAAAATTGGCCTAATTTTGGCTGCCGCCTTTTTTTTTCCTTATAGTAAGGAAAATAACCCATTTTTTAGTTAAATTTAACTAAATTTTATGAAAATTCATGAATTTCTTTTTCAGTTTAGTAGTATCCTCGGGACAGTTAGAGAGATGAAAGTTAATTTTATAAAAATTTCAATTTGTATGGATGCTCCCTTCGGGAGTAACGAGAAGGAGTAGAACTGTTAGGAAAAATATTGGGTTCTACAAATGAATGGGGGTCAATCTTCCATTGAACTTTTTTAAAAGCGACCCCGAGGCAATCGTTGGTGCTTTTTTACCCTTTACCGCCACTTTTTTGCCAAAACAATTGCCTAGGAGTCGCTTCTAGAGGGGTGCAATGTAACCAAACCCCCATTCATTTTTACAACCCAACATAGATTTAAGCATTCATGATTTCAAAATTTTAGATTTTTTTCCATTCGTTTTTGGTTCTTAAACATTTTAAATGATTTAATACCATATTCGCATTCATTAAAACTAGATACATTTTTCGTTTTTCCTATACATTTTATCTGTCAAAATAAAACGGCGTTTAAATTTGACGTTTTAACGCATGGAGAAAACGATTAAATAAACTAGTTTAAATGAATGCGAATATGGTATAATATCTTCAATATCTTCAAAAACAAAACTTAAGCATTTGCTTTGCATCTTTCAAAAAAAAAAACTTCGAGATCTTCAAAAATTTTTAAAAAAACCTTTATACTTAACATTTTTTATATAAAATCTTTCAGATTTTATAAAATACTTAAGAGTTCTTAAAAAATGTAAGGGTTTATCAACATATTTAAAGAATTTTGCTGTAGTAAAGATCCAAAAAAATTAAAGTTTTGATCTCACTTGGTTAAAAAAAATATTTAGAACCCGAAGGTTTCTTTATAAGAAAACGGGCCCTGTATGATTTTTTTTTGGTAACTTAAAGTTTTACCTCAGAATCAAAGGGTTGGCTTTGGAAAGAAAATTTTGAGGTTTAAAATTTTTTTTTAAGTTCTTGAAATTGGTTTTGGTATAGGAAAAGTTTTAGGAAGAAACGATACATTTTTAAAAAATCTGTGTATTCTTAGGAAAAACTTTCCAATTGAACTGGTAAATTACACAGAATTTGAAACAGGATTCGAAAAACCTGCGGATCTAGCTATTTTCATTTACAAAAAAAAAAAATACCCCACGGAGTTACTGTTAAAAAAAAACACATTTTAAAATTCAATTTCTCAAAACTAATTTTAAATAGAAGCTACGTTCTTTTTAAACAAAGGCAAACATTATGTCAATTTGATTACCAAAAAAAAAATTTTACTACAACTGGAAAGTTTTGTTTACTTTTTGTATTAAAAATTTCCAGCTGTAGTAAAAATAGTAAAAAAGAGTAGATTGTCGTTACGTAATCGAACGGACCTAATAAAATAAATTAAAACAAAAATATTTGGTTAAAAAATCGATAAATTTAAAAAAAATTATACAATTTTGAAAAAATTTAAAAGATAAATTTTTTTAAAATTTTATGTAAATTTTAATCTGAAATATATATTCAATTTGTATGGTATAAATATTTATGCGATTTCAATATATAAAAATATATTGAAATATATTAATATTTGCTCGATTACATATAAATTGTGTGTGTAACACTGCTGTTACGTTGTTTTGGTTTATGAAATGCATGCACTTGCTGATACGTTTTTTTGTTTATTGTTAATAAATTCGCAATTTTTGAACTTTGACTTCCAAAATTTTCCAGAGACATGTAGTTTAGTCAAATGCATCATAATCAATCAAAAACTCGATTTTGATTTTTTTGTTGTTACGTTGTTTTGCATTTAAGGTGACGATATGCTGCCACATTTGGCCAATCTAGCACGACAAAAATCCAAAAAAAAAAGTTCCCCGATTTTCATGATATGTTTGTATGTATTATAGAACATTCCTAATAGCACAGAAATAATCATATAAGATCGGTAATTCTGTTCGTTACTAACAGATGGGTGCATAAATTTGCATCTTGTAAAATCCTGTAACTAGTGTTCATAATTTCGCGTAAATTAAGTCGAGTTTAAACTGTTGTAACTTTTGAACAAAAAGAGATATTTATCCACTCTTTTTTGATAATTTTAAAGGATATTTTAATGCTTTAAGTCATATCTTTTCTTTGTTTTTGAAATAATTTTTCCTATTTTTGATTAAATTTTTAACAAAATACTAATTTTTGAAAAGAAAATTATATATTTATTTTTTTTGATGGAATAGAACTTTTGTATTTGGTCCGTATTGGTCGCCGGACTTTTTCAGATATATTGACCAATATCCATAGTACTTATTTCTGCGGCTAACTTTTGCGACCGTCTGCGACGCCGACTACAGTGGGGCGATATGTAAACCTTGTTTTTACATATTTTTTAAACATATTTTAAAAAAGTAGGCGTGTCAGTTGTCTGACCGCCCCCTTTTTTTGTGATATTATTTCTACAGTCATTGAGAGTATATATACCAAATTGAAAGAAATTATAACCAAAATTAAAAATTTAAAAAAAAAAGTGGGCGTGGCCCTTAACTGGCCTCCCACATTTTTCATAATGTTATTTTCGAAGTCAAAACGAACATTTATACCGAATTTCAAGTCAATATAATTAAAATTGAGTTTTTGTCGTCCTAGATTGGCCAAATGTGGCACTGTGTGCTGGCATAAAAATGCAAATAAAATTAACTTTAAAATCACAAAGGCAACTGGGCGTATGATTTATATTAATTACTAGGCCAACCAAAAAAAAAGCAAATGCATCTTTTTCATTTCAAAAGATAAATCAATTTAGATTAAACACAAATTCTGATCATGAAAAACTAAAGAAAATAAGCTTCAGTTGTTAGAGCTTTTTTTTGCTTATTTTGGCAATAACTGCACAGAAAATAATATTGAGAAAAACAATTTGAGTAATCACTTGTTTAAATTTTTAAATAAGATTTGAGTAATTTTTTAATTGACGCAATTAAAAATTTACTCAAAAACTAAAAAAAAAATTTGAGTAAATAATTTAATACAAAATTTAATAATTTTTTTTATTTTTTTTTATTCTCTTCGTGTTTTGAATTCTCGTTTAGTTTATAGTTTTTTGTGTATGTATATGAAAGTTTGAAATCATCTTTATGAAATTTTCCAATGTATTCAAGACATTAATATATTTGGTAAAGTTTAAAAAATCATTTTTTTTCGAAAAAAAATGTGAAACTTTTTTAAACTTTTTAAAAAAATAAATTGATAAATTTTGAGTAAATTTTTACTTGGCACAATTACAAAGTTACTTAAAAAATTTAAAAAAATTTAATTAAATTTTTAATAGTATACATTAAAAACTTTTTAGTACGCATTTAATAATTTTTTATTAAAAATTTACTCAATACTATTAAATCGTTTACTGGTGCAAAATTGAGTAATTTTTTTACTCAATAGTATTAAAAATTTGCTCAAATTTTTTATTTATTTTTTTCTGTGTGCTTATTTTTGCTTATTTTACGTTTATTGGCTGGTTTTTTTTTTGCTTTTTCATCTATTTTATTGGCTTATTTTTGCTTTTTTAAAGCTTTTTTTATGCTTATTTTTGAATTATTAGCTTATTTAAGCTTTTATGTTTCTTTAATAACACTGTGCTACACCAAAAAAATGCAGGGGTTCTCATATGAAAATTCGGGTTGGTTGGAGTCCATAGAGTACTGATATACTCATAGTTTTTCTGGATCACTTCGTTAAGTACGTTTTTTATTGGCAAATGTGTTGAAAAACGGCAATTCTTAAATTACAATTTTAAAAAATTATTTCTTTGTTAATGTGCAACCGATTTTCGATTTTATGGATTTTTTTGAAAGGTATAAGTCATACCTTTCAAACAAAACAAAAATATTAAAAATCGATCAAGAATTGGCTGAGCAACGATCGTTAAAGTTTAAAAAACCCCAATTTTTTGAAAAATTTGTGATATTCTTTATACTCTTAGTTGAAAGTGCATCATTAGACAATTTTTTTTATATTTTTGTAAAAAAGTATAGTAAAGTAGCTTTCCAAAACACCAAAAAACATAACAATCGGCTAAAAAATGAATGAGTTATGCTAAGTTTTGTGATAGGACATTTGTAATTTCTTTCAGAAATGCATGTAATTCAGGTATTATTCATAAATCTTATTGCTAGTTGTAATTTTATGTACCTATGCATATAAACAAGAGATGGTAACATAATTAGATTTGTGCGTGATTGACAAATGATCACAAGTGAGCGTGATTGAAAATCAATTTTACTCACGTGGTTGCGAGTGAGTGGCAGTGTGAGTGGAATAAAAAAATGGGCGTGTCAGTTGCTTCTAAATCCCATTTATAATGTTTTGGTTTTGTTTGAAAAATATGAGTGTTACTTCTTAAACAAAACAATATTGAGAATCGATTAAAAACAGGCTAAGGTGCGCTTGTTTAAGTAAAAAACCCTTTTTTGAAGAGTTATACCTGCAACATTTTTATGACAGAAAAAGCTGTGCGCTTGCAAACATGTTTTTTTAAAACGAAATTGCTAAAATTGTGGGATCATTTGATGGAAATTTTACCTGTTTATAAATATACATGTGAGGCATTCCACACCAAATGTTCAGTGAGAAAAAAATTGTGTACCAAAATTTTTTCAATGGGTCCCGGGTAAAAAATTTTTTTGTATAACTACGGTGAGATTTCCATGCAAATGCATGTTTTTTGTCGAAAGCCTTTATCTTTCCGAATCAAGAGATTTGCATTAAATGGCATCGATTTTTTTTCGCATATTTTGCATATTTTGGTGAAAATACATATTTTTGAATATTTTGATTTTAAATGCATATATTGTGCATATTTCGAACTTTTAAGTGCATATTATTGCATATTTTGGCATAAATTAGCAAAAACACAAATTGAAAATAATTTTTTTCAAAAACTATTTTAAATTTTAAAAATTTATTTTGAAAATCAGAAAAATTACTTTTTTTTTCTTTTTAATTTTTTTTTAAAGATTTTCTTAATTTAAAAAAAAAAAAAATCTTGCTAGACAAACATCTAATCTTTAAAAAAAAATTACAAAAGTGGCCGGATTTTTAATAAATTGACTTTTTTAAAAAATGGAAAATTTCAGAACGGGTTCTGAAAATTTTCCAAAAAAAATTTAATCGATAGCCGATACGAAACTATACAAGAATGTAAATTTTTGAGATTTTGGTGCATTTCGTTTTTATTTGATATATATTTAAACAAGGCAACTTGACACAAACTTGACCATTTTTCCAATATTTGACCACGCCTCCTAAGCCCAGTTTTTGAAAAATTGAACAACCAAAAACGTAATTTTCTTAGCTCCATATATGAGGCATTCCACACCAAATGTTCGGCAAAAAAAAAGTTGTGTCGTGTCAATATGAAATCATTTTCAAAGTATTCGCTCTTAGGGTACTATTAAATAACAAAAATAAAATTTAAGTTTTTTCAAAAAGTAGCCTTGTAGGCGTGGTCAAAAATTGAAAATATCTAAATTTTTTGCCTAAGCATCTTTACTTCAATATTTATGCAAATTAAATGAAACACAGTAAAGTCTTAAAGACAAAAGCTGTTTATAGATTTTTGAATGGGCTATCAATTAAAAAAATAAAAATTGGAACATTTTCAGAAGAAGTTCTGAATTTTTTAAATTTAAGCTTAAACTTTATTTATCAAAAAACATTCCGCAATTTTATTTGTTTTTTATTAAAAAAAAAAAAAAGTTAAAGGAATTTTCTATCTGATCTGAAATTTTTAGAGATGTGTTTTGCCTTGTTTTCGAGAAATCAAAATTCAAAAATTGCAGCACGCTTATTTTATACAATAATGGTATTTAAAACGTGTGCGTATGAGTAATATCAATACTTAAAAAATATTTTAAGAGGCGATGGTAGCGTGAGTGAGTTTTTAATAACGATTACGCACGCTCATGAAAGAAAAATTTTTGTCACGGACGATATTTTATTTTGCTCACGCTCATTCACGCACACGTGAGTAGAAAAAAATAAGTTACGGTCACGGTTTTTTTCTTTCATTAGCGTGCGTGATCGTGAATAAATACTCAGGCAAGCAAGTTTGATATTTTCAATATTTGACCACGCCTACAAGGCCCACTTCTTGAAAAAAACTTAAATTTTATTTTTGTTATTTATTAGTACCCTAAGAGCGAATACTTTGCAAATGATATCCCATTGAAACCACTATGGTTTTTCTGTAGTGGAACTGTTGGTGGGGAATGCCTCACATGGCTATCCATACAACCCATTTAAAAATTTACGGTTCACATGTTTTTTTGTTTCGCTGAACATTAGGTGTGGAATGCGTCATACGTATATTTAAAAATAGGTAAAATTTCCATCAAATTATCCCACAATTTTACCAATTTCGTTTCAAAAATGTCAAATGTTTTTTGTCATAAAAATGTTGCAGGTATAAATCTTCAAAAAAGGTTTTTTACTTAAACAAGCGCACCTTAGCCTGTTTTCAACCGATTCACAATATTTGTTTGTTTAAGAAGTAACACTGATATTTTTTAAACAAACCCAAAAAATTATAAATAGGATTTGGAAGTAACTGATACGCCCATTTTTTTATTCCACTCACACTGACACTCACTAACAACCACGTGAGTAAAATTAATTTTCAATCACGCTCACTTCTGATCATGTGTGAATCACGCACAAATCAAATTAAGTTCCCATCTCTAGTTTATATGCATATGCGCATAAAATTACTACTAGTAACAAGATTTATGAATAATGTTTGAATTACAAGCGTTACTGAAAAAATTTAAAAATTCCCTATCACAAAACTTAGCATAACTCATCCATTTTTTAACCGCTTGTTATGTTTTTTGGTGTTTTGGAAAGCTACTTTACTATACTTTTTTACAAAAAATTCAAAAAAATTGTTTAATGATGCACTTTCAACTTAGAGTGTAAAGAATATGACAAATTTTTCAAAAAATACGTTTTTTTTTTACTTAAGCGATCGTAGCTCAGCCAATTCTTGATCGATTTTTAATATTTTTGTTTTGTTTGAAAGGTAAGACCTATACCTTTAAAACAAATCCATAAAATCGAAAATCGGTTGCAAACTAACAAAGTAATAATTTTTTAAAATTGTAATTTAAGAATTTCCGTTTTTCAACACATTTGCCAATAAAAAACGTACTTAACGAAGTGATCCAGAAAAACTATGAGTATATCAGTACTCTATGGACTCCAACCAACCCGAATTATCATATGAGAACCCCTGCATAAATTATTTTTGGTCTTTTGTAGCACAGTGTAATTTAAGGGTTAACAAAAAATATTATTTATATTTTTATTTTAAAAAAATAATTTCGAGAATTAAAAAAAAAATATTGAATATCAATTTAGTTAAAATTACTTTTTTCCTTTAAAGAAACCCGATGATTTTAATTAATTTTTTTAAGAAACACCTAAAATTTAATAGACTTCCTAAAATATTGGACGTTTTTGATGAAAATCTACTAAAGGAAAGAGTTTTTTTTTTTTAATTTTTACTGCTTATTTTTTTTCGGCTTTTTTTAAGAGCTTAAAACGATGTTTTAAGTGCTTATTTTTGGTTGCCCTATTAATAACCAATTAAACCAAAAATATGCAGTATCATGTTTTTCCTGTGCATTTTATTGATACCTACATAAAGTATTTGTCCGTTTCAGAAGATTTTGAGAAATCTGTCATCGATTTGTAAGAGCATATTTTTGCATATTTTAGCCTTAAGAGCATATTATTGCATATTTTAGATTTGAGAGCATATTTTAGCATAAGAGCTTATTAATTCCGAATTAATTCGTTATTATACTAACTGATAGGAAAAAAAAAATCTTTAAAATTGCGAAAGCCCCTGGGCTAGGTTTCCATGTAAATTTATAAACTGCGAATATAAAAACTTTTTTCGGGAGTCTAAAGTTGACATCCACAAACTATTTTTCCGAATCAATGAATTTGCATAAAAACTGCATCCATTAAATTTTTCATACTTTGTAGGATATATATATTTTTATAACCTCCACTCTAGTGATAAAGGGTATATATAGGTTTGTCATTCCGTTTGTAACTCATCGAAATATTTGTCTGGGACCCCATAAAGTATATGTATTTATGATCCCCGATCGATTTTAAGACATTCTAGCGATGTCCGTCTGTCTGTCTGTCTGTGGACATGGTGATCACGGCCAAAATATTACACGGAGATGGCTGAAACTTAACATATTTATTGGAAGATCTCCCGAGAAGTTTTGGTATTTCATTTGAGTGATATCGTTTCAACGGTTCAAAAGTTATGAACGATAATGTAAGGACACCTCAAAAATTTTAGTACATTCAACATAACCTAAAAATACAAAATGCTTTAATTCGGCTGCTGGTTTACATATGTGAACATAATTAAGCACCAAATGGTATTTAAACAAGTACGAACATATTTTTTGACAAAAAAAAAAAAAAAGAAAAAATTCGTGGATTTTTTTTAACAATTTTTTTTTTCGCGGAATTTTTTTTTTTTTTCAAAATTAATGTCCTTTTAAATAAAGTTTTTTACAATAATCTTTTAGAAATTGTGGAGGTTATCACTACATTCGGCAAGGCCGAATTTAACTTTTTTACTTGTTGCATATAACTTGATTTAAAATGCATATTTTATGCATTTTTGCAAATTTTTAACATATTCTGACATAAATTAGCAATAAAAAAAACACAAGTTCAAGTTAATTTGTGCAAAAAGTACTTTCAAGCTTTAAAGTTTTTTATGTATGTATTACATTTTATGTACATATCGCTCATTTACTTGTATAGTGTCATAACTCAAAAAATGCGATTTTTGAGTTAATAATGCAGTATTTTTCGTTACATCATGCTTTATATTGTGTCAAAAATTCTTACTTATATCTTCAAAACTCATCATTTGAGAAGAAAATACGTAATTATTACATTTTCTATGTACCGGCCATTTTCAATGAACAACCAGTTTCAATTGTAAACTTTAAACACGTTTTCTGCAAAATGAAACATTTTGAGATATGACACTTTACAAGTAAATGAGCGATATGTATTACATTTTCTTTAAAAAAATTTAATTGATGATTTTGAAATCCGACGTTAATTTTTAATTTTAAAAAGCTCGAAAAAAATCTTTTTTTTTTTGTAAACATTTTGCAAGAGATTGTGTTTTCTACAGACAGGCGGAAGGAAGTCGCTAGGAAGTCTTAAAATAAATCGAGGATCATGGATATATAATTACTAGGGATGAGATTTCCATGCAAATGCATGTTTTTTGTCGATAGTCTAAAAACAATATCGACCAATTATCTTTCCGAATCAAGAAATTTGCGTTAAAATGTCATCGATTTGATTTTGCATATTTTTGCATATTTGGGTGAAAATGCATATTTTTTCATATTTTGGTTTTAAATGCATATTTTGTGCATATTTCAAACTTTTAAGTGCATATTTTTGCATATTTTGGCATAAATTAGCAAAAACACAAATTGAAATTTATTTGTTTCAAAAACTATTTTAAATTTAAAAATTTATTTTGAAAATAATAAAAATTATTTTTTTTTTCTTTTTAATTTTTTTTTTATAACTCTTGCTAATATAAAGTTTTAAATATGACTATTTAACACGGCGTTATTTTTTGCTTTTTAAGAAGTTTTTCCTATGAAAACAAGATTTTTATTGCACATATTTTATTTTTTAGTGCATATTTTTAGGTTTTTTAGTGCATGAAAATCTCATCCCTAATAATTACTTTATGGGCTGCTAACCCAATATTTCGAGGCATTGCAAATAAATTTCAATTCCAAAATTTACAGAATGTCAATTTTAAAAATTTAAATATTTATTTTCCTTTAATAATTTCTTACATTTTTTTGTTTGTTATCATGATTACAGTATCAGTTTCCAATTAAAATTTACCTGGAATAAAAAGAAATAAAGAAAAAATTAGTTAAAGACAATACATACTAAAAATCTATAAAGTAAAGTAGGTACTTTGTGAAAAAATTTAAATTTACAATACAAAATTAGTTGGTTTTTTAGTTGAAAACGTAGAGCCTTAAGGTTTATTCTAATCAACTATTAAAAAGCTTTTGAAAGCTTTGAACCTAAACTTATTTAAAGCCTAAGGTATCTGGTTGTTTTCGAACTTTTTAAATAAACTTTATCAGAAATTGTCAATAATAATTTTAATAACTTAAAAAACAAATTTTAAATTATAGATATTTTTGTGGAAAACCCCTTAAAAAGTTTCTTGAAAAGTTTGAAAAAACAGATATCATATTTGCGTAAGAAAAAACTTAAATATTGGCGTATGTTACGCAAAATATTGAAACAGAAACCCTTATAAAAAGCTTTAAAAGCTTTTCTTTTGGAAAATATGCTTATTTACAAAAGCATTTCAAAATTGAATCTTTTTATAGAATTTTTTAAACACCAATTAGGACAATATTCAAAGAGAGAAAGTTGAGTTAGCATAAGTACTTATAATGTTAATTCATTTCGGGAACAATTATTGACCTGGAACTAGAATAAACTCTTTTTCAATGCATTTTATTTTAGTTGGTATTATTTATTCTTCCTAAACTATTGGAAGCTTTTAAAAAAATATTTATTTAAGGAAGAATTTCGAAAAAAAAGTTTAAAGTGATGAAAAATATTTCTTAATTTAAAAAAAAAAAAACTGAGTTTTTCCAAAAAAATGTAATGGTGCTAGAATTTTGAAAAAATCTGTCCCGTAAAGTACAAGTTTTTTTTTACTAATTTTACAAAGTTTTATTTTTTAAGTGTAGAAAAAAAACAAATTTTGTGTATACGAGTATACCTAACTAAAAACAAAAAAACTTCCTAACTTTTTAAAGTTTACCCATTTACAAAACCCAGAGGCTTTTCAAAACTATTATTTAAGAAAAGCAAAAAAAAACTACTTTCCCTCATCTGGTTTTTCTAACAATATATATGTAATGACATTTTAGCACAAAAAACTCACACGCACACAAATGAAACAAAAAAAACACCCTCTTCTTTAGAATGCAGAGCATTTTAATACAAAGTACATTGTAAAATGGAAAAACACAATGAGAAAAAAAATCAATTTTTCCTTTTTGGAAACGCACTTTTACAAATAATGTTATACATACACACAGACACAAGTTGTATTTTTGGAAGGTGGGGGTATACGTATTTAGTTTGTATTGTACGCTTGGTTGTGTGTATGAGTGCGTGCATATACACATTCATCTATACAAAAGCTTTTCAATGCAGGGAGTAAGGATAATAGAAATTTAGGTTAAAAGTAGAGGGAGTTGTTTAGGATAAGGAACACAAAAAATATGTACTAAAAAAACAAACAGGGTGTTATAGTAAAATTTGGGTGCAGGAAGAAAAATGTATAAAATTACTAGATGCATGAAGATATTTTGAAACTTAATTGGGATGGAGAAGTTTTGATAAGTAAGTGTAGATACTTTTTTTAAGAACTGTGTATATTTTGAAAATTAGTTTTAATAAAATTAAATAAGCTTTTGAAAAATGCTCTTTCTTGAGAACGCAAAATTATTTTTCTAGAAACTTTTGAAAAACATAAAAAAGTTTGTTAATTAATATAAAATTTCGAAAAAAAAAAAATTAATAAACTTTATAAAAAGCTTTCGGAATTTTTTAAAAAATATGTTCATTGCATGTAGATGATTTTTTAAAGAAATATTTCTGTTACTAGTACCATTTTTAATAAACCTTAAAAAGCTTTTAAAAGCTTTTGAAATATATACTTCTTTGAGGAAGAAAAATTGACTACTTTTAAGGAATTTTATAAAATATTTTATTTTTCTTTATGATGTATGATAAAAATTAGTTATTTTATGTAAAATTTCCAAAAAAAAAAAAACATTTTTTTTTCATAAACTTAATAAAAAGCTTTCATGGAAGCAACTTAAAATTGATTTCTTTTAGGCAAATTGAGACACTTTTTTAAAGAAATATTTATATTTCTTGTAATATTTTTAACAAACCTAAAAAAGCTTTTGGAAACTTTTGAAAATATACCTCATTGAGGAAGCAAAATTGACCTATATTAAGAAATTTTATAAAACATTTTCTTTTGAAAAGTAAGTGTGTTATTTTATGTAAAATTCCCAAAAATAAAAAATTAATAAACTTTTTAAAAAGCTTACGGAATCTTTTAAAAAATATGCTTATTACATGGACTTATTTTGGGTAAGTGTAAAAGAAGTACTTCTATTTTTATGTATTTCCAGTACCATTTAAAATAAAATTAAAAAGGCTTTTGGAAGCTTTTAAAAAATATACTTCTTTGAGAAAGCAAAATAAACTTCTTTTAAGGAATTTTATAAAACATTTTATTTTTCTGAAAACTTTTGAAAAATATAATCAAAATTAGTTATTTAATGTAAAATTTCCAAAAAGAACATATTTTTTTAATAAACTTTTTAAAAAGCTTTTGGAATCTTTTAAATAATATGTTTATTGTATGGAAGCAATTCAAATTTGACTTCTTTTAAATGTAGATACTTTTTTAAACAAATCTTTATATTTTTAGAACCTTTTTTAATAAACTTAAAAAAGCTTTTGGAAGCTTTTGAAAAGTAAACTTCTTTGAGGAAGCGAAATTGACTTATTTTATGGAATTTTATAAAACAGTTTTTAAATATTTTTAAAAAAAATGATGAGTAAGTTATTTTATGTAAAATTTCCAAAAAAAAAAAATAAAAATAAGCTTTAGAAAAACCTTATGGAATCTTTTAAAAATATGCTTATTATTGACTTCTTTTGGGTAAATGTAGAAACGTTTTTAAAAAAATACTACTAATTTTATATATTTCCAGTACCATTTTTTATAAAAAAGGCTTTTAGAAGCTTTTAAAAAATATACTTGTGTGAGGAAGCAAAATTGACTACTTTGAAGGAATTTAATGAAATATTTTATTTTTCTGGAAACTTTTAAATGTAAAATTAAAATAAAATATTTTTTTCCAATGAACTTTATAAAAAGCTTTCGGAATATTTTAAAAAATATGTCTATAATTTAAAATTGACTTCTTTTATGGAATCATTTTATTTATGATTGAATTTTTTTTTTACTGAAATGAAGCTTTTGGAAGCTTTTGACAAATATACCTGTTTAAGAAAAATAAAACATTTTAAAACTTACTTCTGTTTAAGACATATTTTAAAAAGTTTAGTATTGAAAGCTTTTTGTATGATTGGAAGCTTTTTATATTATCAAAAGTAAATATTTTTCAAAATCTAACAATTTTTTTTTTAATAAACTTTATAAAAAAAGTTTTGAAAACTATGCATATTTAGAACAGAATAATGAAGAGCAAAATCTTTTTTTTAGTAAAATATAAAAAAAAAATTAGTAAAAAAAAAATGGAGTAATTTTTACTTAATACCCTCAACGTTTTTTTACTTTGTTCGAATTGAACTTTTAAAGCTTTTTTTCAAAATTTTATTTTTTAAATTTTTTTGAATTTTCCAAAAAATTTCAAAAACAGTTCTTGATTTTTCTGTTTTTAATTAGTTTTAAAACCGTTAAAAACAAAAAATTTCGAATTATATTTTTAGAATTTTTCTATTTATTTCAGATATGTTCTAATTTTTTCCCAAAACTTTTTTTTTAATTTTTCATCATTTGCCCGATTTTTTTACTGACTTTTTATTTTTTTCCAATTTCGTAATTTTTTTTTTAGAGTTTCCCTGCAACTTTTTTTTTTAATTTTTCCTGAATTTTTTCAAAAACAGAAATTTTTAAATTGTTAAGGCTTATTTCATATTAGTTATTTCTTAGAAATAATTAAATTTGTTTTAAAATAAGAAATTTGAAAAAAAAAAATATTTTTTATTGAAATTCCTTCAATTAAGAAAATTTTTGTACCAATCATCAAATTGTAGGTGATTGATTGAAAATTTGTTCAATCAAACATTTTTTCGATTTTGATCAAAAATTTGCTCAATTTTTTATTTATAGTCAATCAAAATAATGATTGATTTAACGAATGAATTGTAAGCTTATGACAAAATTATCAAAAAATGCATCTTTTTATACCCTCCACTCTAGTGAAAGAGGGTATATATAAGTTTGTCATTCCGTTTGTAACACCTCGAAATATTGGTCAAGAGCCCCATAAAGTATATATATTCATGATCCTCGATCCGTTTTAAGACGATCTAGCGATGTCCGTCCGTCAGTCCGTCTGTCTGTGTGTCTGTCTGTTGAAAATATGCTAACTTTTGAAAGACTTTACGGAGGCTCCTGAAGTTTGGCATATATGTTGGGCATTTACCTGGTCAGGTTGGTATTGCAATCCAGCGAAATCGGTCCAGTGGTTCAAAAGTTATAAGCAAATGAGTGAATTTCGGCAAGGGTTTTTCTGGAATTTACGAGATAAAACACACGGTAACTTTCGAACGGCAATTCTGAGGGTGCTAAAGTGTGGCGTATATATTTGCCGTTCCTCTGGTCCAGTTCGTTTTAAATTTCAGCCAAATCGGTCTAGTGGTTCAAAAGTTATTAGCAAAACCGTAAATTTCAGATTAGTTTCACCTTAAATTCACGTGTTGAAAACCCGTTAAACATGTTTTAAAAATATTTGTAAGTCAAAAAAATATTTTACAAGGTATTTTTGTCACACAAAAATATTTTTACACTAAAACAAAAAAAAAAATACACCCAAAAAAAATTTTACACTCAAAAAAAATTGGTAAATTATTTTTTTTTTTTTTCAAAAATTAATAAAAAAAAGTTTTTTACACAATTTAAAATATTTCTAACGAAAAATGTTATTTTTTCACGTTAGTTAATTTACTATCACTTAAAAAGAGCATTGTGGAGGGTATTCATAGATTCGGCCAAGTCGAATTTAACTTTTATACTTGTTTGCTTTCTAATATGTTGCCAGTCATAAAAAAGTCAACCCCGATTATTGCGTATATTTTTGAATGAATCTATTCAAATAATTTAAAGCGAAAAAAAATCTGGTATATTAAAAATTTATAATTCGACAGTTAAAGAAAATAAAAAAAATTATTGACTCATTTAAATTTTGTTGATTAATAGATTTAATTGAAAATTTTTAGCCAATAATTTTTTGTGTGCAGGCTACGCGCCAATGACGATAGCTTTTAGAATTTGCCTACCTTTCATCGTCAGCGCTTTTTGGTTGCTCACACTTATTGTGTGTCACAATAAAATCAGCCCTTAAATGAAAAGCAAAGTTTTTCCAGAAATTTTCTGGGGGGTTACCGCGTAACTAAATTCGAAAGAAAGCGTTCGAATTCGGAAATTTTTAACCTTAAATTATTTTTTATATATTTTTACATAACTTACCGAAGACCTGAGAGGCTCTAAAGAATATCGTTACTAAAAAAATATTTTCTTTTTAATTATTTGCGTAATAAAAATTCTATTCGAAAACGTTTCCGTTTCGAATCGAAATACGCGGTAACCCCCCTGATCTTTTCTAGAATTGTTCTTTTTCAAAATCTTTTAAAGTATTCAAATTTTTTTTTTTTTTTGAAATATCCCAAATTTTTTAAAATTTTTCTGGGTAATTGACTCAATTTATCATCAGTTATTATTGTGTGTCATATGATTTGAGCCTATTCAATTTAAACCTTAATTGATTCAATTAAAATTGTAATCAAGACAACAAATTTAAATTTGTTAGTTTTGATGTTGGAGTAATTTAAATACAAATTCAAAATTCAAAACATCAACTTAAAATTTGGCGCTAAAAATTTGTAGTTTACATATTTAACAAAACAATATTGTTTTTGATTAATCTCCAACAGTTTTTCATTTTTCCAACCATTGAGACTTTCACAGATTAGAGTTATTTTAAAGGGTATTTTCCCTGCTTGTCATAAATTTGACATTAAATCCTTTTAAAAAAATAATATTGTCAACACATCATTTGCAGTTACATTTTATAAAAAATTTCCAAGGGTTACTTTTTTTAACACAAATCTAACTTCAAAACTGGTTTTCTTAAAATATATAAAAATCTTAAAATATTTTAAACCCTTAATTGAAAATATTTTCTACGAAAGAAACCCTTTTCTAACAAGGAAACTTGTAACAGATTTTTGTAAAATAAATTTTAATTAGTTAAAAGTCATATGATGCATTTCATCTCCAACATAGATTTATTTTTTTTTCGACCAAATATAAAAGATTAAAATTTACAAACGCCACTGTAATACACCCAATATACTTAGATGCTATGGACTATATTATTTTGGAAAGACCACAAAACAAAGGCGGTGACAACAAACACAAAAATTTCGCTTTTGAAATAATCAACCCCTATAATGCAACAAGAAAAGAAACCCCTCATTACATTTTTTTTGGGAATAATAAAAGCAACATAAAACACCTTTTGAAAATTTCAAAATACAAGTTTATTGTTACATCAACATTATTGAGTTAAATGCATTTTTTCATATAGAAAAGTGCACAGATACACGGTATGTGTAGTTAGAGCTATGACACAGCACGTGCTCGACTTCAAACATTGATGCATCTAAGATTAAGTGTACTCGCATGTACAGTGGAATGGAATATTTTAAATCTATAGCAACTACTTGCTTTTATTAAAATATGTTATAAAGTAAAATAATCACCCTTAAAAAATATTTATCAACAACAAACAAATTGCAACTTTATTTAGTCGGACAGTCTGTCAGGCGGTCTATTGGTCGGTACACAGTAAGAATTTCTGTTTATAAATGAGCAATTTTTTTTTCATGATGGCGTTTTTGATGTTTTTCATAAAATTTATGAACAATTTCTTTGCATTTACGAAAATATTCATTTGTATTTTGAATTTTCTTTATATGAAACCTTTTCATTATTAATGTTATATAATGGGAAAGAAGACAATGGCCTCGAACCACAATAAACTCTTTTTCATTTCACAATTAAAAGGTCGATTAAATTACAAATAACTTGATAACCCTACTCGTAGTACGATAGAATTAATAAAATTTTCAGATATTGCAAAAAGAAGGGGGAACATAAAAAGAGTCTCGAACTAAAATAAATTATTTTTCATTGCACAATTAAAGGGTCGAAAAAATAAAAATTAAGCAAACTTGACTTTTTCATTATATATATGAACAATTTTCATATTTTTTATCAATTTAATGAAACAATTGATTAATCTAATGAAAAAATCACTTCTAATGATTTTTTCATTTGTTCATAACAATAATGAACAAAATTATTTAAGTGTAAACAAAAATTAAACAAACTTGACTTTTTCATTATATGTATGAACAATTTAATTTTTGCAATAATATTTTTCATTAATTTAATGAAAAAGTTCACTTATCTAATGAAAAATTTACTTCTAATGATCTTTTTATTAGTTCATAACTACAATTAATAAAATTCTCTCAGTGTATATTGTTCTGTCATACTCTGTGTATGTTCCAACAACAAAAGGGTGAGTTTAATGCATGTTTACAATTTGAATGAAAAAAAAACAAGTCATACATAAGTGGAAAATGTAATTAAGGGGTTGCAATTTTCAGGAAATGCATAAACAATTTTTTTTGTTCAAATATACACCCAATCTGATGTATTTTTTTTTGTGAATCTGTGTAACATGATTGACACAGCTTGAAAGTGCAATTTATGAATGACATTTTAGGTTTTTGTAACAAAAAGAAAAAAATCTCATTGAGTCTTACAATTATATATTTTTAATTAGGAAGTTTAAAAAATGTTATACAGGCCTGGAACTGACAAGAATGGTTTTCCAATGGTTGCACTCGATTATCGTGAAAATACAAAATTTTTTAGAAATGATAGGTCGTATGCAAACCTTTTTTGAATAAGTCATAGCCCAAACACTTTTTGGAACACTTTTTTATTTTTTTGAAAAATTTCAAAAGGTAACTAAAATGGGTGGCAAAAATGGCACAGTATGGTGATCGATAAGCAAAATATACAGGGCAATTAAGTATTTCCCGGTAACCTTACATTAAAGGGCATTGATACACATTACCAAAAGTTATCTAACTAAGTGGTGAAATTGTTCATCAAAATTTATGGCAGCAAGCGATGAAACAATTTCATCAATATACTGAAGCATTTTTCTTTGAGTGTTGAACATATTAATGAAAATTGTACCTCCTAATTCCCAATGAGAGTACACACAAAAAATTATTGGCTAACAATTTTCAACATACCAGATTTTTTTTTTTCGCTTTTATTTGAATAGATTAATTAAAAAATATACAAAATAATCGGGCTTTACTTTTTTTATTGTTGGCAACATATTGGAAAGCAAAAAAGATGAATTTTTTGATAGTTTTGTCATAAGCTTACAATTCATTTGTTAAATCAATCATTATTTTGATTGACTTTAAACAAAAAATTTATCAAATTTTTGATCAAAATTGAAAAAATGTTTGATTGAAAAAATTTTCAATCAATTACCTACAATTGATGATTGGTATAACAATTTTTTTAATTGGAGGAATTTCAATCAAAAAATTTATTGAATCCGCGTTTTTGTTGATTGAAATTCGTTTCAAACTTTTTCTGTGTAGAGTCGAATATGTGTTACTATTTTAGTTTGATCATTAACGATTGTCATTAAAGACCCTTTGCTACTTGTAGTATAGGGTTTTTATTTTTGCTAAATAATCTTGACAATGGGATCTGACAAATTTTGAAACTTGTGTCGATTAAGACTTGCAAAAAAATGACCAACATAATTAAATTTGAAATAGAAAAATAATTTTCTTGAAAATTATTCTATGAGAATATCATAGTTTTTAATTAGTAAAGGAAATAATGACCTCGAGCTAGAATAAACCTACTCAAAATATAATATTTTAAAGGTCGAATAAAACAATTTTTATTTTTTAATAAAAATTAGTCAGAATTTGAATATTAAAAAATTAAAATCGGTCGAAGGGTTTCGAGATATCTCTTTTTGAATTGTTTTAAAATTGGCGGTTCAAGAATTTAAAAAAAAAAATCGAGATATCTCTTTTTGAAATGTTTGAAAATTTGCAGTTCAAGAAAAAAAAATCTCAAAATTTCTTTTCCTTGACCTTTTTGCGGAGCTTGAGATAAACTTTCATTTAAACTTAATTTACGCAAAATCCGATAATTTTAATCCTAGGGGTCTATCGATAAAAGTTTTAGATTTTTGAAAAATTTGCACCAAAATTTTGAATTTTTGAAATCTAAAAACAAAACAAAAACAAGAGTGTTACATTCGGCTGTGCCAAATCTTTTATACCCTCCAAAATGTAAAAAAACAATGTAAAAAAAATCCAGTGTCGTCTTTTTTTTTGAGGGGTGGGGGGTGGGTGATTGGTGGGAGACGTTAGGGAGCACCTTCCCCTTGCGATTTTGAACTTCATCTGAGATACGAATGTTGCATTTGCTTAGCAAAAGTACAAAAAACCCTGAAAAAAGTTCGGGTTTTCTTAGGTTGGTTAGGTCTCCAAGAGGGAACTTTTTTCCCCTTGGTCCGATTTTGCCCATTTCCGAACACAACCTGCCTAGGAATATAAGACATATTCGTGCCAAATCCTCTTTTGCTCTTTTATTTTGGACTGTATCGTGTCCTCTACAGACGGACGGATGGACGGACGGACATCGCTAGAATGTCTTAGAATCGATTACTGATCAATAAAATATATACTTTATGGGGCCTAGACCGATATTTCGATGCGTTACACACGGAATGACAAAGTTTGTATACCCCCATACTGTAGTTGGAGGGTATAAAAATAAGTAAGAAAGTTAAGGTCGGTCAAGACCGACCATAAGATAACACCAGTGTTTTCTGGAAAATGGGTCCAAAGTCCAAACATGGATCGATTGGATCTATCTTTCGTTAGATCTTTAATTAGTGTAGAAAACACGTTCAAACCTATTTAATGTGGAATCGGCATTTTTTTGTTGCAAATATCGGGCGAAGTTTTTATATGGGGACTAACAAGAAGACTCTACCTGTTGTCACCCTCCGATCTTCATGAAATTTTGATATGTTGTTCAAAACGAAAATAATTCGACACGTATTTTTTTTGCGACCCAAACTCATTTTTAGGGGGGTCGAATTGTATGGGGGAAAATTGACCTTTTTAGTTTTTTGCGATTTGAGCCTATTTAAACAAAATTAATATAGGCATATGAGGCATTCCACACCAAATGTCCAGCGAAAAAAAAAACGTGTACCGTAAACTTCTGAATAGGTTGTATGGATAGCCCTATATGGAACATAGAAAATTGCGTTTTTGGTTTTCAATTTTTCAAAAACTGGGCTTAGGAGGCGTGGTCAAATATTGGAAAAATGGTCAAATTTGTGGCGAGTTGCCCCGATTAAATATTTATCACATTAAAACGGAATGCACCACAATCTCAAAAATTTACATTCTTATGTAGTTTTGTATGGGCTATCGATTAAAATTTTTTTTTTTTAAATTTTCAGAACCCGTTCTGAAATTTTCCATTTGTTAAAAATGTCAATTTATTAAAACACATTCCACTTTTTTTTTCGTTTTTAATTTTTTTTTTTAAAGTTTAGATGTTTGTCCATCCACACAAAAAAATCGCATTTGAACTTTAAATTTCATAACAATTTTGTAATTTGCTTGTATTTCGTTGATTTAACGTTGCGAATGAGTAATATTTATGCAATTAATATTACTCATTCGCAACGTTAAATCAAGAAAATACAAGCAAATTACAAAATTGTTATGAAATTTAAAGTTCAAATGCGATTTTCTCAAAAAAAGCGATGAATGTGTTTCTGAATTTTTTTGTGTGGATCGACAAACATCTAAACTTAAAAAAAAAAAAATTAAAAAAGAAAAAAAAAGTGGCATGTTTTTTTAATAAATTGACATTTTTAAAAAATGGAAAATTTCAGAACGGGTTCTGTGTGTAACAGAAAAGTCTGTCAAACATCTGTTGAATTTAGATTACATTCATTTTTTAGAGTTGTTTACAAATTTATTATTTTAAGAGTAATTTTCATACTTTTTTAAGTGTAAGAAACTAAAAATAGTTTTTTCCTGATATTTTATCTTTTTTTTAATTTTCCTGTACTTAAATTTCTTGCCATCACTGTATTTGCATATATTTTTCTTCATCCAAATTTCATTTCGTTCCTCAATTAAGTTTTCTTTTCTTCCTATCTTTCACTGATTTGATTGGTTGTTCTTTCATGCACAAGTGTGCATTAAAACAACAAATTAAAAGTTTCGCTAAAAGACACGATCATTTAACGAAGGTGTTCTTATGCTAAAATGCATGCGATCGTTTAAAAGCTGTTGCCAATAACAAGTTTCGTTTGTTAACTAAAAAAAAACGAATGCAAAACGATCGTTTGAGTGTGTATTAATTGGAAATTAGTATAGTGCATAATGTTAAAGGGAGAAAGCAATAGTTAGTTGTTGTTTTAAAAGTTTATATAGTAATTCAATAATGATAAGTATGTAGTGCAGTTTTGTACTATATTTGCAAATACACATATACACTGCTAATCGTTATAATGAGATAGTATAGTGTTTTAAGTATAACGCAAAAATGGCGATGTAAAAAATACTAAATTAATGTAGAAAATATTTTTGAAAATATGGAAAACTTAAGTTTTCTTTTTTTAACCGATTTTAGAAATTTGTTGATATTTGTGATCAGCATGCCAATTTAGTAAAAAAATAATGCGGAAAAAATTTTGGTGGAAAAATTTTTGTGGAAATTTTTATTTGGAAAATTTTTTGTGGAAATCTTCTAAAAATCCTAAACATTGATGGAATGACGACACGGGTCGGATTTGACACGAATTAAGTTTAAATAAAAGACTGTCTCAAGCTCTATAAAGGGTCAAAGGACAGAAATTTTGAGATTTTTCGAAAACAATTCTTGAACGTAGGAAAAACCGCAATTTTTGGAATTTTTAAATAACCATATCTCGAAAATCGTTCGTATTTTTTATACTCGACATACTTTTTTTTCAAATTCTGATTAATTTTAATTAAAAAATAAAAATTGTTTTTTTTCGAGCTTTTAAATATTATATTTCGAAAAGGTTTATTATAGCTCGAGGTCATTATTTCCTTTACTAATTAAAACTATGATGTTTTCATAGACTAATTTTCAAGAAAATTATTTTTCTGTGTTAAATTTATTTATGTTGGTAATTTTTGCAAGACTTAGTCGACACTTGTTTCGGAATTTGTCCAATTCCATTTTCAAGATAGTTTAGCAAATATAAAAACCCTATACTACAAGCAGCAAAGGGATTAAAATGACAAATCGTTAACGTTCAAACTAAAATATTAATTTAAATGACAAATGGCTAATGTTCAAACAAAAATATTAATACATATTCAAATTCCCTTTGCTACTTGTAGTATAGGATATTTTTATTTGCTAAATAGTCTATTCAATGGAATTTGACAAATTCCGAAACACGTGTCGACTAAGGCTTGCAGACATGACCAACATTAATAAATTTAAAACAGAAAAATAATTTTCCTAAAAAATATTCTATGAGATCATAGTTTTAATTAGTAAAGGAAATAATGACCTCGAGCTTTTTTTTTATTTTCAATTTTTCAAATGTCTCAAAATCTTAGAATTCTTCTTTACGAAAAAGTCTTTTTTCCACAGAAAAAGTCTCAGATTCTGAGACCTTTTACTATAAAAAAGTCTCATATTCTAAAGCATTTTTAAGATATTTTTACTGAAAAAATTTTAGATTCTGAGACCCTTTTACTATAGAAAAAGTTACAGATTTTTTTCCTATAGAAAAAAATCTCAGATTCTGAGACCTTTTTCTTAAAGAAAAAGTCTCAGATTCTCAGACCTTTTTCGTATAGAAAATGTCTCAAATTCTGCGACCTTCTACCAATTGAGTAAGTTTCAACTTCTGAAACTTTTTACTACAGTAAAAAGTCTCAGACTTTGAGGAACTTTTGGTTTTTAAAAAAGATTCAGATTTTGAGACTTTTTTCTTAAAATAAGTCTCAAATTCAGAGATTCTGAGACCTTTTTCCTATAGAAAATGTTTCAGATTCTTAGACCCTTTTCCTATCGAAAAAGTATCAGATTCTGCGATTTTTTTCCTATTAATAAGTCTCAAATTTTGAGACATTTTTCCCGTAGAAAAAGTCTCGGATTCTGAGATCGTTTTTCTTAAAAAAATGTCTCAGATTCTAAGACTTTTAGAACTCAAGAATTCTTCTACAAAAATCCGAAAAAGAAAATTTTTCAGGATGTAAAAAGTTTTAGAGTTTTCTCTAGAAAAAGTATCAGATTCTGTGACCGATTTTGAGACATTTTGAAAAAATTTTCCAAAATAGTTGTAAATAGTTTGACAAACAGTTTTTATGTAAATCAAATTAAGATCCTGTAACATTTTCCTATACAAAAAAAAAACATATTCTAAGTCATTATTTTATACCAAAATGCATAAGATTGACAGACATTTTTTCGGCGAAAATTTTCAGATGAAATCACATTTTTCCCTGAAAATTTTTAAAATTTTCCCTATAAAAATTTTTAGATTTTTTTCTATGAAAAATTTTCGGATTCCGAGATTTTTCCTTCTTTTTTTTTTCTCATTTTTCTTTCTTTTTCTTTCTTTTCCTTTTTTTCTTTTTTTCCTTTTTGAAATTTGGTCTGGGGGGAATTTACCCTTTCACCCCCCCCCCTTGTACCCGCGCATGCTTAAGGGCATTATTAGTTGGCAACCAGCGCTCAAAGTGCGAAAGATTACGTTTTTCTACCAAAAATCGGAATTTTTCTACCAAATCTAGCTCAAAAATTAGGAAATTTTGCGTACTTTATAAGAAAAATATTTAATAAAATTCCGAATAGAGATTTTAGTCCACACGTTCTAATTTTTTGACATAAAGTTATTTTTTTTAAACAAATTCGTCTTAAAAAAATAAAATTGTCGAGAATGTTAAAATTTCGAAATGTAAAAAATATTAAAAAAATTTAAAACCGCAAAATATTTTTTTACAAATTTTCCCTCAATCCGCTCTTTCATTCCGGGACGGCCTAGTGTGGAGATTACACGCAGAGAAGAAACATGATTGCGACAAACATACTGGAAGGGCAACATAGTATGATTGATAACATTATCATAACATGATTGAAACAATCATATTATGAATTTCGCTGATCATAGTGTAATAAAAAAAGTTTCTTTTTTTATAAATGTTTATGATCATAATATGATTGTCACAATAATATATATGATCAACTGGGTCAACAATTCTTGTTGCCCCACCATTGTGGGTGATTTGTTGTGCTGCAATCAAGTTCCTAACATGTTTATTCTCTGTGTGTACGTATTCGGCCAAATCGAATCAATTGGTGTGTAACGCATCAAAATATCGGTTTAGGACTCCATAAGGTATATATATTACTGATGAGTTATCGAGTCTAAGACATTCTAACGATGACTGTCTGACAATCCGTTTGTGAAAAACACATTGTAATTTAAAAGACCAAGAATCCTGTAGTTTCACAAGCATATGCCTTGGGGTCATAGGCTGGTTAAGTTCTGGCCAGGGGGAAAAAAGTTTTCCTTTAGAAGAACTAAACCAACCTCTGAAAAAAACATTTTTACAAGGTTCTTTGTTTAACAATTCTATGAGAAAAAAAGTTTTAAAATTTTGCACTGACACCTTGGGAATTAAAAAGTAATTTTTTTTGCTACGCCCCCTTTGGAGGGCGTGGGTATAAAAAATAATTTTTTTTTGGACCGCGTGGTTATAAAAATTTAATTTAAATAATGATAGAATTATATTCATTTAAGGCAAAAATTATAATTAAGGTGCACCAGAACGGCTCCCACCAACCCCCCCCCCCCCCCAAAAAAAAAACACAATTCTCGCTTTTTTACATTTTGTAGGGTATAAATTATTTAGTACATCCGAATTTAATATGTACTTTTACTTGTTTTTTTTTTAGTTGTGCAAAACAGTTGAAAATGTACTAAAATTTTCGAGGTTTTCTTACATTGTAGGCTATAACTTGTTAAAAACTGGATCGATTACGCTGAAATTTAATACCAACGTGAGTGTGACTTTGACAAATATTTTTATCAAGTATCGGGAACAAATTACTTGTCTTGCGAAAGTTAGCGTGATTTTAACAGATAGTTGGACCGACAGAGGGATATACAGCTACTTGACAGTTGTCTAGGCCAATACTTCCAAATGTTACAAACGGAATGACAAACCTAAATATATACTTTACCAATAAATAAAGGGCACCAAAAATAAACGTTATAAAAAGCCAATAAACTACCAAAAATACAAAAAAAAAAGTAAATAAAAAGTTTGTTTAGACGGATATTATTGGTATATAATATACAGTTACTGCATAAAGAGCAGGCGTAGTATCAAGCCATACATAGATTTATTTTTTTGGTAACAGCAATATTTTTTTTTTGCATTGTATTGCATGACACACAATACGCACCCGGTATAATAACGATTTCGGTTTTTGTGGGGGTATAAGAGGATATAATAAGAGGAAAAGAAATTGAGTGTGTGATGGAAAAAAAACGCACTTTTGCAACAAAAAAAAAACTGTAAGTATGTATTATGTTTATATTCGGGGATATGGCTTACACAAGCTTATAATGATCCTATGGCGAAAAAAAGGACTATAAAGGACATTCGTGTTTATGGTGGCAAAGACAAAAAAGTGAAAATGAGGCATAAAATTCAATTTCAATGACGCAAGCACATTTTTTTTTTTGTTTTTGCAAAAAAACTTAATAGCAAAATTAGACTAATGTACATGTACAGTGTACACTGTAAAAATTACTGTTTATTAGTCATAAATACTACACTAATAAAAAATTATTAAAAAAATGTCGGTTATTTTGCCATTGTACACACACTCAAATAAGAAATAAAGTTGCCACAACCGTAAATATTTCAACTTCATTTTTGAGGTTGTTTAACTGGTCATTTGGTTATAACAACCGTATTACGGTTGTCACAACCGTACTGCAGTTGTCACAACCGTATTGCGTTTGCCATAACTGTATTTTGACAACCGCTTCACCAACTGCGACAACCTCAAACATGAGGTTAAAATATTTACGGTTGTGGCAACCGTATTTGTTATGTGAGTTCAGATATTACAATCACATATAATTTTTTTTTTTTAATTTTTGATTTTAAAAAATTTTTTTTTTTTTAATTTCTATTTCCTTTTAAATATCTTTGATATTCCATGACATAATATTTGGTTCTCACCTTATGTTTACAAAATTCCAAGAATTTTATACATTTTTGTTCTTTTATCTTGAAAAATACATTCTTTTGAGCATAAACCTTTAAGAAAACAATGAAGGATTTAAAGAGAATTCTCTAGAACCGAAAAATAACGAACTCTCAAAATAAAAGAACAATTTCATTAAAAAAAGATTAACGTCGTTTACCAAAAAAAAAAAATAAAAACAAACCATAAAACAGAGATTTAAAATAATTATTAGTTGCAGTTTTCAAATCATTATATAAAATTTTTTCGGTAAAAAATTTAATCTAATAACAAATTTATAAGAAATGCTCTCCTTTTTTTTTAGTTAATTTGATTGAGTTTTTCTGCATACATGTTCTGAATTTTCCATTTTTTTCTAAATTAAATGAATTTTTTCGTTTAACTAAGTCTACATTTTAAAATATTTTCTGATTATTGACCTACACCCAGAAGAGTTTTACAGTAACTATTTACGGTTATTCAAAAAGTTTTTAGTTAAAGTTTTTTTAAACGTTTTATCGTTTGTTTTTTCAAAAAAACTAAAATATTGAATGATTTATACAGTTGGCAAAACAATTAACTACAAAATTTACGGAAAAATATTTTTATCAGTTAAATTATTTGTGACTGATTATACCGTATAATTTTACAGAAGTACGGTTTTTTGTAGTTTGTTATCCAAAAAAAAAAATATTTTTAATCCACAAAATAAAAAATTGTAAACAGTTAAAATAACTGAAATATCATTTGTTTTTACGGAATGTCTAGTCATTTATTAACGTTTAAAAATAACTGAAAAAGTATGTTGTTTCAAATGAAATGTAAGTAGTCCGTTTTTTAAAAGGAAAAACGATTGTTTTAAACGTTTTTTCAGCTGAATTTACTTACAAAATATTTTGAGTGTAATTTCAGTACTTGACTGAATTCTGCCCTTAGTACACTCAAAAAATTATGTCATTAACTGCTTGTAGTTTATTTAAAAAGTTTTACGTTTAGTCGTTTTTAAAAGAAAAAACATTTGTTTGATGTTTAGTTTCTATTAATGACTACTTCTGTCCTTTGTTTCAAAAATAGCACACTAAAAATAAATACTTTCATTAATATTTAATTTTTAAAATCATTTATTTTTGTTCTGTAAGTAAAAACTACTGATTATTCTTTAAATTTTTAATGATTTGTGTAAGTAATTTTTTTTTAAATTGTTGGTATTTTTTAATGAGATATCATTAGTTTTTACCTACAAAAGTAGGTTATTTTTTTGTAAAAAAAATTCAAAATATTATTTATAGAAATACACCAACATGTTTGTATCAAGTGATACAAATGGGTGGCACGATGGGTGAGTGTCTGGCCAGAATGTAGTTGATTGCGGGATCGATTCCCCAAAATTTTATTAAAAATTTTTAAAAAAATATTTCAATAGAAAATTGAAAAAAATAACCTACGAAATCATTAATTTTTAATGTTTTCGTAGGTTATTTTTTTGAAATTTGATGGTAAAAATAACAGAACTATCATTAATTTTTAATGTTTTCGTTGGTTATTTTTTTCGAATTTGTTGGTAAAAAAGAGTGAAAAAAACGTAATTTTTTAATGTTTAATGTTATTTATTTTAGAAAATTTTGTCAACAGTAAACAATAAATGTTGATGTTTGTTAAAACAAGTGAATAATTACTGGGATGGTTTTCAATTGTTTATTCACTGGTTTTAAATGTGTTTTTCATTTGTTTTTGCCTACAAAATATTTTGAGTGTAGGACTCTTCAAGACTTGAAGAAAAAATCTCCGTTTCTGCACATTTTCAATTCCAAATTTTTATTTCTAATTCCCTGAAATATTACTAAGCTGTGTTTTAATGAAAATAAAAAAGCTGATTTCAGCCAAATGAAATGAAATTTGAGATTTTCCGTAACAAAAACTTCAAGGCTTTTTTTAGTTTAGTGGTAGATACAATTTTGATTATAAATATTTTATTTTGAGTAAAAAACTTTTTTTTGTCATTTTTGTAAAAAAAAAGAAAATTTAATAATTTTTGTTTTGAGTGTAAAATTTTTTTCGAGTGTAAATTTTTTTTAGTGTAAAAATATTTTTGAGTGACAAAACTACTTTTTAAAGTAATTTTGTGGCTTTGCAAAATTTATAAAGCTTGTCTTTTTAAGGCTTGGTTTTTTCAGCATGTGAATTTAAGGTGAAGCGAATCTCAAAATTACACAATATAAACAAGGCCAGGGGAACACAAATACGCCAAACGTCAGCATCCTCAGAATTGCCTTTCGAAAGTTATCGTGTTTTTTATCTCGTAAATTCGCGAAAAACCCTTGCCGAAATTCACTCTTTTACTCATAACTTTTGAACTACTGGACCGATTTGGCTGGGTTGCAATAACAACCTGACCAGATAAATGCTCAACATATATGCTAAACTTCAGGAGCCTCTGTAAAGTCTTTCAAAAGTTAGCGGGTTGTCAACAGACAAGCAGACAGACGGACGGACATCGCTAGATCGTCTTAGAATCGATCGAGGATCATGACCTAGACCAATATTTCGAGGTGTTACAAACGGAATGACAAATTTATATATACCCTCTATCATTAGGGTGGAGGGCATAAAAACTTAAATGCTTTAAAATCACCGACTACAAATGCGTGTAAAAAATATCTAGCACTAAACTAAAAAAAAGTTGAGTGCTTTCAAATGGAAAATGTCAACTATTATTTGCTTTTGATTTCATCCCATTCCGATTTGTATCACTTTGCAATTTAAACAAATGATTTCACTCTTTAAAACACTGCATTTCCAAAAAAAAAACAACACAACATGTATATCCTTGAAAAAGAAAGTTTCAAATGTATGCGTGAGAGCATATTTCGTTGTTTTTTTTGTTAAATTTTGCGCGTACAAAAGTTTTTAGTAAACTTTTGAAATAAACAGCATTTGCTGCTAGCAGCAGCAATAGTTGCCGCACATGCAGAGTGCAAACACCAACACTTACTTATCCCCACTACACATACTACATTATTGCTGTGAGTTGTTTACTCACCGAATAACAGAGTTGCCAGGTACTTTTTACCCGAAAAAATAAAAAAAATTATCCTCAAAAATTTCCAAATTATAAAAAACATATTTTTTTATTCGAGTGAAAAAATTTTCTTACACTTTTCTTTCTGCAGAAAAATTTGTTTTTTTGACAGATTTAACAATTGAATCCCCCCGAAAGCGTAAATTAACTATTTTTGATAATTTCTGTTTTAAATTTTAAATTAATAAAAATTATTTATTATTCGACCTTTAAAATTCTATTTTGAGAAAGATTATTGTAGCTCAAGGTCATATTTATTTTTCTAATCATTATGATGATATTGTCAAAGTAACTATTTTTAAGGAACTATTTATGAAGTTGTTGGTTTTAAATCGATTGGTTTGGTCATTTTGCAAGACTTACTCGACATTTCGGAATATGTCAAATTCCATTATCAAAAGTATTTAGCAAATTGACAATATCTAGTGGCAAAACATAAACGAAACACGTGTCGAGTAAGTCTTGCAAAATGACCAAACCAATCAATTTAAAACAAACAACTTTATAAATAGTTTCTTGAAAATTTGACAATATCGTCATAATGATTAGTAAAAGAAATGTGACCTTGAGCTAGAATAATCTTACTCAAAATATGTTTGATAATATTATTATATATTTTAATGGACATTTTACTGACCACCCCGAAATATTTTTTTGCAAAACCAAAAACTTTGGAATCTCTAAAGTAAATTTTATTGCTGGCAAGAAATCCCCAACATTGGGAAAACATCTCCAAGACTGGCAACCCTTCCCACAATCAACACAACAACTAAGCAACTAACGCGATCGCAATATTTGCAGCAAAATACAAACGGAAAAGATAAATCAAAAAACACAATTCGGTAAAAAAATATATAAAAAAAACAACAAATAATAATAACAAAACAAGTAACAATACCGAATAAAAAACAACAACAAATAACTGCATTTGACCTTGTTTCGTTTTCGAGAATTTGCACAAATAATAATAAAAAAACAGTAAATAAAAAAAAAATACATACGAAAACCAAAAAAGAAACGGTTGATCCAGAACGATCGGTATTATACTCTACTCAAGGAATCTAGCAAATTACACAAACTTCTATAATATTTCAGAAAGCATCAATTGAATTTTAGAAAAATCAAATTGAAATTCATAAACCGCAACTGAAAATTAGAAAATCCAAATTTTAATTTAGAAGACCCCTCAAAAATTTTATAAAATTCGGGAAACCCCCCAAGTGAAATTCAGAAAAGCCCAAGTGAAATTCACAAAAGCCCAAAATAAATTTAGAAAAGCTCAATTGATAAGTATAATAATAGCAAAATTTAAATTCAGAACACCACAATTAAAAATTAAAAAATCCTTTAAAGTTCGTAAAAACCCAATTAAAATCCAGACAGTTCCACTTGAAATTCAGAAAACACCTATTGAAATTTAGATAAGCCCAATTGAATTTAGAAAAATCTCAGTTTAAATTAAGGAAAGGCCAGTTGAAGTTCAGAAAATTATAATTGGATATTAGAAAAATTCACAGAAGACGAATATGAAATTAAAATTATTGCTGTCTTCTTCATATATTTTTAGCGTTACAAACTTTAGCCTAAACTAATTATACCTGCTCTGTTTTATAGTATGGATAAATTTCAAATACTCATACACTTCTAATTCTTTTTCAGGGTATGGAAATAATCCATTATTAAAAACATTTTTTGCAAGTAAATTTATTGAGCAAATGATATTCTACCTAGCAAAATTTCTTAAAGCGTTTCTAATTTAACCTGTTCTAGAACCAGTTCCACTTTCAACAGCGATACCATACAACCGGTTATAGATTTAAATCCTGGGACCTAAAAGCAATGGATTTGTGGATCTGATACACACAAAAAAACTTATCAAAAAACTTGTCAAATTACTAGAAAAAGTCTCGTAATCCCATTTTACCAGTATTGACAGTTTTCCTTGTTTTTTTAAATTTTGTAATTTTTTATTTGTAATTTTAATTTTTTTTGTAATTTTAATTTTTTTTTTGTAATTTTACAAATTACCAAGATAATTTTACAAAAAAAAATCTAGTAAATACACGAGAATTCCCTGTAAGTTTTATTGCGTCAAAAAAGTTGTAAAGTTACAATTTTATTGGTTACAAACTTGTAAAATTACAAAAAAAATGGTAATTTGTACTAGGAACTCTCGTAAAATAGGTGGTAGCAAAAAATCTAGTTAAGTCACGAGAATTCTTTGTAAATTTTGTCGCGTCAAAAAAGTTGTAGATTTACAATTTTATTGGAAAAAACGTTGTAAAACTACAAAATTATTGGAATTCTCGTCAAATAGGAGGTAGAAAAAAATAAAAACAACAATTTTTTCTTATAATTTTGCAAGGTTATTTTATTGAGTGTAAGAATTTCGTAAAAAAAAATAGGTTTTTTAGTGAAAATTTAGTAAACAATATTTGGTAAAAAAATTGGACTTAAAAAATGTTTAAACAACATTATACTGAAATAATTTCCAATAAAAAATTTATCAGAAGTGAGTCAAAGATTTTTTTTTGATTGGATAAATACATTTTTTCATAAAATTTATTTGTATAACATTTCATTACAATCATGAAAATTATTATAAATTTAATGAAAAAGTTTCATGTAAAGAAAAGTCATAAAATAAACGATTATTTTCATAAATGTAATAAAATTTTTTATAAATTTTATGAAAAAAAATCATAGACATTATGAAATAATTATTATTATCATTGATCTAATGAATAAATTCATTGGACTAATACGAACAATGTTTTTCTTACTTTCTAAATCATTTTGAATTTAAAGGTTATATCGCCCATTTACTTGTAAAGTGTCATAACTAGGGATGTGATTTCCATGCAAATGCATGTTTTTTGTCGATGGACGATATTTTCTTTTCGAATCAAGAAATTTGCGATAAAATGGCATCGATTTGTTTTTGCATATTTTTGCATATTTTGATGAAAATGCATATTATTGCATATTTTGGTTTTAAATGCATATTTTTTGCATATTTCCTACTTTGAAGTGCATATTTTTGCATATTTTGGCACAAACTAACAAAAACACAAATGAAATTTATTTGTTTAAAAAACTACATACATATTTTAAATTTTAAAAATTTATCTTGAAAGTGAGATAAAACATTTTTTTCTATTTTTATTTTTTTTTTGATAGATTGTCTAAATTTCTAAAAAAAAAATCTTGCTAACATGAAGTTTTAAGTGTTACTATATAAACCCGGCGTTATTTTTTTGGTTTTTAAGAAGTTTTTCGTATGAAAACAAGATTATTACTTCGCACATTTTATTTTTTAGTGCATATTTTAAGGTTTTTTAGTGCATATTTTAAATTTTTTAGCGCATATTTTAGATTTTTTAGTGCATGATAATCTCATCCCTAATCATAACTCAAAATATGTCATTTTTGAGTAAACGATACAGAATTATTTGTTAAATCCTGCTTGATATTGTGTCAAAAATTCGTATTAATATCTTTTAAACTCACCGTTTGAGAAAAGAACACGCAATTATAACATTTTCTATGTACGGGCCTTTTGCAATGTAAGCCAAGTTTCAATTAAAAACTTTAAAAAGGTTTTCTGTAAAATCAAACATTTTGAGTTATGACACTATACAAGTAAATGAGCGATATGAAATGTACCTAAATTTTCGAAGTATTCGTTCTTAGCTTTTGATTCGCTGAACCGATTTTGGTTAAATGCAATACCAAACTTGACAAGGCATCGAAAACTACCTGTCGTAAATAAAGGTCATCGCTCTTTGATATCTTGGCCGTGATCACCAATTAAACAGCCAAGAGCACATAACTAAATCGACTTTAAATCGATCGATAGTCACCCATTTATACTTTAAGAGGTCCCACAACGATATTTCGATGTGTTCCAAACGCAATGGCAAATTTATATCTGGGGAGTTCCATGACATATCGGACGCTTTAAGTTTTTATACTCTCCAACCACAGTATGGGGTATACTCACTTTGTCATTCCGTATGTAACGCATCGAAATATAGGTCTAGGACCCCATAAAGTATATATATTATTGATCAGTGATCGATTCTAAGACATTCTAGCGATGTCCGTCCATCCGTCTGTCTGTGGAAGACACGATTCAAAGATTAAAAGAGCTATACTCCTGAAGTTTGGCACAAATATATCTTATGGTCATAGGCTGGTTAAGTTCAAAGATGGTCAAAATCGGACCAGGGGGAAAAAGTTCCCCTTTGGGGAACTAAACCCACCTCTGAAAAACACCATATTTTTACATGATTTTTTGTGTTTTTGTTTAACAAATGCAACATTTTTATGCTTCAAGAAGCTCAAAGTTCTGCATTTGGACCCGGGGTATTAGAAAATATCGTTTTTTTCGGCCAGCGCCCCTTTTGTGGGCGTGGATTAAAAAAAAAAATTAAAATAATGATTAACTTGTATTTCTTTAGTGCGAAAAGCATAAGAATGAATTTTTAAACATATATTTCGTGGGGAAATTTGCCCCCCAATGACCACTGCCGACCTCCCCTCCCCCAAAAAAAGTATACGACCCTGGATTTTTTTTTTGCATGTTGGAGGGTATAAAAGATTTGGCAGAGCCGAATTTAACACTCTTACTTGTTTTTTCCAAAAAAAGAGCATTAAAGTACTTTTCTTTAAAAAAGTACTTTTTTAGAAAAAAGTCCCTTTTTTTAGAAAAAATGTACTGTTTTAAAAAGAAGTACATTTTTTTAGAAAAAAGTAATTATTTTAGAACAAAGTACTTTTTTCTAAAAAGTTCTAAAAAAATTTACTTTTTTAAAAAAGTACTTTTTTGTCTAAGAAGTAAATATCTAAAAAGAACTATTTTTTCTGTAATAAAACTTTTTAGGAAAAAAAGTACCATTTTTCCTAAATAAGTACTTTTTTGTCTTAAAGGTTATATAGTTTGTTTCTAAAATAGTTCTATTTTACCAAAAAAGTGCTCTTTTTTCTAAAAAAATCTTTTTTTTTTTTTAAAAAGTACTTTTTTCTACAAAAAAAAAAAACATTTTCTAAAATATACTATTTTACCAAAAAAGTGCTCTTTTTCGTAAAAAAAAAAACTTACTTTTTAAAAAAGTACTTTTTTCTAAAAAAAAATCTTTCTTTTTAAAAAACACTTTTTTTCTAAAAAAATCCTTCTATTAAAAAAGTACTTTTTTCTAAAAAAAAAAAAAAAAACACTTTCTTTTTAAAAAAGTATTTTTTTTATTATTTTTCCTACAAAAGGCACTATTTTTTCTAAAAAAAAGTACTATTTTTTTTAACTCTGTTTTTTATATATTGTTGGACTTTATATTTTATAACTAAAGTTTTTATTTATTTCGGTTTGAGTCCATGTTAATTATTTCTGAGAAATAATTATTTTTGTTGTACAATGAGAAAATCTGAAAAAAATTAATTGACAACACAGGCTAAGTGGAGATGTCGACAGCTTTCGGAAGAAGCCACCCTTCCTTCGTCAGCACTCTTCGATTGTCACTGTAGGTGTGTAAGATTCCGAAAGCTGTCGACATCTCCACTTAGCCTGTGTTGTCAATTAATTTTTTTCAGATTTTCTCATTGTACAACAAAAATAATTATTTCTCAGAAATAATTAACATGGACTCAAACCGAAATAAATAAAAACTTCAGTTAAAAAGTACTATTTTTTAAGAAAGTACTATTTTTTCTAAAAAAGTACTTTTTTCTAAAACAGTACTTTTTTTCTAAAACAGTGCTTTTTTTCTAAAAAAGTACTATTTTTTCTAAAATCTAATATTATCTAGTTCTAACTTTGGACTCTAGGATCTTTTCGCGGAAATGACATTCTGAAAAATTTTTTTTTGGAAATTCATAATCCCCAATCGCGGCCAAAGCAAAAAAAAAACTATAAAATATTAATGTGCCCCCAATAACTGAAATTTTGCAAAAAAAAAAAAAAAAAAACACAAAATTTTTTGCAAACCCTGTTCCTTAAAAAACCCCCTTCAAATTTGTTTTCCCTAAAACTAATGTGTGCACACGATAACTTAACGGCGCGTCTAATATATACTTATTGCTAAATTCATTCGTTGCTGCTGTATGGCAATGATGACGTTATTTGGCGCAGCACAACAAATTCTTTGCTGCACAAGTGCTTTTAGTATCTTTGCTGTTTGTGTTCTTACTTGCTACTCTAACTGATTGTTTTAAATGAATTTGTTTTTATTATTTTCTTCTTCAAGGTTTTTTGTTACACATACAAAAAACCTGAAAAAATCGCATTTTAAAATACAGTGGATAGCGATTAAATGATTCCAATTTTTAAGCGTTGCCGCCTGCTTAAAGGCTCCAAAAGTGCATGAAATATTTTTCCCTGAAAACCATTCTATAAAACAAAATCATTCTTAGCGTTAAAAAATTGTTCAATTCTCTCGAAAGTTTGATTTTTTTAACGGAAAATGATAAAAATATTTAGTGTTTACTTAGAAGTACTTTTTGAAAAAAAGTACTTTTGGAAAAAAACATCTATCATAAAAAGTACTTTTTCATAAAAAGTACTTTTTCATAATAAAGTACCTTTTCATAATAAAAGTACTTTTTCATACAAAATTGCTTTGTAAAAAAAAAATGTTGTCAAGGCCCTTCAAAATATTACATGTTTTTCAGGCACATTTATTTAAGGCCTACTGTATAACATTTTTTTTATTAAATAATAACAAGCGGGAAATGCGCGTCTTTTTAAATTTAAAATTCTGATTAATTTGATTTGAATAAAATTTTATTTTATTTGAAATAAATTTATTTTTTTTTTCTCGTTGCTTTTTTTTTGACGAGACACTAAAATTTGTTGTTCTTGGTCAGTTTTTTGTTTTATTTTTAGAAAAAAAAAAAATTAAAACGAAAATTTTAATAAATTATACTAAATATTTGTTAATACATTAATTTATGAAACAAAAAAAAAAAAACACTCTTACCTTCTACTGACTACCTCTACACCCAAAAAATTTATATTTATTACTGTCTTTCTATATTTATTTATATATAAAAATTTTATTTTATCTTTAGAATAACCGTAGAATGACAAACTTATGGAACTGGGACACTTGTGTGCAGTAAAAATGCCATTTACTTAATATAGCACATTAATAATGTTTCTAATTTTGCTGCTACTGCTGCAGCTGATTTTGCTGTTACTTTTGCTGTTGCTTTTGCTGTTTGTAGACACTTTTCTCTATTTAGCTACAACATACACGTTATTATTGCTGGGGCTTTGTTGTCGTCGTCGCTCTTAATTTTTTTATATGCGTCATTATTTTATTGTTTTTAATGAATTTAGCATTTGAAAACAAAACAAAAATAAATGCCTGTGCGCCTGTCTATTTCTTCATTTAAAAGCAACTGTATCAAGTAATTACTTTATTGAATTTAGAAAAAATAAAAATAAATAAACAAATTTATATTTGTAGTTGTTGCATTATATTGCTTTTGCATTTCAATGCCATTTTTATTTATATTAGCTTTTAGCGGTTTTATTTAATTATTTAAAAAAAAAAAAAGTATCAACTGGTGTATATATAAATATGTACTGTACCTACTATATAAATCCAAAATACTCTACACATTTCCTAATCAAAATATAGAAAATATTGTAAAAGTACTTTTAAAAAAAAAGTACTTTATTTCAAAAAAGTACTTTTTTTAAAAAAAAGTAATTTATTTCAAAAAAGCACTTTATTTCAAAAAAGTACTTTTTTTCAAAATAGTACATTTACATAAAAAAATATTTTTTCTTAAAAAACTGTTTTTCTGAAAAAGTATTTCTTTCAATAGTACTTTTTAAAAAAGTACTTTGTCTTAAAAAAAGTACTTTTCTTCAAAAAGCAGTTTTTCAAAAAAAAAAACCCTTTACACATTTCCTAATCAAAGTATATAAAATATCGTAAAAGTACTTTTTTCAAAAAAGTGCATTTACTTAAAAAAAGCACATTTACTTAAAAAAAAAAATCTTAAAAAAAAAAATTCTGAAAAAAGTACTTTTTTAAGCAGTACTTTGTCTTAAAAAAGTACTTTTCTACAACAGACAGTTATTTTTTTATTCTTTTTTTAAAACATATACTGTTTCTTAAAAAAGTACTTTTTTTATATAAAGTACATTTCTTAAAAATAGTTTTTCCTGAAAAAGTACTTTTTAAAAAGGTACTTTGTCTTTAAAAAAGCACATTTACTTAAAAAAAAAAAATCTTAAAAAAAAAACTTTCTGAAAAAGTACTTTCTTAAGCAGTATTTTGTCTTAAAAAAGTGCTTTTATTTTTTTATTTTTCCTAAAAAAATAATGTTTCTTAAAAAAGTACTTTTTTTTATAAAGTACTTTTCTTAAAAAATTTTTTCCTGAACAAGTACTTGTTAAAAAGGTACTTTGACTTTATAAAAGTACTTTTATTTTTTTTAAATACTTTTTCCTAAAAAAATACTGTTTCTTAAAAAAGTACTTTTTTATATAAAGTATTTTTCTTAATTTTTGTTTCCTGAAAAAGTTCTTTTTAAAAAGGTGTTTTGTCTTTAAAAAAGTACTTTTCTTCAAAAGGCAGTTTTTCTGAAAAAATCCTTTTTCCAAAAAAAAGTACTTTTTCATACAAAGTAGCTTTTTTTTTAATATTTTATATAAAAAAAAAGTACAGTTTGTTAAAATGTTCCGCAATTTTCATTTTTTTTAATTCTACACTCAAAAAAATACGTCAGTAAAAAAGTTTGTAAAATGGTTTGTAACCCAACTTTACAGGTTTTTTACTAATTCTTACTAAAAAAATATTTTTTAGTAATTCTTTTTTGTAAACTAGCGTTACAAACTATTGATTTTTTACTGATTTTTTAATAATTTTTTCAGTTGATTTTTTAAAAATTATCGTACTAACTTTTGATAATTATTTTGTAAATTTTACAATATTATTTAGTTAATTTTGTTTTTTTTTCTAGAAAAAATACACTTTATTAAAAAATTTAAATTTTATTTAAATATTTGGAAATTAAAAAGAGCATTAAAAAATATATATTATTATTTTTTTTTTATGTTAAAACAGTGGACCAACGCTTTGGTGAATATAAATACATATGTTTATTACTTTTAATATTGAATCACACTTATTTGCATATGTTTTTTCTAATTAAAGAAGCACATAATAAAAAAAGAAGGAAATATAGTGAAAAGAAGATATGCAAAAACAACATAATAGAATAAATTATTTTTTCTTTGTTCTCAACTGGCGTTACTTTTTTCCTTATGCTTCCTATGAATATTTTTTTTGTTCTCGTGTCTTTATTGAAGGGTTGATTTTTTTTTATTACTGAGAGTAGTATTGACAATTTTGTGTCTCTTCATAAATTGTGAATCACAATACAGCAGCAGACAGAAACATTTTTTATACAGACAACAGCAAAAAAAATTAATGACGATATTTTTCTGTCTGCCGCTTGCTGTTGTATTGTGAAGAGACTCTTTGTGTAATTTCCTTTATTTCTTTCTTTATTTTCTTTAGTCACAAAATAATACTCGAAAGTTAAACGTCGCGACACGGACGAAATGAACAAAAAAATTAATAACAAACAAATATTACAACACAAGGAGGTAACCAAATTTTAAAGTATTTTTTATTTCAAATAAACTCGTTTGGATAATAAAACCCACGTAAAACATAATAGGAAATGCTGAACACAGGTAGCAATTGTATATTTATGTGTTCCATTTAAAAAATTATATTGATATTTTTAATTCTAGAACATCATGCACAAATACCAACACATATTCAACATGTAAACAACACAATTTTCAAAGCATTAATGTTATTTCTAACAACATTTGAGTTTCCTTGGAATAGTACTTGGCGGCAACAAGCGCAACGGTACGTAGCAGGTAATCAAATTCTAAAGTATTTTTTTATTTAAAATTAACTCCTTTTTTAGGATAACAAATAAAACCCTCGTAAAACAAAATAGGAAATGCTGAAACAGGTAACAATTGTATATTTATGTGTTCCATTTAAAAAATTATGTTGATATTTTTTATTCTACAACATCATACACAAATAAATACATATATTCAACGTCTCAACAACACAATTTTCAACGCATTAATGTGATGTGGTGCGTATAATTTCTATTAAAAAAATTGTGTTTAATATTTTCTCTTACATATTTTAGATAAACAATTCGAACAAAAATTGAGTTTCATTGGAATAGTAATTGGCGGCAACAAGCGCAATACGCAGTTTACATGTTTTACAAAAATACCAAAAATTATAAATACACAATTTACATTTTTTTTACAAAAAAAGTTAATAATATTTACAAATGGGTTTTAAAATTCATTTTACAAAAATTGTACAGAAAAAATCTGTATTACTAATTTTTACCAGTTATTTTAAGTTTACTAAAATTTGAAAACCAAAGTTTGTAATGGTAACTGAAAAAGTTATCGGGCACAAATTGAAAACTTTTTTAGTAATGGTAACAGACTTTTTTGTAAGGAATACTAACATATTTTTATGAGTGTATATAAAAAGTTTTAGATACACTTTTTCTTTAGAAAAGTGTCAAAGACATTTCTCCTATGGAAAAAGTCTCTTAGACATCTATACTATAAAAAACTCTCACAACCAGGGAAGATTTTCATGTACATAATTTTTTTTGCATTTTTTTTAACAAACTGTACTTATTTTTTCAGAAAAGATTTTTTTGTATTTTGTATGAAAAAGTACTTTTTTTAAAGAAGTAGTACTTTTTAAGAAAAATATATTTTTTTAACAAAAACTGCCTTATTTATATACTTATACTTATTTTAGAAAAATACCTTTTTAAGAAAAGTACTTTTTTAAGAAAAGTACCTTATTAAGAAAATTACTTTTTTATGAAAAGTACTTTTTTAAGAAAAGTACTTTTTTAAGAAAAGTACTTTTTTAAGAAAAGTACTTTTTTTAAGAAAAGTACTTTTTTAAGAAAAGTACTTTTTTAAGAAAAGTATTTTTTTAAGAAAAGTCCTTTTTTATGAAAAGTACTTTTTTAATATAAGTACTTTTTTAAAAAAGTAATTTTTTAAAAAAAGTACTTTTTTAAGAAAAGTACTTTTTTAAGAAAAGTACTTTTTTAAGAAAAGTTACATTTTTATGAAAAGTACTTATTTAAGAAAAGTACTTTTTTAAGAAAAGTTACATTTAAAAAAAAAATACTTTTTTCAGAATAATAGCTTTTTAAGAAAAACTATTTTTTTTAATGTATGTACTTTGTTGAAAAAAGTACTTTTAAGATATATTTTCTATATTTTGATTAGGAAATGTGTAGAGTATTTTTTTTAGGAAAAACTGCCTTTTTAGGAAGTTATTTTCTAAGACAATTTACTTTTCTATAGAAAAAGTCTCAAACACATTTTTCCTATAGAAAATTCTAAAAGACATTTTTCTTGTAGAAAAACTCTCATAGACATTTTTCTTAAAGAAAAACTCTCATAGGAAAAATATCTCGGTCACTTTTTCTATAGAAAAAATAATTTTTCTTATAGAAAAACTCTCATAGTCATTTTTAACAGGAAAAATATCTCGATCACTTTTTCTATAGAAAAAATACTTTTTTTATAGAAAAAGTACTTTTTTAAGAAAAAAGTAATTATTTAAGAAAAATGTTCTTTTTTTAAACACAGTACATTTTTAAGAAGAAGTACTTTTTAAGAAAAACGGTCCAATGTCTATTTTACTTACTAAAAAAAAAAAAACTTTGACTGAAATACTTTAAAAAGTACTTTTCTTAAAAAAAGTACTACTTCTTCAAAAAAATACTTTTTTTTTTTAAAAAAGTACTTTTTAAAGAAAAATGTACTTTTTTTACAGAAAAGATTTTTTTTGTATTTTGTAAGAAAAAGTCCTTTTTTTAAGAAGTATTAGTTTTTTAGGAAAATATATTTTTTAAGAAAAGTACCTTTTTAAGAAAAGTGCTTTTTTAAGAAAAGTACCTTTTTAAGAAAAGTGCTTTTTTAAGAAAAGTACTTTTTTAAGAAAAGTACTTTTTTAAGAAAAGTACTTTTTTAAGAAAATTAAATTTTTAAGAAAATAACTTTTTTAAAAAAAAAGTACTTTTTTAAGAAAAGTACTTTTTTTTAGGAAAAGTACTTTTTTAGGAAAAGTACTTTTTTAGGAAAAGTACGTTTTTAAGAAAAGTTACATTTTTAAGAAAACGTACTTTTTCAGAAAAAAAGCTTTTACAGAAAAGATTTTTTTGGTTGAAAAAGTACTTTTTTTAAAGGTATTAATTTTTTAGGAAAATATATTTTTTAAGAAAAACTGCCTTTGAAAGAAAAGTACTTTTTTAAGAAAAGTACATTTTTAAGAAAAGTACTTTTTTAAGAAAAATATTTTTATAAGAAAGTACTTTTTTAAGAAAAGTACTTTTTTAAGAAAAGTACATTTTTAAGAAAAGCACTTTTTTAAGAAAAGTACTTTTATAAGAAAAGTACTTTTTTAAGAAAAGTACTTTTTTATTTAAGAAAAGTACTTTTTTAAGAAAAGTACTTTTTTACGAAAAGTAATTTTTTAAAAAAAAGTACTTTTTTAAGAAAAGTAAGAAAACGTTTTTAATAAAAAGTACTTTTTAAAAAAAACGGTCCGATGTCTATTTTACTAATTAAAAAATTAAAAACTTTGACTGAAATACTGTATTTAAAACTTCTCATGCATTATAATTACACTTATTGCTGGCACCTTTTCTATAGAAATAATATCTATGAAAATTTTTTTACAGGCATTTTTCTAGTGGAAAAATTCTCACAGACATTTTTCCCAAAGGAAAAATCTAAAAAAAAATTATTAGAAAATTACTTTTTTTTAAAAAATTTTATAAGTATTTTTCCTACAAACTAAAGAAAAAACAATAATTACTTTCCAAAGAAAAAGTATTTTTTATTTTTTTTAAATGTACTTTTTTAAGAAAAAGGTACTCTTTTAAGAAAAAACTACTCTTTTAAGAAAAAAAAAACTTGTTTAAGAAAAAAGTACTTTTTTAAGAAAAAGTTTTATATTTAAGAAACAGTGCTTTTTAAAAAAAAAATACTTTTTTAAGAAAAGATAATTTTTTTAAGAAAAGGTACTTTTTCAAAAAAAATTATTATTGCATTTGTAAGAAAAAGTAGTTTTAAAAAAGTGATTTTTTAATAAAAAGGTACTTTTTTAATAAAAAGGTACTTTTTTAATAAAAAGTACTTTTTTAATAAAAATTACTTTTTTAAGAAAAGTACTTTTTAAGAAAAGTACTTTTTAAGAAAAAGAACTTTTTTAAAAAAAGTACTTTTTAAGAAAAAGTAATATTTTAAGACAAAGTACTTTTTTAAGAACAAGTACTTATTTAAGAAAAAGTACTTATTTAAGAAAAAGTACGTATTTAAGAAAAAGTACTTTTTTAAACAGAAAAAGTACATTTTTAAACAGAAAAGGTACTTCTTTTAAGATTTTTTTTTTTTTTTAAACAGAACTTTATTAAGAATAAGTACTTTTTAAGAAAAAGTATTTTTTTGAGATAAAGAATCGGACCGGATTAATCGTTCTAATGTCTATTTTACTTACTAAAAAAAAGAAAAAAAAGTTTGACTGAAATACTGTATTTAAAACTTGTCATGCATTATAATTACACTTATTGCGGATATTTATCGACTTCAACCATTAAATGTCAAAATAACAAATACTTGCACACAGACGCAGTTTGAACATGCATAAAAGCATTTAAATATACAAAAAGTATTTAAATAAATATTATTTTTTTTTTCATACATATAAGTAGATTTTTTTTAAGAAATTATATTTAAAAACTTATTTAGCGATTATCTCATATTTGTTTTCAACAAAAAAATACATTTGTGCATTCAATGCTGTTCAGTTTAAGGTTCGAGTTGATTTTTTTCAAAAATTTATACACTTTTTTTCTGTCATTTACTAACTGCAAGCAAACATATTCATTTGGTAACAAAACAAAAAAAAAATAAAACAAATATTCATACACGCGAATTCAGTTTTTTTTTTGTCGAAATTAACTGAAAAAAAATTGTGGAAGTAGTCAAACAAACATTTTGTATAGCTTTCGATATTGTGCTGTTCAGCAAATGCTGTTTGCATATGTCTGTCTGTCGGTATGAATAGCGCATTTTTGCATGTTAAAAAAAAGTTTTGCTTTCGTTTTATTATTGTAGTTGTTGCTAAGTAGACATATCACAGTGAACAATTTTTTATAGCACTATATTATTTTAATAATATCCCAATTCTCATTGAGTTTAAATGGTCCAACAGCGCTAACAAATTAACTAAAAAATAAGGTACACAAAAAAGACCTATATTAAAAAACCCCTAGTAAAATGTCAAGAAAAGTTTGTAATTTTTATTTTTCGCTACCTTCTATTTTAAGAAAATTTCTAGTAAAAATTAGGAGCTTTTTTGCAATTTTACAATTTTTTTACCAAAAAATTTGTAAATTTACAATTTTTTTTGACGCGATAAAACTTATAAGGAGTTCTCGTGACTTTACTAGATTTTGTGCTATCTCCTATTTTACGAGAATTTCTAGTAAAAATTACGAGCTTTTTTGTAATTTTGCAAGTTTTTAACCAATAAAGTTGTAAATTTACAACTTTTTTGATGCGACAAGAAATTCTCGTGACTTTAATAGATTTTTTTTATTAAAATTACCTTAGAAAACTGGACATTTACGAATAAAATTTTAATATTACAAAAAAAAAATATTAAATTTCGATCGAAAATTGTTTGTTAAAAAACAAGGAAAACTGTCAAATATTGGTAAAATGGGATTACGACACTTTTTCTAGCAATTTGACACGTTTTTTTTTGAGTGTAGAATCAAAATTTGCCCGGACACTTGGAAAAATCAAAAGTTAAAGTAAAAATGTTACTCTATCCTACATATGAGGCATTCCACACCAACTGTTATATTAAAATTTTTTTGCCTGAGTATCTTTACTTCAATATTTATGCAAATTAAATGAATGGGCTATCGATTAAAAAAATAAAAATTGGAAAATTTTCAGAAGAAGTTCTGAATTTTTCAAATTTAAACTTAAACTTTATTTATCAAAAAAGGTGCTTTTCTATCTGTTCTGAAATTTTCAGAGATGTGTTTAGCCTTGTTTTCGAGAAATCAAATGTCAAAGATTGCAATACGCTAATTTTATACTATAATGGTGTATAAAACGTGTGCGTATGAGTAATATCAATACTTAAAAAATATTTTAAGAGGCAATGGGAGCGTGAGTGAGTTTTTATTTACGATCATGCAAGCTAATGAAAGAAAAAAATATATTCAAGCACGATATTTTATTTTACTCACGCTCACGTGCACATCGTGACCGTGACTTATTTTTTTCTACTCACGTGTGCGTGAATAAGCGCGAGCAAAATAAAATATCGTGCGTGACTAAATTTTTTCTTTCATGAGCGTGCGTTATCATTATTAAAAACTCATTTACGATCCCATCTCTATTTTAAATATTGTTTAAGTGTTTTTATTACTCATACGCACTCGTTATATACACCATTATTGTATAAAATTTGCGTAGTGCAATCTTTGACATTTGATTTCTCGAAAACAAGACAAAACACATCTCTGAAAATTTCAGAATAGATAGAAAATTTCTTTAACTTTTTTTAAAAAAATTAAAAAAAAAAATAAAATTGCGGCGTGTTTTTTGATAATTAAAGTTTAAGTTTAAATTTGAAAAATTCAGAACTTCTTCTAAAAATTTTCCAATTTTTATTTTTTTAATCGATAGCCCATACAAAAATCTATAAAAAAACTTTTGTCTTAAAGACTTTACTGTGTTTCATTTAATTTGCATAAATATTGAAGTAAAGATGCTCAGTCAAAAAATTTAGATATTTTCAATTTTTGACCACGCCTACAAGGCCCACTTTTTGAAAAAACTTAAATTTTATTTTTGTTATTTAATAGTACCCTAAGAGCGAATATTTTGCAAATGATTTCATATTGTCACGACACTACTTTTTTTTGCTGAACATTTGGTGTGGAATGCCTCATATATGCACTAGCTGAAGCTCCCGGTGTATCTCAGGTCGACTTACACACAAAAAATTATTGGCTAAAAATTTTCAATTAAATGTATTGATCAACAAAAATTAAATGAGTCAATCAATGTTTTGATTAAAATTTTTGCTATTTTTTGTTACAAATTTTCAACATACCAGATTTTTTTTCGCTTTAATTTATTTGAATAGATTAATTCAAAAATATACAAAATAATCGGGCTTTACTTTTTTTATTGTTGCCAACATATTGGAAAGCAAAAAAGATGAATTTTTTGATAGTTTTTTCATAAGCTTACAATTCATTTGTTAAATCAATCATTATTTTGATTGGCTTTAAACAAAAAATTGATCAAATTTTTGATCAAAATCTAAAAAATGTTTGATTGAAAAAATTTTCAATCAATCACCTACAATTTGATGATTGGTATAACAATTTTTTTAATTGGAGGAATTTCAATCAAAAAATTGATTGAATCCGCGTTTTTGTTGATTGAAATTCGTTTTAAATTTTTTCTGTGTAGATATGAAGATCTAAATTGCGTCTCCCCAGCGCCACCTATCGGGTCCATTTTACACGTAAAATTTTCTCATGACGTAACATATATACATTCTGAAGTGGCTTAAAATTTTACTGAAATGAAGACTTTGGTCATTAACTTCACCCAAGCGCCATCTACCGGTTCCAAATTTTATCAGGCAACTTTTTTTTGTTTAATAAATATAATTTTGTGAATTTGAGCCAAATAGTAACATAGAAACAAAAAAATGGAATTATGACGACAATAGCGCCACATACCGGATCTAAACTTTATCTGGAGACTTTTTTTGTTTAATTAATATATTTTGTAAATTTCAGCCAAATCGTAACATTATTAAAAAAAGTAAAATATTACGACTGAGTGCCACCTATCGGTGTTATCAAATAAACTACATTACACAAAAAAAAAAAAAAAAAACTCTGTTAATTATCTGAGGAAACTTTGCTTTTTGTCACAACAAAATACAAAGTATTTTTTTAAATCTGTATTTTGAGAGAAAACTCTGTCAAATATCTGTTGAATTGAGATTACAGTCATTTTACAGAGTTATTATTTTGAGTGTAGTAATTTGACAATTTTATTTTTTTTGTGTGTAAGTATTAAAATTGAAAAACTTAGTTTTTTAAAAATAATTTTAAAATTAATATCCAGGGCATACAAAAAAAAAAGAGATTTTGTAACCCATATAAGTACCAAAGTCCGGCCAATTTTTTTTTCACTTTGATATTTTTTTTTCAACGTTACAACACCATTTACAGATGTAATTCGAAAAAGATTATTCGATTTAAACTTCGAACAGAACAGAACACTTAATTCGCTTTCATTTGATTTGGAAAATTTTATATGAATTGAAAAGTTGTGAAAGACGTAACAGGGGCGCAACTGTATTTCGAAAAAGATCTATTGAAATTCCACAAAGATCAATTGTAGCTCGAAATAGATGAACTGTAATTATCATTGTAATTCGTAAAGATCAGTACAACTCGCAAAAGATCAATTGTAATTAAAAAAATATTAATTGTAATTCGAATAAGATAAATTGTAGTGTCCGACCGAATACACCTTTTTTGGCCGAAGCCGAAGCCGAATATTCGGCCAAATTTTCATTATTCGGCCAAACCGAAGCCGAAGCCGAATATTAAAAAAAAAAAATATTTATGTAGTAAAAACAAGAAAAAAATAAAAGTCGACTCGGCGGGATACTCAAATGCATGAGAATGCTGTCCAGAATGATTTTATTTTAAGCAAAAAAATTTTTTGGACATTTTTGTAAAAAAATATATTTTAGAGTGTAAATTTTTTTCAATCGGAAATTTTTTTTGAATGTTAAAAATGTTTTTAGTTGCAAAAACACTTATTAAAATGTTTTTGTGGCTTACTAATGTGATTCAAAGTTAGTTTAGTATGTTTTTCAACACGTGAGCAAAAATATTATACAATTATTCGGTATTCGGCCTATTCGGCCAAAATTGTGACCGAAGCCGAATAGTGGCCGAATAGTGCTTTTTGGCCGAAGCCGAGGCCGAAGCCGAATATTCGGTCGGACACTAATAAATTGTAATTCGAAAAAAATCCATTGTAATTCAAAAAATATCAATGGAATTTCAGTTGATATTTTTGGAATCACAGTTGGAATCTTCGAATGACAATTGATCTTTATCGAAGCAAAATTGATATTTTTCGAATTACAATTGATGTTTTTCGAATTACATGTAATTGCAGTTGATCTTTTTTGAATTAAAATTAATATTTTTTGAATTACAATTCACATATTTAAATTACAATTGAACTTTTTCGAGAAAAATTTTGATGGGACTTTTCTGAATTACAATTGGAATTATCAGAATTTAAATAAACATTTTCTTAAAGTTAATTGAAGAAGTAAAGTAAAAAACACCATACGTATATTTAATAAAATGTTTACAATTTACGTTAAGTATACGTATTGTTGTATTTTGATTGCAAATAAAATTATTTATTGGGTTATCTGCTATTCAACTTATGTGATTCGTTTATGACTTTGATGATGACATTCAAACTCAATATACACATTACGAAAAAAAATATAGACAAAAAAACAAAATGTGTATTTTTTCATTAGAAATTTGCAATTATCGACAATTTTAGATAAAAGGTTTTAACTTACTCTTAATAGAAACATTATAACATTGATAATTACCTGCAAGAAATAAAAAGAAAGAAAAATTTTAGTAAAAATTTTGTAAGAGAATAAAAAGCTTTTTTAAATATTTTTATAAAAAAAAAAATCTATCTAAATTTTAGTAAAAATTTTATAAAATTTAAATATTTTTATAAAAAAAATCATCCCTATTTAAAGTTGAGTTAAGAAAATCTTTAAAATTGTTGATGCCCAAAAATTGTTTAAAATAAAATCTGTCTGTATTTTACTAAACCCCAAATTGTGTTCATACATTTTACATTTTCTTTAAATTTTCAACAAAATATTTTTATTTCTCACTTTCCTCCAAAAAAAAAAAAGTAAAAGTAACATGTTTTACTTCTTTTAGCAAAAACTTTCAACCCAAAAGACTAAAATCTTCTATTTGCAATAAATTGCATGTTAGATGCGTCATAAAATATAAATAAGACAGAAAAAAAAAATTAAAAACACCCTAGTAAAAAGTTTTGCGCCAAAATAAAAAAAAATATCAAGAAATAAAATAAAAACGAAGGGAAAATAAAATGCCGCAAGCTTAAAATACATTTAACACAATGCGACAAACTGACAGTCGTAGTTCTAAGTAGAAGGAGTAAAAGGAGTCCAAATGGCAGCTCGTATAAATGTATTTTACCAAAGAAAAAAATGAAACAACCACAACTAGTAACATGTGGTTGAGGGAATAACTAGAGTTTTTCACGGGAATTCCCGGGACGGGAATTCCCGGGAATTCCCGTAAATTTTCGATCCCGAAATCCCGGGAAATAGAGCGGGAATTCCCGGGAATTTTAGTTTCTTTGAAATTGTTGATTTTCGACTTCTATTGATTATTTAGTATGTGATTTTTTAGAGATTTTATAAAAATTCTTGATAATTGATGACAGAAACGTTCGCAGGGACCATGAGGGCCCAAAAAGAGAGACGTTCTAACTAAAAAATTTCATGCAAATCTGAGACTTACGAAATGAAAAAAGTCTCACAATATCAAAATTTTGAAAGGATATAATTACACAGTGAATCGAAATTTCCGAATCGGAATAGAATGAAACCAAAAGCAAATTAAAGTTTTCATTTTACATAACAAAGCCATCAAGAAGTTTTTTTAATTCAGCGCTAGATTAGTTTTTACACGCATTTTACAGCAATTAAAGCTTTTGTGAACTAAACATGTCCAACAATAGGGGCCCCTGGTCTAAACATAAGCTCGAAACTACGTTAGCTACAACCGGTATGAATTTCGCTGCAATCGGTCCCGTACCTATTTACTGAATAGCCAAATTAATAAAAATAATCCACTGTTCACCGTTGCGTATGATTGTTATTAAAAGGCAATTACAAAATTAATCATACGCCGTATACAATTTTTTAGCAATTATTATTATAATTATAATAAAAATTCACCAACTTCAAATGCGTGTAAAAAAAATCTAGCGCTAAACCAAAAAAAAGTGTCGAGGGTTTTATTATGCTTTCATTTGCTTTTTGTTGGGCTGTGTTATCAGATCCTGATACTTTTTTTTCAGAAGCTAAGAAATTTTCTTTCTGAGAACTGCATTATAAAAATTTGCAGTATGATTATTTGTTTCTTTAGAAAATATTTATGTCTCTGGACATGATTCTTTATAAATCGATAAATTGATATAAAATCTGTGTAAAGGATCACAGTTTTTTTTAGAAACCAGAATTTTTAATTTTTTTAATAATTTTTGGCGTAAATTTTCTTATAGTTTCATTTCTCTGAAACAGTTACATTCAGTTTCAGAAACATATTAGGGAAATTCCTGTGAATCAGTTTCATTGTGTTTTAGAGCAAAGCGTTGAAAACCAATTGTAAAAATGAACTGAAATGAATTAGAATAAATGATGAATTTTTATTATTAAAACAGATAAAGCGATGTGAAATAACATATTCCCTTAAAAATACTTTTAAATGATTTCGATATATTTGGACCGTTTTTTTTATAAAAACTGGGTAACAAATTGTTCTTTTTTCTCGAAACCTATTTTTTTTCTGTTTGAAAGGTACTAAATAAGATTCTTATGGTGTTAATAAACATTATAAAAAGTGTAATCGCATTCATAAGGTTTTAATATATTTTTTTGACAAACAATTTGGGTTTTTAGTTATTACGGGAATTCCCGGGATCCCGGGAAATTTGAAAATGAATCCCGCTTTCCCGGGAAATGAAAAAGTCCGGGAAAAGAAAAACTCTAGGAATAACGTACACAGACAAAAATATATAAAAATGAGTTTTAATTAAAATATTTGTAGTATTCATTAAAAAGTTGATTTATTTTAATCAAACAATATAATACTGTTAATTACATTTTTTATTGCATTAATTAAAATTTAATTTAAAAAAAATATATTTTGCAGTATTAATTAAAATTTGTTTCATTTTAATCAAACAAAATTATGATATTAATAACATTTTTTGTTGTATTAATTAAAATTTTATTTAAAAAAAAATTGTAATATTAATTAAAATATGTTTCATTTCAATATTTCAATCAAACAAAATTATTATTAATTATATTTATTTAGTTACAAAAAGTTTTTTTTAATTAAAAAAAAAAGTTTTTCTTAATTAAAACTATAATTTGAATAGTAATAAGTGGATTAAAAGTTGAGTAAAAAATTAATAGCATTGATTACAAAATTAATCAATGTTGGTACAGTAAACAAATTATGGTATTCTGTAAACTTTTAATAAACGGCTATTTGGATGTGCCGAGTCAAGCAAACCCTCTACATTTTTCTGTTTCTTGTTAAAGTTTTCTAAAATTTCCTTTTTTATTTTTTTTGTTATTTACCTGAACTTTCTACCTTTTTTGACTTCTTCTGAATTTTCTAGAATTTTTTCTCAATTGTTATAATTTTTCTGATAGTTTCTTAATATTCCTGAATTTTTTGTATGCAAGTTGTCAAAATAAAACATATGTAAAAAAAAAACATTTTGGACAAAAAATCAGTTCGCTACACTGAAAAAAATCTTTACGAAAGTAATAACAATTGACAGAAGTTTTATAAAAAATGACTCATGTTTCTGATCAATGAAACTGGTGTCTTTTAATTTCCTTTTAATAAAAACTTACATGGAAATAATGAAAATATTCGTAAGATTAGTTTGAAACGTTTTATGAAGTTTTTCATGAAACTTATGAAAGTATTCATTGTTTAACTGTGGAATAGAAGTAGGTAAGTGAAAAAAATTGTAACCTTAAATTGAAATTAAGAAAAATGTTTATTAATAACAATTTTGGTTGAGTCAAGTGTAACCGGCACTAAAATTTTATTAAATAAACGTGATTGTAGAAAAAATACAAAATTTATGGTTTTAATTTACAATTAGTTTTCTCACTAAAATGTCACTCTAATATTTAATTAACGAAATAATATAAAACATTTTTAATTTCATATTTAAAGACTAAAAAAATCACAAAATGTTTTTTATTTGTCTAAATTTTGTGCGTTAACTACAGAATAGACAGACGTGACTCGACAAGTGTCAAAAAAAACAAGTTTTAAAAACAAATTTTTTTTTTTTTTATAATATGCATGATATTTTGACAAGCTTATGAGTTCCTTCATTGATTAAATGAAAACAAAATAACACTGCGTGACAAAACTAACCACTATTTTAGAAAACAAGAGGTACGACCATCATTTCTATATATTTCGGACATGCTGAATCGAATGGCGTACTCCTTTTTTCGATGTATGGTACAGTTTTCTTACAAAATGTCATTAAAGATTGGCTGATTTTCAGCTGCATTTTTAACAAAAAAATTTCCAAAGCTAATGATTTTTAAATGATATGGCATGGAAAACAAAGATATAACTTGTAGCAATATTTCTAATGTAAATTTGGTTTAAAGCTTTTCATCTTAAGCCCTTAAAATAGCGGATTTCTTAATTTTTTTACGTATTTGCGAAATTAACCCCTAAATTGGTGTCTGATAAAAAACTAGGATTTTGTGGATTATAAAGGGACCCATGACACTACGAATAGTGAACAAAAAACATATATGTTATATGGACCATCATGATGAAAATCGCGAAAAACCGTTTTTTTGTATATGGCAGCATCACTTTACGAGATGATTTAAGGCCCCATCTTTTAGTATAGAACCTTAAATAATGAACTGACCCAAAATTTGTCCAAAAAAGTTTTCATTTGCAAAAGTTATCTAACAAAAACTATAATTATTGCATGGAAAACACTAAAATATGAGTTTTTATTAAGATAACTTTTGCAAATGAAAACTTTTTTGGCCAAATTTTTGATGAGTTAGTTGTTTAAGGTTACCACATTATATACTAAAAGATGGAGCCTTAAATCATCTCGTAAAGTGATGCTGCCATATACAAAAAAACGGTTTTTCGCGATTTTCATCATGATAGTCCATATAATATAGCTGTTTTTTCCCACTATTCGTATTTTTAGGGATGCCTTTTTGATTCACTAAAAGCAAGTTTTTTATCAAAGACCAATTTGGTTGTTAATTTCGCGAAAACCTTTAAAAATTAAGAAATTCGCGAATTTAATGACTTAAGATGAAGAGCTTTAAACCAAATTTGCATAAGAATATTGCTACAAGTCATATCTTGGTTTTCCATGCCATAAAATTTATAAATCATTAACTTTGCAAATTTTTTTGTCAAAAAACTGTCTCTAAATCAGAAAATCTTTAACGACATTTTGCAAGAAAACTGTACCATCGAAAAACGGAGTACGCCATTTGAATCAGCATGTCCGAAATATATAGAAATGATAGTCGTAACTCTTGTTTATTTTTTAGTGTTCCGCAGTGTAATAAATCCGTTTAATTTTTATCACGATTCTTTTAGTTTACTAGCGTTTAAATACTGCAATCTTTTTGCATTTAAAAAAAAAATTGTTTCATAAAATTGACACCAAAAGTTACGCAGTATAGAGACCTGTTCATTATAGTTATGAAAATCTTCATATAATCAATGAAAAATTCTTTAGAAGTGAGCCAATGACTTTTTGCATTGTATGAATGTTTCTTTTTATAAAATTAATGAAAAATTTCATAACAATGATAATAATGATCATAAATTTAATCAAAAAGTTTCATACTACGAAAATTCATAAAATTAATAATTTTTATAAATGCAATGAAATTTTAAATTTTTTTGAAAAAAATCATAGCAATTATGAAAAATTCAATTCAATCCAATGAAAAAATTCATTAGATTATTGAATTATTAACACAACTTTATTAACACAATAATGTTTTCTGTGTGTTAACTCCCAAAATATTTAAAATGCATACACAGAAATAATGATTTTTTTCATTAGGTAAATAATTTTTACAAAATGGTTATGATTTTTTTCATTGATGAAAACTTTCATTGAAATAATAAAAACTTTCATACATTTAATGAAAAAATTAGATAGAAAGAAAATTTATAAATTTTTGTTGTCAATTTTATGAAAAAAAAAATTTTTAAAAATCATTGATTTAATGAAAAAATTTGGCCAAGTAAAATTAAACTTTTTATATTTGTTTTTTGTTATGAACAATAGTTTTTTCTGTATGTGAACTTGCAAAATATTTTAAAAGCATGCATAGAAATAATGAATTTTTTTATTAGATAAATGATTTGTAGATAATGGTTATGTTTTTTTATTGAAATAATAAAACTCTTTATACATTTAAATTTCATATGAAGAAAATTTATAAATTTTTCATATCAATTTTATGAAAAAAATTATAAAAAATCATTGAAAATTGAGTCAATAAAAAAATTCGGCACAGTAAAATTTAGATTATAAAAACAAAACTCACCGCCAGAAATTTGTGAGAAAAAAAAAAAGTATTTGAGCTTTTTAAAAAAAAAGGGAAAATTTAAAAATTTTCGGGATTTTAGATTTTCAGAACTTCTGCATTTTATTTTGTCTTTTCTAAATCTCTCCACAACTTTTCTTTAAATCAATTGCACTTTTGTGTGTAACAGGTCTGTTTTTTCCAATATTCAATTAAGCTTTTTTCAATTTCAAATTAAGCTTTTCTGAATATACACTGATAGAAAAACGCTTCATATCAGTAATGAATGGAATTCATAAACATTGTTTCATTACAACAATGAAAAATTTCATATGCCGAATGAAATTTCATACATATTGTGCAAGATTTTCATAAATTTTGATTCATAAGGTTTCATAATTTCATTAAAATTTGCCATTAGATTAGTGAAAAATTACAACTTTAATAAGAACAAACTATTTGTAACGAAATACATTTGCAAATTTTAAAATTTGCTATGTCTACAAAATGTTTTACAATTTTACAAGTCTCAGACACTTTGTTTTGTAAGCTTTAAGGAAAAGGAAAAATTTTACAATTCCCGAAAAAAATTTTCTAAGTCCCCCAATTTTCTAAATCACAAAAAAAAATTTCTACGTTTTGGAGTTAAGAATATTATTTTAAATGAAAATTCTGAATCTGAGTTTTCTAAGTCCCAGTCACAATTTTTTTTTGCATTTTCTGTGACATGTGGCGTAGATTGTGTTCCCATGGGACAGGTCCAGGGACACATCACAACTGATGTATTATTGCTTAACATGCCTCAAAAATGCTTTATAAAAAAATTTAAGATCCGAAAAAAAATTTTAAGTCCCAGACACAAAATTTAATTAAAATAAAAAGTAGAATTTATTCAATGAAAGAATTTCATAAGAGTTAAAAAATTTTTTCATTAAAGTTATAAACAAATTTCACAAAATAAAATTTATATTTTGTATGAATAATTCTCATTAATTTAATGAAACTTGTTTCATTTTCATCATGATACTTATTTCATTAATTAAATGAAATAATACATAGGTTCCTTTTTAACGAAATTGTTCATAACACTAATGTAGATTTTCATTATTGTCATGTTCAAATTCCTATCAGTGTAAATTAAGCTTTTCTTAATTAAAATTGGGCTATTCTGAATTAAAGTGAGTTTCAATTTGATTTTTATTTTAATATCATTTAGGGCGGATTACTCAATGAAAAGTTAGCTGCTAACTGCCGATTTAACGTAGCCTTATATCAAAATTTGTATGAAAAACTTAAATTTAACGGAGAGTTATTTTATAACGGAGCATTGAGTAATCCAGCCTTAAAGTTTTTTAAACATTCAATAAAGATTTTTTAAATTTAAATTGAGATTTCAGCAGTTTAGTTGTGTTTATCTTTTTAATTTCAATTGCAGTGTTTCTAAATTCCAAATGATAATTTCTAAATATCAATTGGAAAAAAACCGAATATATAATCTAAAATCATTTCACTTGAAAAAAGAGTATGATAATTTTTTAGTCAAAAAAAAAATTATTCAACAAATGGACTTTAAAATTATATATTCAAATGCATTTTATTTTTAAATCATTTAAACATTTATGACAAAAAAAAAAAACAGTAACAAAAAATAGCGCGCGTGGCTTTTATTTAAATAAATTAGATAATTGAATATAAGATTTTTTTTCATTAATTGCATATGCATTAAGGTAAAGAAAATGCAGTATTTGTTGTATTTTTAAATACAAAAAAAAATATTTAAATTTCAAAACAACACAAAAAATACAAAAAATTTATTCAAAAATTTTATAAAAGAAAGATGTAAAAAAGAAATATACATATCAGTAGTGAGTGAGTATAATAAAAAGTAAATCTTGAACTTGAACTTGAAAAAAAAACAACAACTGAATAAAAGAAAAGAAAATTACAAAAATATATATATTTTTATGGCTTTAACTTAACGTCTTTCAATAATCATGATTATCATCATTTAAACATAATCACGGCTATATCTACAAAATACTCTTTTTCTTTTTTGTTACTGTCAAAGACACCAAACAGTCTGTTGATTTAATCATCATCATCATCATTATGATGGAGGAGTAGGAGGGAAATACTGATGAGGGTATTTTATAGAGTATATAATATTTCTAAATGATGAATAAATATAAATAATCGTGCTTTCATTTTCTATATATACATATACAAACATATAATAATATCTTATATATGTCTTAAAAAAATTCTTTGTTGTTGTATTATGTAAAATAACTTACATTTTTATTACTTTTTTTTGGGGTGGGGGGAGGGGAGAAATTAAAGTATTTATAACTCACGTACCATTTTAATACATAATTTGGTATTTATAAAATGTAGGTTTGTAACTTTACTTTGATGTGTTTTTGAGTTCTTAGGTTGAGTAGTTCATTTAATATAGAAATGTGTTTTCAGTTAATATAAAATTATCGATTTTAAATTTACTTTAAATTTAGTAAAAAAAATATTACAATCTGTCTTTTGCGATGCAGAAAAAGATATAGAAAACAATTTTTTGAGTAATAATTTGTAATACCCTTCAATAAAGGCCAATTGACACAGTACCCTTAAGTCAAACGGTTATTTGATGTTTCGTGAAAAAAGGAGTGCATACTTTTAGGCTCAAAGTAAGAACTAATTTTCGTATGATCATTCGTAGGATTTTCGACAGTTTTAGAAATGTTTTTAAAGCTGTGTTTTCATTTTACAATTAAGTTCTTTGCCTTTAAAATTTAACATATTGTAGAGTTTTAATCGCATTTCAAATAACATTTACATATTAATTAAATGCCTAAAATTATGCTACCACAAAAAATAGATATTTCTTTTTAAAATTATCTAAAATAAAATATATAATGTAAACACATCATAAAGACCACTACATATTAGTTTGTTGGTTAGTTGACGATCGTGATCTTACTACGATGGTACAATTTTCGGGAGTTCTCGTTTACCATTCACCTAATCCTTAAACACAAAAAAAAAACTTTGTCAAATTACTAAAACTTTGTCAAATTACTCCTTGTTTTTTTAACAAACAAATTTGGATCGAAATTTGAACTTTTTTTGTAATTTTACAATCTTTTTTGTAATTTTACAATCTTTTTTGTAATTTTACAAATTTCCAAGATAATTTTAGTAAAAAAAAATTCTAGTAAAAAATCTAATCAATTGCGCCAAAAAACTGTAAATTTACAATTTTCTTAGTAAAAAGGTTGTAAAATTACAAAATTATTGGTAAAAAGCTTGTAAAATTACTAGGAACTCTCGTAAAATAGGAGGTAGCAAAAAATCTAGTAAAATAACGAAATTTAAAATTTGTAAATTTACAATTTTATTGGTAAAAACCTTGTAAAATTACAAAATTATTGGTAAACAGCCTGTAAAATTAATAGAAATTTTTGTCAAATAGAAAGTAACAAACAAAAAAAATTTACAAATTTTTCTTGTAATTTTTGATGTTCTTTCGATGTTATAGATTTTAATTTTTTTTTCTTGTTCAAATTAAAGATCTATATAATATCTTCAATAATTACAAGAAAAAATTTAAAAATCTTAAAGTACACTGAAAAAAAAAGACATAACTAAAATTAAGGAAAAAATGTCTTTGAAAATTTATCATGAATTTTCCTAAAATTTAGTTAAATTTAACTTAAAAATGAGAAATTTTCTTAACTATGAGGAAAAAAATTTAGTTCATGTACTTATAATTAGTTCATAGTTTTCTTTAAATGGATTTTTTTTAATATTAGCAAAAAAATTCTTACTGCCAAAGTAATTTTCCACAAATCTAAGATTCGTATCTTTATTTTTAAGACATATTTCTAAAAAAACAATTTAGTTCAAGTTAAGTTAAAATTTACTAAAAAAAACATCATCGTATTTCTCTTCTTTGAATTGAGGAAGTGTACTTCTTAGAATTTAGTAAATAACTTCTGAAAATTTAGTTAAAAATTCAAAATGGCGATATCTCGAAAACTAAGCGAGATAGAGCGAAACGGATGAAATTTTCAAAAGAAAGACTACAAAGAAAAATATGGAATAGGCTAGCTCTGCATATCTGTCGGGCTCTCAAGACCATAATTTTAGATCTAAAATTTGAAATTCCCGAGATTTGATATATGCACATATCTCGGTAAATACTGCCACGAGAAAAGATCCAACGGCATTTTTGTAGCTCTCGACTCGTAGAAAACTTCCGCAAAATACCCGAAAGCCCTCCGATTAATAGTTTTTGAGTTATCCGGTTTTTTAGATTCTCAAGACCCTATCAGGCCCCTTATTAGCGTATCTCAAAAACTAAGCAAGTTAGAGCGAAACGGACACAAGTTTTGGTTCAAAATCTATGGGGACCCTTAAAGGACCCAACGGGGTCTCGACTTAAATGGGGTCCGAACCCATGGGTACAGGGTCTAGACCCAATCTATTTCTAAAATGCGAAGTATAATTTTTCCCATTTTCAAGTTAAAATTGGCTTAAAATTAAATAACTTTGTTTTCCTTATTTTTGGGAAAATTATGAACTAAAACCAAGAAAAAAATCTTTGGAGCCAAATCATTCCCTCTTTTTCTCAAAATTGAGTTAATTTTCCCAGATTTTAGTTCACTTTTTTTTTGAGTGTAGGTGAATATTGAAAGAGTACTTCCTAATCGAGCACAATATTTTAGTTTGATCATTAACGATTTTTCATTAAAACCCCTTTGCTACTTATATTACAGGGTTTTTATATTTGCTAAATAATCTTGACAATGGAATCTGTCAAATTCCGAAACACGTGTCGATTAAGGCTAAGTTTTTGACATATTGCTTGAACTTAGTTTAAACGGGAGTTTAATTGAACTTTATTAAATTAAAAGCCAAGTTTAATAAAGCATTCTGTTTTTCAGTTCAAGTTTAGCAAATGTCGATTAACGCGGTATTGCCATACCAAATATCGCATTTCCAATTAGAATTGTTGCCATCATCGCAAATTTGTTCCAATAAAATGCCACAACATGGCAACACTAACCAATATATTTGAAAATCAGAGGTGTTGTTTTTTGACGTTTTTGTACCATAGTTTAACTCTCCAACATTAGTGAGTTAAACTTAAAACAAACCACATCACAAAAACAAAATTTGTGGTTTTAACTCAGTTTAAACCTAAAACCAATAAGTTTTACATCTCAAAAACTCGCCCTAAATTTGACAACACAAAAACTCACCCTAAGTCTTGGAAATATAACAAACATAAATAAATTTAAAACAGAAAAATAATTTTCTCGAAAATTATTCTATGAGAATATCATAGTTTAAATTAGTAAAGGAAATAATGACCTCGAGCTAAAATAAACCTACTTAAAATATATTTTAAAGGTCGAATAAAATAATTTTTATTTTTAATAAAAATTAATCGGACTTTGAATTTTTAAAATTTTTGCCTTTTTTGTTGTGCTCAAAATCTTCTTTTGGCCGCCAAAAAAAGCGCTTAGTACTTTTTTCTCTTTTCTTCCTTACGTGTCCTAACAACGGAATTGCTTTTCAAATTGAAAGAAATCGATTTTTTTAAATCATGAAAACCCCACCGTGAGTCACAATAAGACTAAATAAAACGATTTTTGATGTTTTGTGTGAAAAATGAGTGCATACTTTTAGGATTAAAGAAACATTTATTTTACGTATAATTTTCGAAATTTTTGGAAATGTTTCTAAAAATGTCGAAAATCATTTGACTCTGTGGTGTAGGAAAACAATTTCTTTTGATTGCAAAACAAATGGAAAAAGTTAAAAAAATGTAAAGTTAAATAAGCGATTGTTTTGTCTCCGCCTAAATATATGCATTAAAAAAGGTATTATCCGATTAAAAATGTGAAGGATCCCTACTGATCCGTAAAATGGATCGCTTTTATTAAATCAGTTTAAATCGGACGGATACAATTTCATCAAAAAAATGGGTTTGTATAATTAGATAAACCCACATATCCGTCCGATTAAAACTGACCTACTCTTAGCGATCCATTAAGATCAAAACTTTAATCAGCTGTGAATTATAAGAATATAAATAAACATTTTTACTCAGGTAGTTTCTTTTAACAAATAGTTTTAAAAATAATATAGATTTTCTAATTGCGACAATTGGCCTCATACCATGATGATTTTAATGAAAAAGTTAGATTTTATTGTAGCATAATTTTAGGCATTAGTAAATATATGATTGTTATTTAAAAAGCTAATAAAACTCAAAATTTTTTAATATTTTCATATTTTTATACCCTTCAACCACATTATGGGGGCATACTCACTTCGTCAATGCGTGTGTAACGAATCGAAATTTCGGTCGGGAACCCATAGAGTAAATGATATTGATACATGATCGATTCTAAGAATTCTATAAATGTCCGTCCGTCCGTCTGTATAAAACACGATGCTGTCCAAAATAATATAAAGCTAGACTCCTGAAATTTGGCACGAATATGTCTTATGATCAGCAGGTTAAGTTCGTAAATGGGCAAAATTAGCCCAGGGGAAAAAGTTTTCCCTTGAAAAACTAAACCAACCTCTGAAAATACCACTTTTATACTTTACACCACTCTGTGGTACAGGGTATAATGACTTTGTGCTGATGTTTGTAACTACCCGAAATATTGTTGATTGATCCACCTCAAGCATACCGATCAACTAAGAATCACTGTCCATGTAAACGTTGTGCGCACGATAGAGGTCGCAATTTTTAACCAATTTGTTTGAAAAAATCGGTCCATGTTTTGAATTTGGCTCAAATGATTCTCATGATCGTATTTAAATAGGTAGCCTATCAAAACTTAGCACGTACACATATTTTGTGTTCATAAATAATAATTCTAAATTTTAAGGAAATTTGACCAGTTCTACTTGTAGTCCCCATACAAACCACCCTCCCGATATTGACATAAATCTCTTAAAATTCCTGAAAAAAATAAAAATTTAAATAAAATTTTGTTTGAAGGCGCTTAACGTGTACACAGAAATAAAATGGTCAAATTTAAATCAACAAACATCTTTTAAAAAATGGCTGCCTTTTAAACCATAATACAAAACCTCGATTTTGTTTTTAACAAACTGAGTCAAGTAATTTTATTTCAAAATTCTTTTATCATGTCAAAAAATAGTGTTTGTGTTTGTTAAATTTCTTTGTTGAAAAAAAAATGTATTTGTCAGATCAACAAATTGTGTTCGTGTTTGTTGAATTGCTTTGTTGAAAAAAATCAAGTTTTTTTACTTTTGTCAGATCAACAAATTTTGTTTGTGTTTGTTGAATTTCTTTGTTGAAAAAAAACAAAAAAAAAATTTCAACAATCAAAAACTTTCAGTGAAAAATTAATTGTATTCACAAATATGGGGGTCAATATTACAATTCGTTTTTTTCTGCGAACTTTTGTAGTCTAATCAAATCTGATTATATTTTGACCATTTTTGAAATTAGTGCCACATAAAATGTTTGGCCGATATTCAGATAAATCCGACATTTGTCCGATATTCAGATAAATTGCCAACATACAGAAGACCATTTCGCTTAAATTTGGTTTTTGTGTGTTTGCTACAGTAATTAAAGATCATAGATCCAATCATTTCATTTTTGGATTTGGGATCCATTTTCCGGGAAACACTATAATTTTCGTACTTGTAACCGATTTCAAAACCGATTTCAAAACGAGAATGATTATAAAGCATAATTAAAATTTCTCTCTGAATTAAATAATTAAATTTAAAAAATTATAAAATACACTTTTTATATTATTTTCTCTTTTATTTTACATAAGCCTTTTGGTAAAATTAACTTTTTTTTTTTAGAAAAAATAGCTTCTTTCAGGCATGAAAAACAAAAATGTAAAAATTTTTCAAGCTAACTTTTTAATTGCAATCTCTAGAATAAAGTACAATATTTCAAGTGCATACAATACAGTTAACTGCTGCTAACTTGTTTTCAACAAAAAATAAAAAAAAAATGTAAGAAAAACAAGAAACAAAATATAAAATTTGTTTTAAAAACAAAATAAAATGCAGAAAAAAAAACAAAAATATGAATCCTTTTTACTAAATATAATAGAAAAGGAAAAATTTCATATTTAAAAAAAAAAAAAATGACAACAACAAAGTTAAATAGAAAATGCAAGCAAATTACCAACACTACCACTGCCAGTTATCCATCTATCCAGTCAGCCAGTTATTCAGCCAGCCCAACCAATCTTTGCTATAAGAGCCTTCCTAACTTACTGACAGCCAGAGTATGCCAACCCAAACAAACCATTAGAAAAAGAGTAACGATAACATTTGAATGCAAAAAGTTTCTACTATGTATGTATACAAAAAACCTAGAAAATTTTTTATGGGGGATGAGGAGATTTCTAAGGGTGGTTGATGGTAGTAGTAGTAGAGCAGTAAAATACTGCAAAGTGTATGATAAAATATTAGACAACAACAATATAATACCAACACACGTACAAACACATACCATATGACAACGTTGCAACTAACTACAAAATGTGTTTTTGTAAAACTTGATAGAAAAATGTTGTGTTGCAAATACAATTCCAACAAAACTGAAAAAAACAACATTAATTTTTCCTCATTTCCTCTATGTCTGAGATTTTTTTTTTTTTACAGTACCCTTACAGTTAGAAAATACATTCACATTAGGGTGAAGCCAATTTTTTTTTAGATATCTTTCGGGTCAAAAAGCTGCTTTTTAGGGTGAATATTAACACACAGAAAATATTGGACCTGTGGGGCAAGGTCTTTGGGTTCCTTTTTTGACTTGAAAATCGGGAAGCTTCAAACAAGGGACAAATAGAAGAACTTGGAAGAACTAAACTAACCTTTGAAGAGTGCCACATCTTTTACAGGTTTTCATTTTTGCAAATAATATCATGTGATGTCAAAAGTTCAAGGTCATGCACTTGGATCCAGGGAACACAGAACAAATTTAAAACGAATTTCAATCAACAAAAACGCGGATCCAATCAATTTTTTGATTGAAAATCATCAAATTGTAGGTGATTGATTGAAAATTTTTTCAATCAAACATTTTTTCGATTTTATTCAAAAGATTGATCATTTTTTTATTTATAGTCAATCAAAATAATGATTGATTTAACAAACAAATTGTAAGCTTGTGACAAAATCATCAAAAAAATGATTTTTTTTTGTTTTCCAATATGTTGCCAACAATAAAAAAAAAGTAAAACCCAATTACTTTGAATATTTTTTAATTAGATTAGATTAAAGAGGCCCTATGCACTGCGACCAGAATGATCTTTTGTGCAGCCTGAGAGGGGGTGCCCTAAATATTCAGGCTTTTAATAAATCCGAGAATCCTATTTGGCAAAGAGTTTCGTATGTCAGTTGGAGATAACAAGTGTCCCCCCAGATGTCGAAGCCTTCTACCAGTCAGTCTTGGGCATGTACAAAGAACATGTTCTGCCGTCTCTTCCTCTATCTCGCAGAATCTGCATGTGTCCGTGTCAGATAGATACCTTTTTTTTTAATTAATCTATTCAAAAAAATTAAAGCGAAAAAAATATGGTATGTTGAAAATTTCTAATTCGACAGTTAAAGATAATAACAAAAATTTTAATCAAATCATTGATTGACTCATTTAAATTTTGTTGATCAATAGATTTAATTGAAATTTTTTAGCCAATATTTTTTTTGTGTGGAGGAAAATAGTAAACAAACGACCCCAGCCGAGCCAACCAACCCAACCCACCCCCCAAAAAAATACCACTGCAAAATTGTTGTTTGGTTTAATTTGTTTACATGTTGGAGGGTATAAAAGATTCGGCGCAGCTGATTTTAAAACTTTATGTTGTGAATATTGACCTTAAGCGTCGAACCAGAATCAAATTACTTCACGTACGGCGGAACGCCTAATACATTTTTCGTTTATAGCATTTGAATGTAAAAATCCAATGGACGTAAAAATTTAAAATTGAATGTGTTTGTTTTTATTCTTTATGTCAAACGCAACGTACTTCAACTACGACTTTTTGTTGCAACTGTATAACCCAATTTCGACCCAGACGATAACAAAAATTGTAAAAACGAAAAATTCGCTCCACCCTAATGCACATATAGGTATATTTCTAATGATGACGAAAACATCTACATATTATTACAATACACTCAAAGAAATTTTTTTTAAATAAGATGTCACAAATAAATATCGGCACTCCAAACTGAATAAAGTTGATACAAGTCGCTTTTAATGGAAATCATCAAAATATTTGATTGTCTCAACTAGCGATGGGCGCTGGTCACGTGATTTGCGTGATTCACGTGAATCACGCGTGATTGTGAGTGATTTTCATTTCAATCACGTGATTGGGAGTGTGCGTAAGTTTATAAAAACTGCGTGTCGTATTAGTAAGTGAGTTGAATTTTGAGCGAGTGATTAGTTATATTATAGATATTATCAATCCAATATCGATTCTAAGGCATTCTAAAATATCCTTCCGTCTGCCTGTGAAAAGCACGATACAGTTCAAATAAAAATAGATAGATTCCTGCAGTAATGACCATAGGATGGATAAAATAGTAAAAAATTCTCTGTTGAAAAACTAAACAACCTCTAAAAATCAGCATTTTTTCATAGATTTTTTTTGTTAATAAATAAGTTCTTTTTATGTTAGAAGAAGTTTAAAGTCCTGCATTTGCCCCTAGGGGATTAAAAAAATCAGGAAAATAGGTCAGGAGAAGGAGGAAAGAGGGAGTAGTGCTTGTGGACATTTGACTTAAGTTAATAGACTATGAAAGAAACTGGGAAGACTTCTTAGGGTACTTAATATGCAATTAACTAGACAATCGACCACAAACGGATATGATCAACTTGATAACCGAGTGATGCGAATATAAAACTCGGTCCCTAGGGATAAGAGCATCAGCACCCTACTTTGGAAACGGTAAAGAGCTCTACCCCTGCTCTTATATGGGAATTGTAGCCCATCTTTGGTCGGATACACCGTTCGACAGCCAATATTAAACAAGTAGAGATCAAATGGAGTAAAACTGCATTTACAGTTTTTCATTTCGTGATCCAGTTTTCTTTTAAAAGGACTTCAAAGTTTTAAAGGATTACATTTTGTAAAATATTTTTTTTATATATTTTTTTTATTTGTAATTGTCCTAGGATCCCACTAGATATGTCAAATGAAAATCGGTTATCTCTCCTAATTTTTTCATTTTTTTTTTCTTTTGCCAGGATACAAGGACGTAAATAATTTCCTCTGAAAACTTTATCAAAATATTTTATTGAAAACTTTGAATGATATTGAAGAATAAAGTTTTGAAAGGACGTAACTTACCTCCTTTTTCCTGATATTTAAAAATAATAAAATGGAAAAATCTCTCCTCTTTCACTTGTAATCACTAGACGCATCCTAGGACAAGTACAAATACTAAAAAAATATTTTATACAATTTAATGCTCTAAAACTTTGAAGTCATTTTAAAAGCAAAAGGATCACGAAATGAACAACTGTAAATGCAGTTTTACTATATTTAGTCTCTAGTTTCAAACGTAAATTGTCCAGTAATTTACGTATGAATCGGATGAGGATAAGTACCCCTTACACAGGTGCACCGGTTCAAAAAACCAAGCGCTTTTTTCGACACTTAAAAAACGTGCTTATTCCAACGGACGTCACACGGAGTTTTCATGCCCATAACATTATGGGTCCACACTCCTGCGGTTTAACAAAAAACATTAAGCATAGAAGCATTGAAACTAACCCTATTCGCAGGACCCTTTTCAGAGATTGTAAGCATGCCTTGATTAAGTGTTTCTTTCATAATCTGGGGGCTAATTATGTAGTTTGATAATCTTCATCGTTAGCTCATTATTCTATTACCATAAAATGACACTATATGATAATGGAATAACGATGGAACCGATGCGATTGACGACTATCAAGTTATATAATTATCCGCCAGGCTTCTGCCCTCAACCTTAAGAAGGCTTGGCCAAAGGTCAGAGGAAAATTTATGATAAATGTTAAAGTTTAACTAATGTGGTTAAGAAAAATAAGAAAAAAAGGAGTAGAAGAAAGAACAGAACCTTTCGGTACCCCTGAACGAAGCTGAAATTCGTTTGATGATAAACCACATATAAGAACACGTATAAACCGATATCTGAGACAGCACGAAATAATTCAAAAGAAGTCATTAGCGACACAAAAGGCATTAGGCTTAGACATGAGCGCAACGTGCCACACAAAATCAACTGCCTTGGAAATATCTAAAGCAACCATTTTACTTTCTCCAAAAGGATCAAATGACTCCAACGTTCCAAAAGTAACGCCAACAGATCTCCCGTAGAACGAGTTCTGCGAAAACCATATGGTCGGTCGCTTAAATGAAAGTATAACTCCAGATACTTCAAGAAATGCGGTGATTATTCTGGTTGCTGACCGCACCCTTTTTAAGTTGTTTAATGCCAACATTCTACAAGCGGGAAGGTATGATGAAATGCAAAGCTTAGCCAGAGGGTGTCCTAACGTCGAACTGCACTGTTTCAGCACCATTGCTGGTATACCATCAGCCTCCGGTGACTTGTTTACGTTAAGATCTGCAAGAACACTTTTAAATGCACGGACTCAAAAAAATATCTTGGGCATAGTAAGGGAAGCCCACTCCACATAAAAAAATCATTAGAAGTGAGCCAATGATCTTTTCATAAAATATATAAAAAATTGTATTAAAATAATGAAAATGTTTATACATTTAATGAAAAGGTTTCATAGAACGGAAATTTGATGTAACTGTTTTTATGAATGCAATAAAATTTTTCATTAATTTTATGAAAACAAAATCAACTCTTTTTTGAAAAATGAAAAAAAATATTTTTTTTGCGGCTATAGAGCGATATTGACGAAGATAACATTACCACAAAATGTGGACTGTGCTCCCTCCATGAGCCTTTTTTAGCGCCACTTTACCACTATGGTACAATCCAGGGAGTCTGGGATGAGAGGAATTCCGGGTAGTGGAGATTCCATAGATTTTTACACGGATAAATCGAGGCTGCACAAACAAGTGGGCTTTGGTGTCTATTCGGAAGAGCTTGGATTGCGCCTGGTTCGCGATTGTCAGATCATTGCAGTGTTTACTAGGCAGAGATGCTGGCTGAATAGTTGAGTTGCAATGTCTAGTCTACAACCACAGTCAATATCTATTCTGACAGTCAAGCCGTGGTCAATTTTCTGGAGTCAATGTTTCTGAAAACAAGATCTGCCCTTAACTGCCGCACGTCTTTAAATGAGATAGCCAAGCAATTTTATACACGACTAATTTGGGTCCCAGAGCACATAGACATTCCAGGGAATTGCTAAGCCGATGAGCTTGGTTCCAACAGGTTTGGAATGTGTTGGTCTGCCTCTAGAAACTTGCAAGAAAAATCTAAGGCTTTGCGATGGAGACTAATCATAGATGGGCAAATGGATGGATATGTGAGACAACCCGACAGATCTGGCCTTCTCTTAATCAGAAGCGCACAAGTGGGCTGATTTCGACGGTGGTTACTATAATTACCGGACACAGTCTTATAGGAAAGCACGCAGAGAGGTTACATGACTTTTGTCGGAGTTTCATGGATGAAGACGAGTTGGAAACTTCTATATCTTAGGAGTTTCATAAGAAGCTCAAATTGGTTTAACGGCAGGGACCAGTAGGGAAGCTTATTGTAGTCCCGTGGTATCACAATGGACCTCAGAGTCTACGTGTGTTGACGTAAAACGTCAGCAGCCACTTACAACCTAACCTGCTTACATTTGTTGTAGTTTTGAAGCACTCCACAAAGAAGTGGAAGTACTTTTTTGCTGGGTGTAAAAAGGTTAACTCTCTGTTGGTCGTTAAATAACTTTTCATGCTGAAGTTTTCATTGCAATAAAAACAGAATTTTCATATCTATGCACTTGTATGAACAAAAATTGTACAACGACAAAATATTGTCAGTTCTATAGTTACAAAAAACTAAACAAACCCTTATAAAGAATTGGAAAAATGTAAAAAAAAGAAATAAACACGAATACCCAGCAAAAATTTTGATTACCAAAAGTCTATTTTAGGGCAACTAATACTAAAGCAAAAACTGTACTACTTTCTATGAGGATTTAAGTTAAAACACGTAGATGAAAATTTTATTTTCAAAAATTAAAGATATTTCTGGTATTCCCATACCGGTTTCAAACACCTTCAGTTATAGTGTTATCATCAGTAGAATTTTAAATGTCGGTTTGTTTTGTTAATGGTAGGTAATTGTTTTACTTGTTTGTGAATTTTTAATTAACAGCCAAACCTCAGTCTGGAATTGAACCACGGATACTTTTCTGTCTTATTCATACCATTAATAATACATGCCGAAAAAATTTGAAAAGGTTCGAAACCGTGAGACTAGAGTACACTTTCCTAAGGGTGTGAGTTGCGCTGAATCCGAATCTGTACTCAGAATTTCTTCATCACCTTCGGTTTTTGAGATATCTTCACTTAAAGTTGGATTCGGTAAGATATCTCGAAAACCTGATGTGATAGATAAATTCTGAAAACAGATTCGTTAAAAATTTGTTGGCCTGTGTAATACAGGTTGGACGTCTCCAAAGACCTCACAGCCACCACTTTCGGTCTAATTCTAAAACTATTTCTAGAACAAGCTCTAAAACTAATTCTAAAACAAATTCTAAAACAAACTCTAGAAGAAGTACTAAAACTAGTTCCAGAACAAGTTCTAAAACTGATTCTAGATTAGTTATACCTTACATATAAGTTCCAAGGAATCGATTTAGTAATTTCTTCTATGGCACTATTACTAAAACAACATATTCTAGAATAGATGCAGTGAGAGTTCATTCCAATTTAATATTCCTGGATATAAAACAGTTGGCTGGGGGTTAAAAAAAATACATATACAACAAACCGATTGCAAAAAGCAAAAATCAATGGGTAAAATAACTAAAAAGATAAAAAAGAATCCAACTTTAGTATCATCGTGAACAAGTAGAAATAGAAATCCTTTCTATTTCTCCCAAATAGTGGTGGTGGTGTTGGTTGGTTGGTGGAGTAAGCAAGTAGTACCAGAAAAGATAATGGAGAAAGACGAAACCCAAAGTAAATATAAGCGCATCTAAACCAACTAAACAAAAACCATGATGTATGCAGTCCTACTAGCAACAAAAAAAAAAGTGAAATAACAACGTCATTATTATCGTCATTATCATTCTTGTCGTCATTATCATCATCATCATGAGAAACAACAACAGCAGCTAGTTGAAAAACTCATTCATAGACATACTCTAGTGTAGATGGTAGTAGAAGAAGACCCTTGAAGCACGTGAATTTTACAATAAAAAAAATAGAAATTGTTGTTACAATAGGGTTGTTCGTTGGCTGGGGTTGAATAATAGAATGGATGATAGAAATTGTTGTATAGAAAAGTTATGTTTTGTTAGTACATTTCATTTAGCTATGCACCACATTTATAACCCAAAACCCCAAACAAAATAAAGTTTTTTTGCTGCTGCTGCTGCTGTTGTTGTTATTCTTATGATCCTTGTGAATAACTGCAGACGAACAAAATGCGCCAACAACCATAGACTCATGACAAAAAATACATGCATACATACATTTTAGTACTGTAAGCGCCACACTGTAGTAGTAGAATATACTACAACTATAGTGGAACCCAACATTAAACCAGGAAACGCAGCAAAAGCAATAAAAAAATACAAATACGACAACAGCATTTTTAGGGGGTTGGGGCGAAACTTTCACTTTTGCATGCCAGGCAAACAGGCTGAATGGTTGGCAGTTTGTTATAACAGGATAACAGCCATTCAGGCAAGTAAACAATCCAACAAACAAATATACATGTGCGGAAAGCAAGGCAGTCTTAGTCAGACAGACAACCAGGCTACTTGTAGTTTAACCCTATAATGTCTGGAATAATTTTTTGTTGAACATTTTGTAAACCATTCACCTTTTGGTAAAGAGTTCAGAGAAGTGTGATATTCCGTTTGTAACATCTCAAAATAGCCTCGAAATAGGGGCCTAATTGAGACTTCTGGATAAGTGTAGTGTTTTACACGCTGAGGTACTTGCAATTGATGCAGCTCCAAAGGTCTTAGAATCAAACACTATTAAATCGGGAATCGTTCGGAATTGTATAAGATCCCTTTGTCGAATCTGTCAGCACACAGTCAAGCTAATGGGTCTCTGGACATAGTGGGGGGTAGCTGGGAACGAATTGGCTGATGTATGTGCGAGAAAAGGTTGGGAATCGGTGGGGGAGCGTGTAGAACCTGACATCTCGGTTCCTATAATGGAATTGATGAACGAAATTGATAGGATATCTGAGAATAGGATGAAGGATAGGTGGATATTATCGCGAACCATGTGGCCACTGTCAGATCCTAAGAGGACAAAAAATCTTCTTACTTTTGGCAAACGGACGGTTAGCCTATTAGTGGGAGTACTTACAGGACACTGTATAATTGGCCAAATGGCCGTGCGTATGGGAATTTCTGATAGGGACTATTGTAGAAGTTGCGGGAAAGTGGAGGAGGAGGAGTCAGTGAAGCACTTGTTATGTGAATGTCCGGGTCTGATGACAAGCCGCCTTAAGCATTTGGGCAAAGATTTTTCGATATCTTCGAGAATCGGGGTGGTTCAAGAAGTAAAAAGTTTTTTTTTGTATCAGAGGGGAGTAGGGAAATGACAAGTGAATGCGCCAAATTGGCGGACCTCCATTCTACCTAACCTAATTTAACATCTCAAAAAATTTAAACAAATTATGACTGTCTGTTTTAAACACGATAACTTTCGAAAAACAAAAACAACTTCAACGTTGCTAATAATTGGTAAATTTATTTGTTATAGTTCCTTGGTATTGCATTTCAGGTAAAATTCATAATTTCTTCCCCATTTCCCCTCTGCTAGAAAGATTTACTTCATAAACCTCCCTGAGTCCCTAAAATATCCTGTTAGAAAAGCATTTAGCCTGGACTGCCTAAATGCTTCTCGAAAAATCTTCGTCCCAAATGTAAGAAACCTTGGATTCAAATAATTTCTAGACCCTCCACTTACAAGAAAGTTAACCCATGACTTCGTTCAACATTCCTTCAACTGTTGATAAGTGTGGATGTGTTTTAGTTTATCTCCGTGCTATTAATTGGATTACTGAAATTGTTCGAAATAGATATTTTTGTGATATTTTCATGACCACATCAGGGGAAATGAAAATATGGACACAAATGATACCGGTTTAATTCGAGGCTCTGCCTCACCGACTGGTGCTGGTCCTAGCACTGGTCTTAAGGTTGCGACCTTGAAGTCCGGCCTTGATTCTGGTAGGGGTGCTCAACCCAATACTGGTGGCAAAAAGAAAAAGAAACTTAAGCCATCAAAGGTCAGGCACAACCAGAGAAGGCTTTGTTTGAAAATAATTAACAGACTAAGACCACTCGATGGAACGAAGCTCTCCCAACGTGAGAGGGCGTCGCTATCATGTGCGAAAAGAGTCATTGAAGAACAGGACAAACTTTCGGCAATGCGCGCATTTGACAAAGAGAGCGCTGTTTTGGCCTCGTCATCGAAGTCTGGTAAAAGGTTGCCCTCGCCCGACAAGAAACCTTTACCAAAGAGATCTAAGGTGACCGGCAACGTCTGGACTCAGTCTTTAAGTGAAGTGGTGAAAGGTAACTTCGTTAGGGCTGTGATCAACAGGGAGAATGGGGATTTTAGTATTCCAAGGGACAAGTGGATTTTAGTTGAAACTAAATTAAATGAAATCTACTTTAGGCATCTTGAGAGTATGCCTCGTTGGTTTTGGGAACGAAAGATCCGCAGCCGTGTTTAAGGTTGCCATTAGCCAAGTGAGGAGTTTTATGCTGGAGCCTGACTGGACGTTTTGGAAAAACATATCCCTTCGCAACCCAGAGCTCATGTCTGGATTCCAATGGCTAAAAGGGACACTGACGTCATTCTAAACATGATAAAAGTCTGCAATCCTGACCTTCCAACTCAGAATTGGCAAATTGCCAGATTGGGTGAGATGGAGGGCGCTCGTCGTCAAACAGTGGTCTTGGATATTGAGGAATCGCTTCCGCTTTTAGCCACGACTGACGGCATTATTAGATTTGGCTTTTCTCATATAAGACTCAATGTCTACAAGGGCGACCAGAGGCCTATTTTGGACGCAACCAAGCCAGTGGCAGAGTCGGCTGGGGAGGAGAATCTGGAAGAGGTTAATATTCAGCTGACCGATTCTAGGCTGATGGGAGATGTATCTGGCATTTTCGAAACCGAATCTGGTAACGAATGCGACCTCTGTGATGACACGGAGGATAAAGCTGATGCCACGATGGGTGACATTCAGGACGAGTCCCATGCAGTGAGGAATTCGGACAGTTCTGTTGCCTCCGATTCAGAACAGATTTGACAAACATTTGGCTTATTCGAAACCGAATCTAGGGACGAATGCGACCTCTATGATAACACGGAGGAGGAAGCCAATAACTCGGTGGTGGAAAGGATGATGGAAAAAAGCAAGATGTTGTGGTTCCTACAAATAAATCTCCATCACTGTAAGCCTCAGTTGCACTCTTGCTGCGCCTGACGACAGGAGCAGTTGACTTGGTTGCGCGTCACTTTACCACTATGATACCATCCAGGGAGTCTTGGATGGGGACATTCTGGGAAGTGGAGCAACCGTCAATTTTTACACAAATGGATCGAGGCTGCACGAGCAAGTGGGCTTTGGAAGAGCTTGGATTGAGCCTGGCTCGAAGATTGACAGATCATTGCAGTGTTTACCAGGCAGAGATGCTGACAATAAAGGAAGTGGCTGACTGGTTGAGCTGCAATGTCTTGTCTACAACCGCAGTCAACATCTATTCTGACAGTCAAGCCGCGATTAAGTCCCTGGATTCAATGTTTCTGAAAACAAGATCTGCCCTTAACTGCCAAGCAGTTTAACATAGACTCATATGGGTCCTAGGGCACAGAGACATTCCAGGGAATTGTAAAGGAATAAAAGAATTGGAATGTGTTGGTATGCCTCTAGAACTTGCAAACAAAACCTACGGCCTTGTTCCGCGACGGAGACTAATCAAGGATGGGCAAATGGATGGACGTGTGAGACAACACGACTGATTTGGCCTTCCCTTAATCAGGGGCGCACAAGTGAGCGGATATCACTTCCAAGAGGAGAGATTTCGACGGTGGTTGCTATAATTACCGGACACTGTCTTATAGGCAAGCACGCTGGGCAGTTAAATGTGCTGTCAAATGACTTTTGCCGATATTGCATGGATGCGTAGGAATTGGAACTACAAAACACTTTATCTGCCATTGACGCACATTCTGGTCAGAGACTTTTTTCACTGGGATCTAGGGATCTGCACGATCTTTTTATTTGTTGGATGTCAAAATTCAATATCTTAGAACTTTCATAAGGAGCTCAAATTGGTTTAACGGCAGGGACTAGTAGGGGAACCCAATTTCCGTCCCGTGGTATCACAACGGACCTCAAAGCGCAAACATTTTGTTACATTCGAAATAACCTAAAAATTTCAAATGTTTTAATTCGGCTTCTGGTGGGCATATTTGAACAGAATTTAAACTGAATAATATTTAAGCATGGCCGAATTTATCATGAAAAATATTTTTCAGGATAATCGATGAGAATCAGCTTTTCATTGGGACTTATTTCATTTAGACATTGTGAAGGGTATTCAAGGACTCGACCAAGTCGAATTTAAAATTTTTTACTTTTTAACAGTTTAAGAGTCTTCGCCCTTTTAAAGGTTAATAACAATAAATGGTGTATTCGAGTAGTTAAAACCTTTCTAGGCTACAAGGATCATACAGTACAAGTAGAATGAGTATTAGGTTTATGACTACTATAATGCATATTTGGGGGTTGTGCAAGAGTGGCATACAAAAACAACACAAGGGAACTAACAACACGTTATGGAAAAAGTACAACTTCTAATGTATATAAATATTTTTTGTACTTTTACTGCTCTAAGTAAGAGTGTACGATGGCAATGCTATAGTGTGCAATGCGCCAAATTTAAGTTTAAAATACAGAAAAGCTTCATTATAACGAAAGCTGGTAAGGCTTAAGTTTGGGTTAGACAAATAAAACCAGATGTTCGTAAAAAAAAAAAAAAAATATTGTAGGCTCAATTTCAATTAAATCGTTGTTGTATTAACCAACAATTTAATTGTATTGACTATGAAAATAATTAAAATTTTATTTAACAACACGATTTGTCAATACAATTAAATGGTTTGTTAATACAACATTATTTTTTGCATCGTATGACTTTGTTGAGAATCTGAGAGAGCAGTTATGATATTTTAATGATCCAACTGATTAAAGTATGACCACAAATTGTAATTTTACGATTATTGAAAGTAAAAGTATGATTGCTAAAATCATATATGCTATGATACAATATATGATTGCCACAATCATGTTACATATCTGCATGTTAAAGTCCACGCGTACATAAATGTATTCATTTGACTTTCGGTTAAAATATAGAGCCACGGTTTGAACTGTTTAATGGCAACTCTTCCATCTCCTTCGGCGAAAACAGTTGCATGTGACTTCCGGCTTCTCACTTCGGTCATCTTAACCGAGTTTCACTGTTTATTCTTCACTTAAAAAAAAAAAAAAAAACAGAAAAGTACGAAAATAACGAAATCTAAAAATAGAATTGAGTATAAATATTTGTATAGCAGAAATGTGGCAACCTCTCGTACTGTTTTTTATAAATAATAGTACTCGTATAAAATAAATGCAACTATGTTTGTCCTTTTGCTAAAAAAATATATATAAATAATTCTTTTTTTTTTATACATTGCACAGTAGGTAATTTGAACCGAAATCTTGGCCAAAAATCATTTTTCGAACTAACAATAATAATGTTTTTGTTAATTACGTTCGATTTAGAAAATATTAAAGCAAATAACTGCATATTTGGTTTTTCCAAAAAACAAATATAAACTGATTGACGGGCAGTCGAATTCGGCATTTTCAAGCAACGTGCACAGTGCAATATAAAACGCCTAATTTTGATATAAATTCAAACGATTTTTTCAGCTATTAAACATAAAGTAGGATATCGTGTATAATATGGAGAAGAGAGGGGATATTAAGTAATAAAAAAATAGCAAAATATTTTGGTGGACGTTATTGCTTTTTTTAACAAAACGTGTAATTATAACTTAACCTTAAATAAATGACTTTTTCAATGAATATAAACTTCGCATAAGCTTTTAATAATGTTAGCCGTGGTGTGCCGTGTTTTTGATTGATGAAAAATTTAAAGAAAATAATTCTGAATTCATTTTTTTTTATTTTCCGTTGCACTTTTTTGCACTTTTTGAGATATCAATTTTCTTTCAGACAGCCTCATCTTGCCATATCTTGAACTTTCTAACGTTTGGATTGGGAAAAGAACTAAGAGAAAAAACCCTGTTGCTGTTTATAATTTTGTTGTCAGTAAAATTGATGAAAATAATGTTTTAAACCAATATTTGGCTTCGTTGAAGGAAATAGTACGAACTTTTTTTGAAAATTTTTCGTTAAGGTGGTACAAGGCCCACTCAAAAAATAACAGCTTTTTTCAGCAAAATCAAACAAAATGGTTTATGTGCCATTTTGTTAGCCTTCTTGCGTATTTTCTTCGTGCCGAGTTTCAAAAAAATTAGCCTATTCGTTTTCGAGATATTCAGTATTTTCCCTTTTTTTCGTATGGTGGCAACCCTAAAAATTTCCACGATTACCAAATTCATAAAATCCAGCTGTGCGTGTTCACAAAAAACTCTTAAATTTAAAATTTCAGCCATATCGGTCTAAAACTTTGGCTGTAATTATTTTTGGCTTAAAAATTGGCTCAAATTACCCAGTGTGCATTGCAAAAGTTTGTTAAGAGAAAAGTTTAAAATTAAATGCAGTGCATAGAAGTAAAAAAAATTTACTAACAAAATAGAATATCAGAGTTTTTCTACTGCATTCTAAAAAAAAAAAGGAAAATCGAAGGGGTTGTCATAAATTGCACAGGGAGTTTTTAATCCTCCTATTGCAGCCATGTGAATGCATTCATATTTAAATAGTTTTTATTGCAATATTTTTTTATGTTATAGAATGTTAAAAAGGAAGCTAAAAAATTATTTGGAAGGTAATTACCAGGATATGTCAATAAAGGGTTGTACTTTGAAAAAGCTAGATTATTGAAGGAATTCAGTGACGAAAACAAGAAAAAACGCCCCTTTTTCAGGGCAGTTTCCCTGCCTGTCTAGAAAACTTTGAATTGCTTTTGTAGATCCATTAAGGCTGGGATTTTCGTCATTTCGAATAGAAAGGTGTTAACACAGTACTTATGGTACTTTTTATAGTTGCTAAAATAATGTTTCTAAAAACTTGAATGTAGGATCCTAAGGCGAAAAAAAAGCTTCTGAAAAAGTACTTTTTTAAATTTCGAGGAGACAAAAAGGCGTTAAATAGTTTATTTTGGTACTTTTTTATTTCTTTTAAAATACTGGTAATAGAAATCTGAAATAAAGAACCCTTTAGCAAAAAAAAAATATTTTCAAAAAGATACCTTTTAGGAATTACGATTTTAAAGGTATAAAAGGGACTAAAAATTTGTACCTTGGTACTTTTTCTATCTTCTAAATTAATAGTTCTAGAAACTTGAAATTTGGAATGTAGAATCCTCCAGCGGAAAAACAAATATTCTGAAAAAGTACTTTTTCGAATCCTGATTCTATGGAGACAAAAAGCCGTTATAAAGTCTATTTTGGAACTTTTTTGCATTCTCATAAAATACCGGTAACAGAAATCTGAATTATAGGACCCTTAAGCAAAAAAAAAATATTTTCAAAAAGATACCTTTTAGGAATTCGGATTTTTAAGGAATAAAAGGGGCTAAAAATTTGGTACTTTTTCTATGTTCTGAAATAATAAATCTAGAAACTTGAAATTTTGAATGTAAAGATACCTTTTATGTAAAGATACCTTTTTGGAATGAAAAAGATACCTTTTAGGGATTCTGATTTTTAAGGCTAAAAATTTGGTACTTTTTCTATATTCTGAAATAATAAATCTAGAAACTTGAAATTTGGAATGTAGGATACTCCGGCGGGGAAACAAATATTCTGAAAAAGTACTTTTTCGAAATCCCTATTCTATGGAGACAAAAAGCCGTTATTAAGTCTATTTTGGTACTTTTTTTCTTTTTCCCTAAATGCTGGTAAAAGAGAATTGAAGTATGGAATACTTGAGCAAAAATTTTTTTTTGGAAAATATACTTTTTGCAATTCCGATATTAATGGCATAACAATGATTAAAAATTAGTACTTTGGTACTTTTTCTATCTCCTGAAATAATGGTTCTAGAAACATGAAATTTTGAACGTAGGAACTCCGGCACAAAAAATATACTCATAAGAAATGGCATAACAAGGGTTAAAAAGTTGTACTGTGGTACTTTTTCTATCTAATAAAATAATGGTTCTATTTTTTATACTTAGTATGTAGGATCCTCCGGCGCAAAAAAAAATATTCTGAAAAAAGTACTTTTTAGAAAGTTTCGATTCTAAAAAGGTAAAAATTTTACTATGGAACTTTTTCTATATTTTGAAATAATGGCCATAAAAATTTTATTTTTGGGGTTTTGCTTCTCCGGCGAAAAAACATTCTGAAACAAGTAAAAAAGGTAAATTCGGCCTTGCCGAATGTAGTGATACCCTCCACAATTTCAAAAAGATTATTGGAAAAGCTTTATTTAAAAGGGTAGTGGAGCTACAATAAATTTTTACACAGATGGATCGAGGCTGCACGAACAAGTGGGCTTTGGAGTCTATTCGGAAGAGCTTGGATTAAGCCTGGCTCGAAGATTGTCAGATCATTGCAGTGTTTACCAGGCAGAGATGCTGGCAATAACGGAAGTGGCTGACTGGTTGAGTTTCAATGTCTTGTCTACAACCGCAGTCAACATCTATACTGACAGTCAAGCCGCGGTAAAGTCCCTGAATTTAATGTTTCTGAAAACAAGATCTGCCGTTAACTGCCGCACGTCTTTAAATGAGATGGCCAAGCAGTTGAACATACGACTCATATGGGTCCCAGGGCACAGAGACATTCCAGGGAATTGCAAAGCTGATGAGCTTGCAAGACTAGGAACACTTTATTTGCCATTGCCCGGCACTTTTTGGTCAGAGACTTGCTTCACTGGGGTCTGGGGAGCTGTACGAGAGGAAAAAAATTGTGACGTTTTTTAAAAAATTTCTTGAACGTAGGAAAACACCACCATTTTGGGCATTTTTTGGAAAATTTCAAATGGGCATATCTCGAAAACTGTTAGACCGATTCAAGAAATTTTATGACATTCGCGTTCAGCATGCCAAAATTAGTTTAATAATGTATCAAAAACATTTTTTTTTTTTTTTAATTTTTAAAAAATCGAATTTTTTTTGGTGGAAATTTTTCAAAAATCCAAAACTTTAACCGAAGGGCGCCACGGGATAAAATGATCGGATTTGGCTCAAATTAGATTTAAATGAAAGATTGTCTTAAGCTCTATGAAATGGCCGAGGGAAAAAAATTGTGATGTTTTTTGAAAAAATTTCTTGAACGTAGGAAAAAACCGCCATTTTTTGCTAATTTCAAATGGCGATATCTCGAAAACCGTTCGACCGATTTTAATTTTTATTTGATATTCAAATATATATAACAAATATGATGTTTCGAAAAAAAATAAAATTTTTTTTTTTTTTAAATTTTTCAAAAATCCAAAACTTTGACCGCCGGGCGCCACGGGTTAATTTAATCCGATTGACCTCAAATTTGTACAACATCCGTTTTAGTCCTAGTAGAATAAAAAATGCCCGGAGCTTGAAAATTGGAAAAAAAAATTTTTGGCCATACAGAAAAATGCCAGTCTACTATACCATATGTTCCATGTTTATCTGACATAAGGTCATAACTGCGATTTCTTCCAGATTTTCAAGTTCGGCTTTGCCTAATATTCGCTTGCGATGTCTGACCAATGCGGGGTATTTCACAGAATTTATTTAACTGTTTGATACGAGTTCGGTTCATCACATCTTCTACAACTGGAATCAGGGATGAGTCAAATTGTTCCTGTGTTTCGGATAAAACATTCTGCAAAAAGTACTTTTTGAAAATTTCGATTCTAAAAATAATGTTTTTTGACCACCCAGTTTTCTACACCTAAAAACATTGGTATTTTTCTATCTCCTGAAAGTCATACAAAAGTGCCTTTTAGTAAGTTTCCATTCTCAGAGGGTAAAAAAGTCTATTTTGGTACTTTTTCGATCTTCTGACATAACATAGCCATATATTGTATAAAATTCTGATAATAAAAGGTTAAAAAGGGAAAATTATACTTAAGCACTCTTTCGATAACCTAAAATAATTGTCCAATAAACTAAAAATTTTTAATCTAGGATTCTCCATAAAAAACTTTTAAAAACTTTTAACAAATAAGGGGGTTCAAATGAAACTTTTTTTATAATAATTAATTTAAGACCCCAGAATCACAAAATTTTATATAAAGTATTCTCCTTCCTATCCAAGAAAAGTACATTTTAATTTTTTAGTTTAAAATGAGAAAAAAATGGGTAAAAGAAGGGTAAGTTGGTACATTTTATATCTATTAAGATAAAGACTTTAGGTTTTTTGTATGTTTTCAACGTATGTCATATGGAAAGCAAGAAACCTACATGGAGCGAAATAAAATGGAACGGGAATCGGAAGGGAATAGAACAACGACATGGAATAGAATAGGGAACGATTTTTTTCGCTCAATATTTTATTTATTTAAATCATTTTGCACTCATTACTTTGAAATTAATTTTGAGAAATTCAGAATAGAGACTGATTTTTTTATTATCCCATTTTTAATAAAAAAATATATATTAAATTTCAAAATAAATTTTTACTTAAAACTGCAAAATTTAGACAGAAATTTAAATAAATATTTCCCTTTTTCTAAAAAATTAAATTATAAAAAAATATGCAATTATTTTCGTTATTTCCTCTTTGCACTTATTGTTTTTATTTTTTTAGTCTGTCATATGCATTTCTATAGTAAAAAAAACATTCTCCTATCTCTCTGATATATGATTTTTCTATATTCTAAAACTTTTAATTTTTATTTTTTTTTTTTCATTTATTTCATTGCAATTTTTTCACATACAGAAACGCCTTCATCAATGATAAAATCCATTTTCACATATAAAATACAAAAAAAAAAACCTTAAAAAAATTAAATTGTGAAAACTATGCAGTATTTTTTTTTTTTATATACAAACAAACTTATATAAAATTCTCGAGCTTATGCAAAAAAACACTACACTTTTAGTAAAAAACTATACTACAAAAACTAAATTTTTTTGCAATAGAAGGTAGTGGTCATCCTATGCTAACGAAGAGTACACAAAAAAAAAATACTTTCAACCAACTCTGATGAATTTTATGCATTTATAGTTTTTTATGCATTTTCATTTAGAAAAAAACAAATATATTGTTGAGTCCTTTTAGCATTTTATATAAGTAAGAGTGTGTGTTTGTGTAAAGTATGTAGTGGTATTGGTTGTTGTTATATTATTTTTTTGTGCCGTTAGTTTCTCTTTTATATATGAAATTTTGTGATTTCCTGTTTTACAAAAGTCAACTTCCGTTTCATATGAGTTTGTTCAGTACTGCATTTTTTTCTTTAATTTTTTTGCTATATCGGATTTGTTTGAGTTATATTTATACGAGTATTTTAACAGGGTAAGAATTAACTTAATTATATTATTTAATTATTTTCATTAATTCAATGAAGTTTCATTAAAATAAAAATTTTTTTCAAGAGATGCATTTCAAATAACATTAATAGATTTAAGGAAACTTTTATATAAAATCTATGAAACTTTTCACAAACACAATGAATATTTTCATTAAAATTATAACACAAAATTCATTGATTTAATGAATATTTCATTGGCTTTATTCAAACGATTTTTATAAAAAAGTTATTTTCTCAGTGTAGTTTCGTTTTTCATAAAGCTAATATAGATTTTTTTGTGTAAAAATAGAATATAATGCAATATATGCAAAAAAGGCAAAAAAACAACATTACCAGGCATCCTTAACCCTTGCATGTTTGCGTACAAAAAGTTATTCAAAAAAACACAGCACCTCAAAAAAATTGGTCTAACCCATAAACTAGACCCACTAATATTTATGTATTTTGACCTCCTGAATTCAATTCCGCCATCAGAAAGGAATTTTATCGTTTGGTTTTCTTGTAATCTTACAAGGAAAATCCGCAAATTGAACATTGAAAAATTACAAACTGCATTTCAGAGTATGTGCCTAAAAATTCCCTTCGACTGAAACCGATCTAATATATGAATGTATGTGCACACAAAACATTATTGGCTAAAAATTTTCAATTAAATCTATTGATCAACAAAATTTAAATGAGTCAATCAATGTTTTGATTGAAATTTTTGTTATTTTCTTTAACTGTCGAATTACAAATTTTCAACATACAGTAGAATCTCACAAATTAGAACCACTTTGTACCACGGGTAGTTCTAATTTCTGAAAAGTTCTAATTTCTGGACATTTGTTTTTTCAAAGAAAATGACAAAGTAACAATAAAAACAGTTACGAATGCTTTATTTTAACACGAAACAATTTTTATTTGTTAATATTTAATTAATTTAACACATTAAATTTGTAGAAAAGCGCTTTTAAGCGCTTTGAAATGAGAAATAACAGGCGTTACATCGATTATATCATCGTCACTGCTATCTGATCCGTCATTAAACCCATCTTTATTCCATTTTTACATTTCTCTTACGCTTACAGAATTGTGAAAAAAAAAAACAAAATAAAAAGTCCAGAAATTTGAACCACTGGTTCTAATTTTAGAGCGTTAACTAATAATAATTCGGTTTTTCCCCTATTTAGCTTAAAAAAAACTACAAAAAAGCATTTTATATTGAAAATAAAAAAAAAAACTTCCAGAAATTAGAACAACAGGTTCTAATTTCAGAGCGTCCAATACATTAAAATAGCCGGTTCTAATTTCTGGAGAATTCTAATTTGTGAGAGTTCTAATTTGTGAGATTCTACTGTACCCGATTTTTTTTTTCGCTTTAATTTGTTTGAAAAGATTAATTCTACAATATACAAAATAATAGGGTTTTACTTTCTTTTTTATTGAATTTTTTGATTTGTTAAATCAATCATTATTTTGATTGAGTATAAATAAAAAATTGATAAAATTTTTGGTTAAAATTGAAAAATGTTTGATTGAAAAAATTTTCAATCAATCACCTACAATTTGATGATTGGTATAACAATTTTCTTAATTGGAGGAATTTCAATAAAAAAAATTGATTGAATCCGAGTTTTTGTTGATGGAAATTCGTTTAAAATTTTTTCTGTGTGGCATCAATATAAAGTACATAAACGTCAAAATAACTGAAAATGGGATATTGTTGACCAACCGATTATTTCTTAAAAACTGAATTAAGCCCAGTAATCATTTATAGATCTTCGATTGTGTATACTTTTCAAAGAAATCCGGTAGGTTCACTTTGCGGACTTTTCTGATTCTGTGGACATTCCTGTTGTTTACCCCTTTTTATTACTCTATTAGTATCAGAAATTCCTAAATGACATTTTTTTTTAATGTTTTGTTTCGATGGAGGATCCTATATTCTAAAAATCAAGTTTTTATGACCAGTTTTTTCAGGAGATCGAAAAAGTACCAAAGTGTACTTTTTTACCCTCTTAAAATCGAAACTTTCTGAAAAGTACATTTGTCAGCATTTATTTTTATAACTGGATGATTCTACATTTCATGTTTCTACTTCAGGAGGTAGAAAAAGTACCAAAGTACAAATCGGATTCCGAAAAAGTACTTTTTCAGATTTTTTGTCGATGAAATGTAGTTTATTTAAGTTTCTATAACCATTATTTTAGGAGAAAGTAAAAAGGACCAAAGTGCAACAGTTTACCCCTTTTTGCTCCATTAGAATCATAAATTCCAAAAAGTACTTTTTCAGAAGTTTTTTTTCACCGCAGGAGCCTGCATTACAAGCTTAAAGTTTCTAAGACCATTATTTTAGGATATATCAAAAGTAAATTTAAAATTGGAACTTCCAAAAAAAAAAAAAGCCTTAGTGGATTTAAAAAATTATTAAAAATTTGAATTATAAAAATCCATATTTCAAATTCTATCTTTAGTATTTGATAATAGTTGCCCAGACAATGTTAACGATTTGATTTATTTTTAGGAAATCGAAAAAGTACCAAATTATAATTGTTTACCCCGTTTTACTTTCTTAGTATCAGAAATTCCTAATTGATTTTTTTTCTGAATGTTTTGTTTCGATGGAGGATCCAAAAATCAAGTTTTTATGAATAGTTTTTTCAGGAGATTGAAAAAAATACCAAAGTGTACTATTTTACCCTCTTACAAACGAAACTTTCTGAAAAAATACCTTTGTCAGCATCCTTTTTTTGCTGGATGATTCTACATTTCGACCCATATTTCAGGAGGTAGAAAAAGTACCAAAGTACAAATCGGATTCCGAAAAAGTACTTTTTTCAGATTTTTTTCGATGAAAGGTAGTTTATTTAAGTCTCCAGGACCATTATTTTAGGAGAAAGAAAAAAAAGTACCAAAGTGCACTATTATATCACTTTTTGCTCCCTTTGAATCAGATTTCCCAAAAAGTACTTTTTCAGAAGGTTTTTTTTTAAAGTACCAAAAGTACCCCCCCCCCCCCCCCTAGAATCGGAATTTCTTAAAATACACCCTTAAGATTAGATTTAGATTAGATTTTCTTTATTTGTTTTTTCAATCATTGTGTAATTTCATTTTCTGGGGCGATGTCCTGTGCTTAAATCCATAAGATTAAAATATTTTCAACAGGTACAATTAACCGATAGGGAAGTAATTCATGTGCTAAATGGTGGTGAAGATATTTATTGGCTAAACCTCTACTATTTTGTTAAGGAGGCTTTAAAATATAGAAGTATGTTAGTAGCAGAATTTAATTTTTAATGAAAAAATAATAATCACATATATATTTAATACATACATTTCATACCACTTATATTTATTAAACATCAACCAATTTTCCGGCAGACGGTTATTATAACCATGCCGTATATATTTCTTAATTGTTTTATTTAGTTATTGTTAAATATAGAAATAAGTACTATTTTTGTAAACAATGATTGAAAAAACAAATAAAGAAAATCTAATCTAAATCTAATCTTAAGGGTGTATTTTAAGAAATTCCGATTCTAGGGGGGGGGGGGGGGTACTTTTGGTACTTTAAAAAAAAACCTTCTGAAAAAGTACTTTTTGGGAAATCTGATTCAAAGGGAGCAAAAAGTGATATAATAGTGCACTTTGGTACTTTTTTTTCTTTCTCCTAAAATAATGGTCCTGGAGACTTAAATAAACTACCTTTCATCGAAAAAAATCTGAAAAAAGTACTTTTTCGGAATCCGATTTGTACTTTGGTACTTTTTCTACCTCCTGAAATATGGGTCGAAATGTAGAATCATCCGTTTAACCACAGAAGATCTCCTCTAGCTTTCATAATGTAGGATATCTGATCCTGGTTATAACTTTCGTTACAATATGTTAATCCTTTTGAATGATCTAAGAACTTATAAATTCTCTCTTGGCTTGATTGCGCCTTAACTAAGTATTCTTGAATTTTTTTGTTTTTCATTGCCTCAATTAAATTTATGCAAGCTTCATTCCACTTTATTTTGTTTTGGTCTATTCCAGTTGAGTCAATTCCTTGTTCATTTAACTTACTGTTAAAATCTGTATACCAATGTAAGTTTTTATTCATAATCTTTGCTGACAGTATGTGAGGTAACCTTCCTTCTCCATACTCAAATATCGTTTTGGAAATGTACTTTAAATGCAAGCTATAGGTGTATATATGGCCATCTTCTTGCCCTGTTTCTAATGGCATTATGTAATTGGGGGTATTGCTTGGAAGTTTCAGAATTCTTTTTGTAAAGAATTTTTGCAGTTTGTCGATTTCATCGAACCACATGTTTCCCCATACCTGAGCTCCATAACTTTGTATGGATCTACAAACGGCCAGGAATATTTTCCACTTTGCAGTTAGTGAAATATCTTTTCGCCCAACAAAATTTTTCCAAGTTGTGTTTATACTGGCTTTAGCTATATCGTTTTTGGCTGTTACGTGTTTGGAGAACGTCATTCCTGGGGTCAGTATCATACCTAGATATTTATATTCTGGGACAATGTTAACAGTGTTGCCATTAAACTTCCAATTTTCATTTGAGCCTACTCTACCGAAATACACCCTTAATGGATCTAAGAAATTATTAAAAATTTGATTTATAAAAATCCTTACTTAAAATTCTATCTATAGTATTTGATAATAATAGTTGCCCAGACAATGTTAACGATTTGATGCCTGGAAATTTTACTCTACGTTATGGTATGCAAAAACCCGAAAGTATTTGTTTTATACTCGAAACATGTATGCAGCTAAAGTTACAAAAAAAAAAAAAAAACTTTTCCATTTCATGTTTGGTTTGCAAAAACAACAACTACAACAAAAGTTCTGATATGTACAACAAAGTTATGCTGCAGTATGTTTTGTCCATGGTATGGAAGAGTTTCTTTTTTTCGCCTGTATAGTACTATTTGCCCACTCAAACATATACAGTCACTAACATAATAGAATGTACACTTGAAGTGAGAAAAAATAAGTCAACAGTTGAAATCGGACTTGCCGAATATATTCCCAACAAAAAATTGTGCTAACACCGAAGCAGGTTTGTAAAGAAAAATTCTTGATTCCTCCCTTACAAACCTAATTCGCAGAGGCATGCTTTTATAAAGGCGATCTCCCACTGAAAAGCACTTGTTTGTGATCCAAAAAGCGCATTATATCCAGGTTTTGCTTTTAATATGTCATGCATGAAAAGGAGCTTCCTGAAAGCGCTTCATTCATCCCGTTTTTCATTCATAAATATATTAAGCCTGAAAAGGAGCTTCCTTGAAGCGCTTCATTCATCCCTTCTTTTCAAGCATATATTAAGCACAATATTTTATAATTTTATGCCAGAAAAGTCTTTTACCAACCATGTAGTACTAGATTTGTTTTTACACGCATTATAAGAGGCGTATACTTAATTTTGTAATTGTCTTTAAATAACCATCATACGCAACGGTGCACAGTGGTTTATTTTTAAGAATTCGGGCATTTCAGAAAGTACTGAACGGATTTAAATTTAAACCGGTTATATCTAACGTAATTTCGAGCTTTAGTTTGAACGCTAGACCCCACATATCCAATAACGGCATCTGTGGACTAAATCGCGTTTATATATTTTTTAGATAACATACTTAACATTTTCTTACTTTTGAGACCAATTTGGATAAAAAAATAATTTTTATGTTTACAAATCAGCATCTGTGAACCAAAATCGCTGTTTTGGATTTTTTATTTTTTTATACCCTCCACTTACACAGAAAATAAAATCGTCAAATTTAAATCAACAAACATCAATTGTAAATCAATCAAACATGATATCAACCAAACATTTAGTAAAAACGGACGCAAGTTAGTCCATAATACAAAATTTCGATTTCGTTTTCAACAAACTTACAAGGGAAGTCTCCCTAGTGTCACCCGCGGATCTTTATGGAATTGGTTTTATTTTGTAGATCAGAAAAAATAAAGGGACACGTATTTTTTCTTAGCGGCCCAAATTCATATTTAGGGGGTAAAAAGGAGGGGGGAAGACAAGGCCATTTTTCAGTTTTTCTCGTTTATCTCCTATACTATACAAAGAAACCTAGTCATGTTACATACCAAATGAAAGGTCTTTGAAAAACCTATCTACGTGTGCTAAGAACGTGTCCAAACATGCACAACTTTTCGTCATATTGAGTAAAATGCCAAAATTTTAGGACATTTTTGTTAATAAGTCGAAAAATATTAACTTCTTTGGCCCGTTGTTAGCACCACGAGATAGGTATTTTAAATACCTTTAATCTGATATCACACATGCCTATATTAATTTTGTTAAAATAGGCGTAAAGCGTAAAAAACTAAAAAAGGTCAATTTCTCCCCATACAAATCGACCTCCCCTAAAAATGAGTTTGGGCCGCTAAAAAAAAAATACGTGTCGAATTAATTTTCGTTTTTAACAACATATCCAAATTTCACGAAGATCGCAGGGTGACACCAGGGAGACTTCCCTTGTTAGTCAAGTAATTTTATTTCAAAATTATTTTATCATGTCAACAAATAGTTTTTGTGTTTGTTGAATTTCTTTGTTGAAAAAAAAATAAGATTTTTTACGTTTGTCAGATCAATAAATTATGTTTGTGTTTGTTGAATTTCTTTGTTGAAAAAAAATTTAAGATTTTGTACGTTTGTCAATACAAATAACAATTTTAGAGAACTATAACAAACTCGTTTATCAATTTTTTTAAAATTTTTTTCAACAATCAATATTTACAAACGTTTGTTGATATCACAAATTTCCGTATAGGAGCACTTTCAGTGAAAAAGTTAATTGTATTCACAAATATGGGGGTCAATACAACAATTCGTTTTTTTCTGTGTAGTGATAGAGGGTATATATAAGTTTGTCATTCCGTTTGTAACTCATCGAAATATCGGTCTGGGACCCAATAAAGTATATATATTCATGATGCCCGATCGATTTTAAGACATTCTAGCGATGTCCGTCTGTCCGTCAGTCCGTCTGTCTGTCTGTGGAAAATGCTATCACGGACAAAATATTGCACAGAGATGACTGAAACTTAACATATTTATTGGAAGTTCCCCGAGAAGTTTGGTATTGCGTTTGAGCGATATCGGTTCAGCGGTTCAAAAGTTATGAACAAAAATGTAAGCACACCTCAAAAATTTCAGTACATTCAACATAACCTAAAAATACAAAATGCTTTAATTCGGCTTCTGGTTGACATATTTATGAGAACATAATTGAACACCAAATGGTATTTAAACAAGTACGAACATATTTTTTGACAAAAAAAGAAAAAAATCACGGCTTTTTTTTTTACCAAAATTTTTTTTCACGGAATTTTTTTTTTCTAATTTTTTTCAAAAGCAATTTCCTTTTAAATAAAGTTTTTTGCAATAATCTTTTTGAAATTGTGGAGGGTATCACTACATTCGGCAAGGCCGAATTGAACTTTTTTTACTTGTTTTCCAATAAGAACGCAAAATTTCCGTATTTTTGAGCCGGCTTTGGATAAAAAAATCGGACATGAATTTTGGTTTTTTAACTTTGACCGCTGGTTGCCGACTGAAGATGACCTTTAAAAATTTTTTCATAAGTTTTTCCATAATCAGCTCTAACGTTGCCATCGTTTGGCAGGTATTACAACACGAAACTTTAAAGTTTAGACTTGACGGGACGCTCTAATATATAGTCATGATCCTTCGTCGATTTTGAGTCGATCTAACGATGTCGGTCTGTCTTTATAAAACACGGTAACTATTGAAACACAACTCTGTGGCTGCTGATGCTTGGCATATATATTTTATGTTTTCCTCGCCAGGTTGCTACTGAATTTTAGCCAAATCAGCTCAGAAATTCAAAAATTATGAGCAAAACCATGAAATTAACATTGGGTTTTTCGCGAATTTATAAAATGAAAAACAAACTAAAGATGCTTTAAATGACTTTAGTATGCTAAAAATATATTTAACCAAGTGTTTTTGCCACTCAAAAATGTTTTTACACTCAAAAAAAAAAATTTTACACTCAAAAAAAAAAATATTTTTTCAAATATTCTAAAAAAAAATGTACAACTTTTTTAAGTAAGTTTTGTTTTTGGGCTTTAATGGAAGATATTCATGGTTTCGTCCAAGTCGAATTTACCTTTTTTACATGTTTAAATATGCATTTTAATTAAAGAACTGGTTATTGTTCAATTTTATTGTTCACTGTCTCGTGTTCATGTTCATGTATGTCTGTCTGTATATGATTAGTTTTGCTATATGTTATTATATTATTTGTAGTTTTTTTTGTTTTTTCTGCAGTTGCTGTTGTTGGTCGTTGCTGTTTTTGTTGTAGTTGCTGTTATCTTAGTTGCTTTTTACTGCAATATATTGGGCGTGTTTGCATTTTTGTTTAAATTGCAGTTAGTTGCAGAATAAAATTTTGCAAAAAAAAATCAAAAACGAAAATGAAAATGAAAAACTGTTTTTGCATAGAATATACTATAACATCCATACATACATATACATATATTTTTTTAATTTCCCATCTCTTTTTAGTTGGTAATAAAAGATATATAAATGGATTTTCATCAAAATAAATTGCAAAAAAAAAAAATAGAAAACTGCAAAATACTGCACTTATGTAAAATGAAGTTAGTTAACAAAAATATGTAATAGAAAAAAAAAACAACTCACTAGTTTGTTAACAAAAAAAAAACTTTTATTAGAAATGTCAAAGCCAGATAAAGATCTATCTGTTTTTATTTTGTTCAAATATTAGATTTATTTATAGGAGGATTTTAAAGAATTAAATTTTTTTATTTTTAACTTAAATTTGTTGATTCATTTGTTTCAAAGAATTTTCCAAGTTATTTTTATCAATAATATCTACTTACAAGTTCGATTTGGGTTACACGAGAAAAAAGTGCAACAAATTTAAGTAATTACCTAAAAAGAAAATTAAAAAATAAATTAAAGGTTAATAAAGTTGTTTAAAATGCTAAACAATGCATTTAGAATTATATTAAAACTGTATAAGAGGCGTATACTTAATTTTGTAATTGTCTATAAATAACAATCATACGCAATGGTGCACAGTGGTTTATTTTTAATAATTCGGCCATTCAGTAAGTACAGGAGCGATTGCAACGAAATTCGTACCGGTTATAGCTAACGTAATTTCGAGTTTAAGTTTGAACACTGGATACCACATGTTCAATAAGGGCACCACCAGGGCTCCCTAAAGCAGGACATATTTAATATACAAAAACTTTAAATACTTTAAAATCACCAACTTCAAATGCGTGTAAAAAAAATCTAGCACTAAACTAAAAAAAAGTCTTAAGTGTTTTGTTATGGAAAATTTTAACTTTCATTTGCTTTTGGTTTCATCGCATTCCGATTCGGAAAGTTCGATTTTGTGTCACACACTCAAAAAAAAAGTGAACTAAAATCTGGGAAAATTAACTAAATTTTGAGAAAAAGAGGGAATGATTTTCATAATTTTCCCAAAAATAAGGAAAACAAAGTTGTTTAATTTTAAGCCAATTTTAACTAGAAAATGGGGAAAATTATATTACACTTTAGTTCATTCACATTTTAGAACTAGATTGGGTTTAGACCCTGGACCCATGGGTTCGGACCCCATAGGTCCAGCCCCTGTTAACTCGAGACCCCGTTGGGTCCTTTAAGGGTCCCCCTAGATTTTGAACAAAAACTTGTGTCCGTTTCGCTCTACCTTGCTTAGTTTTTGAGATACGGTAATAAGGGGTCTGATAGGGTCTTGAGAATCTTAAAAACTGGATAACTCAAAATCTTTAAACGGAGGGCTTTCGGGTATTTTGTGGAAGTTTTCTACGAGTCAAGAGCTACAAAAATGCCGTTGGACTTTTTTTCGAGTTGGCAGTATTTACCGAGATATGTGCATATAAAATCTCGGGAATTTCAAATTTTAGATCTAAAATTAGGGTCTTGAGACCCCGACAGATATGCAGAGCTAGGCTGATTCCATATTTTTCTTTGTAGTCTTTTTTTTTGAAAATTTCATCCGTTTCGCTCTATTTCGCTTAGTTTTCGAGACATCGCCATTTTTAACTAAATTCTAAGAAGTTATTTACTAAATTCTCCGAAGTTATTAACTAAATTCTAAGAAGTACAGTTCCTCAATTCAAAGAAGAGAAATATGATGATGTTTTTTTAAGTAATACCCTGTTCTCACTTACAGCTAAAAACCATTTTTAGCAACATTTTTCGTTTTATGCTTAAAAACCATTTTTATGACTCGTTTTACCATACATTTTTTTGTTGTAATATGTCAAAATAAAAATGTTTTTAGCTCGTTTTAAAATTAAAACGATTTAAAACGAGCGGAATTCCAGGGGTTGAATTGAGTATTTTTGATGTTCAGCGTTTTTAATGCATTTTATTAATATTGGCAACATTGTTTATTACTAAAATGTAAATAATACCAAAAAAAATCGTGCTATTTTTATCTTAAAACAATTCTTGAACATTATAAACAGTTATATGTATAATTAATGAATATAATTTTCATATTTTAATTTCGTTTGTTGTTGAAATGTGTACATGTTTATCAGCTGATAATGCAAATGTCAAAATAAAAACATAAAAACCAAAATAAAACGAGTGAAATTACGTGTGAACACTTTTTTTTTAATTACAACAAATGTCGTTTAAAACCGTTTTTAGATGCTCGTGAGAACAGGGTATAAATTTTAACTAAACTTTAAATAAATTGTTTTTTAAGAAATATGTCTTAAAAATAAAGATACGTTTCTTAGATTTGTGAAAAATTTCTTTGGCAGTAAGAATTGTTTTTCTAATATTAAAAAATTCCGTTTAAAGAAAACTATGAACTAATTATAAGTTAATGAACTAAACTTTTTTCCTCATAGTTAAGAAAATTTTTCAAAGACATTTTTTCCTCAATTTTAGTTATGTCTTTTTTTCAGTGTATAATTACAAAAACTTCGGTTTCCCTGATAATAACAGTTGAAATTTAGACAATAGAAATTGGGAAAATGTTATTAAAATTGAAAAAAAAAAAAATCTCACTTGGAGATCCTCCGAAAGTTCACTTAAATACAGAAAGGACATGTAAAATTCAGAAAATTTCAAGGATAATTCAAAAAAGCCCTGTTGGTGTTCAGGAATTTTAAATTTTTCATACACACAGAAAAAATTTGAAACGAATTTCAATCAACAAAAACGCGGTTTTAGTAAATTTTTTGATTGAAATTCCTCCAATCAAAAAAATTGTTATACCAGTCATTAAATTGTAGGTGATTGATTGAAATTTCTTTCAATCAAACATTTTTCGATTTTGATTAAATATTTGATCAATTTTTTATTTATAGTTAATCAAAATAATGATTGATTCAACAAATGAATTGTAATTTTATGACAAAAGTATCAAAAACTTCATCTTTTTTGCTCTCCAAGATGTTGCCAATAATAAAAAAGTAAACCCCGACTATTTTGTATATTTTTGAATTAATATATTCAAATAAATTAAAGCGAAAAAACAAAATCTGGTATGTTGAAAATTTGTAATTCGACACACACAAAAAATTATTGGCTAAAAAATTTCAATTAAATCTATTGATCAACAAAATTTAAATGAGTCAATTATTGTTTTGATCAACATTTTTGTTATTTTCCAGATTTTTTTTCGCTTCAATTTATTTGAATACATTAATTCAAAAACATACTTTATACTAGGGTTTTACTTTTTTTATAGTCGGCAACATATTGGAAAGCAAAAAATATGAATTTCACCATAATTTTTCCATAAGCTTGAAATTAATTTGTTAAATCAATCATTATTTGAATTGACTTTAAATAAAAAATTGATTAAATTTTTGATCAAAATCAAAAAAATGATTAATTGAAATAAAAATCAGTGATTAATTGATGATTGATATAACAATTTTCTTTATCGGAGGAGTTTCAATTAAAAAATTAATTGAATCAGCGTTTTTGTTGATTGACTTCCGTTTTCAATTCTTTCTGTGCAGTTATAGAAAATAACAAAAATTTTAATCGAAACATTGATTGACTCATTTAAATTTTGTTGATCAATAAATTTAATTAAAAAATTTTAGCCAATAATTTTTTGTGTGCACTGAAAAAAAAGCTTCGTAAAAGTAATGAAAATTGACATAAAGTGAAAAATTACTCAAATGTTAAACCGAAGACAGGTTGCATTTGATCAATAAAACTGGTGTCATTAAAATTTCTTTCAATGAAAACATACATGGAAATTATTTAAATATTCGTAGAACTTGTTTGACACGTTTTATGAAGTTTTTCTTGAAATGAATGAAAGTTTTCACTGATTAAATATAGCATAGCAGTAGGTGAATGAAAGAAAACTGCAAACTTAAATTGAATTTAATGAAAATATTAATAATAACCCTGTGCTCGAATTTGACACTTTTTTTAACAAGCTGGGCACCCTACTGATAAAGTTAATTCGGGTACGCTGAATTCAATGGTGCTAGCCATTTTTTGTAGTTAGCGCTCGTATTCGCGATTTAAAATTTTGATGCTCAAATACAAAAAAAAAAACATATTTTTAAAATTTTGCGATAATTTTTAAATTAAAAACCTTTCAAGTCTGTTAAACTACCATAACAAACCATAATACCGTGAATTTTTTTCGCGAAAAAAACATTTTTTGTTAGCGAAATATCTTTATTTTCGTGAAAAATTTTGTTCAATACAAATATTTTAGCTTGATTTGAATTTACGACAGCACTCTGGTAAAGCTAATTCGTTTACACTTAATCCAATTGTAATATCAGATTTTTTCAAAGTTAGCGTATGTATTAGCGATATTCGCGATTATTTATACCTTACACCACTATGTAGTACAGGGTATATTGAGTTTGTGCTGATATTTGTAACTACCCGAAATATTGGTCTAGACATACCTTCAAGTATACCGATCGACTCAGAATTACTTTTTTAGTCGATTTAGCGATGTCCGTCCGTCTGTCCATCTATCGATTTAAGCACGATACAGGTCGCAATTTTCAATCAATTGACTTGAAATTTGCAACTTAAGTGTCTTTTGGCCCAAGGACGCCTATTTAAATTGAAGAAAATCTGTCCATGTTAAGACCTAGCCCCCATACAAACGCCCCCTTTGGATTCGGCTTAAATGACTCAAATAAAAAAATGACTCGGAATATAATTGGACCATTTTTGGACTAAGTCCCCCTCATAAAAATTTGGACCGATATTCAGTTAAATCGGTATATTGACAAAAAAATTAAACCAATTCCACTAAAATTTCTACACTAAATAAAGATCTAACAAAAGACATCCAATCGGGCCATGTTTTGTGTTTTCCGGTCCATTTTCCGGAAATCACTGGTGTAGGGTATCATATTGACGGGCTTGACCGACTATAACTTTCTTACTTGTTTTTTTTTTATTTTTAAGTAAAAAAAAAAATGTTTTTTTTTTAATATTTAGACAATTGCTGAATTTTTATCATCTAAACTCTATTAAATATACAAAAAATTAAAATTGTTCGCGGAATTTTTTTTCGCGAATTTTTTTTTGCGAAATTTTTTTTCGAAATTTTTTTTATTTTGCTATTAATTAATGAAAATGAGTAGAATACGATACATTACAGACACAATTTTTTTTTTGTTTTGCAAAAAAACAGAGCATGTTCTAAATTAATATTTAAAAACTATCCCAAAAGCATAAAAATTTAATTTTTGTAGTAGTACATAGGCTTTACAATTTTAAATTGCGAATATCGCGAATACGAGCTTGGCGCTCAAAACGGCTAGCACAATTGAATTCAGCGTACCCGAATTAGCTTTACCAACAGGGTGCCCAGCATGTTAATTTTTGCGACTAGCAGAGTGTAATTTTTGGTGAGTCACGTGTAACCGTTACTGAACTTTTATTGAGATAACGTGATTGTTGTAAACATGGTAGAAAAAATACTCTTTCTCATTTTGTTATGGAAATTCTCCCTGGAATAACCCCTGATCTTCATGAAATTTTAATAAAACTAAATTGGCATGTATTTTTTTAGAGGCTCAAACTCATTTTTAGGGAAGTCGATTTGTATGTATTTATTTATACCATTTTTAAAAGAGACAATTCTAAGGTTAGGGTGTCTCGGCTTATCGGCCATATCGAGGGCATAGGGGTTCAAAACATGGGTAAAAAATGGCGAAAAAATTGTTTTTTGGATTTTTCAGCCATTTCTTTCTAAGGAACTATATGATGTTTACTTATTAGAAGAAAGGTTTTTTTAATGCCTATCCAACGGTGGCATAGCCTTGTAGAATTTTGGCTTCGTCAAATACTTTTTTCAACAAAATGTGTAAATATGGGTGGGTATTAATATGAAGACATAGACCTACGATGTCCATATGACAACGAAATAATCTTTACTAAATTTAAGTCGAAACATATTTTTGCTCTAGAGGATATTCCTTTTAGTTCATGAGTTATCGAAATTTTCCCGGAGGTCCACATTGTTTCATAAACGGACAACGAAATTTTGAAACACTGATATGGCTTATAAACCGAGACACCACAACCTTAAAATCGTCCCTTTTATACATATTTTAAGTTTCAGGCAAATCGGTTCATAAGGGTTGAGATACTTCCCTTGTCAGTTTTTTTTTCCAATTTATATTTAAATTTCGTATAAAAAGTCTGAAAAAATCACAAAACCATGAAATAGAAAAATACACTTTCATTCGACAGGTGTCAAAAAACAACAAGTTTTATAAACAAAAATACTAAAATTTGTTAATGAAATTATGAAATCTAATAATGAAACAAATTTTATGAAATTTGTTTCCAATATGAATGATATTATAATAAGCTAATGAATTTCTTCATTAGTTTAATGAAAACAAAATTATGAATTCGTTTCATTTATATCACAATTTTCAGAATAAAAGTTATTCTTAAATTTATAAAAAAATGTTTGAGCTTAAAGCTTTAATTTCAATTGAGCTTTTCAGTAATCATGCTTGATTTCCTGAATACCAATTGCTATTAAGAGAATATAAATTGGAAAAAAATTAGAAAAACTAGGAGAATCAGATAATTTTTTAGCTCAAATTCTGATTAATTTTTATAAAAAAAATAAAAAAATAAAAATTGTTTTATTCGACCTTTAAAATATTATATTTTGAGGATGTTTATTCTGGCTCGAAGTCATTATTTTCTTTACTAATTAAAACCATAAAATTCTCATAGCAAAATTTTCAAGAAAATTATTTTATTTTTTTAGAGTTCGTTGATCTTGTTCAGTTCGAAAAAAAAATTTTTTTTGTGGACTAGTGTAAAACATACATGTTAAACAAAAATGGGTTAAAACATTTCCATCGTTTATTTTTGATATTTTATTTTTAATTTCCCATGAATTTCTCTACATTTTTCTAATATTTAATTTATTTCAAACAAATGCATTTGATGGAGTTTAATTGTTTATTATTATAAACCATCATATAATTGTAGCGGTAAAATTTATATGCATCGTTAAACAAAGAGTAACACGAAAATTTATAAAAAAAGAAAGATAAGAAAAAAATTTAAATAAAATTGTTAAATAAAAATAATGTCGAAAAATTTATTTAAAAAAAATTGTTATTTAAGTCTGGCTTAATAAGGAACAAAATATTACTCCAAAAAAAATTGTCGTTTCCTGTTTAACAAAATACTAAGGACGACAAAAAGTTTGAAATGAAATTTTGCAACAAACAGAAAACCATATCGCTAAAGAAACAGTCATTTGCAAAAACCATGAAATTGAATTGTTACTTTGAAGTGCACTCAACTTGTAAAATCCCTGAAAAAAAAACGAACTCAAAAAAATCCATATACTATACAAATTTGTAACCTTTTTAGATATTCCTTTGGCTCAGGTTGAAAGCTTATTTTATATGGACGCCAATAATGAAACCCAACCACCCATCCACCCACCATCCACCCCATACCCACTAATTACAAATGCATCCACTAGCGCAAAGGTACACTTTATAAAATGAACTGAAGTTGAAATTTGTTGCAAGTACAAACAAAAAAAAAAAAAACAAACGAGAAACGTCAGAAAAAAAGTCTTAATATTTTTCCCGATTTTTTTAACGTTTTTTTTTCATGGAAGTCATTCATTAGTACGTAAATGCGGTATATGCTGGTTGTTGTGCAAGTAGATTTTTTAAGCGATTTTTTTTTTCAGTTTATTTTTCATTTTAAAAATTGTGAGTACATTTGCTGCTATCATGCGTGTCGTCATCATCTAACGTTGCATGAACAATTTTTTTAAAACCCTCCAAATACAGTATGGGGGTATACTCATTTTATCGTTCTATGTGTAACGCATCGCAGTATCGCACAAAAAAATGTTATTGTAGACTTATTGTTGTATTAACAAACAATTTAATTGTATTGACAAAGAAAATAATTGATTCTTTATTCAACAACACAAGTTGTCATTACAATTAAATTATTTGCAACGATTTATTAAAAATGAGACTACAACATATTTTTCTTTTCCCATAAATTATACATATTATTGATAGATTCTCAGACGTGTAATGAATGCCCGCCCGTCTGTTTATATATAACACGATGCAGTCCAAATTAAGAGCTAGCTAGAAATTTTGCTCGACTGTGTCTAATGGTCCTAGGAAGGTTAAGTTCAGTTTAAATGGTAAATTCGCAACAGGAGAAAAAATATTCTCCTTAAAGAACTAAACCAATCTCTTAACAAGTGAGAGTGTTACATTCGGCTGTGCCGAATCTTTTATACCCTCCAAAATGTCAAAAAAAAAAAAAATCCAGGGGCGTCTTTTTTTTTTTTTTTGGGGGGGGGGGGGTGGTTGGTGGGAGACGTTAGAGGCCACCTTCCCCTTGCGATTTTGAACTTCTTCTGAGATAAGAATGTTGCATTTGCTTACCAAAAGTAAAAACAACTCTGCAAAAAATTCTGTTTTTCTTGGGTTGGTTTAGTTCTCCAAGGGGGAACTTTTTTCCCCTTGGTTCGATTTTGCCCATTTCCGAACTTAACCTGCCTAGGAATATAAGACATATTCGTGCAAAACTTCGGAAGTCTAGCTCTTTTATTTTGGACTGTATCGTGTCCTCTACAGACGGACGGACGGACGGACGGACATCGCTAGAATGTCTTAGAATCGATCACTGATCAATAATATATATACTTTATGGGGTCCTAGACCGATATTTCGATGCGTTACACACGGAATGACAAAGTGAGTATACCCCCATACTGTGGTTGGAGGGTATAAAAACGCAATTTTTTAAACGGTTTTTGTATATTTGTTAAACAATTGAAACAATTAAGTCGGAAAAAGGTCAGAACTCTGCACTTAGACCCAGGAAATTAAAAAAACCCAATTTTTTCGGTCCGCTTTTTTGGGGCGTGTTTAAAAAAAACAAGTGCTAGGGGGAAAGTGTCACCCAATGGGTAACTCGAACTCCCCCCCACCCCCCCATTAAAAACGACGCTGCGGAATTTTTTTTTTTTGAGTTTTATTTTTTTCTTTAATTTTTTAACATGTTGGAGGGTATAAAAGATTCGGCACAGCTGAATTTACCACACTCACTTAGTTTTTTATTTATGTGGAAATTCTTTATGACTGTAAGTGCCTAATAATCAAAATTTTGCTTGCATTTGTTCTTATCTTGGTTAGAGGGAAGTTTTTAATAAGTCGACAGGCTACAAAACACAAATTGTTACACCGTGCCACAATCGGGCGGCAATATCTTAGGAACACCTTCATACTTACATGGGTGGTAAGAGCGGCATTTTTTGTATGGCCAAAAAAGTTTTTCTTCGGATTTTGAATATCCAAACAAATTTGTATTCTACTAGGTTTAAAACGTATCTGGTACAAGTTTGAGAGCAAACGGATTAAATTAAATCTTGGCGCCCGGCGATCAAAGTTTTGGATTTATCAAGTTTGAAAAAAGGAAGTAAAAAGTTAAATTCGGCCTTGCCGAATGCATTGATACCCTCCACAATGCAAAAAAAAAATTATATGAGAAAAAAAACAAGTAAAAAACTTAAATTCGGCCTTGCCGAATGTAGTGATACCCTCCACAATTTCTAAAAGATTATTGCAAAAACTTTATTTAAAAGGAAATTACTTTTGAAATTTTTTTTTTTAATTTTCGCGAAAAAAAAATTGGTAAAAAAAAAATCCGCGATTTTTTACTTTTTTTGTCAAAAAATATGTTTGTACTTGTTTAAATACCATTTGGTGTTCAAATATGTTCACATAAGTCAACCAGCAGCCGAATTAAAGCATTTTGTATTTTTAGGTTATGTTGAATGAACTAAAATTTTTGAGGTGTCCTTACATTTTCGTTCATAACTTTTGAACCGCTGAACCGATATCGCTCAAATGCAATACCAAACTGCTCGGGAGAACTTCCAATAAATATGTTAAGTTTCAGTCATCTACGTGTAATATTTTGGCCGTGATCAACATTTCCACAGACAGACGGACAGACGGAGAGACGGACAGACGGACTGACGGACATCGCTAGAATGTCTTAAAATCGATCGGGGATCATGAATATATATACTTTATGGGGTCCCAGACAGATATTTCGATGAGTTACAAACGGAATGACAAACTTATATATACCCTCTATCACTAGAGTGGAGGGTATAACAAAGAAAATGTTTGAAAGAAAAATCCGCGAAAAAAAAATGTTGGTGAAAAAAAAATTCCGCAAAAATTGTTTTTTTTTTTAAATTATGTTTGTTTAAACCATTTATTTCACCATTAGGTGATTAATTCTGCTCACATGTGTCAACCAGCAGCAGAATAAAGTCATTTTGAATTTTTAGGTTATGATGAATGTACGAAAATTTTCGAGGTGTCCTTACATTTTCTTTCATAAGTTTTGAACCGTTGAACCGATTTCTCTGAAATGCAATACCAAACTGCTTAAGACAACAACAAGTAAATATACTAAGTCTAAGTCATATTTGTTTGACTTGATCACTATTTTCACTTGGCGGTGATCACTATTTCCACAAATGGACAGACAGACGGACATCGCTAGAATGTCTTAAAATCGGTCACTGATAATAATACTTAATGGGGTCCTAGACCGATATTTTGATGAGTTACAAACGGAATGTTAGGTTGGATGTGCGTTCGCCATTTGGCGAATCCACTTGGGGGCCATAAGACCCACTGTGATTCCCTTTATTGTTATTTCCCTACTCCCATTCTGATACAAAGTTCTACTTCTTAAACAATTCCGATTCCCTAATGTATTCTGCTAGAAACTTCAATGAGACACCGATTAGGGAATCCAGATCATTGGAAAATCTTCAACCCCAAATGCTGGCTTCGCATTAGAACCGGACATTCAAATAACAAGTGCTTCACTGACTTCTCTTTCTCCACTTATCCACAACTTCTGCAACAGTTTCTATTAGAAATTCCCATCACGCTCACGAATGAAAAATATAGATCACGCACGATCACACACGAATTATTTTGTTCAACTCACGTCCACGCATGCTCACGTGAGAAGTTTAAATATTTGCTCACGTTCACGAAAAAATTACGCCCACGAAGTCTCATAAAACCATTGAGGATTTTTACCATTGACAATTTTTTTGCTCAAAAATTATATAATTTCCTAAATACAATTATAAAAATTTATTTAAATCGCAATTTTGTATTAATTAACGCACACCCTCTCACGTGAGTAAATTTAATTCAAATCACACTCACTCGAACTCGTAAAACTCTTATTTATACAATAAAAATCATCAAATATCCTACCAATTTCGTTTATCAATTTCACTATAAGAAACGAGATTTGAGATTTTACCAGTTCCCCGATTTAGAGCCATTTCTCGCATATTCATCAGCCAATTCGTTTCCAGCGACTCCACTATGTCCAGGAACTTAGATTAGCTTGACTGTGTGCTGACTGATTTGACGAAGGGATTGTATAGAATTCCCTACGATACCCGATTTTACAGTGTTTGATTCTAAGGCCTTCTGAGCTGCAAGACTATACACGAACATGTTAATGGCGCATGGACGAAGATCCCTTGTCATAATCATCTGCGCGGCTTTATCAATTGAAAGTACCTCAGTTGGAAAACACTACCCTTATCCGGAGGTCTCAATCGGGCATCGTTTTCGAGCCAACTTTGATCCGTCCGTAAAGATTGTGTTATCACAACAGTTTACCGCCCAGTATTCCCTAGTTGGTATTGGGACTTCGAAGGATTTGTCAAAGGTCGTTTGTGGTGAGATATAGTCGGCTCAGGGCCGTCTAAAAGTATTTGGGGCCCGCTGGAATGTAAAAAGTCGCATGACCCAAAAAACATTCATTTGTTACAAATTAAATTCATGGTACTTCCTTTATTAAGAAAAAGGAACTAAAAAAAAATATCTTGAGTAGGGATATTGCAGCTCGAGGTAATTTTTCTTTACTTATTAAAATCATGCCATTCGTATTGAAAAATATGGTTTTAATAAGACCTTTTCTGTCTCAGAGTCTGAGACTTTTCCTATACGAAAAATGTCTCAGAATCTGAGACTTTTTCTATACGAAAAGTGTTTCTGAATCTGAGACTTTTTCTAAATGAAAAATGTTTCAGAATCAGAGACTTTTTCAATAAGAAAAATGTTCCAGAATCTGAGACCTTTTCTATACGAAAAATGTCTCAGAATCTGAGACTTTTTCTATACGAAAAATGTCTCAGAATGTGAGACTTTGCATACGATAAGTGTATCAGTATCTGGGACTTTTTTGCTGGAAAAACTTCTATGAACTTTGGACTTTTAAATTTTCCGAATAAGAAACTTTTTCACAATCTGAAACATGTTAAGTAAAAAAAATTTCTATGAATTTGAGACTTTTGAGATGGGACAAATTTCTCCATAAATAAGTTTCAGGTGTATACAAAAAATCTGCTAGATTCTGAGAATTTTTCTATAAAAAAAATGGGAATATTTAAAACTTTACAGAGTCGGTTCTCTGTTCCAGTTCCGTCCCGCTCACCGTACTTAATATGGTCGAGTGTCCCCAAGAGCGTTACTTTAGCATTTGCAAAGTTTTGTATGTATTTGTCATTTTCTGAGCAGGTTGGTATTGAATTTCAGCGAAATTGGCCCAGGTGTTCATATGTTATGAACAAAATCCGTAAGTTTTGATGGTTTAACACTTAAAAAAAAAAACTCCCAAAAATTTTTAAAATCCAACATTTTTTTTAACAAAAATAACTAAAAGAAATTCAACTCCAAATATATTTTTACACTCAAAAAAATGTTTGGGTAAATTTTTTTTACAGAAATCCCAAAAAAAAATTTCAACACTCATAATTTTTTTCTACAAAAATCATAAAAAGAGACTTTTTCACTCAAAATTTATTTTTTTTACTTTTATTTTAATGTAGCCCATCGCTTTTATTGTAATTTTGTTAATAACCCCTTTTTTTATCAGCCTTTGCCTATCATCATTTGTTTTTTAATTTTCTTTTAACTGCGGTTATGTTGTTTTCTTCATTTTATATATATTTTAGATTTTTTTCTTTTGAGTGCACTTGAAGTTATTTGACTTGTAATGAAGTGTTTTATGCTGCATTGTTTTGTAATGATTTAGAGTTTACCGTAAAATGAAATTCATCATGTTCAATCTTATAGAAATGCCTGCCATGTCTTTTTTTTTATTTTTCTGTTGGTTTCACATATTGTGACAATTATACACAATATTTTTTGGGAAATTACCTCAAAAAAAAGAGCTGTTGTAATTCAATTTTAAGTACATGTATTCGTTGTTAGAAGAAAGCTAATTAAATGTGGAGATTTGATTCTATTGTTTTAATGGGGGGTTTTTCGTGTTTTTTTATGTTTTGTGGTTTTTTGAAACTTTTGGTTTGAGCTTGAATTTATGCTAAACGGAAGTGGTTAATTATTTTGTAATTAATTTAAAATGCATTTTGGGAAGTTTTTTTTTTTTTTTTGTTTTTGTGGTGTTGGTTAAAATGCAATGATATCAATTTAGAGAATTTAAAAAAAAAAAAAAAACTTTCTTATAAAAAATTGTGTTATGTGCATTCTATGGCTGTGAAACGAAACTGGAAAAATGTTTGTTCACAAAAAAAAAAAAAAAAAAAAAAGTCCCAGCAAAACTTTGGTGGGCTGTAGTGATTATATAACACATTACCAGGTAATGTATATATCTTATTTTTAGCATTATTTTATGATGTCTTACCAAACATTTGTTCCACAACGTATTATTTTCAAGTGAAAAATAATTTTTTTTTTTTTTTTTTTTTCAAAGTTTATTTATTACAACTGAGTACAATTAAGGCTCATCTAGTAATATACATTTCAATAAATAATCACGGGTAGTTAGGATAAAACCCATTGGTTATACCCAACATTTAAGCAAGAATACATTTTGTAGAAAATTTAGTCATTCGCCAGATACAAATCCGTTGGCAAAGTTCTCTTTAATCTTCTATGCTGCAAGGGATTTAGAATCACTTCTCGAAGATCTTCATTCGCGTGATTTAGTAGTTTTTGCGCATGTTTTTTTGCATATATCTTGATCACATCGTTTACGTATAGTATATTTAAATCTCTGTGAATGTCATCATTTCTGATATACCATGGACTATTTGTTATCAGCCGAAGGATCTTATTTTGGAAGGTTTGTATAATTTTAATATTAGACTTCGCTGTACAGCCCCAGATTTGGATGCCATACGTCCATTTTGGTTTAAGGATTTGCTGGTAAAGTAGTAGTTTGTTCTGCATCGATATTTCTGAGTAAGGACTAAAAAGCCAGTACATCTTTCTTAGATTAATCTTTAATTCTTCAATTTTTTTGTGTGAAAAATAATGCATTACTAATAATTTGCTACGTAATGCATGATTATTGGAAAAAATGTATTTCATATTTATTATTTCTAAACATTAAATCATGGATGACTTATATTTGGTTACATTATGTATTATTTCAAAGTTTGAAATAATGCATTATTTATAATTGGATGCATAATGCATTACAATAACATAAAAAATAATTATTTTATAAAAAATGCATAAGTTTAAGCTAGAGATGGGCTCACGACAGGAAATTTCTAACGACACACACTCATGAGCATATTTTATCTACTTACACTCACTTACAATCACGTGAGTAAATTTAATACAAAATTAATTTTTTACTACTCGTAACACCTTATATATTATCTTCTGGTATGCTATATTATTTCATTTCTCGTAACCTATAAAATATCATATATTTTACACCTTACTCGTATTCTTCGTTATAAAGTTATGACTTATTTTATACCTTACTGGTATTCTTTGTGATAATGTGGATGCATTACTTTGAGTCTCATCGCCTGTTAAAATCATCAATGCTGCAATGTATAAAATAAGAGATCCTATACCTTATTTTATACCTTATTTGGTAATCTAAGTTTTGCTGGGGTATTTCTTTTTATTTCTTAAAAATCAGCCATTTTAACCAGAACTCAAAGTAGACATACTCAAAAAAAAACGTACCCGGTAAAAAGTTTTTTTAACTGGCAAGGAAAGTACTCCAGCACTTATGAACCGATTTGTCGGAAACGTAAAATATATATAAAAGAGACAATTCTATCTAAGGGTGTCATAACCTGGCTTCGCTAAATATGTCTTTCACGAAAATGTGTAAAAGCTTTTAAGTTTTCCAGTTTTAAAAACTCTCAAGAAGCTATTGGGCTACCAAATTATGTATTTCAAAAACTAAGCAAGGTAGGAGCAAAAATTTTGGATTAAAATCTTAAATATGTTAGTAATTTGTTTGCCAGTTTCTTACACAAAAAAAATCCTTGTCAAATTACAAGAAAAAGTCTCGTAATCCCATTTTACCAATTTTTGACAGTTTTCCTTGTTGTTTAGCAAAAAAAGTTTCGATCGAAATTTACAATTTTTTTTTTGTAATTTTACATTTTTTTTTGTAATTTTACATTTTTTTTTTTGTAATTTTACAAATTTCCAAGTTTTTTTTTACAAAAAAACGAGAGTTCCTTGTAAGTTTTATTGCGACAAAAAAGTTGGAAATTTAAAATTTTATTGGTAAAAATCTTGTAAAATTACAAAAAAAAACTCGTAATTTATACTATGAATTCTCGTAAAATAGGAGGTAGCAAAAAATCTAGTAAAGTAACGAAATCTCCTTGTAAGTTTTATCGCCTCAAAAAAATTTTAAATTTACAATTTAATTGGTAAAAAGCTTGTAAAATTACAAATTTATTGGTAAAAATATTGTAAAATTACTAGGAATTCTCGTCAAATAGGAGGTAAAAATTTTCGCCCGATATTCAGTTGGGCTTATTGGCCTATTTCAATAAAATTTAGTTTGTGAGTGATTTTTACACTTACTAAAGATTTGACAAAAGAAAGATTTAATCGTTCCATGTTTGAACTTGGGAGATGTTCCCAATTTGTTTGTAGTTTTTAGTACCCCGAGTAAAAATTTTCTGATATAATCATATATAATTTGATACAATCTTGTATGAGTTAACATGCTTCCGTATAAATTTATATACAACTATATCTATAATTTTAATACGGTTGACCCACTTTATATGGTTAGATATTGCTTCATATATGATTAGATTCGCATTTTGGTTTTGCTCATCAAATTGTATAAAAATATATATTATAAGATCAATTTGATATAATAAGATTTGACCAAATTCAGGATCAAATTGTATCAATTTTTATATTTTTTGATCTAAAGTAATACAATTAGATATTATTTGATTCAACCATTTTACGGATCAAATTAGATCTATTTAGTAAAATTAGCATAATATTTTTAAATTTTCAGATTTTTTGATGACCCGTTCAAAATATATCGAATTTTTAAGAATTCGTAGTATGTTCCTTTACTAAAATTTATTTTACTGATAATTTCTTCAATAATTGTTCAAAATGCAATTTTTTTAAAAAATATATATTCGATTAGAGCAGCGGTTACCAACCTATGGGGGGTACCACTAGGGGGTACGCGAAACTGTCCGCGGGGGTGCGCAATATTTTAGTAATTTGGACATTCGTTTTAGATTAATCTTTCAATGCTGGTTCCGAATCTGACTTCCAAAGTTTTCCATAACGTCAGTTTTTTCCGAAAGTTGAGGTCAAAGTTTACAAAAAACGTATTTGTGCAATTTAAGAGCATTTTTTGCGATATTTTTGGATGATATTTTGAGATCTGACTACTTGTTTTTCGATGCTGATTCCGAATATGGTTTCCAAATTTTTCTGTGATGTCAGGTTTTTGAGAAAATTTATGTCAAAGTTCTCAAAAAATTTGTGTTTGGGCATTTTGAGACGGGAGTGGACATTTTGGTACCATTTTGTTTAGCTCAAAAAAAAAAAAAAATTAACTCTAATATTTATATGTGAAGTTTTTTAATGACCCGTGTAAAAAAGATTATATCAAAATGTATCCAATTTGATCAAATTTTATCAAATTATATCTGAATAGATATGGTATCAGATAAAATTGTATATGTTCATATATTTAAGCAGATGTATTCATATCTGACGATATCTGATATCAGATATTTTCATATCTGATCACATATGATTTGATATGGTCATATATGATGTCTTTCCAAATTTTTAAATATCAGATATAATTATATCTGGTCATATATAATATCAGATACGTTTTTATCAATTCATATATGACATCAAATAAACACCATACTTGTGTATGCCTTCCTTTACTCAGATGTACTTCCCTTAAATGTTTTTGTTTTCAAATAATTTTCAAAAAAAAATGTTGTCAAAAAATTTTCAAAAATAACAAACACATTTATTTGTTAATTTTTTTTTTTGGAAAAACATCACAAAGGCAGAAGAAACCACCAAAAAGGTAAGCAATATATTTAAGAAAAAGTCAAAACATATATATTGATAAATTTTCATTGCAGATTTTTGATTTTCGAGAGGAATAGCTGAATGAAATGTGGAAATACATACTATGAGTTATGTAGAGAACCCAAATGTGGAAATTATGTGTACATTAAAACTCCTTGATGTATCTGCAGTTGGAGATTTTTTTTATGTATGTATGTGATATTGTTTTATAATAATAAAAAAAAATGAACAAAAAAAATAAGAATTTAATTATTTTTACAAATAACGCATATAACTGCTCAGATATGATGTCAGATGTTTTCAGATCCAATTTGATAGACTCAAATTACGGATCTGAACCCATATATGGATCAGATCTGAATTCATATATGATCATATCAATATTTTTTACTCGGGGAAAACAAAAATCTCGTTAGGGGGTACGCGGCTGACAAAATTTAAAATTAGGGGTACGCTAGCGAAAAAGGTTGGTAGCCGCTGGATTAGAGTATTGTAATAAAATAAAAAAACAAAATTTTTTTGAAAAAAATTTATTGTAATTTTCCAATCTTATAGGGGTCAAATGCTAGACCGACCGCCCTTAATTTTTTCGCCTAAACATTTTTTTAAAACAAACTAATACTCTATCTCCGATTTTTAAGGCGGTTCCCATAAACAAAGGCATTGTTTAAAATTTGCCCCAACCGCTCTAACTGCCCTTAAAGTACCCCTAGAGCAGTAAATTGTATGACCGACCCACAATATTTTTTTAGTCTGAAGACACCGACCCTCTATCTTTAACTCTTAAGGCAATCCCCATACATTTTTTTTTTTATTTTTTATAAATTTGTTTTATTAAATCAGCTTCTACCGACCCAATGGTGCGTTCTAGAGAGGTAATAAGTGAGACCGACCCCAAATAATATAAATTTATAAGAAATAAAAAAAGTTGTATGGGGACCGCCTTAAGAGTTAAAGATAGATGGTAGGTGTGTTCAGAGAAAATGTTTGTACTAAAAAAATATTGTGGGTCGGTCGGTCATACATTTGACTGCTCAGGGGGAACTCTTAGGGCAGTAAGAGCGGTTGGAGATAATTTAAAAAAAATGTCATTTTGTATGGGAGCCCCTTAGAAATTGGAGATAGAGTATAAGTTTGTTTTGAAAAAATGTTTAAGCATAAAAATTATTGGGGGGTCTGTCTTGCTATTGACCCTTCTACGACTAACCATTAGAGCAGAAATGATTTTAAGATTAGAAAATTACAATAATATTTTCTTTTACACGCATTTGAAGTTATTGAACTTTTATTTTAATTATAATAGTAATTGCTTGAAAACTGTATAAGTGGCGTATGATTAATTTTGTAATTCCCTTTAAATAGCAATCATACGCAACGATGTACAGTTTCTTATTAACAGGGACAGGACCTTCATGCACTAAAAAACTATGTTTTAGGCGCCTATAATATACAGTAAAAACTCTTGAAATATGCACTAAAAATCTTAAAATATGCCCTAAAAATCATAAATATCCACTTGTTTTTTATTTTTAGTAAAACATAATAAAACATTTGAATTCATTCTGACATTTAAGCTCAGATATACATACATGAGGCATTCCAAACCAAATGTCCAGCGAAAAAAAACCGTGTACCGTAAACTTCTGAATAGGTTCTAAGAAAAGCGTATATGGAACTTAGAAAATTGCGTTTTTGGTTTTTAAATTTTTCAAAAACTCGGCTTAGGAGGCGTGGTCAAATATTGGAAAAATGGTAAAATTTGTGGCGAGTTGCCTTGATTAAATATTTATCACATTAAAACGGAATGTACCACAATATTAAAAGTTTATATTCTTATATAGTTTTGTATGGGCTATCGATTAAATAAAATTTTTTTTGGAAAATTTTCAGAACCCTTTCTGAAACTTTTCATTTCTTAAAAAATTCAATTTATCAAAAATCCGGCCACTTTTTTTAATTTTTTTAAAGTTTAGATGTTTGTCTATCAACACAAAAAAAATTCAAATATGTGTTTTTCATTTTTTTTTTCGAGAAAATCGCATTTGAATACACCAATACCCCGGTTTGCGTCGCTAATTGCGACCGGAGAAACGCGACGCAAACCGAATCGACGCAAGCCGAAGCAAGATTTCCCATACCTTTCGATTGATTTTCATTTAATTGGTTCCGAAATTCATAATTTTAGCTGAAAAAGTGAATTTTCCATAAAAAAACGTTTTTTTCGTTAAAAATTAACTTAAACTGGCAACCAGATGACCACCTTCACATTTATTAGACCAAAATGGAAATCCCCTTTTTCAGTTTTTATGTTAAAAAACAAATATTAACGACGCAAATCGAAGCACTGACGACGCAACTACGAAGCCAGGCGACGCAAACTGAAAAATAGTCGACGTAACTTTGAAGCCATGCGACGCAAACTGCAACTTCGAAACGACGCAAAACGAAGCGACGCAAACAGGGGTATTGGTGTATTAAATTTAAAAACAATTTTTTAATTTGCCTGTATTTTCTTGTTTCAACGTTAAAACAAGAAAATATAATCAAATTACTAAATTGTTATGAAATTCAAATGCGATTTTCTCGAAAAAAAAAAAACTAAAAACATTTAGAACGGGCTCTGAAAATTTTTCCACAAAAAAAAAAATTTAATCGATAGCCCATACAAAACTATACAAGAATGTAAGTTTTTGAGATTTTGGTGCATTCCGTTTTAATTTGATGAATATTTAAACAAGGCAACTCGATACAAATTTGACCATTTTTCCAATGTTTGACCATGCCTCCTAATCCCAATTTTTGAAAAATTGAAAAACCAAAAACGAATTTCTTTGTTTCATATAGGGCTATCCATACAACCTATTCAGAAATTTACGGTACACATGTTTTTTGGTGTGGAATGCCTCATATACAGTTTTGCGAAAGTGGCGTATGATTAATTTTGTAATTCCTTTTAAATAACAATCATACGCAACGATGCATAGTGGTTTCTTATTGATGATTTGACTATTCAGTAAGTAGGTAATTAACTGATTGCAGCGAAATTCATACCGGTTATAGCTAACTAAATTTTGAGCTTAATTTTTGACCCTGGACCCCACATGTCCAATAAGGGCACCACCAGGGGCCAATAAAGTAGGACATGTTTAGTACACGAAAACTATAAATGCTTAAAAATCACCAATTTTAAATGCGTGTAAAAAAACCCTTGAGGGTTTTGTTATGTAAAATGTCAACGTTCATTTGCTTTTGGTTTCATCCCATTCCGATTCGAAAGGTTCGATTTTGTGTCACTGTGTAATGGGTGAATAACTTTTTAAAGTTTTTATTCAAATTTTAACATTTTCTTGAATAATTTTTTTTTTTTTTTGACTCATCTATCGTGCCAAACAAGGGATTAGTGTACGAGTATACATATATAAATAATGCAAAAATATCTACATAAAAAAAACGAGTCTAGAATCTAACGCACAATTTATGTATTTCTACGAAAAAAAAGCTTATGTCAGCTTTTTTTTTATGTATAAAGAAATAATAGAAGAAAACCATTTTTAATCAAAAGAATAAAACAAAAAGCAAAAAAATATTACGCATATTTAAGGTCTGAACGCACTTGAACGCATACAACAACAATTATAAATTATATACAAACTAAAATACGAAGGTCTAAAACAACAAAGAATGTTAAATTAGTACGAAAACTTCAAAAAAAAACGAAAAAATTAAAATGAGGGCGCACTGTGAGATGGAGGGACAGGGAAAAGAATTTGGAGCATAGGGGGCAGAGGTAGAATTAGAATATAAAGAATCAAAAAAAAAAAGCACACGCATAACATTATAGCAATCATAAACGCGGAACCGAATAGTGCGTGTACAACAACAACAAAATACATCATATCAGCAGTACAACAACAATTAGCAGCAGCAACAACCACAACAACAACAAGAAAACATTTTATGGAAAAAAATAAAATAAATAGAAAAAACCTTGAGCTAGCACAATATAATTAAAAATGTGTACTTTTGGGCAACAACAACAACAACAACCACACAAACAACATCAACCACAACAACATCGACATCTACAACAAAAATGAGGAAACCAATTTAAACACTCAGCAACATATTCGGAACAAAAAGCTTGTCAAAATACACACACTATGCGTATACGCACCAACGCAGTCATCATCATCGTCGTCAAACATGACGAGCAGTAAAATACAAAAAAAAACTTTATTTTTCAAAGCAATAAATTGCTGCAAGGTTGTTTGTTGTTTGATATGAATATTATTATGTGTGTGCGTGTGTATTCTAAACATTCACACTTTTAAAAATATTTGAAAAAAAAAAAAATATTTTTAAATTTATTTTTGATGAAGCAATATTTTCATAGGCCTTTATTTATACGCACACACCACATTACATACATACTAACATTTAAATATATGAGCATATTTCTTTCAATCATTAGCAATTTGATTGAGTGTTGTCAATTAAGTTTTTTTTTTGCTAAATCTTAAACATTTGAATCAGAGATGGGTGCGTGAGTGAAATTTGACTCACTCACGCACACGAAGTAAAAATATTTCTCACTCTCGATTTTTTTTTTTTTTGTTCACGTTCCCGAACGGTTACGTGAGTATTTTAAATGTTTGTTCACTCTCACGTTATAATCAAGTTCACGGAGACTCACAAACTTTAAATTACACACAGTGATACAAAATCGAACTTTTGGAATCAGAATCAAATGAAAGTTGACATTTTCCACAACAAAAAAATCAAGTTTTTTTTAGTTAAGTACATACTAGATTTTTTTACGCGCATGAAGCATTCAACACCAAATGTCCAGCGAAAAAAACAAGTGTACCGTACATTTCTGAATAGGTTTTATGGATAACCCTTTATGGAACTAAGAAAATTGCGTTTTTGGTTTTGCCTTGTTTTAATATTTATCAAATTAAAACGGAATGCACCACAATCTCAAAAATTTACATTCCTGTATAGTTTTGTATGGGCTATCGACTAAATTTTTTTTTTTTTTTGTATAATTTTCAAAACCTGTTATGAAATTTTTCATTTCTTAAAAAAGTAAATTTATCAAAAATCCGGCTTTTTTTTTTTTAAGTTTAGATGTTTGTCTCTCCACACAAAAAAAAATCAGAAATGTGTTTTTCGTTTTTTTTTTTCGAGAAAATCGCATTTAAATTTCACAACAATTTAGTAATTTGCTTCTATTGTATTGTTTCAACATAGCGTATGAGTAACATTTATGCAAATATTTAATACCCATTCGCCATGTTAAAACAAGAAAATAAAAGCAAATTACACAATTGTTATCAAATTAAATATTCAAATTCGATTTTCTCGAAAAAAAAACGTAAAACACATGTCTGATTTTTTTTGTGTGGATAGACAAACATCTGAGCTTTTAAAGTTTTTTTTTTAAGTGGACAGATTTTTGATAAATTGACATTTTAAAAAATGGAAAATTTCAGAATAGGTTCTGAAAACTTAAAAAAAAAACTTTAGTCGATACCCGTGTAAAAAAATAACTGTATCAAAACATATCTCTTTTGATAAAAACATATATGGATCATATCTAAATGGATATAATCAGATCTACTCCATATATACTCATATCTGCTTCAGATATGTTTTGATCCGTAAATTGAGTCTATCTGGCATATATGACATATATGATCAGACATTTTCAGATATGTTCATATATGTAAAATTGTCAGATAGACTCAATTTACGGATCAAAACATATCTGAAGCAGATATGAATATATATGGAGTAGATCTGATTATATCCATTTAGATATGATCCATATATGTTTTTATCAAAAGAGATATGTTTTGATCCAATTATTTTTTTACACGGGTAGTTCATACAAAACTATACAAGAATGGAAATTTTTGAGATTGTGGTGCATTCCTTATTAATTTGACAAATAATAAAACAAGCCAAATCGACATAAATTTTACCATTTTTCCAATATTTGACCACGCCTCCTAAGCCCAGTTTTTGAAAAAATTGAAAAACCAAAAACAGAATTTTCTTAGTTTCATATAGGACTATTCATACAACCTATTTAGCCACATGTTTTTTTGTAGAGGGACATTTGGTGTGGAATGACTCGCATTTGAAGCTGGTGATTTTTAAGCATTTAAAGTTTTTGTATCCTAAATATGTCCTACTTTAGGGGCCCCTGGTGTTTCCCTTATTGGACATGTGGGGTCCAGCGTCCAAACTTAAGCTCAAAATTACGTTAGCAATAGCCGGTATGAATTTCGTTGCAGTCGGACCCGTACTTACTGAATGACCGAATTATTACAAATAAACCACTGTGCACCGTTGCGTATGATTGTTATTTAAAGGGAATTATAAAATTAAGTATACGCCTCTTAACAGTTTTCAAGTAATTACAATAATAGTTCACTAACTTCAAATGCGTGTAAAAAGATCTAGAACTGAACCAAAACAAGTGAGAGTGTTAAATTCGGCTGTGCCGAATCTTTGATACCCTCCAACATGTTAAAATGCATAAAAAAATCAGAGGCGTTTTTATGGGGGGAGTGGGCTCTGTAGGGGTGCTGGGGGATACCTTCCCCAACGCGATAAATGCTTACTAAAATATTTATTATGCCTTTTGAACTTTAGTTATACCGTTTGCTCAAAATTTTATTTTTTTTTTAATCCACGCCCACAAAAGGGGGCGGGACAAACAAAAATATTTTGTAGCCCCCCCAGGGTCTAAGTGTATGACTTTTAACTCCTTCTGACATAAAAAATCTCATTTGTTTAACAAAAATGCAAAAAAAGCTGTAAAAAATGGGGTTTTTAGAGAGGTTTTTTAGTTCTTTAAGGGGGAACTTTTTTGCCCCTTATCCGATTTTACCCATTTCCGAACTTAGCCGGCCTATGACCAAAAGACACATTCTTGCCAATTTTCAGGAGTCTAGCTCTCTTATTTTGGACTGAATCGTGTTTTATACAGACGGACGGACGGACGGACGGACGGACATTCATAGAATGACTTATAATCGATCATAGATCAATAATATATATACTTTATGGGGTCCCCGACCGATATTTCTATGCGTTACAAACGGAATGACAAAGTGAGTATACCCCCATACTGTGGTTGGAGGGTATAAAAAAGCATTCGATAGGTATTCAAAATCCCTTTCATTTGGTCTAATTGTAAGCCGAAAGTATATCAGCAAATAATTAGAATAAAAATCCAACTTGTTTATTGTGTGCTCTGCCAAAAGCTGTGAGAGTGAAAGAGAGGGGTTTTGTATAAAACTAAAATTTTTGAGTCTTTACAAATCCGCATTCAAACTACGAGAAAGAGACGAATTTTGTATTAAAATGTTGGAGTCTTTAAAAATTCACATTAACAAACGTTATCAACTAAATAAGGCATCGACAACAAACACTACAACTAGGAGGCCGTATGTTCAAGTACCAGCCAGGCCTGCTTTTTTTAATATTTTTTATATATTTTTTAATTTTTTTAATCATTTTAACACTATTTTAATTATTTAAAAAGACAATTTAAAAGGCGTATTGATGACATGGTGAAATGTGTCATCACTTGTTTTTATACCCTCCAACCACAGTATGGGGGTATACTCACTTTGTCATTCCGTGTGTAACGCATCGAAATATCAATCTAGGACCCCATAAAGTATATATATTATTGATCAGTGATCGATTCTAAGACATTCTAGCGATGTCCGTCCGTCCGTCCGTCTGTCCGTCTGTCCGTCTGTAGAAGACACGATACAGTCCAAAATAAAAATAAGAGCTAGACTTCCGAAGTTTGGCACGAATATGTCTTATGTTCCTAGGCAGGTTAAGTTCGGAAATGGGCAAAATCGGACCAAGGGAAAAAAAGTTCCCCATTAGAGAACTAAACCAACCCAAGAAAAATCGCATTTTTTGCAGGGCTTTTTGTACTTTTGCTAAGCAAATGCAACATTCTTATCTCAGAAGAAGTTCAAAATCACAAGGGGAAGGTGCCTCTAACGTCTCCCACCAACCCCCCACCCCCTCCAAAAAAAAAAGACGCCCCTGGATTTTTTTTTTCACATTTTGGAGGGTATAAAAGATTCGGCACAGCCGAATGTAACACTCTCACTTGTTTTTTTTTTCAATTTTGATGACATGTTTTATCACATTAAAGAAAAGCTTCATCAACAGAGAAACCAAAAATATGCTCTAAAAACAGTTTTATGTGCAGAGGAAAATATTCTTTTAAAATATAAATAATATGCCCTTAAAAGTTTAGTTTTTCTTTTAAATTCTACATAAAAACGATGAAAATACAATTTTTTAAGTTTTATTTAAAAAATGTATAATACAAACTCCAATTTGGAACCTTTTTACAAATTAACCCTATTTAAACTATTTCTAAAAGTAAAATACATTTTAAAAATTTAAAAAAAATGTTTGATATAAAACAAAAAATTATCTGTTTTATTCTTTTCTTTCAAAATATGCAGTTTTTCGTAAAATATGCTCACAAAACAATAAAATGTGCTCTAAAAATATGCTTTTATGTCAAAATATCCTCTTAAGACTAAAATATGCAATAATATGACCAACATATGCTAAAATATGCTAGATTTCATGAATTGATCTGAAACGAATACATATCTTACCGATATATCATAAGAAAAAACATAAAATTGCATATTCTTGGTTTCGCAGTTCATCAATATGATAAAATATGTCATTAAAATGATGACAGCTAGTGATGAAACCGTTTCATCAATATGATGAAGCATTTTTCTTTGAGTTAAACAGGCGAAAGTTTACTTGTTAAGAAATTCAGTTAATTAAATATAATATCGGTTGAAACAACAAAATTCGATTAGCTCAGGAATTATTTGATTGTGACAACCGAATAATTCCGTTGCTGTAACCTAACCATTAATGGTGAATTCAGAAATTTGGTTGTAACAATGAATCTGTTTTCTCTCGTGCAATTTAAAGAAGAAAAATTGGATGAATTAATTGTTGGTAGGAATCTAGGTCATAAAACTAAATTTTTGAACCAAATTTGAGAAAAATTCATAAAAAAAAATTACACAGAAAAAAAAAATTTGAGTAAATTTTTTATACTATTGAGTAAAAAATTACTCAATTTTGCACCAGTAAACGATTTAATAGTATTGAGTAAATTTTTAATAAAAATTTATTAAATGTTTGAAAAAAGTATTAATTGACTCAATTAAAAATTTAATCAAAATTTATCTATTTATTTTTTTTAAAGTTTGAAAAAGTTTTAAATTTTTTTACAAAAAAAAAAAAAACAAAAAACTTGTTTTTTCAAACTTTACCAAACAAATTTTTGTCTTAAAAACATAGAAAATTTTTATAAAGACGATTACAAACTTTCATATACATACACAAAAAAGTATAAACTAAACGAGAATTCAAAAAACTATGAGAGTTAAAAAAAAATTAAAAAACTATTAAATTTTTATTGAATTATTTACTTAAATTGTTTTTAAAATTTTTAAGTAAATTTTTAATTGCTTCAATTAAAAAATTACTCAAATTTTGTTTTTAAATTTAAACAAGTGATTACTCAAATTGTTTCCTCCATATTTTTTTCGGTGTAGAGGAAAACTTTTTCGAAATTTTAAGTATATCTATTTTTTTGAGTTTATCGGTGGCAATAAGTAAGAAAAGCTTAAGTCGAAACGAACACAAATCGAGTTTGTTAACTGTGTTAGAGTATTTGAGTTAGCATCACTTATATGACTACAAAATAAATCGTTTGAAATATTTGCCAACTACCATCACACAGCATATATGTATACTAGGGTGGTATATTGCAAAAATTCGAATTTTTTCAACAAATTTTGCTCTAACAATATTATGATAATAATTTCACTTGAATCGCTTATTATTAATCCTCGACGCATATCTCTCAAAGTTTCAAATTTCTTAACAAATGTAAAGAAATGCAAGTGCGACTCTCCTCAAAATTAAACATTTTACAAAATATCTGCTACCCTAATCTAATTAATATTTGTTCATATGTTTGCAGATAACACTTTAACCGACAATATTGATTGTGTAGGCTGTTAAAAAAGCTTTTTTTCCAGTGCGTTTTGTGTGCGTATTCTTTTGCACTTACACGCTTAATAGATCGAGCAAGTATTTCAGGCCTATTTTTTTATTTTTAAATGATCTTACTCAATATGTTCGCATTTGCCATACAGCAAATGTATTTTGAACTTGTGATCATCAATCGTTTATTTGTTTAAAAGAGCTTTTTTCATTATTCGGTTTTCTGGTGCTGTTAAGATTAAAAAAAATATATTTTGTAATGTTGAAAAAGTTTATTTTAAAAATACAATTTAAGTATTTTTAATATTTGATATGTTTTTTTTATTAGCGTGAGGGCCAATTTGTAAGGGCACAACAAATATTTAAAAAAAAAATCAAAAATTGTTGCTGTAGGTTTGTTATTTACTTTTTTTTCTGTAAATATATTTATTTTTAAACTTCCGCATACGTCATTAAATATATCATTGGACATATAAAAAGCTGTTTTTCTATGTAAACGTTTAAATTACAAGTTGGTTAAAGTTGCCCTTGTAATAGCTTAACTGATTTATAATGCGTTTAAACTAAAATCAAACCATTTAATTATATTTTAAAATATCTTTCAATACGAATAATCAATTTCATAGTTGTTATGAACAAATTCATAAAAATTTATTAACTTTTTTAAAATATTTTTAAACTTTTTCATAGTATTGATGAATAAATCATAATATGTAAAATTTAAAAAAATATTAAACATTTTTTTATCTTAAAGCCTGGACCTTAAAATAGATAACAAAGTCGGTTTCAGAAAAATCTATGGGCAAACACCAAAGTTATAAAGAATTTTATGAAACTATTCAGAATTATCAATTGTATTTAAAAAATTATCAATTGCATTTCAGAAAAACTCAATTGATTCTCAGAATTTATCAATTGTATTTCAGAAAAAATAAATAAAATTTCAGAATTTATCAATTGTATTTCAGAATTTATTAATTGTATTTCAGAAACTATCAATTGTATATCAGACTTTATCAACTTTATTTCAGAAATTATTAATTGTTTTTCAGAAATTTTTAATTGGTTAAATATTGAAAAAATTTGCCAAACTTGTATCGAGTTCCCTTGATTAAATGTTTTTATCAAATTATTATGTGGTGCACTGTTTTTTTTTTATTTTGGAAAGTTTTCAGAACCCGTTCTGAAATTTTTATTTTTTTTAAAAAGTATCAAAAATCCAGCCACATTTTTACACCCTCCAACCACACTTTGTCATTCCGTGTGTGACGCATCGAAATATCGGTCTAGGAACCCGTAAAGTATACATATTATTGATGAGTAGGGATGAGATTTTCATGCACTAAAAAATCGAAAATATGCGCTTAAAATATGCGCTAAAAAATTCAAAATATGCACTTAAAAACCTAAAAATATGCACAAAAGCAGCGGTTACCAACCTTTTTGGCTCGCGTACCCCTAATTTTAAATTTTATTAGCCGCGTACCCCCTAGCGAGTTTTTTGTTTTCGTTAAAAAATTTCTCATATACATAAATATTAGAGTTAATTTTGAAATTTTTGATCTGCGGGTATTATAATTTTTTTGAAGGCTTTAGGGGAGATCAAAATAATGATGGTATTTTTTGGGAAAAATGTTCGCTCCTTGGGGTGGGTTCAATGCATCTGAAAACGAGGATTTTGAACTGATTTTTCTGCAGAGCTATAACAGCTGAAAATATTGCAAATCTGATTTCACCAGTCGATTCTACACAAAAATTTAAAACAACGGACGTTTTTGAACTCTTAAAAAAAGTTCCAAAACACATCACAGAGGGCGGAAATAAAATGTTTTTGATTTTTCTTATTTTTTTTTTAATACAAGGGTAGATCAACAAATTCGTGACTTTTCGAATGAAACACCCCCGTATATATGTACAATGAAAGGACATTTTGAGCTTAACAAAATGGTACCGAAATTTCCACTCTATCAGAAACTGTCTCAAAAATGCCCAAAAACACGTTTTTGAGAACTTTGACATACATTTTCTCAAAAACCTGACATCTTAGAAAAATTTGGGAACCATATTCGGAATCAGCATCGAAAGGTTAATCGAAAAAAAGTGGTCAGATTTCAAATATCGCAAAAAATGCTCTCTAAATTGCACAAAAATACGTTTTTTTGTAAACTTTGACCTCAACTTTCTAAAAAACCTGAAGTTATGGAAAACTTTGGAAGCCAGATGCGGAACCAGCATTGAAAGGTTAATCTAAAACAAATGTCCAAATTACTAAAATTTTGCGTACCGCCGCGGACAGTTTCGCGTACCCCCTAGTGGTACGCGTACCATAGGTTGGTAACCGCTGCACTAAAGTCTAAAATGTGTGCAATAAAAGTCTTATTTTCATAAGAAAAAACTTCTTAAACAGCAAAAAGTAACGCCGGGTTTAAATAGCAACATTTAAAACTTTATATAAGGAAGATTTATTTAGAAATTGGGACAATCTACACTGAAAAAAAAGACATAACTAAAATTAAGGAAAAAATGTCTTTAAAAATTTATCATGAATTTTCCTAAAATTTAGTTAAATTTAACTTAAAAATGAGAAATTTTCTTAACTATGAGGAAAAAATTTTAGTTCATTTACTTATAATTAGTTCATAGTTTTCTTTAAATGGATTTTTTTAATATTAGAAAAAAAATTCTTACTGCCAAAGAAATTTTCCACAAATCTAAGAATCGTATCTTTATTTTTAAGACATATTTCTTAAAAAACAATTTAGTTCAAGTTTAGTTAAAATTTACTAAAAAAAACATCATCGTATTTCTCTTCTTTGAATTGAGGAAGTGTACTTCTTAGAATTTAGTTAATGACTTCTTAGAATTTAGTTAAAAATTCAAAATGGCGATATCTCGAAAACTAAGCGAGATAGAGCGAAACGGATGAAATTTTCAAAAGAAAGACTACAAAGAAAAATATGGAATAGCCTAGCTCTGCATTTCTGTCGGGATCTGAAGACCCTAATTTTAGATCTAAAATTTGAAATTCCCGAGATTTTATATATGCACATATCTCGGAAAATACTGCCAACACGAGAAAAAGTCAAACGGCATTTTTGTAGCTCATGACTCGTAGAACACTTCCGCAAAATACCCGAAAGCCCTCTGATTAATAGTTTTTGAGTTATCCAGTTTTTAAGATTCTCAAGACCCTATCAGGCCCCTTGTTACCGTATCTCAAAAACTAAGCAAGTTAGAGCGAAACGGACACAAGTTTTGGTTCAAAATCTATGGGGAAACTTAAAGGACCCAACGGGGTCTCGAGTTAAATGGGGTCCGAACCCATGGGTCCAGGGTCTAGACCCAACCTATTTCTAAAATGTGAGGTATAATTTTTCCCATTTTCTAGTTAAAATTGGCTTAAAATTAAATAATTTTGTTTTCCTTGTTTTTGGGAAAATTATGAACTAAAACCAAGAAAAAAAATCTTTGGAGCCAAATCATTCCCTCTTTTTCTCAAAATTGAGTTCATTTTCCCAGATTTTAGTTCACTTTTTTTTTGAGTGTATAAAAAAAAAAATTAAAGAAAAAAAAAGAATTTTTCTTATTTCCAAAATAAATTTTTAAAATTTAAAATAGTTTTTAAAACAAATAAATTTCAATTTGCGTTTTTGCTAATTTATGCTAAAATATGCAAAAATATGCACTTAAAATTTGGAAATATGCACAAAATATGCATTTAAAACCAAAATATGCAAAAATATGCATTTTCACCAAAATATGAAAAAACAAATCGATGCCATTTTAACGCAAATTTCTTGATTTGGAAACATAATTGGTCGATATCGTTTTTAGACTATCGACAAAAAAACATCCATTTGCATTGAAATCTCATCCCTATTGATAAGTGATCAGTTCTTAGACATTCCAGCGATATCCGTCCGTCTGTCCGCCTCTAGGAGACACGATACAGTCCACAATAAAAGAGCTAGAATTCCGAAGTTTGGCACAAATATGTCTTATGGAATGAGCAAAATCGGTCCAAGGGCAAAAAAGTTCCCCCTTAGAGAGTTTACCCAACAGGGTTTTTTGAACTTTTGTTAAGCAACTGCAACATTTTCATGCCAGAAGAAGTTAAAAATCTTGCATGCACCCAGCGGATAAAAATAAATAAAAAAAGTTTGCCCGCCCCTTTTTGTGGGCGTGGATATAAAAAATGTATTTTATTAATGGTTAATTAGATTAATTATTTGCAAGAATCATAATAAATCCATTTGATAAGATCTATCGCAAGGGGGGAAGGTTTCCCCCAACGAACAACATCAACCAAACCCCACCCCTTCCCGAAAAAAACGCCCCTGGATTTTTTTACATTTTGGAGAGTATAAAAGATTCGACACAGCTGAATTTACCACCCTCACTTGTTTTCTTTATTTTTTTTTTTTAACTTTAGATATTTACTAATCTATCCACACAAAAAAATTCAGGTGGTAATTTTTCCTATTTGTCAAGAAAATTGCATTTGAATATTGGATTTCATAAAAATTCTGCAATTCTCTTGCATTTTATTGTTTCAAAATCGCGTATGAGTAACAAATATTTGCGAAACCAACTAATTTCGCAAATAATATTACTCATACGTGATGTTGACACAATGAAATACAAGAGAATTACAAAATTTTTTTGAAATTCAATATTTAAATGCGATTTTCGTGAATAATTCGAAAAATGCCCTCCCGATGAATAGACAGAAACATGTGAATAGACAAAACATCTAAACTTTGAAATGAATGTGGACGGATTTTTGATAAATTGACTTTTTTAAATACTGAAAAATTTCAGAACAGGTTCTGAAAATTTTCTAAAATAAAATTTTTTAATCGATAGCCCATAAAAAAAATATTGAAGAATGTAATTTTTTGAGATTGTGGTGCATTCCGTTATAATTTAATAAATATTTAATCAAGGGAACTCGAGTCAAAGTTGCCCATTTTTCTAACCACGCCTCCTTTGCCCATTTTTTGAAAAAAAAAATAAATTTGAAGAGAAAATAAATCACACAAAAATATTGACTCACGCACACTTATTACTAGGGATGAGATTTTCATGCACTAGAAAATCGAAAATATGCGCTTATAATATGCGCTGAAAAATTCAAAATATGCACTAAAAAACCTAAAAATATGCACTAAAAAATAAAATGTGTGCAATAAAAATATTGTTTTCATAGGAAAAACTTCTTATTCTTAAAAAGCAAAAAATAACCCCGTGTTATTAAATAGAAACATTTAAAACTTTATATAAGCAAGATTTTTTTTTAAGAAATCAAGAATATCTATAAAAAAATTTAAAAGAAAAATTGTTTTTCAATTTAAAATAGTTTTTGAAACAAATAAATTTCAATTTGTGTTTTTTCGAATTTATGCCAAAATATGCACTTAAAAGTTGGAAATATGCACAAAATATGCATTTAAAACCAAAACAAAAATATGCATTTTCACCAAAATATGCACATATATGCAAAAACAAATCGATGCCATTTTAACGCAAATTTCTTGATTCGGAAAGATAGTTGGTTGATGTCGTTTTTTGACTACCGACAAAAAACATGCATTTGCATGGAAATCTCATCCCTACTTATTACCCAAAAACCTTACGCACGCACGCTCACTCACTCAATTTTATTTTCTATTCACAATCACGTGAGTAAAATTGATTTTCAGTCACACTCACGCGTGAATCACTGTAATCTGCTCATATGCCCATCTCGTAATTCCAACCATATTTGAAATCTAATAAATACTAATCTTTACGCAATTGATTAGTAATTACGTCGTAAGTGATATAATTTTACTACATTTTTTTAATTTACTCTATTTAGTATCGCCATTTTAACGGATATGCCGTTCTCGTCTTAAATTAAACATAAACTACGCAATTTTTTTTTTAGTTAGACATCTGTGCACATATGGGTGTGGCTTATTAGCTTTAAATGAGAAACTGTTTTTTTTTTCTCCATTGCATTAAGAAACAATGCAAATATTGAAAAATAAAAAAATCTACACTTACAAAAATAAATTGTGAAATAGTAATAGTGAATAAATGGGAAAAGTTCGCATTAAAAAAAAAAGCCACCAAAACTGGTATATGAATTAAGAGCTTAACAACTTACAACTTTACAACATTTCATACTCCACATATTCCATTGTCTTTTAACAAAATGCGTTTTTTTTGTTGAGTTAAGGAAATGCGTAATTTTTTTCAAAGGTACTTACAACAAACGAGCTTTTTTGTTTTGTTGATGAGATAGATTTTTTTCTACATAAAAGAAACTTACAAAAAAAATTACGTGTTTACAACATCGTTAACGTATTGTGGTTTCCGTTTTTAACGATTTCCAGAGACGCTTAATTGTCTATCTATCCAGTTTTGTATGTACACGCAAAAAAAAAATCTGTGTAAGATTGAGCAATCCTACTTGGTAAAACTTTTTTCATACCAAAAAAAAATTTTTACCAAATTTTTGCTAATATTATGCTTGTCGATGTTAAAGTAACATAATTCATTTTTTATGTAAAATAACCAAGTAGCTTGCTCAATAACGCAAATTACCTGCACAAAAATTTATCGAAAGAAAACAACAAAAAAACAAAACAAATACAGACCGCCATTTTCATTTTGTATTTTTGTGTGCCTTGTTCGTTTATTTTTTGTGTTATAAAAACGTAAAAAGGAAATTGATATATAAAATAAAAATAAATTAATACATAAATAAAAATAAATAATTAGTTTTCTAAAAGATAAATAAATGTAAGATAAAAGAATGTTAAAGTTAATTTTGCTTTCATCACTTAAAACACCATTCAATAAGAAAAACCAATGGAGTCCCAGACGTATGTTTCGATGAATAACAAATGGAATGATGAAGTGAGTATACCCGCATTCCGAAGACACCAATAAGGTTTAATAGATTTTTAGTTAAAAATTAGTGTTTGGTAATAATTTTATATTTTTACAGGGTACTGCTAAATAAATTTTTGAAGCTATGGAGAATCCTTCACTACAATAAAGAGCGTGGACACCAATCCTGCCTTTAGTTATAAAATTAAAACCTAAAAACCCAAAGCCAAGGGAGTCCATACCTGTTTTGATAAGTTACAAATGGAATGACAAAGTAAGTGTTCCTCCTTACCAAGAGACCAATGGGGTTAACCAATTTTTTAAATTAAAAATTTATGTTTTGTAATAATTTTCTATTTTTACAGGATGCTTTTAAATAAATTCGTGAAGCTATAGCGGATCCTTTACTTCAAGAAGAAGCGTAGGCAGCAGTCACTCGAGAAAATTGTACAAAAAGGGTCAGTTGGTCGGTGGTAAATTAAATCCTAAACAACATTTATTATATTAATATGGATTTATTCTGTGAAAATTTTAAATTCAACAAATATACAAATTTTTACAAAAATTTATTGAAAATTTATTTTAGCATAAATGTGGTAATTTTTAGCATTATTTTTAGTCAGCTTTTCAAATAATTTTGGTATATTTCACCATATTTCTTTTGGTATATTTTACCAAGTTTTTGCTTAAATAGCATTAGCATTTTCTTCAAAATTTTTTACATAAGTGTTTTGGCTAAATTACGAAAACTACTTCGTCGGTTGTAGTTTTAGCATATTTTTGGTAAAATTATGCCAGATTTTTGCTCACTCCGACACAAGTTTTTTTTTGCGTGTAGTTTAAGTTTTTCTTTTGTTATTGTAGTTGTTGTTGCTGTTATATGAATGTTGTTAAGTTCTAGGAAATCGTCTTTTTGAATGAAATAAAACTATAAACTACACGTGATTTTATTACGAGTACATTATGTATTATTATCATTAACTATAAGCAATACGAAGAAAATAATACGCATTAGTTTAACCCTTTAATGTACATAATGAACCAAAAACTTTTCCTTTATTTGCAAAACAATCTCGCGTATGAGGTATTCCACACCAAAGGTGCTGTGGATAGCCCTATATCATGCGCGGGTTCAAGGGGGGGGGGGGGGGGGGGAATTTCCCCCCAGACCAAATTTCAAAAAGAAAAAAAAAAGGAAAAAAGAAGGAAAAAGAAAGAAAAAAAGAAAGAAGAAAGAAGGAAATTTTCTAAATAAAAATTTCCGAAGGAAAAAAAAATCTCGAAATCCAAAAATTTTTCATAGAAAAAAATCTGAAAATTTTTACAGAGAAAATCTGAAATTTTTAAAGGAAAAATGTGACTTAATCTTAAAATTTTTTGTGAAAAAATATCTGTCTAAAAAATCTGTCAATTATTATAAATTTTGGTATAAAAAATTACTTAGAATATGTTTTTTTTTTTGTATAGAAAACAGGAGCTTAATTTTGTTTACATGCAAAATGTTTGTCTACTACATAGGAATAGGAAAAATATCTTAAAATCTTAAAAATTTTGATAGTCTAATGTGTGTAAAACTATTTTGGAAAATTTTTTTCAGAATGTCTTAGAATCGAACAACTGTAGGTAATTGTTAGCTTGCTAGCCTAAGAAATATGGGTAATGGGTTCGATTCTCCACAAAGCCCTTGGTCGAATTCGCTACAACGATTCGACAGTCTTTGTTACCATCTCTCGGTTAGGTTGAAATTAAAAATGATTTGAAGCTAATTGAAAACAATAAATAAAAACACTTGATCATGGGATCAAAATTATTATATTAATTTTATATTAGAATCTGAAAATTTTGGTTTGGAGAAATGATTCAGAAAATAAAAGTGTTGAATGTCCGTAAATCGAAATTTTTTTTTAAATTTAAATTTGATATTCAAAATGAAATAATCTTAAATTTTGCTATAAGAAGTGGCCCGAATAATAGCGAAATCAAAGTAAAGAGATTGTAATTGATTCAATTTGCTTTTTTTTTTCTCACACGAAGTCTGTCAGTGATCAAGGAAAATTTTTGTTTTGTTTTGAAGTCATGAAATTTTTAATTTATTTGCATTTTTAATATTTTTTTTTTTTTAAATTATATTGAATCATGTTAATGATCAAATTTCATAAATTTGTTTTGTTTAAAACCATATAAAATTGTTTAAAAAAAAAAAAAAAAAAAAAAAAAAAAAAAAAAAAAAAAACAGCCTATTTTTTAATTCCTCTTTCAACCTTCATTCTATTCTTCCTCATCTGATTTGTCGGATGTCAAAATTCAATATCTAAAGAGTTTCATAAGAAGCTCAAATTGGTTTAAAGACTTAAAAACTTTTTGAATTCTTCTACAAAAATCTGTAAAAGAGGTTGAGGATTGAACAAATTTTTCTTTGTCAAAAATCTGAGACTTTTTCTATAGAAAAAATGTCTCGGAAACAAGTCTCAGAATCTATGACTTTTTCTAGAGGAAAAAGGTCTCAAAATCTAAGAAGTTTTCTTTAGAAAAAAAGTGCCAGAATCTTAGACTTTTTTTATATAAGAAATCGAAGACTTTTTCTATTGGAAAAACTTCTCAGAATCTGTGCCTTTTTCTTTAGGAAAGGGTCCCAGAATCTCAGAATTTTTCTATAGGAAAAGGTTTCAGAATCTGATACTATTTCTGAAGGAAAAGAGTCTCACAATCAGAGACTTTTTCTATAGGAAAAAAGGTCTAAGAATCTGAGACTTTTTCTGCAAAAAAAAAGGTTTAAGAATTTGACTCTTTTTCTATAGGAGACTTTTTCAATAGAAAAAAGGTCTCAGAATCCAAGTGCCAGTTTACAGAAGGCGAAAGATACACACAAACGAAAATTTTGCATGTGTTTTGTTATTGTAACAACAACAAAATACATGTAAAATTTTCGTTCGTGTGTATCGTTCGCCTTCTGTAAACTGGCACTAAATCTTTTTCAGTACGAAGCAAATCTAATATCTACACTCAAAAAAATAAAACTGTAAAGTTAACAAAATTTTTTTTGTTAACTCAAGTTTACTGGCTTTTTAGCAAATTTAAGTTAAAATCAGCGTTTTAACTACTTATTTTAGTTAAGTTCAATTTACGAAAATACTAGTTTTGTACAAATTTTGAATTAATTTTTTTTTGTTGACTTCAAAACTGAGTTTACGAATTTTTACTAATTAATTTGCTGATTTTTCGTTACAAATTTGTTAAGTGAAATTTCTTGTGTAGCCTCCTATGCAAATCTCATAAGTTGTACTTAAGCTGATGAAAAAACAGAAAAAATAAACTTACAATTTTTTACAAAATATTTTGTAAATTTTAGTTTACGAAAAGTAACAAAAAGTTTAGCTGAATTCAACTAATTTTTTTGTTAATATATGTACATAAAAACGTTACGAAATTTCAGCTAAATTTTTAGTTAAAGTTACGGTTTTTTTTGCTACATTCATTCTACGAAAAGTTAGCTAAATATTTTTAGTTAAATTAACTAAAAATTTAGTAGGCCCAAAATCAGGTGCTTTTTTAGTTAAATTTAACTAAATTTTTTGCTAACTTTACAGTTTTATTTTTTTGAGTGTAAGATCTTTTTATAAAAAAAATATCTCAAAAACGCTTTAAAATATGAAACTTTTTCTATAGTAAGAGGTCTCAGAATCTGGGACTTTTTCTTTGAAAAAAATTCTAAGAATCTGAAAATTTTTCTGTACGAAAAAAGTCTCAGATTCTGAGACATTTTTCGTAAAGAAGAAGTCTTAGATTTTTAAACACTTTCCCTATAAAAATTCTTCATTTCTTCACGAAAAATTTCTCAACATCTGATATTTTCTATTTAGGAAGAATTTCTTCTATTGAAAAATTCTCAGATTTAGATTTCGATTCGTAAAATGTGTTACAATCTGAGTATTTTTCTATGTATCCGAAAATGTACAATTTTCTGTTAAATCAAATTAAAAAAAATGACCTAAACGAAATATGGTCATAAAAAAACAAACCTCCTTTGGCAAAAACTTATAAATTTGTAGATTTTATAGCTTTCCCATCACTTTTTTTGCAAAAAAAAAAACGTATCCCGGTTTTTTCACTTCCGATAAAAAAATTAAATTTTTTTAGTAATCATCATTCGTCCTCCTCTCCTTCATCAACTCTGATCTTGTATCGAAATTTAATTTTTTTTTGTAATTTTATAATTTTTTTTGTAATTTTACAAAAAAAATATAGTAAATTCAAGAGATTTCCTTGTGTAAATTTACAAATTTATTGGTAAAAAGCTTGTAAAATCACAAAATTATTAGTAAAAAGCTTGTAAAATTAATATGAATTCTCGTAAAATAGGAGGTAGCAAAAAATCTAGCAAAGTTACGAAACCGCCTTGTCAAAAAATTTGTAAATTTACAAATTTATTGGTAAAAACTTTGTAAAATTACAAAACTATTGTTAAAAAGCTTGTAAAATTACTAGGAATTTTTGTCAAATAGGAGGTAGCAAAAAAAAAAAGTTACAAGTTTTTCTTGTAATTTTATAAGGATTTTTTTTTTTGAGTGTAGATCTTTTAGAATCTATTCTAAAATTTTCTTATTTGATCAAATTACTTTAGATTTAATGAAGAAACATTTTGTTTGATCTCGCGGACTAAAATTTCCACTTAAATCTGTATTTTCACCGTGTTTCGTTGAGAAGTCCCCAAAGAAATTAGTAAAATCACTTTGCGGTTTTCTTTGTAAATTACAGGAAACCCCAACGATAGAATCGAATTCTGATGGCGGAATCGAATTCAGAAGGTCAAATAGTACTTTTTTTATATCTATTAAGATAACGACTCTAGAATTGTTTAGGCATGTTATACGGAAAGAAATGAAACCATTATGAAACTGGAACGAAATGGAATGGAACGGGGAACGAAATGAAATAGACCAGGGAACAAAAAGAGACCAGGGAACAAAAAGAGACCAGGGAACAAAAAGAGACCAGGGAACAAAAAGAGATCACTTCTTTTTCTCAAACAAAATTTTGAAAATGTTCAGGCAAATCAGGGTTAATTTAATAAAAAAAACACGGTTGTTTTAATAAAAATTTCATAAAAAAATCGTCAAAATAACGAAAACTCGTATCTTCTGGCAGTACTGCTCATAATTTAGAATTTTGAGAAAAAAATTCGTAGTGGGGAGTCTTTTACAGGGTACTCAAAAAATTATGACGGTAGATTCCACTACAAAAGACAGTTAAAACTACTACATTTGTTGTTGTTTAGGCGTCCACTACATTTTACGGTAAAATCAACCAACAATTGTCGTTGTTTTTAACTATTGATTAACAACTACAAAAAACTGTAAAAACTACTTCAAGTTACAGTTGTTTTTACTGTAACTCAAATTGTCTGAATATTTTTTATTAACAAAAAAATTTCTAAACGTCAAAAACAGTTAAAATTATTTGCAAATAATTCCTGCACATCCGTTTTTCTAAAAATTTCTAGAAAATTAATAGTTTTTTTTTATAGACTAAAAACAACTACATAAAACAACTGTTACAACAATGTAGTAATTTGTTGTATTTGTTTTTTAAAACAACTACAAAAAACAGTTGTTTGAGATTTTTCATACAAAAACAACTGAAATTGTAGTTGAAAACAACAACTACTACTTACTACACAAATGACCGTCATGTAGTAACTGCAATAATTTTCTAAGTGGGGATATATTCCGATTCGAATGACATTTTTCAGGTGAGATCCACACTACCTTCTAGAATATATACAAATTTTTCCATTAAAAAACTGTGTGGCATTAAAGGGTTAAACATTGCGCTGCTTTTTACTAAACAAGTGCGTTCGTTCGTTCATTTGAAAAATAAAGCTTGTAATTTTGAAATGTTTGCAAGTCGACAAACACATATTGGGGTACAATTCAAACACAGGGGAAACGAACATACGCATAAAGAGCACAAAATGCGTGTTGGTTGCCTAAAAAAACACACACGCTGCATTAAATACAGTGCGTAGCATTAGAGAGTCACCGACATAGACCTACAAAGAAAAAATAAACTATTATGTTTGTGCCCATTCCAAAAAAAAAAAAAATCAAAAAAAAGTAGGTCACAACAACGCAATGAGCTCATTTTACTTACAATATTAATAACGTCATACCATCCATACCAACAACATTACAATATGTACAATAGGGTGGCAGAGAAATGTAGGGGGGAATTTTTTTTTTTTAATTGAATATCGTCCGGACGGAATATTGTGCCACAGGGTTTAAAACTGAAGTAGAATAAATTTCAGCCAAATCGGATAGCTTTAAACCTCTTTGAGGTCAAAGTTCACAAGGTAAAAATAAATTTCCATACAAGCTCAACATTTTTTTTTTTGATTTTTTATTTTTGAATGAGTCCCTTTTGGAATTGAAAAACTTGTCCTTATAAGTCTCATTAACATTCAAAAATACAAAAAAAAAGTAAAAATCGACTTTGGGATTTTTGTTTTGTACCTAGTGAACCTCAAAGGGTCACGTGTTAAAGTTATCCGATATGGCTAAAATTTGTTTTACATCTGTTTAAGACCATGTGGCACAATAGTCCACCCGGAAGATGGTGAATATTTTAAGTTAAAATTTCGCTGTCACCCTAATGTGTATATTTGTTTATTTGTTTTTTTGTACTGTATGTAGCAATCAGAGAAATATTCAAGAAACAACAAAATTCATTCAAACGCACTTTATGTTTTTCTTGTGTTTTCATAAATACGCAACATTGTTGTTTATTTTGGAGTAAAAGCGTTTAAATATTTTTTTGTTAATAATTTGAAAATCTTCAAAAAAAAATCCACTACGACTTTTATTTTATGAAATTATAATACTTTAATTTATGCATTTTGGGTTTTTTATATTCTTGGGGTTGGTTTTTTCGGAAGACATGTACATTTTTTTTTAGTTTTTTTAATATTGTACTCACTGTGCGCAGTGCTGCCAACTTTTTTTTCGAGAAATCGTCAATTTTTTAAAAAAAAATCGTCAAAATCGTCAAGTTGAAAAAAATTTGTCGTCAAAAAATCGTCATGACAAAATTACGCTAATAAATACTAAAAATGTTAATACCCCAGACCACTTCATGGTCCAGAGTGTAATGAGTTTCCGTTGATGTTTGTAACTACCCAAAATATTGGTCCTCGACCCTTTTCAAGTCCCAATTATCAATTAATTTACCTGAAATTTGAAACTTAAGATTATTGAAATTGATTTTATGTGCATATCCCCCATGTTAAAATTCATCCCGATATTGGAGCGTTGTAAATTTAACGCACCAATTAATTTATATTGACCACTTCTAATAACAAGTCTATTTTTCAACCAAAAAACTTTTTTAATGTTTTTTCTGGTGAATTTTTAACTTTTCCTGTCTTTTCCCGAAATTGTTAAGCTTTTTTCTTAAAAGTAACTATCTTTTTAAAAAAAAATATAGGTTTTTCTCTTTTCTTTTCAAAAAATTAAGTGAACTTCAAAGAATTTGCTTACAAAATTTGAATTTTTTGACAAAAGTTTACCATTTTTCCTCATTTAACAAAATCGTCATTTTTGTTCCTGGCGAAAATCAAAAATCGTCAATCGTCATTTAAGTAAAATTGACTTCAAAAATCGTCAAAATGACGATAAATCGTCAAAGTTGGCAGCGCTGACTGTGCGTAACAATAATTTTTGTTTATGGAAATTATTATGCAGTTTTACTTTAATTAACATTAATATGCAGGAAATGTCTTAAAGTTTCTATTTCTTTTCATATTTGGTGTTTTTAGAGGAAACTATTAAGACATAATTAATCTATAACAAGTTAGAGGGTTAAATTCGGTTACACTGAAAAAAAAAAAATAATAAAAAAATACATTTTAGTTAATACTTCTTTAGACCTCCACATTGGGTCCAAATGGGTTGCAATAGATTTTGTTCCAAATTTCTTTCGCAATACCTTGCTTAGTTTTCGAGATACTGAAATTTTGTGGCCAAAAGGGGCTTGAGAATTTTAAAAACTTAATTACTAAAAACCTGTTACTAGGAGGGCTTTCAAGGGTGATCGTGTCCAACGAGCCAAGAGCTTTTTAGCTCTGATAGCTGTTGAACTTTTGGTAAATCGGCAGTATTTACCGTTTTATGTGCATTTTTAAATTTTCGGGAATGCTAAAATTTTCTATGTTCAAAATTAGAACCTATTGGGGTCCACACATGTGAGGAGGACTGGCGATTTTATACAGGTATAAAGAACCAAAAGTGTCCCCTTTTTTTCCTCTATCTGGCTGGTTTTTGGGATAATATTTTAATAATATATTCCTTCGAGTTATTTTTCCTTAATTAAGGACTAAACTTAAGTTATGAAAAATTTACTTTAACAGTGGAAAACAAGTAAGAAAATTGACCGACCATATGACCCTACACAAGTGTTTTCCATAAAAGTGTTTTCCCAAGTCCAAACATGGATCGATTAGATATTTTTTTCGTTAGATCTTTAATATGTGTAGAAACAATAAAAAAACCAAATTTGAATGGAGTTGTCTAATTTTTGTTGCTAATAGACCGATTTAACTAGATATCGGGCAAATGTTTAAAACTGGTCCAATTATATTCAGATTTAACTAGGTTACCAAAGTATACGTTTAACACTGCAAACCAATTTTTAATCACAAAATGTGTTTTTTGTTGTTGCAAAATTTTTGGACGACATGACCATTTTTTGGGTATTTTAACAACCCGACTAAAAAAGTTTAGATATAGTAACATATTATTTAATATATTTATATACACTCAAAAAAAAAAGTTTGTAAATTTACAAGTAAAAGGTCTTGTAATTCTATTTTACTAATATTTTTGTCTTTTTACAAAAATTGTTGTATATTTAATAAAACGAAAACTACAGTTTGCTTTGTAATTTTACTATTATATGTTGGTAAATTTATTTTACAAATTTTTTAGGTAAATTTACAAAAAAGTGAATTATTTTACAAATTAAAAAAATATTACAAGGTGTTTAGTTTTTTTACACAAGAAAACTGTAATTGTACAACATAATTTTACTTGATGTTATTTAGTCTTTTTACCAAAAAAATGTTTTATTACAAACATTTTTTTTAAGATCGTTTACAAGGTTTTCAGTTTGAAATGTATGTATTGAAAAGTACAAAATTCAATATAATTTTACAAAACTTATTTTATTACTAGAATTAATGTTGTTTTACAAAAAAAAAAAATAATTATTCAACAATAGGACACGCAAAAATTTTCTAAGTTCAGATTTTTTTTTTTGCGTTTTGGAGTAAAAAATTTAGTTAAAAATAATTTTTTATAAATAATTTTTACACCATTTTTTTGGTAATTTGCGTTAAGTAAAATACCACAATTTTTATGTGTTTCTACTATATAATTGTTCTAGTTTTTTTTTGTATTTTTACCATTTTTTTTTTTGTGATTTTACCATATTTTTTGTGGTACTTTTTTTTAATTTTGTACCTAAAATGTCAATAGAAAGCTGCCAATTATGAAAAATCAAATTTTGTTTTATTTTAACTGGTACTTAAACATCCAATCTACAATATCCAAAATTTTTTTTTCCGATTTTTTAAAAATACTTGTGAAAATAATTAAAAATTCAAAAAAAAAAAATTGTTATTTTTTGACTAATTTTTCCTGAAAATATAAGAAATTTCTTGTGTAGCCTTCTTCGCAATTCTCATATGTTCTACTTAAGAAAAACGAAATGTCGAAAAAAATAAAAAAGTGCAGTGTTATACATTAAAAAGTTTGTTAAAAGTGCTCAAGTGAAAAAAATCTTTTCAGGTTGTTGAAGTGCTACTCCAGCTGCCGAAGAAGGAAAAATAAGATGCACCAATGGAAAAAACCTTTAAATTTACAAAACCAATATGTAAATAAACCAATTTTTTTGTAAATTTACAAAACAAATATGAAAATTTAAAAAACAAAATTGTATACTTACGAAAAAAGTTGTAATTTTACAAAAATGAAATAGAAAATACAAAAACCATATTGTAAATTTACAAATTTTATGGTTAAACTACTGTTTTTACGGCAAAAAAATAAGGAAAAATGGTACATATACAATAAAAATTGTAAATTTACCAATTTTTATTGTAAATATACAAGTTTTTTGCATAAAAAACAGTAGTTTAACCAAATAATTTGTTAATCTACAATTTATTTTTTTCATTTTCTATTTTTCCTTGTAAAATAACAACCTTTTTCTGTAAGTTTACAATTTTGTTTTGTAAATTTACCAAATTTTTTGCAAATTTACAAAAAAAAATTTCACCTCGAAGATGATATTTTACAAAACAAGTTGTAAATTTACATTTTCTTTTGTTAAATCAATTTACAAATTATCCCCGTAACTTTACGGGGATTCTTGCTAGTACATATTTTACAAAACCTGCCCCGTAAAATCACGAGGATTTTATGTCATTTTACAAACTTTTTTTTTTGAGTGTACGGCCATACACAGTACTTTACATAATTATATGTGAATGTATCTTGTATTAAGTTTTACACCCAAAATTTAATATGGAGCCATATAAAACGATATCGAATCATGTATTGCTCCACATACAATATATAAAGCTTTATTAAATTAGATGTTGCATATAATATTTTATATGACTCCATGAATGACCTCATACAATATTAGATAAATAAATATATGATATACAACTCCATGTCTGACCTCATACAAGATGAGATACACATATATATATGGTTCCGAATCGGGGGAAAAAAGTTTTCTAAGTCCCGAGAATTTTTTTTTTTTAATTTCCAGATGCAAATAATTTTTGCGTTTTGGAGTTAAGAATTTCATTAAAAATGATTTAAACAAAAAAAATTTAGCCAAATTTTGAAAAATTTTACAAGTCCTGAAAAAGTTTTGTAATATTTTCTAAGTCCTGGATAAAAAATATTTTTGGTACATTTTTTGCGTTTTGAAGTAAAAATTTATTAACAAAAGTTTTAGGAAATTTTTTTTTAAATTTTGTTTTTTTTTTTTTTTTAATTTCCAAGTCCGGACACAAATTTTTTTTTTTTTTTTGCATTTCCCGAAAAAACTTGGGATAAATTTGAAAATTATGAGATAAAAAAAATATTTTATGCAAAATTCTACATATTTTATCTTATTATATAAAATTATATACAATTATATCAAATTAGATAAACCCAATATTCGGATCAAAAACGATCATATTTAATCTAATATAACAAATTTTAAGCTATTTTGATCCACCAATTTCATCATCTTATTTTATCCAAATACGTGTTGTGCCATATTTAATTATATATGGCTCAATTTCAAATTATATATGGACCTGTATATTTATTTTTAGTCGGGAAGTTTCTTTTCATTAACTCAAATTATCAAAAATGTCATAGTCTCCAAACATCAAAATGTTTAATTTAAAAAAAATTCATAACACCCAAAAAAATATCTTAATTCAATATTTATAAGTTTTTGTGCGTAGCGGTCCTTAGGCCGGGCTTAAAGATTACAAAATCCATGCATTAAACCCACCCTTTCCGCAAAATAATGCTTTCTTATGTAGCAGGCTTTTACGAGATTATTTTTTTTATGCCTACACTTTAAAAATTATGTTATTAACTGTTTATAGTTTATTTAAAAAGTTTTACGTTTTAACTCAAAATACATCATTTGAAAAAAAAATTAATAAATATTAATTTAAATATGGCGATCTAAGGAAAAAAACTACGTTTATAAACTTAAAAAAAGTCAACCTAAAAAAAAGTTAGAAAGTTTTCTGTCCCTCCTAAAATCAAAAATTAAAAATGGACTTGACAGGTTTGCCGACTAAGCCAACGAAGTGATTTTTCTTAAATTTTTAATGATTTATGTACGTTATTTTTTTAAATTGTTGGCATTTTTTAAAGAAAAATCATTAGTTTTTACCTACTTGTGTTAGTTATTTTTTTGTAAAAAAAATGCAAAAAAAAATATTTCTGGCCAGAATGTAGTTGATTGCGGGATCGATTCCACAAAATTTTAGTAAAAGTTTTTTTAAATATAATTCAATAGAAAAATTGTAAAAATAACCTACGAAATCATTAATTTTTAATGTTTTCGTAGGTATTTTTTTTTTATTTGTTGGTAAAAATAACTCAACAATCATTAATTTTTAATGTTTTCGTAGGTTATTTTTTTTTTCGAATTTGTTGGTAAAAAAATGAAAGTGACGTTATTTTTTTTTAAGATTAATGTTATTTATTTTAGAAAATTTTATTTAGAATAAAAAATAAATTTTGATGTTGGTTAAAATAAATGAATAATTACTGGGATGCTTTTCCATTGTTTTATTACTTGTTTTAAATGTGTTTTTCAAAATATTTTGAGTGTAAAAATACCTACTAACCAAAATAGCTTTGGTTTGCAGAGGGGGGGGGGGGGGTGGGGTTTATTGCATGGCCAAAGGCCGACTACACAGAAAGCTTTACGAAAAAAATTAAAAAAAAAAATACAGAAGTCGTACAACATTTCGCCCAAAAAATTTTTTTTGAATTTTTTGACATTTTTTGAAATTTTTTTTTGGATCTATCGTTTTGGGATTGGGTGACAATACGGTTTTGGGCGATATGACCTTGGGCACTATGTTCGTACGGCTTTATTATTTTAATGCGCTGAACATTGTTCAGTGAACACGAATAAAAAAACCTTTAAAATCGGTCTTCGAAAAACATAAAATGGTTTTCGAGATGTCGCTATTTCAAATTTGGCGGTTTTTCCAACGTTCAAGAATTAAAAGAAAACAAAATAATCCCAAAATTTCTTTCCTTTGACACATTCATGGACCTTGAGACAATCTTTCATTAAAACTTAAGTTGAGCCAAACCCAATATTTTGGGACCGTAGCGCCCTTTAACCAAAGTTTTTGATTGTTGAAAAATTTCCACCAAAATTTTTAATTTTTACAAAAAATTTCCCATAAATTTTGAATTTTTGAAAAATTAAAAATAAAAAAAAAATAAAAATATCTCACGATACATGTTTTTAATAATTATGCTGAATATTATAGGAATATTAAAAAAAAATTTCGAAATCAGTCAAGCAGTTTTCGAGATATCGCCCTTAGACCAAAGTTTTTGATTGTTGGAAAATTTCCACCAAAATTTTGTTCTTTTGAAAAATTTCCCCTAAATTTTGAATTTAAAAAAAAAATATATCACGATACTTGTTTTTATTATGTCGAATTTTATACGAATATTAAAAAAATTGTGAAATCGGTCAAGCAGTTTTCGAAATATCGCCATTTCAAATTTTCCAAAAAAAAATCCAAAATGGCGTCTTTTTCCTACGTTAAAGAATTTTTTTTACATTGACTATTTCAAAGAGATAAACTTTTATTTAAACTTAATACGAGCCAAATCAGACCATTTAAACTCATGGCGCCCTTTGATCAAAGTTTGCAGTTTTTGTTGAAAATTGTCCTAAAAGCCACAACTTTGATTAAAGAGATCTACGTTAACCCAGTCGGAAAATGTGTCACTGAAGAAATTTCCACAGTGATTCCTTGAGGAAATGTCTTCAGGCTCTGACAAATCATAGGTAATCCTTGATGACATGTCCTAACATTGTCCGCAATGAATTTTTGCTGTAAGAGTGTGGACAATTCCTTTAAGACGTCTAAAAGGAAATGTCTTCAGAATAGCAGTATATTAAATTAGAATTTTAAATCTGGGCAACTCTTCAATTTCCAAAAAATGGCAACATTATCGATTTAATTAAAATAAAACCAAAATCTAACAAGTAGAATAAAAGTAATAAATAGACAAATAACACTGCGGAACACTAAAAACTAAACAAGAGTTACGACCATCATTTCTATATATTTCGGACATGCTTATTCGAATGGCGTACTCCGTTTTTCGATGTATGGTACAGTTTTCTTGCAAAATGTCGTTAAAGATTTGCAGATTTCGAGCCAGTTTTTTAACAAAAAAATTTGCAAAGTTAATGATTTATAAATTTTATGGCATTTTCCTGCCTGGGTTGCAGAGTGTGTCTGTTTGCCAAACATACTGCTTCACAGCCGGTCCCAAGCCCGGATGAAACGGAGAGGGTTTGAGGCAAAGGATAATCCGATCCTCAGTAAAAGCTCTGATTTATAGTCCGAATGGCAAAGGACAGAATTTTAGCGTCTCGGGGGGTAGGTGTGGTGCTCAACCTCACTAAGTAAAATCAGAGCAAATTACATGCCAGCCTGATGGCATCAAAGTGGCAGCCCCACTATCAGGATTGGATATCATGGGTTGATAACCTGTGATTATCTGAAATAATCCTTATCCCCAGAAAGTCTATAAGTAGAAAAATAAATCAAACCGAACAAACGATGACGACAATTGGCAATGTTAATGGAATACGATTAGGAACTTACAATGTGCAAACCTTATATCAGCCTGGAAGACTTGCTCAAGCATGTTCTGTTTTAGAGAAATACAACCTAGTTTTAATGGGAATGTGTGAAGTCAGGTGGAACGAGAGTGGCCATATCATATCACCCGAGGGTCACGCTATGTATTGGTCGGGTATGCCTAATGCAACTGATGTTCATCAATATGGTGTTGGTATTTTAATTCACTCAAAATTTAAAAATGCAATTATAGATTACAAGTTTATAAGTGAGCGTATAATGACTATGCGATTTAAATGCAATAAACGCAATTTAACTGTGGTACAATGCTATGCACCCACCGAGAATGCTGATGCGGAGTACAAAGACGCTTTCTACGAACAACTTAATACCACAATCGCGGGCACGCCTGGAAATGATCTTAAAATAGTAATGGGAGATTTCAATGCGAAAGTAGGTGATAATAATACAAATTTACAGCATGTAATGGGAAGATATGGTTTGGGTCAGATGAATGATAATGGCGAGCGTCTTATTGAGCTCTGTGGTTTAAATGAGCTGAAAATTGGTGGAACTCTGTTTCCTCATAAGCGGGTTCACAAAGTATCATGGGTTTCACCTGACACAAATACTGAAAATCAGATTGACCACATATGCGTTTCTGCAAAATGGAGCAACTCACTATGCGATGTCCGTAATAAGAGAGGAGCAGACATTAAATCGGATCATCATCTGATTGTTGGAAAAATATCACTGACCTTGAGAAATAGTCGTAAAAAAATCATCAACACTCGAGTTAAATACCAAGTTAACAGATTGAAATCTAACGAACAACGAGATGCCTTCTATAACACACTTCGGGAAAAGATCGATGTTACAGGCGTATCTGGTAACATACATCAAAGATGGAATTTAGTTAAAGATACAGTGATAGAAACATGCTCTAGAAGCCTTGGAAGAATATGCAATAAAGATAACAACTTTATGTCTGCACAAACATGGGAGTTAATAGATGAACGTGCCAGAATTAAAAACAACATCAATGCATGCAGATGTACCCAGGAGAAGGCTACTTTACGTGGTCAATATAATCAACTAGACAAACGAATCAAACGTGCAGTACGAGATGATAAAAAAGAATATATTGATGGACTCGCCACGCAAGCGGAAAACGCTGCGGCAACTGCTAACCTAAAAGATCTCTACGACATAACAAAACAAATCGCTAACAAGAACAACAAAAGATCACTACCAGTAAAGGATAAGAATGGAAAACTGTTAACCAATGTTGATGACCAGCTCAAACGTTGGAATGAACATTTCAAAAGTGTTTTAAATTCACAAAACGAGGGAGTAAATCCAACCCTAAGTTCCAACATATCCACACTTCCTATTATAACTGACCCACCTTCAAAAGATGAAATCATTGAAGCCATAAAATCTTTAAAAAATGGTAAATCTGCTGGCATCGATAACATCCCTGCCGAGGTACTTAAGGGTGATCCACAGTTATTCACAAACATTCTGTACCCGCTATTTTGCGACATATGGAGAGAAGAGATGTTTCCCAACGATTGGCTACAAGGTGTAATTGTAAAGCTTTTGAAAAAAGGAGATGGTACTGACTGCAACAACTGGAGAGGTATAACCTTCCTGCCAGTAGTCTTCAAGGTCTTTATGAAAATAATATTACAAAGAATGTTAAAGTTTGTTGATGTTCAATTAAGACGAGAGCAAGCTGGTTTTCGTGGTGGGCGTTCCTGTGTCGACCAAATCAACACCCTCCGTATAATTATTGAACAAGCTGTTGAATTTCAATCACCGCTGTATGTTCTTTTCGTCGATTACGAGAAGGCGTTTGATTCAATCAGTAGAAATTGTATATGGAATGAGCTAAGAAACATGGGCGTACCCGAAAAAATAGTACGACTTATACGGATAAGTTATGATGGTTTTACAACGAGCGTACTACACGGTGGCAAGCTATCTGATCCATTTCACACCATTTCAGGGGTCAGGCAAGGGTGTTTATTGTCTCCGCTTTTATTTTTAATTGTGATTGATGCAGTTTCAAGGCGAGCAACTAGAGTTCCAAGGGGAATTGTGTGGAATCCGCTTGACCCTACTATAAGATTAGAGTCACTAGACTATGCGGATGATAAGTGTGAATTAGCGCATAGACAACAAGATATGCAGGATAAACTGAACGAGTTGGCCAACGAATCTCAGAAAATAGGTCTAAAAATAAATATCAAAAAAACTAAAGAAATGCGTATTAATACTGCTTCAGACGAACCCTTGAACTTAAATGGTACACTAATAGAAAGGGTGAGCGAGTACCAATACCTTGGTAGTATAGTGAGCGAAGATGGTGGTGCTGACAAAGATGTAGAAAGCAGAGTTAGAAAGGCTCTTGGTGCTTTCACTACACTGAACAAAGTGTGGTGCAATAATGTATATGGCGTTAAAACGAAGATTAATATATTTAAATCCTGTGTGTTATCAGTATTGCTTTACGGTTGTGAAACGTGGCATGTAACAGAAGAAATTAAAAACAGACTACGGGTGTTCGTTAACCGATGTTTACGCAAAATTCTTAAAATTTTCTGGCCAAATAGAATAACCAATGAACAGCTAGCGACGCGAACAAACATAAAAGACATAAATATCGAAATACGTAAACGTAAATTCGGGTGGATAGGACATACACTACGTAAACCACCAGAAGAAATATGCAGACAAGCACTAGCATACAATCCACAGGGCAGCCGAAAGAGAGGGCGTCCAAAAAATACCTGGAGACGTTCAACACTAAATGAAATAAACGCGAATCGAGACAGAAATATCAACAACATTACTGAACTAAGCAACATAGCCAGACGAAGAGAAAGTTGGAGACTACTTATAGATAGCCTATGCCCAGTATAGAGGCGGCTTTAAATCTTAAGATGAAAAGCAAGGCTTATTATTATTATTATTATTATGGCATGGAAAACAAAGATATGACTTGTAGCAATATTTCTTATGCAAATTTGGTTCAAAGCTTGTTGTCTTAAGCCCTTAAATTCGCGAATTTCTTCATTTTTTTGGGTTTTCGCGAAATTAACATCCAAATTGGTCTTTGATAAAAAACTTGCTTTTAGTGAATCAAAAAGGCATCCCTAACAATACGAATAGTGGACAAAAAACAGCTATGTTATATGGACCATCATGATGAAAATCGCGAAAAACCGTTTTTTTGTATATGCCAGCATTACTTTACGAGATGATTTAAGACTCCATCTTTTAGTATATAATGTGGGATTCTTAAACAATTAACTGACCAAAAATTTGGCCAAAAAAGTTTTCATTTGCAAAAGTTATCTTAACAAAAACTATAATTATTGTAGGGTTAACACTGCAAATGAAAACTTTTTTGGCCAAATTTTTGGTCAGTTAAACAATTAAGAATCCCACATTATATACTAAAAGATGGAGTCTTAAATCATCTCGTAAAGTGATGCTGGCATATACAAAAAAAAAACGTTTTTTCGTGATTTTCATCATGATGGTCCATATAACATAGCTGTTTTTTGTCCACTATTCGTATTGTTAGGGATGACTTTTTGATTCACAAAAAGCAAGTTTTTAATCAAAGACCAACTTGGCGGTTAATTTCGCGAAAACCTCAAAAAATTAATAAATTCGCGAATTTAAAGGCTTAAGATGAAAATCTTTAAACCAAATTGGCATAAGAAATATTGCTACAAGTCATATCTTTATTTTTAATGCCATACAATTTAAAAATCATTAACTTTGCAAATTTTTTTGTTGAAAAACTGGCTCGAAATCAGCAAATCTTTAACGACATTTTGCAAGAAAACTGTACCATACATCGAAAAACCAAGTACGCCATTCGATTCAGCATGCCCGAAATATATAGAAATGATGGTCTTACCTCTTGTTTTCTAAAATAGTGGTCACTTTTGTCACGCAGTGTAATTTTCAAAATAAAGTTTGGAACAGGTAGTTAGGTGTGGGACTAATAAACTGGAGGTTCCAGGTTCAAATCCAGTTGGGACTAAAAAAGGCGAAAAGTTTTTTTCGAAATATGATAAAGATAATTTATAAAGGAAAATGGATAAAAGTAAAAACTAAAGGAAATACGAAAATTTTTTGCATTGTCGCATTACCTAAGTCAGACTTTCCCCAATGAAGTCTTAGGTGACATGTCCCCAGAAGGTCAGCCCTGACCACTGCTGACTTTGAGTGCGGACATTTTGAAAATTTGTATGAAACTGTCCTCAACCCAGTACATAGAGATGTCTTGTGGATGTCAGCAGTGACTCTGACATGTCACCGCACCGTCACTGAGGATGGCTCGAGGACGTTGCTGTTAAATGAAAATTTGTCTTAAGCTCTATAAAAAGGTAATGGAAAAAATTTTTAGATTTTTTTTAATTTCTTAGCCGTAGAAAAAACGCATTTTTTCAACTTTATATATCTTGAAAACCGTTCGCGCAATGTTAAATTTTTTTGATATTCGTTTTCAGCATATCCAAATTATTAAGTATGATCGCCGGACACCACAAGGTAATTTAATCTGATTTACCTGAAATTTGTACATAATTTTTAGGTCTACAACGTTTACTGATGTAATTCGAAAAATATCAATTATAATTCGAAGATTCTACTTGTAATTTGGCCATTTTTAGTTCAATGATTCCATTTGTAAGATTCTACTTGTAATTCTAAAATTTTAATTGTAATTTGAAAATTTCATTTGTAATCCGATAATTCCAATTTTTATTCGAAAATGATTAATTTTAATTTGAAATATATCAATTGTAATTCGAAAAGCATCAATTGTAGTTCAAAAAGATCAATTGTAGTTCAAAAAAGATCAATTGTAATTCGAAGAAGATCAATTGTAATTCCAAAAAGATCAATTGTAGTTCGAAAAAGATCGATTCGAAAAAGATCAATTGTAATTCGAACTCCAATTGTAATTCAAAAATATCAACTAAATTTCCGTTGATCTTTTTTGAAATACAATTGGAATCTTTGAATTGCAATTTATCTTTTTCGAATTACAATCGATAATTGTCAAATAACAATTGATATTTTTCGTATTACAATTGATCTATTTTGAATTGCAATTGATCTTTTTCAAATTACAATTAATCTTTTTCAAATTACAATTGATCTTTTTCGAATAACAATTGATCGTTTTCGAATTTCAATTGATGTTTTTAGAATTACAATTGATTTATTTTGAATTACAATTGACCGTTTCCGAATTACTATTGATCTTTTTCAAATAACAATTGATTTTTTTCGAATTACAATTGTTTTATTTCGAATAACAATTGATCTTTTTTGAATTACAAATGATTTTTTTTCGAATTACAATTGATCTAATTCGAAATACACTAGATATTTTTCAAATTACAAGTAGAATCTTTGAATTACAAATGGAATCTTGGCATTATAAAAGGAATCTTTGAATTACAAGAAGAATTTTCGTATAACAACTGATCTTTTTCGAATTACATCTGTAAATGGCGTTAAAAATTATGATATGTTATAAAAATAGATTTTTTTTCATTAAAAATAAATAAAAATTATAAAAATTTTTGCTTACCTTTTTTTAAAAAATGCACAAGTATAATATTTAAAGATCCGTTGAAATTTATAACTTTGCAACAAAGATTTTTATGATTGTATTGATTGTTATACAATTATTTTTCAATGATTTTTTTGTTGTATTACAAATTTTTTATAAAAAGTTAGTTTAAATTTTTTGTTTTTTAATTTTTGTTTATTTTATTATTATTTTTTTTTTAATATTTTATTAAAATATTTATGATCGAAACGAAATTTTTGTGCAAACTTATTTACTTTTTTTTGTTTTATAAGTTTGCTTGAGTATGTCCAAACCAATAATTTTGAAAATAGGTCCCAATTTTTTGTGAAAAGTTGTTTGTTTAAATTTTATTTTCTTTTATAAATTTTATAGATTAAAATTTACACTTTTTTATGAATACGAAAATGTAAAAGTTACATTAAAATATTTTTATTTTTGTTATTTTAAATATATAAAAAAATGTGATAATATGATTGATTAATTTATATGATTATTAAAATATTTTTTACATAATTATATTTTTTAAATATGTATGCCGAAAAAAATGTTTTTTTTTTTTATTTTTATTTATTTATTTTTACAACTTTTTACACTTGTTTTTATATTTTTATATGCCGAAATGTTTAATTTTTTTTTTTTAAATATTTATTTTTGTTTAGCCAAACTTTTGTTTTAAAGATATTTTTTTTTTTTAATTTTTAATTTTAGTTAAGCCAATTATATTTGATTTTTTTTATAAAACGAAACTTAGTTATGAATTTTGTTTAATTTTTATGCCAAAAATGTTTCATGTTTTGAATTTATTTGAATTTCACATTACAACTTTTTTAGGCTTTTGCGTAAGATTAATTTCTTTCTGTTGCTGTTGCCCATTTGTAATTTCTGTTGCATAATTGATATTATTAATGCTTATTTGGTGCATTTCCGTTGACATTTTTATATTTGTTTTGTCAATTATTTTTTGTTTTTAGCTGGCGATAGATTTAGAAAAATCTGTAAAGAAAGAGCGAGAGAAAGGAAAATTTTATTAGATTTTTATGGTATTAAAATAAATTTTTTAATATAAAATTATTTCTTTTTTTTCAAAAGTGGTGGTTCTCATTGTGATTGGAAACTGTTAACCTTCCCGCAATTTCTTTGTCAGTGCAGGAACAGAACAAACTGGGCACCGGCCACCGGTTTTATCTTAAAATTCGTATGGAAAAAGTCGTGCCGGGCAAATTCTGTTCCTACTACAATCAAGTAAAATACAAAATTGCGAACAAATTTTATTAAAATTGGCAAAAAAAAACATAATTTTGGCGAATTTCTTTTCAAAATTCCGCGGAAAAACAATCTTTTTGGGGAAAAAAAAATCCACGAATTTTTTTTTTTGCAAAAAAAAATGTAATACCAGCCGGTATCTAATTCTGTTCTCACGTGTCCACCAGCAACCAAATTAAAGCATTTTTAGGTTATGTGGAAAGTGCCTTTACATTTTCTTTCATAACTTTTTTTTTAAGGTAAAACCGAAATAAAATTCGTTTAATTTTTAAAGACGGTGAAAATCATTCTTATTGTAAACCGTGCACCGTACCATGCATGTTCTGTCTACACAGTGCACAGTGCGTTTTCCGCTACCAATTCATAATGCAGTTTGTTCAAATTTTGCTTTAACAAGAACACCAGGAAACAATTCATAGGGGTTGCAATTTTCTAACAGTTAGAGCAGAAACAGAACAAGCACGGCAGAAAAGACAGTTTCCAATTAGAATGAGTTTCACCACCTTAGGGTCGAACCTGAATCAAATTGCGTCGCGCAAGACGTAAAAAAAAACAAAAACAAACACATCAAATTTTAAATTTTTACGTCCGTTTGATTTAGGTACGTCACATTTAAATATTAGAAACGAAAAATTATTGGGCGTTACGCCTTACGCGACGCAATTTGATTCAGGTTGGACGCTTAAAAAAATATAACAACCCGAGTAAAAATGTTTATATATATGGGGGTTTTCGTGTCAACTGACACAACTTTTGAAACCGATGTCTTCCGATCGGGATGAAATTTGCACCAAGGTTAGTCCTATTGGATAGTAGTTCAGACACAATTTTTCAGCGAGATCGGTCAAGGACTCTCTGAGTTAGAGGGGGTCGAAATTTGACATTTTGGCCAAAGAGGTGTTTATTCTGATCCATGTAACTTCTTACCTATTGTTTTTAGCAAAATGTGTCCCAAAGAGTTTAGATAGCTATTTCTTCAGTCTTTCGAAAAAAAATTATAAAAAAAATAAAAAAAAATTTTTTGATTTTTTTTCTTAAAAATCTAAAACTTTTTTGACTTTTTCCTCAAATTGGGCCCTTTTTTTTTTTTTTTTTTTTGATTCAAAAGAAAGCTTAGGTCTTTTCCTTTAAGAGCTATGGGGTCGCTTGTAGGTCTTGGGTTCGAACCCCGCCTGGGCAGCAATATTTTTTTTTTTTTACGTTTTTTATGTTTTTTTATATTTTTTTTTAATATATTTATTCAAATTATTTAATTATTGTAACATTATTTTAATTTTTAAAAAATTATTAATGACATTTTTTTTCTATGAATTTTTTCTATGAATCTTACAAAATCTATGAATAAAATTCTATGAAATATTTCAAAATACTAATGAATATGCATTCAGCCAATGAATTGTTTCATAGATTCTATGAATTTGGTTTTATGAAATATGTTCATAGATATTATGAACAATAATTCTTTCAGTGTGGGGTGGTAAAGTGTGTACTTTGGTACTTTTTTGACTTTCCTTTAGAAAATTAAAAAAAAAAAAAAAACTAAAAGAAATGAAAGTTTTTGAAAATTTCTATTTAAAAGGGGCAAAAAGAGGGTGCAAATGAAAAATTAGTACTTTTTTATAACTATCGAACTAAAGACCTGGAATCTCCAAATTTGACATGTAGAACCTTCTCTGGCCCAAGAGAATGACATATTTAGAAATTTAAAATTTTTAGGGCAAGTGGAGGAAAATGAGTAAACGTAGGGTAAAAAAATATTTTTGATATTTATAGAGATAAAGACTAAATTTTCATTATTTTTTGAGCGTTAGTTATACGGAAAGGACATGGAGCGAAATGAAATGGAACTGTGAATGAAATGATAAAGAACGGGGTTCAAAATGGAACAGGGAACGACATGGAATATGTTTCAATTGTTTTTTCACTCAAATTTTTTCACTCAATATTTTTTATCACTCATTTTTTTTTTACAAATTTTTTTTTTCATAAAATTTTTTTTTCATAATTTTTTTCTCACTATTTTTTTTTTATTTAAACTTCAAATTTTGACTAAAATTTTTTTCCCGCAAAAAATTTTCTGCTCAAAGGTTTTTAAGGTTCTAATAAGGTTTTGGGCATTGTTGAGGGATTTGGCCAAGTCAAATTAAACTTTTTTAATTGTTTCTTTTCAAACTCGTCTGGACTTTTAGAAAATCGGAAGAACAAATATTTTGTCATACAAAAAATATGCCAGTCTGAAGAACATCTGTACTTATTGTTAGTCTGTTGAAGGCCCTTAAATTATTTGTTGCACAGTGTTATTTTCGTACTTGTTTTTATTTTTATATTCGTTATATTTAAGGATTGAGTAATAATCACAATCATCATCATCATCGTCGTATACACTTTGCATGCGGCTTTTTATATTATTATATCAAATGAGTTTTATTTTATTATTTTTTTTTGTATTTTTATAAGGAGAAGGGGGTTGGTTTTTTGTATGATTTTATTTTTTTTTTGTTTTGTTGTTTTGTGGTGGTAAATTATAAAACTTGATTTCGTTTTTTATATTATTTTGATTTTGTTTGTTTTATTAAAAGTTGTTCAATGCAGTTTACTTTTGCTTTATGCACAATAGAGGAGATTTGTAGTAGATTTTTTTTTTGATCAGGAAATTTTTTTTAAACAGGATTGTGATTGCATGAGTCAAAATATATGTAATAAAAAATAAAAATGCTTCGATAAACATTTAAAATTAAATTTCAATAAAAAAAATTGCAAGTATTCCATACAGTTTTTTTGGTGTAGTGATAACGAAAATACACTAGAAAAAAATAATTATGGGAAATAGTTTTTTATAAATCGGGAATTTTAAAGTTAGTCTAATTTATCTATATTTTAGTCAGGTAGTGCAAATTTTGCCACTATTACATTTTGCCAAAATCACATTGGATCTCAGCCAGAAAATAATTTTTTGGAGTAATTTTATTTAGTTATTTCAATGAAAAACAGATTCTTTTCAGATTTCAAAATATCCTTTAAGGTGCCTTCAGACTATAATATTTGTAATAATATCTGTTAAAATTTACGGATAAGAGAAATACGGATTAAAAAATGACAAGCGGATACGTTTTATAATTTTCAGAAATTTTTCTAAAAATAAGAAAACGTATACGCTTTTCATAAAATCAGGGTTGTATTTGTTTTGATAATATTTATGATATGATGGTGTAAATTTTTTGACAAGCTTAGAAAATTTCGTATTATTTAAGATACGTATTTTTTTACGACTCACAAGGGAAGTCTCCCTAGTGGATCTTTATGGAATTGGTTTTATTTTGTAGAGCAGAAAAAATAAAGGGAAACGTATTTTTTTTAGCGGCCCAAATTCATATTTAGGGGATAAAAAGGAGGGGATAAAAAGGGGGATAAAAGAGGGGGAAAGACAAGGCCATTTTTCAGTTTTTTTCGTTTATCTCCTATATTATGCAAACAACCCTAGTCATGTTACATACCAAATGAAAGGTCTTTGGAAAACCTATCTACGTGTGCTAAGAAAGTGTCCAAACACGCACAACTTTTCGTCATATTTAGTAAAATACCAAAATTTTAGGACATTTTTGTTAATAAGTCGAAAAATATTAACTTCTTTGGCCCGTTGTTAGCACCACGAGATAGGTATTTTTAATACCTTTAATCTGATACCACACATATTTATTTTGTTTAAATAGGTGTAAATTGTAAAAAACTGAAAAAGGTCAATTTCCCCCCACAGAAATCGACCCCCCCTAAGAATCAGTTTGGTCCGCTAAAAAAATACGTGTCGATTTTTTTTTTTTGTCATCTTAACAACATATCCAAATTTCATGAAGATGGGAGGGTGACACCAGGGAGACTTCACTTGCCAGTATTACAGTCACAATTCCGTCCGAAAGTGGAATAAGTGGGTTACTTTCGAGAATCAAAGTGGTTTCATTCCAGAAAAATTATTTTGTTTTACGTTTTTAGGGGAAAACTTCAAAACCACTTCCGAACGGAATTGACTCAGTAACAGGTCTCTTAAATAGGTTATTTTTTCGCTGGATAAAACCAGTAAAAAACGAGTTTTTTAGTAAAGCACATGCAATTTACTAAACTTTTGAATTTATTTCTTGCAATATAAATAATATCATATATCCAGTGTTGCCACCAACAAAATCGTAAATTACACATGGGTCATGCCAAAATTACACATGAAATCACGAATTACACATGGATCATGCCAAAATTACACATGAAATTACACATGCTTTTTTTAAATAACGTCTTTTTGTAAATTTTCAAAATATAACGGTTAACCAAAGTCTGGTTTTTTTATTGCTCAAAAAACCTACGACTTACATATTTTTGCGAAATTTCTGTCTGGATAATCTAAGTTAAATCAGAAGAAAATCTGTAAAACAGCAAAAAAAATATATTGATTTCAGCTGAAAATCTGCTCAAAAAAAATTTTAAGCATAAACATAAACGAAAATATTGCTAAGTTTTAAAGACAAAAAACGGCAGAAAAGGTTCCTTATTTCACAGAAACAGTTTGTTGTATTTTTTCTTTTTTTTTTTCAAATCGTAAATTTTTTTTTTAATAAAACTTAGAAAAATACTAATGATAACTAAGTATTTTTGTAAAATTTGCAAAATAGTCTGCTATTTTTTAATTTTGACAATTTTTAATCGTTAAAATTTCACGAAATAAAAAAAAGTTCTGTAAAATTTTAAAATAATTAGCTGCAATGTTACAAAAATATTTTTATAAACTCAGCAAACAGAATCAGCAATATAATTAAAAAACTTCTGTTATTTTTAAAAACTGAATGACAGAGATTTTCGTTAAAATATCAATTTCTGCAGAAAAATCTGCCAAAAGTTTTGTTAAAACAAATTATGAAAAAAAATGCTCCAAAAAGTAAAAATTTCAAATTACACATGAATTACACATGCAGACAATTACACATGGGCTACACATGAAAAAAAAAATTACACATGATATGTGTAATTACACATGAGGTGGCAACACTGCATATATCACAAAAGTTTTTACAAGTATAGTTTTTAAATGCATTTTACTAAAATGTGTAAAATTACAATTTTATGTTTAAAAACTATTATCGCTTTTTCTAAATTGTTAAAATCTGTAAGAGCTAGACATATTTTTCGAGGTGTTCAAAACGGAATGACAAACTTATTTATACCCTCTGTCACTAAAACTACTCTGTAAAAATTTTGCTGAACTGAACAGCTTTTGGAAGGAAATCACGAGTCAAAGAGCGCATCGAAACTACCTGAATTCATGCATGATTCCTGTAGATGATGTCATAGTTTAAAGCACTATTAGAAGCACTGAAAGAGCGGTTTTAATATGCATTGAAATCACATGTCTTTTCAGCGTTGATTGAAGCATTCTTTCGTATCATTCGTTCGTTGTAACAAAAATTTTACGAAAAAAAAAAGAACTTAACAAAAAATTTCTAATTTTCACCCCTACTTTTACTGCACCCTCAACGGCGCTCTTTGGATGAAGCTGTGCTGCCAAAATCTTGACTTATTTTATAAAATAGCTGCCCTTTACGAGCTCTAAAAAAACCCAAAAAGTAAGTTTTTGTGGTAAATATATCGTCGAACTATATTCAATAAATGCCAACTCGAAAAAGCTTACTGTTCAGGAGAGCTAAAAAACTAGTTATTTCGAATATTATTGCAAAAATAAACAATGTACCTTCCACAAGATGGTTTAAATATTCTAAACAATTTTTACCTATGCAAAAATTTTCATATTTTGCACTTGTTTGCGTATTTTTCAGAGATGGCATTTATTACTATATCAAAAAACAAATATTTTTTTAGAGTTGGCATATTTTGTCGGAAAATAAAAATACATTTTTTTTTGGAAAAATTTAAATTTTTTTTTTTTTTTGGTTTTTGTTATCCTTAGTACGGTAATTGCAAAAACTAAAAAAAAAAATTAAAAATCTTTGCATATTTTTGAAAGTTACTAGCTACGAAAGCCTTTTAATCTCAGGGTGGCCAACTTTGGCACTCTGTAACTCACGCTGTATTGCAATAGGGTCACTCGAAACTAGTTATTTTTAAAGCTTATATCATTGACTTTATTTGCCCCATTCATAATGTTTCAATCTGATAAATAGTTTGAAAGTTACATAAATATAAGCATTTTCTTTTTTTGCAAACACTATTTACCGATATTTTCAAAATGGCAATATCTCGAGAACCAGTCATTAGATATCAAAATCTTTACAAGATTCGTATTTAGCATGGCAAATGCAATAAGATATGTGGTCTAATTATTTTTAAAAAAATTTTTGAAAAATTTTTGGAAATTTACAATGGGAGTTGGCATTTATTTCCACCAAAAAAATATGTACTTTGAGTTAGCAGAATAACAAAAATGGATGTAAAACGACAACAAATTATTTTTTCGCTCTGAAATTTTTATGGCAGATAGGTATTACATAGGGGAGCTATTTTCCATCGGAAACTCATTTCCGTCAAATTTGAGTTGGCATATTTTGAATATAGGTTCACGATATGATTTTTGCTCTGCCTAAATATATGTTTTTTAAAAAACCTAGTTTCAGAAATATATCAAAAATAACACGAAAAATGTTATCGTGACTATTGGCAAGTTTTTCATTAAGGTTGCAACACTTTTAAATATCGGAAAAGGGATCGATCGATTATCCTTCATTGATTTTCAGTCGATTTAGCGATGTCTATTTATCTGTTTGTTAAAAACACGCTAACTTCTTAAAGACAACTGTGAGGCTGCTGAAACTTGGCATATGTCCGCAAAAAAATGTAAAATCACAAGAAAAGCTCGTAAATTTTACTATGAATTGTCGTCAAAAAGGAAGTAGAAAAAATAGCGTAAAATAGCAAAAATTCCATGCAAGTTTTTTCGCGTCAAAAAGTTGTAAATTAACAATTTTATTGTTAAAATGTTTGTTATCAGCCGCAAAAGTTTCCGGAAATAATTATGAAGTTACAAGAAAAGTTGTTAATTCGCTAAAAAAAATATTAATTAACACAGAAAATTTTTAATTTTGCAATTTTGTTGGTAAAATGTTTGTTTTTAGCCCAAAAATTTCGGAAAAATGTAAATTTACAAGAAAAATACTAAACTCACTAAAACAAGAAGTAAGCCCCAGTTTCTGTAACACGAACGTCGTTCGTCTGCGACGAATTCCATTTCCATGTATTTTATTATAATAACAAAATACATGGAAATTTGTTGCAGACGACTGGCGTTCGTGTTAGAGAAACTGCGGGTAAATCTACAAGGAAAAGTAATTTTGCAATTATATAGGTAAGTATTACAAATTTACAAGAAAAGTTGTAAATTAACAATTTTGTCCTTAAATTTTTGCGGCTGATTACAAAAATGTTACCAGTAAAATGGTAATTTTGCAACTTTTTTTGTTCTTATGATTTTACTAGTTTTTTTGCTACCCATTATATTACGAGATTTCGTAGTAAGCATTACAAGTAGATTTTTCAAGTATTTTTTTTTGTCATAAACATCGTAAAATCGCGTTAATACCTTGTTAACAATAATTTTTTCTTGTACATTTACAATTTTAACAATTAAATTATAAATTTACAACTTTATGTATTCGGGACTTGAAAAAAATTACCGTGTCCGAACTTAGAAAAATTTCAGGGAAAAAAAATCTTCTTTTTCTAAAATTATTTTAAATGCAATTCTTTACTTCAATAAGCAAAAAATTCAGCGACTTGCAAAATTTAAAAAAAGAATTTTTTTATAACTGCAAAGTTACACTTTTTTGTAATACAACACAAATCCTCGTAACGAAATAATTTTTTTAATTTACCTTAAAAATTTGTGGAATATATGTACGAAAACATTTTTGTAAAATTAAAAACAAATTTAAACTTCGATCGACCACAACATAAAATTTTTTGTTAAAAAACAAGCTCAACAATTAAATATTGAAAATATGGGATTACGATACTTTTTCTACACTTATAGAAATTTTTACACGATAATAATGAAAACCTGCATAAGTGTTATGAAAAATGACAATAAAAACTAACCTATGTCAGCTTTCATTGAATTAATAAAATATGTTTTCAGTAAGTCAAAAATATAAAAAGTTTCATGAAATTTTTGAAAATATGCAAAGAAAATTGAAATGGTATTTAAAGAAAATTTTTCATAATTTTAATGTAAATCTGACTTTTCAACATCATCTCCAAATAAAATCTCTATTCAAAAAAAAATATCATTTTACAAATATTTGAAAAATTAATTTATAGGCAATGCAAAGAAGCATTCCCTTGTAATTTCACTAACAATAAGAAGTCATTTTAGATATATTTTTTTTAAATTTATGATTCAAATTAAAAAAAAGAACAATGAACAATTTCAATGAAACTATGAAAGTTCTACGAAATAATTTTACAACATGCGTTAATTTTTATTCAGCAATGAAAAATGTTTAATGAATTTCATTCATTCGTAATATACGAATCGTTTTTCTATCAATGTAAGTTTTTTTTAATGTACACTCAAAATAATTACTCTGTAAAATGACTGTAATCTCAATTCGACATATATTTGACAAAGTTATCTGCTGAAATACAGATTTTAGTATTACAGAAATTACTTTGTATTTTTTTTTTTGTGATCGAAAAACAAAATTTTATCTGTAATTTTACGTTTTACTTTGTAATCTCTATTTTACAGATAATGAACAGAGTTTTTTTTGTTAAAACACAGACTTTAGAAAAATACTTTGTCTTTTTCTCGTAACCAAAATACTAAATTTCATTTTTAATTTTACTTATTGCTGTGTAATACAGTTTTCAAATAAAAAATCTCTTAAAAAACCTTCCAAATATTTAAAATTTTTAGAGGATGTCGTTTTAAGTTGGAGGTATTCGTAAAAAAATCGTAATTTTCACAAAAATAAAAAAAAAAAACTAAATTTGGAAACAATTAAGCGGGCAAATTTACACGATGGCATTTCCCAAGTGTCAACACTACTTGCACATTAAGGAAGGAGAAATTGATGAGGAGTAAAATAGTGACCGCTGAAAAAAAGCCATATCAAGCGCATTAAAAATATATATAAGAAAGTCAGAGGGCTTTCATAAACGATTTCCCTTTAGTTTTATTATAAGTTTTTATTGGAATGACCCCTCTCAAATGTGACACAGAAAATGAGAAGTTTATGAAAAAAAAAACTCTGAGAACTTCTAGCGAGTTTATAAATAATTTCTACAAAGTTAAACATTCTCGTGCGAAATATTTAAGCGGGCGCATTTAAATGATGGCATTTGCCATTATTTTGCGTCAAGTTATTACTTACGCATGCTTCTTGCACGTTACAGTCGAAGAAAATTAAAAAGAATTCTTATAGTTGCCACTTAAAAAGCTAATTTTAACAAGAAATTAAAAAATAACGTTTCGCGGGCGTACCATTAACCCTCTAATGCAATGGTTCCCAACCTTTGATTCTCGCCCCACTAGGGGGCAATTTGAAGCTTGCAGGGGGGCAACGAGCAAATTTTCAAGACTTCTTTTAGTCAAATTAACTACAAAAACATTTTTTTTTACAAAATTAAAAACAAAAATTTTGTTAATCGCTTAAAATGTTTACTAAAAACTTAGTTTAAATGCTTATTTTACAAAAACTCTGCTAAACCAGTAGTATTTTTTTATTAGAAACAAAAATTAGAAAAATTAGCAATTATTTCTTGAGTGTAGGGGGGACAACGCAATTTTTTTAACTTAAAAGTGGGGCGTGGCGTAAAAAAGGTTGGGAACCATTGCTCTAATGCATAAGGCCGCTTTTAGGCGGCCCTGTGGATTTGGTTGTAACTTTTGAACGGCATCACTTACAAACAAGAGAGTGGTCGATTTAGAAAGCTAACATTACACTGATTTATATTGTGCTCTTCTTCATTACGTACTTTTTTGTTTTCAAATTCACTTTTCGCATATTTATAAACAAAAGAAATTAGGTAATAAAGAAGAACACAATATAAATCTGTGCAATGTTAGCTTTCAAAATCGACCATTATCTTGTTTTAAAGTGATGCCGTTCAAAAGTTACAACCAAATCCATAGGGCCGCCTAAAAGTGGCCTTATACATTAGAGCAGCGGTTACCAACCTTTTTGGCTCGCGTACCCCTAATTTTAAATTCTGTCAGCCGCGTACCCCCTGACAAAAAAAAAAACTTATCATATAAATATTATCATTTTTTTGAAGGATTTAGAGGAGATCAAAACAATGGTGGTATTTTTTTGAAAAAAATGTTCGCTCCTTGGGGGATGCACAATACATCTGAAAACGCGGATTTTGAGCTGATTTTTCTGCAGAGCAAAAACAGCTGAAAATATTGCAAATCTGATTTCACCAGTCGTTTCTACACCAAAAATTTAAACAACGGACGTTTTTTGAACTCTTAAAAAAAGTTATAAAAACACATCACAGAGGGCGGAAATATAATGTTTTTTTATTTTTTTAATAATTTTTTTTTAATCGAATGAAACACCCTCGTATATACAATGGGTACGTTCAGCAGAGAAAGCTGCTACCCAGCTGCTCCTCAACATTCTGCTGAACGGTTTAATTTTTGACATTTTAGTCAACATGTTGAGTGAGCGCTTCTCATCACTGGTAGCGTTAAAAAATTATGCTACATTTGATCACAAACTGATAAATAAGCTGTTTTATTGAAATTATTTCTTTTTTTTTGACGTTATTTAAGGAAATAAACAAAAATATCATAAAAAAGTAATTTCCACAGATAAAATAAATGAAAATATAAAAAAACAGTCATTTATTCCAATATTTTAAAACATTCATACAAAATTGCGTTCAGCAGAATCAACTAATCAAAACATGCTACATCTCAACTGTTGAGTAGCAGGTTTCTCTGCTGAACACGCTCAATGAAAGGGCATGTTGAGCTTAACAAAATGATACTAAAATTTCCACTCTATCACAACCCGTTTCCAAAATGCCCAAAAACACGTTTTTTGAGAACTTTGACATACATTTTCTCAAAAGCCTGACATCATAGAAAAATTTGGGAACTATATTCAGAATCAGCATCGAAAGGTTAATCGTGGTCAGATCTCAAAGTGGTCAAGTGGTCAGATCTCAAAATATCGCAAAAAAAAAATGCTCTCTAAAATGCACAAAAATACGTTTTTTGTGAACTTTGACCTCATATTTCTTAAATACCTGACGTTATGGAAAACTTTGGAAGCCAGATGCGGAACCAGCATTGAAAGGTTAATCTAAAACGAATGTCCAAATTACTAAAATTTTGCGTACCCCCGCAGACAGTTTCGCGTACCCCCTAGTGGTACGCGTACCATAGGTTGGTAACCGCTGCATTAGAGGGTTAAAGTGGGGAATGAATTTAATCAGGCACATTTAAATTTTAGTTTTTTTCTCTCAGTATATGAAAGTACTAATAGGAAACATTTTTATACCCTCCACTCTAGTGATAGAGGGTATATATAAGTTTGTCATTCCGTTTGTAACACATCGAAATATTGGTCTAGGACCCCATAAAGTATATATATTCATGATCCTTGATCGATTTTAAGTCGATCTAGCGATGTCCGTCCGTCCGTCCGTCCGTCTGTCTGTCTGTCTGTCCGTTGAAAACACGCTAACTTTTGAAAGACTTTATGGAGGCTCCTGAAGTTTGACATATATGTTCTCCATTTACCGGGTCAGGTTGGTATTGCAATCCAGCGAAATCGGTCCAGTGGCTCAAAAGTTATGAGCAAAAGAGTAAATTTCGGCAAGGGTATTTTTCGAATTTACAAGATTAAAACCACTATAACTATAACTTTTGAGGGGGCTGAAGCTTAGCATATATATTTGTCGTTCCCAAAGGCTGTTTGGTTTTGAATTTCAGCAAAATCGGTTCAGTGGTTCAAAAGTTATAAGCAAAGCACTGAATTTCAGATTTGTTTCACCTTAAACTGTTGAAAACTCATTAAACAAGTTTTAAAAGCATGGTGAAATACCAGTTTTGTAAAACTTGTTATTGTTTGTTTTCTTGTCGTGGGGTGCAGTTTAGTTGTTAGACAAGTAAATATTTGTTATTGTTTTGTTATTGTTAGTGTAACTGTATGTAACGGGAAAAAATCAAATAAAGTATGAGTATGATTGAATGTTAATTTGTTTTTGGTTTTTAAAGAAGAGGATGGTAATATAAAAAGAGGAAAATATTTGAAATAGTTTTTTTTTGTATTACATATAGGTATAAAATAGCAAAAATATTTTACAAAGTAATTTGTTACTCAAAGAAATTGTACACTAAAAAAATATTTACACTCAAAAAAAATGTTACACTCAAAAAAAAAAATGTACACATTATTATTTTTTTTTTTTGAATGAAATGGCAGACTCAAAAAAATGTTGACAGTCAAAAAAATTTTACACTCAAAAAAATTTGATTGATTAAAAGAAAGTTTGACTCAAAATAATATACATATTTCTAATAAAAAATTTGTAATGCAATTTTTTGATTTTTTTTTTAGAAAATTACTATCAGATAACATTGTGGAGGGTATTCATAGATTCGACCAAGTCGAATTTAATTTTTCTACTTGTTTCCATTTAAATAGTCCCTGCAAAAATCGTCATTTATTAATTTAAAAAAACCTCGATGAACATTTACCGCTTTAATGCATCTCTAAATATGTGAGCTTTGATAATTTAAAATATAGTAATACTCAAAGAAAAATGTTGTTGGCTTGTCAGACTGTTAATGTTTTTGAAGCAGAGAAGTTCTGGAGTTCATGCAAGTAAAGTTAAACAAAAATAAAAACGCCGTTGGAATGACAACTTGTGTTATTTTTGTTTCATGTGTTCAAGTTTGAAATAGGGCTGTCAATCCCGAAATCCCGGGATTTTTGTCATAAAATGAATCCCGAATCCCGGGATTTTTAACCTCGAATCCCGGGATTTTTGAAATATTAAAAATATATGAGATTTTGTTTTTAAAAATACAAATTTGTTCAATTATTGTTACATTTACATAAACAAATTAAAACTAAAACTTTTTTTAATTTTCAATTTAATTTGTCTGAGCTGAAAATTCTACCCAGGCTTGCTGAATAATAGTCCAACGCACTAACCATTAAGCCACACTCACGAAGCCCTTTGACCAAAGTTTGCAGGTTTTGGCGAAAAGTATCTAAACAACCGAAAATTTGATCGAAGGGCGCCACTAGTAAATTTAATCCGATTGGCCTCAAATTTTTACCACATTAGTTTTAGGCGTAGGAGAATAAAAATTTTGCCGGACGTTCAAAATTGAAAGAAAAACTTTTTTTAAACAAAAAAAATTAAAGTCTAATGTATTATATTATTACTTTTCTCCTTTAAATGTTGTTATTACTTTTAATTTTCTTTAAATTAGTTTTAAAATTATACAGTCCAACAAAAAAAGCAAATAAAAGTTGTCATTTTCCATAACAAACCCCTCAAGGTTTTTTTAGTGCATTGCTAAATAAATAATAATAATAATTACTTGAAAACTGCATAAGTGGCGTATACTTAATTTTTTAATTGTCTTTAAATAACAATCAGAATAATTAGAAATATTTTTTTTTGATAATTTCGTTGTAGGGAAATAGACCCAAGGGTTTTCGTGGGAATCAAACCCACGACTCCCTGCTTAATAGGCTAGCACGCAACCATCTAACCCAAAAGTAGCCCCCTTAATATGATCAATAAAATTGAAACATATAGAGTCTACTATTTTTTTACTCTTATAATCAAAGAAATTTAATCCAAAAAATCCCGAAATCCCGAAAAATCCCGGGATCCCGAAAACCCGGGATTTCGATTTTCAAATCCCGAATCCCGGGATTTAGTTTGAAATCAACTAAATTTAACAAAAATTTTGCACTCATAAAATGCATTTAACTAAAACTTTATAAATTTTACAGTGTTTTTTGGTAAAATTCTGATTGCTTTTATCAACATTTTTCAGAAAATTCAGTAAATTTACAGTTTTTGTAATGAAATCTCTTTACAAAGTTTTCTTAGTTAAATAACAAAAAATCTTGATTGTTGGAAATCTATGGTATTTTCTGCTGACCCAGAAGAGTATCTCTGTAATTCAACAGAGTTATTCTTTTGAGTGTACATACATATACATTAGGGATGTAACTTTTTTTTTGAGTGCAAAATACCACTCCAGTACCATCTGGCGAATGTTGTTCTAATAATAAAAAATAGTTTTTTATGTTGATTCGGTGAAAAAAGTTTCCGCACCGAAAGAGATTTCTAAAGTGCTTTAAATTTTTATTTATATTTTTTTAAAAATTATGATTTTTTAAATATCGCGATTTGATCAAAATTTTGCATTAGACTTATGAAAAATAGTTCGGTATTGAAGATTATATAAGAATTTTAACAAAAAATAACTTATTTAAGACAAGAATAACTGTTTTGATAAAAAAATAAATAAATGAATATAGACAAAACTTCAACGCATTCGGTGTGGAAACTTTTTTCACGATAGAGGTAAAGTGGCACCATATTTTTTTTATATTTTTACATGCTCTACACGGCTATGGGTGGTATTTTTGATATTTGCAAAAATTGCAAAAAGTTATATCCCTAATATACATATTTGCAATTTTACGAATACGTTATTGAATTTCAAACAAATCGGTGCAGGGATTCAAAAATTATGAGAAAAACCATTAGTTTTAAATGTTTTTTTTTGCGAATTTACTCAAAATAATTTTCTAGCCTAAAAAATTTTTACACTAAAAAAAAAATTAAAAAAAGTTTTAACTTAAAAAGTACTAAACTTTTTTTGATTTTTTATTTTAAAAAAATTATATTTGGAACGCATAAGACATGCTTTAAAAAAGCAACAAAAATATTTTACAAAGTTTTTATTTCATTAAAAAAATGTTTGCACTCAAAAAAAAAAAAATTGCATTAAAAAGAAAAAAATTACAACATTTTTTTTTACAAAAATTAACTTTTCTAGTCAAAATTTTTATACAATTTTTTTTTTCAAATCTATTTATTTATTTTATTTGACCCTTTTATTTATGAATTAAGAAATTAAAATACTTGAGCTCGAGGTCTTTGTTATAACATTAATTATTTGGCAAAAGTGCACTTTACGGGGCACGATTATTTTTTTTTGGGGGGGGGGGGGATGGAAATTGGACCCCCTCTGTAATTAAAAAAAAACGAAATTAAAATTTTAAAATTTAATTTTCTTGAACTCTATTAAATAATCTTTGAGAAAAAATTTTTTGAGTGTAAACAAGTTAAACGAAATTTTTCCTTCTTTTTCTGATTGCTTTGCTAAAGTTAAAAAAAAAAAAACCGAAAAAATTTTCAAACGAACTTGGGTTGTTTATTATTCTTTTTGTGGTGGAAAGCACAAAAACTATAGAACTTAGGTAATTTATAAAATTCATAGAGAATACTTAGCCGACTTAAAATAGGAAAGGGATTTTAAGAGTTGTATTTATCCATTTAATAGTTTTTTTTGATTTTTTCTTTGCTTGCATATTTCGCAAAAGGCAAAGTGACGACGAAGACGATGGTGATGGGATAATGGTGATTGGAGTATTATGTTGTTGAAAAATAATCCAAAGTGTTGAGTTTTTAATATAGTTTTACACTGTGAGAAACAAATTTATAATTTGTTTTTATAATTTTTAAAAATTTATTTTTAAAAAAAAAAATATTTACACTTGAAATTTTTTTGATTTTTTTGTTTTTGTGCATAAACAATTGCAAAGATAATATTTTTTTTTGTTTTTAATTTTTTTTTTAATATTTTTTTTTTATTTTTTAATATTTTTTAGTTTTTATTTTAGTTTTTTATTGTTATTATTGGATTTTATTTTAAAAAATAATTCAATTGTTTAACTTTTGTTATTTTTTTTTAATTTTTCACTTAATTTAATACACTTTATTAATTTGTTTTAAACACTTGCTATTGTTTTTATTTATTGAAAACTAATAAAAAAACATTTTTAAAAATTTATTAAAATTATTACCGCTTTTTTTTATTGTTGATAAACACCAATTTTTGTTGTTTTTGGAGAATGCACTTTTTGATAATTTTTTTTTTTTTGCGAAAAATATTTTTAACAATTCTCTTGTTGTTTTTTTGTGTTTTTGAATTTTCTTTTTTAATTTTATTTTGTTAAAAATGCTAAAAATTCTGTATTTTTTTTAATTTTCTTGCTTTTGTTTATAATTTTTTTTTTTAAATTTTATTTAATTTTATTTTGTGGAACAAAAAACTTAAGAAAAAACGTTACGAGACATTTAGTGCACACACTGCGACAAGCAAGCGAGCACCTCCGAAACCTAGGTCCGAATAGACGAACATGAAATTTGTGAATTGCGTTTCTGGCCCACCAACCACCAAAAACCACTGTATATTTCAGCAAATACACAAACAAAAACACAATGTAGCAGCAGTGCCAGCAGCAGCAGAATGGCAGACAGAGCATTAGAGAAAAAAAGCATTACTCAAGAAAAAGCAAATATAAATTGTACAAAAATTCATTTCTGTTTTGTGGTTGTTGTTCTTATTGCTGTTTTTTTAATGTAGTCGCAGCCGCACACACATTTTAAATTACACAAACAACCGTCTCTAATGTGTATTGAGAATTCTTATTGAAATGTTGTTGTGTATGGGGAAGCTTGTTAAAACAACAAAAAAAAACAACGACAACAACTCTAACTACTTAAAAAGGTGGATTTGTGTTTGTATAAAAAATTCAATAACAACAATAGGCGAAAAAATTTAAAAACACAAAACAAAAAAGCGCTTACAGAGTCGTGAGAGCGCAGCAAGCGCAATTTTTTATTTATCGCACACACACACACCCATAGTGAATCACCACCACTACCACCACCAAAACATAAAGTGCAAATCATTTGAAAAAAAGCCCATTCTAACGAACGCATTAGCAAAAGCAAATTTGAAAAAAATAACACTTTACCAAACACACACATCCGCATAAGTGATGCCAAAAGTTTTCTGTAAAATAAAATCGCTGAAAAATTTTGAAAAACTTCTTTATTTGAAATGGGCCATCAGTGCTGCCAGGCTTTTTTTTTGAAAAATCGTCAAAATTTGGAAAAAAAATCGTCAAAATCGTCAAAAGTTAAAAAAAAAGTCGTCAAAAAATCGTCACTTTAAAAATTGTTAAAAACACATTTTTTGATACATTAAAATTTTAAAACGCACAATAAGATTTTTTTCTATTCACTTTTGTTTAATGAATTTTGTAAATTTACATACACAAAATATTTTTTAGCTAAATAAAAAGGAATTTCTTTAAAACAAGTGACAAAATAGTTGAAAGTCATTCGCTTAATAACAACAAAATCTAGAACATTCGATTTTTCATTTGTTTCAACAGGCAGCAACATTCGATTTTAACTGCTGATAAAATATCATTAAATCTTAAACAAATAAAATTTCTTACATTTATTTTTACTATAGAAAACAAACTACAAGTGTTATTTGTTTTAGAACTTTACAGCGCTTCAAAGACACCGTTAAGACCCACGGAAAAATAATGTTTTTTCGGGCACTTTTTTCAGATTTTAAAAAACTCACCTTTTTGGAGCTAAAAAATGAGCCTTCGAAACACCCCAAAAAACTGACTCAAAAGAGCTTAAAATGAACGTATCAAGTATTTTGTTTGAAAATTTATCGATATAGACTCCAATAATTTTCTGAGTTTTAGTTTTTGAGTCTAAAAAGAGGGATCTTTTGGATGAATCGTTTTCATACAAAAATTTTAAATATTTGCTCTATTTTTGGAGTCATTGGAGAGTATGTTTGTTCACTACGAATTCAAATATTAAAAAATAAGATTTCTCATTTTAAAATAGCAACAATTAAAATAAAATTAAATGAATAATCATTTTATTTTCATACAGAGCAAAAATGAATGACTTTAAAACGAAATAATTTTTTAAGTGCAGTAATATTTCTAAAAGAAAATGAAATGTAAATTTGTGTCTTTCTTCTGTGTTTTATTTTAATAGAATTTCATTTAATTTTTGTTTTCAAACCATTGATTAAATTTTGAGTTACAAAAAATCGTCAAAAATCGTTAGTCGTCATTTTGCAAAATTTCATGAAAAAATCGTCAAAATGACGAAAAATCGTCACTTCTGGCAGCACTGTGGGCCATATCCATGGACGTATACAGGGGGTGGACACAGGGGGCACGTGCCCCCCCCCCTTTTCGATTTGAAAATTTTTTAAATTTTTTACACAAAAATGCATTATACAAAAAAATATTCAAAAGTTTCTAAATATTTTGATTTTAAAAGAAAAGATTTTTTTCTTTTATAAAAACTATTGAGTTTGAAATAATTTCGTTTCTAAAAAGTCATTTATACCGAAAAATCAGTAAAATATTATCAAATAAAAATTGTGCATCAGAATCATGAAAATTAATTTTTACAAAACAATTTTCAAACAACAAGACAAGGAAAGTATCTCAACCCTTATGAACCGATTTCCCTAAAACTTAAAAGACGATTTTAAATTTACACATCTTCATGAAAAAAAAAAGATTTAACGAAGCTAAATTTTTACAAGGTTGTGCCCCCGTTGAATAGGCATTAAAAACCATTTATTCTCATATGGAAACATCATATAGTTTCTTGGAAAGAAATGGCTGAAAAATCAAAAAAATCCCCGATGTGGCCAATGAGCCACCGCAACCTTAGAATTGTTTCTTTTATATGAGGGGTTCTTCGTCAACTTTTTAAACTCTGGTTTTTGTGGTCGCTTAAGAAGAATCTGAAGCTAAAATTTTAAAATTCAAAATGGCGGATCCAACATGGCGACAAATAAATTTAAAAAATAAACCGATTTGCTTGAAACTTTTTATACCCGAGTTTTAGGTGTCGCTAAATAAGAATCTGAAGTTAGGTTTTCGAATGGCAGATTCAAATTTAGGAACCCAACAAACAGGCGCGAAAAGAGTTTTGAGTGAATCTGGTATTTTTTTAAAAAAAATTATAACCATGTTGGATCCGACATTTTGAATTTTAAAAATCCAACTGCAAATTCTTCTTAAGCGACTTCAAGAACCCATGTATGAAGAATTTTAAGCATTTCTATTTGTACAAAATTGAGCGCCATATTGCATCCGCCATATTGAAATTCAAAACCGCCACTCGGGTAGGTAGGTTATGGGTGTAGTTGAAAATAAATATTAATAGGCGATGACGAAAAAATTTTTGTCAATTGTGCCCCCCGTTTTCAAATTCCTGGATACGTCGCTGGCCATATCATAGAGTACAGAACAATAAGAGGTATCATGGGCGAAGGATTGGAGTGTGGTCTACCTCCAGTGGGGAGTCGGTAGATCTCCTTCTAAGCACACATTTTCTGGGAAATTCCCTGACGCAGTTTCAAGATTTAGGTCGTTCTGACGCCCAAGCATACGAAAATGCTTTAAGGCCTCAAGCCCTTTAAATCCCCGTGACCTATTGTTATAATCCCGGTTGTGATGCAGCCCATACAGACTATATAACCCCTTGGTGTATATTCTCTAGACAGCATGCACACTCAAAAAAAAAACCTTGTAAAATTACAAGAAAAGTTTGTAACTTTTTTCTTCTTCTTCTTATTCCTTTAACTCCCAGTGAAGCATAGGGCCTCAACATAGCTTCGCCATTCTCCTCTATCTCGAGCGATGATTTTTGACCGGTTGAAATTGTATCCAATTTTTTCATATCATCTTCAATAGTTCGTCTCCATGTATGCTTTGGCTTTCCTCGTTTCCTGCTACCTTCCGGGTTCCAATCTAGAGCTTGTCCGCATATTTCTGTTGGTGATTTCCGCAGAGTGTGACCAATCCAATTCCATCGTCTCTTTTAATTTTTTTCTTTTGCTACCTCCTATTTGACAAGAATTCCTTGTTATTTTACCAGCTTTTTACCAATAATTTTGTAATTTTTTACCAAAAAAAATTGTAAATTTGCAATTTTTTGACGCGATAAATCTTACAAGGAGGTTTCGCAACTTTACTAGATTTTTTGCTACATATTTTATTTTTACTAGAATTCCTAGTAAAATTACACGATTTTTTGCAATTTTACAAGATTTTTACCAATTAAATTGTAAATTTACAATGTTTTTGGCGAAATAAAACTTACAAGAAATTGTCTTAAATTTACTAGATACAAAAAAAAAATGTAAATTTCGATAGAAAATTTTTTGTTAAAAAACGAGGAAAACTGTCAAATATTGGTAAAATTGGATTACGAAACTTTTTCTAGTAATTTGACAATTTTTTTTTTTAATGTAAACAGGTCTTATATTCCTTTGAATTGTAGGGATGCCAAAGTCGTGTTTATCCCGAAGGCTGGGAAAAGTTCCCACACAGTTCCCAAGTATTTCAGACCAATTAGTTTTTCTTTGTTTTTTATTAAAGACAATGAAACCAATTATAGACTCGTATTTGCGTAGAGTGATTGACCCGAGCGAGGGTAGATCAACGGAAACAGCTTTTCATGAGCTCGTTGTTACCGTCGAGAGATAGCTTTTAGTAAAGGAGTACACTATGGTTCTTGATATAGAGACATATTTTAATAATTTCATCCCTGAACGGATAATTGTGGCATTATCTGGTCTGGGAGTGAGGCGTGTGATCGTTTTACTGGTGGAAAAACTTCTTGCTAACAGACGTACATATAACGTCTGTATTGAGAGCGTCCATCATATCTCGGTTTGTATATAGAGGTACACCCCAGGAAGGTATCCTTTCGCTAATTCTTTGGAACCTGCCACTGAATTCAACGCTGCTCTCTCTAGAAGCACGTGGTTGTCATATTGTTGTAACGTCATCACATTCTGCTGACTCGTTTATGTCTAAATCCAAACCGAAATAGCGGTAAATTAAAGGCACCTGCCAACATTAGAGACATTCTTCACGGTTCACTGAAAGATATGTCTAAATGAGCAAGACACTATGGGCTGAGAGTTAATCCAAGTAAAACCTGCTATTTCTCTGGAAGGCACTGAATCGTCTTCTCAGATGGAAGTTCACTTTCAGGCGTAATATTGAGAAACGGGTGAGAAGGACAACGATTGTTTTATTTCCCTGTAAAAGGGAAGGGTTGCGTGCAACTCTGCTGTATGGAATCAATTTCTTGTGGTCTGGTTTATAGAAAAGTGAAAATGTGTCTTTATCACTCATTAAAAGATTTAAGTTACTACATGTAGTTATGTATTACTACATGTATGTTAGTTTTTTTTTTAACTACAAACAACAACTTTTGTTAGTTATTTTAAGTCGTTACTTCGAACAACTTACAAAAAAGTGCTGTAATGTAGTAATAAAAAAAAGAAAAAAACTATTACTAATGATTATTTTATTTTTTTACTGTATATGTTAGTTGTTTTTACTACAAATGTTAGTTGTTATTACTACATAGTCAGTTGTTTTTTGTCAGTTAAAATAACTGTCAGGTTAGGTTAGGGTGGCGGTGTACGATTTACACCTCGCATAGACCTTTTGGTCCATAGCGATACCACAAAACTTTTTTTTTTTTTCCTAGCGGCGCAAGTTAAACACGTTCAAAGTCATTGCGAATCTCTTTAATATTCTAAGATCCATTCGCGTTATATCCTCCAAAGTATTAAAGCTTATCTGACCAGTAATCGATCGGCGACTTCTTGCCACCGCTGGACAGTGACAAAGTATGTGTTCTATCGTTTCATCTACTCCTGGTGAGCCGCATCTTTTATAACTGGCGTCCGGGATGAGTCTAATATTCTTAGCATGAATGCCGATGAGACAGTGACCAGTTATTATTCCCGTCAGAGCTCCACATTCCCTTCTCGTAAGTGATGAAAGGTATTCAGTTTTCCCTTGGTCATAAGTTGGCCATAAAGTTCTGCTGATTTTGCATGTTGTTAGTTGTCCCCACTTCCTGTTCGCTACTGCAACATTTATGGAATCCCGTCTTTTTTTGAAGTGTTGGAGCGGTGGTGAAACTAGCACCGTGGTACCAAAACCATCAGCTCCAAGTTTCGCGAGTTCGTCTGCCCTTTCATTTCCCTGTATTCCGTTGTGTCCTGGTACCCATAATAAATTAACCTGGTTGTGTTGACACAACGTCTCCAAGTTCTCGTAACATTGTAAAACTATTTTAGATTTGATATAATAACCTTGAAGCGCCTTTAAAGCGGCCTGGCTATCCACGTAAAAATTTATGGTTGCTTCCCTGGTTTCCTCGATATGTTCCACAGCCTTAGTTATTGCAACTATTTCAGCTTGAAATATGCTCGAGTCCAAAGGCAGATTAAACGAAAAGTTCTGGTTTAGCTCCACGTTTGTAAAACCAGCTCCCACTCCATGTGTTTGTTTCGATCCATCGGTAAATATATTCATGGTGTTTGCAGGGGTGTCCTGCCAGTTAGACCAATATTCTCGAGTCGGAAATTTTACTTCATATTTCCGGTCGAAAAATAGCTTGGGCACTATGTAATCCGAGTGGGGGCCCCTGTAGGCTAGTTGGTAGCGGGGCCCCTGTAGGCTAGTTGGTAGCGTGCTAGCCTTTGAAACTGGGGGTCGTGGGTTCGATTCCCACCAGAGCCCTTGGTTTTTTCGCTACAATGAGACGACGGTCGTTGTTACCAGTTCTCGTTTAGGTTGAAGTTATTAAAAATGTTTTGTTATTAAATGTAAAAACAATTAAATAAAATACTTGATCAAAGGATCAAAATTATTATTATTATATGTAATCCGAGTCAATACTGTTTATATTGTTCATGTTACTGTGTCCAAAGTTGCGAAACTTGAACCAATTTGATTCTTTGAGTCTGAGGCAGGCCTCATAAAAACCTCACCTTTTGCAAAGACGTCAATTGGTATAAAGTGCAATAACGCATCAATAGAGTTGGCCGATGTTGTTCTCAAAGCGCCTGTGATACTACGTCCCATAAGCCGTTGAAGTCTTTGGAACTGGTTTAGTATCGCACTCCTTTCAAGTGCCTTATACCAGACTAACACTCCGTAAAGTAAGATTGGTCTTACCACTGAAGTATAAATCCAATACTCTAGGCTCTAAACCCCATGTCATACCAAACATGTTCTTACATGCGTAAGCATTGTTAGCCTTCTTAATTTTCTCAACCGTGTTAGTTTTCCAAGAGAGCTTACTGTCCAAAATCACTCCTAAAAAAAAATAACTGTCATTGTAAGTTCTTTTAACTAAAAAAATAGTTAGCCCCTAAACAACTTACAAAGTAGTTATTTTAACTACGTTTGGCTCGAAGTTTGCCAAATCATTCCAGCCTGACAGTCAGGCCACGGTCAAGTCCCTGGAGTTAATATTTCTGAAAACAATATCTGCCCTTAATTGCCGCTTGTCTTAAAATGAGATAGTCAAGCGGTTTGACATATGACTCATCTGGGTCCCAGGGAACAAATATATTCCAGGGAATTGCAAAGTCGATGAGTTTGCAAGACTGAGAACTACCTTACAGGTTCCAACAGAATTGGAATGTGTTGGTATGCCTCTAGAAACTTGCAAGCAAAATCTACGGCTATGTTACGTGGCGGAGACTCATCAGAGATGGGCATATGGATGGACGTGTGAGACTACTAGACAGATTTGGGCTTCGTTTAATTAGAAGCACACAACTGAGCTGATATCGCCTCCAAGAGAAAAGAAAGATTTAATTTGCCGTCCAATGACTTTTGCAGGACTTCCATGGATGAGGAGGAGTTGCAAAATATCGAACACTTTATCTGCCATTGCGCGTCACTTTCTGGTCAGAGACTTGCTTCACTGGGATCTGGGGAGCAGCACGTTTTTTTTGGTTTGTTGTATGTTTAAACTAAATATCTTAGGAGTTTCATAAGGAGCTAAATTTTGTTTAACGGCAGGGACTAGTAGGGTATCCCCTTACCGTCCCGTGGTGTCACAACGGAGTGGTGTCAGAGTCTGCGTTTACCAAATTAGGGCAAAAACCAAAAGACATTGATCATTCGTTCACGAACTGTTGAACGAAAACAAAAAAAAAATACCGATTGAACTAGATGAACAACCTAGATCTTTAATCTCAAATGAACGAAATTAAGAACAAAATTGAACGGTTAAGCACAAGTTTACTCCAGACTCTGAATAAGAAAACTTCTGACATTTGGCAAAAAATCGTTTGGGGGCCGTTCGTCATTACGTCGGAATGAGACTGACAAATGGGTTAACTGGTAAGATCGAACGATTAAGCACAAGTCTACTCCGGACTCTGAATAAGCACACTTCTGACGTTTGGCAAAAGATCCTTTGGGGGTACGTACGCCATCACGTCGGAGTGAGACTGACAAACGGGTTATCGTTACAAACTGGTAACGTTGAGAACATAAACCAGCCAGTTCAAGAAAAATAATGTCAATTTCTTTTTTTGAAAGAAAAACTAAGTTTCCAGATAATCTTCAAAGTGTTTTATCTATTTGCCCAAAAATCGTTAACACGACGAAAAATAATCCCGTTAGGCACCACTTAACCACATATATATTTCTCTTAGAGTATCTCTCTTGTGCCGTTCGTACATCAACGTCAGCTGCTCTGCTTCGGTGTTTTTTTTTTCTGGTTCGTGTCTTTTTCTAATTTTTGATATTCGTATATAGTGCAAATGCAGAAATTTTTGTTTATTTTTCTGTATTTGCATTTCCCACTCTGTCAGCAGTCTCTATGTCTCTCTCTCTCTTTGAAATTCTAATAAGTTTTAGTATTTCTCTGTGAATTTAATTAACTCATTTCTATTATTTTGTTAACCACTATTCTCTTTTTCTCTGCTTTAATCCAATTGGAATTTTATTTGCTTTTGAAAATTTTTATTTCATTTTCTTTAACGCATTTGCAATATGCAGCATTTTTACTGTATCCTTTTTATGTTGGATTTTCATTTAGCTTTTTCTACATATCCTGTTTCGTATGTATCTAGTACACATTTATGTATTTTGTGGTAATTTTATTTTCTACAAATTTTCATTAGTTTTTCCAATTGGTGACATTTTTATTTATTTATTTTTGTTCTTTTGAAAAATATCACAAAGGGTTAAATTGCATGTTTTCCTTTTTTCCTGTATTTTTTATGCTTATAATGCATTATCCTTTACAATTTTGAAAAAAAGGGATTTGTAATGGGGTGAGTTTTGTGTATATTGAATATAAATCCCTGTTTTCGTGTTATGTTTCCCATATGCAAATTACAGGATTTTATGTTGAAATCTAGTTTTCAATAGAAAATACATACAATAATGCATAATAGAAATAAAATCTTTTCGATTTTATGATAATTCAGAAAAATATATCTATTGTTTAATAAAAGTTAGTATTGTAATTAAGTTTTATTCAAAATGCTTTTAATTTTTTATTAAGAATAGCTTTTCTATTCATACAAAATTGCAACCGGATTACAGTAAATCAAGTCCTTTGTAAATTATTACGAAAATAGTAGAAACCTTTGTACACTAAGAAAAAAAAATTTTTCAAATCAAGCAAAAACAATCTCAAATTAAAAAGAAAACAGTGACAAAAGTCAACAAACTTTGTTTTTGCTTAATTTGAAAATGTTTATTTTCATTTTTAAAATGGACGAATAAAAACTAAAGCTTTAAAATCAAAGTTGCTTCATTTTTAATTTAAAATTGAGAAATTTTTGATTTGAGGTTGATATAACTTTATTTTTATGTTGTTCCATTTTATTTTATTAATTAAAACAATTTTTTTTTATTTTTAAAATAAACAATTTATTTAAAATTATATGCAGTTTTGTATAAGATTAGTGATTTGTTTTTTATGTGCAAACCAGTCAATGTAGCCTGGTAAAATGATAAACTCTGTAATCAGACTATATTATATACAGTGTATCACAAAAGTATTTTGCCTATGCAAAATATAATGAAATTCAATAAAAAACGCTATAAAAAATATTTATGTTTAAAATAAAAATATGTTTTATTGAATATTAAATAAGGGAAGATTAAACTTTAATTCTGTATTTTAAACCACTTCATTTGAATTTTTCATTCATGAGATTTTTAGAAAAATATCGAATTGTCTCTTATTTTTCAGCTCACAAAAGTATTTTGCTTTTTTAATTTTAATAAATCATTTTGTAAATTTATTAAAAAAATTAACAATTTTAATATTTTGAATGGTATTTATTGTTAGCCAGAACTGATTCCAGACGTCTGGGCATTGATTCCACTAAATTCTAAAATTTTTGGAAAGGTATTTTGTACCGTTCTTCTTCCAAAGGTTTTTTTAAAGTAGTTTTTATTGAAATGTTGTGCTACAGGATTTTTTCGTCCAAATGATCACAAAGATTTTTGATAGGATTTCTGTCGGGACTTTGGGGTGGTGTTGCCTGATGTTTAATGTTGTATAAAAACCACTTTTTAACGTCAAAAGCTGTGTGTTTTGGCTCATTATCACGTTGGAAGTAAATCTCATTTCGCGATATCCCCATTTTTTCAGCACTGGCATGTTCATTTTTCCTCAAAAAGGACAAATCTCTACATGACTATCCATAGCTTCATCAATAAACACCTACTGGCCCATTTCAAGGCCGACATAAAGTCCTCAACCATCCTAGAACAAACAGCATATTTTACCGTTGATATTCTATTTTTTATATTTAACGATTCATTTAGCAATCGCAAGACCATACGTCGATCATCACACCCAAAAATGTTAAATTTGGTTTCGTCACTGCACATTTGAGCTTTCCAAAACTTTATTGCGTCAGATGGACGACTTATGGTCTGGCGAAAGCCAAATAAATCCTTAAATATAAAAAATAAAAGATTAACTGTAAAACATGATGGTGGTTCTCTGGTGGTGTAGGGCTGTATGTCGGCCTTGAAATGGGCCAGTTGGTGTTTATTGATGAAAATATGGATAGTCGTGTTGAGATTTATCCTTTTTGAGGAAACATTAACATGCCAGTGCTGAACAAATGGGGCTATCGCGAAATGGGTTTTACTTACAACGTGATAATGAGCCAAATCACACAGCTTTTGACGTTAAAAAGTGGTTTTTATATAACACCAAACATCTGGCAACACCACCACAAAGTCCCGACATTAATCCTTTTGAAAATCTTTGGGCTCATTTGGACAAAGAAATCATGTAACACAACATTTTAATAAAAACTACTTTAAAACAAGCATCGGAAGTAGAATGGTACAAAATAATTATTAAAAAATGTTTGAATTTAGTGGAATCAATGCCCAGACGTCTAGAATTAGTTCTGGCTAACAATAAATACAATTATAAATATTAAAATTGTCAATTTTTTTAATAAATTTACAAAATGATATATTAAAATTAAAAAAGCAAAATACTTTTGTGAGCTGAAAAATAAGAGACAATTTGATATTTTTTTAAAAATCTCATGCATGAAAAATTAAAATGAAGTGTTTTAAAATACAGAATTAAAGTTTAATCTTCCCTTATTTAATATTCAATAAAACATATATTTATTTTTAAACATAAATATTTTTTTATATCGTTTTTTTATTAAATTTCATTATATTTTGCATATGCAAAATACTTTTGTGATACACTGTATATATATTAGTTCCCGTGGTTCCTATAAGGAGCATAGGGCCATGAAATCAGACTATATTGACTGTGGTAAAAACTTATATTACTTAAAAATTTCACTTTTATACTTAACCTCTTAAACTTAATAATTTTATTGTTATCCTCTCCGGGAATTGAATTGTAAAGTTCATTTTATAATTATCATCAATTACTATTTCCAAAGAAACCAAAGAAGCCCCTAAACCAAAGAAGAACAAACTCGTGTTAGATATAAAAAAAAAAACATATTAAACTTTATAACTTACCATTACTTATAGATATTTTCCTCAAACTTATATTTTTTACAGATGTATAGTATATCTTATGGATTATTCCTTATTTAACAAAAATTTCCATTTTTTTTGCAAAAATTAAGCCATGACGCAATAGATTTTTTAAAAATTGAACATGTTCAAATTGAAAGTGTTCACAACTAAAATTAAAATTGTTTAACATCAAATTGAAAATGAAACAATATTGTTTATAAAATGAAAATTTGAATTGACAATAATTCAAATTTGTAACGGGTTTTTACGACAGCATAATAAATTTAAAATTATTCATCTTTAAATTGAGAGGTTAACAAATTTAAAACAAAAATATTTATTTTTAAATCAACATACTTCAGTATAAAAAATAAAATTTTTTGAAAATAATGTAGTATTTTTAAATCAAAAATGAAAATTTTTGATTTGAGTATGCATTTTTCCCTCAGTGTAGAAAATTTGTTTCATATTAGTGGGACCCAAATAATTCACTCAAAATAATTACTCTGGTAGGTTAGGTTTGGGGTGGCCGAGCTCAAAATTTTGAACTCCTCGCATAGATTGGCTGGTCCATAGCAATACCACATGTTCCTTCAACGACGTGGATAAAACGCGTTAGTCCATGTTGCAAACAATTTAACGCGCATAAGGTCCAACACTGCGATTTCCTCCAGATTCTCGAGTTCAGCTTTGCCTAAAATTTGTTTGCGATGCCTGGACAATGCGGGGCATTTGCACAGGATATGTTCAACTGTTTCATCCGTATTCGGTTCATCACATCTTCTACAATTGGAATCAGAGATGAGTCCAAAGAGATGAGTGGAAAGCAATTTGGCAGTGTCCTGTGACCACTCCCGTGAGAAACGACATTTTCTTCTGTTGAGAGAGAGTAGGTAGCGAGTTCTTTTGAGGTCGTAACGCGGCCAGATTATACTGGTAATTCTGCTTGTACTTAACTCTCGCCATTTCCTGTTCGCCATGGAAATACACTGACAATCACTTCTCGATCTGTAGTACTGCATTGGGAGATCAATATGAACAAAGTCCCTACCCCATCTGCACCCAGTTTTGCAAGCTCATCAGCCTTCTCGTTCCCTTCTACTCCCTTATGTCATGGAACCCATATTAGAGAGACGAGGTTATTGCTGGATAGTTTTTGAAGATTCTCGAAGCACTCAAAGACGACTTTTGATTTAATACAAAAGCCTCTTAGAGCTTTTAGTGCAGCTTTGCTGTCGACGTAAAAGTTTATTATTCTCTCCGATTCTCCAAGAAACTGTAAGGCTGCCTTATTAATAGCAACTATTTCAGCCTGGAATATGCTACAGCTCAAAGGTAGATTAAAAGATTTTCGTATATCACAGACGTCCGTAGTAAATCCCGCTCCCACTCCCGTCGATTGTTTGGAGCCGTCTGTGAAAATATTTAAAGCGTCATTTGGAACGCAACGCCAGTTCGACCAAAGTTCTCGAGTCGGAAATTCAACTTTAAATTTCCGATCGGAAAGTAGTTTGGGCACCCTGCAGTCAGTGACAACGTTATCCAAATTGTCCGTGCTACTGTGTCCAAAATTTCGGCGTCTGAGCCAATTTGACTCCTTGAGTCTGAGGCATGCCTTATATGCCTCATCCTTAGCAAAGGCGTCAATTGGCAGCAGATGCAATATCGTGTCGATGGATGCAGCTGATGTTGTTCTTAGGGCACCAGTGATACTCAGACCTAAAAACGTTGTATATTTCTTCACAATTGTGTATAATGACTAATGCTTTTCACGTACTCTTGCTATGGCTCTTTCGAAGTTTCTCGATCCAAAAAATGATTATCGTTCAAGCGCATCTTTGGCACTGAAAAAAATAAGGACATTCTTATTCACTTCCTGACCCATAAGCCGTTGGGCTTTTTACGGGCTTACTACGAGTCACCTCCCTCTCCAGCGCTCTGTGCCAGACCATAACTAGGTAAATTAAGATTGGTCTTACGATGGAAGTAAAGATCCAGTGCGTGATCCTTGGCTCAAGTCCCCATCTCTTGCCGAACATTTTTTTGCATGCATAATATGCATTATTCGCCGCAGTGTTGAAAATACTGCCTAGATTTTCAGCAAAAACACATAAATTGTACTGTTTTGTCAGCATAAACATTATCAAAACAAAACAGCAGTCAAGAACTGAGCTGTTAAAAATTGTCAATTTTCTTCAGCAGCAGTACAGTAAAAGTTTTTTTTTTTAAATTGACAAACTTGCCAGCACACAGTTCAGCTTCAGTTTAAAAAAACAAAAAACAGCACACACGACTGAATTGTCTGGTTACTGCGCTGCACAAGTTCTGTTTGTTACTGGACTGGCAGTAGGGAAAATAAAAATTGAATTCGACTCGTTAGCATGAAATTTGTTTTCTTTCAGCTGCTGGAAGTTAAATGAACAGTAAATATAAGTAGATATTTCTTTGTACAAGTAATGACAAGTTTTATTATATTATTAAGAAGAATGTTTCAAAAGTAAAGATAAAGCTTTAAATTTTCTAAATTTAATTAAAAATGTATTTAAAAAATAAAAATGTTTCAAGTTCCGACACTAATTTTTTTAAGTTTTTGAGTAAAAAATTTTAACAGAATTGTTTTTTTTTCAAGCTCCGATTTTTTTTTGCAAGTGATTTAAACATTTTTTTTGTGGTTTAAAGTTAAAAATTTTATTAAAGTTTAAAAAAATTCTAACTTCCGATTTATTTTTTTTTAATAATTTTCTAAGTGTCTGACACAATTTTTTTTTTATTTTCTAAGACACATATTTTTTTTAGGTTTTGAAGAAAATTTTTTAAAAGTTTATTTTAATGTTATAAGTTTTATTGAAAGTGCTCTAAAAAAATTCTAAGTTTCGAAAACTTTTTTGGAAAATTGTCTAAGGGTCAGATACCTTTTTTGAAAATTTGGAAAATTTTCTAGGTATCAGATACTAATTTTTTTTACATTATGAAGTTCAAATTTTTTTTTAAATGTTTTCCGATTTTTTTTTTAAATAGAAAAGCGTTAGACTTGAAAGTTATTTTTACGGTTTAAAGTTTCATTAAAAGTTCTTAAAAAAAATCGAATTATTATTATTTAAAAACGATAACAATATTATATTTTTATTTGTTAAATATAGTTATATTTAAAATATCGATGATTAATTTTCTTACTTGTTCAATTTTTTTTACTACCAATTTTTTATAAGAATCATGGTTTTCATTACAATGATAATTCAAAATTTGTAGGCAATTTCTATATTTCGATGCGTTAACAACGGAATGACAAAGTGGGTATACCCCCATACTGTGGTTAGAGGGTATAAAAATTACCAAACGAAAAGATCAATTGTAGATCAAAAAAATTCTACCAAAATTATAAAAACAACAATTGAAATTTGAAAAAAGATAATTCAATATTTGAAAATTTTAATACATGGAATTTTAATTTTTGTTTTTCTTTTTTGCATTTCATTTTATCTTTTTTTGAAATTTAATTGATATTTTATAAATTTTTATTGATACTTTTGAATTTAAATTTACATTTGACAAATTGAGCAAAAGTATTCAATCACTTGCTTAAGATTTTGTGTTTTTCGTGATTTTAATAGGCGATTTACGCCTATTTAAGCAAAATTAATATAGGCATATTTGGTATCAAATTAAAGGTATTCAAAATACCGTGGTGCTAACAACGTGCCAAAAAAGTTAATATTTTTCTTTTCGACTTATTAACAAAAATGTCCTAAACTTTTGGTATTTTTTTCAATATGACGAAAAATTGTGCATGTATGGACACGTTCTTTACACAAAAAATTAGGGTTTTCAAACCCCCTTCATCCTAAAATTTAGTTGGATTAATTGTGATTTGTTTTTACCTTTTTACCTTTTTCCATTTTTAAAATTTTTTTTATTATTTTTTTTTAGATTATAATTACTAATTTATCGTATATTATGGAAAAAGTATTCCAAATTTGTTTTGTCATGTTAAAATAATTTTTTTACCTAAATAAGATTAATCCGAAAAAAATCTACTTTTTAAAAGTTAAATTTTGCTTTTCTAACGATGACTAATGCATTAATTCATTTATTTAATATAAAAAATATCGATTTTTTTATTGAAATAAATTAATTGAATAATCATAATAATTTTTTTTTTTTAAATGAAACATCAATTTTTTTATTTATTCCACATTTATTTTTTCGCTATGTATGTATATGTACAAGAAGTTCTTTCGTTACAATGATTCTGTTTATTTTCGTTTATATTTCTTGTCTTGTCAGTACCTCATCACTTTTTGAATTGTAACTCGCAGTGCATTTCTTAAAAAAGCATTTGTGCTGTTTGTGTGCTTCTTTCATTTTTTACTGTTGCTGGTTTGGCAGTATTTGTATTTTTTCAAATCAACCACCATCAGCACAACACAAAAAAGTTCAGCAGTAAAAAAGTGACTGAACTGTTTTGTTAGAAATGTAAACTGGACTGGTGGGCTGCAGTATTTTTTTTTAAATTATTGACAACTTGACTGGAAGTGAAAATTAATACTGTGTTATGATTTTCAGTTTTTAATCACTGATTCGCCGTTCTCTATCGTTTATCGGTGTTTTGGTTCCATGATAATTTGCTATCCAGAATAATTCCTAAAAATTTCGCATGATTTGAAAGTGGGATTTCAACCCCTTTAACCTAAACTTTTCTAAAATTTTCGATCTTATACTTTCGTGTAAATAATACCATCTCAGTTTTCCGCGGATTAACGTTAAGACCATTTTCATTAGCCCAATTCCATAACTGTTCCAGTGATCGATCTAGCAACTCGGATATCGTGGTCAAAAACTTTCCAGTTGACATTATTACCACGTCATCAGCATAAGCAACTACTGCCACTCCTTGCGTCTCCATTTTTTTGAGAATGGGATCCACGACCAAGTGCCAGAATAATGGTGATAATACTCCTCCCTGTGGTGTTCCCCTGGATGTATATCTTATGACTCTTTCAAGCCACCATTCGGCTGTAACTTCTCTACAAGACAGCAGACAGCCAATCCATCTTTTGATGGTAAACACAATGGACAGGCACAGCCCTGTCCATTGTGTTTACAATTGCACCCATGCTAACATTGTTAAATGCACCTTCTATGTCTAAAAAAGCGGCTTAGGTAAATTCTCTATATTCCAGAGATCTCTCTAAAGTGAATACGAGGGAATGAAGAGCGGTTTCTATCGACATGTCCTGCTAGGGTTGCCAGATTTGACATAGGGAATAACATTACATTTGGTCTCAAAAAACAGTACATTGCAAATAAAAACAGTACTTTTTTAAAAGTCTTATTTTATATCAAACTACAAAAGCTTAGCCCTTTTACCCTGATTTTAAACAGATTTCAGACAAAACGAGCATAAAAGATTGTTTACAGAACGGGGCAACATTTTAGGTAAACCGTCTCAAATTTATTCTATTTTTTTATCAGTGTTGAAAAAAATGGCGATTGACTTTTTGGAGCATTTCTGTTAGTTGCCGCGATATCTTACTTGTAAAGCTTTTGTAGTCTACGCTTTCGCTTAACCAAAACACCGATGTTCCTATCAAAAACATATGAAAAAACCCATTAAACAGTGTTTTAATTAAAACACGACTTTAGCAAACGCGAAAATGGTATTATTGCACTCAAATAAAGGCCTAACTAAATTTTGGGAAAATGATTTTTTTTTCCACAATTTAGTAAAATTTAATAAAAATTTTGTAAATTTCTTCTCATAATTTGCAACCAATTAGTTTATCATATTTATCTTCTTAGAATTGATGAAGTTTTTTTTCTTCGGATTTAGTAAATTTTATGCAATTTGAGGAATTTTTTTTTCAAAAATCTGTTTCAAAAATTTCAAGAACTAAGCCAGAAAGACCAAAAAAGTGTTTATTTCCGGTTCTAAGAATCTCTAAAGAATCTCCGGTCCTCTTTCAATGTATGGACTCCGCAATTTGAATCTAAAAATTTGGGCATTCCCCAAAATTTAAAAATCCTCATTTCTCAGAAAATATTGTCGAAACAAAAAAATACCAACTACATTTTTGTAGTTTTTTAGTTATCCCGTTAAGATTCTGAAAACCTTTTTGGGCCCTTAAATTCCAGTATCTTCAAAACTAAGCAAGGTAGAGCGAAAAGGGCGAGGATGTTGAATCAAAATCTATGACGATCCTTAATAGATCCAATGGGACTGGGCCTAAGGTGGTCTGGACCCATGGGTCATTATTAAGTTTCCCACTTTTTAAATAATTTGTTTTTTGGGTATGTTGTAAAATTTAATTGCATTTAGCATTTAATTGCATTAAAATTTTGTCAAATATGAAACATTTTTCGGAAAATGTTACATTTTGGTCATGGGTATAAAAAACAGTACAAAAACAGTACACGCTTGAAAAAACAGTACTTTTGCGTACTGTTTTAGGAAGTGTGCATAAAACAGTACTTTTTATAAAAAACAGTACATGTACTGTTTAAAACAGTACGAATGGCAACCCTATGTCCTGCTGATAAGCATGTTGCGTAGCCGACAAAAAGTTTCCACCTAGGTTCTCTCTTATACAAAGATCCAGAATTCTCTCCAAAGTTTTCAGAAGGAAGGACGATAAACTAATGGGACGATAATCCTTTGCAGTTGCGTGATTTATTTTACCGCTTTTCGGTATGCAGACTACTTTAGATTTCCTTCAAGATCCAGGTATATAACAAAGCTCTAAACACGCTTTTAAAACTTTCTTTAAGTGAGGAATTATTTCGCTAGCAGTATTTTGAAGCATAACCGGAAAAATGCCATCATTACTCTGTTAAATACTCTGTAAAATGACTGTAATCTCAATTGGACAGATATTTGACAAAGTTATCAGCTGAAATACGGATTTTAATAAAATACTTTTTATTTTCTTGTGACCGAAAAACAAAATTTTATCTGTAATTTTACTTTGTAATCTTTATTTTACAGATAATAAACAGTTTTTTGCAAAAATATAGATTTTAGAAAAATACTTTGCGTTTTTCACGTAACCAAAATACTAAATTTCATCTGTAATTTTAATAACCACTCTGTAATACAGTTTTCAAATAAAAATCGCTTCAAAAAACTTCCATATATTTCAACCCCTATATAAAGTGTCTTAAATTAAATTAAAAGCTAGTAAATTTACGAGGATGTCGTGTAATATTGGAGGTACTCGTAGAAAACTCGTTATTTTTACAAAAATAAAAAAAAGTAAATTTACAATTTGGAAGTATTAAAGCGGGACAATTTACACGATGGCAAATAGTGACCGTTGTGTTAAAACAATATCAAGCGCATTAAAAAGATATATAAGGAAGTCAAGGCATTCTTAAACGATATCCCTTTTATAAAAGTGTATTGGAATGACCCTGCTCAAATGCTGAACTGAAAATGAGAAGTTTATGAAAAACAAAAAACTGTAAGAACATCTAGCGAGTTTATAAATAATTTCTACACAGTTAAACATTCGCGTGCGAAACATTTAAGCGGGCGCATTTAAATGATTAGTTTGTGTCAAGTTATTACTTATCCATGCTTCTTGGTTATGCACATGGTACATATAATTCTGAAAATTTACAGTTTTTTTTTATCGAAATCATTTTACAGAGTTTTCTTCGTAAAATAACAAAAAATCTTGCTGGTTGGAAATCTATGGTATTTTCTGCTGGCTCAGCAGATTATCTCTGTATATTAACAGAGTGATTATTTTGAGTGTAAACCAACAAAGTGTTATTTCAGAAATTACCCAAGTTTTTTAAAGTAAAAATTTAGGTAATTTATGCAAAAACCCTTGCACAATTTTTTCATAAATGTGAACTAATAAATATTTTTCTTATTGAATTAAACAAAACATATCAAAAGTTTTCATTGAAAATTGTTAAAAAAATATATTTCTCTACAATATCCTTTGGTATTTCTAATAAATGCGGCTGCTGCAAAATATAGTGATTGCAAATATCACGACGACTATTTGCTGCTTAATACAGCTGCAAAGTAAAGCAAACTACACAAAACAAAAAAGACACTTGGCAAATACAGTAAAGCTTTTGCATTTGCTGTTCTTATTTAGCATTAAAAGCTTTTTCTCAGAGGGGAAACAAATAAGATTTTTAAAAGACAGAGAGTGCAAGAGTTTAATTTTAAAACTCTCTTTGACACACGCACACACATATTAGCTTACAATACACTCAAATAAAATTGTGCATAAAACCGTACGAAAAGTAGATGAAAATGAAAAGAAAAAATAATGAGATTAAGTAATAATAACTCTCCAATATTATCGGAAATTTACGCAATTTTTATAAACACGTGTAGCAAAAAAGCAGCAGCAGCATTTTGGTATATAAAGAGAAGAGAGAAAGAACAAGAAATAAATATAAGCAGCAAGTGTTAAAAGCAGCGGAAGCAAACAAAAATCACAGGCTTTTGGAAATGTTTGTAATGATGATGATGTCGATGAGGAAGAACATGAATATAATTTTGATTCTTATTTGTTTTTACATGTCCAACTTGTGGAACAGTTGTAATAGAAAGAGGGCAGGGGTGTTCCTTTTGTTGTTGCTGGTATATAAGATGTTTTCTTGCTTTTCGCAGTAGACGCAGCAAAGTTTTTCGGTCTATATGCGAAAAAAGCTTTCAGCAAATACTGCACGCACACTAATAAAATTGCATGTTTACTTACTGTGGATATGTATGATATGTCCGACCGAAGCGTCAGTCGTATGGTTTGTCTAATATTGTGTTGCTTTTAATTATAGGGTCGGTCGGTCTCCAATCTGAAGTGTATCTATGTTTTTAACGTGATGGGGTTTTAGAAATGGAGGCAATTTTTTTTTTTGTGAGTGCGTTAAGTTTTGAAAAGTTTATTCTATGAGTGTGTATGTGTATTTGTGTGTATGTTAGTTACGCATTTATTTAATGACTCTTTTAGCTTTTCTACTAGAGCTTATACTTAATGCTGCTATGGTACCTTATTGAGCTCTGGATGTGCTGCGTGTATTGCGTATTGTATCATGGCAAGTATATGAGTCTTCGTTGCAGAATTCGTTTTGTTGCTGCTTTTGTCATTTGTTGTATGTAGTACGTTTGTGTGTTTTGTGTACTGTATAGTGTGTGTAATGGTTTACTCTCATCAATAGTTGTAAATTATATGCTCCACTTTTTAAGCGCCACCATACTCTTTTCGGTTTTTATTCCTCTTGTATTTATTTGAATATCACGGAGCAATATAACTGTCGTCTTTATAAGTTTTATCCTTTCATCCAAGTAAAGGATCATCCAAGAAAAGGATTACAATATAACTGTCGTCCTTATAATTTTCATCCTTTCATCCAAGGAAAGGATCATAAATTCCTTTTACACCTGGAAGAATACTAACCTACAGTAATTTCGCGTGGTGGTGAGTAGTCAGTGGCGTATACAGGGGGGGGGGCCCGGGGGCCCGGGCCCCCCCCGAAATGATTTCACAAATTTTAGGATTTGTTATCAAATAATAAGTGCAACATTAAAAACTTCTTAAAAAATTGAAAAACATTATGAATCTAAAATTTTTTGAAGAAAAATGATTTGAAACTGAAAATTTTTCTGTTAAAAGAATCTCAAAATCTGAAAATTTTTCTTAGAATTTGAAACTTTTCAACTTAAGATTCTAATGAAAAATATCTTAGAACCTGAAGTTTTATGTACACAAAAAATGGACCTAATTGTAAGTAAAATGTAGTCAAATTAAAACTGTTTATAAGAAAAATGTCTGAGAATCTAAGACTTTTTTATAGTAATAATGTCTTAAAATATTGGCCTTTTTCTCAGAATCTATGACTTTATCTATAGGAAAAATGTTTCAGAATCTGAGACTTTTTCTATAAAGAATTCTCAGAATCTGAGGCTTTTCTATATGAAAAATATTTCAGAATCTGAGAACTTTCTATAGAAATAATGTCTCTGAATCTGAAAAATGTCTCAAAATCTGAGATTTTTTCTATAAAAAAAATTCTTAGAATCTAAGGCTTTTCTATATGAAAAATGTTTTAGAATCTGAAAACATTCTATAGGAAAATTTCTCAGAATTGTTCTTACAGTCTTGGAAAATGTCTCAGAATTTTATACTTTTTTTACGAAAAATTTCTCAGAATCAACGAATTTTTCTTAAGGAAAATTATCTCTAAATCTAAGATTTTGTGTATAGGAAAAATGTCTCAATGTTAGAGACACAAGCTGAGACTTTTGGTACAGAAAAATGCTCAAAATCTAAGGCTTTTTCTATTCTAAAAATATATTTTTCTATAAGAACAATGTCTCAGAATCTGAGTATTTTTCTATGGGAAAAATATTTCAGAATCTGAGACTTTTTCTTTAGGAAAAATATCTTAGAATCCGAAGCTTTTTCTATATGAAAAATGTTTAGAATCTGACAATTTTTTATAGGCAAAATTTCTCAGAATCTGAGACTTGTTCTATAGGAAAATGTCTAAGAATTTAAAAATTTTTACACACGAACGAAAATTTTGAATGTGTTTTGTTATTGTAACAACAACAAAATACATGTAATATTTTCGTTCGTGTGTAGCATTCGCCTTCTGTAAACTGGCCTTAAGAAATTTTCAGTAGAAAAAATATCTGAGAATCTGAGATATTTTCTATAGGAAAAATGTCGAAGAATCTGAGAATTTTGGTATAGGAAAAATGTCTTAAGAATCCTAAGACATAGGAAAAATGTCTTAGAATTTTAGACTTTTTCTATAGGAAAATTTTCTCAGAATCCGAGAATTTTTCTTTAGGAAAAAGGTTTTAGAATCTAGATCTCAGATTCCGAATTATATTCTCAGAATCTAAAACTTTTTGTGTAGAATGTTTCAGAATCTGAGTAAATGTGCTAGACTAGAAATATCTCAGATTCTGGGAAAATGTCTTACAATCGGAGTCTTTTCTTTTGGAAAAGTTTTTTATGAATATGTTTACAGAATCATTTTTTTAAATGACTTTTTTAAGATAAACGTTTTCCATTGGAAATATGATTTAGAGTCTTTTTCTATAACAAAAACTGTCTTAACTAGAAATTGTCATAAAATCTTAGACTATTCTTTGAAAAAAAATTCAGATGCTGATAATCTATTTTGTTAAAATGTATCAGCATCTGATACAACTCACATTTAAAAAAAAAGGCTTAAGTCTCACAAAAAATTTTAAAATATTAAAAATTTAGTTTGTTTTTCAGTTTTAAACTTACACAAAAATGAAGAATCTGATTGTGATACATTCAGTTCAAGGAAAAGATCGAGAAAAATTCTTAAACATGTGCTGTTATGTAAATTTTTTGTAAAAAAAAAAAATTTTAAAAAATTTTGGGCCCCCACCGAAATAAAATCCTGGATACGCCCCTGTGAGTAGTGGATTAGAAGTCATATCTCTTCAATCTTCAGAAAATGCTTCCTAACCTTTGCGAGCGGGCTTGAAGTGATGGTTAACATTCTACAGGCATTTACATCGACTTTACCGTATTACATACAAACGTTAACGGAAACTTTATTTTTAGTTATCTGGAGGCTAACTTACTTTTAAACGATCGACAGTATGGTTTTCGGATAACTCGTTCTACTGTGGATCTGTTGGCGTTCCCTTCGGAACGTTGGAATCGTTCGATCCACAATTTTGGTGAGAGTAAGGTGTTTGCTCTGGATATTTCCAAGACATTTGATTGTGTGTGGCACGGTGCGCTCATATCCAAGCTTAGTCCCTTTGGTGTCGGCCATGACTTCCTTCGATTTTTTCGAGTTTCCTCAGAGATCGTTCTATACGTGTTGTTATAAACAACAGAGTTTCAGCTTCAATCAGGGGTACCGCAAGGTTCTGTTCTTTCTCCTATCCTTTTTCTTATTTTTTTAACGACCTTCTAAGTCAAATTTCAAATCCTATCTACTTTTTTGCAGATTAACATTTTTCATTAATTTTCCTTTGATCGTACGCCAAGCCTTGTTGAGGTTGAGGGCAAAAGGCGGACTATGAATGACACACTAAAGCAAGACCTGTTGATAATCTCTGAGTGGGGTCTCGCGAATAGGGTCAAGTTTAATGCACGCAAGACTCAATGTTGCATGTTGACCCACAGGAATGTGGAATCAACAGTGTTATCTGTGCATATGGGTAGTATGAGTATCAAGGAATCTGACACTCTTGATGTTTTGGGCATGAAAATTCAGTATGATATCCGTTGGAATAAGCACGTTTTTCAAATGTCGAAAGAAGCATTCAAGTGTCTCGGTTTTTTAACCGGTGTAAGAAGTCCTTAACCTCATCAGATCTTCTCACTATTTATACCATCTACTTCCGACAGAAGATGGAATACAACTCCCATATAAAGTTTGTTTTGGAGCTCTTGGAACGTGTGCAAAGGAGAGCGTTAATGCTTAGCAATGACAATGGGGTGTCCAACTCTATTGACTCATTGGAGCATCGTTGGAATGTGGGTTGTGTGACACTGTTCTATTAATATTATCATGGAAAGTGTTCTGCTGAGATAAGTGAACTTATCCTTGAGCCCCAGTTTTGTTCGCAACACTCGGTTTTCTAGTTGATCGCACAGCGCATTGCAGAGATGGTTCGTTTATCAGTCGAAATAGCCGTATGTGGAATAATCTTCCCACAGAAGTCTTTCCAGCCTCTTTCAATGTAGATAAATTCAAGTCAAATATCCACAAACACTACTCCCTCTTTCTTCCTCCTCATAACCAATTTCCTGATATCAACACAATGCACTGCATTAATAGGGGCATCCCCTGAGTGTTTGCTCGACGTAAAAAAAATCCAAGTACCATCTAGAGAAATCTGGGCCGCAAACTCAGTTCAGACAGAGAACGAAATCTCAGCGTTGACGGACGAATCTAGATTTTTTTAGTGGGATGCATCAGGTACTGGACTAAATTGCCTCTTGGTTGTAAAATTTCTATACAGTATGCTTAAACTGTGCGTATGTACTTTTGGAATGGAGGAATATCAAAGTCGGTTTTATCCAGAAGGCTGCGGAAAACACCCACACTGTCCCGAAGGATTTAATACCAATTAGGCCGTCATCAGTTTTGTTAAAGACAACTAACTTCAGCACACATACACTCTGTTGTCTGTTGTAATACCACGGAAAGGTAATGGGGTAAGAGTTCCTGTTAAACCAAATTTGAGCTTGTTATGAAACTCCTAAGATATTAAATTTTGATACCCCACAAATCAGAACGGTCATACAGCTCCCTAGATCCCAGTGAAGAAAGTCTATGACCAGAAAGTGAATGGCAGATAAAGTGTTCTATAGTTTCCAACTCCTCTTCATCAGTGCAAATCCGGCAAAAGTCATTTAATGACTCATTTAACTGCTCAGCGTGCTTACAATAATTACAGCAAACAACGTCGAAATCTCTCCTCTTAGTAGCAATATCAGCTTACCTGTTTGCATCTGATATAGAGAAGATGAAATATGTATTGCAGTCTCACACGTCTATCCATGTGCCCATCTCTGATTAGTCTCCGTCGCGGAACAAAGCTGAATATTTTGCTTGCAAGTTTCTAGAGGCATACTTACACATTACAATTTCGTTGGAACCTGTTGGGTAGTTCCCAGTTTTGCAATCTCATCGGCTTTGCAATTCCCTAGAATGTCTCTAAACATTTGCAATATTATTTTGAATAGCACGGAACAATATAATTGTCATCCATTTAGTTTGCATTCGAGGAAAGGATGAAAAATTCCTTTTACACCTGCAAGAATACTAACCTGCTGGGCTTTGGCGTGGTGGTGAGTAGTAGATAGGTTAGGTTGGATTGGCGTCCGCTTATTTGGCGAATTCACTCGGAGGCCTTAAAGCCCATTGTGATTTCCTTAATTGTCATTTCCCTACTAACCTCTGACACAAAAACTTTTTACTTCTCGAACCACCCCGATTCTCTAAGATATTCTGCTAGAGATGTCAATGAGACACTGCTTAAGCAATCAAGGTCATAAAAAAATCATTGCCCCAAACGCTTAAAGCGGTTTCTTATCAGACCCGGATACTCTCATAATAAGTGCTTTACTGACTCCTCCTCCACTTCCCCACAACTTTTACAATAGCCCATATGAGAAATTCCCTTAGCAGGGCCATTTTCCTAATTATATAGTGTCCCGTTAGTACTCCCATTAATAGCCTAAACGTCCGTATGGCAAAAGTAAGAAGACTTTTTTACCTCTTAGGATTTGGTGGTGGCCACATGGTTCGTAATAATCTGCAAGAGTCAGATATTCTCAGATATCCTAGCCATTTCGTTCATCAATTACAGGAACCGAGATGTCAGGTTCTACATGCCCTTCCCCCTCCCCCAATTCAGAACCATTTCACGCACATTCATCAACCACTAAGTCCAAGGAAGAAGGTCGCTTGTCATAATCATCTGCGCGTCCTTATCAATTTAAGGTATCTCAGCCTGGAAAACACCACACTTATCCGGAAGTCTCAATGAGGCCCCAATTTCGAGGTTTTCAGAGTATACTTCTGAACCCGTACCCATCTCCATCTTTGATCCATCCGTAAAGATTGAGAACGCTTTCTCTGTTATAACAGAGTTTTCCGCTCAGTCTTTCCTAGTCGGTATTTGAACTTATATAGTAGTAGATAAGAAGTCATATCTCTCCATTCTTCAGAACTGTGCAAGGGTGACTGGAAGTGATGCTTAATATTCTTGAGGTCGAGATTTACATTGACTTTAACTCACCACACACAAACTTTAGTAGGACCTCCTAAATCCAAGTACCGACTAGGGGAATCTAGACACTAAACTATGTTAAGATGGAGATCGAAATGTCAGTGTTGACGTCCGAATCTATATATGTACAGGTTTGGGCTGAGATATTACTAAATAGCCGTCTGGTTTACCTTTGAAATGGAGGTATACCAGAGAAGGTTTTATCCCGAAGGCTGGGAAAAACACCAACACTGTCCCGAAGGATTTCAGAGCTAATAGTCTGTTATCATTTTTGTTAAAGACAGTGGAACGAATAATAGCTTTAGACAAGACTCATTTGCGTAGAATGATTAACCCGAAATTGCTTTCGACTAGGAAATAGTTCTTTATGATCTCGTTGGTACCATCGAGAGATATCCTTCGGCTATTTTAATAATCCCTCGATAACTGTGGTATTGTCTAGTTTTGGTGTTTAGCATGGGGAAGTGATGATGCTAGAAAATATACTTGCCAATAGACGTATAGCATCCGAATTGGGAGTATCTGGCATATACCGGATATGTTAATAGAGACCCACCATAGGGGGACGTTCTTTCGTCATTTCTTTGGAACCTATCACTGAATTCGATGCTTTATATTCCTGCAAAATAGTAATTGGACATTGATAACATTTTACATATAGAATCTCTCACTGAATTTATACAGCAGTAGAGAATGGTTTTGATGTGTATCTAAGAAATACTCCTTCACCTAATACAATGCGACATATTGGGTAGGTGGCATGCGGACACTATGCCATTCAGGTATTCTTGAATTATTAGTAATCCGCATGCAAAAGGGTTTCCGAGTCTATTCAGGAGAGCATGGGTTGAGCCTATCTCGAAGATTTCCTGGCCATTGCAGTGTTTACCAGACAGAGATGCTGGCAATAAAGGTGGTGGCTAACTGTTTGAGATGCAATGTCTTACCTACAACCGTCAAGCCGCATTCAAGTCCCTGAAGTCAATATTGCTGATAACAAGAAATGCCCTCAACTGCCATTACCAAGCAGTTTTCCAAACGACTCATATAAATAAAAATGGTCAGCAACATATATTTATACAATATTTTCGCGTGAAGTCTTTAAGTTCGGAAGACCTTAAAATCCAACATAAAGAACTCTGGATGTGCTAAGAGTTTTACTAAATCCAACAGCCAAAGGTCTTGTATTTGGGTCCCAGGACATAGTGGGTTTACTGGTACGAATTGAATGTTGAATGTACTAGAACTGGCTCTGAGTAGGTGGGGAACAGGTGGAACCGAAAAATGCGATCCACAAAAGAGGATATCACTGACTTCGTGTATGGTAAGGTGGACCCTATTACCGAAATTTTACTCAAATCTATGAAAAATGTCTTTATTTATAAAACTATGTTTACGTTAAATTTAGTTAAAAAATTTAGAATTATGAACTAATTCATCATATTTTTTGTCGTAGAATTGAGGAAGTGTCCTTATTATCCTTAATTTTATTATACCCTCCAACTACAGTATGGGGGTATACTCACTTTTTCATTCCGTTTGTAACGCATCGAAATATCGGTCGGGGACCCCATAAAGTATATATATTATTGATCTATGATCGATTCTAAGACTTTTCTAGAATGTCCGTATGTCCGTCCGTCCGTCCGTCCGTCTGTATAAGACACGATGCAGTCCAAAATAAAAGAGATAGACTCGTTAAGTTTGGCAGGAATATGTCTTTTGGTCCTAGGCAGTTTAAGTTCGTAAATGGGCAAATTCGGACCAGGGGGAAAAAGTTCCCCCTTAAAGAACTTAACTTACCTCTTAAAAACGCCATATTTTCAGAGGTTTTTTGTGTTTTTGTTAAGCAAATGAAACAATTTGATGTCAGAAAAAGTTTAAGAACCTGCACTTGGACTTAGGAAATAAAAAAATCGTTTTTTTTGGTCCGCCCCCCTTTTGTGGGCGTGGATATTAAAAATGTTTTTAAATAAGGATAAAATTGTATTACTTAAGCTCAAAAAGCATAATAAATGAACTTTTAAACATTTACCGCATGGGTTTATGTGTCCCCCAAATGACCCCTACTGACCCCCCAAAAAAAACGCCCCTGAAATTTTTTTTAAATTTTTTTTTATATGTTGGAGGGTATTGGAGATTCGGCACAGCCGAATTTAACACTCTTACTTGTTATACCCTCCAACCACAGTATGGGGGTATACTCACTTTGTCATTCCGTGTGTAACGCATCAAAATATCGGTCTATGACCCCATAAATTATACATATTATTGATCAGTGATCGATTCTAAGACATTCTAGCGATGTCCGTCCGTCCGTCCGTCCGTCCGTCCGTCTGTCCGTCTGTAGAGGACACGATACAGTCCAAAATAAAAGAGGTAGACTTCCGAAGTTTTGCACGAATATGTCTTATATTCCTAGGCAGGTTAAGTTCGGAAATGGGCAAAATCGGACCAAGGGGAAAAAAGTTCCCCCTTGGAGAACTAAACCAACCCAAGAAATACAGCATTTTTTGCAGAGTTGTTTGTACTTTTGGTAAGCAAATGCAACATTCATATCTCAGAAGAAGTTCAAAATCGCAAGGGGAAGGTGGCCCCTAACGTCTCCCAGCAACCACCCCCCCAAAAAAAAATCAAAAAAAAAGACGCCCCTGGATTTTTTTTTTTTTTACATTTTGGAGGGTATAAAAGATTCGACACAGCCGAATGTAACACTCTCACTTGTTTTTTCTCATATTTCCTCAAAAAACTTAAAATGGCGTTATCTCAAAAACAAAGCAAGATATAACGAAGAGATCAAATTTTCAAAAGAAAGTACTACAAGGAAAAAAAAATATAGAAGAGCATTCACTTACATTTCTGGGGTTTCAAATGGTCCCTAATTTTACTGAAATATAGAAGAGCCTTCACTTACATTTCTGGGGTTTCAAATGGTCCCTAATTTTACTGAAATCGTAGTCATATGAAATGCACCACTGCTCTCATCAAGTACATCCTGTTAATAGACTACTGTCAAATTTTGAGCAAGTTCCGTCATTTCCTTTGCGTTTAATAGCTATTTAAAACATACAACCCCGTGGATTTCTTTAAAATGGAAAAAAGTGAATTTCGAGTGCGTCTGCCAAACCAAGGTAAAGCTTGATAAATACTATGGGGACTCTGCACCATCGATTTCAATGGTAAAAAGTGGCTTTCGTTGTGGTCGCACAAGCACAAATGACGCTGAATGTCCTGGACCGCCAATTGATGTTAATACACCCAAAAATTTCGAAAAAATCCACGATATAGTCTTGGCCGATCTAAGAATAAAAGATTCTTGATGCCATAGCCATTTCATATGGCATTGTGGTTTCGATTTTAAATGATCAGTTGGGTTTAAGAAAACTGTCTGCAAGATGGGTATCGCGTTTGTTCTCAATTGACCATAAACGTAATCGTGTGACAACTTCAAATAATTGTTTGGAGTTGATTAACCGCAATTCGAATGCGTTTTTGCGGCGTTATGTAACTGAGGATGAAACATGGATCCATTACAACACTCCGGACACCAAGCAATGGGTTTCTCCGGGTGAACCCCGTGATGGCAACAGTCGATTACCTTCAAAAGGGAAAACAATAAACGGCGAATATTATGCCAACTTATTGGACCGATTTAACAAGGATTTAAAAAAACAACGATCCCATATGACCAAGAAAAAAGTTATTTTTGATCAAAATAGTGCACAGGTGCACACGTGAGCAGTCTCAATGGCAAAATTCCATGAATTGGGCTACGAATTGGTAACTCATCCGCAATATTCTCCGGATTTATCCCCCAGTGATTATTTCCTATTTCCAAACCTAAAGAAATGGCACGGTGGAAAAAGATTTAGCTTCAACGATGAAATTAGTGATCAAACAAATGCCGATTTTATTGACCTCGAAAAATTAGAATAGAGTTTCCCTAATTTCTTAGGAATTTTTCTATATTTTTGGAAAAAAGTATAAACTAAAACGAAAGAAACAATTCTTTAACCCTTTTGTTATTTTTTTATTATAAATTTTCTTCCAAATTAGTAAATTTTTCCATTTTTTGGTTCCATTTCTAAAATTTTTTATGATTTAGAAGTTAAAGACATCCATCCGGTTTATTTGCTGTACATCCTTTAGCAACTGGATCAAAATATTCTTCTGATTTACAGGTAACGCTATAACCTGCCAGAGTGTTACTACTTGTTGTATAACACTGCACAAATGTTTTACACGTGGGATCGTCAGATTTATAAGAACCAGTAGTAGTTTTATCTTTGCAAATTACATTTGGATCACGAGGTGCAGCTGCAGTTGTAGTAGTTGGTTCAGATGTGCTTTCTGTGGGCTGTTCTATGGTGGTAGTGGTTTCTTGGATACATCCTTCAGGTACATTTGTAGTACAAAGTTTGGTTGATGGATCAAAATATTTGTCTGATCCACAGTCTACAAGTCTACCAGAAAACGTTACACCGCCATCCAGAGTATAACACATAACATATGTTTTACATGTTGGATCGTCCGATTTATGTGAACCTTTAGATGCTGCATGTTGACAAATGGCATTCGGATCACGGGGTGTAGAAGAAGTTGTGGTAATGGGTTCGATTGTTGTTGTGGTTTGTTGTGTAGTTGTTGTTGGCTCTGTGGATGTTGTAATTTCTATTGTTGTAGTTTCTCCCATGGTTGTAGTGGTAACTTGAGTACATCCTTCAGGTACATTTGTCGTACAAAGTTTGGACGGCGGATCATAGTATTTGTCTGCTCCACAGTCCAAAAGTCTACCAGAAAACGTTACACCACCATCCAGAGTATAACACATAACATATGTTTTACATGTTGGATCATCCGATTGATGTGAACCCACAGAAGCTGCATCTTGACAAATGGCATTCGGATCACGGGGTGTAGAAGAAGTTGTGGTTATAGGTTCTAGCGTAGTCGTTGTAGTAATAGGTTCGATTGTTGTTGTGGTTTGTTGTATAGTTGTAGTAGTTTGTTGTGTTGTAGTTTCTGTTGGTTCTGTGGATGTTGTAATTTCTTCAGTAGCAGAAGATTCGTTTGTAGTTGTTGATACAGTAGTTATTTCCGGATTCTCCCCTCCAGGTTTAACACAACTTGGCTTAACTAGAGCTGCATCCGAACAAAACTCTGTATTATGTAAATCACAAACGGTATTTTCTGGACATGGTGAGACGGTATCCTCATATGGAAACTCTTCACCAAAACAAAATACTATCGTAGTTTCATTAAGACAAGCAAAAACTTTATTTTCACTACAAACGCCACATAAATTTGGATCTGGTAGTATTTGGGTTGAACAACTTGGTGTGGCGTCTGGTAATGGTTTGCATATCAATCTATCCGTTGTGCAGACATAATTTTCCGGACATAAGACATAGTCCTCTTCAGGTATGCCATTTATACATAAAGAATGTGTATTTTCACTGTGACAGGCATGGTTATTTGTTTGGCAAACATTACAATCAGATTTAATGTTGACAATGTAGATCACTAAAATTAATAATTTTTTCAAATGGAATCTCATTTTGATTTCTTTTTAAATTTTTTCACTTAAATTTTATTTTCACTTAAATTTTAGTTTTAGCAAGTCAATTTCTGTTATTTTCTTTAAAGCACTTCAATTTCAAATAACTCAATTTAATAATTTACATCTACTTTTATAAATCACATTTTGAAATCTGATTAAATGTGTACGAATTTTTATCTTATCGTGTCTTTTCTCTATTTATCTTTGTGATTTACACAAACTTTCTAATACAAATTCGTCAACATCTTTTTTTATCAATGAAGTTGGTTTTTTGAATAGGGAAACGCAAATTAAATGTAATTAAATATATGATATTTTTTTCAAATGTGTCATATCTTTTCGCCCTAAAGATAATAACAAGTATTTATATATATATATGTCCTTTATTTATTTAAATATCAATAGGAATACATTTCTGACTACTAAAAATACTTAAATAAAGTTCAGTGTGAACATAGGGCGTCAACAAATTCTCTCCATCTAATTCTATCTCTGGCAATTGTTTTTGCTTGATTCCAGGATATTTGAGCTAGTAAGCATTCTTGTTTGAGGCAACGAACCCAGGTGTTACGGGGTCTGCCCTGTCGGCGTTGTCCTTGGGGGTTCCAATCTAGGGCTGTTCTGGCGATTTCTTCAGGGGGTCGTCGCAATATATGACCTACCCATGTCCACTTTCGTCTACGGATCTCTATTTGCACTGGCAAAGAATTTGCCCTTAGAAGCAGGGCTTCATTTGAAATCCGATCTGGCCAGTGGATGTGGAAGATTTGTCTTAGACATTTATTGATAAAGACTTGGATTTTCTTTGTGGTATTTTGCGTTAAGCTCCATGTAGTGCAGCCATAAAGAAGCACTGACTTAACACTACAGTTAAAAATGCGGATTTTAGTTTTCCGGGAAATATTATTTCTACGCCAAATTTTAGCTAGCGAGAAAAAGGCTACACGTGCTTTATTGATACGGTCAGTTATGTCCGCACTTGAACCACCATCCTTGGTTATCTTGCTACCAAGGTAAGAAAAAGCATCCACATCTTCAATAGTTTGTCCATCAATTATTAACGGTGAAATTACATCTGTGCCAATGCGCATAAGCTTTGTCTTCTTTATATTAATTTTTAATCCAACTTTTTTAGCGTTTTCGGATAGACTGGTTAGTTTTGCTTCAATATCCGAAAAACGATGGGCCATTAGACATAAATCGTCGGCATAGTCTATGTCATATAAGAAGTCAGACAAAGTCCAGCGAATACCGAAAGGTGCATCTCTGTTTGTCTTTTCCATTACACAATCGAGCAATAGCAAGAACAGTGTTGGGGAGAGGATGCAGCCTTGCCGCACTCCCGTGTTGGGAATAAATGAACGACTCTCATTTCCATTGAAACGTATCCTACATTGTGCATCCCTGTATAGTTCACGTATCATATTCACTATCTTATCGGGAATTCCTTTGTAGGATAGTGCTGACCACATGGAGTTTCGTGATATAGTGTCGAATGCACGTTCAAAATCAACAAAAAGGAGATATAGGGGAGTATTATATTCGGCGGATTGTTCAATGATTATACAAGTATTTAAGGATTAAAATAAATCTAAACAATTTTGAGTTCTCTATCAACATATGAGTTCTCTTTCAACATATGACAAGGTCATATACCATAAACTTGCTATACGGCCCACGTTATTAAGCGATTAGCTATAAGAAACGATTGTATGACTTTCTTTCTGAAGGTAAGAGTCGCATCTAGTTGGGCCCTTCAAGGTCATAGGTTACGCCTAACCTCCAATTTGGCGAATTCTCTAAGGCCTATTGGCCTTATGGACTGATTATGGGAATCACAATGATTCCCTTAATTGTTATTTCCCTACTTCCTTCTAATACAAAAATGTTTCTTCTTCTCTACCTCCTCAACTACCCCGATATTCTGCTAGAGATGGCAATGAGACACAGTTTAGGCAATCCAGGTGATCGAAAAATCTTTGCACCAAATGCTTAAGGCGGCTTCTCATCATACCCTAACATTTACATAACAATTGCTTCACTCAGCGACGTATCCAGGAATATGAAAACGGGGGGGCACAATTCCCAAAATTTTTTTCGTCATCGCCTATTAATATTTGTTTTTAACTACACCCATAACCAACACCCCTCAAGACGATTTCGTCTCTATATATCTTGGAATATCAGATTTTTTGTGAAATCTCAAAATCTTTGCATAAAACTTACAATTTTTATCAGAGTTTCTTCGTCAACCAGGCTAATCTTCTCTCCAAGATTAGTATGGGTTTAAAAATTTTTGAAAAATTATTGGTTTTTAATGCCGAGTGGCGGTTTTGAATTTCAATATGGAGGATCAATATGGCGCCCAATTTTTTAAAAATATTACAGATTTGCTTAAAATTCTTCATGAACGGGTTCTTGGAGTCGCTTAAAAAAAATTTGCAGTTAGATTTTTAAAATTCAAATGGTCGGATCCAACATGGCGATATATTTTTTTTTAAATAACAGATTACATTTAAAACTCTTTACGCACCGGCTTGTTGGGTTGCTTAATTAGAATCAGCCATTCGAAAATCTAACTTCAGATTATTATTTAGCGACCCTAAAAACTTGGGCATAAAAAGTTTCAGGTAAATCAGTTTATTTTCTATAAATATTTGTCGCCATGTTGGATCCACCATTTTGAATATTAAAATTCCAACTTCAGATTCTTCTTAAACGACCACAAAAGAGTTGACGAAGAAACCCTCATATAAAAGAATCAATTCTAAGGTTGTGGTGTCTCGGCTCATCGGCCACATCGGGGATTTTGGGGTTCAAAAAATGGGTAAAAATGGCGTTTTTTTTGACATTTCAGCCATTTCTTTCTAAGAAACTATATGATGTTTCGACATCAAAAAATATTTGTTTAATGCCTAACAAACGGAGACACAACCTTGTAAAAATTTGGCTTCGTTAAATATTTTTATTTATGGAAATGTGTAAATTTAAATCGCCCTTTAAGTTTCAGTGAAATCGGTTCATAAGGGTTAAGATACTTCTCATTTCCTTTTGTTTGAAAGATAAAAGTAATATTAGGTCTGTTTGTTTACTTAAATTTCTTACTATTTTTACTACAACTGGAAAGTTTTGTTTATTTTTTGTAGTAAGGTAAACGAACAGGCATATTATGCGGTTTTTATATCATATTTTACTGATTTTTTGGTATAAATGACTTTTTAGAAACGAAATTATTTCAAACTCTAGAGTTTTTATAAAAAAAAATTAAATCTTTTCTTTTTAAATCAAAAAAATAAAATTAGAAACTTGTAAATTTTTTTTGAATAATGCTTTTTTGTGTATAAAATTTTAAAAATTTTCAAATCGAAAGGGGGGGACACGTGCCCCCTGTGCCCACCCCCTGTATACGTCCATGGCTTCACTGACTCCTCCTCCTCCACTTCCCCACAACTTTTACAATTATCCTTATCAGAAATTTCCATAGCACGGCCATTTGGCCCATTATATACAGTGTCCTGTAAGTACTCCCACTAATAGGCTAACCGTCCGTTTTGCCTAAAGTTAGAAGACTTTTTGTCCTCTTAGGATTTGGCATTGGACACAGTTCGTGATATCCTGTACGTAGTCAGATATTATCAGATATCCTTTCAATTTCGTTTATAAATTCTACTATAGGAATCGAGATGTCAGGTTCTACACGTTCCCCTACCGGTTCAGAGCCATTTCTCGCACATTCATCAGCCAATTTTTTTCCCAGCGACCCCACTATATCTAGGGACGCTGATTAGCTTGAATGTAGGCTGACTGATTCGACGAAGGCATTGTATACAATTCCTAATGATTCCCGATTTTACATTGTTTGATTCTAAGGCCTTCAGAGCTGCAAAACTATCCACGAAAATGTTAATGGCGCTAGGACGAAGGTCCTTTATCATACACTCAAAATATTTTGTAGGCAAAAACAAATGAAAAACACACTTAAAACCAGTGAATAAACAATTGAAAACCATCCCAGTAATTATTCATTTGTTTTAAAAACATCAACATTTATTTTTTACTGTTGACAAAATTTTCTTAAATAAATAACATTAAACATTAAAAAATTACGTTTTTTTCACTCTTTTTTACCAACAAATTCGAAAAAAATAACCAACGAAAACATTAAAAATTAATGATAGTTCTGTTATTTTTACCAACAAATTTCAAAAAAATAACCTACGAAAACAATAAAAATTAATGATTTCGTAGGTAATTTTTTACAACTTTTTATTGAAATATTTTTTTTAAATTTTTAATAAAATTTTTGGGGAATCGATCCCGCAGTCAACTACATTCTGGCCAGACACTCTACCCATCGTGCCAAAGTCACTTGATACAAACACTAAGAAAATTATGTCATTAACTGTTTGTAGGTTATTTTAAACAGCAATCAGTAAAGTTATTTTAAAAGAAAAATCATTAATTTTATTAAGGATTTCTTGTTTTCTACTTTTTTTGTAGTTTAAAAATAATAATTTACTGTTTTAAAAATGAATTTTCTGTAACATTCAATTTCAGCAGTAAAAAATTTGTTCTATAGTTTTACTGTTTTTCAATACAAAATAAGTGAATATTCATTAGTTTTTTAATGTTTTGGTTAGTCAATAAATTAACATTCAAAATTGACTGTAATATGATTTTATTTTTAATGAAAAAACAGTGGAATGGTTTTTAAATAAAATTTCATTTGTTTTAAGTGAATATTCACTGGAATTTACCTACATAATTTTTTGAGTGAACATGTTTTTATATTTCTATAAATATTTTTTTGATTTTTTTTTCTACAAAAAAATAACTGATTTGTGTAGGTAAAAACTAATGATATTTCATTAAAAAATACCAACAATTTAAAAAAAAATACTTACACAAATCATTAAAAATCAAAAGAATAATCAGTAGTTTTTACTTACAGAACAAAAATTAATGACTTTAAAAATTAAATGTTAATGAAAGTCTTTATTTTTAAGTGTGTTATTTTTGAAACAAAGGACTGAAATAGTCATTAATAAAAACTGAACATCAAACAAATGTTTTTTCTTTTAAAAACGACTAACGGAAAACTTTTTAAATAAACTACAAACAGTTAATGACATAATTTTTTGAGTGTAAACATCTGCGCGGCTTTATCAATTGCAAGCACCTCAGCCAGAAAACACTACACTTATCCGATAGTTTCAATGAGGCCCAGATTTCGAGGTATTCCGAGTATCTGTACGTATCGTTCGATCTGTACGTAAAGATTGAGCTAGAATTCTCTGGTATAACAGAGTTTTCCGCCCAGTCTTCCCTAGTTGGTATTTGGACTTCGAGGTACTGTCAAAGTTCGTCTATGGTAAAATAAAGTCGGTTCACTATTCCAGTTCCGTCCCGCAAACGCTCCCCAAGAGCGTTGCTTAATCATTTGTGACTTCCTTAATCTGAGAGCCGATTTTTCTGTTGGCCTCTTTACGTAAATATCCACGGGCTGAATGTTTAGTATCACTTCCAGAACGGCCTGGGGTGCTGACCTTCTGCACGTTGCAGATTTATAGTTTCTTATCCACTGCTCTTCACCACACAAGGGCACCATAGGTAATTATTGGTTTAATTGTCGCACCATATATTCAGAGGATAATAAACGATTTTAGACCCCACCTTCTTCCGAAAGTTCTTCTGCAAGTGTAAAAAGCACATAACGGAATTTTCATTTTTCCTATGTATTTATTTTCTAAGAAAGCCTCTAGTCCAGAATTACACCCAGGTATTTCACCTCATTAGATAGTTCCAGAGTGATTCCATCTAATTTGGGAAGAAAAAACCTGAGTATTTTAGTCATTTTGTGAACAAGACATATTCGGTTTTGGCGAGATTAATTGTAATCGTCGGTAATCGTTGGTAAAAACTTAAAGGGCAGTAAACACGTTAACTACCCTTGACCACCCTTATCTATTTTTTTCCCAGTATTAGTAATACGATTTGCCGGATTTAAATAATTTTGTATGAAAAATTATTTGAATTTGACAATTGTTATCCCCCAATACTGGGAGATAGTAGATAAGGGTGGTCAAGGGTAGTTAACGTTTGAATCAAGCTTAACTTATCAGCAACGTTATATCCCATAAACTTGCTATGATCAGAACCAAGCTTCTTATTTTGGCGTTTAATAAGCGTAAGTTATTCATCCTCTATTAGTGGAGGATGAATCCATACCTTCTTTGTTGCCTGGTAAGGCAACTTTATAGAAGCCTTATTTAGGAATTGGCTAAGTCCCTCGATGGCTTTAATGCCTTTCCGACTCAATTGCGAAAATCTTAAAGAGTTGTCGTAATAGTGAACGAGTTGTCCTAATAGCGCAACTGGTTAATGAGCAGACACACAATTCGTGTGTCGAAGGGCAGTCGTGGAGCACTCACGACCTCTTTCTCACTCCCCAACATGAAAAGTATAAGTGAATCATTTTGACTGGAAACTTTGTTTTCTCGACGACAATGTCGATGCTGCTGCAGACATTGTGGTAAATATAATTATGCTAGGAATTAAATATTTGACGAGGCGTGAAAAATGCTGTCAGATCCAGAGAGGAAGCGTTCAGTAATTGACGTTCGAATTCGAACGTCGTTGTATTAGAGGGGGAGAAGGGAAATTGGTCCTTATAACCTCCGAGTGAATTCGCCAAATGGCGAACGCCCATCCAACCTAACCTAAGTTAGCACGTCCTTTAGCAAACCATTTCAGCTCTTTGTACAGTGCGGGAGTCATTCCCTCTTGCTGGAAGGTGGCTTATGTACCGCCAATCCCTAAAAATGGTGAGCTTTCCAAAGTGATGGAGAGCACTGTTAAATTCTTGTGAAATATTTAAAGACCAACTCACTTTTAAATGATTGACAGTATGGCGTCCGTAGCGGTAGATTTAGGGGAAACCTGGTGGCGTTTCTATCTGAACGTTGGATTCAGTCGCTCCTCCATTTTAGTGAGAGTAAAGTGTTTTCCATGAAAGGGGTTGAATTTTGAAGTTTCATAAAAAATCAAGATGTATGTGGATTTATATTTTTTTTGGACCGCTTGAACCGAATATGACTATAAAAAATTAATAACACCCCTCCCTCGCACCCCTTACTTCGCCCTATAGGGGATTTAATTTTAAAATTTACCTTCATAATTTTTTTAGTGTACTTCCTATGTTTTAACGAAAATTTCAAAAGTAAATCCCCTATAGGGTGTAGTAAGGCGTGCTAGGGAGCAAAGGAGGGGTATTATTTTTTTTTGTATTTTTTTTGCGGTTTTAGCGGTCCAAATAAAATAGAAATCCATATACATCGTGATTTTTTATGAAACTTCAAAACCCCCTTCAGGTAGTTCTAAGCGCGTTTGTTGTCATTTTAGGTTTCAGCTGCCAAAAAAAAAGCTTTTAGTATACATTAATTTTAAGTTTGTATGAAATTTAAAGTCAATCCTCCAGGGGGTTATAGGGGGCGGTACGTGAAAATGGCAATTAAAATGATTTTATATGGTAATATTCGTGTTTAGCGACCCCAAAATCCTAAAAATAACAGGGTCTATCCTCTGGGTCTGATCACTTTTTATTTGTGTGCCGGTGTTACCATTTAAAATTTTAAAGAAATCTTACCATTTTTACTTCATAAATATTTTAAAATACATACACAGAAAATAATATGGAGGAAACAAGTTTGAGTAATCACTTGTTTAAATTTAAAAACAAAAATTGAGTAAGTTTTTAATTGACGCAATTAAAAATTTACTTAAAAATTTTAAAAACAATTTAAGTAAATAATTTAATAAAAATTTAATAGTTTTTTTTATTTTTTTTAAACTCTCATAGTTTTTTGAATTCTCGTTTAGTTTTTAGTTTTTTGTATATGTATATGAAAGTTTGTAATCGTCTTTATAAAATTGTCCTATGTTTTTGAGACATTAATATATTTGGTAAAGTTTGAAAAAACAATTTTTTTTTTTTAAATTAAAAACTTTTTAAACTTTTTAAAAAAATAAATAAATAAATTGAGTAAATTTTTTTCAGAAATTTAATAAATTTTTATTAAATATTTACTCAATTTTTTTTTTCAAACATTTAATAAATTTTTATTAAAAATTTACTCAATACTATTAAATCGTTTACTGGTGCAAAATTAAATAATTTTTTACTCAATAGTATTAAAAATTTACTCAAATATTTTTTTCTGTGTTCTCAGGAGACATTTAAATAAAAAACAAATTTTAGACGTTTGTTGTGCACTTTATTATTCTAAATAAAAATTATTATAATCAGATTATTTTTGGAGTTAGTCTCTATATAAATTTTGGAATTTTTGGAGTTAGTCCCTATATAAAAATTCCACTCGTGCTCCCTTAAATACATCTACTGGCAATTAATATAAGCTAATTTCACTCAAATTTGATTTGTTTGTATTTTAAGCAGTAGTTGAAGATTTAACTAAATACAGATCCACTTGGTCAATGTTTGGACCAGGACCAGTGGCGTATCCAGGATTTTATTTCGGTGGGGGCCCAAAATTTTTTTTAAATTTATATAACAAAAAATTGACAAAACAGCATTTTTTTAGGCTTTTTCACGATCTCTTCCCTGAACTAAATGTAACACAATGTGATTCTTCTTTTTTGTGTAGGTTTAAAACTGTTGGGGGGGGGGGGGGGGTAGGTAAATTAAATTTTTTTATGTTTTAAAACTTTTTGAGCGGCTTAAGCTCTTTTTAAAGTGTTAATTGTATCAGATGCTGATACATTCTTACAAAGAAGATTCTCAGAATCTGAATTTTTTTTTCAAAGAAAAGTTTAAGATTCTATGACAATTCCAGTTAAGACAGTTTTTGTTATAGAAAAAGTCAAAGACTCTAAAGCATATTTCCAATGAAAAACGTTTCTCGGGAAAAAGTCACTTTAGAAAATGATTCTAAAGTCATAAAATACTTTTCCAAAAGAAAAGACTCCGATAGTAAGACATTTTCCCAGAATCTGAGATATTTCTAGTCTAGCATATTTTCTCAGATTCTGAAAAATTCTACATAAAAAGTTTTAGATTCTGAGAAAATCTTCGTTTTTTTCTATAAGAAAAATGATTCTGAGACCTTTTTAAAAAGAAAACAGTATAAAAAAGTCTTAGATTCTAAAACATTTTTCCGTAGGGAATACTATTATCCAACTCTCTAAGGAGGTTAAATATTTGGGAGTTATCTTGGATACGAAACTTACTTGGAATTCACATTTAGACGGCACTATCAAAAAGGCTAATGCGGCATTATGGGCAGCGAATAGGATTGTTGGTAGGACCTGGGGATTGAGCCCAAAAATGGTCATGTGGATCTACAAGATGATTGTAAGACCGATCATGACGTACGCTGCCATAGTCTGGTGGCCGAAGACTATGCAGGGGGATGCCACCGTAAGACTAGGCAAGGTACAGCGTCTGGCTTGCACTCTAATCACGGGTGCTATGAAAACCTGCCCAACTTTGGCCCAAGAAGCCGTTTTGGGTCTCACACCTCTCGACATATTTATTAGATCTACGGCAACTATGGCTGCGCGTAGAATGAATATCGATTAGCGGTCACTCCAATATTCTTTCTTTAATAGGAATTAGGGAAAACCTAGATATGCCGACGGATAGAATAAACACTGTGCTTCGCTTTGGAAGGAAATTTGAGATCGTGATACCGAGTAGACCAGAGTGGGATGAAGGTATACTGACAAATCCAAAATGTCCTCTGGAGTTGGCGCTGGTGTCTACGGTCCAAACACGCGGATCTCCGAACCAATAAGTAGGTGGCCTACAGTTTTTCAGGCTGAAATTTAGGCTATTACAATATGCGCTAGAGTTAATATTGCAAAGGGTATGAAGGGTACTCATATTTCAATCTTCTCTGATAGCCAGGCAGCACTTCAAGCGCTGTCTTCTTGGGAATTTAAATCCAAAATGACACTGGAATGTTTGATACCCTTCAACAGCTGGCCGGGAGAAACAAAATTACTCTATTTTGGATCCCTGGTCATAGAGGTTTTGAGGGTAATGAGATAGCGGATGAGCTTGCTAGAAATGCCTCGGCTACTCCTATGACCGGACCTGAACCCTATTGTGGGGTAAACTGGTCCACCTTCTCGAACATGATTAAGGGTTTGGAAAGAACCGACTTCTTAAACTTGTGGGAAAATTTAGGAGGTCTACCACAATCCAAAGCACTAATCGCTCCATTATCATATGGAAGTATACTTAATCGCACCAAAAGTGACATTAGGTTACTGACAGGTTTTCTCACCGGGCATTATAAGGTAAATTATCACTTGCATAATTTAAACCTTTGTGCATCGTCTTTGTGTCGACTTTGTCTTGAGGAAGTGGAAACAACGCAACACATATTATGTGAGTGCGTCGCAATATGTAGGATCAGAAGACGGTTCTTAGACAAAGAATTGCTTAATTCTGCGGATATAAAGCTAGCTTCTCCATCCTCTGTTATAATGTTCATTAGGAACATTGAACAGAGTTTAAATTAGATTAATGGATCTTGGCACAAAAGACCCATAAGGGTCGCAGTGCCGGCCGTTAGGGCTAGATCACCCCTTGAATAATAAAATAATAAAAACATTTTTCCTAAAGAAAAACTCTCGGATTCTGAGAAAATTTTCCTATAGAAAAAAGGTAAGATTCTAAAACATTTTTCCTATGAAAAAAGTTTCTAATTCTGAGACATTTTTCCTATAGAAAAAGTCTCAGATTCTTCGACATTTTTCCTATAGAAAAAGTCTCAGGTTCTTCGACATTTTTCCTTTAGAAAAAGTCGCAGGTTCTTCGACATTTTTCCTATAGAAAAAGTCTCAGATTCTTCGACATTTTTCCTTTAGAAAAAGTCTCAGATTCTTTGACATTTTTTCTACAGAAAATTTCTTAGATTCTGAGACATTTTTCCTATCGAAAAAGTCTCAGATGCTTAAACACTTTTCTTATAGAAAAAGTCTCAAATTCTTAGACATTTTCCTATAGAACAAGTCTCCGATTCTAAGACATTTTGCCTATACACCCAAAAAAAAAACGTGGTTATTTAATACTAAAAATTTAACTAAATTTTAGTCCAAAAGGACCTAGTGCAGAAATTGGTAGGTTAGGTTAGGGTGGCGGTGTACGATTGACACCTCGCATAGACCTCTTGGTCTATAGCGGTACCACAAAACTTTTTTCCGCTATCGGTGCAAGTTAAACACATTCAAAGTCATTGCGAATCTTTTCAATATCCTAAGATCCATTTGCGTTATATCCTCCAAAGTACCGAAACTTATCTGACCGGTAATGGATCGGTGACTCCTTGCCACAGCTGGGCAGTGACAAAGTATGTGTTCCATCGTTTCATCTACTCCTGGTGAAGCGCATCTTTTACAACTAGCGTCTGAAGTAAGTCCAATATTCTTGGCATGGATGCCGATAAGACAATGACCAGTTATTATCCCAGTCAGAGCTCGGCATTCCCTTCTCGTAAGTGATAGTAGATATTGAGTTTTCCCTTGATCATAAGTTGGCCACAAAGTTCTGCTGATTTTGCATGTTGTCAGTTCTCTCCACCTCCTGTTTGCCTTTGCAACATTGTTGGAATTCCGTTTAAGTTTATAGTGTTGAAGTGGTGGTAAAACTGGCACCATGGTACCTAAACCATCAGCTCCAAGTTTTGCGAGTTCATCTGCCTTTTCATTTCCCTGCATTCCGTTGTGCCCTGGTACCCATAATAAATTAACCTGGTTGTGTAGACACAGCATCTGCAAGTTCTCGTAACATTGTAAAACTATTTTAGATTTAATATAATATCCTTGAAGAGCTTTCAAGGCGGCCTGACTATCTACGTAAAAATTTATGGTTGTTCCCTTGGTTTCCCTGATATGTTCCACAGCTTTAGTTATGGCAACTATTTCAGCCTGAAATATGCTCGAGTCCAAAGGTAGGTTAAAAGAAAAGTTCTGGTTTTGTTCCACGTTCGTAAAACCCGTGCCTACTCCATGCGTTTGTTTGGATCCGTCGGTAAAGATATTCACGGAGTCTGCAGGGGTGTCCTGCCAGTGAGACCAATATTCTCGAGTTGGAAATCTTACTTCACATTTCCGGTCGAAAAATAGTTTGGGCACTAAGTAATCTGAATCAATATTAATTTTATTTTCCATGTTACTGTGTCCAAAATTGCGAAACTTAAACCAATTTGACTCTTTGAGTCTAAGGCAAGTCTTGTAAGCTTCACCTTTAGCAAAAACTTCAATTGGTATAAGGTGCAATAAGGCGTCAATAGAGTTGGCCGATGTCGTTCTCAAAGCTCCTGTAATACTGCATCCCATAAGTCGTTGAAGTCTTTGAAACTGCTTTAATATCACATCCCTTTCAAGTGCCTTATACCAGACTAACACTCCGTATAGTAAGATTGGTCTTACTACTGAAGCATAAATCCAGTACGTAACCCTAGGCTCTAAACCCCAGGTAATATCATTTTCCAAGAGAGTTTACTGTCCAAAATCACTCCTAAAAATTTCGCATGAGGGGATTGTGGAATCTTAACTCCACCGTCACGAATCTTCCTAAAATTTGGGATCTTGTACTTTCTCGTAAAAAGAACTATTTCTGTCTTTTTCGGGTTAACGTTAAGTCCGTTATCTGATGCCCACTTCCATACCATCTTCAGTGACCCTTCAAGTAAATCGGGTATCGTGTCCGGATATTTCCCACAGGACAATATTATGACGTCGTCCGCATAAGCGATGGTTGAAGTTCAGAAATTGGTATCCAATACTAAAATTTTTTACTAAAATTATTGAAAACCAGTAAAAATTGCCAATTTTAGTACTTTGAAGTTACTAAAATTATTAAATTATTAGTAGATTTTGGTACAAAATCACTTACTAAACCTTTTACTGTAGAATTATTTTGAGTGTAGGAAATTGTCAGATTCTGAAACATTTTTCATATACAAAAAGTCTCAGATTCTGAAACATTTTTTATATAGAAAAAGCCTTAGATTCTGAGACATTTTTCCTGAAGAAAAAGTCTCAGATTCTGAAAAATTTTTCCCATAGAAAAATACTCAGATTCTGAGGCATTATTTTTATAGAAAAAGATATTTTTACAATAGAAAAAGTCTCAGATTTTCCTAGATTGTAAGAAAAATTTTCAGATTCAGAAACATTATTCCTTTAGAAGGTTCTCAGATTATTAAACATTTTTCATATAGAAATGCCTCAGATTTCAAGAATTTTTTTTTTATAGAAAAAATCTCAGATTTTGAGATATTTTTCAGATTCAAGACATTATTCCTATAGAAAGTTCCAGATTCTGAAATATTTTTCATATAGAAAAGCCTCAGATTCTGAGAATTTTTAATAGAGTATGTCTCAGATTCTGAGACATTTTTCCTATAGAAAGATTCTAAGAAAAAGTCTAATATTTTAAGACATGTTTCTTATAGAAAAAGTTTTAGTTCTCAGACATTTTTCTTATAAAAATTTAGATTCTGAGACACTTTTTTTTATAAATAATCTCGTTCTGAGACATTTTTCTAAAAGACAGTCCCATTTTAAGTTTTGACTACAGTTACAATTATATAAATTTTTTGTGTAGATAAAACTTCAGGTTCTAAGATATTTTTTCATTAGAATCTTTAGTTCAAAAGTTTTAAATTCTAAGAAAAAAATTTCAAATTTTAAGATTTTTTTAACAGAAAAATGTTCAGTTTCAAAACATTTTTCTTCAAAAAATTTTAGATTCTTAAATGTTTAACGATTTTATTTTTTTAAGTTTTTTAATTTGTATTTGTTGGCCCGGGACCCCGGGCCCCCCTGTATACGCCACTGACCAGGACCCATTTTCCTTTTAGCGTTGGTCAGTCTGAATAGACAATAATTTTCTTACAAAAATAGAACAATTTCCTTTTCCAAGTTGTTTGTAAAAAATTTCTTCAGTACACCATGTTGTATACATAATAAAATAAAGTATACGCACCTGGTAGTGAAGTAATGATGATACATACATATAATGAAACAATTTAATGAACTTAATCGATATTAAGATGCATTTTCGAAAGATTTTTGTTGATTTAACCAATTTTCTTGTAGCGTTGTCATATGATGACAAGATATTTTTTTACTCCTTAAATCGTTAGTTTTTTTTTTTTATCAAAAAGAGCTATTTGGAAAGAAACCAGTCGTGGACCGGCCCAAGAGTGGTACCTTTGTATGAAAGATTGGACTGACATATTTTCGAGTGTATGTGTAAGCAAAAAAAAATTGTCAATGCACAGCAATCAGTCCAAAATTTTTAAAGAAATTTGTTAAAATACTCGAAACTAAATTCATTATTAAATTACAGAATATTTATTCTTTAAAGCTAACACTGCAAGCTTGAGGGTTTTAAACATTTCTTAATCTTTTTAAAATTTTTGCCTATGTCTATTCAATAGTTTGCTGAAAGTAATTTGTAATGCGTGCAAACGCACTTTTGCAGAGTTTCTTTTTTTAGTTTGAGTACACTTACGCACACAAAATTTCTATGTTGATTTCGCTGCTTTGTGTGTATATTTTTGGTCTCCCCTTTTGCATTCATATTCTTCCCCATCATTCATACGATGAAAATCGTCCGGCATATTTTTGCTCTTTCATTTTAACACGTGCTATTTCGCAATTTCTATACATTTTTTGTAGTATACACTGAACAAAAAGTTCATGACGAAGGAAGTAATACTACTTTTAATAAATCAATGGGTTGTAATTTGTTCATTAAATTAATGAAAGTGTTAAGTTTATGTGTGAAAACTTAGATCGGTTTTTGAAGCTAATGATTTCAACCGCAGGGTACACTTTGTCATTCCATGAGTGATGCATCAAAATATAGGGCAATGAAGTCTATATATTATTGACCCACGATCGATTCTAAGCCACCAGCAATGTTTTTTTTTATAAATGTACAATGAAAACAATTTCATAAATCTAACGAAAAAACGTTCCTTTTTTATTGAAATTTCATTGAACTAATGAATTTCCTAATTTATATAATGAAGCTATTTTTTTCAGTGTATTTACGAGTAGTAGCAGCTCCCCAGCAATATTGCTGCTATTGCCGCCATTTGTATGCCTCATTTTTCATTTTCCATTGCGTTACTTCATTTGGGTTGGGTTTGTATTTTGTTGCTGCCATTTATGTTGTTGTGTATGTTCGTTGTATGTATGCTGCATTTTTTCTTCTTCGTCATGTGCTTTTACTGGCTTTACTCTATGTTGCGTAGCAGCACGTTGTATTTTGTGCTGTTTGTACTATTTTCTGTTCATAGCAATTTTTTTTGCTGTTTTGCTTTATACTAGTTTTTTTGTTAAATTGCACATACATATTTACACTATATATACGATATATATTTATGTATGTACTGCTGTTTGTTATACATAGTTACGCATTTTTGAAATGTGGAATACATACTAGAAATTTTGGGGTTTTATTAGTTTAAAGTTTTTGCAGAAACTTAATTTTTTGTTTGAAATAGCTTAAATTTTTTATACTTTAAAAATTAAGATTCTGAGAGATTTCATAATCAAAGCACCATCCCTATTGAAATCATTTTATAGAAAAAGTTTTGATATTCTAAATTTTTAACAGATCTTACGGGAGTTTTTTTCACTAAAAAACTAAAAGTAGTACTATTTTTTTTGCTAACGAGAGTTACCCAAGTTTTCCCAAATTTTTTTTTTTTTTTTAAATTTGAGTTTTGCAAAATTTTAATTTAAAATGCAAAAAATTATTTAAAATTTTAAACAATAGATTTGCTGATTTTTACTAAAGTGTTAAGTAAATCTCCGCGACTTACAAAAATTCAAATCCGTTTAAAAATGTATTAAATCTGGTCTAATATTTTTATAATTAATTCAATTGTATATAAGATCTGTCAGACTTAAAATTTTAAACCAATTTTGGGGTTATGGTCAGATCTAGTTAATGACAGAACCAGGAAACGGTGACCAAATTCGGGATCTAACAGATCTCATTATTTCAAAATATATACGCAGATTAGACCAGATATCAGTAATCAGTAATCTCGTTTTCTACACGTGAAGAAAAAATTCTAACGACATCTTGAATTTCTTTGATTATCCCAGTCCAACACTGAAAAAAACCTTCTTGATATTCAGAAAAAAACGAATTGTTAAATTGACCCCCATATTTGTGAATACAATAAATTTTTTCACTGAAAGTGCTCCTATACGGAAATTTGTCATATCAACAAACGTTTGTAAATTTTGATTGTTGAAAAAAGAATTTAGTTTTTTTCAACAAAGAAATTCAACAAACATAAACACAATTTTTTGATCTGACAAAAATTAAAAATTTTTACAACAAAGAAATTTAACAAACACAACACAATTTGTTGATCTGACAAATGAACCTTTTTTTAACAAAGAAATTCAACAAATATAAACACTATTTACTGACATGATAAAAGAATTTTGAAATAAAATTACTTGACTGACAGTTTGTTAAAAACAAAATCGAAGTTTCGTATTATGGGCTAACAGGCGGCCGTTTTTACAAAATGTTTGGTTGATATCATGTTTGGTTGATTTACAATTAATGTTTGTTGATTTAAATTTGACGATTTTATTTTCTGTGTATAAATGAAGGTGTTTATTAGGTCGCTGATTTCTAAAATTCATTTAGATATCAAAAATTCAAAATGGCGGATTCAATATAACGGATGATTTTTGCAAAGCTATCGCATTTAAATAAAACTCGTTGGCCAGTGCACACAGGGCCAGCATGATCCAATTCCGGCCAAAAGTCTTTATCGTTGTTGGATCCGTCTAAAAATGTGCTTCTAGAGGAATTCGAGGTCGCTGATTTCAAAATTTAGCTAAAAACCAAAAAATCAAAATGGCGCATCCAATATTGAGGACAATTTTTTTTTTAAATTGTCCGATTGAACTCTAATTTTGTTTTATGCGGGTCTTGGAGTTACTGATTAAGAATTGTTACTCCGAATTTTGAAAAACAGAATGGCAGACTAAATATGCTTCTTAAAGTTTGAAGAATGATTCAACTCCGGCCAAAAGTCTTTATCGTTGTTAGATCCGGCTGAAAATGTGCTTCTAGAGTATTTCGGGGTCGCTGATTTCAAAATTTAACTAAAAACGAAAAAAATCAAAATGGCGCATCCAATATGGAGGACAAATTTTTTTAATAATTGTCCGATTTAACTCAAATTTCGTTTTAAGGGGGTCTTGGAGATACTTAGATACTGAATCTCAATTACTGGCATGAATTTTGAAAATCAAAATGGCGGACTAAATATGCTTAGTAAAGTTTGTTACAAGAAATTAAAAAACAGTTATATTCCTTTTCTTTGTTGAAGCTAGCTGAAAGTGTGGCCTATTAAATTTCCGGGTCTGTTATCTTAAAATCGAACTGATAAAATTCAATATGGCGGAAACAATATGGCGACTAGATTTGTTAACTTTGTCTGATCTAACTAAAAATTAGTTTTAAGAGTATTAAGAGTGTCTGAAGTTAAATCTACGCACATAATTTTTATATATATATTTTTTATTTTTGATATAACTATGGAAATGGTGTAAATGACTTACTTAGTTTCAGAAAAGCTTTTGGAAATGTTGACGACAAATTATTCACTTTTTTCTTTATTTTGGAAATTCAATAAAAAATCTTTGAATTTAATTGGAAATGGTGTAACTGATATTATCCATAATTCTACAAAAAAACTAGAAATGTAGATTTTTTTTCCTACACTTAAGGAACTCTCTGACGATAAAAAACTATTCAAGCCGTAAAACATTATTTTGAGTTAAATTATTTTTTTTTAAAAACAAATCTCGGACCACTGCATATATAGCTGTAATTTCGCCATTTATCATTTCGAGCAAGTTTGGGCAACTTTTTTCGAAAGATATGGATCCATTCTATATCAACAAAAATATAGACCGATTGTATCGAACTGAGGATCGCTGAGGATTTTTTCGGCGCGAGGTAAATAACTAAAAAATTATAACTTTTTTTACAAAAAACGCGAATTGCCAGGCAAATGAGTTATATTTGTCCATATTATTTTCGTTACAAAGGCTTATATATAAGGTTGAACCACTCAAACAAAAAGTTAAACATTAGCAATAGAAGTTTGGAAAAAAAATTAAAAATGTATCTCAACTTTTAAAAATTTTTTACCAAATTTTTTAACTTTTAAGACCTGCCAATGGAAAGGGTGTAATTGGATCATAAAGATAAGTTCAGAAAACCTGCTTCTATATATGCCCAACAAACTGGTAATATTCTTTTGAGAATTTACAAATAAAAACTTTTGGCCGGAAATCGATCTGTCTGGCTCTCTGTGCAGTGGGGTGAAGCAAATTTTTGTTTTTTTTTTCAATTTTTTTTGGAAATCTGATATTAAAATCACATTTAGTGACCCATGAAATACTTGGGAAATAGGATGGAAAAAATTTTCCTATTTTACGAATTTAAAATCATCGCGCTCGGAATAGTTGCCTTTTAGGGTCAATGTTATCACATACAAGTAAAACAGTTAAATTCCTCCTTCCCGAATGTATTGATACCCTCCATAATCCAAAAAAAGTTGTTCCAAAAACTTTATTTAAAAAATAAATTACTTTTGAGAAAAATTACAAAAAATGGTTCTAAATATCCTCTTTGTTAGCTAAGTCCTTTTTTTATATACATAAATATTTGCATTTGGTTATATTTTTATAAAAATATTTTTCGTTTTTGTTTTTATTTGTTTTAATTATTTTTAAAACTTCAGAATTTTGTATTTCAAAAATTTCTATTCTGTTGTCAAAAATTCTACTAGCCCTTTGGGCTAGTGAGATTTTATTCACCTCAACACTGTCAAAAATTTACTAACAAGCACACTTTGCTACCGTTTCACACACGCCCTTTGTTAAGAACTTTACGATTTTGGAGTCAAAGACATTTCCCTACAGGTCAAATTTTTTTTTGTGTTAATATTGACCCTTAAAGGCAACTATTCCGAGCCCGAGATTTTGAAATTGAAAACAAAGGAATATTTGCTCCACCCTATTGATATCAGCTTTCCTAGATTCAAATTGTCGGAACCAACATGGCGCTTGATTTCTTTTCTTAAAAAATTATGACTCGCTTTAAACTTCTTATCTTGAGGTTAATTGGGATGAAATTTAATTGGTAAATTTTATTTAGATTTTAAAAAATTTAAAATGGTGGATTCAATATGGCGGATGATTTTTTTTTTTGGAGTTATATTCAAATTAAACTCTGGAGTTTAATTGGTCACTAAATACGAATCTGATTTCAGATTTTCAAAATTTAAAATGACTCAACCAACTTGATTATTTTTTTTTAAGCTGGAAACTAATGAAGGAGTTATCGCATTTTTCTGAAATATGCTGTCAGGGGGTTTATTACGACGCTGACTTTTCATTAAAATTAAAAAAAAAAAATTAAAATGGCGGATTATTTTTTCAAATGTATCATATTCAATCAAATCTCATTGCCTGAGTGCTTTATTGGTCATTAGTATTTGGGAATTCCCGGACTTTTCAATTTCCCGGGAAACGGGAAAAAAAATTTTCATTATTAATATAAATCATAAAAAAACATTAAAATTTGAATATCTTTTTATTAAAAACAGTTTTATTAGAGATAAACAATTAATTAAAACATAAAAAATCAAAACATAAAAGTTAAAAATCCTGAAATACAATAAAACAAACCAAAAAAATATTGCAACTTTTTCCTTCACAAAAAATCGCAAAAAATAGCTAAAAATCGCAAAAAAAATTAAAACTGCGTTATTCGAGAAAAAACTAATATGGTTGGCAGCACTTTTAATATTTATTCTGGAAATGTTAATTCTAGGTTCAAAATTTTTATATTTTTTTTACAGTCTTAGCAAAATTATCATTAACCGACGTATATTTTTTGACTTTTAAGTTTTTTTCATGATATTAACATACTTTTTACACTTGGTCAGTTTTCCTATAAATATATTTTTGCACTGTTCTTCCAAATGGAAAAAATACAAAAAATATCAATTTAATTATACCTGTGTGTAAAAAAAATGGTAAAAATTAAAGTAAAATAAACGTTTTTATGTAAAAAGGTTTATTTTACAAAATTCCCGGATTTCCCGGGAAAAATTTAAAAAAATTCCCGGGAATTCCCGTCAGTGTTTTCCCGGGAATTCCCGGGAATTCCCGGACCCCAAACACTATTGGTCATTTATACAGTCCAATAAAGCACTCAGGCTTTATTGCGGATCCAACATGGCGATTGAATTTTTTTATATTATATGGTTGAGGGTATAGAAAGCCTGTTAAAAACTGTTGTTTTTTGAGGTTGGTTTTCATGTGAGGGTTGGAGGGTATGAATTAGTGCCCCCCCCCCATTTCCCGGTTCTCGGTATTCCCGGGAATACCGGTATTCCCAATTCTGGAACCGGTTTCCCGGTTCTAGATATATTCCCGGGAATACCGGTATTCCCGGTTCTGATCCTGGTACCGCTTCTCAAAAACCAAAAAAATACTATACCATAAAATATTTAAATTACACTATTTAATCAGTAATTCAGTAATACTAGTGGTATTCATTTAACCGTATATTTATACGCGACTCGTATTTGTATAATTATACGAGGTGGTTTTTATGAATGCCCCTTTTTGATTACCTGGTATTACTTACACAATTGTCAAAACAAAAAAACTAATTTTTGTATTTGGAAAATTTACAATGCCACAAATAAAACAAAATTTCAAACAATTAATAAATTTTAAATAAATTAATAAATTTACTGCAAACAAAAATACTTTTTATTTTATTTTTTTAATATTTGTCATTTTTAACAAGATTGCCAAATTGTAAAAAAACAAAAAATAGCAAAAAAATATCAAAATTATTTGAACATTGGCAATCCTAGACCTGTATAATTATACGATACAAGTTTACACACCAAAATATGTGTACAAATATATCAGGCCTCGTAAAATATTTTTGACAATAATTGTGTAAACTAACCAGATATACACGGTATACGAGGTGTTTGTACGGTTAAATGAATACCACTACTATTTAGTTGTGTTTGTAAAATTATTTAAAAATCATGTAACTATTTTTTCTTAAATTAAAGAAATAAAATGGAAATGGTATTTTTCACATGTTTTGTATTTTTTTTTTTGGTAAAAGCAAAGAACAAATTTTAATTGTACAAAATTTTACAAAATATACATACCGGTAGTCTCGGGAATACCGTCAGAACCGGAAATACCGGTATTCCCGGGAATACCGGGAATGAATTAAGAACCGGGAAACCGGTACCATTTTCCGGTAATACCGAGAACCGGGAATACCGGTGTTGTTTTTCATTTTTAAATAATTTTTCGTAGTGTATTTTTACTTGTTTAAATTTAATTTTGTTCAAATCAAATTTTCTATTTTTTAATTGTTTTTAAAAAACTGTTAAATATTTTCATTCTGACTTTTATTGTTGAATATTCCGGAAGGTCCATCAAATGTAAGATTTTTTGTAAATTATTTTGTGTTAATTATTTTGCAAATTGTAATCGCCTTTTATCTTTTAGTGAATAAACCAATTTATTGAAGTTTATCAAATAAAGTCCTTCAGTTCTATTTGGAATTTTCAACAATTTTATTCAATTTGGACTACGTTATCAAATCTTTTGAAGATCTCTCTTAGCGCTCTGTCAGAGATCAAAGAATATCAAGCTCGTTGTATTTGTTCCCGGAAAGCTCTTTTAAGACTGCCGCAATAATTGGAAAATAAGTTATTATTTTGAAGATCCTATTCGTTTTGTAAATGCAATTACGAAGCAACAGAATACTATCAAAAATGCCTTTAACACGATCGCCTACACGAAACAACCAAGAACAATTGAATCAAGATAGATCCAACGACCCCAATACATCTAGTGTTCAGCACCAAGCAGAAAATTTGTCCGATACATCTAATCAAAGGAATGATCAACCGGTACTTCTATCTGAGAACTCACCATCAGAAGCCCTTTTAAGTTTAGAACAGGTAACATTAAATTTTAGTAAACAAATGGAAGAGATTCAACGCCAAATGATTGCTATTCAGAATATGGTACTGTCGAATAATTTAGTAGTACAAAGGTCCATATCTTCCTTGCAAAACGTTATTGGAATTTCAAACCCTAACTTGTCAAGAGAAGTCAATGTAGGTGAACATTCCTTTTCTTCTGTTTCTCGTACCCAACCCTTTGAGGTGAATAATACGTCGACTGCTTCGCCCACTGTCTCGATCGCACAATCAAATCCAACGTCATCACATAATGTACAAACCACTGCAGCTATGTTATGTAATCCTACGACTTGTGCCAATTTGACATCTGAAATAAATAGAAACGTCACATCGTACGACTTTTCTTCTGATCTGAATCCCTCAGCCCCTCCCATACCACAAACATCTGCTACTATTCTTCCTTTAACTTATGCTACTCCTTCCCAACATGGACCGATATCTGCACCACATCGACAAAAGAAAATATATCCCTTGCCAAAATTTTCAGGGTCGCCAGAAGATTGGCAAACATTCTATGAGGCTTTCCAAAGCTCAACTACTGAATTCGAATACTCAGATCTACACAACATAATGCGTCTTCGCGACGCTCTTGAAGGAAACGCTAGAGAGACGGTTGAGTCCCTTTTGTCTAATTCAAAAAACGTTAACTCTATAATCGAAATTTTAACTGAAACCTACGGAAGACCAGAGCAACTGATAAAGTCTCAAATACATAAGATTCGTATCCTTTCTTCAGTGGAAGAGTCAGACTTGAATGCTCTAATTGTATTTGCTAACAAGGTAACAAATATGACTACCTTTGTTGAGTCAGTAGGAGGAAACCATCATCTGGCGAATCCAATGTTACTTAGTGAACTCGTTTCAAAACTGCCTATATCACGACGTCTTCAATGGGCGGATAAGTGTTTGACTTTGGGTCGAATGCCCACTATAGTAGATTTTTCTAATTGGCTTGGCACCCTGCGAAAAGTTGTAAACATGGTAACAGATTGTCTTCCCCTTTCAAGTAAATCAAAAAACTTTGCTTGCGTGTCAGTAGAAAATAAAAAGTGTCAAGTTTGTAATGTTAATTGTAAATCACTTGCCTTTTGTGAGACCTTTAAGAAACTGCCCATAGAGTCCAGATGGGAGAAGGTAATATCTCTGAAGGTATGTTTCTCATGCCTTAAAGGAGGCCATCGTTCAACAGCGTGTTTTTCGAAAAAACAATGCGGTCAAGACTCATGTTCGAGTTATCATCACAAGCTTTTGCACAAAGACCGTTTGCCTGTGACTGTAAATACATCTCTCACTAATGAACCCTCAAATAATGCCTTTTCAAATGGTATTCAGACTCTGGCTCGAAGCTGTCTAGCTGACGTTAATACAGACAAAAATTCAGTTTTATTTCAAGTCATTCCAGTAAAAATATATGGTCAGAATAAAACTGAAGTCATTTATGCTTTTATAGACGACGGAGCTAATGTCTCTATGATAGATGTTGAAGTTATTCGTAACTTAGGAATTAGAGGTCAAAAGGATATTTTAGAACTACAATGGATAAATAATCAGTCAACTCGTGAACAAACACAGGTTGTTAACATTACCATTAGTGGTCTTGAAGATTTTTCCGAAAAGTATGTTATGAACAATGTTTATGCTACGGCTAAATTAGATTTGCCCAATCAGAGTTTTAACTTAGCCACAGTTGTTGAAGATGGTAATGATTCATATTTATCAAACATTCCTAATTATGAAAACATAAAACCGAAAATGATTATCAGTTTAGCGCATGCTTTTTTGTCCGTTGGCATTGAATTACCGAAGATGTTATCTCCATCAGGACCTATAGCTACAAAAACAAGATTGGGTTGGATTGTTTATGGACCTGTAAAACAGAACAAACAAAAATTTCGATCGTGTCATGCGTTTAAGTCTGAAAAAGAATTAGAATCATTTATCGAAATGGAAACTTTAATGAAAAATTACTTCGGGTTAGAAACTTTTGGAATTCGTACACCCGTTAAGAAATTGATGTCCAAAGATGATCAAAGGGCTTTACAAATTTTAAATGACACCACTAAACGCTATGAAGATAGATTTGAGTCTGGCTTATTATGGCGAGAAGATTTTTGCAATTTTCCAGATTCTTATGAAATGGCTTTAAAACGTTTGACTACAGTTGAAAGAAAGATGTCAAGAGATCCAATTTTCGCAGAAGAGTATTGTGCTAAAATAGATGAATACGTTGAAAAAGGATATGCTAGAATAATGTCTGATGAAGAGGCTAGAGTTCGTTCCGAAAGGACGTTTTATTTACCGCACTTTGGAGTGATGAACCCTAACAAAAAGAAGTTAAGATTTGTTTTTGATGCTGCAGCCGAAGTTAAAAATGTGTCTCTAAATAAAGTTCTTTTACCTGGTCCTGACATAAATCAACCTCTTTTGACAGTACTGTTCAAATTTAGACAGGAAAAAATCGCTGTTTGTGGCGACTTGAAGGAAATGTTTCACCAGGTTATTATAAGAAAAGAAGATCAAGATGCACAACGTTTTTTGTGGAGAGATGGAGACCCTTTAAAACCAATTAAAACATATGTAATGCAGAGGATGACCTTTGGGGCCACATGCTCCCCAACAATGGCCCAATTTGTAAAAAACAAGAACGCCGAAGTGTTTAGAGAAGAATATCCACGAGCTGTAAAAGGTGTGATTGAAAAACATTACGTGGATGATTACGTCGATTGTTTTAGCACGGAAGAAGAAGCAGTCAGAGTTGTACGAGAGGTAAAGAAAATTCACAAAATTGGCGGGTTCGACATGCACAATATGATGACAAATTCTAATGTTGTTGCCAAAGAATTAGGGATCGATAATAGCAGTGGATCAGTTAACGTAGGGAAAGCCGTGGAACGTATTCTTGGAATGCACTGGGTGTCAAGTTTGGATAAGTTCGTGTTTGTACTGAAATTTCATAAGGTTCCAGACGATGTTTTAAAATTGAAAAGAGTTCCCACTAAGCGAGAGTTACTTTGTATTACCATGTCAGTATTTGATCCATTTGGCTTTGTGGCGGATTTTATGGTTTCAGTTAAATTACTAATGCAAGAAGTTTGGAAATGCGGAACCGATTGGGACGAAAAGTTGCCCGATGAGATTAGCTTAAAGTTTAAGAGTTGGATGGAGGAGCTACATAAATTGGAGCATTTTAATATCTCAAGATTTTACTTTGAAGATTGTACAGAGAAGAAGATACAGTTGCATGTTTTTTGTGATGCAAGCGAACAAGCTATGGCAGCTGTTGCATACTGGAGAGTTCAGTTTTCAAAAGGCGTTAAGGTTTCATTCGTTGCGGGCAAAACCGCTTGTGCTCCACTCCGATTTCATTCGATACCAAAATTAGAATTACAATCTGCTGTAATAGCAGTTAGATTAAAGGAATGTATCATTAGTAGTCATGAGATCAGAGTTGATGAGATTATTTTTTAGAGCGATTCTCATACGGTAATTCGTTGGATACAATCAGATCATCGGAAATACAAACAGTATGTTGCAAATAGGGTTTCCGAGATACTGGAATTTTCAGAGGAAACACAATGGCACTGGTGTCCAACGTTAGATAATCCGGCCGATAAGGGCACAAGAGCAGTTTTTCCTGTTAACTATGATCCAGAAGGTATGTGGAAAAACGGTCCAAAATTTCTTTTTAGTGGGAAGGAGGATTGGCCTGTGGAATGTGGTACGGAAAAAAGGGAAGATAGGTCAGGAGATGAGTTGAAATCTAAGTTCTTCGTTATGACCTTGACTGGGTTTGCTGATACAATCGACACCATTATAAATCGTACTTCAAAATATTTGAAAGTGCGTAGGAAAGTGGCTTGGGTCTTCAGATTTTTAAAAAATCTTCGTAATAAAAGTTGTGGGGCAGAGGTTATACAAGGAGAATTAACTGTAGAGGAAGAATCTCATTTAGAATTTGTTATTTGTCGCCAAATCCAAAACAAATATTTTTCAGAGGAATACAAATGTTTGGGATCATCAAACGCAATTTCAAAATCTAGCGACATCTTGACATTGAATCCATATTTAGACGAGATGGGCATAATACGAGCTGGTGGGCGTCTTGATAATGCTATAATCCTTCCTGAAATCACTAAAAGGCCAATAATTCTTCCTAAATCTCATTTGTATTCTCGTATTATCGTTGAATATTACCACCAAAAGAACTGTCACCAAAATTCTTCAAAAGTAATTTGTGATGTCAGAGAAAAATTTTGGATTCCATCAATTCGAAGATTGCTAAAAAGTGTTGAAGCTCAATGTACTCAGTGTAAACTAAGAAAAGCCAAGCCTCAACAGCCACAGATGGGGAACCTGCCAAAGGACAGAGTTACGCCCTATGTACGTCCATTCTCCTACACCGGAGTAGATCTTTTTGGTCCGTTTGATATAAGAATACGTAGATGTACGGAGAAGCGATGGGTAGCGTTGTTTACTTGTCTTACTGTTAGATGTATTCACTTAGAAGTGGTAAATGATTTGTCATCGGACTCATTTATACTGTGCTTAAGAAATTTTATCAATCGTCGCGGAGTACCTATTCAAATACGTAGCGATAATGGGAGAAATTTTGTGGGGTTAAGAAAGGAGTTAAAAAATGAGGCAAACTTTTTAGATCACAATGAAATGACACGATTATTAACACCATTGGGAATTAAATGGATTTTTAACACTCCTTTTGACCCTTGTTCCGGTGGAGCTTGGGAACGATTGATACAATCTGTTAAGAAAACCCTGTTTGTACTAATGAAAGAAGCTTCACCTAAAATGGAAATATTTCAAAGTCTTTTGATTGAAGCTGAAAACATTGTTAATTCCAGACCATTAACTCATATTCCGTTGACACCTCAAGATCCCGAACCTCTAACACCTAATCACTTTTTATTGGGGTGCACAAGTTCTACACAGACTCCAGCCGAATTTGATATACGAATCGTTAATATGCGAAAACAGTGGCGCGTTCTTCAAAACTATAAGAATGGATTTTGGGGTCGTTGGATAAGGGAGTATTTGCCAGACTTGACCCGTCGTGTTAAGTGGTGTTTGCCAGCAGCCCCATTACAAGTTGGTGACATAGTTCTTGTATGTGAAATAAGCCTGCCTAGATCGAAATGGAGAAGAGGTCGAGTTATTTATACTTATTGTGGCAAAGATGGGGTAGCTAGATCCGCAGATATAAAAACAATGAACGGGGTTTTCAAGAGACCCACGTCGATGTTGGCGAAACTTGATTTCGAAAATTAGGTGTGAATTTCCCGTAGTCAATTCACGGGGGCGGGAAATGTTGTTTTTCATTTTTAAATAATTTTTCGTAGTGTATTTTTACTTGTTTAAATTTAATTTTGTTCAAATCAAATTTTCTATTTTTTAATTGTTTTTAAAAAACTGTTAAATATTTTCATTCTGACTTTTATTGTTGAATATTCCGGAAGGTCCATCAAATGTAAGATTTTTTGTAAATTATTTTGTGTTAATTATTTTGCAAATTGTAATCGCCTTTTATCTTTTAGTGAATAAACCAATTTATTGAAGTTTATCAAATAAAGTCCTTCAGTTCTATTTGGAATTTTCAACAACCGGTATTCCCGGTACTACGGTACTGACCGTAGGCACTAGTATAAATAAAGTAAATTTCTTGTGATTTTTTATATTTGGTATACCTATGGCCAACTATTAATATCTTCGAGTACAATTTTGCTACTTTCAAAATCCTAGAACCAAGCACGATATTGTGGATCGTATTTGTTCTCAATTACAAACCCGTAGAACACAGACTCTCAATGATCCAACTGTAAATAGTATTCGTTTTTACTTATGGTTATTTTAAGAGGAAGGTCGACATCTGAAATCATCAATACAGATGTTGATTTTGTGTAAAATCTTAGTTGCCCAGTAATTATTGAAAACGAATTGAAAACGAAAGTCAATCAACAAAAACGCGGATTCAATTAATTTTTTAATTGAAACTCCTCCGATAAAGAAAATTGTTGGATCAATCATCAAAGTGTAGGGGATTAATTGATTTTGTAGAGATAGGGATTGACCAAAGACGACGATGAATAATAATTTTATATTTTATGGGAGCCACAACCTGTCCAGACATACGTCCAAGACGGTCAATGTCTCTTATTGTAATTTAATTTAGAAAGGATCGGAACAGACGGCAAGCGTCCAATTCTAATCACAATTCTTATTTATTTATATAAAAAAATTATCAGGGGATTCCAAATAAATAAAAACACCGTAGTTAAATTTTAATCAACTTTATTAGTTGGCGTTTGCATAAGGAATGACAAAATATTGATTTGAACTCTAACTTAAAAGGAAAAAATTGACAAACAAAATAAATTGATCACGAGAATATGAATTGAGAATAAACTAAATATTTAATGAGAGTTTGAGTGACAATTAATGGTAAGCTAGTACCACATTAGTTAAATGCACACACACACTTAAGTAGTGGTTAAAAGCAGACAAGGAAAAACTCCGTACTTTATTAAAATAATGTTTAAATTATTCAAATCTAATTTTGTTTTGAAATAAAACTCTTAAAAATGTTGGTGTTTTATAATTTCAAAAAATAAAACTCTTAAAAATTTTGGAGTTTTATAATTTCAAAAATAAAACTCTTTCAAAAAAAAGAGTTTTATTTTACCTTAAAAATAGAAAGAAATTTATTTTGGTATTATTTTTGAAAATAATATAAATATATGTATAGTAGAGTTTAGATAAAAATAATGTATCTCATCTTAAATATTTTCATTAGGTTTAAGGGGGGTATAAAGGAAAAAAAATAGTCTTAACGTGAACAATTTTTAAACAGCTATAAAAATATTAATACGCAATATATTTTAATTCTGTTTTTTATTTGCAAGATGAATTATTGTAATATTTTTAAAACTTTATTGCACAAAATTTGGTCAACAAGAATTTCCAGGGTTGCCATTCATTTCTTTTTTTTTAAGAGAAAATCAGATGCAGTTGTACAGCAAAAACTACTGAACCGATTTTGATGAATTTTTTTTATTTGTAGATTATTAAATTCTCTAACCATTTTTGAAAAATATTGATTTTTGTTGAAATTATGATAATATAAACTTAAAAATGTACTTTTCTTCTTTAAAAAAAAAAATAATTAGGTCAAAATTTTAAAAAATGTCCACGATAAGTACTAGAGAATTTAATAATCTACAAATCAAAAATATTTCATCAAAATCGGTCCAGTACTTTTAGCTGTACAATTGCAGCCGTTTTCCTTGAAAAAAAAACCTTCTACAATTAAGTGGAAATTTCAGTTCATCAAATTTTGTGTTATGAAATTTTAAAAATATTGCAATAAATTATTTTTCAAATCAAAAAACAGAATTAAAAAATATTGCGTTTTTATTTTTTATCGCTGCTTCAAAAATCACATGTTTATTTTTTTCTTTAAACCCCCCTTAAGAAAAAAAAATATTTAAATCTTCGTTTTATTGGTTTTGGAACAGTTACACATGCTGAACCTTTTGCTCCAAATTAGCGAGTTCTAAGATATTAAAGACATAGTGCGTCTGTATCCATTACTTTTCTCACTATTGGTCATTGATGCTTAAATTTGTTTACAGTATTTATTTCCAGTCTCGAATATTTCGAAAATGGATCGAAATAATCTATGTTCACTTTTACAATTTTCGAATAAGTAAGAGTGGAACTACAGAAAGTACTAAATAAGCGGTTATTCGAATCTTAAAACGGGAATATCTTAAAAACTGTAAACGCATATTTAAAGCAGATTTGGAATTAGGAGGGCAAAATCTATTTAGTTCATACATTTAATTTTGCAGAGTGTTTATTTTTTATTTTCTAAAGTTTATACGCGATTGTTGCAAAAATATTTTTTATGCAAAAAACCAACAAAATATTAGGAGAACACTTTTTTAGTCCAATATTTCGTTAATAGAATTTTTTTTTTCACAAATAAGGGTTCTATTAGGAGTATTAATAAATTTAAATAAGATGAATTTAGTTTCAACTAATTTTACTATTTCGTGAGGTCATATTTTTATCATATTATCAACTATTTTACATAAAAATGTTAAAAACCAAAAATATTTTTTGTTTACTTAAAATAAAATTAATTGTATGAAAATAAAACTCTTTTTATTTCGGAGTTTTATTTTTAAAACTCGGTACCGAGTTTTATTTTAAAATTGTAGGAAATTTATTTAAAAATTGAATTAAATTTTTTTGGAAAAAATACTTTTGGTTTTTTTTCATTGAAGAGTTTTAAGTTTTACACTTTTCCCTTGTCTGGTTAAAAGTGAGAATTAAATAAACTCAAGCTAGACTGGTTTGAGCCAGTGGTCGGCAGAAAGAGGCATATGAAAGTATTTGTGTTTTAATAAAAATATGCATGTGTTGGTGTATTTCTTCAACAAAGCGACATCAACCTGCTTTGAAGAAAGTAAGCTTGCTACTGAATAAAATATTTGTTCTTTTTATGCTCTTTGTTGATTTTTTGTTGACATTCGTGTTGTATACATGTGAATAACCGATTGTGTTCGGCTCCAGCGTGCAATGGGTGCCGATCACTGGTTTGAGCTAACATAATTAAAACAAAATATGCAAATACAATGCATTATTAGAAAAAAGAGCATTATTGAAATGAGTGCATTTAGCTAATGGGATATTTATGAAAAAGTAAATGAGTTGTTTAATATAAAAAGAAACAGTCAATAAAATTTAAATAAATGCATGTAAAAATATTAATATAAAAATAATATCACAAAATAATATAAACATAAAAATAATTATAATACTTCAAAAATACAAATATGTGGCCGCTACAATTTTTATTTCAATTAATCATTTTTTCGATTTTGATCAAAAATTTGATTGATTTTTTATTTTAAGTCAATTAAAATAATTATTGATTTAACAACAGAATTTCACGCTTATGGAAAAATTATGAAGAAATTCATATTTTTTGCTTTCCAATATGTTGCCGACAATAAAAAAAAGTAAAACCGTAGTAAAAAGTATATTTTTGAATTAATGTATTCAAATAAATTGAAGTGAAAGAAAATCTGGTATGTTGAAAATTTGTAATTTGATAGTTAAAGAAAATAACAAAAATGTTGATCAAAACAATAATTGACTCATTTAAATTTTGTTGATCAATAGATTTAATTGAAATTTTTTAGCCAATAATTTTTTGTGTGTATATATTCTTCATATTCATTGTGTTAAAAATAAAATATGCGGGTCAGTGACTGCACTCGCATTTCTATTATAAATTCCTTTTTTGGATCCTATATGCTACATAATTATTTTGGCCCCTGTACACTGAAAAAATTATTGTTCATAACATCTATGAGAAAATTTCATAAAACCAAATTAATTGGCTAAATGAGTATTTTTTAGTATGGTGAAATATTTCATAGAATTTTATTCATAAATTTTGTGAAGAACCCTTGGAACACTTCGCCACAACGACTTCTTGAAATTGGAAGGAAAAATTTATGATAATTCCTTAAGATATCGGGGGGCACAATGCAGAATATAAATGAGTTTTGTGCTAGATTAATGCAGCAATTTTAAGAAAAACCCACACACAACATTTTACTCATATATTTTACGCAAATACTGCATGTGCTACCAAAGGGCTTTCCATACAACATGCATCTCATTCAATACAATGTTTCCAATGTTTATGTCATACAAAAAACAAAAAAATGAAATTAAAGTGAATTGGAGCAAGGCAAGTTGGGGGTTAGAAAATTAGGTCACGCAGCAAATAGCAACAACAGCAACTACATTCATACAGCCGAAAAAAAAATAAATAAACGCATATTTAAATTGAATTCAAAGCCAATAGACAGACAATGAAATCATTATGCGTAGAGTATGTATGAATACATACAATTCATGCGTATTTATGTCTGTAAGTATATGATGTTTGCATGAATGTTTTTTCAGTCAGTTTGTATGTGTTTCTGTCTGTCTGTCTTTCCGTCCCTCTGTAATGTACAATTTTTTATGAGTGCGTATGCAAAATGAAATGTAATGTAAGTTGTTAGAAAATGAATTGAATATTACGCATTCAATGAATAAAATAATGAATTTTAATTTGAATTTAGTTTTTTGTTTTTTGGTAGAATCGCGTTTTTATTTTACACATGCACTATGCTCTGTAAGTATCTGACAGTTTGAAACCAAAATAAATTACACTGTGCTAGTCGCAAAAATTAACAAGCTGGGCACCCTGTTGGTAAAGCTAATTCGAGTTAGCTGAATTCAATGGTGCCCAGCAAGAACTATGTAATGAGAACCCATTCCCAATTGGATTACTTGGAAATGAGTACTAATTACTCGCTGCGTTACTTTATACCCCAAAAAAAGCCTTACTATTAACTTACGATGCAAATGATTCGCAATCTGAATTTTAAAAACCAGTTAAGTTTCATAAAAATATATAAAAAACAATTTTACTCTTAATTTATTTTCTCTCATTTAATAAGAGCAAATAAACAAACAATGCAGTTACTTTTTCAAATTTTCATAAGCGAGCTAGGAATGGGCTATTATTTGTTAGCTTATTCGTAAGCGAACAAAGAAGGCCTTGCCTCCAATGACATCGCCTTGTTAAAGTAATTAACAATGAATCATTTTCGTTATAAACCCCAAAGTTAATTACTTAGTAATGGAAGTTTTTGGTGGGTGCTAGCCGTTTTTCGAAGTTAGCGCTCGTAATCGCGATATTCGCGATTTAAATTGTAAATCCTTAGTACTACAAAAATTAAATTTTTATGCTTTTAGAATAGTTTTTTAAATATAAATTTGGAAAATTCATTGTTTTTTTCGCGAAAAAATTTTTTTCCGAAAAATGGCAATCAAACCCACGACCACCACGTTCTAGCACGCTACCAGTTAACCCCACTCAGACTGCCTCCACGATCTTAATTTTCCCTGACAAGGTCAAAGTTTCCGAATCATTCCTGAGAATGATTCTGGAGTAATGAAAGGTTACGACCAGAAGGGTGAATTATATAATGTATGCCACAGACTCAAATTGGCTAACACAGTAGAGATATTAATTTTGAACATATTGTGAAAATATCAAATCGGCCCTACGGAACCCTAATCAAGCATGAAATACTATGAAGAATAGTGTCTTCCCTTTTTGCTGGCATAAAAAAATTCCACATAAACCTGAACTTTTATTGCGTGTCCAAATGATTGTCAGTGCATTTCTATGGAAAATAAGAAAATGGAGGGAGTAAAAGCTTTCTTGTACGTAACGGCATGTCAGGCTAGCAAGCGAATACTAGGCAAATCAGAACTCCAGAATCTAGATAAAGTCACTGTTGTTTACCTCATATTTTTCGGTTTGCAGAGACGAGGTGAAAAGAGACCTTTCCTTGGGTACACATTCACCAACTACAATTCTGGCCAATGAATTCATCAAAACAATGGTGGAGAACGCAAGATAACGTGGCCGGCAGGGCCTGATGGTATTTTTTCGGTACTCTTGCAGAAGTCCCTAGGGATAATCATGCCATGGCTATTACGTATATTTATGGGTAGCCTGGCCTCAGGGTATATACCCTCCGAATGAAGGGAGGTAAGGGTGGTCTTTATCCCCAAAGCGGGAAAGATAAACCACAATACCGCAAAGGATTACAGACCTATCAGTCTGTCATTGTATTTACTGAAAACAGTGGAATAACTGGTAGATGTTTATGTGAGAAGTACCCTCAAAACAGACAATTTCAGTGCGGCCCAACACGCCTATTTTAAGGGTAGGTCTATTGAAACGGCTTTAAGCGATGTTGTCGGGCTGATTGAGGATACTCTTCACAAAAAAGAGTATGTTTTGGCCTCATTTTTGGACGTGGAAGTGCGTTCAACAATGTCAAAATATCATCCATTCTTAATGCCCTACAGAACACGGGCACGGACACTCAGATGACTTTATGAAAGGGCAACATGCTGAAAAGCATTAACTCGAAGATAGGTTATGGTGAATTAAGGAAAGTAGTTACAAGAGGCACTTCACAAGGGGGAGTTTTCTCTCCTCTCCTGTGGAGTCTTGTAATAAATGAGATTCTCGAGTTACTCAACTGAATGGGTATCAAGGTGGTTGCCTACGCTGACGACATTGTGATCCTTATAAAAGGTAAGTTTTTACCAACTATTAGTGAACTCATGAAATCAGCGCTTAAGATACCCTCAACCTGGGCAAAGAACAACGGTCTAAGAGTTAATACCGCCAAAACCCGACTTGTCTTGTTTACAAAAAGGACTAAGATAGAAAGGATAGAAATCTTGGACTCAAAGCTTTCCTGGAAAAGGAATACAGAGGAAAGGATGTCGTTATGTGCTTTTACACCTGCAGAAGAACTTTCGAAAGAAGGTGGGGTCTAAAACTGTGAATTATACACTTGATGTATGGTGCGATAATTAGACCAATGCTTACCTATGGTGCCCTTGTGTGGTCTAGAGCAGTGGATAAGAAGTCATATATCTGTAATCTACAACGACTGGCGTGTGTGGGTATCACTGGTGCTATTAGACCAGCACCCCAGGCTAGCCTGGAAGTGATACTAAACATACAGCGCGTGGATATTTACGTCAAGAGCACGGCAGAAAAATTAACTCTTATGTTAGGAGAGTTGCAAATGCTTAAGCAACGCTCTTGGGGACACTCGACCATATTAAGCACGGTGGGCGGGATGGATCTGGAACAGAGAAACGACTATATCTCACCACAGACGAACTTTAACAGAACTGCGAAGTCCAAATACCGACTAGGAAAAACTGGGCGGAAAACTCTGTTATGGCAGAGAATGCGATCTCAATCTTTACAGACGGATCAAAAATGGAGATGGGTACGGTCTCGTGAGTTTACTCTGAATGCCTCGAAATCGGGGCCTCATTGAGACTTATGGATAAGTGTAGTGTTTTCCACAGATGATCACGACAAGGGAACTTCGTCCTTGCGTCATTAACATTTTCATGGATAGTCTTGCAGCTCTAAAAGCCTTAGAATCAAACACTGTAAAATCGGGAATCGTTAGAAATTGTATACAATCTATTAGTCGAATCAGTCAGCATACAGTCAAGCTAATCTGGGTCCCTGGACATAGTGGGATCGCTGGGAACGAATTGCCTGATGAATGTGCAAGAAATGTTTCGGAATCGTTGGGGGAACGTCTAGAACCTGACATCTCGGTTCCTGTAGTGGAATTGATAAACGAACTTGATATGATATCTGAGAATAGGATGAGGGATGGGTGGATATCACTGACTACTTGCAGAATAACGAGAACCCTATGGCCACTGCCATTCCGAAGAGGACAAAAAGTCTTCTTACTTTTGGAAAACGGACGGTTAGCCTATTAGTAGGAGTACTTACAGGACACTGTATGTTTGGCCAGATGGCCGTGCGTGGAATGTCTGATAGGGACTATTGTAGAAGTTGTGGGGAAGTGCAGGAGAAGGAGTCTGTTAAGCACTTGTTATGTGAATGTCCGGGTCTAATGAGAAGTAGTGTCCGACCGAACAGTTCGGCCAAAAAACGGTATTGGCCAAAAATTAATATTTGCAAGCATTTTTAACAGCTTTTTCTGATGGCCGTTTGTTTGTTTAGGCGATAGAAGACTATTCTGTCTTTCAAATTTAATGGCGAGGACGAAGTTAAGCACCAATTTAGATGTTCGGTAACCGAACGTTCGGCCAAATTGAAAAAAGTTCGGTTACCGAACTTCGAAATTGTGGCTTAACTTCGTACTCGTTCTTAAATTTTACACTCAGAAACGTCTTCCATAGCCTCAACAATTCTACCCCATATAAAAAAAGTTGTTAAAAGTACTTCCAAATACCAAATTTTTGATTAAATGACGTTTTTTGTCCGAACTGTTCGGTCGGACACTAATGAGAAGCAGCCTTAAGCATTTTGGGTAAAGATTTTTCGATGACCTGGATTGTCTAAACGGTGTCTCATTGACGTTTCTAGAAGAATACCTTAGGGAATCGGGCAGTTTTAAGATATAGAACTTTGTATCAGAGGGAGAGTAGGGAAGTAGAATTAGGGAAATCACAATGGGCCTTATGGCCTCCGAGAGAATTTGCAAAATGGCGAACGCCCATCCAACCAAACCTAACCTAGCCGTAACATATTAATAAAAATGTCTGAAACATAGACTAACACGTTTTATCCTCTACGCTAAAAAATATGCTGGTCAGTACAATGTTTTTAGTTTTTGACTCCACCACCCCTAACATAACCTAATGAGCACTCAATATGTGCTTACCATTTCCGTTTTAACCATTAGAGAACTCGAAGAACGTGTCCACCGCCAACGACTTCAAGGGCATTCGATCAGAAAATTTGTCTATAGAAGAAATTCTTCCCACATCGAAAGTCTTAGATTCTCAGACATTTTTCGTAAAAAAAAATGTTTCAAATTCTGAGACATTTTTCGTATAGGAAATGCTTCAGATTCTGAGAAATTTTTCATAAAGACAAATTTTTAGATTCTGCGACATTTTTGTATAGAAAAATTCTCAGATTCTAAAACTTTTTTTGTATAGAATAGTCTCAGATTTGAAACGTTTTTCGTCCCCGAAGGCGTTGCCATTCCTTAAGATGGCGCTGTTGCTATTCATTGAATTATTTTGGTTGCTGTCGTGAATATCTTTTGACTTTCCTTCATTGCCAACGGTTTCTGTGTTCCTGCTTTATGATTTGGAACCGGGTTCCTGCTAGGGCTCCACTTTCCTTTAAAGTCTCTTAGTAAACTTTGGCGAATTGCTTTGTTTACCGAAGCCTCATTTGTTAATTTGGTTATTCCGAAAATTATCGGTTAAAAAACCGGTTTGAATGGGTACACTCAAAAAATTATGTAAGTAAATTCTACTGAATATTCACTTAAAATAAATGAAATTTTATTTAAAAACCATTCCACTGTTTTTTCATTTAAAATAAAAACACATTACAGTCAATTTTAAATGTCAATTTAATGACTTACTAAAACATTAAAAAACTAGTGAATATTCAGTTATTTTGTATTGAAAAACAGTAAAACTATAGAAGATTTTTTTTACTGCCGAAATTGAATGTAACAGAAAATTCGGTTTTAAGACAGTAAATTATATTTTTTAAACTACAGAAATAGTAAAAAAATTAAAGCCTTTATAAAATAAGTGATTTTTCTTTTAAAATAACTTTACTGATTACTTTTTAAAATAACCTACAAACAGTTAATGACATAATTTTCTTAGTGTATAAATACTCTAATTGTCCCCAGGACTAAATTTATCTCAAGATGGGTACAAGTCATACCTTCTAAAATATTCAATATTCAATGGTCAATGGTATGTTTTGTGATTTGGATCCGGCCTGCTCGGCCTTTTTTTGCTTAAACATTACATTTCTTAAATTGTTAAATCCGAAACCGATCAGTTCTGCAATTTTGACAACTGACAAACTAGTTGACATTGATATTTTAATACCTCTATTTAAAACGTCAATATCATAGACGGAAACGCTAGGACTTATCATTAGAATTCTTGTAGAATATGCCATATCCAATTTTTCCTCGGTGAAAGTTAATTTAAATTGGGATTTTCTGATTTTTATTAAGCTTTTCTTGATTTCATTCAAAGACCAAAAACAATTATCGATTTAATTTTGATAACTTACAATTGGTTTTAAACTGGATAGTCCCTTTAAAGAACGTATGCATACATTTTCAGCATAGTGTAAATGTAAGAAAAAAGTAAATGCAAGCTACGTCAAGACCGGGATGTATAAACAATAATTTAAAGATTTTATCATAGAATAGTGGAGTTTGTGTTAAAACATCTGTTATATGCAATTTTTCCACTTAATAAAACTGCCTAAATGTCTAGTTGTGAAGAAAAATTTCATCAAACAAATGGGCCAATATTCAATAGGGTATTTAATCGGTTGACCTATTATTTTTTTTTAAATAATTGACAAAATAATTGAAAATGACAAACGAAATCAAACGAAATCTTTTTGAAAAAAAAAATTATTATTTAAAAAAAAAATATTTTAGAATCTGTGAACTTTTGTAAATAGAAATTTTGTCAAATTCTCTTCACTTAGACCGGATGGTCCATAGCGAAACTACAATAATTCCTCAGCGACGCTGATAGAACACGTTTGTCCTCAGCGCGAATTTTATTAATTGCCATACGTCGACATTGGAAACCGTTTCCAAGCTCCCGAAGACATTTGCAGGCGGGTTCAAGCCAAAGTGGGACAGTGGCAAAGAATATATTCGACCCTTTCCTCTGTGTTAGGTTCATCGCACCGCCTACAGCTGGCATCGGAAATAAGTTCCATTTACTTTCTATGATATCCTTTAAGGCAGTGTCCTTTCATATAATCCAAAATTTCTGAAAATCGGATTATTTGTTAAAAAGCTAGAGCACGTTAAACGTGATATAGTATTTTTTTAGCTTTTGCTAAAAAGTAGAACTTTGACCGCGATAGAAAGATAACACACAAATTTTTAAAAAATGGAATGAAGTGCATTTATCTTATAATGTAGGTTATCTATTTATGTGCCAATTTTCAATTAAATCTGAAATTTTAATTGCAGACAGATATTTCGATGTGTTACGTACGGAATGTTGATTCCTTACACTAAAGAATATTTGCAATGTTAACTTAAATTTTACTTAACTGTGAAAAAATTTCAGCTTACCCCCTCACAAACCGATCTCCCAGCAAAACTTAGATTACCAAATAAGGTATAAAATAAGATATAGGATCTCTTATTTTATACATTGCAGCATTGATGATTTTAACAGGCGATGAGACTCAAAGTAATGCATCCACATTATCACAAAGAATAAGGTATAAAATAAGTCATAAATTTATAACGAAGAATACGAGTAAGGTGTAAAATATATTATATTTTATAGGTTACGAGAAATGAAATAATATAGCATACCAGAAGATAATATATAAGGTGTTACGAGTAGTGAAAAAGTAATTTTGTATTAAATTTACTCACGTGATTGTAAGTGAGTGTAAGTAGATAAAATATGCTCGTGAGTGTGTGTCGTTAGAAATTTCCTGTCGTGAGCCCATCTCTAGATTTAACTTATGCATTTTTTTTATAAAATATTTATTTTTTATGTTATTGTAATTCTTTATGCATCCAATTATAAATAATGCATTATTTTAAACATTGAAATAATACATAATGTAAGCAATTATAAGTCATCCATGATTTAATGTTTAGAAATAATAAATATGAAATACATTTTTTCCAATAATCATGCATAACGTAACAAATTATTAGTAATGCATTATTTTTCACTTTAAAATAATACGTTGTGGAACAAATGTTTGGTAAGACATCCTAAAAAATTGCTACAAATAAGGTATATACATTACCTGGTAATGTGTTATATAATCACTACCCATTACCAAAGTTTTGCTGGGCTGCTTTTAAAATAAGATTGTAACGCTAAAATATAGTCCCATATCTAATGATTTTGTTTCCTAAGAAACATATTCAAAATTTCATGAAATTAGCTGGGCGCAAATTAAAAGTTGTCCGATCCCTCTAAAATTTGATTATATAACAAATGTTTTGTATTAGGTCCCTGGATGAGTTTTGCCCTTCTACAAATGCAAAAAACAGCCAACTTGGTAATCAAATGAGTTGCAAACGAGCAGAGATTCCCGCTCAAAGCCTTTTAATAAGGCTAAATCTTCAAGAGCGGGCGAGGTCACGGCTGCAACTTAAGAGTTATAAAAAGATGATCAGAATTGCCAAATGTGATTCTTGGAAAAAGTTCTGTAGAAACATAGAAGCAGTGTTGAAAATACTGCCTAGATTTTCAGCAAAAACACATAATTTGTACTGTTTTGTCAGCATAAACATTATCAAAACAAACCAGCAGTCAAGAACTGAGCTGTTAAAAATTGTCAATTTTCTTCAGCAGCAGTACAGTAAAAGTTTTTTTTTTTAAATTGACAAACTTGCCAGCACACAGTTCAGTTTCAGTTTAAACAAGTGAGAGTGTTAAATTCGGCTGTGCCGAATCTTTGATACCCTCCAACTTATGAAAAAATTAAAAAAAAAAAAAAAATGCAGGGGCGTTTTTTTTTGGGGGGGTCAGTTGGGGTCATTGGGGGACACATAAACCCATGCGGTAAATGTTTAAAAATTCATTTATTATGCTTTTGGAGCTTAAGTAATACAATTTTATCATTATTTAAAAACATTTTTAATATCCACGCCCACAAAAGGGGGCGGGCAAAAAAAAACGATTTTTTTTATTTCCTGGGTCCAAGTGCAGGACCTTGAACTTTTTCTGACATCAAATTGTTTCATTTGCTCAACAAAAATACAAAAAAACCTGTGAAAATATGGCGTTTTTCAGAGGTTAGTTAAGTTCTTCAAGGGGGAACTTTTTTCCCCCTGGTCCGATTTTGCCCATTTACGAACTTAAACTGCCTAGGACCAAAACACATTTTCCTGCCAAACTTGACGAGTCTATCTCTTTTATTTTGGACTGCATCGTGTCTTATACAGACGGACGGACGGACGGACGGACGGACATACGGACATTCTAGAAAAGTCTTAGAATGGATCATAGATCAATAATATATATACTTTATGGGGTCCCCGATCGATATTTCGATGCGTTACAAACGGAATGACAAAGTGAGTATACCCCCATACTGTAGTTGGAGGGTATAAAAAACAAAAAACAGCACACACGACTGAATTGTCTGGTTACTGCGCTGCACAAGTTATGTTTGTTGTACGGGACTTGCAGCCAGTGTTACCGTTGAGAATTTTGAAAAAGTCGCAGAAAAAGTCGTTTTTTACAAAAAAAGTCGCACAAAAAAGTCGTTTTACCAAATAAAAGTTGCACCTTTTTTTAAGGGTTGAAGATTTTTTTATAATTTTTTTCTGTATTAGGGAGTCAAAATGTAACTCTTTTTGGCGTCTCTGGGGCAGTTGTTGGGATTTTTGTGGATTTTTACGCCCAAACAAAAATAAAATGGGGGATCGATCCACATTAGTTTTTCCTCCCTAACATTTTTTCCAAACATAACTAAGCCCTAACCACATACTAATACAGACTCGACATAAGTGACAGGTGTCAAAAAAGCAGTCTTAACCCATATGGTTAACTTTTTCAAATTAATCTACGAATTAGATTAATTTGACTAACCAAAACATTAAAAAACTAATGAATATTTACTTATTTTGTATAAAAAAACATTACAAATGTATAAGAAATTTTTTACTGACAAAATTTAATGTAACGGTAAATTCATTATTAAGACAGTAAATTATTTTTTTTAAACTACAGAAATAGTAGAAAACATGAAATCCTTTATAAAATAAGTGATTTCTTTTTTAAATAACTTTTCTGATTACATTTTAAAATAACCTACAAACAGTAAATGACATAATTTTCTTAGTGTAGTCTGTGCCCCAACTGTCCCAAGGGTGCCTCTGGAGGCGTCAAATGTATGACCGAAGCCCAATTGTTTTTTAACCCAAACCCTCATTCATTTTTACCCCCCAAAATTTGTTTGACCATACCAACAACCTATATCCATTTCATAAGTGTGTTTCCATGCAATATTTTACGATAGTATAGGATATATCTAAAGGAATGGACTATATCTTATGGATTGGGAAATATATTTTGGAATGGACGATACATATTTTTATCGTAATTCCGTTTTTTGATGATTTTTGTTTTCATTTGACTATGCATATTAACAATGTAAATAATGTAAAAATCTAAAATTCGAATATTTGGTAAAATTATTTAAAATTTGTGTAATTTCGCAGTATATGGTTTAAAACATAAAAATATATTTCACTTAACAAAAAAGGGGGAAAAAGTCGCACAAAGTTGGAAAAAGTTGCAAAATAAGACAAGTTTAAAAAAGTCGCACAAAAAGTCTCAGAGTGTCAAAAAGGTTGCAAATTGCAACTAAAGTCGCACAACGGTAACACTGCTTGCAGCATGGAAAATAAAAATTGAACTCGACTCGTCAGCATAAAATTTTTTTTATTTGGCTGCTGAAAATTAAATGAACGCACTTATAAGTAGATATTTCTTTGTACAAGTAATGGCATGTTGTATTATATAATTAAGAATAATGTTTCAAACGTAAAGATAATGCTTTAACAAAAATGTTAAGAAATGTTTCTAATGTTTTGAAAATTTTTTAAATTTAACTAAAAATTATTTAAAAAAAAGTTTTAAAATTTTCTAAGTTCTAAGTAACGCTTTAAAGTTTCATTAAAAATGCTTAAAAAAATTTTTAGGTTCCAAAATTTTTTGGAAAATATTTGAAGTAAACAAATAAAAAAAAAATTTAAGTGCCAAAATTTTTATTTGAAAATTTTTTTAAAACACAATTTTTTTTTTACTTTATTAAGAAAATTTTTTGAAAATTTGGTTTGAAGTTAAGTGTTTTATTAACAGATCCAAAATTCCAAGTTTCATAAAATTTTTTAAAATAAGTGTCAGACACAATTGTTTTTTACTAACTAACGAAAACTAATATGATGAAAACAAAAAGTTAAATATGGGCTGAAACGCGTTAACGGTCACACCAAAAAACCGATTTAGATATAATTATGCCAGAATTTTAGAATAAATAAGTGCAAATAAAAATTTTTTTCTTGAAATATTTTTAGAGTTATAGAGATCGGAAGTTTTCATTTTTTTGCAAAGATCATATTTGGTTGAATTTTTATTGACACTTTGATGCGATAAAAATTTATTTTTAAAAAACGAATTTTAAAGTATTTTTGACGACCTTTTCACTGGCATTGGTGGTTTTTTAAAAAAATAAACATTTTAACTTAAATTTCAAGGTCAAATTATTAAAAAAAATTTTATCTTATAAGCGTCTATTTTGAGATTTTTTTTAAAAAGCCTGACGTTTTTTTCATTTAAAAACATTTTTAAAAAATGGATCGAGTGTTCCTTATTGCGAAATTTTTTTATTTGTTTTTATACACGCGGTATTCGTACTTTTTGAGTGTTATTTTATACAAAACAATTATTTTCAATGTTGGCAATCGATACCTTTTCAATACCGTTATCCGTTTCAAAACCCTTTAAACTGAATACCGGTACCAATACCAATACCGAAACTTAGTTTTGGTATCGGATACCGGTATCCAAAAACCTTTTCCTTCGATATCGGTACGTACCGGTATTGAAACGGTATTAAAACGGTTTTTTCCTAAAAAACATGTTTTTTTTTACAAAAAAAATAATAGAAAATACTCCAAATGCCTCCCCGAAGTCTCATAAAAATCAAAAAAATCTTTGGGCACCCACATCGTGGATTAAATAAAAATTTCAAAAAAAAAAAAAAATCATACTTCAACCGCTATGCGGGAGCAGAAGAAAATTATTGATTTTCACGAAATTTTTTTGAAATCATTTAGACTCTCAATAGAAACTTTCCGCAACCCTAGGTATAGTTCATAGAGTAAAGAATAATATCAGAGATTTTGAAAGGCCCCAAAACAATATGTCACTTTATATAAATTGGTTTTCTTAATGTTAAAGAGAGTTTTTACATGCAATAGCATAGGCAACACTAAGAGAACCAACTTTTTGAGAGAGGAAATTAAATGGTAGCCAACCAACCTGATACCCACTGGTATAGTTAAGTTTTTTGGGGATTTTTATTTAATCCGCGATGTGGGTGCCCAAGGATTTTTTTGATATTTATAGGACTTCGTGGTTCAAAAATTATTACAAAACCGTTAATTTCAAATTGGTTTCACCTTAAGTCCACATGTTGAAAAACACGTTAAACCAGCTTTAAAAACATGGAAGAGTCATAAAAAAATATTTAACAAAGTATTTTTGTCACTCAAAAATATTTTTACAATTAAGCAAAAAAAAAACTTACACTCGAAAAAAATTTTACACTCAAAAAAAAATTTTTGTAATTTTTTTTTTCAAAAATGACTAAAAAAAGTTTTTTACTCAAAATAAAATATTTCTAATCAAAATTGTTATTTTTTTTTTTAAGTTAGAAAACTAACTATCACTTTAAAAGGGCACCGTGGATACTCATGGATTCGGCTAACAAGGAGAGTCTCCCTGGTGTCACCCTCCGATCTTCATGACATTTGGATATGTTGTTCAGAACGAAAATTAATTCGACACTTATTTTTTTTAGCGGCCCAAATTCATTTTTAGGAGGTTCGATTTGCATGGAGGGAAATTGACCTTTTTCAGTTTTTGTACGATTTACGTCTATTTGCTCAAAATTAATATAGGCGTATTTGGTATTAGATTAATGGTAATTAAAATACCTATCTTGTGATGCTAATAACGTGTAAAAAAAGTAAATATTTTTCGACTTATTAACAAAAATGTCCAACAATTTTGCCATTTTACTCAATATGACGAAAAGTTGTGCATGTTTGGACCGTTCTTTGCACATGGAGATAGATTTTCTAAAGACCTTTCATTTGGTATGTAACATGACTAGGTTTATTTGTATAATATATGAGACAAACGCAAAAAAACTGAAAAATTACCGTTTCTTCCCCCTCATTTTCACCCCCTAAATATGAATTTGGGCCACTAAAAAAAATACGTGTCCCTTTATTTTTTATACTCTACAAAATAAAACCAATTCCATAAAGATCAGCAGGTGACACCAATGATACCTTCCTTGTAAGTCGAATTTAACTCTTCTACTTTTTTACATATTTTTTTTACTTTCTGCAACATATTTTTTTTACATATTTTTTTTACTTTCTGCAACAAGTGAAACCTTTTTATGTCAGAATAACTTCAAAGTCCTGCACTTTGATCAAGGGGTTAAGAAAATTACAGTTTTCTCGGTCCGCCCCCTTTTGTAGGTGTGGTCCGGCAACGTCCCCGCCGACCCCCTAAGAAAACGCAATTTTAATTTTTTTTCACATTTTAAAGCGCATTTTAGCAAAAATGCTAAAAATAAATACGTGTTTTATGGGGCTATTCTAAAATGTTATTATTATAATAAGTGCTATTATTAGCAACTCAGAATTTTATTATAGATACCAAAAATTTCAACTCTAAAAAAAGCTTTATCAACTTTTTGTTGTTCTAAAACAATTTAATTTGAAATTTAAATTTAGACAACAAAATTTTATAACCACAATAACTGTATGGGTAGGTGGGTGGTTTTGATATTTTGTTATTTTTGGGGGCATGGGTTCAAATCCCACCCATTTCTAACAAATATTTTTTTTTGCCAATTTTTTTTTTTTTTTTATTACAAATATTTTAATGCAGTTTTTTTTTAATTTTTAAATTTCGCAATTTTTAAAAGATGCAAAAAAAAATTGATTTTTGCATCTTTTTTTCTGAAATTATTATTATTGTATGGTTTTAATTGGCTATTTCTCTCGCAAAAAAACATTATAATTGTCTTTAGAGGAAAAAAAATAATCATCCTTATTTCTAAATACGCGCATCACTTCGACGTCGAATGAGTTTCACTTTCGACGACCGAGTTTCACCACATTCTACAATACTTCAGTGGTATCGGTGAAGGAATATCGATTAATTTTTGTCATCACTAGCAAAACACAAAAAAACAACAAAACATATAAAATAACATGAATTGCAAATTAATTAAAATTATATTGCGGGTCATATTTTATATTTATTTTCAATCTTACTATAATATATATAATTAAAAAATTAAGAATAAGTATTTTAAACTTCAGAAATTTAACAAAAAAATCGCCATAAACGAAAATCCGTCATTGTGTGGCACAGTCCGGGAACAAATGCAGTTTGCATTTTCATGGTTTTTATTCTGCCGGAGACATTTTTATTACATAATTTATACAAAATTAAAACACTTAATTGATATTTAAAAGAAAATTCTATAATTTTTAATGATTTGGGTAAAAAAAACACAATTTTCTATAAAAACGCGCCAAAAAAGATGTCGAACAAAAATGTATGAATCTGGCGTCGACGACGAATTGAGGAATACGTCGAATGTCGACGATGACGAAAAAAACATATGTTTTTCGTCTGTATCATCTCCAACGTATTCAGGAATACCAAAAATTACATTCGTCGCGTTTTAAGCGCGTTTATGACAACAGGAATAGCCCCGAATATATTTTTTTTAACTACACTTTTTTGCATGCAAAAAAATTGCAATAATTTTTGTAATAATATGTTTCTTATTTTTGACTACAATAATGCGTATTTTGACAAATTGTGAAAAAATACGGAATTTTGACGAAAACAAAATGTTGGTTTCTTGTTATAAATGAAAAAAATATTGTTATAGATGACAAAATATTGTTATGTACTTTTCGGTCTATAACAAGTTTTGTCATCTATAACAATATTTTTTTCATTTATAACAAGAAACAAACATTTTGTTTTCGTCAAAATTCCGTATTTTTTTCGCAATTTGTCAAAATACGCATTATTGTAGTCAAAAATAAGAAACATATTATTACAAAAATTATTGCAATTTTTTTTGCATGCAAAAAAGTGTAGTTAAAAAAAAAATATTTTTTTTTTTGCTCTAAAGACAATTATGTTTTTTTTTTGCGAGAGAAATAGCCAATTAAACTATACAATAATAATAATTTCAGAAAAAAAGATGCAAAAATCAATTTTTTTTGCATCTTTTAAAAATTGCGAAATTTAAAAATTAAAAAAAAACTGCATTATAATATTTGTAATAAAAAAAAATAAAAATTGGCAAAAAAAAAAATATTTGTTAGAAATGGGTGGGATTTGAACCCATGCCTCCAAAAATAACAAAATATCAAAACCACCCACCTACCCATACAGCTATTGTGCTTATAAAATTTTGTTGTCTAAATTCAAATTTCAAATTAAATTGTTTTAGAACAACAAAAAGTTGATAAAGCTTTTTTTAGAGTTGAAATTTTTGGTATCTATAATAAAATTCTGGGTTGCTAATAATAGCACTTATTATAATAATAAAATTTTAGAATAGCCCCATTAGTATTAAAATTAAAAAAAAAATTTAAGTTTTTATGCGTTTTTTATATTTTTAACATTTTTTTCGATAATACCGGTACGTACCGGTATCGACGTTTCGGTATCGGTAATACCGTAACCGATTCAACTCAAATACCGTAACCGATACCAATACCGAAATAAATAAAAAGACGATACCAATACCGATATCGATACCGTTATTCGTTTCGATTGCCAACCTTGATTATTTTTAAATGTAAAAACTCAGTTAAAATAATATCAAAATAGGCGCTTTATAAGATACATTTTTTTAATAATTTGACCTTGAATTTTAAGGTCAAATTTATATTTTTTTAAAAAACCAACAATGCCATTGAAAAGGTCGACAAAAATCCTTTAAAATTCGTTTTTTAAAATAAATTTTTATCGCATCAAAGTGTCAATAAAAATTCAACCAAATGATCTGTGCATAAAAATGAAATGATCGGTGCATAAAAATGAAAACTTTCCATCTCTGTAACTCTAAAAATATTTAATTTTTTTTTTTTATTTGAGCTTTAGAATACCTACTGTACTATTATTTTAGACTTGAAGTTTATTTTTTATAATTTTTTCAACTACGCATTAATTTATTTATTTATTTAATATAAAAAATATTGCTTTTTTACTGATATAAATTAATTGAATTAAAAAGATTTTTTCTTTTTAAATGAACCTTGCATTTTTTTTATTTATTGAACCTTTTTTCTTCTTATGCATACAAGAAGTTCTCTCGTTACAATGTACGAGTTTATTTTCGTTTATATTTATTTGCTTGTCAGCAGCTCACCACTTTTTGAATTGTAACTTGCAGTGGATTTCTCAAAACAACGTTTGTGCTGTTTGTGTGCTGCCTAATTTTTTTACTGTTGCTGGTTTGTCAGTATTTGTTTTTTTTTTAAATCAACCACCATCAGCACAACACAAAAAAGTTCAGCAGCAAAAAAGTGACTGGACTGTTTTGTTAGAAATGTAAACTGGACTGGTGGGTTGCAGTTTTTTTTTTAAATTATTGACAACTTGACTGGAAGTGAAAATTAAAAATGTGTAATAATTTTCAGTTTTTTAATCACTGCATAGAAGACGTTTCTTAAGCATCCAGGCTGCTCTAAGTTCTGGCTTCTTCTCCTTGCACCCTGGCATACCTGTAGGATCCTAAAAAAAAAGAATAAAAAAACACCTTGGTGGTCAAATAAGTTGCAGACGAGCAGAGATTCCTGCAGAAAGCTCTTTAATAAGGCTAAATCTTCAAGAGCGGACGAGGACTGATTTGCATACAAGCTGCAACTTAAGAGTTATAAGAAGATAATCAGAATTGTTAAATGTGATTCTTGGAAAAACTTCTGTGCATTTAGCAAATTATGTAAGTTACTACATGTTAGTTATTTGTATATTTTACAGTAGTTAGTTGTTTTCAACTACAAAGTCAGTTGTTTTTGTATGAAAAATATCAAACAACTATTTCTGTTAGTTATTTTAAGTCGCTTTTTTAACAACTAAGAAAAAAGTACTGTAATGTAGTAACAGTTATTTAAAGTAGTTGGTTTTATTTTTTTATCTCTGAAAAATTTTCAAAGTTTTTTTCCAAGAAATAAAAATAAATTTTGGTTTTTTTTATTTTTCACAACTTTAAAAAAAAAATGCCTGCGAAATTTGTACTCTTGCCCAAAACATTAAGTCATGATAGAAAAAATAATGTTATATTACTTTGCTATTCCATGCAAAACGAATTGAAATATCAGTCGAGGACCCCATTAAAAAACCAACTGTACATTTCGTAAGTGAGTGCAAAATAAGTACAAACAAGTGTTTTTGCATTTTGGAGAGTATAAAAGATTCGGCACCAAAGAATATAACAAACTCACTTGTTTTATGTACTTTGATAAACAAATGGAAAATTTTTATGCGAAAAGCTTAGACTTGGTGAAAAAGTAGTTTTGGTAAAAAAAATATTTTTTTTTACGAAAAACAAAATTATGTCACAAAATATTTAATGAACCCAAATTTTTTGGTGAAAAAAAAATTTTGATGATAAAAAGTTTTTGATGAAAAAAGTTTTTAGTGAAAAGAAAAATTTTTTGATGTAAAAAAAATTTATGAAAAAAAAAAAAAATTTTTTGTGAAAAAAAAATTATTAATAAAAAATTAGATAAAAAAATTTGACAAAAAAAATTGATGAAAAAAAATATGATAAAAAAAATTTATGAAAAACAAATTTTGATTAAAAAAAAATTTGATGAACAAAAAATTAATGAAAAAAAAAATTAATGAAAAAAAAAAAATTATGAAAAAAATTAATGAAAAAAAATAATAAAAAAAAATTATGAAAAAAAAGTTTGATAAAAAAAAAAATTATAAAAAAAAAATTTATAAAAAAAAAAAAAATACGAAAAAAAAAGTTTGATGAAAAAAATTAATGAAAAAAAAATTGATGAAAAAAATTTACGGAAAAAAAAATAATTGATGAAAAAAAAAAATTTTTTGATGAAAAACAAATTTAATGAAAAAAAATTGATGAAAAAAAAATTTGATAAAAAAAATGATGAAAAAAATTATGAAAAAAAAGTTTGATGAAAAAAAAAAATTTTATGAAAAAAAAAATATGAAAAAAAATTGATGAAAAAAAAAATTTGATAAAAAAAAAAAAATTTGATGAAAAAAAATTTTTTGTTGAAAAGTAATTATGTTACTTTTAATTCACCAGCTGGTTAAAAACGGGTTTATTCACCACGAGGTGAGTTATTATCCAAGTTACAAACCAAAAAAAAAAAAAAAATTGGTCTTTTTTTTCTGAAAATTAAAAAAAAAAAAAATTATATATTGATTATTTTATTTTTAGTACATGTAAGTTGTGTTGACTACAAATGTAAGGAGTTTTTACTACATAAATCAGTTGTTTTTTGTCAGTTAAATTAACAAACATTGTTAGTTGATTTAACTGAAAAAGTAGTTAACCCCAAAACAACTTACAAAGTAGTTATTTTAACTGACATTTTCAGTTGATTTTACTAACATAATTTTTTGAGTGTGGACACATAAAAGATGTTTCTGAGGCATCAAGGCTGAGCAAAGTTCTGGCTTCTTCTCCTAGCACCCTGGGACACCTAAAGTATCCTTATGGAGTTTGGTCTATCTCCAGTGGAGAGTAGCTGGATTTCCTGCTAAACACCCATTTTCCGGGCAATTCTATGACGCCGTTTCAAGCTTTAGAACGTTCTGACGCCCAATCATCTGAAATGGCTGCGGAAATAATAAATATGCCAACATTAATCTGGGCGATTAAAAGCTTCAGGCCTTATAAATCTCCTGAACCTGATGGTATACTCCCGGCTGAGTTGCAACAGGTGTCGGACTATATTGAGCCTTGGCTATATAATATCTACACAGCATGCATTAACTTGTCATATATTCCTTTAAAGTAGAGGGATACCAGAGTCGTCTTTACCCCGAAGGCTGTGAAAAGTTTCCACACAGCTCCGAAGGATTTCAAACCAATTAGTCTGTCTTCTTTTGTCAACGACAATGGAACAAATGATGGGTTCTTTTTGCGTAGAGTAATTGATCCGAGGTCGCTTTCAACTAGGGAACATGAATACAGAAAGAGTGGAGATAGGGCGTAGGTATGTTTTAAAAAATTGGAGGGACGCACCATTGGACCGGTAGAAGCTGATTAAATAAAACAAATTTACAAAAAAATAAAAAAAAAATGTATGGGGATCGCCTTAATAGTTTAAGATAGAGGGTAGGTGTGTTCAGAGAAAATGGACTAAAAAAAATATTGTGGGTCGGTCATACGTTTTGTTGCTCTAAGGGCACTATTAGGGCAGTTAGAGCGGTTGGAGCAAATTTAAAAGAAGTTTGAGTAACGGAACAAAATACCAATTTTTAAAAATTCGATATCTTTTGAACGGATCATCAAAAAATCTGAAAATTTACCATGAAGGAGTTTTCGAAGGGTACTAAAAACTGTAAACAAATTGGGAAAAGCTAAAAAAAAATTTTCAAAGTGTCCGATTTGACATGGAATGCCCCATATATACCAGATCGGTTTCATTCGAAGGGGAATTTTTAGGCACATACTCTGGTATGCAGTTTACATTTTCCAAATGTTTACTTTTCGGACTTATCTTGAAAGATTACAAGAAAATGCAACATTAGAATTCAATTCTGATGGTGGAGTTAAATTAGGGTTACCAGATTTGAAATATGGAATAACAGTACATTTGGTCTCAAAAAACAGTACATTGCAAATAAAAACAGTACTTTTTTATTTTATATCAAACTACAAAAACTTAGCCCTTTTACCCTGATTTCAAACAGATCTCAGCCAAAACGAGCATAAAAGGTTGTTAATATTGGAGTTTAAACACACGGATTTTATAAAAAGTTGAGAACAAAATAATTGTGTTTATTGTTTGACTTCAAATAACAGAGTGAAAATAAAATAAATTGAAATAACATAAAAAGTAAAACAAAAATTTCAAAGAACAAATACTCAATTTATAAAAACTACAAGTAAAGTACAAATCGATAAAGTTGATTTCCAATACGCCTCCTCAACTGCAATCGCTTTTGGATATCATGCCCATACCTTTAACACAGAACTGATGCTTCACTTTAGCTAAAGGTTTTGTTAATACATCAGCAATCATCTCATCAGTTGGCAAGTACTTAATTTCAACTATACCGTTTTCAACAGCATCACGGATAAAATGATATCGATAATGTATGTGCTTGGTTCTGGAATGATGACTACCAAACTTCGCCATATATTGAGCACTCTGAGAGTCACACATAACTGTAGTAGGACCATTAGGAGGATAACCAAGTTCTTCCAACAAATATCTCAAATACATTGCTTCTTTTGCTGATTCAGTTAAGGCCATGTATTCAGATTCAGCACTTGAAGTTGCAACAACGCGTTGTTTACGTGATTCCCAGGATATAACCGCACCTGCGAAAACAAAACAAAAACCAGATTGTGATTTTCGGTCATTAGTATCCTGAGCCCAATTCGCATCTACAAAACCAACTAAAGGCAAAGAACTTTTCTTAAACATAAGGACATAGTCTTTCGTTTTCTTTAAATATCTAATAACTCCTAAGGCAGCAGTCCAGTGTTGTCTTCTGGGGTCTTGACAAAATTGTGATAACTTGTTTACACTGCAACAAATATCTGGTCGACTAAAAACTGCCAAATGCAGTAAAGAACCAATAATTTCTTGGAACTTTGTTTTGTCCACTTTCTCTCCTTCTCCTGGAATTGTTGGTTCCTTTTCAAGATTTATTTTTGACTGCATTGGAATTTCACTTGATCTTGCATTTTCCAAACCATATTTTCCAATTAAATTTTCGATATAACCTGGTTGACAAATAGTCAATGAACCTGGTTCCTGATTAATTTTTAGCCCTATGCAATGTTTTGGTTCCTTCATATCACGGATTTCAAAATTATCTTCTAGTAATTTAATTAATTTATTCGTAACTTCCTGATTATTGCTTGCAATAATAATATCGTCAACGTATAATGTTACTATTATTGTATCTGTACCGTTGTTCATTGAGTAAACACATTGGTCATACTTTGATTTTTTGAGGTTAAATTGATTTAATACTGTATCTATTTTCTTATACCACTGTCGACTGGCTTGCTTCAAGCCGTAAATTGACTTTTTCAGTCTACAGACTTTATTTGTGTTCTCTTCCTCAATGAATCCTTCAGGTTGCGTCATAAAAATTTCCTCATCTAAATCCCCATTTAAAAAGGCTGTTGAAACGTCTAACTGTCGTAACTTAAGATCCTTTTCGACAGCAAGTGCATACACTAAACGCAAGGAATTTTGTCTGACTACTGGTGCGAAAGTGTCAACGTAATCTGTACCGTATTCCTGGGAATACCCTTTTGCTACTAAACGAGCCTTACGTTTGTCAACTTTACCATCGGGAGTATATTTGGTTTTAAAAATCCATCTACAGCCTATTGGCTTTCTACCCTTTGGCAAGTCTACCAACTCCCACGTTTTGTTTTTAATCAAGGATCTGTATTCTTCTTTAGCTGCACATTTCCATTCTTCAACGTTACTGGATTTAAGCATTTCCTTATACGTCTTAGGATCTTTTGTTTCACCACCATAGACAATTGCATTAGCTTCTTCTTTACTTTTAAATAAAGACCACGATCTTAGACGTACCCGAATTGAAGGTTCGGATGCTACGATACTACTTGTAGATTCTTGTTCACTGTTCAGTTCATGTTCATCGTCTGTTAGAAACTGGTCTTGATCTGAATATTCTTGGTTTTGACCCCCAAATTCTAATGAATCTAACTGATTTTGACCTGATTCTATCGGTAATTGGTTTCGATTGCTTGATTCCGCTAAATGGTTTTCAAATGGTTCTATAGAATTAACCGTATGATGTCTAGGTTCAAATTGATTCCACTCGAATTCATAATACCGAACACTTTCGTTTTCTAGTTTCTCTACACGTTTTGATTCAAATTTGTAAAACCCAACTGTTTCATCCTCTACTTCATTAATGTCAACTTCAAAATCTTGTTCAATGAATCTTACATCACGGCTTTTTATGATTTCACGAGTACCACGTTTCCATAAACGATAAGCTTTTGCCTCCGTTGAATAACCTACAAGTACAAATTCTGAACTTCTGGGTTGCCATTTGGATTTTCCCGGTTTTTTGTCCAAAGCAAAAGCCTTACACCCAATTTGACGTAAATGTTTAACAACGGGTTTTTTTCCTGACCACATCTCCTCAGGAGTTTTGTTATTGTTCAGTTTGGTTGGACACCTATTTCTAATATAAGATGCCGTCATAATTAACTCAGCCCATAAAAATTCTGGAAGTTTTGCCTCTATCATCATCGTTCTCGCCATCTCGACTAGGGTCCTATTCATACGTTCTGCTGTACCGTTTTGTTCAGGTGTATATTCTACGCTAAGTTGATGTTTTATACCACAGTCTTTCAAAAAACGTTCAAATTCACGGCTTGTTAACTCGGCTGCATTATCTGACCTGACAGATTTGATCTTCCTGCCTGTTTCCAACTCAACTTCCGTTTTAAAATCTTTAAAAACTTCTAAATATTCACTCTTCTTTCTTAAAAACCGAACGGATACCCTTCTAGTGTAATCATCAATAAACGTGGCGAAGTAAAGTTTCCTACCCATGGACTCTACTCTCATTGGACCACATAAGTCCGTATGTACCAATTGCAAAACCTCAGTGGATGTGATTTCATTCTTCTTGGGAAAAGCTTGTCTCATTTGTTTACCACGAATGCAACTTATGCATTGAATATTTTGGTTTTTAAAATTTGGCAAACCATGAACCATATAATCCGATTGCAATTTTGTGAGATCACATGGGTTTAAATGCCCATATCGTTTATGCCACAACTCAAACTCCTTCTGAGATTTTTCACATACATGAGAAGCGTTGCCATAATGGTTTTGAAAAGATTCAATACAATATACGCCTCCTTTTTTCTCTGAAGTTATTAAAACTCTGTCATTCTTGTATACTATTGCCTTGTCAAAAAAATTTCTACATTGCAACCATTATCAGTAGCTGTTCCGATCGAAAAAAGATTACTTCTCAAATCTGGTATATACAAGGTCTTTAAAAGATTGACAGTGCTAATACGCTCATTAACGCGAACATTAATCTGAGCCGTGCCTATTCCCATGATCTCCAAGTCTTTATCGTCTGCTAATCGAACTGTTCCTCTAAATGTTTCATCTAATTCGATAAACTGTGATTTTATGTTTGTCATGTGTGACGATGCACCACTGTCAAGTATCCAAATAAAACTATCATGTTTCAGACTCAAACAACTACTAGCTACTCTAGTTGATACTGCAAAACCGATTTGTGATGAAATACTATCTGACTGAACATATGCTTCATTCGCTTTATTTAATCTAACTTTACAATTTTTGGCCATGTGACCTTTTTTTCCACACTTATAACAATTAAAAGGAAAACTGTGCATACCTTGATCATCCATGTTATTGTTAAAGTTACCATGCTTCTTTATATTACCATTGTTAGACTTGTAAACCCTTAATGCATTATCTTGAAAATATTCGTCGTCATGATCGGGTTTGTTTCCAATTTCCAGGAGCCTTGAACGTAAAACCTTGAGAGTTGGAAACTCGTTGGCAGTGTCAAATGCTGCTTTTACTGCATTGTATTTAGTTGGCAAACCATCCAGCAGCATCACCGTCAATAAATCATCATCAATATCAGACACCATCTCTCGAAGCTCAGATACTGCAACATCAAATTCCACCAAATATTGTAAAATATTTTGATGTTCAGCCATTTTTAAATTCAGTAATTTACGATACAATTCTGCTTTTTTTCTTGTTGATTTGCGGTTATACGTATCCCTAAGATACGACCAAATTTCTTGAGATGTTTTTAAATTTTTTACCATTCGGACAACATCTGGTTCTAAAGCAATAATTATTTCCGCACGAGCATCTTGATCAACGTCATCATAATCACGCTGCTTCTTTACTGACTCTTCATGCAGCTTCTTTTGTGCTTCTGTTGCACCATCGTTGATTTCGACCACCTCCGGTCTGGCTTCTTCACCCCTTACCATACGCAATAAACGGTTCTTATGCAAAATCGCCTCCATTTGAGGCACCCACGTGGAAAAATTTGTCCCATTTAGCAAAGGTATTCTTCCTGATACCACAGCCATTTTATTTGCTAATTTTATATTCGATACACACGATTATTAATTCTTAACGAGGTTTGGGTCTGGGCCCATAACCTATTGGAGTTTAAACACACGGATTTTATAAAAAGTTGAGAACAAAATAATTGTGTTTATTGTTTGACTTCAAATAACAGAGTGAAAATAAAATAAATTGAAATAACATAAAAAGTAAAACAAAAATTTCAAAGAACAAATACTCAATTTATAAAAACTACAAGTAAAGTACAAATCGATAAAGTTGATTTCCAATAGTTAACAGAACGGTGAAACATTTTAGGTAAACCGTCTCAAATTTATTCAATTTTTTTTATCAGTGTTGAAAAAAATTGCGATTGACTTTTTGGAGCATTTGTCTTAGTTGCCGCGATATCTTACTTGAAAAGCTTTTGTAGTATATGCCACTCAAAAAAATAAGACTGTAAAGTTAACAAATTTTTTTTTGTTAACTCGAGTTTACTGGCTTTTTAGCAAATTTTTAGTTAAAATCAGCGTTTTAACTACTTTTTTTAGTTAAGTTCAACTTACGAAAATACTAGTTTTGAACAAATTTTGAATTAATTTTTTTTGTTGACTTTAAAACTGTGTTTACGAATTTTTATTAATTAATTTGCTGATTTCTCGTAACATATTTGTCGTGTGAAAAAATGTTAGAAATTTCTTGTGTAGCGTCCTATGCAAATCTCATAAGTTATACTTAAGCTGAACTTAACTTGTGAAAAAAAAAGAAAAAAAAAGTGAAGTGTTAGTGTATAAAATTAATATTTAACAAACTTACAATATTTTTACAAAAAGTTTAACTAATTTTTTTGTACATAAAATACATAAAAATATTACCAAATTTTCAGCTGAATTTTTAGTTAAAGTTACGGTTTTTTTGCTACATTCATTCTACGAAAAGTTAACTAAATATTTTTAGTTAAATTAACTAGAAATTTAGTAGGTTCAAAATCAGGTGTTTTTTAAGTTAAATTTAACTAAATTTTTTGCTAACTTTACAGTTTTATTTTTTTGAGTGTGCTTTCGCTTAACTAAAACACCGATCTTCCTATCAAAAACATATGACAAAATCCATAAAACAGTGTTTTAGTTAAAACACGACTTTAAAAAGCAAACGCGAAAACGGTATTATTACACTCAAACAAAGGCCTAACTAAATTTTGGGAAAATGTTTTTTTTTTTCACAATTTAGTAAAATTTAATAAAAATTTTTAAATTTCTTTGACATAATTTGCAACCAATTAGTTCATCATATTTATCTTCTTAGAATTGATAAAGTTTTTTCATCAGGCTTAGTAAATTTTATGCAATTTAAGGAAATTTTGTTTTTCAAAAAATGTTTCAAAAATTTCAAAAACTAAGCCAGAAAGAGCAAAAAAGTGTTCATTTTCGATTCTAAAAATTTTAAAGAATCTCCGGTTCTCTTTCAATGTATGGACTCCTCAATTTGAATCTAAAAATTTGGGCGCTCCTCATTTCTCAGAAAATATTGCCGAAACAAAAAAATGCCAAATACATTTTTGTAGTTCGTCTTAATCCCTCCGTGTAATAGTTTTTTAGTAATCCCGCACATTGGGTTCAAATGGTACAAAAGTGGCGATTAATTGAAATTTATAAATGAAGTTTTTGTTATAAAATTTGGTATGGGGTAAAAGTAGATAAAATTCTGCAACACTAGTTATCAAAATCAATCAACTAAGTTGTTTACTTTTTTTTTCGGTGAGCTGTCAAAGTTAGCAAATTATTGCAGTCTTTGAAAAAACTGAAAAAATTGGAATTTTTTACAATTCAAGCGATTATTAGTAGTATTAAATCTTTTAAAAGAAAATCTTTTATAATGGAATCTTAAACATGAGGTATTAAACTAAATTGTAAAATTTTGTTGGTTTATTAAAATTGTGTCTTAACATTTTTAATAATTTTTTTAAAAAGGGTCCGAAATTGGGATATTTTCCACATTTAATGGGCCACAAATATTAAGTTAGTAATAGTTGGATTTAGTTTTGTGAATTTTAAAAAAGTATAGGATATCAGCTTTTATTTAAATAAAAAAAAAGTCCAGACAATGCCCGGCCCTTTTTTTTATTCCCATTTTTGTGAAAAAAGTCTGGGTATCATTTATTTAACAGGACCATTATATCTGTGTTTATACCCTACAGAATGGGCGTATACTCTCTTTGTCATTCCGTATGTAACGCATCAAAATATGGCTCTAGGACTCCATAAAGTGTATATTATTGATCACTGATCGATTCTAAGACAGTCTGTGACTGACGGTGTGTCCGTCCGTCCGTCTTTTGTGGAGCACACCATAAAGTACAAAAAACAAGAGCTAAAATCCTGAAGTTTGTCTCAGATGTGTATAATGGTCATAGGCTGGTTAAGTTCGTGAACGAGCAAAATCGGACCAGGGGGGAAAAAGTTCCCCCTTTAAGAACTAAAACTATCCCAGAAAAATATTTTTTTTATATGTTTTATTTCTATATTTGTTCAATAAATAAAACATTTTAATGCCATATGAGGTTCATCGACCTGACTTTAAACCAATGGAATCAGGAAAGACAATTTTTTCGGACCGCCCCTTTTTGGGGGCGTGTGTAGAAAAAAATAATTTGAATAATGATACATTTTTATTAATTAGGTGCAAAAACTGACATTTATTTATTTGGCAACGTTTATGACGAGGGAAAGGTGTCCCCCATAGTCTCCCGGGAAACCCTCCCCCCTACGCCAAAAAAACGTCCCCTCCATTTGTTTTTTGTAGCTTTATTACATGTTCAAGGGTTTCATGTTTTTTTTTTTCGAAAAACAAAAAAAAACGACTAAAAGATTACAAAAACATTTTTTTAAATTTTTTTTTTTTTTCTAAAATGCTGTATTTTATGTATTTATGATAATTCGTTAAGAAAAAAATATAACATTTCCTTAAATCACTTTTTTCAGATAAATTCCCGAGTAAAAATTTTCTGGTCTAATCATATATAATTTGATACAATCTTATATGAGTTAATATGCTTCCGTATAAATTTATATAAAATTGTATCTATCACTTTGATACGGTTGATCCACTTTATATGGTTAGATATTGCTCCATATATGATTAGATTCGTATTTTGGTTTTGCTTATCAAATTATATAAAAATTGATATTATAAGATCAATTTGATCTAATTAGATTTGACCAAATTCAGGATCAAATTGTATCAATTTTTATATTTTTTGATCTAAAGTAATACAATTAGACATTATTTGATACAACCATTTTACGGATCAAATTAGATCTATTCAGTAAAATTAGCATAATATTTTTACTAGGGTTAGTAAATTTATGAGATTTTGTGAAAAAACAAAATTGGATTTCAAATAAAATTTATAATAATATAAATACATATCATGCTTTGTTTCTTTAATTATTTTGATAGCACATTATGTATGCTTTAATTCCCAATTTTTTTTTTATTAATTTATCACTTTTCATTCCAAAGTTACAGCAAAAATTGTGAACTATAACCCTTTTTTCCGAAAAACAAAAAAACGCCTAACAGGTTAAAAAAAAAAAATTTTTCCAATTTTTTTTCCAGAATGTGTATTTTTACGTGTTTACATTAGTTCATCAATAAAAAAATATAATATTCTAAAACTACTGCTTATCTGAATTAATCGCCATTTTGGGTACCATCGAACCCACTGTGTCCCGTTAAGATTCTAAAGACCTTTTTGGGCCCTTAAATTCCCGTATCCTAAAAACTAAGCAAGGTGGAACGAAAAGGGCAAAGATGGTGAATCAAAATCTATGACTGGGCCTAAGGTGGTCTGGACCCATGGGTTCCGAACCTAATGGGGTCTGCCCCCAATCGGAACTTTAAATGAGATGTACTCAATAAAATAAATTTTTTCCCATTTTCTAGTTTTTTCTTTTTCTTATTTTTCAGAAAAATTTAGATAAAAAGAAGGAAAACATGGCAATGGAGCTAAATCATTATTGAATTTAGTTAAGTTTTCCACTTTTTACATAATTTTTCTTTTTGAGTGTGGTATAAAATTAAATTGCATTTAGCTCCTTTTCAAATATTGAATTAAAATTTTGTCAAATATGAAACATTTTTCGAAAAATGTTACATTTTGGTGATAAGTATAAAAAAAACAGTACAAAAACAGTACACGCTTTAAAAAACATTACTTTTGCGTACTGTTTTAGGTGCTGTGCATAAAACAGTACTTTTTATAAAAAACAGTACATGTACTGTTTAAAACAGTATGAATGGCAACCCTAAGTTAAATTCAGGAGGTTAAAATATATCGAAATTAGTGGGTCCAGTTTCTGGGTCAGAACCTATTTTTTTTGTTTTTGTGCGGCTGTGTTATTAATATTTGTCCTTTTTTGTGTTAAGTGATAAATAACATATTTATATTTTTTTACATCTTTTTATTTCCTACTACTATTTTTATTTTTTTTGAAAAACATTTCTGTCAAAAAATTAGGTCGTTTACCTAATAATTGTTATTATGACACAGTAATAAATACTTGTAACTTGAATGTGTAACTAAATACAAAAAAAAGGAAAAATCCTACCTTATTTTCATTCCTGTTGTTTTTTTTGCATCTTCGTCTTAACAAAAAATTATAATGTGTTGGTTTGCTCATCCACGTGTTTATTCAATGTCGTCCTTATTATATTCATATTGGTAAGGACGAACATTGTTTATAGAACATCTTGGAATAAAGACGTTGCGTAAGGGATGTTGTGTGACTGGTGCAGAGAGTGAGATTTCTTCTTGTTTATCTTTTTTTCCACTCAAGGAAAGAAATATAAATGTAAAGGACTCTAGTTATACGTGTATTATGTATTATATTAAACATTCTTCTTTTCGTTATCCTTTTTAAGAATTTGGTTGTTTATTGTTTTCGGTTGTTCATTTTTCTGTTGTTGTGTCGGTTTTTGCAAGGTAGTAAAAATTATTTTTATTTTTATAATGTCCTTGAACCCTTTTTAGTTTGTTTTGTAAAAGTTTTTCTTGGAAAATTTTTTATTTTATTTTTTTTTGTAAAGAAAGTTTTTTTTTGTAAATACTGACTGTTGACTTGTTCCGGCATATTATTTTTTTTTTTACTTTTGATGCGGAAAAAATAATAAAATGAGGGAAAATTTTTTTAAAGTGATTACATATTTAGCGGTTTTAAATGTTTGTATATTCTGAAGTGAATTTTATTCAACTTATCACTGTAGTTTTATTTTATTTGCAAAAACGGCATAAAACTAAAAGTTCACATATCGAAAATATACATGCAAATACTCCACTCTTATAACAGATCCAGAGCGATGCATAACACCAAACAAAACTTATCTGCAAAAAAGGGAAAATGACCATGCGTCCATATATATTGGACTTGAACCAGATGATACAGGCGGAGATAGTGAAAGCGGCAAGTGCTGTGTTGGTAATTTATCAAGCTTTAATTTAAGCTTAATGGCGTCCGGATTAAGTAAATATTAAATGACCATTTTAGAAAATTTTACGTTCAAACTTGATTTGAACGTAAAATGCCATTTTTATGTGATAGTTTATTCTCTAAAGTGAAAAAAATTACATTTTTGATTAAAAATATTTTATTTTTTGTAAAACATTTTTTTTTGGTAATTTTTGAAAAAAAAAAAAAAATATTTACCAAATTTTTTTTTTGAGTGTAAAGTTTTTTTCGAGTGTATTTTTTTTTTCTTTTTAGTGTAAAAATATTTTTGAGACAAAAATAGGTTGTAAAATATTTTTTTGACTTAGCAATGTTTTTAAACCATGTTTAACGGGTTTTCAACACGTGAATTTAAACTCAAAATATTTTGTAGGCAAAAACAAAAGAAAACACATTTAAAACCAGTGAATAAACAATTGAAAGCCATCCCAGTAATTATTCATTTGTTTTAACAAACATCAAAATTTCTTTTATACTGTTGACAAAATTTTCTAAAATAAATAACATTAAACATTAAAAAATTACGTTTTTTTCATTCTTTTTTACCAACAAATTCGAAAAAAATAACCTACATAAACATTAAAAATTAATGATAGTTCTGTTATTTTTACCAACAAATTCCAAAAAAATAACCTACGAAATCATTAATTTTTAATGTTTTCATAGGTTATTTTTTACAATTTTCTATTGAAATATTTTTTTTTAAAAATTTTTAATAAAATTTTGGGGAATCGATCCCGCAATCAACTACATTCTGGCCAGACACTCTACCCATCGTGCCAAAGTCACTTGACACAAACATGTTTTTATATTTCTACTTGTGTAGGTAAAAATTAATGATGCATCATTAAAAAATACCAACAATTTAAAAAAAAATTACTTACACAAATCATTAAAAATTTAAAGAATAATCAATAGTTTTTACTTACAGAACAAAAATAAATGACTTTAAAAATTAAATGTTAATGAAAGTCTTTATTTTTAAGTGTGTTATTTTTGAAACAAAGGACAGAAGTAGTCATTAATAAAAACTGAATATCAAACAAATGTTTTTTCTTTTAAAAACGACTAAACGTAAAATTTTTTAAATAAACTACAAACAGTTAATGACATAATTTTTTAAGTGAAGGGGAAACTAATCTGAAATTCACGGTTTGGCTAATAATTTTTGAACCACTGGACCAATTTGGCTGAAACTCAATACGAAGGCCAGAGGAACGACAAATATATATGCCAAGCTTCAGCGTCCTCAGAATTGCCTTTCGAAAGTTAGCGTGTTTTTTTATTTTGTAAATTCACGAAAAACCCTTGCCGAAATTCAGTCTTCTGCTCATAACTTTTGAACCACCGGAACGATTTCGCTGGATTGCAATACCAACCTGTCCATGTAAATGGCCAACATAAATGCCAAACTTCAGGAGCCTCCGTAAAGTCTTTCAAAAGTTTGCGTGTTTTCAACAGACAGACGGACAGACGGATGGACGGACGGACATACATCGCTAGATCGTCTTAAAATCGATCGAGGATCACGAATATATATACTTTTTGGGGTCCTAGACCAATATTTGAACGTGTTACAAGCGAAATGACAAACTTATATATATCACTCTATCACTAGAGTGGAGGGTATAAAAATTATATATTTAAAATTTTTTTCTAATAAAATTTTCAAATTTTGAAAAAAGGTGTTTTGAGAATTCCCCCAAAATCATGCCATTTTTTTGGTATCAAGTTTGAACGGGTTAATGATACAGTAAAATCATTAAATTTCATATAAAAGTATTAACGATTAAATATTATACAAAAATTATTTTAATTAATATTAATAAAAAAAACTTTTAATTAATTTTTTTAAAAAGTCCTTTTTAGCAAATATTCCAAATTTGAGGCTCAAAGTGGGAACAGAAGATAAACTCCGATCGGAGTGATATTTTGCATGTGAGCTACCATTAGATGACCGACACTTTTGGCAGGTATTAGAATTTGATCGGAGAGAAAAGCCCAAAAAACGAGCCACCCAAGTGTATACGCCATTTCCAAATGTATTTCAGAAATTATCAATTGTATTTCAGAAATTATCAATTGTATTTCAGAAATTATCATTAGTATTTCAGAAATTTTCAATTGTATTACAATTTTTTTTTTTTTGAAATACAATTGATAATTTTTGAAATACAATTGATAAGTTCTGAAATACAATTGATAATTTCTGAAATACAATTGATAGTTTCTGAAATACAATTGATAATATCTGAAATACAATTGATAACTTCTGAAATACAATTGATAGTTTCTGAAATACAATTGATAATATCTGAAATACAATTGATAATTTCTGAAATACAATTGATAAATTCTGAAATGCAATTGATAATTTCGGAAATACAATTGGAAATGGTGTAGTCATGGTATAAAAAAATATTTAAACATTTTCTTTATTTTTAACAAATTGGTTTTCAAAAGAATTGGAATTGAGTCGTTGGAAGAAATAGCTGATAACTGAACTAAAACTATTGGACCATTTTTAAAATTTTTAATGTTTAAGCTTGGAAAAAATCGACTTAAAAATATTTTAAAAAAACTTTATAAAAAGGTCTGTCAATAATTTAAATTTTCAATTCGACCCTCGTAGCACATTTAATAATTACTCAATTTAGACGCTATTAAGCTTAAATTGAAGCGTGATAAATTACCTACACTGTTTTGCAAAAATACTTGTTTGATAATAACACTGTACACTAAAAAAAACGACATGACTAAAATTTAGGAAAAAATTTCTTTAAAAATTGTTCATGAATTTTCCTAAAACTTTAAATTTAACTAATACATAAGATTTTTTTTAACTTCTTACTGCCAAAGAAATTTTCCAATTAGCCTACGGGGGGCCCCCGTAGGCTAGTTGGTAGCGTGCTAGCCTTTCAACGTGGGGGTCGTGGGTTCGATTCCCGCCAGAACCCTTGGTTTTTTTTCGCTACAACGAGACGACGGTAATTGTTACCAGTTCTCGGTTAGGGTGAATTTATTAAAAATAAGTTGTAAATAAATGGAAAGAATAAATAAAAATAATTGATCAAGTGATCAAAACTATTATTATATAAAGAAATATTCCTTTATTTTTAAGATATATTCTTAAAAAATGTGTTCACTAGACCTGTTCTTAAATACAAGGGACATTTTCTAAATATATTTTTCTAAAATGGATGGGCCCAGTTTTGATAATTGGTATCTAAACCCTAGAAATTCAAAATTTGGAGACAATCGGATAAGGAAAACACGTGCCGGAAATCGGTTAAACATTTTATAAGATGAAAAAATAACTTTTTTTTTGGTTTTCAAAAAAGTCAAAAGCAAATTAATTTTTTATTTGCAATTATCTTTCTAACCAGCTAAAAGACACTAAAATCGGATGAAAAATGACAAAGTTATAAATACTTCCACAGACCATAAGACCGCACATTTTTTGGATGAAAAAAAAAATTCTTTCCAATTATATTATCCAATTGGCCTTAAATTTGTTCCTAACCTAATGGAATGATAATTTGACCAACAATTGAAAATCATAAAGAAAAATATTTTTTCTCATATCAAAAATTACGTTATAATGGTCTGTGAAAGTACGTATAACTTGGCCAATTTATCTCCGATTTTAGTGTTTTTTTACTCGTTAGAAAGATCATTTTATATAAAAAACTCTTTTTTTTAAGACTTTTTTGAAAAAGTAGGTCTAAAACACATTTTTTTTGTATAAACAAATAAAAAAGTGTTTTTTTCCTATAAAATCATTTATTACAATTTTTTACCGATTTTCGGCACTTGTTCCCCTTATCCGATTGCATGGACGTATACAGGGGGTGGGCACAGGGGGCACGTGCCCCGCTTTTTAATTTGAAAATTTTGAAAATTGTATACACAAAAAAGCAAAAAATATTCACAAGTTTCTAAATATTTTGATTTTAAAATCAGAGATTTTATTTTTTTTTATAAAATCTCTAGAGTTTGAAATAATTTCGTTTCTAAAAAGTCATTTATACCGCAAAATTAGTAAAATATGATAAAAAAATACATAATATTACTTTTTTCTAATAAAAATTATGCATCAGGATCATGAAAATTAATTTGTTAAAAACAATTTTCAAACAAAAGGATAAGGGAAGTATCTCAACCCTTATGAACCGATTTCCCTGAAACTTAAAAGACGATTTGAAATTTACACATTTTCATAAATAAAACGAAGCCACATTTTTACAAGGTTGTGCCCCCGTTGGATAGGCATTAAAAAATGTATTCTCATATGGAAACATCATATAGTTTCTTAGAATGAAATGGCTGAAAAATCCAAAATTCGGCATTTTTACCCATTTTTTAACCCCAAAATTCCCGATGTGGCCAATGAGCCAAAATACCACAACCTTAAAATTGTGTCTTTTATATCATCAACTCTTCGTCAACTCTTTAAACGGAGGTTTTTGTGGTCGTTTAAGAAGAATCTAAAGTTGGAATCTTAAAATTAATTTGCGGATCCAACATGGCGACAAATATTTTTAAAAAATAAATCGATTTCCTTTAAACTTTTTATGCCCGAGTTTTTGGGGTCGTTAAATAAGAATCTGAAGTTAGATTTTCGAATGGCAGATTCTAATTTAGCACCCCAACAAACCGGTGCGTAAAGAGTTTTGAGTGAATCTTTTAATTAAAAAAAATAAAATTATGACCATGTTGGATCTGATATTTTGAATTTTAAAAATTAAACTGCAAATTTTTCTTAAGCGAATTTAAGAACCCGTGCATAAACAATTTTAAACAAATCTGTAATATTTTTAAAAAATTGGATCCGCCATATTGAAATTTAAAATCGCCACTCGGCATTCAAAACCACATATTTTTAAGTAATTTTCAAAATTTTTAAACCCATACCAATTTTGGAAAAAAGGGTGGCCCGGTTGACGAAGAAATCCTCATAAAAATTTTAACTTTCCAAGACGAAAATCGTGCTGGCGGGGGGGGGGGGGGGTGTTTTATGTGGGTGTAGTTAAAACCAAATATTCATAGGCGATGACGAAAAAAATTTTGGGAAAAACTGAATACGTCGCTGTCCGATTGCCATCAAATTTTGAATTTATAATTTTTAGATGCTAATGAGCAAATCTGGGCCAATCCAACGAACATTGAATTTAATCTTCTTAGAGTTTAGTTAATGACTTCTTAGAATTTAGTTAAAAATTCAAAATGGCGATATCTCAAAAACTAAACGAGATAGAGAACTACGCGTAAAATGTTCATAAGAAAATACTATAACGAAAAATATGGAATAGTCTGGCTCTACATATCTTCCTGGGTCTCAAGCCCCTAATTTCGGATCTAAAATTCGACATTCCCGAGATTTTATGTATGCACATATCTCGGTAAATACTGCCAAATTATTCTATCTTACTGTATTAAAAATAATTTGAAAAACCTATTCACTTAGCTCCTTTTCACATAAATTCAACAAGTTTATTCTATTAACTCGTAAGTAAGAAAAATTTATATTGGATCCCGATCCCAAAATAATTACATTAGATTTTATTTTTTTAATTATTAATTTTTACCCTTGAATTTCATAATTTTAGTAGTATAAAATTTTTACAAGAGATGTATTTTTTTAATGAAATGAACTTGTTTTACAACCGAATCGCATTTAATTTATATTGTAATAAAAAAAAAATACTAATTAATATAACAGACCTTGTAATCTTGTAAGATTAACTGAAGCATTTTGTTTTTTATAATTTGTTTTATTATAAATTAAAAAAACAAAAAAATTCTACTAAAAAACAACCGAAACTTGTTTGTTTTGTAAGATCATTTTACATGTTAAGAAGAATCTAAATGAGTTTTATTGAAATATTGAAATAAAATTAATGAGATGTCACACAAAAGGGCGCATAATCTAATATTTTTTTTTTTTTGGTTGATGTTCAAATATAAAAAAATATTATTTAGTATATAATTTAGCTAATATTCATGACAGAAACAAAAAAAAACAAAATCTTTTGTAAATGTTATAGGAAGAATACTTGAAATAGAATTCAAAATTATCAGAAGAAACAAAAAACACGCATGTCTTATAAAGCAAAATTCTATGTTAAACACAAATCTCAGTAATGACTTCATGCGCTTGTGGCAGAGTTTTAAAGAATAAATTCATTTTTAATTGAGTCTTTAAAATTTTAGAATTTACACAGCCCCAAAGTTCTGAACCAGAAAATATCCTCTAATCCATACACAAAAAAAAACCTTGTCAAATTACTAGGAAAAGTCTCGTAATCCCATGTTACCAATATTTGACAGTTTTCCTTGTTTTTTAACAAACAAATTTGTATTGAAATTTAAATTTTTTTTGTAGTTTTACAATTTTTTTTTTTTGTAATTTTACAAATTTCCAAGATAATTTTACAAAAAAATCTAGTAAATTCACGAGAATTCCTTGTAATCTTTATTGCGCCAAAAAAAACTGTAAATTTACAATTTTATTGGTAAAAAGCTTGTAAAATTACAAAATTATTGGTAAAAAGCTTGGTAAATTACTAGGAATTCTCGTAAAATAGGAGGTAGCAAAAAATCTAGTAAATAAAGTTACGAAACCTTGTAAATTTTATCGTGTCAAAAAATTTGTAAAATTACAATTTTATTGGTAAAAACCTTATAAAATTAAAAAATTATTGGTAAAAAGCTTGTAAAATTACTAGGAATTTTTTGTCAAAGTAACAAAAAAAAAATTACAAGTTTTTCTTGTAATTTTACAAGATTTTTTTTTGGGAGTGTAGGTATTTTGACCTCTTGAATTCAATTCCGCCATCAGAATTGAAATCTATCGTTGGATTTTAGTGTAATCTCACAAGGAAAGTCCTATAAAGTCCACCGAGTCGAAGAAGTCCGTAAAGTGAACCTACCTGATTTTTTTTTTTAAATTAATACACAAGATAGAGAACAAAATCTAAGATCGACCTGTCTGAGCTTACTGCCTTTAATTCATTTTAAGGGTTAAACGGGGTGTCAAAAATTACGCGTCCCGAGTAAAAAGGAATTTATATAAATGTATATTATTTTATGTGTTTTCATAAAACTATATACAACTATATGAGTCAAAGTATAAAATTATATCTCACTTTTAAATTTTCCAATTTTTTTAAATGATGTCATATAAAATCATATCTAATTATATTGTTCATAATATATTAATATAAATGGTAGATGTAATCATACGTTGCACATAAAACTTAATCCGATTTCATACATTATTATACGTGACTTTATATCTAATTATGTATAGGACTTTACTAAGCAAAAAATCCAGTATCAATTTATGTATAATTATATATGACTAATATAATACCATTTAAAATTATATATGGTTCCATACTAAAAAAATTTTCAACAAAAATAATAGATATAATTATATGTGTCTTAAGCGATAACATATCTGTGTTTGTATGGTACTATATATACGCAAATTTCGTCAAAACTCAATATATATTTATAAATGGTCGCATATGTAATGGAATATATACTTTGATATAATCATGTATAAAAAAAATATTTTTTTTGACCAAACCACTAGCCATATATAATTATATATGCCAGTATTTCAAAATTTGTTTTTGTGTGTCAACATATATGGTTATACAAAACTTTTTATTGTATCATATAAGATTACATATGATTTTTGGAAACCCGAGTTCAATTCCCGGCCCAGTCGAGAACAAAAAAGTTTTTTTTATTTTTTTTTTTTAATAGAAAACACTTTTTATTGCGTTTAATTTTTTTAGAACTAAAAAATTTTCATTTTTGGAATTTTTGCAATCATTTTTAAAAAAATATTTTTCTTTTATATAGTTATATATAACTATATTTGATTTATTATAAAATTATCTATAATTTTTGGGAACCCGAGTTCGATTCCAGAAAAAAAATATATTTTTTTTATTTTTTTTAAATAAAAAACACTTTTTTATTGCATTTATTTTTTTTAGAACTAAAAATTTTTCTTTTTTGAATTTTTGCAATCATTTTTAAAAATTTATATTGCATTTATATAGTTAATAATAGCTATATTTGGTTTAAATTATCATATTATCAATGATTTTTGGAACCCGATCTCAAATCTAATTCTGATTTCCTGATTCCATGAAAAATTTCAAACTTTCAAGCCAAAGTCTTATTTCACTTTGGAAGCCTATGACTTGGAAATAAGGCATACCGTTACATTAAAATTATTGTTTAAGCTTACCATGGAAGCCCCTAATAGCGCTGTACGTCATTCCAATTTTTTTTTTTTGCAAATTTTATCAAAAATTTTCTAAGTCTTTTTGAAAATTGTGTACAAGTGAATAACATATTTAATTGGATGTAATCATATATTACTATATGTTAGATCAATTTGATATAATTAGATACGATCAATTTATTTAAAACTAAGTCTTTTAAAGTTGTTATTTGCTAACAACGTCCGCTGGTCTAGAGGGTAGAGATTGCGATTACAAAACGGAAGACTTGTGGTTCTAATCCCCGTTCGTTCGAAGTTTTTTTTTTTTTTATTTATTTTCAGTTTGACATTATTATATCTAAAAATAAATCTAAAAACAGAAACATTTTTTGGATAAAAATGTATCCAATATTTTTTTTATAAAATCAAGATATCAGATATTATAAGATAACTTTGGCGCGGCCAAATTTCGGATGAAATTACATTATATAATATCCAATTTAATATAAAATCATGATATTGGATATTTTAAGATAACTTTGGCGCGGCCAATTTCCGGATGAAATTACATCATATCATATCATATTTAATACAAAATCATGATAATAGATAATTTGGGATAATTTTGGCGCGGCCAATTTTCGGATGAAATCACATACAATCAAATATTAAACTATAACTTCATATATTATAAGATGTTAGGAGATAACTTTGGCGCGGCCAATTTTCGGATGAAATTTAGCAAAATCAGATCCAATAAATTATATATAATTTTATAAGATAACATGTTTTACCATACAATTTTTTTTTACTCGGGGTTTTCAGTTATTTTGACGTTTATGTACCTTAAATTAAAGTCGCGTACACCAGATCGGTTTTATTCGTAAGGGAATTTCGAATTGTCCAAAACCTAACGAAAGACAGAAGATCAGTTTATAGTATTTTAAATTTCAAAACGCCGAAGAAAGTAAAAAGTTTTCCCATTATTTTACATACAAACAATTAGAGATGGGCACATGAGCAGATTAGAGCGTGATTCACGTGATTCACGCATGATCACGCGTGAGTGTGACTGAATTCAATTTTACTTACGTGATTGTGAGTGAGTGCGAGTGGAGAAAAAAATTGCGTGAGTGAGTGTGCGTGAGTAAGATTTATGCGTGAGTTGATTTTTTTGCGTGAGTTTGCGTAATTTATTTTCTCTTCATATTTCCTGTTATAACAAAAAAAGCAACAAAAGAATTGTAAAATTTGGCTTAACTTAAGATTTCGTGCCGAAAAAAGACAAAAAAAATGTAAAATTTCACTGAACTTTAAATTTGCCTAAAAATTTCAAAAGATTTTTGAAATTTTTTTTGTATAAATAAGAGTTTGTGAGTGTAAGTCAACGTGAGTGTGAGTGAAGCTTTCGTGAGTGCACGTGAGTGTGAGTTGTATTAAATTTACTCACGTGACTGTAGAAAAAATATGCTCGTGAGTGTGCGTGATTAAAAAATTACTGTCGTGAGCGTGAGTCAAAAATCACTCTTTTTTTCTCTTTTTCCGATGTCCAACTATCTAACGGGTGTAGGAATGACCATTTGGCTAGGTTAAAGAGGATGACGCCAATTACCAAAAATATTATTTTTGAGAATGACCATAGAGGTCAAATTTGGGCCTTTATGATTCCTGCTGTTGTTTTCCTTCCTTCTTTCTATACAATTTTGTGTTGCCCCAAAAACAAATTTTTACGTTTACCACTTCCACCATTTAATGAAATTCATTCTATCAGCCTTGGGTTTATACTTCGTAGGCCCAGAGATCCTGAAAAATATAAGTATCGAAATATTTACATCTCCTAAATGATAAAGCAGGGCATTCCCATAAAAATGGAAACTGTCCTTGACAGAATCACAGCACCATTTGCAAGTGTAATTTGACATTACCTCGATTCTTGCCATGGGTTTTGTAAGTTTGTTATGACTCGTAGTAAGAGTTATTACAGCTCTAACAAGGAAGGTCTTTCACAGGGCACCCACCGATTGTCCTGAAATTTTAATATGGTAATGAGGGGGGAAAAAATAGTTACCTGTTTTTTTTGTTGCCACCTTATGTAAAAAAAAGGGCTTTCGGGAAAATCTGTAAAATAATACAATCACTTTCCAAGTGATATGATTCATTAATACCCAGCACCAATCAATGAACTCCACTTCCTGTGCCAGTCTCGTTCTTAGAACTATCCGTAAAAAGGTTTATCAGCGAAAAATCAATATTGTCCTTTATCCAATCATCAAGCGAGGGAATCAACCGGTTTATTTTCCCTAAGACTATATTCACTGAAGTTTCATAATCTGTTTTAAGATTCTTATAAGTGTAATGGTGGTTGTCTCCAAAATGCTGTAGAGGTTGAACCCATTGCATCTGCTAAGCTCAATAAAGCCGACCTATTTATTTACTCTGGTAAATCTATTCGCATATACCCCCTGGATTACAACTTGTGAGAAGAGATTAGTGTCCTCCGCGTAGCAAACTCGTAAATTTTAGTTGCAAGTTTCAAGAGGCATATCGATTCCATAAGAACCTGTGAAAAAGTTTACAGTGATACAAGCTCATGTGGGTTGCAATTAATTAGGACCCATATGAGTCATATGTCAAAATTCCTGGCCATTTTACGGCTGTTAAGGGCAGATCTTGTTACCGAAACATTTAATTTTGGGACTTGAACGCGGCTTGACTGTCAGAATAAAAGTTGACTGCTGTTGCAGACGCTCAAAAGGACTCGTAGAAGAAGCCCATCCCACGTTATGTGGTATTGTTATCGTTTTCAGAATCGCATTTTGGCCACTATCGCTGGTTTTAATTCAATTTACCGACCTTACCTAGGGTTGCCATTCGTACTGTTTTAAACAGTACATGTACTGTTTTAAACAGTACATGTACTGTTTTTTATAAAAAGTACTGTTTTATGCACAGCACCTAAAACAGTACGCAAAAGTACTGTTTTTTAAAGCGTGTACTGTTTTTGTACTGTTTTTTTATACTTATCACCAAAATGTACCATTTTTCGAAAAATGTTTCATATTTGACAAAATTTTAATTCAATTTTTAAAAAGGAGCTAAATGCAGTTTAATTTTATACCACACTCAAAAAGAAAAATTATTTAAAAAGTGGAAAACTTAACTAAATTCAATAACGATTTAGCTCCATTGCCATGTTTTCCTTCTTTTTATCTAATTTTTTCTGAAAAATAAGAAAAAGAAAAAACTAGAAAATGGGAAAAAATTTATTTTATTGAGTACATCTCATTTAAAGTTCCGATTGCGGGCAGACCATGGGTCCAGACCACCTAAGGCCCAGTCCCATTGGGTCTATTAAGGATCGTCATAGATTTTGATTCAACATCTTTGCTCTTTTCGCTCTACCTTGCTTCGTTTTTAGGATACGGGAATTTCAGGGCCCAAAAGGGTCTTTAGAATCTTAACGGGATAACTAAAAAACTATTACACGGTGGGATTAAGACGGTCGTGTAAATAACTACAAAAATGTATTTGGCATTTTTTTTGTTTCGGCAATATTTTCTGAGAAATGAGGAACGCCCAAATTTTTAGATTCAAATTGAGGAGCCCATACATTGAAAGAGGACCGGAGATTCTTTAGATATTTTTAGAATAGAAAATGAACACTTTTTGCTCTTTCTGGCTCAGTTTTTGAAATTTTTGAAACATTTTTTGAAAAAAAAAAATTTCCTTAAATTGCATAAAATTTACTAAACCTGAAGAAAAAACTTTATCATTTCTAAGAAGATGAATATGATGAACTAATTGGTTGCAAATTATGTCAAAGAAATTTAAAAATTTTTATTAAATTTTATTAAATTGTGAAAAAAAAACATTTTCCCAAAATTTAGTTAGGCCTTTGTTTGAGTGCAATAATACCGTTTTCGCGTTTGCTTTTTAAAGTCGTGTTTTATTTAAAACACTGTATTATGGATTTTTTCATATGTTTTTGATAGGAAGATCGGTGTTTTAGTTAAGCGAAAGCATAGACTACAAAAGCTTTTCAAGTAAGATATCGCGGCTACTAAGCAAATGCTCCAAAAAGTCAATCGCAATTTTTTTCAACACTGATAAAAAAATAGAATAAATTTGAGACGGTTTACCTAAAATGTTCCACCGTTCTGTTAACAACCTTTTATGCTCGTTTTGGCTGAGATCTGTTTGGAATCAGGATAAAAATAATATAAAATAAGACTTTTAAAAAAGTACTGTTTTTATTTGCAATGTACTGTTTTTTGATACCAAATGTACTGTTATTCCATATTTCAAATCTGGTAACCCTAACCTTACCGCATACTGGCAATCACTACGACCAATAGTATTAGATAAAGAATGCATCCGCAAGTTAAGTACGAAGAGATCCAGTGATACAAATCGAAGCTATTCTCTGTACCTTCGTGATAAACACACAATTCTCTTTCTTAGGCCAAAGGAAAATGATTTAATACAAAATAATCGGACACACCACTGCTGAATGAATCAAGTAAACGACTCTGGGGCTAAAACTCTATCGTCTTGCAATGGTTCTTTTGCAGGAATATAAAGCAGTCGTTGCTTATTCATACCATTTCATCAGTACTACGACTGAAGTCCAACTTCCTATCCAGAAATGTTTTAATATCACTGCAGTCCAGAGTAATAATATGAAAGGCAGAAATCTATTTTTCCTTATAAACGAGACAAGTTCAGTCTTACTGGAAATAATTTCTAGACCAAAGTCCCTTGGCCATCTCTGTTCTTTAATAGCGAACCGATGGATTTTGGTAGGTTGTTAACCGCATTCGCCACGTCGCGACGTGACGATGCGTTGTTAATATATTCGACAATGTGACAGCCACTTGCCTCTGGAGAGAGCAACATTGAATTCAGTGCTGGGTTCTAAAGAAGCTGCCCTACAGTAAAGTAGGTTTATTAGTAGGAACCGCAACATTTTGAATTTCCTCTACGATCCAATACCCTAACGGCCCCGACTATAATTATTTTCTAAACCGATTTTTCGTCCATGTTAGCATTTCGGATGTATAAATAGATTTGGATGAAATTTGATATTTAGGCTTCTCTAAAGTTAAGTACAACTCTATTGAAATTATAAAAAACTCAGTCCGTTTTTAGATTTATACCAATACAAACGTCTCCTTTAAATTTGGTTTAAACAACTGTGCTACCTATTACGTTGCGGTTATAACCTATTAAAGAACGGTTATTAGAGTCGCTTAAACCAAACTTAGAGAAAACGTTTAATGAGGGAGGTATAAACACGGACCAATACAAAAATACTGGCAATAAAGTAGGTGGCTGACTGGCTGAGCTACAATGTATTGTCTAACTGCAGTCAAAATCTATTCTGCAAGTCATGCCGCGGTCAAATCCATGGAGTCATTGTCAAGACCCCAAAGATCCAGTCAACAAGATCTGCACTTATTTGCCGCACGTCTATAAATGAGATGGCCAAGCAGTTTGACATACGACTCATATGGGTCCCAGGGCACAGAGACATTCCAGGGAATAGCAAAGCCGATGATCTTGCAAGACTAGGAACTACCTTACAGTTTCCAACAGAATTGAAATGTGTTGGTATGCCTCTAGAAACTTTCAAGCAAAATCTACGGCCTTGTTCGACGACAGAGACTAATCAGTGATGGGCAAATGGATTTGCGTGCGAGACAACACGGCAGATTTGGCCTTCCCTTAATCAAAAGCGCACAAGTGAGTGGTTGCTATAATTACCGGACACTGTCTTGTACGGAAGCATTCAGAACGTTTTATTGTCCCGTCGATTGACTTTTGCCGGAGTTGCATGGATGAACATAAATTGGAAGCTATCAAACACTTTGTGGTCTCTGCATTTTCTGTGCAGAGACTTGCTTCACTGGTATCTGGGGAGCTGCACGACCTTTCTGCTTTGTTGGATGTGAAAATTCAATATCTAGGAGTTTCATTGGAGAAGCCCAAATTGGTTTAACGGCAGGGACTAATAGGGAAACCTATTACAGTCCTGTGGTATCACAACGGACCTCAGAGTCTACGTATGTTGACGTAAAACGTCAGCAGCCACTTACAACCTAGCCAAGTGGTAATGAACCATGCTCTCCATCACCTCAGAGAGCTTTGAGCAAATTGCTATTTGGCGGTAATTATTAGGGTTAGAAGCCTCCTCCGTTTTAGGGATTGGCTGGACGTTAGGTACCTTCCAGAATGAGGGGAAAACTCCAACACGGTACGAATAGCTAAAAAAATTTGCCAAGTGACGAGACAACGTCGAAGCACAATGCTTCAATACTAGTGCCGAAATACCATCTGGCCTGGGGACTTATTAACGTCGAGATCTTCAAGAACCCTTTTAACTGCACGTGCTCGAAAAAAACATCTTGGACATAGTAAGGATACTCTTTCGAGTTCGGCAAGTGGTTTCTTTTCTTACAGACATTTCAGCAAAACGGTTGGCCTTATCAACCGAGTCTGTGAATATTTGGTCATTTCTTTTAAGGGTTGGAATGGATGAACTAGTATTATTCTCTACCCTTTTAACAAACGACCAAACGCAAACGCTGTTTGTACAGAAGCTTTTCACATCTGAGTACTATGGCGCATTCGTTTCTCGCCTGTTTGCGTAACGCGTCAGTAATGGGATTTTGGTTATTACGCCAATTACTTAAGGTAACCTCTCTGGATCTGACTGCATTTCTGCACGTCTGATTAAACCAGCACGCATGTTTTGGTTTGGTCAACATTTGATTAGATTTAATAAAAAATCTTATTCCCAGCATTAATAAATTTACCATTATTATTTTTATCATTTCTGCTGCTGCGTCAACATAGTCATCAAGACAACAGAGTTTCCAGTTGAAATGTTGAAAGAAATCGTTGAGCTCAGCCCAACAGTCCTTTTCATAGACAAAGATAGAGCGCTTCGGTGCTGGTTAAGAAGCACTGTGAAGGTCTGCAAATGCAGGATGCAGAAATGAGGTTGTGATCCGATTTTCCGAGAGGCACAAGTATCTCAACATCGTATTTGTCAGGATTCGATGTGAGGAAAGGTCGAGACTATTACGAAACTGCCCTTCAGCACACGGGATGCAAGTTGTACAAGGTGATTGTGTGCAGCAAAGGTTAGGCCAGATCTTTCGAATAGTTTTGCAGACACCTTCATTTGATTGTTGTTTCAGTGGAACAAAGCCGTATTATGAGCCTTAAGGTTCAGAAGTAAAATATACTGGGGACTAAGCGAGGTATTCAATATTCAAATACTTAAAGTGGTATGGATGTAGTCAGAATTGGATTACTGAAAATTTTTAAAACTATGACATTGCATTTTTTTCGATTCAAAATCTATCCAATGAATAAATACTTTAAATAACTGCATGGTATGCGTACGATTAAACATAGTTGCTGGTAGTTGTTCGAAGAAATAAAAAACTGCGTGAGTTGATTACCTCATCGCTAGAGTGATTTTTCAACTAACAACAACATTATGAGCGATGTTGTTGATCATTATCATCATCATCATCATCTAGCATTAAATCAATGAAGCATTAGCAAACTAGCCATAGCTGGCTGTACGAGAACACACAACAGTGAACACAATACACACATTAATACGACGAAACGCACTGTTAAAACGCACAACAACAACGACAAAAAAATGCGTGCGGTTTTATACGCTGTTGCTATAATTGCTGCTGCTTGCTGCTACTAACTAGCAGCATAACTATTTTTTTTTTGTATATTTTTGCTGATCATTAATTTGAGATATTGTAAATGTGCTTGATGTCGTTCGTTGCTGTTGTTGTTGCTGTTTTTCAGTTTCTTTGTCTATTTTAAATTATTTTGAGCTTTTTATACTTTTAAAAGGAACAACAACAACAACAGCTAATGATTTCCTATTAAAATTTTGTATGTATTGTATGCATTTGTATGTGTAATTCTTAATTCTGTTGTTTTTTTCTTGCTTCTTCCACTTTTTTTTGTGTTGCTTTGTTTTCTTTTCTTTTTACGCATGTTTTTATTTCTATTTCTTAAGATTTTTTTTTTTTATTTAAAATTTTTTTTATATTTCTTTTGATTATTTCAAGCACTGCATGAAGGGCATACAGATAGTTAGAGAGGACAGAAGGGGGATACAGAACTGGTATGACAACATTTTAATTAATGATCACTCTAGAAGACGAAGAGGAAGAAATAAGCCTCAAACACTACAAAAACAACTCACTCACAATCAGTTATAGCAAAATCTTAACGATAAATGTAAAAATTTGTATCGTAGGTCATACGCACAATAGAGCTTTTATATGTAGACGCAGATAGTAGATATTTCTGAAGTGTGAAGTATTATTACGCATAGATGTTTAATAAAACATAGAAAAACAATATTCGAATTATTTGTTGTATTTTTAGTTTATGTCATTGTTTTCAATTTGATCATTTTTGTAATAGATCTTTTTGCAAGACATCGTTTAGCGAAAGACATTTAAAAACTGTACTGCAAAAGCTTTATGCGCATTTAATGGAAAATGATTCAAATAATAAAGGGTGTCATAAAATTTCCACATCTAGCAAACAAAGAACTTTATATTTGCTTTTGCATTTCATTAGCTCTACATCCAAAGTCAGAACATGCACTAGATTAGAAAAGGCCCTATGCACTGCGACCAGTATGATCTTTTGTGCAGCCTAGCAGTTGCCCTATAAGTTAAGGCTTTTAATAAAGCCAAGTATCCTATTTGGCATGGATTCCCCTATGTCACTCGGAGTTAATGAATGTCGCCAGAGATGTCGAATTCGTCTGATGTTGAGTCTTGGGCACTCGCAAAGGATGTGTTCCGCCGTTTCGGCGTCAATTTCACAGAATCTACATATTTCAGTGTCCGATAAATTTTTCTTCCTAAGTTGATTGCGAAGATTACAATGTCCAGTGAGGTAACCAGTTAGAATCCTTAGATCCTTTTTGTCGAGATACCCCAGGGGATGGAGAGATAAATCTTTTTGCCTGACGCTGTCCAGAACAGTGGTTCCAGTGATTGGCAAATTCAGATTCTCTCCATGATCGTAAACTTTCCCTAATATGCCCAATGGACAAACCACAGAAGGGTTCCGGACCGATAAAAGGGCGGCTTGTACCACGATTGGCCAAACAATCGCCCGTTCGTTGCCCAAGTGCCCCTCATGGCCCGGGACCCAACTGAGAGAAAGTTCATTGTTACGGCCCAGTTCGTTTAGGGAAAGAATACAATCCATGACAAGTTTCAATGCTGCTTGACTGTCAGATATATACATTAGAGTTAATTTTGAAAATTTGATCTGCGGATATCATCATTTTTTTGAAGGATTTAGGGGAACTGAAAAGAATGGCGGTATTTTTTTGGAAAAAAAATCGCTCCTTGGGGTGGTTCAACGCATCTGAAAACGCGAATTTTAAGCTGATTTTTCAGCAGAGCTAAAACGGCTGAATATATCGCAAATCTGATTTCATCAGTCGATTCTACAGCAAAAAATAATACAATGGTCATTTTTCAAACTCTTAAAAAAAGTTCCAAAAACCCACCACAGAGGGAGGAAATATAAGGTTTTTCCATTTTCTTTTTAAATTAATTTTTTGAATATGCACAATTAAAGGGCATTTTCAGCTTGACAAAATGATACTAAATTTTCCGTTCTATAACAACCCGTTAAAAAGTTATCAATTCTCAGAAATGGACAAAAACACGTTTTTTGAGAACTTTGACCTCAATTTTCTCGAAAACATGACGTGATAGAAAAATTTGAAATCTAGATTCAGAATCAGCATCGAAATGTTAATCGAAAACAAGTTTTATGATCCCAGAATATCATCCAAAAACATCACAAAAAATGCTCTCAATAATGCACAAAAAATGCATTTTTTGTGAACTTTGACCTCAATTATCTCAAAAACCTGACGTTACGGAACATTTTGGAAACCAGATTTGGAATCAGCATTGAGATGAAAATCGAAAACGAGTGTCCAGACCGCGGACCCATCCAAAAAATTTTTAAATTTCGGTTAGTGTTTTATAATTTTGCCATCCCGGGTAAAAATGAAATATATATGATCATATATGAAGATATATGGATCATATATGGATTTATATAACCATATATTATCATATATGCCTCCATATATGTTCATATATGATCAGATCCGTAAATTGGCCCGATATGAGCTCATATCGGGCCAATTTACGGATCTGATCATATATAAAAATATATGGTGGCATATATGATAATATATGGTTATATAAATCAATATATGATCCATATATCTTCATATATGATCATATATATTTCATTTTTACCCGGGATTAGAAAAAAAACTTTGAAGCCTTATAACTTTTTAATGGGTTGTGATAGAAAGGTGCTTTTCGTACCAAAATTCTTAGCAAAAACTACATCTTCATCGTGCATGATTAAAAAAATAATTTAATTTTTTTTTTTTAAAAATCGATTTTTCCGCCCCCTGTTGTGGGTTATTGGAACTTTTTTTAAGAGTTCAAAAAACTGATATTATTTTAATTTTTGGTGTAGAATCGACTGGTGCAATCAGATTTGCAATATATTCAGCCGTTTTTTCTCTGCAGAAAAATCAGCTCAAAATCCGCGTTTTCAGATGCTTTGAACCACCCCAAGGAGTGAAAATTTTTCCAAAAAAATACCGGCATTCTTTTTAGCTCCCCTAAATCCTTTAAAAAAATGATGATATCCGATAAACAGATGAAGTGACATAGTCACCAAACGAAGTCTAATGTATATATATGTTTGTTCTTTTTGTGCACCTAAGTAAACATTCGGACACGCATATATATATGGCATAAAGTTCTGCCTGAAATATCGATGGGGATTTCCCCAAAGGTAGTGCGCGTTGGAAATTCGGACCGAAAATTCCCGCGCCAGTATCCCCATTGGTCTGTTTTGAGCCATCAGTAAACCACACTTGAGATACTGGTTCTGGATTCCAAGAGATTGTAGACCATATGCTCCTTTCAGGAATATCTATTCTAAAATGTCTTATAAAGACTTGTTTAGGTAGCATTCTGTCAGAGATCTTCGCGTATGTGTCCCCTATGAATCGTTCCGCTATCTTCATGTGGCCCTGTAGGTCCCCGGCCATTATGTTCCCAAATTCCGGTAGTCTGGTGACACTTCTGCTAGCATCCTCCTTTCCAGATATATGTAAAGGACAGGATTTTCCTGCCCATGTTATGCCGATGCAGGCCAGACGATATACCTTGTCCAGTATAGATCTGGCCGTGCTCTGTTCCACTTTTGGCCACCAAACCAGAGCTGCATAGGCGATCCTTGGTCTTATGATCGTAAGAAATGACCAATATATCATGTGAGGCTTAAGCCCCCATGTCCTTCCAAACAGAATTTGGCAGGTGTAAATTGCCCTGGTAGCTTTTTTGGTTGTCTTGTTCAGATGAGGAGTCCATGTCAGAGACTTGTCAAGTGTTATACCTAAATATTTCACTTCATCCGAAAACCTTCTTCTAGTAAAGGGTATCAGTGTCGTTTTAGATGGATTAATAGTCAATCCCCTTTCCTGACACCATTTTAAGGTCATGTTGAGTGCTTGTTGCATCCGATCAGAGATGGTTGGCGTATGCCACCCACTGAGCGAAATCACAAGATCATCCGCATAACCGTAGGTTCTAAAACCAGAATTATTAAGCTCATCGAGTAAATCATCTATGACCAACGTCCACAACAGTGGCTACAAAATACCCCCCAGAACATGCACTCAAAAAATAACTAAAAATGGGAAATTTAAGTAAATTAAAAGATGTAGCTCCGCTGTCATGTTTTTTTCCTATTTAGTTCATTATTTGCTTTCTGAGTTATTTGCCGCGCATAACTACCTGTCGCGACTAGTGAATGAACCAACGCGCTTAACGGGTGTTTAGAAAGAACACCAAAATACTTTCGACCTTTTTCTTACTTCGCATCCTGACAAATATGAAGTAAAAACATTTGCACCTCTTGGTAATTCGGATCATTGCACCATTTCCGCATTCTTCTCACACTCAAAAAAAAGTGAACTAAAATCTGGGAAAATTAAATAAATTTTGAGAAAAAGAGGCAATGATTTGGCTCCAAAGATTTTTGTATACCCTCCAACTACAATATGGCATCAAAATATCGGTCGAGGACCCCATAAAGTATATATATTTATGATCAGTGATCGATTCGAATACATTCTAGCGAAGTCCGTCCGTCTGTCCGTCCGAAGTTAACACGATGCAGTCCAAAATAAAAGAGCTAGACTCCCGACATTTGGCACGAATATGTCTTATGTTCCTAGGCAGGTTAAGTTCGTAAATGAGCAAAATCGGACGAGGGGGAAAAAAGTTCCCCCTTGAAGAACTAAACAAACCTCTGAAAAATTCCATCTTTTTACATGAGTTTTTTGTGTTTTTGTTTAACAAATGCAGCATTTTTATACTACAAGAAGTTCAAAGTCCTGCATTTTGACCCAAAGAATTAGAAAATGTAATTTTTTTCGGTTGGCCCCTCTTTTATGGGCGTGGAATAAAACTTTTTTTTAAATATTAATAAACTTGTATTTTTTTAGCGCAAAAAGCATAAGAATGAATTTTTAAACACATATTCTAGAGGAAATTTGCCCCCCCCCAAATTAACACTACCGCCCCCTACCAAAAAAAACCCCTGCAATTTTTTTTTTGTTTTTGCATGTTGGAGGGTGTAAAAGATTCGGCACAGCCGAACTTAACACTTTTACTTGTTTTTCTTGGCTTAAGTTTACAATTTTCCCAAAAATAAGGATAACAAAGTTATTTAATTTTAAGGCAATTTTAACTAGAAAATGGAAAAAATTATATTACATTCACATTTTAGAACTAGATTGGGTCTACCCCTGGACCCATGGGTTCGGACCCCATGGGTCCAGCCCCTATTAACTCGAGACCCCGTTCGGTCCTTTAAGGGTCCCCATAGTTTTTGATCCAAAACATGTGTCCTTTTCGCTCTACCTTGCTTAGATTTTGAGATACGGTAATAAGGGGTCTGATAGGGTCTTGAGAATCTTAAAAACTGGATAACTTAAAAACTATTAATCGGAGGGCTTTCAGGTATTTCGTGGAAGTGTTCTACGAGTCAAGAGCTATACTAATGCCGTTGGACCTTTTCTCGTGTTGGCAGTATTTACAGAAATATGTGCATATCGTCGAACTATATTCAATAAATGCCAACTCGAAAAAGCTTACTCTTCAGGAGAGCTAAAAATCTAGTTATTTAGCATATTATTCTAAAAATTAACAATGTACCTTCCATAACATGGTTTAAATATTCTAAATAATTTTTACCTATGCCAAAAATTTTATATTTTGCACTTATTTGCGTATTTTTGAGAGATGGCATTTATTACTACATCAAAAAACAAATATTTTTTTAGAGTTGGCATATTTTGTCGGAAAATAAAAAAACATTTTTTTTGGAAAAATTTTTATAATTTTTGTTTTTGGTTTTTGTTATCCTTAGTACGATAATTGCAATAACTGAAAAAAAATTAAAAATCTTTGCATATTTTTAAAAGTTACTAGCTCCGAAAGCCTTTTAATCTCAGGGTGGTCAACTTTGGGACTCTGTAACTCACGCTGTATTGTATTAGGGTCACTCCAAACTAGCTATTGTGAAAGCTTACATCATTGACTTAATTTGCCCCACTCATAATGTTTCAATCTGACAAATAGTTTGAAAGTTACATACATATAAGCAATTTTTTTTTTGCAAACACTATATACCGATAATTTCAAAATGGTAATATCTTGAAAACTAGCCATTCGATATCAAAATGTTTACCAGATTCGTGTTCAGCATGGCAATTTCAATAAGAAAAATGGTCTAATTTTTTTTAAAAATTTTTTGAAAATTTTTTGGAAATATACAATGGGAGTTGGCATTTATTTTCACCAAAAAAATACGTACTTTGAGATAGCAAAATAACAAAAATGGATGTAAAACAACAACAAATTATTTTTTTGTTCTGAAATTTTTATCACAGATGGGTATTGCATAGGGGAGCTATTTGCCATCGGAAACTCATATCGGTCAAATTTGAGTTGGCATATTTTGAATATAGGTTCACGATATATAAAATCTCGGGAATTTCAAATTTTAGATCTAAAATTAGGGTCTTCAGACCCCGACAGATATGCAGAGCTAGACTATTCCATATTTTTCTTTGTTGTCTCTCTTTTGAAAATTTCATCCGTTTCGCTCTATCTCGCTTAGTTTTCGAGATATCGCCATTTTGAATTTTTAACTACTTAAATTCTAAGAAGTCATTTACTAAATTCACAGAACTTATTAACTAAATTCTAAGAAATTAACTTCCTCAATTCAAAGAAAAGAAATACGATGATGTTTTTTTTAGTAAATTTCAAATAAACTTGAACTAAATTGTTTTTTAAGAAATATGTCTTTAAAATAAAGATACGTTTCATAGATTTGTGGAAAATTTCTTTGGCAGTAAGAATTTTTTCCCTAATATTAAAAAATTCCATTTAATGAAAACTAATTGTAAGAACTAATTACAAGTAAATGAACTAAACTTTTTTCCTCATAGTTAAGGAAATTTCTCAGTTTTTAGTTAAATTTAACTAAGTTTTAGGAAAATTCATGATTAATTTTCAAAAATATTTTTTACTTAATTTTAGTTACTTCTTTTTTTTCAGTGCATACTCCGATCTTTGTAACAGCTACGAGGCCCGTTGGGTTGAGCCCAACGACTTCATCCGGCGTTTCAATTGGAAACATTGTTTACTCGACGGCAACGTTGACGCCGCGGTGAAAATGGTTCAAAAGATATAGTGCTTGGAATGAAGTCCCTCATTCCATCCAAACTCATTTCGGCTAAACCAAAGGATAAATGTTGGTTTAACCAGACTTGCAGGAATGCAGTCAGATCCAGGGAGGAAGCATTCAGAAATTGGTGTAACAATAAAAACGACAATACTGATCTGCTACTCAAAAAGCTTCATTACGAACAGCGAATTCGTGCTAAAGTTCTTTCTGCTCATCGGGGAAGTAAAAGCTTTTGGTCGTTTGTTAAAAGAGTCTAGGAAAATGCTAGTTATTCTATCCCGACTCTTTTAAAAAACGACCAAGTATTCACTGAACTGGTTGATAATGCAAGAAATCAACAACTGCCCAAACTCGAGAGTGTATCTCATACTATGCACAGGATATTTTTCCGAGCACGTGCAGTTAAAAGGGTTCTTGCGGATCTTAACGTAAATAAGTCACCGGGGCCGGATGGTATACCAGCACTGGTGCTGAAGCTGTGTTCTACGACATTTGCACGTCCACTGGATAACCTTTTTATCTCGTCTTACAGTGCGAGAGTCTTTCCCTCATGTTGGAAGGTTGTCGATATGCAGCTAATACCTAAAAAGGGCGCGGCTAATAACCCTGATAATTACCGCCCAACCGCAATATGATCAGTGCTCTCAACGGTGATATAGAGAATGGTAAATTGCCATCTTGTTAGGTATCTTGAGGCTTACTTATCTTGAGGCTTTCGATTGACAGTATGGTTTTTGGAGAACTCGTTCTACTGGGGATCTGATGGTGTTCCTTTCGGAACGTTGGAATCGTTCGATCCAACATTTTTGTGAGAGTAAGGTGGTTGCTCGGGATATTTCCAAGGCGTTTGATTGTGTGTGGCACGGTGCGCTCATATCGAAGCTTAATGCCTTTGGTGTCGGTAATGACTTCTCTCGACTTATTTCGAGTTTTCTTAGGGATCGATCTATATGTGTTGTTATAGATGGTTTATCATCAAATGAGTTTAAGCTTCAATCAGGGATACCGCAATGTTCTGTTCTTTCTCCTGCCCTTTTTCTTATTTTTCTTAACGACCTTCTAAATCAAACTTAATATCCTATCTACTCTTTTGCAGATGACAATAACATTTATCATTCATTTTCCTTTGGTCGTAGGCCAAGCCTTGTTGAGGTTGAGGACAAAAGGCAGATTATGAATGGCACACTTAATCAGGACCTGTCGACGATCTCTGATTGGGGTCTTGCGAATAGGGTCAAGTTTACTACACGACAGACCCAATGTTGTATGTTGACCCACAGGAATGTGGAACCAACAGCGTGTTCCGACCGAAAATGGAATACAACTCTCATATGTGGGCAGCAATTTTTAATTAACGACATACAAATATTTTTATTATTTGAGTAATTGGTCCGGATTAAATTATTTTTTTAATTAAATCTACTAATTTTTTTATTAATTTTATATGTTTAACAGGAATTTAAGGGGCGCAATATGCACCCATTTTAATGTATGGCGGCTCCTTGGGCCCTTGTCTCAGAATCTGAACATTTTATCTGGTTTTTGCGGGAAGCGAAAGAGTAATAGAATTTCAGGTCCCTAGCTGCATAAGAAATCTACTTAATTTAAAAGAAATATTTTTTTTTTTAATATTTCCTTACCATTAACTTTTTTTTTTTAAACTAAATACTTTCGTTCAAACATAAATCATTTAGGTGTGTGTTTCTGTATTTTTTGTATTAATCAAATTATTGTAATAATTTGCTTAAAAAAACACCAAAACTTTACACGCACATGTGTTTTAATATTCATACACATTATTTAAATGTGTTTCAGTTTTTTTTTCAATAATAATAAAACAAATTTAAATATGAAAAACTATTTTTTTAATAAATCAAAAAATACAGTGTTTATTTGACACAACGCAACCTGACTCAACACGTGGTAGAAAAAGTAGCGCACCCTTTGTTTGTCTGATTTGACAGTGGGACACAAAATGTCTTTGTTAAACTTTGATAAATAACTAAACTGCACACAAAACATTTAAAATAAAATATTTTTTAAATCAAGTTCCGTTTGCAAAATTAAAACATTTCGTATTTTAAGGTTAAGTGGAATGTACCAAAATGATTCGGTTTCCCTACTACTTAGTTTCTGGTGTTTAACCCATTTGAACTTCTTATGAAACTCCTGAGATATTAAATTTTGACATCCGACAAATCCCAAAAATCATGCAGCTTCCTAAATCTCAGTGAAGCAATTCTCTGACCAGAAAGTGCAAGCAATGGCAGATAAAGTGTTCTATAGTTTCCAACTCCTTCTCATCTATGCAACTCCGGCAAAAGTTATTTTACGGCACATTTCAACTGCTCAGCGAAAATTCCTTAAAGGCTGTGTCCGGTAATTACAGCAACGACCGTCGAAATCTGTGCTCTGGAAGCGCTATCAGCTCACTTATGCTCTTCTAATTTAGAGAAGGCTAAAATCTGGCATGTAGTCTTACACGTCTATCCATGTGCCCATCTCTGATTAGTCTCCGTTGCAGAACAAAGCCGTAGACATTGCTAACAATGTTTCTAGAGGCCTACCAACATGTTGGGACCTATAAGAAAATTTCCAAATCTTCCAAGCTTTGAAATTCCATGGATTGTCTTTGTGCCCTAAGACCCATATAAGTCTTATGCCAAACGCTTGGCCATCTCATTTTAAGATGTGGGGTAATTTGAGGCATATCTTGTTTTTAGAAACATTGACTCCCGGGACTTGAGCGCGACTTGAATGTCAGAATAAATGTTACAGCATCTCTGCCTGGTAACCACTGCAATGAGTTGGTAATCTTCGGGACAGGTTCAACCCAATCTCTTCTGAATAGAATCCGGAGCCCACTTATTCGTGAAGCTTCGGTCCATCTGTGTAAAAATTCTCAAAATATTTTGTAAGTAAATTCAGCTAAAAAAAAGTTTAAAACAATTGTTTTTCCTTTTAAAAAACGGACTGCTTATGTTTCATAAAACTTTTTCCGGTGCACTACTCGAACTGCTTCTCATCCATGACTTTCTAGATGATAGTGGTAAAGTGTTACTCCAAAGTGCTCATAGAGGGAGGGAGCACAGTCCTTATTTTATTGTATTGTTATCTTAAAGATCGCGCTGTGCCCACAATCGCTGCTCAAGTCGAATTGCCAACGTTGCCACATACTGCTTACCCAACATGTCCAATAGTATTAGGTGAAGGAAGATTTTTAATGCAGCCGTAGGTGTAGTACTGAGAGTTCCAGTGATACACATCAACGCCATTCTCTGATAAAGACACGGTTCCGTTTAGTTTCTAAAGCAGGCCACCAGTAAATGATTCTATTGGACGCTGAACTGCCGTATGTATTTACGGTACAATGAACTATTTGAAGTCTGAGCGCCATGGACTTGCCTAAAATGTTTCGTTATTTTAGGCTTGTACAACCCAACCTTAACTCAAACTGCTGTATAAATCCAATATACGGCTTAGGGGCTAAATCTCTATTGTTTTCGAATATCCCTTTCACAGGAGTGAATATTAAATATCATTAATATTTAGCCTAAAATTTAACTTCTTACCCAGAAATTCCGTAATATATTTGCTCCATCTAAAAAGGCGATTTCAGTGTCATCCAGTGAAATTGGATCAAAAGCAGGAATCTTATTTTTCCTTATAAACAACTTAAGTCTTTTGCCCATTTTGACAGATCTTTTGGAGAACCCTGAAGCATCTCCCTTAATGTTGGCAGTTATTTTTCCTTTACCACTAATGCGACATCGCGATGTTGTACTAGTGGCGAAAAATAGCCTCCCTGTGGTGTGCCCTTATTAACAAATCGTCATATGATATACGCTCCCAATTTTGATATCATACGTCTATTGGCAAGCAGATTTTCCATCATTAAAACGTTCCCACGCTTTCCTCCCAGTCTGGACAATGCCACAATTATCTAATCTGGGATGACATTATTAAAAGCCCCCTCTTTATCGAGAAAGGCCACCATAGTGTACTATTTTACCGAAAACGATCTATCGATGGTAGAAACGAGCTTATGAAGAGCTGTTTCCGTTAATCTATCCTTGCTGTATTCATGTTGTCTCGTCGCAAGCAACCTTGGGTCGATCTACTTAAATATGAGTGTACCATTAAACAAAAATTATGGAAAAGTAATTGGTCAGAAATCCTCAGAAATGTGTGTCAGATTTTCCCATCCGTCAGGATAAAAACGATTTTGGTATTCCTCCATTTTTAAGGAATATGTATACGACCAGTTTATGCATGCTGGGTAGAGATTATACAACCAAGGGGCTATATACACAGAAAATAAAATCGTCAATTTTAAATCAACAAACACCAATTGTAACATGATTTGTGTTTGCTAAATTTCTTTGTTGAAAAAAAAAAATCATTTGTCAATTCAACAAATTGTGTTTGTTGATTTTGAATTTCTTTGTTGAAAAAAAAAATAATATTTTTTACTATTGTCCGATCAACAAATTGTGTTGGTGAATTTTTTTGTTGAAAACAAAAAAAAACTTTTTTTCAACAATAAAAATTTAGAAACGTTTGTTGATATTACAAATTTCCGTAAAATTTCAAATTTCAGTGAAAAAATTAATTGTATTCACAAATATGGGGGTGAATATAACAATTCATCTTTTTTGTGTATTCCGAAACTTGATGCATCTCAGCCGGGATTATACCATCAGGTCCAGGAGATTTATAGGGCCTGAAGCTTTTAAAAGCCCAGATTAGTCTTGGCATATTTATTATTTCCAAAGCAATTTCAGATACTTGATCTTCAGAACGTTCCAAAGCTTGAAACGGCGTCTTGGAATTAGCCGGAAAATGCTTGTTTAGAAAAAGATCCAGCGACTCTATACTGGAGGAAAACCACTCCCCGCTAGAATCTTTCAGGTATCCCAGGGTGCAAGAAGAAGCCAAAACTCTGCCTAGCCTAGATGCCTCAGAAACGATTTCTTTTTTTCCACAGAGTTTCATACCCACTGTAAATCGCCGAAAATTCAAAAGGACTGTTATTTTCAAACTAAATATAAATCAAACAAATACAAGCATAAATGTCAAGTCAAACAACACCAACAAAAAGCATGACATGTTAACGGACACGGATATGACACAAAAAACGAAAATGATTGTTTTAGTATAAAAGTGTAGTTGATTTTTATGAGTGACCACCAGAGCTTCGAAGAATGAAATCCTTTTCGAATGAATTCTCAAAAAAATCCATTCAATTTTCATAGTCAGTGAATGCACTCGATTTCATAAATCAACATTGAATGCAGTCCTTGGAATTCAATCGTTGAATGGAAAAAAATGAATGCATTCGATTTCTTGTTCATTCAATTTTGAAAAATCGAATGCATTCTATTTTTTATCATTCCACTGCGAATGCAATCGATTTTTTAAATAGATAGACCAAAACGGAGCCATATTTTGGTTCATAGTATCGCCGACTCTCTTTACATTTAATGACCCTAATGGGCTCTAATTTTGAATCCAAAAAAATTGGTGCTCCCGAAAATTTTAAAAATGCTCATATTAACTGGATACACGACAAAAAGTGTAAAGAGTGTTGGCGATACTATGGACAAAAAATTGGCTCCGTTTTGCTCTATCTTGGTTATTTTTTTTTTAAGTTTTTTATGCAATGAATGGATAAGCCATTCGATTTTTCAAATTGAATGAAAAGAAAATCGATTGCATTCGCAAATGAATGCATTCGATTTTTAAAAGTCGAATGAAAAAAAAATCAAATGCATTCGATTTTTGAAAGTCGAATGAAAAATAAATCGAATGCATTCGATATTTATAAATCGAATGAGTATAAAGTGAATTCATTCAATTCGCTAAAATGTGATTGGGTAATGCAATCACTAAATTTTCATTCAGAATGCCAAATCGAATTAAGGAATAAAATACTTCGAAGCTCTGGTGACCACACACACACGACCAAATCTTTAAATACATTTCATATGTGTTTGTTTATTTAGCTAAATTCTATAGAAAGTCCAACTAAATATAGTACAACCCTAATTTATAATAAGGTCAAATTATTTTAATAAGAAATACCATTTTTCAGCTAAATAAGGAACAAAAAAATAAAAAAAAGAACGTAATAAAGCAAACATTTTATTGCAATTTAACGGAAATTTACGATATGTGCATAAATTTCATTTTCCATACTCTCCATACTTTCACTCCCATATAGAAATAATTTGGATAAATTTTCTAATAAAAACGACCACCTCTTGTGAAAAAATGTGATTTTTTATGGAATTTTTAGTATAATTTTTAGGTGAGCCTTCTTTATATCAAGTTCGTATGTTTGTCTTTTTAGGTTTGGAACCTGTGCATAATACGGGAGTGTTTTTAGAAAATGTTATTAATAATATTATTATTATTGTATTACTTTTATAGGTAATTAAATGCTAATTATTTTTGATTACATAATTTTTTTTTTTCGTTGTAATGAGAGGTTTATTAGAGGTTTTTATAGCAAAAAATTCGTGTGTTTCTATTTCAAATATTTCGAGGTGTAGTTTTTGATTCGCATAGGCATATTTATTTTAGAAAAAATCCAAACATTTTACATGCACATTAGTATATTATGTTTATGATTTCATTAATCATAATGTGTTGTTTTGTTTTGGGTTTTCGCTTGATTTTTTTGTGTGGCGAATTTATGGATTTTATATATTTTTTTAATTAATTAATTTTTGTTGTAAATGAGGTAAATTTTACAAATTAAAAATCTGTAATGGTTCCCACGTGTTTGTTTGTAAATTTGTTAAAATATAACAATTAAAACGGTATAGAAAATTTAAAAGAAATGGCTTCTGAAAATCAATAAATATAATCAATTTTCACACGAGTAGTTACAGGGGCGTATCGATGATTTGACAAATTTTAGAATTTTACCTAAAAATAGCATGCCCGTCTGGAACTTCATTACCGGGAACTTTAACTACCGCATAAAAGAAATATCATTAATAGAGCCCCGATTTCAAAAATACCCCACTACGATTTTTTTTTTTAAATTGCGGATATTTTCAAAAACTGTTTAGAATATTTAAAAAAAAATAAAATTAAAATAACTTCATTTAGCCCGTAATTATGTTCGTTTCGGTAAGAGTTAGAACCCTACACTCAAATTAATCACTCTGTTTAATTACAGAGATACTCTGCTGAGCCAGCAGATAATACCATAAATTTCCAACCAGCAAGATATTTTTGTTATTTTACGAAGAAAACTCTGTAAAATGATTTCGATAAAAAAACTGTAAATTTTCAGAATTATATTGATAAAAACGAAAAGAATTTCACAAAAAAAAAAAACTCAGTAAATTTACAAAGTTTTAGTTAACAGCATTTTATGAGTTCAAAATTTTACAAAAAAAACTCTGTAAATAAAAGTTTACGTTAAATTCTCTGCTTCAAAAACAATAATTAAAATTAAATTAATTAAAATTTGCCCGCTTTAATGCTCCCAAATTGTAAATTTACTTTTTTATTTTTGTGAAAATTACGAGTTTTTAACGGATAACTCCAGTTTTACAAAATTTTGTATTTCGGTCACTAGAAAATACAAAGAATTTTCTTAAAATCTGTATTTCGACAGCTAACTTTTTCAAATATCTGTCGAATTGAGATTACAGTCATATTACAGAGTATTTAACAGAGTAATTATTTTGAGTGTAATGTTCAGTACAAATATGTCTACACTCTAAAAAGTCCTTGTAAAAATACTACAATCAAGTGGGTAAATTTTTATGTAAAAAACACACAACGCCTAAAATTGAGCACCAAGTGTTTAAAATTTTAGTTTACACACAAAAATTTGAATATTACGCACATTATATAGTATTTTGTGAGTTTATAAATATTATTTTAACATTATAAACACAAAATTTTTAAAATTACACATTTAATGTTTATTGTAAACATTAAGTGTTTAATTTTCGATATTAAACATTAAATGCGTAATGTTCAACAATTTTAAAATACAAATTGTCAAAATAAAATAAAAAGGAAAATTTAACCAGAAAATTTTCTTATGCTCGCAATTTAACTAAAATAACGCGAAAAAACCATTAAATAAAAGCAAATAAATAAAAAAAAAAGTGAAAATATTTACAAACGCGTTGCAACGTTTTAATTCAACGTAAAATTTCGAAGAGGCTGACAAAGACATAAAAACAAACCCGATTTTTTTAAATTCGTAATATTTATGAAAAATATACATTGCATTTTTTCTTAAATATTTGCAATTATAAATCAGAAAGGTAAGTACCACAAATGTCTTGGATTTTTATTATTCTTTACAAAAATGTGTGGATATCAGAATCTGAGAATATTTTTTGTAAAGAAAAAGTGTCTCAGATTATCAGAATTTATCTACAGAAAAAAAATTTTCAAATCCTTATCAGATTCTGGGAAGATTTCAATAAACAAATTTTTGATTTCAACAGATTTTTTCTGCAAAAAAAAAAAATGGAAATGGAAGTTTCTGAGAATTTTTCTATAAAAAAAATATTTCTGATTTTGAAAACTCTTCTATAGAAAAAATATTTCAGATTTTGAGAATTATTCTATATAAGAAATATCTCAGATTTTAAGAATTTTTCTATAGCATAAATATATATTCTCATATTTTGTCTATAGAAAAAATATCTCAGATTCTTATATTTTGTCTATAAAAAATATATTAGATTCTGAAAATTTTTCTATAAAATAATTCATTAGATTCTGAGAATTTTTCTATAGAAAAAATTCATTATATTCTGAGAACTTTTTTATAGAAAAAATATCTCAGACTCTGAGAGTTTTTCTATAGAAAAAATTTCTTATGTCCTGAGAATTTTTCTATAGAAAAAATATTTTAGATTCTGAGAATTATTCTATAAAAGAAATATTCAAATTCTAAAACTTTCTGTAGAAAAAAAAAATCTTAGATCTGAGAAATTTTCTATAGAAAAAAAATATATGAGTAATTTTCTGTAGAAAAAATATATCATTCTGAGAAATTTTCTACAGAAAAAAATGTATCAGATTCTAAGAATTTTTCTATAGAAAAAAACAAATCAGATTCTGAGAATTTTTCTATGGAATAAATTCTCAGATTCTTAGAATTTTTCTATCAAAAAAATTACTCAGATTTAAGAATTTTAATATAGAAAAAAAAATATATCTTCGATTCTAAAAATTTTTCTATTACAAAATAACTTAGAATCTGAGAGCTTTTCTGTCGAAAAATTATTTCAGATTCAGAAATTTTTTTAATTTTCCCAGATTTGGAGAAAAGTTATCAGATTTTGAGAATTTTTCTATAAAAAAAATTCTCTGATTCTAAGAATTTTTCTATAAAAAAAATATCTCAGACTTTAGGAATTTTTCTAAAGAAAAAATATTTTAAATTCTGAAAATTTTTCATAGAAAAAATTCTTTAGATTCTGAGAAATTTTCTATAGAAAAAATTTTTCTATAGAAAAAATATTTTATATACCTAGAATTTTTCTATAGAAAAAGTATTTCAGATTTTGAGAATTTTTCTATAGAAAAAATATCTCAGATTCTAAGAATTTTTCTATAAAAAAATATCACAAATTTAAAGAATTTTTCTAAAAAAATTTAGATTCTAATAATTTTTCTATAGAAAAAATTCTTTAGATTCTGAAATTTTCTATAGAAAAATATCTCAGAAACTGATTTTATAGAAAAAATATATCAGATACAAAGAGTTTTTCTATAGAAAAAATATCTCAGATTCTGAGAATGTCTCAGACACTGACATATCTTGTAAAGAATTATTATCTTGAATTCTGAGAATTTTTCTATAGAAAAAACTTCTCAGATTCTGAAAAAATTCCCTTGTAGGATTTAAATATCAGAAATAGCTCGTAAATAATGTGAAATTTTTTTATACTTGCAGTTTGAGACCACAACTTATGATTAGAAAGTAAAGTTCCAACGAATTCTCCACTAATTGCGATTGCTCGTTAGTATTTAATTTCTTAAATAATTGCAATTTACTGATTAAATCCATTAAATTTATCTTTTTATATATTTTTAGAAACAGAAGGCTCACAAGTAATATTTATGTTCGTACATCTCTAGAGAAGAAATTACTAATGTTCGAAAAGGTGGTTCCTGTTTATTTTCATTTCCTATTTTATACCCTGCTGAAATCTGTCAGACGATGGATTTTTTTTTTTATTCTATCTCCAAAAAATATGAGGGGCAAACAAATGTTAATAATGTTCAAAAAATCCATTCTTTAATTTAACAAATTTTATCTTTTATGTGGATATTTTAACGTGTTATTTTTCATTTGTTATTAATATTTACTTTAAGTTACGATTAATTTTATAACCAAAAAAAAATTGCATTTAAATTATAATTTATGAATATTATACATATTTCACTTTTATACCCATTTTCATTTTAGTTTAAATAAAAACTATAAAAATAATAATAAAAATGAATTTTTGGTTTTATTTGTTAATAGGAATAATTTTTTTAGCAGGTTGTTAAAAATTAGGCACCTTTTATGTAAAAGAAAACATTTAAGTCGCAATTTTAAACATTTTAAATCTATTTTTGAGCACAAGTAAGCTAAAATTACACATTTTGTGTGTATTGCCAGAGAATTTTGAAAGCAGTTCATTTGTAGGCTTACACACAAAATGTTTATTATTTGTACACACTTTGTGTGCAAATGTTGAAATTTAAACACATCGAGTATTTTTACCCACTTTATTGTAGGAGAACAGTTACCTACAATAAAGTGGGTAAATTTCAACAAAAATTTATAAGAGTGTAATGGTCAAATATGTTTAAGTCCGTAAATACATAGAAAATAAAATCGTCAATGTTAAATCAACAAACATCAATTGTAAATCAACCACATATTTAGTAAAAACGGCCGCCTGTTAGTCCTTAGTGCAAAACTTCTATTTTTTCAACATGATAATGTTTTTAGGCTGGTGTATTATTTTGAAAAAGTTGCAGGACGCCACCTCAATTTGACTACATAAGCTAACAATTAACGAAAAAGAAAACTAGAATTATATATATTCGATTAGAGTTTTATTCTAGTTCGAGGCCCAAAAATATTTCTATTTATGATATTGTCATAATAGAGTATTTTTAATTTATTGCTTTAAAAAAGTTACTATCTCATACACTGAAAAAAATAACTATACTGAAATTAAATAAACACTGTTATTAATTTAAGTAAACAACTTTTTTTGAATTTACTTCAACTTATCTTAATATAAGGTGGTTTTACTTAAAACAAAGAAAATTAACTTGAAGATAGTACATGCAAATACTTAAAAAAGCACAAGAGTTTTCCTTAATTTGTTTTTTTAAATTAAGTTAAATAATCTTTACATTTATGGCGAATTGATTGCATTTAAGAAAAAAAGGGTTTATTAAAAAATTTTGTTTTACTTAAAAGAAAAAAAATTAAATTGTGTGCAAAAAAAATAAATAAGTACGTAGCTTACTTAAAAATAGTATAGACATTTTCAAGACCTTGTATCAAATAAGTACAAATCTTTAATTGCAAATCGCATTTTCTTTAATTTAATAAATTTTTGTTTTAATTTAAGACAAAAGTAATCTTTATTTGATTGATTTCATTGACTTTATTAAAATCCATATCTTCATCAGTTTAAGAAAGAATTTACTTAACTTAAGGAAAAAATACTTTAGGTATTTTGGGGACCCCATCTGGGGGCCCCATGTGGAGACCCGATGAGACCCTAACTTTAAATCCAAATTTCGATTTTTGTGGAATTTTCAAATGCCTATAACTCTGTAAATACTGCAGATACGAAAAAAATTCTAAAGGCATTTTTGTAGTCCTTAACTTGTAGAATATGACCGCCGAAGACCCGAAAGCTCTCCGAGTTATAGTTTTCGAGTTATTTCATGATCAAATTTCTCAAGACCCCATTCCCATATCTCAAAAACTATGCAAGATAGAGCGATTCTGACCAAAATTTTGGATCAAAATCAATAGTGACCCTATAATAGCGTACGCATATACTCATGGGCGGACCCCATATATTGGGGGCCCGTAGGGTCCCCACATTGGGACTCCATAGGGTCCACAGAATAAGTAAGTTTAAGGAAATTTTTACTTATTTTAAAAAAATATTTTTCCTCTTGATAAAAACAATTAAACTTATATTAAGTACAATTTTACTTACTTTTAAGATATATTTAAGTAAATGCATTACTATGTTTTAGGAAAAAATATACTTGGAAGAAGAATTAATATCTCTGGAGCCCTCGCATACCCTCCTTTTTTTAAATTAAGTGCAAAATGCTTTAAAAATGGTAAATTTTTTTTTCAGTGTAGTATGTCTGTACTGATCAGTTTCATCCCCACTAAAGGAATCTTCAGCAGACTTTAGAGAATCATCGTTGGTCAATCAAACATCAAACCAGATATAATATTTGATATATTTCCCAAGTTATATGAGAAGTACTATTATGAAGGTCCGAAATCTGTTTTCCAACAAAAATAACTCTTTTAAAGCAAAAATTGTATATATTAAATCACCGTCGGTAACTATTAATATATGTGTTGCTGTTATTTTACAATAACAACAGTGCCTAACCAAACAATAGTGTTGGTAGGATAAGTCGTACTAAACTTTGTGTTAAATGTTGTTTTTTTATTTTTAGTACCAAAAGGTACATAAAAATAAAATGTATTTATTCGGCCTTTATATATGTATATATATTCGATTAGAGTTTTATTCTAGTTCGAGGCCCAAAAATATTTCTATTTATGATATTGTCATAATAGAGTATTTTTAATTTATTGCTTTAAAAAAGTTACTATCTCATAGTATGTCTGTACTGATCAGTTTCATCCCCACTAAAGGAATCTTCAGCAGACTTTAGAGAATCATCGTTGGTCAATCAAACATCAAACCAGACATAATATTTGATATATTTCCCAAGTTATATGAGAAGTACTATTATGAAGGTCCGAAATCTGTTTTCCAACAAAAATAACTCTTTTAAAGCAAAAATTGTATATATTAAATCACCGTCGGTAACTATTAATATATGTGTTGCTGTTATTTTACAATAACAACAGTGCCTAACCAAACAATAGTATTTTTGTTGGAAAACAGATTTCGGACCTTCATAATAGTACTTCTCATATAACTTGGGAAATATATAAAATATTATGTCTGGTTTGATGTTTGATTGATCAACGATGATTCTCTAAAGTCTGCTGAAGATTCCTTTAGTGGGGATGAAACTGATCAGTACAGACATACTATGAGATAGTAACTTTTTTAAAGCAATAAATTAAAAATACTCTATTATGACAATATCATAAATAGAAATATTTTTGGGCCTCGAACTAGAATAAAACTCTAATCGAATATATATACATATATAAAGGCCGAATAAATACATTTTATTTTTATGTACCTTTTGGTACTAAAAATAAAAAAACAACATTGAAAACTAGAATTACTATTTTCATTTTCTTAAAACCAAAAATTTTAATAACTTGGGTTTGTAACTTTGATAATAATTCACCTCGTGGTGAATAAAACCGTTTTTCACCAGCTGGTGAATAAAAAGTAACATAATTATTTTTCAACAAAAAAAAATTTTTTTTTCATCAATTTTTTTTTTCATCAAAAATTTTTTTTATCAATTTTTTTTTTCATCAATTTTTTTTTCGTCAATTTTTTTTCATCAATTTTTTTTCCATCAATTTTTTTTTTCATCAATCTTTTTTCATCATTTTTTTTTCATCTATTTTTTTTTTCATCAATTTTTTTTTTCATAAATTTTTTTTTGTTTCATCAATTTTTTTTTCCATCAATTTTTTTTTTCCATCAATTTTTTTTTTTCATCAATTTTTTTTTTCATCAAACTTTTTTTTCATCAAATTTTTTTTTTCATAAATTTTTTTTCATCAAACTTTTTTTTATAATTTTTTTTATCAATTTTTTTCATCAAATTTTTTTTTTTGTTATCAATTTTTTTTTTTTTTTGTCATTAATTTTTTTTCATCAATTTTTTTTCATTTAGTTTTTTTCATAATTTTTTTTTTTTCATCAAATTTTTTTTTTCCTAATTTTTTTTTATCATATTTTTTTTTCAAATTTTTGTTTTTCTGTAAAGACAGTTGAGCTCAGGCTCTAATTATAATTATGTATTATAATTTTTTAATCATGTTATATATGGTTTGAATTGAGAAAGGTGTGAAAGAAAAATTTATTTTTCTAAAAATTTAGACATCCTGGTTTGGTTTTTACTAGTTTCATATAATCCAGTTATTATAATCATCAGAAAACTTTTAATGTCAAATTTATTCAGTTAATAGTCAATTTTATTCTATATGTGAAAATTATTAACAGATCGCAGCCACCAGGGATTGAACCCATGATCTGTAATGTTTTTTTTTTTTTTGCTATTAACTGCCTCTTAGGTACGATCACTCTAGACCGATACGCAAAGTTGGCTGTTAAGCAAGTATCAACTAAATCATGGTTTTTCAATTCTTGTGTAGTTGTTGCTATTGTTTTTTCGTACAGAAGAAGGTGAAATTGCATTATGGTGAATAAATTCAATTTTTTAGTAATCATCATTCGTCCTCCTCTCCTTCATCAACTCTGATCTAAGTACTTATTTTGCAACCTTGCCAGAACATGGTCTATATTTTGTAGACACAAATGTTAGGTGTTGCCATTTTCCAAAGATACTATATTGCCACTTAGGCCGACTTAAAGTCGTTATTTTCAAATTTTTGTTTTTCTGTAAAGACAGTTGAGCTCAGGCTCTAATTATAATTATGTATTATAATTTTTTAATCATGTTATATATGGTTTGAATTGAGAAAGGTGTGAAAGAAAAATTTATTTTTCTAAAAATTTAGACATCCTGGTTTGTTTTTTACTAGTTTCATATAATCCAGTTATTATAATCATCAGAAAAACTTTTAATTTTTTTTTTCATCAATTTTTTTTCATAAATTTTTCATATTTGTTTTCATCTATTTTTTTTTTACATCAAAAAATTTTTCTTTTCATCAAAAAAATTCATCAAAAACTTTTTTTCATCAAATTTTTTTTTAACCAAAAATTTTGGGTTCATTAAATTTTTTTTAACATAATTTTCACCAAGTCTAAGCTTTTCGCATTAAAATTTTCCATTTTTTTTTATCAAATGTACATAAAACAAGTGAGAGTGGTTAGAGATGGGCGCGTGAGTGATTTTTGACTCACACTCACTCACGGTCACGACAGGAATTTTCGAATCACGCACACTCACTCACGAGCACATTTTTTCGACTCACACTCACTCAAAATCATGTGAGTAAATTTAATACAACTCACAATCACGTGCACTCACGCAAGCTTCACTCACACTCATGTTGACTCACACTCACGAAACTCTTATTTATATAAAAAAAAAATTTCAAAAATCTTTAAAAATTTTCAGCAAAATTTAAAGTTCCGCGAAATTTAAATTTTTGTTGCTTTTTCGGAGACAAAATCGTAAGTTTAACTAAAATGTACAATTTTTTTGTTGCTTTTTTTAGTACGAAAGAAATATGAAGAGAAAATAAATCACGCAAACTCACGCAAAAAAATCGACTCACGCACACTCACTCACGCAAAAATATTGCTCACGCAATTTTTTTTTCACTTACAATCACGTAAGTAAAATTGAATTCAGTCACACTCACGCGTGATCACGCGTGAATCACGCTCTAATCTGCTCATGTTCTTTGGTGCCGAATCTTTTATACTCTCCAAAATGTAGAAACACTTTTTTGCACTTATTTTTGCACTCACTTACGAAATGTACAGCTCTTTTGGGTTTTTAATGGGGTCCTCGACTGATATGTCAATTCGTTTTGCATGGAATAGCAGAGTAATATAACATTATTTTTTCTAAAAAAAACTTTGCTTTGGCAAGTACACCCAAATCTTCCGCAAAACATTATCATGATTTAATGTTTTGGGCAAGAGTACAAAATTCGCAGGCATTTTTTCAACAAACTCAGTCAAATAATTTTATTTCAAAATTCTTTTATCATGTCAATAAATAGTGTTTCTGTTTATTAAATTTCTTTGTTGAAAAAAAAAATTGTCAGATCAACAAATTGTGTTTGTTGAATTTCGTTGTTAAAAAAAAAAATTAAGATTTTTTACTTTTGTCAGATCAACAAATTGTGTTTGTGTTTGTTGAATTTCTTTGTTAAAAACAAGAATTCTTTTTTCAACAATCAAAATTTACAAACGTTTGTTGATATTACAAATTTCCGTATAAGAGCACGTTCAGTGAACCAGAGGCAAAAATTAAGAAATCGACTGTTAAACTTATTAAGTAAAGGCTTTTGGGGTCCTGAAAAATTAGCAAATTAAGTAACTCAAAAACTATTGATCTCAAGGCTTTCAAATATATTGCGGTCGAGTTACACAATTATTTTTAAGAAAAACAATACTTTTTTTAAAAACTGTATAAGGGTGCGTTCGCACGAAAAAGGAAAAAAAAACATTTTAGTTCGAAAACTCTACTTGTAATTCGAAGATTCCAATAGAAATTTGAAAATTTCATTTGTAATTCAAAACTTCCAATTAATTGTAATTCGAATAGATAAATTGATATTTTCCGAACTACATCTATAAATGGTGTAGGACACTACGAACAACCGTCTAAAATTCGAGATATTCTGAGATTAATTTGGAAAAAAAACTACAAACGTCGTAGCAGATTTTTAAATGCAAAAAATTCTCATAGAACTATGATTTTAAAATACACTAATGTTTTATTTTCTTTTAAAAGTTCTATAGGTTAATTTCAATACATTGTTTTTTGAAAACATTATTTTAAATCCAAAATTTTATGTTCATTAATCATTTTCGATTATGTGTTATTTTTGTTTTTGCATTGACAAGCATTACAAGAACATTTCTTAATTACTATTACTATTTTACTCCTCTTTGATGTAAAATATTGTAATATGAATTTGGCTAATTAGTTTTTTTTTCTATTCATCAGTATTACTAAATTAAACTCTTGTATGTATTTCTAAATATAATGATTCTTGGGAAATATATTCATTAGAAATCATGCGAAATGCCTTGAAACCATATTGTGTTTACAAAAAGCCTATTTGTTTAGTCGTTGTCTTTCATTTTGAAAACAAAAATTCATAATCACACACACACACATAATTATGATGACTCATTTAATAGTTCTTTAGTACTTTTTATTTCAACACATGCACATTATTTGCAAAAAATAAACGCGAAGTAACCTGATGTGTTTTTTTCAGCCAATAGTGCATTTTTTTAGCACACAGTGTTAGTTTGGAGTAGGGTTGCCATTTGCATTTTAAGAAAAAGAGGACGCCAACCTCAAAAAAGGAGGACATTTGACCCAAAAAAGAGGACCATTTTTTTTAATAAATTAATTTAAAAAAAGTCAACAACGCAATACAATATGCAAAAAAAAATCATTTTTATTAAGAAAAATCTATTTTTTTCCACTAAAAAATATATATATATTTTTTTTTATATTTTTCAAAAATTTCCATTTTCATTTAAAAAATTTCTAAATAGTTTTAAAAAAAAAATACTTTTGAATTTAAATAAATTCAGATATTTTAATTGTATTTCAAAAGTTTCCATTTTGATTTAAAAATTATGTAAATGTTTTTCAAAAAATTTCATTTGTATATCAAAATTTTCTGAAGCGCATTTGAAAAATTTTTAAATACAAATGAAAATTTTTGATACATACTTAATTGGAATTTTCTGCAAAGCATTTAGAAAATTTTAAAATATAAATTGAAATTTTTGAAATACAATTGTAAATTTAGGAAATGGAATTTTTAAAAAGCATTTAAAATATTTTAAAATACAAATGGAAACTGTAGAAATACAATTGGAAATTTCTAGAGTCCGACCGAAACCAGTTTTCGAGGCCGAACCGAAACCGAACCGAATATTCGGCCGAAACCGAAACTTAAAAAAAATTACCGCCTGGCATGAATAAAATTATTAAAAAGTTGTTAAAGATAAATATACAGCATATACATAATACTTTTAAACCATAGGAATGTTGTATTTTTGAAAAAAAAAATATGTTTTTTAAAAAACTTACAAAAAAATTGTATATTTCGTTTGAAGATTAGGAGAAAATAATTTTTGAACTGAAACAGTTTTACATTTATTGCATAAACTTGTAACATTTTCTTCAATTGAACTGAATTAAGTGTAATGAAATACGAAATCAAAAAATTCAGCGACTTTTTTTACATATTTTTTAAAATACCAAAAAGTTTCGGTTTCGGCTAATATTCGGCCAAAATTTTGCCGAATACCGAATAGTGGCCGAAACCCCATTATTCGGCCGAAACCGATACCGAATATTCGGTCGGACTCTAGAAATTTCTGATACACAATTTTTGAAAATTCAAAAGGAATTTGCCTAAAATCATTTAGAACATTTTTGAAACGGAAATTTTTGATACACAATTTTTTTTTCGGAGAGCAAACTTTAAGACTTACAGAGCTGATAATAAGTGATGCCAACGTAGTTATTTTCGCACTACATAAAGTGCTTTTTTAGTCGAAATATACTAGTTTTTAAGTGTCTTTTTTTTATTTTTGCGCGCTTTTTGCTCTCAAAAAGTTGACATTACTGCTGGTAAGCTAAAATACAGCGATGCAAATAATTCAAACGTTAAGAAGTAATAAAAAAAATGTTTGGGGAAAGTGCAAAAAGTAGGACAACCCCGGACACTTTCTAAAAAAGAAGTAGGACAGCCCCGGACGCCCTAAAAAAGAGGACGGTGTCCGGGGAAAAGAGGACGGATGGCAACCCTAGTTTGGAGGCGTGCTCTTATTTGTGCATTTACAACAGGTTTAACATGAAATCCGCAAAAATGGCGATAAGAAATATAATGAGAAAAATGTAACTAAAAATATGCATGCCATGTTAGGTAAGGTTAGGTTGAATGGGCGACCGCCAATTTGGCGTATTCACTCGGAGGCCATAGGCCTCATTGTGATTCCCTTAATTTTATTTTCCAACTCCTCCTCTGATACAAAAATTTTACTTCTTAAACCACCCCGATTCTCTAAGATATTCTACTAGAGATGTCAATGAGACACAAAAAATCGTTGCTCCAAATATTTAAGGCGGCGCTTCATCAGACTCGAACATTCACACAACAAGTACCTCACTGACTCATCCTCCTTCACTTCCCCAACACTTCGACAGTAGTATCCAAGCACAATGAATCATCCCCTAAGAGGATATTCAGACTTCTAACGTCAAAGCAAGTTTGGCGTCTTGGCGTTTCTTACTTTGGCCAAAAAACAATACGGGTGTGAGGTGTTTTTTGCGTTTTGGCATTAATTACTTGGGCAAGAAATAAACGGGAGTCTCTGTTGTTTGCAATTTGGCATTATTGAATTCTGTGGGCCAGATTTTTTTTTTCGATTTTTGAATTTAAAGGGGAAAAATGTTATTAAAAATGTTATTAAAATAAATAAAATTATTAAAAGATTTAAAAAAAAAATAAAAAAAATAAATACAAATTAAAAAAAACACTAATTACACGGAGGAACACAAAAAATGCTCAGACTTGCGAACCAACTTTTCTAATAGTTTTTGGAACGTCGCACAGTGGCGCCTTTTGACTTTTTTCGTTGCAAAAATCATAACTTTTGAAGTAATGAAGATAATTTAAAAATTAATAAAGCATTTGAAAGAAGACTCCCCTAGCTTTAAAATATATGATCCGCAATGTAATTGGTCAGCCGCGGCACTGTGCACAGTGTCGTATAATGACCGTTTTCGCAGTAAACATTATAACTTTTAAAGTAATGAAGAAATTATCAAAATTTATAAAGAATTTGAATGATAACCCCTTCAATGTACAAATAAGTAACCCACATGGCCATTGGCCCACAAAATACCACTCTAATAAGAAAAAATTTTATACAGTATTGAAAAAAATATTACTCAATTTTGCACCAAATAACCATTAATTAGTATTGAGTAAACTTTTAATAAAAATTTAATAATTGTTTACGAACAAATTGGAGAAAATTTCCAATTTACGCAAAGAAAATTTTACCCAAAGTTTTTTGGGGTTTTTTTGAAGTAATTTTTTAATTGTGTCAAGTAAAAATTTACTTAAAATTTAAATTTTTTTAAAAAAAAGTTTCACCTTTTATTACTAAATATATTAATGTCTTAAAGACATAGGCAAAATTAAGAATATGCATAGAAACTTTGAAATACATATAGAAAGAGCTATAAACTCAATGAGAATTCAAAACATTAATTTCACTTAATTTCATTAGCTGTAGGTTAAATTTTAACAGATCATTCACTAAGGTTTAAAGTCTTAAAACTTTTTAAATTAAAAACTTATTGAAAATCATGTTTTTTTTTGTACACAAACTTTTATTTAAAAAATTCTTAAAAATCCCAAGATGACACAGAAGTTTTTCGCAATTTTTTTATTATGTTTAACTTTGTTTTATCAAAAATACAAAATGTTTACTTTTAAAATATCTTAATTCGTTCAGGAAATACAGCTCGTCAAAGAGGTAACTTTTCAGAAAAATTTTTCCGCTAGGGGGCGTTATAAGCGAATAAAAAATTAAAAAAAAAAACATATAATAAATTAATGACCAATATATGTACTAAGTTTGTCAAAAAATTCCTGTGGATCTCTAAACTGTCCAAAATCTTTTAAGGAAGTTTCAAAAATATCTCCTTTTCGTAGTAAAAGTTGTTGCAGTTTCATTGATTTTTCATGTACACGGGCAAGTACGGGCACCCAATTTTAATTAAATAAGTTAGAGTATTAAACCCTAAACAACCTCTGTTTAGTAGTTCCCGTCACAAACCGTCACTTTTTTTGTTCTATTCTATCAAATGTGAAAAAATACCGAAATATGGAGTGTTTGCAAAACTGCCCCTGAAAAAAAAGTATTCGACTAAATAACCCTGTTTTTATACCATTTCATTGGAATTAATATACCTTTCAAACGACACCAAAAAAATAATGATCGCTTGAATAGTTTGCCTGAAATTCAATTGAAAAGATGATATATTTTTTTAAAAGTTTAACTTTTTTCTGTAAACTGTAAAATTGCCAAATTTGAGTGGCTCTATAATTCATAATTTTTATCCGATTGCAAAAATGTGCTTGGATTCTTGATCAGTGAAGAGTTTTCTATCAGATGTAATCATTCGTTTTATCAATTTCTTCTGTCAAATTTTTGATTTTTGCAACGCATTTAGGGAAAAGGCGCCACAGTGCGTCGATTACGAATCTTCACACCAAATTTTAAAGTTAACTTTAGTTTTTGAGATATTTGCAAATTTATATTTATGGAAAAATCCACTTTTTTCAACATTTTTTTTAATAACTTGGAACTCTTTTAAAATGTTACTCTCACTTTATATTATTTTTAAGTATGGACCTTGGGTATTATAATTAGCATGTAACGAAATTTGTGTAATGCAAAAAAAAAAAATATTGCGATTTTTTTTTGGAAAATTTCACTTTTTTTGCATTTTTGTTAATATCTTAGGAACCAGTCGTCTGATTTTTAAAATCTTAACGGTCTTTTGTAGAAAACTCATTGGTATTTTGTATAAATAAGTGATACTGAATAGGTAGTGCGTAATTTTTGCAGAAAAAATTTTTTAACAAATGTTTTTTTTAAATTTTTTTTTATTTTTTTTTTATTTTCTTTGAAGACTTTGCATACCCGACTAATCTTAAATTAAGGTCAACATGCTTTTAAAATTGTAAAAAAAATTTCAGTGTATGTTAAAATGGTTTATAATTCCCTAAATAGGAACATTAGCAGTTCTTAACAAGAATTCATTACAAAATATAAAAAAATCAGATAAAAAAAGAAATGCAATTATCTCAAAAACTAAGGCTAATTTATAAATTTGGTGTCCTTATTTGTAATCTACGTCCTTAAAACTCTTAGAAAACTTGGGTCGCAAGACATAGGTTAGGTTAGGTTAGGTTGTAAGTGGCTGCTGACGTTTTACGTCAACACACGTAGACTCTGAGGTCCATTGTGATACCACGGGATCGTAATAGGTTTCCCTACTAGTCCCTGTCGTTAAACCAGTTTGAGCTTCTTATGAAACTCCTTATATGTTGAATTTTGACATCCGATAAATCAGAAAGATCGTACAGCTCCCTAGATCCCAGTGAAGCAAGTCGCTGACCAGAAAGTGCCGGGCAATGGCAAATAAAGTGTTCGATAGTTTCCAACTCCTCTTCATCCATGCAACTTCGGCAAAAGTCATTCGACGGCACATTTAACCGCTCTGCGTGCTTCCCTATAAGCCAGTGTCCGGTAATTATAGAAACCACCGTCGAAATCTCTCCTCTTGGAAGCGATATCAGCTCACTTGTGCGCCCCTGATTAAGAGAAGGCCAAATCAGTCGTGTTGTTTCACACGTCCATCCATTTGCCCATCTTTGATTAGTCTCCGTCGCTGAACAAAGCCGTAGGTTTTGCTTGCAAGTTTCTAGAGGCATACCAACACATTCCAATTCTGTTGGAACCTGTAAGGTAGTTCCTAGTCTTGCAAGCTCATCGGCTTTGCAATTCCCTGGAATGTCTCTGTGCCCTGGGACCCATATGAGTCGTATGTTAAACTGCTTGGCCATCTCATTTAAAGACGTGCGGCAGTTAAGGGCAGATCTTGTTTTCAGAAACATTGAATCCATTGACTTGACCGCGGCTTGACTGTCAGTATAGATGTTGACTGCGGTTGTAGACAAGACATTGCAGCTCAACCACTCAGCCACTTCCTTTATTGCCAGCATCTCTGCCTGGTAAACACTGCAATGATCTGGCAATCTACGAGCCAGGCTCAATCCAAGCTCTTCCGAATAGACCCCAAAGCCCACTTGTTCGTGCAGCCTCGATCCATCTGTGTAAAAATTTATGGTAGCTCCACTTCCCGGAGTATCCCCCATCCAAGACTCCCTGGATGGTATCATAGTGGTAAAGTGGCGCTCAAAGAGGCTCAAAGAGGGAGCACAATCCACATTTTGTGGTATTGTTATCTTTTTCAAGATCGCGCTATGGCCACAATCGCTGCTCCTCCATTGCAGCGTGCTATTAAGTCGAATTGCCGACGCAGCTGCATACTGCCTACCCAATATGTCCAAGGGTATCAGGTGAAGGAGGATTTCTAATGCAGCCGTAGGTGTAGTACGAAGAGCACCAGTGATACACATTGACGCCATTCTCTGTACCTTCGTGATAGAGACACAGTTCGCTTTTGTTTCTAAAGCAGGCCACCAGACAATGATTCCATATAGCAAAATTGGACGCACCACTGCTGTATAGATCCAATGAACGACTTGAGGGCTAAAACCCCATCGTTTTCCAATGGCCCTTTTACAGGAATACAAAGCAATCGTTGCTTTTCACACTCGTTCCTCAATATTACGCCTGAAATTCAGCTTCCTATCTAGAAATACTCCAAGATACTTGGCTCCATCTAAGAAGGTGATTTCAGTACCGTCCAGAGAAATAGGATCGAAAGCAGGAATCTTATTTTTCCTTGTAAATAAAACAAGCTCTGTTTTACTAGGATTAACTCCAAGACCACAGTCTCTTGCCCATTTAGACAGATCTTTCAGAGAACCCTGAAGAATGTCCCGCAATGTTGGCAGATGCTTCCCCTTTACCGCTATCGCGACATCGTCAGCATATGCAACAACATGACAACCACGTGCTTCTAGAGATAGTAGCATTGAATTCAGTGCCAGGTTCCAAAGAAGCGGCGAAAGAACACCTCCTTGTGGTGTGCCCCTATTGACAAATCGAGATATGACGGACGCTCCCAATTCAGACGTTATACGTCTACTGGCAAGTAGGCTTTCCACCATTAAAACGATTTCACGCTTTATTCCCAGACCAGACAATGCCAATATTATCGATTCTGGGATGACATTATTAAAAGCCCCCTCAATATCAAGAAAGGCCACCATAGTGTACTCCTTTACCGAAAGCGATCTCTCGATGGTACCAACGAGCTCATGAAGAGCTGTTTCCGTTGATCGTCCCTTGCTGTATGCATGTTGCTTTGTCGAAAGCAAGCTCGGGTCAATCACTCTACGCAAATATGAGTCTATCATTCGTTCCATTGTCTTTAACAAAAAAGAAGACAGACTAATTGGTCTGAAATCCTTCGGAGCTGTGTGGGAACTTTTCCCAGCCTTCGGGATAAATACGACTCTGGTATCCCTCCATTTTAAAGGAATATACGACCAGTTGATGCATGCTGTGTATAGATTATACAGCAACGGGGCTATATAGTCCGACACTTGCTGCAACTCAGCCGGGATTATACCATCAGGTCCCGGGGATTTATAGGGCCTGAAGCTTTTTATCGCCCAGATTAATGTTGGCATATTTATTATTTCCGAAGCAATTTCAGATGCTTGGGCGTCAGAACGTTCCAAAGCTTGAAACGGCGTCATGGAATTGCCCGGAAAATGCGTGTTTAAAAGGAGATCCAGCGACTCTCCACTGGAGGAAGACCACACCCCATTAGGATCTTTCAGGTATCCCAGGGTGCAAGGAGAAGAAGCCAGAACCTTGCGTAGCCTGGATGCCTCAGAAACGTCTTCTATGTTTCCACAGAAGTTTTTCCAAGAATCACATTTTGCATTTCTGATCATCTTTTTATAACTCTTAAGTTGCAGCCTGTATGCAGACCAGTCCTCGTCCGCTCTTGAAAATTTAGCCTTATTAAAGAGCTTTCTGCAGGAATCTCTGCTCGTCTGCAACTCATTTGACCACCAAGGTGGCTTTTTTTTCCCTCTAGGCTTTGCAGAAGGGCAAGGCGCATCCAGGCACCTATTACAAACATTTGTTATATGGTCAACCAGACAGTCAATTTCCGCCAAACTATGCGGTTCAGATAAGGGTACTTCATCCAAAAGCGAAGAAAAAGTCTCCCTGTATTTCACCCAGTTTGTTCTCCTCAGATTTCTAGAGACTGTCTCAACCGGGGCACGCTCCCTGAGTAAAAACTCAATGTAGCGATGATCTGAGAAAGAATGCTCTTCCAAAACTCTCCAGTCATCAATTCTATCAGACAATGTATCTGATACAAGTGTTACGTCAAGAACCTCTTGCCGCGTACTTGTAACGAAAGTTGGTTCACCACCCTTGTTACAAATATACAGGTTAGTGCTTAACAAAAACTCCAAAAGTGATTCGCCTCTATCATTTGTGTCTGTACTACCCCATATCGAATGATGTGCATTAGCATCACAACACACTACTAGATTCAGACTCCCGAATTAGACTGACAACCTTCTCCGGGGGTATTGACCCCGGATTAGGAAAATACGCAGAGGCGAGCCAAATAGACTTCCCATGAAGCTCTAAGCTAGCCGCTGTAACATCCATATCACTAAAAGTTGATAAAAAGAATATATTTAAAAAGTTGATAAAAAGAATATATTTAAGCCATCGCAAGACATACACATTTTTGTTTTCCTACGTGTATTTTGATGAAAACACATTTTACAAAATTTTAAATTTTTGACCAAATTTTTTAACTTCAGTTTGCATTAAAAAAAAGAGGAAACATTAAGTAACCAATTTTTCTCCTGAAATAACTAATATAAAATGTTAACTAAAGGTCCACGTCCAAAGTTTAAACAATCTATTATTGGAACTGCAAATTTTTGGGATTTCTAGAAAAAACTATTTTTACTTTCCAATGCATGTCAAATGAGTATCGTGGAACTTACAATTTTGAAATTAAGCGTCAATGATAGAGTATAGTCTGTAGATTAAACACAATATAACAAAAATTGTAAAGGTCTCCACTTAATGCATTTATCAAAAAATTTAATTTGCGAATATCTCAAAAACTAAAGCTAACTTTGACATTTGGAGCACAGATTCGGAATCAGCATACCAAAATCTACTATAAATCATGTACGGCATTCTATAAGCATCAAATTTCTTAAATTTTGTTCCTCCGTGTTATTATACCCTCCACTCTAGTGATAGAGGGTATATATAAGTTTGTCATTCCGTTTGTAACACCTCGAAATATTGGCCAGGGACCCCATAAAGTATATATATTCATGATCCTCGATCGATTTTAAGACGATCTAGCGATGTCCTTCCGTCCGTCTGTCCGTCTGTCTGTCTGTCTGTTGAAAACACGCTAACTTTTGAAAGACTTCTTTTGAAAGACTTCTCCTGAAGTTTGGCATATATGTTGGGCATTTACCTGGTCAGGTTGGTATTGCAATCCAGCGAAATCGGTCCAGTGGTTCGAAAGTTATAAGCAAATGAGTGAATTTCGGCAAAGGGTTTTTCTGGAATTTACGAGTTAAAACACACGGTAACTTTCGAACGAGGGTGCTGAAGTGTGGCATATATATTTGCCGTTCCTTTGGTCCGATTGGTTTTAAATTTCAGCCACATCGGTCCAGTCGTTCAAAAGTTATTAGCAAAGCCGTGAATTTCAGATTAGTTTCACCTTAAATTCACGTGTTGAAAACCCGTTAAACATGTTTAAAAACATTAGTAAGGGCGTGTGTGAAACGGTAGCAAAGTACTATGGTGAAAAATATTTTTCCTATGGTGACTAAATTTTGTATTTCTGCTGTGTGAAATGATATCTTTTTTGACAATAGAAAATTTTTGATAGTTGCAAATAAATGAAAAATAAAAACAAAAATTATCAGCCAATTCTTTATATTTTTGGGAAACAATAGTTTTTCAATTCTCCAACAAATGCATTCGCTGCAATAAATGTATGTTTTTTCCCGTTATAAAATGGTTTCACATTTTGCGACATTTTTCTATAGGAGCAATGTGCATCATAGGGTCTGATAAATATATGAAATGTCTCATAATATAGTCTTTTTTATAGGAATAATATTGCAGAATAACATAATTTGTCTGTAAAAATAAATATGTAAAATAAATCCGAATCTGAGTTTTTTGGATAGGAAAAATGTCTCTGATTCTCCCAAACTTTTGCCATAAAAAAAGTCTCAAGCAATGTATTTTTTCTTCAAAAAAAATCTCAAGGGTCTTTCCAGTTCATAATTTAATAAAAATCCACAAAATTCATATAAAAAACTAGTTTATTTTGGATAAAAAAAAAGTCATTGAAATTAAGATGAACTCTATTTCATCTGATCCGGAACACAGCAGAGAACCCCAAGTGTACACGAATTTGCAACATCTGTTATCTATTATTGTCACGCTTTCCAAATACATGTTGAAATGTTTAATAATTGATGAAGGAGCGACATAAAATCGGTTGAATTCCAATCCTTTGCTGCTTCTTGTCTTTCTTGGCGTCATTTAAATCGATTTTCTTAAAAAATATAGTCTATTGACTCTTCCGCCAGCTCCTCTGCTCTTGACTCGTTGTCAAAACGTTATGTAAAAGGCATTTATATTTTTTTATAAAATTTTTTAAAATATTTTTTTTTGTTTTAAATTATTTGTTTGACTTTTTTATTTTGGTTTTAAAATTTTTGAACTTCAAAAATTTCTAAGCTTCTGCCAAAATTTCTACTAGCCCAATGGGCTAGTGAAATTTTATTCACCTTAATAGTGTCAAAAATTTACTATGAAGCATACTTTGCTACCGTTTCACACACGCCCTAAGTCACAAAAATAATTTACAAGGTATTTTTGTCACTCAAAAATATTTTTACACTAAAACCAAAAATAAAATACACTAAAAAAAATTTTTACACTCAAAAAAAAAAAAAATTAGTAAATTATTTTATTTTTTTTTTTTCAAAAATTACTAAAAAAAAGTTTTTTTACACAAAATAAAATATTTCTAACCAAATGTTATTTTTTTCACGTTAGAAAATTTGCTATCACTTAAAAATGGCATTGTGGAGGGTATTCATAGATTCGGCAAAGTCGAATTTAACTTTTCTACTTGTTTTTTTTTTTTGTTTTTCGTTTTTTTTGCCGGTTTTTGAATTTAAAGAGTTAATTCAGGAAAAATTTAATAAAATAAAAAAAAATATATATTAATTAAAGGATTTAATTAATTTAAATAAAGAACAAATATTTAAATAAAAAAAAAAAAATATTTTTACTCAAAATGGTTTTGTTTCCATTTTGAGTAAAAATATATTCAACTACGAGATTTGAACAGGGGACCTTCTGATTCTCGTGCTATCCCTCTACCCACTAGCCTAGAGGTAAGGACGAAATTTAAGTTTCTTAAATTAAAATATATTTTAATTTTTTTTTTAAAGTAACGCAATTTGGAGTAAAAAACATTTATAAATACAAAAATAAAATATAAAAATAAGAAAATTAAAAAACAAGTTATTGGATTCCAACCGAGGACCTTCCGTTTCCTGTGCATACCCTCTACCATCTCGCCTAAAGGATTTGTTTTTTTTTTTTCAATTTAATTTTTTTTTTTCTTATTTTTTTTTTAATTTTAATTAATCCTGAATTTTCCCTTTAAATTCAAAACCGGCAAAATAAAAAAAAATCTGGCCCACCGAATTCAAAAATGCCAAAATGCAAACAACATATGAGGCATTCCACACCAAATGTCCAGCGGAAAAAAACACGTGTACCGTAAACTTCTGAATAGGTTGTATAGATAGCCCGATATGAAACTTAGAAAATTGCGTTTTTGGTTTTTCAATTTTTCAAAAACTGAGCTTAGGAGGCGTGGTCAAATATTGGAAAAATGGTAAAATTTTTTTTTTTAATTTTTTTTAAGTTTAGATGAGAAAATCGCATTTGAATTTTAAATTTCATAACAATTTTGTAATTTGCTTGTATTTTCTTGTTTTAACGTTGCCAATGAGTATTATTAATTGCATAAATATTACTCATACGCTCTGTTGAAACAAAAAAATACAAGCAAATTACAAAATTCTTATGAAATTTAAAATTCAAATTCGATTTTCTCGAAAAAAACGAAGAACGCGTTTCTGAATTTTTTGTGTGGATGGAGAAACATCTAAACTTAAAAAAAAAAAAATTTAAAAAAAGTGGCTGGATTTTTGATTAATTGACTTTTTTAAAAAATGGAAAATTTCAGAACGGGTTCTGAAAGTTTTCCAAAAAAAAAAATTTTAATCGATAGCCCACACAGAAAAAAATATGGAGGAAACAAATTTGAGTAATCACTTGTTTAAATTTAAAAACAAAAATTGAGTAATTTTTTAATTGACGCAATTAAAAATTTACTTAAAAATTAAAAAAAAAAAAAATAGTAAATAAAATTTAATAGTTTTTTTTAATTTTTTTTAAACTCTCATAGTTTTTTGAATTCTCGTTTAGTTTATTGTTTTTTGTGTTTGTATATGAAAATTTGTAATCGTCTTTATGCAATTTTCCTATGTTTTTGAGACATAAATAAGTTTGAAAAAACAAGTTTTTTGTTTTTTTTTTGTAAAAAAATTTAAAACTTTTTTAAACTTTAAAAAAAATAAATAGATAAATTTTGAGTAAATTTTTAATTGTGTCAATTAAAAATTTACTCAATTTTTTTTCAAACATTTGATAAATTTTTATTAAAAATTTATTAAATCGTTTACTGTTGAAAAATTGAGTAATTTTTTACTCAATAGTATTAAAAATTTACTCAAATATTTTTTTTATTTTTTTCTGTGCATACAAAACTACACTGAAAAAATTTTTTACCATTTTTAAAGCATGTTGAACTTAATTTAAAAAAAGAAGGGTATGCGAGGGCTCCAAAGATATTAATTCTTCTTCCAAGTATATTTTTTCCTAAAACATAGTAATGCATTTACTTAAATATATCTTAAAAGTAAGTAAAATTGTACTTATTATAAGTTTAATTGTTTTTATCCAGAGGAAAAATATTTTTTTAAAATAAGGAAAAATTTCCTTAAACTTGGAGTCCCAATGTGAGGACCCTACGGGCCCCCAATATATGGGGTCCGCCCATGAGTATGTGCGTACACTATTATAGGGTCACTATTGATTTTGATCCAAAATTTTGGTCAGAATCGCTCTATCTGGCTTAGTTTTCGAGATCTGGGAATGGGGTCTTTAGAAATTTGATCATGAAATAACTCGAAAACTATAACTTGGAGAGCTTTCGGGTCTTCGGCGGTCATATTCTACAAGTTAAGGACTACAAAAATGCCTTTAGAATTTTTTTCGTATCTGCAGTATTTGCAGAGTTATAGGCATTTGAAAATTCCGCGAAAATCGAAATTTGGATTTAAATTTAGGGTCTCATGGGGTCTTTAGATTTGGCCCCCAGATGGGGTCCCCAAAATACCTCAAGTATTTTTTTCTTAAGTTAAGTCAATTCTTTCTTAAACTGATGAAGATATGGATTCAAATAAAGTCAATGAAATCAATAAAATAAAGGTTACTTTTTTCTTAACTTAAAACAAAAATTGATTAAATTAAAGAAAATGCGTTTTGGAATTAAAGATTAGTACTTATTTGATTCAATGTCTTGAAAATGTCTATACTATTTTTAAGTAAGTTACGTACTTATTTATTTTTTTTTGCACACAATTCAATTTTTTTTCTTTTAAGTAAAACAAAATTTTTTAATAAACCCTTTTTTTCTTAAATGCAATCAATTCGCCATTAATGTAAAGAATTTTTAACTTAATTTAAAAAAGCAAATTAAGGAAACTTTTGTGCTTTTTTAAGTATTTGCATGTACTATCTTCAAGTTTATTTTCTTTGTTTTAAGTAAAACCACCTTATATTAAGTTAAGTTGAAGTAAATTATAAAAAAAATTGTGTACTTAAATTAATAACAGTGTTTATTTAATTTCAGTATAGTTATTTTTTTCAGTGTATATAAGAATGTAAATTTTTGAGATTGTGGTGCATTTCGTTTTGATGAGATAAATATTTAATCAAGGCAACTCGGCACAAATTTGACCATTTTTGCAATATTTGACCAAGCCTCCTAAGCCCAGTTTTTGAAAATTAGAAAAAACCAAAAACTAAATTTTCTTAGTTCCATTCAGAAGTTTATGGTACACGTGTTTTTTTCCGCTGGACAATCCCGCCAAATGCGGGACGTCTGGCAACCCTAATGGACACACAAACATGTCAAAAATAGCCTATTTTCGAATTTTCTTTAGGCTATATCTCGAAAACTAGAACTGAACCAAAAAAAAAACGGTTGCCAGATCTGAAATCAGCGAACCCCAATTACCCAAAATTAGCTACCAAAACCCGGGCAAAAAAAAAAGAATGGTGCCCTGTGATCAGTGTTGCCATATATCAAGATTTCCCTTTTTTTGCAAGTTTTTTGAGGTGCTAAAAAGATTTCAAGATTTTTTCTAAAAAAACAAGTTTTTTGGAAAATAATAAAGTTTTTTCAAGTTTTTCTTAATTAGTAAAAAAATACAAAAAGCATCAGTTTTTTATGTAAGTACCCAATATATTGGTCCTAGACTAACCTTTTAGTATACCGACCGATTCAGAATCCCTATTTGAGTTGACTTAGCGTGTCCGTCTTTCATTCTATGTAAACGGTTACAATTAAATATGACTTTATTTTATGAAAATATGAGATATTCGATTAAAATTTTGTTTTTAACCTGGTAACCTTATTAAATTCATTTAAAAATCAGACCATTCTTTGACTTGGTCGCCATATGAAAATTCCACCCGATATTTACTCAAATCTGTATGTTGGCAACATAGAATAATTTTTCACTCAAATTGTATATTTGCTGCACTAATAAAAGATTTTACCACATATAGATCCAATCCCTCATATATTGTCGAGCATGTACCGGTGTTTGATATTTGCTTACTGTGTACAATTTTCTGACCCTTGATAAATTATGACTCTTTCAAGGCTCAAAAATATTAATAGAACGCTTGAAATGTGGAGTCCGCAAAGACTTATATTTGACTCTTAATTATGGATATGTAAAAAATTCAAAATATTTTTTTAACATTCATAAAAGAGTCTAAAAAGACTCCGAAAAGAATATAAACACATAATTTTCAGAATATTTTATGAGTCATATAAGAGCGCTGGGTTCGATTCCCAATAATCCCTTGGTCGATTTCGATACAACGAGACGACGGTCATTGTTACCAGTTCTCGGTTAGGTTTAAATAAACCTAATTTAATTGGGAAAACTAAATAAAAACAGATCATTGGATCAAAATTATTATTATTAATTTAATATCTGTGGCAAAAAGGAATTAGTACATAAGTGTTTTTATACTACTTTTCAGGAGAGCATTTTTAAGTTTTAATTTCAAATACCAAATCTGGGTTTAAAAATTGAAACATTTTGGGCATGTAAATATCTCAAGCACTATTATCGACACAAACCACGCTACTTTAAAAGTTGATATATATTAGAACGACGGAGATATCGGGTGAAAACCATTGATGTTGTAATTGCGTTTTGCAAAAATACATTTTACTCCAAGCATATGTCGAGATATGCATCATATGTTTTATTATGTTTTCTGATCGTCTAAGGACTCTTTTATGAGTTTTGTCGAGCTCCAAATGAACGCTGGGTTGTTTTTTATTCTTTTTTTCAATGACCTAAGCATCTCAATGACCTAAGCATTGAGACATTCGTTTTTTTCATGTAAAATGCGAATGAAATAGCAGGCATTGGCATTGTTTTTTCATACAAAAGTAATGCCAGGGCCTAAGTATGCTTGATATAAAAATTTAATTGAAAATACATAAATTTGTATTAATTTTTAATTATTTCAATACTTTTGTAAAAAAAAAAGATTTTTTTCACAAAAAAAAGATTTTTTTTCAGAAAAAAAAAGTTTTTTCAAAAAAATATATGGCAACACTGCCTGAGATATTTTTCATAATTTGAATGGCCAAAATAAGTCTAATAGTAAATTTCTGAATATCTCCGTAACAAATACTTGAGAACATCAAATTTTTGTTGTTGTTAAAATTTGTTAAAAACTTTAATCGGAAACATACTATCTAACCAATATATACTATTTCATTGATTCAATTTATTAAAAGGAAATGTTAACTATAAAAAAGCAATAACTTCTTTAATAAATGTTCCATTTAGTAATAACAAAATAGTAAAATAAAAAAATAGATTTTTTACAACAATTTTTTATGACTATATTTTTAAGCCTACTCGAAGATGTTTTTACACATTCTCAACCCCCTCCCCAACAAATTTTAACAACTTTCTAAAAAATGGCATTAAGTTGCATGCCATCTAAAGGCTGGGAACAAGGGTGTTTGTTCTTTTTATTTATTTTTATTTAAGGACCCATGAAAAACATACAAACAGTAGTCAATAGTTGGAGCAAAACTTCAAAGTTAGTGGCGTCATGTTAACATTAAACATTTGTATTGAAGATGAAGAGGAAAACAAAGAAGAAAAAAAGGAGCAAAATAAAAAAAAAAAATATTAAAATAGAAAATATCTTATAGCTAAAACAGGCAACAAAAACTTATCAGTTTAATGGCCAAGTGGCGTCTTTTGATGACGTTTAAGAAATTAAATAAATGAAATCAAAGAAAACGAATTTTGAAGGGAGCACACAAAATCATATGAAATGTGACAAAAACATAACGAAAACAGTTATACAAAGACATTTAAAACTGACACACATATAGAATTTACAGACATTCTACATAAAAATAAAAGAAATCAACACAAAAACATAATAACAAATAAATAACCGACAATACAGAGTTTAAAAGAATGAAATGTTTAATAAATATTTGTGCTTTTGTAGAATATTTCCTACACTTTACAAGATATTTTCTTTATTAAGAATATCAGATTTAGGTATTTACTACTGATGAAAGCTGCCCGGACATAGCCCCCACGGACATTACCCCCATTACGGAAATGGGGATTGGAGCCGAAAAAATCGCGGTCATAATCCCCATATTTGTTATGGGGTCGTAATACCGATGGGAATTATGTCTGTTTTCAATTAAGATTATGACCAAAATAGGATTGGTCACAATCCGCAAAAAAAATTGGGATAACGCATAAAATATTGCAAACGTATAGGTCGGCTTTATATGCGGAGAGGCTGGGTTTAAGTTTTTGGTCTTCCTTATATTTCCTGAAATAATGATCATAGAATTTTGAAATTTGGTATGTTCGTTCATTCGGTGAAAAAACATTCAAGAAAAAGTACTTTTTTGAAAGTTTGTTTCAACGGGATAAAAAAGGGGTAAAATAATAAATGGTAATTCCGCAAAAAAAAACAAGAGTTTCAAATTCGGCTGTGCCGATACTGATACCCTCCAACATGTAGTAAAATTAGAAAAAACATGTAAAAAAGTTAAATTCGTCCTTGCCGAAGGTATAGATACCCTCCACTATCTAAAAAAAGATTTTTTGCAAAAAAAAAAACTCTTTTGAAAAAAAAAAAAATTCGCGGATAAAAATTGTTTAGTGAAAAAAAAATTGTGGGGATTTTTTTTTTTTAAATAGGTTTGTACTTGTAAAAATACCACTTTGTGTCCAATTATGCTCACATAGCAAATTTAAAGCATTTTGTATTTTTAAATTATGTAGAATCTACACTCAAAATAATAACTCTGTTAAATTACAGAAAAACTCTGTTAATTTAACAGAGTACACCATACTTTTCCAGCTAACAACATTTCTTGGTAATTTTACTAAAAAACTCTGTAAAATGATTTCGACAGAAAAAAACTGTTAATTTACAGAGTTTATAGTAAAATATTGGTTAAATATGAAAGCTTTTTTACAGAGAAAACTCTGTAATTTTACTATAAAACTCTGTAAAATGGTTTGGACAAAAAAAACTGTTAATTTACAGAGTTTCCAGTAAAATATTGGTTAAATAAACCTCCATTTAGCAAAGAAAACTATGTAAATTTACATATATTTGTAAAATACATTTGATGCAAAAAAAAAAATTAAATTTACAGAGTTTAGTCAAATGCATGTTATTTTGTAAAATTTTTATAAGATTTCTGAAAAAAAAAAAAATTTGATAACTTTTTTGCTACTTTTTCAACTTTTTCTCCAAAAAAAAAAATATACAGATAAAATTTTGATGTTTGGTAACAAAAACTACTCAAAACTGATAACTTTTTTGGTTATAAAAAAATACGAAGTATTTTGCTTAGATCTGTATTTTAGCAGAAAACTCTGTTAATTATCTGTAAAATTAAGATTACATAGTAAAAAGTAATATAACAGAGGAAACTTCGTTTTTTTATCACAACAAAATACAAAGTATTTTCTTTAAATCTGTATTTTGACAGAAAACTCTGTCAAATATCTGTTGAATTGAGATTACAGTCATTTTACAGAGTATTTTACAGAGTTATTATTTTGAGTGTAGTAAAATTTTCGAGATGTTCTTACATTTTCGTTCATAACTTCTGAACCGCTGAACCGATTTCGCTAAAATGCAATACCAAACAACTTAGTACAAAAAAATGTGCTAAGTCTCAGTCATATATGTTTAATACTTTGGCCGTGATCACTATTTCCAAAGACGGACAGACTGACGGACATCGCTAGAATGTCTTAGAATTGATCACTGATCAACAGCTTATTTCGTGTGTTAGATATCAGTTAGCAATCCATTAAAGACAAAGTTTCCAATAGTACACCTAATTATTATCAAACGAGTATTTTTGTTAAAAGTGCTGTATAGGTAATTTATCGAGCTTTAATTTAAGCTTAATGGCGTCCAGATTGAGTAAATATTAAACGTGCTACGAGGGTCGAAATGGAAATTGAAATTATTGAAAGCCGTTTTTTAGAAAATTTCTTAAAAATACTTTTAGGTCGATTTTTCCCAAGCTCAAACATTTAAAATTTAAAAAATAGTCCAATAGTATATAGTCATTTATCAAATAATTTTCCCAATGACCCAAACAAAAATCAAAATTTTTAAAATGCAGTCGAAGAAAACCGAATTTTTTGACCTCCAATTCTTTTGACCTCCAATTCTTTTGACCACCAATTTTTTGTAAACAAAGGAAATGTTCAATTATTTTTATATCTCATTACTAGGGCAAGTACTTTCAAGAAAATGCATATTTTTACTCGTCACTTTTATCATACAACAAACTAAATATCTATCCGAATCAAGAAATTTGCAATAAAATGGCATCGATTTGTAGTTGCATATTTTAGCATATTTTGGTATAAATGCATATTTTTGCATATTTTCATACAAATTGCACTTTTTGTTTAATTTTTATCACTTTTTTCAAAACTCACATTAGAAAAAATCAAGGTTGGCAATCGAAACGAATAACGGTATCGATATCGGTATTGGTATCTTTTTTTTATTTATTTCGGTATCGGTATCGGTTACGGTATTTGAGTTGAATCGGTTACGGTATTACCGATACCGAAACGTCGATACCTGTACGTACCGGTATTATCGAAAAAAAACGTTAAAAATATAAAAAACGCATAAAAACTTAAATATTTTTTTTTTTTCAATTTTAATACTAAAACACGTATTTACGTATTTATTTTTAGCATTTTTGCTAAAATGCGCTTTAAAATGTAAAAAAAAATATTTAAATTGCGTTTTCTTAGGGGGTCGGCGGGGACGTTGCCGGACCACACCTACAAAAGGGGGCGGACCGAGAAAACTGTAATTTTCGTATCCCCTTGATGAAAGTGCAGGACTTTGAAGTTATTCTGACATAAAAAGGTTTCATTTGTTGCAGAAAGAAAAAAAAATATGTAAAAAAGTAGAAGAGTTAAATTCGACTTACAAGGAAGGTCTCCCTGGTGTCACCCGCCGATCTTTATGGAATTGGTTTTATTTTGTAGAGTATAAAAAATAAAGGGACACGTATTTTTTTTTAGTGGCCCAAATTCATATTTAGGGAGTGAAAATGAGGGGGAAGAAACGGTAATTTTTCAGTTTTTTTGCGTTTATCTCATATACTATACAAATAAACCTAGTCATGTTGCATACCAAATGAAAGGTCTTTGGAAAACCTATCTCCATCTGCAAAGAACGGTCCAAACATGCACTACTTTTCGTCATATTGAGTAAAATGACAAAATTGTTGGACATTTTTGTTAATAAGTCGAAAAATATTTACTTTTTTTACACGTTATTAGCATCACAAGATAGGTATTTTAATTACCTTTAATCCCTATTAATATTATAAATCTGATTGTTGGTTTGTCTGTCTGTCTGTCTTTCTGTCTGTCTGTCTGTCTGTCTGTCTGTTCCGCAATAAGTACAGAACGGCTTGACCGATTTTCATGAAATTTTCACCACAGATAGTACTAACCGAGGCGGGAACTATAGGCCATAAGCGAACGCGATCGGACAAAGGGGCGTAAAATGCCACGCCCCCTTTGTACCATGCTAAAGCTATATCTGCCTGTCAGACAATAACGGAAAAACGACTGAACCGATTTTCATAAAATTTTCACCACAGATAGTACTAACCAAGGCGAGAACTATAGGCCATAAGCGACCGCGATCGGAAAAAGGGGCGTAAAATGCCACGCCCCTTTGTACCATGATAAAGCTACATCTGCCTGTCCGGCAATAACGGAAAAACGGCTGAACCGATTTTCATGGAATTTTCACCACATATAGTACTAACCGAGGCGGGAACTATAGGCATTAAGCGACCGCGATTGGACAAAGGGGCGTAAAATGCCACGCCCCTTTCTACCATGCTAAAGCTATATCTGCCTAGCAGAAAATAACGGAAAAACGGCTGAACCGATTTTCATGAAACTTTCACCACATATAGTACTAACCGAGGCGGGAACTATAGGCCATAAGAAACCGCGATCGGAAAAAGGGGCGTAAAATGCCACGCCCCTTTGTACCATGCTAAAGCTATATCTGCCTGTCCGGCAATAACGGAAAAACGGCTGAACCGATTTTCATCGAATTTTTACCACAGATAGTACTAACCGAGGCGGGAACTATAGGCCATAAGCGACCGCGATCGGAAAAAGGGGCGTAAAATGCCACGCCCCTTTGTACCATGCTAAAGCTTTATCTGCCTGTCCGGCAATAACGGAAAAACGGCTAAACCGATTTTCATGAAATTTTCACCACAGATACCCAGCAAAATGTTCGATTCCAAAGAATCGGTTGTGGAATCAACTATACTACCCTGCAATCGATTCTACTATGCATTGCATCATCGATGATTTTTGTTTGAGATTGTCACGAAAGCAATACATCCTTTTCCTCCAAACTAGAACACTTATCTGTTCTACGGAATCTATTCTAGAATATGTTGCATATAGTAGTACAAGAAGGGATTCTGCGATATTTTAACGGTTACATATCTGTTCCATGTAATGAATTATGGAACTAGTTCTGAATAATTAAATGAAATTATTTTTTAAATTTTTTCTTTATTTTTTTTCTTTACAACAATTTTAAAACTTATCTTACTAAGAGAAAATCTATAGACTTATGTATTAAGGACTCAAATAACCATTAAAAAAAGAAGGAGAAAACTTCACCAATAGAACTAATTGAAATAATAGAAGATAACAGAATATATTTATGAATCCGAGACTTTCCATAGATTTTTCTATATGAAAAATGTCTTAGAATCTGAGACTTTTTCTATAGGAAAAATGTCTTAGAATCGAGACTTTTTCTATAGGAAAAATGTCTTAGAATCTGAGACTTTTTCTATAGGAAAAATGTCTAAGAATCTGAGACTTTTTCTATAGGAAAAATGTTTCAGAATCTGAGACTTTTTCTATAGGAAAAATGTCTCAGAATCTGAGACTTTTTCTATAGGAAAAATGTCTCAGAATCTGAGACTTTTTCTATAGGAAAAATGTCTCAGAATCTGAGACTTTTTCTATAGGAAAAATGTCTCAGAATCTGAGACTTTTTCTATAGGAAAAATGTCTCAGAATCTGAGACTTTTTCTATAGGAAAAATGTCTCAGAATCTGAGACTTTTTCTATAGGAAAAATGTCTCAGAATCTGAGACTTTTTCTATAGGAAAAATGTCTCAGAATCTGAGACTTTTTCTATAGGAAAAATGTCTCAGAATCTGAGACTTTTTCTATAGGAAAAATGTCTCAGAATCTGAGACTTTTTCTATAGGAAAAATGTCTCAGAATCTGAGACTTTTTCTATAGGAAAAATGTCTCAGAATCTGAGACTTTTTCTATAGGAAAAATGTCTCAGAATCTGAGACTTTTTCTATAGGAAAAATGTCTCAGAATCTGAGACTTTTTCTATAGGAAAAATGTCTCAGAATCTGAGACTTTTTCTATAGGAAAAATGTCTCAGAATCTGAGACTTTTTCTATAGGAAAAATGTCTCAGAATCTGAGACTTTTTCTATAGGAAAAATGTCTCAGAATCTGAGACTTTTTCTATAGGAAAAATGTCTCAGAATCTGAGACTTTTTCTATAGGAAAAATGTCCCAGAATCTGAGACTTTTTCTATAGGAAAAATGTCTCAGAATCTGAGACTTTTTCTATAGGAAAAATGTCTCAGAATCTGAGACTTTTTCTATAGGAAAAATGTCCCAGAATCTGAGACTTTTTCTATAGGAAAAATGTCTGAGACTTTTTCTATATGAAAAATGTCGCAGAATCTGAGACCTTTTCTATAACAAAAGTCTTAAATTCTGAAACATTTTTCCTATACAAAAAGTCACAGATTCTGAGACATTTTACTTATAGAAAATGTCACAGATTCTTAGACATTTTTCCTATAGAAAAAGTCTCAGATTCTGAGACATGTTTCCAATAGAAAAAGTCTCAGATTCTAAGAGATTTTTCCTGTAGAAAATGTTAGATTTTGACACATTTTTCCTATAAAATTCTAAAATTTCTCGAGAGTTTCCTTAGGAAAAAATCGCGAACTTTAAACAGTTAGTAGCTATCAAAAATTATGCAAAACTGTGGATACATACATGCTAAATTCCTGATCATACTTAAACAATGAACATATTCATATCCCACGCTTCTGGTTTGGAGAAAATGAATGGAGAATGCGTTTTAATATTTCCATTAATACAGCCGACAGCATCAATTCTTCTAAATTACAGCTTCAAATTTGTATGTTTTTACAATCTGAAAGCACAAATAAAACAGATTATAAGTACCGCGTGTATTGTTTACCAAATTAAGATGCGTACTTACGTTAATTCTGTCATATATATCCAGAATGTAATAAAAATCCAAATAAGTGTTGCGAAAATCTAAAAATTTGTCAACAAAAAGTTAACAAATAAATTGTTTTTTTTTATAAATTTTATTTTTCTGTTTGACATTTTTTTCAAAAATTGTAAGTTTTTTTATCGATTCCGTGGAAACAGTAGAGGAATGGAGTAAGATTACTAGGGAATCTATTCTAGAATACACTCACAAAGAAACGATTCCAAAAAATTTTGCTGGGTAGTATTAACCGAAGCGAAAAGTATGATCCACAGTAAAGGGCGATCAAAGAATGGGGGCATAGAATTCCACGCCCCTTTGTATTACATTGAAAGTTATTTCTTCCTGTTTCGCAATCACGCATAAACGGCGGAACCAATTTTAATGAAGTTTTTACCAAAGGTAGTATGTACTAACCGAGCCGGAAACTAAAAATTATAATAGAAATAATGTCGCGCCACTTTTTACTATACTGAAAGTTTTTTCTGCATGTTCCGTAGTCATGCTTAAACAACCATACCGATTTAAAAAAATAAATAAAATAGAACGCCCCTTTTTGATGGTAATTGAACCCTATTTCTGCCTGTTCCGTAATCTAGCATAAACTGCTAAACCGATAACATGAAATTTTTACCACAGATAGTAAGTACTTACCTAGGCGGGAACCATAGAGAAACATAGAGGCGAAGGTGAAAGAAAAAACAATATTGCTATCTTTTTCTAATTTCTCACGCGTACGTTGTCGATGTGAATTCACCACACAATACATAATTACAAGTCTTACTTTGACAACAAATACATGCATAGAAGTTGTACTTTGACAACTTAGTTTTTGACACCTTCGCCTCTATGTATACTCTATGGCGGGAACTATAGATTAAAATAGAGCGGGTTTGGACAAAGGGGCGTAAATTGACACGCGCTATTGTACTATACTGAAAGTGTTCCTGTTCCGTACACACGCGTTGACGGTGAAACCAATTTTAATTAAATTTTCACCACAGATGGTATTTACCGTGGCGATCGGGAAACGGGGCTTAAAATGCCGCACCCCTTTGTATTAAATTAAAAAATATTTTTTCCTGTTAAACGATATGCCATATTAGCCCGCGATTAGACAAATGGGAGTAAAGTGCCACGTCAATTTGTTATATACAGAACGCTATTCCAACTTCTATAAACACTACTGTTAGAACTAACAGAATGCGAATTATTTGCTATATCAGAACCTGAAAACAGTTGAGCCGATTTCAATGAAATTTCCAACACAAATTGTGATATAGCCATTAAACAGCGATTGATAAAAAGGCATATAATGGCACGCATCTTTGTACTTTAGTGAGAGTTATGTCTGCTGAGAAAATTTAGTAGAAATTTTCTTCACGTGTTAACCAATAGGGGAACTATATATAGGTCACATGAGACCAAAATTGAACTAAATGCGTTAAATGCCACAACCACTTCAACTACAGTGAAAGTTTTGCCTTTATTGATGTTTTCATACATAAAGTTCTAACCTCGGAGGGAACTATAGGTTCCTTTTAAAAGCCATTAATGAAATACATTCATATTAGGTTTGTTCCCATGACGGAGGAACACTTACACACCATGCACATAGCAAAATCGAAAAAAAAAAAATCAACCAAACCTCATGAATAGGTTTATATTCACCAGTGAAAAGTCACGAAAAAGTAAATAAATTAACTAATAAAAAACTCATTCATTACATAATATTTTTTTAACCCGGGCAACGCCGGGTGCAAAACAGCTAGTCTAATACTAAATACGCCTATATTAGTTTTCAGAAAATAGACGTAAATCGTAAAAAACTGAAAAAGGTCAATTTCCTTCCATGCAAATCGAACCTCCTAAATATGAGTTTGGGCCGCTAAAAAAATAAGTGTCGAATTAATTTTCGTTCTGAACAACATATCAAAATGTCATGAAGATCGGAGGGTGACACCACGGAGACTCTCCTTGTTAGCCGAATCCATGAATATCCACGGTGCCCTTTTAAAGTGATAGTTAGTTTTCTAACTTAAAAAAAAAAATAACAATTTTGATTAGAAATATTTTATTTTGAGTAAAAAACTTTTTTTTAGTCATTTTTGAAAAAAAAAATTACAAAATTTTTTTTTTGAGTGTAAAATTTTTTTCGAGTGTAAGTTTTTTTTTGCTTAATTGTAATATTTTTGAGTGACAAAAATACTTTGTTACATATTTTTCTATGACTCTTCCATGTTTTTAAAGCTGGTTTAACGGGCTTTTCAACATGTGGACTTAATGTGAAACCAATTTGAAATTCACGGTTTTGTAATAATTTTTGAACTACGAAGTCCTATAAATATCAAAAAAAAAATCCTTGGGCACCCACATCTCGGATTAAATAAAAATCCCCAAAAAACTTAACTATACTTAGGGTTACGGAAAGTTTCTATTGAGAGTCTAAATGATTTCAAAAAAATTTCGTGAAAATCAATAATTTTCTTCTGCTCCCGCATAGCGGTTGAAGTATGATTTTTTTTTTGGAAATTTTTACTTAATCCACGATGTGGGTGCCCAAAGATTTTTTTGATTTTTATGAGACTTCGGGGAGGTATTTGGAGTACGATTTTTCATTTACAAAAACCAAAAAAAATTGCAAATTTTCTATCAATTTTTGTTTTGTAAAAAAACATGGTTTTTAAGAAAAACCGTTTTAATACCGTTTCAATACCGGTACGTACCGGTATCGAAGGAAAAGGTTTTTGGATACCGGTATCCGATACCAAAACTAAGTTTCGGTATTGGTATTGGTACCGGTATTCAATATAAAGGGTTTTGAAACGGATAACGGTATTGAAAAGGTATCGATTGCCAACATTGGAAAAAATCAATTTCTATCAACTTTTTTTGGAGAAAATTATTTTTTGTTATAGAAATGATATTCTGAGGCATTTCTTGCAAAAATTGGATTCAGTTAAAAAAGTTTTTAGATTCTGAGAATTTTTTCCCATATTAAAATTTAAAATTTTCCTACTTTGAAACATTTACAAATTAACAAAAAAAATGTCTCTGAAATACCTATTCAAGCGAATGCTTTTTTGACAATTTAAAAAAATTATTGATTCTGGAACGATAAGAATAATCGATTTCAAGATAATATACTGGGTTCTGGAACTAATTGTTTTAAACGGAAAATTTTTCTGGGAAGGTTTATGTAAATAAGTTTGTCATTCCGTTTTTATAAACTCAAAAAAAAATTTATTAATTTTTTTTTCACAAAAATGACTAAAATTTTTTTTTGCGCCCCAGGAATATTAAATCATCGATTCTGAAATATTAAGTAGAATCGGCTGCGGGGTAATATGTTGCGTTCTAGAACCGAACATTTGGAACGGAATTTTTTTTTTTATAGACACATCACAAAATGTGTCATTGAAACAAGATGTTTTACCAATTAAAAATGGTTTACAGTAACAAAAACTTTTTTAAAAATTGTAGGGGACATCAAATGTTTAAAAAACCCATATTTTATGTTAACAACATTATTTTTTTTGGTAAAACAATAATTTTTAAATGCATATTTTTTAAATTTTTAGTGCATATTTTAGATTTTTAGATGCATATTATATAGGCACATATTTTCGATTTTTAGATGCATGAAAGTACTTGCCCTACTCATTACTATACACTTAGTTGTACTAAAATTATTAAACAATTAAATTTTTTCTTTGTTTACCAAAAATTGGTGGTCAAAAGAAATGGAGGTCAACAAACTCGGATTTCTTCTACTGTGTTTTAAAAATTTTGGTTTTTGTTTGTTTGGGTCTTTGGAAAAATTATTTTACTAATGGATATTAACTATTGGACCATTTTTTAAATTTTTTATGTTTGAGCTTGAAAAAATCGACCTAGAAATATTTTTAAGATATTTTCTAAAAAAAAGGTCTTTCAATAATTTTAATTTCCATTTCGACCCTCGTAGCACATTTAATATTTAGACAATCTGAACGTCATTAAGATTTAATTAAAGCTTGATTAATTACACACACAGGACTTTTTACAAAAATACTTTTTTGATAATAATTAGGTCCATTTTGGTTAACTTTGTCTTGAATGGATTGCTAACTAATGTCTTTCACACGAAATAAGCTGCGAGCCACCGTTTGAAATTTTTTTTTTTTAGATTTTCCAATTTGTTTACAGTTTTTAGTTCCCTTCGTGGTAAATTTACAGATTGTTTTAATGACCCGTTCAAAAGATGTTGAATTTTTAAAAATTGGTAGTTTGTTCCTTTACTCAAACTTCTTTTACTCATAACTTCTTCAATAATGGTCCAAATTTAATTTTCTTTCAAAATTTTTGTTTTTTTAAATAATTAAAAAAAAAAATCCCAAAAAATTCTTAAAAGCGCTCTAGTATGCGATTTTTAAGTTTTAAAATTTAAATCTCATTTTTAAAAATGTTTGTACTCTTCTTTTTTTGAAATTTTTTTGTGTAAAACTTCTATCGATTCTACAAATTTCATGCCCAGGAGGATTGTGAAATAACGATTATTACTATTTTTTTTAAATTTTTGTAAAAAATTTTATTGGAATTTTCCAATCTTAAAATCCTTTCTACTGCTCCAATGGTGCGTCATAGAGGGGTCATTTATAAGACCGACCCCCATTAATTTTTACGTCTTAACATTTCTTTGGAACAAACTAATACCCTATCTCCAATTTCTAAGGGGGCTCCCACACAAAACGACATTTTTTAAAATTTGCTCCAACCGCTCTAACAGCCCTAATAGTGCCCTTAGAGCAACAAAATGTATGACCGAACCACAATATTTTTTTAGTCCAAACATTTTCTCTGAACACACCTACCCTCTAACTTTATCTGTTAAGGCGGTCCCCATACAATTTATTTTTTTTTGCCCGACACACCATTGGATAAAAAAACCTTTCCATCCATATATAATGTTAATATAGTTCCTTTGCAACTAAAAAAAAAATAAAACTAAAAAAATTCCGGTTTTCACCCTCCAATTTCCCCCCTTTAACCTTCACGATAGCCGATAAAAAAAACTGGTAAAGCTTAGATTTTGTTCCTCTATAACATATTAATAGTGCTGGAAAATCGGAGTGTAAGCTATGGGATACCTTCCCATAGAGGGTATAACAAATTAAAGGGGCGTTTTTTTGTGTGGGAGGGGGGCGGTAGGGATAATTGGGGGTCACTTTTCCCCCACGCAGTTTGTGTTTACAAATTTAATTATTGAGCTTTTTGCACTTAAGTAGGTAATACAGTTTTATCATTATTTCAATGATTTTTTTTAAATCCACGCCCACAAAAGGGGGCGGCTAATCCCCGCCAAAAAACTTCTTTTGATATTAAAATGTTTAATTTTCTTAGCAGAAGTATAATAAAAACTGTTACAACAAGAAAGAGTTGTAAATTCGGCTGTGCCGAATCTTTAATACCCCCAACATGTAAAAAAAACTACAAACAAAATACGGGGGCGTTTTTCTGTGGGGGAGGGGAGGGGGGTGGACTGGTGTCATTGGAGGTCACTTGTCCCTTTCGCGGTTTATGTGTACAAATTCATTTATTATGAGTTTTGCACTTACGTAATACAATTTTATCATAATTTAATTTTTTTTTAATTCCACGCCCACAAAAAGGGGTGGGCCAAATCTCCGACGTTCAAGTGCAATACTAAGAACTTCCGACATTCAAATCTTTCATTTTCTTAAAAAAAAAAGTAAAATAAAATAGGTAAAAATGTGGAGTTTTTTAGAGGTAGGTTTAGTTCCTCGAGGAGCAACTTTTTTCCCATTGGTCCGATTTTGCCTATCTCCGAACTAAACCAGCCTATGATCATAAGACGTATTTGTGCCAAACTTCCGGAGTCTAGCTCTTTTATTTCGGACTGTATCGCGTTCTCCGCAGACAGACAGACGGACAGACGGAAGAACGGACATAACTAGAATGTCTTAGAACCGATTACTGATCAATAATATATACACTTTATAGAGTCCTTGACCGATATTTCGATGCGTTACAAACGGAATGACAAATTGAGTATACCACCATGCTGTAGTTGGAGGGTATAAAAATGTCGTTTTTAAGAAGTTGTTTTAAATCCTCAAGGGGGAACTTTTTTCCCTGCTCCGATTTTGTCCGTCTCCGAACGTTACCAACCTACGAAAATAAGACATGTTTGCGGCAAATTTCAGAAGTCTAGATCTTCTATTTTGGACTGTATAGTGTCTTCCACAGACAGACGGACAGACGGATGGACAGACGGTCATCGCTAGAATATCTTAGAATCGATCACTGATTAATAATTTATATACATTATAGGGTCCTAGACCGATATTTCGATGCGTTACACATGAAATGACAAAGAAAGTCACACCCGCAAACTGTGGTTTGAGGGTGTAAAAAAGAAATTTAATTTGTTTAGGGTAAAAAGGGGTAAACAATTGGATAAAGACTAGATTTTTTTCTTTCATTAATGTATGTTGTACGAAAAGAAATGAAACCTACATTGAACGAAAATAAATAGAACAGGGAACGAAATGAAATAGAACGGGGAACGAAATGGAATAAAACAGGTAACAATGATTTTGTTGTAACTTAAAATTTTTGAGCCATTTTTTTCGAACTTGTTTTGTGACTGAAATTTTTTTGACTCGAAATAATTTTTTTACTCATAATTAATACGACAGAACTTTTCAACTTACTAAATTTGATATAAAAAGGGTGCAAAAAATATAGGGCTATAATTTTTTGAGTCTTCTGGGCTCGAAAAATAATATTAAAAGAATTTGGCAAACAGATTTATAAAGTAATCAAATATGGTTTAATATACTTCATAATCAAATATAGTATAATACTTATATCGGTGTAGAAATTTTCCTAAATTCATAGTTTTTTTTTTTCAATATAAATTTTCGAAAGTTTTCAAGAACATTTTTTATCGAAACGTACATGATTCCGCGCTATTTTATGTTTTAATTTTGTTGTTTAAATTATTCTAAACAGTTTGTTGAAAGGACTTAAACGACCATAATTAAATAAAATAAAGATTCCGTCGGGAAGAATTTCGGAAATGGAGACTCAAATTCAGATCCTTTTATAATTCCACATTCCATACAACCGGTAACGAAGTACCGAGCTGGTAAGCTAGTTGAACAACACAGACCATATAGACATGCAACACGAGTGCTTATTTTGGTACTTTCAATATGGACGCATGCAAAATACTACTAAATTTACTTCTCTGCCTAGAATACGTGTGCCTGTACGTGTGAGCTTTTTCATCTGTATTTTCGTTGTTTGTTTATGTTTTGTATAACGTCAAAAGTTACATGCGCGTGCTGCCACTAATACATACACATGTGAGAAACTCTTTCGTTTCACCCCTATGTTGAACACATAAGGGTTCGTTAAAACAGCGACTTGATTTAAAGGTACCTCGGATTTATTTTGGAATACTACATCGCCTTTTCTTTACCAGCAACTCCAATTAGTTTTACGTTGGGAACAGAAAGAATAACTTTATTTTACAAAGGACCGCGAAGTCTGTGTATGGTATTCCAAAGCATTGGTAGCCTATACTAAGCTCCTTTATTCTCCTGGTTGATAAATGCACTATTTAAAAGCTCTGCAACCAACTTAAGAACTACAAATACACACTGCACTACATTAACAAAATGAAATCAAGAAATATTGACATGTGATGTTGTTTGTGTATGTGTTTATGGCGTTGTGGTATAAGGGAAATGAAATTTATAAACCATTTTGATAATAAGTTAGTAGGACATCTATGTATTGTATACAGTCCAATTTTATTATAACTGTTTAGAGCCTATAAAAGACGCCACTGTGCAATAATTTTTCAGTCTTATTTCGATTATTTTTGTTTTTGCTGAATATAACGAAAAAACATAAAGTTTTTGCAAAAAAAACTTAAAGAGAGGACCATTAAAATGAAAATTCTGTAATATTTTTTTGTTAAAAACCATAACTTAACCATGAAAATCTGTTGTTGGTTTTAGCAGAGGAAAGCCACTATAGTTTTTGGTTTAAAACTTTTTTTTGTGTGTTATGAAATACATACAGTTGTGGGTTTAAAGTGAAATAAAGAAGGCCTACATACATTTTCATTTTAACTGGAAACCGTTTTAGGTAGCCAATCTCTTTACTGATCTCTTTGCAAGATCCCATTCTTGCCAGAAAATAATCAATTACTGTCAGTCCTTGACAATGGTATAAATCCTAGGAGATACCAGATATGTGGAAGCTTTTCCCGTTCCCAAACCTGGTAAACCCATTAACTTTGGGAGCTCCTACAGACCTATAACCCTACTGTCTCCAATGGTTAAGGTCCTGGAATTTGTGTTTTTCCCTTCGCTTAGGGAGAATCTTCCAATGGCAGGATATCAACATGGCCTTCGTTCTGGACACAGCACAACGACTGAGCTGTGCAAAATGACGACAGCCATAGACGGAGGTATTAACGGTGGAGGTGCCATAACGGTGGAGGACCATAGTGGTCGCTCTCGATCTAAGGCCTTCGACACGTTCTGCCAAATGAAGCATTTGAATGTATGACTCCTCGCTCCCAAATGCCCAAAAAAGATTTTTGGCAACCTACATGGCTGGGAGGTAGCCATACGTAGACTTCAGAGGTTTTTGTTCGGGACTTAGGAAAAAACAGGGTGTTCTTCGCTGGGGGTGATTTCTCCATCCTGTTCAATACCTACATCTCCAAAATACAGATCAAGCCTTTAGGGCTGAGACCGATGACTGCACAACTTTGTGCACAAGCCCTGAAAGAACAGCTAAATGGATATCTGCCTAAACTGCGCGACTTCTTGGCGAATAGGAACCTCAAATTCTTAGCACCCAAGTTTACAACCTGGACTAAAGAGGTTACCAGGGAACTCAATATCCAAATAAGTGGACAGAGAGTTCCCAATATAGTTGTTCCTAATATAACGGGCAGCACCTCGGTCAAAGCTAAGGAGACGATCTTGACTATATAAAAACCCATAGGTCATTCCCTTATCGACTATGCCGCCTTGATCTGGTCGCCGTCGGTTATCGACACACAATTATAGTTTATAGTTATTGCGAAATTATATTTTGTATAAAAAGAAACGATCTTTATTATTTGAATAGATTCCATTTATAAAACTAAAAATTATAATTTTCCAAAATGACAAACACAAAAAGAAAACTTGTTATTTTAAAACATTTTAAAATGTCTAAATTGAACAGGTATAAAAATAACAAGTAATAATACGTCACTATACAATGGAAAAAACTCCAAATGGTGCAGAACAAGGCCCATAGGGTGGTAACAGGGTGCCATTCAATGGCATCCGAAGACCATATACTTGAGAAGAGCAAAATTCTGTTTATTCGTAGCCATTTCCCCCTTCGCATTCATCAATTTGTGGTTGGGTTCATATCACCGAGCACCCCAACGATGAAAACGTCGTAGGTACGTCGGCACCAGAGATGAGACAGGTGAGGTCCGACCTGTGCTCCAGGTCACCTCACCAATCTTGAGCAGAGTAGCAACTTAAAAGAGGCCCGACTCCACTCCGAGATCGTCTCTGATTCCATTGGGAGGATGAGTTCCAATGTCGTACTTGGTGGCAGGTCCCCTTTACTTTACGAATCGGAAAAGAGCCTGCCTCGTAAAGTCAGTACGACATTGTCCCAACTCAGGTCAGGTTACTCTAGGGAGCTGAACAGTTACCAGGCCAGTGTTAACCCGAACATCTCGGACGCCTGCCCTCTTTGCAACTCTGCACCCCATAACACCATACTCCTCTTTGAGTGCCTGCTCCGGCCTACCACACTAACTCCTAGATCATTATGGACCACTCCAGTCGAGACAGCTCTCTTCCTTGAACTGGAAGGGTAACCTGTTCTATGTCTCCCATCCCATTCCCATCCCCAACGTAAAATTTTAAATAAATGTTACTCATCTACTAATATTCTTTTGTCACAACTCCAGTGGACGCTACAAAAACAACTAAGATCATTATTGGTGCGATGTCAAGGTTGTCTTTATTCCCAAAACTGGAAAGAAGGACTACACCTTAACAAAAAGTATTTGATCTATCAGTTTATCATCCTTTCTAGAAATTTACTAGGTCAGCATCATTAATCAAATGTCCCCTAAATAGTCAGCAACATGCCTATGGAATATCTTGTAAGTCAGAACTTCACGATCTTGTGCTTAAGATTGAAAAGGGCATGAACAAACAAAACTCTACTATTGGAGTTTTTATTGATATTGAGGGCGCTTTTGATAAATCTACTTGTGACTCAATGGAAACATCGGCTGAACAGTATGGCGTGGATCCAGTTCTAGTCAAATGGATTCATTTTATGGTCTTTCGGAGATTATTGACGGCTGAAGGTGAGTGGGGCACAAAGGTAACGGTTGAGGTTAGCAGAGGCTGCTCCCAAGGGGGTGTCCTCTATGTTTTGCTGTAGTGATTTGTGGTAAGCTTACTCTTGGTTAAAATGTTTGATATGCCGTTGGACATTACGATCTCATGCATCGAGTTTGGTAGGAAGTTTACATTAATATTTTCGTAAAAATGACTACAGTATTTCAGGCTGAAGTGTTGAAAGTTGAGACTTGAAAATAGAGGTAGAGATAGGAGAATAAGTATCTGCAGTGACAGCCAAGCTGCGCTTAGAGCACTGGATTCACTAGTCACTTCATCTAAAATTGTTCAGAATTGTAGGAGTAAATTTAATGTAGTCTTATCTGGAAATAGGGTCTATCCTCTGTGGGTTCCGGGTCATAGATGAATACGGGGAAGAATACGGGTAGATTGACGATTCTTTGGCAAATGTTGGCTACTCCTCACAACCCTGAACCTCAGATCGGTATAGGCTTAACATGGATGATGCGTTGGATTGACTCTCACATGAAATCAATCTTAATGGAGAGATGGCATAATGAGTCAACATGCAAGAATACCAAACGCTTTGTGATTTGACCAGACAACAAAGTATCTAAAAAATATCTTTAACGTAGAGAAAAGTGGCCATTTTATGCAGATTTCAAATATCGATAACTCGAAAACCGTTTGACAGATTTAAAAATTTGTTTGATATTCCTTTTAAGCGCATCAAAATAATAAATATGATGTATTGCAAGACAATTGCTTTTTTAATTTTTAAAAATCCAAAACTATGATCGCCGGTCGCCACAGTTTGATTCACATATATTTAAGGCCTAGTAGAATAAAGATTTGCCCGGAAACTTGAAAAAATCTTAAGTTGAAAAAAAAAATGCCACTGTACTGACTAAAATGGGGAGTTAAATTTAAAAATTAACCACATTTAAAAATTTTTATTTCTAGTTTTGACTCTACTTTAACCAAAAACAAGTACACAATTTTTATGACTGTTGGTGTGGTTTACAATTCTTAGAAATCCTTCAATGTATTAACAAACATTCAATTGTTTCTTTTTTTTTGGTTAATGGGTTTAATTTTGCCTCATAAGAGGCAATGAATAAAAATTTATTGACTTGAAGATTTGTCACTTGGCGCCAATAACTAGACTCCTAGAAAAGACTTTTACTTTCATTTTGCACATATTGCAAAGTTTTCTTCTCAAAAAAAAATCAACAACAAGAAAAAAGAAACCACTATTAACCTACTAACAAATATTTTATATACACACATTCTGTCAGTTACAGTGCCAATAAAAAGTATTTGTCCCAGAAATATTTTTTTTTATTTTTGTATAATTTTAGGGAACAAATTGATTTTTTCTGAAAAATATTATATGAATGTTAATGTTGATTCCGACAATGCTCCAATGAGTCAATAGAGTTGGATAGCCTATTGTTATCTATAAGCAACGCCCTCCTTTGCACAAGGTCCAAGAGCTCCAAAATAGACTTTGAAGCCCCTTTCCAAACATGGGAGTTGAATTCCATCTTCGGTCGGATGTAGGTGGTATAATTAGTAAGGAGATCAGATAAGGTGATTCTTCTTACACCGCACATTGGGTTCAAATGGTACCAAAGTGGCGATTAATTGAAATTTATAAATGAAGTTTTTGTTATAAAATTTGGTATGGGGTAAAAGTAGATAAAATTCTGTACCCTAGATATCAAAATCAATAAACTAAGTTGTTTACTTTTTTTTTAGTGAGCTGTCAAAGTTAGCAAATTATTGCAGTCTTTGAAAAAAGTAAAAAAAATAAAATTTTTTACAATTCAAGCGATTATTAGTAGTATTAAATCTTTTAAAAGAAAATCTTTTATAATGGAACCTTAAACAACAGGTATTAAACTAAATTGCAAAATTTTTTTTGTTTATAAAAATTGGGTCTTAACATTTTTAATATTTTTTTTAAAAAGGACCCGAAATTGGGATATTTTCCCCATTTAAAGGGCCACACATATTAAGTTAGTAATAGTTGGATTTAGTTTTGTGGATTTCAAAAAAGTATAGGATATCAGCTTTTATTTAAAAGAAAAAAAAGTACAGACAATGCCCGGCCCTTTTTTTTTATTCCCGTTTTTGTGTAAAAAGTCTGGGTATCGTTTATTAATCAAGACCATTATATGTGTGTTTATACCCTTCAACTACGGTATGGGCTTACACTCACTTTGTCGTTCCCTATGTAACGCATCGGTCTAGGACCCCATAAAGTGTATATTATTGATCACTGATCAATATTGATCACTGATCAATAGTCACATTCTGTGACTAACAGTGTGTCCGTCCGTCCGTCTGTTGTTGAGCACACCATAAAGTACATAAAACAAGAGCTAGACTCCTGAAGTTTGTCACAAATATGTATAATGGTAATAGACTGGTTAAGTTCTTGAACGAGAAAAATCGGACCAGGGGGGAAAAAGTTAACCCTTAAAGAACTAAAACTACCCCAGAAAAATATTTTTTGTACAAGTTTTATTTGTATATTTGTTCAATAAATGAAACATTTTAATGCCATATGAAGTTCATCGACCTGAATTTGAACCAAGGGGGATCAGGAAAGCGAATTTTTTCGGTCCGCCCCTTTTTGGGGGCGTGTATAGAAAAAATAATTTAAATAATGGTAAATTTTTATTAATTAGGTGCAAAAAATGACATCTATTTTTTTGGCAACGTTTATCGCGAGGGGAGGTGCCCACCATAGTCTCCTGGGAAACCCCCCCCCCCCTACGCCAAAAGAACGTCCCCTCCATTTGTTTTTTGTAGCTTTATTACATGTTCAAGGGTTTCGTGTTTTCTTCCAAAAACAAAAAAAAAAACGACTAAAAGATTAAAAAACAAGTAGAAAAATTAAGTTCGACTTGGTCAAATCTATGAATACCCTCCACAATGTCATCCGATAGTAATTGTCTAGAAAAATTTCAAAAAATTGCATCACAAATTTTTAGAAATATATTATTTTGAGTAAAACTTTTTTTAATCAATCAAATTTTTTTGAGTGTAAAATTTTTTTGACTCTCAGCATTTTTTTGAGTGTGACATTTCATTAAAAAAAAAAATTATGTATACATTTTTTTTTGAGTGTACCATTTTTTTTAGTGTGAATATTTTTTTTAGTGTACAATTTCTTTGAGTAACAAAATTACTTTGTAAAATATTTTTGTTGTTTTATATGCAATACAAAAAAAAATATTTCACATATTTCCCACTTTTTATTTTACTTCATTTGATTTTTTTTTCCAAAAATTCTTACTATACACCGTTACATACAGTTACAAAAACAATAACAAAACAATAACAAATATTTACTTGTCTAACAACTAAACTGCACCCCACGACAAGAAAACAAACAACAACAAGTTTTAAAAAACTGGTATTTCACCATGCTATTAAAACTTGTTTAACGAGTTTTCAACAGTTTAAGGTGAAACAAATCTGAAATTCAGTGCTTTGCTTATAACTTTTGAACCACTGAACCGATTTTGCTGAAATTCAAAACCAAACAGCCTTGTGGAACTACAAATATATATGCTAAGCTTCAGCCCCCTCAGAACTGTCTTTCGAAAGTTATAGTGGTTTTAATCTTGTAAATTCGAAAAATACCCTTGCCGAAATTTACTCTTTTGCTCATAACTTTTGAACCACTTGACCGATTTCGCTGGATTGCAATACCGACCTGACCCGGTAAATGGAGAACATATATGTCAAACTTCTGGAGCCTCCGTAAAGTCTTTCAAAAGTTAGCGTGTTTTCAACGGACAGACAGACAGACGGACGCTAGATCGACTTAAAATCGATCAAGGATAATGAATATATATACTTTATGGGGTCCTAGACCAATATTTCGATGTGTTACAAACGGAATGACAAACTTATATATACCCTCTATCACTAGAGTGGAGGGTATAAAAAACATTTTGTTAATTTTTTTTTCTCAAATGCTGTGTTTTTATATATTTTTGATAATTCGTTAATAAAAAACTACAATATTCCCAAAAATCACTTTTTTTAGATAAATTTGTACATTTATGAGATTTTGTGAAAAACAAAAATTGGATTTTAAATAAAATTTAAAATAATATAAATACATATTATGCATTCTTTCTTTGATTACTTTGATAGCACATTATGTACACTTTAATTTCCATTTTTTTTATTAATTTATCGCTTTTCATTCCAAAGTTACAGCAAAAATTGTGAACTATAACCCTTTTTTCCGAAAAACAAAAAAACGCCTAACAGGTTAAAAAAAAAAAATTTTTCCAAATTTTTTTTTTCCAAAATGTGTATTTTTACGTGTTTATATTAGTTCATTAATAAAAAAATATAATATTTTAAAACTACTGCTTATCTGAATTAATCGCCATTTTGGGTACCATCGAACCCACTGTGCACCGGTTAAAAATACCGAGTTACTTAATTGCTTCTTTAAACACTTTAAATTAGAGATGGGCGCGTGAGTGAATTTTGACTCACGCACGCTCACGCTCACGAAATAAAAATATTACTCACGCACGATCACGCACGAAATTTTTTTTTCTGATCACGTTCACGCACGCTCACGTGAGTAACTAAAATATTTTCAGGTTCACGAAAAAATCACCCTCACGAAGACTCACGAAATTAAAATTAGCTAATTTTTTTTTACATCTTTTGATTTCTTGCACAAAAAGTATTGAAAATCCTTAAAACAATAATAAAAATCACAATTTTGGATTAATTTCCCTCTAAATTTAATATAATGGCGATTTTTTGAATAGTTTTCTGTTTCAAACAGCACAAAAAAATCACGCAAACTCACGAAACAAAAATAGCTCACGCACGAAACTATTTTTTATAATCACGCGCACTCACGATCACGTGAGTAAAAATAAATTTCACTCACGATCACGCGTGATTCACGCGTGAATCACGTGAATCACGAAAAATTCGTGTCACGCGCGCATCTCTACTTTAAATTATAACAACGGACAACAGACATCATGCCCAGAACATCAAGAGTGTCAGATTCCTCGATACTTATACCACCCATATGTACAGTAGGGCGTCCCAAAAAAAAACCTTTATTCGATTTTCTTGGGTGCTCAAGCATAATTTGAAAGCTTATAGGGTAAAGTATTTTTAAGATTTTTTTCAGATTTTTCGGAAAAGTTTTTAAGGTCGCGCTAATCGATTTTGTGCTTAAAATCGGCTATGACGACCGTTTTTTCAACTTTCGTTATAAGTTCGCCAATAAACACGATATTCTTTACTATTGAGGTAACGTTATTAAAGAAAAATGTCCAAACTTTATTTTTGTGTGCATAAATTAAACGTTTTGGCTATGATTTTGCTCATTTGGGTACCCCACATAAGGTTTTTTCGTAAATTTTCCACAAATTTTGAAAGTAACGTTTTGTAACTTTTAAAATTTCTATGAAAGTCAAAAAAAGTAACGATGCAGTTTGAAAGATCAAATAATTCTAAATAATTTAAAAAAAAATAATTTTTGAATTTGCTCTTACCGTTCCAGAGTAATACCATTTTAAAGATTTCTATCCATTGTACAAAACTAATAGTAAAATAATAAACTTCTTATAAAGACCTGAAAAATTCGAGTTTTGGTCAGTAACAGAAATGTGAGAAGGTGGATCCTTAAGATTTTTTGATGCTGAACACAAAACTGCTTTTAGCAACTCCCTAACAAGTAACGTTTAGTGGTAATTTAGGGCAGTAGGTCAAAATGTCCGTCTGTCCGGCTGTATAAGACACGATGGAGTCAAAAATAAAAGAGATAGACTCCTGATGTTAGGCACGAATATGTCTTATGGTCATAGGAAGGTTATCTTCACAAATGGGAAAAATCGGTCAAGGGGGGAAAAAGTTGCCCCTTGAAGAATCAACAAATAACGTATTTTTTTACATTATATTTTGTATTTTTGTTAAAAAATAAAACTTTTTTGTAAAAGAAGATGTAAAAATTCATGTATCTGCGCCTAGGAAATAAGAAAATGCTTATTTTCGTCACGCCCCATTTTGTGGGCACGGATTTATACAAATAATGATCAAAATTTGATAACTTCTGTGGAAAAAGCACAATGAATGTATTGGTAATATTTATCGCGAGGGGGAAGGTCTCCCCTTACGGCCGCCGCTTGGAACCACCAAGACGGCCTTGTCAAAAAACATTTTTATATATTTTTTTTAATTTTTTACATATTGCAGGGCATAAAATATTCTGCACAACCGAATTTAACACTCTTGTTTGTTATTTCTGAAAGCTACATCTCATAGTCCCGGTATTCAGCTTTTAAACCCATCATATATAGCCTATTTACAAGTTTTTACCCTAAGATATTAAATAGTGCAAGACAATATCTTTTTTAAATTCAATATTTTATTTTATTATTAGTTTTATACAATGGGTTGAAAGCTTTAAAATGGTATTACTTTGGAACGGTAAGAGCGAATTCAAAAATTATTGTTGCTAAATTATAAAGAATTAATTTATCTTTCAAACTGCATTATTACTTTTTTTGGCTTTCATAGAAATTTTAAAAGTTACAAAGCGTTGTTTTTAAAATTTATGTAAAATTATCGAAAAAATCTAATGTAGGGTACCCAAATGAGCAAAAGAGTTGCCAAAACTTATAGTTTATGCACACAAAAATAAAGTTTGGACATTTTTCTTAAAAAATATTACCTCAGTAGTGAAGAAACTTGTGGTTATTGACGATTTTATGAGGAAAGTTAAAAAACGGTCGGAAAAGCCGATTTTCAGCAAAAAATCGATTTGCGCGACCTTAAAATCTTTTCCGAAAAATCTGAAAAAAATCTCAAAAATACTTTACCCTATAAGCTTTCAAATTATGCTTGAGCCCGGACAACTTTTTTTTTGTGGGACACCCTAATGTACAGTAGAGCGACTCAACTTGTATGGAAGAGAAAAAAGTGATTTAGTTACCCCTCTGAAAATAAAGCTTGATATGTTTTATGATGATTCCCAAAATATTTTGGTTCTAGCGTTGACCATCCGTGAGCTGGACCATTTTTAAAAAAGGTATTTTTTTCAGTTTTTCGAATTTTTTTGTACTTTGCTCCAAGACGACATAAATAAAATTTGGTATCATCGAAAAGAGTTTTTGAAGCAGCATCCAATGGTATATAAAACTTGACCACTTGCGACCTACAAATTGAGATATTAAACTAAATACATATTTTCGTTTCGGGTTTTCATACAAATTCTACGTATTTAGAAATAATGTTCTGTTTTTCAAATTGAATCTGTTTTAAAACGATGCTAATTTATTTTTTTTGTAATTATTCACATAAAACGCGAAAATCGCGGTATATTTTATCTTTTTTCAAATATAGGCAATATGGGTATCAAAATTTTTCATTTTTCAATTATAATAACCTGGTGATAAGTAAAAGATCTGTTTTCAAATCTAGGATGCTGTGAGATAAATTTAAGTTTTTAAATATTATTTTTTTAACAATTTTCTGCTTTTCAAATTGAATCTGTTTTAAAATAATGTTTTTTTTTTTTTTTTATTATTCACATAAAACGCGAAAATCGCGATATATTTTCTCCTATTTTAATATAGGCAATATGGGTATCAACGTTTTTCATTTTTCAATTATAATAATATGGTGATAAGCAAAATATCTGTTTTCAAATCTAGGATGCTGTGAGATATATTTAAGTTTTCAAATATTATTTTTTTTAGTTGAATACATATATGAAATGAGAAAAATAGTTACTAACAGAACACAAGATTATTATAATTGAAAAATTAAAAAAATTTGATACCCATATTGCCTATATTAAAAAAACACAAGTATATCGCGATTTTCGCGTTTTATGTGAATAATAAAAAAAAAAAAAAAATTAACATTAACATTATTTTAAAACAGATTCAATTTGAAAAGCAGAACATTGTTAAAAATTAATATTTAAGAACTTAAATTTATCTCACAGCATCCTAGATTTGACAACAGATCTTTTACTTATCACCAGGTTATTATAATTGAAAAATGAAAATTTTTGATACCCATATTGCCTATATTTGAAAAAGATAAAATATATCGCGATTTTCGCGTTTTATGTGAATAATTACAAAAAAAAAAATAAACTAACATTATTTTAAAACAGATTCAATTTGAAAAGCGGAACATTATTTCTAAATATGTAGAATTTGTATGAAATCCCGAAACGAAAATATGTATTTAGTTAAATATCTCAATTAGTAGGTCGCAAGTGGTCAAGTTTTATATACCATTGGATGCTGCTTCAAAAACTCTTTTCGTACAAAGTACAAAGTACAAAAAAATTCGAAAAACTGAAATAACGACCTTTTTTAAAAGTGGTAAAGCTCACGGATGATCAACGCTAGAACCAAAATGTTTTTTACAGATGACACTGTTAGTTCCGCATTCCTGTGGGTCATACAACATTGAGTCTTTCGTGCAACCTCAATAAGGCTTGGCTTACGATCAATGGAAAATGAATGCAAATTGTTGCTGTCATCTGCAAAAGAGTATATTTAAAGTTTGACTTAGAATGTCGTTACGAAAAATAAGAAAAAGGTTAGGAGAAAGAAGAGAACCTTGCGGTCATTTCCAAATTTTTTTTTTTTGGCGATTGGCGTCATGCTCACTAACCAAACAAAGCTTCAACGCTATGATGCTTGCTACTGAAAATTATTCGTCAAAAAATACTGTTTTGTGACGAATAATTTTAACCAGCACTGTAAATAAATTCATACAATACAACAACTACATACATTTGAGATATTTCACACAAAATCACTGAAAAAAAACTTTTGTGATATAAATTTTAGTTTCATATAACCAATGAAGAATTTCATAAGCTTATTTAAATATCATGTATATTGGAAACAAATTTAATAAAATGTTCTTCATTAGATTTCGTTGTTTCATTAAAAAATCTAATGCCATTTTGTTTCTAAAACATGTGGTTTTTGACACCTGCGTCTGTTTAGTCTGTAGTAGGGCTTTCAATCGGGATTGGTTTTTCTGAATCCCGGGATTCGGGATTGAAGAAATTATTTCGGGATCCCGATTTTGGGATCCCGGTATTTTCGGCATATGTTGAATCCCGGGGTTTTTTTTTGAAAGCTTTTGATATTTTTCGGGAATTTAATTGTATTGACAAAGAAAATATTTGTTATGTTATTCAACAACACAATTTCTCAATACAATTAAATTGTTTGTTAATACAACAACGATTCAATTTAAAATGAGCCTACAATACAATTTTTTTCTGTGTATAGAAGAGGGTATTCAAATTACACTCAAATGCCTCACACATATACTTTTCTGTAGCGGAACATTTGTTATGGAATGACTCATATATAAAAATTATCCTTTCAAATAAAATGAAAACACAAGAAACCCACAATTCTTGTTTTACAAATTATTTTTATTTCTTATTTAGGTTTCTGTGTTTTATTTTAGCTTGTTGTTGTTTTTAGTCAAGTTGACACATATTTCTTCTTCACTTCAATTCCGTTTATATTTCTGGTTTTGTTTTTTATCTTAGTTTTTATATCCTTCACTTACAAAAGCTAAATTTAAGTTTGTCATTACGTTTGTAACTTATTACACCGTCCAACAGCCAATATTAAAATTGAACTGGATGATATACGTCTGAAAGTAAAGATCAGATGGAGTAAAACTGCATTTACAGTTTTTAATTTCGTGATCCTGTTTCCTTTTGTAAAACATTCAGAAAAATATTTGTACTTGTCCTAGGATTCCACTTGTGATATCAAATGCAATAGGAGGACCTCCACTAATTTTCCATTTTTTTATTTTGCTATATTAGGATAAAAGGATGTGAATAAAGTCCTTTGAAAACTTTATCAAAATATTTTGTTGAAAATTTTGAATGATATTGAAGGATATAGTTTTGAAAGGTTATAACTTACCTTCTTTTTCCTGATATGTACAAATAATAAAATAGGAAAATAAGGGGAGGTCCTCCTCTATCACTTGCTATCACTAGTGACATCCTAGGGAAAGTATAAATATTAAAAAATATTTAATAAAATGTAAACCTCTAAAACTTTGAAGTCCTTTTAAAAGGAAACAGGATCACGAAATGAAAAACTGTAAATGCAGTTTTACTACATTTAGTCTCTAGTTTCAAACGTATATTATCCATTTCGTGTTTAAGGATTTTTTAATTTTTTTGGACGGTGTTAGCGATTCAGGTCTATTTGTAGCAAACACGATAGCGTTTAAAATATATTTACTAATTACATGAATGCAAATCTGCGATTTAGATAACGCTTAACTGAAAAGAAGAATTATGTTAATAACTTTACCCCTGCCCCATCTACCATTTTATTAAGAAACTGTTTTTTGTTTAAGAAGTATATTTTGTAAATTTGAGCCAAATCGTACCACAAATACAGAAAATGGAATTATAACAGCGCCATCTACCGGGTACAAATTTTATCATGGGGATTATTTTTGTTTAATTAATATATTTTGTGAATTTCAGCCAAACAGTAACATAAAAACAAAAATTTAAATATTACGACTACTGCGCCACCTATCGGAATTAAGCTTAAGAAAACCTTGTCTCCAGATTAAACTAATATATTGTTCAAGTTTGGTGTCAATCGGTCCAGCGGTTCTTGAGTTTTAGTAACACGTACCCGGAATAAATTTTTTTATATAAATACTAGCTGAAGCAGCCGGCGATGCCGGGCCGACATTGCGCGGGTTGACTTAGACATGAATATCTAAATAGCTTCTCTCCGGCGCCATCTATAGGGGTCCATGCATGCATACAAATTTTTTAATTACGAAACATACATACATACTGAAGTGCCGTAAACTTTAATTGAAATGAAGAATTTTGTTAATAACTTCACCCCAGCGCTATCTAACAGGTCCACATTTTACCAACACTGAAAAAAATAACTATACTGAAATTAAATAAACACTGTAATTAATTTAAGTATGCAAATTTTTTTGAATTTATTTCAACTTATCTTAATATAAGGTGGTTTTACTTAAAACAAAGAAAATAAACTTGAAGAAAGTACATGCAAATACTTAAAAAAGCACAAGAGTGTTCCTTAATTTGATTTTTTAAATTAAGTTAAATATTTTTTACATTTATGGCGAATTGATTACATTTAAGGTAAAAAGGGTTTATTAAAAATTTTTGTTTTATTTAAAAGAAAAAAAAATTAAATTGTATGCAAAAAAAATAAATAAGTACTTAACGTACTTAAAAATAGTATAGACATTTTCAAGACATTAAATCAAATAAGTACTATTCTTTAAATACAAAACGCATTTTCTTTAATTTAATAAATTTTTGTTTTAATTTAAGAAAAAAGTAATCTTTATTTTATTGATTTCATTGACTTTATTTGAATCCATTATTCATCAGCTTAAGAAAGAATTTACTTAACTTAAGGAAAAAATACTTTAGGTATTTTGGGGACTCCACCTGGGGGCCCCATCTGGAGACCCCATGAGACCCTAACTTTAAATCTAAATTTGGGTTTTCGCGGAATTTTCAAATGCATATAACTCTGCAAATACTGCAGATACGAAAAAATTCTAAAGGCATTTTTGTAGTCCTTAACTTAAAATATGACCGCCGAAGACACGAAAGCTCTCCGAGTTACAGTTTTCGAGTTATTTTATGATCAAATTTCTCAAGACCCCATTCCCAGATCTCGAAAACTAAGCCAGATAGAGCGATTCTGACCAAAATTTTGGATCAAAATCAGTAGTGACCCTATAATAGTGTACGCACATACTCATGGGCGGACCCCATATATTGGGGGCCCGTAGGGTCCTCCCATTGGGACTCCATAGGGTCCACAGAATCCGTAAGTTTAAGGAAATTTTTACTTATTTAAAAAAAAATATTTTTCCTCTGGATAAAAACAATTAAACTTATATTAAGTACTATTTTACTTACTTTTAAGATATATTTAAGTAAATGCATTACTATGTTTTAGGAAAAAATATACTTGGAAGAAGAATTAATATCTTTGGAGCCCTCGCATACCCTTCTTTTTTTAAATTAAGTTCAACATGCTTTAAAAATGGTAAAATTTTTTTTCAGTGTAAAATATTGCGTCAACTTAAAAATATGTAACGGTAGAGCCGTAGGAATTATTAAAATTTTCAAGTCAAAATATCTCGATAACGGAATGTTCCACAAAAATTTGGATTGCTGATTTGGAATCAGGTCCTTTATTATGTCTCTTACTTGAGAATATGTGTTTTAAAAGTGAATATCTGGAAAATGGAACGCGCTAACTTACGAATACGTAACAGTAGAACCATAAACACGTCTAAATTAAAAAAATTTGGCTAAATTACGCAAAAGCAATTGGTGAGTTGTATTTTTACCAAACATTTGGCTAATAAGTGTTTTTTGCGTGCAGATTCTGAGATGTTTTAAATTTTGATGAGTCAGAAATATTCTTTCTCTAGAAAAATTCACAAATTGTAGAAGTAGTCCTACAAAATAATATTATTTGGTTATGATTACTATTCGACAAATAGTTTTTTAAGATTCTCTAGACCCTATCAGGCCCCTTATTACCGTATTTCAAAAACTAAGCAAGGTAGAGCGAAACGGACAACAGTTTTGGGTCAAAACAGGGTCTAGACCCATGGGGTCGAAATCCATGGGTCCAGGGTCCAAGTGTAATATAATTTTTCCCGTTTTCTAGTGAAAATTACCATAAAATTAAATAATTTAGTTTTACTTGGTTTTGGGAACAATATGAACTAAAACCAATAAAAAAAAATCTTTGAAGCCAAACCATTCCCTTGTTTTCTCAAAATTTATTTAATGTTACCATTTTTTAGATCACTTTTTTTTTAGTGTATAATGTCTCAGAATCGGTAAATATCCCAAAATCTAAACATTTTTTATTGAAAAAATGTCCCAGAATCTAAGAATTTTTCTGTAGGAAAAATTTCTTAAAATCTGAGACATTTTGAAAAAATTCATGAAAAATCAGGAATACATATTCTGAAAAGTTTTTAAAAAATTTCTAAAATCTTGGAAAAGTTAGAAAAAAAATCGTTTAACACTTCCGAAAATAAATAAAAAATTGAAACTTTTAAGAAAATTTTAAAAAGCCTAAAATATTTACAAAAATATCAGATAAAGTGTGTAAGGATTTTTTGATTCAATACAGCCGATGACAACATTCTAACTTGTTTTATTATGGTTTTAGTGTTATTGTTGTTTGCATTATTGTTGATGGTGGGGGTAGTATTTTTTTCTTTTTCTGCTGCTGTTTTTGCTGTTATTTTTGGTGAATGTATTCCTGCGGAAACAATTTATTTACCAATAGGCTTAGTTAAGCACCATAAATATTTTCAATGTTGTTTTTGTTGTTCTCATTGTTGTTATTGTTTTTTATGTATGGACGTGTCTTCTCCAATGTCTTCTGGTTGTCATGTATTCGACTGTGCATTTGATTGTTATAAAGAAAGAGAAAATAAAAATAAAACTTTTTCTTCTATTTAAGTTTATAGATTATGGTCTGTTGATAAATTGTCATAAATTGATTTAAATTGCTTGATTTTTTTCATTGTTGTCATTGTAAGATTATCATTAAAAAAATAAAAATAAATAAAAAGCAGTTAAGAGTGAGAATGAAAAAAAATTTACAATTTAATCCTGTTGTATTGAAAATTGCTATTGAGACGTATTAGTAATATGAAATTTATAAATTTTAAATATTAATTATACGACATGTTAGGTATAACAACTATTTGGTACATCATGAGTTTGTGTTGATGCTTGTAACTAGAGATAGGCAGATTAGCTCACGAAATAAAACATTTTATCACGCGCGAAATTTTTTGCTCACGCTTATTCACGCTCACGTGAGTAGAGCATGGGTACCACAGTATGAGGTTAACGCATCGAAATGTATGTCTATATTTAAAAATATTCCGATGTTTTTAAGAACTTTTTTGTGAATGTGCTCATACATAATAAATACGGAGTTTTTTTTTATAAATCACAAATAATTCACGCAACAATTTACTTATGGTCACGCACAAACTTTTTTGTTTACTCACGCTCATTCACGCTCACGATTCACGTGAATCACAAGTAGAGACCATACACTAAAAATAAAAACCTTGTCAAATTACTAGAAAAAGTCTCGTAATCCCACTTTACCAATATTTAACAGTTTTCCTTGTTTTTAAACAAATAATTTTCGATCGAAATTTAAATTTTTTTTGTAGTTTTGTAGTTTTACAGTTTTTCTATTAATATTACAAATTTCCAAGATTTTTTTACAAAAAAAAATCGAGGAAATTTACGAGAACTTCTTGTAAGTTTTATTTTGCCAACAAAGTTGTAAATTTACAATTTTATTAGTAAAAATCTTGTAAAATTACAATAAAAGTTCGTAAGTTTTATCGCGTCGAAAAAATTGTAAATTTACATTTTTTTTTTTGGTAAAAAGCTAGGAAAATTACAAAATTATTGCTAAAAAGCTTGTAAAATTATAAGGAATTGTTGTCAAATAGGAGGTAGCAAAACAAAAAAGTTACAAACTTCTTGTCGTTTTATAATGTTTTTTTGAGTGTATTTCAATTTCGTGAGTAAAGTTTAGTGCGCGTAATTAGAAAAAATAGTTTCGTGCGTGAGTAATTTTTTTCTCGTACACTCAAAATATTTTGTAGGCAAAAACAAATGAAAAACGCACTTAAAACCAGTGAATAAACAATTAAAAACCATCCCAGTAATTACTCATTTGTTTTAACAAACATCAACATTTATTTTTTACTGTTGACAAAATTTTCTAAAATAAATAACATTATAAAAATTTTCAGTCTTTTTTACCAACAAATTCGAAAAAAATAACCAACGAAAACATTAAAAATCAATGATAGTTCTGTTATGTTTACCAACAAATTTCAAAAAAATAACCTACGAAAACAATAACAATTAATGATTTCGTAGGTAATTTTTTAAAATTTTTTATTGAAATATTTTTTTTTTTTTAAATTTTTAATAACATTTTTGGGGAATCGATCCCGCAATCAACTACATTCTGGCCAGACACTCTACCCATCGTTCGTGCCAAAGTCACTTGATACAAACATGTTTTTATATTTCTATAAATAATTTTTTGATTTTTTTTCTACAAAAAATAACTGACTTGTGCAGGTAAAAACTAATGATATTTCATTAAAAAATACCAACAATTTAAAAAAAAAAATTACTTACACAAATCATTAAAAATCAAAAGAATAATCATTAGTTTTTACTTATAGAACAAAAATAAATGACTTTAAAAATTAAATGTTAATGAAAGTCTTTATTTTTAGTGTGTTATTTTTGAAACAAAGGCCTGAAGTAGTCATTAATAAAAACTGAACATCAAACAAATGTTTTTTCTTTTAAAAACGACTAAACGGAAAACTTTTTAAATAAACTACAAACAGTTAATGACATAATTTTTTGAGTGTAGGTTTTCGTGATTGTTATTTGGTGTCTAAAACAGAAAACAGGTAAGAAAAATCGTCATTATATCGAATTAAGAGGGTAATTATTAGAGATGGGCACATGAGCAGATTAGAGCGTGATTTACGTGATTCATGCGTGATCATGCTTGAGTGTGACTAAATTCAATTTTACTCACGTGATTGTGAGTGAGTGTGAGTGGAGAAAAATATTGCGTGAGTAAGATTTTTACGTGCGTGAGTGTGCGTGAGCCGATTTTGTTGCGTGAGCTTGCGTGATTTATTTTCTCTTCATATTTCATTTCGTATCAAAAAAAGGAACAAAAAAAAAAAAAATGTAAAATTTGGCTTAACTAAGATTTCGTCCCGAAAAAAGCAAAAAAAAAAAAATTTAAATTTCGCTGAACTTTGAATTTTGCCGAAAAAAATTTAAAGATTTTTGAAATTTTAGTTTTTTAATTTTTTTTTTTCATAAATAAGAGTTTCGTGAGTGTGAGTCAACGTGAGTGTGAGTGAAGCTTGCGTGAGTGCACGTGAGTGTGAATTATATTAAATTTAATCACGTGATTGTGAGTGTGAGTAGAAAAAATATGGGTGTGAGTGAGTGTGCGTGATTGAAAAATTCCTGTCGTGAGCGTGAGTGAGTGTGAGTCCAAAATCACTCACGCTCCCATCTCTAGTAATTATCACCAAATTGTGATTAAAATAAATGTTTGGATTATTTTTAGGAATTTTTTTTGTGCAAGAATTCGAAAAATATAAATAAAAACTTGTTAACATTATTTTCGTGAGTCTTCGTGAGCGTGATTATTTCGTGAGCGTGAAAAAAATTTAGTTACTCACGTGAGCATGCATCAACGTAAAAATAAAAACGAAATTTAAACGAAATTTAGAAAAAAAAAATTCTATTGAAAATTTAACTTATTGTTATTTAAAAATTTACGATTTTCAACGGATTTTAAAACGTAAAAATTTGTAAATTTACAATGCATTTTTTCCCCAAATTTAGGTAAAATTGCCAAATTTATGTAAAATTGATATCGATTTATAGCTTCTATGACGATAATCAGATTAAACAATGTTGTTTGTAGGGTATATAGATAACTAAATTACCTTTAATTTAAAACCAAAAATAGTGAAATCGATAAAAAGATGAAAATTTGAAAAGTTACCAATATCTCGAAAACTGTTCTACTTTAAAAATTTTAAGTGGATTTTCGGATTCAGCGTAAGATTTTACATAAAAACAAAATGCAAAATTTCTTGGATCGCAAATTTTTTTTTAATTTGTAAACTACCCAGTCAGAAAAATACAATCGGGTCAAAGTCGGCAAAGCGTTGGCGATAGTGGCCCAAACGCTGGCATAACGTCGGCTATACAAATTTACAACGTCTCCCCAACGACTAAATGATAACGTCGGAGTACGGTCTGGCGACGCTATTTTCTGACGCCGTGACCTCCCAACGTCAAAAAATAACGTCAGAGAATGGTTTTTCGACGCTTTTGTACATCTTAAAGAAAATAATATATGAGCAAATATTTTCCAAGACGGTAAGAGAACTTTTATACTCATCTGAATTTTTTGTGGTTTTTCTTTGTTTTTAACCATTTTATGTATTTTTTTAATATACCGAAATACTTCCCAAGAAAAAATGTGGCAGTGAAAAAGGTACTGCGGTAACTGTTTATTACGCTTTTTTAATAACAGAGTTGCATTTTTTTAAATTGATGTCATATTTATTGTTTCTTTACAATACAGCAGCAGGAAACTGCTGCACTAAAAAAAAAAACAGCAAAACCAAAAGTTTTTGGTAGAGAGCAGAATTTAAGACAAGAAAAAACATTGAAATTCGATATTAAATTCAAAACATTGATTTGAAAATAAATTTTTTAAAATTTAATTTTAGACTAGCTGGACCCGGTCCGCGCTGCTGGGCCAGCTAGTAGCCTTTAGTTCCACTCGCGGTAAGCATTATCTATAGAGAAATCTCAACAAAATCGGTTCAGCCATTTTTGCGTGATTGCGAAACGGACAGACGTAACGCTAAGTATAGTACAAAGTAGATTTGTCATTTATGCATCTTTATCGAATCGTGGATTAATATTGCCTAAAGTTCGAACTTGCGTCCTTGAAATCGGTTTAGCAGTTTTCGTGTGATTGCGGAAGAGGAAGAAATTACTTTTTATTTAATAAAAAAAGAAGTGTCATTTTTATACCCCTTTGCCTATTATATGACCTACATTTCTCGCTCGGTTAATGCATTCTTAGTGACATAGTAATGCATTTACTTAAATATATCTTAAAAGTAAGTAAAATTGTACTCAATATAAGTTTAATTGTTTTTATCCAGAGGAAAAATATTTTTTTAAAATAAGTAAAAATTTCCTTAAACTTACGGATTCTGTGGACCCTATGGAGTCCCAATATGAGGACCCTACGGGCCCCCAATATATGGGGTCCGCCCATGAGTATGTGCGTACACTGTTATAGGGTCACTGTTGGTTAGATCCAAAATTTTGGTCAAAATCGCTCTATCTTGCTTAGTTTTCGAGATATGGGAATGAGGGCTTGAGAAATTTGATCATGAAATAACTCGAAAACTATAACTCTGAGTGCTTTTGGGTCTTCGGCGGTCATATTCTACAAGTTTAGGACTACAAAACTGCCTTTAGAATTTTTTTCGTATCTTCAGTATTTGCAGAGTTATAGGCATTTGAAAATTCCGCGAAAATCGAAATTTGGATTTAAAGTTAGGGTCTCATGGGGTCTCCAGATGGGGACCCCAGGTGGGGTCCCCAAAAGACCTAAAGTATTTTTTCCTTAAGTTAAGTAAATTCTTTCTTAAACTGATGAAGATATGGATTCAAATAAAGTCAATGAAATCAATAAAATAAAGATTACTTTTTTCTTAAATTAAAACAAAAATTTATTAAATTAAAGAAAATGCGTTTTGGAATAAAAGATTGGTACTTATTTGATTTAAGGTCTTGAAAATGTCTATACTATTTTTAAGTAAGTTACGTACTTATTTATTTTTTTTTGCACACAATTTAAATTTTTTTCATTTAAGTAAAACAAAATTTTTTAATAAACCCTGTTTTTCTTAAATGCAATCAATTCGCCATAAATGTAAAGAATATTTAACTTAATTTAAAAAAACAAATTAAGGAAAACTTTTGTGCTTTTTTAAGTATTTGCATGTACTATCTTCAAGTTTATTTTCTTTGTTTTAAGTAAAACCACCTTATATTAAGATAAGTTGAAGTAAATAAAAAAAAAAATTGTTTACTTAAATTAATAACAGTGTTTATTTAATTTCAGTATAGTAATTTTTTTCAGTGTGGGTAGTGTTATTGTAAATTTGTTTTTTGCTACCAAATAGTACTCTTAACTCTGAAATTATGCCTGAATTCAGGTAGTTTGGATGCGGTGTTTGACTTCTGATTTATTTCCAGAAGTTGCTTCCAGTTCAGAAAATTTGTGCTAGAAAATCGTCCTTCTGTTTGAAACCCAAAGAGCTAGACTGTTAAGGTTAGGCATGAATATTTCTTATGGCTATGACGGGATAAATTCATGAAGGGGCAAAATCGGACAAGTATTGAAAAATTCCATTTTAACAGTTTTTTTTGTATTTTGTTAAAAATTTACAAACTTTTTTCAGAGTCCTGTATTTCTTTAGCGTAAATGTCATAATATATGAATTGTATGATGACATATTTATCGCCAAAGGAAAGGCGTCACTATCCGCCCTTCCCCACCTACGAATTTAAAATTTTTAAGTTACATTGTTCTTTTAACATTGAAAAAATAAAAAAATATTAACTAAATTTTAAGTTCTGAAATATTTTTTGTTAAATAAAAGAGCTTTATTCACTTATTACGAGTATTGGCCTATGAAGCACTCTTAATAGATCACGCATATAAATGATTTTGTACATTTTTTTTGTTTGAAAATAAAATTTACACATAGAAATATTGATATTTTTAACGCACGTTTGGCATTTTGATGTTGATAAATTTTAAATACAATGACGAGTAAAAATACATGTTTTTGTCTTTTTGCTAAATAAAAAATGCGATTTGTTTGCATAGCTGTTGGTTTAAGCACTTAATGTTGGTTTAAATTTAAAAAAATTTACATATATTTTAAAAATTAAAAACAAACGCACAATTATTATAAAATAAAAGCACGCTACAGTGCGTATAACGCATAAAGCATTCCATATATATTATTAAATTATTAAATTATTATTTAAAAAATTCTACACAACATTTTTAAACCAAACACACATAATTTGTCACTTTCATTTTTAACCAAACAAAAAATTGCTACACTCAAAATAATAACTCAGTTAAATTACAGAAAAACTCTGCTAATTTAACAGAGTACACCATACTTTTCCAGCTAGCAACATTTCTTGGTAATTTTACTAAAAAACTATGTAAAATGATTTTGACAGAAAAAAACTGTTAATTTACAGAGTTTATAGTCAAATATTGGTTAAATATGAAAGCTTTTTTACAGAGAAAACTTTGTAATTTTACTATAAAACTCTGTAAAATTATTTGGACAAAAAAAACTGTTAATTTACAGAGTATCTACACTCTAAAAAAATGAGTCCAGTTTCCTACTATAAATTGGGTAAATTTCAACAAATTCAAAAAATATACTACTATAAATTGAGTAAAGTACCAATATTTTTAAGTAAAATTACGCATTTTGTGTAAATTTACCCAATTTATAGTAGGAAACTGAACTCATTTTAATTAGAGTGTAGTAAAATATTGGTTAAATAAACCTCCATTTAGCAAAGAAAACTATGTAAATTTACATATATTTGTAAAATACATTTGATGCAAAAAAAAAATTACAGAAAAAACTCTGTACATTTACAGAGTTTAGTTAAATGCATGTTATTTTGTAAAATTTTTATAAGATTTCTGAAAAAAAATTTTTGATAACTTTTTTTGCTTCTTTTTTAACTTTTTCTCAAAAAAAAAAAAAAAAATATACGGATAAAATTTTGATGTTTGGTAACAAAAACAAAAACTACTCAAAAAAGAAAGCTTTTTTTGTAATAAAAAAATACGAAGTATTTAACTTAAATCTGTATTTTAGCAGAAAACTCTGTTAATTATCTGTAAATTTAAGATTACAAAGTAAAAATTAATATAACAGAGGAAACTTTGTTTTTTTGTCACAACAAAATACAAAGTATTTTCTTTAAATCTGTATTTTAACAGAAAACTCTGTCAAATATCTGTTGAATTGGGATTACAGTCATTTTACAGAGTATTTTACAGAGTTATTATTTTGAGTGTATTTTTTTAATTGCTTAATGGTTTTTATAAATATTTTGTAAGGACCGATTTTAAAATCAATGGTTAAGCTAATAGAGAAATATTTCGAAAACAGTTTCATACTTACCAAAAGGGATACATTTTACACTGACGAAGTTTTATTACAAGTTTAAAACAAAATCTAAGCCTTCTGGTTTGATGCCGAAATATTAGTATTTGTCCCGCCCTTTAATAAAGCGGTAGCCTCAGAGTCACTTTGCTGAATCGATTTAGAGATGTCCGTTTGTCTATGTAAAAGGTGTAAGCACAAAACCATAACAACAAATCTTAATCGAACCTCGGAACTCGAACCTTCCCTCCACAGGGTTTTTCCTGCAATCCTGTAATTACAGGATTATAATCCGTGTACTTAATTTTTTTTTCTTTTTTCTTTCAGGCTAAATTAACCTTAAAAGCTGTGCAAAATAGATGACATTCGTTAAAACTATTTAAAAGCAGATTTTTGAGATTAATTTTGCTTGAAAGAAAAAACAAGTGAGAGTGTTAAATTTGGCTGTGCCGAATTTTGATACCCTCCAACATGTATAAAAATATAAAAAAAAAACAAATCCAGGGACGATTTTTGGTGGGGCTCTATGGTGGGGATTCTTTCCCCATCGCGATAAATGGTTACTAATTTATTTATTTTGCTTTTTGAACTTTAGTTATAACATTTTCTCGTTATTTTAACGATTTTTTTAAATCCACGCCCACAAAAGGTGGCGGACCGAAAAAAACTTTCTAGCCCTCTGGGTCTAAGTGCAGGACTTTGAACTTTTTCAAACATAAAAAGGTTTAATTAGCTAACCAAAAAATGCAAAAAAAAAGATGTAGAAAAAATTATTTTGGACTGAATCGTGTTTTATATAGACGGACGAAAGGAGGGACAGAAATTCATTAGAATCGATATAGATCAATAATATACTTTATGGGGTCCCCCGACCGATATTTTTATGTGCTACAAACGGAATGACAAAGTGAGTATACCCCCATATTATGGTTGGAGGGTATAAAAAGAACAAATTAAGTACACCTTTTCTCCACGGACATTTTATTAGTATTTTTTTCCCCGAAATATACTCTACAATGCTCAACTTTTGACGTCAATTTTTTTAAAAACCATTTTTTTTTTCAAAATGCACTAAGATTGCAACCTTTAGCAAATTTTTAGTTGAGATTAGCATATTAGCAAAAATATCTTGTAAACTTCATTTAGCGTATTATAAATTTTAAACAAAATTTGAAAATTTTTTTTGCTTAATTTAAAATTGAGTTGCCCAAATTTTTACAAGCTTTTTTGCTAATATTAGCAAAAATAAATTGTAATTTTTTTTTAAGAAAACTTAAAATGGCGCTATCTCGGAAACTAAGCCAGATAGAGCAAAATGGAGGCCATTTTTGGTTCTCGGGCTGTCCTTAGTATCGCGGGTCCTCTGCACGGCTGTAGGCAAAATCGCCCAAAGCAAATCGCCCAAAAAAGAAAATGAAATTTCGCCCAAAAATTTTTCATTCAAATTTGGGCCATCTTTCATATGAAAAGTTACCCAAAATTTTTGGGCACATTTTCATAGTTTTTGGTAAATTTTCCAAATAATAAATTGGGTATTTTTCATTACCCGGTGAAAAATGAGCATATATGGATACATATATGTAAATATATGGATGCATATATGTAAATATATGAGCATATATGGTCATATATGAAATTGTATGCAGTCATATATGATCATATTTGCAACATATATGTCCATATACGTAAAATGAGGGCATATGCCCATATATGACATATGTGGACATATACGGAGCATATATGTCATATATGTTCATATGCCCTCATTTTACGTATATGGGCATATATGTTGCAAATATGATCATATATGACTTCATACAGTGTCATATATATTCATATATGCTACATATATGGACATACATGACGCTGTATGAACGCATATATGATCATATTTGTACCATTTTTCACCGGGTTACGAAAAATTTCCCAAAAACAAAATATGAAAAATTGCCCACTTTTATTTTGGTTTAATTTTTTTCAAAATATTAAAATGTCTAAACTGAAATAAAGCGCAATGAAACACACAGAAAAAAATAAAAAAAATATTTAATTAAAAAATTCGTAGATTTAATTAAAAAATTAATTAAATCCGGACCAATCACTAAAATGCGCAAATAAATTAAAAATATTTGTATGTCGTTAATACAAAATAAATGGATATTTATTTAATTAAAAAGTTAATACTATAAATTAAAAAATTTAATTAAAATTTAAAAAAAAAAATAATTAAAATTTTAATTGTATAAATTAAAAAAATTAATTAAAAATATTATATTAAAAAAAAAAATAATTTGTAAAAACATTCTTTTTGAACAAAATAGTTTAAAAAAAAATATTTCTTCAAACTTTACCAAATTTATTTATGCCGTAAAGACATAGTCAGTGAGATGATTTTATAAAGTTGATTATAAACCTTTCATATACATACACATAAAACTATAAACAAAATGAGAATTCAAAAACCTATGTGAAAAATAAAAAAACTTTCAACAAACTTTTTATATTTATGTATTTTTTTTTTGTATGTAATACAATGCAAGAGAAAAACACACACTCGCACACACACGGAAAACAAAACAAAAAAAAAAATAAGTAAAGCTAGAAATTTAATTAAACATTTAATTATATAAATTAAATACTTAATTAATATTAAATTTGAAAACAATTAAAATATTAATTAAAATAAAGTTAAAAATTTAATTAAACAATTAATTATATTAATTAAAAGTTTAATTAATATTAAATTAAAAAACAATTAAAATTTTAATTAAAATAAAATATACGATATTATTTTCTGTGCAGTGACTAGAAAAATTAAATAAACCTTAAAAGCCTCAACCTTAAAAAAAGTTAATAATTTTTTTTAGAAACAAGACAGTGAACGCAGTGTTTTGACAAACTCTGCGGGGAATCGAACCAACAAACCTGCACTTACCGCAGCCCAGTAGAAAACCAAAAGTAATGAATTAAAAAACAGTATGGAGCTGCGATAAAAGTGCCGCAGGCGAAAAATTTTAACAACAAATTTTAACAAAAAATCTCGCGATTCATTGTTAAAATTTGTTGTTAAAATTTTTCGTCTGCGGCGCTTTTATCGCGGCTCCGTAAAATTTTTTCTATTTCTTCATTTAACTAATTATTTTACTTCTTATTGGTAATGGGTTTTTACTCCTTATTAGTAATCCGAGTCAGTAACTACTTATTTATCTCCATACTCTTCACTACTTATTTTTGTCTCATGCCCTTGTTAAAATAATTAGTGTTTCATTTAATAAGTAAAACCAGTAAAAATTACTAATTTTAGTACTTTGAAGATACTAAAATTAGTAAATAATTAGTAGATTTTTGTACAAAATCACTTACTAAACCTTTTACTGTAGAATTATTTTGAGTGTATGAAATATTTCACAATACTAATGAATATTCATTCAGCCAATGCATTGTTTCATTGATTCTATTAGTTTGGTTTTATGAAATTTGTTCATAAATATTATGAACAATAATTCTTTCAGAGTGGTTTTGCAAAAAAAAAATAAATAAAGAAGCAAAATTTTACCTAAAACTATGTAAAATCGTTCCTTATTTTTGGTTTTTATGCTCAATTTATTTGTAAATTTAACTCACGCACTAATGTTTATGTTATTTTTATTATTGTTTTTCTTTCATATATTTTTTTTTTGTTTTATTTGTTTTTATTGTTCTATGTCGTAAAAAAAAAAGAAAAATATGCTGCCAGCATATATTTTTTTTTTTTGGTTTTGGCTCTAGACTGATTAGAAAATTGATGTTATGAAGTGTGTTTCTAAAAAAATATAGAATTTTTAGTATTTTCAATGACAAGTTTTGTTTTTATTATTGTTTTTGTGTAAATGATAATTATAGATAATTATTAATTGTAATATATATTATGAAATAACGTAAAATTAATTACATATAATTGAAATGTTTTTGTGCTGTGTTTTAGATGTGTATGTTTAATGCATTTAATGTAAAATAAATAATAAATATTATTATCATTTTTTTTTATATTTTTATTAAAATTAAGTTATTTAGTCGACCTTTTAATTGTGCAAGGAAAAAAAAATATTCTAGTTCGAGACTATTTTTATGTTTTAAAATTTTCTAAGTTCCAGACACAAAAAGTTTTTGCGTTTTGGAGTTAAGAATTTCATTAAAAATTATTTAAACAAAAAAAAAAAAAATAATCCAAATTTGAAAAATTTTACAAGTCCCGAAAAAGTTTTAGAAGTCCTGGACAAAAATTTTTGTTTGCCAAATTTTTTGCGTTTTCTGAAAAAACTGGGTACATCGGATAAATTTGAAAATTATGAGATAAAAAAAAAATTATACAAAATTCTACATATTTTATCTTATAAAATAAAATCAAATTAGATAAACCCAATATTCGGATCAAAAATTATCATATTTAATCTAATATAACAAATTTTGAGCTATTTTGATCCACCAATTTTATCATATAATTTTATCCAAATACGTGTTGTACCGTATTAAATTATATATGGCTCAATTTCAAATTATATATGGACCTGTATATTTTTTTTAGTCGGGTTAGAAAAATTTCAAAACATGGAGTCATGTTAAATTTTATATTAAACACTTACAATTAGAAAATATTCTCATAAAAAATTTTTCCTTGGAAAAACTTAGAAAAATTTTTAAAAATGGAGTCATATAAAATTTTATATAAAACACTTAAAAACAAGTAAGAAAATTATAGTCGGTCAAGACCGACCATATAATACCCTACACCAGAGTTTCCCGAAAAATGGGTCCCAAGTTCAAACATGGACTGATTAGATCTATATTTTGTCAAATCTTTAATAAGTGTAAAAAGCACTCATAAATCAAATTTGAGTGGAATAGGCTTCTTTTTGTTGACAATAAATCGCTTCAACTGAATATCGGGCGAAATTTCCACATGGGACCTAAGTCCAAAAATGGTCCGATGATAATAAGATTTGATAAGGTTATTAAAGTACGCGTTTAACATACACAAACAGAATTTTAATTAAATATTTTTTTTATTTTCATGAAATTTGAGAGATTTATGTGAAAATCGGGAAGGTAGTTTGTATGGGGGCTACAAGAAGAACTGGTCCGATTTCTTTAAAATTCGGAATGGTGATTTGTGTGGATAAAACATGATTACCTGCCAAATTTCGAAAAGATACCCATTAAAATGCTATTAGAGTCATTTGAGCCAAAACTAAAGAGGACCTTTGTATAGGGGATAGGTCTAAATATGGACCGATTTTTTTTTCAATTTCAATAAGCTTCGTCCTTGGGCCAAAAGAGGCTTAAATTTCAAATTTCAAGTCAATTGATTAAGAATTGCGACCTGTATCGTGTTTACACCGTTTACATGGACAGACAGACGGACGGACGGACATCGCTAAATCGACTCAAAAAGTGATTCTAAGTCGATCGGTATACTTAAAAGTGGGTCTAGGACCAATATTTCGGGTAGTTACAAACATCAGCACAAACTCATTATACCCTGTACCACAGTGTGGTGTAGGTATAAATATTTGCGAAAAAAAAAAAAAACTTAGAAAAAATTTAAAAGATAGAGTCATATAAAATTTTATATAAAACACTTAGAAGATATTCGTGATAAAAAAGTTGTGCTTGAAAAAACTTGGAAAATATAAAATATGGAGTCATATGAAATTTTATATAAAACACTTTGAAAATATTCGCGATAAAAATATGTTCTTGAAAAAAACTTAAAATTTAAAAAATAATGGATTTTCGAGATACGGCATATAAAATTTTATATAAAACACTTAAGACATTTGGAATGATACATGGGACCAGATGTTACAACATATAGTTATGTATGGCGATATCTTAAAAAAATCGCACATAAAAATTTATTATATAAATTTATCTCGCAATACATAGTGTCACACATGATCATATATGAAATAATATGACTATATAAAAGTATATAAGATCATGTTAAATTATTTTTACTCGGGCCATTACGAATTCTCATAACTAAACCATTTACAGATGTAATTCGTAAAATATCAATTGTAATTCGAAGATTCTACTTGTAATTCGAAGATTCCATTTGTAACAAAAACAAAACAAAAAGATTCCATTTGTAATTCAAAAATTCTACTTGTAATTCGAAGATTATATTTGTAATTCGAAGATTCTATTTGTAATTCGAAAATTCCATTTGTAATTCGAAGATTCCAATTGTAATTCGTAAAATATCAATGGAAATTCAGTTGATATTTTTCGAATTACAATTGGAATCTTCGAATTACAAATGGAATCTTCGAATTACAAGTAGAATCTTCGAATTACAATTGATGTTTTGCGAATTTCATATGTAAATGGTGTAGTACTCATGTTAACTCTACCTTTTTTATAAGGTTTTTCTCCCAATAAATACTTAAGGGTACTTTCCACTATCACACATTTCCATTATACAAGCGTAATTTCACCATGTTAGCGAAATATCTTTTAAAAAAATTTGGCAAGAAATTGTTCACTTATTAGATACGACTAGGTTTCAATCAAAAAAGAATCCAAAACTCTTTAGGAAGTTGGTAAATTTTGATGTGTATAATGGAAAGTGTGATAGTGGAAAGTACCCTTTATTGAGTTTCTGTTGGTAAAAAAATTAATAATTTTCTGGAATGAATTGACGAAACTCAACAAATACTCATTGAGTTTCTGATATCAAAAAAATTGGTAATCTTCAGGAATGAATTGACGATCGTTTCGGGGATTTTCCAATTTCCACATCATCAGAAGTGGTTAGAAAATTGGGTATAACTTTTAGTGTGCAATACAAAAAAACTGTAATGTTAACAAAAAAAAGCTTGTGCCTACAAGAAAATTTGCTGCTTTTGAACCTACAATTTTTTTGGTAAAGTTAGCAAAAATGTTTTGCCAAAAATTAGTTAATTGAAATTTTTTTTATTTCAACTTACAAGGGAAGTATCTCAACCATCGGCGTATACAGAGGGGGGGCCCAACAACAACAACAAAAAAATATTTTTTTTATATGTATTGGAAAACACAAATCTCACAAAAAAAACAACAACAATTTGTTTGTTGTTGTTGTTGGGCCCTGAAAAAACAGTCCTGCATACGCCGTTGATCTCAACCCATATGAACCGATTTGCCTGAAACTTAAAATATATATTAAAGAGACGATTTTAAGGTTGGGGTGTCTCGGCTTATCGGCCATATCAGTGTTTAAAAATTTCGTTGTCTCCTTATGAAACCATGTGGACCTTCGGGAAAATTTCGATAACTTCCGAACTAATAGGAATATCATCTAGGGCAAAAATACGTGTCGACTTAAATTTAATAAAGATTATTTCTTATTCATCTGGATATCGTAGTTCAATGTCTTCACATAAATACCCCCCAAAATTTACACATTTTCCTAAAATAAATATTTAAAGAAGCCGAATTTTTACAAGGTTATGCCACCGCTGGATAGGCATTAAAAAACCTTTCTTCTCATATGTAAACATCATATAGTTTCTTAAAAAGAAATGGCTGAAAAATCCAAAAAAGGATTTTTTCGCCATTTTTTGACCCACGTTTTAACCCCTAAATCTCCGATATGGCCGATAAGCTGAGACACCCCAACCTTAGAATTGTCTCTTTTACATATATTTTAAGTTTCAGGCAAATCGGTTCATAAGGGTTGAGATACTTCCCTTGTTAGTTCATTCACATTTGAGGACCCCATTGGGTTCGGACTCGATAGGTTTGTGTCCGTTTCGATCTACCTGGCTTAGTTTTTGAGATAAATGATTTTAGGGGACCACTGGGGTTTTGAGAATTACAAAACTCGATAACTTCAAAAATATTACTGCTTTTGGTAATCTTGTTCTACGTGTTGAGAGCTACAAAAATGCTTTTGGACTTTTTGTTGTGTCGGCAATATTTACCGAGATATGAGCATTTTAAAATTTTCGGGAATGCTAACTTTTTTGGATCCAAAGTTAGGATCCATTAGGGTCTACACATGTGAAGAGAACTGGCGATACTATGGAGAGCGCGAGAACCAAAAATGGCCTCCATTTTGCTCTATCTGGCTTAGTTTCCGAGATAGCGCCATTTTAAGTTGTCGGAAAAAAAAAATTACAACTTATTTTTGCTAATATTAGCAAAAAAGCTTCTAAAAATTTGGTCAACTCAATTTTAAATTTAGCAAAAACAATTAGTTCAAATTTTGTTTAAAATTGCTAATGCGCTAAATGATGTTTACAAGATACTTTTGCTAACATGCTAATCTCAACTATAAATTTGCTAAAGGTTAGCTTACTAGTATTAGGAAAACAAAATTAGTAAATCTACTAATGTATTATTCTGAGTGTCGGGTGGGTCGATGATTTGAATTTTTGCGAGTCTCATTTACTAATAGCAAAAAGTCGGTGCGCATTTTCGGGCTGATAACGGAAAAAAATAATAAAAAATTTTTAGGAGAGTACTTTTAGTCCCCACAAACGGTTTTTGGAAAAAATATTTTTTTTTTAATATTTTTAAAATTTTGTCACATAAAAAATTGAAAAATATTATAAAAAATATTTAGGTGATCAATTTAGGTCCATAGAAGCATTTCGAAAATCAGAAACTCTCCCAAGGGTGTCCATAAAGGAGTCAAATATTTGACCTACCTCCAATATTTTTTTAAATCCAACATTTTCTCGGTGTAACTTCAAAGCGATCCCAAATATTTTTGAACCCCAAAGTTTTCTCAGAACCCTATTTTCAACCCCTTAAAATTTGACGTCTCTTTCGGCAGCTTCGGGGGGCACGTTTCAGACAGTTAGAGCGGTGGGAGCGAATTTTATAAAAATATATGTTTGTATGTATGAGAGCCATCTTAGGGTGTGGAGATGGGGTAAATTTTGATTTAGAAAAACTTTTGTGGGGTAAAATTGAACGGGGTCGTTTTTATATTTGACCCCTTTAGGAGACACTACTGAAGCGGTAGGAGCAAATTTAATAAAACAAATTATATAAAAACAAGAAAAAATTTAAATTCGGCCTTGCCGAATGTAATGATACCCTCCACAATTTCAAAAAGACTATTGCAAAAAACTGTATTTAAAATGAAATTACTTTTGAAAAAAAAAAAAATTTTGAAAAAAAATTTCCGCGAAAAAAAAAGTTGGTAAAAAAAAATCAAAAAATGCGTTCGTTCTTGTTAAAATACCATTTGGTGTTCAGTTATGTTCACATATGAGGCATTCCACACCAAATGTCCCGCAACAGAAAAACATGTGTCCCGTAAATTTCTGAATATGTTGTTTGGATAGCCCTATATGTAACTAAGAAAATTGCGTTTTGGTTTTTCAAATTTTCGAAAACTGGGCTTAGGAGGCGTGGTCAAATATTGGAAAAATGGTAAAATTTGTGGCGAGTTGCCTTGATTAAATATTTATCACATTAATACGGAATGCACCACAATGTCAAAAATTTACGTTCTTATATAGTTTTATATGGGCTATCGATTAAAATTTTTTGTTTTGGAAAATTTTCAGAACCCGTTCTGAAATTTTCCATTTTTTAAAAAAGTAAATTTATCAAAAATCCGGCCACTTTTTTTTCTTTTTTCTTTATTTTTTAAAAGTTTAGATGTTTGTCCATCCACACAAAAAAAATCAGAAACACGTTCATCTTTTTTCGAGAAAATCGCATTTGAACTTTAAATTTCATAACAATTTTGTTATTTGCTTGTATTTCTTTGTTTTAAAGTTGCGAATGAGTAATATTAATTGCATAAATATTCGTCATACGCTCTGTTGACACAAGAAAATACAAGCAAATTACAAAATTGTTATGAAATTTAAAATTCAAATGCGATTTTCTCGAAAAAAACGAAAAATATATTTCTGATTTTTTTTTGTGTGGATGGACAAACATCTAAACTTAAAAAAAAAAAGAAAAAAAAAGAAAAAAAAGTTGGCCGGATTTTTGATAAATTGACTTTTTTAAAAAATGGAAAATTTCAGAACGGGTTCAGAAAATTTTTCTTGGAAAAAAAATTTATTCGATAGCCCATACGAAACTATAGAAGAATGTAAATTTTTATGATTGTGGTGCATTTCGTTTTAATGTGATAAATATTTAATCAAGGCAACTCGCCACAAATTTGACAATTTTTCCAATATTTGACCACGCCTCCTAAGCCCAGTTTCTGAAAAATTGAAAAACCGAAAACGCAATTTTCTAAGTTCCATATAGGGCTAGCCATACAAGCTATTCAGAAGTTTATGGTACACGTGTTTTTTTCGCTGGACATTTGGTGTGGAATGCCTCATATGTCAACCAGCAGCCGAATTAAAGAATTTTGTATTTTTAGGTTATGTTGAATTTTTTTTTTTTTTTTTTTTTTTCTTTCATATTTTATTTATTGAATCTTCACTTTAATTCCGTGAACTAACAATAAGTGTTCATATCTTATATCTAAATATTCTTAATATTAAGTCCAGCCAGTGCCAGACAAAATTTCATTTTCTCATATATTTCTTAAATTTATTTGTTTATAAATGTTCTCAAATCCATTTCTCCTTCCAGTTAGTTAGCTAGATCAGCAGTCACCCTCCTTCTAAGGCGTTGGTGGCCACGATTATTAAGTAGATTTCTTGCTAGATAGTTTGGGTGCGTTTCCAGAGGTAATTTTGGGTATGTTTTACAATTTCATCTTTAACATAAGCAACATTTAAATCTTTGTGTATGTTGGAATTTCTAACATACCAAGGGGCGCATGTTATCATCCGTAAAATGTTGTTCTGTTTTCTTTGAATTCTCTCCACATTAGATGATGACGCAGTGCCCCATAGCTGAATGCCGTAGCACCATATAGGTTTTAGAATTGAATTGTACAACAAGAGCTTACAATCTAAACTAAGTTTAGAGTTTCTTCCAATCAGCCAATTAACTTCTATAGTCTTTAATTTCATCTGAGATAATTTTGCATCTAAATGTGTTTTCCACGTAAGACGACGATCAAGATGAATACCGAGGTATTTAACATTTGTATGTTGGGGTACATTGTGGTTATTGATCTGAATGTGGGGACAAGTTTCTCTTCTCAACGTGAAAGTTACGTGAACACATTTTTGCTCATTTACCTTTATCTTCCACTTTTGTAACCATTCTTCTAATTGAAGAATATGACTCTGCAGTATTCGTGTAGCTTCAATCGGGTTGTCATGGAGGCTTAAAATGGCAGTATCGTCAGCAAATGTGGAAGTGTGGGTATTGAAATTTGTTGGCATGTCAGAAGTGTATAGAATATACAAAAGCGGTCCCAAGATACTACCTTGTGGAACTCCAGCTTGTATAAAATGAGGGGTGCTAACAAAATCGTTCTCCTTGATCGTAAATTTTCGATTTGTTATATAGCTTTCGAGTAATTTATGCGTATTTGGTGGTAACACATTTTTAATTTTATAGAGTAAACCCTCATGCCAGACCTTATCGAATGCTTGTGATACATCAATAAAAAGTGCGGAGCAATACTTTTTTTCTTCATAGGCTCTTCTAATTTCACTAACCAGTCTGTGAACTTGCTCAATAGTTCCATGTTTTCTTCTAAATCCAAACTGATGATCCGGAATAGAGTTGTTCTGAGTTACAGCTATAGTTAATCTGTTTACTAACAGTTTTTCGAAAAGTTTGGATAAACTGGACAACAGACTGACAGGTCTATATGATTCAACTTTTGTATGATCTTTGCCTGGCTTGGGTATCATTTTAACGAGTGAAACTTTCCATTCTGGGGGATAATGTTCAAGGCGTAATATAGCATTAAAAATAAATAGAATTATTCTTAATGCTATCCGGGGTAACTCCAAAAGCATTTTATTACTGATCATATCAATACCAAATGCCTTTTTGGGGTTTAAATCAACAACTGCCTTTTCGACCTCTCGCATCTCAAACCGGATGGGTTCTGCTCTGCGCTGGGGTAAAATTGGTGGCAACTCTACTATAACACTTGATTCATTTGGCGTGAAAACATTTTTTAAGTGTTCAACAAACAGATCTACTTTTTCAGTATCATTTCTAGCCCAACCTCCATTTGGTTTTCGCAAAGGAGGCTTACATATGACAGGTCTTTTCAAATTCTTGGTAGCACGCCATAACGAGTAATCCGTTTTTGATGTAGGCTCAAGATTTTCTAAAAATCTGTTTAGTGATGCCACTCTCTGCGATTCAAGTAGTCTTCGTAAATTATTAGTGCATTCTCTCAATCGTGATTTGAGTTGTGGAGATCTGTGCAGTTGCCACTCTCTACGAGCTCTTCTTTTTTCATTTAAGAGTCGTTCAACATCAACAGAAAAAACTGGGTTTTGTCTGGATTGTCGGGGGGGTTTAGTAGCAAGTCGAGCAGCAAGTTTGAGATTGGATTCAAAATTCCTGAGCGAAAGGTCAATTTCATCTGGTGTTCTTAGCGTTATGTTTTCTGAGCAATGAGTACTGAGAAATTTTTTATATTTTAGCCAATTTGTTCCTTTGCCTGTCAGTGCTAAGTCACCAGTGGGGGATACAATTTCTCGGGGGTTAAGGAGAGTAACAATAGTGGGTGTGTGGTCTGAAGAGAGTTCCAAAGAAGATTCCACACTAACGAAATTTCTTTCTATATTCCTAGTCACACCAAAGTCGATAAGATCAGGAATCTTATTACGATCTGACGGCCAGTATGTCGGTTCTCCGCTTGAGACCACATCCAGACCCATTTTAGAAATTGTATCAAACAACACACGGCCTCTCGGGGTAATGAGGCGTGACCCCCAGAATGTATGCTTGGCGTTAAAGTCGCCAGCTGCCAGAAAACGTGATCCTAGTGATTTAAAAAAAGTGTCAAACTGATTTCCATCTATTCTAAATCTGGGGGGAGCATAAATCGACGAAATCACTAGGTTCATATTAAACTCCTCTACGCGTATTGTAGTTGCTTGGAGGTAATCCTCGCAGAGATCACACAAAAGATGGTGTTTCAATCGAGTTTTAATTAGAATGCCTGAGCCTCCACATGCCCTGCCTCTGGGGTCTTTTGTATCGTACAGTGTGTAACCATGTACAGAAAAAGCACTTCGAGAAGTCAAATGAGTCTCAGAAACAAGCATTATATCTATTTGCTTGTTTCTGAGAAAATAATCAAGCTCGTCTTTTTGTTGGCGTATGCCGTTAGCGTTCCAGAAACATATTTTAAGACTGTTCATGGTTTACTTAACACAGCCTGCAATAACATAGACTGCATTCTCACTATCTCCTGCATCATGTTTCCCATTGTATTCGTGAAGTTCGATATCGACTGAACTAACGTATCAATTGTTGCCTCGAGTCTACTAAAATTAAAACTTTGGGTAGTGGAATGATCCTGAGGATTTTCAGTACGAAGTTGAGGACTCGATCCCGAACTCTGTGGCATATTTTGAACTTGGGGTTGTAATGGAGTAATTTGAACCTGGGGTTGTGTTGGGGTAGTTTGAACTTTGGGTCGACCTCTTAAAACAGATGCAAAGGAGTGGGTATTCTGATTGAAATGTTGAATGTACTAAAATTTTTGAGGTGTCCTTACATTTTCGTTCATAACTTTTGAACCGCTGAACCGATATCGCTCAAATACAATACCAAACTTCTCGGGAGAACTTCCAAAAAATATGTTAAGTTTCAGTGATCTCCCTGTAATATTTTGGCCTTGATCACCATTTCCACAGACAGACAGACGGACAGACGGACATCGCTAGAATGTCTGATCATAAATATATATTTTATGGGGTCCCAGACTGATATTTCGATGAGTTACAAACGGAATGACAAACTTACACTCTAAAAACTCTTTGTAAAATTACTACTATAAAGTGGGTAAATTTCTATGTAAAATAACACACAACGCCTAATATTGAGCACAAAGTGTTTAAAAATCTAATTTGCACACAAAAATTCGAAAATTAAACACTTTATGTAGTATTTTGTGTGTTGATAAATATATTCGTAGAAAATTACACACAAGATGTTTAAAATAAAACATTAAATGTGTATAGTAAGCATTGTGTGTTTAATATTCCAATATTGAACATTAAATGTGTAACTAAAAAAATTAAAATTGTCAAATAAAAATTAATATAAATACAGAAAATTGTTCAGCATTCAGCAACAAAAATAAAACAACGCGAAAAAAAACAAAAAAAATTAAAATTAACGTATTTAAAGTAAATGGATAATTAAAATATATGTCCTGCGATCAAATGCAATATATGCATTTTGGTATTGCCAATTTTACAACATATCGGTAAGTACACCAACTATCTTTTAAATTGTTTTTAGAAAAAACATGTGTCTCAGATTTTAAGAATTTTTCTTAGCGGAAATGTTTAAGATTCTGTGAACTCATGTATTCTAAAACAAAATGTCTTACAACTAGAAAAATTTCTCAGATTTTAAAATTTTCCAGAATCACTAAATCTTCCTGATTTTGAGAATTTTTCTTTACAAAGAATGTTACAGATTCTAAGAATTTTAAAACTCAAAAATATTTTAGATTCTGAGAATTTTTCTTAAGAACAACTGTCTCAGCACTGAGAATTTTCCGATACAAAAACTGTCTCAGATTTTAAAAATTTTTCTATAAAAAAATGTCTCAGATTCTTTAAATTATTTATAGGAAAAATATCTCAGACTCTGAGACCTTTTCTATAAAAAAATGTCTCAGATTCTCAAAATTTTTCTATAACAAACATTTCTATAAAAAAATGTCTCAAACTCTGAGAATTTTTCTATATAAAAAAATGTCTCAGATTCTGAGAATTTTTCTATAAAAAAATGTCTCAGATTCTAAGAATTTTTGTATAAAAAAAATGTCTCAGATTCTGAGAATTTGTCTATAGAAAAAATGTCTCAGATTCTGAGAATTTTTCTACAGAAAAAATGTCTCAGATTCTGGGAATTTTTCTATAAAAAAATGTCTCAGATTCTGAGAATTTTTCTATAAAAAAATGTCTCAGATTCTGAGAATTTTTCTAAAGAAAAAATGTCTCAGATTCTAGGTGTTTATCTATAGAAAAAATTTCTTAGATTCTGAGAGTTTTTTTATGGCAAAAATGTCTCATATTCTGAGAATTTTTCTATAAAAAAATATCTCAGATTCTAAAAATTTTTCTATAGAAAAAAAAAATCTTTTCTATAGAAAAAATGTCTGAGATTTTGAGATTTTTTCTATAAAAAAAATGTCTCAGATTCTGAGAATTTTTTTAGAGAAAAAATGTATCAGATTCTGAGAATATTTCTATAGAAAATATGTTTCAGATTCTGAGAATTTTTCTATAGAAAAAATGTCTCAGATTCTGAGAATTTTTCTATAGAAAAAATGTCTCAGATTTTGAGAATTTTTCTATTGAAAAAATGTCTCAGATTCTGAGAATTTTTCTATGAAAAAATGTCTCAGGTTCTGAGAATTTTTCAATAAAAAAAATGTCTCAGATTCTAAGAATTTTTCTATAGAAAAAATGTCTCAGATTCTAAGAATTTTTCGAAAGAAAAAATGTCTCAGATTCTGAGAATTTTTCGAAAGAAAAAATGTCTCAGATTCTAGGTGTTTATCTATAGAAAAAAATTCTTAAATTCTGAGAGTTTTTCTATGGCAAAAATGTCTCATATTCTGAGCATTTTCCTATAAAAAAATATCTCAGATTCTAAAAATTTTTCTATAGAAAATCTTAGATTCTGAGAATTTTTCTGTAGAAAAAAGTATTAGATTCTGAGAATTTTTCCATACAAAAAATGTCTCAGATTCTAAGTGTTTATCTATAGAAAAATTTCCTAGATTTTGAGAATTTTTCTATAGCAAAAATGTATCATATTATAATAATTTTTCTATAAAAAATTATCTCAGATTCTAAAAATTTTCTATAGACAAAAACCTTAGATTCTGAGAATTTTTCAAAATATGTCTCAGATTCTGAGACTTTTCCATGAAAATATGTCTCAAATTCTGACAATTTTTCTATAGAAAAAATGAGATTCTAAGAATTTTTTATAGAAAAATTGTCCAAGGTGCTGAGTATTTTCTATAGAAAAATTTTCTTCGATTCTGAGAAATTATCTATTGATAAAAAGACTCAGCTTCTGAAATTTTTTATGGAACAATATAGAGCAGATTCTTAAAATTTTTCAATAGAAAAAAATAATTTGATTCAAATAATATTAATTATTTTAAATTTTAATATATTTCCAGATTCGTACACTTGATGTTATCAAAATTCGGATTTTTACAAAGTCTGCTATTATTACGACGTTTAATTTAGCTGTATCTGTTTATTTTTATTTTTAATATTTATAATTATCTTATTTTAATTTTAGTTTTAAAAATTACTGGATATTTTACTACATAAATATTATAATTGCACTTCAGTTAAAATAAAAAGCATAGAAATAAAAAAGCGTTTTTTGAATTTTTTTAGGAATAAATCACAAAAGTAAAAAAAAAACATTATAAATGCAATTTTAAGCATTTTTAATCCATTTTTGTACACAAAGAATGCTTTTTTAAGCACAAACATTTTAAAATTACACACTTTGTGTTTATTTCTAGAGAATTTTCCAAGCGTCAAGCATGTAGGTGTACACACAAAATGTTTATTAGTTGTACACACTTTGTGTGCAAATGTTGAAATTTAAACACATAGTGTATTTTACCCACTTTATTGTAGGAGAACAGTTACCTACAATAAAGTGGGTAAAATTCAACAAAAATTTATAAGAGTGTATATTAGGGATATAACCAAAATAAGAACCTATCATAGCGGTATGGGCAATGTTATACTGATAACAAAAAACCTTATCCGGGGTCATTTTGGTCCAAAAACCTTCGGCACCGATAGCAATTTCCAAAACACCACAAATTCTTTTTTTTTATTTTTTTTTTTGTGGGAATCCTTCTCCACCTCCGTTTTTTGGTTTTTTGCCCTTTTACAACAAAAATAAAACAAGAACATAATAACAGTATGATTTTGAACATTAGAAATATCGGTTGCCTAATTAATTAAAAAAAAATATTAGCGAAAACTTCATCGCGATCGGTGCCGAACCTTTTTTAACATTTGCGAAAAAATGAACACACATTTCTTATTGATTTTGTATGTACTTTCTCACTATGATAGGTCCTTTTTGATATTTGCAAAAAAATGCAAATGGTTATATCCCTAGTGTATATATACCCTCTATCACTAGAGTGGAGGGTATAAAAATAGAAAAATTGTGTGGGGACTGCCTTATGGGTTGAGTTAGATTCTGGAAAAATTTTGGAGTTAAAAAAATACTGGAGGTCGGTTATACATTAGACTTCACTAGGGGCACCCTTGGGCCAATTAGAGCCGTAGGAGTAAATTTTATAAAAAAATACACTTTGTGTGGGCACCTCTTAGGGAGTCAAGATGAGGCTTAGGTATGTTTGGAACAAATGTTTTGAAGAACAAATAAATGGTGGTCGGTCTTACGTTTTACCTCTCTTGGGGCACATTTGGAGCGGATTTAATAAAAACAAATTTATAAAAAATAAAAATAAATGTATGTGGGCCGTCTTAAGGGATATATATAGAGGGAAGGTAGTATCTGAGAAAATGTTGAGATTGAAAAAATATTGAAGGTCAGTCATACATTTGATTTCTCTTGGGGCACTCTTGGGACAGTACAGTCAAAAAAACCTTGTAAAATTACAAGGAAAACCTGTAACTTTTTTTTTTTGTTACCTCCTATTTGACAAAAATTCCTAGTAATTTTACAAGCTTTTTACCAATAATTTTGTAATTTTACAAGGTTTTTACCAATAAAATTTTAAATTTAAAATTTTTTTGACACGATAAAATTTACAAGGAGGTTTCGTAATTTTACTATATTTTTTGCTACCTCCCGTTTTACGAGAATTCCTAGTAATTTTACAAGCTTTTTATCAATAATTTTGTTATTTTACAGGCTTTTTACCAATAAAATTGTAAATTTACAGTTTTTTGGCGCAATTAAAATTACAAGAAATTCTAGTGAATTTACTAGATTTTTTTTTGTAAAATTATCTTGGAAATTTGTAAAATTACAAAAAAAAAAAATGTAAAATTACAAAAAAAAATGTAAAATTACAAAAAAAAATGCAAAATTACAAAAAAAATGTAAATTTCGATTTGTTAAAAAACAAGGAAAACTGTAAAATATTGGTAAAATGGGCTTACGAGACTTTTGCTAGTAATTTGACAAAGTTTTTTTTGTTTGTGTAAAAGTTCTAGGAGCCAATTTTTATAAAATGTAATCATTGTATGTGAGCCAAATTAGGAAATTAAGATATTGGTAAAATATGTATGGGACACATGTTTGGGGCTAAACATTGTTTGGGGTCGGGCCGTTGTGGGGCTTTTAATGGGGGGGTTAGCTATGTATTTTTTGTGGGCAATAAATAAAAGCCTTTTTTTTCTCAAATTTGTTTTGTGTATATTTTTTACACTAATTTTAAATTTATTGGCAGAAAATTTAAAAAAAGGCATCAGTTTTAGGAGAAAAATTTGCTAAAAACTTGTTAACTGAAATTGAAAATCATTTTACAGGTTTTTTTGACAAAGTTTTTATTTGAATGTATTAACTCCATTACCTCTTCCTCGCCCTATTACACTTTTGTGGATTTTGGACACAATAAATATATTACTTCTAAATGAGATTTTGCTGTTTAAATTAAATTTGAATACATTTTTTTTTGTATTTAAATAAAACGGTGTAAATTTTTTTTTGTAGAGATTTAACAGAGACAATTCAGTGTAGACAAGCACCATGCATAAATCGACTGCATACATATGCAATCAAAAACGATTCATACTCAGAATGAATGTATAGTATACGAGAACTCTTCAAAAATTCTTCGTTAAGTTAAGACACCTTGTTATTTTTCGTTAAATACTGAACGTATATGATTGTGCAAGAGGTTTGCAGCTTGAATTTAGGTCATGCGAGCGCACTTAAGAGTGTATTTTTAAAATATAAAAATTTAAACAAAATAATAAGAGAGATAAGACAATCAAATAAATACAAAAAAGAGTTGCCGCATACACGAAAATTGTTTAAAATAAATTATTTAATTTTTTTAAAAAGGAAATAAAACATCGATTTTTCATAATTATAGTTTTATTAATTATAAAAATACGGAAGTTTATTTAATTTTTTTTTTTTTGTTAATTAATATGTATTTTATTTTATACAAACTAAAAATACAAAAAAAAAACACTAAACATAAAAATTTTTAAAAACTATAAATACATAACAACATATATACATCTGTATATATGTATGTACAGTGGCTACAACCTTTAATGGAACAGTATTTAGTAAGGTGGAGCAAATTTTTCTTTCAGATGCCAATACCTCAAAAACGGTTTGCGTTAGAAAAATTTGATGGAAGTTTTCAAATCTAGAGGTCTAATCTAATCAAGTCCTTTTTGATGTCACCAAAATATATGCCAGTATTTTTTGTCGTTAAAAAAATTTATCTGATAACTGAATATAATTTTTTGGATTTTTTTAATATAATTTAATTTTCTAGAGCGACCCTCGTATCACATTTAGTATTTTCTCAATCTGGACGCTATCAAGCTTAAATTAAAGATTGGAACATTTTCTATACAGTCTATTTATCATTTATAAAATAATACTCTTCCACTATGTATTTGATCCACTGTATAATACCACCATTATTAAAGTTGAATGTTTTACCTTCTGCAGCGTCATTTAATACATAATTACCGGTTACTGTACGCATACTAATGCGACCTTACGCATTTATTTGTTGTATTTTTTATTTTTTTTTTGGGTTTCAAACATTAACAATGAAAAATTGTTAACAAATGCTGATCTCATAATTTTTTTAAACATTTTAAAGCAACAATTTGTGTAAATTGTTGTTGCCTTTGCTAACAAACTACCATTTTTTTAACACCATAAAAACGCACAATTATGCGTTAGATTGCAAAGTCTAAAGTTTGTAGTTTGTATTTTTTTTTTGTTTAAATAATATTATTTTAAAAATCATTGTTTAACTAACAAATAATCACACTGAGCTGTATATACTTAAATACACTATAAAAAAATTATTGTTAAAATAAATTGTTAACAGTTGTTAATTTAAATGAGAGGACACAGTTTAGAAATAAATGGTATATAAAAAAAAAAATAGCTGCCTATGCACATTGGTTCCAAATCAAAATCTAGCTGGACAAAAGTCCAAAAATTAGTGTCCTTAAAATTGGGAATTAATAGTGCTAGGGGCAAGCTAAGGGTGTGTTCTGATCAAACTAATAACCATTTCTTGGAATTAGGTCTTTAACTTTATTAAATATGCGAATGAAATAACATTTTTGGTATCCAATATTTAAAAAAAATATATATATATATAAGTGTTCAACTAATAACATCATATTATCCATGTTACATCAATGGTTTCAAAACGATTTATGTACAAGAAAGCTACAGATTTATACTTATTCTGTACATTAATAAGAAATTTATTATCGATCTTCTTCTTATATTTTTTGTATTTTGAAGTATGGTCAATAATAACAATATTTTTGAGGACTTATGAAACTTCCGCAGCTTGCCAAAACCGAATCCAGGCATATCATGTCGAATTACTACATACAACTAACTTATAGGTAATTTATTACACTGTGTGACAGCGAAAAAAAACCTGGGATGCGATACTTTTTTTCTAGTAGGTCTTGTCGAGTACAATAAGACCCTGTACTTGAAATTTGCGAAACACCTCCAAAATCTTGAGTTTCGGGTAAAAAACCGGTTTTTCGAACTTTTTACACTTATAAGCCAGTAACTTTGTTGAAAACCAACCGATTTTAAATTTATCAACGGTTTTAGAAAGAAGAAAGTGAGACCTTCCGAAGATCTGAATATAATATTTAAGTAATATTGAGACAACTATGCGTTTTTCTCCAGAAAACTCAATTTTTTTTAAAAAATTTCTCTATTTTTCAACTTTGGAGATGTTTTTACACATTTTTTTGTTAAGGAACCGTATTATTTATGAATTTATTAAAAAAGTATATTTATTTGTGAGAAAAATTCAACTTTGGTTTTTAAAATCGGTAAAAAATTGACCGTGTTATTAAACTTTTAATAAAAACAAAATTTTGGAATAAATGCCTGCACAATGTTTTTATACCCTCTAACCGTAGTACGGGGTATATTCACTTTGTCATTCGGTGCGAAACGCATCAAAATATCGGTCTAGAGTCTCACAGCGAATATAATTTTTTGATCAGTGATCGATTCTAAGACATTATAGAGATGGCGAAATATCGGTCTAGAGTCCCATAAAGTATATATTTTTTTGATCATTGATCGATTCTAAGACATTGAAGAGATGTCCGTCATGTGCGGACGTCCGCTTGTAGAATACATGATAATTTAGTGGAATGTAAATCTTGTATAAATGACAATGGAACTCTGAAGCAAAAAAGTTTTGCGAAAGCTCTTGTTGTAAACTGTTGTTGAGAAGAAACTCAGCGGCGCGGATGTATGGCCTGCCTGGGACACCTTTCCCTTGCGATAAATGAAAATAAAAAACTACAAGGACGTTTCGTGGGTTTGTGGGGGGGGGGGGGGGGTTGTGGGTGATGCTGTCTGGGAACACCTTCCCCTAGCGATTAATGTTTACAAATTTATATATTATAATATTTACACTCAAACAATAAAATTTTATATTTTTTTTTATTTTTCGTTTAACCTAAAAGGAAAGCGGACCAAAAAAATGACATTGTTTAATCCCCTTGGTTCAACAGCGGGTCAATGAACTTCATATGACGCAAAAATGTTTTATTTGTTGAACAAATAGACAAAAAAACTTTAAAATAAAATAGTGTATTTCTGGGGTTGCATTAGTTCTCCAAGGGGAAACTTTTTTCCCCTGGTCCGGTTTAGTCCATTTACAAACTTTACTGTCCTATAAACATAACACATATTCGTGTCAAAACTTCAGGAGTCTAGCTCTTTTATTTTAGACAGTTTCGTGTCTTCCACAGATGGACAAAAGGACGGTCAGACAGACGGACATAGCTAGAATGTCGTAGAATCGATCACTGATCAAAAATATATACTTTATGGGACCCTAGATCGATATTTCGATGTGTTTCACACAGAATGACAAAGTGAGTATACCCCTCATATTATGGTTGGATGGTAGAAAAACATTGTGCAGGCATTTATTACAAAATTTTGTTTTTATTAAAAGTTTAATAACTCAGTCAATTTTTAACCGATTTTTAAAACCAAGATTGTAATTTACTCTTAAATAAATATACTTTATTAATAAATGTATAAATGGTACGGTTCCTAAATAAAAAAATATGATAAAACATCTTCAAACTTAAAAAATAACGATTTTTTTTGGAAAAATTGAGTTTTCTGGAATAATACGCACAGTTGTTTTAATATTACTTAAATTTCATGTTTACAACTTCGAAAGATATTAGTTTATTCTTTCTAAACCCGTCGAGAAATTCAAAATCGGTTAATATTCAACAAAGTTACTGGCTTATAAGTGTAAAAAGTTCGAAAAACCGGTTTTTTACCCGTAACTCAAGATTTTGGAGGTGTTTCGCAAATTTCAAGGACAGAATCTTGTTGTACTCAACAACACCTACTAGAAAAAATGTATCGCATCCCAGGTTTTTCTGTTTCATTCATTTTTGTAACACTGTGTTATACCATATATTTTTACACAAGTACGGTTTTTGTAGTTTGTTATTCAAAAAATTTTATTTTTACTCCACAAAATAAAAAATTGTAAATTTTTAAGAGAATTCATTCGAAAAGGATTTCATTTTTCGAAGCTCTGGTAACAATGACTGTCGTCTCGTTTTACCGAAATCGACTTGGTGAGAATCAAACCCACGACCCCCAGTTTCATAGGCTACACTCAAAAAATTATGTCATTAACTATTTGTAGTTTATTTAAAAAGTTTTCCGTTTAGTCGTTTTTAAAAGAAATAACATTTGTTTGATGTTCAGTTTTTATTAATGACCACTTCAGTCCTTTGTTTCAAAAATAACACTCTAAAAAATAAAGACTTTCATTAACATTTAATTTTTAAAGTCATTTATTTTTGTTCTGTAAGTAAAAACTACTGATTATTCTTTTGATTTTTAATGATTTGTGTAAGTAATTTTTTTTTAAATTGTTGGTATTTTTTAATGAAATATCATTAGTTTTTAGTTATTTCAGTTATTTTTTTGTAGAAAAAAAAAAAATCACAAAATTATTTATAGAAATATAAAAACATGTTTGTATCAAGTGGCTTTGGCACGATGGGTAGAGTGTCTGGCCAGAATGTAGTTGATTGCGGGATCGATTCCCCAAAATTTTATTAAAAATTTTTAAAAAAATATTTCAATAAAAAATTGTAAAAAATTACCTACGAAATCATTAATTTTTATTGTTTTCGTAGGTTATTTTTTTGAAATTTGTTCGTAAAAATAACAGAACTATCATTAATTTTTAATGTTTTCGTTGGTTATTTTTTTTCGAATTTTTTGGTAAAAAAGAGTGAAAAAAACGTAATTTTTTAATGTTTAATGTTATTTATTTTAGAAAATTTTGTCAACAGTAAAAAATAAATGTTGGTGTTTGTTAAAACAAATGAATAATTACTGGGATGGTTTTCAATTGTTTATTCACTGGTTTTAAGTGTGTTTTCATTTGTTTTTGCCTACAAAATATTTTGAGTGTAGCACACTACCAGCTAATCTACAGGCCCCCCCCGGAAACAGAACCGGGAATACCGGGAATATCGGTATTCCCGGTTCTGGTACCGGTTTCCCGGTTCTAGACATATTCCCGGGAATACCGGTATTCCCGGTTCTGATAATGGTACCGGTTCTCAAAAACCAAAAAAATACTATACCATAAAATATTTAAATTATACTATTTAATCAGTATTTAAGAAATATTTAGTCGTGTTTGTAAAATTATTTGAAAATCATGTAACTATTTTTTCTTAAATTAAAAAAATAAAATGGAAATGATATTTTTCACATGTTGTTTATTTTTTTTGGTAAAAGGAAAGAAAAAATTTTAATTGTAAAAAATTTTACAAAATATACATACCGGTAGTCCCGGGAATACCGTCAGAACCGGAACCGGGAATACCGGTCTTTCCGGGAATACCGGGAATGAAGTAAGAACCGGGAAACTGGTACCATTTCCCGGTTATACCGAGAACCGGAATACCGGTATTCCCGGTACTACGGTACTGACCGTAGGCACTAATTGTAACTGTTATTTTCTGAGTGTACGTAAATGAAAAAGATAGCTGCATACATATTTATGTATGTACGAGTATTTTCAAATCGTTTTATTTAACGCATTTTTTTCAAGATTGTGCGTTAATTTTTATTCGTGAATTAGTATACATACAAAATTTGTGTGAATATTGTATGTATAGAAAAAAATTATTTGAATAAAATATTTAAACTTAAGACTTTTATACTGGTAGGTATACTTTTAACAAGCATTCAAAACTTAGTAAGTCAAGAGCGACACTGTAAAACCTTACAAATTTTCTCATACACTTAGAGAAAATGTTTTAAATGGTTTCATAGTTAAAAAAACAAGATTATGTATTGAAAATTTATAAAATACTAATATTTTAGAAATTTGAGTCAAATAATAAAAAAGTAAAATTAATTAAATTGTAAAAATCAATCAATCATTATTTTTATATTTTTATACCCTCCACTTAGTGATAGAGGGTATATATAAGTTTGTCATTCCGTTTGTAACTCATCGAAATATCGGTCTGGGACCCCATAAAGTATATATATTCATGATGCCCGATCGATTTTAAGACATTCTAGCGATGTCCGTCTGTCCGTCTGTCCGTCTGTCCGTCTGTCCGTCTGTCCGTCTGTCCGTCTGTCCGTCTGTCCGTCTGTCCGTCTGTCTGTGGAAAATGCTCTCGCCGACAAAATATTGCACAGAGATGACTGAAACTTAACATATATGTTGGAAGTTCTCCCGAGAAGTTTGGTATTGCATTTGAGCGATATCGGTTCAGCGGTTCAAAAGTTATGAACGAAAATGTAAGCACACCTCAAAAATTTCAGTACATTCAACATAACCTAAAAATACAAAATGCTTTAATTCGGCTTCTGGTTGACATATGTGAACATAATTGAACACCAAATGGTATTTAAACAAGTACGAACATATTTTTTGACAAAAAAAGAAAAAAATCGCGGATTTTTTTTTTTACCAAAATTTCTTTTCGCGGAATTTTTTTCAATTTTTTTTTTTTCAAAAGTAATTTCCTTTTAAATAAAGTTGTTTGCAATAATCTTTTTGAAATTGTGGAGGGTATCACTACATTCGGCAAGGCCGAATTTAACTTTTTTACTTGTTTATTTTATATTTTCTAAATGTCTAATATGCTTACTGTAGGGTACTCAAGACAAATTTTATTTCTAGTATCTTATAAAAGTCATAGGCATTTAAAAAAAAAATATAAAAAAACTATGTATTCAAGGTTATGTTCAGGGCTATACGCATCGAAATTAATCAGTGCGTTGTCGTTGATTTTTTCATGAATATTTTTTTTTGTTCGTTGTCTTCTATTGTAGATCTGAATTTAGTTTTGTGCGTTTTTTTTTTTACTTTTTTTTGGTTAAACAATTTTTAAGTTTTTTTTTATTTCGTAGAGTCACAATTTTAGGCCGTTTTGTATTTTTGTTAGTTTTGTTTTCTGCAGTTATAAATCAAATGTGAGTGAAAAATTTGTTAATATTTCATTTGTTATCGTTAGTTTGTTAAATTTATTTTTAGTTAACGAGGAGAAGATACTGAAGTATTATGCATTGTTTGGACAACTGAAAAAAATTCAAAAAAATAACATGTTAATTATATTTTTATATAGAGAGAGAAATACATGCGAGTAGTACAAGTACCTTAATATATGGTGGTACTTTGATTATGCATATTTTTAAATGTACCTATCTACCAACTTTCACTTGTTAAAAAATTATATTGTTTTGTAATTTAATCAAAAACTAACTCTGATAAATAATTGTATTTGATCAAATTTGGTCTTCAAAGCTTTTTCTTCATATCGAGTTTTTGAGAAAATTGTGGTCAAAGCCAAAGTGAAGACAACTTAAAATTAATTTTTCTTAGGTTAAGTTGGCTGGGTGTGCGCCAATTTGGCGAATTCACCTGGAGGGCAAAAGACCCATTGTGATTCCCTTAATTGTCATTTCACTACACTCAAAAAAACCCGTATAAAATAACAAACAAAAACTTGTAACATTTATTTTTTGCTACCTCATTTTAACAAGAATTCCTTGTAATTTTAAACACTTTTTACCAAAAATTTTGTAATTTTACAAGCTTTTTACCAATAAAATTGTAAGTTTAAATTTTTTGACGATATAAAACTTACAACGAGGTTTCGTAACTTTACTAGATATTTAGATATTTTACAAGTTTTTTACAATTGTAAATTTACAACTTACTTTACCTATAAGGAATATTCGTAAATTTACTAGTTTATTTTTGTAAAAAACCATTGAAATTTGTAAAATTACAAAAGAAAATTGTAAAATTACAAAAAAAAGTAAATTTCAATAAAAAAATGTTGTTAAAAATCCAAGAAAATTGTCAAATATTGGTAAAATGGGATTAAGAAACTTTTTCTAGTAATTTGACAAGTTTTTTTGTGTGTTCTCTGATACAAAAACTTTTTACTTCTTGATCCACCCTGATTCTCTAAGATATTCTGCTATAGATGTCAATGAGACACCGTTATGCAATCTAGGTCATCGAAAAATGTTTACCCCAAATGTTTAAGACGGATTCTCATCAGACTCGGACATTCACATAACAAGTGTTTCACTGACTCTTTCTCCTCCACTTCCCTACAAATTCTAAAATAGACCCTATCAGAAATACGAACGGCCATTTGGCCAATTATACAGTGTACTATGTATAAATACTCCCACTAATAGGCTAAAGGGACCTTTAAAGGGACCTTTGCCAAAAGTAAGACGACTTTTTGTCCTCTTAGGATTAGTCAGTCGCCACATGGTTCGCGATATCCAGCACGTATCCAGTGATATCCAGTTATCCTTCATTCTATTCTCAGATATCCTATCAATTTCGTTCATCAATTCCTCTATAGGAACTACACGTTCCCCCTAAGATTCCGAGCCATTTATCGCACATTCATCAGTCAATTCGTTCCCAGCGACCGCACTATGTTCAGGGACCCATATTAGATTGACTGTGTGCTGACTGATTCGACAAAGGGATTGTATACAATTCCTAACGATTCCCGATTTTACAATGTTGGATTCTAAGTCTTCAGAGCTGCGATACTATCGACGAAAATATTAATGACGCACGGACAAAGGTCCCTTGTCATAATCAGCTGTCCGGCTATATTAATTGCAAGTAGAGATGGGCACGAGAGTGAGTTTTGACTCACAATCAATCACGACAGGAATTTTTTAATCACGAACATATTTTTTCTACTCACACTCACTCACAATCACGTGAGTAAATTTAATGCAACTCACGTGCACTTACATAAGCTTCACTCACGTTGACTCACACTCACGAAACTCTTGTTTATAAAAAAAATTCCAAAAATCTTACACTCAAAATATTTTGTAGGCAAAAACAAATGAAAAACACACTTTAAACCAGTGTATAAACAATTAAAAACCATTCCAGTAATTATTCATTTGTTTTAACAAACATCAACATTTATTTTCTACTGTTGACAAAATTTTCTAAAATAAATAACATTAAACATTAAAAAATTACGTTTTTTTCATTATTTTTTACCAACAAATTCGAAAAAAATAAATAATTAAAAATTAATGATAGTTCTGTTATTTTTACCAACAAATTCCAAAAAAATAACCTACGAAAACACTAAAAAATAATGATTTCGTAGGTTATTTTTTACAATTTTCTATTGAAATATTTTTTTAAAAATTTTTAATAAAATTTTGGGGAATCGATCCCGCAATCAACTACATTCTGGCCGGACACTCTACCCATCGTACCAAAGTCACTTGATACAAACATGTTTTTATATTTCTATAAATAATTTTTTGAATTGTTTTCTACAAAAAAAATAACTGACTTGTGTAGGTAAAAACTAATGATATCTCATTAAAAAATACCAACAATTTAAAAAAATTACTTACACAAATCATTAAAAATTTAAAGAATAATAAGTAGTTTTTACTTACAGAACAAAAATAAATGACTTTAAAGATCAAATGTAAATGAAAGTCTTTATTTTTTAGTGTGTTATTTTTGAAACAAAGGACAGAAGTAGTCATTAATAAAAACTGAACATCAAACAAATGTTTTTTCTTTTAAAAACGACTAAACGGAAAACTTTTTAAATAAACTACAAACAGTTAATTACATAATTTTTTAAGTCTACAAAGTCTTAAGCAAAATTTAAATTTCAGAGAAATTTTTCATTTTTTTTTTGCTCTTTTCGGACAAAATCTTAAGTTTAGCCATATTTTAAAATTTTTTTATTGCTTTTTTTGGTAAGAAAGAAAATTTGAAGAGAAAATAAATCACGCAAACTAACGCAAAAACAATTGACTTACGCACACTCACTCACGCAATTTTTCTCGACTCACTCTCAGTCATGTGAGTAAAATTAAATTCAGTCCCAATCACGCATGAGTCACGTGAATCACGCTTTAATCTGCTCATGTGCCCATCTTTAATTGCAAGTACCTTAGCCTGGAAAACACTACACTTATCCGGAAGTCGCAATGAGGCCCCGATTTCGAGGCTTTCAGAGTACACTCGCGAACCCGTACCCATCTCGATCTTTGATACGTTCGTAAAGATTAAGATCGCATTCTCTGTTATAACAGAGTTTTCCTCACAGTCTTCCCTAGTCGTTATTTGAACTTCGAAGGTTCTGTCAAAGTTCATCTTTCGGTTCTCTGCTGCTGTGCTCTTGACGTAAATATCTCCGGGCTGAATGTTTAGTTTCACTTCCAGGTGATGCCCACACAAGCTAGTCATTGTACCTTCTGTAAATTGCAGAGATATGAGTGGAGAGCACTCCACTTTAAAGAGTGGAGAGCACTCCACTTTAAATGTGTCAGAATTTGACTGTTTCTATTACAAAATTTGTCAAGGAATTCTCGTGACTTTACTATATTTTTTGCTACCTCCTATTTTACAAGAATTCCTAGTAAAAACAAGTAAGAAAATTATAGTCGGTCAAGACCGACCATATAATACCCTACACCAGAGTTTCCCGGACCATGGGTCCCAAGTTCAAACATGGACTGATTAGATCTATATTTTGTCAAATCTTTAATAAGTGTAAAAAACAATCACTAATCAAATTTGAGTGGAATAGGCTTCTTTTTGTTGACAATAAAACGCTTCAACTGAATATCGGGCGAAATTTCCACATGGGACCTAAGTCCAAAATGGTCCGATGATAATTAGATTTGATAAGGTTATTAAAGTACGCGTTTAACATACACAAACAGAATTTTAATTAAATATTTTCTATTTTCATGAAAATTGAGAGATTTATGTGAAAATCGGGAAGGTGGTTTGTATGGGGGCTACTAGAAGAACTGGTTCGATTTCTTTAAAATTCGGAATGGTGATTTGTGTGTATAAAACATTAATTCCTGCCAAATTTTGAAAAGATACCTATTAAAATGCGACTATTAGAGTCATTTGAGCCAAAACTAAAGAGGACCTTTGTATGGGGGCTAGGTCTAAATATGGACCGATTTTTTCCAATTTCGTCCTTGGGCCAAAAGAGGCTTAAGTTTTAAATTTCAAGTCAATTGATCAAGAATTGCGACCTGTATCGTGTTTACACCGTTTACATGGACAGACAGACGGACGGACGGACGGACGGACGGACGGACATCGCTAAATCGACTCAAAAAGTGACTCTAAGTCGATCGGTATACTTTAAAGTGGGTCTAGGACCAATATTTCGGGTAGTTGCAAACATCAGCACAAACTCATTATACCCTGTACCACAGTGTGGTGTAGGGTATAATTACGAACTTTTTTGTAATTTTACAAACTTTTTACCAATAAAATTGTAAATTTACAATTTTTTGGCGCAATAAAACTTACAAGAATTCTCGTAAATTTACTATATTTTTTTTTTTTTTGTAAAATTTCCTTGGAAATTTCTAAAATAAAAAAAAATTATAAAATTAAAAAAAAAAAAAATAAATTTCGATCGAAATTGTTTGTTAAAAATTAAGGAAAACTGCCAAATATTGGCAAATGGGATTACGAGAATAACACTGCGTGACAAAACTAATCACTATTTTAGAAAACAAGAGGTACGACCATCATTTCAATATATCTCGGACTTGCTGAATCGAGTGGCGTACTCCATTTTTCGATGTATGGTACAGTTTTCTTATAAAATGTCATTAAAGATTGGCTGATTTTCAGCAGATTTTTTAACAAAAAAAATTCCAAAGCTAATGATTTTTAAATTTTATGGCATGGAAAACAAAGATATAACTTGTAGCAATATTTCTAATATAAATTTGGTTTAAGCTTTTCATCTTAAGCCCTTAAATTCGCGGATTTCTTCATTTTTTTAAGTTTTCGCGAAATTAACCGCTAAATTGGTCTCTGATAAAAAACTTGCATTTTGTGGATCATAAAGGCGTCCATGACACTACGAATAGTGGACAAAAAACATCTATGTTATATGGACCATCATGATGAAAATCGTGAAAAACCGTTTTTTTGTATATGTCAACATCACTTTAGGAGATGATTTGAGGCTTCATCTTTTAGTATATAATGTGGAAACCTTAAACAATGAACTGGCCCAAAATTTGTCCAAAAAAGTTTTCATTTGCAAAAGTTATCTTAACAAAAACTATAATTATTGTATCGCAAACTCTGAAATAATAGTTTTTGTTAAGATAACTTTTGCAAATGAAAACTTTTTTGGCCAAATTTTTGGTCAGTTAGTTGTTTAAGGTTCCCACATTATATACACTCATAGAAATCCTACAGTATTCCTTACTAAAAAGTTGGTAGTTATTACTAATTGTTAGTATTAAAGGGCCCTACAACGCGTTAGTCAATTTTTACTAACGCAGTTATAAAAAAACGGTAAACAAATTTAAAAGCGAAAACCTGTTCAAAATCGATTTTGAAAAATTTTTTAATAAAAAAAATTGCTTCAAAAATATATAATTATTGAGCTTGATGGCTGGCAATGATCTATTTCGGAAATTTTTAAAAAAAAATATACATTTATTTTTTTCAACGAAAATTTGCTATGTGCGTTTGAAAAAAAAAATATATTAAAAAATGTAAATTTTACCATATTAGGTGTCAAAAATAATTTTCCAAATTTTTTAAAATTACTAACAAAAATTATTAAAAAATCGGTAAAAAATTAGTATTCAGTAAAGTTCAAAGTATTCCAATTTCAAAAAAATAACTAAATTTATACTGTAAGGCTAAATTTATACTGTTAATTACTAAAAAAGTAGTATACCCTAGTAAAAATATTATGCTAATTTTACTAAATAGATCTAATTTGATCCGTAAAATGGTTGTATCAAATAATATTTAATTGTATTACTTTAGATCAAAAAATATAAAAATTGATACAATTTGATCCTGAATTTGGTCAAATCTAATTAGATCAAATTGATCTTATAATATCTATTTTTATATAATTTGATGAGCAAAACCAAAATACGAATCTAATCATATATGGAGCAATATCTAACCATATAAAGTGGATCAACCGTATCAAAGTGATAGATAAAATTGTATATAAATTTATACGGAAGCATATTAACTCTTATAAGATTGTATCAAATAATATATGATTAGACCAGAAAATTTTTACTCGGGTAGTTAAAGTTATAACACTTATACTGTATTTTTTACTGTAGGATTATTTTGAGTGTACTAAAAGATGGAACCTTAAATCATCTCGTAAAGTGATGCTGGCATCAGTGTTGCCATATATTTTTTTGAAAAAACTTTTTTTTTCTGAAAAAAAATCTTTTTTTTTGTGAAAAAATCTTTTTTTTACAAAAGTATTGAAAAAATTAAAAATTAATATATTATGTATTTTCATTATGTATTTTCAATTCATTTTTTATATCAAGTGTAAAAAAAAAATAATAACAAAAACAACCAAGCGTTCATTTGGAGCTCGAAAAGACTCAAAAGAGTTCTTAGACGTTCAGAAAACATAATCCCTTTTTCTTATCATAATAATAATTTTAATCCAACGATCAGTTTTTATTTAGTTTTCGCAATTTAATTACAAATCATTTTTAATAATTTATTAAACCCAACCGAGAACTGGTTACAATGACCGTCGTCCCGTTGTATCGAAATCAACCAAGGGTTTAGTGGGAATCGAACCCACGACCCCCTGTTTCATAGACTAGCATGCTACCAACTAACCTACAGGGGCCTTATATGACTCATAAAAGATTCTGAAAAATATATGTTCGTATTCTTTCCTCACTCTTTTATGAATGTTCAAAAAAACATATTTTGAATTTTTTACATATCCAGAATTAAGGGTCAAACATGAATCAGGAATCCAAATGTCGAGCGTTCTATTAATTTTTTGTAGCCTTGAAAGAGTCATAACTTATGAAGGCTCAGAAAATTGTACACAGTAAGCAAATATCAAACACCGGTGCATGCTCGACATTATATGACGGATTGGATCTATATGTGGTAAATCTTTTATTAGTGCAACAATTTAAGAGAAAAATTATTCTATGTTGGCAACTTACAGATTTAAGTGAATTTCGTGTGGAATTTTCATATGGCGACCAAGTCAAAGAATGGTCTGATTTTAAATGGATTTAATAAGGTTACCAAGCTAAAAAGAAAATTGTAATCGAATATCTCATATTTTCATAGAATAAAGACGAATTTAATTGTAACCGTTTACATAGACTGAAGGACGGACACGCTAAGTCAAATCAGATAGTGATTCTGAATCGGTCGGTATACTAAAAGCTTGGTCTACGACCAATATTTCGGGTATTTACAAAAAAAATTATGCTTTTTGTATTTTTTAACTAATTAAGAAAAACTTGAAAAAACTTTATTATTTTCCAAAAATCTTATTTTTTTAGAAAAAATCTTGAAATCTTTTTAGCACCTCAAAAAACTTGCAAAAAAAGGGAAATCTTGATATATGGCAACACTGGCTGGCATATACAAAAAAAACGGTTTTTCGCGATTTTCATCATGATGGTCCATATAACATAGCTGTTTTTTGCCCACTATTCGTATTGTAAGGGATGCATTTTTGATTCATTAAAAGCAAGTTTTTATCAAAGACCAATTTGGCTGTTAATTTCGCGAAAACCGTAAAAAATGAAGAAATTCGCGAATTTAAGGGCTTAAATTGAAAAGCTTTAAATCAAATGTGCATAAGAAATGTTGCTACCCAGCAAAAACATGGTAATGAGTTGTGAAAAGTAATCATTACCAAGCACATTATTTATAATGAGTACCCATTACCATTAACATTATTTTAAGCCCAAAAGTAACTACTTTTTACTAATATGTTATAAAAGCACTTCTAAGTAATAATATCTCCTTGCACTTGCAGTTTTTAACCTTTACACATCAATTAACTCAAAAAGTAATTAAAACCTCAATAAAAATTACGTATTTTTTAAGTTTTAGTGAAAACAAGTTAAATTTTAAATGTTTTAAATAACTAATTATTTTACTTCTTATTGGTAATGGGTTTTTACTCCTTATTAGTAATCCGAGTCAGTAACTACTTATTTATCTCCCTACTCTTCACTACTTATTTTTGTCTCACGCCCTTGTTAAAATAATTAGTGTTTCAGTCAATAAGTAACTACTTATTAACATCTGTTTCGGATTACAAAACAAATTACTAGTAATGCCAATTTTTGCTGGGTATAAGTCATATCTTTGTTGTCCATGTCATAAAATTTATAAACCATTTACTTTGCAAATTTTTTTGTTAAAAAACTGGCTCAAAATCATCAAATCTTTAACATCATTTTGCAAGAAAACTGTGCCATACATCGAAAAACGGAGTACGCCATTCGAATCAGCATGTCCGAAATATATAGAAATTATGGTCGTAACTCTTGTTTATTTTTTAGTGTTCCGCAGTGTAATTGACAAGGTTTTTTTTTTTTTTTGTAGAATCTAACATGGGGTTTACACTTTCGACCTTTAATAAGTTGTTTAACAAAACACTAAAAAACAGCAAGTGTTAACCTCACATAAAGTCGAAAAATTTGTAGATTCTGAGACATTTTCTGGTAGAAAAAATTTCGGATTCAAAATATTAAGGTGTGGGTGCATAAAATTGTATTCTTTAAAATCCTGTAATTAATCAGCTTTAACACAAGAAAATAAAATAAGTTTAAAATGAGCTTTTAATTTTATTTCCATACAAATTGTTTTTGTTTTTAAAATCGACTTTCAAAAAATGTATTGAAAATTTGAAATTTAAAATAAAACTTTTGTTAAAATAAATTTTTTGTTTTCTTGTGGTAAGGGCCAATGTTTATTTTTTCGCATTAATTAAGTCGAAAGTAAACTGATGTAACTTTGTAACAAAAAAAAATATTTATCAACTCTTTTGAGGTAATTTTAAAGGATATTTTTAAATACTTTAGGTTATCTTTTCTTTAAAAAAAATCCAATTTTATTTATTAAATTTTTAATATAAAGAAATTTTTTAAAAAAAATATATATTTTTTTTAATGGAATAGAACTTTTGTTTTTGGTCCGCATTTGTCGGCCGACTTCATCAGACATATTGACCAATATCCATAGCACCTATTTCAACGGCTAACTTTTGCTATCGTCTTCGAAGCCGAATACAGTGCACAGTGCCACATTTGGCCAATCTAGGACGACAAAAATCCAATTTTAATTATATTCACTTGAAATTCGGTATAAATGTTCGTGTTGACTTCGAAAATAACATTATGAAAAATGTGGGAGGCCGGTTATGGGCCACGCCCACTTTTTTTTTTAATTTGTACTTTTGGTTATAATTTCTTTAAATTTGGTATATATACTCTCAATGACTGTAGAAAAAATATCACAAAAAAAGGGGGCGGTCAGACAATTTTCACGCCCCCTTTTTTAAAATATGTTTAAAAAATATGTAAAAACAAGGTTTACATATCACCCCACTGTAGTCGGCGTCGCAGACGGTCGCAAAAGTTAGCCGTTGAAACATGTACTATGGATATTGGTCAATATATCTGAAAAAGTCCGGCGACCAATACGGACCAAATACAAAAGTTCTATTCCATCAAAAAAAATAAATATATAATTTTCTTTTCAAAAATTTGTATTTTGTTAAAAATTTAATAAACAATAGAAAAATTTGTTTTAAAAAAAATAAAAGATATGACTTAAAGCATTTAAATATCCTTTAAAATTTCCAAAAAAGAGTGGATAAATATCTCTTTTTGTTCAAAAGTTACAACAGTTTAAAATCGACTTAATTAATGCGAAATAATGAACACTACTTTCAAGATTTTACAAGATGCAACTTTATGCACCCACCTGTTAGTAACGAACAGAATTATCGATCTTATATAATTATTTCCGTGCTATTAGTAATTTTCTATAATACATATAAACATATCATGAAAGTCGGGAAACTTTTTTTTTTTGATTTTTGTCGTGCTAGATTGGCCAAATGTGGCACTGTGCAGTGGGGCGATATGTAAACCTTCTTTTTATATATTTTTTTAATAATATTTTTAAAAAGTGGGCGATACCAGGGGGTAGTCATGCACCTCAAACACTCAAACTAGAGATGGGCACGTGAGTGATTTTTGACTCACACTCACTCACGCTCACGACAGGAATTTTTGAATCACGCACACTCACTCACAAGCATATTTTTTCTACTCACACTCACTCACAATCACGTGAGTAAATTTAATACAACTCACACTCACGTGCACTCACGAAAGCTTCGCTCACACTCACGTTGACTCACACTCACGAAACTCTTTTTTACACAAAAAAAAAATTTCGAAAACTAAAAGTTCAAAAATCTTTCAAAATTTTCAGCAAAATTTAAAGTTCAGCGGAACTTTACATTTTTTTTGCTTTTTTCGGGACGAAACCTTAAGTTAAGCCAAATTTTATAATTTTTTTTGTTGTTTTTTTGCTACGAAACGAAATATGAAGAGGAATTAAATCACGCCAACTCACTCAAAAAATCGACTCCCGCACACTCACTCACGCAAAAATCTTACTCACGCACACTCACTCAAGCAACTTTTTTCTGCACTCACACTCACTCACAATCACGTGAGTAAAATTGAATTCAGACACACTCACACGTGATCACGCGTGAATCACGTGAATCACACTCTAATCTGCTCATGTGCCCATCTTTAACTCAAACATTAACTGCCTGGGGTTAATAGAATGAAGGTTGAAAGACGAATTGAAAAAAAGGCTTTCTGTTTTCTTTAAAAAACGCACTTTTATATGGTTTTAAACAAAATGAATTTATGAAATTTACGTTCTTAAAATGTTAATGATTCAATATAATTAAAAAAAAAATTATTAAAAATGCAAATAAAGTACAAATTTCATGACTTTAAAAAAACAAAAATTTTCCTTGATCCCAGACAGACTTCGCGTGAAAGAAAAAAAAGAGAGTTGAAACAATTACAATCTCTTTACTTTGTTTTCTCTATTACGAGACAGTTGTCTGATTGCACTTTTTTTTTGTGACATTGTATCTAGAGTTATTGAGAGTATGTTTACCAAATAATATACTAGATACTATACGTTTGCAATTAGACTCTAAACGCAGTAAAACTGCATTTACAGTTTTTCTTTTCGTGATCCTGTTTCCTTTTAAAAGGACTTTAAAGTTTTAAAGGATTAAATTTTATAAACTATTTTTTTAATTCTTGTACTTGTCCTAGGATGCCACTAGTGATAGCAAATTAAAAAGGAGAATCTCCCGTTACTTCACGGGTGGTCGAAAATAGTTTTAGCCTAAAAGGACGAATGTCATATTTTTTTACTATGTTTTTGGGATGTCTAAGAATAATTTAGCAACAAAAAAGAGCACTTTTTGCTAAAATCGCGGTTGAATTGCAAAAAATTATTATATACGAACTATGACAAAAAATATTCCTCGGAAAAAATGCATTTATGTAAAGTATTTAAAAAATTTACATTGAAGTATTAAAACGGTCAAAAAATAAAAAAATTGAATGTACTTTATGTGGTATGGAATTGGCCACATTTTTAAAAGCGAATAACACGAAAACGAAACAAGCTACAGCATTTTATATGACCGATTTGGATTCTACAGGTCCATATTATATAAAATCCACCCTTAGTTTTTGACATTAACGCAATAATGTCTAACAGATGAGCCACAAAAACGCTTATAAGTCGCATTTTTTATACCCTCCACTTAGTGATAGAGGGTATATATAAGTTTGTCATTCCGTTTGTAACTCATCGAAATATCGGTCTGGGACCCTATAAAGTATATATATTCATGATGCCCGATCGATTTTAAGACATTCTAGCGATGTCCGTCTGTCCGTCTGTCTGTCTGTGGAAAATGCTCTCGCGGACAAAATATTGCACAGAGATGACTGAAACTTAACATATATATTGGAAGTTCTCCCGAGAAGTTTGGTATTGCATTTGAGCGATATCGGTTCAGCGGTTCAAAAGTTATGAACGAAAATGTAAGCACACCTCAAAAATTTCAGTACATTCAACATAACCTAAAAATACAAAATGCTTTAATTCGGCTTCTGGTTGACATATGTGAACATAATTGAACACCAAATGGTATTTAAACAAGTACGAACATATTTTTTGACAAAAAACGAAAAAAATCGCGGATTTTTATTTTACCAAAATTTTTTTTCGCGGAAATTTTTTTTTAAATTTTTTTTTTTTTCAAAAGTAATTTCCTTTTAAATAAAGTTGTTTGCAATAATCTTTTTGAAATTGTGGAGGTTATCACTACATTCGGCAAGGCCGAATTTAACTTTTTTACTTGTTTAAATTTCAATCGCGAATATATCGAAAACGAAAAGCTGTAGAGAAATTTGGACTGCGGATTTGGAATCACGAGGTCCATTTTATGTAAAATCATATTCCATTTTGTGGCTATTACTTACAATAACGTTGCAGTTTCTTTTAAAAAACCACAAAATTCGAACATCTGGAAAGTGGATACTGCTAGAAAAGTTTTGATGGCTGATTCAGATTCAGGAGGTCTATTTACTATAAACATTGTTGTTACCGACTATAGAAAACATTACAGTGAAACAACAGAAAGTACTAAAATATCGGTTTTTGGATTTTTAATTTTGAAGAGTGATTTATTTGTTATTTTTTGCAATTTAAACGCGATTTTTGCAAAAAGTGCTCGATCGAAGATTTTGGTTTTTGTTGCTAAATTAATTATTCTTAGACATCCTAAATACAAATTCAAAAAAAAAAAATATGAAATTCGCACTTTTAGGGTAAAACTGACTTTCTTTCACAAATTTTTCCTTCAATATCATTCAAAATTTTCAACAAAATATTTTGATAAAGTTTACAAATGACTTTTTTACATGTTTTTAATATTCACATGGAAAATAAAACATTGAAAAATTTTATTTACAAAATGTATCGTTTAAAACTTTGAAGTCCTTTTAAAAGGAAATAGGATCACGAAATGAAAAACTGTAAATGCTGTTTTACTCCATTTGATCTCTACTTTCAGATGTATAGAATCCGGTTCAGGTCGGACGGTGTTGGTGCCATAATTAAACTTTTTTTCAAAAAGTGGGCGGCCACTAGTATTTTCATTATGTTATTTCCGGAGTCAAAACAAATATGTGTATGCCAAGTGTTGCACTGTGAGAGAGGGAGGGAAGAGGGGCCAAAAGTGTAAAATTAGTGTTTTTTGGCATAACTACACTCAAAAGAAAAACTCTGTCAAAAAATCTGTAAAACGACTTTCAATTTGAATTAGCAATCTTTTAGCAGATTGTTCTGCTGAGAAGGATATTTTTAGTAAAATCTCTGTCATTTAGTTTAAGAAAATAACAGACATTTTACTATGTTTATACTGATTTTGTTTGCTGAATTTCATTATTTTTTCAAGAAATTTTTTTATATAAAAAAAAAAGCAGAACAGATTGTCAGCAGATTGCTCTGCTGAAATCAGCAGATTGTTCTGCTGAAATCAGCAGATTGTTCTGCTGAAATCAGCAGATTATTCTGCTGAAATCAGCAGATTTTTTCTGCTAAAATCAGCAGATTTTTCTGCTAAAATCAGCAGATATTTCTGCTGATTTCAGCAGATTAATCTGCTGATTTCAGCAGAGCAATCTGCTGACAATCTGTTCTGCTTTTTTTTTATATAAAAAAATTTCTTAACAAAATAATGAAATTCAGCAAACAAAATCAGTATAAACATAGTAAAATGTCGTAGCGTAGTGGTTAAGAAGTGTGCTTTCAAATCGGAAGGTGGCGAGTTCGATGCTGGCTGGCCCCGTATGTTTTTTTTTTTTTTTTTATTGTTATATTTATTCACCTCTTATGACAAATATTTAGCAAACCGTGTCTGCTAAAATCAGCAGATTTCTCATATGGCTCAAAATGGGTGTATTTTCAGCAGATTTTTCTGCTGATTGGACAGAGAATTTATTTTGAGTGTATAAAAGAAGGTGATACAAATTCAGGTAGGCTCAGGCTAGACCAGAGCCTGAACTTCCATACGCTTAAGGGTTAAAACATGAAACTATTATAATTTTCAATAATAACACTAATCTTATAATTTTATTAAATATTATTTTGGTACCACTAGTTTATAATGAAAACTACAAATTACTAAAATATGACCATTTATACAATATTTTCAACTAAAAGCGGCAGCAACAATAAATGGTTGTAGGCCCACAAAAGGTGACCTTCATATAACAAAAAAAAATAATAATAAACTGAAAATTAAACATTTTAAAGCCCTTCAAACAAACTTGAATGTTTGAAGACGTTGAAACGTGAATAAAGCATTAGATCTAAAATATCCAATAAAATGCGTTCATTCATTAACACTAAATGTTCCATGAATAGTCATATTATTGGTTGATAATAGTTTTGTTTACAGCTTAATTTGGAACACTTATTATACAGTCTGACAAAAAGGAAAAAATCGGCTGCGATCTGTTAATAATTTTTACATGAAGAGTTTAATTGACTATTAACTAAATAAATTTGACATAACAAGTTTTTCTGAAAATAGTAAAAACCAAAAAAAAAAAATTCTTTCACACCTTTCTCAATTCAAACCATATAGAAAAAAGTCTTTAAACACGAACTGGATAGTATACATTTGAAACTAGAGACTTAATGTAAAAAAACTGCATTCCCGAGTAAAAATGAATACATATAATTTTACATTATTTGATGTATGTATATATAGCCATATGAAATAAAATGTTTTCATATCAAACAAAATACATAATTATATCTCGCATTGAGATTTTACAAATTTTTTAAATGGAGTTATATAAAATTACATCTAATGATAACAATATTAATATATAAATACATGTGGGAGACATAATCATATGTGACACATATAACTTAATCTGATTGCATACATATTTATATGTGACTTAATATCAAATAACGTATACGAGCATATTTAAAAAAAATCCAATATCATTATATATATAATTATATATGACTTACAAGAAACCATTTAAAATTATATATGACTTACAAGAAACCATTTAAAACTATATATGGTTCCATCTTAAAAAACGAAAAAAAAAATTTTCAAATATTATTATATATGGTCGCACATATAACTCTATATACAGTTATATAAAACTATACATGGCATCAAACATTTATTTTTTTAATATTATCAAAGATATAATTATAAATGGCTTATGAGATACCGTATATAGTTTTGTAAGGTACCATATAAATACAATTTTTTTTTAAACTCTATATATAATTTTAAATGGTGGCACATGTAACGCCATATAAAATGTTATACAATTGTATAAGGTAAAAATTATTTTTTTCTTTCACAATATTTTATATATAATTATGCATACTTCTATATGACAGTATTTCAATATTTTTTTTTTATGTTGCATCATATATATTTTTATTTAAGTATACAAGAGAGCTTGTATAATTATATATGATTCTCAAAGCACCTAAAATCAGTCAAAAAAAATATATATAAATTCTATAAATTTTTAAATAGAAAGAAAATCTATTTAATCCATTGTATTTTAAAACTTAAAAAAATTCATATTGGATTTTAAAAGTTAAATGTTTAAAAAATGCATATAACTTAAATAGTTGTGTGTAACTTTATATAAGATCATATAAGATAATATATGATGCTTGGGGACCCCGAGTTCGATTCCCGGCTCAACCCAGAAAAAAACTATTTTTTTTTTTAATTTTTTAAAAAAGAAAATATGTTTTTAAAGCTTTTTGTTTTTTCTAAACTTAAAAATATTGAATAATTAAATTTTTATGATAAAATCGAAAAATAAATATTATTTATTTATAGTTATATAATTTTATATATTACATCATATAAGTTAATATATGGTTCCTAGGGACCCTGGGTTCAATCCCCGGCTGAGCTAAGAAAAAAAGTTTTTTTTTTTTAATTTTTTTTTAAAGAAAATATGTTTTAGAAGCTTTAATTTTTTACTAAACTTAAAAATATTGATTAATTTATTTTTTATGATAATATTTAGAAATAAATATTATTTATATATAGTAATATAACTTTCTATATTGCATCATATATGATAATATATAATTCTTGAGGACCCTGAGTTCGATTCCCGACTAAGTCAAGAAAAAAATTATTTTTTTTTTAATCTAAATGATTTTTTAATGCGTTTTCGTTTTTCAAATTAAAAAAAAAAATAAAATCCCTGAATTTTAACAAAAATATTTCAAAAATAAAAATATTTTGATATAATTATATATTATTTAATCCGAAGAAAAAAATATTTTAAAACTTTAATGTTTAACCATCAATATCTCTGGTTTTAAGAGAGCTAAAGTCCTCAGATCAAGCTCAAATCAAAGCTTTATTTGTTGCCAATAATTAAAAGTGTATTTGGTTCGAACTTATGTTAGCAATATTTTCAGATAAAATTATTTTTGTCTGAAAAAACTTCCGAAAAAAACTTAAAACTCATTATTTGGCCGTTGGTGAGTAAAAAAGTTTATACATGTTTTATACCATTTTAAAGGTATTTTTATTAAATATACAACGGCAGAAAGAAAATTTGGATCCGATAAAAAATGTGAAGCTCATAAGCCAAAAACCGTTTTTACTTTAAAGCTTTATAACTTGGAAAATTAAGAGCATTGGAAGATGAAAATCATGTTGTTGAACTCAGTATTAAACCCCCTATTAGCTCAGCAAATAAACTAAAAAAAAAAAAATCACAAATTTTAGCAAAAATTTTCTAAGTCTTTTTTAAAATTTTGTTCAAATTCAAGTCGAATATAATTTGATGCAATCATATACCCGATAAGATAAACTGGATTTAATTATATATAAGTTAAACTTGATATAATTATATATGATAAACTATTTTCAAAAATTTTCTAAGTTTTTTTAAAACATAGTCTTTTAAAGTTGTCATTTATTAACAACGTCCGCTGGGTCAGAGGGTAGAGATTGCGATTACAAAACAGTTGGTAGCTGTTCGATTCCCCCGCCGCTCGAAGTTTTTTTTTTTTTTTTTTTAAATAAATTTTAATTATATATATTTATATCTTAATATTGAAAAAAATTGTTTGGATAAAACTTTATCAGTTCTAAAAATAGATTTTATTGTTCGGATTAAATTATATATAGTTCTAAAAATAGATTTTTTTTTTCGGATAAAATTTTATCTAAAGTTTTTTGTAATATTTTTTTTTTCTTTCGTATGAAATTTTATCTTTTTTTATCCAGCTAAAAAAATCTTTTTTTTTTGTCTTGGTCCAATAAGATCCAACCATTTTTCGGATGAAATTGTATCCCACCGATTAAAACTGATCTAATTAGATAAACCCACTTTTCGGATCAAATTGTATCCGTCCGGTTAAAACTGATCTAATCTTAGCGATCCATTTTTCGGATCAGTGCTGATCTTTCAAATCTCGGATCTATCAACAGATCTGGAATAATATAAGAACATATATTGCTCCATACAAAAATTTTTACTCGGGTTCACAATTTTTCAGTTGGTGATCCTGTTTCCTTTTATAAGGACTTCAAAGTTTTAGAGGATTACATTTTTGTAAAATACTTTTGAAATATTTGTTCAAATTCTGGTTAGTTTTTATTAAAATACAAAAATTGTTTTATTCGACCTTTAAAATATTATATTTTGAGGATGTTTATTCTGGCTCGAGGTCATTATTTTGTTTACTAATTAAAACCATGATATTCTCACACAGAAAATAATAACTTATATTTTATTTTAATTAAAATTTTAATTGTTTTTTAATTTAATATTAATTAAACTTTTAATTAATATAATTAATTGTTTAATTAAATTTTTAACTTTATTTTAATTAATATTTTATTTGTTTTCAAATTTAATATTAATTAAGTATTTAATTTATATCATTAAATGTTTAATTAAATTTCTAGCTTTACTTATTTTTTTTTTGTTTTGTTTTCCGTGTGTGTGCGAGTGTGTGTTTTTCTCTTGCATTGTATTGCACACAAAAAAATACATAAGTATAAAAAGTTTGTTGAAAGTTTTTTTATTTTTCACATAGGTTTTAGAATTCTCATTTTGTTTATAGTTTTATGTGTATGTATATTAGAGTGTCCCTTATTTTGGAAATGTTGGAAATCTTGAGACGGTACCCGCTCATTTTTTTCCTTTTGACTTAAAAATAACTCAGGAAAAATTTTACGCCCCTAGGACCACGCCTTCCCTACGCGACGGGCCCTTAAAGAGCGGGGCCTAAAAAATCATTTTTCCATACAAACCAAAAAAATTTTTTTTTGATTTTTAATTTTTTTGTTATTATTTATTATATTACTTGGTTTGCTTATTCACAACAAAAAATTTGATTTTGGTGGGATAAGTCTTTCAGCGCTAAAAAATTTTTCGCAAAAAAAAAATTTGGGCGGCCGGGGTCCTACAGTAAAAAATTTTTAAAAAATATTTTTTTTTAGTTTTGACCAGCAACGGTTTTAGCTGCTATGTTGCTTTAAATGATATATATTCATAAAAAAATATTTTTTGTATCTGTGACATCTTAATCGTGTTCTAAAAAAGGGTAAAAAATGCATTGATGATTTTTTTCGATACACGATAAAAATGTCACAAATATGAATAATATTTTTTTTGGAATATATATCATTAAAAACAACATAAAAACTAAAACCATTGCTTTTCAAAACTAAAAAAAAATATTTTTTAAAAATTTTTTACCGTAGGATTCCTACGGCTCAAAATTTTTTTTTTCGAAAAAGATAAAGATGTCACAGATATGAATAATTTTTTTTTTGGAATATATATCATTTAAAGCAGCGGTTACCAACCTATGGTACGCGTACCACTAGGGGGTACGCGAACTTGTCCGCGGGGGTACGCAAAATTTTAGTGATTTGGACATTCGTTTTAGATTAACCTTTCAAGGCTGGTTCCGCATCTGGCTTACAAATTTTTCCATAACGTCAGGGTTTAAGAAAGTTGAGGTCAAAGTTCACAAAAAACGTATTTTTATGCAATTTAGAGAGAATTTTTTACAATATTTTTGGATGAAATTTTGATACCTGACCACTTGTTTTCGATTAACCTTTCGATGCTGATTCCGAATATGGTTCCCAAATTTTTCTATGATGTCAGGTTTTTGAGAAAATTTATGTCAAAGTTCTCAAAAAACGTGTTTTTGGGCATTTTTGAGACGGGTTGTGATAGAGTGGAAATTTTGGTATTACTTTGTTAAGCTCAAAATGCCCTTTTATAGTATACACGAGGGTGTTTCATTCGAAAAGTCACGGAATTATTGATCTGCCCTCGTATTAAAAACAAAAAAAAAATTAAAATAAAAATAAGAGTTCAAACAACGTCCGTTGTTTTAATTTTTGGTGGGATTTTTTTCTGTGGAAATCAGATTTGTAACATTTTCAGTGGTTTTTGCTCTGCAGAAAAATCAGCTCAAAATCCGGGTTTTCAGATGCATTGAATCACCCCAAGGAGCAAAAATTTTTCCAAAAAATAACACCATTGCTTTGATCTCCCCTAAATCCGTAAAAAATATGATAATACCCGGAGATCAAAAATTTCAATATTATTATTATTTTTTTAGCGAAAACAAAAAACTCATTAGGGGGTACGCGGCTGATAAAATTTTAAATTAGGGGTACGCGATCCAAAAAGGTTGGTAACCGCTGATTTAAAGCAACATAGCAACTAAAACCGTTGCTGGTCAAAACTAAAAAAAAATATTTTTTAAAAATTTTTTACTGTAGGACCCCGGCCGCCCAAATTTTTTTTTTGCGAAAAATTTTTTAGCGCTGAAAGACTTATCCCTCCAAAATCAAATTTTTTGTCGTGAATAAGCAAACCAAGTAATATAATAATTAATAACAAAAAAATTAAAAATAAAAAAAAAATTTTTTTGGTTTGTATGGAAAAATGATTTTTTAGGCCCCGCTCTTTAAGGCCCCGTCGCGTAGGGAAGGCGTGGTCCTAGGGGCGTAAAATTTTTCCTGAGTTATTTTTAAGTCAAAAGGAAAAAAATGAGCGGGTACCGTCTCAAGATTTCCAACATTTCCAAAATAAGGGACACTCTAATGTATATGAAAGGTTTATAATCAACTTTATAAAAATCATCTCACTGACTATGTCTTTGCGGCATAAATAAATTTGGTAAAGTTTGAAGAAATATTTTTTTTAAACTATTTTATTCAAAAAGAATGTTTTAACAAATTATTTTTTTTAATATAATATTTTTAATTAATTTTTTTAATTTATACAACTAAAATTTTAATTATTTTTTTTTTAAATTTTAATTAAATTTTTTAATTTATAGTATTAAGTTTTTAATTAAATAAATATCCATTTATTTTTAATTAACGACATACAAATATTTTTAATTTATTTGCGCATTTTAGTGATTGGTCTGGATTTAATTAATTTTTTAATTAAATCTACGAATTTTTTAATTTAATATTTCTTTTATTTTTTTCTGTGCATAGTATAATTTTCAAGAAAATTTTAAAATTATTTACAATTTCTTCGTCTTTCTAATTTCCATTGTGGATAGAGTATATGTATTAATATTTTAGTTTGTGCACAAACGATTTGTCATTTGACTCGTTTGCTACTTTGTAGTAAATCGTTTCTATTTTTGCTAAATAATCTTGACAATGCAATCTGACAAATTCCGACACACGTGTCGATTAAGTCTTGCAAAAATGACCAACATAAATAAATTTAAAACAAAAAAATAATTTTCTTGAATATTATACTATGAGAATATCATGGTTTTAATTGGTAAAGAAAATAATGACCTCGAGCCAGAAAAAACATCCTCAAAATTTAAATATTTGTGCTCATACTAGGATGCCACTATTGATGGCAAAAGATAGAAGAGAAGCGCTGCTAAAATCCCCATCTTATTTTGACATATCAGGAAAAACGAGGTTAATAATATCCTTTAAAAGTGTATCCTTGAAAATCATTTTAAAAATCGTTTTAAAATTTTTTTTTTATAAAACTTTCAAAAGACATTATACTTTCAAAGGACATGATATAGCAAAATGAAAAAATTAAGGAATTTTTTGGGCATCAATAGTGACATTGTAAGACAAGAACAAATATTTAAAAAATATTTTACAAAAATGTAATTCTCTAAAAATGTTGAGTCCTTTTAAAAGAAAAATAATAATTTTTGTTGTACAATGAGAAAATCTGAAAAAATGAATTGACAACAATTAATTTTTTGACAGCTTTCGAAAGACGCCACCCTTCCTTCGTCAGCACTCTTTTATTGTTACTGTAACTGTTTATTAAATTAAAAATAAATGTTTGCGGAAAATTCCCTTGTTAGTAAGTACGCTACCTACTATTCTAATTTGTTGCCACCATAATTTATTACATTTCGTTTGGTACGTCTAGTGTTAATTTATACTTAACGCACTATACGCACAAGTGCGTACAGAATGTATGAGGGAACGCAACAAATTATAGAAATACAAAATCGACAGAAAACAAAAACAATGTAGTGACACGACAAAAAAAAAAAAAAACTTATTGTTAACCTTGATAAATTTAAAAAAACTTAAAAAAAAACTAAAAAAGAATTAATAAAATAGATGAAGAAAAAAAAAACATAAAAAAATATTACATAGATACTACAACAATTTTTGTTTGTTTTAAAGGGCTTTAAATACTTGACATAAATGTCGTTAAAGGTGTAAGATACGAAAGTATATGTAAAGGCCGTTTGTCACGATTAGACTCACAATCAGTAAAATGAACTGTCAAGAAATCGTATAGAATTTAAAAATGTTATCGTGTAGATGCAAGATGTAATAACACGTACGGCAATACGGAAGAAATTTTGACAGTCGTATTATATTCGTCATTTTTAGAAATATTTCTAAAATCTGAGAATTTTCATTTTATCAGGGATGTATTTTCTCTTTAATTTATTGACGTCAACATAAAAACAAAAAACTGAAGCTACACTCTAAAAAACGCATGTAAATTTACTATAATAAATTGGGTAAATTTTTGTTGTGTTATTATAAGCACAAAATGCGTAAAATACTTTTAAACCAATTAAACACAGCAAACAGCTGTTTTTATATTATTCAAATGTGTATGGTTTGATTTTTTGAACCTTACGACTCACAAGGGATGTCTCCCTGGTGTCACCCTCCGATCTTCATCAAATTTGGATATGTTGTTAAGAACGAAAATTAATTCGACACGTATTTTTTTTAGCGGCCCAAACTCATTTTTAGGGGGGTCGATTTGTATGGGTGGAAATTGACCTTTTGCAGTTTTTTACAATTTACGCTTTATTAAACAAAATTAATATTGGCATGTGTGGTATCAGATTAAAAGTATTAAAAATACTTATCTCGTGGTGCTAACAACGGGCCGAAGAAGTTAATATTTTTTGACTTATTAACAAAAATGTCCTAAAATTTTGGTATTTTACTCAATATGACGAAAAGTTAGGCATGTTTGGACACGTTCTTAACACACGTAGATAGGTTTTTAAAGACATTTCATTTGGTATGTCACATGACTAGGTTTCTTTGCATAAATATAGGAAATAAACGAAAAAAAAAATGAAAAATTGCCTTTTCTTTTCCCCTCCTTTTCACCCCCTAAATTAGAATTTGGGCCGCTAAAAAAAATACGTGTCCCTTTATTTTTTCAGTTCTACAAAATAAAACCATAAAGATTCGCGGGTGACACTAGGGAGACTTCCCTTGTCAGTATTACCGTGACAAACGGCCTTTAACAACACTACTCTACAAAAATCAACTTTTTTCAAAATTGAAAATGCTATGTCTCGAGAAGGGGACTTAATACGATTTTTCTAATTTCAGATTCGTGTTTAGGATTCGAAAATACTTTAGGAAATGTGTTTTATTTTTTTTTTAAATTTTAACAAAAAATCATAAAAATTGGAACAAAAAAAGGTATGAAAAAAAAATTTGAAAATTTGGTTCAAAATGTTGACTTCTTTTGCAAATATTTCTGAACATACTCAATGGATTTTGGGTTTTAGCCCCAGGTTCTCTTTACATATCTGCTTTGAACAGGAAGTTTCTTGCAAAATTCTGATACTTATTAGGACATAACCAAAAAAAGTACATTTTGAACTTCCTTTTAATGTCCTGATGGTATATAGATAGATATAGGCATCTCGAGAAGGTAATTTGATACAACTTTTATGATGACAGATTCGTGTTTAGGAGGCCAAAATATTTTAGAAAATGTTTTCAAAATGTCCGTGTTGAGTAGTGTAATATGCTGGAGCGATTTAAGTTTTTTTACTGACAAGGGAAGTTTTTCAACCCTTATGAACCGATTTGCATGAAACGTAAAATATATATTAAAGAGACAATTCTAAGGTTGGGGTGTCTCGGCTTATCGGCCATATCGGGGATTTAGGGGTTCAAAACATTGGTCAAAAAATGGCGAAAAAATAGTTTTTTGGATTTTTCATCCATTTCTTTCTGTCCGACGGTGGCATAACCTTGTAAAAGTTTGGCTTCGTTAAATACTTTTTTCATGAAAATGTGTAAATTTTAGGGGGTATTTATATGAAGACATACCCCTGCGATGTTCATATGAATACGAAATAAATTATTATTAAATTAAGGTCGACACGTATTTTTATTCTAGAGGATATTCCTCTTAGTTCGGGAGTTATCGAAATTTTCCCGGAGGTCCACATTGTTTCATAAGGGGACAACGAAATTTTGAATAACTGATATGGCCGATAAGCTGAGACATCCCAACCTTAAAATCGTCTCTTTTATATATATTTTAAGTTTCAGGCAAATCGGTTCATAAGGGTTGAGATTAGAGTTTTTGTCCCGGGAATTCCCGGGATAAAATTCCCGGGAAATCGACCCATTTTTCAATCCCGGATACCCGGGATTTTAAATATAAATATAAAACATGAAAAAAGTTAAATTTTTTATACGGAAATTCTCTGTTGCCAAACGCTTTTTGCCAAAACTGTAAGATGTGTTTAAAAAATTACCAAAGTTTTTCCAAAATAGCTAGAGTTTATAGATTTTTTTTTTTAAATAATAATAAAATTTAAAACAATATTTTTTGTAAATCATAAACAAACTAAAAATGAGATTATTACTATTGAAAAAATAAGTTTAGGTACATTTTAACGGATGTATTAGCCAATTTCAGATATAATTCGAAAATATAAATTTACAAAAATTCCATTTAAGAAGTGAAGACTGCAAGTAAAAAATAAAAGTATTAATTCAAATTCGAAAAGTATCAAATTGATCTTTGAAAAAAGTTAAGTTGAAATTTGAGAAAGTCCAATTTGAAGATATTTTGGAAAATTGCAAAAAAAATTAAATTAAGAAAAAACAATTAAGAAAGTTATAGTCGGTCAAATCCGACAATATGATACCCTACACCAGTGTTTTCCGCAAAATGGGTCCCAAGTCCAAACATGGACTGATTGGATCTGTCTTTTGTTAGATCTTTATTTAGTGTAGGAAACACACACAGATCCAATTTTAGTGGAATTAGTTTTTTTTTTTTGTCAATAGACCGATTTAACTGAATATCGGTCGAAATTTTTATATTGGGGACTAAGTCGAAAAATGGCTCAATTATATTCCGATTTCATTAGGTTACTAAAGTACACGTTTAACACCTAAAAATAAAATTTTTATCAAATATTTCCATTTTTATGAATTTTGAGGGAATTATGTGAATATCGGGAGGGCGGTTTGTATAGGGACTGCCAGAAGGACCGACCCAATTCCTTTGAAATTTGGAATGGTGATTCGTGCATACAATATTTGATTACCTGCTAAATTTCAAAGCGATATCTATTATAATACGGTTATTAGAGTCATTTAAGCCGAATCCGAAGGGGGCGTTTGTATGGGGGCTAGGTCTAAACATGGACCGATTTTCTCCGATTTCAATAGGCTTCGTCCTTGGTCGAAAATATGCCTAAGTTTCAAATTTCAAGTCAATTGATTGAAAATTGCGACCTGTATTGTGCTTAAACCGATAGATGGACAGACGGACGGCCATATGGCCTTATTTCTCAACTCTTTGGGAAATAAGGCCATATGGCCTTATTGCCTATGGCTTTATTTCACCCCCCCCATACTTCCTTTGTCAGACATATATTTTATATTTATCGTTTAGAAAATTATTCAGATTTTGAGCCATTTTTTGTATAGAAAATTCTCAGATTTTGAGACATTTTTTGTATAGAAAAATTCTCAGATTCTGAGACATTTTTCGTATAAAAAATTATCAGGTTTTAGGACATTTTTCGTATAAAAAAATGATCAGATTTTAACATATTTTTCGTATAGAAAAATTATCAGATTCTGAGACATTTTTCGTATAGATAAATTCTTAGATTCTGAGACATTTTTCGTATATAAAAATTCTCAGATCCTAATACATTTTTCGTATAGATAAATTCGCAGATTGTAAGACATTTTTAGTACAAAAAATTCTCAGGTTCTGACACATTTTTCGTACAGAAAAATTCTTAGATCCTCAGACATATTTTGTATAAACAAATTCTCAGATTCTAAGACATGTTTTTTATTGAAAAATTCTTCGATTCTGTAACATTTTTCGTTAAGAAAATATTCAGATTCTGAGACTTTATTTTGTATAGAAAAATTCGAGATTCTAAGACATTTTACGTATATTAAAATTCTCAGATCCTAATACATTTTGCGTATATAAAAATTCTCAGATCCTAATACATTTTGCGTATATAAAAATTCTCAGATCCTAATACATTTTTGGTATTGATAAATTCTCAGATTCTGAGACATTTTTAGTACAGAAAAATTCTTAGATCCTACACTCAAAAAAAAAAAAAAAAAAACTGGTAAAACGCCTGGTAAAATGCCTTGTAATCCCGTTCTACCAATATTTTACAATTTTCTTTGTTTTTTAACAAAAAATCTTGCACTTTGCTCAAGCGAGAACTACAGTTTTATTGGTAATTTTACAAATTTATTTTCGTAATTTTATTCTACCATTTTGAAAGGTTATTTTACAAAAAAAAAAACTGTAATTTTACAACAAAGTTTTTATTACGAGGATTCTAATTGATTTACAAAAAAACTGTTATTTAACAAAAATTATGTTATACGAGGATTTATGTTGTTTAACAAAAAGAAAACATTTTTTTTTGTAAATTTTTTATTTTTTTTTTTAAATTTTCCAAGTCCCGGACAAGTTTTTTTTTATTGAAAAATATTAAAAAAAAAGTTGAAAAAGTTTTTTTTTAATTTACTATTTTTTTGTAAATTTACCATTTTGGTTTGTAAATTTACCATTTTTTTTAACATATTTACCATTTTTTCTTGTAAGTTTAACATTTTTTTTTATTTCCCCGTTTTAAAACAATATTTTTACCAATAAAATTGTTTACTTTACCAATTTTTGGCTCATTTAAAATTATGAGGAAATCCTCGTAATTTTACGAGAATTTTACCTACCTCCTATTTTACGAGAATAGCTTCGTAAAATCACGAGATTTTTTGGTAACTTTACAAGATTTTTTTTTTTAGTGTAGTCATTAATTTTATTTTAGTTGTAGCATTCAGGCTTGTTCGCTAAATCAGCCCGAGCATGATTCTTTCTATAATTTTGAGCACGTTTTCGTAAAGAAAATTTTTCATATAAAAAGATTACCAGATGCTGAACTTTTATAGAAAATTTTCTGGTATTCTTATACATTTTTCGTATAGAAATTTTGAAGATTCTAAGACATTTTTTGAAACGAAAAGTTTTCTCGGATTTTGATTTATTTTTCGCACTGAAATTTGCTCAGATTTTGAGAAATTTTTTAAATAGAAAATTTTTCATTTTCTGAAACATTTTTTGTATTGAAAAATTCTTAGAAAAAATTAGACGTTTTTCGTAAAGAAAAATTCTCAGATTCTGAGACATTTTTCGTATAGAAATTCTGAGACATTTTTCGTACTAAATAATGTTCAGATTCTGAGACATTTCTCGTATAGAAAAATTTTCAGATCCTGAGACATTTTTCGTATAGAAAAATTCTCGGATTCTAAGACATTTTTTGTGTACAAAAATTTTTAAATTCTGAGACATCTTTCGTAATAACAAATTCTCAGATTTTGAGACATTTTTTGTATAGAAAAATTTTGTGATCCTGAGACCATTTTCGTATAGAAAAATTCTCAGATCCTAAGACATTTTTTCTATAGAAAAATTCTCAGATTCTGAGTCATTTTTCTTATAGAAAAATTGTCAGGTCCTGAAACATCTTTCGTACAGAAAAATTCTCAAATTCTGAGATATTTTAATAAAATTTTGAAACATTTTTTGTTTAGAAAAATTTTCTGATCGTGAGACATTTTTCGTATAGAAAAATTCTCATATTCTGAGAAATTTTTCGTATAGACAAATTATCATATTCTGAGACATTTTTCGTATTGAACATTTTTCAGATTCTAAGACATTTTTCGTATAGAAAAATTCTTAGATCCAAAGACATTTTTTGTGTAGAAAAATTCTCAGATTCTGAGACATTTTTAGTATAGAAAAATGTTCAGATTCGGAGACATTTTTCGTATAGACGAATTCTCAGATTCTGAGACATTTTTCGTTTAGAAAAATATTCAGATTCTGAGATATTTTTCGTTTATGAAAATTCTCTGATACTGAGACATTTTTCTTATAGAAAAATTCTAGAAGCTAAGACATTTTTAGTAAAGAAAAATTTTGAGACATTTTTCGTATGGAAAAATTCTCAGATTTTGAGACATTTTATTTATAGAAAAATTATCAGATTTTAAGACATTTTTCGTATAGAAAAATTATCAGATTAGAAGACAGTTTTCATATAGAAAAATGATCAGATTCTAACAAGGGAAGTATCTCAACCCTTATGAACCGATTTGCATGAAACGTAAAATATATCGCTCCTTTACTTGTATAGTGTCATAACCAAGGTTGGCAATCGAAACGAATAACGGTATCGATATCGGTATTGGTATTGTTTTTTTATTTATTTCGGTATCGGTATCGATTACGGTATTTGAGTTGAATCGGTTACGGTATTACCGATACCGAAACGTCGATACCGGTACGTACCGGTATTATCGAAAAAAATGCTAAAAATATAAAAAACGCATAAAAACTAAAAAAAATATTTTTTTTTCAATTTTAATACTAAACACGTATTTATTTTTAGCATTTTTGATAAAATGCCCTTAAAAATGTAAAAAAAAAAAAATAGCGTTTTTTAGGGGGTCGGCGGGGACGTTGCCGAACCGAGAAAACTGTAATTTTCTTATCCCCTTGATCAAAGTGCAGGACTTTGAAGTTATTCTGACATAAAAACCTTTCATTTGTTTTTCAAAAAAATATTTATGTATGAAAAAGGTGGAATTTCGGGTAAATATGGTTACGAATGTTAAGTCTCATCTTTCTGCAATTAAAAAAAATATCCCCACTTGACCACCGCAATTTATATGTCCATGAAATGCAATGCAAATCAGTACAGAAATTGTTTCAAGCTAAAACGAAAATTTACCATTTTTTGATTTTCGGCTTTTAATTTTTTTGATTATTTTAAAATTTTTTTATATTTAATTTATTATCAAATTTTACTAATTTGAAATAAATTAATAAAATATCAAATAAATCCAAACATTTAAATTGCATAATAAGTTGAAATGCAAGCTTTTCTGGGATAACGGCGCATTGAAAATTTTTTTGACAAGATTTTTTAAATCAGCGGGTGCTAATTACCCTAAAAAAGTACCTTTTTCAAAAAAAGAAAAATAAAATTGAGTCTTGGTCCAAAATGGGTTATGAAAAGTAAAAAAAATATGTAAAAATAGTTAAATTCGACTAAGCCGAATCCATGAATACCCTCCACTGTGCCCTTTTAAAGTGATAGTTTTTTAACGTGATAAAATTAACAATTTTGATTAGAAATATTTTCTTTTGGGTAAAAAACTTTTTTATATCCATTTTTGAAAAAAAAAAAATTTTTTTTTGAGTGTAACATTTTTTTCGAGTGTAAGTTTTTTTGTTTAATTGTAAAAATATTTGTGAGTGACAAAAAAAAGAAAATACTTTTCTGACTCTTCAATGTTTTCAAAGCTGGTTTAACGGGTTTTTCAACACGTGAACTAAAGGTAAAACCAATTTGAAATTTACGGTTTTGCTAATAATTTTTGAACCACGAAGTCCTATAAATATCAAAAAAATCCTTGGGCACCCACATCGCCGATTAAATAAAAATCTCCAAAAAATTAAAATATACTAAGGGGTTCAGAAAGTTTCTTTTGAGAGTCTAAATGACTCCAAAAAATTTCGTGAAAATCAATTATTTTCTTCTGCTCCCACATAGCGGTTGAAGTAAGACTTTTTTTTTGGAAATTTTTACTTAATCCACGATGTGGGTGCTCAAAGACTTTTTTGATTTTTATGAGACTTCGGGGAGGCATTTGGAGTACGATTTTTCATTTACAAAAACCAAAAACCAAAAAAAATTAAAAATTTTCTATTATTTTTTTTTTCTTTAAATGGGTTTTTAAGAAAAACCGTTTCAATACCGGTACGTACCGGTACTGAAGGAAAAGGTTTTTGGATACCGGTATCCGATACCAAAACTGAGTTTCGGTATTGGTATTGGTACCGGTATTCAATTTAAAGGGTTTTGAAACGGATAACGGTATTGAAAAGGTATCGATTGCCAACATTGGTCATAACTCAAAATATTTGATTTTGCAGAAAACACGTTTAAAGTTTACTATTGAAATTGGTTTTTAATTGAAAAAGGCCGGTACATAGAAAATGTAATAATTGCGTGTACTCTTCTCAAACGGTGAGTTTAAAAGATATTAATATGAATTTTTGACGCAATGTAAAGCATGATATAACGAATAATTCTGCATCATTAACTCAAAAAACGCATTTTTTGAGTTATGACACTATACAAGTAAAGGAGCGATATATAAAAGAGACAATTCTAAGGTTGGGGTGTCGCGGCTTATCGGCCATATCGGGGATTTAGGGGTTCAAAACATGGGTAAAAAAATGGCGAAAAAACCGTTTTTTGGATTTTTCAGCCATTTCTTTCTAAGAAACTATATGATGTTTACATATGAGAAGAAAGGTTTTTTTAATGCCTATCCAACGGTGGCATAACCTTGTAAAAGTTTGGCTTCGTTAAATACTTTTTTCATGAAAATGTGAAAATTTTGGGGGGTATTTATATGAAGACATAGAGCTACGATGTCCATATGAATACGAAATAATCTTTATTAAATTTAAGTCGACACGTATTTTTGCTCTAGAGGATATTCCTCTTAGTTCGTGAGTTATCGAAATTTTCCCGGTGGTCCATATGGTTTCATAAGGGGACCACGAAATTTTGAAACACTAATATGGCCGAAAAGCCGAGACACCCCAACCTTAAAATCGTCTCATTTATATATATTTTAAGTTTCAGGCAAATCAGTTCATAAGGGTTGAGATACTTCCCTTGTAAGACATTTTTCGTGTAAAAAATATGTCAGATTCTTAGACATTTTACGTATAGAAAAATTAGTATATTGTACAGAAAAATTTTCAGATTCTAAGACATTTTTCGTATAGAAAAAGCTTAGATTCTGGGACTGAGACTTCCCAGATTCTGAGATATTTTTAGTATCCATCTCAAAATAATCAAAATGATTTCTTGTATAAATGGTAAAGCTGGTCTACGTAAACTTCACTTATTTAATAAAGATTTAATTTTTTAAAACTCTGCAACGCATTTGTTAACCAACTTTAATGCACGTGTGAAAAATACCTTGTGGTTTCAAAGTCAACAGATTGTAAACATAAAAAATAAAATAACGTTTTCTATTACCATATTTTTTTTTTAAATGTAAGAAAATGTAGTAAAATCGTTGTAAGAGGTATGCCTTCAAACTGTTTCAATATTCAAAAAAAAAAAAAAAAAAAAACTGTAAACTGTGTGAGGAAGGTTGGAATTCGTTATGTTTAACTTAGACGGACGGAAAGTCATGACTGCCTATCGAATTGATTGAATTTAGGGTCTTATTTTCAAGGTTAATTACATTGTTATATGCATATAAATGAAATAATATAATAGATTACACTATTATTATAATCAATATCTCTATATAAAATATAGGTTTAATTTGGTTTTTGTTTAAAAAAAAATATAATCTATAATTTTGTATGTTTTTATAGGCTGTTAGCCTTTTATAATTAAATATGCATTTGAGTTTTTTTATTTTAAACGAATAATATTTGTGTTAAAATAAATTAAAATTTAAGATATTGTTAATCAAAAACACGTGATTAACAGTTTTTCAATATATTTATTTATAAATCTCTTACATTTGCTTTGTTTTTCAATAAGTGGATTTATTTCCGGATTAATTTTATTTAGTTTAAAATAAATATTTTAACATGCCAAAACAAATTTGGAATACTTTTTTCCGTAATCTACGATAAATTAGGAATTATAATCTGAAAAAATAATAAAAAAATCTGGAAAATTAAAAAAGTTATAAATAAATCAAAATTAATCCAACTAAATTTTAGGATTAATTAAGTCCATTTTGGATTAATTTTGATTTATTTATAACTTTTTTAATTTTCCAAATTTTTTTATTATTTTTTCTTATTATAATTGCAAGTTTATAAAAGATTACGGAAAAAAATATCCAAATTTGTTTTGGTATGTTAAAATATTTTCTTTAAACAAAATAAGATTAATCAGAAAATACATCCACTTATTGAAAAACACAGCAATTATGTGTGAAGAAAAAAATGCTGTATTAACCATTTATACACTCAAAACCAAAACTTGTAAAACTACAAGAAAAACTTGTAACTTTTTTTTTGTTTGCTACCTCCTATATGACAAAATTTCCTAGTAATTTTACCAATAATTTTGTAATTTTACAAGGTTTTTACCAATAAAATTGTAAATTTACAAATTTTTTGACACGATAAAATTTACAAAGAGGTTTCGTAATTTTATTAGATTTTTTGCTACCTCCTATTTTACGAGAATTCCTAGTAGTTTTACAAGCTTTTTACCAATACAATTGTAAATTTACAGTTTTTTGCGAAATTAAAATTACAAGGAATTCTCATGAGTTTACTAGATTTTTTTTATAAAATTATCTTAGAAATTTGTAAAATTACAAAAAAAAATGTAAAATTACAAAAAAATGTAAATTTCGATTTGTTAAAAAACAAGGAAAACTGTCAAATATTGGTAAAATGGGATTACGAGACTTTTCCTAGTAATTTGACAAAGTTTTTTTTTTGTGTGTACTCCGTTTGGGTATAAATTTCATAAAAAATTTTATTAATTGTTAGTAGTACTAAAAAAAAAAATGTAAAATTACAAGAAAAGTTTGTAACTTTTTTTTTGCTACCTCTTATTTGACAAGAATTTCTTGTTATTTAACAAGCTTTTTACCAATTCTCGTGAATTTACTAGATTTTTTTATGTAAAAAAACTTGGATATTTGTAAAATTACAAAAAAAAATTGTAAAATTTAAAAAAAAAACAAGTAAAACTGTCAAATATTGGTAAAATGTGATTACGAGACTTTTTCTTGTAATTTGACAAGTTTTTCTTTGTGTGTACAATAGGGCTATAACCAAATTTTTGGCATAGCACCACGTGATGGACAATGTTGTTTTATTAAACAAAATCGCTTTCTCCGATCATTTTGCAAAAAAAAACACACGCACCAAATGCATTTTCTAAAAGTCCTCAAGATTTTTTTATTAACACAAAATTTATGTATTTTTTTTAACAACAAGTAAAAATGTTAAAAAAATTCTAATGTCTATTTATTGAAGCACATTTATTTGGCACATTCCGCGCAAATATTACTTCTTTGCTGGTTTGGAATTATTGATTCTTCTTTTTCCCAATATCTTAAGAAGCATCTGAGCGTTTTTAAATCTACCTAGCGACTCCTCCAGAGATTTAAAGTCATCTTCCCTAAATCGGTGATCTGAGAACTATATGGCAAACTATTTTCCACAAATAATGGCACATATTGGGTAAAGCTCAGTTTGGTAACTTGGTATTAAAATGAACGTTAAAATATTATTGGGAAGGTGGGTAGTACCCCATGGGTACCTTCCCCGCCTACCTTAGTTTTAGTTTCGGACTTTATTAAAGCGGAATCATAGTTAAAATAGCTACATTTTGCGATTAAAAAAAAAAAAAAACACAAAAATAGTAATTTAAAACTTCATCGCGGTTGGTGCGTGTACTTTTTTAACATCCGCGAAAAAGTGAAAACATTTTTCTTTATAGTTTTTCACGGTCTATATGACTGTGCTATGCCAATTTTGATATTTTCAAAAAATGTAAAAAACGTATAGCCCTAGTGTACAATAACAAAATACGTGCAAATTCGTTACATTCGTTGTACGTTCGTCATAGATAAACTGGGGCTAAGACTTTTTCGAAAGGAAAAAAGGTCTCAAAATCAGACAATGAGACTTTTTCTGTTGAAAAAAAATCTCAGAAGTTAAAACTTATTACACCGCTCAACACTCATTTTCCGGTTTGAATTCTGATGATCAATTTTAGTAGTCTTTGATCCCCTGATTCCAAATCTGTTCTCCAAATTTTCCCATCACGTCTAAATTTTTAGTTATTCACGGTTAAAAATGCGAAAAATGGCGATTTTTGCATTATTTGAAAGCTTGCACAGCAGCCATTAAGTGGAATACAGATCTGGTATACTATAAAGCGCAATAGTAGAATTTTGCTATGGTCTCCAAAATAGAAAACATTTTTTTCAAATTATTGCGTTTAGTTAGGTTACACTTGCGTTTTAAAATTACACTTTTAAATTACTATTTTTGTAAAACTTCCCAGCAAAACTTTGGTAATGGGTAGTGATTATATAACACATTACCAGGTAATGTATATAACTTATTTGTAGCATTATTTTATGATGTCTTACCAAACATTTGTTCCACAACGTATTATTTTCAAGTGAAAAATAATGCATAACTAATAATTTGCTACGTAATGCATGATTATTGGAAAAAATGTATTTCATATTTGTTATTTCTAAACGTTAAATCATGGATGACTTATATTTGGTTATATTATGTATTATTTGAAAGTTTGAAATAATGTATTATTTATAATTGGATGCATAATGCATTACAATAACATAAAAAATAATTATTTTATAAAAAAATGCATAAGTTTAAATTAGAGATGGGCTCACGACAGGAAATTTCTAACGACACTCACTCACGAGCATATTTTATCTACTTACACTCACTTACAATCACGTGAATAAATTTATACAAAATTACTTTTTCACTACTCGTAACACCTTATATATTATCTTCTGGTATGCTATATTCTTTCATTTCTCGTAACCTATAAAATATCATATATTTTACACCTTACTCGTATTCTTCGTTATAAATTTATGACTTATTTTATACCTTACTGGTATTCTTTGTGATAATGTGGATGCATTACTTTGAGTCTCATCGCCTGTTAAAATCATCAATGCTGCAATGTATAAAATAAGAGATCCTATACCTTATTTTATACCTTATTTGGTAATCTAAGTTTTGCTGGGTTTTTTTTTTTTTTTTTTTAATTTTTTTTTTATTAACAATTCATGTACAATATAATTCAAAATTATTTTTGGCCTCAGCGCCATGAAGGCATTGTTGAGGCAAGTTGGCAAATTTACGTGTACTTATAATAATTTAAATATTTACATATTTACATATTAAAAAAAAAAGTTTTTTTTTTTTTTTAAAAAATAAATTATAACAGATTTTATAAAGATTTTAATAAATATTACAATAGAAGCGTTTCCAGATTTTCAAATATATATTTTTTAAGATCTGTTTTGAACAGTGATATTCTATTCTGTCTTTTTAACGTAACTGGCAAATGATTATACAGTAAGCTACCCATATATTGAATGCGTTGCTTGGTTTTCTCAAGTCTACATCTTGCTACTCTAAGGTTTTCTTGGTTTCTAGTATTGATCATGGTTTGGTTTTGCACAAACTCAATCGTATGATAACCGATGTTATTTAAAGCTTTTTACCTTAGTTTTTTTGATATTTTTCAAAGAAAAACTAAATTGCCTAAATTTTAAGCTCATCACAGTTAAGATTGATCATCTGGTTTTTGTTTTAGAGCCTTTTAAAAATTGTGCTTTTTCTAATTTTTTTCAGAGTGTTTTTTTTAAATACATGTTTGGCCAATAATAGTGCAGGTTAGGTTAGGGTGGCGGTGCCAGATGGGCACTCCGCATAGACCAATTGGTCCATAGCGATACCACAAAACTTTTTCCGCTTATCGATGTAAACTAAATACTTACATTGACCTTCATTGCGAATTGTTTCAAGCTCTTCAGGTCTATCCTCGTAATTTCCTCCAAAGTCTCGAACTGTGAACTTCCTATAATTGATAGTCGAGTTCGTGCCAAAGCCGGGCAGTGACACAGGATGTGTTCAATGGTCTCTTCGACGTCTGGTGTCTCGCACCTTTTACAGTTTGCGTCCGTAATAAGATTCATGTTCTTGGCATGTTTTCCGACAAGACAGTGTCCCGTTATTAAACCTGTCAACATACGACATTCTATTCTCGTAAGTGTAAGTAAGAATTTAATTCTTCCTAAATCATAGCGTGGCCATAAAATTCTGCTTATACGACTTGTCCCAAGTTCCTTCCATCTTCGATTTGCTTTGGCGACAGTAAGGGTATTTCGTTTTAGTTTGAAATGCTGGAGTGGCGGTGAAAGCATTATGGTGGTACCTATGCCATCTGCTCCAAGTTTCGCGAGTTAAAATAAATAGTGCAACAACTTCAAATTTTTTTGATCATATGTTTGAGATCATAGTTCAATTCTACTCTAGCGCTTTATACCAGATTTTTATTCCACCCAGTGCACAGTGGCCGAAACACCCAATCTAGCGGCGCTTAATTCGGAAATGTAAAATAATAAAGCCCAACGCATATTTGTGATTATAAAACATATAAAGAATTTAATTTTTAACCATATTTATTTATTTCAATGTTTTTATGTACTTTGGGAAATTTATGTGAATATCGGGAGGGTGGTCTGTATGAGGACTAGAGGTTAAAATGTTCCGATTCCGTTAAAATTTAGAGTGATTATTTATGGCTACAAAAAACATTTAACAATCAAATTTCAAGAGGATATTTGCTAAAATACTATTGTTAGGGCTTTTTAAGTAAAACTGGAAGGGGAAATTAACATGGGGGCTATGGGATAACTTGGACCGATTTTGTCAAAAATTTAATAGGTTTTGCTCTTTCGATAAAAAAATTTAAATTTCAAATTCTAGCCAAATCGATTGAAAATTGTGGTCTGTATCGCGTTTATACTGTTTATTTGGACAGGCAGATGGACCCTAAAAACCGAACAACTTGCGCGAACTAGCACGCCATACTGAAACGTCACAACAAAAATAACCCAAAATAATAAACAAAACAGGAATTGGACCAAACATTTATTTTTTAGTTAAAACATACCTTTTACACTCAATTAAAACTTTTTGGCTCAAAATGTATAAACAATTGACTTAAAAGTGTCAAGAAAAACTCACTGAGTAATTAGGCCCAAAATTCCTTTAATACACTTGCTGCAGAAAATGTATATTTGATAGCCTACAGTTGTGCGAATATTGAAAGCAAAACAAAAGTAAAAACGTAAATTTTTTCTGTAAAGTATAGGTAAACGATGCAGTGCAAAAACATTTATCGATCTTAATTTTTAAATTTTGACTTAAGCGCCGCTAGATCAATGATTTCGGCCACAGTGCAGTGGCTGCTGTGCAGGCTTTCAAAAAAGGCAAAAATTGCGTTTTTTCGCATTTTCCACCGCGAATAATTAAAATTCTAGACGTTATGGAAAAATTTGGAGCACAGATTTGGAATTAGCGAGTCAAAATCTTTTAAAATTTTGTATGCAACTTCAAACTGCAGTCAAAAACCTTCGATTTGTTGAGCGGTGTTATACTGGAAGAAGGTTTCAGAATCTGAGACTTTTTCAATAGGAAAAGGGTGTTTGAATCTTAGAATTTTTCTATAGGAACAAGTCTTAAAATTAAGACTTTTTCTTTTGGGAAAAATAACCAGAATCTTAGGATCTCAGACTATTCCTATACACTAAAAAAAAAAACTGGTAAAACGCCTGGTAAAATGCCTTGTAATCCCGTTCTACCAATATTTAACAATTTTTCTTAACAAAAAATCTTGTACTTTGCACAAACGATAACTACAGTTTTATTGGTAAAGTTTACAAATTTATTTTCGTAATTGTATTCTACCATTTTGAAAGGTTATTTTACAAAAAAAAAAACAAAAACTGTAATTTTACAACTAAGTTTTTATTCTAGTTGATTTACAAAAAAAAAACTGTTATTTTACAAAAATTATGTTATACGAGGATTTATGTTTAGCAAAAAAAACACAGTTTTCTTTTTTTGTAAATTTAATATTTTTTTAAAAAAATTTTCCAAGTCCCGGACAAGTTTTTTTTTATTGAAAAATATTTAAAAAAAAAAAAGTTGAAAAAATTTTGGAAAATTTATTACGAGGATTCTAATTAATTTACAAAAAAAAAACAGTTATTTTACAAAAATGATTTTATTACGAGGATTTATTTATTTTACATGTATTTTTTTTTTTTGTAAATTTACCATTTTTTTTTTTGTAAATTTACCATTTTTTTTAAACATAGTTTCCATTTTTTCTTGTAAGTTTACCATTTTTTTATTTTTCCGGTTTTAAAACAATATTTTTACAAATAAAATTGGTTATTTTACCAATTTTTGGCGCATTCAAAATTACGAGAAAATCCTCGTAATTTTACGAAAATATTACCTTCCTCCTATTTTACGAGAATAGCCTCGTAAAATCACGAGATTTTTTGGTTACTATACAAAGTTTTTTTTTTTTTGAGTGTAGGAAAAAAGCTTTAGAGTATGAGACTTCTTCTACAGGAAAAATGTCTTAGAATCTGAGAATTTTCTATTAAAAAAAGTTCTCAGAATCTAAAAATATTTCTATACAAACAAATCTAAGAATCTGAGACTATTTCTATAGGAAAATTATCTCAAAAATGCTTTGGAGTATGAGACTTTTTCTATAGTAAATGGTTTAATAACCTGAGACTTTCTTGTAAAAAAGTTCTTAGAATCCGGGAATTTTTTTATAGGAAAAATGTCACAGATTCTGAGACATTTTTTTTTGTTAAGAAAAAGTTTCAGATTCAGAGACATTTTTCATATACAAAAAAATATTTCTTTAAGAAAAATGTGTCAGAATCTGATATTTTCTATGCAGGAAGAATTTATTCTATTGAAAAATTCTCAGATTTAGACTTTTTCATACGACAAATGTGTATAATAACACTACGTGACAGTTTTTTGACCAAATGTATCTGACAACTAATCTTTATGTACAATTGTCCGCTGAATCCGAATATGAAGTCAGAATGGTCAAAAGTAGAACAGTTTTCGAGATATTCGAAAATAAGCGTTATACGTGTTTTTAAAAAAGATGATGTCACTTAAATGCAAATATCTTCAAAACTATTCATCGATTTATGTATTTCTTTTTTTTTAATGAAAGATAATAAAATTACTAAAAAAAACCATGGGTCGCATGTGAAGATTAGTCAAGAAATACGAAAGTTACAGTGGACAAAAGTTCAAACTTCATGAAAAATTTGATGATTTTTTGCAATTTTGCTCTTTTCAAGTTATTTTTTTTAAACCAAAAAATTAAAAATTATAATGTATCAATGTTATTTATTAATCGACCTTTTTCTTTAATATATTATTATTTTTTTAGAATTAATCTAAGCAGGCTTTCAAGGTCATTCAAATGTAAATAAAAGACTATTTATTCATTATTTCATCCTACGTTTCGTTGGGATTTTCCAACTTCTTCTGGGATTTTAGATTTATTAAATCTGGCAACGACACAAAACATATAGAACAATAATATTAGCATATTTTATATAATATTTTATTACATTGGACATTATTTTATTTCAATACGAACATTTTGCGCCCAACAAGACCCAGATTGGTACAAAAATGACAAAGCTACAGAAGATTTAGTGAATTAACCCACTTGTCATTACTAACATTTAGCTTTGTATATTTACTTGTGTTTTTTTAAAAAAGATCGAAAAGTGGGATAATTCAATTAATCTACTGTAACTTTGTCATTTTTGCACCGATCAGGATCCTATTGGGCACAAAATGTTCGTATTGAAATAAACTAACGTTCTAAATGATAAAATTTAAAAAAATTTTATTGTTTGGTCTTAAAAAAATAAGTTGAAAAGAGCAAATAACGGTAATTTTCTCGATTTTCTCGTAAATATCTCGAAAACTGTTCTACTTTTGACAATTCTGACTTCATATTCGGATTCAGCATTCGGATTTATATAAAGATTAGGTGTCAGATTCATTTGGTCACGACTTTGTTGAAAATTTGTGACACAGTGTAATCTGAGATTTTATCCATGTATACAAAAATGGAAATTTTTTTTTAAACATTCTTAAAAAAAAAATATTTAAACGGAAATATGATAATGCAAATCAAAGCTCCGTTTAATTAGGGTTCTTATTTTTTAACAGCGAATATCTCAAAAATATTGAAAAATTGGCAAATTTGGATTCAGGAGAGAAAAATCGATAAGAATCAGTTGGATATTTCAGTGGGAGGTTTTTATTGTCGAACGGTGTAATTATTTAGCAATAACTCGAAAACAGGATCAGCTGGGATTTTCGAGTTTTAAAGAATTTTAAGAATTTCTGTCGAGAAGTTTTCTTCACATTTGTGCTTATTTTTGCAGCGAAACTGTAGGTGCGAAAAATCTGATATGTATCTCTTTTCTATGATTTTAATATGTTCTAAATTTTAGAAACTAAAATATTCCTAAATCGTTTTTTTTTTAGTTTTTAGTAGCTGTCAAATCATCAAAAATAATGTCGATCTCTTTTTAAAAGATAAGAAAATATAGTAAACACACGCAGAAACAAACATTACATAAGTATAAGCGCATATGTTTTTTGTTGTTATTTTAAATACATACCAGGGATGGAAAATCGGAATTTTGAAATGGTACTGGAGCTTAACCAAAAAGGTACTTATTCGCCCTCGACGGTACTAAAATAAATTAATATCCAGTTTATGTAAGACGAACGTCTTCGTCTGTGACGAATTTGCATGTCTTTTGTTACAATTACAAAATACATGCAAATTCGTCGCAGACTAATATTGTTCGTCGTACAGAAAATAAACACAATTTAATATAAAAATTCTTAAATTGAGGACATCCTTATCCATTTATTTATTTTTTTAGAGAAAACTACAATAAAGGTTGACCAAAATTCAAAAAATTAGTTATTTAAAGCTTTAAAAGCATTTTACTTTGAAAATCGGTAGATTTTTAGATTTTTTTTTAGATTCCGTTGAACAAATTTATGAAATCGTCTGGTATAGAAAAGGTACTAAATCAGTCGTGGGGGTACTACGGTATCTTTGAGATTGAAAAAGTACTGAAAAAAGTACTAAAGTACTAACTTTTCCATCCCTGATACATACTCAACTATTAGTCTATTTTTTTCTATTAGTAGATTGCAAAAAAGCTTAAATAAAAAACAACAACTGCAAATATAATAAAAAGCTACAACAAATATAGTGCGTTAATGCGCACTTGTCTACAATAATTATAAATGAGGCATTCCACACCAAATGTTCCACTACAGAAAAATATGTGTCCCATGATAGCCCTTTATGGAACTTTACGTTTTTGGTTTTTCAATTTTTTAAAACCTATGCTTAGGAGGCGTGGCTAAATATTGAAAAAAAAAAAAATTAAATTAGTGTCGAGTTGCCATGATTACATACTTATCAAATTAAAACGGAATGCACTATAATCTCTAAAATTTGCAATATTGTATATTTTTTTATGCGCTGTCGATTAAAAATTTTTATTTTGAAAAATTTTAAGAACCCTTCCGAAATTTCTCGTGTTTAAAAAGTCAATTTATCAACAATTCTGCCACTTTTTTTCTTGTTGAATATTTTTTTTTAAAGTTTAGATGTTTATCTATCCACACAAAACAATTCAGACTCGTGTTTGACGTTTTTTTTTCGAGAAAATCACATTTGAATATTAAATATCATAAGAATGATGTAATTTGCTAGTATATTCTTGTTCCAACATAGCGCATGAGCATTATTTATGCAAATAATTGTTACTCATCCGCTACGCTGAAACAAGAAAATACAAGCAAATTACAAAATTCTTATGAAATTAAATAATCAAATGGCATATTTTTTTTTGAAAAAAAAAAACGAAACACACGTGTCTGATTTTTTTTGTGTGGATAGACAAACAACTAAACTTAAAAAAAAAAAAACAAGTAAAAAAGTTAAACTCGGCCTTGCCGAATGTAGTGATACCCTCCACAATTTCTAAAAGATTATTGCAAAAACTTTATTTAAAAGGAAATTGCTTTTGAATTTTTTTTTTTTTTTTTTTTTTTTAAATTCCGCGAAAAAAAAATTGGTAAAAAAACCGCGATTTTTTTTTTGGTCAAAAAATATGTTTGTACTTGTTTAAATACCATTTGGTGTTGAATTATGTTCACATAAGTCAACCAGCAGCCGAATTAAAGCATTTTGTATTTTTAGGTTATGTTGAATGTACTAAAATTTTTGAGGTGTCCTTACATTTTCGTTCATAACTTTTGAACCGCTGAACCGATATCGCCCAAATGCAATACCAAACTTCTCGGGAGAACTTCCAATAAATATGTTAAGTTTCAAGGCAAGTCAACAGATATTTTACAATTTTTTTAATATTTAGTCACGCCTATTAAGCACAGGTTTTGAAAAATTTAAAAACCAAAAACGCAATTTTTTTAGTTCCGTATAGGGTTATCAATATAACCTTTTCCGAAATTCATGGGACACATGTTTAACGTTTGTAAAGCACCATATTACATAAATCAGAATCAGAAATATAAATCGTACAACTTTCAATATTCGAAAAAATAGAACAAATAGTGAAAACTACATTAATACACCAACAAAATGTTTTGCAATTTTTTTAATATATCATTATTTTTTACTTACCAAAATTAATCAAAATTTTATTTTCTAATTTTTATATATTTTTTTTTAATTGTAATTTTGATCGATTACTCAAAACTAACTTGGAATAAAAGATCCTTTGGCACAAAAGACCCATAAGGGTCGTAAAGTAAGGGCCAGATCTCCCTTGAATTAATAGTACTGAAAATTGGTGTGTAAGTTGCATTTATTCATCGTGTCCGAAATTGTGCGATTTAGAATGGAATGCCTCGTATAAATGGCTGATTGATATTTATATTTGGTAGTTGTTGGTAGATTGTGAGTATTAAAAAAAGAGCTTTTTGTTTTCGAATTTATTTATTCGTGATCGTTCTGTTATTTTCTTTTTTTTGGGATTTTAAAACTATTCATGTTAGAATTTTTATTTCTTTCATTTCTTTATCTTTCTATTTTGTTTTTAAAAATTTTATTCGTACCCCGTTTTATTTCGATTATGTTTATTAGCGCATACACATAAAACTCGAATTACGGCACTTTGTTATACGATTTTTTACTTTGAAATTCTTCTGATATAAAAATGTTACAAATGTTTAAAAGTACAAAACCTACCGTTAAAAAAATAGCATTTTGGAAATTTTAACCCATCTGGACGGGGTTTGCTCAAATACGTATGACAGAAAAATTCAGAAATTATTTTTTTTTTTATAAAAATTCTGGAAAAGTTCAAACTTAAATAAATACCAGAAAACTCAGAAATATTTTCAAAAATTGTGAAAAAATCAGTAAATTGTAATTGTGTTTACATATGAGGCATTCCGCACCAAATGTCCAGCGAAAAAAACATGTGTACTGTAAATTTCTAAATAGGTTGTGTGCAGCGACGTATCCAGGAATTTGAAAAGGGGGGGGCCCAACTGGAAAATTTTTTTTAATCTTCACCAAATAAAAGTATTTTCTCGTACACCCCCCCCCCCCCCCCCCCTTGTACAAAAACCCCTTAGAATTTGTGAATTTTTTATAGAGAAAGTATATCTTAGCCTCATCAAAATTTAAAACATCTCAGAATCTGCTCGCAAAAAACACAAACCTTTTAGTAAAATTTTTGGTAAAAAAATACAACTCACCAATTGCTTTTGCTTAATTTAGTCAATTTTTTTGAACAAAAACTTGGTAAAACTTCGCAGTCTTAGTGAGTTGTATTTTTACCAAAAACTTTGTTAAATTATGCAAAAGTCTTGGACTTCGACATGGACATGTCTTGGAATTTGAGAACTTCTTAGAATTTTAGAACTTCACTCAGAATATAATTTTTTTTTATATATTTGATATACAAAACATTCTGAAAATAATTCTGAAAATATTCCACTAAAAAATGTTTTTAAATCTGCGAATTTTTTATGAAAAACTGTATAATAAATTCCCAGATTCTGAGGTATTTTTCCAATAAAAATGGTTCCTGGAAACAATATGCTACCTGAAAGTCCTACCACCAGAAATGTTATTTTTGTATTTTTTATTTTTATTTGGAATTGCAAAAAAAAATCAAAGTATATTGGTTTTGCTCTCCTGATTCCAAATTATCTTACCAAATATTTTAATAGTTTAACATTTTTCCGATTTTTGCCTTTGAAAAATCGAAACTGCTAATTTAGGCGTGTTTATGGCTCTACTGATACGTATTCGTAAGCTGGCGCGTTCCATTTTCGAGATATTCACGTTTGAAAATTAAAAAAAGCCTTATTTAATGCTTACTGCTACGTATTCACGCGTAAGAACCATAATACGCGCAAATCAGCAATTCACATGGTTGTATGACATTCCGTTATCGAGATATTTGAACTTGAAAAATTTATTAATTTCTTAGCGCTTTTTACGGCTCTACTGTTACATTAGACTGACATTTTTCTGTATAGCAAAATTTTTTCTTCTCCGATTTTCAAAGTCCTGGCATTTTTTTATTCTACTAGGCCTAAACCTCATGTGGTACCAATTTGAGGCCAATCGGATTAAATTTACCCGTGGCTTTGGATTTTTGAAAAATTAAAAAATAAATATATCTTTCGACACATCATATTTGTTAATGTTGATGTGCTGAGCACGAATATCAAAAAAAAAATGAAAATCGGTCGAACAGTTTTCGAGATATCGCTATTTGAAATTTGCAAAAAATGGTGGTTTTTTCCTACGTTCAAGAAATTTTTTAAAAAAAGTCTCAAAATTTCTTTCCGCCGACCCTTTTGTAGAGCTTGAGACAATTTTTCATTTAAAACTAATTTGAGCCAAATTCGATCATTTTAACCCGTGGCGCCCTTCAATCAAAGTTTTGGACTTTTGGAAAATATCCACCAAAGTTTTGGATTTTTGAAAATGAAAAAATAAAAAAAAAATAATATCTTGCGATACATTATTTTTATTAATTTTAGCATGCTGAATACGAATATCAAAAAATTTTTAAAATCGGTCGAACGGTTTTCCAGATATCGCCATTTAAAATTTGTCAAAAAATTGCAAAACGGGGGGTTTTTTCCTACGTTTAAGAATTTAAAAAAAAAAACTCTAAACATTTCTTTATTTTAACCATTTTATAGAGCTTTATACAATCTTTCATTTAAGTTTAATTGGAGCCAAATCCGATCATTTTAACCCGTGGCACCCTTTGATCAAAGTTTAGGGTTTTTGGTAAAAAGTTTCTAAAAAGCCAAAACTTTGATCGAGGGGCGCTAATGATCGTATTGGGGGTCAAATTAGCTTTAAATCAAAGATTGTCTCAAGCTCTACAAAAGGGTCGGCGGAATGAAATTTTGAGACTTTTTTTAAAAAATTTCTTGAACGGAGGAAAAAACCGTCATTTTTTACGAAGTTGAAATGGCGATATCTCGAAAGCCGATCGATCGATTTTAATTTTTTTTTATATTCGTGCTCAGCGCATCGAAATTAACAAATACGATGTGTCGAAAGATAATTTTTTTTTAAATTGTATTTTTAAAAATTTTTCAAAAATCCAAAACTTTGACCGCCGGGCGCCACGGGTTAATTTAATACGATTGACCTCAAATTTGTACCACATAAGTTTCAGAACTTCGACATTAAAAATTTGCCCGGACACTTGGGAAAATCGAAAGATGACAACAAAATGCCAGTCTACTGTTACATATTATTGCGTTAGCGCAACATTTTAGGGTTAGATAAAAAATAATCGATTTTTTTAGCCAGTTTAAATATTTTCCTAAGTCGTTTTTTAATATTTGGAACTTTAAACTCGAATTTTTAAAATAGTGCCAGAATGAAAATTAAAAATTAAATATGCAAATTTTTCTTTAGAAAATTATTTTCATGATCCTGATGCAAAATTTTCATTAAATTAAACCAATATAATGTGTTTTCGATACATTTTTTACAGATGTTTCGATATAAATAATTTTTTAAAAACGAAAATTTATCAAAATCAAGAGTTATTATAAAAATATATTAAAAACTTTTCTTCAAAAACCAAAATATTTTTAATACTAAAAAACATGTGTTTGTTTCTTGTATTATGTGTTCAAATGAATAAATTTTTTAAAATTTTTGAATCCAAAAGGGGGGGGCCCGGGCCCCCTGGGCCCCCCCCTGAATACGTCCATGGTTGTGTGGATAGCGCTATATGGAGCTAAGAAAAATTTCATAACAATTTAGTAATTTGCTTGTATATTCTTGTTTCAACATAACGTATGAGTTTTATTTATGCAAATATTTGTTACTCATCCGCTTTGCTAAAACAAGAAAATACAAGCAAATTACAAAATTTTTATGAAATTTAATGTTCAAATGCGATTTTCTCAAAAAAAAAAAAAAAAACGCAAACACGCATCTGAATATCTAATCTTAAAAAAAATTAAAAGAAAAAACAAGTAAGAAAGCTATATTCGGCTGTGCCGAATCTTTAAATACCCTCCACAATGTTAACCAATGCACTATGGTTTCGCGGACGACCTTTGTTGGCCAAAATTCAATTTTCTCAAAATGGATTTTATAGAAAGTCGTAAACACTTACAAACAACAGAAAACATATTTTATTTTTGTACAAACTCATTTATTGTTCAAAAACAAATTTAGCTAAAAATAAAAAAAAAAGTATTTTTTTTAATTTTTTCAATTAATTTTTTGAGTTTAAATACAAAAAATTTTTTATAATATTATACATGGAAAACAAAAAAATTATAACAATTTTTACCACAAAACCTATTTAAAACCAAAATTTTTTACATATTTGTAATTTTGGCCAAGAAAAGTGATAATCGGAACTACAGTGCAATGCAAATATTTAAAAAACAAAAAAAAATATTTTATAAATATGTATGTATGAAAATTATATAAAAATTATATAAAAGCAACCACGTGGCACGTGTATGACACTACGTATTTTTAACTTCTTTTGATACAAATAACAACAAGCCAAACAACCATCAACAACTACAAAAACGCGCTGCCACGCCATATCATAGAGGTTTATATTGAAACTCATCTCAATTGCTCATAGCTTCTTAACCCCTGAACCGATTTTGCCATAATTGGTACCAAAATAACCAGAAGAACGTTGAGAACAATAAAATAAGAACCTATTTAAAATTTTATTTGAATATGTCAACCATGAGCCAAGATAAATCATTTTAAAATTTTGGGTTAAATGGCTGGTGCCACGCCCCATTGTGTGATTCGGCCCAAATTTTTTGTGAGTGTTAGGAATGATAAAATTACATTAAATTCAAAGTTTCGTTTACATTCATTCAACAGGTGTCAAGTTATAGCATTTATTTTGTGTAAAATTCACATTTTCACTCATCAAAATTTACATTTTCACTCATAACTTTTAAAATACTTAACCGATTTAAAAAAAAAAAACCATTAGATTCTGCCTAGGAGAATTACGCAACTTTTGGTACCCCAGGCGTTTAAATCGGTTCTGGATTTTAGCCAAAAACGTGATTTCAACAGACAGACAGACGGACGGACAGACAGACAGACAGACAGACAGACGGACATCGCTAGATCGACTTAGAATCGATCAAGGATCATTAATATATATACTTTATGGGGTCCTAAACCAATATTTCAATGTGTTACATACGGAATGACAAACTTATATATACCCTCTATCACTAGAGTGGAGGGTATAAAAATATGACCGGATATTTAATGTATTGACTTTTTTCAAAAATGGGAAATTTCAGAAAGAAATTTCTTTAGGTACAAGTTCGTTTAAGTAACTACTTTTAATATGACTCACATTAAGTGTGAAAATCGAAGAGTGCTGACGAGGGAAGGGTGGCTTCTTCCGAAAGCTGCCGATATATCTACTAAGCCTGTGTTGTCAATTATTTTTATTCAGATTTTTCATTGTACAAGAAAAACTATATTTCTCAAAAATAATTAATATAGACTTAAACTTAACCAAATAAAATTCAGTTATAAAATTTAGAAAAATCAGGAAAGTCAGAAAATTAAGAGATTTTTTTTTTTTGTTAGTAGACGCAATATTTAATTATATATGAACAGATATGCTTTTATGTTAATCCATATTAATTTTGATCCGAAAATAGGGGGATCGAATATTATACGATTATATCAAATTCTTTTTTTTTTTGATAAAATAATATCAAATTTGATTAAGTTTGATCCCAAAAATGGGTCTATCTAATTGTATTAAATCATATCTTATCTGTTAAAATTAGATAAATTTTTATATGATTAGATGAAATCTGGTAAAATTTTTTGGAATTTTAAACGTGAAATTAGAAATTATTTTATCAGATTGGATACATTATCAATTAGAAGAGTTTTTATTGCATTCTTCGGAATTTTTTCGGGACTTAGCAAATTATTAAAAATTTGTCATTCTTTTTCTAAAATCATTCATAAGGGATTTAAATTTTCCAAAAAATTTTTGTGTCTTAGAAAATTTAAAAATATTTTTTCGGAAAATTTTTCAAAAAAAAATTAAATTTCTCCTAAAAACATTTTCAGTGAATTTTTTTACTCAAAAAAAAAACTTGCCAAAAAAATTTTGTGTCCGGACTTTGGAAAATATTTTAGGACTTGAAATTTTGAAATTTTTTTTTTTAATTGTCCGGGACTTTTGAAAATTTTAAAATTTTTTTCGGGATATAATTATAAATAAAATCATATATCTTTTTATCTGACATATCTAAAAATTCCCGATCTTTTATGTCATATCTAATTTCATATAGATCGGTATATAAATAGATATGAATATGTATGCTATCATATTAAAAAAACAAGGAAAAATACAATGCTATATATAAACCTGTATGTCCATATCAAAGTTCATGCATAACCATATATAAATATAAATAATTATATAATAGCATATATGATTATATCAGATCTTTTTTACTCGGGTAGAAAAATTCGAAAAAATATGATAAAATCAGAAATGTTGTCGAAAAGACTTTTTAAGGAATATTTTTTTAAGGAATATTCAAAAGAAATTAGAACAAATATAGAAAAGTGCAGTTAAATAAGGTCCCGTGTAAAAAAATAATTATATCAAAACATATCTCCTTTGATAACAACATGTATGGGTCATATCTAAATGGATATAATCAGATCTACTCCATATATACTCATATCTGCTTCAGATACTTTATGATCCGTAAATTGAGTCTATTTTATTTATTTATTTTATTTATTTATTTATTTATATGGCATATATGATCAGACATTTTCAGATATGTTCATATATGTAAAATTGTCAGATAGACTCAATTTACGGATCAAAAAATATCTGAAGTAGATATGAATATTGTCGCTGATCGCTCATAGACGTTTTACAATTTATTTAAATCATTTATTTGATTTTGTTGAATTTTATTTATGTGGGCATCTGTTGTGGATGACCCTTTATATTGTTAAATTTTTAATGTTTTTTATACGTGCATTTTGTTGTTGTCCAATGTTTTTAAATTTTTGCACATTCCCTTTTGTCCCTAACTTCCCGCAGTAAAATTGTTCGTTTAGTTTTTTTTTTATAAAGGAACAGTTATTCCTTATGTGTTATACACATTAGAAACTCTTGCTATATGCATTTTTAAAATTGTTTGTTAATTTAGTTTGTGACGAAGAAAACACTGCGGTAGGTTGTTGGTATATTTATTTAAGTATATTTTTTGTAACATTTAATTTTTATTTTTTTAGAAATAAACATACAACTTACACTTTAAACATAAAAGTTTTTGGGTTTCATTTGGAACATAAGGTGTTGGTTAGTTAAATTCGCTTCTCACAAACTCACGTCGCAGTCAGCGACAAATATATATGGAGTAGATCTGATTAGATCCATTTATATATGATTAATATATGTTTTTATCAAAGGAGATATGTTTTGATATAATTATTTTTTACACGGGGTATTTAGAAAACTTAAAACAAATCAGGAAAGCTTTGAAAAATTGTGGAAAAATTCGGAAAAGTTGTAAAAAAATAGTTGTGGCGAAAAAAAAATGTTTTGAAATATCAGAATAATTTAGGAAATTTTGGAGAGATCAAAATAATATTAGAAAATTTAGAAAAGTCCAGAAAAAAAATTAAAAATATTTTTGAGAAAGTTAGATACATATGGGGCATTCCAAGCCAAATCACTCACTTTTAGACCCGACCCCTTTCGATTTATTTTATTTTTGGATATGTTTTAGTCCTTATTAAATGCAACTTGGACACCAATTTTCAGCCTTTTATTCCAAGATGGTGTTGAGTAATCAATTTTTCAAAATGGCGATTTTCTCCAAAAAATTAAAAAATTGAAATTCTTTATTAATTTTGACCATTAAAAAATATAGATATTTTAAAAAAAGTTGGACAATGTTTTGTTGATATTTAAATGTAGTTTTAGAAAAAAAATATGAAAAAATTATTCGAAGTAATTATCACTTATTTTTTGACGTTTAAAAATTAAAATCGACTTTTTGAAAAACTATAAAAATTCTACTCTAAATTACGCAACTTTTAAGCCATAACTCGAGATGTGATCACAATTCTTTCTATTTTTTTTTTAATTTTTAAAATTGCACCTTTTATGTTTTGACTCTGATTTATTTTATATGGAGCTCCAAAAAAAAAAAAATGGTAGATACTGACCCTAACTTACCCTAAATGTATTTATTTGGAGGTAAATATACGTCTCACAAAAATTTAGGACGATCGGACATGTGAAAGGCGTTTAGCATGGTCCTTGAAGTTTAAAAAACGGATTACAAGGAAAAATATGATTTTTTTCTGTTTTCGCAATTTTTTTGGTATTTTAAGTTAAGTTTTAATTCAAGTGATTATAGAATTATGATGTGGAGTAAAATGCCTTTCTAAAAAGGTACTAAAAACTAAAATCGGTTGAAAATCAGCCAAGTTATTACAACTTCCCCAGGCATCTAGCGTGTGCCACACCACTTGATTAAAAAATACGAGTCCCTTTTTTTAAATTTATTGAAATTTTCTACTGTAATAACATTTTTTCATTATTCATGTTTCAGTGCAATATTTTTTTGGTTTTTCCAAATTTTAAAACAAAAAAAAGAAATTTTTTTTTTAAATAGAGATTTCAAAAGGGTATTGAAAATGCAGGCATTTTTAGCACTAATTTAAAAAATGTTAGCAAAACACAATATGAAAAATACTTGTCATCTAATTACATTTGAACTTGAAGAATAAAAAAATGTTATTACAGTAGAAAATTTCAATGATTTTCCAAAATCGTATTATATTGCTTAATCAAGTGTTCTGCCATACGTTAGATGCCTGGGGAAGTTGTAATAACTTGGCTGATTTTCAGCCGATTTCAGTCTTTCGTACCTTATTAGAGAGGCATTTTACTCCGTATTATAATTCTGTAACCACTTGAATTAAAAATTAACTTAAAATACCAAAAAAATTGAGAAAACAGAAAAAAATTCATATTTTTCCTTGTAATCCGTTTTCTAAATTTCAAGGCCCATGCGGAACACCTTATCCATGTCCGATCGTTCTTAATTTTTGTGAGGCGTATTTTTGCCTCGAACTGAATATATCTGGGGTAAGTTAGGGTCAGTATCTACCAATTTAATTTTTTTGGAGCACCATATAAAATAAATCAGAGTCAAAAAATTAAAGGTGCAATTTTCAAAATTTGAAAAAAATAGAACAAATTGCGATCACATCTCGAATTATGGCTTAAAAGTTGCGTAATTTAGAGTAGAATTTTTATAGTTTTTTACAAAAAAATCGAAGGTTTCGGACTTTTTCAAAAAGTCGATTTTAATTTTTAAACGTCAAAAAATAAGTGATAATTACTTCGAATAATTTTTTCATATTTTTTTCTAAAACTACATTTAAATACCAACAAAACGTTGTCCAACTTTTTTTAAGATATCTATATTTTTAACTGGTCAAAATTAATTGAAAATTTTAATTTTTCCATTTTTTGGAAAAAATCGCCATTTTGAAAAATTGATTACTCAACACCATCTTGGAATAAAAGGCTGAAAATTGGTGTCCAAGTTGCATTTAATAAGTACTAAAACATATCCAAAAATAAAATAAATCGAAAGGGGTCGGGTCTAAAAGTGAGTGATTTGGCATGGAATGCCCCATATATAAATAATTGGGAAAAATTGGGAAAATATGATAATTTTTTGAAAATGAGACTAATTTTAATAAAATTTCAAAAAATGGGAAAGTTTTGAAAAATTAAAAAAAAAAAAAAATTGTGGAAATTTTAGTTTTTATAAAAATTAGGAACAATTTAGGAAAATTCAGAAAAAATTGTATGGAAAATTCTGAAGTATTTATTTATTTTATTTTCCATTTATATTCACACTGAAAATTCTGGTTCGTTGTAAAGTTTTTTGCTTAACGGCTTCAGGAACAAAAAAAAAATCGTAAAGCGTGATTTCGGTGTACTAATTAATATATAGTGTATGATTGTGAATGTGTGTGCATGTATTACGTATTATGTCTATCGACGTTATACATTGCGTATGATAGTTTTCTAATAGTGTAGACCAGCGGTGCCCAAAAAGAGAAACGATAATATTTTTTTTTGTTTTTTACGCTCTCTGCTGTTAGTTTTGTTGTTGTTTGGATTGTGTACGTGTATTTTTGTTGATCTTTAACAAGTGTTTGGGCACCATTGGTGTAGACATACGATGAACATTTGTTGTTTTTTTTTTTTTTAGTTTTGTGTAGTTAATTTTGATTATACCTTGAACTTCACCATAGTTTTAGATTTTGCAAAAAAAAAATGTTTATATTTTTACCTTTTTTTTTTGCTGTTGTATTGAAAAAGGGGGTCTGTTAGTTTTTTTGCGTACGTAAATAGTTTTTTTGTTGATATTTTTATGGGATTTTTTGAAGCACTTAAATTCTAATATGAAACTAAAAGTTTGGCAAATTTAAATATTTTTTTTTGATTTATGTATGTTTATTTATTTTTCCTTAAAAATGACTAATCATAGTTTTTAATGTGGCTATTCTTTAACAAACTATTTTTACTAGTTTTTAAACGATTTTGTTATCGCATACGTAACTTTTAACAAAGCCAAGTAGAGAATTACCTAATTTTTTAAGGAATTTTTTCGACATATTGGTATGGTGCTATAAAAGTGCTTAGAAGTGCAATCAACAAAAATATTTGAATACATTTTTGAGGTTGGTTTAGTTCTTCAAGGGGAACTTTTTGCTCTCTGGTTAAAAATGTTTCCCATTTCCAAACTTAACCAGCCTATAACCATTAGACATGTTTGTGTCGAACTTTAGGAGCCGCGAATTCAACACTGTTTTTTTTTTTGTATAGAAAAACTGTTAGTTTCAAAATCATGAGACATTTTTCCTATAGAAAAGTTCTTGGATTCTAAGAAATTTATCATAAAGAAAATTTTTTAGACTCAGAGTTTTTGTATAGAAAAACCCTAAGTTTTAAAAATATAAGATACTTGTCCTATCCAAAAAATTTCAGTTTCTATGAAATTAATCATATAAAAAATTCTTTAATTGTCCCTTTCTTTCTTCCTTTTTGAATTCGGTTAGGTGGAAGGGGGAAATTTATCTTAAAACAAGTAAGAGTGTTACATTCGGCTGTACCGAATCTTTTATACCCTTCCAAATGTAAAAAAAAATTCAGGTTCGTCTTTTTTTTTTGGGGGGGGGGGGGGGTTGTTGGGAGACGTTAGGGGGCACCTTCCCCTTGCGATTTTGAACTTCTTCTGAGATAAGAATGTTGCATTTGCTTAGCAAAAGTACAAAAAACCCTGCAAATAATGCGGTTTTTCTTAGGTCGGTTTAGTTCTCTAAGGGGGAACTTTTTTTCCCTTGGTCCGATTTTACCCATTTCCGAACTTAACCTGCCTAGGGATATAAGACATATTCGTGCTAAACTTCGGAAGTCTACACTCAAAAAAAAAAGTTTGTAAAATTACAAGCAAAAGGTCTTGTAATTCTATTTTACTAATATTTTTGTCTATTTACAAAAATTCTTGTATTTTTAATAAAACAAAAGCTACCGTGCGCTTTGTAATTTTACTATAATATGTTGGTAAATTTATTTAACAATTTTTTTAGGTAAATTAACAAAAAAAAATAATTATTTTACAAATTAAAAAAAAATTACAAGGTGTTTAGTTGTTTTACACAAGAAAATTGTAATTGTACAACAACATTTTATTTGATAGTATTTAGTCTTTCTACCAAAAAATGTTTTAGCCCAGCAAAAACTTGCATTACCAAATAATGAAATGTGTAATGGGAAATTCAAAAGTTATAACTACTTCTGATTCGAATTACCTTTCCCATTACATTTACGAGCAAATGTGCCAAATGTAATGATTATCAAACCAATATTAATAACTAATTACATATATACTTATAGGTAATGAAAAAATTATTTTAAAAAAAAAATTTTAAAAAATAAAAAAATATTTAATTTTATTTTATTTTTATTAAAAATAATGTACAGTGAGTCAAAAAGTGAAAATCTAGTTCTGAATTTTTTTTATTTTATTATAATGACTTATGTAAGTCATTATTAATAAGTCCTTATTTTACATTTCAAAATAATGCTAAAGGTAATTTTCTGTCATTACTAAGTAATTCGAATGGTAATGATGTCTCATTACCAAGTTTTTGCTGGGAGTACAAACAATTTTTTTTCAAGATTTAAATTCTTCTCTTTTATTTCCAGGTTAAATTTCAAGATTTTTTAGTTTACAAGGTTTTCAGTATTTTGACACAAAAAAATGTAATTAAACAAAAATTTGTATTGAAAAATAATTATGCAACAATAGGAGACGCAAAAATTTTCTAAGTCCATATTTTGTTAAAAATTATTTTTTATAAATAAAAAATTTCATAAAAAATTTTGAAAATTTTTTAAGTTCCGGTACAAACATTTTTCAGTTAGTTGTAAGCTTTATCAAAAAAATTGAATATCAAGACAATTTTTTGGTAACTTGCTTTAAGTAAAATACCACAATTTTTATATGTTTTTACTATATTATGGTTCTAGTTTTTTTGTTTGTATTTTTACCATTTTTTGGTAATTTTACCATATTTTTTTGGTACTTTTTTTTAAAATCTTGCACTAAAATGTCAATCAAAAGCTGTCAATTATGAAAAATTAAGTTTTTTTTATTTTATCAGGTACTTAAACGTCCAATCTACAATATCCAAAGTTTTTATAATTTTTTAAAAATACTTGCTAAAATAATTAAAAATTCGAAAAAAAGGTAATTTTTTTGACTAGTTTTTCTTGAAAATATAAGAAATTTCTTGTGTAGCCTCCTTCGCAATTCTCATATGTTCTACTTAAGAAAAAAAATAAAAAAGTGCAGTGTTATACTCTAAAAAGTTTGTTAAAAGTGTTCAAGTGAAAAAAAAAATCATTTCAGGTTGTTAAAGTGCTACTCCAGCTGCCGAAGAAGGAAAAATAAGATGCACCAATGGAAAAACCCTTTAAATTTACAAAACCAATATGTAAATATACCAAATTTTTTGTAAATTTACAAAACAAATATGAAAGTTTAGAAAAAAAAATTGTATACTTACAGAAAAAGTTGTAATTTTACAAAAATGAAGTAGAAAATACAAAAACAATATTGTAAATTTACAAATTATTTGGTTAAACTACTGTTTTTACGGCAAAAAAATAAGAATAAATGGTATATTTACAATAAAAATTGTAAATTTACCACTTTTTACTGTAAATATACAAGTTTTTTGTCATAAAAAACTGTAGTTAAACCAAACAATTTGTAAATTTTATTTTTTGATTTTCTACATTATTTCGTAAATTTACAACTTTTTTTGTAAGTCTACAATAATATTTTACAAAAAAAATTGTAAATTTACACTTTCTCCCCGTAATTTTTTTGTTAAATCAATTTACAAATTATCCCCGTAACATTACGGGGATTCTTGCTAGTATATATTTTACAAAACCTGCCCCGTAAAATCACGGGGATTTTATGTCATTTTACAAACTTTTTTTTTTGAGTGTAGCTCTTTTATTTTGGACTGTATCTTGTCCTCTACAGACGGATGGACAGACGGATGGACGGACATCGCTAGAATGTCTTAGAATCGATCACTAATCAATAAAATATATACTTTATGGGGTCCTAGACCGATATTTCGATGCGTTACACACGGAATGACAACGTGAGAATACACCCATACTGTAGTTGGAGGGTGATGTGTTTCTCTAAGTGTATCCACTTGTTGTTAACAAATTATTTTGAAATTAAATATTCTTTGTATTTTGAGTTTGGAAAACTTTTATAATTTTTCGTTATTCCGGTTTTTGTGTTTAAATAAACTTCAACATTTTCTTTTATAAAACATCGCATTTTAAAACATATTATTTGGCGACGAGATAAAAATGGATCCCGCAATTCAAGAGATTTTGGAACGCCAACAAGCCTGGACTCAACAACTTTTAACGCAACAACAACAATTCTTCACTGAGATGATGAATCAGCGGACCACGAGTCCTGTTACAAGCATAACTACAAGCAACATAGCGGTACCGAAATTTCAACAATTTGATGAAGAATCAAATGATTTTGATACCTACAAAAGGCAATTGGAAGAACATTTCAAGGCATATGGCGTTGAGGACGATGAAAGAAAAAGGGCGTTTTTGTTATCTTGGATCGGCGACAAAACATTCCGTGTGTTACAGAAACTGGTTGGAAAGCATAGTCTACAGGAGATGACGTATACAAATTTGGTAACTAATTTGGATGTTCATTATAAAAGCAAGATACAAATGATCAAATCAAGGTATGAATTTTACAAACGTGTTAAACGTGAAGGGGAGAGCTACAGTCAATGGGTAACGGATTTAAAAGGTATGGCAAGAGAGTGCAATTTTGTTTGCAAAAAAGATAATTGTTGTACTGAGTTTTCCGATGAACTAATTCGTAATATTTTAATTTTATATACACCTGAGGAGCCTGTAAGGACTGCAGCTTTACATAAAGATGAACCAACATTAAAAGAAGTGTTGCAAATTGCAGAAACTTTTGAACCTACACAAAAGACACTCAACAGTATCAAATCCAAACCAACTAATGATAGTGACATTTTTTATATGAAGCAAACATCGAGGAGACATAGTCATCAACAGCATAATCAACAACATTATCAACAACATTATCAACAACATTATCAGCAACGTAGTCATCAAAATCAAAACCAACATAAGAACCAGCAATCGAAGCAGCAGTATCCAGCGTGTAGTGGATGTTTTAAGAAACATGAAAAGAACAAATGCAAGTATTTGAAAGCTCAATGTTTTATCTGCAAGAAGATAGGACACATTGCTCCGGTATGTAAATCTAAATCTAATTTTAATAAAATTAACTCAGTGGGGGATAATAATGAAATATTGTCATGTGATGCCACTGACAATGTTATTTCAAGATCTGGTAATAAAATGATTATAAATGTAAAAATAAATAATCGGGATATGAAATTTCAATTTGATACGGGAGCTATGCGTTCCGTTATTGGTCTTGAAAGTTATAAGATTTTGAAAAGTCCAGTTTTAAAGCCTACGTCTGTCAAACTTTTCGGTTACGGTAATGCACAGATCCCTGTTTTAGGTTCTGTTGAAGTAAATGTTGATATACAAAATGAAAGCAAGCGATTAGAGCTTATCGTTGCAAATTCTCATGAATGCTCTAATATATTCGGGTTAAATTGGTATGATGAGTTCAAAGCTGTGCAGATTTTCAAAGTAGAAGAAAATCTTGGTTTAAAATCTTTACATGAGCAATTTAAAGAGCTATTTTCAGATGAGTTGGGGTTGTGTACCACAATGAAAACTCATATTTATATGAAACCTGATGCTAGGCCGAAATTTTATAAACCTAGACCCATACCATATGCTCTTCATGATTCATTCAAAAAAGAGGCAGAACGTTTAAATGAATTAGGTATATGGAAACCTGTAAAATATAGCCAATGGGCATCACCACTAGTGATTGTACCGAAACCAAATAATAAAATTAGGGTGAGCGCAGACTTTAAAGTAACTATTAATCCTCAAATGGATATAGAACAATATCCAATCCCACGAATTCGTGATTTATTTCATAAACTTAAAAATGGTCAATTATTTTCTAAAATAGATTTGTCAGATGCGTATCTGCAAATAGAAATGGACGAGAATTCGATACAACTTTTAGTAGTCAATACTCCATTAGGTCTTTTCCAATATGAAAGATTACCATTTGGTATAGCCAGCGCACCAGCAATTTTTCAGCGCCTGATTGAACAAACAATCAGTGGTATTCCCGGGTGTGTCAATTACTTAGATGACATTATCTGCACTGGCAAAACTGAAGAAGAACACCTGCATAATCTGCGTTTATTGTTTAAGAGATTAAGTGATAGTGGTTTTCGTTGTAATTATTCAAAATGCTCATTTTTGCAACCAAAGGTTGAATACTTGGGTCATATTATAAGTAGTGCTGGTATTTATCCGTCAGAGACAGGAACGGAGGCTATTAAGAATCTTCCCCGGCCCAAGAATATTACAGAACTGCAATCTTTTATGGGAAAAGTAAATTACTATTGTTCTTTTATTAAGAATTATTCAACAGTATGTGGTCCTCTAAATCTACTTCGTAAGAAAAATCAAAATTTCTTTTGGGGAAAAGAACAGGAGCTAGCGTTTCAAGAATTAAAGAGGCAGTTAATTGAGTTAGCTCAACTTGTGCATTTTGATGAGAATCTACCAATAGTTTTGGCTACGGATGCATCTTCGTATGGTATAGGAGCTGTGATTTCACATATTTTCCTGATGGTTCGGAACGACCAATTGCGTATGCCTCAAAGACTTTATCAGATCACCAAAAGAATTATAGTCAAATCGAAAAGGAGGCACTGTCGATTATTTTTGGGGTTAAAAAATTTCATGATTATTTGTATGGTCGTAAGTTTGTCTTAATAACGGATCATAAGCCTCTCGTTTCAATATTTAATCCAACAAAAGGGATTAATAGTACGACAGCACACAGACTCCAAAGGTGGGCCTTAACACTCTCAAGTTATAATTATGAGATACAGTATAAGAATACTAAGCAACATGGTAAGGCGGATGCTTTATCGAGGCTTCCTCACAAGAATGATTTGGACTTTGATGAATCAATTGAAATAAATGATATTCATACAGATAAACATTTGGAAGATTTTCCAATAGATTCAAAGCAAGTTGCTGAATTTTCTATGAAAGACAACATTTTACGTAAAGTTTATTTTTATGTCATGAACGGTTGGCCTGAAAAGGTAACAGACAAGGATTTAATGCCATATTTTCGGCAACGTTTTAATATAACGCAAAGTAAGGGTGTTTTAATTATGCAGACTGACTATAGTCGTATTGTTGTTCCAAAACAACTTCAAGTCAAAGTTCTTCAACTTATACATCAAGGTCATTGGGGAATTGTTCGAATGAAGCAAATAAGTAGACGTTATTGTTGGTGGCCAACTATTGATGAGGATATAAGTAATTTGGTTTCTACATGCCGTGCCTGCAATGTGTGCAGTTCAGATCCACCGAAAAAATTTTCGTCTTGGCCAGAATCTACAACTCCTTGGCAGCGTATTCATTTGGATTACGCTGGTCCGTTTAAAGGATTTATGTGGTTAATAGTTGTCGATTCATATTCTCAATTTCCGTATGTTTCAAAGATTAAAAATGCCACATCCACGTCTACGATCGAATCATTACAAAGTATATTTTCTATTGAAGGTTTGCCTGAAACAATTATAACGGACAACGGAACTCAGTTCACTTCCAAGGAGTTTCAGCATTTTTGTAAGGAAAATGGAATTCAGCATTTAACAACAGCACCATTTCATCCTGCATCTAATGGACAAGCTGAAATGTTTGTTCGTTCGTTTAAAAGCTGTCTTAAAAAGCAACTATCTGCCGGCGAGGACTTGAAAACTTCACTTTTAGCATACCTCACCACATACAGGTCAACACCAAATAAGGATGGTAGATCTCCTGCTGAAAAAATTCATGGACGTCAACCTCGAACTTTACTAGCATTATTAAATCCTACTGTTACTCCTGTAGCTAATGATTCAAATTCGTTTGCAAATCAGAAACACTATAATGTTAATGATAACGTTTTATATAAAAATTTTGGAAGGGGAGATAAATGGCTTCGTGGTACTATTGTAAAACGTCTTGGTAACGTGATGTACCTTATTCAGATTGGGAACAAAACTATTAAACGTCACAAGAATCAAATTCGTATTTTAAAAGCTGATTCAAAGTATATTGATGTTCATCAATCAGCTCGGTTATTGTTAGAAAACTGCTATACGTCCTATTCTGAAGCTACAAATTTATTCAATACTATGCAATCTATTCCAGTTTCTGCTTCACCGGTAACACCTTCGCCTCTAACACTTCCGTCAGCATTGGAAGAATTGCCTACTTGTTCACGATACGTTAATAGAAGCCCAATAAACTTAAATGAATTGCCATCAACTTCAAGTCAATCAACTGTGATTCCAGCCAATATAGATTTGCCTACCTCTCCGCCGCGAGTAAGGAAATCTTTGCGAATGAAACGTAAACCAGTTCGATATTCTCCTATAGTAACAAAATTGGCGAGGAGGTAATGATGTGTTTCTCTAAGTGTATCCACTTGTTGTTAACAAATTATTTTGAAATTAAATATTCTTTGTATTTTGAGTTTGGAAAACTTTTATAATTTTTCGTTATTCTGGTTTTTGTGTTTAAATAAACTTCAACATTTTCTTTTATAAAACATCGCATTTTAAAACATATTAGAGGGTATAAAAATTTTTACCAACGGTATATTTAATAGTCGATCATGTTTTCTTCATCCTGAACTTGAAATGTCTAAACAAAATATGTGTGCATGTTCCCAAATAAACATGTTTACATATTTATTTCAGATAATTTGTCACAAAATAAATTGTGACCAACTAAATATTTTTAAAATGACTGCTAATTACAAATTAATTAGTTTGTTTACTGGATGACTAAAATTGCGTCTATTAATTTCACAGATGAAAGTGAACTTAAAAATATAAAATTTGTGTGTTTTGACCTTGGCAAAGGTTCTCAGTCTACGCAAAAAAAAACAGACAGACAGACACACACAAAATTTTAACTAAAATATATAAACTGTGTAGATAATTGGCGATATCGTAAAAAAATGTATTTTGGATACTTTTTCGTATGAAAACCAACAAAAAAAAGTGTTTTTATGCTCATTGTTTTATTTTTAGTAAAACAATATAAAAATAAAAAATATGAATTAAAATAAATAAACAACAAAAAATTTAAAAGATTACCAATTGGTTAAATAAAATTAAAAATCATTTTTTTTTTTTTAATAAAAAAATTTAATTAAAAAAAATTTTAAATTTATTATTTTCTATAAATTAAAAGGTGACACAGTTTTTTAAGAAAATTTTTAAATTTATTTTTAAAAAGTTTTACGATTTTTTGTGTTTATATTATGTCAGCACAGCATAAAATCATAAAATTTATTATACTGTCTGAGTGAAAATGAAAAGATTTTATATACGTAATAGAGAACTTTGGAACTGTATGTTCAAAATAGTTTTTTTAAACGAGATCAAACTGTTAGAATCACAAATAGTCAAAATTTAGATTAGCATATTGCACTGATAAAACTGTAATATAGTATATAGTTTGGCAACATTTATTAAAGAAATTTTACTTTTAATTTTTTAACTCATAGAATATGTAGTATTGATCTTTGGTCGATTGTATGACATTTACAGATGTAATTCGGTTAAGATCAATTGTAATTCAAAGATTCCATACATAGTTCGAAGATTCTATTTGTTGCTAAATAACACTGTGCAACAGTGAAAACAACACAAGAACTTTACTATAAATGCTCGATTCTATTAGCAAAAGGTAGTAAAACCCTGTACTCAGATTGTCCACTTTGGTGACCAATAGGGTGGCTCGTTTTTGGGATTTTCTCTCTGATCAAACTCTAATACCTGCCAAAAGTGTCGGTCCCCTAAGAGAAACTCACATGCATAATATCACTCCAATCGGAGTTTATATTCTGTCCCCACTTTGATTTTTGGATTTTTCCAAAAAAGGACTTTTTAAAAACAAAAAAAATAATTAAAATTTTTTTTATTAAAATTAATAAAAAAATATTTTTGTACTAGCTGGCCCGGTCCGCGTTGCTGGCCCAAATATAAGATCAGTGTTATATTTCGTTACACTTCAATATATAGCCCTAAAAAAAAATGTAATGAATTTCTTGGCATATAAAAATTTGTGGGCGTGATTTTAAAGACACGATTAGACAGAGAATCATCATCAAATTATATTTTAGGAACTAAAACAAAACTATCCATGACTTTGCGAACTGCACAAATTTAAAAATTTTTTAGTGTCATTACGAACAACACAAAAATAAATTATGTATATCCTTCGTTCTTATCGTGAGCTATTGTCTTGAGTTCAAACAAACCTTTATAATCTTCCCGAATTTTCCATTTTTCCGGGACAATTTTCTCATTTATATTTCTTTAAAAACTCAATTTTAACTATAATTAACATAAAAAAATCGGTCCGGTCATTAGTAGGCGGCATATTTAGACAAAAGTGGGCGTTAAAATTTGTGTGGTAAGTTTAACTGGTACATATGTTCACAATACCCAAGGATTTAAAATCATTTGCACCAAGTTTAAGCGGAGTCTATTAAGAATTTTTTTCTTTAAAATATCGATTTAGAGTAAAAATTAAAAATAAGATATATTAAAAAAAGTAGGCGAGGACAGTTTTTCTTTCCCAACAATTATATGGACTATGACGAATATTTAAAACAAAAAAGTTAGCAAAATCGGTCCAGGCGTTCTCAAGTGTTGCAAATTTTAAGGATATTAAAAAATGTGTGCTTTGAAGTGATCATTATAGTCCTTACTTGAAAATTTACCAAATCAGGCCAGTCGTTCTCCGATTTTAGACGTATTGAAAAAAGTTAGAGTGGACAATTTTTCTTTCAGTAATAACCATAGTTGTACTATCACGAACGTCAACAAATACTACTAAATGCTAAATCGGCCCTCCCCTTCTTCTATTATAGATATATCGAAATAAAAGTGGTCTTGAGAAATTTTTATTTCCGTTTAAACCTATGACGAACATTTAAAAAAAAGTTTAGTCAATTCGAAAAAAGAGGAGTAAAAGTGGGCGTGTTTAATTTGTTTTCCAAAAAAAACCTAAGACAAATATTTAAAAAAAATATTGTCCAAATCGGTCAGTTCCCAAGTGATGCGATAACCAACGAACTACATTTGATTTTTATTTTTATTTATATTTTATTATTCAATATTTTATTTTTCTAGAATTTAACCAACTCGGTCCATCCATTCAAAAGTGTGCTTAGAAATGGAAAACTGTTCTTTTCGAAAACCTTAGTTGGACTATAGCGAACATTAAAAACAAAATTATACAAATTGATCCAGCCATTCCATGATTTAAAATATATATATATATCGGGAAAAGTGAGCGTAAAAGTAGGCTTGGCCAATTTTTTTGCGGACTATAACCAAATTTGTCTAGCCGTTATAGTTCTTTCGATGCATGGAAAAAAGTGGGCGTGGGAAATTTTACTATCCGTAAAAACATAAGTTGAATTATGACGAACATTTTCAACAAAAATTAGCCAATGTGGACATGGTCAATTTCTTTTTTCATAAAAACCAAAGTTGGAAAAGGATGAAAATTCTTTTAAAAAATAATTTAGTCAAATCGGTCAGCCATCCCAAGTAAAAATGTGAAGGATCAGTACTGATCCGAAAAATGGATCGCTAAGATTAGATCAGTTTTAATCGGACGGATACAATTCCATCCGAAAAATGGGTTTATCTAATTATATAAACCCATTTTTCGGATAATATTGTATCCGTCCGATTAAAACTGATCTAATCTTAGCGATCCATTTTTCGGATCAGTACTGATCTTTCAAATTTCGGATCAGTACTGATCCGAGTAAGATCTTTTAAATCTCGGATAAGACGTGATATATAAAAATATATCTAAACATTTTTGCTCGGGATTCTCAGATTTCAGATAAATTGAAAAAGTGGGCGTAAAAGTGGGCGTGGTTGATTTGTCTTTCAATAAAAACTTATATTGGATTACTACGAACATTTATATAAAAAATTACCCAAATCGGTGCAGCCGTTTTCCGATTTTAGATAAATTGAGAAAAATGGGCGTAAAAGTGGGCGTGGTCAATTTTTCTTTACGTAAAAACATAAGTTGGGATATGACAAACATTTAAAAAAAAAAATTGTCCAAATCGGTCCAGCCGTTCTCAACTGAGGCGGTTACCAACGAACGACAATTGATTTTTATTTATATAGATTATATTTGGTCGTAAATACTTAAATATGAAATAAGAAGACTTTACGGTATCATTAACCTGTTCAAACTTAATACCAAAAAAATTGCATGATTTTAAGAGGGTTCTCAAAAAACCTTTTTTCAAAATTTGAAAATTTTATTTAAAAAAAATTTAAAATATATAATTCTTTTTTCTGAATCCATTAAGAACACCCTGGAGAAGAAAAATGTAAAATATGGCGGATATCCGTCGGGTCATTTGTCGGAAATGGCGGGGAGAAGTTATCGGATTTCAAGAAAATGTTGGTTTTATCAATAATTTGGCTTTTTAAAATCTTATAAATTAAATTTTTAGGCAAGTTATGATTTTTTGGTGTCGTGGCATTCTATTTGATAACTTTAAGTCTGTCATGAAATCTTACCGATCTAGGACGTCTTTAACCAACATTGGCTGAGGGTCAAAAATTGCCCCCGCAGAAAATTTTAATTTTAGAGCTTAAATGTTGTGCTATAAACAAGTATAAAATGGCTTCTGTGTATTTTTTTTTTCAACTATAATTTAGTAGTTATATATTATCTTTATAAAAATGGTTAACCCTTCTTGGTGGGGGGTTAAAAATGATCTATTCAGTAAAAAATATATATTTTGTGGATATCAAAAAATATTCAATCTTGAAATATGCAAACGTAAGTGGAGCTGGATCGGTCATACATTGAGGAAGCCAGCCACGGTAAGATTTTAGGGCTGATTAAAAGTTATCTAATAGATTGCCACAAATTAATTTTAAAAAAAATATATATTTTTTACTGAATGGGTCATTTTTGACCCCCTACCTAGAAGAGTTAACGATTTTTTTTTAAAGATAATATATTACTACGAAATTATAGTTGGGGTACAAATCACAAAAGCCTTTTTATACTTGTTTATAACACAAAATGTAAGCCCTAAACTTCAAATTTTCTGCTGGGGTAATTTTTGACCCCCGGCCAATGTGGGTTAAAGACGTCCTAGACCGGTAAGATTTTATGGCAGACTTAATGTTATCTTATAGAATGCCACGACACCAAGAAACTGTTAATTTGCCCCAAAATTTTATTTATAAAATTTTTTAATCCAAACTATTTATAAATCCAACATTTCCTTGAAATCCGTTAACTTCCCCAGAAATTCCCGAAAAGTGGCCCGACGGATATTCGCCATATTTTACATTTTTCTTCTCCAATGTGTTCTTAATGAATTTAGAAAAAAAAATATATATATAAATTTTTTTTTAATAAAATTTTCAAATTTTTAAAAAGATGTTTTGAGAACCCCCCATAATCATGCCATTTTTTGGTATCAAGTTTGGACGGGTAAATGATATCGTAAAATCTTTAAATTTCTTTATGGAGATTTTCGTGTCAACTGACACAACTTTTGAAACCGATGTCATCCGATCGGGATGAAATTTGCACCAAGGTTAGTCCTATTGGATAGTAGTTCAGTCACAATTTTTCAACGAGATCGGTCAAGGATTCTCTGAGTTAGAGGGCAAAAGAGGTGTTTATTTTTATCCATGTAACTTCTTACCTATTATTTTTAGCGAAATATGTCCCAAAATGTTTAGATAGCTATTTCATTAATCTCTCGAAATTTTTTTTTTTTTAAATCCAAAATTTTTTTGACTTTTTCATCAAATCGGACCATTTTTTTGACTCAAAAGAAAGCTTAGGTATTTTCCTTTAAGAGCTATGGGGTCTCTTAGTGGGATGCAAGTGGGATAACCATCGCGATGGTTATTCCACTTGCATCCCACGATGCATCGGTGTCAAAAGTGTCAGTTGACACGAAAACCCCCATATTTGAAATTTAAAGATTTTACGGTACGGAAATACCCATATAAGTATTTACCATCAAATATTATTCAAAAATAATTTTTTATTAATTTTAATAAAAAACTTTTAATTATTTTTTTTGTTATAGTCCTTTTTTGCAAAAATCCTAATTTTAATGCTCAAAGTGGGGACAGAAGATAAACTCCGATCGGAGTGATATTTTGTATGTGAGTTACCCTTTAGGGGATCGACACTTTTGGAGGGTAATAGAATTTGATCAGAGAGAAAAGCCCAACAACGTGCCTCCCTAGTGACCAATTCCGTTTTATCGGCCTCCAAAGATTCTTAAAAGCATTGGGACCCTTAAAAAATGGTGTCATTATTTTTTGTCCTGCTGCTTATTCAGAGTTAGTGCTATCACTTAAGTATATTTGGCAAAAATGTGGCTAATACTCTGAAAAATGACTTAACTTAAACTGGGCAAAAATTTTCTTCAAAATAGTTTATAAATTTTCCCACAATTTAGTAAAATTTAACTAAAATTTTGGGAAATTTTCCTAACTGTTAGGAGAAAAATTTTAGTTCATGTACTGTTAAATAGTCCATAATTTTCCTTAAATGGAATTCCGTAATATATGGAAGAAATTCTTACCGCCAAAGAAATTTTCTCTAAATATACTATGAAAAAAAATATTTATTTTTAAGACAGATCCCTCTTTTTTAGTTTTAGGACGAATTTACTACCAATTAGTTCATCATATTTATCTTCTTTAATTTGAGTTTTTCCACTATTTTAGTAAAATTTTCAAACTTGGGATCAATATTAATTTCCTTTTTTTATGCTTGCTTGTGGAATTCACATTTGGTTTATTTTTTAAATTATATGAATAAAAAAGTTTGATCTTGTATAACAAGTAATAAATTTAATGTTTACATTTTTTCTACAATAAAGTCCCATATTCTGGGAACAAACGTAAAATACAAAGTCTTTGTTGTAATTTAACTAATGAAATTTATTACTTGACTATAAAAACAAAAGTTTTTTTATATTTATAGTAAAAATTCCTAATAAGAATTCTGTGTGTAAAAATATTAAATATTTTTTCTTGTCCTTAATTTTTAAGAAAAATATGGACTTAAAAGATGGTAAGCATGGCAATGGAGCTTAATCATTATCAATTTTCCTTGAACTTAGTTAATTTTCGCATTTTTTAGTTAGTTTTTCTTCTGAGTGTAATTAGCTAATGAAAACTACTCTGCAACCGCGCCTAGAGGGATAAAATGTTAGACCGACCACCACTAGTTTTTCCCTGCTAAAATTTTTTGCAAACATACCTAAGCACTGTCCCGCTCCTTATGGGGTCTCCTATACAAACTAGAATATTATGAACTACCCTGCAAAAAAAGTCATTACCACTTCCCAGTGGAGTGCTTTAAAACTAAAACAAATGTAATGAAATACAACAAAAATAACAAAAAACACAAGACAAAAACACATAAACAGTTTTTTCTACTCCAGAATTCATAGATATTCAGCTCTTAACTCATTACCTTCTGCGACACTCCCATACAAATGTAAGTAGATATTCAGTAGATAAGAAGTACTCCGGGAAGTAGTTGGAAGTTGTTTGACAACTCGGAGTACTTCTTATCTACTGAATATCTACTTACATTTGTATGGGAGTGTCGCGGAAGGTAATGAGTAGGGATGAGATTTCCATGCAAATGCATGTTTTTTGTCAATAGTTTAAAAACGATATCGACCAATTATCTTTTCGAATCAAGAAATTTGCGTTAAAATGGCATCGATTTGTTATTGCATATTTTTGCATATTTTGGTGAAAATGCATATTTTTGCATATTTTGGTTTTAAATGCATATTTTGTGCATATTTCCAATTTTCAAGTGCATATTTTTGCATATTTTGGCATAAATTAGCAAAAACACAAATGGAAATTTATTTGTTTCAAAAACTATTTTAAATTTTAAACATTTATTTTAGAAATAAGAAAAATTATTTTTTTTTCTCAACATTCTAAAAAATTCTTGCTTATATAAAGTTTTAAATGTTACTATTTAAACCCGACGTTACTTTTTGTTTTTAAGAATATTTTCCTATGAAAACAAGATTTTTTTTGCGAACATTTTATTTTTTAGTGCATATTTTTAGGTTTTTTAGTGCATATTTTGAGTTTTTTAGTGCATATTTTAAGCGCATATTTTCGATTTTTTAGTGCATGAAAATCTCATCCCTAGTAATGAGTTAAAAGCTGAATATCAAATTTTTATGGAGTAGAAAAGAAGTCCTTTGCGTTTTTTTCTTGTGTTTTTTGTTATTTTTGTTGTATTTCATTACATTTGTTATAGTTTTAAAGCACTCCAAATAGAAGTACTCCGCACTTTTTTTTGCTGGGTATTTATAAGTATATGAACTAAACATTTTTTCATAGTTAAGAAAATTTATCATTTTTAAGTTAAATTAAACTAAATTTTAAGAAAATTCATGATAAATTTTTAAAGAAATTTCTTCCTAAATTTTAGTTAATGTCTTTTTTTCAGTGTAATTCAAAAATCTAATTGTTTTTCGAAAAATATCAATTGAAAGTCAATTGATGTTTTTCATTTGTAATCTCCGAATTACAATTGATCTTTTTTGAATAGCATTTGTTATTTTTGAATTGCAATTGAAATATTCAAATTACAATTGATCTCTGTCGAATTACAATTAATATTTTTTATTTTCATATGGTATCATTGATTTTAGGGGATCTTCGAATTTAGTGAATCTTTAAAACTTAAATGATTGAAATCTTCGAATAAGAATTGATCTTTGTCGAATTACAATTGATCTTTGTCGAATTACAATTGATCTTTGACGAAATTCAATTAAACTTTGTCAAATTACACTGATAGAAATTTGTACATGACAATAATGAAAATCTACATTAATGTTATGAAAAATGGCGTTAAAAAGGAACCTATGTAGGGTTTCATTGAATTAATGAAATAGGTATCATAAAATGTAATTGCAAGAACAAGTTTCATTAAATAAATGAAAATTGTTCATACAAAATATAAATTGTATTTATGAAAATTTTGCATTACTTCAATGAAAAAAGTATTTGATTCTTATGAAATACTTTCATTGAACAAATCCTACTTTTTATTTTTGAAATGAAATAGTACTTTCATTAAATAAATGCTACTTTTATTTTTAAAATGAAATATATTTATGAAATTGTAAAGATATTTTTATAAAATTAACAATAAAAAAAATGGTTTTCACTTTGTTTTCTCGCACAAAATTTTACTCCAACCTTGAATTGTAATACGTAATTAAAACCACGAACTAATTAATATAAGAAAGCACGAATTTAGTAAATATAAAAATAATATTTTTTTTTTTCAAATTTCATAAAAAAGTCTGAAAAAATCACAAAATCACCAAGTAAAAAAAAACACTTTCACATATTTTTTATTTTATCTATAGATTTCACTCAGTTTTCTCACACAAAATTTAACAACATTTACTTTTAAATTAAAAGTTTTAATACATAAGTAAAACCCCGAAGTAAAACAAAAAAAAATCACGCTGTGATCAGCTGTTTTTTGCGCGCGTAAACTAACAGACTAAACAGACGCGACACGACAGGTGTCAAAAAAAAAGCAAATTTTGTAAACAAAACTTAATGAATTTTTTTAATGAAACTACGAAATCTAATGAATCAAAATTAATGAAAATCTTGCATTATATGTATGAAATTTCATTCAGTATATGAAATATTTCATTGTTGTAATGAAACAACGTTAATGAATTCCATTCATTAGCGATATGAAGCGTTTTTCTATCAGTGTACAATTAATATTTTTTTCATATGGAAACTTCGATTTTACGGGATCTTCGAATAAAGTGAATCTTTAAAACTTAAGTGATTGAAATCTTCGAATTACAATTGATCTTTGTCGAAATTCAATTAAACTTTGTCAAATTACAATTAATATTTTTTTATATGGAATCTTCGATTTTATGGGATCTTCGAATTTAGTGAATCTTTGAAATTTAAATGATTTTTTGCGAATTTCAATTGGAAGCTTTGAATTTGAATTCAAATTTTTCTTCGGACTTCATTTATAAATTTCAATATCGTTTTTTTTAATACTAATTAATCTTTTCTAATTTCAACTGATCATGTACAAATCTTAATTGATCATATGAAATCTTGAAATTTCAATTGATCTTTTTCGACTTTTTTTAATTTTTTTAAAACGTAACCAAAACGCACCTAATATGTTTGAGATTTTTTGTTAATAAATCGACGAGTATACCAGATACGATTTTTGAATGTGTAGTCTTCCACTTTAACCCCCACATAATTCGTTAAACAAAAAATGTATGCCAGTTTATAAAAAAAAATATTCTATTTATTTAATATTTACTAGCAGTCATTGCACTCACTCTCTATTTGTAGGTTTTCTAATCTTTAATTTTTTTCCCCCAATTTTTAACTTATTTATACATGATTTTTGCACAAAAAAAAACACTTAAAGAGTTCATTGACTTTTGTGCAAAAAAAGCACACTTTATTTAAGATTCCGCGAATTATATGGTGATGTTGCTGTATTCCATTTTTTTGCCTGTATGTATTTCTAAATACATTTTTTGTGCTCTTTTTTAATGCTTACGCTTGACAAATTATGTGCTTGCAAAAATCCCACGCATACAATCTCAAATAATATGAACAGCAACACAATTCACCCAAATATCAGCATTATCAACACATGATCATAAAACAGAAACTGCAAAAAATATTAGAAACGCACACGTCAATGGTTAATGAATGTGATTTTATTGTTTTCTGTATTTTTTGAATATGAAAGATTTTTTTTAAAAAAACTTGTTTCCATAGCAATTTTCGGTACCGTAGCTGTTTTCTGACCATAAATGGACAGGGCGGTTAGGTCTGATCTTTGCCAATGATCAGTTACGGATTTTGTTATTAGAAACATTTTTCAGAACAGATTCTTTCTGCAACAGGTTCCACGCAAGACTTCATTTGTAGTTCATAAATTTTTATTGAAATTTAAAATTAAACTTGTATTTCGAAAACTCCGTTTAAAATTCGGGAATTTCAATTAAATTTCCAAGATTAGAGTTTTCACGATTTATCGGAAACTACGTTAACCTTAAGTTTCGAACACTGTAAATGTGTTCTTTGATTACACAGCTCAACAAGAAAATGCGTCTTGGATTCTTGTTAGTGATTTGGATAGTGTCTGTTGCGCTGATTCCAAATCCGGAGCCCATATTTGTCTATCACGTCAGGATTTTGAGTAATTCGGGGTTAAAGTGCCGAAAAAGGGCATTTTTGACCATTTTTAAAAGCTTATAAAATAAGATCCTGACATGCAAATGACTTGGTATCAAGCTCGTTCGAAAGCCTCTAATTTTCTCTTAAAGAAAAGATAAAATTTTCTAAAAATTTAATTTTCTAAAATATTAAAAAAATCATTAGCAAAAAACCTTCCATTTTTTCAATATTCAGTTTATTTACACAGTGTTTTTTAACAAATTTCCATACAAATTCATACATAAAATTTAGATTTAAAGCACTTGTGGCTAATAATTTTTTTAACCATTTTAGAAAATTAAATTCCAAGAAGATTTGATCTTGTATAATAACACACTTTCGAATGAGCTTGATACCAAGTCATTTGCATGTCAGGATCTTATTTTATAGGCGTTCAAAAATGGTCAAAATGGGCATTTTTTGACACTTTAACCGCGATTTTCTCAAAATTGTGACGTGATAGAAAAATTTGAGTGACCGTTTTGGAATCGGGGCACCAAACCCTTTCAACTTTTTTTGGTTTCATCCAAAACGCAGCGACAAACCTCAGATTTGTAGAGCGCTGTTATGTGTCTGGGGCGCCCCATTACTATAAATATTTAGACGAAAATCGAAATCTTCGCCAGTGCTGTTTTTCACAAGAATGTTTTTACTTTCATCAGATTTAATCGGTTTTGTTGGAAACAAAATTTTTGCTTTTTTTTTACATAAATGCTGAACTAAAGTTGTTCGCTTAAATTTTTTTTTCAACATTATTGTGGAAAAACACAGTTTTTTAATTTTGAAAATAAAAAAAAAATTTGTAATCCTATGGTTAGGTTAGGTTGTAAGTGGCTGCTGACGTTTTACGTCAACAAACGTAGACTCTGAGGTCCATTGTGATACCACGGGGACTGTAATAGATTTCCCTACTAGTCGCTGTCGTTAAACCAATTTGAACTTTTTATGAAACTCCTTAGATATTGAATTTAGACATCCGACAAATCAGAAAGGTCGTACAGCTCCCTAGATCGCAATGAAGCAAGTCTCTGACCAGTGTCGGGCAATGGCAGATAAAGTGTTCGATAGTTTTCAACTCCTCTTCATACATGCAACTCCGGCAAAAGTCATTCGAGGGCACATTTAACCGCTCGGCGTGCTTCCCTAAAAGACAGTGTCCGGTAATTATAGCAACCACCGTCGAAATCTCTCCTCTTGGAAGCGATATCAGCTCACTTGTGCGCCCCTGATTAAGAGAAGGCCAAATCGGTCGTGTTGTCTTACATGTCCATCCATTTTCCCATCTTTGACTACACCATTTACAGATGTAATTCGAAACAGATCAATTGTAATTCGAAGATTCTATTTGTAATTCGATGAAAATTCATGAAAATTCATTGTGATGTCCGTTGGAATAAGCACATTTTGGAAGTAGCAAAGAATGCATTTAAATCTTTAGGGTTTTTAAAACGTTGTAGAAGATACTTCACTCCATCTGATCTCTTGACCGTCTATACCACCTATATCCGTCCCAAAATGGAATACAATTCCCATGTATGGGCTGGTGCTTCAATATCTTCATTGAAGCTATTGGACCGGGTACAGAAAAGGGCGCTTTTACTTATAGGGGACGATCGGATATCTAATTCCATCAACTCCTTAGAGCATCGTAGGAGTGTTGGTTGTGTGTCTTTGTTCTATAGATACTTCCATGGAGAATGTTCTGCTGAGATAGATGACCTCATTCCGGATAGACGTGTATTTGGTCGTAGTACGCGCCTTTCTAGCAGAGCTCACCCGTTTGTCGTTGATTGGACAGCAGAACGCACCACACACTATAGAGAAAATTCTTTTTTTGGCCGAACGATTCGTATGTGGAACAGACTTCCCGCATATGTCTTTCCCGACACTTTTAACATCTACAAATTCAAGTCAAATATTAACAAATACTACTCCCTCTTTCCTCCTTCCCATACCTATATTTCCTGATTTCAACATAATGCAAAGCATTTATAGGGGGTGTTTTTCCTTAAGCGTTTTTAAGGATTGTTTGCAAAACGAAAAGTTAATTTAGCAAACTATTTATTTTTTTTAAAAAATGGTGGACGGTTTTGCTTTTAATGCAGTTGTAAAAATTCCGACACAAAAAAAATATGTACACACTCGGTTTATGGTTATAACAAGAGTGATTTATTCAAATTAAAATGGATCCTTAACTAAGCTTACAATATAAGAGATTTTTTTAAATTTCCCAAGCATTTTGACAATTAAACCCTTCATTAGGATGGCAATTCAGTTACGTTAAAATTAATTTATTAGTTGGGAAAAATAGTATTAACGTTAAAAAGGAATTCAGTAGAAGACTGTTAACTTTAAAATTAAATGAAAAAAATAAAAAATATAAAAAAAATAAAAATTAGAACCAAACAAATATGACCTGGCTTAACACCGGCCCCATTGAAGGACCTAAGGTCTTCAATCTATTGGAAGTAGAGCCAACTTATGGATTGGCCTTTTAAAAACTCCATTCTTCGTCTTCACTTCCGCTACCCTGACTTTGCCGTATTGGCCTTGAGTAACGGCCTGTATACGACCGGTCAGCCATTGCAGGGGCGGAAGGTTGTCCTCGTGGACGACGACGAGCTTGCCGACGTCGAGATCGGGCTCTTCTGTTGCCCACTTGGTTCTGGCTTGCAGGCTGCGGACGTAATCTCTCTCCCAAGATCGCCAGAACATCCGCTTGAGAGTGGAGATAAGCCGCCATCTCTTGGAGTACGTCGGCTTGACCAGATCTTCGCGAGGCAATTCTTGCGGTAGCGCTAGAAGGCTCTCGCCTATTAGAAGGTGACCTGGAGTCAGTGCTTCGCCGTCGCTCGGGTCGTTGCTGACAGGGGCGATTGGCCTGGAGTTGAGTACTGCCTCTACCTCGATGAGAACCGTTTGTAGTTCGTCTACGGTTAGTAACACCTTGCCTACGGTTCGGATTAGCAACCCTTTGGCAGACTTGACTGCCGCTTCCCACAGTCCTCCGAAGTGCGGAGCTCGAGGCGGAATGAATGTGAAGCTGACCCCCTTGCTGGCAGCGTACGACACCATCTCGTTGGCATGGCTGATCATTGCCTCTTGGACCTCTAGCAGCTCGCGATTGGCGCCGACGAAGTTGGTTGCGTTGTCGCAGTAAATCCGTTCTGGAAGGCCTCTCCTGCCGACGAACCTTGAAAGACAAAGAATAAAAGAATTCGAAGACAAATCAGTTACCAATTCAATATGTATAGCTTTAGACGTAAAACACACAAATATTGCTATATACATTTTTACGGGTGGACGGCCACGAATCTTAAGAGTAATATTAACTGGGCCGCAAAAGTCTACCCCACATATTTTAAATGGGCGTAGAGCTCTCACCCTATCAGCGGGCAGATTTCCCATTATTTGACCCATTAGTTTAGGTTTATAACGAAAACAATGCAGACATTTTCGAACCACTTTCGTACATTCCTCTCTGGCGTTAATAAGCCAAATTCTATCTCGCAAGAGAGCTACTAGCGCCTTCGCTCCTGCATGACAGTTATTAAAATGTAGGTGCCGCAAATACAAATTCACAAAATGTGAATTTTTTGCCATCAAAAGGGGAAATTTAGCATCATATGCAATGGGTGCATTAAGCAACCGCCCGCCTACCCTAATTAGTGAAAACGAGCGATGTCCGTCTTTAAATTGATGGACAAATGGATTCAGCCGTTGTAGGTTCGAAGGCAAAACTTGGGATTTACTCAATTTTTTAAGTTCATCCGCGTATTCGTGTCTCTGGATCAATTCAACAAACTTAAGAAACGTCCAATTCATTTCTTTCGCTGTAGGAACTCCCAAATGGCGGCACTTGTTTCCCCGAGCAATGTCAAGAAAACGAAAGACATAAGAAAAAACCCGTATCATCTTAGCGTACCCCGAGTGGTTTTCCATCAACTTCACAATATAGTTGACTTCCTTCTCCCCTACAGCGAAAAACACACTAGTTTTCCTTTTTTCTAGTGACTCTTCTTCGGCGGTTAGCCTGAAATGTTCATTAACTGGCCAGGCGTTACTCTCTTTGAGTAGAAAATTTGGGCCATTGAACCAAATTGAGTCAACTAGCTCATCTACATTACAACCCCTTGAAACTATATCAGCCGGGTTCTCCTTAGTCGGAACGTGTCGCCATGCGACTTGGCCTGATAGTTCTTGGATTTCAGAAACTCTATTTGAAACAAAAGTAGCCAGTGTAGAAGAATGAGTCTGAATCCAGTGTAAGGTGATTTCTGAATCAGTCCAAAACGTTACAGTTTCGATTTCACATGAAATCATGGATTTAATTTTAGACCACAATTTAGCTAATAAATGGGCTGCGCATAATTCAAGCCTCGGAAGAGACTTGGTCTTTAGAGGAGCAACTTTCGATTTTGCCGTCAAAAGGCGGCAAGAAGTATCACCCGAAGCTCGACTCCGGATGTAAATGCAGCAGCCATATGCTCGCATGGAGGCATCAGAAAACCCATGAATTTGACATTTGGTCCTTGAAGTTGTTAAAACATATCTTGGAATTTCTATTACGTCAATTTTTAATAAATTGGACTTAAAATTCTCCCAAGAACTGTCAAGGCGCGTGGGGATTGATTCATCCCAATCTAACTTCAGCAGCCAAAGTTCTTGAAGTAAAACTTTGGCTTTTACAACCAAGGGGCACAAAAGTCCGAGTGGATCAAAAAGCCGAGCCGAAACAGATAAAATGTTACGTTTCGTGGCTTTCAGATTCTGAAAAGAATCGTCTAAATGATATTTAAAAACATCACTCTTCGGACGCCAATATGTGCCTAAAGTTTTAGTAAAATCTGGATCTATTTGTACAGGTTTCTCTACAATAGCTGCGTCAGCTCGATTGTAGTGGTTTGAAAACCATTTTGTTAAATTAAAACCTGCGGATTCCAATATCTGAGTAACTTGAGCTCTTATCACGTTAAGTTCCTCAACTGAATCTGCACCAGTTAGCAGATCGTCGACATAAAAGTCCTTTCGCACGACCTGAGATCCGATCGGTAACGATTTTGCGAACAATTCGCTCAAATACGTTAGACAACGTATTGCCAAAAATGGAGCCGAAGACGTGCCATAAGTAACTGTATTCAGTCTAAAGATTTCAATATTATCAGACTGCTTTTCACGCCATAAAATCAATTGAAAATTTCTATCGGCCTCATCAATTAGAACTTGACGGTACATTTTTTCAATGTCAGCCGTCATTGCGTATTTATGCAGCCGAAAACGAATCAACGTAGAATACAACTCCTCCTGAACAGTAGGGCCGATCATTAGTAGATCATTTAGAGAACGTTGCGTAGACGTTTTACAAGAGGCATCGAAAACCACCCGAAGCTTTGTCGTAGAACTTTGCGGGCGTAATACACACTGATGTGGTATGAAATAATGAGGAAATTCGGGAATTTTATTGTCTGTAATAGACATGTGTCCCAGATTAATGTATTCTTTCATGAAAGAATTATACATCTCTTTCGTTTGTGGTTCTTTTGACAGCCGACGTTCCAATGATAGGAATCGCCGCTTGGCTGTTTCAAAAGAGAGACCCAACGTTTTTGGATCCGCTTTGAAAGGTAGCGCCACTTCAAATTTACCCGACGGCAATTGTCGAATAGATTTCATGAAATGTTCCTCACATTGTTGATGCTCTATAGACAAAACATTCGCCTCCTGCGGAATTTCTTCTAATTCCCAGAATTTTTGAACTATTGAATCTAAAGATGATTCGTTTTCATTTAGAGTGCTTAAATGGCATGAATTATTAATAAAATTCTTCGACTCTTTGTATTTGCCCGAAACAATCCAACCCAGTAGCGTTTTCTGAAGAGTTGGAATGTTTGGACTCTTTTTGATTTGACCAACACACAGCAATTCAAAGAAGATCTCAGCGCCGATCAACATATCAATTTTCTGAGGTTTAAAAAAGTATGGATCAGCTAATTCTATGTTGCCAGGCAAATTCCAACCAGAAGTTGAAATAACTTGATCTGGTTGGTATGAAGAAATCGACCGAAGAACCCAATAGTCCGACGAAAATTCGTGGGAGTTCTGGCGAGATTTTACCGTGGCTTGTATTTTAAATTTGGCGGAAGAATTTGTTTTTCCAATTCCAACCAGACTGAGATTTCGTTCCTCTTTTCGTAGTTGAAGCCGCTGAGCTAGTTCCTCAGTTACAAAATTTATTTGTGACCCGGAGTCCAATAAAGCTCTAGCCATAATATACTGACCAGATTTATCTCTGATTTTCACCAAAGCCGTTGCCAATATCACATTGTCTTTTGTAGAAGACGAAAGATGTGTAAATGCTGTCGAAGTCGAAGGCTGAGAGGGATCAGAACTAGAACTTCTTTGTACTTGTGCATCATTTGAAGTATAAATGTGTAACAAAGTGTTATGTGCGCAACTACAAACTCGACACTTTGAAGATTTGCATTTCGTCACCGTATGTCCTTTTTTCAAACAATTAATACAGGCAGGAACGCCTTTTACAAAATCAAATCTCTGTTGCACAGGCATTGCAGAGAAAGACGGACAAGTGGAGACGAAATGTTGTGTCGATTTACAACATATACATTTAGAGGCAGCTTGTTGTGTCCCCGTTTGAACTGAAAAGGATTTAGCTTTCTTCTTTGGAAAGTTATCATTCTTTTTTGACACGGTGGCATTTTGAGAAGAAGCCTGTGAACGGTGATACGGTTTGGTATTCGAGGCTTCCTCAGCAGAGATATGCTGGAAACGTTTATTTAATGCGGCCTCACAATCACTCCACAAGGGCAACTTTTGATAATCAAGTTGCTCCTCCCATTTTGTCCGAGTGACTGGATCAACCTTTGACATAACCAGATGAATTATCATGGCGTTGACAATGTCCTTCTCGTTACCAATAGATAAAAGCGAACCGTAAATCGCCGACACCGTGTCAATCATGCTCCTCAAGGCTGAAGACGAGGCCCTAGACATTTCCGAAAGATCAAACAATTTCCTTATGTTGTCAAAAAATATCAAACACGGATTGTCATAAACTTTCTTTAAACTTTCTAAAGCCTTGGAGTAGTTTTGCTCAGTCACTTGATACGCCTTTACCGTACCAAGCGCTTCATCTGAGAGACATGATATAAGATGATTGAATTTTTCAATATCAGTCAAAGAAGTATCGGTATGAACCAAACTATTGAACAAACTAATAAAATTTTTGTAGTCCGAATATTTGCCACTGAATTTAGGCAATTTCATAAGTGGGAGTCTGCTTTTGTGACCCTGAAAGGCAAATGAAGTTTCACCCACGCTTGGGTTTCTCGGAGTTAAGTAACTCAAAAAAAGACTCTTTGTGTCAATGCACAAATCTTCCACTTCGGCCCGATCACCATTTGTGGGATCCAGGACCTCAATCTCGGACTGAATGTCCATCGCATCATCTATGTAGCAATTTAAAATTTCAAGGCGACACTGTAGATTATTCTGAGAGAATGAAATAGTTTTTTCTTCAATAGAGGTTTTCATCCTCGTTATGTTGGTCATCACTGTGTTCTTTTGTGCATATAAGCTTTCGATTGGGATCGCACCTTTATGTTTTCTTGGAGCCATTTTGAAATAAAGTTTCTCACAAAAATGAAGGGATCACAGAAAGTATTTAGGAAACCAATTAGCGATTATAAATTTCCTTAGAAATATTTATTTCCGTAAGGATCTCAAAGAAATTTTATGGATTCTGTCGTTTAGACAAATAGAACTGAATTTAAATAATTTCTGAAATCAACTTACGGTTTCAAATCACTTTAAAGCACACTTTTAGAAATTTTCTGGAAGGATCTCAAGGAAATTGAAATGATTTTGTCGTTTAGACAAATAAAAACGAATTTGACTAATGTCCGAGATCAACTTTCGGTTTTGAATCAATTTCAGAAACCACTTTTGTAAAAAGTTCAGAAACTATTGTTGGTTTCGACTATTTTTCTTATCACAAATCGAACAAATTTATCAAAATGAAAATTAAATTCTTTGCCTGAGTGAAATCTCCAGTATCAATTTTAATTATTGCACTAAAATCACAAATTTTTTACACAAATTTACCGAAAAATCAAATTCACTTATTTTTTCGAACAGTAAAAAAAATTGTTTGCTGTTAGCAATTGTAATTTTCCAAATTTTAACTAATTATAATCAATTTTATAAAAAATTAGCAAAAAATTTCACACACATATATTGCTTCTTAATTTCACTGAAAATTGTTCGCTGGGTTATATAGCAAAACAACCACAAATACGGCAAAAAAAAACAAAAAGAAATTTTTTCCAAATTACTGATAATTTTACCCTATTTTGACAATTACTTTTCCAAAATGTATAATTATTGATCACTTTATAACCACAGCCTCTTGTAATTATCTTACTCGCACACACTTTTATGTCCGTCCGATTACTTTAATTTTACCTCAAATCTTCCTGTTCACTAATTATTTTCCAGTATTAATTATCCACAATAGTTGTATAGAAAAATTACACGGTATTCACCTCTATTTAATTTCTCAATTCTACTTTCGTATTAATTTCACAATTATTTTTATTTATTTCACAAATCTATCATTTATTTTCTGTTTTTTCGTTTGTTTACATGTACCATATGATCAGTGGTGTTGCCAACTATGATCAGTACACTCTAAAAAAAACAGTGTTGGTAAACGTTAAAAGTACCAACAGTAACGAGTAGAATATAAATTAAGAAAATAAACACAAAACAAACGTCAAATAATAATGACAAATGCAATTGTGGGATAAATAAGAAAAACACGAAAAAGGTAGCAAATTGGAAAATTGTAAATATTTTACAATTTTATAAAATTAATTATTTCCCGAAGGAAAAATAACGAGAGATACCGAAAAAAGAGAGAACGAACGGCAAGTAAAAACAGAATGAAGCGAGGAGGCGACACTTATCAACGTTAGTGGTTTTATAATTAACACGATATGCAGATAATGAAGTTTTATGTGTTTTAATGATAATTAAGTTTGAACAATAAAGCAATTTTCTATTTTTTGTGTGTTTCACTATTAGGGTGGTTTTTGAATTAAAAATTTGATTAAAAGAACGAATAATTTCAGGTGTGGAATAATAACTTTGGCAAAAAACTAAATTTTGTAATTTAAATTTTAATTTAAGTTTTATTAAAATCGAATGCAAAGTCTCACACTAATTATTTGTTCTTGAATACCTGATTAGGGGTTTGTTGATGTTCGGCACTTTCCTTTTGGCACAAGATGCAGTTGCACTTCGGCATTTGTATAGCACTGCAACAAGATGATGAAAACGACTTCCTTCCTTCAATAGGTTTTGGGATGATGATTTTTGTTGTGGTTGTAGCAATTACAGACACACAAATTTTGTTGATATTATCACTGTTGGTTATAATATACCACGAAAATTGTTTTATACCACGGGGATTTATTATCGCACACACGGCAGATACTTGTATAATTGTTCGATAAAATTACGAATGTGGTAACAACGAAATTTTTTACAATTTTTTGAATTATTTTTCACAAACACGGTCCCTGCTCGGGCGCCAAAATGTTTTTCCTTAAGCGTTTTTAAGGATTGTTTGCAAAACGAAAAGTTAATTTAGCAAACTATTTATTTTTTTTTAAAAAATGGTGGACGGTTTTGCTTTTAATGCAGTTGTAAAAATTCCGACACAAAAAAAATATGTACACACTCGGTTTATGGTTATAACAAGAGTGATTTATTCAAATTAAAATGGATCCTTAACTAAGCTTACAATATAAGAGATTTTTTTAAATTTCCCAAGCATTTTGACAATTAAACCCTTCATTAGGATGGCAATTCAGTTACGTTAAAATTAATTTATTAGTTGGGAAAAATAGTATTAACGTTAAAAAGGAATTCAGTAGAAGACTGTTAACTTTAAAATTAAATGAAAAAAATAAAAAATATAAAAAAAATAAAAAAAATAAAAATTAAAACCAAACAAATATGACCTGGCTTAACAGGGGGCATCCCCTGAGTGTTGGTCAAAAAAAAAAAAAACAAGTAAGAGTGTTAAATTCGGCTGTGCCGAATCTTTTATACCCTCCAACATGCAAATAAATAAAAAAAAAAAATTGCAGGGGCGTCTTTTTTGGGGGGGGGGGGGGTTGGTAGTGGTAATTGGGGGGCACAATTCCACTCGAATAAGTGTTAAAAAAAATAATTCTTATGCTTTTTGCACTAAAGAAATACAAATTTATCATTATATAAAAAAAAAATTTCTTCCACGCCCATAAAAGGGGGGGGGGCGGACCGTAAAACGATTTTTCCTAATTCTGTGGGTCCAAATGCAGGACCTTGAACTTCTTGTAGCATTAAAATGTTGGATTTGTTAAACAAAAACACAAAAAATCATGTAAAAATATGGTATTTTTCAGAGGTTTGTTTAGTTCTTCAAGGGGGAACTTTTTTTCCCCTGGTCCGATTTCGCCCATCTCCGAACTTAACCAGCCTATGAACATAAGACATATATGTGCCAAATTTCAGGAGTCTACCACTTTTATTTTGGACTGTATCGTGTCTTCCACAGACAGACGGACGGACAGACGGACATCGCTAGAATGTCTTAGAATCGATCACTGATCAATAATATATATACTTTATGGGGTCCTACACCGATATTTCGATGCGTTACACACGGAATGACAAAGTGAGTATACCCCCATACTGTAGTTGGAGGGTATAAAAAAAATTGTAATTCGTAAAAGATCAATTGTAATTCGAAAAAGATCAAGTGTAATTCGTAAAAGATCAATTGTAATTCGTAAAAGATCAATTGTAATTCGAAGATTCCAATTGTAATTCGTAAAAGACCAATTGTAATTCGATAAAGATCAATTGTAATTCGAAGATTTCAATTGTAATTCGTAAAAGATCAATTGTAATTCGAAAAAGATCAATTGTAATTCGTAAAATATCAATTGTAATTCGTAAAAGATCAATTGTAATTCGTAAAAGATCAATTGTAATTCAAAAAAGATCAATTGTAATTCGTAAAGGATCAATTGTAATTCGAAAAAGATCAATTGTAATTCGAAAAAGATAAATTGTAATTCGTAAAAGATCAATTGTAATTCGAAAAAGATCAATTGTAATTCGAAAAAGATCAATTGTAATTCGTTAAAGATCAATTGTAATTCGTAAAAGATCAATTGTAATTCCAAAAATATCAATTGTAATTCGAAAAAGATCAATTGTAATTCGAAAAAGATCAATTGTAATTCGTAAAAGATCAATTGTAATTCGAAAAAGATCAATTGTAATTCGAAAAAGATCAATTGTAATTCGTAAAAGATCAATTGTAATTCGTAAAAGATCTATTGTAATTCGTAAAAGATCAATTGTAATTCGAAGATTCCAATTGTAATTCGAAAAATATCAACTGTATTTCCATTGATATTTTACGAATTACAATTGGAATCTTCGAATTACAATTGATCTTTTACGAATTACAATTGATCTTTTACGAATTACAATTGATCTTTTTCGAATTACAATTGATCTTTTTCGAATTAGAATTGATCTTTTACGAATTACAATTGACCTTTTTCGAATTACAATTGATCTTTTACGAATTACAATTGATCTTTTTCGAATTACAATTGATCTTTTACGAATTACAATTGATCTTTTTCGAATTACAATTGATCTTTTTCGAATTAAAATTGATCTTTTACGAATTACAATTGACCTTTTTCGAATTACAATTGATCTTTTACGAATTACAATTGATCTTTTTCGAATTACAATTGATCTTTTACGAATTACAATTGATCTTTTACGAATTACAATTGATCTTTTACGAATTACAATTGATCTTTTCGAATTACAATTGATCTTTTTCGAATTACAATTGATCTTTTTCGAATTACAATTGATCTTTTACGAATTACAATTGATCTTTTACGAATTACAATTGATCTTTTTCGAATTACAATTGATCTTTTTCGAAATACAATTGATCTTTTTCGAATTACCATTGATCTTTTACGAATTACAATTGATCTTTTCCGAATTACAATTGATCTTTTTCGAATTACAATTGATCCTTTACGAATAACAATTGATCTTTTTTGAATTACAATTGATCTTTTACGAATTACAATTGATCTTTTACGAATTACAATTGATCTTTTACGAATTACAATTGATCTTTTTCGAATTACAATTGATCTTTTACGAATTACAATTGGAATCTTCGAATTACAATTGATCTTTTACGAATTACAATTGATCTTTTACGAATTACAATTGATCTTTTTCGAATTACAATTGATCTTTTACGAATTACAATTGATCTTTTACGAATTACAATTGATCTTTTACGAATTACAATTGATCTTTTACGAATTACAATTGATCTTTTTCGAATTACAATTGGAATCTTCGAATTACAAATGGAATCTTCAAATTACAATTGGAGTATTCGAATTACAAATGGAATCTTCGAATTACAAATGGAATCTTCGAATTACAAATGGAATCTTCGAATTACAAATGGAATCTTCGAGTTACAAATAGAATCTTCGAATTACAATTGATCTTTTTCGAATTACATCTGTAAATGGTGTAGTCTCCGTCGCGAAACAAAGCCGTAGGGTTTGCTTGCAAGTTTCTAGATGCATACCAACACATTCCAATTCTGTTGGAACCTGTAAGGTAGTTCCTAGTCTTGCAAGCTCATCGGCTTTGCAATTTCCTGGAATGTCTCTGTGCCCTGGGACCCATATGAGTCGTATGTTAAACTACTTGGCCATCTCATTTAGAGACGTGCGGCAGATAAGGGTAGATCTTGTTTTCAGACACATTGAATCCAGGGACTTGACCGCGGCTTGACTGTCAGTATAGATGTTGACTGCGGTTGTAGACAAGACATTGCAACTCAACCAGTCAGCCACTTCCTTTATTGCCAGCATCTCTGCCTGGTAAACACTGCAATGATCTGGCAATCTTCGAGCCAGGCTCAATCCAAGCTCTTTCGAATAGACTCCAAAGCCCATATTTTGTGCGTAGCCGGCCTTAGGCCGGACTTAGGGATTTCAAACCCCATGCCTCGAATCCACTCTCTCTGCAAAATACTTTTTTTGCTCTCTTTCTCAGTTGCTTTCACATACTTAAAAGCCTCCATAGACCGTGTCCATTGACATAATATCATAACCCAATATGCGCAGTCTAGCCCTTGAGAAACGCTGGACAACAACTGACGAAATGTTCAGTTGTGGCCTCATCCTCAAGACAATCTCGTCATATCTCGAGCACAATCATTATGTCCCGTAATTAAGCTGGTAATACTGCGGCAGTGTACTGACAAGGCAAGTTTCTCAACCCTTATGAACCGATTTTGCCTGAAACTTAAAATATATATAAGAGAGACGATTTTATAGTTGGGTTGTCTCGGCTTATCGGCCATATCAGTGTTTCCAAAATATATATATATATATATTACGTTTCATGCAAATCGGTTTATAAGGGTTGAGATACTTCCCTTGTGAGACTGAGTAGATAGTTAGCCACTTTCTCGTCTGCCTTAATCACAAAACGTTTAGTACTTTTGTATGCCAATTCATTTGCCCATTTTGCCATTAAAATTGTTTTCATATGAGAGTTGATCCAACGCATCAGTCATGTCAAGCCTATGCCGATCTGAGGTTCCGGATTGCGAGGAATTGGATCGGAGCCATTAATTACTTTGCGGGCTCTTAGATAGATAATACCAAGATATTTCTTGGTATTACCATTAGAATAAAAAAGTAAGTTTACCCCGATACTTTTGCTGATGGGTACGAAAGTCTTGCCTAGGATTTTTCTTGGGAAGTAGCTAAATATCCATGTTTTAAAACCTTTTCTATTTGGTCTTCTGTATTCATTCAAATAATTCTTGGTAAGACAATTTTAAATGGTATTCATAATTACAGATTAAATTACTGGTTTCTCAATCTTCTCAATATCTTTCAACAAATATCAAAGTAGTTTGTGTATGTATTTGCTTACCTTTCAAAAGCAAATTCAACATACATTCATTAATACAAAAAAAAACCCAACAGGTAGCAACCATTCGATTTGTTTTATATATCAAAATCAATTTTCTCACACGCACTTTATTCCACCTAACTACTTCATTCGTACTTAGAATCTTAAGATATCTTTGCTTAGAATGGTTGATTGCCAAAACAACAAGAATGAACAACGGTTTGGGGCCATATATAGAAATAAATTCTGAGAGCATTACAAATTTTTGCTAAAATAGCAACCAAAAGCATGAAGTAAACATATGAACAACATATTCTTAAGAAAACAACAAAATTAGAAATATAAAAACAACAAAAAAATAAGAATATGCGTCGCCAACCTCGGCGTCAAAACAAGAAGAAAATAAAAACAAAATGTTAAAGGTGGCTAAGACAGTCAGCATTCACAGTGACTTTCAGTTAATTCTTCTAATGTTTGTTGTGTCCTTGTACATTTGTTTTAATTTCATAAAATATCCAATTATTCTTTACTTACAATCTGGGATGGTAAAGTTAGTACATACTTAGGTTAGGTTTGAAGTAGCTGATAACGCTATAAGTCAGTACACATCGACTCTGAGGTTCATTGTGACAGCAGCAGACAGTACTGAGGTAGGGTTGCCATTTGCATTTTGAGAAAAAGAGGACGTCAACCTCAAAAAACGAGGACATTTGACCCAAAAAAGAGGACAGATTTTTTTAAATAAATTAATTTGAAAAAAGTCAACAACGCAATACAATATGCAAAAAAAAAATATTTTTTTTAAGAAAACTATTTTTTCCACTAAAAAAATATATTTCCAATTATATTTCAATATTTTGGATATATCCATTCAATTATATTTTGGAAATATCTATTTATAATTCAAAAATTTCCAGTTATATTTAAAAAATTTTTAAATATAAGTCAAAAATTTTCAATGTATATCAGAGTTTTCTATTTGTATTTTAAAATTTTCTAAATGCTTTTCAGAAAACTCCATTTGTTTTTCAAAAATTTCCATTTTCATTTCAAAATTTTCTAAATAATTTTAAGAAAATTATTTTTGAATTTAAATAAGTTCAGATATTTTAATTGTAATTCAAAAATTTCCATTTTGATTTAAAAATTATGTAACTGCTTTTCAATTTTTTTTTTGTATATCAAAAGTAGGTTTATTGTAGCTCGAGATCATTATTTCCTTTACTAATTAAAACTATGATATTCTCATAGGATGATTTTCAAGAAAATTATTTTTCTGTTTTAAATTTATTTATGTTGGTCATTTTTACAAGACTTAATGGACGTGTCGATAAAGTCTTGCAAAAAATTACCAACATAAACAAATTTAAAACAGAAAAATAATTTTCTTGAAAATTATTCAATGAGAATATCATAGTTTTAATTAGTAAAGGAAATAATGACCTCGAGCTAGAATAAATCAACTCAAAATATAATATTTTAAAGGTCGAATAAAACAATTTTTATTGTTTAATAAAAAAAATAATCAGAATTTATAAATGGAAATTTTTGAAATACAATTTGAAATTTATGAAAAGGAATTTTTAAAAAGCATTTAGAAAATTTTAATATACAAATTTGAAATACAATTGGGAATTTGTGAAATACAATTTTTGGAAATTCAAAAAGAATTTGCTTAAAATCATTTAGAAAATTTTGAAATGGAAATTTTTGATATAAAAATTTTTTTCTTCTTCTTTTTGTCTCGGAGAGCCAACTATACGACACACCAGCTCAACGGCGTATGCAGGACTGTTTTTACAGGGCCCAACAACAACAACAAAAAATTTTTTGTTGTTTTTTTCGTGAGATTTGTCTTTTCCAATACATATAAAAAAAATATTTTTTTGTTGTTGTTGTTGGGCCCCCCCCCCTCTGTATACGCCGATGCACCAGCTGATAATAACGTAGTAATTTTCGCTCTACATAAAGTGATTTTTTACTCGAAATATACGAGTTTTTAAGTGTTTTTTATTTCTGTGCTCGTTTTGCTCTCAAAAAGTTGGCATTACTGCTGGTAAGCGAAAATACGTTAAATAATACAAAAAAAAAATTATGAGGAAAAAAGGAGGACAACCCCGGACACTTTCTAAAAAAGAAGTAGGACTGCCCCGGACGCCCTAAAAAAGAGGACGGTGTCCGGGGAAAAGAGGACGGATGGCAACCCTAACTGAGGCTACCCATCTGATACCTACCGTTAAACGGATATTATAATCCAACAATTTAGAGTGATCATGCAACTGCCTAGATCCAACTGAAGCAGGTCCCTAGTCAGAAAACGCCGCGCAATCGCAGAGATTCGAGAGACTTTGGCAGAAGTCATTTGAGACCACCGCTTACAATTAGTGTGTTTTGCCATATGATTAGTGTGTTTTGCCATAAGAAATTTCCTTCTTTCTTTTCTTTCTTTGTCTTTGTTTTCTTTCTCAAATAAGCTCATACATATATGGAACACTGTACACATTTTGTGGTACACCCAAAAAAAAACCGTGGGTACCCGAGTAAAAATAATTTAATGTGATCTTATATAATTTTATATAGTCATATTATTTCATATATGATCATGTGTGACACTATGTATTGCAAGATAAATTTATATAATAAATTTTGATGTGGGATTTTTTTAAGATATCGCCATACATAACTATATGTTGTAACATCTGGTCCCATGCATCATTTTAAATTTCTAAAAGTTTTACATGAAATTTTATATGCCTCCATTATTTTTTTAATTTTTTTAAGTTTTTTCCAAGAACATATTTTTATCGCAAATGTTTTCAAAGTGTTTTATATAAAATTTCATATGACTTCATATTTTTTTAGTTTCTAAGATTTTTCCAAGCACCACTTTTTTATCACGAATATTTTCTAAGTGTTTTATATAAAATTTTATATGACTCCATTTTTTTAATTTTTTCTAAGTTTTTTTCAAGAAACATTTTTTATCGCAAATATTTTCTAAGTGTTTTATATAAAATTTTATATGACTCCATTTTTTTAAATTTTTCTAAGTGTTTTATATAAAATTTAACATGACTCCATTTTTTGAAATTTTTCTAAGTTTTTTTCAAGAACAACTTATTTTTATTATTTTAATTTTTTAACTTTTTATTAAAAACTAAAAAAAACATCCGATTTATAAAATTGTATAAATTTTAATATAATTGGATATAATTTTATATCATTGGATTAGACCAAAACTCGTATCAAAGTCGATATAAAGTTATATAAACTGATATTATTAGATATTATTCGATCAAATCTTATGAAACCATTTTTCGTATAAGATTATATCAAAATAGACACGAACCCATATTAAATTATATATTGTGTCATATCAATTTTTTTACTCGGGTATTCAATACTAAAAATTTAACTAATTTTAGTCCAAAAGGACCTAGTGCAGAAATTGGTAACCAATACTAAAATTTTTAACTAATATTAGTCAAAACCAGTAAAAATTACTAATTTTAGTACTTTGAAGATACTAAAATTAGTAACTAATTAGTAGATTTGAGTACAATATCACTTACTAAACCTTTACTGTAGAATTATTTTGAGTGTATTGTAAATTTTTCAAGATCGCGCTTTGGCCACAATTAATATGATCATTAGGAATTGTATACAATCCCTTCGTCGAATCATTCAGCACACAGTCAAGGTAATCTGGGTCCCTGGAAATTGTGGGTTTGCTGGGAACGAATTGGGGGAACGTATTAAACCTTACATCCCGGTTTCTATAGTGGAATTGATGAACGAAATTGATAGGATATCTTTTTGATTGTCCAAGGAAATTCGCCGAATGGCGAACGCCCATCCTACCTAACCTAACCTAGTATTTCTATAATCTTTTTCAAGCCGCCCGATTCCCAAACAAACGCAAACGACATCTATTGTTCGGCTTACACCGACTCACCTGCACCATATAGTCGTGAGCCTTGTGTATTGGTACCAAGCGTTCTGGGCAAACAACTTCGTGTGAACGGCTATATAAATCATAAAGGAAGCAGACCTTTTTTCAACAATCGACGTACCTAGTGCTACCTCAGCTGGAATCTTAACTGCATCTCACATTTACAACCTGAACGTCGTTAGGTTCACTAAATAGCTAATGAAGACCACTCGGAACCTTAACCCTCCGATGTATGGTCTTTAGGGACCTTTTTAATTTTCAGAGATGCTGCCACTTGGTCAAATAGGATAAAACTCAATGACATTTATGGGTGTAATAAACAGCTTTGCCTAATGAATAAGGCGGCCTCTCATCAGACTCGGACACTCACATAACAAGTGCTTCACTGACTCCTCCTCCTCCACTTCCCCTCAACTTCTACAATAATCCCTATCAGAAATTCCCAGACGCATGGCCATTTGGCCAATTATACAGTGTCCTCTAAGTACTCCCACTAATAGACTAACCGTCCGTTTGCCAAAAGTAAGAAGGCTTTATGTCCTCTCAGTATTAGGCAGTGGCCACATGGTTTGCAATATCCTGCACGTAGTCAGTGATAATCTTCATTCTGTTCTCAGATATCCTATCAATTTCGTTCATCAATTCCGCCATAGGAACCGAGATGTCAGGTTCTACACGTTTCCCCACCAATTCCGAGCCTTTTTTCGCACATTCATCAGCCACTTCGTTCCTAGCGACTCCACTATGTCCAGGGACCTAGTTTAGCTTGACTGTTGGCTGATTCGACGAAGGGATTGTATACAATTCCTAACGATTTGCAATTTTATAGTGTTTGATTCTAAGGCCTTCAGAGCTGCGAGACTATCCACAAAAATGTTAATCCACAAAAACGCAAGGACGAAGGTCCCTTGTAATAATCATCTGCGCGGGTTTGTCAATTGCAAATACCTAAGCCTGGAAAACACTACACTTATCCGGAAGTCTCAGTGAGACCCCCATTTCGAGGCATTCAGAGTACACTCCCAAATCTCCATATTTGATCCGTCCGTTAAGATTGAGATCGCATTCTCTGTTACAACAGAAATTTCCGCCCAGTCTTCCTTAGTCGGTATTTGGACTTCGAAGGTTCTGTGAAAGTTCCTCTGTGGCGAGATTTAGTCAGTTCTCTGTTCCAGTTCTGTCCCGCCCACTGTACTTAATATGGTCGAGTGTTCCTAAGAGCGTTTTAAGCATTTGCGACTCTCTTAACCAGAGAACCGATTTTGCTGCTGTACTCTTGACGTACCTTCCGTAGATTGCAGAGATAAGATTTCTTATCCACTTCTCTCAACCACCATAGGTAAGTATTGGTCTAATTATTGCGCCATACACCCAGTGGATAATATACAGTTTTACACACCCACCTTTTTCCAAAAGTTTTTCTGCAGGTGTAAAAAGCACATAACGACTTTTTCATCCTTTCCTCTGTATTTCTTTTCCAAGAAAGAGATACCCATTCCGTTAAATGGCTCGAAGGTCTCGTTTATTACAAGATTCCAAAGAAGAGAAGAGGTCAATACCCCTTGCGGAGTTCCCCTTGTCGCTATTTCCGTTGCTTCCCCATCACCTATTTTCGAGTTTATCGCCCTGCTTTTCAGCATGTTACCCATCCATAAAGTAGTCTGTGTGTCCGTGCCGGTATTCTGTTGGGCATTAAGAATATTTTTTTCCCACGCATTGGGTCCACTTCTTAAGGGGGATTACATTTTTATAGAACTGTTACTACCACTATAACTGTCCTAAAGGTGCCCCTAGAGGAGTCAAGAGTATGACCGACTCCCATCATTTTTACAATTCCAAAATTTCCTCAAAACTAACCCGAAAGGCAGTTCCCATACAATTTTCTTATAATTTTTTTTATTAAATCAGCTCGTACCGCTCCCATAGTGCCACCTAGAGGGGCCAAATGTTTTTTACCCCTCAACACCTTTTCCGAACATATCTACACCGTGGAATCAATGTAGAATCGAATGCAATCAGGGTTTCTTTGCAAAGAATTGGCATGGATAGTCCTATTGGGAATTGGTTAATGGAAATGTTTGTAAATAGACACATCATCTCGGAAATGGGTAACACAAAATTGCATGCTACGGCCACCAGGAGTACACCTCAAGGGGGTGTAATTTCTCCTTGAAATTCTCGACACGCTGAATGCATTACACTGACTAGCTTGCATCAACTAGGGTGCTGACGATATCGAACGGTTCACCATACTGAGATTCTGAGAAAGCTGGTCACGAATCTTAACACAGATTATGAAACTCCAGTTAAAATAGTCAAAGGGAAAATCCCTCACTTGATGATTGGATTTAGGACAATGTTGATTTTTCGCAGATAAACGTTTTTGCGGATGGTTCTAAAACCGAGACTAGCTCTGGTAGCGGTCTTCGGAAATCTATGCATTCACAAAGGCTCCAGAGCTAATTTCGATGAGGCCAATACTCTAAAGCGATATTGCGTCTTTCATCAACAGCCAAACAGCTTTAAGGGCGTTAACTAAGGATAATATAAATTCCAAGGTTGTCAGCCGCTGCTACAGAGAACTAGACGTTCTCAGGGAGCAGCATAATATACGACTGTGCTGGGTACCTGGACACAAGGATATTCGAGGACATGAACTAGTGGATGAGCTAGCAAAGGCAGGGGCAAGCCTTCCATTATAACTCGTTGTTGTGGATGTTTTTCCACCACTCTCCCTTACTTTTCAGGAAATTAAGCTTGACACTAGGGAAAAATGGTTAAATAGATGGATGACCTCAAATGATAGCATCCAGACAAAGATGTTATGGAACGAAGAATCACGAGGTAACAGCAAAATTCTTCTGGATATGGACAGAAGACAGCTAAGGGCTGTATTAAATCTTATCAGAGGTATGATTAGATGATTAGATTAAAGAGGCCCTATGCACTGCGACCAGAAAGATCTATTGTGCAGCCAAAAAGGGTGCCCTAAATATTCAGGCTTCTAATAAAGCCGAGAATCCTATTTGGCAGAGAGTTCCACACGTCAGTCGGAGATATTAAGTGTCTCCCTAGATGTTGAAGTCTGGTAGAAGTCAGTCTTGGGCATGTACAAAGTATATGTTCTGCTATCTCCTCCTCTATCTCGCAGAATCTGCACGTGACCGTGTCAGATAGATTTTTCTTTCTAAGTTGGTAACGTAGGTTACAATGTGCAGTTAGATAGGACGTTAGAATTCGTAGATCCTTTTTGTCCAAAGACAGTAATTGTTTAGATACGGTGTTGGATGGAATTATGAATCTTTTTGCCTGCCGTTGCCCAGCGCAATAGTTCCATGGTCCATGAACTTAGATTCACTCCATATTTTGAGTTTTTTCCTAACATGTCTCGATGGCAAACCAAGGAATGGTTCAGGGCCAATAAAGGGTCGCCTGGCACCGCAATTTGCCAAACAGTCAGCGCGTTCGTTTCCCGTGTGACCCTCATATCCCGGAATCCATACGAGTGTTAGGTCGTTATATCGTCCTAGTTCGTTAAGTGACTCAATACAGTTCATAACCAGTCCGGATGTCACCTCATAAGCTATAAGAGCTTTTAGCGCAGCCTGACTGCCAGACATAATGTATATATGGGAACCATTTGTTTTTCTCCGAAGGCATTCAGTTGCACATATGTAAATAGCATACAGTTCTGCCTGAAAAATTGATGGTGGTTGGTTTCGGTTCTTATATATTCCGGATTTTTTGGACCTACGGGGTATTAAATTGTCGAAGTGGGAAACGTAAAAATTCATTCAGGGTACAACACAAAATATGATAGAAAGAAGGAAGGAAAACAACAGCAGGAATCATAGTGGGCCAAAACTGGGCTCTATGAATGTCATTCTCAAAAGGGATTGGCGTCATCCTCAATAACCTAACCTACACCCTATCTTCACTCCCTAAGGGGGCTCCTATATAAATGGCTCCAGCCGCTCTGACTGCCCCAAGGGTGCCCTATATCAGTCAAATGTATGACCGATCCCCAATATTTTTTGAGCTCCAACATTTTTTTATCATCTCTATTCACAAGAACTTAAAGTGTATTTGCTTTCAATTTCTGCTTTTTGTTTACTGCTCTTCTAATGCTATTCTAATACATTCATACATATGTGAGTATTTTTATGTATGAGAAATCTACCAGTCATCATAGCATAATGTTGTTGTTGTGTTAATGTTTTTGTTCAGATGTTGTTGTTATTGTAGATTGCCTATTCTAAAATATTATTGTAGCTGCTGCTGCTGCTGCTGGTGCTGTTTCTAAAATACAAATAACCAGTGCTGTACTATTGTTTGCTGCTGCTGTTGTTGTTGTTGTTATTTTGTGAATTTCACCTTGAAAAGTTCATTCACGTTAAGTCGTAACGAAAACGCATGTTCGTTAGAAAACATCACACACACATACACAAACCCGAAAAATATATTCAACGCACAAACAAGCTCTTCACACTTGTTCTCTTTATCCCCCCTCCCCCGCCCGCATCAAACAATACACCACTCACTACCTTCCTGATGTTTGTCATAGAACTAGCATAGCACAACATAAAAAAACAAAATAGCTACAACAATAGCAATACCAACAACAACATCAATAGCAGTAGTAGCAACAACAACAGCAGCAGCAGTAAGAACAACAGCAACAACTTGAAAAAAAAAATAATAAAAATATTAGACAAGTCATTCTTATATCACTATGTGAACATGCGAATATAGAGAATTTCGTTTTTGTTTTTTTTTCTACCATTAGATTTAGACGAACGAGCCATCAACAAAAATATGCATGAAATGGGTAAAATTAAAAAAAAAAAAAATCTCGCATACAAACAAAAATCATACACAATTAAAAATCAACATGTTTTTTAATGAATGTCGAATGAATAGGAATACCATAAACAAGTTCTGCCAAAAATTGCGTGAGTGTAAAATTAATAATAATGAAAATAACAATTTTTTTTTATTTCGTTTAATTATAAACAATGCAAAAATATAAATTTTTGGGGAATATTTTTTTTTGATTACTCTTTCTTGCGGATCTAAACACAAATAATCCACTGTATTTGAAACAGTATCCTTTGAAGTTGGCTCCAGTCCAGTGTCTAACCTTTTCAGATCTTTCATTCTTGATTATTCCCCTCTTGCTGAAATATGTCAATTTCGAAGACGGGTCCCAGCAATTTTTTTCAATTATCTCACCATTTACAAATGTTATATTTTTACTACTTAAGGGGTGATCTAACCCTTCCTAGTTGGCAACGTCCTCGAGCCATCCTCAGTGACGGAGCGTTGACATGTCAGAGTCACTGCTGACATCCACAAGACATCTCTATGCACTGGGTTGAGGACAGTTTCATACAAATTATCAAAATGTCCTCACTCAAGTCAGCAGTGGTCAGGGCTGACCTTCTTGGGACAGGTCACCCAAGACTTCTTTTGGGGAAATGTCTGATATAGATCATGCGAAAATACAAAAAATGTTCGTATTTCCTTTAGTTTTTACTTTTATCCATTTTCCTTTATAAATTATCTTTCTCATATTTAGAAAAGACTTATCGCCTTTTTAGTCCCAACTGGATTTGAACCTGGAACCTCCAGTTTAATAGTCCCGCACCTAACTACTTGTTCCAAACTTTATTTTAAAAATTGTTTGTCTATTTATTACTTTTATTCTACTTGTTAGATTACGAATTTATTTTAAATAAATCGATAATATTGCCATCTGTTTCTTGGAAATTGAAGAGTTGCCCAGATTTAAAATTATTCTGAAGACATTTCCTTTTAAACGTCTTAGAGGAATTGTCCTCTATCGTAAAGCAAACATTCAGTGCTGACAATGTAAGGACATGTCATCAAGGATTACCTATGAATTGTCAGAACCTGAAGCCATTTACTCTAATAGACTCATATTTGCGTAGAGTGAGTGATTGGCCCGAGGTTACTTTCGACATGGCTACATGCAATCATCAAGGGTAGATCAATAGAAACAGCTCTTCATGAGCTCGATGGTATCATCGAGAGATCGCTTTTGAAAAGGAGTAGTCTTTCGTGATATAGAGGGGGCTTTTAATAATGTCCTCTCAGACTCTATAATTGCGAAATTTTTTGGTAGGAGCGCAGCTTGGGATCGTTTTATTGGTAAAAAATCTACTTGCACAATAGACATTTTACGTCTGAATTGGAATCATCTATAGGAGTACGTCAATAGGAGTACATCATAGATGGTGTTCTTCGTCTTTCTTTGGAACCTTTCTTCTTTTCATCCTATTTCTCTGGACGGCAACAAAATCGCCTTCTCAAATGGAGCCGAGTCTCTTAGAGTATTGTTTAGTTGGGAACTTAAATTTAAAGTCTATTATTGAGGAAAGGGTGAGAAAAGTAACGTTTGCTTTATATTCCTGTAATAATATAAAATATATAAAATATAAAATATTATTACAGGAATATAAAGCAAACGTTACTTTTCTCACCCTTTCCTCAATAATAGACTTTAAATTTAAGTTCCCAACTAAACAATACTCCAAGAGACTCGGCTCCATTTGAGAAGGCGATTTTGTTGCCGTCCAGAGAAATAGGATGAAAAGAAGAAAGGTTCCAAAGAAAAACGAAGAACACCATCTATGATGTACTCCTATTGACGTACTCCTATAGATGATTCCAATTCAGACGTAAAATGTCTATTGTGCAAGTAGATTTTTTACCAATAAAACGATATTCCTGTATATGGGTCGTTGGAAAATGATGGAGCTGTAGCCCTTAAGTCGTTCATCGGATTTTTACAGCAGTGGTGCGTCCAACTCTGCTATATGGAATCATTGTCTGCTTTAGAGAAAAAAGGAAACTGTGTCTTTATCACGAAGGTTCAGAGAATACTGCTCTTCGTACTATACTAGCGGCAGCATAAGAAATCCTTCTTCAACTAATACCATTGGTCATATTGAGTAGGTAGCATGCGGATATGTCCGCAATTCGACTCAACAGCACACTGCAATGGAGGAGCAACGATTGTGGAAATAGCACAATCTTGGAGAAGATAACAATACCACAAAGTGTGGACTGTGCTCCCTATAAGAGCCTTCATGAGCGCCACTTTAGCACTTTGATAACATCCAGGGAGTCTTGGATGTAGGGAATTCCGGGTAGGGAAGCCTCCATACATTTTTACACGGATGAATCGAGGCTCCATGAACAATTTGGCTTTGAAGTCAATTCAGTGGAGCTTCGGTTGAGTCTGGTTCGAAGATTGAAAGATCATTGCAGTGTTAACCAGGCAGATATGCTGGCAATAAAGAAATTGGCTGACTGGTTGAGTTGCAATGTCTTGTCTACAACTGTTAACTCCCTGCAGGTAATGTTTCTGAACATAAGATCTGTCCTTAACTGCCGTACGCCCTTAAATGAGAGCAGTTTAACATAAGACTCAAATGGGTCTTAGAACACAGATACATTCTAGGGAAGCAAAGCCGATGAGCTATCAAGACTAAGAACTACCTTACAGGTTTCAAGAAATTCGAAATGTGTTGTTTTTTCTCTAGAAACTTGCAAGCAAATCTAAAGCTTTATTCCGCGACGGAGACTAATCAGAGATGGGCACACAGACGAACGCGTAAGACTACACCACAGATTTGACCTTCTCTTAATCAGAATCGCACAAGTGATCTGATATCGCTTCCAAGAGGAGAGATTTCGACGGTGTTTTCTGTAATTACAGGGCATTATCTTATAGGAAAGATCGGTTAAATATGCCGTCAAATGATTGTAGTTGCATGGATAAGGAGAAGTTGGAAACTATCAAACACTTTATCTGCCATTGTCCGGCACTTTCTGATGGGAGACTTGCTTCACTGGGATCTAGGGAGCTGCACGATCCTTCTGATTTGTCGGATGTCAAAAGCCAATCTCAAAAAAGCCTTTTGAAATTGGAAAAATCGGTCCTACTTCTCATACAAATGACCACTTTAAATTTTAATCGAATAACTCTTACAACCGTATTATAATAAGAGGTGTCCTTTTGAAATTTGACAGGTTAATGAATTTTGAATTCAAAAATCATTATTCTAAATTTTAAAGGAATCGGGCCAATCCTTGTTGTAGTCCCCATACAAACGACCCTACTGATATTGACATAAATCTCTTAAAATTCATAAAAGATGGAAATTCTTTATTAAACTTAGCTTTTGTATGTGTTTTTACACTAGTTAAAGATCTAACAAGAGATAAAATCGGATTCATGTTTGGATTTGCGACCCATTTTGTTACCATATGAGGCATTCCACACCAAATGACCCGCTACAGAATGAATGACCCCGCAAAAACGGTAAAATTTGTGGCGTGTTTGCCTTGATTAAATATTTATCACATTAAAACGGAATGCACCACAATCTCAAAAATTTAGATTCTTATATAGTTTTGTATGGGCTATCCATTAAATTTTTTTTTTTTTGGAAAACTTTCAGAACCCGTTCTGAAATTTTTCATTTTTTAAAAAAGGCAATTTATCAAAAATCCGGCCACTTTTTTTTAAAGTTTTTTTTTTTAAGTTTAGATGTTTGTCCATCCACACAAAAAAAATCAGAAACACGTTGTTCGTTTTTTTGAGAAAATCGAATTTGAATTTTAAATTTCATAACAATTTTGTAATTTGCTTGTATTTTCTTGTTTTAACGTTGCGAATGAGTAATACTAATTGCATAAATATTTCTCATACGCTCTGTTGAACCAAGAAAATACAAGCAAATTATTAAAATTGTTATGAAATTTAAAATTCAAATGCGATTTTCTCGAAAAAAAAAAACGAAGAACTTGTTTCTGAATTTTTTTGTGTGGATGGACAAACATCTAAACTTTACAAAAAAAAAAAAGTGGCCGGATTTTTGATAAATTGACTTTTTTTAAGAAATGGAAAACTTCAGAAGGGGTTCTGAAAATTTTCCAAAAAAAAAAAAAAATTGTCGATAGCCCATACAAAACTATATAAGAATGTAAATTTTTGAGATTGTGGTGCATTCCGTTTTAATGTGATAAATATTTAATCAAGGCAACTTGCCACAAATTTTACCATTTTTCCAATATTTGACCACGCCTCCTAAGCCCAGTTTTTTAAAAATTTATAAACCAAAAGCGCAATTTTCTAAGTTCCATATAGGGCTATCCATACAACCTATTCAGAAGTTTACGGTACACATCTTTTTTTTTCGCTCGACATTTGGTGTGGAATGCCTCATATATGGTAGATCATTACCGACTTTAATTTTCTAACTTGTTTAACTATGCCATTTTGGCCTTCCTGAAGGCCAGTCAATAATTACCCTAGTAAAACTGTTTAGATATATTTATATACATCACATATTCTCCGAGATTTGAAAGATCAGTACTGATCCGGAATTTGAAAGATCAGTACTGATCCGAAAAATGGATCGCTATGGTTGGATCAGTTTTAATCGGACGGATACAATGTCATCCGAAAAATGGGTTTATATAAATAGATAAACCCATTTTTCGGATGAAATTGTATCCGTCCGATTAAAACTGATCTAATCTTAGCGATCCATTTTTCGGATCAGTAATCAGTGCAACAACTAAAATCGGAATGGGATGGAAGCAATAGCAAATGATAATTGCATAATCCATAACAAAACCCTCAAAAGGGTTTTTTAGTTTATCGCTAGATTTTTTTTACACACATATGAAGTTGGTGAACTTTTATTATAATTATAATAATAATTGCTTGAAAACTTTGTAAGTGGCGTATGCTTAATTTTGTAATAGGCTTTAAATAACAATCGTACGCAACAGTGCACAGTGGTGTATTTTTAACAATTTGTCTATCCAGTAAGTAGGTACTAGAACGATTTCAGCAACATTAATACCGGTTATAGCAAACGTAACTTTTAGCATAAGTTTGGACGCTGGACCCCACATGTCCAATAAAGGCACCACTAAAGCCGGATCCGGCTAAACTTATTTGCGAAAACCTAGTATTTTCTATTAAATAATTTACTATGATAAAAGGCAATAAAATAATACTGCGCAATTTTCAATATAAATTCGCTACATCACAATAACAAAAAATAATTTCTATATTTAATTCTTTTAGGTTATTGCACCTACTAATAACTATATACAAAAATACTTACATACATACATTTACCATCATGGCATAACAATATGTTTGTATGTATAAATATGTTCTATTCGTATAAAAACAACAATTAGAAAAAAAAAAGTTCAAAGAAGTAAACAAACTGGCATTTACACATAAGTTTATATACATACATTTATAGTTAATACTCAAATATTAACGTAAAGAATGAATTCAAAATATATATAAAAAAATCATAGGAATGGAAAAAACCATCAAAAAAAGCACAAACAACATCAATTCACAAAATAGCATAATACACACACATATGAGACATTACACACCAACTGTTTTCACAAAAATTTGTGAATTTTTGAAATTTGAATTTAATTCATCAAAAAACATGCCACATTTTTATTTTTTTTTTACATTTAAAAAAAAAATAAGGTGTGCTTTTCTGAAATTTTCAGAGATGTTTTTTGCCTTGTTTTCGAGATTGTTTTTTTTTAAGATTGAACTATGTTAATTTCATACAATAATGTGGTATATAACGTATGCGTATAAGCAATAAAACCATTTTTTTTTTTAAAATTGTATATATTGTTCATACGCATACGTTATATACCCCATACAATAATGTGGTATATAACGTATGCGTATGAGCAATAAACCCGTTTTTTTAAAGGCAGTTTATATTGCTCATACGCATACGTAATATACCCCATTATTGTATGGTATTATCATAGTGCAATTTTTAAATTATTTTTTCTCAAAAACAAAGCAAAAAAAAAATTCAGAAAATTTCCGAACAGATAGAAAACACCTTAATTTTGTTTAAATGTAAAAAAAAATTGTGGCATCTTTTTTAATAAATAAAGTTTAAGTTTTCAAATTTCAAAAATTCAGATTTTCTTCTTAAAATGTTCAACTTTTTGTTTTTTAATCGATAGCCCATACAAAAATCTAAGTGCGAATACTTTACATTTGATTTCATATTGACACATTTTTTTTTGCTGAACATTAGGTGTGGAATGCCTTAAATGTATGTATAAGCGGAGGGGCATTATTAACAACCTGAAAAAACAGCAAAACAACTACAGAACCTATTCGTACATTTAACACAACAACACAATTTAAGTTTTTGCTGAACCAAAACGCACAATACACTCCACTCCATTCATTTATAGCCAACGCATATGAAAAGGCTGTCCAGAATACAGTTTTTACAGCATTCAGAATAGTTCATCATTCAGTCACGCGCCTATTTCTTCTAGAGATGGGCACATAAATGACTTTTCATTTACACTCACTAACGTTCATACTTTTTATAGCCTCCGCTTTAGTAATAAAGGGTATATACAAGTTTGTCATTCCGTTTGTAACTCATCGAAATATCGGTCTGGGACCCCATAAAATATATATATTCATGATCCCCGATCGATTTTAATACATTCAAGCGATGTCCGTCTGTCTGTGGAAATTGTGATCACGGCCAAAAATATTACACGGAGATGACTGAAACTTAACATATTTATTGGATATGGTAATTCCAAAAATTTTCGCCCCACTGTTCGGAAACATGCCTTTGGACGCCACTGAGAATTTGGCTCATAGATATCCACGTTTATATGAGATATGTTGCATTTTTGGATTTTCAAAATTTGCTGTAGTTTTCAAATTATCGCGGGTCAAAGTTCGACTTTTTTAGCAAAAGTCATAAAAATACATGATGTTTAACGTGCTCTAACTTTTTAACTAGTAATCCGATTGTGACAAGTAATGGCTCATATGAAAGCTTAATTCTTCTTCTTTTAGGAAATATTTTCAAAATCATACGGTTTTTTCCAGAAGTGTTGCAAAAATTCAAAAACATTTTTCTTTTGCGAATATCTAAAAAAACACATCTTCGATTTTTTTAAAAAAAAGTTTGGTGATAAACAATACTGTTTTGTACAACATATCCAAAATTCAGAGTGGGATCCCAATGGGATCAAAAAATATTCCAGTTTTAGTACGAAGTTCTTAAATTTTACCTTAGAAAATTAAAATTTTATGTTTCTTCAATATAAAAATTTAAATTTTCAAAGAAAATTATACTATTAAAATTTTGAAAAACATTCAAAACATTAGAAATTTAAATTTTCTAAGGGAAAAATATGAGAACCTCGTACTTAAAAGAGAATAGTTTTTGATCCCATAGAGATCCCACTCTGAATTTTGAATATGTTATACAAAACATTGTTATTTTTCACCAGAATTTTTTTTTAAAAAATCGAAGATGTGTTTTTTTAAATATTCGAAAAGAAAAAATGTTTTTGCATTTTTGCATCATTTCTGTAAAAAAAATGTGTTATTTTAAAAATATTTTCTAAAAGAAGAATCCCAGCTTTCACATGAGCCTAAATTTGTGAAAATCGGGTCATTGGTTAAGAAGTTACAGCTCTTTAAACGTGATGTATTTTTCTTACTTTTGCTTAAAAAGTCAATATTTGACCCGCCATAATTCGTTAAATACACCAAATGTAAAAAAACGATATATGGTACATATATCATATTTATGAGGGCTATCTATGTGTCAAGGCTCAAATTAATCTGAGACACCATTTCCAAAAATGACTAAAATTTGAGCTAAATTTTCTGGAATGGCCCATATTCTCCCGAGAAAATTGGTATTGCATTTGCGCGATATCGGTTCAGCGGTTCAAGAGTTATGAACGAAAATATAAGGACACCTAAAAAATTTTCGTACATTCAACATAACCTTAAAATACAAAATGCTTTAATTTGGCTTCTGATTGACTTATGTGAACATAATTGAACACCAAATGGTATTTAAACAAGTACAAACATAATTTTTGACAAAACAAGAAAAAATCTCGCATTTTTTTTTAACAATTTTTTTTGGGGAAATTTTTTTTACAAAAAATTTTTTTTTTTTCAAAAGTAATTTCCTTTTAAATAAAGTTTTTGCAATAATCTTTTAGAAATTGTGGAGGGTATCACTACATTCGGCAAGGCCGAATTTAACTTTTTTACTGGTTTCTACTCACACTTACCCACAATCACGTGAGAAAAATAAAGAAAACTCAGACAAACTTTACTCACTTCACTAAACTCTCATTTATACAAAAAATAAAAATTTAAATTTTAAAAATCTAGCAACATTTTTAGCAATATTGTATATATATATATCTGTTCCTTTAATCTCCTACAAGGAGCATATAGACAAATTTTATTTTCATTTTTCGGGATAAAATTCAAAGTTTAGCCAAATTTTACAATATATATTTTTTTCGGGACGAAAGGAAATATGAGAAAAAATTAATCACGCAAAGAAATGACTCTCGCACACTTACGTGAAAATCTTACTCACGCACACTTCTATAATTTTTTTCCCACTCACAATCACTCCTGATCACGCTTGAATCGAGCACTGATCACTTATGTGCCCATCTCTGATCTCTTCTTCGGGACGAAAGGAAATATGAGAAAAAATTAATCACGCAAAGAAATGACTCTCGCACACTTACGTGAAAATCTTACTCCCGCACACTTCTATAATTTTTTTCCCACTCACAATCACTCCTGATCACGCTTGAATCGAGCACTGATCACTTATGTGCCCATCTCTGATCTCTTCACTAAAAAAAATAAAAATGGGGAAATTAACTAAATTTAAAAACACAGCCACCATTTTGCAACTAGTGAATGATCCAACATATATTCCGTGTGTTGAAGGGTAGTTTTATAATATTCTCGCCCTTTTCCTCACTTCACACACGGACATGTACGAAGTGGAGTTAGGTTAGATTAGTTTGTAAATTGCTGCTGGCATTTTACGTCAGCACACGTAGACTCTGAGGTCAATTGTGATACCACAGGACTGCAATAGGTTTCCCTACAGATCCCTGACGTTAAACCAATGAAACTCATAAGATAGTGAATGTTGACATCTGACAAATCGGAAAGACCATGCAGCCTCCTAGATCCCAGTGAAGCAAGGCCCTGAGCAGAAGTGCATGACCAATGAAGTTTTCGATAGTTTCCAACTCCTTTTCATCCATGCAACTACGGCAAAAGTCATTTGACGGCACATTAAACCGTTCTGCGTGCTTCCATTGGAAGTGATATCAGCTCACTTGTGCGCTTCTCATTAAGAGAAGGCCAGATCTGTCGTGTTGGCTCACACGTCCACCCATTTTCCTATCTCTAAATAGTCTCCGTCACTGAAAAAAGCCGTAGATTTTGTTTGCAAGTTTCTAGAGGCTTACCAACACATTTTAATTCTATTGGAACCTGTAAGGTAGTTCCGCGTCTTGCAAGCTCATCGGCTTTGCAATTCCCTGGAACGTTTCTGTGCCCTGGGACCTAAATTAGTCGTTTGTCAAACTGCTTGGCCATCTCATTTAAAGACGTGTGGCAGTTACTGGCAGAACTTTTTTTCAGAAACATTGACTTCAGGGACTTGACCGTGGCTTGATTTGTCAGAATAGATGTTGAATGTGGTTGAAACAAGACATCTTATCTCAACCAGTCACCCACTTCCTTTATGGCCAGCATCTCACTGCACTGATCTGACAATCTTCGAGCCAGGCTCAATCTAAGCTCTTTAGAATAGACTCCAAAGCCCACTTGTTCGTGTAGCCTGGATCCATCCGTATAAAAACCTATGGAGTGTGCACTACCCGGAATGCCCCTCATCCGAGACTCCCTGGATGGTATCATAGTGGTAAAATGACGCTCAAAATGGCTCATAGAAGCAGCACAGTCCACATTTTGGGGTATTGTTACATTCTATAAGATCGCACTATGGCCAAAATCGCTTCTTCGCCATTGCAGTGTGCAATTAAGTCGTATTTCAGACGTAGGCCCATACTGCCCCACTGCTGTATAAATTTAATGAACGACTTTAGGGTTAAAACTCTATCGTTTTCCAATGGCCTCTTTACTTTTCTTTTCTCACCCGTTCCTCAATATTACGCCTGAAATTTAACTTTACTCCACGGTACTTGGCTCCATCTAAGAAGGTTATTTCAGTGCCGTCCAGAGAAATAAGATCAAAAGCAGGAATTTTATTTTTCCTTGTAAACAAGACAAGCTCTATTTTACTTGGATTAACTCCCAAACCACAGCATCTCGCCCATTTAGACAGATTTTTCAGAGAACTCTGAGAATTATCGAGTCTGGAATGATATTATTAAAATCCCCCTCTATATCAAGAAAGGGCACAGCATATTCCTTTACCGAAAGCGATCTCTCGAAGTGGAGTTACTTGCACCTCTCGACAACTCGAATTACCTGATCTCTGTGAGGAGTCTTTGATTCCTCCACCTCTAACATATCCTATGATACGGCATCTGTGAAAACACTCAATAATTTCTTACGATATTTCAACTGGGTGCTCTGTTTTCTTGATGATAATGTCAACGCTACATTAGAAATGATTGTGATTATGTTAATGCTGGCAATAAAGTCATTTATTCCAGCCAAGAGTATTTCGATCAGGCGTGCAATCACATCCAGAGAGAATGCGTTCAATAACTGACGTTATGACAAGACCCCAGTTGCTTTTCGAATTTGTAAACAGGCGAGAAAGGAATGTGGCAGAGTACTCATACCTGAAAAGCTTCTTAATGAACAGCGTTTGTGTACTAAGGTTCTTGCTGCTCCTCGAGGTAGCTATACCTTTTGGCCATTTGCTTAAAGAGTAAATAATAATGCTATATAGTCTGTTCCAACTAATATTAGGAATGCCCAAATATTCACTGACCCGGTTAATAAAGCTAATCTCTTCGCTCAGATTTTTGCAAGGAACTGATACGCCTGATTGTGGAGTCACACACTCTTGATATTCTGGGCATGAAAATACAATATGATGTTCTCTGTATTTTCACCAACATGTTTTTCGCCATTTCTCACACATTCATCAGCCAATTCGTTCCCAGCGACCCCACTACACTATGTCCAGGGACCTAGATTAGCTTGACTGTGTGCTTACTGATTCGACGAAGGGATTGTATACAATTTCTAATGATTCCCGGTTTTACAGTGTTGGATTCTAAGGCTTTTAGAACTGCAAGACTATTCACGAAAATGTTAATGACGCAAGGACGAAGGTCCCTTGTCATAATCATCTGCGCGGCTTCATCAATTGCAAGTACCTCAGCCTGGAAAGCAAAACACGTATCCGGAAGTCTCAATTAGGCTACGATTTTGAGGCATTCAGAGTAAACTCCTGAACACGAACCCATCTCCATCTTTGATCCGTTCGCAAAGATTGAGATCGCATTCTTTGCCATAACAGAGTCTTCCACCCAGTTCTGTCAAAGTTCGTCTGTGGTAAGATATAGTCAGTTCTCTGTTCAAGTTCCGTCCCGCTCAGCGTACTTAATATGGTCGAGTATCCCCAAGAGCGTTGCTTAAGCATTTGCGACTCTCTTAACCTGAAAGCCGATTTTGCTGATGTGCTCTTGACGTATATCCACGGGCTGTATGTTTTGTATCACTTTCAGTTCGGTCTGGGGTGCTGATATAATAGCACCTGTGATACCCACAAACGCCAGTCGTTGTAGCTTATGTAGATTGCAGAGATATGATTTATTATCCACTGCTCTCCACCACACAAGGGCACCATAGGTAAGTATTGATTTAATTATCGCATCATAGGTTGTAAGGTTAGGTTGTAAGTGGCTACTGACGTTTTACATAAACACACGTAGACTCTGAGGTCCATTGTGGTACCACGGGACTGGTATCACAATGGACCACCATACATCCAGTCTATAATATCCGGTTTTAGACCCCACCTTTTTCCGAAAGTTCTTGCTGAGTGTATGTTCGCAAAATGCTTTAGAAACAAAAGCGAATTGTGTCTTTATCACGAAGGTACAGAGAATGGCGTCAATGTGCATCACTGGTGCTCTTCGTACTACACCTACGGCTGCATTAGAAATCCTCCTTCACCTGATACCCTTGGACATATTGGGTAGGCAGTATGCAGCTGCGTCGGCAATTCGACTTAATAGCACGCTGCAATGGAGGAGCAGCGATTGTGGCCATAGCGCGATCTTGAAAAAGATAACAATACCACAAAATGTGGATTGTGCTCCCTCTTTGAGCCTCTTTGAGCGCCACTTTACCACTATGATACCATCCAGGGAGTCTTGGATGGGGGATACTCCGGGAAGTGGAGCTACCATAAATTTTTACACAGATGGATCGAGGCTGCACGAACAAGTGGGCTTTGGGGTCTATTCGGAAGAGCTTGGATTGAGCCTGGCTCGTAGATTGCCAGATCATTGCAGTGTTTACCAGGCAGAGATGCTGGCAATAAAGGAAGTGGCTGACTGGTTGAGCTGCAATGTCTTGTCTACAACCGTAGTCAACATCTATACTGACAGTCAAGCCGCGGTCAAGTCCCTGGATTCAATGTTTCTGAAAACAAGATCTGCCCTTAACTGCCGCACGTCTTTAAATGAGATGGCCAAGCAGTTTAACATACGACTCATATGGGTCCCAGGGCACAGAGACATTCCAGGGAATTGCAAAGCCGATGAGCTTGCAAGGCTAGGAACTACCTTACAGGTTCCAACAGAATTGGAATGTGTTGATATGCCTCTAGAAACTTGCAAGCAAAACCTACGGCTTTGTTCTGCGACGGAGACTAATCAAAGATGGGCAAATGGATGGACGTGTGAGACAACACGACTGATTTGGCCTTCTCTTAATCAGGGGCGCACAAGTGAGCTGATATCGCTTCCAAGAGGAGAGATTTCGACGGTGGTTTCTATAATTACCGGACACTGTCTTATAGGGAAGCACGCAGAGCGGTTAAATGTGCCGTCGAATGACTTTTGCCGAAGTTGCATGGATGAAGAGGAGTTGGAAACTATCGAACACTTTATTTGCCATTGCCCGGCACTTTCTGGTCAGCGACTTGCTTCACTGGGATCTAGGGAGCTGTACGATCTTTCTGATTTGTCGGATGTCAAAATTCAACATCTAAGGAGTTTCATAAGAAGCTCAAACTGGTTTAACGACAGGGACTAGTAGGGAAACCTATTACGATCCCGTGGTATCACAATGGACCTCAGAGTCTACGTGTGTTGACGTAAAACGTCAGCAGCCACTTACAACCTAACCTAACCTATGTTCGCAATACACATCAATCCAGTAGATCACATCTGTGTTTGTTGTCGACAATCCAATGAATAGCACAAAGCATTACATAGAAAATTCATTTCTCACCAGTCGTATGTGGCATTCACTCCCCGCAGGGGTCTTCCCAGATAGCTACGATCTGGAATAGTTTAAACTTAATGTCCTTCCTCTTTCCTCCTCCTAATAACCTATTTTCCTAATACCAACACAATGCACTGTATTCGTAAGAGCATCCCCTGAGTGTTGTCTCAATTTCAATTTAGGGAAAACTAGAACTATTTGCCAGTACATGAACTAAAGTTTTTTAGATAATTTTTGAACTTTTAGTTAAATTAAACTGAATTGTGGCAAAATTTATGAACTGGTTTTCAGGAAATTGTGTCCCAAAATTTATTAATCTCGTTTTTTTAGCTTTGTCTAAAAGTGTGTAATCATTGTAGATAAAATTTTGTCACATAAACATACCACAGACTATATACAGACTCGACAGTAGAGTTTTATAAGAAAAAATGGGGAAAACTAAGCGATTTTAGGAGAAAACACAGCGGTTTTTAGTCCGTTTTACGCTAACATGGCAACACTTTCTACGACTTAGGAGTGAGGGAAACAACAAAAACCGATCTGGCATCCATTTTTTCTAATGGCGCGTTATATTTGCTTTCTCTTTCTAACCTAATTCGTAGAATAATTTGAAAAAATTAACCATATGGTTAAGAACTACTTTTTTGACACCTGTCACTTATGTCGAGTCTGTATTAGGGCCTAATTTTGTAAATCACTCGCGTTGAACACATCACCAACGCTAACGTGAACGCGAGGCTGAAAAAATGCAATTTTGTAAAACACTACGTTTTTGCGTTCAATCTTTACGTTATCACTTGAAATGTCAAATACATTAGAATCGGTGTTGCCAGATATTATAAAATTGAGAAAATTGCCAACCCATTTTGTAGGGGATACACACCCATTTTCGTGGGGAAACACATATATATGATAAGGCAACACCTACAAAGAGAATATTTGAGAAACAAGAGAACAAAAAAAAGTAAAAAAAAAGAAATGTTGTATTTTAAACATAAATTAGTTGAAAACAGCCATTGGCCGTCAAGCTATTTTCGATGTTTTTCTTCTGCCGGAGAAGATTTTTTTACATATTTATTACTTTTTTATTGTATGTTTACATATTCCAACATAATTAACTTATATTTTGCTATTTAAAAGCATTTTTGTTACATCAACGCCCCAAAATTTCAAGTGATCATTTTGACATTTCAAGTGATGAAAAAAACTCTCTTGCGTTTTACAAAATTCCATTTTCCATACAATTTATTCTAAAAACACGTAAGTCAACGCGAAAAAAACAGCTGTTCAGCCCCCGCGTTTTACAAAATAGAAAATTGTCCAACGCGAGGTAAATAGCCGCGTTGCGTTTTACAAAATTAGGCTCTTAGTCTGTGAACATACTTTTGTGCTCAAGAAAGAGTCTGTACATCAAATTTTCGTGGATAACCTTTATTATCAAAATGAATTCTAAACAAAACAAAAATAACAAAAAAACAACCCAAAAAAGAATCAACACAAAAACAACCATCATCATTCAACATATTCGCATGTGCGTTCCCTATAAGTGGCAGCTCTCGTAAGCATGCAAGAATAGTCGATGGTTGTTTTTCAAAAGCACAACTCACACACACAGCAATTTACCATGATGATGATGCAATACTTTTGCACAAACACCAATGCATACATATAAAACTTTTGGAATACAAGTTTTGTAAGAAGAATTTAGTATTTCTCCATACAAATAGTTCTTCTTATATAATATTTCCTCTTTCCCCTTTGGGGCATTTATTTCTTAAGTTCTTTGGCTGTGTTTTTATTTTTTTCTTGGAGGGGATACTTAAAAGTCGATTTCATTTTGCTTTTGTACTACATAGAGATTTGATTTTTTTTTTTAAAGCAGCATTTCGCAATTGGTCAGAATGACAAAGAAAAATCTTGATTGACTGACTAACAAACGAACGCACTTAATGTTAAAAACACTGATCATTATTGTGTGTTGAGAATTGAAAAACGCAAACAAAAAGCACTCGACTTACAACAACAATAAAATGGCGATTCATCATTCTTGTTTTTTTTTTGGTTTTTGTCATTATGTTGAAAATTATTCCTCTTAAAAACTTAAATTTTAAGCATAAGTAGTACTCTGTTCGATTTCAGGGGAAAAATTTGTCAAATTCCATATAAAAAAAAATTTGCAACGCGAGGAACTATAGGGAAATTGTGAAAATTTTTCACGCATTTTTATTATAGGTACAAGCAGTGTTGCCAAAAGTAGGGAAAAATCCCTACGTATAGGTATTTCTGTTCTCAAAATGGTAGCGTAGGGAAAAACGGACAGATTTTTAAAATTTCCTCAAATGTAGGTACTTTTTCAGAATATAGCTGAAAGTTTACCAAAACCTTAAGTTTTAGTTAAAAACCGTAATTTTCTTAGAGGGCTTTAGTTTTAGAACAAGTTCTTGGAATGTGCTTTTTTTAAATCTTTTGTATACACGGTGAGCCTCAGCGATGTTTAGGTTCAACTTTAGTGTCGACGAAAAGTGTAAAAGCAGTTCGTTTTCTACTTGATTAAATGTCACAAAACTGTTAACAGCGAAATCGTAGCTGCTGGCATTCGCGAGATATAGCGAAATTAGTGTTTTTGTATTTTCTAAAATTTTGACAATGAAGTTTTTTGAATATCTTCAAAAACTGAGTATGCAGATTTAATTTTATTTATTCACAGGTCACATAGCAGTTAACATCGAAATAATATCATCTCAATTTCGCGAGAAATCGAAAAATTAAAAAATAAAATAAAAATAAAAAATGGAAAAAAATTTTATTTTTCACGTAAATTAGCAGTCAAGATATTAATTTAGCAGTTTTACCTGCAGCTTTAAACTGTATGCAATATATTTGTCGTTTCTTGATTTTTTTTCCTATATTTTAGACCAGAGCTTCTCACTAACTTTTTCTTTGTGACGCCTTTTCAATATTTCAAATTTTTCGCGACCCCCCCACATTGAAAAAAAATTAGCATTGAAAGATAAATCTAAACCGCGTGGTCAGATCCCAGACGCATACCAAAAACTTCACGTAAAAAACTTCTAAAAAAATACAAAAAACACAATTTTTGTGAATTATGACCTCAATTTCCTCTAAAATTTGGAAACCATGTCCCGAACTACGGCTTTTTATATCGAAACTTACTATTGTCTTCCATTTTTTATTTCTAAAATAAAAGAAAAACACCAGTTTAACCTGATCAGAAATGAAGAATTGTTTACCAAGAAAGCATTTAAAGTTCAATTTTACGTAATGATTGTTCTTTTTTCAAAATTATGTACCAATGTTTGGTATTAATAGAAATTTTATTCGATCTCGAATCTAGATATGTTATTTGGATCCAGATTTGGAATCAGCATTAAAAAGTTAATCGAAAAAATTGGTGAACAAGAATACGTTTTTGTGAACTTTGCCTTTAATTTTCTCAAAAACCTAATGTACACAGAAAAAAATATCGGAAAATCAAAAGTAACAAAACAAATTGTTAGCAACTAACTTCCAGTTCAACAACGTTTTTAATTGTATCAACAATGTATATAGTTAATGTGACAAAAATCCAATTTAATTTCCAATTAAATGCATCAATTAAAATCATTGTTAAAAAACGCACAAAATGCTCATTGATAACACAGACACCTTATAAATTCATTTAATGAAGATCAAATTTATGTGACGATAGCTCGGTGGTAGTGTGCTAGACTCATATCATTAACATTTCGGGTTCGCTGCCAGCTGGCGGAAACATTTTTTTATTTTTATTTTAAATTATTTTTGTTTTGCTATTCTGCAACACCTTTTATACGCGTTAAGTCAAGTAAAAAATATATGAGAAATAGCACGGTGGTAGTGTGCTAGACTCGTACCATGTGCGTTGCCGGTTCGATTCCAGCTGCCGCTAGATTTTTTTTTTTTTTTTAGTTTTTTATATTTTTTTTTTAAATAAAATGACATTAAACCCGGTTTATTTCCTTTAATATACGCGTATAGTCAACTACAAATATATACAAGGAATAGCACGGTGGTAGTGTGCCAGACGCGTATCATGTTCGTTGCGGGTTCGATTCCAGCTGCCGGCTAATGTTTTTTTTTTTTTTTTTTTTAATTTTTTAGATTTTTTTTGTTCTATTTTTAGATTTTTTTTATAAAATGACATTAAAGCATGCTTATTTCCGTAAATATAATTTATTACAAACTTTTCAATTAACTTCATTGTTGATACAACAATGAATTTAATTGACAAAAATGAGTTGATATTTTTTTTAAAAGTTACAAAAGTCAATGTTGTATTGACAAAATCCAATGTAGGCTCAGTTTCAATTAAATGTTTAATTGTATTAACAATGAAATTAATTGAATTGACAAATTTTTTTTTTCTGTGTACTAGAAAAATTTGAAACCCAGATTCGGAATCAGCATCGAAAAATTAATAAAAAACGAACTTTCAGATCCCAGACTCAGCCAAAAAACTTCACAAATCAGTGTTGGGCATTCCGGGAAATTAACAACTGCACAGTGATTACGGAGGGACCTTAAGTGATGGAAATAATTTATTTCTTTAATAAAAGTATTTGTATATTTTTATAACACAACAAATGTGTTTTAAATTTACCAAAATTTAGTTTGAACAAAATTGTTCGCGACCCCCCTGAAACTCTTCCGCGACTCCCTAGGGGGTCGCGACCCACCATTTGAGAACCATTGTTTTAGACACTAAAGAAAAAATAAATTAATTAATATAAAAGCTTGAACAGTGATTTTGCAATTTCTCGGGAAATTGATCATCTATAATTTTTATGCTTGCAGTTTTGTCAACTTTAATAACCACGAATTCAAACTGCACAGCACATTTTTGTCGTTAATTGAAGTAAATGTTTTTACAGACCAAAAATAACACAAAGTAATGAATAAATAGTAGTTTAGCGAGTTTCTTAGCGATATCTCGAAGAATTGAGCAGCTAAAATTTAAATGTTAACAGCCTTATCGCCTTTAATCAATAGCATGTTTTTCAACAAAGTTAAAGAAACTTCCTTTATTAATCAAGATAAAAAATACACCCAAATAGCTGTTTTTCGCTATTTCTCGCGAAAGTGAGCAGCTTTAATTGTTTTTGTGGGCAGTTTTAATTTCTTCCAACATGCTCAAATCAAACTGCATACCACTTTTTTTTATTATTTCTAAAGAACCAGTTTTAAAATATAAATAAATAATAAAAAAATTATATAATTATGCGATATCTCGCGAAATTTTACACCTACAATTTCTATGTCAACAGCTGTTTGACCTCTGATCAAGCACAAGTAAAACTGCATACCATGTTTTTACGAAATTTTAAAGAAACCTATCTAAAGATAAACAAGTAAAAAAGTTAAATTCGGCCTTGCTGAATGTAGTGATACCCTCCACAATTTCTAAAAGATTATTGCAAAAACTTTATTTAAAAGAAAATTACTTTTGAAAATAACTTTTTTTTTTTGAAAAAAAATTTCCGCAAAAAAAAAAAAAATCCTCGATTTTTTTCTTTTTTTGTCCCAAAATATGTTTGTACTTGTTTAAATACCATTTGGTGTTTAATTATGTTCACATTAGTCAACCAGCAGCCGAATTAAAGCATTTTGTATTTTTAGGTTATGTTGAATGTGCTTAATTTTTTGAGGTGTCCTTACATTTTCGTTCATAACTTTTGAACCGCTGAACCGATATCGCTCAAATGCAATACCAAACTTCTCCGGAAAACTTCCAATAAAAATGTTAAGTTTCAGTCATCTCTGTGCAATATTTTGTCCGTAATAGCATTTTCCACAAACAGACAGACGGACGGACAGACGGACATCGCTAGAATGTCTTAAAATCGATCGGGCATCATGAATATATATACTTTATGGGGTCCCAGACCGATATTTCGATGAGTTACAAACGGAATGACAAACTTATATATACCCTCTATTACTAAGTGGAGGGTATAAAAACGAAAACAAAAACAGCAAAAAATTTATTTCGCGTTTTTTGGCGAACTAAAGAAGATAGGATTTTGATGTTTACTGTTTTGTGACCTTTTAATAAGTACAATTAAAACTGTACACTCAGTTTTAGAAAATATTTAAAAAACTTCAATGTCAAAATTTTAAAAAATACAAAAACACTAATTTCGCGCTATCTCGCGAATGCGAGCAGCTACGATTTCACTGTTAACAGTTTTGTGATATATAATCTTGTAGAAATCGAACTGCGCTTACACTTTTAATCTACACAAAAGTTCAACCTAAACATCGCTGAGGCTCGCCGTGTATACTCTAATTAAAAGGGTATAAATTGGGTAAATTTCAATAAACTCTGTAATCTACTAAAAATTAATAGAAATTTCCCCTACTAATTGTACCAAACTTTACTCGAGCAAGTCTCATGATATCGAGTATTTTCTGTTCTGACAACAAATGTTTGCATACAAACACATGTTGCCTTCGGGATAATCTTTATACAAAAAACATTGGTGTAGAACCAGAATTAGAAAAGGTTTTATGGAAGAATAGTTTCTTTGCAACCAAATATTTAGTTGGGCATTGATTTTATAATATATTACATTTAAAAACAAAAATCAGAAATTATTGAAACTCAGAAAAAATATTTTTAAATGAAATTTGTCCAATTTTAATGTAGGGATAAATTGTAGGGATAAATTGTAGGGGAAAACAAAAATCAGAAATTATTAAAACTAAGAAAAAATATTTTTTAATGAAATTTGTCCAATTTTAATGTAGGGATAAATTGTAGGGGAAATTTTTTTCGAATGTAGGAAAAAAGTGATTATTTTTAATAAGTGTAGGTACTTTCAAAAAAATCTACTGGCAACACGGGTACAAGACAATTTAAATTACCATGAAAAAGTGACATTTCAGTTTAGCTATGATAGCTTCTTTCCTAAAATTGTCAAAAGTTGTTTATTTATACATTTTTTATTGCGATTTGAGACGTTCAAAGTTTAAGCCAAATTTTCGCGGTATTAGAGTTAAAACATTTCAATTCAACCGAAAAAGTAAAATTTTTTACCTTACTCCTTTTGAATTTAATGAAATTTGGAATATAGTTTGGCACTTATAAAAAGCTGATAGTGCCAAAATTTTGGATATTTTTCATCCCGAGATATGTTTGTGGTCTTGAAAATAAGAAAAATCTTTGAAAGTATTTAAGATATTGATCTTATTCAGGTATCAAATAATAGGTAATGGTACCATTTTCAAAATAGCACATTATTTTTTTTTGCCAAGGTGTTTGTTATAACCTTAATATTTGAAAAGCGATTGTTTTAGAAGATCTTAGCACCAAAAGAGATTTTTCTTTGTTTTTTTGACGTTTTTTTATGTCAAACTCCATAAAAAAATAAAATTTTCAAGCAATTTTATTATACAAGACAATTTAAATTGCCGTGAAAAAGTGAGATTTCAGTTTTGTTATGATAGTTTCTTTCCTAAAATTGTCAAAAGTTATTGATTTATAAATGTTTTATTGCTATTTGAGGTGTTAAAAGTTTAAGTTAAATTTTCACTGTTAAAAAAAGAGTACTAGGTTTTTACCACAAATGGCAGACATAAAAATATTGTATAAATATGAATTGAAAAAATACATGCAGATTGTACATAATATTGAATTGACTGTAGAGGCCTTACTTGTTTTTGAGTTATCCAGTTTTGAAGATTCTCTAGACCAGAGCTTCTCACTAACTTTTGCGTTGCGACCCCTTTTTAATATTTAAAATTTTTCGCGATCCCCAATATAAAAAAAATATTAACGTGAACTTTGACCTCAGTTTTTTTCAAAAACCTGAAGTAATGGAAAAATTTGGAAACCAAATTCAGAAGCAGCATTGAAAGATTAATCGAAACCGTGTGGTCAGATCCCAGACGAACACCAAAAATTTTAAGTAAAAAACTTCTAAATAATAGAAAAAAAAACACCATTTTTGTGAACTTTCACCTCAATTTTCTCAAAAATATGGAAACCAGGTTTCGAACTACGGCATTTTATATCGAAACTTACTATCTTCATTGATTTTTTATTTCCGAAAATAAAAGAAAAACACCAGTTAAACCTGATCAGATATGAAAAAATGTTTACCAAGAAAGCATTTAAAGTCCAATTTGGAGTAATTAAGGAGCGTTTACACGGGAGAGAAAACTACTAGACAAAGACCAAAAAACGACACTGTGTACCTGTGAATTTGACTTTTTCAATAATTGTGTCAAATCGAATTCCTCCAAAACGTATTATTTCTTACCTTTTTTTTGAAAATGTTACAGATTTTCGGAAGATATTGATATTATTTTTGATTTGAAGTCTGTATTTTGTTTAATAAAAAAATTATAACGTAAACAAAATTTGTTTTTTTAGAGATGATATTTAAGAATGCTAGAGGTGACAAATTTCCGATTTTTCTATCGAGATTTCTTTCTCGTGTGAACGCACCTTTATAGTTATTTTTTCCAAAATTATGTACCAATGTTTGGTATTGATCGAAATTTTATTCGATCACGAATCTAGATCCGTTATTCAGATCCAGATTTCGAATCAGCATTAAAAAGAAAATCGAAAAAAGTGGTCAGATCCAGACGCATCCGAAAATTTCGCAAACAAAGCTCTTCGAAATGCACAAGAATACGTTTTTGTGAACTTTGCCTTTAATTTTCTCAAAAACCTACCGTACTAGAAAAATTTGGAACCCATATTCAGAATCAGCATTGAAAAGTTAATAGAAAACGAACTGTCAGATCCCAGACTCAGCGAAAACACTTCACAAGTAAGTGTTGGACATCCCGATAAATTAACAACTGCACAGTAATTCCGGAAGCACCTTAAGTGATGGAAAAAATATTTTTCTTTAATAAAAGTATTTGTATATTTTTATAACACAACAATTAAAAAAATGGGTTTCAAAGTTACCAAAATTTAAGGTTTTAACAAATTTGTTCGCGACCCCCCTGAAAATCTTCCGCGACCCCCTAGGGGTCGCGACCCACCGTTTGAGAACCATTGCTCTAGACCCTATTAGGACCCTTAATTCCGTATCTCAAAAACTAAGCAAATTATAGCGAAACCGACAAAAGTTTGCATCAAAATCTTTGGAATGAGGTCTTGATCCAAGCACCATTAGGTACAAACCTAATGGTGTTAAATTAGTAAAATGGGCCTAAGAACTAGAACGAAAAAAAAAATATTTCAAATTTAGTTAATTTTCCTATTTTTTTAGTTCACTTTTCTTTTTCCAGTGTAGGAATACTTCCCTTGTAATGGTATAAAAATGTTTTCACGACCTAAAAAAATCAAATGTGACAGTTTCATATTTTATCAAACATTGTTAATGCAAAATTTTATTTTAATAAAATGTCACATATTCGTTTTAACTTACTCTATGTACTTTTTCATTGTAACTCTTATCAACTTGAATGAAAAATCCTCACCTTCTTATCGCTAGATTACAAAAAAATAACACGCAATCACAAAAAACACAACACTCACACAAAATCATAATCAAAATTTTTGTTGACCCAATCTTTAAACCAAACATTAACCAAAATGTCAACAACAACTACAATGAAAATTAACACAAAAATATGAATTGTATGTAATGCAAATAAATATGTATGAAAGTAGTATTTACGCATGAAATATCAAAATGTAACATACATAGAACTACTTAATTTGAAATATGTACTAACAAAATAAATTATGAGTTTTGCGTTAATAACACTTGCCAACAAACTTGATTTTTTAATTTATGACATTAATTCACGTAGAGAACAGATATGTTTGTGGCAACCATAATTTAAAAGCGTCATATAATGATTGAACATTTTATCATAACTTGTTTGTAGCAACCATAACTTTAATATAACATATAGAAAATCCCAAAAATAACCCAAAAATCCCCAAAAAAAACCCAAAAATCCCGAAAAAACCCAGAAAATCCCGGAATCCCGAAATTTTAAATATCACAATACCGAATCCCTGGATTTTTAAAAGTTAAACACTTTTGTCATCCCTATTAAGAAGGTATACTTAATTTTATGATTGCCTTTTAATAACAATCATACGCAACGGTGTGCACTGTGAAGCAGGGCATCCCAAAAAAATTACTTTTACGATTTTCATGGGTGCTCAAGCATAATTTGAAAGATTATAGTCTAAAGTATTTTTGAGATTTTTTTTTTTCAGATTTTTTGGAAAAAGTTTTAAGGTCGCGCAAGTCGATTTTTTTTGCTAAAAATTGGGTTTGCTGACCGTTTCCTAATTTTTTTAATAAATTCGTCAATAACCACGATATTCTTCACTTCTGAGGTAACATTTTAAAAAAAAAATTTCAAACTTTATTTTAATGTACATTAGAGTGTCCCTTATTTTGGAAATGTTGGAAATGTTGAGACGGTACCCGGTAATTTTTTTCCATTTGACTTAAAAATAACTCAGGAAAAATTTTACGCCCCTACTACGACCATGCCTTCCCTACCCGACGTGGCCTTAAAGAGCGTGGCCTTAAAAATCATTTTTCCATACAAACCAAAAAATTTTTTTTTTTATTTTTAATTTTTTTGTTATTGATTATTATATTACTTGGTTAGCTTATTCACGACAAAAAATTTGATTTTGGTGGGATAAGGCTTTCAGATCTGATTCGCAAAAAAAAATTTAGAGCCGTTGGGGTCCTACGGTAAAAAATTTTTAAAAAACATTTTTTTTTGTTTTGACAAGCAACGCTTCTAGTTGCTATGTTGCTTTAAATGATATATATTCATAAAAAAATATTTTTTTGTATCTGTGAGCTGAAAGCCTTATCCCACCAAAATCAAATTTTTTGTCGTGAATAAGCTAACCAAGTAATATAATAATCAATAACAAAAAAATTAAAAATAAAAAAAAAAAACATTTTGGTTTGTATGGAAAAATGATTTTTAAGGCCCCTCTCTTTAAGGCCCCGTGGGGTAGGGAAGGCGTGGTCGTAGGAGAGTAAAATTTTTCCTGAGTTATTTTTAGGTCAAATGGAAAAAAATGAGCGGGTACCGTCTCAACATTTCCAACATTTCCAAAATAAGGGACACTCTAATGTACACTTGGGTACCCTACATTAATTTTTTTCGTAAATTTTTCTTAAATTTTTAAAATTACGCTTTGTAACTTTTAAAATTTCTATGAACGGTAAGAGCAAATTTAAAAATTATTTTTTTCAATATTATTTAAAACTGTTTTATCTATCAAACTTTATTTTTACCCTTTTTTTTGACTTTTATAGAACTTTTAAAAGTTACAAAGCGTTATTTTAAAAATTTATAGAACATTTACGAAAAAAAATTAATGTAGGGTACCCAAATTAGCAAAATCATTGCCAAAACTTATAGTTTATGCACATTAAAATAAAGTTTGGACATGTTTCTTTAAAATAAAAATCTTACCTCAATAGTGAAGAAAATGGAGAATTTTGACGAGTTTTTATTGAAAATTAAAAAAACTGTATACAAACCCGATTTTTAGTAAAAAATCGACTTGCGCGACCTTAAAACCTATTCTGAAAAATCTGAAAAAACAAATTTCAAAAATATTTTACCCTACAGGCTTTCAAATTATGTTTGAGCCCAGGCAAATTTTTTTGGACACCCTACTGTGCATTGGTTTATTTTTTACAATTTGTCCATTTGGTAAGTAGTGGACCGATTTAAAATTTCGCTGAACTTTAAATTTTGCTGAAAGTTTTGAAAGATTTGTGAAATTTTAATTTTTTATTTTTTTTTTGTATAAATAAGAGGATCGTGAGTGTGAGTCAACGTGAGTATGAGTCAACGTGAGTGTGAGTTTTATAAAATTTACTTACGTGATTGTGAGTGTGTGTGAGTAGAAAAAATATGTTCGTGATTGAGTGTGCGTGATTCAAAAATTCCTGAAAAAGTACTTTCAATATCCTTAAAAGTCTTGAAAAAGTACTTTCAATATCCTTAAAATTTGCAACACTTGAGAACGCATAGACCGATTTGGCATATTTTTGTTTGTTTTAAATGTTCGTAATAGTCCCAATAATTGTTCGGAAAGAAAAATTGTCCTCTCCCATCGATATATTTTAAATCTAAAATTAATTTTTACTCTAATTTGATGAATTAAAAAAAAATATTTCTTAATAAATTCCATTTAATCTTGGTACACATGATTTTACATCCTTGGGAATTGTTAAAGTATGTACAAGTTTACATTCCACAAAAATGTTAACGCCCACTTTTGACAAATAAGTCGACTACTAATGACCTGACCGATTTTTTTATGTTAATTATAGTTCTAATTATGTTTTTAAGGAAATATAAATGAGAAGTGTCCCGGAAAAATGGGAAATTCGGGAAAACTATAATAATTTGTTTGAACTCAAGACAATAGCTTACGATAAAAACGAAAGATATGCGTAATTTATTTTTGTGTAGTTCGCAATGATACTAAAGAAGTTTTAAATTTTTACAGTTTGCAAAGTCGAAGACATGGTATTTTTTCTTAATTCCTCAAATATAATTTGAAGATGATTATCTGCCTAATTGGGTCTTTAAAACCACACCCACTAATTTTTCTAAGCCAAGAAATTCATTACATTTTTACAAGGCTATATAAATATTTGAAGCGAGACGAAATATAACACTGATCTTATATTTGGGCCAGCAACACGGACCGGGCCAGCTGGTCTATATATAAATAAAAATCAATTGTCGTTCGTTGGTTACCGCATCAGTTGAGAACGGCTGGACCGATTTGGACAATTTTTTTTTAAATGTTCGTCATAGTCCAACTTAGGTTTACGTAAAGAAAAATTGACCACGCCCACTTTTACTACCACTTTTTTCCATATATTTAAAATCGGAAAACGGCTTCACAGATTTGGGTAATTTTTATTTAAATCTTCGCAGTAATCCAATTTAAGTTTTTACTGAAAGAAAAATCAACCGCGCACTTTTACGCCCACTTTTTCAATTTATCTAAAATCTGAGAATGGTTGTACCGATTTGACTAAATTTTTTTGAAATAAATTTTCATCATATTCCAACTTAGGCTTTTATGAAAAAATAAATTGACCACACCCACTTGGCTAATTTTTGTTGAAAATGTTCGTCATAATTCAACAAAAGTTTTTGCGGATAGTAAAATTTCCCACGCCCACTTTTTTCCATGTATCGAAAGAACTGCAACGGATAGACCGATTTGGCTATAGTCCGCAAGATTTTTAAGAAAAGAGAAATTGTCCGCGCCTACTATTACGCTCACTTTTCCCGATATATGAGGCATTCCACACCAAATGTTCAGCGAAAAAAACACGTGTACCGTAAACATTTGAATACACAGATAAAAATGAGTTGTTAGATCAAGCACGAAATACACCAGGTTGAGCATTATTTTAATTAAAAGTCATCTAATGAGGAAAATTGTTGGATCAAGCACGAAATTTGTAGGTCAGTCATTGACTGTTCCTTGATTAAACCAATGCTTGATTTGAGTAATTTGTTAATTGTTATTTTTCTGTAATTTTTGATTAAACCTATGCTTGATTTGAGTGAGCGGTTAATCAATAATTTTGTGTTATTTTTGAGTAATCCAATGCTTGATCTGAGTGAATGGTTAATCATTATTTTACAGTTGTAGTGTTTTTTGTCAGTCTTTTCAAGTCTTTTGTTTAAATTGTTTTTTTTTGTGCTTTATATTATTTTGTTTATTTTCGTCTTGTGTGCGTGAAAGTACTTTTCTATTTGACGACTAACTAAAACTAAAACAAAAAACGCAACAGCGTTCATCGCATTGTTACTCAAAGCCTACAATGATGAGTTTTTTTGTTTTTATGATTTTTTTTGTGAATTTTTCAGATTTGAGCAAATGGTTAATTGATTCAAGTAAAATTTAATTAAATGTCAAATTTTAAGCTGAGCAAATATTTAATTGTTTTTTTCCATTGAATATTTTTTTCTGTGTAGGTTGTATGGATAGCCCTATATGGAAATTGCGTTTTTGGTTTTTAAGTTTTTCAAAAACTGGGCTTAGGAGGCGTGGTCAAATATTGGAAAAATGGTAAAATTTGTGGCGAGTTGCCTTGATTAAATATTTATCACATTAAAACGGAATGCACCACAATCTCAAAAATTTACATTCTTATATAGTTTTGTATGGGCTATCGATTAAATTTTTTTTGGAAAATTTTCAGAACCCGTTCTGAAATTTTCCATTTTTTAAAAATGTCAATTTATTAAAAAAACACGCCACTTTTTTTTCTTTTTTATTTTTTTTTAAAGTTAAGATGTTTGTCCATCCACACAAAAAAATTCAGAAACACGTTCTTCGTTTTTTTCGAGAAAATCGAATTTGAACTTTAAATTTCATAACAATTTTGTAATATATTTGAATAGATTTTATTTGAATAGATTAATTCAAAATAATCGGGTTTTACTTTTTTTGTTGTTTGCAACATATTGAACAGCAAAGAAGATAAATTTTTTGATAATTTTGTCATAAGCTTACAATTCATTTGTTAAATCAATAATTATTTTGATTGACTATAAATAAAAAATTGATAAAATTTTTGATCAAAATCGAAAAAATGTTTGATTTAAAAAAATGTTCAATCAATAACCTACAATTTGATTATTGATATAACAAATTTTTAATTGGAGAAATTTCAATCAAAAAATTTATTGAATCCGCATTTTTGTTGATTGAAATTCGTTTCAATTTTTTTCAGTGCGGGGTAACCACCCCAAAACGTTTCCCTGACAAATTTCGAAATTATAACTCCTCTAATACGGCTATTAAAGTCATTTGATCAAAATTAAAAGAGGAGAGTTTGTGTTGGGGTTAGGTCTAAACACGGTCCGATTTTTTCCAATTGTACTAGGCTGCGACTTTGGGCCAAAAGAAGTGAAATGAAAAATTGCGCGGAATTCCGTTCCTTAAATGTAATAAAATGGCCACGTACTGTTATATATTACAACGAAAAAGTGTCTTATGACAACAGTATGACATTTAGCGAATGTGCTATGAACAATCAACAATAGAAAATGATTTATGTTCGCTTAAATATATTCAAGTAAAATAATACAAACAAATTTGGAGTGTCCCGAAAGTGCCTTAATTCCGTTTCTTTGCTCTCAATTAAATCAAGTAAGGTTTATCTGGCTGGGCAGGCACCTTACATAAACTAGCTAAGATTGTTATCCTACGGTCCTAAGTTCAATTAATCGTTAGTATGGTTAGGAAGTGTCTTCACGCTTGCTTGGCGAATGCATACACTATAAAAATGGGTCCACCTCACGTTGGGTCGAGATCAGTTGGATCTCTAAAGGGTAACAATCAATTTTAAACCACATTGTTTTAGCATACCTTACTTTGTTTTTTTAAATACGGGAATTAAGGGGCCCAATAGGGTCTTAAGAGTATTAAAAACTGAATAACTAAAAAAAGGGTGGTCATGTTCTACCAGGCAAGAGCTTTTGAACTTTTTGTCGTGTCGGTAGTATTTACCGAAATATCGGGAATGCCAAATTTTAGATTTAAAATTAGTGACCAATAGAGTCCCCAAAATTATGAAATTTTTTCAATCAAAAAATTATTGAAATCGTGTTTTTTTGCTTTAAATTCTTTTTCTATAATTTTAATATGATTTTATTATATCGGGACAACCTATTGTTAATGCAAAATAAATAGTTAGTACATTCATGTGATTTTATGTTTTCAGTCTGAAATTGTCAAATATATTTACAATTATGAAGTTTTTGTGAACTGGTTTAAAGTTCATGCCAAAAATGGAACCATTTTTAGGGGAACTATTTAAAAGCCCAATCGTAGAATTTTGCTATTGGATTCGGGGGGAGGGGGGTGGAGGGGTGAAATTTTTTTTTATACATAAAAAAGTCTCAGAATTTGAGACTTTTGCTAAAAAACTTTTTAAAAAAAATGTCTCAGAATCTGAGACTTTTAGAAAAATAGAAAAAATGTCTCAGTATCTGAGACTTTTGCTATAAGAAAAATGGAAAAAATTTCGAAAACTCAGAGACTTTTTTCTACAGAATTGATACCTATTTACAGGGAAAAGGTCGTAGAATCTGAGACTTTTTCGATAGGAAAAAGGACTAAGAATCGGAGATTTTTCTATATGAAAAAGGTCTCAGAATCTCTGAATTTATTTTATAGGAAACGGTCTCAAAATCTGATACTTTTTCGAAAGGAAAAAGGTATCAAAATCTGAAACTTTTTCTGTTGAAAAATTCTCAGAATCTTAGACTTTTTCTATAGGAAAAATTGGAAATGTCCCAAAATCAGAAACTTTTTTCCTACAGAATTGAGACTTATTTACAGGAAAAAGGTCACAGATTCACATACTTTTTCGTTAGGAAAAAGGCCTCAGAATCTGACACTATTTTTATAGGAAAACGGTCTCGGAATTTCTGAATTTAAGACTTATTTTGTAGGAAAAAGTCTCAGTATCTAAGAATTCTTCGAAAGGAAAAATGTCTCAAAATCTGAAAAAAGTTTCACAATCAGAAGCTGAAACTAATTCTATTGGAAGAAAGTCTCAGAATAAAGTACTTTTTCGATAGGAAATAGGTCTTCGAATTTTCGACTTTTTTTATAGAACTTAGATCTAAAAATTTCAAAATTCAATAATTGTTCTATAGGCAAAAAGTCTCAGAATACGAGACTCAGAATCTGAGACTTTTTCTATAGGAAACAGGTCTCTGAATCAATAATTTTTTCTATAGGTCTCAGACTTTTTCATTAGGAAATGTGGTAAAATCTTAGACTTTTCTATATAAAGGCCTAAGAACTTGAGACTTTTTTATGGGATAAACGTCTCAGAATCTTAGATTTTTGTATTGAAAAAAGTTCTTGGAATCTAAAATTTTTTCTATAATCTAAGAAAAAAGTTCTTGGAATCTAAAATTTTTCTATAATCTAAGAATCTGCGACATTTTCTACAGAAAAAATATTTTAAAAGGTTTTAGAGCAGCGGTTACCAACCTACGCGAAACTGTCCGCGGTGGTACGCAAAATTTTAGTAATAGATTAACCTTTCAATGCTGGTTCCGTATCTGGCATCCAAAGTTTTCCATAACGTCCGGTTTTTAAGAAAGTTAAGGTCAAAATTCACAAAGAACGTATTTTTGTGCAATTTAGAGAGCATGTTTTGCGATATTTTGTTATGATGTTTTATATCCGACCACTTGTTTTCGATTAATCTTTCGATGCTGATTCCGAATATGTTTCACAAATTTTTCTATGATGTCAGGTTTTTGAGAAAATTTATGTCAAAGTTCTCAAAAAAAGTGTTTTTGGGCATTTTTGAGACGGGTTGTGATAGAGTGGAAATTTTGGTGCCATTTTGTTAAGCTCCAAAATGAAATTTTATTGTATATACGAGGTCACGGAATTATTGATTTACCCTTGTATTAAAAAAAAAATTAACACAAATTAAAAACATTATATTTCCGCCCCCTGTGATGGGTTTTTGGAACTTTTTTTAAGAGTTTAAAAAACGTTCGTTGTTTTAACTTTTGATGTAGAATCGACTGGTGAAATAAAATTTGCATTTTGCTCTGCAGAAAAATTAGCTTCAGATGCATTGAACCACCCCAAGGAGCAACAATTTTTCAAAAAAAAAAATAACACCATTGTTTGATCTCCCATAAATCCTTCAAAAAAATTACGATACCCGCAGATCAAAAATTTCAAAATTAACTCTAATTTTTATATGAGAAAAAACTCGTTTGGGGGTACGCGGCTAATAAAATATGAAATTAGGGGTACGCGATCCAAAAAGGTTGGTAACCGCTGTTTTAGAGTATGAAACTTTTTATGCAATAAGAGATTTAGGAACCTGAGACTTTTTTTGTGGAAAAATTTCTTAGAATCCGAAAATCTTTCTATAAGAAAAATGGTCGATTCTGAGACATTTTTCGTTAAGAAAATTTTTGATGTTTAATTGAAAAAAAAACTGCTGCAGTTGTTCGGCAAAAACCATAAATTTTTTTGATTTTATAGCTCTTCCATTACATTTTTGCAAAACAAAAACGTATTCCTGTTTTTGCTTGTCCGACAACGGTGAATTGATAATTTTTTTTTTTTTAAGTAAAAAAATCCCCACCCCCCCCCCATCCTCAAAAAAATCTACCCACCACTGTATAAGTATATGAACTAAAGTTTTTTCCTCACAGTTAGAAAAATTTATAATTTTTTAGTTAAATTTAGCTAAATTTTAGAAAAAATCCTGAACTATTTTTAAAGAATTTTTTTCCTTAATTTTTGTTATATCTTTTTTTTTTAGTGAAAGCAAATTTAATCGTTATTTTTTTTTTTTGTCCGATATTTCAAAAATAAATCTTCTGTCCAACCAGCACAAAAATCTGCTAAAAATACACCCATTTTGAGCCATATGAGAAATCTGCTGATTTTAGCAGACGCGGTTTGTTAAATATCTGTCTTAATTATTTAGGGAAAATCAGCAGAGAATCTGTTGCGACAGCAGAAAAATTTGCTGAACACAAATAAATACAAGAAAATTTTTTAATTTTTATACTCTCCAACTCAGTATGGGGGTATACTCACTTTGTCATTCCGTGTGTGTATCGGTCAAGAACCCCATAAAGTATATATATTTATGATCAGTGATCGATTCTAAGACATTCCAGCGATGTCCGTCCGCCCGTCCGTCTGTCCGTCTGTAGTTAATACGATGCAGTCAAAATAAAAGAGCTAGACTCCCGAGATTTAGCAGGAATATGTCTTATGTTAGTTCAGGCGGGTTAAGTTCGTAAATGAGCAAAATCGGACCAGGGGGGAAAAAGTTTCCCCTTGAAGAACTAAACCAACCTCTGAAGAATACCTTTTTTTACAAGATTTTTTGTGTTTTTGTTTAAAAAATGCAACATTTTTATGCTACAAGAAGTTAAAAGTCTGGCATTTGTACCCAGAGAATTATAAAATGTCGTTTTTTTGGTCCGCCCCTTGTTATGGGCGTGGAATAATTTTTTTTTTTTTTTAATAATGATAAACTTGTATTTCTTAGTGCAAAAAGTATAAGAATTAATTTTTAAAGTCATATTCGAGAGGAAATTAGCCCCCCCTCCAATCACCACTTCTGACCCCCCCCCCCAAAAAAAAAAAAAAAAGAAAACGCCCCTGGATTTTTAATAAAATTATAATGATAGATTTGATACGGTTGATCCACTTTATATGGTTTGATATAGCTCCATATATGATTAGATTCGTATTTTGGTTTTGCTCATCAAATAATATAAAAAAAGATATTATAAGATCAATTTGATACAATTAGATTTGACCAAATTCCGGATCAAATTGTATCAATTTTTATATTTTTTGATCTAAAGTAATAAAATTAGATATTATTTGATACAACCATTTTACGGATCAAATTAGATCTATTTAGTAAAATTAGCATAATATTTTTACTAGCCCGAGTAAAAATTTTCTGGTCTAATCATATATAATTTGATACAATCTTATATGAGTTAATATGCTTCCGTATAAATTTATATAAAATTGTATCTATGACTTTAATACGGTTGATCCACTTTATATGGTTAGATATTGCTCCATATATGATTAGATTCGTATTTTGGTTTTGCTCATCAAATTATATAAAAATAGATATTATAAGATCAATTTGATCTAATTAGATTTGACCAAATTCAGGATCAAATTGTATCAATTTTTATATTTTTTGATCTAAAGTAATACAATTAGATATTATTTGATACAACCATTTTACGGATCAAATTAGATCTATTTAGTAAAATTAGCATAATATTTTTACTAGGGGGTTTACATTTTTTTTTTAAGAATATAAAAATTATATTTTTATTTCAAAGAAAGATTAACTAAAAATTTCTGTAAAATTACAAAAAAAAATCAGCTATTTTTTTTAATTTTATTAATTTTTAATTTAAAATTTCACAAAAATTTAAAAAAAATACATCTTTAAAAAAGTAAACAGACTTCTTCTGTAAAATAACAAAATAATCTGCTAATAATCTGCACAAAAATATTTTGAAATTCAAAAACAGAATCAGTAAAATTGCAGAAAAAATTCTGTTATTTTCTAAAACTCAATGACAAAGAATTAACTTAAAATATCTGTTTCAGCAAAAAAATCAGGTAAAAGATTTTTTGACAGAGCTTTTTATTGTGCGGTCAAATTTTTGATTTTTTGCGTGTGGGCGGAGGGGCGTGGCAAAATCGAAAAAAAAAAATTGCCACGCCTCTTTGTTTTATAGTGAACGTTATATCTGCCTGTTTTGAAATCAAGCAAAAACGGATAAGCCGAATCTGTCACTACTGATAGAACTAACCGAGCGGGAACTGTAGGTCATATGTAGAGTACGATTCGGCAAAAGGGTATAAAATGACACTCCCGTTTATCATAAATAAAAAGTTATTTCCTCCTCTTTCGCAATCACACAAAAACGGCAAAACTGATGTCAATGAAATATTCAGCACAGATAGTACTAATCGAGGATGCAGCATGGAAATTTAGACTATGACGATTCGATAAAAATGCGTTAAATGACACGCCCATTTGTACTATACTTAACGTTATGTCTGTCTGTTTCGAAATCACGCAAAAATGGCTGAACCGATTTTGTTGAGATTTTTCTATAGATAGTGCAACCGAGGGTGGAACCAAAGGTTACTGGCTGGACCCGGACCCGTGCTTTAATTTTGTCCGACACTATATTTAAATTAAGATGCAATATGAGACAGTTTTTTTTAGGGCCAGCAACGCGGGCCGGGTATAGCTAGTGGTAAATATGAGGCATTCCACACCAAATGTCCCGCTACAGAAAACCATGTGTCCCGTAAATTTCTGAATAGGTTGTTTGGATAGCCCTATATGGAACTTTGAAAATTGCGTTTTTGGTTTTTCTAATTTTCAAAAACTGGGCTTAGGAGGCGTGGTCAAATATTGGAAAAATGGTAAACTTTTTGGCGAGTTGCCTTGATTAAATATTTATCACATTAAAACGAAATGCACCACAATCTACATTCTTATATAGTTTTGTATGAAATATACATTCTTATATAGTTTTGTATGGTATCGATTAATTTTTTTTTTTGGAAAATTTTCAGAACCCGTTCAGAAATTTTTATTTTTTAAAAAAGTCAATTTATCAAAAATCCGACCACTTTTTTTAAATTTTTTTTTAAGTTTAGATGTTTGTCCATCCACACAAAAAAAATTCAGACACGCGTTTTTCGTTTTTTTCGAGTAAATCGCATTTAAATTTTAAATTTCATAACAATTTTGTTATTTGCTTGTATTTTCTTGTTTTAACGTTGCGAATGAGTAATATTAATTGCATAAATATTACTCATACGCTCTGTTGAAACAAGAAAATACAAGCAAATTACTAAATTGTTGTGAAATTTAAAATTCAAATGCGATTTTCTCGAAAAACGAGTGTCTGAATATATTTGTGTGGATGGACAAACATCTAAACTTAAAAAAAACAAGTAAGAGTGTTAAATTCGGCTGTGACGAATCTTTTATACCCTCCAACATGCAAATAAATAAAAAAAAATTGCAGGGGCGTCTTCTTTTTTTTTGGGGGGGGGGTACTGGTAATTGGGGGGCACAATTCCTCTCGAATAAGTGTTAAAAAAAATAATTCTTATGCTTTTTGCACTAAAGAAATACAAATTTATCATTATATAAAAAAAAAAATTATTCCACGCCCATAAAAGGGGAGGGGGCGGACCGTAAAACGATATTTTCTTATTCTGTGGGTCCAAATGCAGGACCTTGAACTTCTTGTAGCATAAAAATGTTGGATTTGTTAAACAAAAACACAAAAAATCATGTAAAATATGATATTTTTCAGAGGTTGGTTTAGTTCTTAAAGGGGGAACTTTTTCCCCCCTGGTCCGATTTTGCCCATCTCCGAACTTAACCAGCCTATGAACATAAGACATATATGTGCCAAATTTCAGGAGTCTATCACTTTTATTTTGGACTGTATCGTGTCTTCCACAGACGGACGGACGGACAGACGGACGGACGGACGGACAGACGGACATCGCTAGAATGTCTTAGAATCGATCACTGATCAATAATATATATACTTTATGGGGTCCTAGACCGATATTTCGATGCGTTACACACGGAATGACAAAGTGAGTGTTTAGAGATGGCTCTAAACTAATGACCCGCACTGTGCCCCTATGCAATTGACACCCACTGTACTAAACAACGGTACAGCATAATGACTCTCACATTGGAATGTGCTATTGTTATTGTTGATTTTTCAATATGCAAATTGATTAAGCATCAATACCATAGAAAACAAGTAAAAAAGTTAAATTCGGCCTTGCCGAATGTAGTGATACCCTCCACAATTTCAAAATTATTATTGCAAACAACTTTATTTAAAAGGAAATTACTTTCGAAAAAAAAAAAAATTTGAAAAAAAATTTTCGCAAAAAAAAATTTTGGTAAAAAAAAAAATCCGCGATTTTTTTCTTTTTTTGTCAAAAAATATGTTCGTACTTGTTTAAATACCATTTGGTGTTCAATTATGTTAGCATATGTCAACCAGAAGCCGAATTAAATCATTTTGTATTTTTAGGTTATGTTGAATGTACTGAAATTTTTGAGGTGTGCTTACATTTTCGTTCATAACTTTTGAACCGCTGAACCGATATCGCTCAAATGCAATACCAAACTTCTCGGGAGAACTTCCAATATATATGTTAAGTTTCAGTCATCTCTGTGAAATATTTTGTCCGCGAGAGCATTTTCCACAGACAGACAGACAGACAGACAGACGGACAGACGGACAGACGGACAGACGGACAGACGGACAGACGGACAGACGGACAGACGGACAGACGGACATCGCTAGAATGTCTTAAAATCGATCGGGCATCATGAATATATATACTTTATGGGATCCCAGACCGATATTTCGATGAGTTACAAACGGAATGACAAACTTATATATACCCTCTATCACTAAGTGGAGGGTATAAAAATAGAATTGAAACAGAGTCGTATGTCGCTTGAATAAGTATTAGTGACAGCACATTATGTAACTTTTGACGTTTAATAAAAACAATGCAACATAAAGAAGAACAACAACAAAAGAGAAGAAAAAAGTTTTTAAACTATCAATAGTGCGTATTATCTTTAAAAAAAACGTTGAATAAAGCAAAATAAATAATAAATTTAATTAAATGAAAGACAAATTCCATTTTTTATAAACAAAGAATCTAATTTGATATTAAATACGTGTGAGATGAGGAAGAACAAGCATTTTGCCACCATAATGGAAAATACATCAAATACAACACTGCGTACCTTCTAATCTTTTCTATGATCAATACACAACTCCACAGTAACAACGGACACTCAAGTTTGTGACGTGCAATTACAAAGAACAAAATCTTTAACATTAAACAATTACAAATTTTAACAACAACAAACATTACAAATATTTTACAACATACAAATATACAGTGAAATAAATAATTAACACAACAATTGTACATACTCTAAAACTTTTAACATTTACATTACAAATAAAACCAAATTTAAAACTAAAAATAAAAAGAGTTTAATTTTATTGGACCCAAAAGGAACGAAAAGGTTTGTCCCTAAAGAGTGAGTATACCCCCATACTGTAGTTGGAGGGTATAAAAAAAGAAAAGTGGCCGGATTTTTGATAAATTGAATTTTTAAAAAATTAAAAATTTCAGAACGGGTTCTGAAAATTTTCCACAAAAAAACAAATTTAATCGATAGCCCATACAAAACTATATAATATAAATTTGCATTCCGCATTCCGTTTTAATGTGATAAATATTTAATCAAGGCAACTCTCCACAAATTTGACCATTTTTCCAATATTTGACCACGCCTCCTAAGCCCAGTTTTTTTTTTTTTTTTTTTTTTTTTTTTTTTTGAAAAACCAAAAACGCAATTTTCTAAGTTCCATATAGGGCTATCCATACAACCTATTCAGAAGTTTACAGTACACATGTTTTTTTTTCGCTGGACATTTGGTGTGGAATGTTTCATATGTACAATTTAATTATGATTTTTTTGTTAAATTCTTACAACTCCGTTTGTCGTTTATTGTATTTGTATGTAGGTGTGTATATTTTTCAACTCAAAGTGTTAAATAGTCAAAGCCACGCATTTATCATAAGTAAAATATATTACCAACTACTGTACGACGTCATATGAATGACGAGTAATTACATTATTATCTATATAATTGTATAATACGCACACATATTTTCAGTACGCTAATATGTAGGTGTATATCAGTGGTGGCCATATTTTAAATTCCTATGCCCGCACAGTGCCACATTTGGCCAATCTAGGACGACAAAAATCCAATTTTGCTTATATTGACTAGAAATTCGGCATAAATGTTAGTTTTGACTTCAAAAACAACATTATGAAAAATATGGGAGGCCAGTTAACGGCCACGCCCACTTTTTAAAAAATTTTTCATTTTGGTTGTAATTTCTTTAAACTTGGTATATATACTCTCAAGGACTATAGAAATAATATCACGAAAAAAGGGGGCGGTCAGACAACTGCCACGCCCACTTTTTAAAAATATGTTTAAAAAATTTGTAAAAACAAGGTTTACATATCGTCCCACTGCAGTCGGCGTCGCAAACGGTCGCAAAAGTTAGCCGTTGAAATAAGTACTATGGATATTGGTTAATATGTCTGAAAAAGTCCGGCGACCAATAGAGACCAAACACGAAAGTTCTATTCCATCAAAAAAAATAAATATATACTTTTCTTTTCAAAATTTTTTATTATGTTAAAAATTTAATAAAAAATAGAAAAAAATGTTTAAAAAAAGAAGAAAAGATATGACTTAAAGCCTTTAAATATCCTTTAAAATTACCAAAAAAGAGTGTATAAATATCTTTTTTTGTTAAAAAGTTACAACCGTTTAAAATCGACTTAATTAATGCGAAATAATGAACACTACTTTCAGGATTTTTTAAGATGCAATTTTATGCACCCACATCTTAATAACGAATAGAATTATAGTTCTTATATGAGTATTTCCGTGTTATTAGGAATGTTTTATAATACATACAAACAAATCATAAAAATCGGGGAACTTTTTTTTTTGATTTTTGTCGTGCTAGATTGGCCAAATGTGGCACTGTGGCCCGTGGGCATAAGCTTAAGAATTCTGCTTGTGTGCATTCAAACGACGACATATGTTTACAATGAAATTCTGTTGCCTTGTTGACTTTTTGCTTGCTACTTCCACATAAGCATTAGTGTTATAGTATGTGTGTGGTCACCACTGGTGTAAATAAATTTAAATGTTAACTTTTGCAGTAGAAAAGTGCGTGTAACAATTTTGTTTTTCAAGTATAAAAGAAAGGAAAAAATACAACTACTGTCAGTTTAAAAACGCATATTTTTGTAAATATAAAATTAGTTTTAGATTTAATTATGACATTAATAAATTTGAAAGTATTGTGAATTTTTTTCAAATTAATTCAAATAATTTAGGAGTAATATTATCACAACTAATTAATCTGAAAGTTTTATCATTTTAAAAATTTATTATTTTCCAAAATGCTGAACAAATATTAAAACTTTACACAATTATCATTAATTATTATCAGGTGTCTTCTTTTGCGCAATAATTGTGTGGGCCTACCTTAGAATTGTGTATGTTCTTTGACAGCTACACTCAAAACCAATTGTTAGTAATAGTTAACTTAGGGTGGTTGTATTGATACCACAGATTCTCTCAGTGACGAGAGTAATATGCGTTCGTTTATATCATTAAATTAATATAGGTTCTTTCAAATTATACTTGACAGTTGCGCCTAAAACTGCATAACACTGTATTATAAAGAAAATGGGCACTTAACCGCAACATTTTTTTTGTGAATGTAACATAAGCCGCAAAACTCAACTTAGAACTAAGCAACTTTTTTACTTATCTTAAGAACTTGAAACTTTACAACGAAAATGAAATGAAAATCTATGGGCAGTGATTAGGGTTTCTATTCGGAAAAGGTTTCCCGGGAATTCCCGGGAAATATTTTTCTTAAAATCCTGTGATTTTTTCTTCGGGAAATTTCGGGAATTCATCGCTAATTTTTTAAGAAAAATATATTTTATTTACACATTTTTAACACTATTTTAAATGAATTATTAAAAATAACATTAAAACTTTAAAAAAATTAAAATATTTAAAGAAAAACTATCAATAATATGCTTCATGTAGCAAATTATTTCATCATCGTCATAAGCTCTACAACCCGGGGTGGGTCTTGGCTTCCTCAAGTAGCTTCATAAACTCGTCTCTTTCTAACGCCTTACTTCTCCATCCTCTCATGTTAATCGACTTAAAGTTCTCGTCTACATTATCTATCCACCTTAACTTTGGTCTGCCCTTCAGTCTTCTACCTTCAGGGCTACGGTTCATTATCATGTTGATGGGGTTATCGCTGTCTGCACGTACTATGTGACCGGCCCATTGCATTCTTGCGATTTTAATTCTGTTAACGACATCAGGTTCATTATATAGTAGGTAAATTTCGTTGTTGGTTCTTATTCTCCACTCTCCATTTTCACAAATCGCTACAAATATTTTTCGTAATATTTTTCTTTCAAAACTGCTTATTGGCCATTTGTTAATTATGGGGGGTATTTATATGAAGACATAGACCTACGATATGCATATGAATACGAAAAAATTTTTATTAAATTTAAGTTAACACGTATTTGTACTCTAGACGATATTCCTGTTAGTTTAGGAGTTACCGAAATTTTACCGAATTTCCACATTGTTTTATAAGGGGACAACGAAATTTTTAAACAGTGATATGGCCGATAAATCGAGACACCCCAACCTTAAATCGTCTCTTTTATATATATTTTAAGTTTCAGTCAAATCGGTTCATAAGGGTTAGATACTTTCCTTGTAAATGAAGGAAATAAATTGAAATTAAATTTTTTTAGGGTTGAAGCACAGACTATATACAGACTCGACAGTAGAGTTTTATAACAAAAAATGGGGAAAAACTAAGCGATTTTAGGAGAAAACAGAGAGGTTTTTAGCTAGTTTTAAGCTAACATGGTAACACTTTCTACGACTTAGGAGTGAGTGAAACAATAAAAACCGATCTGGCATCTATTTTTCTTATGGTGCGGTAAATTAGATTTCTCTTTCCAACCTAATTCGTAGAATAATTTGAAAAAATTAACCACATTGTTAAGGACTACTTTTTTGACTCCTGTCAATTATGTTGAGTCTATATTAGTCTGTGGGAGAAGCATCGGCGTATACAGAGGGGGGGGGGCCCAACAACAACAACAAAAAAATATTTTTTTATATGTATTGGAAAACACAAATCTCACGAAAAAAACAACAAAAAAATTTTTGTTGTTGTTGTTGGGCCCTGAAAAAACAGTCCTGCATACGCCGTTGGGGAGAAGGGTGTAAACAATGTGTAAATTGTTTGTCTATTCTTTGTCTATTAAGCGACAATTCTAGAATGGAACATTTTTTTATACCCTCCACTCTAGTGATAGAGGGTATATATAAGTTTGTCATTCCGTTTGTAACACATCAAAATATTGGTCTAGGACCACATAAAGTATATATATTCATGATCCTCGATCGATTTTAAGACGATCTAGCGATGTCCGTCCGTCCGTCTGTAGAAAACACGCTTACTTTTGAAAGACTTTACAGGGGCTACTGAAGTTTGGCATATATGTGGGTCATTTACCTGGTCAGGTGGGTATTGCAATCCAGCCAAATCGGTCCACTGGTTCAAAAGTTATGAGTAAAAGAGTAAATTTCGGCAAGGTTTTTTCGCGAATTTACGAGATAAAAAACACGGTTATGAGACTGCTGAAACGTGGCATGTATCTTTCCCGTTCTCCAGGTCTGTTGGGTATTGAATTTCAGCTCAATCGGTCCAGTGCACTATAGGAAATTTTACCCATTTTTTGGCCAAAAGTCAAAATTAAAATTTTTGCAAACATTATTTTTTTTTCACATTAATATAAAAAAAAACTTAACAAAGTAAACAATTCTTTCTCAATTTTTCGACAGAATTGATGTACTGTCACTTTATCAGTAGTTTTTCTTGCAATTTCTTACTTAGTTATAAAATAACGATTGAGAGCAGCGAATTTTGTGATAGCTTCTAACAAAAGTTTTTATATTAAGAATTTATAGTTTTTAAAAACTAAAAAATGGAAAATAATGTCAAAGGTGAGTACTTTAATGATAAATAGTGAAATGTTGGTGAACTCATCTATTAGATCGATTTTATTGGAAAAATTGAAGTGACCTTAAGATGAACTTATTGAAGTATGAATTGGAATTTTATTTTGACTTTAAAAAAAAATGATAGCATATGTTAGCTATAAAACCATAAAAGTTTTCTAGGACAATCAATTACCTTCCGAATTTAAAAAATTTCAAGGTCGGATATGTGCAAACTTTTTTTTTATACCCATTTTTCCAGGTGACTACTGAGTGCCAAATTCAGAGTTATTTAATACATGGCGAGAGAAATAAAGCAGAGGTGGATAAGGAGCCGCTATTTCTGACCATTTCCTTTCATACATTGCTGAGAGTGAATGTTTCGAAAACTTTAAACAATATATAAGGAGTGAGATCATAAAAATGTTAACACACATTTTTGCCTACAACTTTGGTGTAAAGCTTCCAAATTTTTTTTTTTTCGGCAGTTTACATTTTAAAAATATGGCAGTTAATAAATTAATTTACATCATGAGTTTTAATTTGCAATTTTTTACACAATGGACGATGAAAGAAAAGTGCGTTCAAAAATAATTAAATATTTTCAACAAAACCAAACATGGACATACAAAAAAATTGCCAAAGAAACTAATGTATGCCGCCAAACAGTTTCAAAAGTGGTAAAAAGGTATCTGGAACACCTAACAATTGAAATGAAGCCGGGAACAGGAACAACGACTGGTTATCGTAACATTGGTAAGGCATATAAAGTTAAAAGCATCCTTAAGAGAGCTCCTAACACATCTGGCAGAAAAACAGCTCGGTTAGCCCAATGCTCAGACTTTTTTGTACGTAAAGTGAAACGTAAGGCGGGACTAAAGTCCTACAAAGTTCAAAAAGTTCCCGATAGAAACGCTTTTAAAAATTTGGAGTCCAAAACCAGAGCTAGAAAATTGAAATCAAATTTTATAAAAAAATACAACTGTTGTGTAATGGACGACGAAACTTATGTCCTGGCTGATTTTGCGCAGCTCCCTGGTCAAGAATTTTATGTTTCCGATGTTCGAGGAAATGTTGCGGAAAAATTTCGGTCAAAAGAGCAAACGAAATTCCCCAAAAAATTCCTAGTATGGCAAGCCATATGTAGCTGCGGCCAAAGAAGCCAGTCATTTGTGACATCTGGCTCTATAAACAGCGAAATTTATATCAAGGAGTGTTTGCAGAAGAGACTTCTTCCGTTCTTGAGTCAGCACAATGTATCCACTTACTTTTGGCCCGATTTAGCATCTTGTCACTACAGCAAGAAAGCGCTGGAGTGGTATAATGATAATAATGTGGTTTTTGTACCAAGAGAGGCAAATCCACCAAACTGCCCGGAGCTCAGGCCAGTGGAGAGATATTGGGCTCTTGTTAAAAAAGAATTAAAGGGCACAAAAAAGGTCTCCCAGGACATGCAAGATTTCAAACGTAGATGGACCACCTGCTCTAAAAAGGTGACAGAAACTACCATAAAAGCCTTAATGGGAGGGTTTCCGGAAAAAGTGGATAACTTTGTTCGTAGTGGTTAGAGTTCCATGCGGTTTTTTTGTTATGATTTTGTATTAAATTTTATTTAATAAAAATTTGGTTTGAAGTCTTAAAATTCAGTAGTATGTTTTTTATTTAACTTTATGTGTGTTAACATTTTTATGATCTCACTCCTTAAAGGAGGAATTAAGAATATTTTGTTCAAATATAAATATGAAAAGGATTAAAAGTTGTAGGAGTTTGAAAATTTTTGAAAGACAGCATGCTGTTTGGCTTAAAGGCAATATTTGGCTAAAAAAAACTTGAAACGCAGCCTGCCTCCACTAAATCGAAACCTGGGCGACCGCAATTAACTTTTTTGTCAAAATCTGCGAGAACAAAAATACGAGTTACAGCAGAAATCTCTAAAGATCTAAATAGGGAAGTTGAGCCCCTAGCTCTTGCATCATCTACGGCTGCCCGTAGTGGCATTTTGAAATGTAGTTGACGACTTGGAGCTCAAAAATAAAATTTTTGAATAAAATCCTTATTAAAAAGTAGATTTGTTTGACACTTCTTAACATTGTTAAAATAAATTTCTACTGTTATCTTCGAAAGTTAGTGTACACTCCAAAAAAAAAAATATTGTAAAAACAGTTTAGAAAACCATATAATCTATCAAGGATCTAAAAAATCTTAGATGCGGCAACTTATAACCCGGGAACCCTGTTTGGAACTAATTATTAGGTAAATTTTTAGGTAACTTTACTAATTTTTTTTTTTGAGTGTATGAAAACCTTTAAGAGTCACTCCCTCCCTGTAAAGAGTCTTCCAAAAGTCAAATAAAAAAAATCGGTCAAATCGGTCCAGCCGTTTGGCTGTAAATAATTTTGGCCAAAAAAAGGGTAAAATTTCCTATAGTGCAGTGGTTCAAAAGTTATAAGCAGATTGGGTTCATCTTAAATGCCATATGGTTAACAAGTTTAAAAAGCATTGGTGGTAACTTTGGAATGCTTTTCAAACTTGATTACCCAGGCAGAAACTGCCAACCGTTCCATAGAAAAAGTCTCGGCAAAGCACTTTATTTTTTGTGTAGAAGGTAGTATGAATTCGAAAAAGTGCTTTGCAAGCGCTTTGCCAGTGTTTTTCTATTTAAATCCGTTCAAAGTATAAATTTTATATTAAAATTTATTAATTTTCGTAGCAATTGGAATATTTTTTATTTCCCTGCAGGATAAGTGGCCGGTCCTTGATAGTTCTCGTGATATGCCACTTAGACACAATGACCTACATATTACAAACTTGACACCTTTTATATAAAAACACCTGTTTCTTTCGTGAGGAAGTGTCTTAAACTCTGGATACATTACATGTGAAATGCCTATCCATTTGGAACACTACCCGATTCGGTTCAATACACCAGTTTTTTTGGGACTTTTCCAAAAAGTTTTCTAGAAGCATTTTTAATAAATTGTTTATTCCAAAACGCAAAGAAAACTGCAAACAAATTTTTTCCGGGACTTACAAGGGAAGTATCTCAACCCTTATGAACCGATTTGCCTGAAACTTAAAATATATATTAAAGAGACGATTTTAAGGTTGGGGTGTCTCGGCTTATCGGCCATATCGGTGTTTAAAAATTTCGTTGTCCCCTTATGAAACCATGTGGACCTTCGGGAAAATTTTGATAACTTCCGAACTAACAGGAATATCATCTAGGGAAAAAATACCGGTCGACTTAAATTTAATAAAGATTATTTCTTATCCATATGGATATCGTAGGTCTATATCTTCACATAAGTACCCCCCAAAATTTACACATTTTCCTGAAAAAAATATTTAAAGAAGCCGAATTTTTACAAGGTTATGCCACCATTGGATAGGCATTAAAAAAACCTTTCTTCTCATATGAAAACATCATATAGTTTCTTAAAAAGAAACGGCTGAAAAATCCAAAAAACGATTTTTTCGCCATTTTTTGACCCATGTTTTGAACCCCTAAATTCCCGATATGGCCGATAAGCCGAGACACCCCAACCTTAGAATTGTCTCCTTTATATATATTTTAAGTTTCAGGCAAATCGGTTCATAAGGGTTGAGATACTTCCCTTGTTAGTCAATAAATTTTTTATCCTAATTTAATAAATTTCTTTATTCAAATAAACACCAAAAAAAGTTGTGTCTTATGGACAATTTTGATACGTCCCACTTTTTTTGTTCTAAAAGCGCTATAATAGTACCATATTTTTGGTTTTTAAAGCGCTTTCAAAGAGCTTTAAAATAGCAACGGCATACCGTTTACCGTGGTTATCATTTTGGACGCTGGGGGAGTAACAAACTGTGATGCTTTCCCAGCACACAAGCGACCATAAAAGGTACTTTGCCAGCGCTTTCCCGTTCGTATTTTTCTGCCTGGGTAGTTTTAAAGCAATGCTTTTTAAACTTTAGTTTTAAAAGCATTGGTAACTTAAAAATTACACTCGAAAAAAAATTTTAAACTCAAAAAAAATTTATTTTTTTTTTTTACAAAAATGTCAATATTTTGTGTACATACGTACGTGCATTCACTCAGAAATATTTTTACAGTAAAAAAGTATTACACTCGAAAAAAGTTTTACACTCAAAAAAAAAATTTGTAATTTTCCTTTTTTTTTTTAAATGACAGAAAAAGAGTTTTTTACTCAAAATAAAATATTTCTATTCAAAATTGTTTATTTTATGTATCCTTTAAAAAAGGCATTGTGGTGGGTATTCATAGATTCGGCAAAGTCGAATTTAACTTTTCTGCTTGTTTTTTTATTCAAAATTTTTTCGTGGCCTTTTATCAAATATGATACACAGCCTAAATCAAATACTTTAACAGAAAAACTTAAAGGGCAGAGAAAATAAAACCTTTTCAGTTATAATTTAAAAAAAAAATTGTTAGTGATGATATATTGTCACTGACAATTTTTTTTTGAGTGCTTAAAGTTATATGTGCCTCATTTTTAGTCTAAAAATCATTAATCAAAATTGAATAAATTTCGAAATAATCATTTGTCACATTCAAAATGATCTAACGCATAAAACTTAAAAACATTCATAGACATTTCACGCATATTTTTTTGTATGTTTAGAAAAAACCAGAAAAACAAATGAAATCTAAAACATAAAAACTACAAATTCTTAGACAAAGCTGTATTATTGAATACTTTTATTTGAATTTTTTGGAAAAAATATAATACTTTAATATTTTAGTTGGTTATGAAAAAATAAAATGATCTGTTATTTTATTTATTTTGATTTGAATAAAATACAATTTTATTTTATTCAATTTCATATAAATAAAATAATATTTGTTTCCAAAAAATTCAAATAATTTTTTCTGATTGATTATTCAAACAGGAAAAAAAGAAATTTTCTTATTATTTAACAAAAATTTTTGAATAATTTTGGTTATTCACAAAAAATTGAATAAATAACGTATTATTCAAACAAAAAAAAAACAAATATTTTTGAAAATTTTGTGTTTGAAAAAGAAATGTATTTTATTTATTTTGTCATTTATTATACAGTGAAACAGAAAATTATTTTTACAACCCAGCAGAAATAAATCGAGATTTTGGCGACACAGCATCTGTTTATAGCATACCGTAGCGCATCCAAAGAGCGCTCTTAGGGATGCAGTAAAAGGAAGGGGACAAAATTTTAATTTTTTTTTAAGATTTTTTATATAAAACTTATAATGTGTAATTATTTTTTGATAAAATTTCACACTTGCTTTCCTTTTTAATATTTTTAACACTTTTAGAATAAAAAAACATGAGTTTTAGACAAAGACACATGATTTGACTGCATCATTATTGCGCATTAATCAGCGCTGCAAAGAGCGCTTCAATCATAGCATCTTTGACCGCTGTTCCCAAAAAAATCCCATAAAAATGTGAAAATGAAAATTTCCGATATTTTTTTGATGTTCACTTCCGATTTTTTTTTTTCATTTTGTTTCACATAAATAAAGTTTTGTAAAGTAAAACGAATGAATTTTTTTGTTATATTTTTTTAAATTTTAGTTATTTGATTTCAACTTTGAATTTACAGCATCTTTATTCTGCTTAAATCAGCTCTACAAAGATACATGAATTCACTGCATCTTTAATCTGCTTAAATCAGCGCTAAAAAGATACATGAATTTACAGCATCTTTATTCTGCTTAAATCAGCGCTCTAAAGACACGTGATTTCAGTGCATCTAAAGAGCGCTGTTTCTGTGTTGGATACACAGCGCTCTAAAGTGGGACATCGCCTTAGGGAATCATGCATGAATTCAGCGCAATTGGATGCGCTCCTTTACTCAAGTTCCCCTTCCAAAAGCTGCTGAACGTTCAGCAAAATTTCTGCTGGGAAACTAATATTGTTTAATAGTAAACTTCTTAACAAAGCGTTTTTTTACTAAAACATTAGTTAGAATATTCTTTGTAAATTTCCCCGAACTGAAATCTTTAGATTTCTACTATTTTAAAATGTTGTTAAAACATTTTCCTATAGAAAATACTGAAGTTTTTAAAATACTTTCAGATATTTTTCAAATACAACAAAAAGTCCTGTGAGGATGTATATTTACTCAGATTTTCAAGGTTTTTGGCTTTGGTGACATTTTTAAGAAAATATTCTTTAGTATTAACTCTAAAATCTTTCTACTACACAAAATTTATTTAAATAAAAAAAAAAAGCATATGTATACAATTAAAAATTTTTCCTATAGAAAAAAAAAAAAATATTTTTGAATGTATTATTCTATTTTTAAATGCACCCGTAACCGTACCCTAACGTAGCGTAGAGAGGTTTTTGTTAGATGGGAAGAAGTGAGAGCAATTATTCTTCTTTGCAGAAGGTTACGGGATTTTGTATATGATTTTGACCGCTACTCTACGTTAGGTGACGGTAACGGGTAGCTAACCTAGTCTTTATTATTTTTCTTACTTCTATGTCAAGTAAAAACGTAAAGAAGTTTTGTTGGGAATAAAATTTCTCTAACTTAACAATTTATTTTATTTATTTATTTATTTACAAAGTTTATAATCATAATAAATTATGAAGATAAAGTTAATACAAAAGTTTAGGTACTAACGACTATGGTTTTTGACCTAAATATAAATTCCAATATGAAATTTTTAAATGAGATGATATATATTACAAAATTTAAGTATATTACTAACAGACTTTATATTTTCTATGTCAGCATTTTGTAGTAAAGTGGGTAAACAGATTTTACCCAATAAAGTGATTTGGGCTTGTTTTAATACGTTGCAATTAAAAACTAAATGGTTTATGTTAAGGATATCCGTACCGCACAATATGCAGTCCTCTGGTCTAGCGTTGGTAAAGTGATGACGATTTGTGATATAAGAGTGACCGAGTCTAAGTCTTATGTATTTTTGAAGGTCTAATCTTAGAGCTTCTGGAGGAAAGGTTGGTGTATTTTTTAATGGGTTAAAAAATTTGTAGTGGTGTTGATGATTATTCCAGTCATCCATATTTTGTCTACTTAGGTGTGAAGCGATTATTCTGTGTATATCAGTCTTGTTGTATGAGTTGTATTGTAAAACTGGAGCATGGGTAGCATATTTAGCAGCTTCGTCGGCAAGGGTGTTTCCCAAAATGCCAATGTGGCTAGGAATCCACATTATTTTAAATTTCGTATGGAATTTTATTAATATATCTCTTATCTTAGATATGGTTGAATTTTTGTTTTTTATATTTTGAATTGCCATGATGGCGGATTTAGAATCAGAGCATATTAAAAACTTTCCGCGTTTGTTCTTGTACTTGTTTATTGCGTTGAAGATGGCTGTTGATTCTGCTGTAAAAATTGATGTTCTGTGATCTAATGTAGCTATGGTGTCTACTTCTAGGTTTTCATTGATGACTGCAAATGCGGTAGAGTTTGATGTTTTTGATCCATCCGTATATAAGATTTTCCAATTTTTATTTGTAAAGCCATGCGATATTTCTCTAAAAAGAGATGTATAGGTATTAATTGCAGTTGATTCTTTGGGTAAGTTCATAAGATCACGTATAAAGCAGGTGTTTTTTAATTTCCAAGGTGGTTCCGAGGGAGAGTAGATTTTTTGTGGTTTAAGGTCGATGCCCATTTCTGTAGCGTGTTTAAAAGTTACGCACAAAGTAGAAGTGTAGCGGAGCGGTAGTTGTGTGGGAATGTATGATATTCGTTTCAGGAGGTGTTGTTCGGAAGGATATATAATCTTAGTTATTAATTTAGAAGTCAGATTTTTGAAACGTTCTTGTAAGGTGGGTAATCCAGATTCGGCCATTAAATTTTTTATTGGAGTTGTTCTGAAAGCCCCAAGGGCGATTCTAATTGCCGAGTTGTATACAGGAACTATTTTTTTAAGTTGGTTTTTAGATGTTTTACCATAAATTACTAATCCATAGTCTATTTTTGACAAGATAATGCTACGGACAACATTCAGAGTAATTGTTGGATGTGAATCGCTTTTTTTGGAAGCTAAGCATTTTATTAAGTTTAATCGCTGTAAGATATTTTTTTTTAGACTATCAATATGTGAAGACCATGAAAAACTTTTGTTGAATATCACTCCCAGTATTCTTAAGGACTCTACTGTTTCGATTTGGTTGCCTTGTATAATTATGTTGTTGTTGTTGTTGCAAGCTTTCTTTCTTTTTGCATATGTGAAGGCATTTTGTTTTTGAAAAAGATATTTTTGCACCAGAGTTATTACTCCAATTACTTAGAGAGTTAAATAGTGTGTTAATTTCACTTTGCATATCGAAATTTTGGGAGTGTTTAAAGATTAAATATAAATCGTCGGCATATATGACATGTTTGAAGTATGTGTTGTTTGAAATTATTTTGTTTAGCTTATCAGTGGCAATCTGAAATAGCACCACTGATAATGGTGACCCTTGAGGGATACCATTATGCAGTGGTTTAGTGTTAGAATAAACGTTATTGACTTTAACTCTTATTTTTCTATTAGTAAGAAAAGCGAATACGAAGTTAATAATTTTCTCACCGAATTTCCATTCTTTTAGTTGGGATATAATCGTATGTATGCCAACGCGGTCGAATGCTTTTTCAAAATCTATGGATTTTTTTTTTTTTTTCCAAATTTTATTTACAACTCATTTTAAATAATTTTAACCGAACCGAGAACTGGTAACAATGACCGTCGTCTCGTTGTAGCGAAATCGACCAAGGGTTTTTGTGGGAATCGAACCCACGACCCCCTGTTTCATAGGCTAGCACGCTACCAACTAGCCTACAGGGCCCCCCCTATGGATATTACGGATATATGACCCTTATGAGATAGAGTAGATGCTGCTAAGTGATCTATGTATGTTAGAGCATCAGTAGTTCCTTTATTAGGTTTAAAAGCAACTTGATGAGTGCTCAATAGTTTGTTTTTTAAAAGAAACCATGTTATTCTTGTAGCAATAACTTTTTCGAGAAGTTTAGCTGCGCATGGAATTAGTGATATAGGACGGTATCCGTCTACCAACGTTATATTTTTTTGGGGTTTTGGTATGGGTATTACGGTAGAGGTTTTCCATTGTTGTGGTATAATGCCTGTGGAAAAAATTGTGTTAAATAATTTAAGCAATAGTTCTTTGATGTTGGAAGTAAGTTGTCTTAGCAAGGGGTAAGATATTTTGTCAAACCCAGGGGTTTTTCCTTTAAGCGAATGAAGTGTAGAATTGATTTCAAACATAGTAATTTTTTCCTCCAAAAGTTTGGTGTTCGTATTGGGTTCATAGTTTATGGTTACGTTACTATGATTTTTATTTTGCTTGAATATGTTGTTAAAATTATCATCAGTAGATTGTTGTGACCACGTCTCAGCAAAAAGGTTAGCGATATGTAGTGGATCATTTAAGTTGTGGTTGTTGTGCTCTATGTGGCGAATGAAATTTGACGTTTTATTGCCGTTGAGTTTTTTTATATTATTCCAAATTTTATTAATTGGAGTGGTTGGGTTTATTTCACTTGTAAAGCTAAGTAAGTTGTTCACCGGTGAAAAAAAATGTTTCGAAACATCAATTAATTTGTAGCGAAAATTTGACAGTCATATGTTTGGTTATGTTTTGCGCGTCAGAATACATAAAATAACTTTAAATAATATTTTTTGGTAAGTTATGTGATATTATTAATGTTTACAGTCCCAAACACTTATAATTACTTCATTTTACATCTGAATGTTAAATTTCACCGCTTTTTAAATGGTCTGTACAATTTAAAAAAATGTTGCTTATAGTGTTGATGCGTATTGATGCAACATATACCGGGTTATTTTGCCGGTTTTTCACCAGTGAACAGAATACCTCTTCAGCGAAATTTTTACGCTTTTGTAAAGCCAGTGTGAAATTTATGTTTTTTTTATATGGAGTTTGACAGATTTTCACGTGAAAACCGAGCAACTTACCCACCTTAAAATTAAAAAAGGATTCCCTCTTTGCTAATTTACTTTTAAGTTTGAAAAGGGCATTAGCTTTTTTGTATGTGATTCTGTTTGCTGAGGTGGGATGTTTTTTGAAGTAGTTAAATAGTTTTTGTTTATTATCTCGTAGGGCTTTTAGCTCATCATTCCACCAATGTGTGTATTTGGAGTTTTGACGTTTTTTAAAATGGGGTATAGCAACATTTGCAGCTGTTCTTATTACTTTTTGTATCCAAGCGGCCTCTTTATTGACATTAGAGGAGATATCTCTTTGAGGTATATTGCTAAGAGTATGCTGGTATTTAGCCCAATTGGCTTTATCCAAGTTGAAACGCGTTTGCATATTAGTGGTGGCTGGAATTGTGTGTGGTTTTGTAATTTGGATGTGTAAAGGGTAATGATCGCTACCATTTAATTGTGAGTCAGTGCTCCAAGAGCATAATGGTGCTAGATCGGCAGAAACAAAAGAGAGATCAATATGTGTGAATGTTGATCTTGTTGAAAAATGAGTGGGTGAACCGTCGTTAAGTAGGATCATATTTGATTGCTGAAGGAGATCTTCAACTGCTTTGCCTCTGGTTTTTGTTGTTGGTGATCCCCAAAGGGTGGAATGGGCATTAAAATCTCCTTATATGATACAGCTATGAGCACTATAAGTAAAGAGGGAGACAAGTTCAGATCTAGGAAGTGGTTCCGATGGATTAAGGTAGATTGATACGACTTTAAGTTTAAAGCCAACATAAATTTCAGAAGAAACTGAAAAATTGTTAGTTGAGTTCAAAATATTGTGTTTAATATTATTTTTGATGAATATAGCAGTACCACCGCGAGTGGTACTGTTGTTAGATATTATGGATGTATAACCGTTAAGTCGGATTAAATTAGTTGAGTGATGAGTTTCTTGGAGTGCAATAATATCAGGTGATTTTTCACGGATAATTATTTGTAGTTCATGAAGGTTGTTGTGGAAACCATTTAGGTTCCATTGCATAATTTTTACTGTCATTGAGAGTATATAAGTTGGAATTAAATTTTTTTAATGAATTACTCATCCATTTCAATATCTATTGAATCTATTTCATTTCTCCTGTTCGAAATTGTTTTTGGAGTTAAAGTAGCTGATTGAGATATATTTTGATTGTTTTGATGTCTTTCTTTCGAATTTTCCCTAGAGGAATTTCTTGATGTTTGTTTATCTTTATTATTTCTGGTGTTACGATTGCTGTTGTTTGTGTTTGTAGCTTGTTTGTTAGTTGTTGGTAAGTTGGTTGTATTTAATGTTGAAGTTTGATGTTTGGTTTGATTGGTTTGATGTTGGGTCAAGAGATTGTTAATTGTTGATGAGAGTTTTTGTATTGTTTCTTTTGGTGATACAGTTGATTCTTTGTTAGTGTCAGTTGTACTTTGATTTGTTGTGTTTGTATAATTAGTTTGAGTATTTGGATTAGCGGGATTATCCCAATTAGAAATTTTGTCTTTAAGACAATGTCAGTAATGATTCATCAGGTAGAAGTCAGCAAGTGAATACATTTTACTAAAGACAACTTAGGGACATGTCATAATTTTTGTCTGAGCTTCCCAAGTTCTATAAATGTACTGACTTGTCATATAAGTTGTCTTATCAATTTAGAAAAATCATGTCTTTAATGCTGACAATTATATAGCAAATCCGACCAATCACTAAAAAATGTTTTTTTCCGATGTAAAATCCATGTAATTTTGTTTCATCCTTTAAAACTCTTTTAATTTTCTTTGTAATTAAAAAAATAAAATTGAATTGGTCTTAGAACAATAAAAAAAAAAAATAAAAAAAAAATCCGCGACCGGGGATTGAACCGAGGCCAAAAATCTACAACACGTAAGCTGTCGAACCTGCTAGACAACTAGGCCAACCACAACTTAAAATTGTTTGTAATAAAATATATTTTGAAATAATAATATTTTCAAATTTGTCAAAAACAAAATAAATTGAATATATCGTCACCTTAATTGTAAAGGGCTCCGGCAATATTTTTTTTGTAAATATTTTTTTTTGTTTTGTATAAATAATATTAAAAACAACTAAGATACGCTTAAATAACTCTAACAAAATCTTTATAAATAGGATGAAACCAAATTCCAATCAATATTTAAAAAAATGTTATATTTGAGGAAGAAAAATTCATATTGTAGCATTTTTCAATTCAGGTGACGAAATATATATAACAGGACAATTCAAATAATAAATTAATTTAAATTTGTTTTTAAATAAACACATTTATTATCAAAGTTTGGCTAAAGGGGTAAGGTGCTAGACCAGTGAACAGAAGGTTCTGAGTTCGCGGACCAAGTGAGGCAGATCAAAATAGTAAGTTTTAAAAATTAAATTTAAGAAATGGACAGATAAAAATAGTAAGTAGTGTAAATTAAAAGATGTGATTAATAAATTTTTAATTTTTTGACGATCTTAGACGAACTATGGACATGTCATAATGTAGTCAGCACTATTGACTACCTGCATACTTGTCGGCGAGGAATTTTGACAAAATACTTGAAAAAGTCAGGAGGTGTCATGAGGTTTTTTGTATGGTCAGAGATTTTTCAGTCAGCAGGTACACTGACATTGTCATAAGGAAGTCTTTGAGATGTCTTAACGACATTTCTAATTGGGATTGTTTGTTATTGGTTTATTAAGTTTATTTTTTCTTTCTGCTATTGCTGTTTCTAAATTGTCAATTGGAATTTCATAATTTTGTGTGTCTGGTATTTGATTTGATGCTTCTTTGTAAGAACAGTTATTTATTGTTTTTATTTTCAGTATTTCTTTACGTTTTTTTATTACTGGGCAGTTTTTATTTGTAGATTTATGTGGGTGCCCAGACAGAAAAATGCAATCGGAATAACGTCAGAATAGAGTTGGCGGAGGGCATTCCAACACCAAAATGAGATCCTATTTACAAAATTTATGGTGTTACTATAACATTGAAATGATAACGCCAAAAAACAATCGCCTGACTTTTGTTTCCGACGTCGTCACAACACCAAAAAATTAAATTTACTGGATTAAAATTACATTGTAATAATAAGTTTATGACCTTAGGATGGTGTTGAAAGACAACACTGGTAACGTTATTTCGACATATTTTTGGCGTTATTTTGGGGTGTTTAAAGCCTGAATTACTTTAAATGTGCATGAAACGTAGACTCTTTAACAAAATTCAGTAAGTAAAAAACGTACAAAAGATTTTTATTTATGTTTTGTTTTTGTCTATCGCATTGTATTTTTTGTCACGTTGAAACGTAGAGAAATTCTATTTTCAACAGAATTTCTCTACGTTTTGATGTGACAAAAAATACAATGCGTTAGACACAAACAAAACATAAATAAAAATATTCTGTACTATTTTTACTGACTGAATTTTGCTTAAGAGTCTACGTTTCATGCACGTTTAAAGTAATTCAGGCTTTATATTAGAAATACAGTATATAAAAATAATTTTAAATAAATAGAATATTTTCAAAATATTTTTTTTTAATATCCGGGTTCGCAACAAAAATTCGACTTTTCTAAAAATTCGACTGTCAATTTTCGAAAATTCGACTTTTTTAAAAACCCGACTTTTTCCAACCTGTAAAAGCCGATATTTTTGTAAGTTAAAATTTTAATATTTTTATCAAGGTTGTGTACCCAAAATAAGTAAAAATAAATCGAAAATTTTTGATTTATAAAACCGAATTAACAGTAACAGGAAACCGAATTAACAGTAACAATGCATTGCAATGCAGGACTTTGAACTTCTTGTAGCATAAAAATGTTGCATTTGTTAAATAAAAACACAGAAAATCATGTAAAAACATGATATTTTTTAGAGATTGGTTAAGTTCTTCAAGGCGGAATTTTTTTCCCTGTAGAGCAATTCACTAACTTTTTAACGACAAAAATCGGTAGTTATATTGTCAAATATCGTTAGTTATCGACAATTGTCTTTGAAAGCAATTCTATAACTTTTTTCTACCGAATTTTGTCGTTATTTAACTTATCAACAAAAATTTTTTTGAAGTTAAAGTTAACGAAAATTTTCGGTTCTGAATACAATTTCAAAATAAAAAAATTTCAAATTAACTATTTTTGTCGTTAATTCTTGTCGATAATTGAAAAATTTATAGAATCACATATTCGTTAAAACAACCGACAATTCTCGTTAGTTAACGATATCGATAATTTCGTTAAAAAAGTTACTGAATCGCACTACTGGTCTGATTTTGCTGATTTACGAACTTAACCTGCCTAGAAACATAAGATATATTCGTGCCAAATTTTGGGAGTCTAGCTCTTATATTTTGGACTGCATCGTGTTAACTACAGACGGACGGACAGACAGACGGACATACAGACGGACGGACATCGCTAGAATGTCTTAGAATCGATCACTGATTATAAATATATATACTTAATGGGGTCCTAGGCGGATATTTTGATGCGTTACACACGGATGATGCGTTACCCTCCATACTGTAGTTGGAGGGTATAAAAAAAATTTACTAAACACTTTCTGCTTCATGGTAACAACGAACCGCCAAAGATTTAAGGGGTTCACACTTAAGAATGCGATATTTTTTTATAATATTTCGATTTCTACCAAAATTTAATATACAAATTGTCAGAAACAAAAAAGTTGCAGCTTTTTAAACAAAATCAAAATACAGATCAAACGGGTGGACCGATTTGGGATCTGTTTTTTTCAGTTTGAAGAGAATTAAAATGGAAGCTTTTTAATTTTTTTTATTTTATACATATTTTTTGTAAAAAAATCGATTTTTTTGAGTTTTTTTGAGTTTAACGTATGCTCAAAATTTAAGAATCTACGTCAGGAACTAGATTTTTTAACATAATAATAAGAAGATTTTTTTTTCATCTGCCACCAAGTGAAAAAACTAAAAAGTCGAAAGTAAAAGTCCATTTAGATTTTTTATACAAAAATCAATTAATCGACTTTCCGACTATAGAACCCTTATTCTCCTTGCATATTTCGTAATGAAAAAAAAATATGAAGTGGCATTTTTACATAAAAAAAATATTTATAATTAAATAAAATAAAGTCAGAAATTTTGTAAAAGTTTACCATAGTAAACCTTTTCGGATTATAATTTTAAACTCTTATGTAACGTTGGTTCTTTTAAAATCCAATGTTGTAATGGTATGAATTTTTTGTTTTCAAGGTATTGCATTTTTAAAGTCGTATTTTTGTATTTCCAATGTTATAATGGTATTGTATTTTTAGAAGAGTCGTAATTTCTGCCTGGGTGGTTGCAATTGATACACTGAATTTTTGTACAAGGTGTGGGATCATGGATAACTGAGGCACAAATATCACAGTTTTCTTCAACTGTGCAATGTTTTTTAGTATGACCAAGCTTGAAACACTTTTTGCATTGGATAGGGCTAGGTATATAAGGATCAACTCTACAGTTTATAAAACCAATTTTTACTTCATGTGGAAGTTTAAAAAGGTTAAAGTGAAGGATATGTAGTGGTGTGTTAATTACTTTCCCATCAATAAACTTGGTTATCTTTTTACAATCAGCAACGTATTGGTCTTTTAGATTATCTTTGATATCTTCTTCACTAAGGTCTTTTAATGTCGGAGCAAATATGACACCTTTAATAACATTCAATGTTGGGTGCAAGGAGCATTCAATTGGGCAAAGGTTTGATAAATTAGTTGCTTTTAAGAACCTGTTGGCTTGAGCTTCATTTTTAGTCAGTATAAGCAAATTACCATCTCTCGTAAACGAGATTTTATCCGCAGGATCACTTGAAATACCTTCAAGTGCCTTTGAAACTAGGAAGATGTTAAAATGTTGAATCGGTTTGTCAGGTATTTTGCTTTTTAAAACAATAAACTTTGGACACTGTTGTTTGTTGTTGTTATTGATTGGTTTATGTATTATTTTAGGGAAGTGTTGGGTGTTGTTTATGTTGAATTGAGTGTTGTTTTTTTTGCGTTTCGGTGACGGGTCCAAAACGTCGTAATAATTGCCTCCTGAGGAGGACGACATGGTGACAGCTACACCAGTCACAAAGGGAAATTAAAGCGCGTAAATGTAATAAGAAATACTATATATTTTTTTTTTATTGAGAGAATAGAGAAAAAAAAAATTGAGTATAAAATCAAAACAATTTATTAAGTAGCGAGGTAATCTATAAGCAACCGTATACAAAGAGCACTTGTTATAGACTGTCTAACTTAACAAAAAAAAAAAAAAAAAAAAAAAAAAAAAAAAAAAAATGTTTTGTACTATTTTGCTTAATGAACATTGCATAGAGTTAACGTTAAGTTGACGTTTTTAGGATAACTAAACCTTAATGGTCAAAATGTACGCTGAATATTTTAAATACTTTTAGGCATTTCTTATGAAAATGAAGTGTTGATTTCTTCAAAGAATCCTAATACCTGAAATGGGGAATGAAGTGTTGATTTCTTCTTCGAATCCTAACACCTATTGCTTACACGTTTAAGCTCTTAATTTTCTTTAGTTTTTCTCTTTCTTACTTTCTGCAGAAATAGGGTCAGACAGACGTAGATACAGGCGGATATCACTAGGAAGTCTTTAAATCGATCAAGGATAAAAACAAAAACAAATCGTTGACAGTAGAGATGGGCGCGTGAGTGGATTTTGACTCACACTCACTCACGCTCACGCAAAAAAAAACTTATCAGTCACTAATCACTAACGCAATTTTTTTTCACTCACTCACAATCACGTAATTGAAATTAAAATTTCTCACGCTCACGCATAACTCACGCCAGATTCAAACACGCTCACGCATGAGTCTTGCAAGCTCCACTCACGCAAACAAATTTTCTTACAAAAAAAAAAAAACAGCTAAAATTTTTTTTTTTGCAAGAAATGAAAAAATTCTAATTAAATAAGTAAAATCAAAAATTAAATCACGCAAACTCACGCCCAAATAAAGGTATTAGTTTTTTTTCGGTATTGGTTTTCAATTAAAATTGTTATTAAAGGGTATTGGTATTGAAAAGGTATTGGTACCCATCCTTGCTTTATTGTAAAAATTATAATAAATGAATTTGCTAACATTTATCACGAGTGGGAAGGTGTCCCTCAATGTCCCCCGGCTCCCTCCCCTGGTGCTCCATCATAGACTTGGCGAAGGAGTATTAATAATGAATTGGGGGCCTCAAATTAAAGCTACAATAATATCACCAGTGAAGCTTAAAATAGAGTGGGAGAGAAGGATGACAGAAAAGAAGGATTTCAATTGGATTTTCCTGAATTACAACATAACTTTTCTGTATTTCAATTGACTTTTTATAAATTACAACTTAGCTTTTCTGAAATTCAATTGGGCTTTTTATAGTTTTAATAGCATTCTCTATACAACAATTCTCCTAAAAATTCAAAAATAAAACTTTTTAAAAGAAGCTAATTGTAAACAAAACTATTTTGTATGAATAATTTTATGTTTCACTGTATAATAAATGACAAAATAAAAAAATACATTTCTTTTTCAAACACAAAATTTTCAAGAATATTTATTTTTTTTTGTTTGAATAATACGTTATTTATTTGATATTTTTGTGAATAACCAAAATTATTCAAAAATTTTTGTTGAATAATAAGAAAAATTTATTTTTTTTTGTTTGAATAATCAATCAGAAAAAATTATTTAAATTTTTCGTTATTTAAATAATAGCAAATAAATATTATTCATTTTTAAAATATTTGAATAATCGCTTATTTGAATATTTTTTTAAAAATATTGTTATTTATTTGTTTCGTTATTTCAATCATAGCATACAGCACTGTTCTTAGAAAATAATACATTGTATAGTATGTATGTATGTAGTTTGAGTTTGTTGCAGAACAACTCTAATATGATATCTTCTAACATCTTATAGATCGAGAAGTTGTTTTGGCTGTGTCTATAAAACTAACGCATGATTTAATTATGATGATGTTCTATTCTTATGCGGGTAAAAAACAGACTCCTAAACACCACATAGATTTCAAGGTTAAAAGTTTACTAACTTTTAAATGTCACTATCGATCAAAGTCAATTATTTTCATATATAAAATTAAAAAAAAAAAAAAAAAACAAGTAAAAAAGTAAAAAAGTTAATTCGCCTTGGCCGAATCCAAGAATACCCTCCACAATTCCATTTTTCAATTATTTTTAACCTAAAATCTCTTAATAATTTTCACATATCTCTCATTTACTTGCATAGTGTCATAACTCAAAATATTTGATTTTGCAGAAATCGAGTTTACAGATTACAATTAAAACTGGTTTTCCTTTGAAAAAGCCGGTACATTGAAAATGTCCCAGCAAAAATAAATCGAGATTTTGGCGACACAGCATCTTTTTATAGCATACCGAAACGCATCCAAAGAGCGCTCTTGAGGACGCAGTAAAAGTAAGGGGAACAAATTTAAATTTTTTGTTAAGATTTTTTATATAAAATTTAAAATTATATTTTGATATAACTTCACACATGCTTTCCTTTTAAATATATTTAAAAACTTTTGAATGAAAAACCATGAGTTTTGGACAAAGACACATGATTTGACTGCATCACTTTTGCGCATAAATCAGCGCTGCAAAGAGTGCTTCAATCATAACACCTTTAATACATTTTGAATGAACCATTTCCACTTTAGTTTCAGGAAATACAAAATTATATTACAAAAAATGTCCAATCATATTTTAGAATCTGCAATTATATTTAAAAATGTCCAATTATATTTAAAAAATGTCCAATAAAATTAAAATTTTTTTTAAATGTAATTAAAATTTTTTTGGTAATATCTGAATTATAAATGGAAGTTTCTGAAATATAATTTGAAATTTTCGAAATATAATTGGAAATTTTTTAAATGTAATTGGAGATTCTAAAATATGGTTGGAATTTTTTTGTAATATAATTATGTAATATAGTTTGTATTTTCGGAAATATAATCGATTCCCACCAGAGGCCTTGGCAGAGAAAAAATATGGTTGCGACATTATCACGGCAACTATACTATGATCTCTAAACCCAGTTATGATTGCAGCAATCAAGTTATTGTTTTTAAAATTGTATTTAAACATTTATATGGTTGTTTTAGACCAGCGACAGGCAAACACATACTATCATATTTTGTCTTTGTGTGTGTAACATGTAGCACTCTCATACTCAATGCACTGAAAGAAACTTATAGTAAAAATAATAATACATTTAACCATTTAAAAAATAAACAAGATAATAAATGACATTGGTTAAAATGTCTAGCAATGTAATATTTAGTAAATAGGGACAAACTAAGCATTCTGGTTTACCAAAAAATGTTCCTTAAAGAAGAATTTGACATTAAAATTCTTTATTGATTATTTCTCAAAGTATATTTTAAACAAGAAGAGAGGAGAAAATTGTGTTTTTTTTTTGTTTTTGTTTAATGTGTGAGAGCATGTAGGTGTGAGAGTAAAAACGCCGCGTAGTGCTTTTGCCTGTCGCTGTTTTAGACCAATGATGCCCATTTCTTTACACAATTGTGCATTACGCTCTTCACACATATTCTTATACTCATTCATTTAGTCGTCGATGAGACACCGAAGAACGCACATGCTAAACTGATCATCGCTTATGTTTTTTTATATGCACTGACAGAAACAAATGATACCATTCAAGCAGTAATCTGTTATAAAATTCTTTTTTTAATATACTATACAATGCCTTTTATTATTAATTAAATTGAATTTTTTATTAATTGAATTTATTTATAAAGAATTAATTCATTAATTATAATTGAATTATTCACAAAATTAATTAATTATTTTTTTAATAGTTTAAATTTAATTAAAAAATTAATTCAAACATAAACTAATTCATTAATTAAAAATGTAATTAAAAATAATGTGAAGTTATTCACAATTAGAAAGTAATTCTTTAAAGCTCTAAAAATTTTATATGTCTTAAATATGATCTTCTATTAATGATAAATTAATAGTAAATTACACTTTCGAAGGTCTAAAAAATATGTTTCTAAAAATATCTTTAAAATTGTATAAAAATAAATACAAATATATATATTAATAATTAATAATATTTCAATTATTAGTCTGATTTTAACGACATCTTTTATTATTCGGTCAATTGTTTTTGCTCAGTGCAGTCTCTCTCGTGCTCACTAATACTAACGCAAAAACTTTTTGGACATCACTGTCAGTGTTGCCAGATAAGGGGATTTGTCCCCAAAATGGGGATTTCGAGTTTGGTTTGGGGACAAGATTTCCAGGGGAGGGATTTGGGGATTTCGCTAATTTTTGGGGATTTTTTCTAAAATTTGGGGATTTTTTTTATTTCAAAAATTAAAAATTAAATTTTAAAAATTGTTAAGACTATTACCAATTAATGAGATTGATATTGGTACAAAATTCAGTCAAAAATTACAACTATTCATTTGTTAATGTCAAAGTAGTTAAATTGGAATAACAATGCTTTAATTTTTTTTTGACGTTTTTTGAAAAACAAAAATATTGTTTTTAAATTCCCCGTAAAACTGTCCTTAATCCCATCATTTGGATTTGACAAGATAAAATAATTTAGGTCGGGAGTAATTTTAGTAAATAATAAATGTTTTACGAGGGTCGAACAAAGTTATTTATTTTCAAACTCAGAATAGTTTCTATTCAGTTGTCAAATAATTTTTCTAACGACAAACAAAAATACTAAAAGTCAATCAATACAGCTAAAAAAATATAATTATTTTTTTACCTCCAATACTTTTGGCCACCAATTTATTTGGGAACAATAAAAAAATATTTTGTTTATTTATTTTAAATCATCTACTTAAGTGCAAAGTAATGAGATATCAAAATAAAAAATATTTCTTTGTTTACAAAAAATTTGGTGGTCAAAAGTATTGGAGACCAAAAAATAGGTACTGGTGTCTCCAACTGTATTGATTGACTTTTAGTATTTTTGTGGGTCGTTTGAAAAATTATTTGACAACCGAATAGAAACTTTTGGAGTATTATCTCCTACACTCAAAAAAATACGTTAGTAGATTTACTAATTTTTTTTTGCTAGTGCTAGTTAGCTAACTTTTAGCAAACTTTTTGCTAAAATTAGCATGTTAGCAAAAATATCTTGTAAACATAATTTAGCGCATTAACAATTTTAAACAAACTTTGAACTAATTTTTTTTGCTAATTTTTTGTATTTTTATTTATCTTTTTCTCTCTTTTTTCTCTTGGTTTTTTTTTTGTTGTTCATTGGAATGTTTTAGAAAAAATTAGTTTAAGAGAAAGCGTTGGTCGATACGGTCTTTGAGACGCGGCAGTAGGTTTTTAATTTAATATAATATAAATTAAATGTGTAAGATATAAATAAAAAAAATTGTAAGAAAGCAAATATGTTTGAGAAAAACTAGTGTGAGTTTGTTCGTTTCATTAGCATTTTTCCCTCTTTTTGTTTATTTTTAATTTGTTTTTTTTTTTCACGTAGATATTATCATATAACGCAAAATGGGAAAAAACGATGAACAGGTAGATAATTATATTATCTTCAAAAACAACAATGTGCGCAATTTGCATCAAAAAAGAAAGACGCGGAAAAAAACCCAACAAAAACACTTATGCATTCAATGATCACCAACACTCTATTGTTTCTAAACACCAAATAAAAAGAACGCGGAAAAAACCCAATAAAAAACAATTGTGTATTTATTGATCATCAACACACAATTGTGAGGGTTGTTTTTTTTTTTTCTATGAATGTATAAATGTTCTACTAAAATTTTACTAGATTTTGTGGTAAAAGCTACTGTTTTTTTGCTAATTTCAGTTAACTAATTATTAGCAAATCATTTTTGCTAATTTTACCAGAAAAATTGTGGGTTCAAAATCAGCAAATTTTCTAGTAAATTTACAAGCTTTTTTTGCTATCATTACAGTTTTTTTTTTTTGAGTGTAGCACGAATCTGTCAACAGAAAAGTTGTATCAAATAGCCTTCTCGAGATATAGGCATTTTAATATTTTGTGGACCAAGCCTTCCAACCAACAATTCTTTCAATATTGGAAAAGTGTATGTTAAAGGAATATATTTTTTATTAAAATTTCTTATAAAAAATCCTAACATATCCAAGAAATCCGGGCTCGATACGATCAGGGACACCATCAGGTAATGTCAAGGAAGTTGACAACGTCCTTTTTGCAAAAAATATCCAAATTTTGCAAGAAATTTTCCTGTTCAAACCAGATATGTAAAGTGGACACTCCAATAACGAGAACCTGAGGTTAAAATTTAAAATCCATTGATTATATCCAAAAATATTTGCAAAAAAGTCAAAATTATGAACCAAATATGCATATTTTTAAAGATACGTTTTTTTGTACCAATTTTAATATTTTTTTGGTTTTATTGAGAGAAAAATTTAAAAGACATTTTCTTACGTATTCCTGCCTCCTAAATACGAATAAGTCATCAGAAAAACCAAATTTCTTATGATTGAAAAATTGCGTGTTAAAGTTATATTCCCCCCCCCCCCAAAATAAAATTATCAGGACATGTAAGGAAATTCAAAATGTCCTTTTTAAAATTATCAGGACATGTAAGGAAGTTCAAAATGTCCTTTTTTGGTTATTATTTTGGTATTATTCTTAACTATTCCAATTGTGAAAAACAAACCTGTAGATAAGAAATTTATTAAAATTTCTTATAAAAAATCCTAACATATCCAAGATATGTGATGTTCGTTTGAACCAACATGTTTTTCAAGTGTCGAAAGAAGCATTCAAGTGTCTTGGTTTCTTAAAACGGTGCAAGAATTACTTCACTCCGTCTGATCTCCTCACTATTTATACCGCCTATATCCGACCGAAAATGGAATACAACTCCCATATCTGGGCAGGTGCTTCAAGGTCTATCTTGAAGCTTCTGGATCGGGTGCAAAGGAGTGCGTTGAAGCTCATCAATGACAGTAGGGTATCCAGCTCTATTGACTCATTGGAGCATCGTCGGAATGTGGGTTGTGTGTCACGGTTCTATCGTTATTACCATGGTAAGTGCTCAGCTGAGATTGGCGAACTCATCCCTGAGACGCGGGTATATGCCCGTAGTACTCGCCTTTCCACCAGATCACATCCGTTCGTTGTCGATTGTCCAGTGTCTCGCACAACGCATTACAGAGAAAATTCGTTTCTCGGTCGAACTAGCCGTATGTGGAATAAACTCCCGGCAGAAGTCTTTCCAGTCGGCTACAATTTGGAAAAATTCAAATTAATTGTCCACAAACACTACTCCCTCTTTCCTTCTCCTCTTTCCTTCTCCTCATAACTTATTTTCCTAATACCAGCACAATGCATTGCATTAATAGGGGGCATCCCCTGAGTGTTGGCTCAAAGTAAAAAAAAAAAAAATATGACCCAAATATGCATATTTTTAAAGATACGTTTTTTTGTACTAATTTTAATATTTGTTTGGTAATATTGAGAGAAAAAATTTAAAATAAATTTTCTTAAGTATTCCTGCCTCCTAAATACGAATCAGTCTTTAGAAAAACTAAATTTCTTATGATTGAAAAATTGCGTGTTTAAGTTATATTCCCCCCCCCCCCCTCAATCAAATTACCTTTTTTTTGCAAGAAATCCAGTCTCGATACCATCAGACATGTAAGGAAGTTCAAAATTTCCTTTTTTGGTATTATTCTTAACTATTCGAATTGTGAAAAACATTCCTGTAGATACTCAAATAAAGAGAACGTGGGGTTAAAATCCAAATTTCGTTGAGTATATCCAGAAATATTTGCAAAAGCAAATATTTGATTTGAACAGTATTTTTTCTTTTTTTCAAAATTCGAATATTTATAAGGATAAAACCAAAAAAATACACTTTTAACTTCCTTACAATGTTCTAATGGTATTCTTGATCTTATCGAGGCCGGATTTTTTTTTTCAAAAGTTACGTAATTTTGTGGGGAAGAGGAATAAAAATACAACACTTACACTTTTTTAATATCAACAGAATTCTTGGATTTGAGGGCTTGATTCACAAAAAATTCAAATTCCCATATCTCGAGAAGGTCATTTAATAAAACTTTTTTATTTAAAATTTAATATTCACAAAAGGTCTAACCTTAAAATTAATATAAAAATAATGTTTAATGAACACAATTTTTTTAATTAAAAGAGAGTTTATATTTGAATATTCATTAAATTTTTTTTTGGGGATTTTATATAATTAGTAGGGTATTTTTGGGGATTTCATTTTTCAAATTGGGGACAAGAGCCAAATATTTTCTGGCAACACTGATCACTGTTTTAGACATATAATAGTCGCTTCAATCATGATAAAATAATTGCTACATCCAAAAGTGCAATATGGTTGTTGTAACAATGTTATAGTTAATTATATTCTCGACACACCAAAACTTTGAACATAATATGATTATAACAATCATAAGATAATCACAACTTAATGAAAATTGATTTTGCAAACATTGTCAGGTTTATTTATCAGTTTAGTGTTTTGCCAGCAAGAAGTTAGTCGCAAAGACGGCACTTACAATTAGTTCTTTAAAAAATTTAAGGCAATTTAAGTAAAAAAATTGGATCAACGCAGAAGGAAATGAAATACAAAAATCTACTTTATATAATTTATTTATTGTGCGGTTCAAAAATAACTTTCCATTTTAAATAAAAACTTCATATCAAAATTATTAAAGTGTTTTTTGTGCATTTTTTGCTTACTGAATGTGTTATAATTGCAGATAATAATTTTAATTTTGTAACAAATATGTTATGATTGCAGCAAATATGTTATGATTTTGTCAATAACTTAATGGTTTATTCAATCATTTAATGTTAGCTGACAAAAATGTTATCGTTGATGAATTTTTTTAGAAAAATGCCATAAGTTTATTGCCCATCATTGATGTAAAACGCAGGTTGCCACTAAATTGAACCAAAATTAATAAAAATGGTTTCATATTTATAAAAACAACAATCAAAAACAAAAAATAAATTATTAATGTGAACTTTATCAAAAAAAAAGTTATGAAGAATTTCTATAAACGTGTGGTATTAAAGCATAATTAATTTTCTCAATTTAAACAAAAAAAAATATTAAACTGGAATCATATTATGATAATTATATGACATTTAGGCCATTATTGCTGCAATCATATAATGATTAACATTCCTTGTTGCCTTCAATCATATTAAAATTATTGTTACAATCATATTCCCAATCATAATATGACGCTCTTAAATCATGATCACCGCAACCATGTTTTTTTCTGCGTGTACAACGAGACAGTGGTCATGTCACCCGTCTTGGTTAGGTTAATTTAGTATATGATTTGTAATTATATTTTAAAAATTCAATAAATAAATAATTTGTATGTTCTGAAATAAAAGTGGAAATGGTGTAATCAGGACTTTGAACTTTTTTGACATAACATTTTTTAATTTTTTAACAATACTACAAAATAAACTAAAAAATATGTTTTCAGCGGTTGGTTAACACCATTTTTAATTGTATTTCAGAAATAGTGAACTGATTTTCAGAATTAGTAAATTGTTTTTAATATTTTCCAGTTGTATTCTGAAATGGTTAATTCTATTTCAGATTTTGTAGAAATTTCAGAAATTGCCAAATGTGCTTCATTTTTATTCTGCTTAAATCAGCTCTAAAAAGACACAAGAATTCACTGCATCTTCATAGCTGTTTTTCAGCGCTCTAAAGAGATGTGAATTCAGAGCATCTTAAGAGCGCTTTTAATGTGTATCCAACTAACTCTCTAAAGTGTGACATCGCCTTAGAGAATCATGCATGAATACAGCAGGTTTGGATGCGCTCCTTGACTCGAGTTTCTTTTCCAAAACCTGCTGCTAGTTCAGCAAAATTTCTGCTGGGGTAATAATGGCGTGTTCTCTTCTCAAACAGTGAGGTTAAAAAATATTAATACGCATTTTTTACACAATATAAAGCATGTCATAACAAATGCCATACAAGAAAATGAGCGATATGTAATACAATTGGCTATTAACTGAATAAATATGACATTAAAAGTTTTCTGAGGATTAAAAAAAACTGGATTATATTAATGTGGTAAAAACGAACCAGGATGTCTTAAAGTTTTAACCCATTTCTTACCAGCGCACAGTGCCACATTTGGCCAATCTAGGACGACAAAAATCCAATTTTAATTATATTGACTTGAAATTCGGTATAAATGTTCGTTTTGACTTCGAAAATAACATTATGAAAAATGTGGGAGGCCGGTTAAGGGCCACGCCCACTTATTTTAAAATTTGTAATTTTGGTTATAATTTCTTTAGATTTGGTATATATACTCTCAATGACTGTATAAATAATATCAAAAAAAAGGGGGCGGTCAAACAACTGCCACGCCCACTTTTTTAAAATATGTTTAACAAATATGTAAAAACAAGGTTTACATATCGCCCCACTGTAGTCGGCGTCGCAGACGGTCGCAAAAGTTAGCCGTTGAAATAAGTACTATGGATATTGGTCAATATATCTGAAAAAGTCCGGCGACCAATACGGACCAAACACAAAAGTTCTATTCCATCAAAAAAAATAAATACATAATTTTCTTTTCAAAAATTTGTATTTTGTTAAAAATTTAATAAAAATTAGAAAAATTTGTTTAAAAAAAGATATGACTTAAAGCATTTAAATATCCTTTAAAATTACCAAAAAAGAGTGGATAAATATCTCTTTTTGTTCAAAAGTTACAACAGTTTAAACTCGACTTAATTTATGCGAAATAATGTACACTAGTAGATGCAACTTTATGCACCCATCTGTTAGTAACGAACAGACTTATCGTTCTTATATGATTATTTCCGCGCTATTAGGAATGTTCTACAATACATACAAACGTATCATGAAAATCGGGGAACTTTTTTTTTTGATTTTTGTCGTGCTAGATTGGCAAAATGTGGCACTGTGCAGTGGGGTGTGGGTAGGGTTGCCAGACGGCCTGGAATGGCCTGGATTTTCCAGTTATTTGAGGTCTGGTCCAGTTTCCAGTTAAAACATAAATTGTCCAGTTGAAAAAGGATTTCTTTAGTTTTAACAATTTTTTTTTTATTAAATATTTCTTACAATTTTTTGGGACAACTTTTTGAATAAAACATTCATCATAAATATAACATAAATGCCTCTTTTGAATACGGAAAATGTGCTCTTTTTGCTGCATTTTTAGTATTTTTTTTTACAACTTTTTCGAGCATCTCGGCTAGTCTAGCGATGATTTCGGCACGAATGTTTTCCTTGACCTCGTCGATGATTTATGGATTCTTGGCGTACATTTTGCTTTAAAAATAACACCATAAAAATATGTATGGATGTGTGAAATCTGCAAATGATGGTCAGTTGTTGTAGCCCTTTTTTGCAATCGCACAGATTTGACCACTTTGGATTTAATTTTGTGGGGTTATTTAAAAAGAAAAATATACTCTAACACTCCTCAGGCCAATGACGAAAAAGTAATAGAAATGCATAAAAATTCACATTTTGCCTTGGCAAATAGAGACGGCCATTTCGTCTAAAATAAAAATATGTATCTCACATATGAAAGTCGGTTGATTTTTATTTTTCGAATTATTAAAAAAAAAAAAAATTATGTATGGGTCCAGTTACTTTTTCAAAATCCAGCTGAAAATTTTCCATTGTCCAGTTATTTGAATTCTAGTATCTGGCAACCCTAGTGGTGGGCCACCACCCACATGCAAAAAATCATAAATCTGGATACTTTAGGATCTGGCCGTGGCGTTGTATGACAATTTTTAGCTTTCTAGTTCATCAGTGGGATTCAAAATGCTCTGGATAGACGACATTGGACCATTTGTGGACTTAGTCCTTATATAAAACTTTCGTATGATATTGTGCATATTGGAAACAAAAAAAACACATATCACTCAAATTTGATTTCTACATTAGTTAAAGTTCTAACAAAAAATATATCTAATCGCTCGATGTTTGGACTTGGGACCCATTTTCCAGGAAACACTGGTGAAGGGTATTGTATGAACTGATTGACCAACCACAACGTTCTTACTTTTTTTTTTGTTGGGGGTCACGAAAATTTTTATTTTATAAATAGCGATCACAATTCTACTCGAATGTGCGAATTTGTTGTACCCCTAAAATTATGCTTTAATAAATATAAGCTTTTTATACACTCAAAATAATAACTCTGTTAAATTACAGAAAAACTCTGTTAATTTAACAGAGTACACCATACTTTTTCAGCTAACAACATTTCTTGGTAATTTTACTAAAAAACTCTGTAAAATATTTGGACAAAAAAAATATTAATTTACAGAGGTTCTAGTAAAATATTGGTTAAATATGAAAGCTTTTTGACAGAGAAAACTCTGTAATTTCACTTTAAAACTTTGTAAAATATTTGGACAAAAAAAAACTGTTAATTTATAGAGTTTCTAGTAAAATATTGGTAAATTAACCACCATTTAGTAAAGAAATCTATGTAAATTTACACATATTTTTAAAATGCATTTGATGCAAAAAAAAAATTACAGAAAAAACTCTGTAAATGTACAGAGTTTAGTTAAATGCATGTTATTTTGTAAAATTTTTAAAAGATTTTTTATAACTTTTTTTTGCTTTTTCAACTTTTTCTGAAGAAAAAAAAAAATTACAGATAAAATCTTGATGTTTGGTAACAAAAAAAAAAAACTACTTAAAACATAAAATTTTTTTGGTTATAAAAAAATACGAAGTATTTCGCTTAAATCTGTATTTTAGCAGAAAACTCTGTTAATTATCTGTAAAATGATTACAAAGAAAAAAGTAATATAACAGAGGAAACTATGTTTCTTTTCACAACAAAATACAAATTATTTTCTTTAAATCTATATTTTGACAGAAATCTCTGTCAAATATCTGTCGAATTGAGATTACAGTCATTTTACAGAGTATTTTACAGAGTTATTATTTTGCGTATATATTTTATGTTAAAGTGTAGTAAGAGAAAAATATGTAAGCATGTATTTATCAAAGCATAATTGTAGGCATACAGTCGATCACTATCGACTCCGAAATTAGCCCCCTGATCTACACCATTTACAGATGAGTTCGAAAAAAAAATTGTAGTTTGAAAATTCTACTTGTAAGTCGAAGATTTCCTTTGTTATTCGATGCTTCCATTTGTATTTTGAAGATTCGACTTGTAATTCGAAGATTTCATTTGTAATTCAAAAATTCCAGTTGTAATTCGAAAAAGATCAATTGTAATTCGAAATAAATCAATTGTTATTCGAAAAAAATCAATTGTAATTCGAAAAAGATCAATTATAATTGGTAAAAGATCAGTTGTAATTTCAACCAATTTTAATTCAAAAAGGTCAATTATAATTCGAAAAAGATCAATTGTAATACGAAGATTTCAATTGTAATTCGAAAAAATCAATGGAAATTCAGATGAAATATGTAATTTTTGGCGTTTTTATGGAGTCATTTTGACTCCCAATAGGAAATTTTTGGATCAATTTTCACAAAAAAAAAAAACTTAGAAACCCTAATTTCATAAGAATTTTATTTAAAAAATTACTTTTACTTTTACCACTTTAAAAACTATGGTGGAAAACCCTTGTGGATAAAAATAGATCTGGGCAGTTTGTACGTTATTGAAGACTCAACTTCACTTGTTTTTTAATGCCGCTTGTGTAGCAAATAGATAAATTTAAGAGAATATCGGGATTAGTTTTTATAGAGGAACTAAGTCCAAAAATGGTCCCATTATAAAGTTCATCTAAAACAAATTCCAAATAAACTTTAATTAAATAACTCACATTTTCCAAAAGTTTTAAAAGATTTATGAAAATATCGGAAAGGTGGTTTGCACGGAGGCTAGAAGTCTGATTCCGATCAAATTTGAAACGATGATTTATAGTAATAATAATAGGTCTGTTTGTTTACTTAAATTTCTTACTACTTTTACTACAACCAGGGCTGCCAGACTTGGGGATTTATCCCCAAAGTTGGGGATTCCATGCTAGAAAAAAGGACAACAAATCTCATTTGGGGATTGGGGATTTCCAAAATTATTTTGGGGATTTTTTGGGGATATTCGAAATTAAATCTATATACAGTCAAACCCGGTTATAACGAACTCCGAGGGACCAGTAAAAATAGTTCGTTATAAGCGTAGTTCGCTATAAGCGGGGTATATTTTTTATCAACCTAGTTTTATTTCCAAAAAATTAGATCCAATTTTGATTTATTTGATTTTTTTTTGTAAATAAACTACTTATTGCGAAGAAAACATTCAAAATATAAATTAATGACATAAAAACTATATTAAAAACCAAAAATTTTCAACTTTTTGTGAGTTCGATAAACATGATTGCCGCACATTCTGAATTATTTATGGGAGTTCGTTATAAAAAGGTAAATACACATGAACTTTTATTCGTGGGACCTTAATAAGTAGTTCGTTTTAACCGAGGATTCGTTATAGCCGAGTTCGTTATAAAAGAAGTATTTTGTGTGAAAACTGATGCCAAATCGTCGGGACTTTAGAATTAGTTCGTTATAACCGAGAATTCGTTATAACCGAGTTCGTTATAACCGAGTTCGACTGTAATACAACAAGCTAAATTAAATAAAATCAACGATTTTTAAAAATTGTTTTAGTGATAACCTCTCTTTACTACGAGATTACGAAGCTCTTTTAGCAAAACTTGCATTTTTCGGCTGTAAAATGTATATTAAAATTGCCAAACACCGTTTATTTACGCGTTTGGGGATTTTTGGGGATTTTTTATTTGCAAAATCTACGAAATAAAATTATAAAATTACCACTAATAATTTTTTTTTTTTAAATTAAGAAAAAAAAAAATTGTGAAATTAAAAAAACGATTTTTTTTATTGTTTGGGGATTTCTGGGGATATTTTGTTATATTTTTGGGGACAACGGAAAAAGTACCTGGCAACGCTGACTACAACTGGAAATTTTTGTTTACTTTTTGTACTGAAAATTTCCAGCTGTAGTAAAAGTAGTAAAAATGAGTAGATTGTAGTAAGGTAAACGAACAGACATAATAATAATAATATTAATAATAATAATAATAAACTAGAATCCAATGTAACATTGAGAGTAAATAAAAATAATAAAAATAATAATAATAATAATAATAGTTTTGATCACATGATCAAATATTTTTATTTATTCTTTCAATTTATTTACAATTCATTTTTAATAAATTCAACCTAACCGAGAGCTGGTAGCAATAACCGTCGTCTCATTGTAGCGAAAAAAACCAAGGCTTCTGGTGGGAATCGAACCCATGACCCCCATGTTCAAAGGCTAGCACACTACCAACTAGCCTAAGGGGCCCCCTAACGATGATTTATGAATACATGGTCAAATTTCGTAACCATATTTTATAATACAGTTATTATTAGGTTCATTAAGCCAAATTGGACGTTTATATAAAAATTGGTCTAATACTGGACCGATCTTTTTCAATTTCAAAAGACTTAGTTTTTTCGCCAACAGACAGTGATTCTGAGTCGATCGGTATACTTAAAGATAGGTCTAGGACCAATGCACGGTGGTCAATTCCGGCCAAAAATCAATAACTTCTTTATTTCTGCATGTAAATAGCTCAAATTTAATATTCGAATTAAGAATAACATATCTGATACCTTTCCCAAATGTTGGACCTACAAATACAGTGGTTGGCCAAATAATCATGGACGTCCCAAATGTATCAAACATGTCTGCATATAAACAGCAATAATTTAATATCCGAATTAAGAATAATATATCTGATCTCTTTTCAAAACGTTGGACATACAAATATAGTGGTTGGCCAACTAAGCATGGACGTGTCAAATGTATCAAACTAATTAAGGTGGAGGTTGGAACTAAAAGAAACAGCCTTAGTGTTAGCAATTTTTTTAAAAAATAGATACGCAATACTTTTTAATTCTGTTTTTTATTTGAAATATTATCAATCGTAATATTTTTAAAAGTTTAAAAGACAAGGAATTGCCAGAATTTTTTAAAATTTGACCTAATTAATATTTGAATGAAAGAAGGAATTGAAGTTTTTCTATTTTTTGAGTTTACGTTAGCATATCTTTAACAAAAATCAATTTTTTTCCAAAAAAAATGGCCACGTTAAGTGCTTGAAAATTTAATAATCTACAAATCAAAAAAAAAATATCATCAAAATCGGTTTAGAAGTTTTTGCTGTAAAAATGCAGCCAATTTTTCACTTTAAAAAAACAACACACGATTAACTGGCAACCCTGAAAATTCTAGTTGACCAAATTTGGTGTTATGAAATTTTTAAAAATGCTAAAATGTTCTTTCAAATGAAAAAACAGAATTAAATAATACTACTATTACATATTTATTTTTTTAGCTGTTTAAAAATTGCTAACATTAAGGCTGTTTTTTAGTTCCAACCCCCCTTAAACCACATTTTTTTTTTTATTTCGTCTTTTTTTAAGTTTTGTTTAACGAAAATCTATGGGTTTTAAGTTAGTATCTATTCACATTCCCTATTTTGGTGGTGTTTGTAGGTTTAAAAAAGTCCACCATTTGTAAAAAATGAGTCCACTAAAAATGCTCTGGTTTAAAGAATCGGTAAAAGTAGGGGCTGAAATTTAAAATACTTACTTTTAATAGTTAAAAGTACAAACTGCTTTTTATAGCAAACCTCTAATAGCCTCTAATTGATTTTTATGGTCTTTCAAAATTTATTTTTTTAGAGTTTTTTTTTAATTTTTATCTAATTTTCATTCACATCACTTTAAGACAAAAACGCACACAAAATCTACAAAAACCACATGGAATGATTATTTACTATATGAATTAAAAATCCATGTCTGAACTTACAAAAATAATGTGAAGAAAAATGCATAGCCAACTTTTATTGAAAACTAAAATATACATTTTAAAAAAAGCTGAAATGAAAAGCAAAAAATACTCAACTTTGCACCACTATGGACAATAATATAGTGTTACAAGGCCCAAAAAAAGATTTAACTTGTATGTTTTGAAGTATTAGCTATAATATAGCATCAAAAGTTCATCAAGATTTAATAAAAAAATAAAATGATTTTTGGCCGGAATTGACCACCGTGCAATGGAGTTGCAAACATTAGCAATAAATATTATGGAATTAATTTATAGATATCAAAACTCTAGTAAAGTTGATCCTATAATAAGCTGCATAGTTGATAAGATGATATTTTTAAATTTTCATATAGAATCATAAGAAACAGAAATAAATTTGTTGGTTAATGAAAATTTCCTTAATATTTGAATTTCAGGTTGTCCTCAATTTAATAGTTGTGTTGGCAATATAAATCTTTGCCTAAAACAAAAAGATGTCTCTCTTACTACAATGTTTAAAAATAGTTCAAGTTTGAGTTGAACATTTTATGCCCAAATGACTTGGTACCTCATCAATGCTATAGCAATGCTGTGACAGTAAAGATAACGCACAATACGATGGCCAAATACTCAATGTAAGTATTACCCTTATCCCTCGATTAAAATTATTTTATTAATGATTCTACTTAAAATACTTTTTCCAGAAAACGATTCAAGCGAAGGAAAATTTGGAAAATTTTTTAAGTAGCGGCCTTTCAAAATAATGGATCAATTAAAAGAACAAATCAAGTGACTAGTTAATGGATGTGTAGTCACCACAGTACATGAGTAGTAGTATCACAGAATTGCATCTGATATGTGTAAGTATTAGTGACAGCACACGGTGTAACTTTTGACGTTTCATACAAAACGTAAACAAACATCATAAATACATGCACAAAAGCTCACACGTATAGGCACACATATACTAGGCAGCGATGATCATTCTGTACTAAAAACCATACCACCATATTGGAAAGTACGCATACTAGTCTGTACTGTGGTAGTCACACAGCTGGTAGAAAGTAGATTAGCTTTATTTGTCCTGTGGATCAACCCCTGAAGCATGGTAAGAAGGTGAACCAATTCTAAAAGTGCCTATCCTGTGACTGGTTAAAATAGGACTGGTCCCCAAACTAGTACATGGGTGCATATGCTGTAAGTTAAAAATGAGCAATTAATCAGAAGGAACTGATCCCGCGACAAGTGAACTAGATTGGGTTAATTTAGTGACATGTCCATTAGTGCTAGTTTGGTGACATGTTCCTGAAGATGAAATCTGTGACAAGTTTTTTGTGACGAGTTCTGTGATCCTTGTCACTTTATACCAGTTCACCGGATCGGTTCTCTTTCTCACAGGGAAGATATTTATCTAAAATGTGTCCCTTTGTAAGAAATCGGTATATTTATGTGAACGGTTGCTGTAAAAAAATATATCTGATGTAACGTTAATTTACTACAATAGTGACATAACACAAAAATTAGATTTAATTTAATGAGTTTAATGGTGCAGAACTATTCGCTATATCATGCGTTATACTTTTTGTTAGTGTAAATATCGGATTAGTATCTTTTCAACCAACCACTTGAAATTAGTTGAAAATGAGGTTTTTTGAGTTATGTTACTATTGTAGTAAATAAGCGCAAAGATCACAGAAAAATCAAATCTAACGTAAAAATTAAAGGTATCGGTGTACTCGCATAAATTCCTCCTCTACAATTAAATGACAAATACATTTATGAACATGCTGGACTTTATACAGCACATACACACACAAAAAAAGTAACATATATGGACAAATAAAAAACACTTTTATACATACGGGTAACCAGTGAGTAGTGATTTGAGTTTTATTTTTTCTCTTTAAAATGAATGGCTATCACTGATGTATTTTATAATGGTTCATATAGAAAAATGGTTCAGAAAAATATTTCTATTTATAAATTCATGGTAAACAGGAGCGGGGATATTACGGTAATAAACAGTGATTTCCGAGGGATAACAATTTCCGAAACTGAAAAAAAATAGTATCAGTACCTTAAAACCAAAATGCAGTAACTAACAATCCGATTACATGAGAGGGAGAGAAAAAATTACATAATCTTAGGTATAACAGCAAACAAAAAACAGGAATGGCTCTTGGGGTTTCAAGTTGAAAAAAGTGTTCCTTGGATGTCCGCAAGACCTTATTTCGATTAGTATTATCAATGTGTTGAAGGCTGCGACCCTAAAGTCTGACCTGGTAAAAGCTTTATCTTGATTGAGCATTTTGGTGATTGAGCATCTTGTTTGAGCATCAGTGCATCGCCTTACATAGACTATGAGGTCCGTTATGAAACTACGGGACTAATATATATTTCTGTTATTAGCTTCTGAAAAACCAATCTAACAGTAAGTAAGTCGTGATATTTCGACATCCCTGATGCACTTCGCCTCTTCTACGACCGTACAGCATCTATAAAAAATTATTTGTAAATGTTCTTAGGATTTGACCGGTTATTTTCGCTACTCCAATTGAAGTTTCGCTGCTAGGGAGTAGAAACAATCGTTCTTGCAATTTTTCAAAGATGTATATGTTTACATCACAGTGAATCCCGATCTTTCCGAAACTTCTTTTGTTGCCAGCACCTGATATACACTACTGTGGTCCAGTATTCTTTTAGCCATTCTGCGTCTGAACTTCTTTAAGTAGACTCTGAAAAAACCTGATTGTTTAATTTTGATCCATTCGTATAGAAATTTTTGGAGCCCATTTAAGGAATCTTTCTGATACAGGATTTGATGGATGGTAGTGGTAAAGGGTCAGACAAACCGGCTTCTTGTATGAGTATAGTTAATATTCAAAGTGATGTTAATCCATAAATAAATCGCGCGAATGCATTTAATGGAATACATGGGGTTGCAATCCCAAAGTACAGTAAAGTCAACATTCAATGGTATATTCTTTCAATTAAGGTTGACACAAGAATCTTATGTCAGACTCGAAAGGCGTCTGTACGAACAGCGATTGCTGGCTAAGCATTTGTTAAAAGGCTAAAGAATAATACTAGTTCATCTATTCCAACCCTTATAAGGAATGAACAAATATTCACAGACTCGGTAGATAAGGCCAACCTTTGTGCTAAAATGTTTGAAAGAATCTCATTTTTGCCGGAAAGCAATCAACCAATGTCCAAGATATTTTTTGGAGCACGTGCAGCTAAAAGTGTTCTTGAAGATCTTAACGTTAATAAGTCAGCGAAGTCAGATGCTATTTTAGCACTAGTATTGGAAAATTTTACTTCAACATAGTTTCGTCCCTTAGCAAATGCTTTAAGCTACTCGTACCGTGAAGGGATTTTCCCATCGTGTTGAAAAGTGTCTAACTTTCAGCCAATCCCTAAAAATGGTGGGGTTCTAACCCTAATAACTACAACCCAATAGCAAATCGCTCTACGCTCTCTAAGGTAATAGAGAGTGCCCAACTCACTTTTGTGCGATCGGCTGTATGGCTATGGTAAAAGTCGTTCTTAGGTTGACTTGTTGGCGTTTCTTTCGAAACGTTGGATTCGTTCCATCCACAAATTTGATGAAAGCAAAGTTTCTCTTGATATGTCCAAGGCGTTCGATTGTGTGAGGCACGGTTCCCTCGTTTCAAAGCTTATAACGTTTGGTGTTGGTATTGATTTTTCTCGATTTATATCGAGCTTTCTTTGTAATCGCACCGTGTGACTCCAAAAAGCGTTCTCTCCATACCTTTTAAATGACATGATGCGTCTTATACTGAATCGCCTCTTGAGACTTGTGAGCTTCTATTGGAAACTCATTTTCCAGGATGTATGTCCGTTAGTGAACCATCAAGAATTCCGTATATAACCGAACGAGTTAAATGGACGATCAGTAAGTTTTCCTCCCTCAAATCACCGGGTCCGGACGGTGTGTACTTTAGAAGGGAATTGATCTGATTATTCCTTAACTGATAGGACTATTAAGATCAAGCCTTTTGTTTTGCTACGTCCCGAAACCTTGGAGAGAGGTAAAAGTGGTATTTATGCCTAAGGCATAGATGAAGTCTGAGCAACTAGTCAAATCATACAGGCCAATTAGTCTTAAATAAATATCGGAGTTCGTCAAGGTTGCGTTTGTCACCTCTATTATTTAACGTAGTACTTGATGTGGTTATGAGCCATTCTATGACCAAACAATATGGGACTGTATGATAAACTCGACGACCTTGACTATGCGGATGATGTATGTCTTCTCTCCCCCCGTTTCTCAGATATGCAGGCTAAGTTCCTACTATTCGCGGAACGGGCGGCTAAAGCTGGTTTAGAAGTAAACATCAAAAAGATGAAATCATTGCGTATAAACAACTCAAACACTGCACTTTTTTAACTTATGGGACATCTTATCGACGATGTTGGATGTTTTTGTTACTTTGGGAGCTTGATATCCAAAAGCGGAGGCAGCAAAGAATATATTAAGAATAGATTATCCAAAGCTAAGCAAGCATATAGCACGCTAAATAAATTCTGGCGGTCAAAAAGCATTTCAACACGCACAAAAATTCAAGTTTTTAACACTTACGTCAAATCTGTGTTTCTCTATGGTTGCAAAGAATGTCAAAGGATAAGAATTTATAGAAGACATTTGTTACGGCCCTAGTAATTCAAGGAATAAATATCCTTAGCACGATGGAAAAAGTGCTTTATTAGACAACCCTATTTGAACAGCCAACCGATGCAAAATTTAAGATTGCATATCAACAGGGTAAATCTACTGAAACTGCAGTCCAACATGTTGCTGCAACGATTAAAAAGGCCGTAGAAGCAAAAAAAATTCGATAATACATATAATGATGCGTTAAAGAAAGCTATGGTAAGAATGGATATTCCTAGGCTTATAATAAACTGGACTCTGGAGATGTTAACATTTGGAGTGAGTCACCGATTGGCAAGAACCAACCAACAGGTTCCCATATATACATAATTTCTGACTGTCAGGCTGTACTGAAAGTTCTTATGGCTTATGATGTGACATCCGGACTAATCATGAACTATATTTAGTAAATTAGCGAAGTAGGACGACATAACGACTTGATAATCCTGTGCACTATGGGCCACGAGGAGCATACGGGGAGATTGTTTGGCAAATCGTGATGCCCGACGACCGTTCATTGGCCCAGAACCATTCTTTGTATTGCCATCGGGACATGATAAGGAAAAACTCAAAATGAGGAGTTAATCTACGTTTTTAGAGCACTGGAACTTTTGTGCTGTCCAGCCGCTGGCAAAGAGTTTCATAACTCCATCCAGCTCGTTATCGAAACGACTACTATCTATGGACAAAAAGGATCTCCGAATTCTTACGTTTTTTAAGAAAAATCTGTCTGACACGAACGCGTGCAGATTCTGCGAGTTAGAGGAGGAGACGACAGAACATATACTTTGTGCATACCCAAGATTGACTGGAGGACGAAGACTGGAACATTCTACGACTGCCGTATGGAAATCTTTACCAAATAGGATTCTCGGCTTTATCAAAAGCCTGAGTATTTAGGGCACCCATTTCAGGTTGCACAATAAATTAATCTGGTTTCACTGCAAAGGACTTCTTTAATCCAATCTCATCCTGAGTCCCGACGAAATAAGTCGTCAAGCCCTAGACTGGAACCCACAAGGCAGTAGAAGAAGAGGTCGGCCAAAGATCAGTTGGAAAAGACGCTTGTTTAAAGATATTGAACACAGCAGAAAAAGCTGGAACGAGATCAAATTACTTCCGAATGACAGAACATCTTGGAGAAATTTTGGAGAGGCCCAATGCTTCGCAGGGAGTTAAGCGGAAATGAAGAAGAAGTATCCTGAGTGTTGGATTAAATTAAAAAAAAAGGAACGGAAGGTGGAAAACCTATCGTTTCTGGGCAGAGGCTGACATATTTGTACAAGTATCAATCAGGTCACCTTCAAGTCGGTTATAAAGAAGACTGAAAATAATATTAACCAATCTGTTATAATCCTCTGATATCGTATGAGCTATATCCGCTACTGTTTTCATTATTGCCAACAGGCCTCACATATATATATATTTTTTTTGTAATTTTGGGGAAAACAAATAAATATTGTATGTTTGAGTGTATACTATAACGATTTTGTATATTTACCTACCTCCCAAACCATTACTTTATATAGTTCATGAAAAGCTTAGTGTGGGAGAGGGGAACCAAAAAAAGTGACAGTAAAAGACCAAAAGTTATATGGCAAACATTGTTAAAGATCTACGTTTATGCATGCATACAAACTGAAGGTAAAAAATCCTCCAACTCTACTAAATACATTTGTAGTTAGAGAACTGAACTGACTGACTGCAATCCATTTAGCCAAAAGGGAAAAATATTGTCGTTTAATATTATTTTTGTGTTTGTTTTTTTCTTGCCTCCACAAAAAATTCCCATCATATATGAAGTTTGAATTATCGTGATTCGTGACACGGCATGTAAAATAAGAATTTTTTGAAACAACAAATATTTTCGCATTTTCGTTTTTTGAGTGTGCCCTACATTATTTTGTGTTATACAGTAGCAAGTGTTAGGTATTATGTATTAGAAGATGCTCAAAATGTGATACTTGGAAAAACTTCTGTGGAAACATAGTAGACGTTTCTGAGGCATTCAGGCTGCCCAAAGTTCCGGCTTGTTCTCCTTGCACCCAAAGATACCTGAAGGATCCTAATGGGGTGTGGTCTTCCTCTAGCGAGGTGTCGATGGATCTCCTTTTAAACACGCATTTTCTGCGCAATTCCATGACGCCGTTACAAGCTTTGTAAGGTTTTGACACCCAATCATCTGAAATTACTTCGGAATTAATAAATATGCCATCAATAATCTGGACGGGATTATACCTGATGGTATAATCCCGGCTGATATCCCAGTTGATATGCAGAAAGTGAGTTATATATTATGAATATGCCTAATATTATCTTCACTCAACCTCTCTCCTCTCTTAATGTTTACATTTATGCAGTATTGCCATAAGAGAATTTTGAAAAAATGTGAAACAGCAGAAAAAATAGCGCTAAAATGCTCTAGAGGCCAAACAAGTAGAAAAGTTAAATTCGACTTTGCCGAATCTATGAATGCCCTCTACAATGCATTTTTTTAAAGGGTAGTACATTTTTTAACGTGAAAAAATTAACAATTTTGATTAGAAATATTTTATTTTGAGTAAAAAACTCTTTTTTTGTCATTTTTTTTTTTTTTTTTTAAAAGAAGAATTACTAATTTTTTTTTGAGTGTAATATTTTTTCCGAGTGTAATGTTTTTTTTACTGTTAAAATATTTTTGAGTGAATGCACGTACGTATGTACACAAAATATTGTAATTTTTGTAAAAAAAAATCTAAATTTTTTTTGTGTAAATTTTTTTTTAGTGTAAAATTTTTTTTGAGTGTAAAATTTTTTTATGAGTGTAAAATTTTTTTCGAGTGTAATTTTTAAGTTACCAATGCTTTTCAAACTAAACAAGTTTAAAAAGCATTGCTTTAAAATTAAACAAGTTTGAAAAGCATTGTTTAGTTACCACCAATGCTTTTAAAACTGGTTAAAACACGTGGCATTTTAGATGAAACTAATCTGAAATTCAGGGTTTTGCTTATAACTTTTGAACCACTGGACCGATTGAGCTGAAATTTAATACCAAACAGACCCGGCGAACGGCAAAGATACCCAGTCAGAAAAATACAATCGCAAAAGCGTTGTGAAAGCGTTGTAGACGGTTGTACGAGCGTTCTGTATACCAACTTCAAAGCGCCTTCAGATGATCCGAATGATAACATCGATCTACGCTAGGTTTAAAGCGTTTTAAAAGCGATGTAAAAAAGTGCTTTGAGAACGTTTTTTTTTTTTAAGTCATCAAAGCGCTTTAAAAACCCAAAGTAAAGAATTTCTGTTTTAGTTCGGTTATAATAATTTGTTTGATACAAAGTGAAATCCGAAAAAAAAGTTTTTGTACTCAAAAAAATTTTCGAAACTAATCTAAAAACATTTTTTATGATTTTTTTTACTTAAAAAAAAAATTGACAAAAAATTGTTATTCAAAAATAGTTTCGAAACTTAGAAATTTTTTTCAAAAAAAAAAAAAATAAATATAAAGAACTCTTAAAACGCTTTTCGAATACGCTCGTAAAGCGTTCCAAAAAAACGTTTTGAGATTGCTTTTTTTTTGTTATAGAGCTTTCAGAACACTTTTCAAAAACGCTCGCAAAGCGTTTGAAAATACCGTTTTGAGAATGCTTTTTTTTTGTTACAGAGCTTTCAGAACGCTTTTTTTTAGAACCGTCGTCAATTTCTGCTTGGGTACATGCCAAGCTTCAGTAGTCTCATTATTGTCTTTCGAAAGTTATCGTGTTTTTTATCTCGTAAATTCGCGAAATACCCTTGCCGAAATACCCTGGACCGATTGAGCTGAAATTTAATACCAAACAGACCCGGCGAACGGCAAAGATACATGCCAAGCTTCAGTAGTCTCATTATTGTCTTTCGAAAGTTATCGTGTTTTTTATCTCGTAAATTCGCGAAATACCCTTGCCGAAATTTACTCTTTTGTTCATAACTTTTGAACCACTGGACCGATTTGGCTGGATTGCAATACCAACCTGACCAGGTAAATGGCAAACATATATGCCAAACTTCAGTAGCCTCCGTAAATTCTGTCAAAAGTTAGCGTGTTTTCTACGGACGGACAGACAGACAGACGGACGGACGGACATCGCTAGATCGACTTAAAATCGATCGAGGATCATAAATATATATACTTAATGGGGTCCTAGACCAATATTTCGAGATGTTACAAACGGAATGACAAACTTATATATACCCTCTATCACTAGAGTGGAGGGTATAAAAATAAGTGCTATGTTTTTTTTTTTATTTTTTTCGACATACTATTGTACACATGGACCAGACCGATAAATTCTTAAAGCAAAGCCGAAAATAAAATGAACGCATCTTTCTAGATAAATTCGCATTTTCGGGAAAAACACAAATAAAAAAGTTATATTTCTCCAAATTAGTCAAAAAATAGTCTGTAGTCAAATTTCAAGGCGGTTCTTTCTCGTATTAACCCTCTATCTGCATTTTTAGGGGTCTTTTAGTCCTTTTTTCAAATAATCTCATTGAACACAACTAAAACGTGCGTTAAAATGTTCAACAAAAATATTGTGCATCAAATTTCACTATGATACTTTACAATTTTACCGTTTTTAGCATTTTGTTTACATCGAAGGAACTATTGGCCTTTGACAACCCCTACACTAAAAAAAAAAGTAAACTAAAATCTGGGAAAATTAACTAAAATTTTGAGAAAAAGAGGGAATGATTTGGCTCCAAAAATTTTATTTTGTTTTGTTTTGGTTTTACTTTACTTTGGTTTACCAAAAATAAGGAAAACAATGTTATATAATTTTAAGCCAATTTTAACTACACTCATAATAATAACTCTGTAAAATACTCTGTAAAATGACTGTAATCTCAATTCAACAGATATTTGACAGAGTTTTCTGTCAAAATACAGATTTAAAGAAAAAACTTTGCATTTTGTTGTGACAAAAAAACAAAGTTTCCTCTGTTATATTACTTTTTACTTTGTAATCTTAATTTTACAGATAATTAACAGAGTTTTCTGCTAAAATACAGATCTAAGCAAAATACCTCGTATTTTTTTTTTTTTATAACCAAAAAAGTTTTCTGTTTTGAGTAGTTTTTGTTAACAAACATCAAAATTTTATCTGTAATTTTTTTTTTTTTTTTGAGAAAAAGTTGAAAAAGTAGCAAAATAAGTTAGCAAAATTTATTTTTCAGAAATTTTATAAAAATTTTACAAAATAACATGCATTTAACTAAACTCTGTTAATTTACAGAGTTTTTTCTGTAAATTTTTTTTTTTGCATCAAATATATGTAATTTTCATAGTTTTCCTTGCTAAATGGTGGTTTATTCAACCAATATTTTACTAGAAACTCTGTAAATTAACAGTTTTTTTTTGTCCAAATCATCAGAGTTTTATGGTAAAATTACAGAGTTTTCTCTGTAAAAAAGCTTTCATATTTAACCAATATTTTACTATAAACTCTGTAAATTAACAGTTTTTTTCTGTCAAAATCATTTTACAGAGTTTTTTTAGTAAAATTACCAAGAAATGTTGTTAGCTGGAAAAGTATGGTGTACTCTGTTAAATTAGCAGAGTTTTTCTGTAATTTAACAGAGTTATTATTTTGAGTGTAGAAATGGGAAAAATTATATTACACTTTAGTTCATTCACATTTTAGAACTAGATTGGGTCTAGAATCTGGACCCATGGGTTCGGAGCCCGACAGATATGCAGAGCTATGCTATTCCATATTTTTCTTTGTAGTCTTTCTTTTGAAAATTTCATCCGTTTCGCTCTAAATAGCTTAGTTTTCTAGATATCGCCATTTAAAATTTTTAACCTTTATGTGCTCGGGATTGTAAACTTACGTTGGCGGTCGGAAGTCTACATTTGTAGCAAATATGTTTTTTTATGGAAAACATATGAAAAAAACACTAGCACGCATAGTGTTCTACTTAAATGCATAATTATTAAGAAACATATGATTTTTAGATACAAAGTGAAGGTGAAAATGTTTAAATTTAAACTTCACAATATAGACAATGCTCAGGGTGCATGGGCTGTATGTTGTTAGAAATATCAGGCGGGTGGTTCATATTAGTGCCAGAAACAGGAAAACTATCAAGCGCCACTTCAATGGCCAGGTGTGTTAGAGCATATCCTAATACCCTTGTATTTTCAGAGCGCTGTACAGTTGCTGGCAAGAAGGGCTACTTTGCAAGGCTTTGCAGGAACTTTCGTCGTTTGACTGTTTGGTAGATATGGTCGTTATTTTCCGAAAATATTATAAATGCGGCTAGATAGAGCGCATATATCTAGCATGTTCAAAAATATTGCCAAAGACCAGAGCAAAGTTTTGAGTTTTGACTTTTTGAAAGTTAGATTTTTTGACATCAAATGCCTACCCAGATTCAATGATGTGAAAAAATTGTCACACACGACACTCTCTCCAATATTTGTTGCACGGCTTGCATTTGCGCTCTTCTTTACTCTCAACAGCGAGATTTATACAAGAATATCGCTGTTGAGAGGAAAAAATTACTTTACATCGCATGTGAACCAGACTTATATGCCATACTTTGCAGGCTTGGGTGGGATGCGTAAATCCGTGATATGCAAATAGTTGTTCGTCAACTGTAATTTCTCCCGATGGTTGATAGTACAGATTTCGGCATTATTGCACGGTAATAACAAACTGCTTCTGTACTCCACAATGCATGTGTATCTTCATCGTTTAATTTATTAACGTCAGCGAAAAATAAATGCTCAAAGTGATGTGAATTTCCATACATTTTATATGATGTCTACATTTGTAGACTACCCGCCAGGAGATAATCATTTTGAAAAGTAGGGTCTGGGAGGTGCTGTAAATTATTTTTTTAAAGTGTTAGTGGCTAAAACTGCTTAGAATTGATTTTTAGGAAGCTACTGAAAATATCGGACCCTGTTGTTGTGGACAGTTTTTTTTTATTCAACTTTTTCTGCAAAAATGCTACAAATGTAGACTACCGAGCACATAAAGGTTAACTAAATTCTAAAAAGTTATTTACTACATTCTCAGAAGTTATTAACTAAATTCTAAGAAGTTTACTTCCTCAATTCAACGAAGAGAAATACTATAATGTTTTTTTTAAGTAAATTTTAACTAAACTTGAACTAAATTATTTTTTAAGAAATATGTGTAAAAAAATAGAGATACGTTTCCTAGATTTGTGGAAAATTTCTTTGGCAGTTCTTACTGTTGTTTCCTAATATTCAAAAATTCCTTTTAAAGAAAACTATGAACTAATTATAAGTAAATGAACTAAACTTTTTTCCTCATAGTTAAGAAAATTTTTAATTTTTTAGTTAAATTTCACCTAAATTTTAGGAAAATTCATGATAAATTTTCAAAGACATTTTTTCTTTAATTTTAGTTATGTCTTTTTTTCAGTGCACGTGGTCCCCTGTACAATTTGCTAAAATAAACAAAACAATTTTTAATTTTTTTTTTAAATTATATTTCACTCAGATTTCTCATGTAATCAATTACAATTAATTTTAAATTTTGTATAAAAAATAAAAAAAAAAAAACACACACAAAAAATCGTGCCGCCATGATCAGCTGTCTTTTATTTGTACGCGCCAACGAAAGACTAAACAGACTCGACTCGACAGGCGCACTGTGGCGCCTTTTCACTAAATGCGTTGCAAAAAAAAAGAAATTGATAAAACAAATGATTACATCTGATAGAAAACTCCTCACTGATCAAGAATCCAAGCACATTTTTTAAATCGGATAATAGTTATGAATTATAGAGCCACTCAAAGTTGGCAATTTTTCAGTCTGCAGAAAAAGTTCAACTTTAAAAAAAATATATCATCTTTTCAATTGAATTTCAGGCAAACTATTCAAGCGATCATTATTTTTTTGGTGTCGTTTGAAAGGTATATTAATTCAAATAAAATGATATAAAAAAAGGGTTAACAAGTCGAGTACTTTTTTTCAGGGGCAGTTTTGCAAACACACCATATATCGGTCTTTTTTCACATTTGATAGAATAGAACAAAAAAAGTGACGGCTTGTGACGGGAACTACTAAACAGAGGCTGTTTAGTGTTTAATACTCTAACTTATTTAAATAAAATTGGGTGCCCCTACTTGCCCGTGTACATGAAAAATCAATGAAACTCTAACAACTTTTACTATGAAAAGGAGATATTTTTGAAACATCCTAACAGATTTTGGTCAGTTTAGAGATCCACTGGCATTTTTTACAAAGCTTAGTACATATATTGGTCATTAATTTATTATTTGGTTTTTTTGTAATTTTTTATTCGCTTATAACGTCCCCTAACGGAAATTTTTTTCTGAAAAGTTACCTCTTTGACGAGCAGTATTTCCTAAACGAATTAAGATATTTTAAAAGAAAAAAATTTGTATTTTTGATAAAACAAAGTTAAACATAAAAATTGCGAAAAACTTGTGTGTCATCTCGGGATTTTTGAGAATTTTTTAAATAAAAGTTTGTGTACAAAAAAAAATAAAAATGTTATCTAACTTGATTTTTAATATGTTTTTAATTTATAAAGTTTTAAGACTTTAAACCTTAGTGAATGATCTGTTAAAATTTAACCTACAGCTAATTATATGGAAGTGAAATTAGTGTTTTGAATTCTCATAGAATTTATAGCTCTTTCTATATGTATTTCAAAGTTCCTAAGCATATTTTAAATTTTGCCTATGTCTTTAAGACATAAATTTATTTGGTTAGTATAAAAGGTGAAACTTTTTTTTAAAAAAATATAAATTTAAAGTAAATTTTTACTTGACACAATTAAAAACTTACTTCAAAAAAACACAAAATTTTATTTGTGTAAATTGAAAATTTTCTCAAATTTGTTCGTAAACATTTATTAAATTTTTAAAATTTTTGTTAAAAGTTTACTCAATACTACTCAATGGTTTTCTGGTGCAAAATTGGGCAATATTTTTTTCAATACTGTACAAAATTTTAAAAATCGTTTTTCTTATTAGAGTGATGTTTTTTCTAGACCTTTATTGTGATTATTGTAGCATTAGGTATAACTAACCTGACCAATCATTCCTGACCAATAATTCCTTATAGTGCATTCACATTGGCATCGAAAGCCCGTTTAACGAGGTTTCGCCTCAAACCTCATTTGAAAGTACGTATTTTCCCATACAAATTGAAAACTTTTTGTTATGAGTTTTCAACGAAAGTACGTTTGAAAGCTCTTAAATTTCATAAAGAAAATAAATTAAAGAAAGTGTCAAAAATAAAAAATAAAAATATTTAAATATTTTTAAGTGTTTTTATCGGCGCATGCCATATTCTGTTTTGTTATTAAGGGTTTGTGATTGAAGAAGAAAACATTGTATTTCTAAAGATTATTTTTAATGTGGATTTATTCCAGACCATGGTTTCTGTAGCCACCTCTACGTCATCAGTGGAGAAAATTACATTAGATATAAATTGTTTGATTATTTGTAAGACTGTTTTTTCTATATGTTTTTTCATCAACAGACTTAACTCTGAGTGGAATAGAACCCACGTTCTTCAAATTTTCCATCAGTTTGCAAAGCAAGTACTCTACCATCTGAGCTATCGCCCTGCTTGACAAACTAACAGCAGAAGTTGGTTTGTTCGTATTTCATTACAGATGTTCAGTGTGTGACGTCAACAGAAGATTTTTATTTTACACCAACGTGTATGAACAAATAATTCAGCGCTAAAATTGTTATGTGCAAAAACGAGACAAAGAGAGATTAAGGAATGTTGTTATTTCTAAGGATCGTAATTGTTGGTGTAAAATAAAAATCTTCTGTTGACGTCACACACTGAACATCTGTAATGAAATACGAACAAACCAACTTCTGCTGTTAGTTTGTCAAGCAGGGCGATAGCTCAGATGGTAGAGTACTTGCTTTGCAAACTGATGGAAAATTTGAAGAACGTGGGTTCTATTCCACTCAGAGTTAAGTCTGTTGATGAAAAAACATATAGAAAAAACAGTCTTACAAATAATCAAACAATTTATATCTAATGTAATTTTCTCCACTGATGACGTAGAGGTGGCTACAGAAACCATGGTCTGGAATAAATCCACATTAAAAATAATCTTTAGAAATACAATGTTTTCTTCTTCAATCACAAACCCTTAATAACAAAATATTTAAATATTTTCATAAAAAATAGCATTAAATCAAAAGATTTAAATAAATTATTGTAAATAAGTGCGAAAATTAATTAATCGTGTGCGATTAATGTCGATATGTTCGAAAATTTTATTCGGTAATTTTCGAAAACGTGATAACCGTCAAAAATTTCGGGTGTGAACGGTTATGTTTTCAAAATGAAAGCACGTACTTTCAACGAGGTTTCGAGCTGAGTGTGAATGTACTATTAGACTAGAGACTATGTTTGCTGACGTAATTAAAATAAAATTTTTCTAGTCAATGTTCTTATGCATTTTTTTACATAAAAAAAATTACAATCCCATAAAAGTATTTCCAGAATTTTGTGCATTTTGGAGGTTATTCGTGGGTTCGTTCAAAGCAAATTTCACTTATTAAAAAAAATCCCGCTTTTTAGATCAAAATCCCGCTTTTTCAACCTTTCGATCCCGCTTTTTAGTCAAAAGCAGTTGGTCAGGTTAGGTATAACGGAAAGCGCTTAACGAGAATATCAGCATGCGGATGCACTTAATTTGAAGCACAAGAAGTTATATTTAAAATGATTTGTAGATTTACAAATATTATTTCAAAAGAAACGATTTTTGCAACAAAGGAGGTCAAAAGGTGCCACTGTACATAGTGCAGTGTGCCTATTACAATGCGAGACGCTTTTCTTGAAGCTAAAAGGAAAAAAGTGCATTTTAAATTTTTGCAACGAAAAATAGTCGAAACGAGGCACTGTGCTTAATGCTGCAGTGGGCCAATGGCCATGTGGGTTACTTATTTTTACGTTGAAGGGGTTATCATTCAAATGCTTTATAAATTTTGATAATATCTTCATTACTTTTAAAGTTATAATGTTTACTACGAAAACGCTCAAAATACGACACTGTGCACAGTGCCGCGGCTTGCCAATTACATTGCGGATCATATATTTTAAACCTAGGGAGTCTTTTTTCAAATGGTTTATTAATTTTTAAATTGTCTTCATTATTTCAAAGGTATGATTTTTGCAACGATTACATTCAAAAGGCAGAAGTTTTATAAACAAAAATTAATGACATTTTTTAATGAAACTATGAAATCTAATGAACCCAATTTTTATGAAATTTGTTACCAATATGCATGATATTTAATCAACCTTATGAATTCCTTCATTAGTTAAATGAAATCAAAAAAATGAATCCGTTTCATTTATATCACAAAGGTTTTTTTTTTTTAGTGTACAACGCCACATTTACCTAGTAAGTAGGGCATTTATTTGTCGGTCTTAATTCACTACAAAACATTTTTACTTGTTTTCATTACATTTATGTTGTTTTCAATGGCTACAATGTAATTTTTTTTATGGCATAAATATGCAGGAGTGTTTGTCTGTGTTTTTTATGCATTTCTAACTACATTTATGACCCTCATCATAGTCAGCCTCATCATCGTCATCATCTTTATGAATTTGTATACGAATCCATTTAACATGTTGGAGTCATGTGTGTGTAGCATGTGTATTCGGGGGTACCCCAGTATATTTTGGAATTTTGTTGTGCAATTTGAAAATCGATAAATTGCAATTAATTTAATGGTCACAACACAAACGACATCTAAGAAATTTGAAATCATAAATCACAGCATCAATTGTGGTTAAAGGAAAGAGGCCATATTTTTTTTTTTTTTTTGAAAAAGGAGCGAATTTTGTTTAACAATATTTTAAAATGTTTATGGTTATGAGAGCTTTAATAATATTTAATCAAATTTATAAGACTTTCTAATAACTCAGTGCAACGGCGAATAAAACACAAGAACTTGACCAAATGGTAGTAAAACCTATACTCGGATTGTACTTCCTTTTCATGGGCCTCCAAAGATTCTGAAAAGCAATGGGGTCCTTAAAATATGGTGTCACGAATAAAACAATCCGAGTCGGAGTGAGCAAAAATCTATTATAAATTAACCAAAAATATTTTAAAACTACAACCGACGAAGTAAACACAAAAAAAGAGTAGTTGGGATTCAGTTGGAATTATCAAATTTCTATTATTAAATACATAATTTATTTCATGATGAAAATTATGATGAAATTTTTATCTTACTATTTTGTTTACAGCTAGGGAGGAAAATTAATGTAAATATATGAGCAAATCCATCGGAAATTTAACTGACGGATCACCGATTTTGTTAATTTTTGGTTAGAGCTTCATAAATGATTTAAACCAATATTTTTTTATTGTGGTCAATACTATGGAAGATATGGGCGTTTAAAAAAGATCTTTTGTGACAATATTGACTTTTAGACAGTTTTTAAACATTTTTTTACTCGGAAACCGTAAGTCGTACGAAAAAAACTTATTAAAACAATATTGTAGATAATATTACGAAGATTTAAAATTTAAAAAAAAATATATATATTTTTTTTTCAAAAATTTCAACAAAAAATTTTGAAAACAATATTTGAATGTCCTTTTTCCGTGGAAGGACACCATGGATTTCCAAAATCAAAATTTTAATTTAAAGTTTAGAATGCCCTTTTAACGCTCTTAAAATTTCAGAGAGGTGTTTTTTCGTATTGTTGAGCAATAAATTTTCAAAGTTTGTTAGAGAGCCAAATATTTGATTTTTTTCAAAATTTTGGCAAAAATTCAAATAGTTGGCTTTAGACTGTTTTTTTTTTATGTTTTTTTACACGGAAACCGTAAGTTGTACAAAAAATTCTTTTTGTGACAATATTGTTGATAAAATTATGGAAATTTTTTTTACAACAATAATGGAGTGTCCTTTTTTCTTACCAAGGACACCATGGATTTCCAAAACCAACATTTTTTGTTAAAGTTTAGAATGTCCTTTTAACGCTGTTAACATTTTAAGGAGGTGTTTTTTCGTGTTGTCGAGCAATCAATTTTCAAAGTAGGTGATATAGCTAAATTTTTGATTTTTTCCAAAATTTTGAAAAATAATCAAATATTTGGCTATCTAACAAATTTTAAAAATTTATTGCTGTTGAGCAAAAACCTGATAAAACACCTCCCTGAAATTTTACAAGCGTTAAAAGGTCATTCTAAGTTTTAATACAAAATTTTGTTTTTGGAAATCCATGGTGTCCTTCCCAGGAAAAAGGACATTCAAATATGGTTTTCAAAATTTGTTCTTGATTTTTTTTTTAGTTTTGTTTTTCTAAATTTTAATTCTTCATAACTTTATAAACAATATTGTTTTTATAAGTTTTTTTGTACGACTTACGGTTTCCGAGCACAAAAATGTTAAGAAACTGTCTAAAAGTCAATATTGCCAAAAAAGCGCTTTTTAAACGTCCATATCTTCCAAAGTATTGATACAAAAAAATATGGTTTAAACCATATTTGTATTGTTGAGCAATTAATTTTTAAAGTTTGTTAGATCGCCAAATATTTGATTTTTTTAAAAATTTTGGCAAAAAATCAAAAAAATTTGCTTTATCACCAACTTTGAAAATTTATTGCTCGACAACACAAAAAAACATCTCCCTGAAATTTAAACAGCGTTAAAAGGACATTCTAGGCTTTAATAAAAAAGGACATTCCAATATTGTTTTTAAAAATTTTTGTTAAATTTTTTTTGGAATTTTTTTTTTTGCTTCTAAATTTAAAATCTTTACAATTTTATCAACAATATTGTCACAGAAAGTTTTTTCGTTTTACTAACCGTTTTATGAGTAAAAAAGCACAAAAAATACTGTATAGAGCCAACTATTTGATTTTTTGGTAACATTTTAAAAAAACATTAAACATTAGGCTCTCTTACAAACTTACAAAATTTATTGCTCAACAATACGACAAAAACACCTCTCTGAAATTTTTACAGCGTTCTAAACTTTAAAACAAAATTTTGTTTTTCAAAATCCATGGTGTCCTTCCCAGGAAAAAAGGACATTCAAATATTGTTTTCAAAATTTTTTGTTGAAATTTTTGAAAAAAATTAAAAAAAAAAAATCTTCATAATTTTATCTACAATATTGTTTTTATAAACTTTTTTGCACGACTTACGGTTTCCGAGTGCAAAATTTAAAAAAACTGTCTAAAAGTCAATATTGTCAAAGAAGCGATTTTTTAAACTCCCACATCTTCCAAAGTATTGATAAAATTTTTTTTTTTTTTATCATTTATGAAGCTTTATCAAATAACCAAAAATAAACAAAATTGGTGGTATTAAAAGTTTTGGCAAGTCCAAATATACAATTGCAGTTTGTGTTATCAAATAATGCTCGATTACAAAAAGTAAATTTTCAATAAATAGATTAAAAATTAAATAAATATGTACGTAGAAACATATTTGCTTTGTCTTCAATTAATATTCAATAATGAACGGTTAAACAATGAAAAAACTTGACGGTCAAGAACCGCAGAATATGATTCAAGAAGAGGAAAAACTATATAAACTCCATGAGAAAAACTTAAAGTCTCACCAAAATCTTGAAGGAAAACTTCAGCAACAACGTCATCAACACCATGCTCTACAAAATGAACAACAGCAGGAGCTCTTTCAATTATGCCAGAAACAAGAACTAGTAGTGCAGCAACAACAACAATCGACAATTGATGCAATCTTAACAAAGCCAGAACCGCCCATAATGGATAATCAATCTACAGAAATGCTTAAGGAACAACAACTGATACAAGAGCAACAACAGCATATATTGCAACATGAACACCAACAGCAGCAACTTCTTGACCATCATAAACAACAAACGAGACATCAACACCAACAGCATATTTATCTTCAACAACAGCAACAGGAACAATTTCTTTTCGAAGAACAAAACCAGCAACTTTTACAATTACACCAAAAAGAACAACTTAAATTCCAGCAACAGCGACAACCAGAATACCTTAGGAATGCTTACCAACAGCAAGAGATGGAAATGCTAGAGCAACAAAAACAACATATTAAGCAACTAAAAGAACAACAACTTATATTGCATGAAAAACAACAGCAGCAACAAAAAGAAGAGCGAACACAATTGCTAAATAGTCATAAAAAAGAATTAGAACAACGGAAAAAAGAAAAAGATATTCTATTGAAACAACATGCAGAACAGATGCGAAATCTTAGAGAACAGCAACAACATTAGATTACTTACACTGTGCAACAAATTTGGGGTGTATCTTGAAGGGGACCAAAAAAAAAAATTAAACTGTACCAATAGAAGACCAAAACCCCCCAGGGTTTTGAAAACTTACCTCGAGTTCTTTTTTTATGGCTCAATGTTTTTAAATTTTTTTCAAAGGCGTTTTAAATAAGTCAAACCTGGGACCTGATGGTATAATCCCGGCTGAGATGCAGCAAGTGTCGGACTTTATAGGCCCGTTGCTGTATAATCTATACACAGCATGCATCAACTGGTCGTATATTCCTTTAAAATGGAGGGATACCAGAGTCGTCTTTATCCCGAAGGCTGGGAAAAGTTCCCACACAGCTCCGAAAGATTTCAGACCAATTAGTCTGTCTTCTTTTTTGTTAAAGAAAATGGAACGAATGATAGACTCATATTTGCGTAGAGTGATTGACCCGAGGTTGCTTTCGACAAAGCAACATGCATACAGCAAGGGTAGATCAACGGAAACAGCTCTTCATGAGCTCGTTGGTACCATCGAGAGATCGCTTTCGGTAGGTTAGGTTGTAAGTGGCTGCTGACGTTTTACGTCAGCACACGTAGACTCTGAGGTTCATTGTGATACCACGGGACCGTAATAGGTTTCCCTACTATTCCCTGTCGTTAAACCAGTTTGAGCTTCTTATGAAACTCCTTAGGTGTTGAATTTTGACATCCGACAAATCAGAAAGATCGTACAGCTCCCTAGATCCCAGTGAAGCAAGTCTCTGACCAGAAAGTGCCGTGCAATGGCAAATAAAGTGTTCGATAGTTTCCAACTCCTCTTCATCCATGCAATTTCGGCAAAAGTCATTCGACGGCACATTTAACCGCTCTGCGTGTTTCCCTATAAGACAGTGTCCGGTAATTATAGAAACCACCGTCGAAATCTCTCCTCTTGTAAGCGATATCAGCTCACTTGTGCGCCCTTGATTAAGAGAAGGCCAAATCAGTCGTGTTGTCTCACACGTCCATTAAAGGTGTCCTTATGACTAAGGTAATTTTTCAAAATCACTTTTGAATACGTGGTAGGCTCCTAAATTGTAGTTTAGTATCTAAAAATGAATGAGCCAAAATTTGGAGACAATCGGATAAAAATAACTCGTGCCGAAAATGGATTGAAGTTTGGGACACTCTAATGTGATAAAAAAACACGTTTTTTTCTAGTTTTTTGAAAATTATTGGTATATGTTATTTTTTGTTAAATTTTTTGTTAAATAATATGAAAATGGAACTAAATTACCTTTCCAAAAAGCTTAAAAAAATTCGAATCGGATAAAAAATAAGCATTTTATGCATACATGCCCCAGACCATATCATGGTTTTTAAAGCCAAAATTTAAAAATGTTTAAAATTTTTAGGCAAAAAATTAAAAAATAATAATTCTTACTTTATAATTTTATTGATAAAAATGTTATAGATAAAAACTAACAAATATGGTAGTGTAGCTTTTTTTTTAATTTGTCGTGGGTAGTGATATAATTTCCGCGGATTTCAAAGAAAATGTGTTTTTCTATGGTAATTTAGCAAATATAGGAAAAAAATGTTTTGTATTGTACTGTACCAAGTGTAAAACATAAATTCTGTACATTTTTAGAGAAATAGGGCATCTTTAACCCCTTTTCATCGAGGTGAAATGACAAATTTGGGACATTACATATTTCTATAAAACAAGATATCTGCATATATCCGGTTTCTCAAAAGTTATAGAATTTACATATTACGCTTCGTTCCGTAAAATAAAGAAAAAAATTTCCCTATATTTGCTAAATTATTGTGAAAACACGCAATTTATTTGGAATTCGCGGAAATTTTATCACTACCGGCGAAAAATAAAAAAAAAGCTTGACTACCATATCTGCTATTTTTAATCGTAAACATGTTTTCAATATGATAATAAAGTAAAATTTATTTATTTTTATTTTTTTGCCTAAAAATTTTGAAAATTTTGAAATTCTGGCTTTAAAACCCATACAATGGTCTGGGGCATGTATGCGTAAAGTGCTTGTTTTTTATCCGATTTTAATTTTATTAGTCTTTTTAGAAAGGTAATTTAATACCATTTTCATATTGTTTTACGAAAAAATTAACAAAAAATACCAAATACCAATATCTTTCAAAAAACTAGAAAAAAAGGGGTTTTCTTTCATATAAGAATGCCCCAAAACTTTAATCCATTTTCGGCACGAGTTATTTTTAGCCGATTGTCCCCAAATTTTAGCTCACTCATTTTTAGATACTAAAGAACAATTTAGGACCCTACCAGGTATAAAAAGGTGATTTTCGTTTATAAGGACACCTCTAACGTCCATCCATTTGCCCACCTTTGATTGGTCTCCGTCGCAGAAGAAAGCAGTAGGTTTTGCTTGCAAGTTTCTAGAGGCATACCAACACATTCCAATTCTGTTGGAACCTGTAAGATAGTTCCTAGTCTTGCAAGCTCATCGGCTTTGCAATTCCCTGGAATGTCTCTGTGCCCTGGGACCCATATGAGTCATATGTTAAACTGCTTGGCCATCTTATTTAAAGACGTGCGGCAGTTAAGGGCAGATCTTGTTTTCAGAAATATTGAATCCAGGGACTTTACCGCGGCTTGACTGTCAGTATAGATGTTGACTGCGGTTGTAGCCAAGATATTGCAGCTCAACTGGTAAACACTGCAATGATCTGGCAATCTTCGAGCCAGGCTCAATTCAAGCTCTTCCGAATAGACTCCAAAGCCCACTTGTTGGTGCAGCCTCGATCCATCTGTGTAAAAATTTATGGTGGCTCGCTTTAGGTAAAGGAGTACACTTTGGTGGCCTTTCTTGATATAGAGGGGGCTTTCAATAATGTCATCCCAGACTCGATAATTTTGGCATTGTCTGGTCTGGGAGTAAAGCGTGGGATCGCTTTAATGGTGGAAAACCTACTTGCCAATAGACGTATAACGTCTGAATTGGGAGCGTCCGTCATATCTCGATTTGTCAATAGGGGCACACCACAAGGAGGTGTTCTTTCGCCGCTTCTTTGGAACCTGGCACTGAATTCAATGCTACTATCTCTAGAAGCACGTGGTTGTCATGTTGTCGCATATGCTGACGATGTCGCGATAGCGGTAAAGGGGAAGCATCTGCCAACATTGCGGGACATTCTTCAGGGTTCTCCGAAAGATCTGTCTAAATGGGCAAGAGACTGTGGTCTAGGAGTTAATCCTAGTAAAACAGAGCTTGTTTTATTTACAAGGAAAAATAAGATTCCTGCTTTTGATCCTATTTCTCTGGACGGTACTGAAATCACCTTCTCAGATGGAGCCAAGTATCTTGGAGTATTTCTAGATAGGAAGCTGAATTTCAGGCGTAATATTGAGGAACGGGTGAGAAAAGCAACGATTGCTTTGTATTCCTGTAAAAGGGCCATTGGAAAACGATGGGGTTTTAGCCCTCAAGTCGTTCATTGGATCTATACAGCAGTGGTGCGTCCAATTTTGCTGTATGGAATCATTGTCTGGTGGCCTGCTTTAGAAACAAAATCGAACTGTGTCTTTATCACGAAGGTACAGAGAATGGCGTCAATGTGCATCACTGGTGCTCTTCGTACTACACCTACGGCTGCATTAGAAATCCTCCTTCACCTGATACCCTTGGACATATTGGGTAGGCAGTATGCAGCTGCGTCGGCAATTCGACTTAATAGCACGCTGCAATGGAGGAGCAGCGATTGTGACCATAGCGCGATCTTGAAGATGATAACAATACCACAAAATGTGGACTGTGCTCCCTCTTTGAGCCTCTTTGGGCGCCACTTTACCACTATGATACCATCCAGGCAGTCTTGGATGGGGGACATTCCGGGTAGTGGAGCCACCATTAATTTTTACACAGATGGATCGAGGCTGCACGAACAAGTGGGCTTTGGAGTCTATTCGGAAGATCTTGGATTGAGCCTGGCTCGAAGATTGCCAGATCATTGCAGTGTTTACCAGGCGGAGATGATGGCAATAAAGGTAGTGGCTGACTGGTTGAGCTGCAATGTCTTGTCTACAACCGCAGTCAACATCAAATGGATGGACGTGTGAGACAACACGACTGATTTGGCCTTCTCTTAATCAGAGGCGCACAAGCTGTTCGATATTTATGATTTATTGGATGTCAAAATTCAATATCTAAGGAGTTACATAAGAAGCTCAAACTGGTTTAACGACAGGGACTGGTAGGGAAACCTATTACGGTCCCGTGGTATCACAATAGACCTCAGAGTCTTCGTCTGTTGACGTAAAACGTCAGCAGCCACTTACAACCTAACCTAGCCTAAATAAGTCAAGAAATAAGTATTCAATATAATTCTGAGGTAAATAATGTTAAGAAATTTCCGCAGTAGAATTTAATGGTGGTTCTTTTCTTAGAATATATTAGCCCTGTATCTCCCATTTTAAGGGGTCATTTTGGTCCTTTTTTCAAATATCATCATAGAACACCAATAAAACGTTCGTTTAAAGGGTTAAAATGTTCTACAAAAATTTTCTGTATCAAATTTCACTAGGGGTTGATGAAGATCAAAAGTTCGCGTGAAAAGTGGACAATGCTTAAAAAAGTAAAACTGTAAATTATCACATCCCGAGTAAAAATGTTTAGATATATTTTTATATATCACGTCTTATCCGAGATTTGGAAGATCTTACTCGGATCAGTACTGATCCGAAATTTGAAAGATCAGTACTGATCCGAAAAATGGATCGCTAAGATTAGATCAGTTTTAATCGGACGGATACAATTTCATCCGCAAATGGGTTTATCTAATTATATAGCGATCCATTTTTCGAATCAGTACTGATTCTTCACATTTTTATTTGGGATACTATAAAATTGTTTTTCATCATAGTCCTGTGAAATAAGTCGAAAAAATGTTATACATCTGCTTGTGAGCTAAACTACGACAATAAATGTCTTCAGTGAAATTTGATGGCGGTTCTTTTCTTAGAACATTTTAACCCTCTGTCTCCCATTTTTAGGGATCAGTTTGGCCCTTTTTCAAATATCCTACTAAAACACGATTAAGGCGTCCGTTTAAAGGGTTAAAATGTTCTGCAAACATTTTCTGCGTCAAATTTTACTAGTGGTTATCAAAGGTCAAAATTTCGTGCGATATAAGCAAAAGATTTAAAAAAGTAAATATTAACGTTATCACAATAAGTCAAATTATTTTTCACCAAAATACTTTTGAAATTTGATGCAGCTAATGTTTGTAGAACATTTTAACCCCTTAAAGGTACGTTTTAGAGGTGTTTTATGAGGGTATTTGTAAAAACGACAAAAATTACCGCTAAAAATGGGATATAGAGAGATAATATGTTCTAAGAAAAGAACCGCCATCAAATTTCACTGAAGACATCTTCAATTTATAATTTTTTACTTATTTCCACGGTTGGCAATCGATACCCACCCAGAATAACGGTATTTGGCTATTGTACCGCAACCAACAAAGATATGGACAGTTTTAAAAGCGATTATGAAAGTCGATGAAATTTATAGTTTTTTTGGTGTGTTATTTCCGTATTTGTGCTGTTAGTATACTTTAATTTTTTTTGGTCCCATCTAAGATACAAAATCTTGTTGCACAGTGTTATCAATGACTATTGAAACAATACCAAATTTTTTTTTCCAATATGTATTTGAAATGTCTAACAATAAGAATAATTTAGCAACAAAACCCAAAATCTTCGATTGAGCACTTTTTGCAAAAATTGCGGTTGAATTGGAAAAAATACAATATTCGAATTTTTTCGAAAACTATGAGAGATATAAAAATAAAAACATGACCAAAAATATTTCTCGGAAAATGCATTTATACACGGAAAAAAATAGCTTCGTGAAATTAATGAAAATTGACTCACGTTTTCAACCGAAGACAGGTTTCATTTGATTAATGAAACTGGTGTCATTAAAGTTCCTTTCAATGAAAACTTGCATATAAATAATGAAAATATTCGTAGAACTTGTTTGAAACGTTTTATGAAGTTTTTCATAAAATGTATGAAAATATCCATTGATTAAATGTGGAATAGTAGTTTGTAATGAGCGTATGATAATTGCTTTTTACAAGTAACTAGTTGCTAACTTTATTAAGGTTTTGATATGGGAATTACGATAAATTCATGTTGGTTAAAGTTATCAAAATTTCCATAGAAAGCCCCTAATCAAGTTAGGAACAAGTTACCTAAAAACAGCACGTATCATACACCCATAAGTGAAAATTTGCATTAATAACAATTTTGGTAAGTCACATGTAACCATCACTGTAACCGTCACTGAAATTTTATTTAGGGGCATGTCACAGACTCAATTCCGATCGGATTTGAAAAAAAGTTGTTACTAGTAAAACGCAAAACAATTTTTTTTTTTCGGAATGAAATCACTTTCAAAAATCAAAGTGGAATTGAATTGCTAAAAGTGGTTTCATTCCGAAAAAAAGTATTTGCTTTGCGTTTTACGAGTGAACCACTTATTCCACTTCCGAACGGAATTGAGTCTGTGACATGACCCTTAATTGCACACTTTTTATGGTTTTCACCTAGTTTTTACACACAACAAAATTTTACTCCAAACTTAAATTGGTCTGAATTGCCATATAAGGTAAACTATAGAAGACAAAAACGCGATGACTTTAAAAACACGTGATGCCAAAACGTAGCAACAACGAAGCAATGGAACAACACAAATTAACCTACATTTCATCATAAAATTTTAATGACTTAAAAAACTATTTTTCTGTTGCAAATTATATTATATTTTATAAGAAAAAGTCAAAAGAAACACTTATACGGAACTTTTCACTTGTAATTTCAATTAGATATAACCAGCATAACACACACACAAGTTTCAATAACAAAGCAAAAAAATATAAAATTATTTTATTTTATTAGAAAAAAGTTAACACACATGTAAAAATTACAATTAGACTAAACACGCGTGGTGTAATAAAACGTCGAATGTTTTTGTTCTGTTTTCTTTCTCTTATTCGCAACGCAGAGTTGTATTTAGTTCTACAAAATCTTATGATATTTTTTAATGAAATTATGAAATCCAATGAAACAAGTTTCATAAAATTTGTTCATAACATGCATGAAATTTCAATCAGCTTATGAATTCCTTCATTTAAGTAATGAAAACAAAATAATGAATCCGCTTCATTAATATCAGGAAGGTTATTTTTTTCAGTGTATAAAGCACTAGTATGCCCGCCCGGAACTTCGGTTCCGGTAACATTAAATATGGGATTAAAGAAGGAACAGGTTTAGATTTCCCATTTATAAAATTCTCCCCTACGGAATCTTTATTTTATTTAATTTTTAACGTTGAAGTCCTTCACAAAAAAAACTGTTGTATAAACAATGTATCGAGGGCCTATATTCAAAACCCTCTATCTTCCATTTTCACGAAAATGACTTTTTGATGGCAAAATATTCAGTAAAACGGCCCTCATCTATGGTGTAAAATTCAGAACAAAAATATTTTTTTTTTTGCTATTTTATTTGCATTTTTGGTTTTCTCTACACTCATAGAAATATCTTAGTAGAAAAATTAGTAAACCCATTGTAGATCAAGTTTTACAGAATTTAACAAAAATCAATGTTGATATTACAAAATTCAATAGTTGAAAAATACATAGTTGGAAAAAAATTGTATAAAATATAAGTACATGAAATGTGCAACACTGTTTTTGCTGATCGCCATTTGTAAATTTTTGTTGTCTTGTACAGAAGGGATGTTTCTCAAAAAAATCTTTTTTATTAGAAAATATTTGGTGAGTAATTAAATATATTTGTTATTTATTCATTAATAAAGCAATTTTTATTTTTTTTTAGCAATTTGTGATTTGGAATCTTGCTAAAAACTCTTGAAGCTATTCACGTAAAATGATTGCCGACAGCAAAACAACAGCGAAATACATCACAGTCCAAGGAAACAAAAAAAATCATCTAAAAACAAAATAAGTTTATGTGAAAATAATGAGTTAATGAAAACCACGAAAAAATATTGTGAAAATATTAAATTAAATAAAATAACATTTACAACACAAATAAGAATTTCATTTTAATAAATAAAATTGCATGAATATACAAAACAAAACGAGTATGATTAACAAAAATACGAATAGAACCAACAAAAATACGAGTTAATCAGCTTTTACAAAAACTGACAACCAATAATGTTGAAATCAACACAAATATTTGTAGGGTCAAAATCAACAATGATTTCTGTTGAATTTACTACGATTTTCTTTGGGAATACAATGATTTTTGGTTGAGTGTATCTCTTACACAATTAATTTTTCTGAATGCAAAACCCTCTATCTTTTCAAATAATTAATTTATAAATATTTGTTTTGAATGATTTCATCATGCATTACATGTTTTCATACTATTTTTTGCATGCTGCACATGAATTTGTCAACAAAATTCCAGAACCACGATTTTGGTCCACTGATGCTAATTTTTTCTGAAAATTCTTGTTTGACTTTTTTGAAAAATATGTCTCAAACTTTGGATGTCTTGTGTACATTATGAAACAAAAATTTTTATCTTAAAAATCCCGATGCTGATCAGCATCTGTGGACCAAAATCGCGTTTTTATTTTTTTTACTATTTCTTACATAACATACTCAACAGTTTGTCAACTTTTGAGACGAATTCGGTAAAAAAAATAATTTTTGTCTTAAAAATCCGCACCTGTGGCCCAAAACCGCGATTTCGAAATTATTTATAAGCCGTTATCATTAATAAATAACGTTAAAAATTAACCGATGTCATAAATGAAATCATAATAATTCATTTTTATTAAAATGCAAAACCCTCTATCTATCCTCTAAAATCCCGAATAGTGCAAAATTTTAAAAACGAATTATATGTGAGATTCAGTAGTTGATTTAAAAAAATATTGTGGAATATCGAATTTTAATTACTCTAACAATCCGCGAAATAAACAGTTTTTTGGCTCTCCTGAAAAGTTATATCGATATAAAGATATAATTGAAAAATTCAGCAACTTTTTTATATATGGGGGTTTTCGTATTAACTGACACAACTTTTGAAACTGATGTCTTCCGATCGGGATGAAATTTGCACCAAGGTTAGTCCTATTGGATAGTAGTTCAACGAGATCGGTCAAGGACTCTCTGAGTTGGAGGGGGTCGAAATTTGACATTTTGGCCAAAGAGGTGTTTACTCTCATCCAGTGGCGGGTACAGCTTTTGGGTTTGGGGGGGGGGGGAATTTTTTTTTTTTTTTACTTCGAAAAAAAAAATCATAAATTCACCTTTGCTGACGAACAAAAAAAGGGATACGTTTTTTTTTTTGCAAAAAAAAGTGATGGGAAAGCTATAAAATCATCTAATTTATTAGTTTTTGCAGAAGGAGGTTTGTTTTTCATGCTCATATTTCGTTTAGATCAGTTTATTTTTATTTGTTTTAAAAGAAAATTGTATTTTCGTATACATAAGAATTTTTTAATAGAGAATTTCTTCCTACATAGAAAATATCAGATTTTGTGACATTTTTCGTGAAAAAATGTTTTTATAGGGAAAATGTCTTAGAATATAAGACATGTTCTTTGCGAAAAATGTCTCAGAATATGAGACTTTTTTCGTATAGAAAAATTTTCAGATTCTAAGAATTTTTTTCCACAGATAAACTCTCAGATTCTGAAACATTTTATAAAATAAAATTAAAGTTTTTTTAAAAAGTGGGCCTTGTAGGAGTGGTCAAATATTGAAAATATCAAACTTTTTTGCCTGAGTATCTTTACTTCAATATCACAGTGATACAAAATCGAACTTTCGGAATCGGAATGGGATGAAACCAAAAGCAAATGAAAGCTGACGTTTTCCATAACAAAACCCTCAAGGCATTTTTTTAGGTCAGAGCTAGATTTTTATTACGCGCATTTAAAGTTGGTGATTTTAAAGCATTTAAGTTTTGGTGTACTAAATATGTCCTACTTTAAGGGCCCCTGGTGGTGCCATTATTGGACATGTTGGGTCCAGCTTCCCAACTTAAGCTCAAAATTACTTTAGCTATAACTGGTATGCAATCGGTCCAGTACCTATTTACTGAATAGCCAAATTATTAAAATAAACCACTGTACACCGTTGCGTGTGATTGTTATTTAAAGGCAATTATTAAAATAAACCACTGGACACCTTTGCGTATGATTGTTATTTAAAGGCAATTACAATATTAATCATACGCCACTAATACAGTTTTCAAACATTTATTATTATAATTATAATAAAAGATCACTAACTTCAAATGCGTATAAAAAAATCTAGCTTTGAACTAGAAAAAAGCCTTGAGGGTTTTGTTATGGAATATGTCAACTTTGCGTATGAGTAATATCAATACTTAAAAAATATTTTAAGAGGCGATGGGCGCGTGAATGAGTTTTTATTTATGATCACGCACGCTAATGAAAGAAAAAATTTAGTCACGCCCCTCCATGGGCAGTTCTAGGGCAGTTGTGGGGCTTTTTGAGGATTTTAACCTATTTACTCCCAATTTTGATCCCGATGAGGAGCCATATGGCCCCACCCCACCTCCCTTATTTTTCAGCTCATGCTTTCTTTTTCGAACCTATAAAAATTAGAGGGTATCGCGGATCGAAATCGAAAACTGGTTAGCTCTCCCACGCCTAATAGTGCAAAGTGAAGAACCGTTTTTTGTGTTCCAAAGTTAAAAAAAAAATTTCATAGATATCCCACTCGCATCCCACTAAGCGACCCCATAGCTCTTACAGAAATCACCTAAGCTTTCTTTTGAATCAAAAAAAAGGGCCCAATTTAAGGAAAAAGTCAAAAAAGTTTTGGATTATTAAGAAAAAAAATCAAAAATGTTTTTTTTTATTTTTTTGATAATTTTTTTTTTTTGAAAGACTGAAGAAATAGCTATCTAAACTATTTGGGACACATTTTGCTAAAAACAATAGGTAAGAAGTTACATGGATGAGAATAAACACCTCTTTGGCCAAAATGTCAAATTTCGACCCCCTGTAACTCAGAGAGTCCTTGACCGATCTCGCTGAAAAATTGTGTCTGAACTACTATCCAATAGGACTAACCTTATTGCAAAATTCATACCGATCGGAAGACATCGGTTTCAAAAGTTGTGTCAGTTGACACGAAGACCCCCATATATAAACAATAAATTAAAATTTGTTGCTGCCCGCAATTGTAATAATTGTTTCTGATATCTGCTGTCTATTTTTTGCTGCTCTCACCAACTTTACATCCCGTTCATAGTGCAGACTAGCGTACAACCATCAATGATTTTTTAACTATTTTACAGTATGATGGCGTTATAAAATGATAGTATCTATGATCATCAATGTGTTAAGTGTCCATGAGCTTTTACATATTATTTGCATCGAAAGTTATACCGTCAAAAGTTACATTAAATACATCCTTATTAATCTACTACTCATGTCGAAATGATGAGTTTACTTATAATCTGTTATTAATATTCTTCTAATATACAGTGGTTATTAGAGTGTCCCTTATTTTGGAAATTTTGGAAATGTTGAGACGGTACCCGCTAATTTTTTTCCATTTGACTTAAAAATAACTCAGGGAAAATTTTACGCGCCTACGACAACGCCTTGGTTAGCTTATTCACGACAAAAAATTTGATTTTGGTGGGATAAGGCTTTCAGCTTTAAAAAATTTTTCGAAAATAAAAATTTAGAGCCATTAGGGTCCTACGGTAAACAAGTTTTAAAAAATATTTTTTTTTTTTTAGTTTTGAGAAGCAACGGTTTTAGTTGTTATGTTGCTTTTGATAATATATATTAAAAAAAAAATATTATTCATATCTGTGACATCTTTATCTTTTTCGAAAAAAAAATTTTTGAGCCGTTGATGCCATTAGGGTCCTACGGTAAACAATTTTTAAGAAATATTTTTTTTTTTTAGTTTTGACAAGCAACGGTTTTAGTTGTCATGTTGTTTTTAATGATATATATTAAAAAAACATATTGTTCATATCTGCAACATCTTTATCGTGTATCGAAAAACATCAACAATGCATTTTTTAACCCTTTTTTAGAACACGATAAAGATGTCACAGATACACATAATATTTTTTTATGAATATGAAGGTTTTTATTTCAAACGTACCACGAAAAAAAAATGTTTTTGGATCAAAGTCAAACTTTGGGAACTTTTTTGCCCTATATAGAAGTAACAAATCGTGGAACAAAAGTTTTCGTTTTTTGGGAAAATGGGCGAGATAGGCGTGGTCAAACATGGTAAAATTGAGCAATTTTTGCATGATGTCGCTTTATATTTAATTTTTTCTACAGTAACTCAACGATTCTGAAATTTTCAAAACACATCTATTTTATAGTGTTTTGTATGGGCTATCGACTGGCATTATTTGTTTTTGGAAAAAATTCAGAACTAAGTCTGAATTTTTCAAATGAAAAATTAAAATCGATGTAGCAAAAAACACGCCATTTTTTAATTTTTTTTTTTTTTAATTTTAAATTAAAGTTCATTTCATTCTCTACATCATATTAAATTTTCAGAGAGCAGTTATTTTTGGTTTTCGAGAAAATTGGCTTTAAAGTTTGAATGTCTTATTTTATTTTCCATATCACTCATACGCCACGACCCAGCAGAAATTTTGCTGAACGTTCAGCAGCTTTTGGAAGGGGAACTTGAGTAAAGGAGCGCATCCAATTGCGCTGAATTCATGCATGATTCCCTAAGGCGATGTCCCACTTTAGAGCGCTAGTTGGATACACAGAAACAGCGCTCTTTAGATGCACTGAAATCATGTGTCTTTAGAGCGCTGATTTAAGCAGAATAAAGATGCTGTAAATTCATGTATCTTTTTAGCGCTGATTTAAGCAGATTAAAGATGCAGTGAATTCATGTATCTTTGTAGAGCTGATTTAAGCAGAATAAAGATGCTGTAAATTCAAAGTTGAAATCAAATAACTAAAATTTAAAAAATATAACAAAAAAATTCATTCGTTTTACTTTACAAAACTTTATTTATGTGAAACAAAATGAAAAAAAAAAAATCGGAAGTGAACATCAAAAAAATATCGGACATTTTCATTTTCACATTTTTTATGGGATTTTTTTTGGGAACAGCGGTCAAAGATGCTATGATTGAAGCGCTCTTTGCAGCGCTGATTAATGCGCAATAATGATGCAGTCAAATCATGTGTCTTTGTCTAAAACTCATGTTTTTTTATTCAAAAAGTGTTAAAAATATTAAAAAGGAAAGCAAGTGTGAAATTTTATCAAAAAATAATTACACATTATAAGTTTTATATAAAAAATCTTAAAAAAAAATTAAAATTTTTTCCCCTTCCTTTTACTGCATCCCTAAGAGCGCTCTTTGGATGCGCTACGGTATGCTATAAACAGATGCTGTGTCGCCAAAATCTCGATTTATTTCTGCTGGGGATACATTTATTTTTGCACTTACCAAAAACTTGTTTAATTCTGTTTATATAATTGATTTAGAGCTGATTTGTGGAGTCCAACCGAATATTAGGTTTTGGTCTCGACTTCGGCCGAATAATGGGGTTTCGGCCTCTATTCGGTATTCGGCAAAATTTTAGTATTTTAAAAAATATATAAAAAAGTTGCTGAATTTTTCAATTTCGAGTATCATTACACTTGATTCAGTTCATTTTAAAAAATGTAACAAGGATTTCCACTTATCGTGTTACTGTTACAGTTCAAATAATTTATTTTCTTAATCTACAGATTTAATGAACAATTTTTTTTTAGTTTATTTAAATATGTTTTTTTTTGTAAGTTTTTTAATATATATATATTTTTTAATAAATACAATATTTCCTATGGTTTAAAAACATTAAGTGCTATATATTTATCTTAAAAAAGAAATATATAAAAATTTTATTTAGCCAGGCATTCATTTTTTTTTTTCAGTTTCAGTTTCGGTTCTGGTTCGGTTTAGGTTTGACTTTGAAAAACTGGTTTCGGCCGGCCTCTATTGATTTGTCATATTTATAATAAGAATTTGACTGTTTTTCAAGACTCTTCGTATCAAAGTTGCATTCAATATCAATAAAATGACAATATTTCAGAAGTGATCTTTGCCTTATGATTGTTGAAATTCTGGGACGCCGCTTAGCCATTTACTGGAATAAATCCAGGCAACAATATTCACAGTCGTTGTTAATTTTTAAGAATATTCTGATATTAAACACATTGCCTTACATCTATAAATTTAAAATCTATCAGAAGTAGACAAGTTCCAAAAAATATTTTAAAGTCTGCACTTCAAAAATTTTACAAACCTTCTTCATCATTTAAAAGATTTTAAAGTTCAAAAAAATTGTCATTCTTATTACACAAAAAACGAGTAAGCGATGGCACTGTTTGTCTCTGGTCAACAAAAAAAAATCAGTCGAATTCCTATAAATAAGACAAATCAGCTCTAAATCTGTTATCTAAACAGAATTAAACAAGTTTTTGGTAAGTGCAAAAATAAATGTATCGTTGCGTATGAGTGATATGGAAAATAAAAGAGGACAATCAAACTTTAAAGCCAATTTTCTCGAAAACCAAAAATAACTGTTCTCTGGAAATTTGATATGATGTAGAGAATGAAATGAACTTTAATTAAAAATTAAAAAAAAAAAAAAAATAAAAATGGCGTGTTTTTTGCTACATCGATTTTTATTTTTCATTTGAAAAATTCAGACATAGTTCTGAATTTTTCCCAAAAACAAATAATGTCAATCGATAGCCCATACAAAACACTATAAAATTTATGTGTTTCGAAAATTTCAGAATTGTTGAGTTACTGCAGAGAAAATTAAATGTAAAGCGACATCATGCAAAAATTGCTCGATTTTACCATGTTTGACCACGCCTATCTCGCCCATTTTTCCGATAAACGAAAACTTTTGTTCCACGATTTGTTACTTTCATATAGGGCAATAAGCTCCCAAAGTTTGACTTTGATCCAACAACATTTTTTTTTTCGTGGTACGTTTGAAATAAAAACCTTCATATGCACATATCTCGGTTAATACTGCCAACACGAGAAAAATTCCACCGGCATTTGTAGCCCTTAACTCGTAGAACACTTCCGCAAAATACCCGAAAGCCTTCCGATTAATAGTTTTTGAGTTATCTAGTTTTTAAGATTCTCAAGACCCTATCAGGCCCCTTATTACCGTATCTCAAAAACTAAGCAAGGTAGAGCGAAACGGACAAAATTTTTGGGTCAAAATCTATTGGGACCCTTAAATGACCCAACAGGGTCTCGAGTTAACAGGGTCTGGACCCATGGGGTCCGAACCCATTGGTCCAGGGTCTGGACTCAATCAAGTCCTAAAATGTGAATGAACTAAAGAGTAATATAATTTTTCCCATTTTCTAGTTACAATTGGCTTAAAATTAAATAACTTTGTTTTCCTTATTTTCGGGAAAAGTATGAACTAAAACCAAGAAAAAAATCTTTGGAGCCAAATCATTCCCTCTTTTTCTCAAAATTTAGTTAATTTTCCCAGTTTTTAGTTCACTTTTTTTTTGAGTGTATAACTAGTGGTCCCAATCACTTAAAAAATTTGTATAACGAATTGAAAAAAGATTTTACACTCAAGTTCATTCTTGATCAACATGTTTGGGGCATTTTAAAAAATATTCATAGATTTAGCAAAGCCGAATTAAACTTTTCTACTTGTTATTTTTTTTTTTTTGTTTTGATTGTTGTTAGCACATAATGTCTGTTGTTAATAAAAGAATATTTTTTCAAGTATTTCACAAACAATTCATTAAATATTTGTAGCATTTTAAAAATGAGAAAAATTGTATGCAATCAAACAAAAGAAAAAATAAAAGATTTTGTAAATAAACACGAAAAAAACTGTTACAAACAATTATTTTCACAGTGTACGATTAATATAAAAAATATATATTGAAAGCCTAAATGTATGCTTTAAAAAATGTTACCTAAAAGTTTTTTTTTTATTATGTGTATGTTAGAGTGGTGCGTATTACAACAAAGTACTCAAATTAACTATTAATAGTGCGAACAAGTTGGTACAAGATTATACAAGCATTTTAAAGCCAAAGTGATCAAAATCGGTCCACATACATATATCGCGGGACAAAATTGGAGTTCTTGTGAAGATAGACATAATACACTCAAAATAATACATTTGTAGATTTACTAATTTTTTTTGCTAATGCTAGTAAGCTAACCTTTAGCAAATTTTTAGTTGAGATTATCATGTTAGCAAAAATATCTTGTAAGCTTCATTTAGCGCATTAGCAATTTTAAACAAAATTTGAACTAATTTTTTTTGCTAAATTTAAAATTGAGTTTACCAAATTTTTACAAGCTTTTTTGCTAATATTAGCAAAAATAAATTGGAATTTTTTTTTTTAGAAAACTTAAAATGGCACTATCTCGGAAACTAAGCCAGATAGAGCAAAACGGAGGCCATTTTTGATACTCGGGCTTTCCATAGTATCGCCGGTCCTCTTCACATGGATCGACACTTTGGATCCAAAACAGTTAGCATTCCCGAAAATTTTAAAATGCTCATATCTCGGTAAATATTGCCGACACGATAAAAGGTCCAAAAGCATCTCAACTCGTAGAACAAGACCCTAAAATAACCAAAAGCTCTCCGAGTAATATTTTTGAAGTTATCGAGTTTTTTAATTCTCATAACCCCAGTGGTCCCCTAAAATAATGTATCTCAAAAACTAAGCAAGATAGAGCAAAACGGACAAAAAATGTGGATCAAAAACTATGACGATTTTTAAGGAACCCAACTAGGTCTAGGCCCATCGGAGTCTGGACCTATCGGGTCCGAACCCAATGGGGTCTTCAAATGTGTATGAACTAAGTCGAAATAATATAAAAAATTAGTTAACTAATTTTTGGCAAAACATTTTTGCTAATTTTACCAAAAAAATTGTGGGTTCAAAATCAGCAAATTTTCTTGTAGGTTAACAAGCTTTTTTGCTAACATTACAGTTTTTTTTTTTAGTGTATAAAACAAATAGAAAAGTTAAATTGCACCTATCCGAATTCATGAATACCCTCCACAATGCCCTTTTTAAGAGTAGGTCAATTTTCTAACTTGAACAAATTTATAACAAATATTTTGATTACAAATATTTTATTTTGAATAAAAAACTTTTTCAATAATCTTTGGAAAAAAAATTTTTTTTTTTTTTTTAAACTGTAAAATTTTTTTCGAGTGCCAAATATTTTTCAATTACAAAAATAAGTTTTTTAAATATTTTTGTGACTTACCAATGTTTTTAAAACTTTTTGTAAGGGTTTTTAACACGTGAATTTAAGTGAAACCAATTGGAAATTCACGTTTTTTTAAACCAATTGACCAATTTTGCTGAAATTTAATACCAACTAGACCAGAGAAACGAAAAATGTATATGACTGCCTTTAGCACCATTTGAATTGTATTTCGAAAGTATGCGTGTTATTGCCTAAATTCTTTCTTTTGCTAATAACTGTTGAACTACTGAACCAATTTTGCTGAACTGCAATACCAACCTGACCAGGTTAATGTCCAACATACGTGCCAAATTTCAGCAGCCTTAGTAGGTCTTTCAAAAGTAAGCGTGTTTTCAACAGATTACAGACATACGGATGGATCGTCTTAAAACCGATCGGGGATCATAAATGAGGCATTCCATACCAAATGTCCAGCAAAAAAAAACATGTGTACCGTACATTTAGGTTCTGAATAGGTTATATGGATAGCCCTATATGAACTAAGGAAATTGCGTTTTTGGTTTTTAAATTTTTTCAAAAACTGGGCTTAGGAGGCTTGGTCAAATATTGGAAAAATGGTAAAATTTGTGCAGAGTTGCCTTGTTAAAATATTTATCACATTAAAACGAAATGCACCACAATCTCAAAAATTAACATTCTTATATAGTTTTGTATGGGCTATCGAATAAAATTTTTTTCTTTGGAAAATTTTGAGAACCCGTTCTGAAATTTTCCATTTTTTTAAAAAGTCTATTTATCAAAAATCCGGACACTTTTTTTTTTTTTTTAATTTTTTTTTTAAAGTTTAGATGTTTGTCCATCCACACAAAAAAATTCAGAAAAACATTTTTCGTTTTTTTCGAGAAAATCGCATTTGAATTTTAAATTTCATAACAATTTTGTAATTTGCTTGTATTTTCTTGTATTATCGTTGCAAATGAGTATTATTACAAGATAATACAAGCAAATTACAAAATTGTTATGAAATTTAAAATTCAAATGCGATTTTCTCGAAAAAAGCGAAAAATGTTTTTCTGAATTTTTTTGTGTGGATGGACAAACATCTAAACTTTAAAAAAAAAAACTAAAAAAAAAGAAAAAAAAGTGGCCGGGTTTTTGATAAATTGACTTTTTTAAAAAATGAAAAATTTCAGAACGGGTTCTGAAAATTTTCCAAAAAAAAAAAAATTTAATCCATAGCCCATATAAAACTATATAAGAATGTAAATTTTTAAGATTGTGGTGCATTCCGTTTTAATGTGATAAATATTTAATCAAGGCAACTCGCCACAAATTTGACCATTTTTCCAATATTTGCCACGCCTCCTAAGCCCAGTTTTTGAAAAATTTAAAAACAAAAAACGCAATTTTCTAAGTTCCATATAGGGCTATCCATACAAGCTATTCAGAAGGTTACGGTACACGTGTTTTTTTTCGCTGGACATTTGGTGTGGAATGCCTCATATGCGGGTTTCTTTGTCAACTCTTTTAACACAGGTTTTTTGTGGTCGCGTAAGAAGAATCTGAAGTTGGAATTTTAAAATTCAAAATGGCGGATCCAACATGGCGACAAATATTTTTAAAAAATTAACCGATTTGCTTAAAACTTTTTATACCCGAGTTCTTAGGGTCGCTAAATAAAAATCTAAAGTTAAATTTTCAAATGGCAGATTCTAATTTAGCAACCCAACAAACCGGTGCGTAAAGAGTTTTGAGTGAATCTATTGTTAAAAAAAAAAACTATCGCCATGTTGGATCCGAAATTTTAAATTTTAAAAATCCAACTGCAAATTCTTCTTAAGCGAGTCCAAGAACCCGTGCATGAAGAATTTTAAGCAACTCTGTAATATTTTTAAAAATTGGGCGCCATATTTGATCCGCCATATTGAAATTCAAAACCGCCACTCGGTATTAAAAACAAATTATTTTCAAGTAATTTCGCAATTTTTTAAAAAATTTTTAAACCCATACCAATTTTGGACAATATGGTGGCCCGGTTGACGAAGAAACTCGGTCCATTAGGGTTGAGATACTTCCATTGTTAGACACATTTTCTGTATTAAAAAAAAAATTCTCAAACATTATTTTCATCAAAAGTTTTAATAATTTTTTAAAGAAAATTTTTAGATTCTGAACATTTTTCCTGTACAAAGATTTCCAGATTGTATAAAAAAATCTGATATTCCAAGACATTTTTATATAAATAAAGACGAAATGCTGTTTGGGGGTGGGGGGAGGTAATGGGGGTAGTTAAAAATAAATATTAATAGGCGATGACGAAAAATTTTTTGGGAATTGTGCCCCCCGTTTTCAAATTCCTAGATACGTTGCTGCATATAGGGCTACTCATACAAACTATTCAGAAATTCACGGGACACATGTTTTTCTAATTTTTAGTTACAAGCAATATTTTACTCAAAATTAACCAACATTCATTTTTATATGATTGTTTTGGACCATAATTAATCAGTTATGTATATAATAAAAGAATTGTTGGCCAACGTTAACCCTTGTCGGCATGTGGTTGAAAATATCCACTATTTATGATATTTTAGAGATTAGTTGCACTACCATTTTTGAAAATTCGTTACTCTTAAATCGTTTATGTGCTTAATTAATGAAAAATTTTTAATTTATGGAAAATTTTTCTTCAAGACATTGGTTACTCTTGTTGAACGAAGGCCCAAAAAATCACAAACAGCTGTTTTTGCTCAAACACAAAATGGGCCCTTTTTCTCACATGACCTAATTCTTTTTTATACAATTTTTTCCCTGGATATATTCTTTAAATCTCCCGCATAAAAGCATTTTTCACTTAAGTGAACTCACTTTAGTGCTATCGCTAAAATGGTCAGAACAATATTAAAAAATAAAAAAAAAATTAATCTGAACATTTTCAAATTCATGAGATGGAAAAAATATTTTATTTTTTTTTTAAGTTATGTCAGAACAATATTAAAAAAATATTAAAAAAATTTATCTGAACATTTTCAAATTCATGATATGCAAAAATTTTTTTTTAACATATTTTAATTTTTTTTATTTTTATTATATCCATTTTTTCAATAACCTCAATATCGATCCACGATACGCAAACAAAAGATATAGACCGATTTTGACCATTTCAGCTTTAAAATTCTTGTAATATCTTGTACCAACTTTTCCGCACAATTAATAGTTGATCTGAGCACTTTGTTGAAATACATACCACCCTAGTGGATGTGCTTTGTTAGCCCTAAGATACATATGTGGCATTCCACACCAAATGTTCAGCAAAAAAAAGTTGTGTCGTGTCAATATGAAATCATTCGCTCTTAGGGTACTATTAAATAAGAAAAATAAAATTTAAGTTTTTTCAAAAAGTGGGCCATGTTGGTGTGGTCAAAAATTGAAAATATCTAACTTTTTTGCCTGAGCATCTTTACTTCAATATTTATGCAAATTAAATGAAACACAGTAAAGTCTTTAAGACAAAAGTTTTTTATAGAGTTTTGTATGGGCTATCGATTAAAAAAATAAAAATTGGAAAATTTTCAGAAAAAGTTCTGAATTTTTTAATTTAAACTTAAACTTTATTACCAAAAAAAAAGGCCGCAATTTTTTTTGAAATTTTTAAAAATAATTAAAAATGCATTTCTATCTGTTCTGAAATTTTCAGAGATGTGTTTTGCCTTGTTTTCGAGAAATCAAATTTTAAAGATTGCACTACGCTAATTTTATAAAATAATGGTGTATATAACGTGTGTGTATGAGCAATAAAAAGTTTTTAATAACGATTACGCACGCTCATGAAAGAAAAAATGTAGTCGCGCACGATATTTTATTTTGCTCACGCACACGTGAGTAGAAAAAAATAAGTCATGATCACGAGCGTGAGTAAAATAGCGTGAGTAAAATAAAATATCGAGCGTGAATAATTTTTTTTTTTTTTTTCATTTGCGTACGTGATCGTAAAAAAAACTCACTCACGCTCCCATCGCTATTTAACATATTTTTTAAGTGTTAATATTACTTATACGCACACGTTATATACACCATTATTGTATAAAATTAGCGTAGTGCAATCTTTAACATTTGATTTCTCGAAAACAAGGCAAAGCACATTTCTGAAAATTTTAGAACAGATAGAGTACTTTAACTTTTTTTTAAAAATTAAAAAAAAATAGATGTCGAAACTGGCGTACGGCAAGGCTGCCGTCTGTCTCCTCTCCTGTTCAATGTTGTTATTGGCTGTGTAATCAGACGCGCAACAACTGAATCCAGAGGTATGATATGGTCTCTTAACAGCCGTCTTGAAGATTTAGACTACGCAGATGATATTTGCTTGCTATCACACAACTTCTCTGATATGGAAGCTAAACTTAAAGCGGTTTAATCGGAATCAATGAAATGTGGCCTCAAAATAAACATCGCGAAAACCAAAGTGATGAGAATCAACACCAGATGCGATAGAAAATTTCATATTTGCGGCACTGAATTAGGAGAAGTTACCTCTTTTAACTACTTAGGTAGCGTAATAAAACCGTATCGTAAAAGCCAGACAATCCTTTGGGCAACTAAACAACGTATGGAGATCGAATCAAATTTCAAAGCGTACCAAAATAAGTCTTTACAACTCGTGCGTAAAATGGGAACTCCGGTACACTCAAAATAATTCTACAGTAAAAGGTTTAGTAAATGATATTGTACCAAAATCTACTAATTCGTTACTAATTTTAGTATCTTCAAAGTACTAACATTAGTAATTTTTACTGGATTTGACTAATATTAGTTAAAAATTTTAGTATTGGTTACCAATTTCTGCACTAGGTCCTTTTGGACTAAAATTAGTTAAATTTTTAGTATTGAATACCCACGTTTTTTTTGGGTGTATGGCTGCGAAATATGACACGCTGCACTCAGAGATCTTAATACCCTTCAAGTTTTCTCCAACTGTTGTCTGCAAAAATCATGCGTATCTTCTGGCCAAGTAATATACGGCTCTGGTAAAATAACCAAACAGCAGCCAATCGCAAAAGAAATACAAAAGCGAAAATGGAGATGGATAGGTCACGCTTTACGTAGACCTCAAAGCGATGTTACAAGGCAATCACTCGACTGGAATCCACAGGGAACCCGAAGAAGAGGCCATCAATCCCATACATGGCATCGGCAGCTGGAAAGTGAAGTCATCAGAGCTAATAAATCTTGGAACGAGCTTAAGCACTTAGCATTAAATAAATCTAATTGGAATACATTTATTGAGGCCCTATGCACTTTATTGGATCAACAGGCCCTATGCTCCTTATAGGATCAATAAAAATAAAATTGCGGCATGTTTTTTGATATATAAAGTTTAAGTTTAAATTTGAATAATTCAGAACTTCTTCTGAAAATTTTCCAATTTTTATATTGTTAATCGATAGCCCATACAAAAATCTATAAAAAACTTTTGTCTTAAAGACTTTACTGTGTTTCATTTAATTTGCATAAATATTGAAGTAAAGATACTCAGGCAAAAAAGTTTGAAATTTTCAATATTTGACCACGCCTACAAGGCCCACTTTTTGAAAAAACTTAAATTTTATTTTTGTTATTTAATTGTACCCTAAGAGCGAATACTTTGCAAATGATATCCCATTGAAACCACTATGGTTTTTCTGTAGTGGAACAGTTGGTGTGGAATGCCTCATATACTATATATTCGTAATTGTGCTATTTTTTAGATTTCTTTTCTACTAAACTCAAAAAAAAAACTTTCAGTGTTTGCATGTGTTAAAACCTTTCATCATTCTTAAACACACAAATGTACATTCGAAAATAAAATGCTCCTCAACTACATTAACTTCATTGAAAAAAAAATTATCCATCTGCTCCTTTTAAGGTAAACTTTTTTTTGAATTTTCTTTTATGCATTCTTACTCATTTTAAAGTTAAAAACAATTCTTTTCCGATGTAAGTTTTTCTTCTTTTAAACCATTGTGCGCCAATACGCGTTCCGAACCTATGTTGGCTGCCGAAAAATGCATGAAAGGTGTAACAAACCTTCATTGCTCCAATTTTTTTCGCAGATAATGTGCTCGATTCTCGAATACGACTTCACCATCCTCCCAATTTTTAAAAATTTTATATTCTTTCGAATTTTAAGATTTAAAAATTTTTTTCTTGTAACAATTAAAGATATAGTTAATATCTTTAAAATTTACAAGAATAAGTTTAAAAATCTTAAAACTTGAAAGAATATCAAATTTTTAAGAATTGGGTGAATGTTGAAGTCGTATTCGAGAATAGAGCACAATAATTTTAAAATTTTGTCATTTGAAAAATGCATTAGCGGCTAACAATAGGTTAGTATGTACTACACTCTTATCAAAATTTGTTGAAATTTACCCAATTTATAGTAGGAAACTGGACTCCTACTATAAATTGGGTAATTTTACTCTGAATGTGTAAATTGAATAAATTGACCACTAGTGGTCAATTTAAATAAAAATGAGGTAAATACATATAACAAAAAAACAAAAAAAACATTCGGCGCCAGGCCGCATCAAACTCGCCACCTTCCGATTTGAAAGTAGTTAGTTATTTAACATGTTGGTTGACAAATTTATTTACACATTTGTGTGTAAAATATTTGCATTAACGGATAATATTTATAATTTGCTGTGTTTAATTGGTTTAAAAGCATTTTACGCATTTTGTGTTTATATTAACACAAAATGCGTGCTATTCAACAAAATTTTACCCAATTTATAATAATAAGTTTACATGCGTTTTTTAGAGTGTAATATTTTCGAAATATTTTATTACTTGTTGTTTAAACACAAAAACAGAAAAGGTACCTACCCTGCAAGCATTTCGATACGAAGAAGATACGCTAGCGTATCGCCTGGGAGATAAATTGTATTGTGGGGGATATCTTCTTCGTATTGAGGAAGAAACACCTGTTGGTAGAAATCGTCTTCCGAAAGCGATACGTTCAGGGGATACGAAAGCAATTCTTCTGGAAGATAATCAGGCAATACTGCCAGATAATCATTTGGAAGATAATTTGAAGATGTCATTCAAATTTAACCTAGAAAATATTGTCAGAAAATCACCTAAACGTTCGTGGAATATAAAATAAAGATGTCGATAAAATTATGATTTTTATTGTGTTAAATGAAAGTAAATAGATGATAATTTTCAAATAATCTCAGATACAAGGATATATCATTAAACAACGAACACGCATCTTTTGGCGAATTTTAATATGATAATATTTTTAGGCTGGTGTCTCATTTTAAAAAAGTTGCAGGATGCCACCTCAGTTTGACTATATAAGCTAACTATTAACGATAAAGAAAAAAGGAATTACTATTTTCATTTTCTTAAAACCAAAAATTTTAACAACTTGGGCTTGTAACTTGGATAATAACCCAGCAGAAATAAATCGAGATTTTGGCGACACAGCATCTGTTTATAGCATACCGTAGCGCATCCAAAGAGCGCTCTTAGGGATGCAGTAAAAGGAAGGGGAAAAAATTTTAATTTTTTTTTAAGATTTTTTATATAAAACTTATAATGTGTAATTATTTTTTGATAAAATTTCACACTTGCTTTCCTTTTTAATATTTTTAACACTTTTTGAATAAAAAAACATGAGTTTTAGACAAAGACACATGATTTGACTGCATCATTATTGCGCATTAATCAGCGCTGCAAAGAGCGCTTCAATCATAGCATCTTTGACCGCTGTTCCCAAAAAAAATCCCATAAAAAATGTGAAAATGAAAATTTCCGATATTTTTTTGATGTTCACTTCCGATTTTTTTTTTTTTCATTTTGTTTCACATAAATAAAGTTTTGTAAAGTAAAACGAATGAATTTTTTTGTTATATTTTTTTAAATTTTAGTTATTTGATTTCAACTTTGAATTTACAGCATCTTTATTCTGCTTAAATCAGCTCTACAAAGATACATGAATTCACTGCATCTTTAATCTGCTTAAATCAGCGCTAAAAAGATACATGAATTTACAGCATCTTTATTCTGCTTAAATCAGCGCTCTAAAGACACGTGATTTCAGTGCATCTAAAGAGCGCTGTTTCTGTGTATCCAACTAGCGCTCTAAAGTGGGACATCGCCTTAGGGAATCATGCATGAATTCAGCGCAATTGGATGCGCTCCTTTACTCAAGTTCCCCTTCCAAAAGCTGCTGAACGTTCAGCAAAATTTCTGCTGGGAAATCACCTCGTGGTGAATAAAACCCTTTTTTACCAGCTGGTGAACAAAAAGTAACATAATTATTTTTTAACAAAAAACAATTTTTTTTAATCAAATTTTTTTTTATACCCTCCACTCTAGTGATAGAGGGTATATATAAGTTTGTCATTCCGTTTGTAACACATCGAAATATTGGTCTAGGACCCCATAAAGTATATATATTCATGATCCTTGATCGATTTTAAGTCGATCTAGCGATGTCCGTCCGTCCGTCCGTCCGTCTGTCTGTCTGTCTGTCCGTTGAAAACACGCTAACTTTCGAAAGACTTCACGGAGGCTCCTGAAGTTTGACATATATGTTCTCCATTTACCGGGTCAGGTTGGTATTGCAATCCAGCGAAATCGGTCCAGTGGTTCAAAAGTTATGAGCAAAAGAGTAAATTTCGGCAAGGGCATTTTTCGAATTTACAAGATTAAAACCACTTTAACTTTCGAAAGACACTTCTGAGGGGGCTGAAGCTTAGCATATATATTTGTCGTTTCTCATGGCTGTTTGGTTTTAAATTTCAGCAAAATCGGTTCAGAGGTTCAAAAGTTATAAGCAAAGCACTGAATTTCAGATTTGTTTCACCTTAAACTGTTGAAAACTCGTTAAACAAGTTTTAAAAGCATGGTGAAATACCAGTTTTGTAAAACTTGTTGTTGTTTGTTTTCTTGTCGTGGGGTGCAGTTTAGTTGTTAGCAGTGTTACCGTTGTGCGACTTTAGTTGCAATTTGCAACCTTTTTGACGCTGTGAGACTTTTTGTGCGACTTTTTTAAACTTGTCAAATTTTGCAACTTTTTCCAACTTTGTGCGACTTTTTTCCCCTTTTTGAAGAAGTGAAATTTTGTTTTTCTTTTTAAAGATGTACACTGAAAAATTACACATATTATAAATATTTTTTTAAAACTTTTGGAGTTTTTACCCCATTTCTTTAGATATATCCCATACTATCGTGAAATATTGCATGGAAACACCCTATGAAATGGAAATAGGTCGTTAGTATGTTCAGAAATAAAAATCATTGTATGGAGATCGCCTTGAGGGTTGAAGATAGAGCCCGTGTAAAAAAATAATTATATCAAAACATATCTCCTTTGATAAAAACATATATGGATCATATATAAATGGATCTAATATGATCTACTCCATATATATTCATATCTACTTCAGATATTTTTAGATCCGTAAATTGAATCTATCTGACAATTTTAAATATATGAACATATCTGAAAATGTCTGATCATATATGCCATATATGCCAGATAGACTCAATTAACGGATCAAAAAATATCTGAAGCAGATATGAGTATATATGGAGTAAATCTAATTATATCCATTTAGATATGATCCATATATGTTTTTATCAAAGGAGATATGTTTTGATATAATTCTTTTTTTTTACACGGGAGGTAAGTATGTTTTGAAAAAAATTGGGGTTGAAAAACTATTGGGGGTCGGTCATACATTTGACTCCTCTATAGGTACCCTAGGGACAGTTACAGGCAGGAGCAATTTTATCTTTGTTATCCTTGAAAAAAAGCTAGGGAGGAAAAAGCTCCTAAGGAAGCCTCCATACGAAAACAAATTTTTTATAAAAAATTGCTCCTACCGCTTTAACTTTTCCAAGAGTGCATCTAAAGAAGTCAAATGTATGACCGACCCCAAAAGGTTTTCAACTTAAACTTTTTTCCAAAACATACTTACCCTCTAAGTATTTATTTTAAACCCTTAAAAAAATGTGCGACTTAAATTTGGAAAAACGACTTTTTTGTGCGACTTTTTTTTGTAAAAAACGACTTTTTCTGCGACTTTTTCAAAATTCTCAACGGTAACACTGGTTGTTAGACAAGTAAATATTTGTTATTGTTTTGTTATTGTTAGTGTAAAACCATGTTTCCATCGAGATCAAAAACACTTCATTTGAGCAAAACACTTCGAGCTGTTTCCACTCAAGTTGAAGTGATTTGCAACGTCAAATTAATTACGAATTTTCGTAAATAATTTGACGTTTTCTCTACAAAATAGTTAAAACAACAAAATTAAGAACATAATTACAAAAAACAATTAATTTTGTAGTTTATTATAATTAAATAAAGATGTTTAAACAACTAATTGTAAATTATTTTAATAATAAAAAAAAATAAAATGTCTTCTTCTTCTAGCGAACACTCACTACGAATGAGTAGCTTTTATTTTCGAATATAAAATACAGTGTTGCACTGACCAAAACAAGTGGTGAGTTTAAAAAGTTGACATGTTTTGTACCAAAACACCCAATTTGAGATGTTTTGCGCATATGAAAAATGTATGGGAAAACATGTAGAAAATGACATGATTTCCTCAAAACACTCTGATTTGCCCAAATCATGCCACTGGAAACATGCTATAACTGTATGTAACGGGAAAAAATCAAATAAAGTATGAGTACCTATGATTGAATGTTAATTTGTTTTTGGTTTTTAAAGAAGAGGATGGTAATATAAAAAAAAGAGGAAAATATGTGAAATAGTTTTTTTTGGTATTACATATAGGTATAAAACAACAAAAATATTTTACAAAGTAATTTGTTACTCAAAGAAATTGTACACTAAAAAAATATTTACACTCAAAAAAAAATGTTACACTCAAAAAAAAAAAAATGTACACATTATAATTTTTTTTTTTTTTTTTATGAAATGGCAGACTCAAAAAAATGTTGACAGTCAAAAAAATTTTACACTCAAAAAAATTTGATTGATTAAAAGAAAGTTTGACTCAAAATAATATACATATTATTAATAAAAAATTTGTAATGCAATTTTTTTAATTTTTTTTTAGAAAATTACTATCAGATAACATTGTGGAGGGTATTCAAAGATTCGACCAAGTCGAATTTAATTTTTCTACTTGTTTTTTTATAAAATTTTTTTTTTTTATAAATTTTTTTTTCCCATAAAAATTTTTTTTTTTTCATCAATTTTTTTTTTTCATCAAATTTTTTTTTTCATCAAATTTTTTTTTTCATCAAATTTTTTTTTTCATCAAATTTTTTTTTTATCAATTTTTTTTCATCAAACTTTTTTTTCATAATTTTTTTTTCATATTTTTTGTTTTTTCATAAAATTTTTTTTTCATCAAAATTTTTTTTCATAATTTTTTTTTTATCACATTTTTTTTCATCAAATTTTTTTATAAATTTTTTTATTCAAAAAAATTTTTTTTTACATCAAAAAAATTTATCAAAAACTTTTTTTCATCAAAATTTTTTTTCACCAATAATTTTGGGTTCATTAAATTTTTTTAACATAATTTTGTTTTTCGTGAAAAAAAATATTTTTTTTTACCAAAACTGCTTTTTCACCAAGTATAAGCTTTTCGCATAAAAATTTTCCATTTTTTTACACTGTGCAACAGTGAAATTGGGGGGTGAACCAAACCAAGACAGAATGATAGTATTTGGTTAGTATAGTAAAACCCCCAAAGGTTTTGGCGCTGTGTGGGTACAGTCAATTTTTATGGCCCACTGAAATTTTTATTTTTTTCTCAAAGGGGTTTTAGAAAATTCGAGAAAAATGAAGTTTATATTAATCTGAGCCTAAAACTGAACTCAGCTGTCTTCAGTAAAATTTTATGGGGATTATTTTTCTAGAATATATTAACCCTCTATCTGCCTTGTTTTTGGGTCATTTTAGTCCATTTTTTAAGAAATGACTTAAACGTCTACTAAGATACGCGTTTAAAGGGTTAAAATATTCTAGGAATATTTTTTGCATCAAATTTCACTAGGGGTCTTCACAGGCGGAAAGTTAAATAGATCTGTAGAAAATGTTTAAAAATTAAAAATTGCAAAGTCTTATTAATTTTTGATATATATGCTGGAAACTGTTTACGATTGTGTGCAACAAATATATGATAATGGTCTGGGGGGTGGACCCTTCCAACACAGGCTGACAGTATTTGGTTAGTGCAGTAAAATCTCCAAAGGGCTTGGCGCTGGATGGGTACAGTAGGTTTTTATGGCCCACTGATTTTTTGTTTTATTTTTCCAAAGAGGTTTATACAAACGAAAAAACTAATACTTATGTTACTCTGAGCCTAAAATTGAATTCAGGTGTCTTCAGTTGAATTAATTGGGTATAATTTTTCTTCAATACATTAACCCTCGATCTCCACTTTTGGGGTCATTTTAGTCCTTTTGTTAAGAAATGACAAAAAAAGTCTCCTTAGATTTGCTTTAAAAGGGTTTTACAACACACAGCGCCAAGCCCTTTGGGTGGCTTAGATTTGAAAAACTAATAAAACTTAGGTCCACTTTTTGGTATTTCTGGTAAGCTGGCAAATCTTTCTGTCTTTAAAGATCCCAATTGAAATTGGATGAAAAAACATTCGTAAAACCCTTTTAAAGCAAATCTTAGAAGAATTTTTTGTCATTTCTTAACAAAAGGACTATAATGACTCAAAAAGTGGAGATAGAAGCTAAATGTATTCTAGAAAAATTGTACCCATTAAGCTCTACTGAAGACATGTGAGTTCAATTTTAGGCTCAGAGTAACATAAACACTATTTTTTCGTTGTTTAAATCTCTTTGGACAAAAAACAACAAATCATTGGGCCATAAAAACCTATTGTACCCACCCAGCGCCAAGCCCTTTTGGGATTTTACTGCAAAAACCAAAAACTGTCATCCTGTGATGGAAGGGTCCACGCCCCAGACCATTAGCCTATATTTGTTGCATACGATCGTAAACAGTTTCCGGCATATATATCAAAAATTAAAAAGACTTTACAATTTTAAATTTTTAGGCATTTTCTACAGACCGGTTTAACTTTCCGCCTGTGAACACCCCTAGTGAAATTTGATGCAAAAATTAATCCTAGAACATTTAAACCCTTTAAAATCATATCTTAGTAGACTTTTAAGTCATTCCTTAAAATAAGGACTAAAATTACCCAAAAGCAAGGCACATAGAGGGTTAATATATTCTAGAAAAATAATTTCCATCAAATTCTACTGAACATATCTGAGCTCAATTTTAGGCTCAGATTAATATATACTTTATTTTTCTCGACTTTTTCAAACACCTTTGGGAAAAAAATAAAAATTTCAGTGGGCCATAAAAATCGACTGTACCCACACAGTGCCAAGCCCTTTGGGGCTTTTACTATACTAACCAAATACTATCATCCTCAGCTGGAAGGGTCCACCCCCCAGATTAATATCCATATTTGTGGCTCACAATCGTAAACAGTTTCTGCCATAAATATGAAAAATGAATTAGACTTTACAATTTTAAATTTTTAGGCATTTTCTGCAGACCGGTCGAATTTTCCGCCAGTGAAGACCCCAAATGAAATTTGATGAACAAAATATTCGTAGACTATTTTAAGTCTTTAAACGCATATCTTATGAGACTTTTGAGTCATTTCTTGAAAAAAGGACTAAAATGACCCAAAAACAGGGCAGATAGAGGGTTAATATATTCTAGAAAAATAATCCCCATCAAATTCTATTGAAGAAAGCTGAGTTCAATTTAAGGCTCAAATTAATATAAACTTCATTTTTCTCGAATTTTCTCAAACCCCTTTGGAAAAAAATAAAAATTTCAGTGGGCCATAAAAATTGACTGTACCCACACAGCGCCATTTACTATACTAACCAAATACTATCATTCTGTCTTGGTTTGGTCCACCCCCCAGACCATGACCTTCAAATTGTTGCACAGTGTTATCAAATGAACTGTTCATGCGAATAAAGACGAATAGACCATTTGTAGAATTTTACAGGAGACAATATAAACGCAGGAAACCGTTAAAAAATAATATTTTTGTCAACTTTTTGGTATTAGCTTAAAGATTTAAGTCACATCTATCTATATACAAAGGAAACGGTTAAAAAATAATGTTTTTGTCAACTTTTTGGCATTAGCTTAAAGATTTATGTCACATCTACCTATGTATATACAAAATTTTAGTAAGGTATTCGAAAGAGAACTTGCCAAAAATTGGACTTCAATTTTTGCTTAAATGGAAAAAGGGCGAATATCCAAAAAAATGTATTGAAATTTTAATAAAAATGTGTTATTTTGCAGCAGATTTTCACTACATGAGACTCGCAAAACTTGACGAACTATGGTTGGTATTTGTTTGTAACACTTTAAGGACTTCAAGGAAACACTTTTTAAGGACTGCAAGGACATGCAAAAAAATTATTTTTTGTTAATTTTTTATTTAATATTCCTGCCATTTGATGCAGTAGTAATTCTTTATGACAGTAAATGCATTTTTAGGAATTATAATATTAACCCTTGACTGCATATTACGACGTAACATAAAAGGACATGAAAAAATTGTTGTTTTTTATTCCTGACATTGGAGTGTAAATAACTCATTAGTCGATTATTTGAAACTCAGTTTTATATATGAATCATAAATGAATTTTTTATTTACATCAAACCAACATTACCAAATATTTGTAGGTAGGGTATCGAAGGAAAGTAACTATAAAATATGTTTAAAGATTTGATTTCAGAAATAAAATAATTCAAAAGACAGTTAAAATATGCTTAGACCATGTATTTGTGGTTATATGATCTTAATTACGCGGTAACACTGATGATTTTTTTTCGCAAATCTGGTTAATTTGTTTGTATGTGCTAAGATTGTTTTTTGTGTACAATTTCAAATTTTAGCTAATAACAATTTTAAACTTTCAGCTAAATATTTTTTTTGTTAAGGATGGATATTCGCCCTTTTGCTTTCCACATTTTAAAGTCTTATAACTCAAGAACGGTAAAATTTTTTGACAATATAATACGTGTGGTTTGTTCCTCGTAATGTTCTTTTAACACATTGTTACCGAAAGTAAAATTTTTGTATGTTTTTGTGTTGTATTTAATCAAAATTGTGCGTTAGTTCACTCCCAATTTAAACAAAAATATAAAAATATACGAATTATTGCACTTTCAAAGTAATTTTTTAGCCTTAAAAGTCAAAATTTCCCCAAAATTTCTGTATAGGATTATACACTCAAAAAAAAAACTGTAATGTTAGCAAAAAAAGCTTGTAAACCTACAAGAAAATTTGCTGATTTTGAACCCACAATTTTTTTGCTAAAGTTAGCAAAAATGTTTTGCCAATAATTAGTTAACTAATTTTTTTTTTAACTTACAATTAGTTCATACACATCTGAGGACCCCATTGGGTTCGGACCCGATAGGTCCAGACCCCGATGGGCCTAGACCTAGTTGGGTTCCTTAAAAATTGTGATAGTTTTTGATCCAAAACTTGTGTCCGTTTCGCTCTACCTTGCTTAGTTTTTGAGATACGTGATTATAGGGGACCACTGGGGTCTTGAGAATTAAAAAACTCTATAACTTTAAAAATATTACTCGGAGAGCTTTGGACTATTTGCGGTCTTGTGTTGAGAGCTACAAAAATGCTTTCGGACTTTTTGTTGTGTCGGCAATATTTACCGAGATATGAGCATTTTAAAATTTTCGGGAATGCTAACTTTTTTAGATCCAAAGTTAGGGCCCATTAGGGTCCACACATGTGAAGTGGACCGGCGATACTATGGAGATTCTAAAAACCAAAAATGGCCTCCATTTTGCTCTATCTGGCTTAGTTTCCGAGATAGCGCCATTTTAAGTTTTCTGAAAATAAAAATAAATTACCATTTATTTTGCTAATATTAGCAAAAAACCTTGTAAAAATTTGGTCAACTCAATTTTAAATCTAGCAAAAAAAATTAGTTTAAATTTTGTTTAAAATTGCTAATGCGCTAAATGAAGTTTACAAGATATTTTTGCTAACATGCTAATCTCAACTAAAAATTTGCTAAAAGTTAGCTAACCAGCATTAGCAAAAAAAATTAGTAAATCTACTAATGTATTATTTTGAGTGTAGGGCTCTGCTAATAAAATGCATTTATGCAAAAAAACGTATTTGCGAAAAAGTCGTCTATTCGTCCTTATTCGCATGAACTGTTTAAATGTACATAAAAACAAGTGAGAGTGTTATATTCTTTGGTGCCGAATCTTTTATACTCTCCAAAATGTAAAAAACACTTTTGCACTAATTTTTGCACTCACTTACGAAATGTACAGCTCTTTTGGTTTTTTAATGGGGTCCTCGACTGCTATTTCAATTCATTTTGCATGGAATATCAAAGTAATATAACATTATTTTTTCTAAAAAAAATTGGCTTTGGCAAATACACCCAAATCTTCCGCAAAACATTATCAAAGACTATATACAGACTCGACAGTAGAGTTTTATAAGAAAAAATGGGGAAAAACTAAGCGATTTTAGGAGAAAACAGAGCGGTTTTTAGTCCGTTTTACGCTAACATGGCAACACTTTCTACGACTTAGGAGTGAGTGAAACAACAAAAACCGATCTGGCATCTATTTTTCTTATGACGTGTTATATCAGCTTTCTCTTTCTAACCTAATTCGTAGAATAATTTGAAAATATTAACCATATGGTTAAAGAATTCTTTTTTGACACCTGCCATATTCGTAGAGTCTGTATTAGTCTGTGACATTATCATGATTTAATGTTTTGGGCAAGAGTACAAAATTCGCAGGCATTTTTTTTCAAATTTGGAGAAAAAATTTCGCACGAAGACTTTATTTTATTTTTGCTCCAAGTTTTTAGTACACAATAGCGTTTCAGAATTTTAATTTATGTTTATAACATCTAACAATAAATAAATTCATATTTTTGTATTCTTTGTGTACTGTGTACTGGATGAAGTGAATTCTAATCATTAATTAGCAGCGACGTCAACGTCGCACAGTGTTGCCATAAGATAATTGTGAAAAAATGCTAAATAGCAGAAAAAAAAGTGCTAAAATGCTCTACAGACCAAAAAAAAAGTGCTAGATGTTTTTTTTTTTAATTTTTCCTTTTATAAAATCCACAAATAACGATGTTTTATAATAACTGTACACATATTTTATTAGTTTTAATTCGGTTTTCTGAATTTAATTTTTTTTTTAATTTTAATTGCGTTTTCCTAATTTCAATTGGGTTTCCTTAATTTCATTGAAAATTTTTGAATTTCAATTAATCATTTCTTAATTATAATTTGGATTTCGGAATTTCCAATGGTCTGCTAAATTTTGATTGGTTTTTCTGAATTTCAAAAAGGTTTTCTGTTTTTCAATTGGATTATCTAAATTTAAATTATTTTTTTTAATCTTCAGAATTTCTAGTTTGATTTCTAAATTTCAATTGGGTTTTCTGAATTTCAAATTGGGATTTTTTAATTAGTCTTTTATTAATTTCAATTTGGATTTCTGAATTTCAATTAAGTTTTCTGAATTTTAACTGGGCACCATGAAATAAGTCCCAAGAAAAAAAATGAAATAAGGCCCAAAAATCCATATTTGGGAGTTATTTTATTTTGAAATAACTCCCAAATCTGCTTGACTTATTTAATTTTTTTGAAAGTTGTTACATTTTTAAGTTTGAGAGTTATTTCATTATAAAATAACTCCCAAATTTGTCTCAAAAATTTTTAATTATGAAAATAGAAATTATTTACTTAGAAATTATTGAACCATTTGTAAATAAATTCAGAACAATCATTATTTAGAATTACAACAATGTCAATCAATATCAGTAGAAATTATAACATTTTCTGCAAAGCGAATTGCACACCGCGAGTAATTGCTAAAAATGTCGAGCTCTTCAAAACAAAATATTATGTCTAACTAAACCCACAACCAAGTAAGAAAAATGTTTAGGGTCCTGGAGGTTGGGCTCGCGCATTAAATTATTTAAAGTGCAAGCGAAATGGACTTTGAAAAATTAGCTTTTGGTCTGTCTGCTCTTCTTAATTATAAAATTTATGTTTTTGGACTGTGATGGTTCTTTTGAAAAGAGTTGAATACATATATATACAAAAGATTTTAACAAAAACTAAAATGTGAAAAAAATGCTAAAAATGCTAAAAAATTTTAAAAAAGTTTTTGGAAAAAAGTGCCAAGTGCTAACTTTACTACTAAATCAAAAAAAAAAAGTGCTAGATCTAGCACTAAAAGTGCTAAAATGGCATCACTGACGTCGCAAAGGAAACCAAGTACAATTTGGATGATTATGTTGCTTTTGTTTAGAAGTCTGTCAGTATGTAGGTTGGAGTAGTTAGTGGGAATTACTCTACAGAATGACAAATATGCATTTAGACATATTAGGAATACAAATGGTACAGAAGGGGCAGTTTCGCTATTATTGCCTTTCCCTACGAGCCTGTATGATTGTGTTAGAACAATCGAGAGAGCTTGGTGTTGAAGCAATTTCGTTGTAAATACATCGCACAGTGGTTTAAAATTGAATTTTTTTTTTTTTGGAAAAAATTCGGCCATTCAGTAAGTACTGGACCGATTGCAGTGAAATTTATGGCACTCCCCAGTTGGTAAAATTAAATCACCACTGACACACATTGCTGACTCTCTCTTTATGAAATTGGAGACATTTTCATACAATTTTTCCAAATTTCCCCAATGGCATGTCAGCAGTTGGTCAGCAGTGCCCACCAGTATCGGTGGCTACCAACAATTTATTGAAACAGCCGCTGACTAACTGCTGACATGTCATTGGGACATTTTGAAAAATTGCATAAAGATGTCAGCAATTTTATAAAGGGACACTATGAAAATATGTAAGTTACTACATGTTAGTTGTTTGTATATTTTACAGTAGTTAGTTGTTTTCAACTACAAAAACAGTTATTTTTGTATGAAAAATATCAAACAACTATTTCTGTTAGTTATTTTAAGTCGTTTTGTTCACACTATTTTTAAATGATCTGCATGAATATCTAGACGGAGCACAGTGATTCGTTTCATTGGCAAAAATCAAAAAAAGAAGTATGTCTTCAATGTTGATGATTTTTTGTATTTTTGTAGTTTAATAGTAAACTAAAAAAAATATGTGCTTTTCTGATTTTTAAGAAGTCATATGTTGCCACAAGAGGGCGCTAAAGTATGGAAATTTTATGCTATTGTGTGTAAACAAAAAAATTTAATTTTATAGGTTTACTAAAATAATTATAAAAAATCGAATTTTAAAAAAATCAACGAACTTTTTTTTGCAAAAGTTACTTAAATATATTTGCTAACAGTTGTATTTTCAATTTTTTTGAATTAATCTTGAAATACATTTTTGTATTGCTCTGAAATCTGTATTTTTTCTACAGAATCCCTAAAAATTGACAAAATTTGATGGAGTCCATAAAAAAAGTTCGTGAGTCAAAAAATTATTTTTTTTGCTTTTTCGATAGTTTGGACTATAGTTTATAACGCAAAACAATAAAAATAACTAAGTTTTTGTCTGAAGTTGGAAAAAAGTAGGGTTTTGTATGTGTCTTTATAATTTTTTTTTAAAACCCAGTTGGCAACGTCCTCGAGCCATCCTCAGTGACGGAGCGGTGACATGTCAGAGTCACTGCTGACATCCACAAGACATCTCTATGTACTGGGTTGAGGACAGTTTCATACAAATTTTCAAAATGTCCTCACTCAAAGTCAGCAGTGGTCAGGGCTGACCTTCTGGGGACATGTCACCTAAGACTTCTTTGGGGAAATGTCTGACGTAGGTCATGCGAAAATACAAAAAATTTTCGTATTTCCTTTAGTTTTTACTTTTATCCATTTTCCTTTATAAATTATCTTTCTCATATTTAGAAAAAACTTTTCGCTTTTTTTAGTCCCAACTGGATTTGAACCTGGAACCTCCAGTTTATTAGTCCCACACCTTACTACTTGTTCCAAACTTTATTTTGAAAATTGTTTGTCTATTTATTACTTTTATTTTACTTGTTAGATTTTGATTTTATTTTAAATAAATCGATAATATTGCCATCTTTTTCTTGGAAATTTAAGAGTTGCCCAGATTTAAAATTCTAATTTAATATACTGCTATTCTGAAGACATTTCCTTTTAGACGTCTTAGAGGAATTGTCTACACTCTTAAAGCAAACATTCAGTGCGGACAATGTTAGGACATGTCATCAAGGATTACCTATGATTTGTCAGAACCTGAAGACATTTCCTCGAGGAATCACTGTGGAAATTTCCTCAGTGACTCATTTTCCAACTGGGAAGCTATATTAATAATGGAAAAAATATTAGAAAAAAAATCCAATATTAAGTATTTTTTCTTTGCACATTGATATATTATATAGTATTCTGTAAAAATATAATAAAAAATCAGAAAAAAATTATGCAGTACGTGGGCCGTTTTGCTTTAAAAGTTATCTATGACTTTTACTAAAATCCCCAAAATCACCAAATTTTAATGGCCTTCATAAAAAAAGTTCGTGAATAAAATTTGTTTGTTTTTTATTTTTTGTGTAGCTTTAACTACGTTTTATAAGATCAAAAAATAAAAATAACTAAGTTTTTTTTTTTAAGTTGAAAAAATTTTTTTTTTAAAAAATCTAAAATTGGATTATTTTTTTTTTTATATTTTTTTTATTTACTGTAAATAAATTTAAAAAATACATCAACATCTTAGTAAGTTTTTATATAAAGTGGTTTATTGTATTGTATACCATAAATTTATAGTAAATAATTCGATAAAATAAGTATACAGTGGGCCATTTTGCTTTAAATCCAGTATTTGATTTTCGTTGGTATCCCAAATCAAAACCAAATTTTTTTTTGAGATACATAAAAAAAGTTCGTACTTAAAAATTATTTTTTATTGATTTTTTTAACATCCTGGACTATTTTCTATACGATCAAATAATAAAAATAACTAAGTTTTTGAAAAAAACGAAAAAAAAAAAATTGAAGTACCCAAAAAAAATTTTTTTTAAAGTTTTTTGTTATTAACGGGGTATGTACTTGGAAATAAAGCAAGTATTAAACGAGTTTATTTAAAACTTATTTTGAATAAATTTATTTTCGTAATGCAATAGCAAATAAGTGTTGCGAATATTTTGTTTTTATATTTTTGAATATATTTAAAAAAAAGGATATATTAACAGCTTTTTTGTTACCGCAAGTAACTCATCGAAATTTGGCACACTTATTAACGCCATTTAATCTAATCTATATTAAAAATTTGATAGCAATTGAATGATTTTTAAAATAGTTACAGCGATTTCAAGAAAAAGGATGTATGGCAGCTACGCGAGTCCTTGCTCAGATTAAAATACAAATGTTGTACGTCGATAGTTATCTAAATTTCTAAGACAATAACTAAGCTAAGTAATTTTATATCAAGTTATGTGCCTAAAACTCCACTTTTAAATTTCAGGATATACGACAGGTACAAATGTCCTTCGACCGATTTGCTCAAAATTTTTATTTTTTTTCTATTAATTAATTTTGTGCTTGCGTACCAAATTTGGAAAATCGTTGACAACTCTTTCTATTTTATTTTTGTGATTAAACTATATTAACACTTTATTGCAGTTTTTAAAAAGGATATATAAATAACTTTTGTTTTACAGAACCAATTTCAGCGAAATTTGGCACACACATTGACATAACTTATTCAAATTTTTTCAAAAAATTTCAATGGTATCGAGTAATTTTTGAGCGATTTACAATATTTTTAAGAAAAAGGATATATGGCAGCCACACGAGTCCTTGCTTCAATCTAGAAAAAAATTTACACATAAAATACTATATCAAAATTGGTAACACTGACAAAGTTTGGGAATTTTTTGACCATTTTTGTAGTTTTAATCACATATTTAAATTTCAGGATATATGGGGGTAGGCGTGTCCTTGCTCCGATTTTTCCAAAAACTCGTTTTTTTCTTGATTAGATAATTTAATGCTTGTGTACCAAATTTCAGAAATCTGCGACCAATATTCTATTTTTGCCCACTCGATATATGGGAACGAATCACTGTGCGGAGGTACGAATATTGGTGAAATGAACATACGCTTATTATTATACGCAGATGATATTGTTTTACTAGCAGATAATGTGAGCGTGATGCAAAGTATGATAAATAAGTTAGAACGTTATTGCAATCAATGGGGTATGGAAGTCAACCTAAACAAATCAGAAATGCTTGTGTTCAGGAAAGGTGGAAAGCTATCTAGCCAAGAAAAGTGGACGTATAAAGGCCAAGCAGTAAAAATAGTTAATGAGTATTGCTATTTAGGGACGATATTAACACCAAAATTGTCATTTAAAAAACATGTGTTAAAACGTAATAGCTCTGCGAAATGCAGTATAAACGCAACATGGAAAACCTTTTTAAGTAACAACACTATAATGCTAACTACCAAGTGGAGACTATTTCAAGCAGTATGCAGGTCAATACAGGTCTATGGCGCGCAAGTATGGGGGTATAGCCTATTTGAAGAAGTTGACAAGTTGCAGAGGTATTTTATAAAACGCATTTTAAAACTACCAGATTTTACGCCAAATTACGCCCTTACCTTAGAGACAAATGCTGAAGATAGTCATTTCTACAGTCTTAACCTGCATATGGACTATGTTTATAAAACAATATATAAATATGAACATAACAGACTTCCTCACAAACTATCGAAATTGGTTTTGGCAAAAAATATTTTTTGGACAGAAAAAATGAATCAGTTGGGTAACGAATATGATATTAAGTTCGAAAATATGGATGAATCCGAATGGCTCTATAGAGGTGCAAAATTATTGCGAAATCTAAAAACAAAGAGCATAGAAGACGCAAAAGCCAATGCAATTAATAGCAGCACGCGCTTTTATAAGAATCTTGATTACAGTCAAGGTCAAAGTTATATACAGAACACTCTTTGCCAGCATAAGCTAACTATAATATTCAAGGCCCGCTGTGATATCTTGGGATTAAAGTCCAATATTTTTGGAGCTCAATCAAAAACATGTACACTAGGGATATAACCATTTGCATTTTTTTGCAAATATCAAAAAGAACCTATCATAGTGAGATAGTGCATAAAAAAATATGAAGAAATGTGCCTTCCTTTTTTCGCGAGCGTTCAAAAAGGTTCGGCACCGATCGCGATGAAGTTTTAGCTTATAATTTTTTTCAGTTTTACAGGAAATCCATAATTCTAACGTCGAAAGCCATGCTGGTCTTTGCATTTCGTGTTTTTTTTATGAAATGGCGATTCCTTGCATTCCAAAAAAAGAAACCAAAAAAACGGTACAAGGGAAAGATACCCACCATAAAAATTTATATTACAATTTATGCGACAAAAATATAACGTAAAAATACATATATTTTTATTAATATTAACTTCTTAGATGTTCCTACAAATATTTTTTGGGGAAGGACTCCCACCAAAAAAAAATCAATAGTCAAACTAAAAAAACAAACAATTTTATGTAATGTTATTGTACGTTTTCTCCGCGTTATCTGCTTCTGGAAACTAGAGAAAAGGAAGGATTCCCATTATAAAACAAATGAAGTTAATAATGTACAACAATAATGTATAAGTTATTTAATTAAGCTTGTTTAAATTTTTTTACTTTGTAATAAAAATTAAAAAAAAAAATGTTTGGTGTTTTAGAAATTGCATTCGGTGCCGAAGGTTTTTGGACCGAAATGACCCCTGATATCGATTTTTAATATCAGTATAACATTGCCCATACCGTAATGATAGGTTCTTATTTTGGTTATACCCCTAATGTACACTGTGTAACACTCGTGAAGACGAAACTTTAAAACATTTTATGGCAAAATGCCCAGTATTAAGGGAATTCAGGATCAGATATTTTGGGAAATCTTTTTTAAATCAAGATGAGTTAATCGATATTTTAAATGGAAGACCAAGTGATACGTGGAATAAACTTTATAATTATATTTGTGAGGCAATGAAATATAGAAATCTATTAATGTTAGAATATGATTAATTTGTTAAAAAAAAAAAAAAGGAAAACTGTAATTTTGCTAAACATAACTAGGTAAATGACAGACGACATATGAGGCATTCCACACCAAATGTCCAGCGAAAAAAAACATGTGTACCGTAAACTTCTGAATAGGTGATATGGATAGCCATATATGGAACTTAGAAAATTGCGTTTTTGGTTTTTCAATTTTTCAAAAACTGGGCTTAGGAGGCGTGGTCAAATATTGGAAAAATGGTCAAATTTGTGGCGAGTTGCCTTGATTAAATATTTATCACATTAAAACGGAATGCACCACAATGTCAAAAATTTACGTTCTTATATAGTTTTGTATGGGCTATCGATTAAAAATTTTTTTTTTTGAAAATTTTCAGAACCCGTTCTGAAATTTTCCATTTTTTAAAAAAGTCAATTTATCAAAAATTCGGCCACTTTTTTTTTTTCTTTTTTATTTATTTTTTTAAAAGTTTAGATGTTTGTCCATCCACACAAAAAAAATCAGAAACACGTTCATCTTTTTTTTCGAGAAAATCGCATTTGAACTTTAAATTTCATAACAATTTAGTAATTTGCTTGTATTTTCTTGTGTCAACAGAGCGTATGACGAATATTTATGCAATTAATATTACTCATTCGAAACTTTAAAACAAAGAAATACAAGCAAATAACAAAATTGTTATGAAATTTAAAGTTCAAATGCGATTTTCTCGAAAAAAAAAGATGAACGTGTTTCTGATTTTTTTTGTGTGGATGGACAAACATCTAAACTTTAAAAAAAATAAATAAAAAAGAAAAAAAAAAGTGGCCGGATTTTTGATAAATTGACTTTTTTAAAAAATGGAAAATTTCAGAACGGGTTCTGAAAATTTTCCAAAAAAAAAAATTTTAATCGATAGCCCATACAAAACTATATAAGAGCGTACATTTTTGACATTGTGGTGCATTCCGTTTTAATGTGATAAATATTTAATCAAGGCAACTCGCCACAAATTTTACCATTTTTCCAATATTTGACCACGCCTCCTAAGCCCAGTTTTCGAAAATTTGAAAAACCAAAAACGCAATTTTCTTAGTTACATATAGGGCTATCCAAACAACCTATTCAGAAATTTACGGGACACATGTTTTTCTGTAGCGGGACATTTGGTGTGGAATGCCTCATATATGTCATGTCATAAATTTACTTTATCTTTATAAAATTGTAAACTTTGTATTTGCACTTTTTAAATAAAGAATTATTATTATTATTATTAAGTCGTTTTTTTGAATAACTAACAAAAAAGTACTGTAATCTAGTAACAGTTATTTAAAGTAGTCAATTTTATTTTTTTTATCTCTGAATAGTTTTCAAAGTTTTTTCAAAAAAAAAAATTTTTGTTTTTTTATTTTTCACAACTTTTTTTTTAAAAAAAACTTTGAAAAAATTTGGTCTTCAATTTTTTTTTTCTGTATAATTTTTTGAAAAAATAAAATATGTATTGATTATTTTATTTTTACTACAAATTAGTTCTTTTGACTACAAATGTTAGTAATTTTTACTACATAAGTCAGTTGGTTTCAGGGTTCGAAAAAAAACTCTAACGTACGGTACGTTAGTGTTCTGTACGGAACTATTGAGCGGCAGTATTTAGCGAGATATGTGCATTTTTAAATTTCCCGGAATGCTAACTTTTTTAGATTCAAAATATGGACCCAATGGGGTCCACCCATGTGTAGAGGCCTAGCGATACTATGGAAATCCCAAGAACCAAAAATGTGCTCCGTTTTGCTCTATCTTGCTTAGTTTTCGAGATATCGCCATTTTAAATTAAAAAAAAAAAAATGTCTCAAAAGTTCGCAAACAGAACACTAAAAGAACTTTATTTTGTTTCTAACTTAGTTCGGTACGTTATCGTAAAGTTTCTGTTCTTCAACTCACAGGCATAACGTTCGGAATTCTGTTTGCGAACACCTTCGCAACCACTTAAAAAACTTTTTAGTGAATGTGTTCTTGGAACGGAACGTTAAATAACGTACTGTTTTTTTTCGAACACTGGTTGGTTTTTGTCAGCTAAAATAAATAACATTCTTAGTTGATTTAACTGAAAAAGTAGTTGACCCCAAAACAACTTACAAAGTAGTTATTTTAACTGACATTTTCAGTTGGTTTTACTAACATAATTTTTTTAGTGGAGAGTCAGCAGTATGTGGGATATTTTTTTTTTTTTGCCGACGCGACGGGGTCTTTTTAGGCTGCACAGGGCCTATTCAGTGCAAAGGGCCTTTTTAATCTAATCTTATGCCGCTTTAGTAATAATTTCTTAATTTCTTATACACATTGCATTTGTATTAATTTGTTTTTGACACCCTGTAATAATTTCAATATCATTTGTTATGCTTGCTATTCTATCATTCAAAAATTATATGGTATAGTGGCAGCACTGCCTGGCCTGAATTTAATTTTCATCTAATCTTCATTCCGTTTATTTAATATTTTTTGTAAAATCACAACATAAACAAGTAGGCAGAGGATTATTTTATATAATGTGCATGACATGACATCATGCTTCATATAATTTTAACTCTATACAAAAATATTTATTATTATATCTATAAACGGGATACATTTTTTTTTATTTTTGGTTAGAGTTACTCTATCTCAATGAACATCAAAGTGTAATTGCAATCATTTCATATTTTTTGTATGGAACGAAGATTGAATTAGGGTTGTTATGGTGTGACAGGTTTATTTTAAAATTTTCTGTATGGTGTAGTTTTGAAATCAATCTATTACAACAATTTTACATTGCCAGCCTGTGCCTGCCTGCCAGTCAGCCATCCATCCTACACCTTCTGCAACCATCACCATTCTTTCATACAATCATCCATTATTTTATTAATATTGTTTTAGAGACATTGTCGTTTTTATTTAAAAATTAATTAAAAAATCATTTCAGGACTTGCGTAGTAATTAAAATTCATTTAAATTTTTTTTTTTTTTGAAGGAACAACCGAAAAACTTATTAGAACAGGAACAAATAACAGTAGAACGCGGATAACTGAAACTATTAAGAAGCAAAAGATAATTTAAAAATGAACATTTCTGTGGCCGTACGAAAAAACTAGTTAACTCCACTTTTTGCGAAAATTGAGATAACACCAAAAATAGAAAGTGCATTCCATTTACTATCACTCTGTCAGATCGAAATTTTGATATATGTTCTCATTTACAAGTTATTTGGAAAACAAAATATTGGAAAATACCAATTTTTATGAAAAAACTAGTTAACTCCATGCATTTTTTGAAAAAACAAGATAACTCCATAGTTTCTTAAAAAACATAAAAATTAAAAGTTTAAAACGATGTTCTTTCGAAAACTATGGGAGAAAAACCTGAAAGAACAAGTTTGAGTCACGAGTCCTTTGAGTCCAAATTTTGAACCTAAAAATTTTAACTCCCGAGAATTCATAGATTGCATATAAAAAATGCATACAATTTTTTTTTGCAGATCTTAATTCATAGAATACGACTGCCAAAATATCTTTAAGTAATAGTTTTTAAGTTATTAATAATTTATATATAGGATAACTTCCCAGCAAAAACTAGGTAATGTGTTGTGAAAAGTAATGACTGCCAATTACATTACTTATAACAACTATTCATTACCCACTGCATTACTTTAGTCCAAAAAGCAACTAGTGGCTTATATTGTAATATGTAAGTACTTATTTGCAATAATATAAATAATAAATTATTGAGAATGTTAAAAATAAATACTTTTTTGCAAGTTAAAGGTGGGTAAGTTGCTCGGTTTTCACGTGAAAATCTGTCAAACTCCATATAAAAAAAACATAAATTTCACACTGGCTTTACAAAAGCGTAAAAATTTCGCTGAAGAGGTATTCTGTTCACTGGTGAAAAACCGGCAAAATAACCCGGTATATGTTGCATCAATACGTATCAACACTATAAGCAACATTTTTTTAAATTGTACAGACCATTTAAAAAGCGGTGAAATTTAACATTCAGATATAAAATGAAGTAATTTTAAATGTTTGGGACTGTAAATATTATTTATATCACATAAATTACCAAAAAATGTTAATTAAAGTTATTTTATGTATGATGACGCGCAAAACATAACCAAACATATGACTGTCAAATTTTCGCTACAAATTAATTGATGTTTCGAAACATTTTTTTTCACCGGTGAACAACTTACTTAGCTTAACTTGTGAAATTAAGTCCAATCAGAAAAAACATATTTGTTTTACCTTTTTAACTTAAAGTTTCGCGAAAACGAATAATCCAATGATAAATAGTTATTTCAAATTCTGTTTGCAACTATTTATTTTATTCATTACAAGTAACTACTTATTTTACTCATTATAAGTAAGTAGTTATTTATCTTCCTACTCGTAAGCTTGTAGGCACTAATTATTTTTGTCTTACGGCCTTTATAGAATAAGTAGTGTTTCATGCAATGAGTAAGTACATACAAATAATTATTACTAATTACTATACTCATTACTAGTAATGCAAAAATTTGCTGGGTTACTTTATACCAGTGGTCGGCACCCATTGCACGCTGGAGCCGAACACAATCGGTTATTCACATGTATACAACACGAATGTCAACAAAAAATCAACAAAGAGCATAAAAAGAACAAATATTTTATTCAGTAGCAAGCTTACTTTCTTCAAAGCAGGTTGATGTCGCTTTGTTGAAGAAATACACCAACACATGCATATTTTTATTAAAACACAAATACTTTCATATGCCTCTTTCTGCCGACCACTGCTTTATACCATGCTCCATTAATGATTTTAGCATGAGATGAGGAAGTAATGCATGCAAATTATGACAACGAATTCGAGAACATGATATATAAGGTGTTACAAGCAGTGAATAAGTAACGTTATTGAATTTACTCACGTGATTGCAAGTGAGTGTGAGTAGAAAAAAAGGGTCGTGAGTGTGCGTAATTTTAAAATTCCTGTCGTGAGCCCATCTCTAGTTTAAACTAATGCATTTTTATATAAAATATTTATTTTTTATGTTATTATGTTATTATAAAGCATTATGTATTCAATTACAAATAATGCATTATTTAAAATATTGAAATAGTACATAATGTAACCAAATATAAGTCACCCATGATTAAATGTTTAGAAATAATAAATATTAAATACAATTTATGCAATATTCCTGCATTATGTAACAAGTTATTAGTAAAATATTATTTCTCACCTTGAAATAATATGTTGTTGAACAAATGTTTGGTAAAACATCATAAAATAATGCTTCAAACAAGGGATATACATTACCTGGTAATGTGTTACATAATAAGCATTCATTACAAAAGTTTTGCTGGAAATTTTATGTATAAAAACATACAAAAACTCGGCTTAGTTTTGAGAAACATAAGAAAAAAGGAAAACATTTTTTTTTTGAAAAAACTAGTTAACTCCACTTTTTCGTAAAAAGTGGGTTAATTAACGTGCTGAGTCAAAAAAGTTAATATTTTGCCTCATATGATAACTAAAGTTGCCTTAATTTCATAATATATAAGAATTAATTGAAAAAAAAAAAGTTTTTTTGAAAAAACTAGTTAACTCCATTTTTCGAAAAAACAAGTTAACTGACATCGATTTTCGGATTTAGTGTCCAAAAATGAGTTCAATGGAACCAGAAATCTTTAATATTATTAAAAATAATGTTTTGTCTAATGCGCATGCATAACAACATATATTCATAATAAATAATTAGTGAAATATGTTAAAAACTTAAAGTGTGTTTTTCTCCTGTTTTCAAAAAATGGAGTTAACTAGTTTTTTCGTACGGCCACAGATTTATGCAAGCAAAAATAAAGGAAATACCAAATTTGTTGTATGTTCGTATGACCTCCCAGCAGAAATTTTGCAGAACTTGAGGCAGCTTTTGGAATAGAATTGATAGTCAAAGAGTGCATCCAAGCCACTTGAATTCATGCAAGATTTCTATGTGCGATTTCGCAGTTTCAAGCACTATTTGGTAGCACTGATAGTGCATTATTAAGATGCAGTAAAATCATTAGACTGGCATTTTTTGTCATCTTTCGATTTCCCCAAGTGCCCGGCCAAATTTTTATTGTCCTAGGTCCAGTGTTGCCACCGGTCAACTAAAAAATTATCCAGTAGTTTGTTCGAAATTATCCAAAATCCCAAAAGTTATCCAAAAAAAAAAAAATCAAAAACGATTTTTTAACGAAACAAATGTTTTTTTTAAATGTAATTTAAAGAATACATGAAATAAGTAGTAGTTTGTCCAAAATTATCCAAAATCCCAAAAATTATACAAAAAAAAATATCAAAAACGATTTTTTTTAACGAAAGTGTTTTTTTTATTTTAAATTCAATTTACAGAATACATGAAATTATTTTTAAATAAAAATCATACATTTTGTACTGTTCAAAATAAAAAATATGTTATAACAATAGTATTACACTGTAGAACAAATTCAGGTTAGCAAAAGTTAGGTCGATTCTGAGAGAAGGAGTGAAAATAGAGGCTAAATTAGAAGACCCATATCGCGGCGTTGCACAGTGGGGAAAAATGGACTTTTTTTGTCCAATTTTGCCTACAGGTCGCAATTCTTAACCGATTTTGGTTTTTCTTTTTTTGTATTTTAGCTAATAAAATTTCGCATCGATTTGTCATAGTGGATTTTTTTAAAAAAAAATTGGATTACTTTTTATATTTTCCTAAAGTTCAGAAAATTTTAATTTTTTCAGTATTTTTGCAATAAAAAATGTTTTAGACGTGGGACGAATATGCTTTATAGACTAAATTAAAGGTATTGGAACCCCTTATCAACGACGTGATTAGTATTTGAGAATATATTATTATTTTGATTTTTATAACCAGTCAAAAATTCAAGAATTTTCACCTTTAAAAGACTATATCTTTAAAAATAATGTACCAATTTCAATGAAATCTTATGAAGCTTATGTTTTGCTTAGTCATAATTGGTACACAAAATTTTTTTTTTTAAAAAATATTTTATTTTTTGCTTAAATTTTACCTTATGATTTTTGGAATTTTAAAATTATTTTTTAATCTGTTTTAAAAAAAAAGTTGTTACATTGTAAATTCGAAAAAAAGAGTTAAACAATTTTGCAAAAATACTTTATTTACTAATAATGGTTAAAAAAATGAAAATTGGTACATTATTTAAAATGATATAGGTACTTAAAACTGAACATTTTAAAGTTTTCATATGTTAATAAAAACCAAAATAATAATAAATTACCAAAAGCTATTAATGTCATTTATAAGGGGTTCAAATACCTTTAATTTTATCCATACAGCCTATTCGTCCCCTGCCTATTACATTTTTTAGAGCAAAAATTCTAAAAAACTTAATATTTTCTAAACTTTAAAAAAATATTCAAATAAAACAAAAACGATTTCTATAAATCCACCATGACAGACCGATGAGGAATTTTATTAGCTAAATTTCAAAAAAAGAAAAACTAAAATCGGTTAAGAATTGCGACCTGTAGGCAAAATCGGACAAAAAAATCCCATTTTCCCCACTGTGCGTTTGTTTATCGTCGCTGCTCCGTCGTAATTTGGTATGTGTTTTTAATGAAGTTTTCAGGAGAGCAAAAAAACCGTTTTATTTTGTCATTTCGCCATATTTTATAAAAGTCAAGCGTCTTTAAAATACTTAAAGATGTTTTATAGATGTGTACCACAAAAAAAAGAATGATTTTTTAGCTAAAACGAAGATATTAACGAATTACATAAAAAACTACACATAACACATTTAGTTGGAACATTTTTGGTATTAATTTTTTTTATTTTTGGACATTTTTATACACATTGTAGGTATTCAAAAATGTTGGTATGGATACTTTTATACTTTGTAATTTTAAGTTTTTTATTTATCGAACATTTATTGATTTTCTATGTCCCAATTCACAACAGGCAATTTTAATTGCGGCAATTTTTGTGTTTCTCTTTTGAACTTGCCGTATATGTTCACACAATGGCAATTCTGTTCGGCAATTCCAAAAAGGAATGTGAAAATAATCTATAGAGTGAGAGTTGCGAATGAAAAAACAAAACGAATTGCCAGTACGAGCAAGTTTTTCCCCCTTTCCATTCCTCTTACCTCTCTCTCCTATAAACTAAGAATTGCGGCAATTAAAATTGCCCTGTATAAATTGGGACTATATTTTAAGTTTTCAAATTTTGTATTAAATTTTTCATTCCCATTTTCAATTCTAAAAAATAAACATCAATTGTTTTTGTACAATTTTATAAAAATAAATAGTTTAATTTCTGCGGTACCACAATTGGCGATCTTGCTCATGGAAATAAATTGCAATAATATCAAATAAATGCCTTGCCTCGAAAAATTAAACATTGATCCTGGCTACAAATTAAAATCTGGTCAAACTCAATAACGTTCGATTGTTTTAAGAAAATCTAACATTCATCTTTAAAATATCAAACATTAAGCTGTATATCAATTTATATCGATGCTGTATATCAATTTATTGAATTCGCAATTCCATTCAACAAATTTATCACTGGTGGTTAAATTGTATATGTAAATTTCTTTATTATAACGTTTTTATGCCGAGTTTATTTTTCGCAATCATAACCAAGATCAACGATAAAATTTATTTTAATATTACTGGCTCATATTGGACTAGTTAAATTGGATCAAGACGATTCTTCATAATCAATCCAAAATTAAGTATACACGTTAAAAATTTGTTGCAGTTTAAACTTTAATTATCTAAATACATACGTAAATTTAGTTATTCAATTGTTCTTGTTGCTTGTTATTTGTTTCTGTTTTTATTTTATTTTTTATACATTGATTGTTAACTCTCTCCCCGACAACCAAATGTTTATTCACTCACCTACGCGTTCACTAGAGTGTCCCTTATTTTGGAAATGTTGGAAATCTTGAGACGGTACCCGCTCATTTTTTTCCTTTTGACTTAAAAATAACTCAGGAAAAATTTTACGCCCCTAGGACCACGCCTTCCCTACGCGACGGGCCCTTAAAGAGCGGGGCCTAAAAAATCATTTTTCCATACAAACCAAAAAATTTTTTTTTTGATTTTTAATTTTTTTGTTATTATTTATTATATTACTTGGTTTGCTTATTCACAACAAAAAATTTGATTTTGGTGGGATAAGTCTTTCAGCGCTAAAAAATTTTTCGCAAAAAAAAATTTTGAGCCGCCGGGGTCCTACAGTAAAAAATTTTTAAAAAATATTTTTTTTTAGTTTTGACCAGCAACGGTTTTAGCTGCTATGTTGCTTTAAATGATATATATTCATAAAAAAATATTTTTTGTATCTGTGACATCTTAATCGTGTTCTAAAAAAGGGTAAAAAATGCATTGATGATTTTTTTCGATACACGATAAAAATGTCACAAATATGAATAATATTTTTTTTGGAATATATATCATTAAAAACAACATAAAAACTAAAACCATTGCTTTTCAAAACTAAAAAAAAATATTTTTTAAAAATTTTTTACCGTAGGATTCCTACGGCTCAAAATTTTTTTTTTCGAAAAAGATAAAGATGTCACAGATATGAATAATTTTTTTTTTGGAATATATATCATTTAAAGCAACATAGCAGCTAAAACCGTTGCTGGTCAAAACTAAAAAAAAATATTTTTTAAAAATTTTTTACTGTAGGACCCCGGCCGCCCAAATTTTTTTTTTGCGAAAAATTTTTTAGCGCTGAAAGACTTATCCCTCCAAAATCAAATTTTTTGTCGTGAATAAGCAAACCAAGTAATATAATAATTAATAACAAAAAAATTAAAAATCAAAAAAAAATTTTTTTGGTTTGTATGGAAAAATGATTTTTTAGGCCCCGCTCTTTAAGGCCCCGTCGCGTAGGGAAGGCGTGGTCCTAGGGGCGTAAAATTTTTCCTGAGTTATTTTTAAGTCAAAAGGAAAAAAATGAGCGGGTACCGTCTCAAGATTTCCAACATTTCCAAAATAAGGGACACTCTAGCGTTCACATATACCTAATCAAGTACAAAATACCACTGCTACACAATTAAATACGGAAGACACTTTAAACAGTTCAAATACACAACTAACTTTACCTTTTATTCAGTCAGCTAATTCTCCTGCAGTCCCTGCAATGTCTTGTCCGACTTCTTATGCTGAAATTCCAGCCACTTCGGTTAAGCTACCACAGTTTTGGAAAAGTTGTCCAGACGCATGGTTCGTTCATGCAGAAATGCAATTTACAACCAAAAATATAACAAATCATAGGACAAAATATGAGTATATAGTTACTGCTTTACCACAGGATGTTATAACTACAGTGCTTGATATAATTCAGAATCCACCTGTAAATGACCGTTACGATAATTTAAAAAAAATCTTAATTGAACGACATTCGCTTAGCGAAAATAGGAGGTTAGATAAAATATTGTCAGATTCTGAGATGGGTGATCGTAAACCATCTGAATTCTACCGTTCATTGTCCCTTCTTGCTGGTTCCAATTTTACAACCGATATATTAAGGAAAATTTGGCTAAGAAAATTACCAAAAAGTTTAAACGTCGCATAACTGGCTCAAACTTGACTGATATCAATGAATTAATACGATTAGGGGATAATCTATGGGAAATATTATATAGTAGTGAAGTTGCTTCGGTTACACACTCTAGATCAGTATTAAATTCGGAAAAGTCCTCCAATCTTGAGAAAGTTGTTGAGAATCTTGTACAAGCCACGGCGAATATATGTCAAAGCTTTCAAAACTTATCGTTAGAAGTGGCTTCTATGAGAAGACAAATTGACAATACACAGGATCAACCCCAATATAGACGATTTAATAGATCTAGATCACGTTCAGAAAATATATCAAAGAACAGAGGATGGCTTTGTAGATTTCATTATAGGTTTGGAAGTGATGCAAGGAGATGTGAATCTCCATGTGATTTTTCCAAAAAAGACGAACAGTCGAAAAACTAAACTATCCCATTGTTGAGGCGACAGACAATGCGCATAGTAATTTATCAACTCGTCGCCTTTTCGTTTATGATAAAACAAACAAGCTAAGATTCTTAATTGATAGTGGAGCAGATATCTCAGTACTACCTTCATCAAAATTCAAAACTCAAACCAAATCATCGGATATTATTTTAACGGCAGCTAACGGTTCGGCTATATCCACTTTCGGAAAAAAACTATTAAATGTAGATTTAGGTCTACGCCGAGAATTCCCTTTTGTTTTTACTGTTGCAGACATCGAGAAACCTATAATTGGAGCAGATTTTCTACATAAATACGGACTATTAATAGACATAAAAAATAAATCCTTAATTGATCCGCTTACTAAATTGTCCATTAATGCATTTTCTCATTATTGCAAAATTTCTTTGCCCAAAATTTTTTCTGTTGAAAATCAATACACAATATTATTAAAACAGTACCCTTCGTTAATATCGGAACCAGATTATACTAAAGAGGTTAAACATTCGACAGTACATAGACTTAATACTAATGGTTCTCTACCTTTTACGAAACCCCGGCGTTTAGATCCTATTAAATATAAAGTAGCCAAAACTGAATTCGATTTTCTTGTCAAGTCTGGTATTTGTAGGCCTTCTAATTCCTGTGTAGCGTCAGCATTGCATTTAGTTCCAAAAAAAGACCAAAATGATTGGCGACCCTGTGGAGATTTCAGGCGTTTAAATTTTGTTACTGTACCCGACAGGTATCCGTTACCTCATATCCATGATCTGAACAAAAATATGAGAAATAAAAGAATATTTTCGAAGATAGACTTAGTTCGCGCGTACCATCAGATCCCAATGGCAGAAGAAGACGTTTATAAAACCGCGATTACTACACCATTTGGCTTGTTTGAATTTGTGCGTATGCCATTTGGTTTAAGGAATTCTGCCCAAACTTTCCAAAGGTTTATAAATGAAGTTTTCGACGGCCTTGATTTTGTTTTCGCATATATTGATGACGTACTTATTGCAAGTGAGACTGAAGAAGAACATTTATATCATTTAAGACTTGTGTTTGATCGTTTGGACAAATATGGACTTAATATTAAGCCAGGGAAGTGTACTTTCGGAGTATCAGAAATTGATTTTCTCAGTCATAACATATCTCAAAATGGTATACAACCATCAGAGGAAAAGGTAATTGCTATTAGAAACTTCGAACGTCCAACGACTGTTAAACAAATGCAGAAGTTTATAGGGATGGTAAATTATTATCATAGGTATATACCTAAGTTAGCAGAATTATCTAGTTCTATTCATACTATGATAACACATGCAATTAAAAGAAAAAAGAAGATTTTAGAATGGAATGAAGAATGTTGTAAGTCATTCGAAAGTATTAAAGATCGTTTTGCTTCACGTGTTTTATTAAACCATTTTAATAACGAAGCTAAATTGACTTTAACTGTGGACGCATCAAACATTGCTGTTGGAGGAGTTTTACAGCAAATTGAAGGGAAAGATTCTAAACCTCTTGCTTTCTTTTCTAGGACATTAACCACGCCAGAAACAAAGTATAGTGCTTTTGATCGGGAATTATTGGCAATTTATTTGAGTATTAAACATTTTCGACATATGTTAGAGGGAAGATCTTTCACGGTTTTCACGGATCACATGCCATTGGTTTTTGCGTTAAATTCAAAAACAGATAGAAGTCCTAGGCAGACCAGACACCTTGAGTACATATCCCAATTTACAAATGATATTCAGCATATACGCGGTGAGTCCAATGTCGTAGCCGATACGCTTTCAAGGGCTTTTGAGGTAGATGCTTTTCATGACGAGGGTCTTAATTTGAAATTATTACAAGTAGAGCAACAGAAAGACTTCGAGCTTAAGGAAATTTTACAGGACAAAAATAATCATTCAAATTTAAAGTTAATAAATATTCCTCTTTTTAATATTGATTTGTGGTGTGAAGTTACACAAAGTTCATCGCGACCTTTTGTACCAAGTAATTTACGTAAACTGGTGTTTGAAAAGTTACATGCAATTTCTCATCCAGGTATCAGAGCCACTCGTCGTCTAATTTCACATCGATACTATTGGCCTGGTATGAGTAAGGAACTCAATATATGGTCTAAAGAGTGTATTAGTTGTCAACGTTCTAAGGTTAATCGACACACTAAATCTCCTATTATAAAAGTAGAAATTCCTAGGGGTAGATTTGAGCATATACATCTGGACATTGTGGGACCACTGCCCCCATCACGAGGTCATCGCTACATTTTAACAGTAATAGATAGGTTTACTCGATGGCCTGAGGCGTATCCTTTAAAAGACGTTATGACTTTAACGGTAGCACAAACTTTTTTTACGAATTACATAAGTCGGTTCGGGATACCTTTACAAGTAACTAGTGACCAAGGTCCACAATTCATGTCAAAACTTTTTTCGGAACTAACGAAGTTACTAGGTAGTCACAAGATAGCAACGTCAGCATACCACCCCCAAGCCAATGGCATGGTGGAAAGGTTTCATAGACAATTGAAAGCTACGATCATGGCAAGTGGTCAGTCGGAAAATTGGTACGATATTCTTCCAGTGGCATTACTGGGGTTTAGGTCAGTTGTTAAAGAAGATTTACAATCAACACCCGCAGAAATGCTATATGGCCAAGGCATTCGTTTACCTGGAGAAATGGTTGTTCCAACCACACAGGATCAATCGTCAGATTTTTTAAATAAATTAAAGGAATATTTTAAAAACGTACGATCAACAATAACACATCACAACAGTTCTGATTCTAGATCATACGTCCCTAAAGATCTTTTTAGTTGTAAATTTGCATTTGTGCGTGTTGGACAAAAACGTTCGTTGCAACAACCGTATTAAGGTCCATACAGAGTGATTGAAAAAGATAAGAAGTATTTTAAGTTAGATATTGAGGGACAAGTTAGGACAATTGCGATTGACAGGCTTAAGCCAGCATACATTGAACAAACTACTAAAAACATTTTAAATACCTCCACTACCACTAAAAAACGCGTTACATTTAATTTATTGGATATACATTTTCCCGGAGGGGGAGTATTGTAGGTATTCAAAAATGTTGGTATGGATACTTTTATACTTTGTAATTTTAAGTTTTTTATTTATCGAACATTTATTGATTTTCTATATTTTAAGTTTTCAAATTTTGTATTAAATTTTTCATTCCCATTTTCAATTCTAAAAAATAAACATCAATTGTTTTTGTACAATTTTATAAAAATAAATAGTTTAATTTCTGCGGTACCACAACATGACCATTTTTGTTCAAAGAACTTAAGTTATAAAATTTAATAATAGTGCAAAAAATTTTAATATTCATTAAAGTGATAGTAAATACACTGTTAAATCCCATATTTTGTACAAATCTGCATCCGCGTGCTGAGTTGCTTCAATAATTTTTTTTTTTTTTTAGCGAAAAAATTTTACTCAAAAAAATTTACTGAAATTTGTGCCATGAGATCTGACCATCATTTCTATATAATTGGGGCATGCTAATTTCAGTGGTGAAGTCCGTTTTTAAATCAATGGAACAGTTTTCATGGAAATCATCGTTAAAGTTATGCACATTTTGTTGCAGTTTTTTTTATTAAAAAAATTCTTCTTTTACAAATGCAAATTTGTTTGGTATGGGAAATGGGGATTAGACTCATAACGATATAATAGTACGAATTTGGATAAAAAATTTTGCGTTAAAATGGTAAAAATCGCGATTTTTGTGATATTTTAATGATTTTGCGTTGTTTTGCAAACCTATAATTATTTTTCCGAATTGATTTCATGTTTATGAAAAGACTTAAGTATGTAATTAATTTCTTCAAAAAAACTGTTTAGATACATATAATTTTTTTTGAAAATCGCGAAAAATCGTTATTTTTATAATGGCAGCATCCCTTTAAAATGTAATCTCATACTTCATTTTTTAGTATAGTATGTAAGCATGCCTAAAACCCTTATGTTAAAAATTTTAAGCAAAAATGTTAATATTTGCAAAAGTTTTCTTAGCAAAAACTGGTTTTAAACTACACATACCACTTTTTTTTGGAACATTTACATATGGATTTCACATAGCTACTTTTGCTAACTTCCAAACCATTCAAGATATCGCTAAACGGTTTAGTGGGCAGACGGATGCCCTATAGAGGTTTCATATTATGCAATAAAAAAAAATTCCAAAAATGTCACATACCAAATCACGTTGGAGCAGCGACGTTATATTAGTTCGAATTTTTTTTTAATCAACCTTCGAACTTTGCAGTCAAATGCAGATTTTCAGCATTTGTTTATATGGTTTTTTGCAATCAAATTGTTGGACAGGTGTCTAGTAACAATTTTGCTTTTACAGATTGAAAAAATATCAATCAGTCGACGAGTTATAGCCAAAAAACCATAAAAACAATATGCTGAAAATCGGCATTTGACTGCAAAGTTTGAAGGTCGATTAAAAAAAAATTCGAACTAACATAAACAAACGCCGCGATACGGGTCTTCTAATTTAGCCTCTATTTTTACCCCTCACTCTCAGAATCGACCTAACTTTTGCTAACCTGAATTTGTTCTACAGAGTTACTCTTTTGTGGGCTCAAAATTTGTACCCCCATTTCTTTCAATGCCTTCTTTTGTAAAAAGAATTGAAGCAACAGTATTTGAAGATAATTTATTTCGTAAATCGGTTTTTGTTTTCTTTAAAAAAAATATATATTTTGTCCATGTAAAACTTTAAATTGTAAATGATAAAATTATCCATAAATTATCCAAAAATGTAATTATCCAAAGAGTATCCAAAAAATGTTAAATTATCCATTTTTTGGATAATTATCCAAGAAGTGGCAACACTGCCTAGGTCTAAAACTAATGTGGTAAAAATTTGAGGTCAATCGGATTAAATTAACCCGTGGCGCCCGGCGGTCAAAGTTTTGGATTTTTGAACAATTTTTAAAAATAAAATTTAAAAAAAAAATTATCTTTGGACACATCATATTAGTTAATTTCGATGCGCTGAGCACGAATATCAAAAAAAAATTAAAATCGCTCGATCGGTTTTCGAGATATCGCCGTTTCAAATTTGTAAAAAATGTCAGTTTTTTCATACGTTCAAGATTTTTTTTTAAAAAGTCTCAAAATTTCATTCCGCCTATTCTTTTGTAGAGCTTGAGACAATCTTTCATTTAAAACTAATTTGAACCAAATTTTAAGCCGTGGCGCCCATTGATCGAAGGGTGAGACGGGTTAAAATGATCGGATTTGCCTCCAATTAAGCTTAAATGAAAGATTGCATAAAGCTCTATAAAAGGGTTAAAATAAAGAAATTTTTAGAGTTTTTTTAAAAAAAATCTTAAACGTAGGAAAAAACCCCCCATTTTGCAATTTTTTGACAAATGGCGATATCTCGAAAACCGTTCGACCGATTTTATAATTTTTTTTGATATTCGTATTCAGCATGCTAAAATTAATAAAAATAATGTATAGCAAGATATTTTTTTTTTAATTATTTCATTTTCAAAAATCCAAAATTTTGGTGGAAATTTTCCAAAAGTCCAAAACTTTGATCGAAGGCGCCACGGGTTAAAATGATCGAATTTGGCTCAAATTAGTTTTAAGTGAAAGATTGTCTCAAGCTCTACAAAAAAGTCGGCAGAATGAAATTTTGAGACTTTTTTTAAAAATTGCTTGAACGTAGGAAAAAAAACCGCCTTTTTTTGCAAATTTCAAATAGCGATATCTCGAAAACTGTTCGACCGATTTTAATTTTTTTTTTTATATTCGTGCTCAGCACATCAAAATTAACAAATATGATGTGTCGAAAGATAGATTTATCTTTTATTTATTTTTAAATTTTTCAAAAATCCAAAACTTTGACCGCCGGGCGCCACGGGTTAATTTAATCGGACTGCCCTCAAATTGGTATCACATGAGGTTTAGGCCTAGTAGAATAAAAAAATGCCCGGACTTTGAAAATCGGAGAAGAAAAAATTTAGCTATACAGAAAAATGCCAATAAAAAAATCATGTGTTTTTTTAGCGCTGATTAAAGCAATCTTTAGTATCATTCTTTCGTTATAATATTACAAGTTTTATAACATAAGTCTTATCAAAACATTTAAATTTTCCACACCTCCCACCCCCCCCCCCCCCCCCTTGCATTTACTTTACCATTCAATAAACAATATTACCGAAGCGTTTTGCAAAGTTATTTTGAACATCATTTTAATGTCTCACTTAAGTTTTTAATTTTTTATCAAAGGCGTTTGGAAACAAAAAAAAAACTATAATAAATGAACATCAGAGCCATAGAGAAACATAAGTAGAGGCGAAGGTGAAAGAAAAAATAATATCACTATCTTTTTCTAATTTCTCACACGTACGTTGTCGATGTGAATTCACCACACAATACATGTTTACAAGTCGTACTTTGACAACAAATACATGTATACAAGTTGTACTTTGACAACTCAATTTTTGACGCCTTCGCCTCTATGTTTCTCTATGATCAGAGCTTAAAAATATTGTTGAATGTCTTCTTGTTGCACAGTGGTATGATTGAGGACATTTTGAAAAATAATATGAAACTGCTCTCAGCACGGTATTTGAAGATGTCTTGGGGCGGCCGCTGTGACTCTGACATCTCAGCACAAATCAAAATTGACAACTAAGATGGGGGTATAGTTACTTTGTCATTCCGTGTGTAACGCATCAAAATATCGGTCTAAGATCCCATAACATATATAAAAATATTATTGATCTATAGTCATTTCTAAGACATTATATGAACATCCATGAAGAACAAGACCTCTGCAATTTATTACAAAAATTCTTTGTGGTGATATGAAAAAAAAATTATTGAAAAACAATTATGTTACGTTTTATTCACCATCTGGTAAAAAACGGTCTTATTCACCAGCAGGTGAGTTATTATCCAAGTTACATATCGAAGTTGCAAACCTTTTTGGCTTTAAGAAAATGAAAACACCAATTCTTATTTTCTTTTTTGTTAGTCGTTAGCTTATATAGTCACCAGCCTATAAACGCTATCATGTCAAAAACTTCAGAATTTACTCACATAACCAGCGTTTGAAAGGCTACGTTAGCTACCCGTTTTTTTGCTTTTGCTTTTCATATCACTTCAAACAATTTCAATATTATAAGTTATAGCTTTTGTTTACTTTACTTTTTTGTGTTTGCTTAAACTACAACAACATGAAAAAAATAAAAACTCCAAACAGAGCAGTAGCGGAAAACAAATTTTATTGTTGTAGCCTACAAATATACTACAGTAGTATATTTGTAGGCTACAAATATACTACAGTAGTATATTTGTAGGCTACAGTATTACTACAGTATTACTACAGTAGTATTACTACAGTATTACTACAGTATCACATTGTAAACAAATGTTGCAATATAAAAACGTGATCATATTAAAAATTTCGTTAAGATGGTGTTAAATGAATACAACATCGAAAAAAGAATAATAATAATTTTTAATAAAATTCTTTTAATTTTGGTCAAAAAAATATAGAAAAATTTTGAATTTTGTCGAATTTTTCGATATTTTCGAATATGTACGCGATTTTAATATTATCGGTCTAGACGCTCAGAACTTATGAGAAAAACCGTGACATTAACATTGGGTTAGAGATGGGCGCTGGTCACGTGATTTGCGTGATTCACGTGAATCACGCGTGAGTGATTTTCATTTAAATCACGTGATTGTGAGTGAGTGTGAGTGTGAGCTGAAAAAAAATCTGAGTGAGTGAGTCATTTATTTTTTGCGTGAGTTTGCGTGATAAGATTTTTAGATTAGCCCAATTTTTTTATTTTTTGTAAAAAAATTTTTTGGAGTTTTTTTTTTGGTAAGAGAATTTTATTGCGTGAGTAGATTTTGCGTGACTCACGCGTGAGCGTGATTGAATCTGGCGTGAGTAAGATTTTTATTACTTACGTGAATAGTGAGTGAATAAAAAAAAAATTGCGTGAGTGATTCGATTATTTTTGCGTGAGCTTGAGTGAGTGTGAGTCAAAATCCACTCACGTACCAATCTCTACATTGGGTTTTTCGAAAATTCACGTGTTGAAAAATACATAAAACATGGTTTTAATTAGAGATGGGCGCGTAAGTGATTTTTGACTCACACTCACTCACGCCCACGACAGGAATTTTTGAATCACGCACACTCACTCACGAGCAAATTTTTTCTACTTACACTCACAATCACGTCAGTAAATTTAATACAACTCACACTCACGTGCACTCACTCAAGCTTCACTCACACTCTCGTTGACTCACACTCACGAAACTCTTATTCATACAAAAAAAAATTAAAAACTAAAATTTGAAAAATCTTTTAAAATTTTCAACAAAATTTAAAGTTCAGCGTAACTTAAAAAATCGACTCACGCACACTCACGCAAAAATCTTACTCAAGCACACTCCACTCACACGCGCGTGAGTAAAATTGAATTTAGTCACACTCAAGCGTGGTCACGCGTGAATCACGTTCTAATGTGCTCATGTGCCCATCTCTACTTTTAATGCCAAGGGAACACCACAACAATGTTTGCCAAAGTTTTTTTTTTGAGATGTTGAATTATAATTTTACATTAAAACAATCCAACCCTATTCTTTATACACATTAAAATAAAACAGTTATGTTAAACAAGATAAGTGTGTGTGTTATATTTTTATTAAATTTTCTCTTTGTAGGCTACAAAAACAATATTTGTAGGCTACCAAAAATAATTTGTAGGCTACAGGTAGGCTACCAAAAATAATTTGTAGGCTACTTGTAGGCTACACAATTCTAATGTTTATGTTTTTTTTGCTACTTATTCATTTTTTAAAACAATCGTAAGCTCTCGCTACAAAAACAGAAATGTGCAAGTATTAGTAGTTATAGCAATTGAATGATTTACATATTGTTTGTTTTTAAAACTACTCATATCATCAATTTTGGTTGTTTAAGCTACTTTCTTTGTAGTAATTTAAACGCTGCACATAACTAGATGAGTAAAGCAATTTGTTTGAAATCCTTTAAAACAAATTGCATTGAGTTATCCGTTTTTTGTCTGTTATCGGTGTTCTACTGTATTAGGTACACTCAAAATAAACACTCTGTAAAACGACCTTATTTAATTTATTATATTTTTTCGGCGTAAGCCAAGTATATTTAATTTTTTGTTTGTGTTTTTTTAATTGAAGAAGAAAATTGTGTTTTCTAAATATTAAATTAAATGTGGATTTACCCTAGACCATGGTTTCTGTAGCCACTTCTACTTCATCAGTAGGATATTACATTAAATTGATTGTTTGATATTTGCTAGAAAAATGCTTTATATGTTTTTTTATGAACATACTAGCCTGCCATGGGATTTGAACCTGTGCTTCTAAATCACTCATGGTTTGTAAACCGGCGCCTGAACAGCTAAGGCTATCATCGGTATACAAACATCAGTGTCGAAACGTAGTTTGTTTAAATTTTTTAACTTCTAGCGGATTTTTCTTAATTCTCTGTCATTCAGTATTAGAAAACAAACTTGTAATTTTACTGATTCTTTTTGCAGAATTTCAAAAGATTTATTTTTTTTTGTTTTTAAATTTTATAAAATTAAAACCAAAGAAAGAATAAAAGAGAACAATTAAAATCGGTCCGCTGGACCGATTAGATCAATATTTTGTCAAATCTTTAATACGTGTAAAAAACACTCACAAATCAAATTTGAGTGAAATAGGCTTCTATTTGTTGACAATAAACCGCTTTAACTGAATATCGGGCGAAATTTTCACAAGGGGCCTAAGTCCAAAACTGGTCCGATGATTATCAGATTTGATAAGGTTATTTAAGTACGCGTTTAACATACACAAACAAACTTTTAATTAAATATTTTCTATTTTCACGAAATTTGAGTGATTTATGTGAAAATCGGGAAGGTGGTTTGTATGGGGGCTACAAGAAGAACTGGTCCGATTTCTTTAAAAATCGGAATGGTGATTTACGAAGACAAAAAAAATTTACCTGCCAAATTTCAAAAATATACCTATTATAACACGGTTATTATAGTCATTTAAGCCAAAAATAAAGAGAACCTTTGTATGGAGGCTAGGTCTAAATATTGACCGATTTTTTTCAATTTCAATAGGCTTCGTCCTTGGGCCAAAAGAGGCTTAAGTTTTAAATTTCAAGTCAATTGATTAAAAATTGCGACCTGTATCGTGTTTACACCGTTTACATGGACAGATAGACAGACGGACGGACGGGCATCGCTAAATCGACTCAAAAAGTGATTCTGAGTCGATCGGTATACTTGAAGGTGGGTCTAGGACCAATATTTCGGGTAGTTACAAACATCAGCACAAACTCATTATACCCAGTACCACAGTGTGGTTTAGGGTATAAAAAACAGTTTATTTTTGCAATTTGACAGACACATTAAGTTATTCTGCTTTTGAATAAAAAATCTTGTTTTTTCACATTGCAATTGAAGAGTAGAGCTTGTGGCCATAGCACAATATCCCAAAATGTGGACTGTGCTCCCTTTATAAGCCTTTTTGAGCGCCACTTTACCACTATGATAGCAGCCAGAGAGTCTTGGATGAGAGGCATTCCAAGTAGTGGAGCCTCCGTAAATTTTTACACAGAAGCTACACCAACAAGTGGGGCTTAAAATCTATTCGGAAGAGCTTGGATTTAGCCTGGCTTGAAGAATGCTGGCAATAAAGGAGGTGGCTGGCTGGTTGAGTTGCAATGTCTTATCAACAACCGCAGTCAATATCTATTCTTAAAGTCAAGCCCCTATCAAGTTTCTGAAGTCAATGTTTCTGAAAACAAGATCAGCCCTTAACTGCCGCACGTCTTTAAATGTGATGGTCAAGCAGTTTGACATACGACTTATATGGATTACAGTGCACAGAAATATTACAGGAATTGCAAAGCCGATAAGCTTGAAAGAATGGGAACTACCTTACAGGTTTCAGCATGTGGAATGCTTTGGCATGCCTCTAAAATATTGTAAGCAAAATCTACGGATTTGATTCGCGACGGAGACTAATCAGAGATAGGCACAAAGATGAACGTGTGAGACTACTGGACAGATTTGGCATTCTCTTAATCATAAGCGCACAAGTGAGCTAATATGGCTTCCTGGAGGAGAGATTCCGGCGGTGGTTGCTCTAATTGCCGGACACTGTCTTATAGGAAAGCATGCAGAGCGGTTAAATGTGCCGACAAATGACTAGGATTGAATGACAAAATTCAATATCTTAGGAGTTTCATAAGGAGCTCAAATTGGTTTAACGCCAGAGACAAGCAGGAGAACCTATTACAGTGCCGTGGTATCACAACAGAACTCAGAGTCTATGTGTGCTGATGGAAAACGTCAGCAGAAACTTACAACCTAGCCTAACCTATGAGCACCTAGAACGATATTTCAATGCGATGCACGCAAAATGAAATACCCATACTGGGGTTTTTCTTGTTTTAAGTGTCAAATTTTTCTGCTGATTGGACAGAGGTTTTATTTTGAGTGTAAAATATAAGTGCTCAAATATTTAGAAAAGTATATGTTGGGTGTTGTGACATCCATTCATAGATGTTGATGAGTTTCTAGGAAGGTTTTTGGGTGGTTGGGTTAAGTTTTTATATCTATGGGAAATGACAAGTGTATATTCTTTACATGGGGTTACTAACAAAGTTGTGTAAGTATTTTTTGTTCATCAGATGAACATATAAAATGTTTTTATGCATAAAAAAACACATACTAATTAGTAAAATTAGCACAATCATTTAAAAAACAAAGTTTAAAAAATATTAGTATTACGTTTTTATTTAAAATTGAATATTTTTCATTTTACCTCATGTCTTACTGATATTTGGCGTACATATGTAGGTTAAAGGTGTTTTTATACCCTCCACCTACAATTAGTGATATAGGGTACACATTTTTATTTTATTAAGAATTACCATATAATCACAAATCATATACTAATTTTACCTCGAACCCATGACCCCTAGACTCATAGGCTAGCACCAACTAGCCTACTGGGGCGTCTAGGGTATATATAATTTTGTCATTCCGTTTATTATTCATCGAAATATCGGTCTGGGATCCCATTAAGTATATATATTATTGAGCAGTGATCGATTCTAAGACGATGTCCATCTGTCTGTGGATACGGCCAAAATATTATTATATTACAATTATTGCTTTCGATCAAAATCGGTTTAGCGCGCTAAACCGCTATAGCGGTTCAAAAGTTACGAGCGATAATGCAAGGACACCTCGAAAATTTTGGTACATTCAACATAACCTAAAAGTATAAAATGCTTTAATTAGGCTACTGGTTGACATATGTGAACAGAATTGCGCAACGAATGGTATTTAAACACATACAAACATATTCTTTACAAAAAAAAAAAAAATGCGGCTTTTTTTACATTTTTTTTTCGCGGATTTTTTTTTTCTCGGGGATAAGTTTACTTATCTTACCAAAGCACTTATCAAGGAATTACAGGTAAAACAATGATGCGCAGCACATGTTCCAACGATGCTTCAATGAATCAATAAAATTGGATACCCTGTCATTGATAAGCTTCAACGCACTCCTTTGCACCCGGTCAAAAAACTTCAAAATAGGTTTTTAGACCCCGGCCCAGATAACTTCGGATGGATATAGGCGGTATAAATAGTAAAGAGGTCAGACGGAGTGAAAAATGTCTTGCATAATTATTCGTATTGGGGTACTGGATACGTTAGGTTAGGTTGTAAGTGGCTGCTGACGTTTTACGTCAACACACGTAGACTCTGAGGTCCATTGTGATACCATGGGACCGTAATAGGTTTCCCTACTAGTCCCTGTCGTTAAACCAGTTTGAGCTTCTTATGAAACTCCTTAGATGTTGAATTTTGACATCCGACAAATCAGAAAGATCGTACAGCTCCCTAGATCCCAGTGAAGCAAGTCTCTGACCAGAAAGTGCCGGGCAATGGCAAATAAAGTGTTCGATAGTTTCCAGCTCCTCTTCATCCATGCAACTTCGGCAAAAGTCATTCGACGGCACATTTAACCGCTCTGCCTGCTTCCCTATCAGACAGAGTCCGGTAATTACAGAAACCACCGTCGAAATCTCTACTCTTGGAAGCGATATCAGCTCACTTGTGCGCCCCTGATTAAGAGAAGGCCAAATCAGTCGTGTTTTCTCACACGTCCATCTATTTGCCCACCTTTGATTGGTCTCCGTCGCAGAACAAAGCCGTAGGTTTGCTTGCAAGTTTCTAGGGGCATACCAACACATTCCAATTCTGTTGGAACTGTAAGGTAGTTCCTAGTCTTGCAAGCTCATCGGCTTTGCAATTCCCTGGAATGTCTCTGTGCCCTGGGACCCATATGAGTCGTATTTTAAACTGCTTGGCCATCTCATTTAAAGACGTGCGGCAGTTAAGGGCAGATCTTGTTTTCAGAAACACTGAATCCAGTGACTTTACAGCGGCTTGACTGTCAGTGTAGAAGTTGACTGAGGTTGTAGACAAGACATTGCAGCTCAACCAGTCAGCCACTTCCTTTATTGTCAGCATCTCTGCCTGGTAAACAAGTCTTCCGAATAGACTCCAAAGACCACTTGTTCGTGCAGCCTCGATCCATCTGTGTAAAAATTTATGGTGGCTCCACTACCCGGAATGTCCCCCATCCAAGACTCCCTGGATGGTATCATAGTGGTAAAGTGGCGCTCAAAGAGGCTCAAAGAGGGAGCACAGTCCACATTTTGTGGTATTGTTATCTTCTTCAAGATCGCGCTATGGCCACAATCGCTGCTCCTCCATTGCAGCGTGCTATTAAGTCGAATTGCCGACGCAGCCGCATACTGCCTACCCAATATGTCCAATGGTATCAGGTGAAGGAGGATTTCTAATGCAGCCGTAGGTGTAGTTCGAAGAGCACCAGTGATGCACATCGACGCCATTCTCTGTACCTTCGCTTTTGTTTCTAAAGCAGGCCACCAGACAAAGATTCCATACTGCAAAATTGGACGCACCACTGCTGTATAGATCCAATAAACGACTTGAGGGCTAAAACCCCATCGTTTTCCAATGGCCCTTTTACAGGAATATAAAGCAATCGTTGCTTTTCTCACCCGTTCCTCAATATTACGCCTGAAATTCAACTTCCTATCTAGAAATACTCCAAGGTACTTGGCTCCATTTGAAAAGGTGATTTCAGTGCCGTCCAGAGAAATAGGATCAAAAGCAGGAATCTTATTTTTCCTTGTAAACAAAACAAGCTCTGGTTTACTTGGATTAACTCCTAGACCACAGTCTCTTGCCCATTTAGACAGATCTTTCAGAGAACCCTGAAGAATGTCCCTCAATGTTGGCAGATGCTTCCCCTTTACCGCTATCGCGACTTCGTCAGCATATGCGACAACATGACAACCACGTATTTCTAGAGATAGCAGCATTGAATTCAGTGCCAGGTTCCAAAGAAGCGGCGAAAGAACACCTCCTTGTGGTGTGCCCCTGTTGACAAATCGAGATATGACGGACGCTCCCAATTCAGACGTTATACGTCTATTGGCAACTAGGTTTTCTACCATCAAAACGATCCCACGCTTTACTCCTAGACCAGACAATACCAAAATTATCGAGTCTGGGATGACATTATTAAAAGTACCCTCTATATCAAGAAAGACCACCATAGTGTACTCCTTTACCGAAAGCGATCTCTCGATGGTACCAACGAGCTCATGCAGAGCTGTTTCCGTTGATCTACCCTTGCTGTATGCATGTTGCTTTGTCGAAAGCAACCTCGGGTCAATCACTCTACGCAAATATGAGTCTATCATTCGTTCCATTATTAATTTTCCCTTTTAAGAGTAAATGTTACGTGAACACATTTTGAAGCATTCACTTTTATTTTCCATTCGTCGAGCCATTTTTCTACATTATAAATGTGAGACTGCAATTGGAAATTTGCCATTTTGGGATTTTGGTGGACGCTCATAAACGCCGTGTCATCAGCAAATGTGAAAGTGTGAGTAAGTGGATGAGTTGGCATATCTGCGGTGTAGAGAATATAAAGCAATGGATCCAGTATACTACCTTGGAGAACTCCAGCACAAATTGTTCTACTTGATGATTGACAATTTTTAGATTTTACTTTGAACGATCTTTGTGAAAGATAACCTTTTAGTAGTTTGTGGGTATTGAATGGCAGCAGAGTTATTATTTTATATATAAGACCGTCATGCCATACTCTGTCGAATGCTTGAGAAATGTTTATAAATAGAGCTGAGCAGTATTGTTTGGCTTCAAATGTCATCCTAATTGGAGTAACAATGCGGTGGACTTGTTCTATCGTGCTATGTTTCTTTTCTAAAACCAAATTGATGCATGGGAATTAATTTATGTACCTCTATGTGGGATGATAATACGTTGTAAAGGATTTTTTCGAAGAGTTTTGATAGCACCGATAATAAACTAATTGGCCTATATGATGTTGCAAGACTTGCGTTTTTTCCAGGCTTGGGAACCATTACTATTTCCGAAATTTTCCAAGAATCAGGAAATACACCAGTACGTAATATAGCGTTGAAGACTAACTTTTGTACCTGACACTAAATTTAATGCTGCTCCCTCTAGATTCTAGAGTCTAGAAGCACGTGGTTGGGCATCATTTGTGCTCTTCGTACTACTCCTACGGCTGCATTAGAAATCCTCATTTACTATGATACCCAATTATACCATGATACCATTGGATATATTGGGTAGGCAGTATGAGGCTACGTCGGCAATTAGACTGAATAGCACACTGCAATAGAGGAGCAGCAATTGTGGTCATAACGCGATCTTGAAAAAGATAACAATATAACAAAATCTGGACTGTGCTCTCTCTATAAGCCTTTTTTGAGCGCCATTTTAATACCATAATACCATCTAGGGAGTCTTGAATGAGGGGCATTCCGGGAAGTAAAGCCTTTATAAATGTTTACACAGATGGATCGAAGCTACACGAACGAGTGGGATTTGGAGCCTATTCAGAAGAGCTTGGGTTGAGCTTGGCTCGAAGTTTGACAGCTCATTGCAGTGTTTACCAGACAGAGATGCTGGCAATTAAGCAAGTGGCTGGCTGGTTGAGTTTCAATGTCTTGTCTACAATTGCAGTCAACAGCTATTCAGACAGTCAAGCCTCGATCAAGTCGCTGGAGTTCATGTTCAGAAAACAGGATCTGCCCTTAACTGCCGCACGTCTTTAAATGAGATGGCCAAGCAGTTTTACATACGATCATATGGGTCCCAGGGCACAGAGACATTCTGGGGAATTGCAAATCTGATGAGAAATATGATGAACCACCTTACAGGTTCCAACAGAATTGGAATGTGTTAGTATGTCTCTAGAAACTTGCGAGCAAAATCTACGACTTGGTTCCGCGACAAAGACTAACACAGATGGGTACATGGATGAACGTGTGAGACTACACTTCAGATTTGGCCCTCTCTCAATCAGAAGGGCACACGTGCGCTGATATCGCTTCCAAGAGGAAAGATTTCGATGGTGGTTGCTGTAATTACCGGACACTGTCTTATAGGAAAGCATGTAGGGCGGTTTAATGTTCCGTCAATTGACTTTTGCCGGAGTTGCATGGATGAGGAGGAATTGGAAACTATCGAACACTTTGTCTGCCATATGCACTTTCTGGTCAGAGACTTGCTTCACTGGTATCTAGGGAGCTGCACGATCTTTATAATTTTTCGGATGTAAAAATTCAGTATCTTAGAAGCTCAAATTGGTTTAACGGCAGGGACTAGTAGGGGAACCTTTTATAGTCCCTCAGAGTCTATGTGTGGTGACGAAAAACGTCAGCAGCCACTTACAACCTAACCTAATGGACAAACTGTTTTCTTACTTTCTATGTCAATACAATTAAATTGTGTGTTAATTCAACAACGATGTAATTGAAAATGAGTCTGCATTACAATTTTTTTCTGTGTGTAGTGTAGAAACGTAATAGAATTCCCTTAATTATGTATCTATACATATGTAAGTACTAGAAAAAAAAAACTATGTAACAAATACTTTTACAGCTGCCTTAAAGTTTAAAAATATGCCAAATATTTTAACTTTGTACATATCTAAGAACTTGTAGTAAGTATCTACTTGAAATTGCCTCTTTTATCTCAAGTTTATTTCTAAACTATGTATTTAACACATAAAAACAACAAAACTATACATAGACAGATACATATATAGTAGATAAAATGAAAATCATCCAGCATGATATTATAAAAATTGCTTGCACGCACTTCTCAATGCTGAACAGCCTCCGCCAGCTTCCCTCCCACAAACAAAAAAACTGAACCAAGTCAACCAGGCAGTTCTTAACTCATTCCACTTAAATATTGTTTTGTTTTTGTTACATCGCCCCCATACAGTAGAGAAAATTGCCATATTCTATGGTTAAAATTCGTAGGCTGAGACAAGACATCTGCAGCATACTACAACCTATAAAAACAAAATATACACAACAACTACTATTACTTAACTACCAGGAGACGCCACACAGTCAGGGTAACATAGAGTATAATAGCACAACATAGAATAGCATCCAAATAGTATGTTGTTCAACAACATAAAAACCAAGTGCAAGTGTACCATCAGCATCAATTCAACAAAATACAGCAGCATGAAGCATCAAAACATAACACGCGCCATACTCAAAACATCCCAACCATAACTACTCGTTACAAACAGAACCTCTTAGCAATTGATTCATTTTTGAGAATCAGAAGTAATACGAATCCAGATAATCATAATATGAGTCTTTACGATAAAACTATGATTATTTAGAACCATAATATGATCATTGGCCGGCGATACCTAACGGTACCTACTACGGTCAGTAATGGTAATTCCGGTTCTCGGTATTACCGGGAAATGGTAACGGTTCTTGAATAATTCCCGCTACCCCCGGAAATACCGGTATCTGAATTCAGTTATTTAGTGATGTAAAAGATAGCCTAGGATTAGGCGCCTTGAGAGTAACCCTGATTTTCTCCCTACGATCGTCAACGCAAGTTGGCATCAAGGGCAAAGTGTGAGAGATGTGGTCAAAAGCCGAACTGTAGGTCTTAAACAAACTTGATATCCCTTCGCAGCCCAGACCTCATGCATGGATTCCGATGGTTACAAGTGAAAATAAGGTCATTCTGAAGACGACCAGTGTCTGCAATCTTGACCTTCCAACTCAGAATTACCAAATTTTTTGGTGAGATGGAGGGAGCTCGTCGTCAAGCAGATATCTTAGTTAACGAGGAATCACTTCCGCTATCTAGGACAGACGGCATTATTAAATTTGGCTTTTTCTATATAAAAGTCAATGTCTACAAGGATTACCAAAGGCTTATTTTGGACGAACCCAAGTCAGCGACGAAGTCGACTGAGGACGAGAATCCGAAAGAGGTTGATATTTAGGTTAGCACCGATGCAGTAATGAATGTTGATGGTGTTTATGTCATCGATTCTAGGCTGATGGAAGATGTATCTGGCACTTTCGAAACCGAATCTGGTAACGAATGCGACCTCTGTGATAACACGGAGGACAAAGCTAATGTCACAGTGTGTTACATTTGGGTCGAAGTCAATGTTGTAAAGATTGCCGATAGTTTTGTTGCCTTTGATTCGAAACCGAATCTGGGGACGAATGCGACTTATATAATAACACGGAGGTAGAGGAACGGATGATGGAGGAAATACAAGACGTTGCGGTTCCTACAAATAAACCTTCATAACTGTAAGGCAGCCTCAAGTAAACTCTTGCTGCGCCTGACAACAGGATCGGTAGACTTGGTTTTTATCAAAGAGCCCTGGGTGGTGTGGTTTGGTTTGAGCCTGCGTCTTGGCGAAAAATATATTAAACATTTTATTGCTATCAACTTTTAGTGATATGGATGTTACAGCGGCTAGCTTGGAGCTTAATGGAAAGTATTTTTGGCTCACCTGCGTATTTTTCTAATGCGTGTCAATACCCCCGGAGAGGGTGAGCGGTCTTATTCGGGATTCTGAATCTAAGGGACACCAGATAGTAGTGTGCTTTGATGCTAATGTACATCATTCGATATGAGGAATTACAGACACAAACGATCGAGGCATGTCACTTTTTGAGTTTTTGTTAAGTACTAACCTGTATATTTGTAACAGGGGTAGTAAACCAATTTTCGTTACAAGTAGGTTAATTTTTTCTGGACTTTCGGATGAACTACCCTTATCTGAACCGTATAGTTTGGCAGAAATTGACTGGATGGTTGACCATATAACAAATGTTTGAAAAAGGTCACTTCGCACTTCTAACAATCCTAATAATAAGAGTTGCAGACGAGCAAATATTTCTGCAGAAAGCTTTAAGAGCTAAGACAAAATCTTCAAATGCGGAATATAGTCTGCAACGAAGATGATCAGAATTGAAAATGTGATTATTGGAGAAACTTCTTTGGAAACAAAGAATATGTTTCTGAAGCATCCAGGCTGTGCAAAGTTCTCGCTTCTTCTCCTTGCATCCTTGGATACCTGAAGTATTCGAATGGGGTACACCCATTCGATGGGGAGTCGCTGGATTTCCTTTCAATCACGCATTTTAAGGGCAATAGGAATTTTCTGATGACCAAGCATCTGATATTATGCCAACATTACTTTAGCGATTAAAAGCTGAAGGCCCAATAAATCCCCTGGACCTTGATGGTAAAATTCCGGCTAAAATTCAGCAGTCGGGCTATATAGCCCCTTGGCTTAATAATCTCTACACAGTAGACCGGCCCTTCGTTGTATGGGCGATTTTAAAGTTGCTCCGAATACCGCTCCCCGGGGCTCATTTCGTGAGGTTACCGGAAAAACTAATCCAGAAAAAATTTCAGCTCATTTGGATAATTTTTGAGCTATCCCAAGCCCCTTAAAGTTTTGAAAAACGGTTACAAGGGAAAAATATGACTTTATTGATTTTCTTTATTTTGTCGATATTTTGAGTTAAGTTTTAATTCAAATGACAAATAAATTGTGATTTACAGTAAATTGTCTCTCTAATAAAGCAATAAACACTAAAATCGGACAAAAATCAGCCAAGTTATTACAACTTCCCCATGCAACTAATGTGTGGCAGACCACTTAATCAACGAATACGAGCCCAATTTTTTAAATTTATTGAAATTGTCTACTGTAACAAATTTTTTTTATTCTTCAAGGTCCAATTGACTAAGATGATAAGTATTTTTCATGTTGCGTTTTTCTAACTTGTTTAAAATAAATCCTAAAGGGGTCTCAATTTTTCTACACCGTTTTCAAATCCCCAATTCTAAATTTTTAAATTTTTTGTTAAAGAAATTTAAAAAAATCGACTATTGGAGTTTAAAATATTATTAGGCACATATAAAGGAACAAACACCTCAAAAATTTATAACTTTTCTTTTTTCATTTGGCTAGTCCAGTGACTTTGTTTCGGCGGATTTCGGGAAAATTCGATTTTTTACCTTTTTTAGCTTTTAGGTAATTTGTTTGGTTTTTTTTAACAAACTTCACATGTTTTGGACTGAATTATAACAGTACAAGATAAAATACTTCAATTCTATAAGTAAGGGCAAAATTGCGATGTGAAAAATCGCCACTGTTAAAGGCCAAAGGTCAACTTTCAAAAGATTTTGAATTTTTAAACATGAACAGATTTCCTAAGCGGATATTGATGAAACTACTTGATTTTCTGAGCGGATATTAATAAAACTACTTGATGTTATTTAAATTGGTCAAAAATTAAGTATTTACATTTAAATTCAGAACATTGACCCTAAAGTGTTGTTGGGGTCTACATGACCCTATGAAACATAAATATTTATACTTTCTCCATTACGCAAAAAAAAATTATAGGTCCTAACAGCCCTTAAGGGGTAATGTTCTGAACTTTAATAATAAACCATATATTTTTAAGCCTATTAAAATAACATAAAGTATTTTCATTAATATCCGCTCAAAAACCAAGTAGTTTCATCAATATCCGCTTAGAAAATCTGTTCATGTTTAAAAATTCAAAATCTTCTAAAAGTTGACCTTTGGCCTTTAACAGTGTGATTTTTCACATCGCAATTTTACCCTTACTTATAGAATTGAAGTATTTTATCTTGTACTGTAATAATTCAGTCCAAAATATGTGAAGTTTGTTAAAAAAACCCAAACAAATTAACTAAAAGCTAAAAAAGGTACAAAAATCACATTTTTCCCGAAATCCGCCGAAACAAAGTCTTTGGACTAGCCAAATGAAAAAAGAAAAGCCATAAATTTTTGAAGTGTTTCAAACTCCAATAGTCGATTTTTTTAAATTTCTTTACAAAAAAAAATAAAAATTTAGAATTGGGGATTTGAAAACGGTGTAGAAAAATTGAGACCCTTTTAGGATTTATTTAAAACAATTTTGAAAAACGCAACATGAAAAATACTTATCATCTAAGTCAATTGGACCTTTAAGAATAAAAAAAATTTGTTACAGTAGACAATTTCAATAAATTTAAAAAATTGGGCTCGCATTCCTTGACTAAGTGGTCTGCCACACGTTAGTTGCCAGGGGAAGTTGTAATAACTTGGCTGATTTTTGTCCGATTTTAGTGTTTATTGCTTTATTAGAGAGACAATTTACTGTAAATAACAATTTATTTGTCATTTGAATTAAAACCTAACTCAAAATATCGACAAAATAAAGAAAATCAATAAAAAGTCATATTTTTCCCTTGTAACCGTTTTTCAAAACTTTGAGGGGCTTGGGATAGCTCAAAAATTATCCAAATGAGCTGAAATTTTTTCTGGATTAGTTTTTCCGGTAACCTCACGAAATGAGCCCCGGGGAGCGGGATTCGGAGCAACTAAAAAAATAAGGGCCAGTCTACTACACAGCATCCATGAACTGGTAGTATGTTCCTTTAAAATGGAGGAATACCCGAGTCGTTTTTATCCCGAAGGCTGAGAAAAATTCCCACACATTTCCGAAGAATTTCAGACCAATTAGTCTGTCTTCTATTTTGTTTAAAACAATGGAACGAGTGATATACTCGTATTTGCGTAGAGTGATTGACCCAAGATTGCTTTCGGCTAGGCAACATGCACAGAGCAATAGAAGATCAACGAAAATAGCTCTTCATGTTGGTACCATCGAGAGATCTCTTTCGATAAAGGAGTAAACTATGGGTGCCTTTCTTGATATACTTAGATGGGGCTTTTAAGAATTTCATCTCAGACTCGAAAGTTGTGGAATTGTGTGGTCTGGGAGTATAGCGTGGGATCTTTTTAATGGTGTTAAATCTACTTGGAATGTCTATTATATATCGATTTGCCAACAGAGGCACATCACAGGGAGGTATTTTTTCGCCGATTCCTTAGAATCTGGCACTAAATTCAATGTTGCTCTCCCTAGAAGCCCGTATTTGTCATGTTGTTGCATATGCTGACGATGTCGCGAAAGCGTTAAAGGGAAAGTATCTGCCAAAGTCTTAATCCAAGTAAAACAGAGCTTGTCTTGTTTACAAGAAAAATAAGATTCCTGCTTTTGATCGTATTTGTTTGGACGGCACCAAAATTGCCTTCTCGGATGGTGACATGTATCTTGGAGTATTTCTAGGTAGGAAGTTAAATTTCAGGCGTAATATTGAGGAAAGGTTGAGAAAAGCAACCATTGCTTTATATTACTGCAAGCGATGGGGTTTTATCGTTCATTAGATTTATACAGCAGTGGTGATTCCGATTCTGCTGTTTGAAATCATTGGCTGGTGGCCTGCTTAAGAAACTGAATCGAGTCTTTATCACGAAGGTACTGAGAATGGCGTCGATGTGCATCACTCGTGCTCTTCGTACTACACCGGCGGCTTCATTAGAAATACTCTTTCACCTGATACCATTTGACATATTAAGAAGGCAGTACGCGGCTTCGTCGGCAACTCAACTGAATAATAAACTGCAATAAAAGATCAGCGTTTGTGGCCATAGCGCGGTCTTAAAGAATACAACAATACGACCAAAAGATAAAATGTGGACTGTGCTCCCTATATGACTATGATACCATCCAGGGAGTCTTGGATGATGGAAGTTCTGGGTAGTGTAGCCTCTATAAATTTTTACACAAATGGATCGTAGCTACAAGATCAAATGGGCTTTGGGGTCTATTCGGATAAGCCTGCAGATCATTGCAGTGTTTACCAGGCAGAGATTCTGGCAATAAAGGAAGTGACTGACTGGTTGAGTTGCAATGTCATGTCTACAACCGCAGTTAAAATCTATTTAGTCCGTTTCAATGTTTCTGAAAAAACGATCTGCCCTTAACTGCCGCACGTCGTTTAAAAAGATGGCCAAGCAGTTCGACATACGACTCATATAGGTCCCATGGCACAAAGATATTCCAGGGAATTGCAAAGCCGATCTGCAAGATTGGGAACTACCTTACAGATTCTAACAGAATTGATATGTGATGGTATGCCTATAGAAACTTGCAAAAAAAATCTATGAAAATAAAAATTCTATAAAATCTACGGCTTTGTTTCGCGACGGAGACTAATCAGAGATGGGCATATGGATGCACGTGTAAGACTACACGGCAGATTTGGCCTTCTCTTAATCAGAAGCGATATTGGCTCACTAAAGTGTGCTGTTATAGCTTCCAAAAGGATAGATTTCGACGGTGCCTGCTGTAATTACCGAACACTGACTTATGGGAAAGCACCCAGAGCGGATAATATTTCTAAAAAAGAAAACCTGAATGAGATGGCAAATCAGTTTGACATGCGATATATAGCATTGAGACATTCCAGGAAATTGCACCTCCGATGAGTTTGCAAAACTACCTTATAGGTTTCAACAGAATTTAAATGTGTTGGTATGCCCGTAGAAACTTGCAAGCAAACTCTACGGCTTGGTTTTTCGATGGATACTAATCGGAGATGGGCACATAGATGGAAGTGCACAAGTGAGCTGTTATCGGAAAGAAGCGATTTTGGCGGTGGTTGCTGTAATTACCGGTTATTGTCTTATAGGAAAATACGCAGAGCGGTTAAATGTGCTGTCAAATGACTTTTTCCGCAGCTGCATTTGTGAGGAGGAGTTGAAAACTACCGAGCACTTTATAAACGGCCCTTTCTCGTCAGAGACTTGCTTCACTGGAATCTAGGGAGCATCACGATCTTTCCGTTTTGTCGGATGTCAAAATTTAATATCTTATGACTTTTATAAGAAGCTCAAATTGGTTTAACGGCAGGGACTACTAGGGGAACCTATTACCGCCCCTGGTATCACAATGGAAATCAGAGTCTTACAACCTAACCTAATTGGAGTAAACGGGTTTTTGGTTAATCGGGTTAAAAACACTTGTCTTGTTCGTATTCATCCTAAAACAGTCGTTCAGATAAAAGTCTTAGGCTGGATTACTCAATGCTCCGTTATAAAATAACTCTTCGTTAAATTTAGCTTTATCATACAAATTTTGACATAAGGCTCCGTTAAAGCGGCAGTTTGCTGCTAACTTTTCATTGGGTAATCCGCCCTTAGAGATAATTCTAGACTTTAAATCATTACAATTATTTCTATTCGAATCCAATGGAATACCCTACAAAGAAAATAGGACCACTATTCACGACGGAGAAAATTTTATTCGCTTTCTAAAGACTACAAAATTTAAAGCTCTGACCACAATACTCAAAATGAAGGCAACAGCAGTAGTAGTGATAAGGTATGAAAGCATAAACAAGACAAAAAAGTAAAAGCAGGAATACAACTATGCTGCGGTGTTTTGGTAAAGGCAACAACTTATATAGATGGGTTGGATGTGCGAATGAATGGATGGAGGATTTCACTTTTTTTTGTATTGTACGAGTATTTTTTGTTAAGGTGGTAACGTCAGTTGTAATAGCTTTGGCATATAAATCAATAAAATGATTGTACGCACCTTTCCTGTCTCAGGGATGTGTTAGTGTATGCGTAAATACTTGTGCCTGTATGTAACTGTGTGTGCATTAGAGTGCGTATAGCATTCAAGAGTACAGTGTGTATGTGCGTTTGTTCATTTTCTAATACAACATCAATACAACTAAAAATTCCCTTACAAATAAGTTTTTACCTTTCTGCCTTCCTTTCATTTATTGTATTTTTTTGTGTTACCTTTTGCTGATGCTGCAGAAAAATCCCCCCATAACAAAATTCTACATTCAAATGTTTTTGTATGTATTAGTGTGGCTGACGTGTGTGTGTTTGTGTGTTAAAGTGTTCAAGTTTAAGAGGGTGGGCATTTTGTGATAAAAATTTTTCAAATTTTGATTTATACGTGGTCAGAATATACCTTTATTGGAAATGCATTCCATACCTTGTCATTTTTATTTGTTTTTCGTTTTTTATCCACATCTTTCATTTTAGGCATTTTATTTGTTGTACATTCATTCATTCATTCATACATACAGTGCCGGTCAAAAAAATAGCACCAATGACAAAATCTCTATTCATTCAATTAAAACAAAATATTATGTGCGTATTTGTTTAAAGTAAATATGCAAAACTCTTATACTAAGTATATACCCCTTAAATATTTTTACTTTTTCCAAAAATTGTGGACGGTTCTTTTTTAATGATCGATATGTTAAAAAAACTCTGAATCAGTGCAGTCAATAAAATAGCACCGAATGACAAAATTTCTTTATAAAAATTAATATTGTTTTAATTATTTAAATAAAAGTGTTAAATATTAAAGAAAGATTGTTTTTATTTATAAAAAAAATTAATTCATTACAAAATTTGACATTTATTTTCAAAAAATATGACGTGGAAGGTATTACACTCCTCAAAAACGTGCTTTTGTAAAAAATATGATTTCTGAACATAAACCATATTCTGAAATAGGAAAATTGGTTGGATGCGCTTGTAAAATGATTGGAAATTCAACAAAATTAACTTTAGAGCTTGAAAAACTTAGTCACAAGCGATGTTTGTCGCCATTAGTGGTTAGGTGTTTGTAATGACAATGGAAGAAAGCCCCATCTACGGCAGCTCCAGACCTAAAAAAGGACAGCAAATGGCGAAAATGGTTGTCAAAGATTACAAAACAACAACATTAACGCTTGTAGGTTCGGAAAAGTGCGCCTACTCTCACTTAAGCATGCTGCAAGTCGTTTGAAGTTTGCTAACAGTAACTCAGAATGAACAGCTTAAAAGCGGATCAATGTTCTATGGACAAATGAACCCATTGTTGTTTTATTTTGAGACATAGGATCACATACCTACGTTAGAAGACCCTAAAACGCGGAATTCAATCCAAAATTCGAAATAAAAATAACTTAAAATGGTGCTTATGGTGTTGGGGATATTTTCCTCCTGATGAGTGGGGTTCATATATTGGACCATGGCTCACATATTGGACTAGATCAACCATGGATATACACTTAACGTTTATATCCTCCAGAAAGTAATGTTACCATAAGTTTCTGAGCAAATGCCACTAATTTAGGTCTTTTAGCACGTCAATTACCCAAAGCATGATGGGAAATTGGAAAAATTGGGTCTGGACAATAAAGTAAACGTGCTGGAATGGCCTGGTGAGTCCCCAGATTTAGACCAAATTGATAGTTAATGGACAGCTATATAGAAAGGAGTGTCTAGAATACAACCTACTTGTAATGAAGCTCTTTGGGTGGCTGTTCAGCAAATCTGGAACTCGATTTCGAATTAAAGATCCAAAAATCTCGCAAATTCGGTACAAAGACGTTGTACAGAGGCAATTGTCAACAATGAGCACTCGACAAATTTTTTTTTAATATTTAAAGATATCAAAACAATACTGAATTCATAATCCATTCATTTTTCAAATTTAAGAATTAAATTTTAATACAAAAAGTACTGTGGTGCTATTTTTTTGACTGAGTCTTTTTGAAGTTTTTTTAAAAACTCTGAAAATTTTTAATAAAATAAAAAACCGAATTAGCCTTTTCTTATGTAATATTGTTTCACACTCATGTAAGTATCTTATGACACGTTGTCAGTGGCATAAGTTAAAATTGTTAAAAAAAAACCAACGAAGAAAATTTTGTTTTATCCTGGTGCTATTTTTTTGACCGCAGCTGTATTTATTTACTTTTCTATGTTTTGTTTTCATTTTTGGAGATGGGTTCTTAAGTGTAGATGTTTCAATTAAATTGGAACAAGAATAATTTTGGTGAATGTGTGCAATACATTTTAAGTACTTTAATCTTAAATAAATTGTTTGTAGAAGTACATGACGAAGAGTTTATGTAAATAAAAGAAACGAACATTTCGATATCAATTTATCGTGGAGATATGAGTACCAAACCACTACACCCCCTAATTTTGTTAGGTTCGTAAATAAAATGCATGAGCCAAAAAAAAAAGTGGGATTTGAGATGGGGGCAAATGGTCCCTCATCGGGGTCAAAGTTGGGTGTGAAGGAAATACAAATATACAAAAAGCTTCACAACTGTCCTTAAGTCGCCCCTGCACAGTGGTTAATTATCGATTTTTTTTGGAAATAATTCGGCTATTCAGTAAGTACTGGACCGATTGCAGTGAAACTTATACCAGTTATAGCTAACGTGACTTCAAGCTTAAGTTTGGACGGAGGACATGTCCAATAGGGGCGCCTCCAAGGGCCCCTAAAGTAGGGCACCTTTTGCATACAATGACTTTTAGAGCTTGCCAATTTGTTGTTTATTATCCGATATGGAGGCTTCCGTTCAAAATGTCAATTTATGAAATTCGCTTCCACCGCTCTAACTGCCCCAGGGTTGCCCCTAGACAAGTGAAATATATGACCGACCTCCATTATTATGTCAATACGATAATTATCTCAGAACATACCTTCCCCTAATCTTCAGTCCTTAAGGTGGTCCCCATTAGGTTAGGTTGACGTTTCACATCAACACACGTAGACTCTGGGGTCCATTTTAATACCACGGGACTGTAATAGGTTTCCCTGCTAGTCCCGGTCGTTAAACCAATTTGAGCTTCTTATGAAACTCCTTAGATATTGAATTTTGACATCCGACAAATCAGAAAGATCGTGCAGCTCCCTAGATCCCAGTGAAGCAAGTCTCTGACCAGAAAGTGCCGGCAATGGCAGATAAAGTGTTCGATAGTTTCCAACTCCTATTCATCCATGCAACTCCGGCAAAAGTCATTCGACGGCACATTTAAAAGCTCTGCGTGCTTCCCTATAAGACAGTGTCCGGTAATTACAGCAACCACCGTCGAAATCTCTCCTCTTGGAAGCGATATCAGCTAACTTGTGTTCCCCTGATTAAGAGAAGGGAAAATCAGTCGTGTTGTCTCACACGTCCATCCATTTGCCCATCTCCGTAGGTTTTGCTTGCAAGTTTCAAGAGGCATACCAACACATTCCAATTCTGTTGGAACCTGTAAGATAGTTCCCAGTCTTGCAAGCTTATCGACCTTGCAATTCCCTGGAATGTATCTGTGACCTGGAATTGACTGCTTGGCCATCTCATTTATAGACGTGCGGAAGTTAAGGGCAGATCTTGTTTTCAGAAACATTGAATCCAGGGACTTGACCGCGGCTTGACTGTCAGAATAGATGTTGACTCCAGTTGTAGACAAGAAATTGCAACTTACTGAATGGCCGCATTATTTCCAAAAAAATGTATAGTAATACCACTGTGGAATGGTCTACTGATCGTACTACACATTACAGAGACTATACTTTTATGGAACGAATTACCGCCACACGTTTTTCCTGCTACATACGATATCATCAAATTAAAATCAAATATCCACAAACACTAATCCCTCTCTCCTCCTCCTCTAACCTTTATTTCCTAATATCAGCACAATGCATATATAGGGGGCATCCCCCTGAGTGTTGGTTCAAAAAAAAAAGTCTCAATAGAAAAATCAAAAATCTTTCTCCTCTAGCATTCTTAAATATTATCTCTAAAAAAATAAATTTTGTTTTCGTTGTAATTTATTTATTAAATGAAATACAAACTTCACATCCAAAATAATAACATAATTGTCCAAAAACCTGTAATATTGTCAAAAAACAAAGGTAATAATACGTTTTAGAGGAAGTAATAATACGTTTTAGAGGAATTTGATTTGACACAACACACAGTTTTTTGGTCTATGTCTAGCACTTTCCTCTCCCGTGTAAACGCAACTTTACTATCAATTACCAGAACTGCCGTGCACTTACTGGAGTAATCACCGGACACTGCCTTATAGGTTATCATTAGAGTTTTTCACGGGAATTCCCGACATTTTTTCAATCCCGAAATCCTGGGAAATAAATCGTGAATTCCCGGAAATTTGGTTTTCTTTTTAAATGTTGATGTTTTGACGTCTGTTAACCGACGGCAGGGATATACGAAAACCCAAAAAGTGTCTCAAGAGAGACTTACTGACTAAACAAATATCACAAAATGTAAGAATTTTACAAAATAAAAAATGTTTAAATTCTATATCTTCGATAGGAAATATTAATCCGAATCTGATAAGTTTTTTTTGGAATCTGAGAAATTTTCTTGCGGAGACCTACATGAGAAAAATTTGCAAAGTCTAAAATTTTTTTATAGAAAATATGTCTCTGCACATGATTCTTTGTGAATCGATAAATCGACTTAACGAGTTTGAAAAGACTCTGAAATTAAAGGTTTCTTCCTTTTAGAAACAAGAATTTTTACAATTTTTTTAATGACTTTTGGGGGAACTTTTCTCAGAATTTGATTTGTCTGAATCAGGAACATTCAGTTTCAGATGATGGAGAAATTTCTCAGTATCTAGTTTCTCTGAATCAGTTTCAGAAGCAAAGTCTAAAGAACCATTTAAAAAAAGTTGAATTTTTATTACTTAAACACAGAAAAAACGATTTCAAAAAACATATTCTCTTCAAAGTACTTATAAAAGACTTCGTCATATTGGACCGTTTTATTATAAAAAGTAAGCAAATTTTCCTTTGAATTGTTCTCTGAACTTATTTATTTTTTGTTATATTTAAAAGGTATTAAATAAGATTTTTTTGGTGTTAAGTAACATTGTAAGTAGTGTGATCTCATTAATATGTTTTTTTATATATTGTTTAACAAAAAATTTGGGTTTTAAATTTTTATGGGAGTTCCCGGGTAATTTACAACTGAATCCAGCTTTCCCGGGAAATGAAAAATTCAGGGAAAAGAAAAACTCTAGTTATCATAAAAAGAAAAACTTATTTCCGATGCCAGCTGTAGGAGGTGCGATCAACCTAACACTGAGGAAACGGTCAAACATATACTTTGCCACTGTCCTACTTTGGCCAGAACCTCCTGCACGTATTGGGCAGACATGTCCTAGGAAGTTTGGAAACGGTTTCGAATGTCGACCTTAGGAAAATATTACAACTCATTCTATCAGCGTCGCCGAGGATTTATTGTGATTTTGCTATGGACCATCCGGTCTAATTGAGCAGTCTTTGACTCCGCCACCTCTAAGCTAACCTATGGCCATGAAAATCTTAACTTTAATGTGTGGAAATTTAAAATATTCTTTTATAATAAAAATGTATACTGGCCAAATCTAATACTATTTAAACCTGAAATTAAGGATCCGAAATAATATTCGGGTTTGGCTTTAACCAAAAGAATATCTTTAGTAATTCCACATAAATTGGCAACTCTGTGCCCCCATATGTGACTTAATGAATGTCAATCCCATATCTTGATATAACAGGAACCTAAAAATATATTATCATCATTAAAAAATGTTGGAAACTATGTTTTCCACATCATGTTAGCAATAAAAAAAAAACAAAATATTTATGTTTGTAATTAACAATTGTTAAAAAAACAAAAGTTTTTTGTTTTATAAAAATTATAAAACATATTAATAACCTAGATATGAACTAAATCCAACAAAACCAAAATTTAGAAAGGCCGATAAGGGTTAAGCTACGGTACGGTAGAGAACACTAATTCCTTAACAAAATCCTTATACAAAAACAACAAGCAAGAGAGTTAAATTCGGTTGTGCCGAATCTTTTATACACTCCAACATGCTATGTTGCAGGCAAATTTTTTTGTGGAAGGGGAGTTGACGGGTTTGGAGTGGGGTTGGTGGGGGATACCTTTCCCTCGCGATACATATTTACAAACTTTTATAAACACTTTTATTAATTTTTTATATTCACGGCCACATAAGGGGATGGGCCGCAAAAATGGCGCCATATAATTCCCAGAGTCCGATCGCAGTACTCTGAACTTCGTCTGATATAAACATCATTTGTTCAACAAAAATACAAAAAAAAATATGTAAAAAAAATGGCACTTTTCAGAGGTAGGTATAGTTATTCACGGAAACTTTTTTGCCCTTGGGCCGATTTTACCCAATTACGAACTTTACCTGCTGACAATCACAAGACATATTTGAGCCAAATTTAAGGAATCTATCTTTTTTATTTTGTACTGTAACGTGTTATATACCGACGGGCGGACATTCAAAGAATATCTTAGAATCGATCATGGATCAAAAATATTTATACTTTATAGGGTCCCCCGACCAATATTTCGATGCGTTACATACGAAATGGAAAAGTGAGTATACCCCCATACTGTGGTTAGAGGGTATACAAAAATGATAATGAAACCCAAGTAAAACCACACAATGTATTTATTGTAGTGAATAGAATAGAAAAACTTTTTTTTTTGGTACAAATTTGAAAAAAGTCCCAAAAAAATAGACATCATAAGGGACAACAAAACAGCAACGATAACAATAACAACAAAAACCATCTACAGAATGGCTAAGGGAAAATGCTGGAAAAATAAAGTCATAATGATGCTTAAACCGAAAATAATAAAATATACGCAAAGGAAAAATTAGGACACTGTAACGCAGCAACGAGAAAAATAAACATAACGATGTGAGTTTCAAGTGGTGAGAGCGTATTTAAAGGATGTACGTAAAAAAGTTTGACTAGTGTTATCACATATTGGACTTTGACTCAAACAGTCTACTCGTTTGTTCTTCTGTCCCCACAAATTATAAACAAATAAATCAACCTCACACCATTATAGAACCCATATAAGAACGACCAGTGAAGCAAGTCTCTGACCAGAAAGTGCCGGGCAATGGCAGATGAAGTGTTCGATAGTTTTCAACTCCTCTTCATCCATGCAACTCTGGCAAAAGTCATTCGACGGCACGTTTAACCGCTCTGCGTGCTTCCCTATAAGACAGTGTCCGTTAATTATAGAAACCCGCCGTCGATTTAGAGAAGTTCAAATCTGTTGTGATATCTCACGCGTCCATCCATTTGCCCATCTTTGATAAGTCTCCATCGCGGAACCAATTTTGCTTGCAAGCTTCTAGAGGCATACCAACACATTCCAATTCTTTTGGAATCTGTAAGGTAGTTCCCAGTCTTGTAAGCTCATCGGCTTTGCAATTCCCTGGAATGTCTCTGTGCCCTGGGACCCATATGAGTCGTATTTCAAACTACTTGCCCATCTCCTTTTAAGATGTGCGTCAGTTAAGGGCTGATCTTCCTTTCAGAAACATTGACTCCATGGACTTGCCCGCGGATTGACTGTCATATATGTTGATTGCAGTTATAGACAATACATTGCAGCTCCACCAGCCAGCAACTTTCTCTATTGGCAGCATCTCTGCCTGGTAAAAACTGCAGTGATTCGGAAATCTTTGAACCAGTCTCGCTTGAAAAAATTTAAAAAAATTATAGAGGCTCAACGTCCGAAATTTCCCTCATCCAACTCTCTGGTTGGTATCATAGTCGTATAGTGGCGCTCGAAAAGGCTCATAGAGGGAGCACAGTCTACATTTTGTGGTATTGTTATCTTCATCAAGATCGCGCTAGGGCCACAATCGCTGCCAGTGAATCAAGCCGACCGGCTCAAAATCGGCGGCGCGGCTCCGCCGGATATTTTGTAACTTTTTTTCGCGCCGCCGCCGTTAAAAAAAGAAATTTTACAACAAAACTAAAACAAAAAAGTTCTGCCGACACTGAGCCGCCGCCAAGCAAAATTGGTCGAGCCGCCGCCGCCGAAAATTTTGGGTCGGCTTGATTGATTCGCTGCTCCTCCATTGTAGTGTGCCATTAAGTCGAATTGCCAGCGTAGCCGCATACTATCTACCCAATATGTTCAATGGTATCAGGTGAAGGAGGATTTCTAATGCAGACGTAGGTGTTGTACGAAGAGCACCAGTGATGCACATCGACGCTATTCTCATAAAGGAAGTATCTCAACCCTTATGAACCGATTTGCAAAAAACGTAAAATGTATATAAGAGAGACAATTTTAATGTTGGGGTGTCTCAGCTTATCGTCCATATCGGGGATTCAGGGGTTCAAAACACGGGTTTTTGGATTTTTCAGCCATTTCTTTCTAAAAAACTATATGATGTTTACATATGACAACGAAAGCGATCTCTCGATTGTACCAACGAGTTCATGAAGAGCTGTTTCCGTTGATCTAAGTTGGTTTGTCGGAGGCAAAGTCTATCATTCGTTTCATTGTCTAAAAGAAAAATTAATACAGACTAATTGGTCTGAAATCGGGATAAAGACGACTCTGGTGTCCCTCCATTTGAAAGAAATATACGACCATGCTGTGTATAGATTAAACAGCCAAGGGGCAATATAGTACGACATTTGCTGCATCTCAGCCGAGATTATACCATCTGGTCCAGGGGATTTAAAGGGCCTGAAGCTTTTAATCGCCCAGATTAATGTTGGCATATTTATTATTTCCGAAGCAATTTCGGATGCTTGGGCGTCAAAATGTTCCAAAGCTTGTAACGGCGTCATGGAATTGCCTGGAAAATCGAAAAGAGATTCAACGACTTTCCACTAGAGGAAGACCACATCCCATTAGGATCTTCCAGGGGTGCAAGGAGAAGAAGCCAGAACTTTGTGCAGCCTGGATGCCTCAGAAACAAAAGTTTTTTCAAGAATCACATTCGGCCATTCTGATCATCTTCTTATAACTCTGAAGTTGCAGTCCTTATGCAGACCAGTCCTCGTCCGGACTGGACCAGTCCTCGTCCTACAGAATTTCTGCTCGTCTGCGGCTTTTTTTGCCGCTAGGCTTTGCAGAAGGGCAAGAAGCATCCAGTGACCTATTACAAACATTAGTTATATGGTCAACCAGACAGTCAATTTCCGCCAAACTATGCGGTACAGATACGGGTACTTTATACAAAAGCAAAGAAAGAATCTCCCTATTTTTCACCCAGTTTGTTCCCCTCAGATTCATACGGGCCCCGCTCTCTGAGTAAAAACTCAATGTAGCGATGATCTGAGAAAGAATGTTCTTCCAAAACTCCCCAGTCATCTAATCTATCAGACAATGTACAAGTGTTACGTCAAGAACCTTGAGCCGCCTCTTTGTAACAAAATTTGGTTCACTACCCCTGCTACAAATATACAGATTAGTTCTTAACAAACACTGACTCGCCTCTATCATTTGTGTCTGTACTTCCCCATATCGAATGATGTGCATTAGCATCATTCGATATGAAGAAGTACAGACACAAATGATAGAGGCGAGTCACTCACCTTTCCCAAGGTTCTTTAATCCGCAAACCCTACCACCCCGCATCCAAGGCTCTTGAATAAAAACCAAGTCAACTCCTCCTGTTGTCAGGCGCAGCAAGAGTGCAACTAAGGCTGCCTTTCAGTGATGGAAGTTTATTATTTTTAGTTTATTTACTAGGAGGCTACTGTGGATTTCGATTCGAAAATATTGATGTAAAAAATTTTCGAATTCGAACAGTTTCTTTTGAATCGGGATACCTCCCCGGGGGGGTTACTGCGTATTTGGATTCGAGAGAAACTGCTCGAGTTCGTACACTTTTAATACCAATATTTTACATGTATTCTGTATTCGTCATTCAATTCAAAAGTTTTATTTACGAATCAAAATACGCAGTAACACCACTGGATTCATAACAGCTTCTTTGGAACTTAAGTGCTTCCAATTTCGTGTACAAACTTTATATGTAGAAGTTCGTCTATAATGTCGTGTGCTGCGTTATGCTGTTGCTAATGTTGTTTATCTGTATTTTAAGTATATTTAGAGGAAATTCAAGTAATTCATATACATACATATACAAAGTGTGCATAACATTTTTGTATGAGTGTGTGTAACATTCAAACACATACGCAATTTAATACAATGTCATACCAACCGGTTTTCACAACTACCACCACCACTACAACTACAAAATATTTGTAAGGATTTATGTATGTATGTATATGTTTTGTTCTAATGACACACATACTTTAGTCCTCATTTACTTTAAATAAGATCTTTTTTTTTTTTGTTAGAGTCATTCAGATATGTTGAATGATAAGCAAAATCAGGTCAACAGTGTATTTTCCTGTTTTCCCTGCAAAGTACACAGGGAAAACTTAATTCAAATTTTTCCAGCTTCTAATACGAAGGATAAAGGGATGTTGTTTTGAAAAATACCTTCTATTAACCAAATATTTGGGATAATAAGTATTTGTGCGTATGTCTTTGCTAAGATAAACCAATTAATTGGTATACATGCAGCTTTTTCATGTATTAATATGCTACATAGATCTTTTAACATTTTTTTTTTCGAAATCTAAATTTTAAAGAAATTGTATTTTATTCATATATTCCGGTTATTCCCTTCTTTTGGAGCAACCAGAGTTGTGATATTTTTAAATCCAAAATTTCACATACTATTGCTTTGCCATCGAAAGCTGTACAGCCAATTCTGATACTTACAATTAGTTGCTTTTGTGATAAAAATGATAAATGTATAATTGATGGTTTCAAAATGACAAGTATTGTCTCTTCGTCATAGAATGAAAGATGACAATGTGTTCAATACCAGATAAGGTTGGACGGAGCTTGTGTGCCCGAGCTTGTGTCAAAGCTTAATGATTTCTCTCGTTTTATTTCGAGCTTTCGCAGGGGCCGCACTATACATGTTGTATAGTGCGTGTTGTATAGTGTCTTGAAGACACCCTCAAGAGAATTTCAGCTAAATTCAGGCGTACCGCAAGGATCTGTTCTTTTTCCTTCTCTATTTCTCATTTTTTTTTTCTTCATTTAAATGACATTTTTTTGAGTCAAGCTTCCAATCCTATTTAGTCTTTTGCAGATGACAGCAACATTTGTCATTCATTTTGTTTTGGTCATAGGTCAAGCCTTTCAGAGGTTGGGATAATGCTATAGAACTTGAATGACACTCTCATCCGAGACTTTTCCACTATTTCAGAGTGGGGTCGAGCCAATATAGTGGACTTCAATGCACGCAAAACGAAGTGTTGACCCACAGACGGGCTGTGCAATTAAAAAGCACAGTCACCTGTAGTAATAGGTGGTATAGATATTGGTGAATCGGAAACTCTTGATGTTCTAGGCATGAAAATACAGTGTGATGTCTGATGGAATAAACACATTTTTCAGGTGTCGAAAGAAGCATTCGAGTATATTGGCTTACTGAAAAGGTGTAAAAACTACATTACCTCCTCCGATATCCGCCTATATGCGACTGAAAATGAAATGCTACTCCAATACATGGGAGTAGCATTAGAGTCTATTCTAAATCATTTGGACCGTGTCCAAAGGAGGACTGTGAAGCTTATTAATGACAAGAGCGTAGCTAACTCTATTGATTTATTAGAGCATCGTTAGAGTGTGGGTTGTGTGACGTTGTTCGATCGATATTACCATGGAAAATGTTCTTCTGAAATAAGTGAATTAATACCACGAGCCCGTGTTTTTATTTGTAACACTCGCTATCTATCGCAAAACGCATTACAGAGAAAATTCGATTTTAGGTCGATCTATGTTTAAAAATCCCACCGCAAAATTCTTCCCCGACACTTTTAATCCTCTTTCCTCCCTCCCATACATATTATTCCTGTTATCGACACAATGCAATGCACCCTATCAGAGTTTTCTATATGCACAGTCATTCGACCATAATATAGGGCTCTATCAATAATTCCACAAGAAGAACTTTTCCGATTTGACAGTGGTCTTCTTGTTTACGATATCCTCAACGCAGTATGTGTAGTTGTTCTATTCATTACCTCTAATTAAGTGAATAATTGTACGTAACGTGATTTCACATGATCCTTTAATTACGGATCGTTTAGAGAGTCATTCTTTGCATATAAGCGTGACCGTTTGATATTGGATTTGGTGGAGGAATCGTTTAAAACTCATAACACTTCCCGATTTCACCGTGTTGGAGCCCTTTATAGCCTTTGACACTTCTTCCATGCTTTTGAATTCCCTTTAGGTAAGAGAAAGTACCTCCTTCTATAGTACTTGCCGTTTATTCTCTCTACCTCCTGTTTGCCTTGGAAATATTATGGGCGTATCGCAATGTACCGCAACTAGGAAGATATCCTGAACCCTATGACCGCTGTCTAATTTTATGGGAATACTAACAGTGCATAAAATAATCGGCCAAATGGCTGTTAGTGTGGGAATCTCTGACACTAATCACTTTAGAAGTTGTGGAGAAGTAGATGAGGAGAAATCAGTGCAGCACCTGTTGTATACAAGACTAAGGAAGTGTCACCTTAGATATCTAGGACGACGATTTTTTGATGACGGTAATATGACATAATTCCCACGGACATAATCCCCATTTCCGTTATGGGGATACTGACCGAAATTAATTCGGGCATAATGACCACGTAACAAATGGTCATAATCCCATTGTAGGGAATCTTCTAAGTTTTTCTGAGTGGCCGGCCTTGGGCGTGTCTTAAGGATTACAAACTTCATACATTAAACCCACCGTGTTCCTGAAAATGCGAATGGGAATTATCATCGAACAATTTTCAGTTTTTATCCCAACGGTGAACCATCATAATCCACATTGGTATTATAACCGTTTGGGAAAGGGTCATAGTCCCCACAATTAATATGGTGATTATGACTGTGAAGTATTCGATCATAATCCCCATTTCCGTTGTTGGGATAATGTCCGTGGGGATTATGTCCTGCCACCTTCAATGACTTGTACTGCCCAAAGAATGTGTCTAATGAATGATCCTCATTCTAATAAAACAAGTTAAGTTTTCTACTATAAATTGGTTAAATTTCAACCAATTTAAATTTTGTGAATTTCAGCTAATTTCAAGTATAGTAGGAAACTTTCTCATTTTAGTTAGAGTGTAGCGAAATACATTCGAGAATCGGGGTGGTTTTGGTTGACAAATTTGTATTTTATCATAAGGGTTTAGGAAAAATACCAAGGGAATTGCAATGGGTTTGTTTAGCCTCAGAGAAAACTCTCCTGGTGGCAGAATCCCATTCAACCTAACCTAAATATATTTATCATGTCAATATCTTGGTTTAAATAACGAAGTTCTCCCGAAATACCAATAATTTTAGCGAAATCAGAAGATAATGTCCTCCTTGACTTAGCAAATATGAGATTTTTTATCTATTTAGGAATAAAAAATCAAATATAACATTTCTATTTTGTCAAGTTTGTCACTTCAATTTTTTTTTGTTTTTTTTGAAGTTCAATTACCCCAAACATATTATATATTACCCATTAAATATTAAAACTTATTTCAAACTTCCCATCTTCCTGGATTGACAAGCAATATAAAATTTCTAATACAATTTCATTTTTCACTTTTGACATTTAAACTTAAAAAACTCAATTTCTAAGAAATCTATGAAAAATAAAGAAATGAAAACTTAAATAACAACATAAATATCAACCTATTTACCAACTATGTTTTATGTATGTTTGTATGTTATATACATATTATGTACTATAATTCTGATGAAGTTCTTGATAATGATGATGATGATGATACTATGATAAACTACACCACACTACCCCCAACTGATAAAACAAATTAAATTCCTTTTTCAAAAATAACTCATACCCGCTATAATCAAAGGAAACATAACAGCAAAAAATTGACAATATTCCGAAAATAAAAACTCAAAACTCATGCTAAGTATACTTTTGATAGAATTACACTATGTTGAAAGATTAAACAAAACAAATATCTGCCAAAGAATGAAATGGGGTTCTCTACAATTTCTATGAAAATTAGGTGAAGAGGAGGAAATTTTTTCACTCTAACCTGTCAAAATATCTTAGAGTATTCCTAGACTTAAAGCTAGTCAATTTTGATGCATATAGTTCTGGTCTATTAATATGCTTAAAACAAGATGTTGACCAATTGTAAATCATGGAATCTTGGTACCTACTTTGCAGAAGAGGGAGGCTACATCGGGTATCTAGCTAGCACGGGTACAGAAATTGGCCTGTGTATGAATTAAGTTTTGTAGCTACATCGAAGGACTGTGACTGGGCCGTAGTTTAATCCTTAATGTAGAGGTTAAGTTGGATGGGTGGAAGCTAGGGTTGCCAGACGGCCTGGAATTTCCTGGATTTTCCAGTTATTTTAGGTCTGGTCCAGTTTCCAGTTAAAATATAATTTGTCCAGTTAAAAAAGAATTTCTGTAATTTTAAGAATTATTTTTTTATTAATCCGTAGTATATTTTACAAATTTTTTGGACTACTTTTTGAATAAAACATAAATCACGAATAAAACATAAATGTATCTTTTATCTACGGCAAGATGTGTTTTTTTTGCAACATTTTCACTCCCTTTTGCATTACTTTTTTGAACATCTCAGGCAGTCTAACGTTGATTTCGGCACGAATGTTTTCCTTGAGCTCGTCGATGATCTGAGGATTTTTTCGTACATTTTTCTTTTCAAACAACCCCAAAAAATAAGTCTGGAGGGGTAAAAACTGCAAATGAGGGTCAGTTATTGTCGCCCCTTTTTAACATCTTACGTCCAGAAAATTTTAACTAGCCACCCAGATTTGACCACTCTGGACTTATTGTTGTGGAATTCTTAGACCCTTGACGACATTTCGAAATGCTCGAAATAGTAATGGAAATACTTAAAAAAGGCACATTTTGCCGTGACCAATAGAGACGGTCGTTCAATTCATGTTATATTTTTAAAGTAGTCCAAAATAAAAAAAAGTGTCTCACACATGAAAATCGATTGAATTTTTTTAAATTTTAAAAAAAATATGTATGGGTTCAGTTATCTTTTCAAAAATACATCTGAAAATTTTCCATTTTCCAGTTATTTGACTTCTAGTATCTGGCAACCCTAGTGGAAGCTATGTGGCAAGTTAACTCGAAGACCTAAACTCAAAAGGTTACTCTTCTTAAAACACCCCGATTCCCTGAGATATTTCTTGAACCGTGTACTACCGGATTTCGTAATCCATCAGTTTGGAGAAAGTAAGCAGTTACTCTAGAATTTTCCAAGGCGTGTGATTGTGTGTGACACGCTGCGCTTATATCGAACAAGGAAAGTCTCCCTGGTGTCTCTCCCTATCTTCTAAAATTTAAGTAAGTTGTTTAGAACAAAAATTAATTTGACACGTTTTTTTTAAGCGGCACAAAATAATGTTAAGGCGGGGTCGATTTGAACGATATTTTACTCAATGTGACAAAAAGTTGTGCATGTTTGGAAACGGTGACAGGAGATAATGCCCACGGACATTATCCCCATAACGAAATTGGGGCTTATGACCAAATAATTTCGAATTAATTTCGGTCATAATCCCCATAACGAAAATGGGGATTATGTCCATAGGAATTATGTCATGTCACCTTTGGAAACGCTATTTACGCACTTATACCCAATTCACACCTGAGGTGAAATCTCGTTCGAACGAGATTTCGATCATATGGTTGTGTAGAAAATGATGCAGACCATATGATCGAAATCTCTTTCGAACAAGATTTTACCTCAGGTGTGAATAAGCCTTTAGATAGGTCTTCCAAAGACCTTTCATTTGGTATACTATGTCTAGGTTTATTTGTAAAAAATATGAGACCAACAAAAAAACCCGACAACTGGCCGTTTCTTTCCCCTCTTCCCCTTAGAAAAATACGTGTCACAATTCCAATTTCCAAAACTAACTCCATAAATAACTCCAGAATAAATGTATATCCTGCACGTGGTATCACTGACAGGATATCGCGAACCATGTGGCCACTGCCAAATCCTAAGAGGACAGAGAGTCTTCTTACCTTTGGCAAGCGGACGGTTAGCCTATTAGTAGGAGTACTGACAGGACACTGTATAATCGGCCAAATGGCCGTTCGTATAGGAATTTCTGATAGGGACTTTTGTAGATGGTGTGGAGAGGTGGAGGAGGAGGAGTCAGTGAAGCACTTGTTGTGTGAATCCCGCGTCTGATGAAACGTCGTCTCAAGTATTTGGGGCAACGATTTTTTGATGACCTGGATTGCCTTAGCAGTGTCCCATTGGCATCTCTAGCAGAATATCTTAGGGAATCGGGGTGGTTTGAGAGATAGAATTTTGTAGATTAGAGGGGAGTAGGTAAACACTTTGTATTTTCGACTGAAGTATCGAACTCTCTGTCAATTGGGATTCATGCTGCACAGAAGAACATTCTGATCTGCAATCAAACCTAACTAATTTTGAGTACATCTCCCATAAACAGTTACCAGACTTTCCAACGTTGTCGACAAAAAAAAAACGATGACAAAGTAATAGGTTTGTGATCCATTGCGATGTTGTGGTTTATATCGCCCGCTTTGAAGATAAAGATTACTCTCACTTCTCTTTATTCCCGATAACAGACTACACGTTATAAATCGTGGCAACCATAGCATGATAATCCCGTGGCACTCCTGCAATTGGGCTGGGACCCCTGATTTGTAAGCCTCAAAACCAAACTGCAGTTAATAAGAGTGTACCCAAAGAGGTATCTCTTCTCATTTCGCAAGTGGTTAAATGTTTTTCAGAATTCCTTCTACGAAAGTTGCTTCAGACTTCTTTAGAGAACCTGATGCGCTAGAATCCTTAGAAAGAACTTTGAGGAGGCCATCTGATGCCATAGCTCCTTCCAATTCTCCACAAGATATTGACCAAGATTATCTTTTAACCTTTCGGGTTTATTTCTTGTTATCCGTCGTGTTGTTAGTTTTCGCATTATTGAAGAGTTTTCTCTTCCGTATTCCTCGTCCGTATCTTAATTGAGAGGCCGAAAACTATCCAGTAATGATCAAAGTAAGATAACACATTCATAAATATGGAAAACATAGTATTAAATAAGAATTGCACTGCTCCAAAGACCCAATTTGAGACACACCTAGCAAAACTTATTTACGAAGCCATTTAAAAATAGTGACTAAATTTTTAACGAAAGATCCACCACACGTTTTAAATAGTAAAATCGTTACACTCTCTAGTCATAGTGCATATATTTTTGTATGCGTAAGCTTGTATATTTGTGCGTATATTTATGTTTGTATTTGTGTACTTACACATACAGGCACTACGCAATGCGCAAAAACAAAAATGAATTTTTTTGTTAGGAAAAACTACAAAATTTTTATGGCTGTGCAACATACAGTGTAGAAAAGTAAAAACCAAACAAAGTTCAACAAACAACAACCAGCCAAAAAAACAGCCTGCTGCTATTATGCCATTCAGTCATCCAACCATTCAGTCATCCTTTCACCCATTCACCCACAATATACCCAAAGGGAGTGTAAAGACACACACACACACCGGCACACAGCAGCAACAACCATACACAACAAGACTTTTTTGACAAACAAAATACACAGTAAATTGCAAAAAAACGCACAAAAGGAAACAACAGCATTACAAGAAATAGCAGCAGCAGTATTTGTAGTAATAGCAGCAGCAATGAAAGAATGTTTTTTTTAGTTTCATGTTTTCAGTAATGGGGAAAGGAAGAGTGCACGCATATTAGTAGCAGAAAAAGCCATGGTTATTATATCTAGATATATATTAGGGTGGCAGCTATTTTGCAAAACTTCGAATTTGAAGGAGTGCACCCCTAATTTTTATTACATTTGGTCTAAAAATGCTATGCTAAAAATTTCAGCCAAATCGGACAACGTTAACACGAGGCTCATCGAGGTCAAAGGTCAAATGTCAAAAAATACCCATATTTTGATGAAAATCATTAAATAAATGGTGTTGTTTTTTGAATATATAGTTAAAAAGTGGTACACGAGTTGTTTTTAGTATAAGAAGATAAATTAAAAATTTTTGGGTTTTCAAAAATTAACCCTTGTAAGTCTTTCGGGGTCAAAATTACCCAATTTTCACAAAATGACCCCTAAAACACGAAAATCAGCCCCAATTTTCTAAATTTATTGAAATAAACCAATGTAAACCCATATTTATATTCTATTCTATCATAAATACTCAGATATGAAATACTGTCTTTCTAGGATGTCATTCACCCGTTTCACGGTAAGGCCAAAAATATGCATTTTATTTGGCGTGGTTCTCAAAACTGATATTTTGGTTTTTTCAAAATTTTCTTAAACAAAGTTATAAAAAATGCCGAAAAAACCACAGAATCTTATAAAATATATGTTGAAATATAAAAAAAAAATTTTTTGGGGGATATCCCTCGGATAGTTTGGCTGGGGCATCGATTTAAACTCAGCGGTTTTCGAGGAAAATGCCTTTTTTGCCCACAATTTATTCAATATGGAAAAAATTTGGTAAATATTTTAAAATTTGACAAAGTCAGAGCCATAAATTATTAAAAACTATGTTAGACATTAACCCTAAACGTTTTAGGAAAATTGAATAATATTAACCCGGTTTTTATTCGGGTCAAAGTCAAATTTAGGGATATTTGGATTTTTTTGAAAAAAGGCATCTAAATATGAAATGTTTATTGCGATTTTTTATAAAACTTGGTATAATTATTGTAAGAGCTCAGAAAAATAATTATTTAATTTTTTTTAAATTAGCCCCTAAATGAACATGGGGTCAAAATGGCCCAGCACATTAAAATTTCTTTATATAGATTTTTATATTTATATTCGATTTTTATAAAACTTGTTTTATAAAACTTGTTATGCGAGGTCAGAAAACTAATTATTTGATTTTTTTTAATTAACCCATAAATGAACATGGGGTCAAAATGGCCCATCACGTTAAAAATTCTTAATATGTTTTTTTTTTCTATAATTCAAATAATTATTTTTTCAAACGTCGCATACAAATAATACCAAGCTTTGTAGAAATAGAAAAAAAAATAAAAAAACTATATTAAGAATTTTTAACGTGCTGGGCCATTTTGACCCCATGTTCATTTATGGGTTAATTAAAAAAAATCAAATAATTAGTTTTCTGACCTCGCATATAATCATAACAAGTTTTATTAAATCGAAAGGAAATATAAAAATCTATATAAAGAAATTTTAATGTCCTGGGCCATTTTGACCCCATGTTCATTTATGGGTTAATTTAAAAAAAATTAAATAATTATTTTTCTGAGCTCTTACAATAATTATACCAAGTTTTATTAAAAAATAGCAATAAACATTTCATATTTAGATGCCTTTTTCCAAAAAAATCCAAATATACCTAAATTTGAACTTTGACCCGAATAAAAACCGGGTTAATATTATTCAATTTTCCTAAAACGTTTAGGGTTAATGTCTAACATAGTTTTTAATAATTTATAGCCCTGACTTTGTCAAATTTTAAAATATTAACCAAATTTTTTCCATATTGAATAAATTGTGGGCAAAAAAGGCATTTTCCTCGAAATCCGCTGAGTTTAAATCGATGCCCCAGCCAAACTATCCGAGGGATATCCCCCAAAAAAATTTTTTTTTATATTTCAACATATATTTTATAAGATTCTGTGGTTTTTTCAGCATTTTTTATAACTTTGTTTAAGAAAATTTTGAAAAAACCAAAATATCAGTTTTGAGAACCACGCCAAATAAAATGCATATTTTTGGCCTTACCGTGAAACGGGTGAATGACATCCTAGAAGACAGTATTTCATATCTGAGTATTTATGATAGAATAGAATATAAATATGGGTTTACATTGGTTTATTTCAATAAATTTAGAAAATTGGGGCTGATTTTCGTGTTTTAGGGGTCATTTTGTGAAAATTGGGTCATTTTGACCCCGAAAGACTTACAAGGGTTAATTTTTGAAAACCCAAAAAATTTTAATTTATCTTCTTATACTAAAAACAACTCGTGTACCACTTTTTAACTATATATTCAAAAAACAACACCATTTATTTAATGATTTTCATCAAAATATGGGTATTTTTTGACATTTGACCTTTGACCTCGATGAGCCTCGTGTTAACGTTGTCCGATTTGGCTGAAATTTTTAGCATAGCATTTTTAGACCAAATGTAATAAAAATTAGGGGTGCACTCCTTCAAATTCGAAGTTTTGCAAAATAGCTGCCACCCTAATATATATAGAAGATACACTGCGCGAAATTTGTTTAAGGTACTACACACTACCCAACTCTCCAACACATCCTTACACAGAGGAATTACAAAGAGTCCTTTGCTTCTTCTGTTAAAATATGCAAAATCTTCTAAAAATCTGCAGTCATCTCCTTCGACTTTATGAAGAACACCACCACCTGCATTTCCACACCAATTTCGATTTCCATTTAAGTCATCGCTAGTTGCGATTGTCAGCGAGGAATCTGAATCACTGACTTTCAGTACCCTTTTAATTTTTTTTCTACACGAAAATCGCAAAAGTACGTTCTGAACTCAATATTCTCCCATCCCTACGAAGCCACCTATAGACCAAAACAGCATCGCTGGTCATATTATAAAACTATTCAAAGCTGATCGAGACAAAGCCTTCAATAGCCAGATTAACTGGGAACTTAAGTCATTACGTAATCACACTCTCACTAATAACAGATATTTAAGTCCTTTCTCCAAAGAAGAGATCTCTGAAGACTTCACAATGACAAAGAAGGGCAAAGCGGCAAGATTGTATTCCAACTATGCCGAGTTCATCAAAAACACAGGGCCTCGTACGAGAACTTGGCAAATATCTAAAGTTTTGGTAACGTTCCTGGGTTCTAGATGTCCAAAATCATCGCATAAAGTTACCGTCTAACTGTTCGACTTCCCATCTGCCTGAAACTCTTTGAACGAATAATAAACTCTTTGAAGTCGTAAAAGTTGAACGCTGAAAAATCCATCCCCTTAATAACAGTCGGGTTTCAGAAAGGGACGAAGCTGCACAGATCAAATCTTGTCTCTCACAAATTACATCGAAAACGGATTTGACCAAATGCAAAAAATGCGATCTCATTCGTAGACACTGTGTGGAATAAATGCCTTATTCAAAAACTGGCGAAAATTATAACATGTAGCCAATGTTGGAAATAATACCGTTGAATCAGTATTTTTAACTGTATTTGCGTATATAAAGTGCTTGTTACTCAACTCGTAACGCAACAAAAGTAGCAGTAACAAATCAGCTGTCATTTTTATCATATGGCAATACATGTAAACGATTACTGAACAAAGTAACATGTTACGTGAAAATCTAATGCATTTCGAATGTCACGTAAGAAAAAACTAGCGAGTACTTGTTACTTGATTACTTTACCAGTTGAGTAACGAGCCCTTTACAAAAATCAACCGATACAAACTCGAAGTGACACATCATATTTACTAAAAATTTTATATTCGCTTTTCAAAATGTTGATATCTTTATTGGTAGCGGTACAATATCCAAATACCGTTATTCTAGGACGGTATCGAGTGCCAACATTGCATTTAGCTGAATTTGAAATATTATTACGTCTATGCTTTGTTACTTTCAACATTTACAGTCACGATCCGGATAACCCTATTTCCCGAAAGTTTAATTATTCGAACGACATGGCCTTCTCCTACTGACACTCTAACCTTATCCTGTTCGAAGCCGTGTTGAAATCAGACTTATAAATAATTTCTTCCCAATGCAGTAAATGGAGGCTTCAACCAAGTTTAGTGAAGACAGGTTGTGCTTCTTCCACCAAATGCACAAAGATGCTGACAAAAAATTGAAAATAAGTTCGTTCTTCAGCACAATTTTACTCCAAAAAAATCTTTGTATTACTTTAGACATTCTTTAGAACTCACCTGTCGCAATCAGCGAAAAAATAAAGACTAGAAACAACAACATCCTGAAACTCACAGGAACTAGCTAGGATGCATCTGCAGATTGCTTTCAAACCTCCGTACTTTTGTTAGTCTACTCATCCGCGCATTTCGCAGATCGTTAAACAGCATTCATGTCAGGAAAATTGATAGTCATCTAAACACCACGATAAGAATAATATCTGGGATCTTAGAAGCGAAGCTGTCGAATGGCTCCCAATCCTTGCGAACCTAGATCCCTTACCTTTAAGAACAAGACAATATCTCCTCCGAGAGTTTAATAAAATTAGTATAAACTCGACGACCTCGCTGTACTCTGACCTCTCTATTCTTTATGGCTCGAGTTTAACTTTCAGAAGTCCCCCCATAGAAAAAAATTACGAGACGAAAACTTTGAAATTCACGTGATTTGGAAGTTGCAGTGGAATGTCTCGGGACGAAGCAATCAATCAGGACGACCGGACCATTGCACTTAAACTTCACGTAAAGCATTGTGTAATCTAAAGCGCTAACACAACCGCTGCTACAACGATGGTGTCTTCAGCCAAGTGGGGCTTACAAATGACGGAAGTTAATCCTGTAGTTTTTCATCTCAATCGAACACATATTGTACAATTTCCCAGTCCTGTTATTCGCAGGCAATATCGAAGATATCAACAACCTTACTCAAGATGTCATCTCATAGCGGAATGCTCTACAACTATCAACCAATATAAAAAAATATTAAAATGCGCTTAAAAAAAAATAACCAGCCGTGGACAAGGAAGCCGACCTAGTAACCACCCAGATTAAGTTTGTTGCCATTGCGCGATCTTGATGAAGATAATAAATAGTACCTTTTTGAGCGCTACTTTACCACTATGATACCATACCGGGTAGTGGAGCCTGTATAAATTTTAACACAGATGGTTCGAAGCTACACGAACAAGTGAGCTTTGGAGTATTTTCGGAAAAGCTTGGGTTGAGCCTGGCTCAAAGATTGCCAGATCATTGCAGTGCTTACTAGGCAGAAATGCTGGCAACAAAGGAAGTGGCTGACTGGTTTAGTTGCAATGTCTTGTCTACAACCACAGTCAACATCTATTCCGACAGTCAAGCCGCGGTCAAATCCCTGGAGTTAATGTTTCTGACAACATCTGCATTAACTTCTGCACGTCTTCAAATGATTTGGTCAAACAGAAGTCAACCCAACTCCCCAAAAGTATACTCGCTAAATTATTTTTAATGTTTTAGCACAGCCGATATAATGGGTGATTCAAGTGGAGATACTTTTTTCAATAGCCTTTTTTTGACAGATCACGTGTGAGTCGTGTCTTACTGTCATGTTATTTTTTGTTTAGTATCGTTTGGCATTTCATAATGGAAAGACTTAAGCCTGAACAACGTTTACAAATCGTTCAACTTTATTACGATAAATCACGTTCTGTGAGGAATGTGTTTCGTGCACTTCGCTCAACTTTTGGTCAACATATTTGGCCTACTGAGCGTACTATTCGCAACACCATCACCCATTTTGAGACCCAGCATTCATTTATGGATAATATTCGACCGAATAGACCACGTCCAGCACGCTGTGAAGAAAATATAGCGGCCGTAGCTGTGAGTGTACACGAAGACCGTTAAGAGTCGATTCGGCGCCGTTCGCTGAATAACTAACCGACTATTTGATGATGATAACCGACTATTTGATGCCTGAAATTGAAGCTCGTGATCTCGGCGACATTTGTTTTCAGCTAGACGGCACCACTCCCCACACATCGCATCAATCAATGGATTTATTGAGAGAACACTTCGGTGAGCACATAATTTCACGTTTTGGGCCGGTCGATTGGCCACCAAGATCGTGTGATATCACACCGTTAGACTTTTTCCTGTGGGGATATGTAAAGTCTAAAGTTAATGCGGACAAACCCGCTTCGACTCAGGCCTTGGAGGAAAACATCACGCGTGTCATTTGCCAATTACCAGTCGAAATGCTCGAACGAGTCATCGAAAATTGGACTCAACGGATGGACCATCTGCAACGTAGCAACGGCCAACATTTGATAGACATAATCTTCAAAAAATAAATGCCAAAGAATTTTCTTTCAAATGATAGTAAACATTCCCCATTAAATTTGAATTTTCTGTGTTTTTTTTTTTCCTTAAAAAAGTAGGGAACCTCGAAATGGATCACGCTTTACAAAAGAATGTCAAAAAAGTTCCTTATCTTTTTTCGCCTAAGTGTAACTAAAAACAAAAACATGTTTTCCTAGGGAATTGTTAAAGGAAAAATCCAGTAAAAGGGAACAGGAAGATATCACAAGAAAATAGCATATTATAAAGTCTCAACAATAACGCCTACCTACATAAATGTACATGTTGTTATCAAAATACAAAAAGAAAAGAAGAACTGAATACAACACAGTAAAAATGTTGTATGTATTAAAGTCTTGCATTAACTTGAATACAACTGTTACCATTCCACTAACATTAAATGAAAATTATTATCAACTGGCGCACGCAATATCAAGAAACGCAACCGACCCATTAAATCCGACAACAATCGTAGTAGTCTCCAACCATTAACATCAAAATATTTTGAAAGTAACTTCAAGTACTCGTATACACTTTGTTGTGTTGCCTAACAACTTAACAACCCTCTGTATAAGTATTTGTTTATATGAATGTGGTTGTGTGTGTATTCTTGTGTGTATAAATGCTTTGCATTTTTATTTTCTATTTGGAGGGATTTCAAAAAAACCCCCATACTTAAGCTGTTGTAATTCTCCCCCTGGCAATGGCCGAAAAAAAGTGCGTTCTTAAACGTCCTTGATTCTTGCATTAGCATTAAGTTGAAATACACAGACACATTCACTAAACATGTAGTTGTAGAAGAGCTTTAGTAAAAGGAAGTAGAGGAAAACCGAGAGCTTTTGTAATTTATATGTTAAGCCAGTGGGTATAGGTTGGGAAAAGAGAGTAAATCTAAATAATGCGTGAGTGTGGAGTTTTCTGAGAATTTTTTATTTTGTTGGATTTTCTTGATATTTTTGAGAATTTTTTTATTTAAAATATAGAAAAGTGTTCTACGAAATAGGGTTTTAGCATAATGAGGGATAAGTAAAAATCGTGAACCATAAAGGGCAGTTAACACGTTAACTACCCTTGACCACCCTTATCTTCTATTTCCCAGTATTTGTGATACGACTTGCCGGGTTTAAATAATTTTGTATGAAAAATTATTTGAATTTGACAATTGTTATCCTCCAATCCATCGACACATTACTGCATCTGCTGCCAATTAACATCTTTGCTAAAGGTGAGGCTTATAAGGCATGCCTCAGACTCAAGAAGTCAAATTGGCTCAGACGCCGAAACTTTGGACACAGTAGCATGGACAATTTGGAAAATGTTGTCACTGACTACAAAGTGCCCAAATTACTTTTCGACCGGAAATTTAAAGTTGAATTTCAGACTCAAGAATTTTGGTCGGACTGGCGTTGCGATCCAAATGACGCTATAAATATTTTCACAGACGGCTCCAAACAATCGACGGGAGTTGGAGCCGGTTTTACTTCGGACGTTTGTGATATAGAGAAGTCTTTCAAATTACCTTTACACTGTAGTATTTTCCAGGCTGAAATAGTTGCTATAGATAAGGCAGCCTCACAGTTTCTTGGGGAAACGGGTAAAATGATAAACTTTTACGTCGACAGTCAAGCTGCACTAAAGGCTCTAATGAGCTTTTGTATTAAATCAAAAGTCGTTTTTAAATGTTACGAGAATCTTCAGAAACTATCCGGGAATAATACCGTATCTCTTGTATGGGTACCTGGACATAGGGGAGTAGATGGGAACGAGAAAGCTGATGAGCTCGCTAAGCTTGGAGCAGATGGCGTAGGAACTTTTGTTCATATTGAGCCCCCGATTCAGTACTATAGAACGAGAAGTGACTGTCGTTGCATTTCTATTGCAAACAGGAAGTGGAGAGAGCTAAGCACGAGCAGTATCACCAGAAGAATCTGGCCGCATTACGACCTCGGGAAAACTCGCTACCTTCTCTCTCTTAACAGAGAGGATTGTCGTTTACTCACGGGAGTGGTCACATGACACTGCCTAATTGCTTTTCACGCGAAAACTATGGGACTTATCTCGGATGCCAATTGTAGAAGATGTGATGAACCTAATACAGATGAAACAGTTGAACATATTCTGTGCAAATGCCCCGCATTGGCCAGACACCGCAAGCGAATACTAGGTAAAGCAGAAATCGAGAATCTGGATGATATCGCCGCTACGGACCTTACGCAACTAAAACTGTTCGCTGAAGGAAATTGTGGTATCGCTATGGACCAGCCGGTCTATGCGAGGAGTCTGAACTTTAGGCTCCACCACCCCTAACCTAACCTATCCTCCAATACTGGGAAATAGTAGATAAGGGTGGTCAAGGGTAGTTAACGTGTGAATCAAGCTTAACATTTTCTTATGGTTTTGGGAGTTATTCAAGTTTACAGTCTTGTCATAACCCTTTTTGAATTTTATCATAGGGCCCTTAATTACAAACTATACTTTTTATTTTATTTGCTCCATCATCCTTTATTGTAAAACTCGTTATCGAAGATATCATTTAAATCATAAAAGAAACATTATCATTATCGAAGTCATTATAGTAACACCTAATTTTGGCTCATAAGTGAAGCTAGGTTTATCTGGCTTTCCAATTTATTACCTGTCAAAAGGCGTAAGTAGACGAGAGCGAATTCCCCTAGATTTAAAGTAAAAAAAAATCTGTTGTTTAAATTTTATTATATATTTTTTATTTACTTTACTTCGGTTTTCAATCTACAAATAATTGACTAAATCTGCGAAAACAAATAATAAGATAATACACTATAGTCTTAAGATATCTTGTATATTGTTGTTGTATCATTTTATATTTGGGAAAAAAAGTCTCAATAAATTTAAACTTTAAACTTTGACACAACAATTTTTAAAGTTAAAAGTATATTATCACAGAGTTGTGTTTTACTTTAAATCTAGGGGGTTTCTTTCCCGTCTAAACTCGCCTTAATAGCGAAAAGCTGGCACCACGGATTTCACGCTTACTTGGCGAAGGTAAGAAGTGTCATTATTTTCACTCCAGAATTTTTATCGAGATCTCAATTTTTTTTTTTGTTTTTGGTAAAACTTTCAAAGTTTTTAATGCGATGAGTCCGAATCTGGTCTTAGAATTGTTCCACAATACTACTATTCTGCAAAAAACTCAATTCTCCGCTCGACTTGAATATTGGTACTGCATATTTACTGACAGAAATATTAAATAAGATTTTGGCACGACTTTTTCTTGCTGGCGATGGCTCCCAAATTTCGGTTTTAAATCAAGCCCCTGCTTGGGCGCCAATTCTTGTAATTAATTTTTTAAGTTTCTTTGTTAATCTAGATAAAATTTCAATGCCGAATTAATACCTAAGCAAACCGGTTAAGCACATTCAAAAAATCGAAACAGCGGTTTTCTGGACGGGACACTTTTTAAAAGATCCTGTGTAAAGGCGAAGGAATAGATTTGCCTTTGAATACACATAGATATATTAATGTAAGTTTTTAATTGAGAAACCCTGCCCAAAAAAGGGAGTTGGTCTATCCGAAAACACCTACCTCGTGACTGTTGAAATCGAGGAGGGGGAATCATTATTAAGTCTCGAAAATGTTTTCAAAGTTTTGTATTTTTTTTGCTTTTTGGAGTAAAAAAGTTCATTCGAAATGCTTTTAGGGAACATTTTGTTTAACAAATTTCCAAGTGCCGAAAAAACATGTGGTGTGATATTTGACCCCAGTCAACATCTATTCCGACAGCCAATCCGCGGTCAAGTCCCCGAAGTTAATGTTTCTGAAAACAAGATCGGCCTAAACTGCCACACGCCATGAAATGATATGACCAAGCAGTTTGACATACGACTCATATGGGTCCCAGGGCATAGCCGATGAGTTTGCAAGACTGGAAACTGTTTTACAGGTTCTAACAGAATTGTAATGTATTTGTATGCCTCTAGAAACTTGCGAAAAAAATCCACGGCTTTGATCCGCAACAGAGACTAATCAAAGAGGGCCATATGGATGGACGTGCGCACAAGTGCGCTGATATCATTTCCAAGGGGAGAGATATTGACATTGGTTGCTGTTATTACCGGCACTGTCTTATAGGAAATCATATAGAGCGGTTAAATGTGCCGCCAAATGATTTTTTCCGGAGTTGCCCGGATTAGGAGGACTATCGAACACTTTATCTGGCATTGTCCGGCACTTTGTGGCTAGAGACTTTTTTCACTGGGTGCTAAGGAGCTGCACGGTCTTTCAGAGTTGCCGGATGTTAAAATTCAATATCTAAGGAGTTTTATAAGGAGCCCAAATAGTAGAGGAATCTATTGCCGTCCCGCGGAAGCACAAAGGAACTCAGAGTCTATGTGTTCTGACGTAAAGCGTCAGCAACTACTTACAACCTACCCTAACCTTCTTTGACAAGCTGAGACATTTCCTCAAAAAAGTGACAGGTGTTCTTATATGGGTGAAATCAAAAAATGTCAACCAAACCATGTAATCGTGTAATATCTCATACATGGGTTAAAGTATTCGCATATTTTTTAATGTACAACGTCGTATAGATTGGCGTTCTACATAACTAACAACAATCCGGATATTAGTTAGCGATTTTAAACAAGTTATTTTCATTTTTGTAGGCCAAATGTAAACTCCGTCTCCAGTAACAAGTTAAATTTTTAAACTTTAACCGGTTATATCTTAAAAACCAATAACCCAAGAGCTTAATAATTGACTACATTTTTAAAGAGGGAATGTTGACGTTCTTGAAAAATATTTTTATATAGTCATAACTATCTCTTTTACCCATGCAAACACGGCTTCAATTGTGTAACGATTTTTCGACACTTTTTTTAGACATTATGGAACCTGACAATTTTGTTGTTTTTGACGTATTATATTTAGAAAAATAATAGGTTATTGCCCCATTTATTAAACGCGAGGCAATAAAGTATCATTTTGCATCATTGGTTTCAAGTTTGCTCATTGCATATTAATTTCCCGGTATGAAAAGATAATTCATAAATGAAAAATCGAAAAATGCTGTAAACTCCGTCTCCACGTTTACAACAAAACTACTTAGTGTGTATCTGAAATATCGTCATATTTTGACGTAACTAGTTGGCATCTAATGATTTTTTTTCGGAAACCAATTTCCGACAAATAGTTTTCGAAAAAAAGGGCAAAAAGTGACGAAATGTAAACTCCGTCTCTGTAAACTCCGTCAACTTTTTTTTTTTTTTTGCAGATAGCATTAAAAAACCTTATGTAGTTGTTAAAACCGACGCAAATATTAACACTTGTCATTCAAAAAAATAAAAAAAGTAATTTTAACAGAAATAATAATAAATTTATTTTACATTTCCTTAAAAAAATCCTATTAAAATAAAAAATAATTGTAAAATCTTTAATAACAAAAACCAGAAAAAAATCCTAATTACAAAAATTGTTAGCAATTACATAAATAAGTGTTTTAAATTACAATAAAATGTTTTCAAAGAAAATTCAAAAAATTTAATGTATTTTTCTAAGGTGAATGTAAACTCCGTCACCAAAAAAATCATAAAATTGTCGATAAAACTTGTTTGAAACAATTTGTAAAAGAGATCTTTTATAGTTATATTAGTAGTGATGTAACATATCAATTTTAATAAAAAAATTTACCAAAAATTAAAATTTTTTGTTTGTACAATTTTGGCTCAAAAACACTGACATTTTTTGATTTCACCCATATGTAAGGAAATTGATTTTTTATCAGATTAATGTCTATACAGATTAGAGATGGGCGCTGGTCACGTGATTTGCGTGATTCACGTGAATCACGCTTGAATCAAGCGTGATTGTGAGTGACTTTTATTTCAATCACGTGATTGTGAGTGAGTGTGAGTTGAAAAAAAATCTGAGTGAGGGATTAGTGAGTGAGTCATTTAATTTTTGCGTGAGTTTGCGTGATTAAATTTTTTGATTTGCCCAATTTTTTTTTTTAATTTTTTGTAAAACATTTTTTTTTGGATTTTTTTTTTCTTTTTGTTAAGAAAATTTTATTGCATGAGTAGATATTTCGTGACTCACGCGTGAGCGTGATTGAATCTGGCGTGAGTCACGCGTGATCGTGAGTAAGTTTTTTATTACTCACGTGAATGTGAGTGAGCGTGAGTAAAACAAAAGATTGCGTGAGTGATTAGTGAGTGATTCGATTATTTTTGCGTGAGCGTGAGTGAGTGTGAGTCAAAATCCACTCACGCGCCCATCTCTAATACAGAAAGTTCAAAAGCTGATACAGGAACTGATAGTGGTTTTCACTACACGAAGCTTGACTTTATCAGATTTTATCGATTAAAAGATGACTGCAGTACTTTTGAAGTTGAAATATATGGTATTGGAAAAGCTGCGGAGTAAATTTTAATATTGCCAAAATACAAATGCGATATTACCCCCAGTTTATGTAGCACGAACGTCCTTCGTCTACGAAGAATTTGCATGTATTTATATTTGCGTGTATTTACATAGGAATTCGTCGCAAACGATACTTGGATGGACGAATTCAGACAGATGAATTCACACTAAACTATTATGGGATGAAAACTTGGCAAATCACACACAAATTCTTATGGATATAAATAGAATACAACTAAGAATGGTAATAAATCTGATGACTGGTCATAACACATTTAAAAAATTTAAATTTTTTTTTAGTGTAAATTTTTTTTCGAGTGTAATTTTTTTTGTTTTAGTATACAAATTTTTGTGAGTGACAAGAATACTTTGTAAAAAATTTTCCTGACTCATCATTTTTTTAAAGCTAGTTTAACGGTTTTTTCAACAAGTGAATTTAACCCTTAATATCCTACTGGTTTCGCAAATTGCGAGTTTTATAACATACTAGTCGAATAGCCTGTCCCTGCCAGGCGGAACACAAAATCACTTTTACCAATAACTCTAATTTTTTACCATACTTTATAAAAAATTATGTTTGTGCTTAAAAAATTTAATATTGCTAGATTGAGTAACATCAATATATTTCCCAAACTGGAAAAAATTTAATGAGTATAAAAGATTTTACTGATAAAATTTTAAAACTAAATTTAGCACGCCCTTTTCGTCTCTCCGTCCTTAAATCGGATACAAAATTCCATCTTGTGGATCTGTCCCATGGTCACTCCTACACTCAAAATAATAACTCTGTTAAATTACAGAAAAACTCTGCTAATTTAACAGAGTACACCATACTTTTCCAGCTAACAACATTTCTTTGTAATTTTACTAAAAAACTCTGTAAAATGATTTTGACAAAAAAAAAAAAACTGTTAATTTACAGAGTTTATAGTAAAATATTGGTTAAATATGAAAGCTTTTTGACAGAGAAAACTTTGTAAATTGACTTTAAAACTCTGTAAAATGATTTGGACAAAAAGCTGTTAATTTACAGAGTTTCTAGTAAAATATTGGTTAAATAAACCACCATTTAGCAAAAAAAAGCTATGTAAATTTACATATATTTGTAAAATGCATTTGATGCAGAAAAAAGTTTACAGAAAAATTCTGTAAATTTACAGAGTTTAGTTAAATGCATGTTATTTTGTAAAATTTTTAAAAGATTTCTAAAAAAAAAATTTGTAAATTTTTGTTGCTACTTTTTCAACTTTTTCTCAAAAAAAAAATATACAGATAAAATTTTGATGTTTGGTAACAAAAACAACTCAAAACAGAAAACTTTTTTGGTTATAAATAATACGAAGTATTTTGCTTAAATCTGTATTTCAGCAGAAAACTCTGTTAATTATCTGTAAGATTAAGATTACAAAGTAAAAAGTAATATAACAGAGCAAACTTTGTTTTTTTGTCACAACAAAATACAAAGTATTTTCTTTAAACTCTGTCAAATATCTGTTGAATTGAGATTACAGTCATTTTACAGAGTATTTTACAGAGTAATTATTTTGAGTGTATATACATGGAAATTTTTATCTTTTTAGGGCGAATTACTCAATGTCCAGTTAGCTGCTAACTGCCGATTTAACGGAGCCTTATGTCAAAATTTGTATGGAAAAGTTAAATTTAATGGAGAGTGATTTTATAACGGAGCATTGAGTAGTCCAGCCTTATTCATGAAGGGTTGTAAAATTAGCTAAAATGTTAAGAAACACAATTTTTTCACTTAAATTGTTCCTTATAATTCTCCGTACACAGTTTAAATATTAAATCTGACTTCATAAGGATATGATCCATTGTCAATACTTTATGCTTTACAATTTTCAGCTTCCTTTGTCATTAGGGGTTTCAGAAATAGTTTAAGGCTGTTATTCATAATACTTACAGAAGACTTATTGCAGGTTTTTTTGACAAATATGCCTGCAATTTCTGTCAAATAAACCTACTTTAGTTATATTTCAGTTTTTATGAATAACCACCTAAATGTTTAAAAACTAAAATTCGCCGTCTTCCGCCACTCCCCTATCTTGAAGGCCAAAAATCCGGCTACGTTACAGATTATATATATAAACTGAACAAAATTCACAATGGATTTTTTTGTATCTGCGCCCTTTAACTGGATATCCAGGTCAGTGTTGATCTTTGCCATAGTCCGTACCATATGCATCCCAATTTTCATCTTTCAAGGTCATAAGGTGTCTTCAAAATTAGGTAAGATGTAAAAACATAACTTTTCCACGCCCATTTCTTCTCCTAATTCTCCATCCATATTCTAAATTTTTTAAATCTGACTACTTTAGGATAAGCTCCATCGTTAGTACTATACTCGTATCCACGCCCGTTTTCCCTCTTAATTCTCTGTCCACATTCCAAAAATTTTAAGTCTGACTACTTTAGGATATGGTCCAGTGTCAGGACAATATGCTGCCCAATTTTCGGTTGCGTAGGTCATTAGGGCTTTAAAGTTATTTAAATTAAAAAAAATAAAACAAAATATTGCCTTGCCCATTTTTCCTCTCAACACCCTTCTACATTGAAAAAATGTTAAATCGGACTACTTTAGAATATGCTTCATAGTTAGGACTACATGTTAGTGATTTTCAGCTTCCTTATTCATTGGGGCGGAGCTTAAAAATACTCTAAAATGTTTAAAAAAAAATTAATTTTGCCAAGTCCCCCTTTTCTCGTAATTCGCCGCCCACAGGCAAAAAATCCGGCTTCGTGCCAATTTTAAGCTTTTAAGTCAATTAATGAAATTCAAAAGGCGCTGGATACACAAAAAATAAGAGAAATCAAAAAAAAAAAAATTATTTATACAGAAAATAAATGGAAATAAATTTACCACGCCCCTTTGCCTTTCTTATTCTCCACCCATACACTGGATATCAAAAACTCCAGGTTCGTGTTGATCTTCCCCATGAAACCTACTATATACATGCCAATTGTCATCTTTCTAAGTCATTCGGGGTCTTCAAATTAGTTAAACTATTAAAAAACCCAATTTTTCCACGCTCTTGTATCTTTTAATTCAGGATATACTACATCGTTAGGACTATACGCTGTCCATTTTCCGCTTCCTTTGGGGGCTTCAAAATAAGTTAAAATGTTAAAAATCCCAATTTTGTCAAACCCTATTTTCCTTTCAATTCTAAGCCCACAGTCCAAAAATTTAAAATTCGACTACTTCAGGATATGCTTCATCGATAGTACTATATGCTAGGAAATTTTCAGCTTCCCAAGTCATAAGAAGACTTTAAAATAAGCAAAAATGTCAATTTTCATCTTCATGGGTCATTGGGAGTCTTCAAATTAGTTAAAATATTAAAAAACACAATTTTGCCTCGCCCCATTTTTCTCTTAATTCTCCTTCCACAATCTAAAAAATATAAATCCGATTACTTCAGGGTATGCTTCACTGTCAGAGCTAAATGCTATGCAATTTTCCGCTTCCTAAGTCATTTGGGGGCTTCAAAAGAAGTAAAAATGTTAAAAAAATCCCAACTTTGCCACGCCACCTTTTCCCTCAATTCTCCGCCCACATTGCGAAAATTTTAAATTCGACTACTTGAGGGTATGCGCCATCGTTAGGACTATATTCTAGGAAATTTTCAGCTTCCTAAGTCATTAGGGGGCTTTAAATTAAGCAAAAATGTCAAAAAATTGAATTTTGCCACGCCCACTTTTCCGATTATTTTTCCGCCCACAGGCAAAAAATCAAAAATCCGGCTACGTTAGGATCTTCCCCAGGTTTTTTACTATAAGCATGCCAATTTTCAGCTTTGTAGCTCATCAGTGGGCTTCAAAAAGCTCTGGATAGACAAAAAAAGAGGAACACACAAATAGGGAAATTATATATATAGATATTTTTTTCGGCTCAAAACAAAAAGTCAGGATATTAAAGGTTAAGGTGAAACCAATCTGAATTTTACGGTTTTCTAAATAACTTTTGACCCACTGGACCGATTTGGCTGAAATTTAATACGAACCAGGCCAGGGGAACGGAAAATATATATGCCAAGCTTCTGCATCCTCAGGATTGCCTTTCGTAAGTTTTTTTTGTTGGTGTTATCTATTTGAAAAATAGGTCTTCCGTGTCTAGACAAGATCACATTCAAAAATATTGCAAACAAATTTTTTCGCAAATTATGGGACTTTTATGGACGATTTCTACGAGTTAAGCCACTTCAAAAAATTATACTAGTATTCTTAATGCCTCCCCCGAAGTCCTGTAAATATAAAAAAAAATCCTTGGACACCCACATCACGGTTGAAATAAAAATCCCACCAAAAACTATACTATACGAAAGGGGTCCAGAAAGTTTCTATTGGGAGTCAAAATGACTCCAAATATCGTGAAAATCAATAATTTTTTTTTGCTCCCGCATCGCGGTTGAAGTATCGCTTTTTTGAAATTTTTGCTTAATTCACGATGTGGGTGCCAAAAGATTTTTTGATTTTCATGAGACTTCGGTGAGGCATTTGGAGTACGATTTTTCATTTACAAAAACCAAAAAAATTGCAAACTTTCTATTAATTTTTATACCCTCCACTTAGTGATAGAGGGTATATATAAGTTTGTCATTCCGTTTGTAACTCATCGAAATATCGATCTGGGACCCCATAAAGTATATATATTCATGATGCCCGATCGATTTTAAGACATTCTAGCGATGTCTGTCTGTCCGTCTGTCTGTCTGTAGAAAATGCTGTCGCGGACAAAATATTGAACAGAGATGACTGAAATCTAACATATTTGTTAGAAGTTCTCCCGAGAAGTTTGGTATTGCATTTGAGCGATATCGGTTCAGCGGTTCAAAAGTTATGAACGAAAATGTAAGCACACCTCAAAAATTTCAGTACATTCAACATAACCTAAAAATACAAAATGCTTTAATTCGTCTTCTGGTTGGCATATGAGGCATTCCACACCAAATGTCCCGCTACAGAAAAACATGTGTCCCGTAAATTTCTGAATAGGTTATTTGGATAGCCCTATATGGAACTAAGAAAATTGCGTTTTTGGTTTTTCAAATTTTCAAAAACTGGGCTGAGGAGGCGTGGTCAAATATTGGAAAAATGGTAAAATTTGTGTCGAGTTGCCTTGATTAAATATTTATCACATTAAAACGAAATGCACCACAATCTCAAAAATTTACATTCTTATATAGTTTTGTATGGACTATCGATTAAAATTTTTTTTTTGGAAAATTTTCAGAACCCGTTCTGAAATTTTCCATTTTTTAAAAAAGTCAATTTATCAAAAATCCGGCCACTTTTTTTTTTTTTTTTAATTTTTTTTTTTAAAGTTTAGATGTTTGTCCATCCACACAAAAAAATTCAGAAACACGTTCGGCGTTTTTTTCGAGAAAATCGCATTTGAATATTGAATTTCACGACAATTTTGGAATTTCCTTGTATTTTCTTGTTAAAACATGGCGTATGAGTAACAAATTTTTGCGAAACCAACGAGTTGATCCCATTTTAATTATTTGTTCATGTGTGGTGCAATATAGAGATGGGCGAGAATGCGATTTGACCCACGCAAGATTTGACCCACGCAATTAAAGTCACTGACGACTCGTTATTATTTTTAGTTTACTTGTGCAATCACGTGAGTCAATTTACTGTTACTCACGCTCACGCAATTTTTGATTACGCTCACGGTTGTTCACTCACGTTGATGATGATTTTACAAAAATAATAAAAACAACAAATTTTCTATGAAAACAAAGCACTGAAAACGGAAACTCAAAAAAAAAACAGAAAGAATAAAAAAAAAAAAGTTAAAAATCACATTGCAAAAATTGGACTTCCTAATCACTCACGAAATGTTTTTCTACTCACGCTACCTCTTTAATATCGTGAGTGATTTAGTTTTTACTCGCGTGTGATTCGCAAGTGAGTCAACCATCTCTAATATAGTATAAATAGGAAAGGTCTCTGGTAACGTTTTTGCGTGATTCAGGCAAGAATGACACTAACGCATAACTAGGGTTGCCATCCGTCCTCTTTTCCCCGGACACCGTCCTCTTTTTTAGGGCGTCCGGGGCAGTCCTACTTCTTTTTTAGAAAGTGTCCGGGGTTGTCCTACTTTTTGCACTTTTCCCGATACATTTTTTTTTGTTAACACAGCTCAACAAGAAAATGCGTATTGGATTCTGATTAGAGATTTGGATAGTGTTTGTTGCACTGATTCCAAATCCGGAGCCCAAATTTGTCTATCACGTCAGGATTTTGAGTAATTCGCGGTTAAAGTGTCGAAAAAGGGCATTTTTGACCCTTTTTAAAAGCTTATAAAATAAGATCCTGACATGCAAATGTCTTGGTATCAAGCTCATTCGAAAGCCTGCAATTTTCTCTTAAAGGCTAGATAAAATGTTCTAAAAATTTAATTTTCGAAAATGGTAAAAAAATCATTAGCAAAAAACCTTCCATTTTTCAATATTTAGTTTGTTAACACAGTGTTTTTTAACAAATTTCCATACAAATTCATACTTAAATTTTAGATTTAAAGCACTTGTGGCTAATGATTTTTTTACCACTTTAGAAAATTAAATTCCTAGAAGATTTGATCTTGTCTAAAAGACAAAATTACACACTTTCGAATGAGCTTGATACCAAGTCATTTGCATGTCAGGATCTTATTTTATAGGCGTTCAAAAATGGTCAAAATGGGAATTTTTTGACATTTTAACCGTGATTTTCTCAAAATTGTGACGTGATAAAAAAATTTGAGTGACCGTTTTGGAATCGGGGCACCAAACCCTATCAACTTTTATTGGTTTCATCCAAAACGCAGCGACAAACCTCAGATTTGTAGAGCGGTGTAATTCTTAACTTTTGAATTATTGGAATCGCTGTATTTTCGCTTACCAGCAGTAATATCAACTTTTTGAGAGCAAAACGAGCACAAAAATAAAAAAAAAACACTTTATGTAGTGCGAAAATAACTATGTTGACATCACTTCTTATCAACTACCGTGTGTTTTAAAGATTGCTCTCCGAAAAAAGATTTGGTATCAAACAAAATGTTCTAAATGGTTTAAAGCAAATTCCTTTTGAATTTACAAAAATTGTTTTTCAGAAAATGCTTTTTAAAAATTCCATTTGATAAACTTCCAATAGTATTTCAAAAATTTCCATTTATATTTCAAAATTTTCAAAATGCTTTTCGGAAAATTCGAATTAAGTATATTTCAAAAATTTCGATGTGTATATCAAAATTTTTCAAATGCTTTTCAAAAAATTTTGATATACAATTAAAATTTTTTGAAAACCATTTGCATAATTTTTAAATCCAAATAGAAATTTTTGAAATACAATTAAAAAATCTAATTTTATTTAAATTAAAAACTAATTTTCATAAAATTTTTTAGAAAATTTTGAAATGAAAATGGAAATTTTTGAAAAACAAATGGAGTTTTCTGAAAAGCATTTAGAAAATTTTGAAGTACAAATAAATAGAAAACTCTGATATACAATAGAAAATTTTTGACTTATATTTAGAATTTTTTGAAATATACATAACTGGACATTTTTGAGTTATAAAGGAAAATTTTAAAAATAAAATTGAATAGATATTTCCAAAAAATTTAAATATAATTGGAAATATATTTTTTTAGTGGAAAAAAAAGGTTTTCTTAATAAAAATGATTTGTTTTTGCATATTGTATTGCTTTGTTGACTTGTTTTAAATAAATTTATTATTAAAAAAAAATTGTCCTCTTTTTTGGGTCAAATGTCCTCCTTTTTTAAGGTTGACGTCCTCTTTTTCTTAAAATGCAAATGGTAACCCTACGCATAACTCAAGTTTGTTAAATGAAAACTAAGTGAGGGTTTAATTAAAAATAACTTAGTACGTGACCCGCGAGTCAATTTTTTCAAATGTTGAACGTTAAAGGATATGTACCTACAATGTAGTCTCCGATTTATTGCTCCCGCTTTAATGCGCTTATCCAAAATATAAGATAAATCAAAAGAATATTGAGCATATAAACGTTAATATAGTGATCTTAAGTTTTTGAATTTGTTTATTGTTATTTATGCTTCCGCAAGTGAATCAATAAAGCGGGGAACTCATTTTAGTGGTGATATTTCAGTTCATTTTAGTTTTGATATTTCAGTGAACTTTGTATGAAACTCTTTTACCAGTCTTACGCATTTAAGCGGGGTTTTGTTTATCAGACATACAAGCAGACATACATACAGCCAGACAGATAGACATACATACAGACAGACAGACCACTTGATGTGCGTTTATAAGAGTTTTTTTATGTAAATGCATCAATATCCTTCTGATTTATTTAATATTTTGGATAAGCGCATTTAAGCGGGAGCAATAAATCGGACACTACATTATAGGTACATATCCTTTAACGTTCAACATTTGAAAAAAATGACTCGCGAGTCACGTACTAAGCTATTCACGACATTAAAGAGGTAGCGTTAGTAGAACATTTCGTGAGTGATTATGAAGTCCAATTTTTGCGAGATGAGTGAATGCTTAAAATTTTTCTTAAGTTTTTGTGATTTTTAACTATTTTTTTTTTGGAATTTTACTGTTTTTTTGAGTTTTCGTTTTCAGGGATTTTTTCATAGAAAATTTGTTGTTTTTATTATTTTTGTAAAATCATCATCAGCGTGAGTGAACAACCGTGAGCGTAATCAAAAACTGCGTGAGTAACAGTAAATTGACTCACGTGATTGCACAAGTAAACTAAAAATAATAACGAGTCGTCAGTGACTTTAATTGCGTGGGTCAAATCTTGCGTGGGTCAAATCGCACTCACGCCCATCTCTATATTGCACCACACATGAAGAAATAATTAAAATGGGATCAACTCGTTGGTTTCGCAAAAATTTGTTACTCATACGCCATGTTTTAACAAGAAAATACAAGGAAACTCCAAAATTGTCGTGAAATTCAATATTCAAATGCGATTTTCTCGAAAAAAACGCCGAACGTGTTTCTGAATTTTTTTGTGTGGATGGACAAACATCTAAACTTTAAAAAACAAAATTAAAAAAAAAAAAAAAAAGTGGCCGGATTTTTGATAAATTGACTTTTTTAAAAAATGGAAAATTTCAGAACGGGTTCTGAAAATTTTCCAAAAAAAAAATTTTAATCGATAGCCCATACAAAACTGTATAAGAATGTAAATTTTTGAGATTGTGATACATTCCGTTTTAATGTGATAAATATTTAATCAAGGCAACTCGACACAAATTTGACCATTTTTCCCATATTTGACCACGCCTCCTCAGCCCAGTTTTTGAAAATTTGAAAAACCAAAAACGCAATTTTCTTAGTTCCATATAGAGCTATCCATACAACCTATTCAGAAATTCGTGCGACACGTGTTTTTTTTCGCTGGACATTTGGTGTGGAATGCCTCATATGTGAAAATAATTGAACACCAAATGGTATTTAAACAAGTACGAACATATTTTTTGACAAAAAAAGAAAAAAATTGCGGATTTTTTTTACCAACATTTTTTTTCGCGGAAATTTTTTTTAGAAATTTTTTTTAAAATTTTTTTTTCAAAAGTAATTTCCTTTTAAATAAAGTTTTTTGCAATAATCTTTTTGAAATTGTGGAGGGTATCACTACATTCGGCAAGGCCGAATTTAACTTTTTTACTTGTTTTTTTAAACATGGTTTTTAAGAAAAAACCGTTTCAATACCGGTACGTACCGATACCGAAGGAAAAGGTTTTTGGATACCGGTATCCGATACCAAAACTGAGTTTCGGTATTGGTACCGGTATTCAATTTAAAGGGTTTTGAAACGGATAAAGGTATTGAAAAGGTATCGATTGCCAACATTGGAAAAATGTCTTGGAGTTGTCTGAGATTTTTTCTATTTAAAAATGTCTTAGAATCTAAGATCTTTTCTTTAGGAAAAATGTCTCAGATTCTTTGTTTTTTTACAGAAAAATGTTTAAGAATCTGAGGATTTTCTATAGAAAAATGACTCAAGGCCTGTTTTTTTATAAAAAAAATCCTCAGTAACTGAGACTTTAAGGAAAAATGTACAGATTCTGAGTTTTTTTTAATTTAAATTCTCAGACTTTTCAATAGCAAATATGTCTCAGAAAATGTTTGAGAATCCTAGACCTCTTCTAAGGAAAAGTGTCCCAGAAAATCATATTTTGTCTATAGAAAAATGTCTCAGAATCAAGGAAATTGCTCCAATTATTTTTAAAAAGCATTGGTAGCGTTTCTGTATTTTAGACTTTTTCTGTAGAAAAATAGATTATAAAAAAAACAAGTAAGAAAATTATAGTCGGTCAAGACCGACCATATAATACCCAACACCAAGGTTTCCCGGAAAATGGGTCCCATGGATCGTTTAGATCTATATGTTGTAAAACCTTTAATAAGTGTAGAAAACACTCACAAATCAAATTTGAGTGAAATAGGCTTCTATTTGTTGACAATAAACCGTTTTAACTGAATATCGGGCGAAATTTTCACAAGGGGCCTGAGTCCAAAACTGGTCCGATGATTATCAGGTTTGATAAGGTTATTTAAGTACGCGTTTAACATACACAAACAAAATTTTAATTAAATATTTTCTATTTTCATGAAATTTGAGACATTTATGTGAAAATCGGGAAGGTGGTTTGTATGGGGGCTACAAGAAGAACTGGTCCGATTTCTTTGAAATTCGGATTGATGATATGTGAAGACAAAACATGTTTACCTTCCAAATTTCAAAGCGATACCTTATATAATACGGTTATTAGAGTCATTTGAGCCAAAACTAAAGAGGACCTTTGTATGGGGGCTAGGTCCAAATATGGACCGATTTTTTTCCAATTTCAATAGGCTTCGTCCTTGGGCCAAGAGAGGCTTAAGTTTCAAATTTCAAGTCAATTGATTAAAAATTGCGACCTGTATCGTGTTTACACCGTTTACATGGACAGACAGACAGACAGACAGACAGACAGACAGACAGACAGACAGACAGACAGACAGACAGACAGACAGACAGACAGACAGACAGACGGACGGACGGACAGACGGACGGACGGACGGACATCGCTAAATCGACTCAAAAAGTGATTCTGAGTCGATCGGTATACTTAAAGGTGGGTCTAGGACCAATATTTCGGGTAGTTACAAACATCAGCACAAACTCAATATACCCTGTACCACAGTGTGGTGTAGGGTATAAATATTTCAAAACCTAAGAAATTTTGGATGGAAAAAGTTTGGATGGAAATGTTTCTATAGAAAAAGTCATAATAAACAAGAGGTAAATACTAAAAACCCTAACTTATGAGGTTTCCTGCAAAATAAAAATTTTTTGAGTGAAAAAAAATTTACCCCCCTCCCCCCCCCCAAACCCAAGAACTAGATCCGCGCCTTGATTACACCGCTCAACACTCATTTTCCGGTTTGAATTCTGGTGATCAATTTTAGTAGACTTTGATCTCCTGATTTCAAATCTGTTCTTCAAATTTTCCCATCACTTCCAGATTTTTAGTTATTCACGGTTGAAAATGCGAAAAATGACGATTTTTGCATTCTTTGAAAGCCTGCACAGCAGCCATTCAGTGGAATACAAATCTGGTGTTATGCGCAAAAGTATAATTTGTCTATGGTCTCCAACATAGAAAACAATTTTTTTTTTTTTAATTATTACGTTTGGTTGGGCTTTAATTGCGTTTTAAAATGATACTGTTAAAATTACCATTTTTGTAAAATTTACCTTAGTTTTTTGATATTTTTCAACGGAAAAACTAAATATTTTACAAAATTAGGTTTTCTGTGTAATTTTTTGTATAAACCGGAAGATATCTATAGTGGGTTTAAAATTCAATAAGAAAGAATGAACTTTTGCCTAAATTTTGAGCTCATAGTAGTAAAGATTGATCATCTGGTTTTTGTTTTACAGCCTTTTAAAAATGGAGCTTTTTCTAATTTTTTTGAGAGTGTTTTTTTAAAATGCATGTTTGGCCAATAATAGTGCAACAACTTCAAGTTTTTTTGATCATATTTTTAAGATCATAGTTCAATTCTACTCTCACGCTTTATACCAGATTTTTATTCCACCCAGCGGCTGCTGTGCAGGCTTTCAAAAAAGGCAAAAATCGCGTTTTTTCGCATTTTCAACCGCGAATAATTAAAATTCTAGACGTGATGGAAAAATTTGGGGCACGGATTTGATATCAGCGAGTCAAAATCTTAAAAAATTTTATATGAAACTTCAAACCGGAGCCAAAAACCTTCGATTTGTTGAGCGGTGTTATTAAAGGTGGGTCTAGGATTATGATTCCTATAGCTATAGCTTTTTGTGTAAACCTTCACATCCTAACCTATATGAAAGGCGTCAAGTTTGTGGTAAGTTTTTAATTGAGAATTGCAATTGTCTTTCTCGATTTTTTAAAATGTATCACCTAGAGGTACTGAGATATGTATCGACAGTTTTGTAAACCTTGCATCGCCAAGAATATATAAGAGGAACATAGGGCCACAAGGGTTATGACATTCTATGATTCAAATCGTGTCCTTTGTTTTAAGCCAATAGTCGTCAACTAAGATTGTGTTTCGGTTATTTCATATGTTGTCCCAGTCTGCACAGTTTCGAGTCGACAATTTTTTTGAAGTTTTTTCGAAGCTTTTCCGCAAAAATGATTCGAAGCCGATATTATACACAGTCGATATTTTAACGTTTCTCGAACTCATATTTTTATTGAAAAATTAATCGATTTCGAAATGATTTCCAATCTACATTTTAGGAATTCTCGTAGTTGTTCTTCCATCGAAAAAATACTTATTTTCGATATAACATCGAGTTTTAGTTTTATTTAGTTTAACAAAAATTCCACAAATTTTAATTGTTATTAAAAAAAAATAATATCTAACATTAGAGCAATAAAAAAAAAATCGCGACCGGGGTTTGAACCAAGGCCAAAAAACTACAAATCATAAGCTGCAGAACCTGCTAGGGGGAAATTTGAAAGCCTCAGGGGGCAACGAGCTAATTTTTAAATATATTTTTTGTTAAATAAACTAAAAAAAATATTTTTTTAGTTAAATTATTTAGTTAATTGTTGAAAACTTTTTCTAAAAACTTTGTTTAAACGATGGTTGTAACAAAAAGTTTGCTTAACCACACCTAAATATTTGAATTTTAAAACAAATTTGGAAAATTTGCAAATTTTTCTTGAGTGAAGGGGGTACATTGTAGTTTTTTTAAATTAAAAGTGGGGCATGTCGCAAAAAAAGGTTGGGAACCACCGCTATACGGTTTGAGTTTGCTACTTTTTCAATCGCTATTTTTCGGAATTAGACGAAATAAACAGTGAAATAATTTCATATAAAAATAATCTAATTTTTCTGGTCTGGCAACTCTATTCTAAACACACACAAATACTTTTCTATCACGTAAATATTTGTAAACATTATCTGATAAAAACACAATAAAATAAAAACCGGAAGCCAAAACAAGACGGAAGTCTTACCGGGTAAATAAATGAAAAACTACAAAAGAGAGAAGTGTATTTGGTAGAGTATTTGTATACGAGTATGTGTGGTTGCGTGTATGAAAAAGAGTGAAATATAATAGAAAAGTATGCAGTATGACTAAAATTTAAGGCTGGGTGCGCGTATAGAATAACGACGTAAAATTTCTATTATAAAAATAATGAGGTTTAACAAAAAATGCGTCATAAGGAAAAGTGAAAGTGAATGTACGTAGTAAAAAAGCGGTAGATGAGAGAGTGCAAGAGAGAAAACGAATACAGGAGTATGTAATACTCTCCAAAAAAATCAAGCAAGCGCATAGGATGTACAAATTAAGCGGCATATTAAATGAAATGCAGTGAATAGAAAATTAAGGATAAGAAAAAGAAGGGTTAAGGAAAAGCAATATATATTTTATTCTCTCTTCCTTCTCTTGGTGTGCTTTCTTTGGTGCGCTCTTACTTACATTCTAACCAAAAAAAGCTTTCTTGTTTGTATTAAATAAAAAATTGCAATGTTTATTTTTTCAATTCCTTTTAAATTGCCCACAAGGGAACATTTCTTATTAAATATTCTCTTTCTTTGTGTTTGTTGTGCATGTATTTGCCTCCCAAAATAATAAAAAAAAAACAAAATAAGCTTTTCTCATATTTTAATAGCTTAAATGTCCTTGGCAAAGCATCAAGCTGAAGGATATTTTTATGCAGCTGCGCAGCTAACGTCATTGTTGCTGCTGCTTTAGATACGTGTTGTTTGTACTGTCGTGGTATGAGTATTATTGTGCACAATTCAAAGTCCTTTTTCAAGTTGTTTTTCTTATTGTCCTTATTCCTTTAAGATGTTATCTTTTACTTAACATAAGATATTGCACGCCGCCCCACTTTCAGCCGTTGTTTAACCAGTGTCAACAACATCCAAACATGCAATTTAAAATACGTGTATTTGTGTGTTTGTGTTGGTGTAAATATGTATAAATGTGTGTGTGTGTTTAATACAAAAAATGAAAATAATATAAGAAAAGGAAAGTTTATTTTATTTTTCAATGTCTTGAAGGAAATGAAAATACTTTTTACAACTTTCACTTTCTATTTTCACGGTCTTGAATTTTGTGGCTTATATATAAATTTTGCGTTGTTAACCAAAGAGAAGGAGTAGAATGTACCATCATGCATGTTGGTACTTTTTGTGCTGGTTATATACCCTATATAAAAAAAAATATCTATGGCAGGGTGGTTAAACTAAAACACAGACTTTAAGGCATCTTATATTTTGTTAAAGTTATATTTTTATTCCCTCTACTTTACAATACATAGAAGTTTAAAACCATTTTTGTAGCTCTAACTCATAGAACAAGGAAAAACAAGATTCCTGCTTTTGATCGTATTTCTCTGGACGGCACTGAAATCACCTCAGATCGAGCCAAGTATCTTGAAGTATTTCAAGATAGGAAGTTTAATTTCAGGCGTAATATTGAGGAACGTGGGAGCGAAGGAACGATTGCTTTATATTCCTGTAAAACGGCCATTGTAAATGGTCCTTAGCCCTAAAGTCGTTTATTGTATTTATACAGCCGTGGTGCGTCCAATTCTGCTGTATGGAATCATTGTCTGGTGGCCTGCTTTAGAGACAAAAGGGAACTGTGTCTTTATAACGAAGGTGCAGAGAATGGCGTCGATGTGCATCACTGGTGCTCTTCGTACTACACCTGCGGCTGCTTTAGAAATCCTCCTTCATCTGATACCTTTGGATAGGCAGTATGCGACTACGTCGGCAATTCGACTTAATAGCACGCTGCAATGGAGGAGCAGCGATTGTTGCCATAGCTCGATGAAGAAGATAATAAAATATTCCAAAATGTGGACTATGCTCTCTCTATAAGCCTTTTTGACCGCCATTTTGCCACTATGATACCATCCAGGGAGTCTTAGATGGGGAGCATTCCGGGAAGTGGAGCCACCTTAGGTTAGGTTGGATGAGCGTCCGCCAATTTGGCGAATTTACTCACATTGGGCCTTATGGGGCCTCCCCTAAAGTTGTCTCCCTACTCCCTTCTGATATACAAAATTCTACCTCTCAAACCACCACGATTCTTCTACAAAAGTCCCTGTCAGAAATTCCCATACGAACGGCCATTTGGCCGATTATACAGTGTCCTGTCAGTACTCCTACTTATAGGCTGCCGTCCGTTTGCCAAAGGTAAGAAGACTTTCTGTCCTCTTAGGATTTGGCAGTGGCCACATGGTTCGCGATATCCTGCACGTGATCAGCGATATCCACCTATCCCTCATCCTATTCTCTGATATCCTATCAACTTCGTTCATCAACTCCACTATAGGAACCAACATATCAGGTTCGACACGTTCCACTATCGACTCTAAGCCATTTCTTGCATATTCATCAACTAATTCGTTACCATCGACCCCACTACGTCCAGGGACCCAGATTAGCTTGGCTGTGTGCTGACTGATTCGATGCAGGTATTGTAGCCACCTTAATTGGTACCACCGTAAATTTTTACACAGATGGATCAAGGCTGCACGAGCAAGTGGGCTTTGGAGTCTATTCGGAAGAGCTTGGATTGAGCCTGGCTCGATGATTGACATTGCAGTGTTCACCAGGCAGAGATGCTGGCAATAAAGGAAGTGGCTGACTGGTTGAGTTGCAATGTCTTGTCTACAACCGCAGTCAACATCTATTCTGACAGTCAAGCCGCGGTCAAGTCTCTGGAGTCCATGATGGTTCTGAAAACAAGATCTGCCCTTAACTGTTGCACGTCTTTAAATGAGATGGCCAAGCAGTTTGATATGCAACTCATATGGGTCCCAAGGCACAGAAACATTCCAGGGAATTGCAAAGCTGATGAGCTTGCAAGACTAGGAACTACCTTATAGGTTCCAACAGAATTGGAATGTGTTGGTATGCGCCTAGAAACTTGCAAGCAAAATCTACGGCTTTCTTTCGTGACGGAGACTAATCAAAAGTGGACAAATGGATTGACGTGTGAGACAACGCGACAGATTTGGCATTCTCTTAATCAAAGGCGCACAAGTGAGCTGATATCGCTTCCACGAGGAGAGATTTCGACAATGGTTGCTGTAATTACCGGACACTGTCTTATAGGGAAGAACGCAAAGCGGTTAAATGTGCCGTCAAATTACTTTTGTCATAATTGTATCCATCCATCCATAGTTGCATCCATCCATGGATGAAGAGGAAATGGAAACTATCGAACACTTCATTTGCCATTGCCCGGCACTTTCTGGTCAGAGACTTGCTTCACTGAGATACCCGGTGCTGCACGATATTTTTGATTTGTCAGATGTAAAAATTCAATATCTAAGGAGTTTCATAAGAAGCTCAAATTGGTTTAACGGCAGGGACCATTTAGGAAACCTATTACGGTCCCGTGGTATCACAATGGAACTCAGAGTCTTGGTGTGCTGAAGTTAAACGTCAGCAGCCACTTACAACCTAACCTAACTCGGAGAACAAAAGCTACAAAACTGCCAAATGTACGAAAGACTTTCGAGAAAAAAAATTTAAATTATCAGTTATCTGAAGACTTTATTGACCAGTATCTGAAAAACGAAGCAAGGTAGAGCAAAACTGAAAAAATTTTAGAACAAAATCTATGGCGCCCCTAAGGGACCCAATGGGGATTTTCTTGTATTTTTTATCTTTCTTTGCTAGTGTTTAACAGTCTTACACACTACCTTATCCCCACAGCTCCGGTAGATATCGACGGTGCTCCTTTGCTTCCCTATAAGAAACCATCATCAAAATCTCTCTTCTAGAGCAGTGAACTTGAACTCTTTTGACTGAAATGACAGTCGTGAAATTTCATAAGTCAACCCATTTCCCATTAGTCGCCGTTGTAGAACTAAGTTGTAGTTTGCATTTGCAGGTTTCTAGAGGCATACTAACACATTCCAACTCTCTAGAAACTTGTAAGGCAGTCTTGCAAGCTCGTATCCCAACCAATTTGCAACTTCCTTTATTGTCACCATCACCGCCTGGTAAACACTACAGTGGCCTGGCAATCTACAACCCAAACTCCCTTGATAAGACTCTGAGTCCCACTTGTACATGCATTTTATATACAGAGTTTTCTACCCGAAATTTTTCTAAACCAGGACTCCCTGTTACTAACAATAAGTTATAATTAAGTCAACCAGAAAATTACTAAGCTATAGTTTGGTTAACCCAAGGTAAATTTTCGCCAAATTTCGCAGTTCAGATAATGGTATTTCTGTTAATAACCTAAAAATGTCTTAATATATTTCACTCAGCTGATTTTCTTTCGATTTCTGGAGATACCTTCAAATGCCAATAGAGTTGTTTAGAAAATCGATTTTCAGTCGAACACAAAGTATCGTCATTTAATTAATATCTTTGAATATTTCACATACATTTAGTACCATAAGGGCAAGTGGTGGATACGGCACTACACTCTCTTGCTGGCCATATCGAGAGTCCGTCCCTGACATAGAAGGCGTCTGTGTCAATATAAAACCTAAGGCAATTATGTTTGCCCTAAACAACTTCGGGATGAAAAAAAATACCATAACCATATTTGTCATGAACCTGCTCGCATATAAGATTAAAAGGTCAACTCTTAACAGGTCAGTGGTGACCAGGGCTGCAGTAAGTGTTGCTCCGCAAGGGGGAGTTTTATTACCTCTTCTTACTGAATGCCTGAAATTATCTCTTGGACATCTATCTAAATGGAGTTTAGAGAGTGGTCGAGGGATAAATGCAAACAAGACTGTTCTTGTTCTATTTTCCAACAGGAACAAAAATCCCACGTTCAGCCCGCCGAGAATAGGCGGCATCGAACTCACGGTGTCGGATAGTGTTAAGTATCTAGGAAACATTCTAGACAAAAAATTTACTCTAGAACATGAACACTCAGGCCAGAGTGGCAGAGGCAAATGTTGCCATCTATTGCTGTAAGAAGCCCATTAGAAGCAACTGGGGTCTTGCTCCCCGGAATGACAATTGGCAATTCAACACGGTCATCTGGCGTATACTTATTAATGGAATAACCACCTGGTGGGTGGCGATGGGAAAGGCCACTAATCAGTAGGCATTCAATAGAATCCTAAGGATAAATGCGCTAACGATAACTGACGCAACTCGATCCTTACTCGCAATTCTTCACTGGCTGCCTGTAGACTTTGCAAGATTAACGGGGAACACCGCCACTAGCCTTGCGGCTATAAATGCGTGGACGTATGGACATGCGAGAATCCTGTGGCATCTCGGTGCCGCAACGAACATTCATTATTGCACTCCTACACCCTGATTCGAAACCGTGTTAAAAACATGGATTCCGGACAGTTCCGATTAAACGGAGTGTCTCGACATCATAGGTGAAACTTGTGGTTTACACTGATAGCTTTAAAATGGATAGATAGATTACAGACTATCCTTTCGTCTACCGGACCAGTGTAGCGCAATACATGTCGAGACCAATGGATATCGTATGTTTTCACCGACAACCAAGCGGCTATTAAGTCCCAGGCGGATGTGACTACCACATATACAATTGTCCAAGAATGCTGGGCGTATCTAAATAAGATGCCGACACATTTGAATATGGCACTAATCTGGGTGCCTGGGTATATGAATATAAAAGGTAATTGTATTGCCGATGAATTAGCAACGCTGGGAACGACTCTACATTATGACGGAATCGATCATACGCCTAGAATCCCTGTCAATGCGTGTTATCGGTGGAGCGAGACTTCACTATTACGGATCGCCAATGACAGGTTGCGACGTTAACCCACGTGCTGGATGGCGTGGCCCCTATGTGATCGTCGGTATACGGGTAGGACCATTCGACTACCTCGGAACCAGGGTACAGTGAACGCTTCGTTGTACACGCCAGTAAAATGGGAACCCCCCACTATGACTATTGCGAGTGATGTCTGGACGTGGAGGAGTAAAATCCGGAATTGCACGTCATTATCTGGCATATGCCCATCGGAGTTCGGACCATTTTTAGCAGACCGTTATTGGAGGAATTGACATGTTTGTGTGGTATGGACATCAGTAGGAAAAACTTGACTATCTGTGACCTTGAGCGATTCAGTTTGGATCCTAGGGAGGCTACTTAAACATTCTCTCTCCTTATTCTTCACTCCTTATGTTTCCTTTCTTTTATAGGTTACAAAACCGGACCACGTTTATTAAAGGACCCATGTGAGCTGACCGATAGGCGGCTGCTTGCCTAACCTAACTAACCTAGCATCATAAGATTAAATGGTTAACTGTGTAGCTGATGGTGCTTGTTTAGTAAAGGAATCCCTGGCGGCACTAACACAAAGACTCTTATCTCAACTACAATTTACTACGCCAACTACATATACATAACAACAAATTTTGAAATGTGTTTCAGTCGCTATGCCTGCGACTATGTATAAAATAAATGAATGAAATTCCAGTATGTACACAAACCCATTTCGCATGAATATTAGCAGAATGGTGGAGTAGCAAAAATAGTACATCCGGTTCCAGCCAAAAGACGAAAAAAGTAACACAGATTATGTTTTTTTTAAATGTATTAGTTATGTTGCATTAAAAAGAGTTACGGAGAAAGGCACATTTGAAAAATAATGTGAATGATATTTGGAGATGGAAGGGAAAGGCTTGTAAACAGTAGGCATATGGACTGACAAGTAGTTGAAACACACAAGTGCTGGGTGGCATATTAGAGTTTGAAACAAAACACAATGGACCAGAAATTATTTTTATATTATAGCTACCCAGTTAAGACATTTCTTAATTACGATAGCGAATATTAAGGCTAAAAGCGAACTTTAGCGGTTTGTCATTTAACTTCCCTATGCTATTTCTAGTACAGGGTTTTTATATTTGCTAAATAGCCTTGGCAATGAAATCTGACAAATTCAAAAACACGTGTCGACTAACAATAAATCTTGGAAAAACTACCAACATAAATAAACTTAAAAAAGAAAAATAATTTTCTTTAAAATTATTCTATGAGAATATCATAATTTTAATTAATAAAGGAAATAATGACCTCGATATAGTATAAACCTACTCAAAATATAATATTTTAATGGTCGAATAAAACAATTTTTATTTTTAATAAAAATTAATTATAATTTTTTCCTGATATGTCAAAATAAGAAAATTAGCGGAGATCCTCCTCTTTCATTTGATATTACTAGTGGCATCCTAGGGCAAGTAGAAATATTTACAAAAATGTAATCCTCTAAAACTTTCTTTTAAAATAAAACAGGATCACGAAGTGATTTTTTGTTGGACAGTGTAATAATTGTCTGGTGACCTGCCTTTGGGTAGGCAGTTTGTGACAATGTCGGCAGTTCGACTAACACTGCAATGGAAATGCAGCAATTGTGGAAATATCACGATCATGAAAATGATACTGTACCACAAAATTTGGACAATTGCAAAGCCGATGAGCTTGCAAGACTGGGAACTAATACCTTACAGGTTCTAACGACGGCGACTACTTAGAGATGGGCAAATAGATGGGCGTGTGAGACTATACGACAGATTTGGTCTTCGCTTGATAAAAAGCGCACAAGTGATCTTATATCGCTTCTAACAGAAGAGATTTCGATGGTAGTTACTGTAATTACCGCGCACTTAAATTAGATTTGGTCTTCGCTTGATAAAAATCGTACCTACAAGTGATCTTATATCGCTTCTAAGAGAAGAGATTTCGATGATAGTTGCTGTAATTAGGGAGCTGCACAATGTTTGGATTTGTCGGATGTCAAAATTCAATATCACATGAGTTTCATAAGGAGCTCAAATTGGTTACACGATAGGGACTAGTGGGGAAACCCCAATTACGTCCCGTGATATCACAACGGACCTTAGAGTCTATGTGTGCTGACGTTAAGCGTCAACATAATATAACCTAAGCGAATATGTTTTTGAACTTATGAAAACAAAGTACAACGCGATTTTGTTTCCGCTACAAATTCTACACTAAAATTAGATTGATGTTTTTATACCCTCCACTCTAGTGATAGAGGGTATATATAAGTTTGTCATTCCGTTTGTAACTCATCGAAATATTGGTCTGGGACCCCATAAAGTATATATATTCATGATCCCCGATCGATTTTAAGACATTCAAGCGATGTCCGTCTGTCCGTCTGTCTGTGGAAATGGTGATCACGGCCAAAATATTACACGGAGATGACTGAAACTTAACATATTTAATGGAAGTTCTCCTGAGAAGTTTGGTATTGCATTTGAGCGATATCAGTTCAGCGGTTCAAAAGTTATGAACGAAAATGTAAGGACACCTCTAAAATTTTAGTACATTCAACATAACCTAAAAATACAAAATGCTTTAATTCGGCTTCTGGTTGACTTATGTGAACATAATTGAACACCAATTGGTATTTAAACAAGTACCAACATATTTTGAGACAAAAAAAGAAAAAAATCGCGGATTTTTTTACCAAATTTTTTTTTCGCGGAAATTTTTTTTCACAAAATTTTTTTTTTCAAAAGTGATTTTCTTTTAAATAAAGTTTTTGCAAAAATCTTTAAGAAATTGTGGAGGGTATCACTACCTTCGGCAAGGCCGAATTTAACTTTTTTACTTGTTTTATATTAAATAGTTTTCATGTAACGTATTGTGTCGTCATCATAATAACGGCTTTAGCCAATTTGATAAGTTAATTCATAAATTAATGAAATTCTTAATTTCACTGCTTTTTTGTAGGTTTTCTAGTACTCTGGACCAAAGTGCAATGTCACAGTAAGCTATAGCAAACGAGGCACAAATCCCTTTTTCATTTAATTTTCATTTTTCGTTAACATTCAAAAAATAAAAAAATCTTACGCAAACAGGCACCAACAAACAGCCAGCAGATGTGAGTATAAATTTATCCAGCAGTGATGTCAACTTCTTTAAATATAAAAAAAATACTTTTAAATATGTGCTAGAAGCGATTGTAACAAGTTAGCTGCTGTAATAAAAGTGCAATACTTATTTATAGTATTTTTACTTTTCAGAGGTTGCTTTAGCTCTTCAAGGGAAAACTTTTCACCCTGCCCATTTCAGAATATAACCACACTATAAAAAAATGAGTTCAGTTTCCTTCTACACTCAAAAAAATACGTTAGTAGATTTACTATTTTTTTTTTGCTAACGTTAGTTAGCTATCTTTTAGCAAATTTTTAGTTGAGATTAGCATGTTAGCAAAAAATTCTTGTAAACTTCATTTAGCACATTAGCAATTTTAAACAAACTTTGAACTAATTTCTTTTGCTAAATTTGAAATTGAGTTGACTACATTTTTACAAGATTTTTTGCTAATATTAGCAAAATAAATGGTAATTTTTTTTTTGTTTTCAGAAAACTTAAAATGGCGCTATCTCGGAAACTAAGCCAGATAGAGAAAAATCGAGGCCATTTTTGGTTCTCGAGCTGTCCATAGTATCGCCGGTCCTCTTCACATGTGTGGACCCTAATGGGCCCTAACTTTGGATCCAAAAAAGTTAGCATTCCCGAAAATTTTAAAATGCTCATATCTCGGTAAATATTGCCGACACAACAAAAAGTCCAAAAGCGTTTTTGTAGCTCTCAACACGTAGAACAAGACCGCAAAATAGTCAAAAGCTCTCTCAAGACCCCAGTGGTCCCCTATAATCACGTATCTCAAAAACTAAGCAAGGTAGAGCGAAACGGACACAAATTTTGGATCAAAAACTATGACGATTTTTAAGGAACCCAACTAGGTCTAGGCCCATCGGGGTCTGGACCTATTGGGTCCGAACCCAATGGGGTCCTCAGATGTGTATAAACTAAGTTCAAAAAAAATATATTTAGTTAACTAATTATTGGCAAAACATTTTTGCTAACTTTAGCAAAAAAATTGTGGGTTCAAAATCAGCAAATTTTCTTGTAGGTTTACAAGCTTTTTTTGCTAACATTACAGTTTTTTTTTGAGTGTATAATTAAGGTAAATTTCAACAAATTTATATGATTATGATCAAGTACTTATTTTTAATTATTCTTTCTTTTTAATAACAAATAATGTTTAATAATTTTAACCAAGAACTGGTAACAATGCCCGTCGTCTTGTTGTAGCGAAATATACCAAGGGTTCTGATGAAAATCGATATACGATTATAAAATGAGCAAATTCCAATTAGTTTATAGTAAAATTGCACATTTTGTTTAAATTTACTCAATTTATAGTAGCAAACAGAAATAATTTTAATTACAGTGCAGCGTATTACAATAAGACACATTCGTGCTAAAGTTCAGAAAACTAGCTCTTTTATTTTGGACTGTATCGTGTCTTTTACAGACGAACACACAGACAGACGACCATCGCTAGAATTTCGATCACTGATCAGTAATATTTAATAGGGTCCTAAACCGATATTTCTATGCATATACACATGGAATAACAAAGTGAGTGGTTAAAATTTATTTGCATGTGTCCACTAGCAGCCGCATTGAAGTATTTCGTATTTTTAAGTGATATGGTATGAATCAAAATTTGGTTGTTATTACATTTTCGTTCATAGTCTTTGGATCCCCTAAACCAGGACAATAATAAATACTTATGTTTAAAATTAACTGTCACGTTTTCCTGTTTTGGCCATGATTACCATTTCATTTGACAGACGGGCACCGCTGGATCGTACTATTATCAATCGAAGTAGGAGTGGAGGATATAAAAAACGCTTAAATACATACAACTTTTGAGTGATAAAAAATCGCTAAATTGTTATCGCTGCTACAATTCTAGTTAGTTTGTGTGTGTATTTTTTGGGCTGCATAACTTACTTTTCCATTTGAGCTCTAGAGAAAGTGGTAAATAGTTGTGCTACATGATAATGGGGTTGGTTGGTATATAAGGCGGGGGCATACGTGTGCTTGTGGTGGAACCACCAAAATATACTTACTGTTTCCAATGTACTCCATACTCGTACATACACAGAAAAATATTAATGACAATTTTAATTATAATATTTTTAGTATTTTAGTATTGTTAATAAAGTAAACTCAAAAACATTCAAAAATTAACTAAATTTGAGAAGAATTACACTTATTAGCCCTTTTCCTCTCTTAAAAATGGAATTTCCAAAAGGAATTTTTTTTAAATGTTTTTTTTTTCACCGAAGAAACCTACATTCCAAATTTCAAGTTTCTGGGACCAATATTTCAGGAAATTAGAAAGTTCCAACGTACTTTTTATAAAAGGTACTTTTTATGAAAGTTACTTTCTATAAAAGGTGCTTTTAATAAAAGGTACTTTTTATAACAGGTACTTTTCATAGGTGCTTTTTATAAAAGGTACTATTTATAAAAGGTACTTTTTATAAAAGGTACTTTTTATAATAAGGTACTTTTTATAAAAGATACTTTATATAAAAGGTACTTTTTATAAAAGGTACTTTTTATAAAAGGTACTTTTTATAAAAGGTACTTTTTATAAAAGGTACTTTTTATAAAAGGTACTTTTTATAAAAGGTACTTTTTATAAAAGGTACTTTTTATAAAAGGTACTTTTTATAAAAGGTACTTTTTATAAAAGGTACTTTTTATAAAAGGTACTTTTTATAAAAGGTACTTTTTATAAAAGGTACTTTTTATTAAAAGTTATTTTTATAAAAGGTTATTTTTATAAAAGGAACTTTTTATAAAAAGAACTTTTAAAAAAAAATAACTTTTTACAAAATGTACTTTTTATAAAAAGAACTTTTTAAAAAAAAGTACTTTTTACAAAATGTGCTTTTTATAATAGTTACTTTTTATAAAAAGTAATTTTTACAAAAGGTACTTTTTATAAAAGGTACTTTTTATAAAAGGTACTTTTTATAAAAGGTACTTTTTATGAAAGGAACTTTTTATAAAAGGTACTTTTTATAAAAGGTACTTTTTATAAAAGGTACTTTTTATAAAAGGTACTTTTTATAAAAGGTACTTTTTATAAAAGGTACTTTTTATAAAAGGTACTTTTTATAAAAGGTACTTTTTATAAAAGGTACTTTTTATAAAAGGTACTTTTTATAAAAGGTTATTTTTATAAGGATACTTTTTATAAGAGGTACTTTCTATAATAAGTACTTTTTTCAAAAGATACTTTTCATAGAAGGTACATTTTATGAAAGTTACTTTTTATAAAAGATACTTTTATAAAAGGTACTTACTTTTATAAAAGGTACTTTTTATAAAAGGTACTTTTATGAAAGGCACTTTTTAAAAATATACTTTTTATAAAAGGTACTTTTTTTATAAAAGGTACTTTTTATAAAAAGGTACTTTTTATAAAAGGTACTTTTTATAAAAGGTACTTTCTATTAAAGGTACTTTTTTCAAAAGATACTTTTCATAAAAGGTACTTTTTATAAAAGGTTATTTTTTATAAAAGCTACTTTTTATAAAAGGTACTTTAAATAGATAAAGTAAAGTACTTTTATAGGTAAAGTAAAAATATTATTGGTTGCACGGTCATCTGTAACATTTTTCGTATAGAAAAGTCTCACATTCTGAGATATTTTTCGTAAAGGAAAGTTTCCAAGATATTTTTCGTATAGAAAAAACCCCGTATAAAAAAAGTCTTTGATGCGGAAACACTTTTCTCATGCACGAAAAGTGTCTTTGAGAGACTTTTTGTATACGCAAAACATCTCTGAGTCTTAGACTTTTTCTATATGAAAAATGCTTGAGAACCTGGGACTTATTTTAGAAGAAAAATGTCTCAGAATCTGAGATTTTTCTGTACGAAAAATGTCGCAGAATCTAAAAGATTTTCTATACGAAAAATGTTTCAGGTTCTGAGACTTTTTCCTCCAGAAAAATGTCGCAGAATCTGAAAGACTTTTCTATACGAAAAATGTCTCAGATTCTGAGACCTTTTCTTCCAGAAAAAGTCTCAGATTCTGAGATATTTTCAATCTTATTTTTCGTAGAAAAAGTCTCAGATTCTTAGACCTTATTCCCATAAAAAGAGTGTAATATTCTGAGACCTTTTTCCTCGAAAAAGACTTAGATTCTGTAACCTGTTTCCCAAAAAAAAATCTCAGATTCTGTGACCATTTTCCGAAAAACCATTGGTGTACTTACTTGTTTTTTGTCTCAATGAAATGTTAAATTGGATTAATAAAATTTTTAATTAGCTCAATTAAGTAATTAATTTAATCCCAATTTATTCTTAAACAAGTTATTTAAAAAATTGTTTACCAATAATTTTTTCTGTGTAAAATACGCACTATACAAAACAAACTGACATTAACTACCAGTTTAAATTTATATGAAGTCGTTACTGGCAGTTTTTTTCATCTCTTTAGATTTTGTGTAGTGGGGCATCGATAAGAGTCTCTTGCCAACTACATTAATAGTTGTGTATGTATTTGTAAATAGTATATTGCGTGCATAAATTTATATATATAGAAAAGTACATACACTTTTACAAATACACTTTCAACTGAAAAACTTTTTTTTTCCAAAATTAATGGAAGAGGTAAAGGCAGAGACGGGAACTTTCAAAAACTATCGATGACATCGTTTTTTCTTTCAATAAGTTTTCAGACATTTCTTTTGAAAATATTAACCCCAATCATTAGCCGAACGATAAGAATCAGAATATTGTCAAAAGTTGTATGTTTGACACCTATTTGGTAATAGGATATCTTTTTTTTTTGTATCCGCTTCTGTCTAAGCCACAAATGCCAAATTTTATAAAACTAACGATAGAAAAGGCAATTTTTGAAAATGGCACTAGGGCGCCGTACTGATGCTTAACTTTTTTGTATCAGGATCTTTGTTTTGTTTGAGTGCGGCAATATGTGTATGTATTTGTTTATACGAGTGTGCAATTTACTGTAACACATAAATAAATATAAATACATATAGTAGTGTGCGTTACGCACACATCCTTATTGTTTTATTTTGTACATCCCAAATCTATTGAGACAATAGTAGATGTTTTCACAAAACCGTATAAAAACCGTATACGCTTATTTTTAACTGTATAATTATCGGTTTTAATTTTAAGCTTCGTTAAAAAGGGAAGCCAAGTTCACATTTTTAATGAAATAGCATAGGCACAAACTTTTTTTTTAGTATTTGCCTCAATAAATTTTGACATTCAACAACAGTGATGCCAAGTAAATTTTGTTAAACGTGGAGGCGTTTTTGTTTAAACGGTAAATGTTATCAGATCAAATAAGGTTATGCGCAGTACCGATTTAATTTATTAGAATGTTTAATAAATTCGCTTACTCGAAAAATTGATCTTAATTGTATATGATAACATTTTCGCTTTAGAGTCCCCACACAACAATGTCGCTGGTTATACTAAAACAAAACAAGTTGTAAGATTTGTCTGTCTACTGATGGGCGCTTTATAAAAGTATTGACCTATATTTCGAAAATCAACCGGTACAAACATGAAGTGACACATCAGATATATTGGAAATTTCATTGACTTTCATAAACGATTTTAAAAATAGCCAACTACCATTATTCTGAGAGGGTGTCGATTACCAACCTTTTAAAAAATTAAAAACTTAATATAGAAATTCGAACTAAATTTTCAAACCCCTTTAGAAATCTTGTTAATTTAATCGTCTGCTTTCATTTGGCATTGAAGTCGTTGATGCTCATTTTTTTTGTTGCACAGTGTTATTAGTTTGTTGGATGTCCTGAACATTTTTGATTTTGCGTATCAATACTACCTCAATATAAATTTTATGAAGATCCTAGATCTCTGTATAAAAATACATTTTTTCAGATGTGATCTAAGTTTTACAAGGGGACTGTTTCCTCTCGTCCTTAGTTCAGACATTTAAAGGGTATTTTTTCAATTCTAGAACCGTGACACCGCAAATTTAATCGCGCTGCACCCGGATATTCTGCACAATGTTTTAACGAATTTGGGACATACGGAGGTATGTTTCAATGTATTTAATTTTAGACAAAATAAAAACAAAATAAATGTGCCTATGGCGCCTACACGACAAAGTTTGAGTTGTTTTCAAAATTCACGCAATTTTATGTTTATGTTCAGTTTGTATGTATTTCGTTTTATTCCCAAAAACCCAAAAAAAAACAAAAACACTAGGGAGAGAATGTGCTTTAAAACTATGCCAATAAAGTAGACGTGCAAAACAAAAAAATATTTAAACTATCCACACGTTTCGGCTGAAAGGCGTTCAAACAAAAATAAATACTTACAGAGCATAAGGCGTGGTAATATGGCCCTTGCAGTGAAATATTTATTTCATAGACAGTCAACAGACACTCTTTCGGAACAATCTTAAGTGATATTCGAGCACTGCTATCTAAAGACAACCACAAACATGCCACTATAAACGAATTTGAAACGACCTTTACTTGAACTTGCAAACACTATAAATGTCTAAGGTTAGGTTGTAAGTGCCTGCTGAGGTTTTATGTCAGCACACATAGACTCTGAGTTCCGTTGTGATACCACGCTGCTCGTCCATTGCAGTGCGCTTGCTATTCAGTCGAATTGCCAACGTAGCCGCATACTGCCTACCCAATATGTCCAATGGTATCAGTTGAAGGAGGATTTCTAATGCAGCCGTAGGTATAGTACGAAGAGCACAATAGATCCACATCGACGCCATTCTTTGTACCTTCATGATAAAGACACAGTTGCCTTTTGTCTCTAAAGCAGGCCACCAGATAATGATTCCATATACTTCACTCTTAGACCAAACAATGCCACAGTTATCGAGTCTGGGATGACATAATTAAAAGCCCCCTCTATATCAAGAAGGCCACCATAGCGTACTTCTTTACCGAAGGCGATCTCTTAATGGTACCAACGAGTTCATGAAGAGCAGTTTCCGTTGATCTAACCTTGATGTGTTCATGTTGCCTTGTCGAAAGCAACCTCGGGTCAGTCACTCTACGCATATCCATGATGTGACCCATTATGAATCCTTTGAAACGTTGATCCTCTCTTCTTTTCCTCGTGTTGCCTAAAAGGTTTTGCGATTTTGCGTCCCATTTTTGATGCTTTTATATATGCTAGTAGGGTCCAGGGATTTATGCCTCGTAATTCTGATAAATTCTGAAAGATATAAGAACCAAACAAAAGAAATCTTCTAAAAGATAGTGCAGAGCATTCGCATAAGAAGTGATAGGTATCTTCTACGGATTCCCTGCACTATCTGCATATATCATCATTTCTAGGCTAGCCAGCCAGCCTGGGTTCGATTCTCAGCTCAGGCCGAACAACATTTTTTTCTGATATTTATTAGTTTCTATTTATAACTAATATCTATCGCAGCACCCTCCTTCGTTGATAAATAGCACTAAAACGAAGTAAAATAATAAAATAATGACTATAAACACAGCTTCAAAAATAATTCGCCAGATCAATAGCAGATGGCAATGCAACAAGCAGTACCCAAAACTATCAACACGCGCAATTACAGTGTTGCCATATTGAAGCCCTTCTATCTTTCAAATCTTTCATCTCTCTTCTATCCACTTTCCGAAAGAAGCATCACGGTTACATTAGTAATTGACAGGCAGAATTGCCTGAGTGTTGCTTCTTTTAAAAAAAAAAAAAAAAAGTTTTAAGTTCTTTCCTGCCCATATCGGGAAGAATTTTACTGTGTTTTACCAAGTTTTCATCCCATAATAATTTCGTCTGTATACTTCTGTCGGAATTCGATCTGGACTTAGATTTCTGACAGATAATAGAAAGTGGAGGGAACACGTCAGATTCCGTTGTATGCTATGCGAATTATGATCCCTGTCGTGCAAGCTCATCGGCTTTCTCGTTTCCTGGAATATCTTTGTGTCCAGGTACCCAGCACAGAGTAATATTATGCTGCTCGCTGAGAACATTGAGCTCTCTGTTGCAGCGGCTGACCTATAACAAACATTTGTTATATTGTCAACCAGACAGTCAACTTCCGCCAAACAATGCAGTTCAGATAAGGATATTACATACAAAATCCCAGAAAAAGTCTTCTTATATTTCACCCAGTTTGTTCTCTTCGGAATTCTAGACACTGCCTCAACCGGGACATGCTGCCTGAGTAAAAACTCAATGTAGCGATGATCTGAGAAAGAATATTCTTCCAAAACTCTCAAAAACGGCTCTGATGAAGAGTTTGATTTTCGTCGACATGTAGTACACCGAGAAAACAGATTAGTTGTGCCAACCGAATTTAGAGCTAACTGAATGGTTCGATTGCAACAACAGACATTTTCGGCTGCGATTAGCGAAATTTATTTTGAAACAGAAGTAAAGTTGCTATAAACAAATTTTAGTAATCGCAACTGAAAATGTTGGTCAATGCAATCAAATCATTTAGTTGGCTCTAATTTCGGCTGGCACAAATATTCTGTTTTCTATGTGTAGTGGGCGTCCCAGATACATAATTAAGAAAGACATTTAAAGTGTCCTTTTCGACGAAGCATGATATGTTAACCAATTCGTTAAGAGTGAAAATGATCAAAGAGTACATAGCCTATCAGTGAAAATATTAATTGTATTAACAAAAATCGTGTTCAGTACTACAATTCCATATATCTTTATAATAAATTAATTTGAAATAACTTTTACCAACCTATGGTACGCGTACCACTAGGGGGTACGCGAAACTGTCCGCGGGGGTACGCCAAATTTTAGTAATTTGGACATTCGTTTTAGATTAACCTTTCAATGCTGGCTCGGCATCTGGCTTCCAAAGCTTCCCATAACGTCAGGTTTTCAAGAAAGTTGAGGTCAAAGTTCACAAAAAAACGTATTTTTGTGCAATTTAGAGAGCATTTTTTGCGATTTTTTTGGATGATATTTTGAGATCTGACCACTTGTTTTCGATTAACCTTTCGATGCTGATTCTGAACATGGTTCCCAAATTTTTCTTTGACGCCTGGTTTTTGAGCAAATTTTAGTACAATTTTGTTAAGCTCAAAATGCCCTTGCATTGTAATTGGAGGTATTTCCCTCGAATTAAAAAACATTTAAAAAAAAATTATATATTTTTTTTTTAAAAGTTCAAAAAACGTCCGTTGTTTTAATTTTTGGTGTAGAATTGACTGGTGAAATCAGATTTACAATATTTTCAGCCGTTTTTGCTCTGCAGAAAAATCAGCTCAAAATCCTCGTTTTCAGATGCATTGAACTAACCACCCAAAGGAGCGAACATTTTTCCATAAAAAATACCATCATTGTTTTGATCTCCCCGAATTCCTTCAAAAAAATTATAATACCCGCAGATATAAAATTTCAGAATTAACTCTACACTCAAAAAATTATGACGGTAGAATCCACTACAAAAGACAGTTAAAACTACTACATTTGTTGTTGTTTAGGCGTCCACTACATTTTACGGTAAAATCAACCAAAAATTGTTGTTGTTTGTAACTATTGATTAACAACTACAAAAAACTGTAAAAACTACTTCAAATTACAGTTTTTTTTACTGTGACTCAAATTGTCTGAATTTTTTTATTAACAAAAAAAAACTTCTAAACGTCAAAAACGGTTAAAATTATTTGGAAATAATTCCTGCACATCCGTTTTTCAAAAATTTCTAGAAAATTATAATTTTTTTATAGACTAAAAACAACTACATAAAACAACTGTTACTACAATGTAGTAATTTTTTGTATTTGTTTTTTAAAACGACTACAAAGAACAGTTGTTTGAGATTTTTCATGCAAAAACAACTGAAATTGTAGTTGAAAACAACAACTACTACTTACTACACAAATGACCGTCATGTAGTAACTGCAATAATTTTCTAAGTGTAATATTTATATGTGAAGTTTTTTTAACGAAAACAAAAAACTCGTTAGGGGGTACGCGGCTGATAAAATTTAAAATTAGGGGTACGCGAGCCAGAAAGGTTGGTAACCGCTGATTTAAATGGTTGTATGTGTGTGTTCTATATTCGGCAAGTGGGTGGTACACACACATATACATTTGAATGTACAAAAAACTTTCACTAGATGAAACTTTTGAAAAACTAGGTTGTTTTTCACTCACATTATAAATTGTGCGTTTGTTACATCTTCTGCTCCATCTTCATCTTATTATTTTTCTAGTCCTTTTTGAATTCAGCATTACCATGGAGATTGCTGCTGTTTATAATGTTAATGCTGGTTTTCAGCTCGTTTTATATAACCTCCAACTACAGAATGGGGGTATAATCACTTTGTCATTCCGTGTGTAACGCATCGAAATATCGATCGGGGACCCTATAAAGTATATGTGGGACATTTCATGTCAAATCGGACACTTTGAAAAAAAAAAAAATTTAGATTTTTCCAATTTGTTTACAGTTTTTAGTACCCTTCAAAAACTCCTTCGTGGTAAATTTTCAGATTTTTTTTGATGACCCGTTCAAAAGATATCGAATTTTTAAAAATATGTAGTTTGTTCCTTTACTCATAACTTCTTCAATAATGGTCCAAATTTCAAATTTTTTTTTTCAAAATTTTTGTTTTTTCTACGGACTTTTTAAAAAAAATCCCAAAAAATTCTTAAAAGCGCTCTAGTATGCTATTTTTAAGTTTTAAAATTTTAATCTCATTTTTGAAAATGTTTGTACTCTTCGATTTTTTTGAAATTTTTTTGTGTAAAACTTCTATCGATTCTACAAATTTTTTACCCAGGAGGATCGTGGGATAACGATTATTACTTTTTTTTAAATTTTTTGAAAAAAAATTATTCTAATATCCAATCT